>OX401865.1:5110701-10079362 GCA_947859175.1 Gandaritis pyraliata | reverse complement strand
CATCTATTCATTATCGTCTATTCAAGAACTAAACAGGGGCTTACACGAATAGATTATCGTTTCAAAAACTGAAAAGTTATCTATTCATTTTCATCTATTTGAAAACTTAGTACGAAGCGTATTCAAATTGATCATCGTTTCAAAAACTTAAAAGCTCATCTATTCATTTTCGTTTATTCATCAACTTAACAGGTCCAACTTGAAAAGATTACTTATCTATTTAAAAAAACTAACCAGTTCTGTTATTTATTTCCATCTTTTCAAAAAACACAGGCATTGTGTTTTGGTCTTTAGTTTAGTAAGGTTAAAAAAAACTTAAGATATAACTTTTACTTCATTTTATTTCATAATAATAAAATACTTACTTAAATATAAGCTTAAAATACATTGACATTATTATCATCATACCATTTCTTTATTCAAATGACAAAATATAATAAAATGTTATGCAATACAACATAAAACTATAACTGTAACATTAGTAATCTGTAATTTAACATAAACATAAATTCATATTAATAATAAAATTTACATTAACTTACTCTTGATAAAACTACAATATGGCTTTATAATGACCCCATGGCATGGTTAGAATCTTATTAAAAATTTGACGTTTATCATCATTTGCGTTCAGTACTAGTTTGTTCACTTCTTGAGAATAGAGAGTATGGTGAATGGACTTAATCATATTCATTTTGCATTTTAAATCTTTGTTATGACATAATGAATCTTGATAATCGGAGAATGTAATTTTTTTAGTAACTGCCTTGGTCGCACCTTTAGCTTTATTAATATGATTGTCAAGACTTTTTAGGGAATAAAGTTTTGCTCTCAATCCTATAAATTCACAAAGAACGTTACCGCCAAGCTCATCTTTAAACAAACCCGGTATTTTAGAATTGATCAATGGTATATCATATGCATTATCAAAAGAATAATTACTTGTATCAAAATATTCAAGACTATTTTTCATATCTTCATAAAAATCATTAGTTTTTATTAAATAAAGAAGACTATCTGTGTCAGTATAACAAAGTTTTGCTTGTTTTCCATATTTATGTTTTATAAAATCATAGTGAAATTGATATAAATGGGTTTTAGCATACTCCAAAACAGAAAACCCGACATAAATAGGCCGATCTAAAACAATTTTTTCTGGTTTTAATTGTATTGCTACAAGGTCATTTGTAAATATAGCCAGGCTTTTCAAATTTGGTTTTGCGATAAGTTTTTCAGCACCCAAATACTTATTAGTTTTATTTTTATTATCTTTCCAGCAAGATATCAGTTTAACGTCTACTTGTTTGCGTTTATTTTGAATCGTTTTACCAAATATAGCATTATTTAGTAATTTGAAAAAGTCTTTCTCGAAAGTGGATGTGGCCTTTTTCCGTAATTCAGTATTTAGTTCAATATATTTTCTTAAAAAGTCTTGCTGTCGAAAACATACAATTCGATGAATTTTTTTCAATCTTAGGCCTTGTTTTAGACATTCTTTTAAATGTACATAATGAATAACATAGTTATATTTATCGTATAAGTTCGCTATGAGTTTTGCTGTTCTACCACCCGGAGGCTGAAATTTTTCCGGAGCAAATGGCAAGTCACTATGTGCATCGTGTATATGTTCCGGATAAATTAAGTCAACTTCTAGAATATAACCGTATTCATCATCGATGGCACAACTTGAAATCTCAAAAGCATTAATTTCGTTTTCAGTCAGGAATTTGAATTCAGAGATTGGAAACTTTTTCATCATTGCATAACCATAAAGATTATTACAGTCAAGATATATTAAATACTCGGTATCCAAAGACTCATCATAATTCGGTAAATATTTGTTATTTGCAACAGCATGTCGAAGAGAACATTGTGCTAAACCACCACGTATACCTCTTTCCAATAACTGATATATTTCCAAATCTTGAATTAATTCTAGTTTAACTTTAGTATAAAGAAGCATAGCATCCCAACTTAAGCCAGGAGAGCTTACATAGTAAGCGGGATCAAGTTTATAGTATTTCAAACTAGTATTTCGAAATTTTTCAAAAACGTCACATAGTATTAATACATCCGTTTTCAAATACAAATCAGTAAATTCTCCAAGTGATTTAATATTAAATTCCAGCCATATATTTTGTGCTCTAAGATATTCTTCGTCTGTAATATGCGCTTGCTTCAAACTATTAAAAAAACATTCTTTTGATGGAAGATTTAACTCATCATATCTAGACCACGAATCCATGTAATCATAAGGATAAATTCCTTTCACTTTTATCAAATTCAACTGCTTTTCATTTTCAACTATCTCTGATAAATGAACGAACTCTTTTTTATCTAAGTTTTGACTTAAATTATCCAGACTTGTACTTAAAAATTGAAAGGAGTCTATAAACTTTATTTGCATTGAACTACTTTTATTTTTTCTATAGTTTGGGAGGTATTTTGTAATGCTGATATACTTTTCTTTTGTTTTTGGTATTATTTTTATATCACCTGGATGTTTTGATAGTTCTGTTATAAAAAGATGTGAGTCATAGCCCGACAAATTATGTATGATCACAGGTACAAATGAACAAATACGATAGTTTATATTACAAAAAGCGTGTGCAGGCCCTCTGAATTTTTTTGTTATATGATCGTGGTCTTTAACTTTGTCATTTAATAATAACCGCTGACAAATATGACAAACAGTTGCTACTTTATATTCGTTCTCTTCATCAATAGTCAATGGTGTCATAGGCTTTATATCATCCAGTATTTTATATACGTCTTCGACATCTTTTATTAAATGCTTTATAAAATATTGAACACACTTAGGACCTCTGTAAGTCCTATATTTGTTTAAGGATTGATCGTGTGCGCAACATATATAATAAGCAAAACTAGACGGTTCGTGAACTTTATATTTTAGTGTATTTGTATTACTTGTTTCTTTATGATTTATTAAAAGGCTTTCAAAATCAGCGTACACTACGAAATTTATTTTTTGTTGTCGTTCATAATGCTCAAATTGCAAGATGTTGTTGTCAGGTAATACAGTTAAAACCTTCGAACAATTATGAGACTCAAATTTTTGATTGCTGGTAAAAAATTGAAGGCACTGCTCGCATAAATATGATTTACCTTGATGTCGAGTAATTTGTCTTCGTACTAGTTTATATAAATTTTTAATCAAACAATAATGTCGCTTACTTGACTTTTCGAAATATAATAAGTTGATATGATTATCTTTTCGAATACTTGAAGCATACAATGGTCCAGTTACACTGTATGTATCGTCTAAACCATATACATTAACACTTATATTTGGATTCATTTTTTCAAATAATTTAATATCATTTGGCGCTAGAGGAAAGTTTAGACCTTGTGTTTTAAGAACTTCTGAATAATGAGGATATGAGTTTACTCGATTTACATTTACTTTGCTAGGATATAAACAAGCAACAATACTCCACAAAAAGCAATAGTCGTCATTCGTTTTTATGTTTATACAACTTTTCGTATTTTTTATACAAGATGGTAAGTCAATGAATGATCCACCTCGCAATGGACAGTATTTATTAATATTGATCTCTAAATGACTAATCGTTTCAAAAGACCAACCTGATTCACAATGTTCAAATTCAATCATTTTCCTTTTTAAATTTTCAATCACTTCTAAATAAAGTTCAGATAGATCAGTATTATTATAAACTGTATAATATTTTAGGTTAAATGATTTTAACTGCCTTGACAAATATTCGTTTTTAGGTAGTATAAATAGAGCAAACAATTCAAAATTCACCTTTATGCAAGTATGTTTCTTAAGAGATAATTCAATTAGTTTAATTACGTCATTTTCGTGTTCATATAAAAATGCCTCAGGAGTGCAATACTCAGATTCTGGGTATGGATTTACTCGATATGATCTAATTCTATTTTTAAAAGCGGTACCTATGATATCTATATTTTTAAACTCAGATTTCATTAAACAATTCGATTTATGAATATTAGTTCGTATATGGCATTTATAACGTGATTTAACTACTTGAACGTTGCATTCATTACATAAAATCATTTTACTGCTATTTTCGTTATTATTTATTCTGTTATTCAATATTTCATCTTTCAATATTTCAATATCAGATTCAGTATAACAACACGGTGCGGTTGAATTAGCTGAAAACAAAAACAAATAGTATGAATAATTACTAATCTTTTAATCTGAGGAGTGTTGATTCTTATTCATTGATGTTTTCGATACATTGGATCTTAGAATCTATTTAAAGGTAATAAGTAAGTTACCTAATTGGTTACCTATCTGCGCGTTTTAAATTCATCACGTATCACTTCTACATAATTTGCTAAACGACTTCAGCTATTTGTGGTGTCCACGAGTTTTCAACGCTATGACAGCTCGGCGCTGTCTATTCATTCAAGACGATTTAAAAAGTAATGTAGGTATATTTAATTAATAATGAACTGATTGTATCACGCATCGTGCACGCAACTTCACTAAGTATTCTTAATCATGAGTTATTTCAGAAATTAAGAATAGTTAGTGAAGTTCGTAGGACAAGTTTTGAACTCATCGCGCACCTCTTTCACATAATTAGCTAAATGCCCCCAACTCTTTGCTGTATTTTCGGTACGTGTTTTTAAGGCGATGATGGCTTGGCGCCATCTGTTCATTGGCGAAATCGATTCGATTTCGCTGCATTCATAAACTTTGAGTTCTACGTATAAGGCCCCCTTTTTCTCAGGATGAAACTGTTTAGCGTAGCCGTTCGCCACGCGGCGTGTAATATAGCAGGCAAGTTTAGGGGGTTCTTTACCAACGGTCGTGGAGGCGTCATCATCGTCGCTATCATTTCCGAACAGATCTTTCATTGTTGGTTTCATTGGTCTGAAATATAAAACAATCATTGAAATGCTGTAATCGATAGTAAGTATGTAAAAGATTTATTAATTGATGATTATATAGCCTTTTAAAATCAAAATTAAAATTCAATCTACTTATTTAAATCGATGAGTGATGCAACAAATAGAATAATTGTACTGTGAATACTAAATTATAATTATTGAGTTGATACTTGATGACTGATTTTTTAGTATCTATTTAGGGTATTTACCTGCAGGTTGATGATGAAGGCTTCGATTTTTTAATAGCTGGAGCTGATAATTTGTGTTTTCTTTTTGGTATTACTTCGCCATCATCTTCGCTTTCTTCCGTATGTGAATCGGTATGCTTAGATCTGAAATTTAAAAGTAAACATTTTAATAAATACACGGCGTTTTTGTATAAAAAAACAAATATTGAAACAGTACGCGTAATCGATAGATAATTAACTCTTTGAAACTATTATGTATAAACTTACTATTCATACCTACTTATTTATTTATGTATGAGATGATTGATGCAAGAAATTAAATAATCTCGCTGTGAATAGTAAATTATCGGATGGCCACGATACTTGATTACTGAGTTTTCACTATTTACCTAAGTATTCATGGTATTACCTGTTGATTAACTGCGAAGGCTTCAGCTTCTTTGCAGTAGCTGGAGCAGCGGATTTTATTTTTTTCTTTGGCACTTCTATTATTTCGCCCTCTTCCTCGCTTTCGTCCGTTGGAGTATAAGCATGTTTAGATCTGAAATTGAAAAAAAAATATTTTAATAAATACAAAGGAACGATGAACTAGTTTGTGTGAGACAATTAATTACCAAGCACACTACATAATAATTTTCATCAAAAGGGCTTAGATAGATAACTACCTATGAAAAAATGTACTGCTGAATACCTACTTAACTACTGATCTTTTCACAAAAACTTAATGCACTGAATGATGAAAATACCTTGATGTTGATGGTTCTTCTAATTTTTTTTTCTTAATAACTGGCTTGGTTTTCTTTTTCTTTTCAATTATTTCTCCTTCTTCTACTCCCGACCCTTCGTCCGATGGAAAAACTTGATCCGCGATTTTAGACCTGAAATGAAAAACATAATATTTAAAACATAATAATATTGAAATTTAAATACTCATATGTTAATTCATACTGAGTTCGTGTATGGTATAAATAATACATACATTGAATTCAAATGAATTTTATAAAACTATTTATTTGAATCCATCAAACGAGTTATAAAATTATTCAGAATACTTCTCTTATTTTTGTTTGTATTTTGTAAAACTTTAAATTCCTATAAAACTAGTATTTATAAGTAGGTAAGTTTTAATTAATTATTATCTATTCACCTAAATTCCCCCATAGGTAATTTTAAAACTTAACACATGAGGACAAGTGTGCGTATGTTTAACTATTCTGCCGATTATGTATCTGAATACTGATCTATTCAAGCGAATATATTTATTATTTGAATAATGAACTTTTATACTCACATTTCTCGTGGCTTTGTAACTAACACTTCAGTAATCACAACACTAAAATCCACTTGTTTCTGGCTGGACAACAAAAGTCTAAATGGTGACGCTCCTGCTTTCCAAGATCAATTTATGCTTTTTTATTTTACTAGTGTGCAAACTATCTGTACACATTTCATTTGTGTTAAAAACCTATGTCAGCAAAAACTGATTTATTGATTGATTGCAGCGAATGTAAGAGCAAATCAAAGTAACTTGAACCTTAATCATTATATGCGAAATTACATTCACAATGAAGATGGTAGGCAAGTTATAAGTTTGTAGGTGTTATACAAATATACCGATGAAGTAGAGCCATCCTCCTATTTAGAGAACTATTTAGAGAGATTTACAGGAATGCAGCAATGATTTGTATCATGGTATCTACCTACTTTAATATTTATGTCCAAAACCTGTGATATGTTAGCTATGTAGGTAGGTTTTTAAAAGTAAATTATAATTTATGATAATTTGTATCAATATTATTATAAGTACTAGATGTGCTGGATTTTATAAAATACGAACTAAAATTACTTAAAAAATATCTTTTCGTAATGATGATGATGACGACTTATAAATTAAAATCATAACCTTTCTTTATTATTAAAGTCGGATATAAAGATCGCAAGTAAGATGCACACCGGCACAAAGAATGTCGCCGACTTCCTTGTAGGGAAAGTGATTCGGGTTGCAATTCGCTAGAAGCTTCACATTAGTTTGAAGACATATTTTATCCAACTAACTATAATAACAAAAGAAGGTTATTATAATGCTACGAGGATAATCTAATGGCATGTGATGAAAATGAGTTGATTTCATGATTTAGGGGTTCAAAAAAACTATTTTTTATCAAACTGTTCCAACTATATTTATCTGTTTTAATCACCAACGAATGCAGTGCTTGAAAATACTTTTTCTAATAGGTATCTACTACTTAATGTACAGGGTGTACAAAATTACTCACTCCATGCAGGCAATTAAAATAATCTTGTCTTCTACATCATTCAATTTATTATTATGTACTTACTTGTACCTAGTTAAAAATGAATACCTACTCACTACGATATAGAATAAGCCTACTTCATTTCTGTTTTTAATTTCTTATCTTAAATTGATATTTCTTAAATTAAACAAACATTTTTTATTCGAGTCTTTTAATATCAATTGTGTAATATTACATTACTAATTATTATATAAGTGGTGTACAATACAAAATATTCTATCTCTTTAGGTATCTACACTATGAATATAATGTTTAGTAAAATACAGGGTGTTAAAGACCAACCTCAAAAATGGACTAAGAAGGACTAGGCTCCGATTTAATTTTTATATGTAGGTATGCTTTTGACACCCTGTATATTATAAAATTCAAGCACCTAGTATTAATCTTAACTATAACACGCGCATATTTTATTTATATGATATGTTGCTATCAACTACACTTACTTTTTTAATCATTTTGTCAATTAATCGTTCTGCATCGCGCAGAACTTCATCATAACTGTCTTTCACTACGTATTGCGCACTTATATTTGTTTTTTTGGTTTCACAGAAATCCGTACCTGCTGTATCTTCAATGCTTATTTTTATTAAATGACGCGCTTTTCCTTCTTCCGTACGAAAAACATATGATGTACATGCAGTACTGCTACAAGTGGAGGGCTTAAAAATAGGTTTTTTAAAAGACAATCTTGACTTTTTCTTCTTGTTTTCAACAATATCTTTATTTGATGTACTAGCCTCTAAATCTTTTATTATTTGTTCCGCTTGTATTTCTTTTTGAAGTTTTTGGATCTCAGTTTCGTATACGGCATCCATATTTTGCGCGTAATAAAATGGGTTGGTGATTGGGTTATCGTCATCATCATCAAAGGTATTATTCATTTTCTGTAAAAAAAAAAAAATATAGAGACAGCATGTAATTAGATCAAAGTTCGGTGTTTCCCAACTTTAAATAAAAATACTTATAAACTTACCTCAACCACTAGGGAAACGTGTGCACTTTGATAAACTCGAAATCCGAATGCAATATCGATGCATTTTTGTTATCAGTACATTAAGATCGTGTCTGCTATACTTCATAGTTTCTCGCTGTTTCAGAAATGTGTTCTGTATATTCGGGAAACTACATCAATCCATTGTAAATATGTCTATATAATTAGTGCATATTATAATTTTTGAATCATTTAATCATAGATTGCCTCACAATGCAGTTCATAAAACAGCCGGTTACGTTAAAACTCGATAACGTTACCATTGATTCTAAAAAACGCATCCCTCGTCATGGTAAACTTTTACCAAACACGATACGCTGCATAATTTGTGGTCCATCAAACTGTGGAAAAACTAATTTGATGATCGGTCTACTTCTACACGAAAACGGATTACATTTTCAACATGTGTACGTGTATTCTAAAACTCTTTACCAACCAAAGTACATATTTTTAGAGCAAGTTTTAAAAAAGGTTCCTTCTTTAAAGTTTTTTAAGTATCATACAAATGATGATGTTTTAAGTCCAGAGACAGCAAAATGTAACTCCATAATTATATTTGACGATGTTGCCTGTGAAAATCAAAATAATATACGTAGTTATTTTGCAATGGGTAGACATAAAAACATAGATTGTTTTTATTTAAATCAAACTTATAGTAAAATACCTAAGCAACTGGTTAGAGACAATGCAAATTTAATAGTCCTTTTTAAACAAGATGATATAAATATGAAACATATTTATAATGAGCATGTTAACACCGATCTAACATGGCAAGAATTTCGAAGTATGTGTTCAAATATTTGGAAAGAGCCCTATAGTTATTTAGTGATAAATAAAGATTGTGAAAAAAATAAGGGTTGCTATAGAAAAAACTTTGACACATTCGTTGTTTTTGAATAGAAGACATATTAGTCAGGGCACTGCATCAATAAATATCAGTTTATTAAGTATATAATAATAACACAGTAGCCGCTAATATTAAACGCAGTTGAGCAACACTCCGTTGAAGACTGGAACGTGTTATAATTAATCATTGTTAAAAATTTAAACATTTATTAATACAAAAAGAAATGGAAAAAAAATTGAAAAGTCAAATTGCGAAAGCTACAGAAAGTGTTAAAAGAAAAGTTGAACGGATGCGAGATAATGAAATTAAGAATAACATTGTCTTAGAATCTGTTTTCAAACCAATCACCAATTCTCTAAATCAAATGGTTGATGTTACAAAACATTCGAAAGAAAATGAAGGTAAGATCGAAAGATCAAGTCCATTAGATATAAATAAAACTTCAAAAAAGCGAGAATCCGATACTGAGCTAGATGAGTTTACGACATGGAATTCGGATAATTCAAGAGAGTATTATGATAATTCTGAACATTCTGAAGATGACAATGGAGATGAAAGAAATAATGAATCATTCAAAACAGTTAAATCTGCCTTAAGTGAACCAAGTTTTGATGTGTCTTCATGGTCTAAGTCTTCCGAAGCTCTAGTTAATGTTCCTTTTGGTGTAAGAAATGATCGAGGTAAACTCATGATGGGATCAGCACATGTAGCTGTATCTGGCGAATATATACAAGTTGGGCCAGATAAATTTAAAAAAACAATCGGCATAAATGAGCTGCTATTCAAAAAAGAGCCCGACTTATCTACAATAACTAACGAAGATATGGAAAATTATAAGTTGATGTTACTAGAAACGAATGTTCATCGAAGAGATTATGATCCACATAAACCAATCAGAAGTAATAGGGGTCAAAAATACATGAATATTATAAAACCGCTGTTCAAAATGCGTAAGGTATCAGCAAGTACTACTGACAGTAGTAATTCTAACTTATATAAAGGTCAAGGGTTGCCTACATTGAAAAAATGGAAGAAACATGTCGATTACGTTTACTGGGATGATCCTAACGAGTTAATTGATAGGTTAAAACTATTGATAGCTTCTCGGGAAGCTGGTAACACAGGGCTAGATAACGAAATAATATCTGTTATAGAAGAGTTGCGGGAGAACGGTATTATAACATAATAAATAAGATGATACCTTATTCTTAGTTTCATTTGATCTTAATCCTCAACGTTGATTAGTTCATAGAATAAAAGTATGGATAAATTTGGTCATTTTATTCACAAACGATCTCGTTTACCAGAATTCTTCGAAGTCCTTGACAAAGCATTGTTGAAAGGTGAAATTGATTTGCAATCAAAAAGATTGACGGGTGTTACAAGCCCTCTAGACGCCAACGACGCCGTCAATAAAGAATACGTTGATAAGCAGTGTGAATCATTTGCAAGCAAGGAAGAACTTAATGATATAATTAATACAATTAAATCTGACTTCGAAAAACATATTCAACAGTTTAGTGAAAATTTTTATGCAAAGGATAAGGATAAGAACATTTGATATACATTCATAAATGAGTAAATTACAAGTAGTTAATGAAATTCATAAAACAGCACGTAGAAATTTTGTTCGACGATCTGTTGTATTGAAAGGAATCGATGATTTATGGCAAGCAGACCTAATTGATTACCAAAATTATAAAAGTTATAACAATGGCTTTAAGTATATTTTAGTAGTATTAGACTGCTTTTCAAAGTATGCTTGGGCTATTCCATTAAAAACAAAATGTAAATCTGAAGTAACAAATGCTTTTAATAATATTCTTGCCAAAGCGCATAGAAAACCTGTTAACTTACAAACGGATAAGGGTACAGAGTTTTATAATGATGATTTTAAAAAAATTATGATCTCCAATGAAATTAATCATTACTCTACATATTCCATAAAAAAGGCTTCTATAGTAGAGCGACTTATCAAAACTATAAAAAGCAAACTACACAAATGTTTTAGTTTAAATGGTAGTTACAAGTGGATTGGAGAAACTTTACAAAGCGTTATTACAAACTACAATAATACAATACATCGGACAACAAAATATAAACCAAAGGAAATAAACCAGTTAAATAAAGCAATAGTAATGTCTAATATAAAAAAGTCTCAAACTAAAAATTATAATAGTAGTAAGAAAAGTAAATTTTCTGTTGGTGATTATGTACGTATAAGCAAGTATAAAGGTAGTTTCGGAAAAGGGTATACCCCAAACTGGTCCACTGAATTGTTTTTAGTTAATAAAGTAATTTATTCAGTACCTTTTACCTATGAAATTGAGGATTTGCACAAACAACCGATATTAGGAACCTTTTATGAACAAGAACTGCAGAAAACAAACTATCCTAATGTTTATCTTATTGAAAAAGTGATAAGAAAAAAAGGTAAAAAACTTTTTGTCAAATGGTTAGGGCTCCCCAGTAGTGAAAATAGCTGGATTGAAAAACATGCAATATTAAGCTCCTGAATAATAAAGTGTATAAAATATAATAATGCTTACAAGTGTAACCAGGTCATTAATAACTTAGCTATGCGAGGTGGTGGACTAGTTAACACTTTAATAAATAATTTACCTTTTGAACTACATTTACCCGGTTATAATTATTGTGGACCTGGAACACGATTAGAAAAACGATTACTGAGAGGTGATCAAGGAATTAATCAGTTGGATAATGCTTGTATGGAACACGACATTGCATATAATTCGAATAGTTTAGAGGATCGACACCAAGCCGACTTAAAATTGTTAAACATGGCAAAACAACGGTTAAAATCCAAAAATGCAGGAAAAGGAGAAAAATTAGCTTCATGGCTAGTGAGTAAAGTAATGAAAACCAAACTAAAACATGGTGCCGGAACAAAATCATTTAAATCGATTGTGTCTACAGTACGCACTCACTTAAAGAAATTGAAACCTAAAACTAATTCTAAAGCTATACAAATAGCATATTCTGCTGCGAAAAAGCTCATTAAAAAAAATAAAAAAAGAGTTTGTTTACCTCGCATTATACCATTACCGAAAACAGGTGGTATACTTCCACTGATACCAATATTTGCTGGACTTTCTGCACTCGGTGCATTAGCAGGAGGAGCGGCAGGTATTGCTAAAGCCGTTAATGATCATAAATCAGCAACCAAAAATCTAGAAGAAGCTCAAAGACATAATCGAGCGATGGAATCTATTGCATTAGGCAAAGGCTTATACATGAAACCTTACAAGAAAGGAAATAGTATATTTGTAAAAAACTCAAAAAACTAATGAAACGGTTACCCAACCGTGCTCTAACTAATATAGACTTACTCAAATATGCTTCTAAAAACATACCTTATTTTAGAGGTGTTTTTATGAGAGATACATTGCCAAAAAAAACAAAAGACGTTGAGTGTGCTATTATTAATTTAGACAGTTCAAAGAATGGAGGGACACATTGGGTAGCCTTTGTAAAATATTTTGATTATTACGAGTATTTCGATAGCTTTGGAAATTTGAAGCCACCATTAGAAATATTAAAATATTTGAAAACTAATGATATAACATATAACTATTGTAATTACCAAAGTTTTAATACGTTCAATTGTGGACACCTTTGTCTGAAATTTCTTCATGAATTTTGGGAAAAAACTTTATATGGAAATACAGCTTAGTGGGTTACCTATTAACTGACTTCAACAAATAACATAAATTTGAGAACTGGGTTAATTTCTTTCATTTGCAAAATGTCTTTCACCCTGTCTATAACTGGTGATTCATCTACTTTATCAACTAACTTTTACCCTGCATTACAATTTGATGGTGACTATGAATGTGCTCTGCTGCATTTATCCACTTTTAATTCAATTCCCAATATTGATAGTAAAAACAATAAATTTCACTATGGAGATAACGAAAGTGTAGAAATACCTGAAGGTGCATATGAACTCCAGGATATATCTGATTATTTAAAATCAAGTGTAAAAAAAGGAACAACTTTCAGTTTGTTTTGCAATAACAACACTCTGAAAACATTTATTTTTTGTTCTAAAGATATACATTTTGAAAAAGACAATTCTATTGGTACGTTACTCGGCTTTAGTGAAAAAACTTTACCACCCAATATAATACACGAGTCTCAGCTTCCAGTCAACATTTTATCAACAACCGTGGTGAGAATCGAGTGTGATATAGTGAGTGGATCATATATTAATGGAAAATCAAGTCATATAATTCACGAATTTTCACCCAATGTTGCGCCAGGTTATCGAATAATTGAAATACCAAAAAACATTATATATTTTCCAGTCAATCAAACTAATGTTAGCTGCATAAATATCAGATTATTGGATATTAAAAATAATTTGATTAATTTACGTGGAGAAGAAATTCAGCTATATCTACATATTAAGAAAAGATGATTGCTTACAATAAATATAGTCATGCAAAACCAAAACACGTCAGTGTTAATCGAACAATCCGAAAAGGAACAACTAAAAAGCTAATTAAAATAACTGAAGAAAATAAAAGATTTCTGAAATTAATTGGACTTCGACAATGAGCATTCTAGATATATCATGTTTACCGATATACGATAATACCATTGATAGTATCGAATACCATTCATACAAGCCATATGTAACAAGTTTTAATAAAAACGATGAAATTCGTATACCTATCAATCAACAAGATCTTTACATACTACCATCAGCCAGCACCCTTTATTTAGAAGGAACAGTGAATATAGTGAAAAAAGATACAAAACAAAAAGTTACAAGTGTAGAATTCACTAACAATCCATTGTTGTTTCTTTTTCAAGATATTCGTTATGAACTTAATGGAGTGGAAATAGATAGATTAAAAAATGCCGGAATAACTACAACTATGAAAGCTTTATTATCTTTTAATGAAAATGATGCCAAAATAGCAAAGTCTTGGGGATGGGATGTAAATGGAACGAAAACTAAAAGCAGTTTCTCAGCTTCCATCCCACTAAGCAGTTTCTTAGGGTTTGCTGAAGATTATAAGAAAATTATCATTAACTGTAAACATGAATTAATATTATTACGCAGCAATACTGATATAAACTCAGTAAAAATTCCACCAGGAGAGATTCTCGAAGAGATAATAATTAACAAGTTAGTGTGGCGTGTTCCGCATGTTAAGGTATCTGACAAGGAAAAAGTAAATTTGCTTAAGATTTTAGAAAAAGATCGTCCTTTACGTTTTGCATTCAGAAATTGGGATTTATATGAGTATCCTTTACTACCGCAAACTACTAAGCATACATGGTCAATTAAAACATCATCACAAATCGAAAAACCTAGATATGTTATAATAGGTCTGCAAACGAACAGAAAAAACTTAGCAGAAAAAGATATGTCGCGTTTTGATCACTGTAATTTAAGAAATGTTAAAGTATATCTCAATTCTACATATTTTCCTTATGAAAGTTTAAATGTTAATTTCAATGATTCAAAATTTGCCTTAATATATGAGCAATATACCAAATTTCAACAGTCTTATTATGGAAGCAGAAGTGAGCCGTTGCTAAGTGGTTCTGAGTTTATAGAAAAAGCACCACTATTTGTAATCGATTGCTCGAGACAGAACGAAAACATTAAATCAGGCCCTGTAATTAGTGTACGCGTGGAACTTGAAAGCAATTCAGAGATACCCGATCAGACAGCAGCATATTGTCTCATTTTAAATGATTGTATAATAGAATATAGACCACTAAGTAATTTTGTAAAAAAAATATCATGAATTGTGATCTAAGAATAGTAGATCTTCAAGGATTCAAAGATGTCAATAATCATTTTATAATTAAAGAATTTGCAATTTTATATAAAGGAATCACACAAATATTTATTATCAAACCACCCTATCCATACAACCGTTTATCCACGGAGGAAAAAAAACAAGTACGATGGCTAGAGAATAATCGAGGACTTTTTTGGAGTGAAGGATTTATTGACTATAAAGATTTTAAGCGTGTTATAATTCCATATTTATTAAATAAAAGAATTGTTACAAAAGGTGAAGAAAAAGTAAAGTGGATTCAGGAATTGTGCAAAAACTGCGATATTATAGATGTTGGTGAAAAAGGTTGTCCTAATTTTATTAAATTGCTAAATAAATATGAAACAGCAAATAATAGCTTAAACTGTATACATCATAAGAAAAAATGTGCACTGAAAAATGTTTTATGCATTAAGAAATGGTATGATGATAATAATATTAATGTACTTCTAGCTTAATACATAATTTAATTTAACCGTGTTAGCCTGTAAGTATTTTGTTATTATGAAATAAAATGAAGTAAAAGTTATATAATAAGTTTTCTTTTATCCTTACCGAACAAAACGCCAAATCACAATGCCTGTGTTTTTTTGAAATAACGGTATTGTTTAGTTTTTTAAATATAATAGATAGGTAACCTATTCAAGTTGGACCTGTTAAGTTTTTGAATAGACATAAATGAATAGATGAGCTTTTAAGTTTTTGAAATGATGATATATTTGAATACGCTTCGTATAAAGTTTTCAAATAGATGAAAATGAATAGATAACTTTTCAGTTTTTGAAACGATAATCTATTCAAGTAAGCCCTATTTAGTTCTTGAATAGACGATAATGAATAGATGTGCTGTCAAGTTTTTGAATCGATGATCTATTCAAATACGCTTCATGCTAAGTTTTCAAATCGAAGAAAATGAATAGATGAATAGATCGAATAGTGTATAATTGGGATTTTCTGGATCTTATTTGATCCAGAAAACCCAATTATACACTACTTACCAGCTTCATCATCAGATGATGATGATGATGATGACAGTTCATTGTGAATGTTCTAGTCACTATAAACGGGTTGGTACCGCCTAACCCCGGTTCGGCCTCTCCCTGATGTAAATTAGGTACCAAATAGTATGTATGCGCTAAATCAATACCAGTACTGTGGCTAAAACAAGTGAAAATGACTTTCGCCCGGCGCAAAATGACGTGAAGGTCATGATCACCGGTTAACGTTCCACCCAAAGAGCGAGAAAAAGCTACTCAAACGAGAGGGAAAGAAGACAGTGGAAAGTTTTTATAATTTGAATGAAATGCGATGGTTTAGTTCGGTAAAATAGGTCTACCTACGTGTTTAAAAAAAAGTAATATTACGTTACACTGGATTAAGGAAATGAAAAAAAATCGCAAAATGTATTCAGTACCTCTTGGAGACAAGAATATGTACATCAAGACGTGCTGAGTACTTTTTGCGATTTTGTTTTCATTTCCTTAATCCGAGTGCACAAACTTGACTCGAAACGGTTTGGGTGCGAGAGAGCCGTGTTTGATCCCAGATTTATCTATTATAAACCAGCTAAATGAAGCTAAATTAAATATGTAATTGTTACACATATCCTGAATATTGATTTGCAACCAAAATAAATGAAGTTACTATCTTACTTTTCTTTTAAACACACTTTGAACTTCGCTAGTTTTGGCAATTTGGCAAGACGCTAGCCTTAAGTAGTGTTTATAGTTCTAGAACATTCCCAATGAACTGTCATCATCATCATCACCATCGTCTGATGATGAAGCTGGTAGTCGAATTTAAGTCGGTTTTTCTAGTTTTTTAAACTTATAAATTATTGGAAATATTTATACCATGTAAAATGAAGTCTATCGTGTGCTTCTCAAATTTGATTGAATTCTGTCGATAAACAACGCTACAGCAAACTTTCCCCTTTTCTCCCCCCTTCCCCCCAATCAAAAATCGCGGTCGACAAAATTGTTTTAATAAATCAAGGAACTTCTGTGCCGATTTTCGTCCAAATCGGTTGATAAATGCGACCTGTAGGCGATTACTGACAGAGAGGCAGACAGACAGACAGTCGGACAAAAGCATTTTTGGCCAATCTCGAAATAGAGACGCTTGGCTCGCTCGGTCGAAAAATAAATCTGTTTGCCTGACGGAGCACAAAGGCCTGAGTTCTGTAAACTTTTTGCAGATGTTCATCACAATGATCTCGGAAATGCAGCTCAGCATCCAGATTTATAAAAAAGAAAAACTTCTTAACTATGAAATTCCATATACCTACTCTGTGTTTTATTGAATCGTTGGTGAAGATGTAATCCATCGAAAAAAGTTTTTGGACCACTGTAAATGGGCCACCTGTATATTTTTGTAAAATGATGTCAAAGTCAGAAATCTTTTCTTTAGTTCAATAAAATCACAAGGATCATTTAGATGTTAAAGCATACTCACTGTTGAAAGCGGCGAGTTTCCTGGTAGAACCGAGCCGCTTCATGGGCGTGCGCGGCTCCATGTCGCGCTCGTCCAGCGCCTCTGCAGCCGGCGTGACCGCGGCCGCTGCGCCGCCGCCGCCGCCGCCGCTGCCCGCTGCCGACATCGCGGCTAGGTACTCTCACCGACAACTCGGCACCATCACACAGACACCAGCAATTCTCATGCACGCGCCTACTAAATTATTTCGCAGCGGTCTGTATTCGATTACTCCAATAAAATATAAATAACGCTCGGTCGACGAACACGGACGAGACGAAGCTTTGAAGATTCCTGAGATTGTGTACACTTTCTGACTGAAGGAAGTTTTGTTATATTTTATAATTCAGCTAAATTGCCATCGAATAATTACGTTTTGGTCACTATTTAAATTTTTTTATTTATAATATGCGAGCCATGTCGAAATAACTCGAAATATCCACATGCATGCACACTTCACTTCACTCACACAGACGTCAAACCAAACCAGCGCGCAGCGCGCGCGATGCGAAGCGGAGACAGACAGATGCAGACAGACAATACATTTTTTTGTTTCGGCCGTTTCGGCCAGGCTAAAGTCTTAAGACCATACCACCTCGTCTTCCGTTTTTTTTTCTTTTCATTAGTTTTATTTTACCATATAATGTCTTGCGTTTTTAATATCATGTATTTTTTTATATATATCGTTTATTTTATATACATCTGAGTGTATTTTTTGTCATGTATTTATTTAACAGACAATACCTACAATAATAACAGCAGACAGCTGGAGTCACGCCACGATGTGAACTTTAGTTCATTCATGGTGAGAGTACCGACTGATGGCTTGTCAACATACCTAGACTAGATGGAGAGTTTTAGCCGAAAGGTGTCAAGTTCAGGAAGTTCACTGGCCGCCTGCAACGAAACACCTCGACGTGACGCCACACGTCGTTCTCTATACGTGACCAATAAGTGTTTAAGTTGTTATTATAATAATATGTATGCTAGTTTTAAGGTATATATCAATACTAGCAGTTACAGTTACAGCTACAGTTTCCGTGTACATTACTTATATTATCTGTGCGTGTACCGAGCGGATACTTCTTTGAGAAACTTGACATTACACCTCATTACACCGAACTCGTACCTACTGGAATGTCAAACGCTAGTTGACCAAAGAGGTAGTACCTACTACGCCCTGTCAAACTGACGTGACATGACATGACAAAGAAATCCTCTTGCCAATTGGCGCTGCTAATCCTTTTCGTTCATTTTATCCTGTAGATTCTATTAATTATTCGGAATAAAAAGTAGCCTATATGTCAATCCAGGTTACGAACTATATATATGCCAAGTTTCATTCAAGTTGGTTCAGTGGTTTTGACGTGATTGAAACACAAACATCCAAACATCTAAACTTTCGAATTTATAATATTATTACTAGCAATTACCCGCGACTTCGTACGCGTCTACAGTTTCCGTGTACATTATATTATATGTGCGTGTACTGCGTGTACCGAGCGGATACTTCTTTAAGAAACTTGACATTACACCTCATTACACCAAACTCGTACCTACTGAAATGTCAAACGCTAGTTGTTAGACCAAAGAGGTAGTACTACGCCCTGTCAAACTGACGTGACATGACATGACAATGAAATCCTCTTGCCAATTGGCGCTGCTAATCCTTCTCGTTCATTTTATCATGTAGATCCTGTTAATGAGGAAGATGAGTTAGGCATTTTTTCCTGTTTTTATAGCTTAAATCAAAAGTCTAGAAGATTGTAAGGACAACTGTGAAAGAATTTTGGCGATAGCTCAAAAACTGAATTTTCTACGATTTTTAAAGTTTGGATTTTCAAAATCTGTTTTTAGCCCGGCGATTTCGCGTGTGACGTCAGCCAGGTCCGATCGCTCACCCGCGCGTTTTAAGCGTTTTCTGCCTTTACGTTTCTATTTATATTTCTGATAAATAGGGAGAAAAGTAGGTACCAATATTTTTATGTAATATTGTGCCTCTAAGTCCTAAGGACACGTTTAACGCTTCAGATAAACTTTTTAACCACCGACTGAAGAAGAAAGGTGTTCTAAGTTTAAGGCTTTTTGTGTCTATGTGTCTGTACCTTTCAAGGCTCGTAGCTCCAAAAAATCACTCGTAATTTTTTTATAACTATTCTTGAAATGGAAAGCAGATAAATCTGGCATAGTTCTAAGCCAAGTTTGGTAGAAATCGGTGCAGCGGTTTCCAAGTTATGAGGATGTTTATCAGCCCTCGACACGCATTTTGAAGGGTTCTCAGGCATATATTGATTGTAGTTTGAAACATTTGGTTCTTATACCAGTATAACGTGAGCTACTATTTCTTAGTGTTTCATTGATTTTGTATATCAGGTAAGACTGGTAATGAGCAAGATTGTGTTATCGACGTGATTAGCAATGTTTTTAACCCCCGACGCAAAAACGATGGGGTGGTAAAGTTTGACGTGTGTGTGTGTCAGTGCGTGTGCGTGTGTCTGTGCGTGTGTGTGTGTGTGTGTGTGTGTCTGTCGAATGCGCGCATTGGTGCGCGTGCGGATGCGGATGGTAGTAGTCTAAGTCACATTGTCTACTAAGGACGTGCCTAGTGAGACATTGTACTGTCAAGTACAATGCCTCACTAGGCACGTCCTTAGTAGACAATGTGACTCGCTAAGGAGAAGAAGAATGTGACTTACACTAGGACGTGCCTAGTGAGACATTGTACTGTCAAGTACAATGTCTCACTAGGCACGTCCTCAGAAACTAAGGACGTGCCTAGTGAAGCATTGGCTACTGAGGACGTGTCTAGTGAGGCATTGTCTACTAAGGACGTGCCTAGTGAGGCATTGTCTACTAAGGACGTGCCTAGTGAGGCATTGTCTACTAAGGACGTGCCTAGTGAGGCATTGTCTACTAAGGACGTGCACGTGCGGATGCGGATGGTAGTAGTCTAAGTAACATGACAATGACAATGTGACTCGCTAAGAAGAAGAAGAATGTGACTTACACTAGGACGTGCCTAGTGAGACATTGTACTGTACAAGTACAATGCCTCACTAGGCACGTCCTTAGTAGACAATGCCTACACATACATATAGTGCAATGCCTCACTAGGCACGTCCTTAGTTACGAAGGACGTGGTTAGTGAGGCATTAGCAATGCATTGCTTAAGGACGTGCCTAGTGAGGCATTGTACCTACTGTACAATGTCCTTCGTAACTAAGGACGTGCCTAGTGAGGCATTGCACTATATGTATGTGTAGGCATTGTCTACTAAGGACGTGCCTAGTGAGGCATTGTACTTGTACAGTACAATGTCTCACCAGGCACGTCCTAGTGTAAGTCACATTCTTCTTCTTCTTCTTAGCGAGTCACATTGTCTACTAAGGACGTGCCTAGTGAGGCATTGTACTTGACAGTACAATGTCTCACTAGGCACGTCCTTAGTAGACAATGTGACTTAGACTACTACCATCCGCATCCGCACGCGCACCAATGCGCGCATTCGACAGACACACACACACACACACACACGCACAGACACACGCACACGCACTGACACACACACACGTCAAACTTTACCACCCCATCGTTTTTGCGTCGGGGGTTAAAAACATTGCTAATCACGTCGATAACACAATCTTGCTCATTACCAGTCTTACCTGATATACAAAATCAATGAAACACTAAGAAATAGTAGCTCACGTTATACTGGTATAAGAACCAAATGTTTCAAACTACAATCAATATATGCCTGAGAACCCTTTAAAATGCGTGTCGAGGGCTGATAAACATCCTCATAACTTGGAAACCGCTGCACCGATTTCTACCAAACTTGGCTTAGAACTATGCCAGATTTATCTGCTTTCCATTTCAAGAATAGTTATAAAAAAATTACGAGTGATTTTTTGGAGCTACGAGCCTTGAAATGTACAGACACATAGACACAAAAAAGCCTCAAACTTAGAACACCTTTCTTCTTCAGTCGGTGGTTAAAAAGTTTATCTGAAGCGTTAAACGTGTCCTTAGGACTTAAAGGCACAATATTACATAAAAATATTGGTACTTTTCTCCCAATTTTTCAGAAATATAAATAGAAACGTAAAGGCAGAAAACGCTTAGAAACCGCGGGTGAGCGGTCGGACCGGCTGACGTCACACGCGAAATCGCCGGGCTCAAAACACATTTTGAAAATCCAAACTTTAAAAAATCGTAGAAAATTCAGTTTTTGAGCTATCGCCAAAATTCTTTCACTGTTGTGTTTTGGACGTAAAAATCTATCGATCTACATTAAAAAAAAAATACGCTCATCTTCCTCATTATTCGGGATAAAAAGTAGCCTATATGTTAATCCAGGTTACGAACTATATATATGCCAAGCTTCATCCAAGTTGGTTCAGTGGTTTTGACGTGATTGAAACACAAACATCTAAACATCCAAACATCTAAACTTTCGCATTTATAATATTAGTAGGATAGGATGGGTCTATATTTTTGCCATTGTGCATAACTGGTTGCCTGAAATAAAAGTTCATTTATTATTTTTTTTTATTTTGTTCTGGCGCTGGATTCTGGTCCTTTTGCTATTCTGAAGTCCTATTCTTCTTCTTTTCTTGAGCTCCCAATACATGTTGGCCGAGCGAACGCCAACGCGAGCCAACGCGAGCGTAAGCAAGCGTAAGCAAATCGGAGTGCTACCATCCACATGTTTGGCAAGCCTACGCAAACTATTGCGAGCGGCCAACATGTTGACACGGTTGGCCGAGCGCAGGCAAGCGCCTTTGATTTGTGCACAAAAACCGACACGGCTCCGAAGTGAGGCGAGTGAAGCGTCGATGTTGGCCCAACGTCGACGAGTGAAGGCCAACGCCAACATGTGGACGGCATGTTTGCCTTGCCTTGCCATGGCTCCGTGTCGCTCGGCCTAGTTGGCCGAGTGCTTACAAGCGCCAACGTGTGGACAGTACATTTGCAGTGACTTGTCATTGCTTGCGGTCGCTCGCCGCCACTCGCCTCACTTCGGAGCCGTGTCGGTTTTTGTGCACAAATCAAAGGCACTTGCCTTCGCTCGGTCAACCGTGCCCACATGTTGGCCAACCCGTCATTACGCGGTTGGTGTCGGTCACCGTCCCACGTATTTATTTAATCGTATTTATTTATCTGAGCTGTGACAGGCGTCACAGTTCAGTCAGTAATAGCTCTGCCTTCCGTGCTGTGCTGTGTGTGGGTCATGGGTTCGATCCCCACCAAGAATAAACATATTTTGTGTGTAGCGAACATAGATGTTTGTTCTATGACTGGGTGTTACTATGTATTATAAGTAGTAGGTACTTATGTATTTACAAAAAAAAGTATATAAGTATTGTATCAGCATCTAGTTCCCATATTACAAGCTTTGCTTAGTTTGGGACTAGAGAGCGTCGTGTGAAAATGTCCATGAATATTTATTATATTATTTATTTAATAATATAAAATATAAATAATATTTATTTATATAAAATGAATGAAAGTACTGGCATCATTAGAAAACGCATCATTTTTACACAGGAAATAGCTTTACTGAATGTGAGCTCCTAATGAAGTAGATAGGTACCCAAATGAATTATGAAAATCCGTTCAGGCGTTTTCTAATTGAGTACCTATAGCTCAATTCCTACTTATACGACCTACCTACCTACGACAATAGGGTCTATTTCTAGTTTAGTTAGGTTCTATTCGAACCAAATAAACACCGGTTGACAACTTCGCAGTTCGGATGCGCAACAAGAACTGACGGCGGCCAACGTGTGGTTAGCTTCACACAAAGCTCGTCTACGCTGGCCGCTTGCAAAACATGTGGATGGTAGCAATTGCGTTGTTACGATTTGCTTACGCTCGCGTTGGCGTTCGCTCGGCCAACATATATTGGGGGCTTCACACCATGCAATATCAAGTCAGGCTAGCTAGCCCGTGCTTGGAGCTGACTAGTAAGTCAGTCTACCTGTCTTTCCCTTATTACACTACGCTTGTGGCTAGTTAGCCAGACTTGAGATTGCACAGTGTAAGTCTTTTTATTGGTGGCGCCACATATCGCGATCCTTTTTTATTATCCCGTAGGTGGTCCTCCTGCTAAGTGCTAACTAATTATTCGTTTGCGTTTGACAGTCGAGTACGGGTTCGGTCGGTGTGATGTCAAGTTTCTCAAATTAAACTTATAAATTATCTTAATTTAGATTGAAATGAATAAAACAGCGATGGATCGTCACAATGTATTTGTTGGATGGCGAGGTCAGCAGTAGAGCCGCAGCACGGCGTCGGCGCCGGCGGCCAGCAGCCAGGGCTGCGCCGGGTGCCACGCCAGCTGCAGCACGCACAGCCCCGAGTGCGGCGCGCCGCCGGCCAGCGCCTTCAGCGGCACCAGCAGCGGGTTCTGCAGCAGGTCGCTGCAACACAACACACAATCACCATCTCACATCGCGATGTCTGCCCCAAGTACTGATATAACAAGACGTTACTTGTAGACCATGCCGTGCGAGACCACGATGCGCTGGTCGTCGCCGCCGGACGCGAACAGCGGGTAGCGCCGGTGGAAGGCCAGCGAGCGCACCGCGCCGCCGTGCACGCGCAGCGTCTGGTACGGCTTGCCGGACAGCTCCAAGTCGAACCTGCAACCACATCTCCATCAGGACCTGCAGCCGCGCCGCGCGACCAGCGCCGCGCCGCCCGACCCACACTCACCACACGCACTTCCTGTCGTACGAGCCCACGAGCAGGTTGTCTCCGCCGGGATGCGCCGCTAGGCACGAGATGCACTGCACGCCGGGCAGCAGCTTGCGCACCAGCTCCTGCCGCGCCAGGTCGTACATGCGCACCGCGCGCTGCGTCTGCGGACGCAAGTGTAGCTACGTTAGGCAAGGCAACACGCTCACACGCTAGTACATAAGATAGTGGTGACACTCACCGCCACGAACAGGATGGGCTTGGTGGGATGGAAGATGGCGCACTGCACGAGGCCCTTGGCGCGCGCGAAGGGCAGCTGCGAGCGGCGCCGCGACAGCTGATGCACGAGCACGGCGCGCGACGCCGCGTCCGCCAGCGTCACGGCGAGGTAGTCGCCGCGCGCGTGCCAGCACACGTGCGACACGTGCTTGAAGTGCGTGAGCGCGAGCCGCACGCCGCGCGCCCACTCCGCCGCCGGCACCGCGTCCCACGTGACGCACGCCGCCGTGCGCGCCTCCACTGGAAGTGAGAGGGTCATCGTACGCACTACTACTACTAGCAACTCACAGGAGAGCTACGCATTTTACAATTTCCTGCTTGTGGATGTCATATTTTTTTTCAGTTAGGGCTTGTAACAAAACTGAAAACCGGCGCGATGCGAATTCGCAACGCAGAAAACTGCGACACGAATTGCAGCGATGCGATTTGGTGCGGCAAGGCATCTCCCTTCCAGGATTCGGGTGAGCATTCCTTCGAGGACTGTCAACCTGGATAGTAACAGTGCTCACCTCTATTATTGCTAAGAAGATACAGGAAAAAGAAACAAACAAGATGTCGGGTTCATCCATTTACTATTATGAACGCCGTTGGGAACTATTTTCGTCTAAAATATGATGCTTTGAAGAGCGCAGAGTAGGCGTAGGCGTAGGCGTAGGCATAACATTGGTGTAGTGCATCCCCTCGGCCGGAGTCCGGAGGGCGCGCGGAGGACGACTTGCTGATGCAGCGAACTCCACTAACGGATGTTCTTTAGGATAGCATTCATTCTCATTTCAGACACGGCTTCTATTACACATTTAGGTCATAACCATTAAATAATTAAAATTTAAATATTTCTTGTGGTTTTAAGAAAGCTTTTCCACGTGTTCCCAGCAGGTCTACTAAACCTATCTGGAAGTACATCCTTTCAGATAAAAAACAAAAAGAATTTTTCAAATCGGTTTATAAACGACGGAGGTCCGTAACAGACATTAAAATAGAAAAAAAAACAATCAACAGAACTGAGAACCTTCTCCTTTTTTGAAGTCGGTTAAAAAAGAGTATCTGAAGTACATCTTACTAATATTATAAACTAGTAGTTACCCGCGACTTCGTACGCGTCTACAGTTTCCGTGTACATTATTATCTGTGCGTGCACCGAGCGGATACTTTGTGAAACTTGACATAGGATGCGAAAGTTTAGATGTTTGGATGTTTGTGTTTCAATCACGTCTAAACTACTGAACCAACTTGGATGAAACTTGGCATATATATAGTTCGTAACCTGGATTGACATATAGGCTACTTTTTATCCCGAATAATTAACAGGATCTACAGGATAAAATGAACGAAAAGGATTAGCAGCGCCAATTGGCAAGAGGATTTCATTGTCATGTCATGTCACGTCAGTTTGACAGGGCGTAGTACTACCTCTTTGGTCTAACAACTAGCGTTTGACATTCCAGTAGGTATGAGTTCGGTGTAATGAGGTGTAATGTCGAGTTTCTCAAAGAAGTCTCCGCTCGGTACACGCACAGATAATATAATGTAGACGGAAACTGTAGACGCGTACGAAGTCGCGGGTAAGTGCTAGTGAAAGAATAATGTGAAATGTAACTGACTGTGCACGTCGTGGGCGGGCGGCGGCTGCTCCAGCAGGCTGTCGGTCGCGATGGCCACGCGGTGGCAGCCGATGTCGGCGCCCGGGTTCAGCAGCAGCAGGCGGCGCTCCGTCGCCACCGCCACCAGGCTCAGCCCCGCCACCGGGATCCACGCCACGCGCGACACCGGCGCCGCCACCGCCAGCGTGCGCATGCAGCGCCCGCTGCTCGTCTCCCACACTGCGGCATACATCGCGTGCTACACTACTCGCTACATCACAGCACGCACTCGCAGGCAGCGCAGTGTACACGCACCTCGCACCGTGGCGTCGTCGCTCCCCGACACGGCGTACTGGCCCGAGGGGTCGAAGTCGACGCTCCGCACCGCGGCCGTGTGCCCCTTCAACTGCAACGCCTCGTGCGTGGGGAAGGGCTGCAGGTCGCGGGGGGAAGGCAGCCGCGGGACCAGCTCCTCCGCGCTTATCGTCAGCTGGAACGCGACGGGGCTAGCTTAGGATAAGGGTGAGCGTGGTGTGGTTGGCGAGCGCGTGCACTCGGACCGGTAGCGTACCCTCATCTTGATGGCGCGCGGCGCGAGGTACAGGTCGAGGCAGCGCAGGAAGCGCTCGCGCGTGAAGCGCGCGTACGCAGGCACGCTGCGCAGCGACGCATGCGCCGTAGGCAGGAACGTGTACTTGCGCTTCCACGGCGTCTCCGCCAGCGCGTCCCACTCCTTCATCTGCGGACGAGACGCGGCTCAGCTCGAGGTTGAGGTGCGGGGGTGCGGGGGTGTGTGCGGGGGGGCTGACCTCTGTGCGGTCGAGCAGGTACTCTGGCGGCGGGTTGTAGCTCTCGGCGTGCGCGGGCAGCGCGCGGCGCGGCGCCGCGATGTGCCGGTGGATGCCGCGCTGCCGCTCCTCCTCACTCGCAGAGCCCCACAGGTTGTAGAACTTCTTCTCCTGTCAACGAGATAAACGTGCTCGCACTGTATTATTCCGAGCCGAGGTGTATCTATCTCGGTGCAGACGAGTGTGCACGTACCTTGGCGAGCCGGCGCTCGGCGGCGAGTGTGCACGTACCTTGGCGAGCCGGCGCTCGGCGGCGAGTGTGCACGTACCTTGGCGAGCCGGCGCTCGGCGGCGAGTGTGCACGTACCTTGGCGAGCCGGCGCTCGGCGGCGAGTGTGCACGTACCTTGGCGAGCCGGCGCTCGGCGGCGAGTGTGCACGTACCTTGGCGAGCCGGCGCTCGGCAGCGAGTGTGCACGTACCTTGGCGAGCCGGCGCTCGGCGGCGAGTTGGCGGCGAGTCTTGAGCCAGCCCATGCGCAGCGCGTGCACGAGGCGCGCCACGGCCGCGTGCTCGGCGCGCGACGGCAGGAACGAGCGCTTGTGCTCCGGGAACGCGCGCACGGGCGTCGCCAACACCTCGCGCGTGAACCATTCCACCCACGGCTGCAAGTTACATTACATTATATTACACCCACGGCTGCAAGTTACATTACATTATATTACACCCACGGCTGCAAGTTACATTACATTATATTACACCCACGGCTGCAAGTTACATTACATCACACCCACGGCTGCAAGTTACATTACATTACACCCACGGCTGCAAGTTACATTACATTATATTACACCCACGGCTGCAAGTTACATTACATTACACCCACGGCTGCAAGTTACATTACATTACATTACACCCACGGCTGCAAGTTACATTACATTATATTACACCCACGGCTGCAAGTTACATTACATTACATTACACCCACGGCTGCAAGTTACATTACATTATATTACACCCACGGCTGCAAGTTACATTACATTACATTACATCCACGGCTGCAAGTTACATTACATTATATTACACCCACGGCTGCAAGTTACATTACATTACATTACACCCACGGCTGCAAGTTACATTACATTACAAATGAATAGCAGAAGTCAGGGTCCTCGCATTTCCTAGTTACCTTGTATTCATCATGGTCAGCGTTGGGCAGATGTCCCTCTCGGATGCGATGTATGAGCTCCAGATCTTGCTTGCTGAGGATCACGTCTTGGCCGGTAGCGGGGTCCCGCACCGTGCGCCAGAACTCAGGGTCCTCGCATTTCCTGCAAATGTACTCACTCACTTTAAGATAACTATCAAGCACTACCTATGAAGTCTCTAAATAGGTCTAATTTTAATTGAAAAGCGAGTTTTAAACTCATTCATAGTTTACATTTATATGAAATGTGACTTTATTTTACTGTATTTACTTTGCACAGTCAAGATAATGACAATAAATTAGGTATGTAGCTATAAATGGTATTCCAAGTTGAGCAGAATGTTGTCTAAATGGTCCACAGGGGTTTGAATGAATAAACAATAGAGTGAAGTGTTGCATTGCAGCACTGACTTGAGGAAGTCATCGATGTGGTCTCTTTGCGGCGGCTTGAGGAGCTTGCGGCCCTCGAGGTCGTAGCCGGTGTGCGGGTACTCGCGGTACCACCACATGGGCACGTTGCCCACAGTGTTGCAGCGCTCCTCCTCGTCAGACGTGTCGCCCGACTCGTACTCATCTGTACATGCAATCCAATGTCACCCCATCCACACCTAGCTCTCCACTCCAGACACAAACTAAGCAAAGCGCTCTAATATCACAACTAGATGCTGATACAATACTTATATGCTTTTTCTGTAAATACATACTTTTAATACATAGTAACTCCCAGACATAGAACAAACAGCTAAGTTTGTTACACACAAATGTTTGTTCTCAGTGGGGATCGACCCCACGACCCACAGCACGGAAGACAGAGCTTATACCGACTGAGCTGTGATGCCTGTCAAATGTGTCTTTTATTTTCTATCTTGTTTGTATGAGCACCCTGAGGCTGCGTTTCCTCCAGAGATGCGCGAGGCGGATGAGCGGTATGAGAGGCGGATGAGCGGTATGAGAGGCGGATGAGCGGTATGAGAGGCGGATGAGCGGTATGAGAGGCGGATGACCGGTATGAGAGGCGGATGAGCGGTATGAGAGGCGGATGAGCGGTATGAGAGGCGGATGAGCGGTATGAGAGGCGGATGAGCGGTATGAGAGGCGGATGACCGGTATGAGAGGCGGATGAGCGGTATGAGAGGCGGATGAGCGGTATGAGAGGCGGATGAGCGGTATGAGAGGCGGATGAGCGGTATGAGAGGCGGATGAGCGGTATGAGAGGCGGATGAGCGGTATGAGAGGCGGATGAGCGGTATGAGAGGCGGATGAGCGGTATGAGAGGCGGATGACCGGTATGAGAGGCGGATGAGCGGTATGAGAGGCGGATGACCGGTATGAGAGGCGGATGAGCGGTATGAGAGGCGGATGAGCGGTATGAGAGGCGGATGAGCGGTATGAGAGGCGGATGAGCGGTATGAGAGGAAACATCAACAGTAAGTACCACCTCATTTGTCATCTCAAGTGAACATGTGAACATGTGAAGGAGTAACTTTTCGGTAAAAAAATTAAAAATTAATTTCCCCTCTTTTCCCCCTTCCACTCCCCCTTTTTGGAAATATTTTTACACCATCTTGTGTAGAATGAAGTCTTTAGTGTTTTTCTCAAATTTTATTAAAATCCGGCAATAAACAACGCTACAGCAAACTTTCCCCCTTTTCTCCCCTATTTTCCGCCAATCAAAAATCGCGGTCGACAAATTTTTTTAATAAATCAAGGAACTTGTGTGCCGATTTTCGTCCAAATTGGTTGATAAATGCGACCTGTAGGCGATTACTAACTGACAGATTGACAGACAGACAGACAGACAGCTGGACAAAAGCATTTTTGGCCAATCTCGAAACTGAGATGCTTTGCTCGCTCGGTCAATTATTTCCTTGCACATCGCACATCTTTGGTGGAGAAGCAGCTTCAGTTAGATAAAGGACCGTGCACATATTTCATACCTCTGAGTACAACAGGTGCAACATTAGTCTTGTGTATACTGTCGGCCAGGCGAGCTATGCTGGTTTTACTATCCTCTTTACTCGTAATTGGTTTCTTCTGCAACTTCTGCTTGGTCTTAGGGTCTTTTTTACTCTTAACAGATTTGTTATGCGTGTTGTTGGCTTGTTGTTTCTTGTTGAAGTGGTTGCCGCTACCGCTGTCACTTCCGCTGGTCGTGCGGCCGATGCCAGACTCCGCATCGCTACCACTTTGCTCTACTTCATCATCCTCAGTCTCATCTTTAGCATTAGTATCCTCATCTTCTCCGAGATTATCTGCAGCTTCAGCATGCGAATCTGAAGCATCTGAATCCTCAAGGTCCTAAAAATAACTTTGTGATATTATTTCAAAAGGAATCGGATTAAGTACTTACAGCTGTTCTTGGAAGTTACAGTACACCCCACACTTTGCTCCAATCCCAACCAAGACTAAAGTCTGCGGAACTACCTGCAGCTAACTTTGGAGAGACATTGATTGAGTGTGACTACTGTACATTCATTTATTTATTATTATTTATTTATCGACCCCACATTTTTAAGCACTGATTTGCATACATTAGTTTTTTTATCAAACTGAAGTTTTATTTTATTTTGCCACATTTCAGGTAAGTAGGTACCTACTTACTACAAAAGTTGAAGTGAAAGTCACCGAGATTGAAGGTATACCTACGTAGGTATTATGTGCGTAGTGTACAAGTATATAATTAGTAAATAAGCACTCACAGTCGATTGGTCTCCGTCTCCATTGCATGCTGCGTCCTCGTCCTCGTCCGCGTCCTCGTCGTCGCCGAACGTCGAGTCCGCCTCATCTTGATACAGTACTTCCTGAAAGTTCACAACAATGCATGACACTCTCGCGTATAATGAAAACTAGCAGCAGTACTGTAGGTAGGTACATAAGTTGCGCAACTTACATCTTGTTCTTCATCTGATGCAGTACCATTTTCCTCTTCATTTTCAGAGTCTGTCGCATCTTCTTCGTTGTTAATCTCTCCTTGGATCAGTTCTTCGTCTGTGTCGGAGCTGGTGCTGGATACCTGGAAACCGCAAGTTCAACTTCTTGTTGGTTTATAGTCAGTACGAACTTTTTGAATAGCAATTTTTTAAAGTCTAAGTAGGTAGGTACCTACATAAACAAAACTACTTAAGTACCTTGTCGCCGGATGTAACTTTGTTCGAATCTATTTTAGAACTAGCTTTACGTTTCACCAATCCAGATTTAAATGGTGGCATTTTGTAGGAAATATCACATTATTTTAGAAAATTACAATATCTAAACAAAACACGTGTTGCGAACAGCCAGTTTTTTTTTCGGCGCTCTTATAATAACTAACTATTAACTTTTTTTTTAGTTGTCATTCGGTCTTTTGGCTAAGGTGTTCATATAGATCATTCTCTCTGGTTCGTTTTTGACAATGCATATTAGCAAACAATAATAGCAAACATTTTTTTTTATGGATGCTCAAATCTACCGGTTAGAATGATAATGATGAATATGTTAGTGAAAATTATATAATTTTGAATTACAGAATAGCTAATGGTGGCACTTCACATGGCTATTTGTGTATTTGGCATATTTGGCAAACAATTACCACGTGTGGACAGTATATTTGACAAAGTATTGGCCTTATATGCTTATTTGACAAATATGACCAATACCAAATACGCGTTACTCGACTCGACTCGACTCGACTCGACACAGACCAAAGGGGTCAAATAGGCAAATATGCTAACAAACCGTCCACACAATGGCCATATTCAAAAGCGCACGCGTTGTCGATCCAGGGTTGCCAACGGTACGAGGATACTCGTACAAGTGCGAGATTTGGGGTCTTCCGTATGAGGTACCAGGACTACCAGGACTATAATGTCATCCTCGTACAATTTTGTACGAGGTACATCTTAAGGAAGTTTCATTCAGTTTGCATTCAATGGAGGCAGGCGAGGCAGCAAAAAAATCATGCTTAGAGTCAGCAAAAAAATATTCTGAGTCTCGATTCAGGCTTGAACCTGTAGGTACTAGGGCATGCAAATGTCAGATTTGGGTTGTTCACGCTCGCAAAGGTAGGTATACATACATAATATGCACACATAAAAATGATTGTGCAAATAAGATCGGCTAAAGAAAAGGGCTAGGCAGGCTATAAACATAAATAAATAAGAAGAAGAAGTTGTAGGTTATGTGAGGTTATGTGAAAGAAAAATGAGTTTAATTGTTATGTACCTATGTAGAAAATGTAGAAATGAGTAGGTACCTAACCTACAGATAAAATTTACAATAGGTTAAGCAGCATTACAAGAAATACCTACCTACTAATTCTGTGGTTTGAGTAAAATTTACTGATAAAAAGGAGATACTCTGCGCGAAAAAATGTTTCGCCGTTTTATGAAGGTTATTGAACCTGTGAAAATCCAATTGGTAGGTACCTACCTTCTTTTCTGAGTATTTTAGCTCTGCATTCATATTAGAGTAGGTAGGTAGTTAGACTTTTTGTTTCGATGTTTTTCTATGGGTTTTTAGTCTCGGGCCGTCGGCGGCAACGGGGCAAGCGCGAAGGGTGCGGCGGGTGGCAGCGCTTTCGAACAAAACTGCGTCTCTAAAGAGGAACAGCTCACCGAAGCTCTGAAACGCTCCATGCCCGGCATTACCTATGTCAGCGTGCAGGATATATCTGGTGGATGTGGAGCTATGTTTGAAGTAAGTACTAGTAAGTACCTATACCTACCTAGTCACATAGGAACTCATTTCATTTTGCTTGATGGATCATAATTGTAGTAAAAGGTAAGATATGGTGATGAATCTAACTAAAACAACTAGGTAGATACCTACTTAGATGTCAAACATTGCTTTGTCATTGTGATATTAACATCAAACAAAACTAACTATTAAAAATGACTTTCAGATTAGCATAGAAGCTAAGGAATTTAATGGTTTGACACGAGTCAAGCAGCACCGCCTGGTGACGGACTCCCTAAAGAGTGAGATCGCGGAGATGCACGGCATTAGAATCCATACAGCACCCTCATCTGCCAAGGCAAACTAAGAGACGACTCTGAATTTGAATTTGAATTTGACTCATTTATTGATAATGTAAATAATTTTATTATGCAAGCTGCTACGTAGATTTGTCATTACAGTTACTAAAATTTTGTTGATAAATAAATAATGAAGCAAACTGTTTAGCTACCTATCTGATATGTTAGTCACATTTAATGAGGAGCCTAACCAATATTTATCAGTAATAAAAGGAATCTCAAAAACTTTCAGTACCTACCTAAGGATGGTGACAGTATCTAAGAATCACTAAAATAATGTGTTCATCTAATAAGATACGGCTAATATATTGAGAAAAATATATTTATCTTCATATTTAGGGTGAGATTGGTTATTTTATTTAATAAAATAAAACTACAAAATATAGCAGTCCACCATGTTAAGTTACACACCAATCAGAATGATTGACGTCATGACTAGACTACGGGCCAACGCACATCTGACGACAAAACTGTTTTGTCGCGTACTTAGTGACGTGAAAATAAATTTTCTGTTATAACGAAAACAGCATATGATGAATGCTTCCTCGTCATATGCTGTTTTCGTTGTAACGAAATTCACATCAATTGACACGACGCATGCATAAAATTATGTTTACCTATCTATTATAGCATTGTTTAGTACCTACCTATTAAACATTGCTTTATACGCACATACCTAGAGAATGAACTGTGCTTTTTTGTAGTATAATTATGTAGTGTACTTAATAATATTATTAAGTACACTACATAATTACACTATATTCTTATTTATTAAAAAAGCACAGTTCATTCTCTAGGTATGTGCGTATAAAGCAATGTTTAATAGGTAGGTACTAAATAATGCTATAATAGAGAGGTAAACATAACTTTATGCATGCTGTGTTCGCTTTTTCGTTACAACGAAAACAGCATATGACGAGGAAGCATTCAACTTATGCTGTTTTCGTTATAACAGAAAATTTATTTTCACGTCACTAAGTACGCGACAAAACAGTTTTGTCGTGGTTTGCGTTCGCCCTACGTAAACATTGTAAACGTCACTCTGTTTTGTATGAACTTCTACGATCCTGCACTTTTTTATGTTTTTACCTGCGTTTATAATGTATTTCGTGATTTCCATCGATCAGTTGCTTAGTTTTGTGTTCTCAAAACATGAAACTGGGATTTACCAAGGCAAATAGCTCTAATTTGTATGTACAATTAATGCAAATTGCACATTTTTACAGCGGTGCATTTTTGTGCTTACTTAGAATAAATTAAGCTAGTACGCGTTTGACCGTCGCGGCAATCGTTGTATTCAGTTATCATTAAATCAATTACGTAGGTAAATATCAAGCATTCTTATCAATTATCTTATCATTTTAAAGTTGTAGGGCGAGACCCTACATCTTTATGGTCCTTCGAGCCGGATACCGGATAACTTCAACCGGAATTCATATAAGATTCTTTATAATGGCCGAAAGGGACCCTCAGATATCGATTTTGAAAGCAATCGGTCCATAATCAGAAAAGTTAAAATGGCGGCCATGATTTTTGAAATTTGACATTAGATTCTTTATAATGGCCAAAAAGGACCCTCAGGTATCGATTTTGAAAGCAATCGGTCCATAAACAAAAAAGTTAAAAATGGCGGCCAGGATTTTTCAAATTTGACATTAGACAGTACAATGCCTCACTAGGCACGTCAATATTAGACAATGTGACATAGACTACTATACTACCCTACCATCCGCATCCGCATGCGCATCCGACAGACACACACACACACATACATACACGGACAGACACACGCACTGACACACACACATGTCAAACTTTACCACCCCATCTTTGCGTCTGGGATTGCTAATCACGTCGATAACACAATCTAGCTCATTACCAGTCTTACCTGATATGCCTGAGAACCCTTCAAAATGCGTGTCCAGGGCTGATAAACATCCTCATAACTTGGTAACCGCTGCACCGATTTCTACCAAACATGGCTTAGAACTATGCCAGATTTATCAGCTTTCCATTTCAAGAATAATAATAAAAAAAATCGAGTGATTTTTTGGAGCTACGAGCCTTGAAAGGTGTAGACACATAGACACAAAAAAGCCCCAAATTTAGAACACTTTTCTTCTTTCAGTCGGTGGTTAAAAAGTTTATTTGAAGAGTTAAACGTGTTCTTAGGACTTAGAGGCACAATACTTATTACAAAAAAGAAAACTTGAGAGGTGTCAAGGGACACCCGGATGGAACGAAGTTCTATAAGAGAGAGAGAGACAGACAGAGAAACATGCGACGCCGCACTGCTAGCAAAAAGTGTCGTGACAACTTTTCGTAAGAATTTTTTCCGTCTGTCTAGCCCCCATTCACAACGCGCGATAAGGAACTTTGTTCCAAAATATTGGTACTTTTCTCCCTATTTATCAGAAATATAAATAGAAACGTAAAGGCAGAAAACGCTTAGAAAGCGCGGGTGAACCACTCGACTTGATGACGACACACGCGAAATCGCCGGACTCAAAACAGCGAGTTACGTTGACGTTGACGGAAAATATATTGGGTTTATATTTTCAACAGGTTATTTCGTTGAAGAAAAACAGTTAATTCGTAGACGAGCATAAAGCTGTTTACAAAAGCAGTTTATTGATTTAACGACCACGACAACCTAGAATTAGAGGTGTTATATAACAGTCAAATTTTCATATTTGCGTTATTGAATATAACGGTTTTGGTGATACTATGTTATCATAACTGTTATATAATTAACAGGCAAGGCTACGGATTTCTATAGGTAGTGAATAATGAATTCCCGGGTTGTGCAATCCTGGTCGTGCTTTCCATGGTTGTGTTTTACCAGGCTGTGCATTCCATGGTTGTACAATAGCCGGACTCAATTCTTTTCCTTCAAACGAACGTATAGCCAAGCCAACGCCACGCCACCGGAGGCATGGCGCGGTGGTGTGAGCAAACGGCGATCACGATGAAGAAATGAGACGTATCACTGTCACATGTCCTGTCAGGGTCTGTTCTGTTATCGAAACTGAAACTGGCTGTTATCATGTTATTAATAACAGCTAATTTCATTTTGTATCAAACGCAAATTTTGAAATTTTGACCATTCTGTTTCATACATCGTTCATTTTTTATGAGCTCAAGTCTGGTTGGAGAACATGTTATTAATTAACATGATAACAGAGATAACACTATAACAGCCAAAGTTATAGTGTTTAACAGTTTTACTGTTATTTGCGGAACAGCATGGATTCAATGCGGAATGAAACGAAACTGGAAACAGGATGGTCAAAATTTGCGTTTGATACAAAACGAAATTAGCTGTTATTTTTTTATAGAAGACAACTTTTGCGTCGACCGCCTGCCTGCACCCGTTTTTCGTCAGACTGTTATTTGGCTGTTATAAAATAACATAATAGCGGAGACGCGTATAACCGTTATAACGCTTTAGGCCAAATAACGCTGTTCCGTAAGCCTATTATGGTTATATTAGTTACACCTCTAATTAGATTAGAATGCAAGAATACAAAATGGCGCTCAATCTCAGTGTCAAGATTCATCCTGTTGTATTATTTCAAATTGTGGATGCTTACGAGCGTCGAAATGCCGATTCGCATAGAGTTATCGGTACCCTGTTGGGTAAGTAATGTGTTTATCCGATCCAAAAACAGATTAAGATTACCTACCTACGGGTTCTCAGTGAACGTAATGCGGCTCTGGACATAAACGTCTCTCTAAATACCTATCTACTTAGCAGTTAGCAAGAAGACCCTTGGCCGATTATCAGCGTGTGATACGATAAAAAGAAACAAATGATACCATAAAGTTTTTATCAAAATATAGGTACCTAGGTATATAGAGGTTATATTATTATGATGAAAGTTTTGAGTTACAGGTACGAGCGACAAAGGCGTGGTGGAAGTAACCAACTGCTTCTGCGTACCGCATAAGGAGCATGCCGACCAGGTGGAAGCGGAACTCAACTATGCCATGGATGTGTACGAGCTCAACCGAAGAGTAAACGCTAATGAGAGCATTGTTGGTAGGTATGATGGATCTGTACAGCTTCACTCAGCTTAATCTGTGCAGAATCAATGGCCTTTAATCAGAAGTTGATCCTCGTCTCTTTTATCATAGGTTTTTGGTTACCAACTAAGGCTTTTCAGTCAAATGTTGGAGTTCAAATCGGACTTGAGCATGGTTTCTGAATATGGCGTCATTGTAGCTTTGCCCAATTACTATGATTTTATTGAAGTTTGCACAGGAAACGTTATTCCAGGCTGGTGGGCGACAGGCAATGAGGTGACAAACCACTCATCAGTGATCCACGAGTACTACTCGCGTGAGTGCCGCGCGCCTGTGCACGTGACGCTGGACACGTCGCTGGGCGGCGCGCGCATGGGGCTGCGTGCCTACGTGTGCGCTGCGCTCGGCGTGCCGCGAGGCAAGCAGGGCTGCATGTTCACCCCCATCCAGGTGGCGCTCACCTGCTATGAGCCTGAGGTACTGCATTCATAATCATCTTGCACACTGGTGCCCATTCTAAACTAATTTGACAGTGTGTGTTGTTTTCAACTGATATGAAGACAAGGTAACGTGAGAATTATTGCATATCTACCTACATTATATTGACAAGAAAAATGGCAAAACTGCGTATTAGCTCTGCCTTCCGTGCTGTGGTTTGTGGGTTCGATCTCCACTGAGAACAAATATTTGTGTGTAACAAACATAGATGTTTGTTCTATGTCTGGGAGTTACTATGTAGTATAAGTATGTATTTACAAAAAAAAAGTATATAAGTATTCTATCAGCACCTAGTTCCCATATTACAAGCTATGCTTAGTTTGGGACTAGAGAGCGTCGTGTGAAATGTCCATAAATATAAAAAAAAAAATTATTTATGTTGCTTTTACAAATGACAGAACTGGAATCCGTTTATCGCTTTGCTTTGTTGGAGCAAAGTTGAGATGGCTTGGCTTGTAAGAGATATTACATCTTGTGTGTGTTATGATAAGCTTAACCATTGACTATGTGTAGTGAAGTGAACTATGAAAACAATTCTAAATGATTTTTGAATTTTATTGAATAAAAGATTTTTAACTTTGAAACTAATAGTTTTAATATTTAGATAATATTTAGTTTAATTATTTCGTTTTTAGTAAGATCTGTTACGCCTAATGTCATACGATTAAATAAATAACTTTGAAACAAGTACGTACTTTGACATCAAGGTCAAAAAGACAAGGTTTAGCCATTTAGTGAACCATCTCTGTAGTTGAGTGCTAAAGGCTTGATCAAACACAATATTCATATGCGGCTCTGATAGCACATTATTACCGTAGCTTGCCATGTCTCCCCAGGTGGTAGGGCTCCAGCTGTGCCAGAAGACGATGGGCGCAGGGGGTGGACGCGCGCGGCAAGTGCAGCCCATGCAGGACCTCGCGCAGATCGCAGAGGCCAGCACCAAGCTGTCAGCACTGCTTGAACAGGTATCTTACCTCGATAACATACCTACCTAGCTCTGCCAATAACAATATTCCAATACAATCTACTGAACCAATTACTGAAACAATACAATCTACTGATCCAATTACTGAAACAATACAATCTACTGAAACAATACAATCTACTGAACCAATTACTGAAACAATACAATCTACTGAATCAATTACTGAAACAATACAATCTACTGAAACAATACAATCTACTGAACCAATTACTGAAACAATACAATCTACTGAACCAATTACTGAAACAATACAATCTACTGAACCAATTACTGAAACAATACAATCTACTGAAACAATACAATCTACTGAACCAATTACTGAAACAATACAATCTACTGAACCAATTACTGAAACAATACAATCTACTGAACCAATTACTGAAACAATACAATCTACTGAACCAATTACTGAAACAATACAATCTACTGAATCAATTACTGAAACAATACAATCTACTGAACCAATTACTGAAACAATACAATCTACTGAACCAATTACTGAAACAATACAATCTACTGAACCAATTACTGAAACAGTGCTTCAAATATGTGAGTAAAAGAAAGGACAATGACTTTAAATGAAATGTTCAACACTGTCTTCTCTTCTTTGTCTATCCCTGTTCCCATATTTGAGGTCGGGCCTCCTCACTTTAGTTTGCCAAGACGATCTGTCTCGGGTTGTCGGCTCAGGCAATTGTGAACCCTACCGACATATCATTTAAAAGAAATGAAAAAAGAGCTCAAGACCTAATACAGGATTAGGAGAATAAAAATGTGGCATGTGTCACTGGACACAGAGCACGCATGGCTGGAGACGCGGCAGAAACGTCAAAACTCTCGCTAAATGCCCAATGGGCAGCTCGCAACACTAAAAACTCTACGTGGAAGAGGTGCTGAGCGGGGCGCGCGCTGCTGTCGCTGGTGCACTCCGTGCCTAATCTGTGGTGTGTGTGTGTGTCAGGTGGTGTCGTACGTGGAAGAGGTGCTGAGCGGGGCGCGCGCGGGCGACGCCGCCACGGGCCGCGCGCTGCTGTCGCTGGTGCACTCCGTGCCTAACCTGTCGGCCGACGCGTTCGCAGATGCATTCGCATCCGGGGTCAAGGACCTGCTCATGGTCAGTATCCTCCCCTCCCCTCCCCGCCCCCTCCCGTCCGGTCGGCGGAATGCGGATCAACTTCACTATAGCGCCAATAAGATACGCCAGCTCCGTGTAATTACATCATTTAAATATCGAGGTTTTTGTTCGCAGGTGGTAACTCTAGCGCAACTCATCAAAACCCAACTCCAACTCAACGAGAAGCTGACGCTCCTCACCTCGCAGTAGGACCCGAAACTGACGCTCCTCACCTCGCAGTAGGACCCGGTGCCGGCATTCTTACCTTTTCCATATAAACTCGCCAGCTTATTATAATTCAGTTATGAATATTTACTGCAAACATATTTTACATTTCAATTACTTTTAACCTAATTTCATTGAAATAAGAACAATAAAAAAAGAGATAAGTTATATCAGAATATCTTTATTTAATTCTGTTATTTTACATTCATTACATATTAAGAGTATTTATTTACTAACAAAACCATGAATGATGAATAGCGCAATGTGCAGTGCCATATCAAAAGTGGTTGGTCCATTAAACCGGTTAAAAGAGTAAAATTATAATTATTAATAACAAGTAGACATCCTAATGTCCTCAATCACATCAGATTCTGCAGATGAAGTTTCAACAGGGCATGTCGTGTCGTGTTCAGTGCAGCACGTAGTCGTCGTGCGTGGCACGGCCACAGCCAGTCGGCGCGCCACGGCCCGCAGGCGCGCGGTCACACGCCACAGGGTCGTGTCGTGTTCAGTGCAGCACGTAGTCGTCGAGTGGCACGAGTGCTCGTCGTGCGTGGCACGCCCACAGCCAGTCGGCGCGCCACGGCCCGCAGGCGCGCGGTCACACGCCACAGGGTCGTGTCGTGTTCAGTGCAGCACGTAGTCGTCGAGTGGCACGAGTGCTCGTCGTGCGTGGCACGCCCACAGCCAGTCGGCGCGCCACGGCCCGCAGGCGCGCGGTCACACGCCACAGGGTCGTGTCGTGTTCAGTGCAGCACGTAGTCGTCGAGTGGCACGAGTGCTCGTCGTGCGTGGCACGCCCACAGCCAGTCGGCGCGCCACGGCCCGCAGGCGCGCGGTCACACGCCACAGGGTCGTGTCGTGTTCAGTGCAGCACGTAGTCGTCGAGTGGCACGAGTGCTCGTCGTGCGTGGCACGCCCACAGCCAGTCGGCGCGCAGGCGCGGGCGCCGCGCCACGGTGCGCAGGCGCGCGGCGCTGGCGCCCGATCCGCACAACACGACACATTCGCTGTCCTCTTCTATCTCGGACAACTGGAAATCACAAACGATTTGCTGAATATTCACGGATATTGTAGACAAGGCTATCTAGTCCAGGAACAAGCCAAACTAACGGCCTGACTCCATCACCACGGCACGGCGCGCCGTCGTCTACATTCACGTTGCACCCGCTCTCGTTCTGCAGTTAAAAATATACCTTATTGCCTTTAAAATAAATGTCAACCGATGGCTGCTGTGAGACGACGCCGTGTGGTGATGGGGCTAGGCCGTAAGCAGAGCTTGTACCGTGGAAATTAGAATAATGAAATACATATAAACAAATAAACGTTTTGGTGAGTGTGGGCCGTCCCGTGCTTTGGATTCCGTCCCGGGACGCGATCTGTATTCGAGAACCTTTGTCGGCCAGCGATTGTTGCTTGTTATCGCGGTCGGTCGACGCGTAATATGAACCTTGAGCACGAGTCCTCCATACGCTATGCAGTACCGCCGCAGCAGCTGCGCGTCGAGCGGCGCCGTCAGCTGGTCGTGCAGCACGAGGGCGCGGCCCGCCAGCAGCGGCGGCAGGCCCTCGCGGAGCCGCAGCCGCGCCGCGCCGGGCCGCGCCTCCACGTCGGTGTCGCTGCCGGATTCAGACTCCTCCACTGGTACCTCGGCCTGGAGGGCAGCTCGAGTCAGGCAGATGCATCAGCACGGCTATTCCGCTTCATTTGGAAAACCCCGTCTGACCAATATCGGAAACTTTGGGATATCGAATTCGAAAGTTTCCGATATCGATTCGAAAAGAAGACTTTCGGAATCGATCATAATCCTGGAGAAGGATCTTATAGTACAGTACAGTACAGTATAGTACAGTATAGTACAGTAAAGGACAGTACAGTATAGTACAGTAAAGTACAGTACAATACAGTACAGTAAAGTACAGTATAATACAGTACAGTATAATACAGTACAGTATAGTACAGTAAAGTACAGTACAGTATAGGTGATCTAGATTAATCTTCCTGTTGAACATGTCATGTTTGCCTGAACAACTCTGCACTATAGTTAATAAATTAGCCGGTGTCGTACCTGGATCCTCTCATCCTTTACAAACTCCACTTCATGGTCGGAGGCACGGGCTGGAGGGCGCGGGCTGGAGGGCGCGGGCTGGAGGGCACGGGCTGGAGGGCGGGCGCGCTTCTGTCGGCGGAGCACCTTGTCTATCTCGTCGTCCGTGTCGCATTCTGAGGAAACGCTTAACACTACACCGGCCCTATGGGAATGCTAGGCGCTACACTGCACTGCAGGTAGCTACATAACACTACACCGGCCCTATGGGAATGCTAGGCGCTACACTGCACTGCAGGTAGCTACATAACACTACACCGGAATGCAATGCTACCTGATTGTAGTGGCGAGGGTGCGGGACTGCCATCTTCGTTGGGGGGAGTGACGCGCAGCGCGGCCTCCACCGCGAACCACTGCCACGGCAAGCGCCGCCGCCGCCGGCCGCATTCCTCGAGCCAGGCTGCTGTGGGCGCCGGTACCGCGGCTCCCGACGCGCCCGAGCGCACCTCCGCCAGCTTGGGGGTGTTGCTGAACGCGCAGCTGGAACATATCAACTCATATGGAGTGGTCTAGAGGCAGATTGAGACGCGCTAGGCTGAGCTGGTTGAAACTGGTTCTGCAGTGCAGCTGTTGTTGACATAGTAGTGCTCACATGAGATGCGTGCAGCCCTGCCCCCACTGGCGCTGGTAGCGGGCCCCCAGGGCGGCGGCCAGCTCGCGCAGTCGCGCGCGGCGCGGGTTCTGGTACCCGCTGAGGACCAGCACCACATCTTGTAGTGGCCGGTCACATTCCGGGCCTGGCCGGAGACTACCTATCGATCAAAACTTCACTACAATATCTCATTTTATCCAAGTAAAACATTTAATAATAATAATAATCTCATGGTGCTAAAAGCACGGTCTCGCATAGCCTAGTAAACTTACTAGTCTTCACGCGATCTCGATCTGAATGTAGCCGCTTTTTATTTTCCTCTTTCTTCTTGCAACTTGAATCGTCATTCTTATGCGTCTGTCTTCCACTGTCAATGTCATACCTTTCCCTCCCGCTGTCATTTGTTTCTATCCCACCACCTTTATCTTTCCTACAGTCTTTATTTTGTTTGATCACCAAACTTGTACTACTCGAGGGTTCATCCGTTGCAGAGTGAGGAGTCTTGTCAAGGTTGTCTGGTTCTTTTTGTCCATGTTTGGAGGTGGTGGGTTCGTTGCTTCTCTCGTCCTGAGGCCGCTGGACGATACGGTATTGTTCGGCGCGCGGCTGTTCCTCATCGTTATTGTACACGAGCTTGCCCTTGCCTCCGAACGCGGGCGCGGACGCGGACGCGGGCGCAGGCGCGGGCGCGGGCGCGGGCGCGGGCGCGGGCGCGGGCGCGGGCGCGGGCGCGGGCGCGGGTCGGTCTGGGTTGTCGGTCGGTCTGTGCTTGGTGAGCGATGTCTTTACGAGTTTGGTCGCCGCCTCGGGATCATTTTTCAACGCTTGCGAGGTGGCTTGTCGTATTTGCGCTCCTAAAATAAAATATTCATAAACATGAAGTAGGTAATAAATTTAAAAATATAGAGTAAATAACAAAATAAAAGATAAGTTAAAAATTTTGAGTACTCCAAAACGGAGCAATGTGTAAATAAAAATGTAATCCTAACAAATATTGTAAACCTAAAAAAGGGTATGGGCGCTTTAGTTTAATTGTTAGTTTTAGCTAATTGTTATTATAGGGGAAAAAAAATGACATTATCATTCAAAAGAATTAAAAGAAGAGCTCCTCAAGACCTAATACGGGATTAGGAGAACAATAATGCGGGATGTGTCACTGGACACTGACCGCGCATGTCCGGAGTCGTGGCTGTATCATCAAAACTCTCGCTAAATGCCCAATAGGGCAGCTCGCAAGATAAATTGGAATTAAAAAAAAAAAATTATATTACCCGTGTCTCCAGCTCCACCGTTCTGGCGATACTTTGCGAAGAGTTCTCCGGGGCGGAAGTCTTCTTCGTCCGAAGACATGGTGTCCAATGCAAAGAAGCGGTTGGGCACTGCGGGGGCGGGGGCGGGTGCGGGGCTGGGGGCGAAGCCCTCGCCGTTCTGCTCGAAGATATGGATAAATGATATCCCATACTGAAATACATTACAATCATTGAAAAACTACATAGTTCAATACACCCTGAATGAATTAAAATGTCACACGTGCGGGACTCGGGACATGTTGCATGCAGTCCCGTATGTGAGGTTCTCAGGACACCCTGAATGAATGAAGTAAGTATAGCATGTGCAAGACCGAAGTTTAGTACGCGCGAGACCCGGACATACAAGACAAGTTACCTTGCAGTGCTTGTTGTAAGGCTGTGAGCAGACGAGCCGCAGTCGGTCCCAGCGCTGCGCGGCGGCGGCGGGGGCCAGGCCGGCGCCCCCGAAGGAACGCACGCGGTCCCCCCGCGGGCCTGGCGCCGCCGCGCGCGACTCCGCCGGACTCAGGAACACGCTGCGCGGGACCAGCACCTTGTGGATTGCTTGATAAATCGGATGTTCTTTAACCTCTGTACTCTAATGTCCTAACCTGATAAGCGGTCTCATATGCCTATGACAACCTGTATTGCTTCACAAGAAACATCCACTGTAAACATTATCATTTACCTATCTGCATTCTGCATTCACAGATTTTGTAGAGATGGTTGGCAAAGATATATTTTTCTCACATTTTTCAAAAGGATAACAGCACCCTTGATTCAGTTCAGGTTACTCTGGTATTAGTAAGCAGTATGACGAGGTGTCAAATCTAACAAAGCAAATGCTGACCTGGAAAGGCTCGCTCGGGGTTTCCGAGCGGCCGACCAGCACCTCTGCCAGTGCGGCGTGGTACACGCCTATCTGAACCGACGATATCTGAAAGTGGACACATTAGTTAGCTTTGGTTGAATAACTACCTATCTTTTCTTTTTATGTTGCACTAATTTTTAAACAGCCTGTTAACACTATCAGTGTTGAAGTAGATTAAATTATATCAGGTAAGTAAGCACCTTGATAAAGACTTGATTCAATAATAGTGATTACCTTCACGGCCCGAGCCAACTGCAGCACTACCGAGCAGGATGGCTCGCCCGGGCTGCACAACCATCTCTTCTTACTCACTTCCCATGAGAGCAGGTTGCTAGCTTGGTTTTCCTGTATTTACAAAGCAATTACTAGATAGGTCCCTACCTATATAGTTACTTTATCCATTCTAAACTAAACAGGGTTATTCATAACAAAATAAAATAGTAGGAAATCAAGTGTAGGTACTTACGGGGTCTTCGTTGCTGAAGCTGACAACATAATCTATTTTTACACGCGGCATATTAATTTAGATAGGTACCTTATCTGTTTTTTTTGCAAACTACCTAGGTACTAAAAATAAATTAAAGAAAGTCTAAAAACCGACAATCGACATCCACAATATGAATACCTAGGTACCTATGTAAATTATGTACCTAAACATTGTATTCATTAATTTCAATTGTATTGTATACAAGTAGCACTAATTTTAGTAAACAAACATAGCTCTAACCACCACCTAACCTCACTTTGTGCCTCAGTCAGCCTCACTGTCTCTACCTCTTTAGTTTGTGGTCTCTACTCTATTCAATTCAATCAAAGAGTATACGCAAACCGAAAACAAAACGTCTTGTCGAACAGTTAGTGATTTGAAACTGTCAGTAAAACTTTTTATTTACAATATGCTTCTTTTTATTTGCTGTTTTCGTTACTTGCTTATTTAATGAGAATCATCCTAAGTACTTAATAATATTATTAAGTACACTACATAATTACTCTATATTCTTATTTATTAAAAAACACAGTTCATTCTCTAGGTATGTACGTATAAAGCAATGTTTAATAGGTGGGTACTAAACAATGCTATAATAGATAGGTAAACATACTTGAGAAAAGTCTGTCGTGTCAATTGATGTGAGTTTCGTTATAACGAAAACAGCATATGACAAGTGCTTCCTCGTCATATGCTGTTTTCGTTATAACAGAAAATTTATTTTCACGTCACTAAGTGCGCGACAAAACAGTTTTGTCGATAGATGTGCGTTGGCCCTTAGGGCGAACGCAAACCGAAAACAAAACGTCTTGTCGAACAGTAAGGGCGAACGCAAACCGAAAACAAAACGTCTTGTCGAACAGTTAGTGATGTGAAACTGTCAGTAAAACTTTTTTAGTTACAACATGCTTCTTTTTATTTGCTGTTTTCGTTACTTGCTTATTTAATGAGAATCATCCTAAGTACTTAATAATATTATTAAGTACACTACATAATTACTCTATATTCTTATTTATTAAAAAACACAGTTCATTCTCTAGGTATGTGCGTATAAAGCAATGTTTAATAGATAGGTACTAAACAATGCTATAATAGATAGGTAAACATAATTTTAAGCATACTGTGTTCGCTTTTAGAAGGTCGCTCGGCCAATTTAATTAATTAGATAAATTGTTTTAACGGCTGGTTTGCGAACCTATTAATAAAAAAACGTAAGAAAAGACTGTCGTGTCAATTGATGTGAATTTCGTTATAACGAAAACAGCATATGACGAAGAAGCATTCGTCACATGCTGTTTTCGCAGTTTTGTCGATAGATGTGCGTTGGGCGTTGGCCCTTAAGCGACGTTAGCACTTTACACTACACCCCCCACTTCTCACTTTCCTCGAATCCGGGCCAAGATTAGGGTCTCCTGACCTGACTGACCCTGCGGAGCTACCTGAATCCTGAGCGGGTTAGAGACAAACATCGAAATGTGACTATCACCTATTGCAAAGAGTAGATATAATAAGATCTATTGTAGGTATGAGCACCTTAGACCTACTTATCGGGAAAATAGAAACAACGATCAGTTAGCAAAGTTTATAAATTAATTATACAAATAGGTAAGTGCACCTACCTACCTACGCTACTAGTTACATTATTTGTTTTTAGGTATTTTTAATTACAACGGTATAAATGCGTTATTTACGGAAGAAACAACTAAAATTACTTAAGTATCTAGGTAGGTTCCTTCCTAGCTACTGGTTCCATAATTTCAAAATATACCTACGTAGTATGTAGGTAAGTAAGTAGTTATACCTCTACGTTACGTACCTATTTTACAAGTTCTGAAATATTTAGAACCCCTGAATAGGTAGGTAGGTACCTAACCTACCTGTTTGGTACCTAGTCACCTTTAGGTAGCTAGGTATTTACCTATGTTTAAATAAGGTCATCTTTTACGATTCTGTATTTATGAATCTTCACGATGAAGGGTGGGTCCTTTTCCTTCTGTTTTAGTGGGGCCTTCTTCTTGGGTAGCGAGTTCGAGCTGGGCACTCGACGGTACGTGTAGCCGCCGCTCGGGCTCGGCCGCGCGTACAGCACCGTGGGGGCCACGGCCACCTCCTGCGACGCGAACGCATCCGAGTCGTACGGCGCTATCGCGTACGTCAGCTGCGGCAGCGGTGAGGACTGGGCCTGCAGCTGCAGCTGCGGCAGCGGTGAGGACTGGGCCTGCAGCTGCAGCTGCGGCAGCGGTGAGGACTGGGCCTGCAGCTGCAGCTGCGGCAGCGGTGAGGACTGGGCCTGCAGCTGCAGCTGCGGCGTGTACGAGGCGTGCTCTCCGCCGTACTCGTAAGCCGAGGCAGCATTCACCGGCGACACCGGTCGCCGAGGCTTCCGGTAGAAAGCCGGCTGTGCGTACTCGTACGAGGACGCTTCGTAGTCCTGGGCCGAGTACGGTCGAGCGGGCTTCGCGTAATGCCGCGTCGATTGCGAATATTGTCGGGCGGGCTGCGCGTACTGCGGCTCACCGGCGTATTGGTGCACGTGCGGGTAGAGCCGCGTCTGTTCCGCGTACTGAGGCGCGGGATGCGGGTAGTGCACCTCGGACAGGAAGGGGCGCGCGTAGGCCGCCTGCTGCGCGGAGGATGCGGCCTGCGCGCGCTGCTGGCGCTGCGGCGCGCGGCTCAGCGTCTGCAGCGGCGCGTGGCTCAACACGCGCAGCACAGGCACGGGCGCGTGCAGGGGGATGGCGGCGTACATGTAGGGTTCGTACTCGCGCGCAAACTCCCGCGCGTACACCTCGAAGGCGTCACGCCGCCGCGCCAGCAGTCGGCCCAGCGGCTCGCTGGCGACCAGCCCACACAGCGTCAGGACTAGCAACCGCATCTGAAATGAATGTGCAGTTAACGTACCTAGCTAAGGATTTGGAATTGAATCTTGGATCATTATACCTGCATGCCTACATTATTTTCAGGGATATAAAAGTAGGCGCATAATCTACCATTCGTAGCTCCATCGGTTACAGTGAGATGTAATCTATGGCAGTGCTTACTTGCTGTACGTGACTCTAGCTAGCACAGCACAGCACAGCACGGTACAGCACAGCACAGCGGGTTAGTGCACATTATAGCAATGAACTCACGATATTGTCCATGGTGCGATGCGACGCGATGGGCGGGTGGTTCACGACTGAGGCGGCTGCGCACGCGCTAGCGCTGCCTTTAGCGCAGCGGCCGGACGTCCTGCCCTGCCCGGAACTCTTCACAGTATAGAGCTGCCACAACACAACACAACACAACACTGGACCCTACTATCAAATTGACAAGTTTTCCGTCGAAAAGATTTGAATATTTGACCCCTTTAGCCACGAATCCGCTAGTGCTGAACAGAAAAGCACGGATAAATAGGTAACAACGTACTTTTTTTTTCATGGAACTAGCAGATGGCCCCCCTTGTGCTGAACGATGTGTACTAAGCCATTGCATTGCATCACCAAGAGAGGCATCTACGTTCATCACTTTGAGATTGAGACGTAAGTAAGGATGCAAATTCTTTAATGCACCGGCACCCTAACCCACTTTATTTATCGCGGTATTACAACATATAATGTCAAACCTTGATTGGCACCAAATGGGTATATCTATAGGTAGTAAACGCTTTACCCATTTAAGGTTCGCAGACGACATCATTGTTGTATCAGAGAATGCCAAAGAATTAGAAAAAATGCTAAATGAACTTCATAAAGTAAGTAGCGAAGTAGGTTTAGAAATGAACACCTCAAAAACTAAAATACTCACAAACAGAACAAAAGAACAGATAAAAATTAACAATCGAGAAATAGAATATGTAGAAAATTATGTATATCTAGGAAAGCAATTATCTTTTAGTAAAAACAGAAACATTGAAGAAATTACAAGAAGAGTAAATCTAACCTGGAATAAGTTTTGGAGTTACAAAGAAATAATGAAGTCAAAATTACCAACTAAACTAAAAACCAAAATTATGAATTCATGTCTACTACCATGCCTCACCTATGCCTGTCAAACCTGGATATTTAATAAGGAGTCAAAAAACAAAATACAAGTATGTCAAAGAGCGATGGAAAGGAGCCTATTAAATTTAAAACTAATGCATAAAGTAAGAAACACAACAATCCGAAGGAAAACCCAAGTACTAGACGCTCTTCAACATGCGCTGGCTCTGAAATGGAGGTGGGCGGGCCATTTGGTACGCACAGAAGACGATAGATGGACCCGAAAAACCACTCTATGGAAGGGTCCCTCTGGTAAAAGAAAACGTGGGAGACCAAAGGAAAGGTGGCAGGACGAGATAGTCGAGATAGCAGGCATTACATGGGTGGAAAAAGCAAAGCGAAGAGAAGATTGGAAACTGTTGGAGGAGGCCTATACCCGCAAAGGGGTCCCTAATTAGTAAATATTTTGTTTTTAATTTTAAGTTTTTTTTCTTATATAGTGTTTAAACGTTAGAGATAATAAAGGCTTTTTTATTTTTTATTTTATTTTATTTACCCTAACCCACATCGAAACACTACCTACAGTGCACCGGCACCCTAACCCACATCGAAACACTATAGTGGGAATAGTGGGATGAGTATTTCACTACTTGCTGGTAGGTACTACGGTATGTACAAACCTCTCTAAACTATTGTATCAGCTCAAGAGACATAGTGCAAGCGCATGTTGCATCACATGTAAATCGCGAATAGTTAGTTTGACAGCAGACAGCGCAGCGCGCTTCCTTCCTTGAGCTCGCGTGTCAGCGAGCGGCACCCGCCACACTCACAGTCAGTCAGCAGTCACTAGCGTGGCGTGTTGTACTATACGTACTTACCTACTCCACTCCTACTTACTGCCCTCATTACCGACCATTATACTTGAAACTATTTTTTCTACTCAACAAAAAACAAAACTGTTACACATTAGCAAGTAATATTAATCTCCATGTTTTATGAAACAGATTATGAAGAGAAATTGGTAACTTGACAGCGATTATAAGTGAAATTCACCAATCCTCATCCCTACCTATACAAATCCCATCGATTCAGTGACCTAGCTATTTACCAGTCTGACCTGAACTGCAAAATCATTGAAACGATGAAATGGGAGGTCACTGGTTTTGCCAACTTTACAGTTTTCACTATAGCTCAAAATCTATAAAAACTATGTAAACAATTGGTAGTAGGTACCTACTATCTGTCGATCTTCCTGATAGAATATGAAGATCGGATAAAGTCAAAGTCAAAATTTCTTTATTCAATAAAATCACAAGGATCATTTAGTTCATTAAATACTGTCGGAGCCGAAAGCATAAACTTTTTGCTCTACCAACGAGCCGCACTGTTGCTCGTTCTAAATCCCCCATCCCGCGGTCGCTAGTCGCGCTCAATGCTCTCCTGGCCGAACAGCCTGCCTTGGACGTGTTTGCGGATGAATAGAGAGTGATCCTGTCGGAATGCTTGCGATATACTGAAAGGAACTACTGAATATGAATGCGTGTTACTGACTTTGCTTATTATTTAGTAATTTTGACATTATTTTTAGATCATTAGATGTATTTAATTGACTTTTTGTGCATGTTCTTATTTAATTAATTATTGTAATTGGCGTTAGCCGTGGTAATTAATAATAAATAAATAAATAAATAAATAAATTAGAATCGTCTTATATAACTAGGTGATTCTAGGTGCCAGTTCCACGCGACCAGAGCCTAGAAGAACGGGCAAGAAACTACGGCCTGGTTCCTAGCGTTTTTTTGTATGATCCCTTTTACTTACAGAGAAATATACATAGAACACAAGAATAGCACTGACATTGCAAGTCGAGTAGTTAGCTGTCGATGGGTGGAGCGACATCGGGCCATGCAGTTTTGTCATTAATATAGTTATCTAAGGTATAATATGCTTTCTTCACGAGATTATTCTTAATGTAGGTTTTGAATTTCCGCACTGAAAGTTTTGTGGCATTTTCAGGAAGCTTATTATAAAAACGTACAGTATTTCCCATGAATGACTTATTTACCTTTTGTAGTCGAAATTTATGAATGTAAATATAATTTATTTTTGTTTCTAGTATTAATACCATGAGCATCACTATTTTTCTTAAAACTAGCTATGTGTTTATGAGTGTACATTAAGTTTTCATAAATATATTGTGAAAATACTGTGAGAATATTAATTTCTTTAAAACGTTCCCTTAACGAGTCACGTGATTTCATTTTAAGCGGTTGGGAAGTTACGCTCGAACAAACATTACAACGCTGCCGATTCGCCCGAGACACGAGACTCCGCTCGCTCGATCAATAACCTCAATATAATCCAATTCAATTGTTACAGGTAAATCAATATATTAATAGTTGTCCTATGAGAACATAGACCTCGCGAGCCTTTATAACCATGCAATAACAGACACTTTCCCTTTTACCCTGGCTAAATCGAATTTCAGGTGCTTGAATTTTCCAATAGGCTCTACCTATGTAGACTTTTGAGCAAAATAGGGGTATAAGTTTTAGCGATTACTCGCGTTCCCGCAGTCCTAGGACTAGGAGGTCGAATCTAATGTCTATTACAGACAATTTTAATATAATTCACAAATTGAATAAAATATGAGTTGTAGCAGTGAAAGTGAATTAAGGGCGGCTTGTACCAGAATCGCTAAACGCGTTTAACTCTTAAATAGTATTTAGCGAGTTGTCAAGTCATACAAATACGTCAAATTTAAATCGATTTAGCTGTTAAACGCGTTTAGCGGTTCTGGTGCAATCCGCCCTAAATGCAGAACCTGTCATAAACAATTTACTACCGAACAAATCGATAGAAAAATATCTAAAAGCCTATGAAAAATTTATTACATGGAAGACGTATCTAATATGTAATTTGATTATGTAAATATAAATGCGTCACTATTAAAAGAACCTTTATTTATTTATTAATTAATAGGATGCACAACAGTGTTGTGCACAGAAACAACATTATATTGTTATTGTAGTAGTGTTACGTTCTAGTCTAGTGCAAACACCAATTATAGGCGAACACAACATTCACAATGCATTCATTCGAAGATTCGAATCGGATATACACCTTGTGTTATGCAAATAGACTACTTATACGATGCCTAGCCTACATCGTATAATATTTGCTTGATCCGCGAGGACAGAGTTGCGCCATGCTCCGCATGTCTTGTATTTATAGTGGTCTGTGCAAGCGATTGGCACCATTCATCTTCAGCAACTCGCTGCGACTCCTCAATTCCATCAGCACAGCAATGAAATCCTTCGTGAGTATTTATCAAGACGCAGCTGCGGCTGCGGCTGCGGGTGCGGTCTGGACGCACGGTGCAGGTGACATTAGCGGCAATACAAATAATAATTGAATTGTGTGTTTCAGGTGGTGATGATGGCCCTAGCAGCGGTGGCGTGCGCCGGCAACGTGCGCGAGAAGCGCGGCTTCCTCTCCCAAGGACTCGCCAGCCACGGCGGTAGCTACGGCGGCCTAGGAGGCGGCTACGGCGGTGGCCACGGCGGCCTAGGAGGCGGCTACAGTGGTGGCCACGGCGGCGGCCTAGGAGGCGGCTACGGAGGAGGCTACGGTGGCGGCTACGGTGGCGGCTACGGGGGAGGCTACGGGGGAGGCTACGGCGGCGGTGCACAGGTGGTCGCCGTCAACAGGGTGGTGAACGTCAACAAGGTGGTGGAGGTGCCGCAGGTGGTCTCCGTGCGCAAGGTGGTCTCCGTGCCGCAGATCATCACGCAGAAGCAGATCATCGCCGCGCCTGCCGTATCCTACTCTGCCGGCCCCATCGGATACTCTGGCGGATACTCTGGCGGATACTCTGGCGGATACTCTGGCGGCTATGGCTCTTCTGGATTCGGCGCTGGTAACGGCTGGTGGTGAACTCACACAGCCACTGTACCACTCTAGTCAAATTTATTCTTTCCCAGTTTCTCTATTTATTGTGATATTAGCTTATCTATATTCAATTTCAAAGAGTAGTAAATAAAGTATTATATGTTGTACGTCGACTTGTTATTTATGAAAGCGTGGAGGTTATTTATAATACAGCAGCTGTTATCTTGTAGACTTGCTTATGTAAAACTTAGGCTCGACCTTAGGTGTTCGACTGCAATCTAAAGGTGTTTGACTGCAATCTAAAGGTGTTCGACTGCAATCTAAAGGTGTTCGACTGCAATCTAAAGGTGTTCGACTGCAATCTAAAGGGTCTCATAGCTATGTGCTTCTTCAGTTATAGGATGCCGATTTTGTAGTTCCAGGTAAAACTGGTTATTGCTAGATCGGACAGTTTAGCAAGTGCCCTGCTGTACGCAGGTGTATTGAAGGTATACAAAAGTATACAATCATTGTTAGATTGTGCAGAGCTTCAACAAGATTTAGATGCCATTCAGCGCTGGAGTGAGAGAAACCAACTTTACTTAAATAGTCAAAAGTGTCAGGTGATGAGCTTCACGCGTTCAATGAATGGTATCATTACGCAATACTTATACAATTACCTGCCAGAATATTACCAGATGCCTGATAGTAAAGGATCTAGGCATTCTGTTCGACCCGGCACTACAGTTTCATTACCATATAAGAAAACTAACAGCAGAATGCTTCAAGCGTTTGGGGTTTGTCACTAGGAACTGTCGAGAGTTTACAAACCTAAAGGCCATTCAACTTCTTTATACTTACATCTCTAATCAGATCTAAAATTGAGAACTGCTCCAGCGTATAGAATCCTCATGAGTATACCCTCATGCTGGAGAAAGTGCAAAAGCGATTTTTAAGGTTTCTATATAAAAAAAAGTTAGAGTACTACCCTTATATGTTTCCTACTAAATATCTGTTAGGTGCTCTCGGATACAATTCCCTTGAAACGCGTAGGCTGTGCGAGCAATTAATGTGTATGTGCCGTATCCTGCATGGGGTGCTAGACTGCCCAGAATTGGTTCTGGAAGCAAGTAGGCTCAGCGTACCCGAGCAGCGTGCCAAATTCCGTCCCGGACGTGTCCATCTGTTCGCGCCAAGCCCTGCGCGCACTACTGCACTGCACGCCAGCAATCACCGCTCTACAGAGCGCAGTTCCATCTGAACGCTATTCTCAATCTCAATCCTGAGACAGACGTGTTTGACGACCGTATAAAGAACATTTTTAGAACTCTTTTGAAATATTGTAAAGGAGACATTAAAGCTCATTTATAATGTCGTTTTTCTCATCACGTTTGGGTTCCTAAAGATTAAGTTTTTGATATCTTTATTTGTATTGTTACAAGATACATTTATTTGCCGAAATAAGTGTTACAATTTGAACAATTTTATATTAAATATAGTATAGTAGGTATAATATTGGTGTACCGTTTTACATTTAAATAATGTAATAGCGTTATCTATCGCCTTGGAGCTCTGTAATGATAATGTCTATGTAAAATAAACAATTTGTAATTCGATGCGATTTGCAAAGTTTATCTCGGCCAAACGAACTCTGCAGGGTTCCATATTATTATTATTATTCCCTTTGAATAATGTAAAGTTTTTATTTTCATAAAACCCGTCCTATGAGAACATAGACCTCGCGAGCCTTTATAACCATGCAATAACCGACACTTTCCCTTTTACCCTGGCTAAATCGAATTTCAGGTGCTTGAATATTCCAATAGGCCCTACCTATGTAGACTTTTGAGCAAAATAGGGGTATAAGTTTTAGCGATTACTCGCGTTCCCTTGGTCCTAGGAGGTCGAATCTGGTGTCTACGGATTTGTCTTGTAAAGGCGAAGAGGACTGTGTAGTCTCATTGATATTGGTAGAAGTAAATTTTCGGGAAAAAAATTAAGAAATAATTTCCCCATTTCCCTCCCCCCTTCCACTCCCTCTTTTTGGAAATAATTTTACACGTTCTTGTGTAGAATGAAGTCTTTAGTGTGCTTCTCTTTGATTGAAATCCGTCTATAATTAACGCTACAGCAAACTTTCCCTCTTTTCTCCCCTATTTTCCCCCCAATCAAAAATCGTTTTTCCAAAAACAATTTTTAACAAATCAAGGAACTTTTGTGCCGATTTTCGTCCAAATCGGTTGATAAATGCGAAATTCAAACTCAAATACCAATTCAAATTTTTATTTCAGCTTTTCATATATGTACCTAAGTAGGTACCACTACGCAACACACACAATAGCTTATGTACATATGACAGCCATATTCCGAGTAGGTTCAATTAAAAGTTCTACCTAATTAAATAAGACAGACGATAGACTGCGCAGCCAGCACTTGGAGTGCACACTGTGCACCACGTTCCAGTGCTGCATGAGCAGAGCACCGAGTCTACATCCAGTCTGTCCGCTATTAGGTGTAGGTACTTAGGTGTTGGTGGTGGCACGCACCCGATGCACTGAGGATGCTGCTCTGCTACGGATGATCGCGTAAAAGTCATCAACGTGTGCATCTGCAAACATACCGGATGCGCTACAGAAGCGTGGCAGCCCCATCAGCATCCTAAAACCATTATTATATTAAACGCGCAAGGCATTCCAGCCGCGCTGTGTATATCCGACCCATAGACTGCACGTATAAAAGGATTGGCAGTACGCCTGAAACAGACTGGTTTTAAGCCGCACTGCATGAGGCACAGGATCGATTGGCAACATAAAATGTTTTATTGTGTAAATTGTTTTTATCTATTTATTGGCATTTTTTTTATAAAACAGTAACTATATAGACAAATACTTTAGAAAACTACATTTTTAACAAAAAAAAAATATTAAAATGAACTCTGAATTCTAAATGCTAGAGATAGAAAAGAGAGTTCAAATCACCGACTGCAGGCAGGGTGCCCAAAAGACTGGCAACATTACCTCTTTGTATGGCAATTCTAATTCTCTGCCCAAGGTAAGCGCCAGCCCTTTGGTCATTTGTCACGTCCACCAACCTTTTGGATAACTCTTTGAATAGAAGCCACGCCCCTGGACCCCACGGTCCTAACGTTTCTACGCCATAAGGCCGAAATATTATGTACCCATCTCCGATGGATGCATATTTCCGGCATTTAGGCGTTTTCCGCTGCTGCTGCGGCCGTGCCTGCCATGCTGGAGGTGGACGCCACATGAGAAGACGCTAACGTGTCTACGCAAATTGACCATTTTCTCGCTGATTGTAAAATAATTTAAAATCTGTGAATGATCTAAATATTTTCATCAGTTTTGGACATAATTCTAAGAAAATGTTCCTGTATCTTCCAATTATGCACCTAGTATACCCATCCATCTTTGGCCCCATCTCAAAAGTCTTGTCGTAAAGTCCACTCTGTAATACAGTGGCTCAAGTGAGGGCTAAATTGCCAAAACACGCGTCAACTTGTAATTGACCGAGCGAGCGAAGCGTCTCAGTTTCGACATTGGCTAAAAATGCTTTTGTCCGGCTGTCTGCCTGTCTGTATGTCAGTAATCGCCTACAGGTCGCATTTATCAACCGATTTGGACGAAAATCGGCACACATGTTCCTTGATTTATTAATAAAATTTTACGACCGCAATTTTTGATTGGGGGGAAAATAGGGGAGAAAAAAGGTAAAGTTTACTGTAGCGTTGTTTATCGATGGATTTCAATCAAATTTGAGAAGCACACTAAAGACTTCATTTTACACAAGATGGTGTAAAAATATTTCCGAAAAAAGGGAGTGGAAAAGAGGGGAAAATAATTTTTTTTCCGGAAATTTACTCCTTCCAATATCAATGAGACTACACAGTCCTCTCCGCCTTTACGAGACAAATCCGTAGACACCAGATTCGACCTCCTAGGACCAAGGGAACGCGAGTAATCGCTAAAACTTATACCTCAATATTGCTCAAAAGTCTACATAGGTAGGGCCTATTGGAACATTCAAGCTCCTGAAATTCGATTTAGCCAGGGGAAAGGGGAAAGTGTCGGTTATTGCTGTGGTTATAAAGGCTCGCGAGGTCTATGTTCTCATAGGACAACTAGTGTAGTTAAATAACAATTTGAATAAATAAAATTAATTTTATTTTATAAACCTAATTATAATAATAAATAGAATTTGAGAAGAAGGGGACTAGAAATAGTTTAGCTATAGAGTTTTCACCACCAGCCGCTGCCAGCGCCGTATCCAGAGGAGCCGTAGCCGCTGGAGTAGCCACCAGACAGTCCGCTGGAGTAGCCACCAGAGTATCCTCCAAGACCACTCGAGTATCCACCGGAATATCCGCCAGAGTAGCCAGTGAGGCCGGAGGAGTAGGATACGGCAGGCGCGGCGATGATCTTCTTCTGCGTGATGATCTGCGGCACGGAGACCACCTTGCGCACGGAGACCACCTGCGGCACCTCCACCACCTTGTTGACGTTCACCACCCTGTTGACGGCGACCACCTGTGCACCGCCGCCGTAGCCTCCCCCGTAGCCTCCCCCGTAGCCGCCACCGTAGCCGCCACCATAGCCTCCTCCGTAGCCACCGCCGTAGCCGCCTCCTAGGCCGCCGCCGTGGCCACCACTGTAGCCGCCTCCTAGGCCGCCGTGGCCACCGCCGTAGCCGCCTCCTAGGCCGCCGTAGCTACCGCCGTGGCTGGCGAGTCCTTGGGAGAGGAAGCCGCGCTTCTCGCGCACGTTGCCGGCGCACGCCACCGCTGCTAGGGCCATCATCACCACCTGAAACACACAAACTAATTGTAAGTACTGCTCTGCCGAGGATGACGTGAACCGCCCCCGCACCCGCACCCGCACCCGCACCCGCGTGCTTGTAGGTACTCACGAAGGATTTCATGTTGCTGCTGCCGGGAGGGAGGAGTCGGTGCGAGTTGCTGAAGAGGAATGGTGGCGATCGCTCGCGCCGACCACTATAAATAGAAGGCGCGGCGAGCATGGCGCAACCGTGTCCTTGCGGCCGCTACATCTGCTTTTATTTCATTGAGTGTAAGACACATAGGCACTTACCACAGCATATCTACAGGCATTGATCTGTTCTAGGAGTACAAGGCAAGCTCTTTATCCTTACTTACCTCGGGCCCGTATTGCATTTACTGCTCAAGCGATACCGACTCAACTAATGATTTTTTGTCAACTTTCTATGAGAATCTCTACTGAAATCTATACATGAATAATGATTTCTTTATTAGAAGACGAGCCTTAGTTTCGTGAATTTCTAGAAAATAGAGTACCTACTCATAGCAATGAACTTAACGCGTGTCATCCTGTTTGCGACACCATTAATTTGATAAAATAATACGCTTAGCATGTTGTATGTTAGGTAGATATACTGTAGGCAAAGCACCCAGAGTACCAGTAGAGTACTTAGGTACCCACTCATCAATAACGAATACTAGTCTACCTTGACCTAGAGCGCGGACGAGCTTCCGATGTCACTTCATGAATATACAAGATCAGTGATCGATTTCACCTGATGTTGAGGCAGCTTCCGACTCTGTAAGTCGGCAGTACCTACCCACCTCTTACCTACCTACCCAAGGAAAGAGAGAATGGCCGATTTACGCATATCTACGTATGAACACACCTATATCATTTTATTATATATATATAAAATTGAAATGATTTCAGAATAATAAGATAAGTAATGTTTATTTCCATACCCCGTCCAGTTTTTGTTGTAGAATGCCTAAGCAAAGCCCGTTCTTTGATTGCACATGACATTGACCTCACTTGTGTTTGTGTTTCGGTCCAGTTTGGTAAAAACGGAACACTTATTTTGTATGACTTAACTTTTCTTTACTCCCCTTTTGACGAGCTTGATACCTTTATAACCGTTTGATACGTCAGAGATGGTGAAACCCTTCCCATGCTCTAACAAAACCAACATTGGTACTTACTTAGCAACAAACATACCTACAATGCTGATTTGCTCAAGTTGACACTTCGCTCGCTTCGCTCGTTCGATTAATAAGTAGGTAACCTACCATTCGTAGTAGCTATGATGATGGGGCCAAGTTGCGACGGAAAACAAGACAATTTTTACTTTAGTTCTCCAACTAGGGAAAAAAAAGTAGGTAACTAATGTGGATAGCAGCATGAAAATGAAAATAAAATCTTTATTATAAAGAAGGTAAGCCAAGTACCTACGTAGTAGATGATAGTACCTACCCTGTGTTCAACTTGTCCTGCTGACTGTGCTAAGCAAGCCATCGTGCATCATGCTGTCATGTTCCTGTGTCTCCCGTGTCGTGTATCTGTATCCGGTCCATGTAAGCGCTACTCACATGATGTACTTACCTAAATCAATAGAACTGCCACGTGGAGCTCACTACCACCGACGTCCTCGTCAGTATTTACGGATTTTTAAAGACAAGAGTGAACATTATAGCTAAGCGTGCGCCAGCCCAGGCTACAGCCCAGGCTACAGCCCAGGCTACAGCCCAGGCTACAGCTACGCTTTCCATCAGGTGAACTGGCCGCCAAACGATACTGCTACATAACTCCACCAACAACAAATAAGTAAGGACTTTTTTTTTTTTTTTTTTAGTAAGGACTAAAGTGACTTCTAGGTGGAATTGTGACAAATTGGCCCTGTTAATATAAATTAACAGAACCATGACATCTCGTAGAACTTAGAAGTGTTCATTTAGCTAACTTAGTAAATGCTGACGTTAGGTTTAAACATCCGAAATATTTACATGAAAAGCCAAGGTGGCACCACGATAACAGAAGAAGGGATCCTAGAACAGATAATAAGTATGTTTAAAATGTACTCCGTATCACCGCGGTATCACCAAACGCGAGCTTTTGAGGAAAGTTTCCGCCACCAAGCTGCAATGCTGGAATAATCTGCCGCCACCAATGACAAATTCACTGCCCAAACAAACTTTTAAAAACCACGACAAAAAACATCTACTGGCTAAACAACTTGGCAACCTTACAAAACAACTGTGAAAGAATTGTTGCGATATCTCAACAGATTTTAAACTTTAAAAAATCGTAACAAGTTCAGTTTTTGAGTTATCGCAAACATTCTTTCACATTTGTTTTGTAGTCTTTAGTTGTCTTCTAGATCTTTTCGAATTAGGCTAAAAAACAGGTTTTTTTTAAACTCATTTACCTATTTATTTATTGTTTTATTTCGGCGTTCGATACTTAACTGAAAACGTACCCCAGTTCCAACGCCACAGCAGTCCATCCTTACTCCCTCGGTTATTCAGGTAGGTATTCCGCACTTGTGCAGATCATAGTTCAGGTTTATTCTGTGTGACATGACATGACAGCTAAGCAATGTACCCCTTGCAATCCTGTGTGGTATCCTGAGGCTGGTGCAGCGTAGGGTATCTACTCCTTCATCTACCTACTAATAGTGGATCCCAAATAGCCACTATGCAATAATAACAATATTAAGTACCTATACGGAAAGTTTTATTCTACCCCTAATGAGTTGTTCCGATGAGTGTTCGCAACCCTATGAGAAATAGTATCGGTTACTTAGCATCATAAAAAACTTATTGTGTGAATTTTCTCGATGTAACTTTTTTCAAAATTTGTGAAGTGGTTCTATGGTTCTAATAACATTTTCAAAAGTCAAGGACAGTCTAATTAGGTGTTCCTGTAGGTACTGCCCTTACTGTCCCATCTGAAAAGTTCACCTTGTATTGTATAGCAAGTGAGGGCAGATCTGCCAAAATATATCTTTTTTAGGGTTTCATAAGTATTATGCCAAATGCCAAATATTCGCATATAAGTGACTACAAGGTCTTTTTTATCCGACTTTAAAAAAGGAGGAGGTTCTCAATTCGGTTATATGTTTTTTTTAAAGGTTTGTTATCTTAGAACTCTGTCGTATTCATACTCGTACACCGTACACCGATTTGAAAATATATTTTTTGAAGGGATGTACTTCCAGGTTGGTCTCATTCAATTTTCAAATCGGTTCAGTAGTTTAGGTTATAAATAAAAATAACTGAAAAAAATATATACAAACCACGTGCACGAAATTGCGTATTTTGCTTTCCTGTGACTTTTAGTGGTGCTTATAGACACTAGAGTATTTCCAATGAACTGCCATCATCATCATCATCTTTTGATGATGAAGCCGGTAGTCGAATTGAAGTCAGTTTTTCTAGATTTTAAACTTACAAATTATGGGAATAAATTTTTCTGTAGTCAAATAACAATTGAAAAAATAAGAGTAATTTTATTTAACAAACATAATTATAATAATAAATAGAATTTGAGAAGAAGGTGACTAGAAATAGTTTAGCTATAGAGTTTTCACCACCAGCCGCTGCCAGCGCCGTATCCAGAGGAGCCGTAGCCGCTGGAGTAGCCACCAGACAGTCCGCTGGAGTAGCCACCAGACAGTCCGCTGGAGTAGCCACCAGAGTATCCTCCAAGACCACTGGAGTATCCACCGGAATATCCGCCAGAGTAGCCAGTGAGGCCGGAGGAGTAGGATACGGCAGGCGCGGCGATGATCTTCTTCTGCGTGATGATCTGCGGCACGGAGACCACCTTGCGCACGGAGACCACCTGCGGCACCTCCACCACCTTGTTGACGTTCACCACCCTGTTGACGGCGACCACCTGTGCACCGCCGCCGTAGCCTCCCCCGTAGCCTCCCCCGTAGCCGCCACCGTAGCCGCCACCGTAGCCTCCTCCGTAGCCACCGCCGTAGCCGCCTCCTAGGCCGCCGCCGTGGCCACCACTGTAGCCGCCTCCTAGGCCGCCGTGGCCACCGCCGTAGCCGCCTCCTAGGCCGCCGTAGCTACCGCCGTGGCTGGCGAGTCCTTGGGAGAGGAAGCCGCGCTTCTCGCGCACGTTGCCGGCGCACGCCACCGCTGCTAGGGCCATCATCACCACCTGAAACACACAAACTAATTGTAAGTACTGCTCTGCCGAGGATGACGTGAACCGCCCCCGCACCCGCACCCGCACCCGCACCCGCGTGCTTGTAGGTACTCACGAAGGATTTCATGTTGCTGCTGCCGGGAGGGAGGAGTCGGTGCGAGTTGCTGAAGAGGAATGGTGCCGATCGCTCGCGCTGACCGCTATAAGTACAAGGCGCGGAGAGTGTGTTGCAACACCATTGTCCTCGCCGCCGCCGCCGCCGCCGCCGCCGCCGCACAGGCCGATGAGCTTTGTTTTAGTGTTCCGATCCAGTTTTGGAAAAACGGAACACTTATGGCCTCACTCCGGTGTCCGTCTCTCCGTCTGTCTGTCACACGCTACCAGAGCTGAACCGTAGAAGCTAGAGAGTTGAAATTTGGAATAGTAATTGTTTATCACAACCCAATATGAGGGTTTGCATACGGAAAATATATTCTGAAAATTAGGGACTATTAAGGGGGGTCAAACGGGATATGAAAACAAAAATATTTTTTTACCCCATTGAGTGGGGTATCTAATGAAAGCTTAGAACTTAACTAAAAGAACCTCATATTTAGATTTTTTATTAAAAAAACTTGGTTGAAGAAAAAAAATTATTTACTGCGAAATATTTCATTCCAGACGGGTTTTCGTAAAGTACCTGGCAAAAATGGGTGATTTTTTCAGAAAACCTGTACCGTAATGGTCTCATGAAAGAAAAACTATAGGCAACTTCTAAAAGCTAACTGAATTCGAGAAATTAAATAAAAAACCACAATTATTACTTTTCCAGCCTATCCTGAACCGTATCGTAATTAAAAATCCTACAAATAGGAGCTCTTGTTACATTGGTTTGCTTTGGTATTACATTACATTGGTAAAGTGGACAGCTGGTTATAAAGTGAATCTTTCGGAACACTAGCATGCGCAAATATAACTTGCGCCTTGTCCAGTTTATTTACTTTAAGATGCTTGATACAATAAAGTTACGACTAAGTTCGATCGGTAGGTACCTACTTAGTAGTGATTTCATAACTTTTCACAAAACTTTACAACTTATTAGGATTTCAAAAAAGCGACTTGATGCACTTCTTCTGTATATCTGGTTACTGAGATCTGGTTACCGAGATGTTACTTAGAGACATCTCCGAAATCCTCACTAAGGATTCCATTCCTGCGTCGCATTTTTCATCTTTGACGGATATACCTAAGTATATCCGTAAAAGATGAAAAATGCGACGCATAAAACCTACTTAGCATAAAAAGTAGAATTTTACTGGGTCATGTTTATCAGCAATTTGTAGAGATTGATTGAATTTGATTGTTTATATCCGTTATACAAGCGCAAAAGAGACACTAAGTACCTACACGCCATAACATGAGTAAAGACAATATCCATACTTAGGTACAAGGTATACCTACCTGGGGTATGTGACTAACGATATTGAGTATAGTAGTACGTCCTGAGTCACGCGCCTCGTATATATTCTTTATATGTACCACAGATAATATATAAGTAAACTATTATGTACAAAACATTTCAACGTTCTCACATTTCTAGTTGGGCGATAACTTCACAAAATTCTGGTTTAGTCAATGTACTCGTTTATTCTGTTATATTACAAGCTAGCTACATCATACTTACAATGATTTTTTTTCTCACCAAAGTGTCAAGGGAAAAACTTAAAAAGGATTTTGAGTTCTTCGCAGCTAAGTAAAGCCACATTACTTAATGCCTCGAAGACCAGCCAGGATATTGGACTCGAAGACCAGCCAGGATATTGGACTCGTGCGGTTTCATTCATAATAGATAATAAGTAATGTTTTCTCCTACCTACTTGTTTATTTAGGCAAGTCAATAACATAGAGCAAACGGGGCTAATTAACATTCTAAGCTTGCTAAAACTAGTTTTAATAATAAATTTAAACGAATATTAATATTCGATAAATATTAATATTGGAGGCCACTTATACAAATGAGTAAGTAGGTAGTATCTACCTCCGACAGTTTTAATAATTAAAATTGTTTATGATATCTACGTATCTATGAAAGACCTGTGTGCGTAGGTATAAAGCTATTGTTAAAATGTACTTACCAGACATTTTAACCAGAGCATAGATGGCGTGATGAAAGGATTTTGAAGAAAGTAAAACTCTGCAGAACATTTTAACACATTATAATTTTTCTAACACTTATCTAAGTATTGTACGTAAACATAAAAATGACTTTGGCCAGTATATGATTACCATGACTGTGTGTACGTGGATGCGGAGCCAGTGTGGCCCGAGTAACCGGACAGGCCGGACCCGTAGCCAGAAACACCAGATCCGTAGCCACTTCCGTGACCGGAACCATACCCAGAACCGTATCCTGATGCATAGCTGGGGGACGATGAAGAACCGTAGCTGTAGCTAGGGGACGAGTAACTATAGCTAGGGGACGATGAAGAACCGTAGCTGTAGCTGGGAGAGCTAGCATAGCTGTAGCTGGGAGAGCTAGCGTAGCTGTAGCTGGGAGAGCTAGCGTAGTTGTAGCTGGGAGAGCTAGCGTAGCTGTAGCTGGGAGAGCTAGCATAGCTGTAGCTAGGGCTTGAGATTACTTTCTTTTCAGTTATGACCTGGGGAACCGAGACGACCTTACGCACCTTCACGACCTGAGGTACCTCCACAATCTTGTTGACGTTCACAACCTTCTTGACATCGACCACCTGGGTAGTGGGGGCTGAGTAAGTAACGGCAGGGCTGGCGTAGGACACTGAGGGAGCAGAGTAGGAGACGGAAGGAGCATAGCTGTAGGAAGAGCTAGCTGGTGCAGAGTAGGAGACGGAAGGAGCATAGCTGTAGGAAGAGCTAGCTGGTATAGAGTAGGAAACGGAGGGAGTGTAGCTGTAAGAAGAGCTAGCAGGTGCAGAGTAGGAGACTGAGGGAGCGTAGCTGTAGGAGGAACTCGTGGGAGCGGAGTAGGAGACGGAGGGGGAGGAGTAGCTGCTGTACGATGGGCTGGCGTACGAGTAAGAAGGAGATGAATACGTGCTGTAGGAAGGAGACGCATAGCTTACAGACGGGCTGGAGTAAGAGTAACCGGTGGACGGCGCGGCGTACGAGTAGCTGGTTGAGGGCACCGTGTACGAGTAACTAGTAGACGGAGTGGAGTCGAAATTGTGTGCGCCGCTGTAGCTGTTGTAGCCTGTAAACCCACGACCGCTGCCGGATCCTAGGCTGCTGAAGCCAGACCCATGGGATCCGTGGCCGAGAAGCGATCCAACACCGAGGGATTCTATATTGAAGAAGGAACGCTTGTCACGGACATCCTTTCCGGGTTCTTGCGGACCCTGGGGATTCTTGGTGTCCTGGGGGACCTTGGGATCTTTGGGGTCTTTTATGTCCTTGCCCGCAGCAGCAAGGGCTACGACAGCCAGAATCACAATCTGGAAATAAATATTAAAATCAGTAAACGTATAATAACGTATGCTTCAAAAAAGCTCTGTATAGTTTTAACTGTGTAAAATCATGTTATTATCGCGGAAACTGTTTCATCAGCCACCCCTTCCACAGGTGACCACCATCAAATGATACCACTCATACAATAATCAAAGCAAAGTTACATCATATACGCGCTGTTCACAGACGCGACGTTTCCATAATTTCTATTAAAAACTCCCTAAAATAAATAATCGCGGTCTCATAAGTAAAAAAAAATGTACTCACGAAGTACTTCATAGTGTGCGCGGTGCTTGTTCAGTTCGAGGTTGGCTCCAGCAGTAAGGGTACGCCGGCCTGTTGCGACATATATATACGCACGGAGCGGTGACGTCACGGAGGACCTCTGACCTTGCCACCTGCCTCGGCTCTCGAAGCTCACCACACGCCGCAGGCGCAGGTCGATCATCCCGACATATTTCTAGTTGAACCATTTCACAACACATACCTAGAATGTAGAATAGCAGTTTTTAACCATTCTGCGCCATCAAATCTAAAGATAAGTCTCTACTTGGTTTTTTTGGCGTATTTTTTATTAAATATGAAAACTTTCATAATATTAATGAATACTTAAGTACATGACACCCATACCATACACCATGAGAATGGAAGCTACAGCAGGGGTATTCCAATCTCAGTTGAACTGCAAAGTTTTAAATCATGGTCAGTTCATACTAACTCATAGTTATTCTGTGACTAAATAGTGACATTATGATGAAATTTAATTTGTTTTCGCGCATATTTTACTGTCAAGTGTCTAAAAAAAATTATCACGTGGTACAAAATTGTACCACGTGAACTGAAGAAATTACACTGGGCAGTGAAATATAAGTTGACAGCAAAAGATTGGAATACGGGGGCTGATCACGTCTCCAGCCCTATGCCTGAGATGTCCATTCATCTGACAATGCAGACGTCGTCCACAATACATTTATACTGTTGCTTTGAATTCATCACGCATAAACGTCTGAAATTCAATTAATATTATTCAATTAATATTAATTTGGATCAGTTGAGCTATCTATAAATCGTTTGCAACGGCGTATAGATAGCTCAACTGCTTCATGTGTATTTTGTACATATTATAAATATTGTAAATACTGTATTAGTTGTAATTTTCTTTGTGAATAAATGTACTTTTTCTTAAAAAAAATATTATTCAATAAAATACTTATATTCGATTATGAACAGGTAGGTAGGTAGGATTATGTTTCGGGATTTACCAGTCATTAAAATAAAGTCCATAAATTGTAATTCCATAAAGTCCTAAGTAAGTACATAACCCACAGCACATGTCATCTTATGAGATGTCAACCGGTATGGTAGGTTCTGATGCCGTTCTGAGCAAAGCGACCAAGTCGCACGTGCCTCGTGTTCTATTCTACTTAATAGTTATAAATTAGTTGATGGGTGTAACATGCATCGTGCTCGCGTGACATTACTTTAATTTGAAACGGTTTTAATTCGAACCGTTTGATAATTTTATGAGGGGTGAGAAGTTATGGCGTGGGGTTTTTATTTACTGCTAACAATCGGCCTTACTTATAATAGCCTCTCAACATATATACTGCTAAAGGTAAAACGTGTCACTATGTCGTAGAAAATGGTTAGATAGTTTGTAAAAAAATTTAAGTTTTTTGATAGTGCAAAAAAAACGCTCGGAAACTCGGAAAAAAGCTTGTGGAATTAGTTTTCTGTCAAGAATATTATATTCTCAGGAATATTGTTTTATGTTAAATAAATATTATGTGCTTGATTTCTTTGCAACCATTTTTAATATCTATAGATATTAAAATTGGTTGCAAAGAAATGACAAGACGTTTCCAAGTAATCTTTGTTTTTTTAATTAACTAAATACATAACTAATAAACTAATTTTTAAAATGAATAATCTTCATCCACTGTTTCTTTAATCTAAATCAATTTCTATAACTCCGAAATACAGCCTGCAGTGCGCACGGCCAACTGTTGAACTAATAACATTTTATTTTTATAAAAGAACCAATACTCACGTATCTCCTTGTAAAAGTACTCGTACAATGTAAATATCAACAGAGGTGACAAACAATTACAGAAATCCAAGTGAGCACAGGAGTCAGGAACTGTTTTCGCGGAGGAGTGTTCGCTGAGGGCACATGTGGATTGCAGCGCGACCGGGATAGGACTGGGTCTGTTCGGGACTATCCTCCTTTAGTACAAACTGTAGGGATGTCTGTGGCATTTCGTCTTTGCACGCGCAAGGGATGTGAGATTCTTTTCTCGCACGTATTCACAGCCACTCTTCCTATTTTGGGTCACTATCGGGGTTTGTTTATTATTGGGAACTTTTAAAATAGAATAGGGTTCAGGAGAGATACAAAAAAGTTAGGTAAAGGACGCCAAGATAACATAATATTTTAGGAACTATCTTAATAAAATTAATAAGTTCCTTTTGTTCTGTAACACAGCTCTACCGTCTGGAAACTCAAAATAAAAATACTTGAGTTAAAAAAATACTAGGATGATTATTCTGTGCATATAACTTTATTTGACACTTTATAGAATAATTTTATCGACACAATAAAATGTGTTGGCATTTAAGTAATTGCATTACAATAACAATGAAAACAAAAACAAGATAACAGTGAAAGAATAAAGATAGTTACCAGGAGGAAGCAAATAAATCATACACAGTTCAACGTAACTACCAGGAACCTATAAATATGCAGAAAGCGAGCGGAAAAAAGGTAAGGTACAATTTGGTAATGCGACTCTACCAATCTGTTTGACGAAGATCGCGTCGCATCGCTGCGGGTTTCAGGAGCCGTATCACGTCTTATTGCGGTTCAAATTTAGTTGGTACATTTAGAGACGATCCGATGTAGCTACTTCAAATCCCACACAACAACACAACACAACAAAAATAATAAACTTTGATCATACGAAGAGTTTTTATGATGGTATCCATTTTGATGATGAATTGGATGACAATCACTATTGTTGGTCACAGTGAACGAAACTACCAGGCGACCATAACTATGCAGAAGGCGATCGATATCTATATGGCGTCATATCGGCGGGAGATATCCCAATGCAATCGACTTGTTTACTAAAGTGCGGGGTTATTGCTTCTGTAAGTAGAGTTAGGTAATGTTATGGCATAATATGAGAGTTCGGAATAATTTTCCAACAGAATATTGTGCTGTTTGTAGAAATTAATGTTTGCTGCGCTCTTTTTAAAATATGGTTTTTAGAACAAACAGCACAATACAAACTTACCATCAGATATTATAACTCTGCATTGCATTGCTTGCAAAGCTTGGCTTTGTTTGTCTAAACATTTTATGCTACAGATAAAATTAACACAGATTTTGGCAAATAAATAAATAAATTGTTAGATATAATGATAAGTCATGTCTAATCAAAACAATTTATTATTGATAATTAAAACGGAGATGGAGAATTCGGCTCGTAATCGATATACAATTTAAATCATTCACCAAATAAATGCACATGAAACAAATTCCATTGTTTCAATTCTAAACCAGAGCAATGTACCAGGACAACACAAGCAGTGAAGAGATAACAAAGGTAACTCCATAAAGGAGGCGACACATTGACGGCAACTGGCATGGCGCCACTCCTACCCCTACATCTCGGCCCCATAAATCCATTTCACTGTCATTTAGAACCTAATTCAAGGGAATACAGCACCTTTTGCAATGCATCATCTTGTTTATCATCCTAATGTTATCAGCAGGGGACCGGTTGACGGGGGTGTTGAATTTATTTGATAAATTCGGCTAGGAAATGGGATTTTGAATTATTCAGAAACAAAAAAATGGCTGTAAAATATTGATATGTGAGTTGAATCTGATAGATTCGATTGGTATACGTATACGTGTACGTATTGGTACGTATATTTTTTAGGAAAGATATTATGCGAGATTAGTAACTCTTTCAGTAATGACTTCATATATTTTGGTAAGTACCATGTAATAGATACCTACCTACGTAATAGATTCTATCAGTAGCAAAGTCTACTCACGCTGTTATTATGACTTGAATGTAATTATAACGTTAACTAATGTCAATTTGTTTCAAAATCCATACCTATGTATAAACATGTTTGCACCAAATCTTTTCTAGCCAATGTAACCGTTTCTGTAAATTCTATTCAATGAAATTGCGGTAACATTTGAATTTAGCTAGAATATTCCTAATACAATAATTACAAAGCTTTTGTTTAAAAACTGATCAGTCATTAGTTCCTTTATGAGTTACAAAGTATAGGGTAAGTACTACTAAATACTCACTGAAAAATGTCGTGGTTGTTGCCTGCCACGATATTGTTACTGTAAAACCTATTTTATGATGAGTGAATCAAATTACCAGCTACATAAAATCAGTTACAATAACTTACTTAGATATGTATCTACTGCCCGCATTGTCGGCAATATAATTTTGTAAATAAATAACTCTATACAATGTTCCCTTATTGAGAAATCAGTACTTAATCTTGGTCGGTCTACATCATATTTCATCAGTTTTGTTGACTTATTTGGTGTTCCTACAAAAATAAGTTTTAGAAATATGTAAAACATTGAAAACATTGAATAATACTCAATTTATTTTTATGGTGGTAAAACTAGTGTCTATTTGACTTGAATATAAAAACTTCTTGTTAGTTTCGGGATAAGTTCAAATATTACATTTTTAATATTGTCACAATTTTCTAAAAATATTTATTCTGACCAACTTAAGTTATGGTACTATTTACAACATTTAAAAATACATCTTGATTTCTAATTTCAAGTTACACTAAGATAAAGGCACCCAAATCCGTGGTATTCTAAAAGTGGCACCTTTCTCCGTGGTATTTAGAAAAACAGCATTTACTTATGATTCTTAGGTTCTTTTTTGTTGCAAAAGTTATTTGTCATTAGGAAATATATTTTTTAATATATAAATCTAAAAACGAGACATAGAACGGGCTTACATTCCAAAATAATTAGCTAAATTCGCAGCGGTGGCTGGTCCAAGTGCACTCTCCATACGTTTTTGCCTCTGTGCACGAGAGTAGCAAGCTTTTTTAAATAAGGTTTATTTTGATTTTTTTTTGTTCTAGGTTTTGATTTTTAGTGTTAAATTATCGAAAGAAGTATATTCTTTACCGTATGTAATACATGTTTAAGTGGTTTTTTAATTATAATGAGGTAAAATTACATATTGAAAAAACCACGGCATTAGGGGTCAAATATTTCACCTAGTACCTAATTCCGAGATATGTGAAAAATATACCTCGGAATAGCAATTTGAAAGACCTATTTATATTTTTGAATTTCACAAACTGGGGTTAGGTTTTCGTGATTTTAACGATAGATTTGACAAATCAAATAGTCGATTGAGACTAAAACCTTATTTCAAGGTACACTTTCTAATAATTTTTACGAGTTATAACACATCAAAAGTACCCTACTTATGTATTTTGTTTATTGGTTGTATAGAAAATAATGTTAAGAAAATATTTATTTTCCACACATTTGGCTGCATGTTTTATTAAGAAGTTAATCTTTAACAAAAGTTTTAACAATTCGGCATCAGCTAACATTAAGAATAAATAAAAAATAAATATTCATGGACATTTCACACGACGCCTTCTAGTCCCAAACTAAACAAAGCTTGTAATATGGGAACTAGATGCTGATAAAATACTTATATACTTTTTTTTTGTAAATACATACTTATAATACATAGTAACACCCAGACATAGAACAAATATCTATGTTTGCCACACACAAATAAATAATAATAATAAGAATGATAGGTATATAAAAAATTTTTGCTTTTCCAGTACCTACACTGGAAATTAGGAAACATGATTTTTTAGTCTCCACAGCTGTGGGTTGGGCGACACTCTTTGTAAATGCCGTCAAAGCAAAGCCGCCTTTCGAAGCGACGCGTGGCGGCGGTGTCTTTGACGCGCCGCCGGCGTCTTTGGCGGTGTTTCCTTTGTCGGCACCGACACTCATTTGCCTTGCACGCGTCGACCTCGCTTCAGTCTTGCGCAGATATTTGTACCATTTGCACGCTAGGTTTTATTTCTTCGCGAAATGTCGTATTTATAATGTGGAATACTATAATAATGTTAATAATGTGTAATGTGTAATGTGTGTGTGTATGTGTGTGTGTGTGCTTAGGAAACAGTAAAAGTATTTTTTAACTTATCACACGGGGAGATTTTCCCGTTATCAGCACTTTGTGTATTTATCCGGGTTTGCAATCACAGGAGGAAGATATTAGCAAAGTTGACGCCGCTGACGCATGAGAGGTTGAGTTACAAACATCCAAAGAGGTATTTAAAAACTTTTACATTTACAATATTAATAGCATTTATTAAATAATAATAGTACTACCACCAAAAGTGACCTGTATTTCTAGAGAACAATCAAGTTAATCTTTGTAACATTATTTTATCAGTTTGTTACTGTCGTTTCGTATAAATATTTTTCATACCACGCAATTAGGTACCAAATACCACGGAATACGGATTTTTGCCTCGGAATCGGGCGATTTCGACTTGATTTACATTTTATTTAATTTCAAATAGAAATATAGGTCGGACCGTCAAAACTTAAGTAGTTTCCGAAAATAAAAACACTAGAGCTTCTGATAACAAAAACCGAACCTTCAGTAAGGTACAGTAAATGCTTAATATTTGATATCCTTTCGAGTTTTAGTGAAAATACCACGGAAACAGGTGCCGTTACCTTAGTGTTCTAATGAGTTACCTATCTATGTAATATCAGGGTTTGTTCTTGTATCAGGGCACTGTTTGATTAATGTAGCTTTTAGTCATCAGATTTTTTGTTACAAACATCTCGGCATACACGCCCGCGGCGGTGGCGCAGTATACGCACTCAGTGCTTGCGCTACAAAAGATTTCAACGCGCTCCTTTGCAGAGGTTCTTTTTGAGCGAGTTCGTATGAGCCGGCGCGGCGGCGTAAAAGCTCGCACTTTTCTTGTGAATATTATTCAACTGAAAATAGCACTGGTGACATAGGTACTAGTGGTCAATTCTGCTAAACTAAGTTTGTAACCACTACTTATACGTGCACTAAATCAATGCATATGCAAGCTACGCTTCATCTGCGATAGCTACATAAAATAATACTTAGCTATCTTGAGTTACATTTGGTTCGCTTTGTATATTCGAGTCATACATAGGTGTTGTTGGCGTCGCTTCGCGTCGCTCTTGTCAGAACGTCTCCTCAGCCCGCAGCGTTATTTGTTGTGCGTTATGTGTTCGGTTGTGTGGAGTGTTCTGAGTGACGCGTCTAACCCTGAACTGGTCCGTGTATTTAGCCACGTCCGGTTTTCGCGACACATTCCTCAAGATTTCCTTGTGAATTACCAAAACTCCGACTCCTCCGGACGAATTTAGCTTAACCTAGAAATCTATATAAGTCTAATTCCGATAGGTAGCAAATAGATAAGTAATTTTTATTATGGTGGTTTTTAAACGATTTAAAATTTTCGATATCATCCACGCCATGGTACATTTTTATGGTCGACTCTTTATAATTAGCAGCTTAATATTCATTTCTTATTTAAGTAGCTATTAATAATATATTTGAATAGCAAATACAAAATCTTGCCAGATTTTGATTTAACAAAATGTTACAGATCCGTGTAACTAAACTATTTACTTACTTGTATTTAGGCAGCTTCAAAAATTCAAAATTCAAAATCTTTATTGCACTTTTATGCTTCTTGTTGGACTCTCAATTAGCCAACGTTTTTTGATATTTGTAAGCTTCCTATTATAGGTAGCTCGAACCATGTTTTAGTAGTGTTAGGTAAGCCGCGCGCCGGTACCTAAGTAAGTACCTACCTAGGATTTACCCAACCTTCATAGTCTTCTTTGAAAATAATTATAAATGTTTTATTTCCATCTGTTTGTTCTGTTTAGGATGTAAACAGAGTGTAAACAATGTCGGCGAGAGTGCAATGTCGGAGAGTAGAGCGAAGTGTTGCCCACATTGGGTAACACTTCGCTCTACTCTCCGCGGGCTCGCGTCCTAAAACTGTTTGTTTTAGTTATGTACCGCCATTTTTAGCAGGTTTCAGATTAGAATGCAGATTAGTTAGGTAAAATATGAGTCAACTTACATAAATGATGTCATAATTGGTAAATAACTAGCTCATTTTGGTAATTAAAAAAAACTGTCCCTGCTATACCTTTATTATACTTACTTTATTTTTCAAAGCAAAATAACTTTTGTAAATATAGTAGGCACTTGCTTAAATGCACTTTTATAAAAGAAGAAGAAAAAAACTTTAGCAGCATTTTGTTTTGTTTTAGGTTTGCAGTGTTGTCAGGTTGCCAATTTTTATCAATGCTACCTTTACTAGTTAGGAATTAGCCTTTACCTCATAGCCTTGAACTGCGGCCAAAGCATTATTATTGTTATTAGATAATTATAGATCACCGAACATGGCAGTAGCTACCTCCTTCAGAGATAACTACCTACCTACCTACCCTACCTACTTACCTAAATGGTGTAGGTAGGTTTATTATTAAGCAACATTTTATATACTCAACGTTTTATGTAGGTTTTATTTAGCCTTACTTACTACGAGTAGGTAGGTAGGTAGGTATATTATGTACCAAGTGTATCTATGTTTTCATTACCTATCGATTTTGTTATAGATTACCATTTCTTTAGAGAACTTTCAACTTTGGTTTTACATAATAGAGAGGAGGTAACCTGACGAGCAGGTTATTCAATGTACAAGGTCGTTGTCACAGCTGCGGCCCTCGTTCATTTTACTGATTTACAACAGTTAACGATCTATTCAGCACCAACTATGGTTCGATCTGCAGTTTAGCTGAGCTCTCTGTGCAGCTCAATCAAAATGCCCTAAATACAGATGAAAAACTACGGTTCAGTTGACAAGTCCGTTACTGGTATTAGCCCTTAGGTATGTCTTCATTTGAAGGATTCGATTATTTTAAAAAAATTACGAAACCGGAATCCAACGCCATAAAAGCCCAAACTATCGAGAATGAATTTAGGTTAGACGCGTACTCGGTGGCCACAACCCACAAGCGGCCAGCGATCGAGCTCGATTGTCAAGTTCATGTCAATAAGCACATTAGTCGCTGTACTTAGTGCACGTTTCAGTGTTGTCGAGGTGATAGTGCACGAGCTTCTGATGTCGAGTGCACTGCAGCCGGCCATCATCATCATTATCATCATCATCCTCTTGCCTTTGTAAAGTGCGGTATGTATTACAACACGTTAGCGGTTGCGGGTTTCAATTCGGATCGTTTTATGAAAGGTCCACCTGTCACTCTCCTCAGCCTCGCGCCTGTTCTCATGCGAGTTCAAATACCAGTTAGGTTTCTTATAAATCTAAAAATATAGTTAACCTTGGTCAATTTATTGAGTAAACTTATGAAATGAAGAGCCTCTATTAGTCATTTATTTAGATTAGGATTTTGTTGAATCAAGCCGACTGACTCAAATATTGATCTTTATGCTTATAGCCAGGTCTGCAGGAATGCGGAGCCGCCGCTCAATAACCATAACACTATTTGTACTCGGATCACGTCCAATTACTCAAGTTTACGGAATTGTTCTTGGACCACTCATTCATGCTTTTAAATACTTACTTAAAAATGTGACCTTTTACTGTAATTCAGTAAATGATAGCTCTTTAAAATTGCAAAGAGCGCGGCATGCTGTTACCAAATATATCGAGACGAGAGCGCACGCTGCGGGGGATCTGGATCTATGATAGCAGTGCCGACTCCTGATGCAATCTAGTAAAGACGAACACTATGTCTCATCAGTCTGATGAACTCTACTAGAGGCAGCTATTCGACGACGAGTCTTCACACGACCGTCACAAGGTGACAATGTCGTCGTTCGCCCGCCCACAGTTGAGCGATCGATGGCAAAAGAGCTGAAACACAACATGGTGCTCTAAAATGAAAATTAGTTTTACTTCGGCTTTTTTCATCACGTCCAGCCGAGATTGTAGACAGTTTTAATGTATTTTCTAGCGACTCTAGATCTGTTGAAGCAGCAGTTGAAATACAACAAATAAAGTACATGCGATTTGAATCTGCCAGCATACCACGGTGTCCATACCATGGTGCGCATGCGCGGAGACAACTTCTCTCTGTGCTGCGCCTGCGCCCTTGACAGTGAGCTCTCGATCACCACCGGTTTAGCTATTCAATATGTCCAGGTACGAGCCAGGTCGTAGCTTCGGCTTATTCCTGACAGATAACCAAGACTAGATAACTGGTTATCACAGAGGATTTTTTTTCCAGATAACCGCTGATTTCCATTTTACAAAGAAAAAAAAATCCTTTGAGATAACCAGTTATCTGAGAAGAAAAATACCTCTGAGATAACCAGTTATCTAGTCTTGGTTATCTGTCAGGAATAAGCCGTAGCTTCTTGCCCGTTCTTTTAGGCTCTGGTCGCGAGGAACTGGCACCTAGAATGATCATTTAGAATAAAATGATTCTAAATGATCTTTTTACTTACTTATGTACTGAATAAAAAATCTTTGACAACATTGATCGAACTTATTGTAACTTCGAAGTGTGCTGTGCTGCGTATACACGTGGAGATAATGCTGTGAAGAGGCGCGCAGCTTCAGACTAAGTAGCTCATCTAGAAATGATCATATCTATAGATGTAGTAGGTACACTACATAACCAAACCTCGAAACAAAATCCATTGACCTTATTATACCTACTTACTTACCTCAAAACAAAAACATTTTACTTATTTATTATAATTTATTATCGTTGGATAGATCGGCAATATTAATCACCTCGTCCTTCATTTGATCGAACGTTCCAACGAAATAATTTAATAGTTACATAAGTACATAAATGTTATAAGTAGACAGACACCGGCACGCTTGTCACTTTACTCCCGTAGGTGCTTGCTGAATTTGTTTTAAAATTTTTTTTTTTTTTTTTAATATATATTTATAAGCAAGCGTTTGACCGCAATCTCACCTGATGTTAAGTGAAGATGCGGTCGACGATGTAGCACGCTTACCTAGAAGATACCTATTCACTCGTCTCTTGAAAACATCCAATCTATATGAAGGTGGAAACACAGACGCCGGCAACGAGTTCCAATCCTTGGCTGTCCGCATTATAAAGGTAGAAGCGAAACGCTTTGTGCGGATAGGTGGTATGTCAACCATGAACGGGTGTCTCATTTCCGTTCGTCTGGTGGTCCGATGGTAGAACGGGGATGAAGGAACCAAGCCATGAAGTTCCATTGCACACTCCCCGAAATGTATCCTGTAAAACACCGATAGGCTGGCAATTTGACGGCGGTGCTCGAGACTCAAAAGCTTAGACTCGATCAGCATGTCGTCACCTATGAGCCGTTTGGCTCGTCTGTCGATGGTCTCTAAGGCTTCAAGCTGGTATTTAGCAGAGCCATCCCAAAGATGAGAGCAGTACTCCATACACGAACGGACTTGCGCTTGGTAGAGAATGAGAAGCTGTCCCGGTGTGAAGTACTGCCTCACCTTCGATAATATGCCTAGCTTCTTCGCAGCTGTTTTGGCCTTAGACTCAATAAACGAGCCAAAATTGAGTTTAGGGGTGAGAGTAAAACCCAAAAGCTCAAGCTGGTTTGAAATTGGTATGGATACATCTCGGAAAGTGGGAGCCAGGGTAAATGGACTCTTCTTAGCCGAAAAAAGACACGCCTGGGTTTTGGACGCGTTGAACTTAACAAGATTAGCATCGCCCCAATCAGCAACTGCTTTCAGTGTCAAGTTCAAGCGGTCAACCATGGCCTCTCTGCAAGACTGGATCTGAGATCCACTGGACCGTGCATCGGGTATATATCTCTCTACGACTGTGCTGTCGTCTGCATACCCAACAATACCGGGCCTAAGCAGATCATTTATATGCAGCAGGAACAACGTCGCAGAGAGAACTGACCCCTGAGGAACGCCGGCATTAATTGCCATGTGGCTAGACGAGCAACCGTCAACGACTACTCGAAGAGACCGGTCCCTCAGAAAGTCTGATACCCAAGCACATAGATCAGTAGATAGACCGTACGATGGAAGCTTGATTAAAAGGTTAGCGTGCCAAACCCGATCAAAAGCCTTCGAGATGTCTAGAGATACCGCAAGGGCCTCTCCATTTTTCTCAATTGCTTCGCTCCATACGTGGGTGGCATACGCAAGAAGATCTCCTGTGGATCGGTTTCGGCGAAACCCGTATTGCCGGTCACTGAGGAGGTCATTGTCTTCAAGGTATGCCAGGAGCCTATTGTTTAGTATGCGCTCCATACTCTTACACAATATGGACGTTACTGAGATAGGTCTATAGTTGGTGGGGTCGGCACGACTACCTTTCTTGGGCACAGGCTGTACATTGGCAAGCTTCCAGGATTTTGGCACTTGTCCTGACTTAAGAGAGAGACGAAAGAGACGTGTCAATACCGGAGATAGCTCAGGTGCACAAGTCCTCAGAACTATAGCAGGGATTCCATCAGGGCCGCTAGCTTTGTTTATGTCTAGATTGCGTAGCGTTTTACGAACCTCCACTTGTCGAATACGAATGTCTGACATAGACGATTCGCATCTGTTCGGTGGGGTTGGAGGTGTTGCACTACCAGAATCTAGACGCGAAGATTCCGCAAAAAGAGAAGCAAATAAATTTGCTTTTTCCTCAGCGGTATGGGCTAACGACCCGTCAGGTTTCAGCATTGGAGGCAGTGAGGGACGACAGAAGTTCGTTTCAACCGATTTAGCTAGGGATCAAAAAGCCTTACTACCCGAGGGGTACGATGCTAGTTTACTCCCTATTCGACTAATGTGGTCAAATCGAGCCTTCCGCACCGCCTTCTTACAGGACTTGGTAGCTTTGTTAAAGGCTTTCTTCCGTTCGCGAACACCTTTCGAATTGCGGTTTCGAGCATCAACCCATGCTAGGTACGCTTCGTGTTGTCGTGCTTTAGCGCGAGAACATTCTGCGCCAAACCATGGATGAGCTTTGCCGGACAACGGTACGTCAGCAAAAATAAGTAGGTATGGAAATAAAGATTTTTTTTCGTATAACTACCTAACTGGTTGTTACAAATTGTCCGATTTCGCAGCCATATGCAGATTTTTTAAGCCATTTGTGTGTGTAACGCACTGTAAGTATACGCGGCCAGGGTCGCGGGTCGCGGGTCGCGGTAACCGACTACGTGTCGTAAGTAGAGTAGGGCGTGAGTATTCACATCGCTTCTGTCAGTGTCATTAAATATGGACAATTTTAAAACGTAAACGGCACAATGCAATGTCGTTTCATCTGTCAAAGACTGAAGCGGGAAATAGAATCACAATTACGACTGACCACCGCTGGTCGCTCGTCTGGCCGGTTAGTGCGCATGTAGCCTAAGAATATTTGCCAAGTTTTGAGTAGATAATATCAAGGAGACCAAATTATTTCGACCGTGTGAATTATGAAATCCATTTATGCATATCTGCATTATCTAGGACGCAGACTCGCTGATGAAATTCATTTAAATAAAACTTCTAAAAACTATTTCAATTCGACAAGATACATTAAGATCGTTATGGTAAGTACTTAGTTTATTTTTAAGTGAGCGAAGTCGCGGGCAGGCCTATGTTGAAACCATTCGGTATATCGACCAGTTGTTGAACATGAGAACAAAATAACATTTGCCTTTATGTGGCCACCTACTGATCTATTCAAATACATCAAACACGGGGCAATTGCACGAGAACTTGTGAAAAGTCATCTTGACATGCTCACAGGCCAATCCCATCCCATATCCCATCCCATCCCATCCCATCCCACTACTACCTATATAAATGACAAAGTTTAGATGTTTAGATGTTTGTGTTTCAATCACGTTGTAATTACTGGTCCGATTTGGATGAAACTTGGAATATATTATAGTTCGTAACCTCGTAGGCTACTTTTCTCGCTTTTTTTTAAAGTTATGTTTGTCTTTGTTTTTTTTCGTGGACGAAGTCGCGGCTAACTGCTAGTATTATAATATATCCAGTACCTTAGGTAGGTACTCAGAAATTAGAAAATGTTTATTGTATAGCTGCTGTACAAGAGATGATAAGTAGGTAAGTACTAAGTACCATAAACACTAAAAATGTAGGTCAAAATCAATAAGTAGAGTAAATTTTACCAAAAATACGGTTGGTACAGGTACTTTGATCTCAAATTACAAAGCAATTGAGCGTTTTTCCACTCACCGACACGACAACGACGGCACGGCGACGCGACGGCAACGGCCGGCGCGGTGCGGTGCGGGCGCCGCCGCCGTGCCGGTAAGTGGAAAACCGCCCAATTGCGGCGGCGGCGGCGGCGGGCGCGGCGTGGTTGACATTTGAGTTCAAACTGCATCTTTGTCGAAATTGAGCCGGTTTGAATTGCAAATCAGATGAGGTGGTTCCGTTCCGATATGCGAACTGTGCCCAATGATGAAACTTGGGGCAGTCAAATATGAGCTGCAGGTTACATTACATACAAGGCTACTTAGTTAGTTATAACTATACTTAGTCCGTCCAACTATGGTGTACTATGCCTAGCTATAAGCTAGAGGCAGCGGCGAGGGGGGCATCTCACACCTGGAATAGAGGTTTCATCAGCCACTAATCATTTTAATCGAAACCAATGCAAGTCGGTTTACAATATTTGTCATTGAAAGTTTTACGTACTTACTTACATGATGTAACAAAACAGCTTTCAAAAATCGATAGGGAGCGCTAAGTACCTACACCGCGCCGCAGCGTCCCCACTAATAAGTAAAGTTTATTAGATATTAGTATAATTGTTGAGGTAATGATAATAGCGATGCGATGCGATACTTAGTTCTTTAGGAGTGGCCTTTGACACCCTTTGAATTCCTTGATGGAATATTTAGTAGAAAAACATCTTTGAGTTCTGTTTTGTGATCACGGGTTTTTGTTAGCTACGGTAGGTATTTCTTGTGCTAGTGCCTATGATTGGACTCATGTGATGCTAAGCACGGCAATAAATCTAATATGATAACATTATGTTGATTGGATAACTGGTCTGCAAAAAGCAGCTCAATAGGTTCTTTCAACACACGACAGTGTTACCGATTTCAAAACTTTACCGATTTGTTTGGCAATTAATCCGACCTGTGTTTCTACTTTTAAGAACTTTGGCCATAGTTAGTGCATTGCAAACTGGTACTGTCTGCCTACCCGCCAAGGGTGGAGAAGGTAAACGGAATACTAACTATGTCAAAACAACATTCATGGATTGCCTAAGGGCCAACGCACATCTGTCGACAAAACTGTTTTGTCGCGTACTTAGTGACGTGAAAATAAATTTTCTGTTATAACGAAAACAGCATATGATGAATGCTTCCTCGTCATATGCTGTTTTCGTTGTAACGAAATTCACATCAATTGACACGACGCATGCATAAAATTATGTTTACCTATCTATTATAGCATTGTTTAGTACCTACTTATTAAACATTGCTTTATACGCACATACCTAGAGAATGAAATGTGCTTTTTTAATAAATAAGAATTACATACATAACACTACATAATTACTTTATATTGTACTTAATAATATTATTAAGTACACTACATAATTACTTTATATTCTTATTTATTAAAAAAGCACATTTCATTTAATAATATTATTAAGTACACTACATAATTACTTTATATTCTTATTTATTAAAAAAGCACATTTCATTCTCTAGGTATGTGCGTATAAAGCAATGTTTAATAAGTAGGTACTAAACAATGCTATAATAGATAGGTAAACATAATTTTATGCATGCGTCGTGTCAATTGATGTGAGTTTCGTTACAACGAAAACAGCATATGACGAGGAAGCATTCATCATATGCTGTTTTCGTTATAACAGAAAATTTATTTTCACGTCACTAAGTACGCGACAAAACAGTTTTGTCGATAGATGTGCGTTGGCCCTAAGCGAGGCATCACTTTTCATATTGCCTGGAAGTAAGTAAGCCTTATCTGGGGGCTACTTAGGCACGAACAAATCTGACAATCAACCTATTTCTTGCTTTTTAATGGTTGACGCATGGTTTGGTTAGAGACCCCGTAGTTTTAACAGTTGTGGTTTAGTCTTTGCAAAAGCAAGGCACTGCTCGATGTTATCGCTAACTCGGACCTTGTTCACCAAAACCAACCAAACCTTGACATTTGATTTGACCAAAGCTTCAAATAGTGTTTACCATGATGGCGAGCGCAACGACTCTTTACCTATTTAAACGGTTGATTAGTTGTAGGTTCATGCGGCCCTTACTGTGATAGGTAATAGGTAGGTGTAGGTAGTAGTGAAAACCAAGATTGGAGTTAACATTTTATTTAAGTTATCACAGAATACATTATACCAAAACGAAAGTATTAAAATTGATGGTAATGTTTACAAACTAAAAAAAAACTAGACGAATATCGACCGAAACCCGCACGACATGTGCATGACCCCATGCAGGTAAATGATATCTTAGGTAGGTAGGTAGGTACATGGGAATCAGAGATAACACTATTCAGTTGCAAAACTTGCTCCAACGAGTCAATCGTCGTTTCATAATTATCTACTTACAATTATTGATTTATTAATAAGTATCTGGTGTACAAGTATTACAAGTTACGATCGAAAAAATTGTGATACTTGCTGTCTATTGAGGTCTGGCAATACATCTACAGAAGGCGGTGTGGTGTGATCGATATCGTCTAAGGTTCCCTTTAGAAAGACGAACAGTAATTTAGTAGGAATATTCACAATGACATGAGATTATGAAGCGCATGTAGATTGATGGCGCGGCACAGGATTATTTACCAGCCCCCACGGCGCCATCCACCGTGGCCTCCGTATGACCTGTATCCGCCGTGTCCGCCGTATCCGCCGTGTCCGCCGTATCCGCCGTATCCGCCGTAGCTGCCGAAGCCGCCACCGTAGCCGCCACCGTAGCCGCCACCGTAGCCGCCACCGTAGCCGACACTATAGCCGCCACCGTGGCCGCCTCTGTATCCGCCGTAGCCGAATGAAGGAGAGATGTAAGACACGGGCTGGTAGCTGTGGATGTATCCCGCCGACACCGCGCCCAGGAGCGCCACCACAGCGAAGATGCACGCCTGAAAACAAAATGCACTTTATTATTTGCTGAAGTGCGAAGGGCTTGTCGCATTCAACGTGATGGTGACAGTAACCAGTAAATCAATTGTGGTTTTATTATTGATACTGGCATTCATTTTTTTTTGTAAAATGAACTTAGAAGAAAAGTCTCTTGTTGATTATGTTCACTGGAAGATAATTTAGTAAAATAGATGGGAAACTTACAAAGTATTTCATTTTAGTGTTGAGTTGTTTGAACAGGATTCGAGGCGCATATGCAGGCTAGTGACCACCTGCAAGCTTATATACAGACACAATGCTTTGGCCGAGCCCAGCTCCAACCAGTTCTATGCAAAATTACATTTAAAATATTCACGAAGACGTGGTCTGGTCTTTACCGAGGACGAGCACATCTTAATTTAGATAAATTGCTCTACATATTATTTTAACCATAACACATCGATTTGCAAAGCACGTTGCTCGTTTTCCTTTAGGACATCTAGCACGGCCGGATTCAGGCCGGAGATGTAAAGCAAACCTTTGGCCTTATCACGAAAATAAGGAAATACGATTTCCGGGCAGGTAAGGTGACCATAGGAATCAAAATAAGTATGCATGTGGTAATAAATAATGATTAACTAACCAAATATACAGAGATTACATAAATATGTTTGCCTAATTAATTAGTTTCAAACACAGAGTATAGGTATGTTAATATTTTTAACGATAACCCAAGACTTACTACCTACCTACCTACACTTTTCTTTTTCTTTTAATTTTCTTTTAAGTTTTCTAGGTAGGCATCTAGGTGCTCGGATTGTGGGATGAGGTGCCTGCCTACTATTTTTATTTTATTTTATTTTATTTTTCTTATAAGGTTCTTCCGATGTTCGTGGCTTCACTGACGGCATCGGCCCCGTCTGAAAACCAGCGCTGCATTATACCTGGGTAGGTATCTACTTAGGTATAGTGCAGTTTTATGCTGAGACGGGGACCATTTTGCCCCCTTACAACCACAAAGTATTTATGTTTATAACTGTACTTACTGTATTTATACTGGGGACAAATAAAAATTTATCTTATCTTATCTTACTAAGTTGAAGAAAAAAATAAGGTAAGTCAAGTACCTAGGTACGTGGTACGTAGCCACACTAGCCACTGCCTGTAAGCATTGCCTCACTGAGCACGTCCACGTGCTGCTGATCGTTGCTCAGATCCCTATAATATTTATCTTGGATATATTATTTGTGGATTGTTCACAAAGCGCATTGTGGCGGAGCAGTGAAATATTATCTGCGGTCACTCCATTCACACCATTATTATTATAATTATTGCAAATTGGCAGTTGTGGCTCACACCCACTCGATTAATCAATTTAATACGTTTTAGGAGTTCGTTTATTTTATTATGCACCCATTAGTTTGATAGTTATTGCGTTGTAAATATTTTTTTTGTAGATACTTAAGTAGCGGTATTGACCTAAAAAATCAGTCCACCACCGGCTCATGTGTATGCACCACCGGCTCATGTGTATGCACCACCGGCTCATGTGTATGCACCACCGGCTCATGTGTATGCACCACCGGCTCATGTGTATGCACCACCGGCTCATGTGTATGCACCACCGGCTCATGTGTGCACCACCGGCTCATGTGCAGGACAGGACGCAAGTCACGCATGATGACATACAAGTCAGTCAATCTATATCTAATGTTGAACTTGTTAGGCAGGTGACCGATAACCGAATGTATTTGCTATCCGCTCAATACTCGGATATTTATTTTTTTATGCTCAACGAACTTACAGTTTGAAACCAAAGCGTTTGTTGGACCAGTAGGTACCTATACGTATAGTATAGTACCTAGTTACAAATGTTTCTAAAACCCTGAGATTGTAATACAGATGTGACGTCATTTCTCATTATGTACTTTATAGAGTGGTCCCGACTGTCCCGAGTGACATGACACCGTCGGACCATGTTCTCTTAGAAATACCTATCCATCAAACATTGATTCGAAATCGATCGATTTTCAGTTGTCTAGAAATTACCTAGCACAGTTAAAGGCCCACTGTTTTCCCAATGGTAAATAGTAATTAACAGAAACCGCAGGCTCAAGGCTCAAGGCGTGAACACATTAGGAAATGTCAAGGATCGCAGAACACCGCATCGGGCATTGTAAAAGTGAACATTTTTATTTGGTGAAGCTCAAATATTTCACAGCATGCTTTTGATCAGAGTTGTATTTCACTGAAATTAGCATTTTTCAGTTGTATTATTCCAATATAAATTACTGCAGTCCAATAGCTGATTAGCCGACACACACATTACTGCTCAGCATGCAGCGCGCTCCGCAGTCGAGTGGTAGTTGCTACGCAGTGTAGCTCTACATAATACTGCGTACTTATGATAGTGTAGCGCGGCTTTAGCTTATCATGAAGGTGTATAAATAAAAAAATACAGAGTACCTAGCCTAGGTACCATGACGTGTCATCCTAATTTAGTTCTGGCCACACCTCTCCGCACTAAACATACTTGTATATCAAATGGATGTCGCAACGATGTCTCACATTATACCAGTTTATGATAATGTCTCCAACGAGGCTACAAATCCGGACCGATAAACAAACTACTCGTATCAAAAATGTGTAGTAATACTTGTGTGGTTAGCTATAATATAAACATAGCTAGCTGATTATCGTAAGGATGGAAAGTTCTGTAATCAGCCGAAGTGAAAACCAAGTTGACTAGCTACTACCAAAAAGGTTTACTAAGTTGGTCCGTGCACAAAACAACTCGTAAAATACTATGGGTACTTATTTGATGAGCACACTAGTCTAGTTTAGAGGCCCCTCTGTTCTCATTATCAATAATCCCGGCAACTTGAACTAGTTACTTAGTTACACCGTGCTCCGTCTCTTTCCATTCAATTGGAAACTGCTCGTCAATGCAAAAGACAAAACAACGGTGTCAACAATTCACAACTTACTATGATGTTCTATGCAAACATAATGTAAATAGGTAACTATAGTTACCCACAGAACAGAAAAAAGCTCTGTTCTGTGTAGTTACCTATACTACTATAGGTATATAGTTATGGTATATTGCTATAGTTAGCTATAGCTAACTATATGTTTAAAAAAATCTGCGTTTTTAGTAACAAACAAGGTATCTGTAATGTACGTCGTTGATGTCTGCAAGACCTCTCGTAGTAGCACACCTTTCTGTATGTTATCGATGCATTGCATAAGAAGGAGCAAGGTCCGTCGCGGGTGGTTAGCGTCTGCCAATGACCCAGCTATGCTCGATTATTTTGAGACTAACTAAGTACTGTTATAGATCGAGGCGAAACCAAGTTGTACTTAGGTGAAGTTGAACCAAACGTGTGGGCCGCTTTAGAGGACTTAACTGATGCTATCATTCGTTTTTATGCTTATCATTTTGACACCGAAATAACTTCTTTCCATTTTTTGGCTGATCATCGTTGGTCTCGCAAGAAAAGAACAGTAAAACAGGAGTATAACTAACGAGAACGTTTATTTGGCAATTGTGGGAGTATAGGAGCAAATCACCAACCGTGACTGAGCTGACGGATGGGAGCTTGCGCGTGGTGGTGGATCAGAGGCGCGTGGTGGTGGATCAGAGGCGCGTGGTGGTGGATCAGAGGCGCGTGGTGGTGGATCAGAGGCTCGTGGTGGTGGATCAGAGGCGCGTGGTCGACAGCCGCATGGTGCAAGATCGGCGCATGATGAAGCAGCGGCGCCGAATGGTGCACGTCGGTGTGCAGCGTGTCGATGTGTGACCCGTGGAGGATGGGCGTGTCAATATGCGAGTGAGAGCTGATCAGCGGGGAGGCGTGGAGAGAATCCAAGTGCAGAGGTGCGTGAAACTGGGAGGAGGAGTGCAAGGGAGCGAGCAGATGCGAGTCCAGGTGAAGAGGCTCGTGTAAGTGAGACGAATGTAAAGGAGCGTGTAGGTGAGCGGACGAATGCAACGGAGAGTGAAGATGAATAGCAGACGAATGCAGCGAGGGCAGGTGGGCGTGGCTACTCAGCCCAGAGCCGTAGTGCAGCTGCGGCGACAGGAGGCCGCCAGGCTCGCCATAGATGCCGCGCTTGTCGCGGGGCGAGTCCTCGGCGGCTGGCGCTGCGGACACCACGGCCAGCGCCAGGACGGTGCACATCTGTTAATAACAAACGATTTAACATTTTTACAGGTAGGTATCTTGCAACTTCTGTTTTTAAAGATGTTTGTTTCTACATTGCGTATGGAGGACTAGCTAGATAAATTGAATCTTCAGATATGGTGGATTATAGCACAGCCTGATTGTACTGACTCTGTCGTGATAACAATCTTTGTTGATTACACTTTCACCTCGATCAATGTAAATTAGGCAGTTCAACATTAAATTAATTCTTCCACTTGAATGAAGATTTTGAGAGTTGATTTTTAAACGTAAGTAAATATAACACTTACAAAAATCTTCATATTAAACTAGAAGATGTTCAATCGGAAGCAAAGATACGGTTGTGATACTCTGTAAGAGTTTTTGGGCACATTTATATGAGCGAAGGGCTATTAATGTGAATGTTGTGAAACTGTCCCTATAACTAAGTCAGATCCAAAACTATCACATCAAACCACATGTGAAGAAACTCCCAGAAACGCAAAGTTGTGAAAGAACCAAGTTATTCATTGATACAGTTGATACTCATCTCATTTGTGATGAGATCAGATGACACAACGCGGCCTGGCCTCCAACTGAAGGGCAGCTCATTCAGCACTAAATCACATTTGTATAATTTAGGACATTTTTACATAATTACCTTGAGATGTCATCAGATGATGCGTGTTTTTCCGATCATCAATATTTTCTCTAATATTATTGTCATCCGTTCTACGCTTGGCGCACAATAATTACAATTAATTACAATAGCTAAAGATTTAAAGTAGGTAGGTAGCTGTGGGTGCATGGGGTGATACCTCCCTATACTATACTATCAGGAATCATTCAAGCCAGGCATCTACCAAACCAACACTTCTTACTCACGTGGCTAACTAGGTATGCAAGTAGGTACCTAGTTTTGTCAAAAAGTTCAAAACTAGCTATGTTCACGAAACTATCTTGCAATGATAAAAGTTACTTAGTTAAACCAAGAATCAAGAAACTTTTGACTGGTCACTTCACAGCCACCCGGTTGATAATTAGTAGGTAAGTATATTGTGCTCTTCGCACACCAAAAAAGTAGCGGTGTAGGAGTTCCTCCTCTCCTCCTCTTACCTTCTTCCTCCTCTTACCTTTTTGACCGAGCGAGCGAAGCGTCTCAGTTTCGAGATTGGCCAAAAATGCTTTTGTCCGGCTGTCTGTCTGTCTGTCAGTAATCGCCTACAGGTCGCATTTATCAACAGAGGTAGACGAAAATTGGCACACAAGTTCCTTGATTTATTAAAAAAAAATTTGTCGACCGTGATTTTTGATTGGGGGAAAATAGGGGAGAAAAGAGGGAAAGTTTGCTGTAGCGTTATTTATTCGTTTTATAGCGTGGATTTCAATCAAATTTGAGAAGCACACGAAAGACTTCATTCTACATAAGATGGTGTAAAAATATTTCCAAAAAGAGGGAGTGGAAGGGGGAAAAAGGGGAAATTATTTTTTTATTTTTTTCCCGAAAATTGACTTCTACCAATATCAATGAGACTTACACTGTGTAAGTCTCATTGATATTGGTAGAAGTCAATTTTCCTTGACGGCCTCTTCGCCTTTACGAGACAAATCCGTAGACAACAGATTCGACCTCCTAGGACCAAGATACAAGATACATTTATTTGCCAAAATAAGTAAGTGTTACAATTTGGTCTTATGCTAAAGTCAGAGGCACTTTAAAACTTATTCACCCTTTTCAGGTATCGCAAAAATGTTATATTTGGGCGCTTAAACTTATCTTAAGTAGGTATTATTATATGTACATATAATAATATTATTCTTTTTCAAAATATTCTTCAGTTGAGTAGAGACATTTTTTGACTAGATATGATTTTAATCCTCTTATAAATTTAGTTATTTCTGTTTCACCAAGGGAACGCGAGTAATCGCTAAAACTTATACCCCTATTTTGCTCAAAAGTCTACATAGGTAGGGCCTATTAGAAAATTCAAGCACCTGAAATTCGATTTAGCCAGGGGAATGGAGAAGTGTCGGTTATTGCATAGTTATAAAGGCTGGCGAGGTCTATGTTCTCACAGGACAACTAGTGTATAAGTTATACCATAACGTCGGGGTCACCATTTGTGGGAGTTTCTTGCACTCCCAACAAAGTAATGGCGGCTGTTCTCCCAGCGCTAGAGACGGGACATCGCGCGTAGAGTTGGGAAAAGCGATGGTAGGCGATGTTCCCCAGCGCTAGAGACGGGACACCGCGCGTAGAGTTGGGAAAAGTGATGGCAGGCGATGCAATCGCCAGAGCGGTAATTTTGAGTGTGACTTTGCTATGAGAAAACCATCAGAAAACAGGTTCACTAAGTCGAAGGATGCATCTCAAAAATCTCAATTCACCACAGTGATTCTACTTACCAACTGATGTTCTATGAAAACTTCAACACTAAGAATAATGTAGATCAAAATGCAGATAAATCCAATGCTGTTCGTAGACATTGCCAACTGAGCTGAGAGGATGGTGCCTGGATAAGCACCACTGCATCTGTGTGCATGCAGGGCCCCGTAGGTATCTGTCTGAAATCATAAAAGCTAATGAACTAGTCGTAATGCGGTGCATAACACCATTCCGTAAAGGCATCTAAAGAGGCCTAGGTGAGTAGAAGCTAAAGAAACCCGGTACCTATGGATTGAGATCCAAACAAGAAAACAAAACAAGCGCCTGATCAAAAAGTCAAATCAACAGACGATGTAACACAGACGGCGCATACCTACTATTACCTACTATTACCGTGCGTGTGGGAACGAACACAATGTTATTGTTTTTAGGTTAGACGTCCGTTCAAGGGTCAGACGATAGTGGAAACAAGGTCATCATTACGATTGGTATCGATTCAATTCAATGCTAGATTAAACTAATATCGCTTCCTGAATATTAATTTTTTGTAGGTAATCAGAAATCGGGAGTAGCCTTGAATTGCAATGTCACATTGTACAAGATCTAATCCTTATCGCCCTGCCCTGTCCTAGGCAATGAATAGTTAAAGTTAAGTTTTGTTTTATTATTATACTTCGGTATTCTGTGGTTACATAGATCGGCCTAACATTTGTCCTGTCTAAATAATAATAACTATCTAAATAATATAAATAATAATTATTTCTACAAAAGGTCCCGCCATAGCCGCCATGACACTGGGATCTTTTTAACCAACTACAAGAACGGAGGAGGTTCTTAATTTGGTTGTACTTTTTTATGTTTGTTATCTCAGCACTCCGTCATTTATGAACCGATTTGAAAAAATCTTTTTTTTATTTCAGAGGTTGAACTTCCAGGTTTGTTCCGTTAAATTTTCATCAAAATCGGTTCAGTAGTTTGGCTTGTAAATAAAAATAACTGAAAAAAGATATGCCATCCACGTGCACGAAATTGCGTAGGTATTTTGCTTTTTTGTGACTTTTAGTGATGTTTACGGTCTCTAGAACATTCCCAATGAATTGCCATCATCATCATCATCATCTTCATCTGATGATGAAGCCGGTAGTCGAATTGAAGTCGGGTTTTCTAGTTTAAGTATAAACTTATAAATTATCTAAATCTAATCTAACTAATGATTAAACATTCAGTAAGTACTAGCGTACCTGCTTAACTGAAGTCCCCCTAATCAACAATCGCTGACCTTACCTATTCATTCGGCAATGGAATATTCAGTTCCCTTTATATAATCCCTCGATAAGATAGGAACATTTGTATAAAACTCATGAACGCCGCCCATAGGCCAAGGAGTTGCAATCATGCAGGTTTCAATGCTTGTGGCTGTGCTAGGCTGTGCGCTGGTGGCGGCTGAGGAGCCGATCTTGTTGCATTACCACGAAAACGAGGGGATTCCGGAAGCTGCCAGGATCAAACATGCGGAGAGCGCTATGGACTTCGACGGGAGGATAGTGGGGGGGTCACCTGCTGCAGTCGGAACGTACCCTTTCTTAGTCAGTATAGTCATCAGACTAGAAACTTTTTTTTAGTATGGGACCAACCTCATTTTAGTCTGCCAGGGTGTCCCCTGTCTACAAAAGCGGGGGATCCTGTTTGTTCCTAAAGTAAAGAAAACATTAATTTTATGAATAGGTATATATAGAACAGTAACAAAAAGCTAAAAGTAAAGTAGGTACCGTCACAGTCAAAGAGGTTTCAGTGCTTAGAATTTTGAACATTTTCAGGTGGGCCTAGTAATAACTCTTACGACAGGCGCGACGTCTGTCTGCGGCTCGTCCATGCTGAGCAACACCCGCGCCGTCACCGCCGCCCACTGCTGGTGGGACGGCCGCAACCGCGCGCGCCAGTTCACGCTGGTCTTCGGATCCGCCAGGCTCTTCAGCGGCGGCGTCAGAGTCGTCACCTCCAACGTGGCTATGCACGGCAGCTATAACACCAACACCTTGAGCAATGATGTTGCGATCATCAGCTTTAACCATGTTGCGTACACTAGTGAGTGCTTCTAAGTATAATGATTGTTTTGTTTTCCACAACACTAGACTAGTTTACTGCGAGATTTATGCTCTACATAGTATGGTTGTATGTAGCTATTATACTAAATGACTATCTGAAGTGGCTTCGACTGCGCTAACCCAGTTTGATACTAATAATAAGTAAGTAGACAGATGAATTGGACCCTCCCTAAATACTTAATGTATGAAAAACTGTCGTACTTTTCCAGATGTCATAAACCGGATAGCTCTTCCCTCCGGACAGCTGTTGAACAACAACTTCGAAGGTGCTTCCGCGCAGGCAGCCGGATACGGAAAAACTAGTGACGGTAAGATTATTATTTTCACCTGCTTCTTACTATTAGTTAGGAGGAATAGACTATAGTTCTGTGAGTCCAAACCTGAGTGTGAGTGTGTGTGTATGTGTGTGTGACTGACCAAACCTTAACTCTAAAGTACTTGTAACTTTTCAGCCACTGGAATATCCCAGAACCAAGTGCAGAGTCACGTGACCCTTCAGGTGATCAACAATGCGGCCTGCCGCCAGGCATTCGGCTCCATGATACTGGCTTCCACACTGTGCACCAGCGGCGCGAACGGCAGAAGCACCTGCAGCGGCGACTCCGGGGGCCCGCTGGCTCTCACCGTCGGAGGGCAACGGGTTCTGGTAAGTTATGTTCTAGTTCGCGCATTCATTGCTGGCTCGACCGATAAGCCCTGGGATTCTTTAGCTCCTCTGCTTACTCTGCAAATTCAAGCTTTAGGAGCATAATAGAAAGTCTGACAAAATGCACGCTGTGTGTAGATTTTTTCATCTTTACATTATTTGTAACAATGGTGTGCCACATAAGTCATGATCATCAAAATTATTTTCAATTCCCAGATTGGCATCACGTCGTTCGGCTCGACCCGAGGCTGCCAGGCAGGCTTGCCAGCCGGGTTTGCAAGAGTCACCTCATTCGCCTCCTGGATCCAAGCTAGACTCTAAACACCAGCTTTCGGAGAAGCAAACTCCAACTCTAGTTCCTATACTGTTAGTTTTATAATAAGTAGTCTAAGTAATCGTATCGTAAACTTGTTGTAATTAGGAAGCTTAAATAAATTGATGAAAAATATTATTGTGTTTACTCACCAGCGCGGAGCTAAAGTACCTACCTAGGTAGCTCCGTCTGTGGTGAGAATAGTTCAAACTCTTCTACCGCCGGGCTTACATAATAGTACCTACTTACCGTCCAGTACGTATCCAATAAGTTATAAGCTAAGATATTGTTGGTAGTATAACCGTGCAGTCCACGTCCACGCAAAGGTTTAGAGTTTGGCGGTAAGTAAAGTAGGCAAATTGCTAATGTCGGCCATAAATTATAATGATACTAATTGTGACACACCCTCATAATTTCGAAATGTTGCGCGTTGCTCTTATATTTCTATGAAATGTGTCCACTTGCAAGTTTATCAGCTTAGGGACCACATCATAAAAGTAACGGCCGCAGATTTATGACGCTGATACGCGAGTACGCAACACGCGACACACGCGGCGTGTGTAGCACGTATTGTGCAGCGCTGCGCTGCTGCTAATAGCTGCAGGTGGTTTCATACTCATGTTGTTGGAGCAAAATGGAATAGTTATTAGTTTAGTTTGGGAGTACCTAAGGTAGGTACGGTTCCAACGTGGGTTGTTAAATTTTTGTATTTATTTTATTTATTAGCTATATAGATCTTATGCAGAACATTAGATCGGCGAGCCTAGGGCTCTGGATTTTTATGAAATACCACATTTGAACCAATCAATGGTCACAAAACAGTCAACGGTACAGTCGTGGTGTCTTCATAAGATCAGAGGAAACGTTTGTTAGGCATATTCATTAGTAAGTTTAGTAACTATAAATATACATATAGGCGGGTAGGGGTCTCGCATTTGTTCTGTAAAGGTCCTATTTTGAGTAGTTTACTCTATGGAGCTGTAACTGAATAAACGTTCACACGATGCTTTGTTTATGCCTAAGTAGGTTATTACTACCTGCTCCACTGTCTAAATATATTCAAATTTAAAGTTAAAGATAACAAGCAAGGCTCGGCAGTCGGCACCGACCTGAATGTATTTAGCACCTAACATGTGAATGGAAGTAGAATTGCGCAAGTTCCGGCGTCAGCAGCCTGCAGGGCCGCGCCAGTCGCCCGCTTCCGGTTGCACCAGCCACGCCACGGCCACCATCGGCTACCAATTAATTCATTGACATTTTGTATTGCATGGAATGACCACATTATCACCTTCTGTTGTTTAGAAATATCGTTTCATCAACATTATCATCAGTCTAGCAGGTTTGCTAGACTAATAGGTGAGTGTAGTTGGCTTACTACCTACCCACCCGCATGCTTTGAAAAGACTTTTGTTTGTCGATCTCCCCGACTGTAAACTAAGTACCTACATAACATTCTATAGTACATGGACTACATACAAGCTCTATTTATGACACTCCTAGTGGACACGAAAAAAAAATGGTTTGTTACAAAAATATAATAAAAATTCCAGACAGAACAGGGATCACCAAGGGACGACACAAGAAATACAATTTGGCACTAAACCCACGCAACTTAGAACTAAGTACTCGTTAGGTGTCAATGCCATCCTCCGTAGCCGATGCCGTGGCCCAGGCCCAGCAGGGGCGCGTGGCTGACGAGGGGCGCGCCGTACGACACGGAGTGGCCGAGCAGGGGCGCGGAGTAGCCGTGCCCGAGCAGCGGAGCGGACGCGATGCCGTGCCCCAGCACTGGCGCTGCAGCCAGGCCGTGGCCCCAGCCGAGTCCGCCGACGCCGTGGCTGTAGAGCCCCAGCCCGTGGCCCCCGTAGAATCCTCCGCCGGCCAGCAGCGGCGCCGGTGCTCCCAGTCCGTAGCCGAGCCCGAACACGCCTCGTTTCTCGTTTTTCTTTTCTTCAGCGCCAAGCACGCCCACCGCCAGCAGGACCAAGCAGAACTGTTGCATTGGAAATGAATTACTAAAGTTAAGTTTTAGCTACGTCTACAAGGTTTGCTACGAATATTTCGTAGCACATCGTGACTATTTTGTAGTTCAACGACTTCGTGATCGGCCCGATTGCTCTGAGAAGGAGGGAGTGTGGTCCTCAGATGAATAGCGCGACATCATACATCTTGAATGCAAAATATTAATAACGCTGCTACTTATAGATTGGGGGAGACTGTACTCACTGAGTATGTCGCGACATAACAGCGAGTGTCTATAGCGGTACATTATCTCCAGAGGGCGTTCTCAGTGAGGCAATACATCGTTATAGGCAATGGTTACCGCTTAATATCAGGTGGGCCATCGGCTTGTTCAATCTTAATAAAGTTGTATAGGGAAAAAAAATACTGTTGCTAAGTTATCAGTGTAATACATGATGGCACTGAGCTGGATTCGAAGGTAGTTAATGAAGTGAGGGCTCTCTTGTCTCCTACCTCATCTACCTTTAATATTGTGAGAACTACTGAGCTAAAAATAAATCAACGCACAAACTTTGTGAAATTTCAAAAATTATAAAACACTCCTTACTTTGGATATGAATAAATAAATGTATCTATTCCTCTGGCCTCCCTGACATAATTAATTAAAATAAATAACTTACAGCAGCCTTCATATTGCCGTGTGTAACCGAGGGAGCGTAGCACTAGCTGTTCCGAAGGGACCGGCCGCCTTTTATCCTCCCTCGCTGGACCTAGGCCCCCCTATCTATCTAGCTAGTACTTGGGCTGAAGTCTAGTCTAGCGCCCTGCACCTGACTTCCACTACGGCTAACTTGCGGCCCGCTATTATTCATTGCGACCCAATAACTACGATACTTTTGGTAGTGTAGTACGTGAATCAACTTTTCTACTGTTTCTTTCTATCCTCCAAAAATATGGTAAGTTATGACCAAAAGTCTAATGACAAATTACATTTTATTACTATAAGTAAAATGAGAGCATGACTGGCAGGTAAGTACCGTCATATTGTCATAAGCATGTTCATTTCATTTTTGTTACAACTTTAAAAAAAGCTAAATAAATACTTAGTAGAGTTTTTTTAACAGGAGCTCTACAATGCGTAGTACCTAATAAATACCCCGACGACGCGACATTGCAGCCCCCAATCAAAATGTTGAGCATACCCCTGCCATCGGCATCGGTACTCGATGAATCATAGCCGTGAGAGCACTCAGTACTTACTTACTTTACCAGGAGGTTTTGTTTGGTTATTGTTTAGTATTGTTCTGCATTGATTAACAAAGGGGTTTTTGCGTTCAAGGATAGTATTGAGTATTGTTGCTGGTTTCGTGTACTTTGTATCACATGCCATCGATTGTGTGGTTCTAGGCGTTACCATTACCGTGCTTCAGGAACTTTTAAACCAATCATAGCCATCAGAGCAGCGTAGACTAGTAAGTATGGTGCAAAGGTCACAATGTTGTTGGGAAATGATTCCTCATCTGGTTGAGTTTCTGTTTGGCTCTAGGACATTTTGATTTTCTCTCGATATCGTGTGTGGATATGCCTACTCACATCTAACAATACTCGCAAGTATAAATTAGTTTTTTATGCCCACCTAATCTTAAGCGGTAACCTCTACCTATAACCAACGCACGGCCTCACCGAGCACGTTCATTGAGGACGTGCCCTATGGAAGGCATCACATTGTGTCCATCGTCTCTGAGACGCCGAGCTTTTCCACTAAAAACCATACTAGGCACTAAAGTTACTCTGAGTTTGGATCGTGCAAGCGCTGAGACGGGAGCGCCAGGAATCAAATGTATGCGCTTGATTAATTTTTATTGCATGTCAAGTATGAAAGCGGCTCGCGAGGAATTTCCTCTGGTAAATAAACGCAAAAGGAATCAGTTTTGCAATATTCTTACGAAAGCAATAAACCCTACGAATCTATATCGGATACCACATCCATCTACACTCGAGAGCAATGATTCCGGGTCACTTAAAGAATGTTAAAAATCTCGAAAAATGATAGGTTAATGCAATAAATTGTATTTAATAGACAATGTAATACTCCTTAAATGAAAGTAAAAAAATATGAGTCACCATACATTTTATTAACACAAAATTACATAAAGAAAAAAACTGCTGATCTCTCCTTAAAACAAAAATAGGAAACATGAAATTTTTGAACTTTATTACGATTTGACTTGAATTTTAATACTTCGTATTGCCTCCTCGTGCTTCCATTACTGCGTTTACGCGGTTTGGCATGCTGTACACCAAGTTCCTTATACGATTTTGGGGAATATTCTCCCATTCCTCTGTGAGAGCAATTTTGAGCTCACGAAGCGTGATTGGGGGAGGGTTTCGTTGTTTTACGCATCTGCCTAGCTCGTCCCAAGCATGCTCGATCGGGTTGATATCCGGGCTGCGCGCTGGCCACTCCATACGAGTAATGTTCATCTCTTGAAGGTAGTCATTCACAATCCTACCTGTATGAGGTCGGGCATTGTCATGCATAAATATAGCATCCTCACCTAAATTGACCATAAATGGACCAACATGATCATTGAGGATTTCTTCCACATATCTTACGCTAGTTAAAGAGCCGTTTTCTATGATCACCAGCTCTGTGCGACTTTCAGAAGAAATTCCGGCCCACACAAGTACAGACCCACCACCGTAGGCTACTTTTTCTTCGATGCATGCTTGCTTGAATCTTTCCCCTGGTCTTCGATACACTCTGTGTCTTCCATCGTGCTTGTAGAGCATAAATTTTGATTCGTCGGAGAACATAACTTTTGACCAATCTTCAATACTCCAATTTACGTGGCTCTGGGCATATCTTAGTCTTGAAATACGATGCCCACGCTCCAGTTTAGGGCCGTTTGCAGGTCTAAGGGGTTTTAAGTTAGATTCAGCAAGCCGACGTCTTACTGTCCATGCACTTGGGTTACTTCCTCCGAGGCGTCGAAACTGATTTGTGAGTTCAGTTCCTGTGAGAAAGCGATTTCGAAGCATGGTGTTCACCAAGTATCGGTCTTCTCGTGCTGTGGTACACCTGGTTCTGCCCGTTCCTGGTCTGCGTAGGTTAGAACCAGTTTCTTCGTAACGTCGGAGAACTCTTTGTACTGTTGACAGCGACACACCGACAGTCCTGGCTGTATCGCGCTGACTCCGGCCGGTTTCCAGCATTGTAAGTATTCTGGTGCATTCTTCAGGCGTAAGCGACATAATTTCAGCTTGAATAATGAATATAGAGCACTATCAACATGGTTTATATACCCACATAAATGACAGATTACAAACAAAAGCAAAACCAAATGCTGTAATTTCGTAGTTCCATCTTCGAAAGTGGCCCTTTTTCAAATTTGATTTTTTTAAGATATAACTTTACAATAACTAAGAAGTTTTAATACCTTCATTTAAGGAGTATTACATTGTCTATTAAATACAATTTATTGCATTAACCTATCATTTTTAGTTTCCGAGATTTTTAACATTCTTTAAGTGACCCGGAATCATTGCTCTCGCGTGTAGTTCACTTGCTTATTAGCTACTTACTGCATGCACGGTCTAGGATATTAACGTGAGTGTAGATTGTAGATACCTTATGTGTTGTGCTTATGTGCAGGATAAATAATAATCGTTGCAATATTACGCAATCACAACGCCAACATCAACCAAATTCACTAACAAAATAAACGAATGGTTATAACAACGATCGGTTACGCTTAGTAAACCCGAGTTTATGATAATCAGTAGTTACACCATAAATGATTTTTTGACAAAGGTTTTACTAATCAGTGATTAAGAGTCTGGTTAATGTGGTGAGCATTAGCCTCACCGTGCTGCCGGAGCGGAGCGGAGATAGCAGGGTGTGGCGCTGCGCAGACGCCGGTCGCCGACACGACACAGTGACACGTGTGTGCCCGATCTAGGCCGGATAAAATGGTCCTGTGTTGCTTAATCCAAGTGGACTTACCTACTTACTGCTAGCAAATGTAAAGCTTGTTGTCAACTAAAGTGCTACGTAGCGTCGTCGTGAGGGCATCATCATCGGTCGTGGAAGTCGTCGTCGTCACATCGTCGACATCCTGCAGACGCTTCGAGGCAGGACATTTTCAATAGTTTACTTTAGTGCTCTTCTACACATACCAAACTTATTTCCACATGACAGCTTCTCGATAGGCACAGACCTATATGATTTAGTCGAAAGTGGACCTAAGACTGTATCGTGGTGTATGTATATTGCAAATGAAATGACACATTTTGTAAATGATTTTTAATAACTTAACAAAATAAATAACACTCACTTAAATCTATGTTAAAAACTTAGGTTAATTACAATTATACAAGGCAATTAAAACAGCAAAATAAAAGTCGGAAAACCAGTCAATCTCCATTTTCTCTACATAAGCAAAGTGGGTCACTTCACTGATAAACTGAACCCGAAAAGATGAGTATGCTAGATGATTAGACAACACATCAATCGAAATACCCTTAGAGTAGAGTGGAGTAGAGAGAACATGCAAAGGCGTTTTGTTTCACATTATTTCAGTAATTGAACGGATCTACAATACAAATTAAATACATCTGTTTGTGAGTTCGTGCATTTGTCACAAAGGCTGGTAGGTAAGGTACACTAAATGACTCGTCTATCACAACGATGAGGTAAGGTAAAGCTGCGTCTTCAGAGAAGAGAAGACTAGCTACCGGAAATGCTCAAGAGGTCGGTCGATAGGCGGCTGTAAACCTAACGGTATGTGGTTGTGGTACAGCTGTGTGTCTCCCTCTGGCTCGTCGGAGTGTCCCTCAGCACTTCTCCCTTCCGCACCTTGCTGGGGCAGCCCGTACTCCTGCGCGGGTTGTTGGTTTTGAGGATAGTTCTGACTAGACTGCCCTGAGTTCGGTGCGCCATATTCCTGGGCCAGTTGGTGTTGGTTGTTGAGGTTCTGTTCGTACTGGGCTTGGTCAAGCTGCTGCTGAATATGGTGCTGTAATTGATGCTGATAGTTGAGTTGGCCGTCGTTGGCGTTATAGTCGTATCCTTGGTGCCCTTGATCAAATTGTTGATGACCTTGGTCAAACTGTTGGTGCCCTTGGTCGAACTGTTGGTGCCCTTGATCTTGACCGAACTGATGATGACCGTCATCAGGGTATTGTCCCTTAGCGAGCCCAATATCATTCTGCGCAGGTACAGGAGACCATCCGTTATGGTCCGCGGTCGGCTGCGTCGGATGGGGCTGGCTGAGAATGTCAGGTTGGTAGTGGAAATCAGGTTGCCCTGGTTGATAGAAGCCTGGCTGCTGGTATATGTCAGGCTGCCCAGCAGCGTTGACTTGAACGCCCGGTTGCAGGTGAATGTCTGGTTGCCCACCGTGGAAATGAACTTCTGGCTGTCCAGGTTGGATTTGCACGCCAGGTTGACCACCATGGTAAAGAATATCTGGTTGTGCGGCGTTAACTTGCACACCTGGCTGAAGAACACCTGGTTGGCTTGCATGGAAATGAATCTCTTGTGGTCCTGGTTGGATTTGTACACCTGGTTGGCCACCATGGAAGTCGATGTCTGGCTGTCCAACTTGCACACCTGGCTGCAAATGCACCTCAGTTTGTTGGACGTGAATTCCTGGTTGAAGGTGAATATCGGGTTGAGCATGCAAGACACCTGATTGGAAGTGAATGTTTGGATGTTCTGCATGAAGATGAATTCCTGGTTGGCCTTGGAGGTGTACCTCCGGCGCTCCGTGGACATGGACACCCGGCTGAGGCTCTAAATGCACACCATGAGCCTGAGCTATCCCGCTCTGTGCGTGAAGTAAAGTTGGGGTGGGCTCCACTTGTACCGAAGGTTGTTCAATAACCACGCCATCGTGAGCGCCTTCCTGTGGATAGTACTGAGGGGTATGGCCGTGCGGCACGATTTGGCTGAAGGTAGATGAATGAAGTGGAAACACGGGGCCCTGATAGTTGAGGAATGGAAATCTTGGATAGTTGGCAAAAAGAGAAGTCTGCACCGCGCCGCCTGGTCGGAGGACGTATGGAATTTGAGGAGCGTATGTAGGGTAGTTGAACTGAACTGCTGCAGGAGCAGGGAGCGCGGGCTTAAAATGAACTGGAGCAGTTAAAGCAGGTACCACGGGAGGAGAGGGCACTGGGATAGGACGAGCGAAAGTGGGCGCCGCTACCGGAACTACAGGTGCTGGAACCGGTGCGGGCACTATAGGAATAACTGGCCTCGGTGCCACGTGGTGATGGTGATGGTAATGATGATCTGGTTTTGGGAGCACCACGGCTTTATGGTAATGTGGGAATTTGAGTCCGTAATGAGGATGAGGCACGGGCACTCTGTGGCCTACGGGAACAGGATATCTCGGAAACAGATGAGGATGTTCCAAAGGAACCTTGACGGCGGAGACGGATGCTGTTGGTGGATAAGTAACTACGACCGGCTTAACGATAGAATGCGTCACATGTGGGATGTCATATCCGAGCTTATAGGGAGGCAGAGCTGAGAGCACTCCGCGCTTGTGATGCTTGCCCGCCAGCCGAGCGATGATCTTCGCCTTGGCTTTGAGAACTGAGCCATCGCCTGCTGATAGCCACACGCAAGCAAACAACACCAACGCGATCTGAAAACCACGCACCATTTTAGATTTTCACTGTCACGAACCACAAGCACACAGAATATTCACGGTTCAATTTCCACTGTAAGTACTCATACGTACAATAGTAAGTCTCATATCGATGCGGTCGCCCGGTCGGCGCAACTACCACTCAGAAACCGAGTGTCATCAGGGACTACCACCCATACTTATAACTTAAAAAATCGCATTAGTATGTAGCCGGCGGCGCGCGGCGTGGAGGTTTCACTCGGGCCCGGGGGTAGCCGGACGCCGGACGCCGGCGAACTTCGTCCAACCTTACGCGATTATGCTTTCTGCTCCTAAACCGACGCATCTAACTTCCGAAACAACTCCATGCTAAATTGAACTCTGTTATGAGATATGGAAAGCTGAGTGTGGAACGAGGAAGTGACATGTAGTCATCACATAGCACTGCCGTCGTCATTCCCGTAACAAGCATGCGCGCGCGCATACCAATTGATGATGACGGTAATCGAGAGAAAATTGTACCAACAAGGGCAGGTATGGACTTGGTAGCAATTAAAGAGGTAATAAACACTCAGATAGGGAGTAAGTAGTTACATACACTTAGTCAATGTGACTACCAGGTACCTACAGACTGTTACATAAGAACTGGCCCAAAATTTAGTTAATCGTGGTAGGTAAGTTAAATGCTCTAGTAATCTAATTCGATACTCTGAGTACCTACGTGAGAAACCCCTGTAGTTCCTGCCTACGCGGCGTAGCGGCGCGGCGGCGGCGTAGCGCACACCGTAGCAGCGTAGCGCGTTCATATCTTTTGTATGTAAAACTCGCGATAAAAAAAAACCGAGGAAAATATCTTGCGTATATTTTGGACCAAACAAATCCGTTAGTCTAGGATAGTACAAATATCTGTTAGGGCATGGGTGTTGGATGGTACTCGTGCTTACTTTCAGAATCCTAGTAGGTAGGTAGGATTCCCTAAGCTAGTGTACTCGACGGAGGCAGCGGCGCGGCGGCTCTGCAAGCCTGTCAAAGCAGCGCAGCGGCCCGAATATTGAATGGATGCTCGGCAGAGCGGCTAGGCGGGGGCCAAAGTAGTCCCCGTACCTATGTGTCGCACCTGAGTCCGTTCCCAAGACGGCAGGACATCAGTATGCGCGTCGGTGCATGCTGGTTACCAAATATACCGATCACTTTCCTCGGCTCTCACCACTACCACGACCTTAGATCATTCAATATCTACCTCTTTATAAGGCTTTACTGATTCTTACGTAACATTATGTGTAGCACGCAGTTTGTAATGCCACACAAAATGTAGAAAACTTAACATTCCCGGTCCGACCAGAATACGTGCGAGCTACATTGAAAGAACGTTTGGTAACGTTTATAGGAATTTCGCAATGAGGAAATTCGTCAACTAGGGTGTCGTGTTGAAATTGCGAGTTCTTACTTAGATAGGCAACAATAAACCTAAATTCCTACTTGTACCTACAATACGAGGCTGGGAGGATTGAAGGCCACCTACGATTTTGGCGAGGGCTTTCACCTACCTTTTCGACTCTCATCGACGATGAAATCTTCTATATTTTTAATATTTTGTTTTTAACTAGTTTAAAAAGTAGAGACAGATAGTACCTATTTTATCTGACGAATAGATACCAGATATTCGGAGTTGGTTGAACCCGGCTTTGTATCATTTGAAAGGTAGATATAATTATACCTATTGATTTGTGCAATATACTTCCTCTGTTTATACTCTTATTTAATAAGCTGTTTGTTTTCCACATAAAATAAAAATAAAATAAATTATTGTGCACTCTAAAATAGCAATTTTTTATATTTTTCTTATTACCGTCACCGGGGGCTAGGGGGGAGTTCAGATTTTTAGCGTTGCAAACTTCGAATAAGGCCCGCCTTGTTATTAGAAGTACCTACTTCTATTCCGACGTGAACTTTACGGAAACAATAAGGCAAATCCGCTAACACAGTTTTTTATAAACAATTTTACATGGAAAAAGTTAGAAAATGTTAACAATTTTTGAAAAATAAAGTACTGGTACCCTACTTTTCAAAAAGTTTAAAAACGAAATCCGTGTGTCGGTCGTGTCGATCCACAGATTTTTGCTGTGCGATTTGTGCGAAGGATGCGATCAATGAAGATAGATTTTTTTTTCAGTGCTTTGCAGATAGAATCAATCAGCAGATTTTGACGTTGTCATCTAAGCAAAGTGACGAAATGTGAAGTGAGGATTCGAGTTGTGTCATTTGTAAAAGCAACATAGCATTGTTTTTCTTGGTGTAGGTATTGTGCTTTAATTTTGGTGGAATTTTAACTAATAATACTTGCAGTCATAGCATAAAGTGTGAGCCATTGAAATAAATGTGTACCTACCTATTAGGTGTTTTTATTATTCCATGGAATTTGTTTTCAAGAATCTGTGTTTTCAAGTTTTGAAGGGAACATACACCATTTTGTCTTCAAAACTTTCTCTCTCTGTTCTGTGTTCAAAACAAATGACTTGACGTATGACTCGACTTGACTATACTTATTTCAAACAATCCACTTGACATTGGCAAAATTGTCTGTCGAAATGACGGACAGAGGCCATATAGATAGAAGAGAAGAAGAAGACGAAATGTGACAAGGACAATGACAATAAGAAATGACAGAAAAAGAAAGAGAAGATTTTTACTAAAAAATAACTGATCTAAGTAATAAATAAATAAACAAATAGGTAGGTACATAACCTAAATAAATAAATAAATGGATCAAGACAGTGACTATAATATCTGCAGAATATGTCTCAACGTACAAGATACCTTATTCTCGCTGTATCGCAAACGCCACGGTACTTCGCCCTTCGATAAACTAATCAGCAGGACTAACCTGTGCATTCAACTGAACGATGCCGGGCCTCCGTCCATCTGTTCCGAGTGTCTCACAGATTTGGATACGACTGTGAGCTTTCTGGAGAAGTGTGAGAGGTCTAACGAGGTTTTGAGTGCGAGGTTTGCGCGAGGCTTTGAAGACAATTTGAATTTGAAAGCAGATGTCGGCGAGTTGCACTGTAACTCCTCCAAACTTGTTTTTTCTGAGCGTGAAGTGACGAAGGAAGATAAAGATGTGAAGTTGAGTGATGTGGTCTTGCAAGATGCAAAGTGCCCTGATTGCGATTCGAAGCGACGCTGCAAGCACTGGACTCCGCCGAGCACTCACACCTGTCAGTACTGTGAGAAAACATTCAACAAGAAGTACAACTATCAGTTACATGTGTAAGCACAAGCACCAACTGTAGGGCTAGCCTCGACCTATGCTGTTACCTTGTCAGTTTACTTATTTTCCAGTTTGTACGTTCTACAAGAGTATCATCAGTAGGGTAATCTGTTATAAAATAATGTCTGCCACTTTTATACATGTCCATGTAATAAATAACAGATTACCCTTTCAACCACAATGGGTATTCTGATCAGCCCATTCTGTCCCACCACTCGTCAGCTCCCACCGTGTATACGCCCGCCTCATATGGCCACCACTTGGTTGCTGCTTTCCTGTAGCTTCAAATTAATGTTTCAGAAAGAGACACCTGGGAGAGAATGAGTTCTCATGCAGCACCTGTGGGTGTGGTCAGCTGACGCGCTGGGCGGCGGAGCGGCACTGCCGGCCGCGGGGGCGCCAGCCGTGCCCCGTGCCCGGCTGCGGGAAGAGCTTCACCACCACCACCAACCTGCACATACACATCCGGAAGCACAATGGTGAGAGTCAATTAAATAGGCTCACAATATCGTATAGCAGCTACTCATGTAGATCTTGGATCTCTTGGCTCATGTTCAAACAAACAGTTTGGACTCGGGTTCACATTTGCATATACTGCTCAAGCGTTGATCTAATTCACAGTTTTGTGAGCATTTCTATACAAATAAAGAAAGGACCAACAGAAAGAACAATCACTCTCAAATGATTATACAAACAAATATTTCAACACTGTGACATACACACTTCAAGATAGATAGAAAATACTTTATTGCGCTCCGTAACCTAGGGACTACTATAACATACAAAACAAAACTTAACTAATAAACGAGGGGTGCTGTCTAAAGATAACATAGAAAGAATTTAGAAACATGATTAATTTAGTTATACTTAGATTACTTAGACACTATATAATTTTATGGCAAATAAATATACTTATGGCAAACAATACTTATAACATACAAGAAATACCTAATACATACAAAGCAAAGAATAATAATATGCATATGCCTACATACGCACAGATAATATAATGTACACGGAAACGGTACTCGCGTACGATGTCGCGGGTAACTGCTAGTAAATAAATAAATCTATGCTTGAGTAATGCCATAGCCTAATGTGTGACTTGTTATCAGAATACCAGCCTCCATGTGTGATATTATAGAGTAGAGATTTGCCTAACATTGTGATTTACTTACTGATAGGTATTCTGAAACTAGCAACTGCCACTGTTTCAGATGAAATGCACAGCGAAGGAAGAGAATAGAGCAATGCCTTGTACAAATAAAACAGTTTCAATATTCATTTCAGGTGAAAGACCGTTTGAATGTGATGACTGCGGCAAGACTTTCATCAGTAAAAACATCCTTAATAATCACATGAGGATCCATACAGGTAAATGCTTACGCGATTACTTTGAACAATAGTGATCTGAATAGTCTTCAAATTATGAGCAGGTTTGCAGTAAGCAGTCAGCCTTGTACGGGTTTTTCCGTACAACCTTTGGTAATCTAGGTAATCAAAACTGGTTTGGTTAATAATGTACTATATTAATAATAATAATAGGCCTTTACATCTATTGAAGATGATTTATACAGCGTCAGGAGGCAACCTATGCCTACACTTAACGGGACACTGCAGTGCCTGGGACAATGTTTAGATGGAGTAGGCTTGCCCAGCACCTATACCATGCTCTCAGCCTAGTCAGCCGTATCCACAGGAAAGACAAGGTCAATACGTGCGGAGCTGACTAAGCCAAGGGTTTCCTCACGATGTTTTCCTTCACCGTAGAGCTCGTGTTAATGCGCATATAAATTTTCCGAACGAAAAATGCATTGACTATATTGGTATGACGAAAATGAGTACGCGCAAATGGTTTGGTGATGAATTGCGAACTGATAGAATTTGGGTCGCGGGCACGAGGGCCGCGACTGCAGTCTAGGTATAGAAACTGCAAGCGCAGCTCTAGCGCGGGTCAATGTACAACGTAGTTCGTACAAGGCTTATAGGACGAGAGCTCCAGCGAGCACTTCTCCTTTCCTTGGTGATCATGTGCCATCCAGTTCCATGATGTGTCTGCGTCTGCAGAATAATCGTATAGATCAAATTGATATTTTTGGCAAAACTTGCATAATTATTTACATTTACAGGTTTAGCATAGCAATGCCATGTGCAAGTGGAACTATTCTCTCAGGCTCTTCAAGTAGACGTGTTCCTTCAGGTGTGAAGCCGTACATGTGCCAGGTGTGCGGCAAGCAGTTCGCGACCAACAAGCTAGCCGCGCACGTGGCGTCGCACGGCGCCGCGCCGCGCGCGCACGCCTGCGCCGCGCCGGCCTGCGGCCGCGCCTTCAGGTATACAACAAGCTAGCCGCGCACGTGGCGTCGCACGGCGCCGCGCCGCGCGCGCACGCCTGCGCTGCGCCGGCCTGCGGCCGCGCCTTCAGGTATACAACAAGCTAGCCGCGCACGTGGCGTCGCACGGCGCCGCGCCGCGCACGCACGCCTGCGCTGCGCCGGCCTGCGGCCGCGCCTTCAGGTATACAACAAGCTAGCCGCGCACGTGGCGTCGCACGGCGCCGCGCCGCGCGCGCACGCCTGCGCTGCGCCGGCCTGCGGCCGCGCCTTCAGGTATACAACAAGCTAGCCGCGCACGTGGCGTCGCACGGCGCCGCGCCGCGCACGCACGCCTGCGCTGCGCCGGCCTGCGGCCGCGCCTTCAGGTATACAACAAGCTAGCCGCGCACGTGGCGTCGCACGGCGCCGCGCCGCGCGCGCACGCCTGCGCTGCGCCGGCCTGCGGCCGCGCCTTCAGATATACAACAAGCTAGCCGCGCACGTGGCGTCGCACGGCGCCGCGCCGCGCGCGCACGCCTGCGCTGCGCCGGCCTGCGGCCGCGCCTTCAGGTATACAACAAGCTAGCCGCGCACGTGGCGTCGCACGGCGCCGCGCCGCGCGCGCACGCCTGCGCTGCGCCGGCCTGCGGCCGCGCCTTCAGGTATACAACAAGCTAGCCGCGCACGTGGCGTCGCACGGCGCCGCGCCGCGCGCGCACGCCTGCGCTGCGCCGGCCTGCGGCCGCGCCTTCAGGTATACAACAAGCTAGCCGCGCACGTGGCGTCGCACGGCGCCGCGCCGCGCGCGCACGCCTGCGCCGCGCCTGCGCCTTCAGGTATACAACAAGCTAGCCGCGCACGTGGCGTCGCACGGCGCCGCGCCGCGCGCGCACGCCTGCGCCTTCAGGTATACAACAAGCTAGCCGCGCACGTGGCGTCGCACGGCGCCGCGCCGCGCGCGCACGCCTGCGCCGCGCCGGCCTGCGGCCGCGCCTTCAGGTATACAACAAGCTAGCCGCGCACGTGGCGTCGCACGGCGCCGCGCCGCGCGCGCACGCCTGCGCCTTCAGGTATACAACAAGCTAGCCGCGCACGTGGCGTCGCACGGCGCCGCGCCGCGCGCGCACGCCTGCGCCGCGCCGGCCTGCGGCCGCGCCTTCAGGTAGACCCCCTGCCTCTGACTACCTTACTCAAACTCAAACAATTTTTATTCTGCCTCATTCACAGTGCTGTGCATCTAGCCAATTAAAATCTTATCTAAAATAGTTATGGCTCAAAATAGTTTGGTCCGTCAGGTCGGGGCGCGCCCTACGTTCGCACCTGCGCACGCACACAGGCGAGAAGGCGTACGCATGCGCGCTGTGCGCCGCGCAGTACAAGTTCAAGCAGTCTCTCAACTATCACGTTAGAAACACGCACGGCGTGAACGCGGTGAGTCGAATACGTTGTACTTCACGCGGCGACTGGCAATTCGTTCATGCCCTCCCCTCTGTAGCTTTCGCTACACGAAAGCTAAAATCTAAATGCGGGGGCGGACTATCCGCGCCGTGCTGGGGCGGACCAGCCGCGCGGTTCTGGGGCGGACTAACCGCGCCGTGCTGGGGCGGACTAGTAGAGCTCATTTCAAAATGATCTCAGTATGATCGTGGCTTGTTGTTTGTTCCAGAAAAGCAATGTCCGACCGAAGCCCGGCCCGCGGTGCCGCACTGTGTCGTGAGCACCTGCAGCAGCGGCGGCGAGTGCTCGCGGGGGCACCTGCAGCAGCGGCGGCGAGTGCTCGCGGGGGCACCTGCAGCGGCGGCGGCGAGAGCCGGCGCCGGCGCATGCGCAACACTTCACCGAACTACATAATCAAACGTTACTAATTTATTTTGGCACCAGTTTCAATAAGGTACGCCACAATTACTTACATTTTACTAAGATTATGAAATAATGATCTAGAATAAAGTGTTCTAGTCAACTATACATAAGAAACTTTTTCACTATCTTCTTTTAATAGAATAAGTAGATCGGCATTGAACCCGCGCTGAGCGCCACTCGCGACTCGCGACGAATCCATTTGGTGGCGGTCAAGGACGGAGCCGGCTCTCTTAGAGTAGTGTTACAATATGCACTACTTACCTACCGACGGAGCTTTGTTCAGCTATTATTATTTGGTTCGCATCGACGCTACAGGCACCACTCAGCGTGGCCTAGTCTCAGTGAGCTCACCTTCTCATGTATTGCATCTGTAGTAAGAGTATAAGCTGTAACTTTACTGTACGTATGGACACATGCCATGTCGCGTAAATAAGATCACTACACGTTGCTAGGGTTACTAATCATTGCATGCAGCCATCTGCAATAGAAGTGCATTTTACAAATTGTCAAAATGCATCTGCAACAAATGTAACAAGTTGCAACCAATCGCACTGCAATCTGCGCTGTGACTAGGTAAGTAGGCACTGAATGATCTGAGCGGCGTGGGTCGTTGTACTCTCGTGCAACCGGCCGATGCCGAGCCGTCGCCGTGCAGTTGCGATACTTGCAGCGCTCTGGTCCCGCGACCTTCACCCGCATGCTCACCTCGACCCGCCGAGCACATTTCACGCATCAGAGACTACAGATACAAATCACAAACGAAATCGTTGTCGAAACTCTTTATTTAGAAACTTAAATTAAACTAAGTACAAAAGTAATATCGGAGCTTAACTAGATCATCACAGACTTCCTGACATCCCAGAGGAACCGAGGGTTAGGATCGCATCATAGAGGAACCGAGGGTTAGGATCGCATCACAGAGGCGACCGCGTGCTGCAACAGCAGTACGTCGTCCTCGCGGTGATATCCCGACCCGGGCCGGAGCGACCTCTACGTACTAATAAATAGATATGGCAGGCGCGCGGCGCCTCACGCACCGATCTTCACCGTTTTCTTGGTGACAGCGGCGAGCACCGGCCGCGGGTTGTCTACTTGGACGTTGTGAGCTTTCACGTACTTATTCCTGTAGCCGGATAGATGAACCTTCGCGTTGGGACTAAGTTCGTCTGTTCGCTCGTGCTCGTCAGCCTTTCCTTGGTCGCCGATGCTTTCCCCTTCGTCTTGGGAGCGTTCGTTCTCGTCCGCTCTTTCGGATTCATGATCGTCGTCGTCGTCCTCGTCGCTCGCCTCGTCGGCTTGTCTCTCGGGGTCGTCGCTGATGCGCTCGTGATCATTTAAGAAGTAGTTGTTCTCTGGATCCTCGTGTCGCGCCCGGTCTGCGTCCTTCGTCGGCGGAGGGACCGTCAGGTCCATGTAGTATTTCTCCTCTTCAGAAACTGGTAGCTTTTTACCGTAGAAGTCATAATCCCCCGCAGAGTATTCCTCGTGCGTGGCGCGAGTGCGACGTCTTGACTTTCTCCGGCGCTTGCGCGGGCGCTCGGTTTGTTGGGATATGTAGCTGTCGTCGCCCTCCGTGTCGGCCTCGCCGGAAGCGTTATTAGTGCTAAAGAAATCGGTTGTCTCTCCTTCCCCCTCCTCATCACGATCGGGGCCTCGCTCGCGGTGATACTTCTTCGGTCGCTTCTCCTTGTAGATGGGGGGTACCCGAACCGTTACCGTGTCTATATTGTTAGGGTTGTGCTCCGTGGGAGGGAGGACTCTAGGCTTTAGCTTTCTGTGAGGATCTTCCGTAGTCGTCGTCGACTCGGAGTCTCCGTCCTCGGCTTCTGGCATCGGGATGCGGTTCGGTCGAACCTTCTTCTTCTGTTTAGGGTTTTCTACTAGATCTGCCAACGTTCGATCGCCGAAGTGGACGTTCTGGTAGTGGTCCGCGGCAAGTTTGTTTTGCGCTCGAGGCTTGTTGCGCTTCTTAGTCTCCCAGAACCGGTCCACTGCCGTACCGAATTCCTTCACTGCCTTGGCCCGATCGCGAGACTCCTGCGCATCCTCGTAGTCGTCGTCGTGCCGCTGGTCGCCGTCGTCGTCGTCGTAGGCGAGGTAGTCTTCCTCCGCGGCCGGCTGTCGATCGTTGAGCCTCTTAGCATCGAGGGCGTCGACGCGCTCCGGCACCCCGTTCCTGAGCACGAATGCGTCGACGTAGACGCGCGGGTTGCGCGCCGGCTCGAGCGGCAAGCGCGCCGCCCTCGGCTCGATCGGCACCGGAGCCTGCGCATACTGATCGTCGTACTGATCGACGTAGTCGGCCTCGGCGGCGGCGGCGGCGGGCGCGGGCGCGGGGGGCGCCGCCGGGTTCCGGTTGAAGTTGAAGTCCAGTCGGAAGTTCGATGTTATGGATTCGAGGCTATCCTTCGGCGGAGGCGGTGGTGGCGGCGGAGGAGCGCACGGGGCGGGGGTGGCGGGGTTCGCGCGGGGCTTGGCGCACGGAGGCGGTGGCGGCGGCGGCGGCGGTGGTGGCGGCGGCGGTGGTGGTGGAGGCGGTCTTGGCTTAGGTCTGGGCACCGCTCTTGGCTTGGGGCATGGCGGCGGTGGGGGAGGGGGCGGAGGTGGTCTAGGTCGCGGCGGTGGCTTGACCGCTCGACACGGTGGAGGTGCTACGGCCCGGGGCGCTCCGCAGGGCGGCGGCGCGGGGGCCGGCGCGGGCCCGGCCTGCAGCGGGATGTCAATGCCCGGCACCGGGTCCAAGGGTGGCGGGAAGGCTTGCGGCGGCTTCCTCGCGACGCTGTAGCCCAGCACGTCGGCCAGGCCGCGGAACACCACGTCTCCAAACGTCCTCTTCTTGCGCACCACCGGCTCGTGATCACCGTCTAACAGTTGATCGCTGTCACTGCTCGTGCTGTTACCTGAGTCTGCGGCCGCACCTCTCGGTTCTGGTGGTGTCTGTTGAGTGGTTGGTGCTTGGTCGCTGGCGGGTTGGGTGGCGAGCGCGGCGGCTGCCAGGAGAAGCAGCAGCGTCGCCGTCGGTCGCATGGCGCATGGTCGAGTGTCGCGCGGGGGGGCGCGCGCTCGGTTTTGTCGCGACAGACGTTGCTCAAGCATGGTCACGCTTCGGCAGACATGGCTTGTTCACATTCGGCTGGGACTAGGAGGGAGTGGATCCACTACTATCTAAACAGTTATTTTTAGAAGGGTGATTTTATTTTATTTATAGATTCACAGCACGTTAGTTCTGGACGTTATCATTTCTTATCGATCATCAATGTTGCTATCTTTGAGGATATCCAAGTTTAATGCTATTCTAAATATCAGATGAATCCCCTCCCCGACCCCCCAGCCCCCACCTGCCGCATTAGCTCAAAATCAGCCCTGTACCGGAAGTTATTGCAAGTTCATTATTTGCAAATGTTGACCAATCGATCGACTTCCATTACATTCCATTTATGTCGATTGATTAGACATAACGTCATAAGTAAGCCGAACAGAGCTTTCACCACAAAGCTAATTAGGTTTTGAATTATTGTATGCTTATGTAAAGAAATTACTTTTCAACATAGGTACCTATACCTAGACGATTGCAAACTTTTGCAGTCGATGTCAGATGTATTGTTCGGACATGTCTTTGAATAACCCTGTTACAATCTAATCTAAACGTACCATGAATAGAAGACTTATATCGTTCCCGGGATAATATTCGTGTCTAATTTTAAATTTGTACGTTACGCAAAATGTCTAAGAAAAAACCAGTGATAGGAAAAACTAATAAAACGTGGTGCCTAAGTAAATAGAAAACTAATCAATGTTGCGGTTAAAGGAATGAGGCCAAGGTGGCAAAAACACTAATGCACTGTGAAGTTTGCAGAACCCTTGGAGTGGTACCTACTTCAGCCAGTTGTATATTACCTGACACGCTTTCTGTGTCATGGGTACTTACTTACCAGTAAGTAGGCCACTGCGCCATCCCGAGCCCTATTGTACAGCCGGAGCAGCCTGCGCTACATGCTTAGGGCTGCAGCTGGACTTTAGCTTAGTAAGTGGCAAAGTCGTTCCCAATAAAATATCGCCTTAGCAATCGCCTTGGCTATGTGACTGTGAGACGAAAACTTGTCAGTTCTGTGGAGGCGCATAATCTTTACCTGCTAGGAAAGAGGTGGACCACTAGTTGACAAAGTAAAATTGTAAAAACAAAAACTCTTTGTGTCTGTTTCTCTTTAGCCCGGATGAGCAAGGAGACTCACTTCTAAGAAAATTTCCTTAGCCTTTCAATTTAGGTGCAGCAACCAAATTGATCCTTGTAAATATAAAAGTGAATCATTCAATGAACAGCATTCCTTTCATTACTGCTCCATACAACCAAAGTGATTCAATTTGGTTGAACCGTGTATTTCCACCTTTAGTTTCTCATTCTGCAGAGATCATTGTCTCGCCTCGAGAATCGAACTCCTGCAAGTTAGCTGGTTTATTGCCAACTGGGTAACTGAAGTCAACATTATTCACATGCATATCAGTATTATCACTCTGCTTCGCAATATGACCAAACAAATTATTACTTTAAAAAATGCCTGAGTCTATAATCGGAGCATTCTTAGCTTATTTTCAGTTTATCAAATCCTCTCGAAAAACTAATAGCAATAGTATTTTAGTAATGCCATGATAGTTTTCGAAGGCGTTACACCTATTCCATCCTGTATTCGCACATCTTACACAATATCGTCTTGATGCTTTGAAAACTAATTGGGAAGTACCTCAAAACGGTCAACTAAAAGTATTTGCTTAAATATAACATTTTTGCGATACCTGAAAAGGGTGAATAAGTTTTAAAGTACCTCTGACTTTAGCATAAGACCAAATTGTAACACTTATTTTGGCAAATAAATGTATCTTGTATAAATTTATGCTCTACCCAAACGTTTTTTCTCATAGACCACTTTCGACATTTAGCTGGTTCCGATGGGCCTCCTGCAGCTATATTTCTAACATATTCCCAAAAGAATTGTGAACCCCCATTTTTTTGTCACGCCAACGTAGACCCCCGTCGAGTCCCCTGGGGGTCCATCTGGACCACAAGGTTTCATAAACTCTCTGACTAGTAACACAGTAAAAAGTTCAGAGTTCCTAGGTATATCACGTGTAGATACAGATGTGCCACTATTACCAAACATACGGATTCATTAGCAGAAGTCTAATCAAATTAGAGTACCTACTGCTATTATAGTAGGTATTATATGTAGTCGATGCGATGTACAAACAGGTTGGCCATGGCTGTGATGTCTCAATATCACGGCAGGCTATGCTCTGAACCATTCCAAAATCTACATCTCTTAAGGGTCATGTAAAGCCCTCGCCTTAGCCTAACCAATTAATATTTCAAACAAAATAAAACAGCTTATTTCATGCATAGTCTGCTGCTAACAAGATTTGGAACTAATTAGTCTGACATTGGTCGGGGCTATGTTTCGGCTCAGGCAGGGTAATGCCTAGCACGTGGACGTGCTGACCGGCTCGTTCACAGACACAGACACAGACAAATACTCTTCATTATAGTCATTGAACACACTTGTGGTTGTCAGATCCTTTCAATGTAGCTTGTGCCCATTTTATGTAGTAAAATCAGTGTAGTTTATAAATCCTACACAGATATACTGTCCATTGCAATTATAAAGGAAAACATCAACTCTTATGCGGATTGCGTATGAGATGCCAGTTCTTAGTCACGTTTCGCGGAAATTCGACAGCGTTTCTTCCGTTCCGAAAAATATTTGGCTAGAGTTTCAAGTCTTTGTAAAATTTTATCATCATCTTGTAGTCGATCGATAAGCTTCTTGCTTGTCGGTGTTCCCGATCCTTCGCCTTGCGAGTGGTAAAGCCGTCAGATAAAGATCACCTTTCGTGTAGGATTAAACGCTTAGAACACACTGAAAGACGATCCTTTAAAATAGTGCACATAGCTTTATTGTGGGAGCAGAGGAACCTGACAACTGACAAGGAGCGAGTGCTCGATTGCGATTGTATTGCGTCCTTCTCTCTGGCGCTGGCGCATGGCGGGGTGCCTGTAGTAGCGCCGGCCGGCGCGCGGCGCCGGCGGCGTCATTCCATCACACTTTCAGAACACAAGGCAGTGAAATGCAAGCACTGCTTTACGATGAAAAATAAGTGCGGAGGTAGTAACAGGTAGTTGTACTGGTGATCCCTTGCTTCGTGATCTGCATGTGGCTGTAAGTAGCGTGTCGACAGTTTGGAGATCAACGGTGTGACCCCCCCCCCCCTCCCCCCCCCCGCAGCCCCGCAGCACGCGATCACTCACAGTTAGTGTGCTCTAACAGTAGGTATCACGCGACTCACAACAACACTCATATTTAAAATCGGTTACTGACTGACTGGCTACCAGCACAACCTCGTCTTACAGTTCTAGCCCGCATGGAGGCAGTGGAAGCCACTTAGTTTTCTTTTCTAATACTTTAGAGCCAGATTCTCCATAGTGAGCTCACCATGACCTCCAACTCCCAAAAGGGTTTAATATTATTGCGAAAGAATTTGTGCGCAAAGCACTAGCTAATCTCAAGTGCTGCATGCAATAAGCAATATGCAGCAGTTATCGGTAGTAGTGTGGAGTGGAACAGTGACCGCAACGCACGCGAAACTGATTTTAATGTTGAGGATGGTTATTTATGATGATTGCGGTCGAGCACAAGTACCTTCTCTGCTTCTTCTAGCTCTATGTAAGCATCCAACATCACGATGTTCTTCTCGGTATGTTCTAATGAGCTTCAGTTATGATTATGGGCTTATGTCTGAAAAGTTTGACAGTTATACTTAGTTAGGTAGCAGCATTCTAAACATTATGGTCTGCTAAAGAAAAGACCGAGTTAAAACGCACGAGAGCATCTCAAAGACTAACGTCCACAACGTGACGCTAAACCCGACGTGCAACACAAGGCTCGACATTAAATAATTATAAGTTAAAAAAACTAGAAAAACCGACTTCAATTCGACTACCGGCTTCATCATCAGATGATGATGATGGCATTTCATTGGAAAAATTTAATGGGACCAACCTGGAAGTACAACCTTTCAGATAAAAAAAAGAATTTTTCCAATCGGTTCATAAATGACGGAGTTCCGAGGTACCTAACACATTTTAAAAAAAAACTACAACCGAATTGAGAACCTCCTCCTTTTTTGAAGTCGGTTAAAAATGCCGACGCCCAGGCTGTCAATTTATGCTTTTTAACTTGTTATTCGAGGAAGGACACACTGAATCTGGGAAACCGATTAACTCATACAATTTGTCGAGACAGGAATAGTGGGGGGTTCCTATACTAGTGGGCAACCGGTCTTACGATGCACATTGCACACGCGTAAACTCTACCGTTACGCAAACATTATCAACGTTGATGTCCTTTTGAAGTTCACACATAGTACCGGGCCCTACACTAAGCTCCTGTGGTAAAATTCTCCCCTCACATGTCAAAAAATAAATTCCTTAAAAACATTAAGATTACGTACTTAGGTGTCGAGCCCACCTCGGTAAGTACCTCTTCATCATACTGAAATAATAGTTCAAACAGCGCGTCGTATAAATAAGGTTCTAAGATCAAACACCTGGATCGGTGCGGCGTAGGAGTACCTGCGGGTAACCAACATTCAATTCCAATTTAAGTACCTAGTGCCGTAGGTCTAGCTTGAGACAGCAGCTTGATCTATCGTTGTCAGACTGGTTTTAACGGAAGAGACCTCAGTAATCGCCTCTTAATGATGCAGTCGACAAACGGCCGTATAATGACTGTCAGAGAGTAATGTCCGGTTCACATTATGCCAGTCCAGTTATCCAGTCCAGTACTGGATCGGATTATAGAGTTTACATTATTCCAGTAGGACATACAAAAAGCAATTGCTCATTAGAATGCGACGAATGCGTACATTCCAGTGCCAGTTTACATATTTCCATTGACATCCCAGCGCTGGATTATATCGCTGGACTGAAATACTACTGTAATAATGTAAACCGGAATAACTAGCAGAGCTTTAACCCGGCAGCCGGCGCCGGGGCCACGTGAACGTGCCTCAGTCATCATCATTCTCCTAAACTCAAACAACGTCGTGTTTTTACTCTCTTTTATCAGAAGGATAGAAACACTTCTGTCCTTAGGCAGTTCTTTTCGTAATTACATTTTTGCTTCGTCACAATCGTAACTCACTTTCCTTGACTGACATCATCGAAAGGACCTAGATTATGTGGTTGCCCCGGTGGTGGTGCTAGGTTCCTTGCGTACAGCCCTGGACCTATCTTGCTGGACTAATTGATGAGATTGAGGACGGAACAGATCTAAATGACTGGCTTATGACCTTTACAAGGATTGCATAATGAATCGCAAGTACCTAGTACTAATGATCATTTCAGTGTGCCTGTATGAGATAATAACAGAGCTTGTCTGTTGTTCGATATTGAAACTGTTTTGTCCGAGTATCATCATTCATTTGAAATTGCTATTAGAGAGTCGGTTAAATAGCTACAGAAAGTATTCATCATTCATAACAGCGATATAGAAAAGTGGTACAGGGTGTAGCTAACAAAGATTGGCTCTACAATACCGACGTGCCTAGATTTCTTAGGTAACTGTAAAATGAAAATAAGAGACTTCTAAGAGACTTTTACAACGAGTTCAGAATGCCTGTGCACGTTTCTGTTTCGATATTCCTTTCAGAGGTCATGTAAGTCCATTCTTGAATGCTCATTCCATTTTAAAAATGAAGCATCGCCACAAGCTTCATTTGGCATGCCTTCTTTTCGGAGTTATGAAGCACAACGCGCCCAGATATCTATACGAAAAGATTGAGAAGTTGTCCAACACGAGATCCTGCGAACGTCGCCAATGCTCGATGCAGCTCTCTACACAGCGACACAGGACAGCCGCCTTTAGAGGCAGCTTTCGTTACGCTGCGTCGAAGTGTTGGAATAACATTCCTCCGCCGATCAGGAACCTGCAAAGTTGCTATGGGTTTAAGAACAAACTTAAATTATTTTTATTTGAATGGCAGAAAAAGCAGGAAAGCCTTTTACTTGACACAAGTGCTATATAATAATGTATTTATTTATCTATTTGGAATTCTTTGTTTATTTTTTAACAGTGTTTTATTTTTTTAGTTTGGTTTTAGGTTTCATATTTTAGTTAGTGTTGTTCGTTGTTTTTATTTTATTTATTTCTTTGCATATTTTAATTTAATTTATTTTACCTACTTATAGTTCTTCTAAGTTCACGTCCGCATCTTAAATTTGGCTCTAGCGGAAGACCAGCGTGGGTTGTTAGCAACCCACAGTATGCTGAGCTTGGGTCCATTTTGCGACACCATTGCACTTTGTAAATGTATTCTTCTTTGTATTATTTGTATTTGTTTTGTGATTCTGTTTAGTAATTATTGTCTCTCTTGTTGTTTATTTCTTTCTAGTGTATTTGTTTATTTTAAATTTCTTGTGTGTCGCAAATAAATGTTTTACTTACTTACTTTTTACTTAAAATCAATTAGGCATGAGCCAGCGCCAAAAACGGAATGCTTCGTAGCTAATGATCGCAAAATCTTGATTTGAGTGTAATGAACGGATTCGCGAAAGCCAAACCAGTTTTAAAACGAACAAAAATTGTCCCCAGCCGAACCACTTTCCTTAGTATTTTATTGTTTCTGTAAATTCCTGATTGGAAAGTAAAATAATTGCTTACCTTATTTAGTGACGAGAATGACTCCGTCACTGTAACTCTTTACAAAAAAGCTACGCCGTAATTTAGAACCTCCCAAAATATGAACGAGAACAGAACCTTTTACTTTCATGACGCAGGGTGTGACGTATGACATATTCTGCCTTTTCTGGACCATAGTTCCATTCCATTCCAATACCGCTTGAATGTACGAGGGTCGTACGAAAGGTGGTGGTTACGAAAATGATTCTTAGCTATTTGTATGTTCTGTTGGATCTACTGGAAATGCAGCAGGTCTTTTGGCGACATAGCAATCATAAATTTTGCATAGATTGCGTATTATTGATTGTGTAATCAGATGTTCCTCTCTTGTTATCTTGAGATGTAAATTGAAGCAGTGACCGCGCCGCACATCAGAGCCGCACGGACGGCGCCGGCGGCCGCGACACTTTCTCGCGATAATGAAACTATTCCCAGAACTGCTGTCTGAATCTCTCCAGTGATTCAGGCTTTACCTACTGATTTCTACAATAATCGACCTGAAAATCGATTGATAATTGTGCGATAGAGCGATTATTTATCAGGTCAGAAAGTAAGGTGGACTCTTTGTTAGGTTGTCAACGCACGACAGTTAAAAACGTATTCGAAAATTTAAAATTTGTTAATTGTGGACAAAATTAAAACTGTAGACTAACTTACTATTTAAAACTCACCCTAGGAATGAAAAGAACAACCAAATATATTATTACCGTCCATCTTTCTACAGCATATTTTCCTTGTCTAAACATTTACTAATATTTGAGAGCTAAAAAACGAATATATTTGCATGTAAGTAAAAGCTATTAGCAAGCTAATATTGACCAGTCACCAGCTCAAACCGATTGCGGATGTTCATCATCGCAAGAAAGCTGGATGACTTGCGAGGACTGACGATTCGGAGACTCATTGCTCAACACTAGCTTCAAATCATGTTTGACGTTGAGTCATTGTGTGCTCAGATGGTTACCTATTTTGTCAGTAACATGACTATAATGGGCAGGGCATCCTTTGCTAAAGGTATAGAGTAGACAGTAGACGAATAGGTAGGTAGAACTGGCGTTACAATATGTTGTCGCAGGTGGTATAGTGGTGCTGAGTAAATAGTTGAGTCACGCGCTCGCTGGCATCTCGCGATTGTTTTCACATAGGTAGGTAGCCATCGATTTGATAAAACGTATTGTCTATTTGTATATGATAATTGCAATGGATGACTAACATTCTTATTCAACTTACTTATTCATAAAAACAGTGGTTTATGTTATCATCGCTTTTAGCCATTATTCCTATTATTGTCATTGTTATTTGCAACGGAAAGAGATGGCAACTGGTTCAAACGACATGTTAGCTAAAGTTTAGGGCTTCTTAAATGAACGTGCTCTGAGATAACTGCTTGCTTGAGCTGTCGTGTCGGCTCAGAACAATTGGAATATTATTTGTGTTCTTAAGGTTTTAATTGTGTGTTATCAAATAAAATCATAACGACTCTACCGACCATCAGATTCATTAGATAAATAAATGAGGTAGGTAAGAAACCTTGAAATTGTAATTGTTGAAATGGAACGAACTTCCCAGCGGACCGTGTTCGAAGCTGCTGTGAACTGTGATGTCTTGTGATTGTGGACATTGTCCGCGGTGTCTCACGTTGCTTACACCCATTTTAGGGCTGACGGGCCAGATTGATGTGTCATTTGAATCGTTATCCATCCCTTACTGACTTTTTTCTTCTCTTTGTGGTGCATTTGTTACAATAAACATTATTACAGAGATTGTACGAAATATGCAAAGATTTTGAAGAGTACATTTTCAGTAAAATATAGTCTATTCCTTTAGTAAATAAGAGTTTTTTGCTAAACTACGAGTTAGGTAAACCGGCATGAATGTTGTCGGTGGTGGCCCTGTTATCGGCTCTCAGTTGTTCACACAGCGGCTCACACGGGAGGAACAATAACACACAATACTTAATTCGGTTTGCGTAAACATAACATGCGCATTGAAGGGAAACTGTGTGAAACTTACATTATTCAGTCGATTTTGACAGCTAAAAAAGCAAGTGTCAAAAGATAATATTTATACCTTTTGATTTGAAGCATGAGCAAAAGATGCAAAACCTTCATCTCTTACCTATTAGAGCTTTTGTCAAAGATCTCACTGATTTGGACGACCGAAATGGACTTCACTCAATGTAACAACTTTACTTTTTCCACTTGGCTGGAGTGGAATGGCCGCTGAGCTTGGAATGTAGAGCATCAAATGCTAATCGCACGCGCGTCTTATTTGTTATTCAATAGGCTAATTGGGCAGACTCATGTAAGCTATCAAACCACCTACCTACTAGCGTGTTCCAAAACCTAGACCAACTCATGATAGCGTAATGACTTAATGAGCAATTAACCAAGCTCCATATTAGTTATATCGACCTCTTTGTACGTCGGTCGGTAAGTCGACATTGTTGAGATTCCAAAGTTGTTATCTCTGGTAATACAGGCTGCTGTGCTGATGGTGCTCTGCCTCTTCATTGCACTTTGCAAATTCCATGTTTGAAAGAAATGTTGCCCAACTTGTGACGGAGTGAAGGACTCTACAATCGTCATAATGTGGCCGACTCCACTCCACAGCACGACAGCGCTGAGAGGTAGCGGTGACCCGTGGTGAGCAAAAGGCATAAATTGCTTTTCTTGTACTTGATGTTCTGATTCCCGATAGAGTAGAAGGAAGGTGGTGTTGTGGTGACGTCACGCCGCGCGCCCGTGAACGCCCGGATAGGGGTGCCACCGCGGACATTTGATCCGGGTGGCTGGTGTCGTGTCGGCCCATCCGCCAGTGAAGCCGGATTACGACCAACTTCGGCCCCCTGTATTACCAGTAGCAATATTTATATTTTATGGATATTGTTTATTGCTGTAGATATGCCTTCTCATATATTATGCTGTGAACTTGGGTCGCAAAAAATTTATGTCTACCTAACTTGGCAGATGCATTCATGATTACGACTTATGTTTTTATTTAAACCTACCTATGTACTCTAAGCTATGTACGGAAATAATTAGAGAGCTATGACATTATCCAAGTTATAAAACAATCATAATGTAAAGAAAGCTAAAGTTCACGCCGACTTTGTAAAGAGCACGGTTTAAAGATAATTTTCGTGTTCTACGCTTCCTTACATAACTAAACTTATTTGGATGAAATAATGACTGCTCAGGCTCACAGTTTGTATAAAAACATCACTTTTCCACTAGCGGAAGTTAATTGGTTTCTAAACCATAGTTTCCACTAACCTGGTAACTTCCATAGCGGCCGTACCTACTAGGAGATACGAGTCCAGGCATCTGGCTAACATCTCTAAATCAATTGATATATGAAATATATAAAAAAACAATTTCTGACGACGATGCTGATCATAAGCCGACTGCTAAATAAATGGTTTTTAACACTCTTTTAAAAACACAGCTCACCGCCATATTACGTTCATAATGTAGATACCGTTTCATAGGACATTGTGCCTTTACGTTAGATTGTATGAACAACAGTTGAACACAGTTTCAATAATGACATGTGTATTATCTCATAGGTGTGGATAAGTGCCCACTTCACTTTCAAACACATTACTTGGCGGACGGTGGGCTTACAAAAAGTCCTAAAGTTCAGACACGCCACGCCATTACTAACACCGTAAACTCGCTTTCTAATGGGAGAGCGTGTGAGTCGACAGTGTGCCTGACTCTGTCAAAACATGAAATCAGTTAGTATTTTAAGATTTTATGATTTCAGGGGGGTGGTGTGGTGACAGACGAACAGACTGGCACTAAACTAAATCATAAATTGCTTGTGAATCCGGGTGGTAGTATAGTAATAGGGTAGGTAAGGTACCCTTGTTCTATATTTCCAAGAACCAGACCAAAACACAGTACACAGCTACGAAACCGTAAGTAAGTACCAATTGTTCATGAGTGGGTCACGTCGAACATACGTAGATTTATCAACTTTGTGAGTCGAAATAAAGTGATGCCAGCTATTGGTTTTTTTGTCCTAGCGAAATAACTTGTCGAGTTCAATTAATATGCGGAAGCGTTTTCCGGCCACCGCTGCACCGCCAACCTCTACATTTCATTTCGCGCCCTATGAATGTTGGTTTCACTTTCAAATGAGTGATTTGATAAAGTGCATAGTGGAAGCACGCTACAGCTTCATTAATAACGTGGTGTTGCGTGCTGGCGCAGGGGCGTGACCCGCAACTTGAACTCTTCACGCGTTGTTAGTTACTACACTCACTGGGGTTATGAAATGTTACTGTGTACTGTACTGTAGGTATGTGCTCTTGAATAACGGTTCTTGAAGGCTTCAAGTAATACTTTAGTAAGTATACGACAAGACAAGACCGATCACTTAGATTCAACTAAACGGCTTACTGTAAAACAGACATGCCACTTACATTCTTTACACTGTAATTAATCTAACTAAATGTATTAAAAGAACCGGTTAATACTAGCTCTGGAAAGAAGCTGTCAAGAGTCAAGACTAATGAATTAGGTACCTACTGTTCTTCTTATGGCCTATCAGTCGCTAGTCTTAGCATGGGTTTTACAAATGACTTATGTTAAGTTGTCAACACCATGCAGCACCACGTCAAGCACGTCACCCAGTTCCCACGCTCGCCATCGGTCGCCTCGTCCCCCATCGGCTCGATTGAGTACACAGTTAGTTCCTATGCTAAGTAGGGGGTGTGGGTACTAATAACCCGCAGCCAGGCAAAAGCTCCCATTAGCCTCCTCAAATATCTCCTTACCTATTCCTGTCGACAGTGACAGGAAATAATGATGACAAAATCGTGATGTAAAATATACTTATAGGTCTGAGATATTTCAATAAATCTCGAATGGAAAAGAAAGGAGTGTTGGGAGGGCTGTGAAAGAGGATAATACAAGAACTTTGTATGTATTCGACTACTTCAGACATAAACTTCAAGCTAGAAATTTATTTGTGATTTTATTGAATAAAGAAATTTTGACTTTGACTTTGAAATAGGCCAAAGAGATAACTCTATTTGGTTACAAATATATACAGCGTCAGGAAGCACTTGCACCCGTACGTATATTGGCAGTATCACATCGCTTTTATACATAGGTACATACTGCTTATGATTTCATATACCTAATGTGGGCTTATCCAGCAAAGAGAGGCTTGTCCTTACAATGTTTACAAGACGCAAGTATTTAATTTATTATTAATGGTTATTTAAATAAGAGAATGTAAGTAATGGAGAAAGCGATCCGAGTGGATGCTGGAGCTCTCTACTTTATGCAGTTAAATGCAATATTCCACTATTTTACTCGTGACAAAATGTTTTCAACGATATACACAATTTAACTTAGTTACCTTGCAACAGTTTTTTTACCGAAATGAGATCTAAAGAAGGTATTAAGTATGTATGTTCCTGTGAAGACAAACATCTTCCTTTTATGTAAACAGCTCTTTTACAATGTTTGCTTACAACATATTTGTAAGAATAATCACCCCGAGCCGAGCCGAGCCGAGCCGAGCCGAGCCGAGCCGTCGCGTCCTAAACAACCACTATCTCGTAAGGAAATGAGTATGAGGTGCGACCGCATATTTCCGCCTCTTGTTGCGTCATAATAAATGCATTAAAGTCATCCTAATTAGAGTTCCGTATAAAATTTTAATGACAATGAAACGAGAGATCGGACGAAAAGTGAAAGTGTTGCAAAATCTTTGAATTTTTTTATTAAGTAATACGTGTTTTTTTTCTGGTCGCGTCGTCATGACCGCGGTCGAGGCATACCGAATGTATAATTGACGCACGTCGACGAGCCGATCGATTATATGGTGAGACAATCATAGCATAGCCATTTCATTGTGAACCATCTGACGAGAAAGCATTCACGATCGATTGTTATCCTGTAAATATTGTCTTAGATCAATTAAAGAAGTCAATTTAACAAGCAAGCTTATCATTATGAGATGGAATTTTATTGCTTGTAAGTTCACCATGAAATAACCAGTGGTTAATTGACCGAGCGAGCGAAGCGTCTCAGTTTCGACATTGGCCAAAAACGCTTTTGTCCGGCTGTCTGTCTGTCTGTCAGTAATCACACTACAGGTCGCATTTATCAACCGATTTGGACGAAAATCGGCACACATGTTCCTTGATTTATTAAAAAATTTCGTCGACCGCGATTTTTGATTGGGGCGAAAATAGAGGAGAAAAGGGGGAAATTGGAACATTCCAGCTCCTGAAATTCGATTTAGCCAGGGGAAAGGGGAAAGTGTCGGTTATTGCATGGTTAGATATTGTTCTGTGGTTATAAAGGCTTGCGAGGTCTATGTTCTCAGGACAACTAGTATAATACTCTCGGTTTGAATGACAGCGATCTCTAAACACTTCTCAGAAGCTTTTGCGTCAACTCTACCATGTTTGTCATTTAGGGCTGGTTTTACGGTATGTTATTCAATTTGTCCGTAAACTATACTATTGACATTGATTTGCATGACAATGTGCTCTACAATATTTCGACACGCCGCCGCCGGCTCCGGCGCAGACCAAATAATAGAGCCACAAGCCACACGAGAGGTCATCTGCACCGCGCTACCGTTTGATGCCTAGTGGTTTACCTCTGCCTACACTCAAAAAATTAAAAAATGATTTGAAAGGAGTTTCCATGACTATTATAACACTGCCCGCACCCCTCGATGGTTCTGAAACAGAAGCTGCAGAACAGACTTTTCTCTTTTTCGGGAAGAATAAGACGATGATGATTTTGCTTCATATCAGCCAAGATCCAGCTCATTATGTATTTTCAATACGTAGGTACCTATTGATTAACATTTTAATATCCGCAATGATCCAGTATCTACCACGAGCGATTCGTTATTAAACGCATGAAACTAATCAAGTTAAACTAACTTGAACCTTAAACTTTTATTGAGTAAAACGGTAAAACTTATAATAAAATTCCAAGAACACAGTTCTCTGACCTAAACGAGCACTAGTTCAAATGTAAACTTGAATTGTCACAAAGAGCTAACGGCTCGGCCGGTATTTACGCAAGTGAAGTCTCAATTAGAAACCCGGCGATAAGTAGTGGAACACCAACTCTAGAGGCTGTGCTGACTGCGAGAGCTATACCTATAGGCATCGGAGATGAGATGAAAAACTAACACCCGTTGCGCGTCGCGCGTCGTGCACAATCGATTAGTTCTGCAATAGAGTTGAAGCCACTACACTGTATTCTGCGACCAGGCAATGACATTACACAGAATATAATTAGAGTAGGTATACATCTCAGATTACCAAAGAGTAGATTTGAATTTACAACTTACGATGTCTCCTTGTTGCACTTGTTACTTTATTTAATCAAATGTAAGTAGGTACCCTTAGAATATAGAAAACACTATAATCTGTGTAGGTACCTAAAGATTAGAAAGAGTCACTAATCCCAGCGCTCGCGTCACTCAAACAATCAAACTTTCTCATGTGATCTGATTTTCTTTAGATCGTCGCGTGGAATAAAACTACAGCTTCAAGCTCGCAGCCGCCTCATACAATCTTTAGTGAAAACTTTTTCGGTGGTATCTCACGTAATCTCACCCAGTGAGATTGTTCGAATGCTTCTGCCCATACCTAAGGCCCTAACTATAAAAGCAAGGCGTAGTGGTAGGTACAAAATGTCTGATGCGTCCCATAAAGGGGACATTTGGGTCGCGATGGGCTCGTCCGGCCCCGACCTGACCTTCGAGCTTCTCCAAACATACCACCACAACCTTAGGCAGTATAGGCACTTCGACCTTGCATAGCTTCCTGCCACTTTCAGCACCTTCCGTCCGATATCGGTAGCGGAAAAGCTTTAAATCCGTCCGGTAAAACATCATTGCTCCAAATAATTACCACCAAACACTTACCTATCTACCTACTTATTAAGCTAAAATAATTTTAGTCAAGGTTTGGAAAACGGGTCTACCTATCCTTGATCGAGGATTGCGTCATCTGTCTCTAGGTAAACCATTTAGAACCAAAATCACCGAATAGCGTATGGAACACGGTACAATCATGGAATTTGTGAAACGGAAACAATTCAGTTCAATTGAATCGCAACGAGACGTGATAGGTTCTCCCCTGCCGCCGTCTGTGCGCACTGCAGCAATAAGTACTAGAGTTTACCTATTACAGAATCTCGACATGAGCAATTCGAGGGTTGCAGGTGATAGATCATTATATTGCTGGACGTGACCAAACAACTAGGTAATGTACAGTTAACATTTAATTTTGTAAAACATGTTTCGCAAAATAAAATAATTTGAATTTTTATGTGGAATGAGCAAGCAAGTTCAAGATGGCAAAAATAAAAGCGATTTTATGATTATATTTTATCTAATCGCAAATTGTACCACATCGATAAAATTCATTAGCTATCGATTATATTGTAAAACTATGCATTAAATTAAATGTGTTTCATGTATTTAGTTATAATAAAATTGTAATGGGGATGTACTTTGGGAACCGCACCACGATGGATGACTCACACCTTGAAACAATTATTGGTATTGTACGAGTGTACAATGTACATACACCTTCACCTATCACCTAGTTATATATAAGACGATTCTAAATGATCCTTATTGTGATTTTATTTATTGAATAAAGGAATTTTGACTTTGACTTTGACCTTAATATCTCATTCGTAACAAACGTACCTACCTAGCAAATCTTTATTATGTTATGTATTATATGTATTAGTCGGTAATGAAACACTAGGTAACAGTGTCTAAAGCAAATCACTCTTTCTTTATAATTTCGTTGCATGTTTTATTGGTCGTTACCAACGCTTATAAGTAATAGTTAGTCAGTGATATTTGGTAGGTACCTAACCTACGAGTACAAACTATGTAAATACTTCATCGATGTAGGTGTTCACTGCTAAATACAAGCCTCCCTCACAACTTTGAACCAAAACAGATAAATAATCAATAAATAATGATTTTGGACCTACTTCATCTTCTTCTGTATCTCGTCCCGCTGGGACGAAACACATTAGCGTATCAAGAGGAGGTTCCAGGGCTCAACCCCTCCCCCAAAGCGTACTACCCAAAGGTGGACCAATAGTTATCAGGGAAAACCTTAAAAAAACCCAAAACCGATATCCGGATGTAGCAGTGTAATGTTCTGGTCTACTCTCATGCATATAACCGATGGGTGACCTCAGATGTTTACTCATCCAATGAGTATTTACATAGATTACAGAGCGTGAAGTGAATGTTTAGTACTCACAAGTGCATTGTTTACATAATATTGATCACTGACTGTCTATAGATACTTTGGAAGTTAAATCGGCTGCAAATACACTTGGACGAAAGACATCCAAGAATCTGGATAATGATAGAGCTGGCTCATCAGCACTACGATATATAGGCTTCGATGGTCTAGACACAATAACGTTGTTGTGACACAAGACACAAAGTAGCTAGGCCAAACAAAACCCCCCAAGGTTTTTTTTAACTTTAAAACAAGCTTCTAAATAATCGTATCAAGACTGCATCACAGCCATAAGATGCCTCTTACTTAGCTGAATCGTTTATGGATAGAGTAGTGGCTCCAGGCATCCTGAAAACCAGGTCAATGTCCAGAAATTACCCAGTTTTACCAGATAGTTCGAGGGCGTTGAAATGAGCATTGGAGCATGAAAGAGTTAGGCCGCAAGCTACTTACGAGAAAATGCCAAATTACCAACCATAGATGAAACGTAAATCTAGCCTAGACTTCACAGTAGTAGGTAAAAAACCTAGGTACCACCTTAGAAGTGATTTATTGACCGTTACCGTGCTTGATAAGTTTATAACGTGTACGCAAGTAAATTGACTCGTGTTCCGCTATACTTGTCCGATGGTCCAAGTCAGAACACTTCTAGGTTCTTCCATACCTGTGTTACATAGAGTTTAACTACAGGGTGTAACATAATGTCCCTATAAGTTCGAAAGGGGGTTATTCTACACGTCATGGCGAACAACATTGTTCTACGACTTTTAGTATTTCGAAGTTTTTCATTCATGAAAAGCGTCTTAAAGTTTCCTTAAAAAAACATTGCACACGTGTTAAAGTGTCTATCGGTGGGTGCGATGTGATAGGAGGGTGCGTGAGCATGTGTACTAACAGGCTGGATACGTATGCAAAGTAAATAAACACTAAAAGTGGTCGCAAATATATAAGACAAAAAAATGGTAATTCCCAACATGTTGCATTCAACTTTTGCACATGCCAAATTATTCAGGTGATTGGTTATTGGGTGATAAGCCCTTTTTCGGCTTATAGGGACAATATGTTACGCGTTGTATACAAGATGGATCAGCTCTCTCTCGATACTGTGCACAGTGCACTACAATAACACAACAGAGAACTAATCTCCGCAACACAGGTTGTTGCCTAGGGTGGAGCTAAGTGACCCTCCGTCAGGTGGCATGTGATAAAAGGTACCTACCTACCTACAGTGTAGGTACTTACCTATATACACTGAATAATATACCAACACAACTATTATGTTCACCGTTGCTGCAATTTAAATTCCTAGTAAATACTTAGTTGTTTTTTTTCTGTAAATAAATTTGATTTGATTTTAATATAAATTGATCAAGAATCCGTGCCAAGAAAGAAAGGGCAACAATAAAATGGATGAATGCAAGCGTTCACTCCCGTTCGTCCCACTGGGCGTGGTGCACGGAGCTGGCTGCTTTTCTGCTGTTTCTTTTCCATATTTAAGCTAAAGGAAGTGAGCTCCTACTCCTTGCTCCTTCACCATCCGTCAGCAAGAATATTATGCATGACTCGTCCAATCAGGCCGGCGCGCCACACGCCTGCACTAATGTCTAGAAAACTGCGAGCTGATAGATTACTGTAAAAACTGATTGTGACGCGGAAACCTCCGTGCGATGCTCGTCATGAGATCGTGTAGCCACTAATTGTGACTGAGTTCTTCTGCCTGAGTTCTAAGACCCTGAGCTGCGTATTTTCTTTCTTTCAATGCGTTCACAGATCTATTTAGTGCGTGAATGAGAAGTCATGTCCAGGCTGAAAGTTTATGGGCCACTAATGTGTGCCGATGTGAAGAATGCAATGCGTGTTCTATCTTGTAATATTTCAATGCCATCGTGCCTTCACAGCGCGGGACGTGACGTGATGCGTCCACGTAGCACGTAGCACGTAGCACGTCCAGCACAGCACGTCAAAATGCTGCAACCATTCTTTTTGACATCATCTAGCTTCTATTACGTAAGCGACCCGTGATATCGCCAATAATAATATGTTGTTTTCATTAATTATGTAATCTTTATAAATGCATTTAAATTAAACCAGTTCAAAATACTAGTAATATATTGGCACCACTTAGGTATGATTAAAATTCTTCTATAATTTCCTTGTTGAATCAATGATTTAGTTTTATTCTAAGATTTATATTTTTCAGTAGGTACGTTTTGTTCTGTTTGGTTTCGTTCAAATGATGGTAACGGTTATTTCCCGGTTTGAAAACCGGATCAAAATTCCGTTTTACTTTCGAATCGTCCAGTATTTTAGTTAATAAAATGATCAAAACATTTGCATTAGTCGAGCAAACAAATACACGGCACCTACTCGTATCGATAGATAACACCAGCTGTGTCGCGATTATTGCGATATGATTCACGTCACGGCGCTATCACACGGTACCTACCTGCCGATAGATACCATTCCGATTTAATTGCTTTATGATCGCATTGTCTAAAACAAAGGCAAATAAATAAGTATTTACACCTACTTAGGTACCTAATACCTGCATATAGTGTATGTAATATGTATTTGGTTTTGTGCGTTCGCGCTTGCTTGCTATGAGTACTGTAGTAGTGGATCAAGATTACCTACTTGAAAGGCTCCGACGCCACTGAAACTGACTGTAGGTATTTATCCGCATCATCATCAATGTGAGTGAAGTTCGTGAAGGGCACACAATAGTTGTTGAGGTGAGGCACGGACGCAAATTATCAAAACTAAGTATCACGGAAATGGTATTTTATTGATAAATCCATAATTAGTCAGCAAGTGGCTCACTTTCCGATAACTAATTTACTATCATATTTACCTATCTATACGGCGAAATCAGGGGATATTGTTGCAAATTATCAAATAGATAAGGGGTGTGGGGGGGGGGGGGGGGGGTTCTATGAAAGGAGTTTGTACGTGGGTGTCTGTGGCAGCTGGGTGGAGGAATTACGGTCCAATTTGTATAGTTAGTCCTGTCCTGTCCTGGCAAACCCATCGCATGTGATGGATCATATAAGTCGACTGATAAAATAACTCTTGCTCATGGGTTATTGGAACTAGCCGATAAGAACTACTGTAAAAGTATAGGTATGTTATCCGTCCATAGCTAATAACAGCTGTGCGTCCATATCATCGCAAAAGGATTAGCCATACAGATACTTACATAATAAAAATGTACTGATATGGCTGATAAAATGCATTAACAGGAAAAATTATACTCAAGAAAAACATTTAAATGAGTTAAAGAACGCGGCAAACATTCAAAGAGGTAGTGGTTATTCCCCCGACTGGCCCCGAGGTCAAACCTTCCAGCGAATGTTGCTGCGTGTGAGGGTTCATCATCAGCTCCTATGCCTAGGTAATTGAACCTGGTCCGACGAATATCCTTTGTGTCGTTCAACAAAATGATAAGTACTTATCTGATAATGATAGCCCTACAAGATATCTGGAAACTTGTTTTACCTTTCTATCCAGCTGTAGGTAATGTTGAAAGAGAAACAGTTATCTAGTAGATAATCTTCTCTGTGGTAAGTTCCACAGAGAATTCCTTTGTTGCCGTATAGCCATCTTCCATGGACATGGAATGTCGCTTGTCGAGGTGTCGGAACTCGAATTGGGGCGGTTGGAATTTCGCCAGCAGCTGCGCGACCTAAATACTGGAGACCAGCTTCGCCCGCAGACAATTATCTGTGTGCGTCTTCGCAATAAGCTCTGCTAAACACCAGTTCATTTCCAGGAAATCAAGATTCTTGAAAAATTTAGTCTGTAACCCAAGGCAAGGGTGTGTTTTAAATAGGATGTCATAAAATAAGTAGCTACCTAGTATTCTTGTTAGCAGGAGGCAAATTGACTCCTTGACACGCAGATCTAGCGCCAAGGTCTATAATAATGTTATCATCGCTCATTGTTCTACTCATTATCCTGCTTCCTGGAAAAACATCCACCTCTGATTGAAGGTTGTATTTAGCCAGCTTAGGTACTTTTTCAAGCAAACAGGCCAGCACTGGCCAGCAGGCTACAGACAGGCCAGCACTGGCCAGCAGGCTACAGACACGCTCAGACATCACGAGTACCTCTGTTCCACTTGGCATCCGAAGAAGTCTTGACGCCGGCGTTTGATAAGATTCTGGTTTCCTGAGAAATAACAACCGTCAGATAGATAGATAGGTATATTCTTTATTGTACTCTCCACTTAAACTAATACAACAATAATACAGATTCTTTAGGAGGTAATTACGATGGGCGGCCTTATTGCTAAAAGCAATCTCTTCCAGGCAACCTTTGGATGGACAGGATCTAATACACAAAAACAGCAGTGAGAATCACGTAGTATCAACCATTGAAGGGTAGTTAGGTGTGTGAGACGTCAACAGATGACGGTCGCAGAATCTTGGGATATCAAAACAAAACACACGACAAGACAGGTACGCAAATCACGTAGGTAAGTAATGTGTGAAGGACGAATGCCGAGCACTTGACCAAGTTGCGGGAAACATGTCTGCAATTAAATTGTGAAATTCAGGCTATTTGGCAGGTGCCAATTCGATCACACAACGATGCATTGCACCATCACAATGTTATCGCGACACCAACGAACCAAAACCAGCAATGCAAATGATAAATATTTTACTTTATTTTCAAAACGTCTCGTCCCGCTGTTGTTTCTAGCTGCATTGCATATGTGAACAATAAGCTTTCATTTGTGAAGCATACCCGCATAGCTTCATCACAAATATCACATCAGAGCGTCAAAGCGTGAGACACTGTCATTGTAGTTGAAATCTGCTTTGATTGCTAATCTCGCAACCTATTAAAGCAACAATAATCAAACAACTTGCTAAAGAAGCCGTTACCCAAAGCATGCTATGAACCAATTAAAAACTGCCACACTACACTTGTTACAATTACAATCCTATTGTTGAAGAACCTGACAGTAGGTACCAGGTCTAGCACCTCATCATCCCAAAATCAACCTTAAAACTTTAGCGTTTTAGCTCAAACTTGTATGTATTTAGTGATTGCGTGATGGTACAGTCTAATACAAAAACTTGATGGTTGACGCAGATTTCATTAGCATAGGTACAGGAAGCATGATAGCCCAGTGCGGAGCCTGTTCCGGAGTAAGTACAAGTATCCGAACTAGTAGGTAAGTACCCACGTAGTATGTAAGGTGTGTAAGACTTTTGTCCCGTTGTTTTCCGGCAGTTGCACTCACTTAATCACCTATAGGTACCGTTCGCACGGAGATCGACGGGAAGTCGGAGGTGTCTCCAAATCTTTTGGAGAAACGTGTGGCTCGTCAAGTAGTGGTCTTATTCACGCTGATGAAGATGATAGCGTCTGCTCAATACAGAGTGCGAGTACAATGTCCGTTCAGTGTTTATATAAAATGCAAAGTGCCTCTTACATCTCGCTACATGCAAAACAAGTTGTCATAACGACCATTGGAACAATCTAATCTGCATCCAAATAACGGAAGTAGTGGTCTGTCTCGGTGATATTCACACATCGTCTCTGATTGATCTACATAGCTCTAGTCTATGTAATCGCCGTAATACGTACCACTTAGCAGACCACGATGGCCATCACCATGCAACCTAACTAATGTTCACAGTAGTTCACGCACCTGCTACCTTCGACCGTAGGTAATGTAATGTTCGTGTAAGTATGCTTATAACTAGGCTAGCCCTACTTACTGTTAAGTTAATCCCTTTAGAGTGACGACATCCTGTCTGGCCTATTGCCCTGTTTGTTAGATTAAACACGCCCACGTATGTATGTGTAGGGAATTGGACAGTAACATTAATATTATGATGTGCCGAATTATTTTGGCCACTGGCTGACTATCCCCACATAGGTAGTTATCCACATAAATATTGAGTTCTACAGTATCCTTGACGCGTTTCTTATATTTCTATTATTAAATCAGTGACATTAAGGTCCTGTCCTGAGCACAGGTCCCACTGTATGTCTACAATAACAAAGGGCGACAACCCGTGAAGCCATGATGATGCGCTGCACTACTGCATGAGCTGCGAGTGAGGCTACGGGATCATTATCTTGGAATTTGAACATGATCTCTGTCTTGTCTGTACGCTAGAGAACGAAATGGTCGCAAAAGCCAACTTCTTGGTGTACCTATGGCTTTCGCGACATGTGGTCACAATTCTATAAACATTGTAGGTACCTAGTTGAAATTGAGAAGGAATGGCCATTTCAGAACGAAAAGTCAGTTTTTCTATTCTCCATCGTAGAATTACAGACTACTTAATATAATATACCAGGGTAGGTACGTAAGTAGAATGTTGTCTTATCTAGAGGGGCAATTATAATGACTGGCTGTTGTCGTCATACCATCAGGTGAGATTGCGGTCAAACGTTTGTCTACAATGTATAAAAAAAAGACAGATCTGTAATTATTATTTCTTTAATAAAAATAAATAAAACTTAACCAGATGAGCAGGTTCGATAGACAAGAACAACGCTACCTACGAGTAGATTAAAAGCGAATTCCAATCTGACAATCCAATGAAATGGAAGTAAGTTGGAGTGAAGGTGCGTGCAGCGCTCCATGCTGGCATGCTCCGCAAACCACGGCCGCGGCGCGCGGTGCGCTGGCGCATGTTATTATATAATTACTTTGTGGCTGAACAAGACAATATACTTGTCTGTGGTTTTTTTGTTTGTCAGGTACTTTACGTGGGATGTTTCTTTCTTACGATTTTTCGTTTCGTTTTATTTGTTTATCAATATAATAAATATACTTAGCACTGATAAATAACAGTCCCTACCTATAGAGATGGGGCGACGATCTGCGAAATGTAGATCTGCGAAGAGCTGAAGAGCGGACTCAGTGGCGCGTCGCGGGAGGGACCTGCGTCCAGCAGTTGACTGATTGGATTGATGATGATGATAGAGGTACAGGTTTTTTAACTTACTCCATCCTTTTTGTGACTTGTATGCCCTCGCAACAAAATCCCGATGTTACTTTTCAGAAGTAGATTTTATTAAGAGAATTACCTTCCTCTGGTTTTATATTCAGCGATATCACAATATTGATTTAGCCAGTCGCTGGCAACCCTGAAGAACATGCAAGAAATTGATTTCGTGTTTTAATTAATTATGCAGTTAATATTAATCTGATGCGACTTTATAATATCCGAATATTCTCGAGGTCTTCAACTGTCATTTATTATCAGACGAGGTCCTCAGTCATGGACGTCAACATTCAAACAAGCCCGCGGTCAAGTGGGAATGGACTCGCCCACCGACGGTTCCAGACAAAAATTGTATACGCTTTATTTTAATTTCAAAAACTGCTAAGTAATTAGCAGTTCTACTACTTAAAGTCTCTACTATTTTATTTTTCCTGTAAAAATGAGGTATGTTCCAAATTGTTCACTAGCTATATACTTCTGATATAACGGGATATGGTATTTTTTTTTGGACTTTTTTCATCATTATCACAAATTATGCATTCTAGAAAAAAATCATAAATTGTTTTAGAAGCTGCAAATCCAACTCAATCCATTAGTACCAGATTGATTATCTCCTCATTTTATGACTTTTCTCAAATTGACAGACGGACGGACCAATCACACAATAAGGGTTCCGTGACCCCATGGATCGGAACCCTAAAAACGACGGTTCTCATCTGCGCCATTTTACCAAATCTTTAAAATGGGGTCAATTTTACAAACTAATAACTTACCTAACTGTCTAAAAATTATACATACTAATAGATAAAAATAGGCAACTTACTTAAGAGGGCTATCACAGTTTGGCCGCGATTCAAGGGCTGGCGCGCGTCTGAGTTCGTCTGAGAGTCTGAGATCGCATTTCATGCAGTTTTAAATTACGTTTATTCCATATAATAAAATAAATTATTTAAATAAAAAGTATACAATTTTATTGATTATGAACTAACGTTTATTTTGGTATAACTTTTACTTAATAATATAAATGTAGTATGGAGAAATTAACTGCTAATTCTGAACGTTTTTAGCAATTTTATAGTTTTGAATTGATTTTTTTTGTAGATATCCCATACTTTTTTCTGAATTCCGGGGCCGCTACGGTCAATGGCAGTATATAAGAGATATTTGTAAATATTTTTCATTTCGTTTGCTATGCACAGTAGTCCAATCCAGGAGCTTGAAAAAGTGTCTGCGCGAGTTTTATTAAAAACTTGTTTCGGAATTTTGGCTTTATTTAAATATATAAGGAAAAATTGTAAAAAGCGAGGCCGCTACGGTCAATGCGAATAACTATTCTACATCATACAATAAATCGAAATTATCTAAGAGTTTCAGTTTCAGAGATCTAGATCGTCAAAAATGGGCATTTTCACGGTTTGACCGTGATATGAGCCTTAAGTATATATTTTTAAATAATATACAACACTACGAAGAGGATACTACAAGAACATACATTTTAAATAAATAATGTTGATGAAACATCCAAACTGCAGAAAAAACGGAGCGCGTTCAAATCTTTTGTATGGACAAAAACGTGTTTGAATGATCGCTAGTGGACCTGACCGGGTTTGGATGTGGTGTTTTTGATGATTGACATCTTTCAGTGCTCTTTGGCTTTTCGATAAAAACTATAAACGGGATTTTGAGACTTGTTTCAAAAGCCCCTCTTCGTGTCACGGAGTGAATTTGTCAACAGTAGAGCAGATGCGTTGTGAATTTAGACAGTGGCGGGCGCGGTGCGTGCCACCTTGAAACGGCACGGCGCGCGGCGTGCCGTGCCGTAGTCATGGGGCCAGGCCGATAGTTGCATTAATACTGCTTATCCTGCTTTTCTCCATACTATGGTGCGCCCAAGGCTAACCGGTGTGATTCCAAACTTGACATTCTGCTGATCATGTGCCAATAATAGGTAAATGGTACCTAACCTACGTAAGCCAGAACCATCGAAATAGGAACTCCTATTTTATCCGGTTAATTGTGTTTTCATTTTTGTTTGTATTTATTTGTTTTATTTTATTTTGTAATTATAATAGAGGATGTAGCGAAGTTAGTTATATGTTGTTTTCTGTTAGTAGAGTAAGTATTTGTGAAAAGCGCGTGTCGCAGAGGCTGTGCGCCACTCCACTCTCGGCACCCCTGAAAACCAGCGCTAAAGGAGCCACCGTGCACCCAAAGCATTTGCTGAGTGGGTTCCTTTTTTACGCATGTTATCGTTTTATTATTAAGTAAATAAGTATGTACCTTATTGTATGTTGCGTAAAATAAATAATTTCTATTTCTATAAATAGCTAGAACCTAAGTAGATTATTCTATAATACTATTACACTATTTCACGGTGTTCTCAATTAGCTACTACCTAATTTTTATACACGGCTTAGCTGTTTGGAGCTATTTCTCAAAAGATCCAGCAGCGACTGAAATTTTTAGATCTACCTATGTCGCTGCTATATTAGGTAATACTCCGTGGTACCTACAAACGGTTGGACTATGGGTAAACTAACTTCCTAATGGCACAACCAGCTGAACAAAGCCGCATCCATGTACATAGGTACTAATTTCGCGCAATATTTACAGTTCTAGGAATCTAGACTTTCGTAAATATGGATAAACTAGAAGCTATTATCTAGTAAACAACTCATTCTTACCTACTGCAGAATGTATACCTAGCACTCTTACTAGCTGTACAATAATATCCACTCGTTGAGGCCAGTCCGCATCGACATCGAGAGTGAAATGGCTGCTCCCACGAGAGCGTCAGCTGGAGTAGTTAGTATCACAAGTGGGCCAGCGATTACTTGCTACTCAACAGCACCACATTGTGTTACAATCAAAAGGAAGTCTTTAGTAACAGTAGCATGTTTTAGGACCCTCGATTCTATCACTCTCAGCGTTCGAAAGACAGGCTGGTAGGTAGGTAACGTAACGGCACCTGTTTCCGTGGTATTTTCACTAAAACTCGAAAGGATATCAAATATTAAGCATTTACTGTACCTTTCTGAAGGTTCGGTTTCTGTTATCAGAAGCTCTAGTGTTTTTACTTTCGGAAACTACTTAAGTTTTGACGGTCCGACCTATATTTTTATTTGAAATGAAATAAAATGTAAATCAAGTCGTAATCGCCCGATTCCGAGGCAAAAATCCGTATTCCGTGGTATTTGGTACCTAATTGCGTGGTATGAAAAATGTATACGAAACGACAGTAACAAACTGATAAAATAATGTTACAAAGATTAACTTGATTGTTCTTTAGGAATACAGGTCACTTTTGGTGGTAGTGCTATTATTATTTAATAAATGCTATTAATATTATAAATGTAAAAGTTTTTAAATACCTCTTTGGATGTTTGTAACTCAACCTCTCACACGTCAGCGGTATCAACTTGGCTAATATCTTCCTTCTGTGATTGCAAACCCGGATATATACACAAAGTGCTGATAACGGGAAAATCTCCCCGTGTGATAAGTTAAAAAAATACTTTTACTGTTTCCTAAGCACACACACACACATACACACACACATTACACATTAACACATTATTATAGTATTCCACATTATAAATACGACATTTCGCGAAGAATTAAAACCAAGCGTGCAAATGGTACAAATATCAGCGCAAGACTAAAGCGTGGTCGACACGTGCAATGCAAATGAGTGTCGGTGCCGACAAAGGAAACACCGCCAAAGACGCCGGCGGCGCGTCAAAGACACCGCCGCCACGCGTCGCTTCGAGGCGGTGCCTTTGACACTTTTGTCACTCGTGCCGCCGGCCTCCACAGTGCGATTCGAAAGGCGGCTTTGCTTTGACGGCATTTACAAAGAGTGTCGCCCAACCTACAGCTGTGGAGACTAAAAAATCATGTTTCCTAATTTCCAGTACCTACTAAAAGCCAAAATTTTTTATATACCTATCATTCTTAATGTTAGCTGATGCCAAATTGTTAAAACTTTTGTTAAAGATTAACTTCTTAATAAAACATGCAGCCAAATGTGTGGTAAATAAATATTTTTGTAACATAATTTTCTATACAACCAATAAACAAAATACATAAGTAGGGTACTTTTGATGTGTTATAACTAGTAAAAATTCTTAAAAAGTATACCTCGAAATAAGGTTTTAGTCTCAATCAACTATTTAATTTGTCAAAACTATCGTTAAAATCACAAAAACCTAATCTCAGTTTGTGAAATTCAAAAATAAAAATAGGTCATTCAAATTGCTATTCCGCGGTATATTTTTCACATACCTCAGAATTAGGTACTAGGTGAAATATTTGACCCCTAATGCCGTGGTTTTTTCAATATGTAATTTTACCTCATTATAATTAAAAAACCACTTAAACATGTATTACATACGGTAAAGAATATACTTCTTTCGATAATTTAACACTAAAAATCAAAACCTAGAACAAAAAACATCAAAATAAGCCTTATTTAAAAAAGCTTGCTACTCTCGTGCACAGAGGCAAAAACGTATGGAGAGTGCACTTGGACCAGCCACCGCGGCGAATTTAGCCAATTATTTTGGAATGTAAGCCCGTTCTAAGTCTCGTTTTTAGATTTATATACTAAAAAATATATTTCCTAATGATAAATAACTTTTGCAACAAAAAAGAACCTAATAATCAGAAGTAAATGCTGTTTTTCTAAATACCGCGGAGAAAGGTGCCACTTTTGGAATACCACGGATTTGGGTGCCTTTACCTTATGTGGAAAAAACCGTAGATAGCTATAATGTGATAGTCTAGCTAATGGCGACAACTAAACTGTCTGGGCAAGTCTTCCTTCTAATTAAATTCCTGTACATACCTATTACAATAAATAAGTAATCGTACCTGTAGCTGGAAAGACAATGGTAGCTAATGTAGTTCAATAATCTACGGAGAATAATAAGTAGGTCGGTTACTGTCACGATCCATGATGCAAGTAAGGTAGGTAAGCTATTGTGTGCCGGGTTGCCGCAAGGCGCACTGCTCGGATCCTTGTGTGCCGGGTTGCCGCCGCAAGGCGCACTGCTCGGATCCTTGTGTGCCGGGTTGCCGCAAGGCGCACTGCTCGGATCCTTGTGTGCCGGGTTGCCGCAAGGCGCACTGCTCGGATCCTTGTGTGCCGGGTTGCCGCCGCAAGGCGCACTGCTCGGATCCTTGTGTGCCGGGTTGCCGCAAGGCGCACTGCTCGGATCCTTGTGTGCCGGGTTGCCGCAAGGCGCACTGCTCGGATCCTTGTGTGCCGGGTTGCCGCCGCAAGGCGCACTGCTCGGATCCTTGTGTGCCGGGTTGCCGCAAGGCGCACTGCTCGGATCCTTGTGTGCCGGGTTGCCGCCGCAAGGCGCACTGCTCGGATCCTTGTGTGCCGGGTTGCCGCAAGGCGCACTGCTCGGATCCTTGTGTGCCGGGTTGCCGCCGCAAGGCGCACTGCTCGGATCCTTGTGTGCCGGGTTGCCGCAAGGCGCACTGCTCGGATCCTTGTGTGCCGGGTTGCCGCCGCAAGGCGCACTGCTCGGATCCTTGTGTGCCGGGTTGCCGCAAGGCGCACTGCTCGGATCCTTGTGTGCCGGGTTGCCGCAAGGCGCACTGCTCGGATCCTTGTGTGCCGGGTTGCCGCCGCAAGGCGCACTGCTCGGATCCTTGTGTGCCGGGTTGCCGCAAGGCGCACTGCTCGGATCCTTGTGTGCCGGGTTGCCGCCGCAAGGCGCACTGCTCGGATCCTTGTGTGCCGGGTTGCCGCAAGGCGCACTGCTCGGATCCTTGTGTGCCGGGTTGCCGCAAGGCGCACTGCTCGGATCCTTGTGTGCCGGGTTGCCGCAAGGCGCACTGCTCGGATCCTTGTGTGCCGGGTTGCCGCAAGGCGCACTGCTCGGATCCTTGTGTGCCGGGTTGCCGCCGCAAGGCGCACTGCTCGGATCCTTGTGTGCCGGGTTGCCGCAAGGCGCACTGCTCGGATCCTTGTGTGCCGGGTTGCCGCAAGGCGCACTGCTCGGATCCTTGTGTGCCGGGTTGCCGCAAGGCGCACTGCTCGGATCCTTGTGTGCCGGGTTGCCGCCGCAAGGCGCACTGCTCGGATCCTTGTGTGCCGGGTTGCCGCAAGGCGCACTGCTCGGATCCTTGTGTGCCGGGTTGCCGCCGCAAGGCGCACTGCTCGGATCCTTGTGTGCCGGGTTGCCGCAAGGCGCACTGCTCGGATCCTTGTGTGCCGGGTTGCCGCAAGGCGCACTGCTCGGATCCTTGTGTGCCGGGTTGCCGCAAGGCGCACTGCTCGGATCCTTGTGTGCCGGGTTGCCGCAAGGCGCACTGCTCGGATCCTTGTGTGCCGGGTTGCCGCAAGGCGCACTGCTTGGATCCTTGTGTGCCGGGTTGCCGCAAGGCGCACTGCTCGGATCCTTGTGTGCCGGGTTGCCGCAAGGCGCACTGCTCGGATCCTTGTGTGCCGGGTTGCCGCAAGGCGCACTGCTCGGATCCTTGTGTGCCGGGTTGCCGCAAGGCGCACTGCTCGGATCCTTGTGTGCCGGGTTGCCGCAAGGCGCACTGCTCGGATCCTTGTGTGCCGGGTTGCCGCAAGGCGCACTGCTCGGATCCTTGTGTGCCGGGTTGCCGCAAGGCGCACTGCTCGGATCCTTGTGTGCCGGGTTGCCGCAAGGCGCACTGCTCGGATCCCTGCTGTTTATCCAGTAGATCACACCGTTATACTTGTAAGAAAAGTTATATTAAAATAAAAGTAGTACATTAAATAGACAAAATTATTTTATTGCAAAAATCTTAAAAACAAAAATAGGTTTATAAATTAGCAATATAACTAGGTATACGATATTTATGGATGAATTTATTTATATAATCAACATTTTTTGTATAAGAAAATAGTTAGCTATTACATAATCTTATTCATTTGAATAGAATAATTTAGTATCTACGTAATAAGGCAATTATTTATATCACAAAATATTTTGAACAGATGTTTGTGTTTTATCTACCTGTGTAGGTACTTCTTTATTAAGTAATTCAATGTTGAAAGCGGGCAAAAAGTAGATACGTGTACTAGGTACTCGATTAGATAAATATAATTTGTTAGTCTTCGCCTGGCTTTTATTGTTACATTTTATGAAAATATTGAATTATTAATCTATTATAGCAATAACACTAAGTACCTATCAATCTCCATAACTATTATCAGAACTACTATAATAATTAATTTGACTAAAATTATTATGCTAGGAAAACTATTAACATTAACATTCTAGATAAGTACAGACTACTAGTCCCATGGTATACCCACCTTAAATACAATACGATAATAAATAATAGCTTGCTTTAGAATATAACACGTTTCAGGTAAACAGGTAGGTATTAGGTAGGTAGGAATACGAGTAGCTACCTTATATGTTATGTAATATTTTAGCAGAACACTTTCAAATCAAGATAAGGCACATTATGTGTTTTTGATACCTACTAAAATTAAATGTAATGTAAATATTTGATCATCAATAAATAATTCAAAATCTCAATTTACAAAATAGTATTTTAATGCATTGACGTAAGAATCTTATCAAAGCAGTATCCGGGGATTTACCTATCGTTTCAATTCAATAACAATTCAATTCTATGCAGGTTGGTACCTATACTTACAAATACAACAGTTACGAAATGTTCAATAAGTAATAAGCTACGAGTAAGTACCTAGGTATGTTTAGCAAAACTCCAGCTTCAATTTGGTGCTGAATAAATTGTAGCGTCTCAGCCTCTAGACTGTTTTGAACATTTACAACATCTGTATGTAATTTATTTCATTCTCATTCCGTTCTATACACTCTAAATTAGTTTATCATTGGCACCTAGAATCACCTAGTTATATAAGACGATTCTAAATGATCCTTGTGATTTTATTGAATAAAGAAATTTTGACTTTGACTTTGACCAACCCTTAGCTTTCCTTCCAATATTGTGTAATCTTCTATTATACCTAAGTATTTGTTTAACCTACGATAGGTACATGTACGATATGCTACGGTCGGCTACATGTTTGGGATTATTGCAACATTTTCAACTTAAGTTTATGAACTACTTTACAATATTCTGGAACATATTTAATTTCCCGCTAAGCAACGACCACTATACTAGCACTGCTCATGTAACGCACAGGAATGTTATAATTACCAACGTATGAATAAATCACGTGTAATCACGAGACTTCATCAAACGAAAGTGCAGACCAAGTGGCTCGATCTAGTGAACAGCCAGGCAAATGCTTCTACGACTTATTCTAGAATGACACAATTTATCATTAACATTAACCAAATAATCATGAAAAATTAATGTTTTAGGTAAGTATAACCGTTCGCGCAATACATTCCTATCGTGAGAATAGAAATGAATTAGGAAGTCGGAACAGTGGAGACACCGGCGCGGGCGAGGAACAATGCTGGGAGCAGATTTCAAGGTCTCGATGAGTTTCTTACAGTCGATAGGTTTCCCACAGAAGCGATACGGGCGGGGCGCCGCCGCCGCCGTGGCATACGGGAAAGCGCCACTCGACGCAAGAACTAAGCACGTTTTTATATAGGGAGACGATGGAACAATAGGATGAAACCGTTGTACTCACAGTCGGGAGGCGAGTTCGCAGCGCTCCGGCCGCTTTCCCCCCGCGCACGAACCAGCTAATTGCTGCGGATAACCATCATTTGCATTGTTCGCTATCTGGAGAAAATTAATTGCAGCCACCGATCACCGACGAAGAAATCGATCACACGCTCGTCTCGCACTTGAGGAATGCATACGCAACACTGTCCGCGTTCGCTTTTGTTACGGTACTCTGCGGATGCAAATCAGGCCACCCGATCTGCGGCCGAGCCACCGCGCACGAGGTTACCGAAACCGGTGGTACCTAGTCGCTCGCGTTAACACTTACTTGCGCTCGGAAGCGCGATGGAATCCGGCCTCACTCCGCACACACAAACATTTGAACCAGCCTTTCCTCTGCAGATATTGCTAGGCCGCTCCCGCCTCTTGTTTTTGCTGAATGATGGACTCCCATTGTGCTATGAGCCTCGTGGAGCTCGGGGCGAGAAACTCCTGGCCGGGGGTTAGTTCGCACAGCTCGGCTAGTGACTTTGCGGGCTTCAAGCTACCGATAGAGTCCTGTCCTGAGCTATTCCTCGGAGACGGCGACCTTACATCTTCGTTCAGCGCTTCATACAGCTCTCCGATGGATTTCGCCGGCTTTAACTTGCCGGGCATAGGGATCTCCTCGTCCTCGGACTCGGAACTGGTCTCATTATCGCTGAGCTCCAAATCAAACGGTTTTGATTTCTTCCTCATTTTCTTCAGCTCGTGCTCTCTGTCTTTCATCTCTCTCAGTTCTTTTTGGATCTTTTCCTCGACCGGCACGAATCCTTTTCGAACCGGTTTGCCTTCCGGCGTGCGGTCGATCGCAGTGGGGGAAGTGACCACGGAGGCTACGACCGGCGTTGTGGGAAACACCAGCGGCGGTAGAGTTGTGGTGGGTGTTGATGCAACCGGAGTTGTTGGCATCTTTCCTTTGTTGGCGATGAATCTCTGCATAATTCCTTTAGTTCCATTCTGTGGCGTGAACCGTCGCGAGTAGCCGTTTGTATTGACTGTGGTCTGAGCCGCTGGCGGCGAGGTGATGGGGCCCAGCAGGTGTGAGGTAGACACTGCTCTGTTGAGTGTCTTTTGTGGCATGTGGTCTCCGTTACCGTTGACATGACCATTTTGCTGGTTCACCTCGATGGTGGATTCCGACAGGAGTCGGTTTATTCTGAAGTGACCCTCTTTGAACTCTCGCTCCCTTTCTGTTACTTCTATGATCTCCCTTTGGATCCTGGAGAGGGGATCTTCTTTCAGCATAGACTGTAACAAACAGAGAGCAAAATGTGAGTAACTACTTACGCAAGTAAGTTTAGGTAGGTACATGTAGGTAGAAATACTAAAGTAGTTATTTTATTTTAGAGAGCAATTATTAAACTTTCTTCGACTCTTATCAATATAAAACGAATGCAGTTGTGTCTATAAAAATGTGATTGAAAATAATATGGCTTGGCTTTATGGCGACCTGCATTCATGAATACCGATTTATTTTTATGGTCAATCTATCGTGCGAGTGCCTCTTAGTTGAGAATAGCTGATGCAATTGATAATAAATGTAACCACCTACCTTTTTACTCTAATCTACTGATGTAGGTACTTACCTGCCTACGTACTGGGTTCGTTATTGAAATGGCTCAGTTTTTGTTTGCCGAAGTAAGTACCTATCTAGAATTACAAATTAATTCAACCCCAGCGTTATCTGCAATTTCACTATCGTGTTATCAATCGATTCTAAAGAAACACCACAGATATCAATAGAGGCGTTTGTAAAGGTGCCTACCTACATGGTTTCCATCGCAGGCTTGATTTAGACATTTTTATGATGATTCTCCAGAATCTATCGATATCTGCTGATTCAGCAGATATCGATAGGTTCTGCAGCACTGCTGAATGGAGGTGAACGTGCCGTATCATCTCCAATAGTTCTGTCGTTGTTATTGTTACTTACTCATGCATGATGGCTGGGTTTCTTTTTAAATAAAATAACTTGCATGACTTCGAGAGAAATAGTTTTGCAGTCTCAAATTATGGTGACAAACAGATTTCTTTCAAAACAGGGAGTTTACTTACTGATACCACAGCACAACCAAAAGAAGGAAACATTTTAGTAGGTACCTATTCTGGAAGTGTTTTTTCCCCATATTTAATCAAATAGTTGTCTTAGTTGCCTCCTACGGAGATGTGGTAAGAATCGACTTAATTAATTAACAAAAAAAACCATCCGCATTTCACAAGGTTATTAAATGTTTCAAAAGCATTTAAAATGCATGCGGTGATTATGTAGATTACCATTTACATGCATTGAATTGCAAGGTTGGCGTTTGTTGGCATTGGACGCATCAGCAAAAAATATCTTTTACTGAATATTTTGATTGGAAAATAAGGTCATTCCGTCTGTGCAGAGCAGTGCCATATTTGTGTGTCGAACACGTTGACCTACACATACTTAGCTATATTCAGTTTCACTAACAACTGCTCTACCTACTTTGAGCCAGTTTTGTTACATATGATGCCTTGGCATTATTATAGGTGGTACGGTACCTAAATCTACAACGCAGCTACTGAAAGCTCTACATATTATTATGAGGGTAGGTAGTTAAGTTCCCACTAGTAGTTAGATAGGACCAGTAGGTACCTACAGGTACCTTTCTAGTAAACCTAGGGGTACCTGAACCGGTTTGTTAGAATTGCTGGCACAGGCAGGCCGACGTGAACTATGCCTAGGGATAAGACAATAGCCAGTTGACATTGCACGCATAATGGCACCAATAAATAAAATCGAATAATCGCAGATAATGTATCGGCTGAGCGCGTTATCAGCAACAGTAATGCGAGGTACCTAGGCTATGAATACTTTTACCACTTTTACTCGCAATGACATTCGGATCTTCAGGAGCTTTCGAAACCGGCACACATTCCCTGAGGCAGCCTCTCCGCCGATGCGGAGCATTGTTGAGAGCGCTAATAATTGTAATGGTACGAGTACAAGCGGCCGCGGCTGAACCAACTGTATCTCAAGCCGTCGACCTACGAACCTACGATCGCGATCGCAGGACTAGCCTCAGTGTCCGATCTGAACTAGAGCACGCTCGCATTCTTTCACCAAACTACCGAAAAGTAGGAAAAAGCCAACACTTACTTCACCCATGGTGACTTCGAAACTCAGTCCAATCCAAAATCCGATTAACCTGCACTGTTTCACGTTCTAAACATCACGACACTAGCTGGCACGGTTGAGCAGCGTTGCTGGCGCGACACGTGCGTTCCGGCCGGCAGTCGCGGGCTAACGTCTCCGTCGCACTCACCTGGCTGGCGCTGGCGTGGCGAGCCGCGACGCGAGCCGAGCGAGAGAGCCTCCGCCCACGTCATACGTCAGAGTGAGAACACTAAACACCACCTGGTGCTGAAGAATACCTACCAGTTTGTATTAGGTATTCGGCTGTTGATGCAACAGATTACGGTTTAGTTAGTGCGTGCAACTGTTTTGGCGGAGTGCGGACGCGACGCTGCCGCCGCCGCCCCGCCGCGAGTTCGAAGCTCCACGAGCCGGCGCGGCCGGATTTCCGCGCTATTGAGTTTCTGAGGGACTGGTTTGACCCTCCATTTGGGCAGGAAGATAAACTGCTGGTGTTTGGGTACCTGCCGCTAATAAACTACCAGAACAAATGAAAGAAGCCCAATCTGATACCCTATTTATAAAATTATTAAAATCGTTCCTCCTAAAAAAATGTTACTATGAATTAAATGATTATAATACATACATACATATACATACATATTCATGGACATTTCACACGACGCCCTCTAGTCCCAAACGAAGCAAAGCTTGTAATATGGGAACTAGATGCTGATAGAATACTTATATACTTTTTTTTTTGTAAATACATACTTATAATAGGTACATAGTAACACCCAGACATAGAACAAACATCTATGTTTGTTTGCCAAGCACAAATGTTTATTCTTGGTAAGGATCGAATCCCCGACCCACAGCATTCTCACACGACGCTCTCTAGTCCCAAAGGACTAGAGAGCGTCGTGTGAGAATGTCCATGAATATTTATTATTTATAAATGTAAAGCTTAAATTAGATACCTCCATAAGGTACCTCGTGTCCAGGTAAATAAAAGCAATTTCTAACTAGGCATATTGTTTATTTTTCTATAAAATCACCTATTAATTTATTTATGCTAATGGAAACAAATGAAAAATGTCATCGCAACATTCGCAACGCATTTTTAATTGAACCTCCATACTTCTCACATACTTAGCTACTACGAGTAGTAGGTAAGGTAGGTAGGTAGGTATGGTAACCTAACAAACATACTTAGGTAGGTACCTACTATTATTCTGCAACCTACCGAGGCCAGTTCATTTTTAATTTTCATTCTTGAGTTTCAGTCTCAATATAGAGTTGAGATGCACTTTTGTGCATTCAAGTAGGAGGTGATGTCTTTACAGTTTTAATGAATTGTGATTTAACTTTAGTATTAACCATATGGTTGACCCTGAGATGGCGCGAGAGGTCGCACGGACGCAGGAAGCCGCGCGCGCACACCTGGCACACGTACGGCGTCGTGTCCAGGTGAGCTTTCAGCATGTGGAACTCCAGCATGTGTATCATGGGAAAGGCCTTGTCGCACTGTCCCGTAGAACACTTAAACTTAGCAGTATCTCTGTGCTTATAGCCCATGTGGTGCGACAAACTTCTCGGAGTCATGAATCGTTGGCTGCAGAGCTTGCAAGTGAATACCTTCTCGCCGCTGTGACTCCTCATGTGAGCAGCCAGATTCGAGAATGTTTTATGGCATTCGGTGCACATACCTGACTTCTCAGAATGAATTCGTTTTAGATGTAAGGTGAGGTTGCCTTTGACACTAAAAGTTGTGCCGCAGATGTTGCAGATAAACCTTTCTGGGTTGTTGTGGCGATTGATGTGAGCCCGCAGAGCTTGCTTTGTCTTTACTCTCCTGCTGCAGATGTGGCAGGCAAAGTCCTTAGCCTCACTGTGCACCGACTTGTGCTTATTCAGCAGAGACTTGTCTCTGAATGTTTTTGAGCATATGGGACATGAGAAGGGTTTCTCACCGGTGTGCCGGCGTTTGTGGCGAATCAGAGTGGACAACTGCGTAAACTTTACATCACATAAGGTGCAGGCATGGGGTCTTTCTCCCGTATGGATGCGTAAGTGAATAATAATGGTGGTCTTTGAATAAAATATTTTTCCGCAGTGTTCACAGATGAAACTTGAGGTGTCTTTAGTGTGTTTCGCTTTTATGTGCTTCCTAAGAGAGCCTTTCAGGGTGTAGAACTTGTGGCACTCAAAACAACTGAATGGTTTATCTCCAGTGTGTTTCCTCATGTGAGATTCCAAAGCAGAGTGACTCATCACTTTCAGCCCACAGATAACACATAATATGGGTGAAGGTTTAGTCCTGTTTACTCTTTTTCTTCCATCCCAGTCGTGGAGTGGCTTTGGTTTATAATCAATTCCATAGTGTCTGGATATGTGAGCTTTTACACTATGCTTAGTTGGAAATTTCTTTTGGCAAAGATCGCAGGAGAAGGGTTTTTCTTTGGTATGTGTACGCATGTGAACTTCATACGCAGATTGACACTTAAGGATTCTGCCACATACTATGCATTGAATAGGACCAGAGTACACTCGATGCTTGATCTTGCGCAAGTGATTCGGAAGAGGTTTTTTATACTTATCTTGCAACGTTCTTGTTTTCTTGGGAATCTCATTTTTTATAGTAGTTATAGTCGGTATGATTTTCATGTCACACTTTGACTCGTATATATGGTCATCCTCATAATCACGATAATGAAGAGCCTCATCGGCACATTCTGGAATCATTTCTTGGGGTTCAAGCTTCATTTCAGTCTTTAGTTGTTCAGAGAAGTCGGGGTCGGGGGTCTGGAGCAGGCCAAGGCAGCGCAAGGCTCGATCGGACGCCTCGCACTTCTGAGCAAACTCATAGCTGATGGAAAGCTCAGCGGCGCAGTTTTCACAAATGGAATCGGGGAAGCCATCACCTTCTTCAATGGTCATGGAAACACATTTTAATATCTTCTCGCGGTACTGAACATGGTCCTGTTGGTCGAACAGAGATATTGTGGCTGTTCTGTCGAGACATACACGACAGATTTTCGACTCCATTATGGATGAACCGATGTTGATTTCTTGAAAGACAGAGCCGTAGGTATAGATCTACATGACATGCCCTGCACTCCACACCGCAGATGGCTTATTATTCAGTCAGATCACAATGATTGCTGCCGCATGTTCGAAATCATCATTTCATTAATTTCATGGAATTATCCACGAATAAAATTATCCATTTCTTGAGGTATTTTACCGTCGCCTTCGCTACTCAAGCATAAAATAAATCAAATGACTAGGTACATAGAAGAGATTTACACAATTTTCCATAGAAAAATTGAGAGAAAAATCTATCGATCGATAGCGAAACCAGCTAGACCACAGAGCTAGACCGAAATAAGCAGCCAGCTATCCGTCTTCTTTTTCTTCTTTTATGTCGCCTATACATGATGGCCCAACGTTGACGAGTGAAGGATAACGCCAAGGTGTGGACGGCATGTTTGCCTTGCCTTGCCATGGCTCGGTGTCACTCGGCCTAGTTGGCCGAGTGCTTACAAGCGCCAACGTGTGGACAGTACATTTGCAGTGACTTGTCATCGCTCGCAGTCGCTCGCCGCCACTCGCCTCACTTCGGAGCCGTGTCGGTTTTTGTGCACATATCAAAGCCTTTGATATGTGCACAAAATATGCGCCTTTGATTCAAAGGCGCTTCCCTGCACTCGGCCAACCGTGTCCACATGTTGGCCGCTCGTCTACGTTGGCCGCTTGCAATAGTTTGCGTAGGCTTGCCAAACATGTGGATGGTAGCACTCCGATTTGCTTACGCTTGCTTAGCTCGCGTTGTCTCGCGTTGGCGTTCGCTCGGCCAACATGTATTGGGCTTTTACATATAAGAGAAGAAGAAGACGGCAACAAACGACTTGACGTATGACTCGACTTGACTTCTTCTTCTCTTAATTCTGACTGTTCGGTGGCTAGGGCTGCCACGAATTTGCCTATGTCAGTGTTTATTGGCGTTTACTAGTTTACCTACTAATCTTTTAGCAAAAGCAGAAATCTGAGTAGGTGATGAAAATGACCGGTGAAGAAGGGAGTCTCCAAAAAGTTGATTTGTCAAAATAGATAGGTACGGCGTATAGATAATTAGGTAGGTACATAAGTGTAGGTACCTACGTTTTTTTTATTATTATTATTATAAGCCTTCAATGTCCCACAGCTGGGCAAAGGCCTCCCCCCCTTCCCTCCACGCTGTACGATCCAGCGCTGTGGTGCTCCATTCAGGCTGGTATTTATGGAGCTCATCCTGCCATCTTGTTCTCGGTCTGCCGCGCCGTCTCGGTTCTTGTGGACGCCACTCTGTAGTTATTTTGGCCCAGAGTTCATTGTTCAGAGTTCATTCAGGTTCTTCAGTTCATACAGAGTTCATTCAGGTACCTACGTATTACAATTTTATTTTATTGGTAGTTATAAATTTACATAAAATTTTAATAAAAGGGGAGAAAACAAAATATAACAGAGATAGCCGTAGCCTCGGGCAGGAGAATAAAATAACTCGACTTGACTTATTTCAAATAATCCACTTGACACTGGCAAAATTGTCTGTCGAAATGACGGACAGACAGAGGCATGACAGAGGCCATAATTTAAGAGAAGAAGAAGAAAAAGCCCTATACCAAGAAGTTGAAGCTGTCGAATTGAATGAATTGAAGTTGAAAACAAAAACAAAAAGTTCTTTCAATCAAAGTTCAAAACCTATCTACCTCAATCTTGCAAAACAATGAAAAAAGCGAGAAAAGTTAGGTGAAATCTGGGTGGCACGTGCTCGTTGTGATATAACATCTGTTGATATAAATAAAATGGATTACAAACTATGCCGGTTCTGCTACGAGAGGCAAGCGCATTCAAACATTTTTCAAAGCGAAAGTATTCGCAACAAAATAATGTATTGTTGTCAATCTTTAGTTATCCAAGAGAACGATGGCCTGCCGATTAGAATCTGCAGCACATGCGACCGCGAGCTTGAAGCATGCTACCAGTTCTTGCTGAAGGTGACGACTTCAGAAAGAAAACTGCGCTCAATCCTTGCAGAAACGCAAACCACCTTCGAAGTCGATGTTCCGAAAGTCGAGGTCAAGAGTGAAGATACTGATGATGACAGCCACCTTGCTGATAACCACTTACTCTCGTTCGAACACTTCAAAAATAAACACGAAAAATTTACAGTAAACAAGATTACCTCTAAAAAAAAACCCAGAAAAAAAACACTCAAAACGAATAACCATATTTGCTTGGTGTGTACTAGAAAATGCTCTAGCGCTTCTGCACTAGCTATACATATGCGTATACATACTAATGAAAAGCCTTATCAATGTTCATCCTGCATCAAAAAATACAAGGATAGTGGGTCATTGAAGCGCCACGTCGAAAGAAATCACATGGAGCACCGAGAGAGGCGATTTATCTGTGAAAACTGTGGAAAAGGATTCTACTCCAAAAGTGATATAACAATCCACATGAGAGTACACACGGGTGAAACTCCCTATTGTTGTTCCGTTTGCTTTGCAACATTCACCCAACTGAGTGCTATGTTGAGGCATAAGAAACGTCACACAGGAACTAAGACACATGTCTGTCCCACTTGTGGCAAGTTGTTCTGGACCAAGGAGGAGCTGAAGAAACATTACAGTGTGCATGACAACATTAAACAGTTTGAATGTCCCATCTGCAATGTGCAGTTTAAGCATAAGGGTAATATCAAGAAGCACATGGCGATCCATGCTAATCCCAACAGGTATGTGTGCAACCACTGCGGCCAAACATTCAACTTGAAAGGAAACTTGAAATCTCACATTAGTAGAAAACATTCCGAGAAGTCTGGTTATTGCAATATCTGCTGCAAAAATGTGTCCGACATAGAGATTCACATGTGGAGGCACACAGGCCAGAGACCCCTGCAGTGTCAGCTCTGTCCCAGCAGCTTCTATGAGATGAAAGCCCTGGCTCTTCACATTAACTTTAAGCACAAAAGAACTGACAGGTTTAAATGCACCATGGAAGGGTGCACCCTCGGCTTTCCATCCAAGCCCATGAGGACATACCACATCGCCAGGTTCCATGATATGCACACCTTGTACCCGTGTGAAAGGTGCTCCAGAAGTTTCTACAGAAAGAATGACCTCTCCAGGCACATGATTGGCACTCATAAAGAAAGACTACTTTAATAAGTTTCACTTGATTGTAACTTTAATTGAACTCCAAAGATATATAATGGAAAAACAGTTTATATCTATGTATAGAATATTTATTTGAGTGCTGATGAATATGACCCTTGATCCATAAACTGTATCACAGTTTGACTACAGATAAAATAAAGCTACACAACAGGCAAAGTGTTTCAATAAAACTGTACTATCTAACCATAGAATTATCATTAATTTAACATTAAAATCTGTTATAATTGAACCAGAATACATAATATTTCACTTTACTTCAAATATTCCTGTCACCAACATGTTTTGTATAACATAATAATAATATAATAACTTCATAAATACATTGAATATTTACATTCATTTCTAACATTAAAACCATGTCAACGAAAATACATTGCACACGAAAATACATTGAACGAAAATAATCCGATTTTGATCCAGTCAAAAGTTTAAATCATTGCTGATTATCGATATCCATAAAAAATTAAATAAAAAAAAATGTAAATACACAGTTCGCTAACATCTTAAATTATGCGAACATCAGTCAACAGTTTACTGCTACACAAACATTGTCAAAGATACTTTTTGAATAAAACATGATAAGTACTTCACTTATACATTTTGAAACCGTATTGTCTAGGCTCCTTGGCTCCACTGTGTGACACAAATTGACACAATGCAACTTAGAAACTATTATAAAATGTCACTAAGAGAGATGTCTAAAACAACACTTTCTGTCAATGACATTTTATAAAACATTCCCAAACATCTAGAGTAATATACCTACCTACCTCTTTAATCATATTCGGCTGTCATTTAGCGCGGCTTAAGAAATACTCTGTCATTGTCACCAATAAAAAGAGATGACAGCAGATTTAGCAGCCATTTTAGCTAGCGCAGCATTAGAAGATCAATTTGAATTCATACCCCTCTAATAATCTGGAATTCTAAGTTCTCTAGTGACCTTTCACACATGTCATCCATTTACCAGAACAAATACAAACTATAAACTGTTCAAGAAAGCACACAGAAATGTATTTTAAAAAATAAATAAAACAAGTGAAAGATAAGGCAGGTAGGTACTTCATCGATTTACATTATAAGATTAAATTCGGGAAAGTAAAGTAGGTAGCTAGGTACGTAACATTTCTGTGTTCAATTTCATTCTGATAATGCAAATTATAATGATACAGATACAGAAAACAGAAAAACTACGGAGTTATGACCATGAATGTCTAATAAATACAATTTTCAAGTTACAATGATTGAAATGGAAATGAACGAACATGTGCAAAAAGTAGTAGACAAGTCCACAAACATACAATGGATACGCAATTACACGCAATTGAAAAAAACAATCCGTGCTGTTAGGCCGATGCCGTGTACTTGTGCGTAGCTAGCGTAAAGCGTAAACAGTAAGACCTTTCGGAATCGTTCGTTACCGGTTGTTTTAGTGATTTTTCGTTACGTTCTCAATTTGGAACGAGACAATGAGAATAAGTTTTATGAGCCCGATAAAGGACACTAGGTTACAAAGCTTTTATGAGAAGGGGTGATTGTAATAGCTATCATAATGAAAATACTAAACTGAAACCGCATTTAGCACCAGAGAAAGGGATGAAGTCCGAGTCGATGTCACCGATTTCTTAAATTACATTACAAAATACGTTACTCATGATCGAATATGCAAATTAATGAAATATAAAAGCTACGATCAACTCACGTCTTATGTTAATTTGTCACTGTCAAGGCATCGTTATACTTATCGTCACGTCAACACTATTACACAAAGTTCTGTTTAAATATTGTGAATTTGGTATTTATAAATGAAGTTTAGTTTTTGACACATTGCCATCTCTGTTGAACATTTCCGAACATCATCTTTTGTGCAATTTTTTGTGAATGAAAAGAACAAACTACGTAGTCCGTTACGTAGGTATTACGATCGTCGATAAGCAGTAGTGGCGTAGGTTCAACTATGTGTATGTATAAGGTAAGTAAATAAGGGCACCGCCCAGTCACAAAGCTAGAGTGATTGTGGACAATACCTACAATATCACACAATTTGCTGAATGCTACCAAGAACGCTGTCGCATTACGCTAAACGCAACATTTTTGTCTATGAATTCTACAAATTCGTAACTTTATAATAATTTAAATACAATAAAAATAATTTCATTTATCATTTCATCTACATTAAAATAAATACGTTACGATAACATTTCCATAAAATAAACGCACATGCAATGGACACCACGAAAATACAGCGTGAATACTAATTGTAAAGATAAATTCACTAATGTAAATGAAAATCTGGAATTCATGTTATAAAATCGTATCATATCCTCAATATTGCACAAAACAGATAAAGCTACGGCCAAATTGTCGCGACTGCGATGCGAAGACCTACGAGTACGCATCCACGCCAAAAACACTCAAGCTTGTCAAGCTGCTGTCTGGGTCGCGTCGATTTGAATGTAGCTTAATAATAACAACAATCCTTGTGATTCCTTCACAACAATATTATTTACATTCAATAATTTCCTATCTACCTAACCATAGACATCCGGGAAAGATGAGACGAAACCAATGTGAAGTCGAGAACACATCTAAAACATTACTTCAACTACATTCAAAGTTGAAGTTCAATTTTCATCTTGTAATTACATCTAGCTAAGTGCACACTCGGTGCGGTGACACTTGGACCGTGCACGGTACAGTCAGCGCCGTGTTGCATGCATTGCCTTTCTAATGTACCTAGGTACATAAATCAGGCTTACCTAAATCCCTAAAGTTTAAGGTGTAACCCGTCATAAGCTCAATAATAACTGTTCAGCTTGGATCGAGCGCGTCAACATCCGCCACAAGTAGCTAGGCTAGGATTCTCTACGGAAAAGGGAGGAGCGCAGCCTTACTTCATGAAGCTCGATAATTGTTCAGGGTTCCATCACCGATACTCGCTCGGGGCGAACCCTACGTCACTTCGTAACCCCGGTCACTAAGCACTGTCACTTTGTACTACTAGTGTATTACTCTTCATTGGTCCTTCATCACTGGTAATCACTGTCACTTGCGATCCCCATCCGTTAGTCGCGGTCAGTTGATGGCCTGCTCCGTCATCTGCAGGCACAGCGCGTCAAGGCTGGAGTAGTCATCGTGCGGGGGCGGCGGGGGCGCGGGGGGCACGTGCGGCGGGAACGGGGGGTACGAGTGCGACTTGCCGCGAGGCACGGGGGGGCCCACCGCATGCACCCCGCCGCCGATGCTCCAGCGCTTCTGGCCCGGCTTGTATGTATGCGGGTTAATGCGCCATCTGGATTCACGTTATGAAAATAACTCATTTAGTTAAAAGTAAAAAGTGTGCAAAACATGGACAAGCAACCACCAGAATCACAATCAGGCCCCTCTTTCCCACTAGGCACTCTGGGCACTTGCCCAGGGCTCCGCGATGTTGGGGCCTCCTATTTAAAGTTACGATAGTGAGTCGAGCTATTTAAATTAAGGGGAGCGATGCAAGTAAAATTAAAAAAATATCGTTTTTTTGCATAAATAGATATAACATCTCAAAATATGCCTGATCAAAATTAAATTCTCTTTATTTTTAGATTTATACATAAAGACGGCCCTGGTCCCTGGTCACAATAGGAAGACATGAGAAACGACCAGTGCCAAGTGCCAACCCAGGCATAGCTAATACTACAAATAAACATTACTTTTTATGATTCGTTGAATCTGGCCACGCTCAAGAAACATGGGCTTTACAATCAAGCGGCGGGTGGAAGGAAATAAGCCAAGAGGAAGATGTTTCAACTACAATCGGCCATTTCGAATTTAAACGATTGTTATTTGGTCTCACAAACGCACCTGCTATTTCAGACTAAGTACTCTGATTTCAAATGTCGTTTGATCTCTAAAATGCAGTTTGAAGTCCTAACCCATAATATCTTAACCTTCGTTGATGCAGGTGATGACGTGCCATGCCATCAATGTTTCTACTAACTCCGCCGCGACTTGTGGAACCCCTGACGTTTACACCATTTCCTTGAATATTCCCATTTCGTATAACAGACCTGGGTTTGGGTCGATGCCGGTGCGGCAAGTCTCCCACGTGGTGGTAGAACTGGCGCGGCGGCAGGCGGTGCCGGAGTCGCTTCAGCGCCTCCACCAGCTCGGGACGGTTGAATGCCTCGTGGTGGAGTGCCTGGGAACAGTACACGTCCAGTTATGCAATTTGATGGCACCTCTTTGGGCATCGTAGGATGGAAAGTAACATAAACGGGTACCAAGATATCAAATTAATAGCCATTTTGAGGTTAGTGGCTCAGGAGCTGAACTTTATACCATACAAGGTAAATAGGGCCAATGAGCGAAAGCCTTTTGACTGGTGAAGTTGAAGACGTTCTTGGAGAACAAGAACTAACGATTTGTTTGTGGAGTAACAAGCAGATGGCAGACTCTTCAGCTACAAGCGAGCCAGGAGTGACAGCAGATCCAGCGCGTCAAGGAATCCCGTCGCACAGGCATTTAAACGCTGATGATAATTATTATTACCTTTTCAACAAGCCAACAGTGCAGTGACAGTGGGTCGGGTGCGTCAAGGTCCCCCTCCCCCCCTGGCCCCACCGCGCCCCCCGCGCCGGGAGTGCCCCCCGCACCCGCGCCCGCGCCCGCGCCGTTGGCGTTCAGGCACTTTGACGCTGAAAATAAACAACAATTCGTGAGTTGACGACTTTCGAAATAGCTATTTCAATATTTTCATGATATCAAACATTTTTCGTTATGCCTATTTTTAAATGCAACCCGCTCGAGTGGGTCCCAGTAGTACAGTACAGTACAGTAGAGTAGAGTAGTGCACACACATACCTAGATGCAGCACCTGCACGATGGCGTGCGGCAGGGGCGAGGCGGGCGGCATGGGCCCCAGCAGCGCGGTGCGCAGGCGCTCGAGCGCGCGCGCGGCGCCCCCGGGCCCCGCGCCCCCGCCCGCCGCCACCGCCCGCAGCTCCGCCTCCACGGCCGCCACGGCGTGCGACCGCTCCGTCAGTTTACGGATGCTCACGAGGATCTTGTGTCGGGCGCCCTTAGTTACACCTAGAATGGGGGTGAAGATGCTCATAATTTCATTATACATTAATAATAATAATTCGCCTCCCGCACCCGGCACGGTCATGCCGACACAATGCCGGTGGCCTAAGATTGACCTCTGACCCAACAAATAGCCTCTGAGCATCTTAAAAAAACGACAAGCAAACGTTTGACTGCAATCTCATCTTATTTTAAGTAATATTAAGCATCTTACATTTCCAATAGATAGGATACTTTCTAGGACTCGTAAGACCGCAAGCAAATACGATAATTTATAAGATTAAAAAACTAGAAAAACCGACTTCGATTCGACTACCGGCTACATCATCAGATGATCCGTAAACATCACTAAAAATCACAGAAAAGCTAAATACGCAATTTCGTGCACGTGGATGGCAAATTTTTTTCAGTTATTTTTATTTATAAGCCAAACTAATTAATCAATTTTGATGAAAATTAAATGGAAGTACATCCTGTCAGATAAAAAAAGAATTTTTCAAATCTGTTCATAAATGACGAAGATCTGAGGTAACACACATTAAAAAAACATCTGAATTCCTCCTATTTTTGATGAAGTCGGTTAAAAAAACACACGAGGAGTGGCAGGAGCCACAACTAGTTGTTGAAATAAAATCTGAATTCAAGGGCATCCAACTGAAGTATCAACTCAATAAAACTTAAGCAACAATTAATATGGATGTCTGAAATTGACTCGTGCAACTTGGCAGGGTTCGCAGATTTGACGTCACTATATTCACATCGTAAAATATTGCGTCATCCGCTATCGAGGTGTGGTATTTCCTCGAAAATCAGCTCAATCAATACTTCACTCAACTAACCAACATAAAAGCCATGACCTTGGAAGTGAGCCCAGCTTCAAATCTAGAGCTACAATGAGGACATTTTAAAGCAAGAGTTACCTAGAAGGAGAGAGAGAGAGAGAGAGAGAGAGAGAGAGATAGAGAGAGAGAGAGAGAGAGAGAGATTGAGAGAGAGATTGAGAGAGAGAGAGAGAGAGAGAGAGAGAGAGACTGACTCACCAAGTTTTTCCAAATAAAGATCATCCATCGCCATCATCTCGTCGTAGCTGATGTTGGTGAAGAGCCACACGTACTTGTGCAGCCTAAGGCTCTTGAGCCACTGCGCCACCGTGGACATGCCGGGGTGCTCCGTGAAGTTGTTGCAGCGCAGGTCGTCGAGCCTGGTCTCGCTGCCGCCGGTGGTGCTGTACATCATCAGCGGCCGGACCTGCAGGCTGTGCTCGCTCGACAGCGAGAAGCTTCTAGGTTTCTGCATGAACTGCTCATCGCTCAAGTTTTCCGCCGAGGAGGACATAAAGTTAGTGGAGGGTGGCGTCAGACTATTGGACCGCTGAGACTTGGGTTGGGAGATCGTCGCGTCAAAATTCAGCTTTTCAGTGTCATTGCTTATATCTACGTCTCGTCCGTTTTTAGAAAAGGACTCTTGCAGCAGATCCGAGCTGTAGTCGACCGAGTCGACGACGCTTCGGAACTCTACGTTCTTCCCGATTGTTCTTCGGAATGGGTTTGAGTTGGACCAGATGTTGTCGGAGACGAGGCAGGGCTCTATCCGCTGCTGCCACACACTCTCTGTAGTGCGGTTGCCTGAGATGTGGTTCTCTAAGTAGCGGAGCCATTGAGTCAGTGTCCTGGGGAAGCGGTAATCAAATAGTCATTAAAGGGAAAGCGGCAAAGATTACGGGAAAATGTTCACAGCAGAGCTGGTAGCGTGTCCTTAATTTGTTACTAGGTAGTCTCGAATGTGCACGTAATCTAATTATGTGGAAGGAGTATACTTACCTTTGGTCAGCATGCGTGAGAGCTGGATGCACGAGTAGGTAGGACAGGAGCTGCCGACAGAGGTCGGGCGCGGCGGGCGTGCGCGGCGCGTCGACGCAGCGTTGCACGAGCGCCGGCGTCGCCGCCACGTACGCATCCTTCACGCGCAGGTTGTCGCTCCGGACCAGCGGCAGAAGGGCCACTAACTTATGGAGGGAATCATCCCCTGTAATCCATTTTAGCATTTTTGTATATTTAGGTATCTAACACGCTTCTCAGTAAAATTGTTATGTACAACAAAATGCAACTAAAGCTAAAATCCTACTAATATTATAAACGCGAATATATGGATGTTTGTTACTCTTTCAAAATCCACTGGTCTGATTTGGGTGAAACTTGGAATACATATGGTTCGTAGCCTGGAATAATCACATAGGTTACTTTTTATCCCGGAACATCGACAGGATCTAACGGGACGCGGTCGAAGTCGCGGGTGGAAGCTAGTCCTAGGTACTCTATAACAATATGACACATACCTACCTACTTTTTAACCGACTTCATTATTGTAATAATTTCCATAAAAAATGAGTTCAACCATCTGCAAGCTGCAAGTTTAAATGAATCATATTCATAACTAGGCATAAAAGGGTTTTCCAAGGGTTCAATAATATATAACCGACTGTTTGTGTGTGTACACAAGGTAAACTCTTAATAAAACACAATTCATACAAAACGGTATTAATGAATACAGGTTATTGAGAATCATTTCTGCAATTTTAGTACGAAAATAAGAAATAACTTTTCCTCATTATTGCTTGCACATTGAGTTTATCCAACTTTATTTTATTAAGTGGGTAGGTACTACATTAGATTATCCTGTAAGAGAAAATAAACTATTTATTTATTATTATTTTTTCTTTATTTAGCAAAACAAAAGAGTTCAGCATCGGGAAAGTTTCGATATTTGGGAATCAATTGTAACTGGACCGATTTGGATGATATGTACAATAGTAAGAAGTAAATATATTAGTCCTATTCTATCATAGCTGTCTCAAAGTACTCTAGACTAAGGATCCATCATACTTTGGTGGGCCATACTTTGGGGCAAACTTAGCACACACATGCTCTAACCATGGGTAAAACAATTACCTAGTATTGGATGCAGAACCACGGGGGCAACTGCTTTACTCCGTGGGGTAAGGTGTTATTGTATGTACCTTCATCGTCATCATCGTCGGTGGCGTGGGCGAGCAGCGCGGCGACGGCCGCCTCGTCGTTGGCGGTGGGCTCGCGGCTGGGCTGAGGCGCGGCGCGGCGCAGCGCCTCCTCCACAGCGCGCTGCAGCAGGCGCAGCCCCGGCCACGGCACGCGCCGCGCCAGTGCGCACGCCACCACCGTCCGCTCGCACGCTCCCCATTGCTCGAACGCACCCGCTACACCACCCAACTGCTCGTAAAAACTCCCGTTCATCTCGAAAACATCGAGTACTACGTTTGTTTGTGTTTCAGTCTACACGTCGACGGCTGACAGCTGATCGCTCTCCGGACTCCGGCCTACGATGAGAGATGGAAGATGGATCCGACTGGCTGCGCGGTTCGGCCTCCGCTCGCGAACGTTGAGATGGACTGGCCGGCCGGGTAGTTGGGAAAATAACAAATTTTGTTCAGACAGACCGAGGCTTTTGCATTATCAAAAAACCAAAATGGCGACCATAAACAATTTTTTTTCTTGAAATATGACTGACACGCACACCTGTTTGTGTTAAGTCAATCTAGTATTGTTTATTCTACATTTATAAATATTTTCACAAAATGTTTTCTAACTGATTGATCCAAGATAAAATAATTTGCAGTAAATATTCAAAATGATTAAAATCAACATGATAAAATCAGGCAATACATAAAATGGCAACATTATTATGGTTTAGCTACTGAATACTAGGTGGCGCACTTTATAATGTTTTGAAACCACTGAATAGCGCTTGAAAATGAATGGTACCTACCGAGGTAGTTTTATTTATTCAGATAAGAGTTAGAATAAGAGTTACCTACTCCACACTATGTATGTTAATAAATTGTAGTGTATGTATTGTATGTTAGTAAATATGTAAAAACACTGCATCGTTAAGAAACTGCTATTTTTCACCCATGCATGACTGATTAAAGTTTTGACCAAGGATTATCTATTTCTATTGTCATGTATTTGAGGACAACCCTGGTGGTCTCCATATTGCATAATCTTAGTTCCTTTAGCCCGCCTGCGAAGGCCCAAGAAACTTCATAGGAATTTGATTCTTATTGATTGAGAAATAATGTTTGTGATTCTGTAGGATTCAGCTTTGCAAGAAAAAGGAATACATTGATGCAATGATTACTGAGATAGGATTTTCCAACTCAACGCTCCAATGAGTTTCTCTTAAGATGTATTAGGTAGGTAGGTAGGTAGGTATAGGTAATCTACCTGGTCGATAACTTTGAGAGTCCTTAATTTTTCATTTCCTATTAATAATCACAAATAGGTTCAATGAGAATCGAACCCGCAACACTAGAGATCGAAGGTGCGTACAAATTACGCGCGGCTGCCGCGCGAGGCAGTGTTCGACCGGAGAAGACGTTCGTTTGGCGCGCGAGCCAATAATGTTGACATGAATTTAGTAGACCGCGGCTGCCGCGCGCGGCAAGCGATCCAGCTCGAGGAGCAATGCTCGAACGGCATTTTTCGTTGTCCATTCTACGTATCTGCCGCGCGAGCCAATTCACTTTAAACGACAACCGTCCCAAGTGTTCCACCATTTAAAATTATAGGTACTTACCTCAGAATAATCTCTCAACCATGCAAAGCGATTATCTAATTGCACGTCCAGTTTCATACATATCCGCATGAGCAATTTTCCAACTGTCATGACATCTCACTAGCATATTGTCAGATTGTCACGTCACTTCCGGTCGCTATCCGACAACTCTTTACTCTATGATCTATGAATGTGATCTACACGGTGGTGGTCTGATTGTGAACATTTTCATAATGATCGTTGAAGCTTTGATGGAACTGATGGAAGAGGCTTAGTTGAATGCATGACTCAATGTTTGAATGAAAAGTTTCATGAATACGGAAACGGTGAACGGTTTATTTTATTTAGAACTTAATGGTAGGTATTCAAATGAACTACCTACCTACATAGTAGGTACGGAACGCGCATTAGGTAGGTTAAGTAGGTGCATCAACCACGCTTTAAATATAAGTGTAAGGATGTCTAGAAATAGGTAGTTAAATAAGAAAATCTTTGAATACTTACCATTACATCAAGTTATTAGAAAAAAAACTGGAAATCTGCACTGTTGTTTTTTGTCCCGACACTATCCGTTTCCGAAATGCACCCATTAGCCACTCACACATTCTACGTGGGGAACATAATTATATTATCTACAGCAAAAATAAAATCCTTGGAAAATGGCACGGGGTGGCAGTTAGCGGTACCCAGTTCCCTAGGGAAGGTGTAGCTTCGATCCCTACATCCCACAGTCTAATAGTTAATAGTTTTTTAGTTATATAATTATTATTCATAAACACTGATATGAAGATGGAACATAACGAGGAACACTTAGCCCAGCAATAATTGGACGCTGATAAACAACAGTGGATTAGCACTAATGAGCAAAACTAGAAAGGCTACTAAGTAGCTATCTCCTTACCTACAGACGCTAATAGCGAAAAATACAATCATTAGCGGAAGATTTGGCAGACATACTTACCTATATAGTACTAGTCATTTTGCGCTTAAAACAGAAACCTTAAATCAAGCGACTTTGGATATCCTCTAGTTATTGATATTTGTTTAATTAAAACAGTAATACTTGCCGCAAAGGCTAGTAATACTTTAGATAAATATACGACAGAACCAGAGGGGCGAGTACGAGTTGACATTGTAAAAACCGGTGTGAAACGTCTGACGTTCAGCACACCGGTGTGCGCTGCTTGGTATGGAAACACTGAGCGGAAGCTTGACGAAACCAAGCTTCTCAAAAAATCCGCTCAGTGTTTCCATACCAAGCAGCGCACACCGGTGAGCTCGGCGTCAGACGTTTCACACCGGTTTTTACAATGTCAACTCGTACTCGCCCCTCTGGTTTAATTTTTCTAAGCGCCGTCCGCGCCGTTACATTTCGCAGGTAGGGCGAGTCAACCCTTCCTCAGCTCCTGGGGTGAGCCTTTTATTTACACTAAGCTCCGCCCCGTTAAGAGCGCCGACAGATCTCGGGGACGACCATCATTTGTGAGTTACACATCGAAGTGACCGCTTCTGTTGACGAGATGGCTTTGTGGACGCCTTACGCTCAAGAAGCTGCTCTTGATCTTAGCAAGTCTTCTGTAAAGATCGAAAGGCATTCTTCGAGATCAGATACATTACCAGTGATCAGAGTTTCTCCGGTCGACGGCTATGCGTATCCGCAGTACGCTCCCTACGAGAATCAGCATCAAGGATACTACTATGGATACCCTCCACGTGTCGAACATACAGTGCCAACAGCTCAGATTTCTCCGGATTCAGTGGGAAGTGCCTGGTCTCCTTACCAGTCGCACAAGTCTCACAACTCTGCACCATCTCCACCGGAGTCTCCTGATTTCTACGACAGTGAGTCTCTATCAGAAGACGCGGAATACCAAGCTTTCGAAAGAGACGCCTTGAGAGCGATGGCAGAGAAGAATGGAGGAACACTACTTGGAAACAACCCTAGGATGCGAAGAGCGGTTCAGACTAGCCAGACTGCTGATGACTCGTACAGGAAGCAACGAGAGAGGAACAATCATGCTGCTAAACAAAGCCGTGATAGAAGGAAATTGCGGGAGGTGCGTTTGGCTTTCCAAGTGACTTATTTGAAGAAAAAGATGGCTGAACTGCGAGCTAGGATTGCGGCAGGAGTTTGTGGACGATGCAGGCAGATATGTGAATGCTGATGGGAAGACATTATATCAAAGACTAAGTGCCATTCTAGAATAGTATATAATAATAAGTATAGTAGATCAGTAGCTAAATACCTTTAGTGGCTAGTTTGTATATAAGAATTAATAATTTATTTGTAAATAGTAATGTCATATGAAGATTTTATGTTGGTTATGTGCAATTTGATAAATTAGGGATATTCTCTCTACTGTACTACCTAGTTAAGTCATATCAAATAAAAATATCTGCATTTTAAAATTATTTTGTTTTTAATTTTCTAACGAAATAAGTAGGTGCTAATAGCATTATTGTCTTGTATTTTTTCACTACCGTTAGGTTTTCAACTAATCCTTTCAATGATAGCCGCTTCTGTTTCTATAAGCATTAGGTAAGTAGTAAAACAGAGAACCGTTATATTTTAACTTTAAAAGTAGTTGCCAATTTTAATCTGCAGCCTGCCTTGGACCTTGCCTTGGTCTATTGTTTAAGGATTAATTTTATAGAGTAGATGGAAATGACATGACAGTGTACCTGGGAGGGTTCTTGGGTAGGTTTATTATTAGTCTAGAAGTTATTCTATAGTTGGGTAATAACAAACCAAATAGGATATAAACTTACCTACATCTTAAATAAGAAATGATTAGGTCTACGCATATCCAGATTATAGTTAGATAATTCAAGAGTTGATGTAGGTACTACCTAGGTAGCGTAATAGGTAAAGAATAAATAGTCAATAAAGATTTGATGCCATGATATACCTAAGTAGGTACTTCCTTTTAGATTAGTGCATTTTCTCATACAACGCATGGAATGACTGTCTTCAGTACCTACGAGTATTATACCAAGCATAAGATTTGTGAGTTAAGGGTTTTTTTAGGAACCTATTTGTCACTTATTTTATAAATTTTGCAGTTAAAAAATTGATATTATTCTGTAACTAAGGTTAATAAATTCATAAGAAAAACAGAAATTGAGATGCTCATCCGCGTAAACTTGTAATAAGACACTAACCTCTTCCGAGTTAAATTCTTGGAAGAATGCTTCTGTCAGCAAAGTACCTACTGACATAAAATCCCTCGAAAATATATTAATTATCACAATTCTCAATCTCACTAGAAAAACATTTGGCACGCGGCTTCACGTGGCCGGCAAAACCTCGTCAAGCCCTGAAAGGATTGACAGCTCATATTCAAAGGATTGTTGTTTTTGCGCACACGCACGCGATATTAGATAATCTGATGAGAACTTGGACGATATCAAGTGGCACAGCTGCCAGATCTATTCATTTTTATCGAGTGATTATAGATGAAAAGATTTACAATGAATGACAAAAAGGTTTTCATGATTATCAGAGGCCCTAAAAGTTGGATGTTACTGAGAAATCATAATCTTGTGCATTGTGCATAGTTTTGTCACATGGACGCTGTCGTTAAATAGTAACTTTAGTTTAAAATAAGCAACGAATAATTAGGATAAAAGTACTACCTAAAAACACTGAAATTCGTAAACACCTCCTAAGAATTTTCTAATCATTGGCTATAGTATGCACTATAACAACCACGCCGATCGATAAGTATATAAAATAAAATCGTTATATCCATGCAAGCTGTCAGCAAATGCAAGGGCTCCAGCGAGGGAGCCACCCTCAACTCAATTAGACGCAACCCTCTCTGCAATCACAGGGGTCCGACCGAATCCACGCTCTGATAATAATGGCTACCATAGACAAAACCGACAACGTTAAAAATTTAAACCAGCTATATTGTAGGTATACTTACTCGCAAATGCATCAAACTAGAAGTAAAACCTAGGGCTTAAAGGGACAAAGAATAGGTATCATAATATAATTTTTTTTAGTAAGTAGGTACCTTTTTATGAATAGTAGGAAAGAACCTCGTAAAAAACCTTTTGTTTTTTTTCGAAGGGTGTGTCGACTTGCCCCCACTCGGGTTGTGCAATATCAAGTCTATACATTTTACCTACCTCCTATTGGTTAGGGGAGTGGCATGTTGCACAATGCGTGTTTATTTTTCTATTCAATACGTTACGTAGATAGGTAAAATACAATAGGTAATAGGTACCTAACCCAAGGGTTTAGTTTAGATGAGTATACCTACCTATTTGAATGTTACATAATAATCCTGAATAACAAAATAATAACAAGGTAGCTAAGAAGAGTAGGTACCAACCATGTATTTTTTGTTTTCGAGAAATATGGATAGAATAGAACAGATAAATAAAATACCATCGTAAAAAACATCGGTTTACAGCAAACTGGCTAATACAGATAAGTATTGAGTTGCGAGTTGGAACCTCATGGGACCATCAATGCAAAGACCAACCCAGCAAATCAGATAAAACTAAGAATTCGCCAATTCATTGTCTCCGAAATGTACCGTTCAAGTTCACTTCGCAAGTTACCAGGAAACATCCTTTGTCTTGGAGGCAACCCTTCCTAATTATAATCCTTCGCAAATGTTTGACACAATACGATACACAATTTTGCATATTGTACAGTTTCTATTCAGTGCCTTTGCCTGAGACGCCTTTAGCTGCAGTCAATGTTAGGCGAAGCTTATAATTGTTTTACGGATGTTACAGAAACTTTCGCTAGCGGTAAATATACTGTCCCTTCAAGGCTGACTTGAAAACGTTTATAATACTATCCACACATAGACTAGCGCGGAAGGTATGGGTTCTTCTACCTTAACTCTAAAATTTTATGTCAAATGTTCTTTTTCGCTAAAGCAATACTGCTTCAGTTTTGCCACGGTCACACGATTGCAATCCATGTGTGGTCAGTCGATCGATCAATCTTCTTCGCCTACGTATTTGCTCACACCCTTTATTTCCTATTCAGCAGATGCATTTGTATTACAGTTTATTTTATACGCCTACGAATATCAATAACCGTTAAATTTTCAATCGAAAAGGAATACCACATTCCCTTCTTCTTAGAAATAATACTATTACCTAAACTATATTTGTACATTTGTTTGCAAACTATTAAAAACAATAAACTATTAATAGTTATGCTGTCTTCAACTATACTCTGCTTGCATACATAAATCAGTGGTGCAAGTTGCATTCACGTGATGCAAACATACAATAGAGCATACTTTGAACTAGGTATCACCTATTGTTTCGATGTGTAAAACGTTAGGTGCAGTGCAGAGAGCACGCGCCGCACTGCGCGTCCAGCGTGATTGTTTTAGTACCTCGCAACTAGCAGGTAACCGCCACCTCACCTTACACAAGATAGCAAAACTATTGTCTACTCGAACACTGTTTATACAACCTACAATAATAAAACAACTTCATAACAATACTCCCGTACTTGGCTTCGGGAGCAAAGGCAATAAAGTTGTCTCTGGTATGGATTAAGATTTGGGTTTAAAAAAGTTATGCAGGCGGTTTTATTAATTTTGCTGTTCTAATCGGATTAAATAAGGATTTGAGCTTTGTCTAGCCGCTCGTTTTCAGGGTAAAGGGAGGCTACCATAAAACCTAAAGGTTGGTAATACTTAAACTGTAATCTTCTTGAGAATCAATATGCCGGCTAGATTTAGTTAGGTTTCATGGAATACAGCTGAAATAGCGAGGCTTAGACAGACTGTGTTCTGTCTATGATTGTCTACTTCTAACTATATGCTAATTTTAAAAACTAAACAGCGATAATCATCAGACGTTGGGTACCTACCTTACATAAATACTGTTTGTCATAGATAATGCTTATGTTTTGGCGATATTTTACTAAAACTTAAAATACAGCGATATCTTTAAAATTTCTTTCATGAATATACAATAGCACAACGAACCATTTATTCACACAATCCATCTTCCTTCCGAAATAATTAAAATCATATCCTTTCGACCATTGTCCAGCTGCCCGCAATCAGACCACCGCATCGTACGAATCGCCATGTAAAGAGTTACAATGCAATGCAATGGCGACCGGAAGTGACGTGACAATGCGAGTGAAATGTCACGTCAGTTGGAGAATCACCCACGCGTTAATTATTTGTATTGAAAAATAGTAGATACTTTATGTAGTGTTACTTGGAGAATGAATGGTCATTAACGGCTTTTAGATCGAGTACACACACAGTTAGTACCTACTACATAGTTATTACGTAGAGCTTTTACGTTGCACTCTGTGCCTGTACAAAATAAACTAAGTAGGTGTAAGTATCTGTACCTACCTACTACCTAGTTAATTACCCAAGCATAGAAAAATACCTATAGTACCTACTTAATTAAGTAAAAAGTTAACAACAAACTAGGTAATGGGTGCTAATTAAAGAGGATAGATAGGCAACAAACGGATAAGTAGTCTCTGTTAATTCTTAGAATAAATAAAATAGCATTGAATACAATATCTGAATCGATAACAAAATTGTGTTTTGTTTTTTCGTCCACTGATCCCGTTGCCAGGTAGAAGGGTAGGGTGACTCCCCACTCAACAAGCTCCGCCCCTTTTCACCCTTAAGCAGTTGAACATCCCCTCGGTACTGCATTTAAATATAACCCTCCGAGGACGCAACAGCAAAACGCATCCAATTCTTGAAAATAGCAAATTATTTGAAACCCACGTCTAAGTACAGTCACTACAGTTGCATATTATCCATTGCGCAAAGTGAAACAACATGGCGCTTTGGACTCCATACGCCGACAACTTAGCTCTGGATCTAACAAAATCCACCGAAGAATCGAACTTACCGAGAGCCGAGTATCAAGACGTCTACCACTTCGGATACAAGTACTCGCCTGCGCCGCTGTCGTCGCCTCCGTCCACCACCAGCGTCTGTTCCTGCGACAGACCATTCACACCAACTAGAATCCCTACATTGTCTCCACCGATATCACCCGCTTCAGCTAAAAGAGCTTACAGCGTGATCGACGACACACTCTCTGATGATCCAGATTTCCAAGCGTTTGAAAGAGACGCACTGCGAGCAATGGCGGACCAAAACGGAGGCAGCTTGCTGGGGAATAACCCGCGCATGCGACGCTCGGTGTGTTCAAACAACGAAACAAATGACGACTCCTACAGAAAACAGAGAGAGAGGAACAATTTCGCAGCGAAACAGAGCAGAGATCGACGAAAGCTGAGGGAGATCCACTTAGCGCTGAAAGTATCCTACCTGAGGAAGGAAGTCGCTGGTCTAAAGTCTTTGTTGGCTTCACGAGTTTGCAGGCGATGCCACCAAAGTTGTAGATGTTAATAATATTTTAAGACTGAGCCATTTTGACAGTGTATTTTGTATCTACCTCATGTAAAAAGTGTGCAATTTGTTAAGTAAATTATGCTAGTTATAAGATGTAAATAATATTTAGGTACTTAGCTAGGTAATCGCTGATATAATAAAATGTTTGACTGAATTTTTACAATTTCATTTTAACTGGCTAAGTAGGTAATTCTAACTAGGCAGGCAGGCAAAAAGTAAACCAAGGTCGGTACAACCTATAATAGGCAATCAGAAATTTTAAAAGCTTCCTAGTTCTGAAACCAGCACAGCATCAGGCATAAAATCAAAACTGCGTAGGTACTTTTTGCAACCATTTTCAAAGGGAATCTTTTCAAGAATATTAGAATATCAATGCTTTATTTTCGATTTTTATATTGAATTTATTTTTATTTAATTAATTTGAGCTTTAGAATTTAGTAGGTTTCTCAAATGTAGCCCTCGCACGCAATCTTCTTTTAAATCGTTTATGTAATAAAAACTGAGTTCTATTGAAGGTCAAAAAAAGAGGGTCATAAGTATAAGGCGGGGCTTGTGCAAGCGCAGCAAAATAGGGGCGCCTGCGCCAACTAAATAGAAAACATTTTTTTATTAGCCACCTTTTGTAGTAACCCACAACGCTATATATTTATACCTCTACCTATCTAGTTTATCTACTCATATTTATTGTGCTAGAGTCTAACCACACTAAATCTGCATAGTAAATGAGCAACCCAAAAATATATTTAGTACTTACTTACATAATCATTTTAGACTGCCATAATCAAGTGCTGCAGATGTAGAGTGGTCAGACTGTATTGCGCAAAATATTCTATGAATTAAACGAATCTTTATCCTTATTCTACAAGTGTTTATTACTAGAATGACTATGAGCGAGTTAAACCACTAAACTTTCTGTTTGACGACGTGAGGCAGGTCATACTTCCCGCGCACGCACTTTAGCTTCACTCCGGGACAATCCTTCAATCTGAAACAAACAAACACAGTCAGTAGGTATACGGTTTGGTTCTGCGATTCTCTAGAAACAAATTTTGTTTTGAGTGGTATTCGATCAAGAGGCGAGTGAATAAGTTTCTTCTAGGCAAATGTGCTACATCGTCACTTACCATCACGTGAGATTGCGGTCAAACGTTTGTCTATAAATTATAAAAAAAGTTACCACTTAACATAAGGTTTATTTTCATAGTAAAATGAAAGCTTAGTGCAGTAATAGATAAGTGGAGTAGTGACCTGCCGACCCTGACGAGCACAATGTTGTGTTCCTGCAGGTTGTGGCCGATGCCGGGCACGTACGAGACCATCTCCTTGCCGCTGGAGAGGCGCACCAGCACGCACTTGCGGTTCGCGGAGTTCGGCTTCTTCGGCTTCTTTATCACTGTTTTCAGAACCACGCCCTGGAACCACGTGATGGTCGATCACAAACTTCAATCTGTATTTATCTACCTCCTTCCAAAATATTCTTACAGTACCAGTCGTCGGTATGTCTGAGGCTTATTCCCAGAGGTCCACGATTCTATTGTTTTCAAAAAAATTAGGTTCATACATTTATTTCCAAGAGGTCCACGACATTTTAAATTTAATAATATTCCTTTCCTTCCAGGTCCACGAAATTGTTTGGTACAGTAAGCAACAAAAGGTTTCGATAAGATAGGGCAAATATTTTTTTAATAAGAGACAATGGATAGATAAATCAAGACTCTATTAAAGACCGTTGCAAAATATCAATCTAAGGCATTAAAAGTTAAATTAAATAATATAAATTTTATACAAATAGTTCCTGTTATGCACCAAAAGATGGCGTTAGTAGGCACTTTTTATCAATCAATTAATCAGTCACTTGTGAATCCGACTTGACATGATGGTGACAGATTGGTAACTCGACGACTGACATTATTTAGTGTTTCTACTTCCTGATACGTGGCGCTAATAGTCCATAAGTCAGGGCATTTTCGTAACATTATCAACTGCCAAATTCATAATTTTGTTTGATATTCGTTACATCTTATCTAATATTTAGGAACTAGGTAGGTATAGTAATATATGTTATACTGATGAACTGATATAAAAAATGACATATAAGTATTATACCTAGTTTATATGACATGCTTTTGATTTCAATGATTATAGTTTTATGTACCTATGAAGTTTGTTTCAGTAAGAGTTCATAGCAAATGGCTTACGATGTGTGCAAAACCACTCATCTGCTAGTTAGATTACTTGTAGAGAGCAGAAATTACGAAAACACCAACCCACTCAGCAAGGGAGCAAGGTCAACTGATAAGAAATAAATAATTCGGACTTTCGCATCTCTTCCCTGCATGCTATCTATCTTGCTCAAACCTGTAGTCTGTTTCGGTCTAAGATTAGCTAGCTAACTAATAATAAATAAATATTCATGGACATTTCACACGACGCCCTTTAGTCCCAAACTAAGCAAAGCTTGTAATATGGGAACTAGATGCTGATAGAATACTTATATACTTTTTTTTTGTAAATACATACTTATAATACATAGTAACACCCAGACATAGAACAAACATCTATGTTTTGCCACACACAAATGTTTGTTCTTGGTGAGGATCGAACCCACGACCCACAGCACGGAAGGCAGATCCATTACCAACTGAGCTGTGACGCCTGCCAAACTAATCAAATACTCTCATGTATTGTTTATACTGACTGTACATTACTTAAATCTCATGGACCTATTGGAAATTAATGTAAGAATATTTTAAATTCTATAAATATTTTTCATGGACCTCCTGGGAAATAGAGAACAATAGAATCATGGACCTCTGGGAATAAGCCATTTCTGAGTGAAAATTATGCAAAACAAAAAAAATATTTTATTCAATCTATACTTTCCCCTAGGTACCCAATGGCATGTTTCTTTGAAATCGGTCGGCTCTCAGTATTGCGACACTCATAATTGGGTGCATTGTGTATTTCCTTTAATAATATAGTCCTAAGATTTGACAATGTTTAACATACATAATGATGACGATAAATATACTGAATACCAATTTAAGAAGACTATGTTTTAGGAACTTTTTACTAAGTAGGTATTTGTTTTGTAATTTGCTTACTGAGTGAGTACCTACATGTCTCTTTACTTCCTATAAGTGCACTCACAAGCAAGGACTCGTGCGGGTCTTGATTAGTAAGAGATTCGAGATAAATGCCTAAAATCTCCGATTTCAGACAAGGCAACATTCGATAATTGCACCATTTTTCCGATATTAAACTAACAAAGGTTTATCGAAGTGTTACATAGACACAATGAAGGCTAAATAATCATGGTGTTGTTAAATTAATTCTCCCAGCGTACTTATTTACCAACATCGGCTTGCAACGAATCAAATCCCTGAATATAAATAAATAAATATTCATGGACATTTCACACAACGCCCTCTAGTCCCAAACTAAGCAAAGCTTGTATTATGGAAACTAGATGCTGATAGAATACTTATATACTTTTTTTTTGTAAATACATACTTATAATACATAGTAACACCCAGACATAGAACAAACATCTATGCCACACACAAATGTTTGTTCTTGGTGGGGATCGAACCCACGACCCACAACACGGAAGGCAGAGCTATTACCGACTGAGCTGTGACGCCTGTCAATATAAACATACCTTGGCAAAAGGGTTTCCGTTGAGGGGGTTTCTAGACTTCCTCTTCTTGAAGTGAGGTCCTGTTTTGTGCATGTAGTTGAGCGAGGCCATGGCACGAGCCACCAGGCCCATGGGCTGCGTCGGCGCGGTGGGGATCACGCATGCTGTTGTCGCAGTAAAAGGTATCGCTGAAAAATTTGACGAAAAATCTCAAAATTAATTCTTTGTGTCCATAATCCGTGTCATGTTTTTTTTTACTGACTTTAGAAGAGAAAGAAGGTTTTCAATTCGGTTGTATTTTTTTTTAATGTTACTTGAGAACTTCGTCATTTATAAACAGATTTTAAAAATTATTTTTTATCTGAAATGATATATTTCCAGATTGATCCCATAAAAATTTAATAAGTACTTAAAATCGGTTCAGTAGTTTGGTTTTTAAATCAAATTAACTGGATAAAGTATGCCATCCATCCACGTGCACTTTGCATAGGTATTTTATTTTCCTGTGTCTGTTTAGTGTGTTTACGGTCACTAGAACATTCCCAATGAACTGCCATCATCATCATCATCATTATTATTATTATGAAGCCGGAAGGTCGTCAAATTGATGTCGGTTTTCTTAGTTTTTTAAACTAATCAATTATTATTAGTACGCAATAGGATAACTTCTGTGATAGATAAGTTAGGTATTTAATGTGATAAAAGCGTGCTTACTCGTATGTACGCGTGTGTACTCTATCTTAAACTCCCATCGCTGTACCGTTAGCTAATATCACCAAGTAAAAACTCCGCAGGTGCTAAAGCCACATTGTCGCTTCACGGATTAAACCCTTAAAATCTATCTTCAAAACTAGAGACATCTTTCCAGCATCCTCGACCTTACTGCCTTGTAATAAAGAGCTGAACTGAGAGGCAGTTGATTGAAAGGCATGACGAGAAGGCTGAAGCAGTACAGTTAGGCGTTATCCCAGATAGGGAAGTACAATTGCAGTTGTTGAGGCGTTCCCGCAAGCGATTGTGTCAATTGTATGCATTGTGGGCTTGCGATTAGATTCGCATATCGCGATAGCGGGACGCTGAATAGCTGATTGACATGTTCGACTCAAAGGGCTGAAGTGGCATGTGTAAAACTGTGAAAGGGATATGAAAAGTAACTGATGTGCCAACCTCTGGGAAGGCTTAAACTATTGATTGTGATAGCACTAGGTAATTTAACTAGCAAGTTGTAGTGAAAGAAAAGAATTAAGAAATGAAAAGAAAACAAAGGCATGCTTAATTATTTTTCAGCCGAAGATATGACCCTGTTGCCGAGTGACTGCTTATAAAATAAATATTTCATAATTTTACAGAACTTGTATTTGAGAAGTAGAAACTACCGGCATCTATAACAACAAACGTGGACGTCCCTGAAGGCTGGTCACGTCACGTCACGGGCGCTCTTGCAATGGTCAGAGATGTTATTGTTTGGGATAATCGGTGTCCAGTCCCGAGGGATTGGCAGGAAGATGACAAGCTTGCATCTGTCGCGCAAGCAAATATTTACGATGGTGCAAGTTACTAGCTAGATGAGAGAAGAACCATTTGGTAGAGAGTACCTACCTACGAATACAAGCTATTGAAAGATATAATAGAAATGAAAATGTAGGAAATGACGCTCTCATAGCATACCAAGAGCTAAATAATTACTTACATACCGGTACATAATGGTACATAATGGTGGGCTACCAAGCAACTTACAGTTTACAATAGGCAGCAAAAAGAAATTTTACGATTCGAGTTATGCTTTGTTGAGAATTTCAAGAAAATTCTTAGCTTATACGCTTATAGTCCGGTCAATTTAGACCAAAAAATGAGAGTGAAGTTACATAAAGTCCCAACAAGCTGAATTTCAGTGAAATTGTTCAAAATATAATTATAAACAATGTCTAGAAGTTCCCCATCATTCCCCTGTAAGGAAAAAATTTAATTCAAGGTCAAAGGTCAAAAAAATGAGTTTTTCGCGATTTTCAGCAAAACGGTAAGTTTTATCATAGAAGTACCTCAGACAAAAATTGTAGATCATAAAATTATCTATAAAAAATGTATCAATACTTTTTTCTTACGAGCCACCGTTTCTGAGATATAACGATTAAAAAAGTTATAAAAGTCGCGCTAAGTACACTACCTTATAGGTGGCGTGGAAACGTGTGCATATTATGACGATAACAACTTTTATAACTTTTTGAATCGTTATATCTCAGAAACGGTGGCTCGTAAGAAAAAAAGTATTGATACATTTTTTATAGATAATTTTATGATCTAAAATTTTTTTGCGGTATTTTTATGATAAAACTTACCGTTTTGCTGAAAATTGCGAAAAACTCATTTTTTTGACCTTTGACCTTGAATTAAATTTTTTCCTTACAGGGGAATGATGGGGAACTTATAGACATTGTTTATAATTATGTTTTGAACAACTTCACAGAAATTCAGCTTGTTGGGACTTTATGTAACTTCGAATGTCTAAATTGACCGGACTATTATGAGTGAAGTGAAAAGCCAATATTGGTACAGAACCAAACCCAGACGTAACTATAAAACGGGTTATCAGCTTATCCCTTGGACGAAGACTAACGTCACAGTACCTGCTCTTTTTGCGGATTATAATCCGCTAATAGTGGGCATTGTCCGCAGATGACGGACTCACATTCTAAAACATATCCCTTTTGCCAGCGTGACTCTTATTACTCGAGAAAAAATATATGGGACACCAAACAAGGACAATCGGCAAGAGTTGGCGCTTTGTGCATTCTAGGAACCATCGTAAATCATAACTAGAATGCAATAACTTTATCAGCCAAATAGTTGAATGCTGGGACATTGTGGGACCCGCACATTCGCAATTGTGGGAGCTAAGGCCTAGAGCTGCTCCACAATATGAGCCGGAATGAATAACAGATTACAATAACTGGGTAAATCCTGATTATAACGAACAAAACCGTGTGTTTTCAATTCATAAGGAATTCTTAATTTCTCGGAAGGGTGCGTGCCACGGTTTTACGGAGGATTGTAATTTAAATTAATTCAGGGACACACTTTTGGAGTTAAAATATTTTAATTAACATATTTTGAATAATATCTCATGTCCATTTCTAAAGGACATGTGTATTTTCCGGATCAAAATAGGTTCCTTAAAACACCTACTTACCATAAAATAATATTGAATTATCAAATATACAAGAATCTTACGTTTTACATGTAGAATTTACACAACATTTACTTCTTACGAATTTCATGAACAAACACGAGTAAGCCCGTTTCGTTTTTTTTTAATTTTAATAAATAAGGTTTTGTTGCCGTGAGTAAACAACGTTGTTTAAATTTAATTAAAAAATTAAAATAAATAAAAAAAATAAAAAAAAGTTTAAAATAAGTATTAGTATATTAAAGTTTTAAATTTTATTTTGAGGGCGTTGTGTGTATAGTCCATGAATATTTATTTATTTAATCGCAGTTGAGATTACTTCCGGATCCCACAGGTGCAGGTCAAGCAAAAACATTTTCACGAGAGCGATCCCTCAGAAGCTCAATCATGGAGAACACTTTCAAACACTTTGAATTTTTGTATGAGAAAGTTTGCGAATGGCGGTCTCACGATCAACCCATTCTCACATGTTGGTATACAGATTAAAATGTATGCTTCTGAGTTAAGAAAAGGATAAGAAAACCGATGTATTATCCAAGAACCGTTAAAAGTTGTATCTTTGTATGAGAGGCTTGTCATAAAGAAAGTCTGAATTGGAAATATCGTAGTACCTTGAATTTTAGTTTTTATAGCGTGTTTTGCATGGTTGAAAAATAAATAAAATAAATAATTATGTGCTGTATGTAGGTAGGTTATAGGTTTCTAACAGCAAATAATATTCAAAAAATTATTCCCTTTTGAGTTAGTTGTACTTCCCACTCTCTCGTCTCATTCCTTTTAATTTCAATCTTACCATTTCTTGACCAAAATGTGGCAGCGACTTGAGCGACAAAACCCTTTATCTAAAATCGATGAAACATCTAGCAAGTAAGAATAGGTTGAAAAGCTGACAAAATTGGCACAACGTAATCTGTAATAGAAATCTCACGTCATGCAGGACTTTACAAAGGGACAATGGTCAGAAGGTGTGAATGGATCAGCCAACAGATTTTTAAAATGTCAAATGCTGATGATTTCGTTCGTTCCTCGCAGTTGATAGATAGATAAACTTATTTAGTACTCAGTTGGTATTGATTATATCGTCAGTTTAGCTCCATGTGTGCATCGCCGAGTCATTAGCGCACTTGTGAACGCGAGAGGGAGAACTCTCCCTCTCCCTCTCTTAGAAATACTTGCTGACCTAACTAGGTCAGCAAGTATTTCTACCATCAAGGAGGGAAATAAATTACTTACGGCTAAATCGAGTACCTACTTTTATGCGATAACCTGGGGCTTTATTCTCAGTTTTACTCTAATAGGGATGACGTCATATCTGGGCCGAAAACTCAGTGCACCCACTGATGAAACGAGTTTTCGACGTCATTTTGGCGCCATCCCAATTAGAGTAAAATCTCTAGTGAACTGAGCATAAGGCCCCTGTGCTGTTTCTAGATCTAGAATCTATAATACGCATCCAGTGTTCGAGAATGGTATTATATTATGCTAAGTACATCTATTTAGCCGTATTATCACAAGGAATAGTAACACTTTGTCCTGTGTTTATATTACATGTTTATAATCGGTAATCATTAAAAATACGTAAGTAGGTATACTTAGTATTTTACAAATCCTAAACACACAATCTCACGCACACAGCGCGGCTCCGAAACATCTCATATTTCCAAAACAGTTACAATTCAATATTATCACCTTTTTTGCTGTCCCTACCGCTCCCTCGGGACGCGCCTGATGCGGAAGGGTTTCGCAAATGACAGGCGCGTAACAATAAAACCGCAAATATTATTCTTGACCGCAAATTCTGCGCTAAACGACTTTTAACTTTGCCACCTTCAGTTACAGTTCTAAATACTGGCCAGTTACTTCGCCTTGGATTATAAAAAAAATTGCTGTGGTATTAAAGTCTTTTCTGCGTTAGAAATAAGGATGATAAATAGTAAATGAGATGTGTGCAGCTGTAATCAGCAGATGTGACATTATGGGTCCTCTATTTAGAACAGTTATTGGAGTTCCTATTTACTGTTATTTTCTGAAATAGTTACACCTAAGTGAAATAGCATAGATATTTATATCTATGCTATTTCAACTGAGTTAACTTAACTGAGTTTTTATATAGTTATAACTATATAAAAACTCAGTTAAGTTTGGCCAGCTGGAGGATATGTTATAATGTAGGTGAGGTATAGTTCATCGAGGATGTAGGTAGTTAATTTGATTCATATCACAGGTCACAATCACAAGACACAGTTCTATTATGTTGTACAAGTTTACTCGACTCTGAATTAATAAGACTCCAGTGTAAGTTTCCTGACAGTTTTTCATTTTTTCAAAATGAAACAGAAATAACTAAATTTATAAGAGGATTAAAATCATATCTAGTCAAAAAATGTCTCTACTCAACTGAAGAATATTTTGAAAAAGAATAATATTATTATATGTACTATCGGCAAAATTTCCGCCTCACCACTTTTGAAACTGTTTCGCTTGCAAGCAATTAGCTACCTGACCTCGTCTTTTTCTTTTGTCTTCTTATTTTGACCAACCAGCGACCTAAACATCTATTTATTTTTATGACGGCCCATTGTTTTTATAACTTTTACACCCGAAATAATTTGCTTCCATTGGTGTTCAAAAATTAACGGCTAGTTGGTTTACAGGAAATGCACCCTTAAGGTGGTAAGGCAGAACTTTTGCTGATGGTACCTACTTAAGATAAGTTTAAGCGCCCAAATATAACATTTTTGCGATACCTGAAAAGGGTGAATAAGTTTTAAAGTGCCTCTGACTTTAGCATAAGACCAAATTGTAACACTTATTTTGGCAAATAAATGTATCTTGTATCATTGATATCAAAAATGTAGATATGCATTACACTCGAGTCTCGGTTCAAGTTTACAAGCCTTATATTTCTTGGTCATGCTCAAAACCTGGATATCTGAGGGGTGCAGTCGGAGTAATCTACATAATATCAGCATTTGTGTGCTATATATTACTCTATATAAAGGGTACCTAATATGTTGCACACAGGCTTCAGTATGATATCTTTCTTTTGTTAGAATTTAGGTAAGTAGGTACAATAAATGTCCGTGCCCAGCTTATTGTGAAATTGGTTATTTGGAATGAGCAAGGGCAGCCACATTATTATGATTTTAAAAATTAAAACGGTAGGTATACACACAATATCATTATTCCTCACTTAAACCTAGTACCTTATACCTAAATAGATTCTACCTAGACCGACTAACCTTAAAACACTAAAGTTTGCTAAAATAGCGTGAGTAAGACAATTTGTAGTGTTTTATTACCTTTAAGTTGTGGACATTGTGCTCTGATTCCCGTTGATAGTAATGAGAATCCTTTTCGGATAAAATTCATCTGAAAAATAGTCAAAACAAACCTTGAGACAGTAATATACAACGCTGTTATACACTATGAAACATACAAGTTTCGAATAATAGACGCCAATGTTATTTTATTACCTTATTGTGGCCAAAGAAAAAATATTTTACTTAATTTACGGATTACTTATTCCAACGCCTATCCTGTTTACAAAATTTCATAACCTAACATTTTTGACATCATAGTGCAACAGCTGATTGGCATTGACAGTTATTTTACTAGTGCTGCTAGTAATAAATAATAGTTTACTGCCATCTAGCGTCCAGTAGCATTACTAATATTACTATTTTTAAAATTAAAATATAGATGGCTCTTTTTACAATTCTTTTAGTGGTTCAGGATTACGCTAGATGTCACTGTACAGGCTTCAAATGGGCTAGAAGCTCTGAGACTACTTCTTGATTTGACTAAATAGCAGTTATGACTACATCGCTTTCTACCTGAATCTTTCAAATTCAAATTCTTTATTTACTAATAATAAAATAACATTACTAACATGTTGTGCCGACCCCGCCTAGCGCGGGATAAGGGCAGGGAAATGATGATGATAAAACATAACAGGCTATAGTACTAGCTCAAAATAGCTTTTAAAAATGAATCCCTTATAATTTTTGTAAGTACCTACCTATAGGGTAGTACAGTAGGGTATCTAGCTAACATTATCACTGTTGTTTAGAAAAAAGAAAATACGTTCAGAGTCGACGCGACATGCTGAGTCTGTTAATAATAATTAGGTTTCTCTGCTTTGATAGTGTACAAAGGTTTTATTATAAAATCTAATTAAATAAATCAAACCACTTTAAGTACCCAGGTTCCCTATTCCGACGCTAATTAAATTGGAGAAAAAACGTTTCAGGGGTCTACGGCGGCGCGGTGCTACGAGTCTACGAGACTATTCTACGAAACGGTCTACGACGCGACGCGACGCGACGCGACGACGACGACGACGTGCACGCGCTGAGGTGGGCCAGGCAGTGGGCTCAATGGGAATAAGCCATACCTGCGTCTCGTATCCTTCTGACTATTCTGTGTACTGTGCTACTAAGTAGATATAGGCACCAGCTGATTGTTCTGGCATGGTTCTAAGCTATGTTTGGTAGAAATCGTTGCCGTACCCCAGTTATAAGGATATTCATCTGATCTGAAAGCCGGGTTTCACAGGCATAATAAACGACTTTAAACATTCAGATTTGATGAACATTTAATTTACTTATATTTATTTTATTCATAACAATTTTTGGCATAGTACTTATTTGAAATTATTTTAACTCAGGCGTAGTATTAAAATTATAATTAAAATAAATAATCATGCTTTAAAAAAATCAGGGTTTTGCTAAGGTCCTTAATTTTAACTAATTACATAGTTTGCTTAAATGTAATAAGATTTTTTTAAAAGTGTTAAATAAGTATAAAATATTGCAGTTTCTGCGAAAGCGTACAAATTAGGGAGACACGCCATCTCTCTGACAGATGTAGGGCTGATGACGCGAGCACCAGAACTCTCTGAAGCCAGGGTTGTGAGCGTCCACACCCACGCAGTGCGGTTCTGATGGGGCATCACTGGAATATAAATGATTATTACAATCTTTGATTCGAAAAAAGCCTATTCAACAAAAAAAAACTACTTGAAAAAAAGAGGAGGTTCTCATGTCGTCTAGGATTTTACTGTCACATAAACTTGAAAGTCAAGATTTGCCTAGCATTTTATTACGTAAATGTTCTGATAAAAGAATCGATAGGTACCTACTCTAGCATAGAATTTAGTACAGATACCTATTCAAACAGAATGTATGCGTGAGTCCGGATGCGAATACAGACCTAAATCCTTGAAGTCGGTTTTTTAAACTTATATTATGTGTTGTAACCCTACTCCAAAATCGCTTTACAAGCTTCTACAAGCAGAAAGCCATCCGCCATTACCTAATCAAGATAGAGCTTTTATCCTATTTAGAATTCAGACAGGATGCTAATGAAATTGCACCGTTTGCCTGTAACTCCTGTCTATCTTGATCCTAGGTCTTAGTACCGATTTTATACCTATCCTAAGGGACTTATTCTAGAAAACGTTCGATAACACTTGAAAAGAATATGACGACGTCATAATTCGGGAGAAAAATGTAAAATCCATGTGGTTCTCCGTGTCTTCCAAGATGGTATTGATATTTGGAGTATTCTCGACATTTTGTCGAACGTTTTGGACAATAGCACCCTTGCCTTTACATTCCTATTTCCAGTGAGCTACCTGACAGGACTACTCGGTACTTTACTGCAAATTGCATTGTACGCTTCGATGGTTCAGAACTTTGGCACAAGCAATACTCCACGTTAAATAGGTACCTATTTATTGCCAGTGGGCTATCACATCTATCGCTGCGAATTTACAATTATGTCGGTGATCTAAGGTTCAATCGCAATAAGTTTGATGATAATCAGAAAATCCACGCAAAATATTAGCTCCAGATAAAGTTTGATTCGAAATAAAAGCTAGCCTAAAGCGCCTCCCTGCGGTACCCCGCGTTCATTTATACATTTACTGTTTATTCCTCTCGTGGGCATTATATCGAATCACACGTTTTTGGTGCAGAGGTTGTAAAATTATTTATTTAGCTTTATCTACATAGCTTTAGAACTTATACAACTTCTCTTCGTCTGTTATTGTTTCGGGGTTTGGTTTAGAATTAACTTTTTCATAGTAAGCTTTTTACCTATATGAGTCGCCATTGCTTCCTGACCATCTGCTGAAACCAGTGGTTTCAATGTTTTCACCTGTAAATGTCAATATGTCAATCCTCAAGAAATTAATAACAATCTAATCTAATCTAATCAACTCAATAGTGTTTTTTTAGTACCTATGAGAAAAGTATCAATCATAATCTTATTTCCAATCGCAGAAAAATCGTGCCAGAAACGTTGTCCTCGCTATAGTCATAGAAATAAGTAAATAAACGGTGACGGTGAGTTACCATCTATGGTCTTCCACGTGGTGTAGTGGTCGAGGTTGCTGACCCCGAGCCAGACGAGCAGCTTGTAGTCCGAGCCCACCACGTCGTGGTAGCTCATTCCACGGACCAGCTTCTGGATGAACGAGAACTCCTCCTGGAAACCAAAGGAAACTTGAACCCATGAGACCTGGGCACGTATTCTGATAAAGACGCGATAGTCCAGCATACATTCTTATACAAAACTATCAAAAAACCATTGCTTGAGCAGTCAATGCGAATTCTGATCTGAACAACTTCCACACGACGGTTTCAGTGACAAATTAGGGTGCTATAAATTGGGTACCAAATATGGACCTTACATTTGCATGATCTATAGGAAATTTCAAAGAAGTATTTTGGTCTTTTAGAGGATATAGAAATAAATAAATAAATAGAAATAAAGCGTTTACTTCTATATATAAATATATAGAAGTAAACTACTATCAAAATTCATTTAAAAATCTAATAATCAAGGACTTCTTCCAAATTTAATTAATTAGTTTATATTTTACTCAAGTGTGTTGTTTCATTATGTATTATATTCTTATTGTCAAATTAATATCTACGTATCTATCTATGTATTGGTATTTATTCGATGTAGTTTTGTAACGATTTATATGGTTTACTTTTCTTTTTCTTCACTTTAGTTATTATATTCTCTGTTAGGCTTCTTACTTTTCCGAATTGAACTCGCATCTTTTTATTCGTACTATAAGTGAAAACTCTTTTAGGCTTTTTCGTGCTATACTTCCTCTGTTTATACTCTTATTTAATAAGCTGTTTGTTTTCCACATAAAATAAAATAAAATAAAAATAAAAAAAAACCTGCCTTCATTTTAGCATGAGATAGAAGTTAAAAGTAACGGAGACATGACGCAATGATCAGCATTTGTTGTCTTTGGTTCCATAATATATGAGTCATATAGAAGTAAAGGTAGCAACATCCCTTTTTTTTTCATCCACATTGTATTTCTTATTTTTGGAAAATAGAGAGTTTATTCAATAATTCTGGTGGTGGTATATCTGATAATAACATCATTGGTTATTATTATTGTAACTCATAATTACTATTCTGCTACTACGCCTACTACACGCAAAGAAAACAAAAAAAAATGCCTACCGTCATTTTAGTAGACATGGATGTTGCTACCTTTGCTTCTATATGACTCATATATCTTGAGGAGCCTACCTCAGATTTAGGAACAGCAAGTTTAGCTCCTTCTTCAGCGCAGAGCTGCCTCGCCTTGTCCCAGGGCTGTGCCTGGTACACCAGCCGGTAACTAACGCCATTGGCTTTGTTCTCGATGTATCCTGAAGTAAAAATAATGGAAAATTCTAGTTTAGACTCCTTTTTAATGAAACTAGATTAAGACAAAGCTTCTATTTCTTAGACATAAGAGATACTTTAGCAAAACATTTTCAAACTCCTAGAGCTATTTGCTTAGCCTCATTATATTATCTGTGTCCTCACCTTTATTAGGCTGACCGTAGACAACAGTAATCAAAGACACAGTGAGTAGGTACACCAAAAAGTTTCTGAAACCAAATCACATTTTTATGAATTCCTGAAAATATGCTGGTCAAAACGAAACCTGAAAATCCTGATACTTGCCTTTTAAATAATTTTGCAAAACCAAAGTAAAATAAAATTGGTATTAATATGCTATATCATCACATACCTACCTACTTCTACATAATCCCTATAATAGGGACGTTCTTCATGCTAATGTAATCGGATAGGGCCCTCAGACCTTCGTAAGCATGTATTTAGAATACTTTGAAAAGTATTACCGTATATTAAGAAGAGATTATAAAACAAAAGGGTCCAGAGAAAAAGGTTGACATCTTTTTATCCCGGGAAAGGAAAGTAAATAGTCCTGAAGCTGAAACCCTGAGGGATCTACATTTCCGTTTCGCTAATCTCATAATATTAGACCGCAAAGTTACGTTACAGGCAAATTCTACCATTATGACGACTTATATTGCGTAGGTGGTGGCTAACCGCTAAAGGTGTGGGTTTGATTTTCGCGGTGGGAAAAATCTTTATGTTTTGCGCATTTATTTGTTCCGAGCCTGGGTGTTCAGAAACTTTCAGAAACTACCAAGTACCACGGTAGGTACTAGGTAGTTTCTGATACCCTCGATACATGGAAACCACTATGCATGGAAACCTCTATGTTCTCTATCGTAAAACTCGGGTAGGAAAGTCTGCATCAATTCGGATATTTATTCGACCCAATCATGAACTAATTCTCTTACCTCATCTTGAAATAGTTCCCAGTATTATTTTCACTTGGATGTCACAATATAGGTAATCTGCAAAATATTTTGTGTATGTAACCCACTTTATATTCTCCAGGATGGAACTGTTCTGAGTCTTCTTCCTCCACTGACTTCTCTTATCTCCACAAGGTTGTCGGTCGGTACTACCAAAAGTAGGTTAAAACATAAACATCTTTGACCTGCCCAGCAAGCTGAATTTGCTGCAAATTCATGAGCTTAAATATGGACCTAGGTAAAATTTAAAGGTCATATTTTAACCTACATAATATTTTTTTTATTCATAGGTACATCATCAATCAGCACTTGACAAAACCCTAAAAAACGGTGAATGGGCGGCGCCTGCGCTGTGTCGGCCATTCACCTCATTCCGATTCAGAAAGTCTCAATTACAAACGCCTATAAATCACGATTCAGACAAAGATAAAAAAAATAAATCACCTAGCTACCTACCTCCTAATTAATAAACGTCGCACAATCACTTTCTTTTCTACTTTTTCTACAAAAACACTTAAAACGAACACTGTGTTGTGTTTGAGATATTGTGGATGACTGCCGGCTAACGGTATCCGTTCGACGACGCGCCTTTCTTTCTGGGTTAAAAATAAAATCACTGGTTTGCTTGTCTAGACATTTTTCATTCATATTTTAAACGCCTGGTCACCTACCTACATTCCAAGAGATAAGTAAGTAGTACCTACCTAAGGTGTCATTGTGTGGGTGTGGACTGCGCGTGTGTGATCCACTCCCTACCTTCGTATGTGTGCATGTTATGTTGTTTTGTTTTTGCTTTCAGCAATAAATAAACATACAGTAAAATGGGGACCAAATAATAAGCTTAGAAATAAATAAATAGTTTAATAGAGCAACGTTACAACAGAATATACTTCAACTAGTTTCAACTACTTCCCATACGCATAAAAGCCATGTCCAGAGCCGTGTCCGCCGTAGAACAAGCCGACGCCGTGACCGCCGTAGAAGTTTCGGTATTGATTCGATGGTTCGTCATTTTCTTCCTTATTCTTCTCCACTCTATAATGCCCTACCTTCTCCACTTTGTGATGCCTCTGCAGCGGAATCACCGACAAATCATGAACCGGTACCAAGTGCTGGTGTATCGGTATAAAAACCGGTATTACCGAAGTGGAATGCGTCACGTTTGCGTTCGGAGAAGTATGCGACACCGAGTGGTGGCTAATCACAGGTATTTTTGCATGATCTTTAGTCACCTGCTGTATTGCGCTTTGGATTATGTTCTGTCGTGGAATGACGTGTAATTTGGAGTGGAAGTAAAACTGGGATAGCGGTATCGGAGATATAAGAGGTACGTTCTGACCGTTGTTGTTGAAGATTATATGCTGTGGTAGGACCGTTACCGAGTGAGAACCGGAGTTTTGGGCGAATACTGGTATTACGCGGGTACCGGTATTGTGTAGTGACGTGTAGAGAACTGGTTGGGTTCCCAGAGAGGCGAGGTCTAGCGGAGACCTCTTCATGCGAAGCGGTATGTTGGTGGCTCGGCGCACCTGGACTAGGATGATGATGAACAGCGTCAGTCTCGTCACCATCTGGGAACCAAATAAAGTAGCTTAGACCTGCTGTCATGGGGAATGCCTAGTGGTCTGGCTGAACCTCCAGAGCGCTGGTTCTTTTCCGTCAGCGAGAGTCGTGTTATAAATGACCTGAATAAGTTTCTTTTCACATCTGATTGCTGTGGTAGGTAGGTAGGTAGGTAGGTTAGGTACCCATTATGATTCTTTATTTCTCATAATTTCTCACTGTTCGGTGTGTTCTGATGTAAGTAATGACTAATGCTTATTCATTGTTTACAGCTAAAGTCCATTGAGTGAGAACGTGCCTTGTGAGAAAATGCACTGTGTCCATCACTTTGAGACCTATAGGTGTTGTGCATGTAATTGCGCCGGCGTCCATACCCTACAACCGGACCACAGTAGTGCGACCGTCACTGCTGAGTAGCAGAAATAGGTGGTAGTACTTCCCTGGACGATACTCCACCATGCTCTACCACAACAAGCTCCTACCACTACTGTATTTTGTTTGACACTGCAAGTGGCTATTACATTTTGATCTGTAGAGTAATGTGCCAGGTTGAATGCCACTACCTGTAGAGTGTGCAGTGCGCCAGACCGGTCAGTAAGCTTCACTAATTACTTTATAGTTCGCCACTAATCTCAATTGAAAAAGTTCATCTCTCACGAAACGCCAGATATATCGAATTTGATAAAGTGTTGCGTCCTGTGGTGGTTTTCAACACTGTTTTTTTTATATTCTGTCTTTTATTTTATAGGTATTCTGGAAATAAATAAATAAATAAATAACATGTACATAGCTAATATATAAATAAAATAATAAATATTTATGGACATTTCAAACGACGCTCTCTAGTCCCAAACTAAGCAAAGCTTGTAATATGGGAACTAGATGCTGATAGAATACTTTTTTTTTTGTAAATACATACTTATAATACATAGTAACACCCAGGCATAGAACAAACATCTATGTTTGCCACGCACAAATGTTTGTTTTTAGTGGGGATCGAACCCACGACCCACAGCACGGAAGGCAGATCCATTGCCGACTGAGCTGTGACGCCTGTCAAGCTAAGCTAAGCTGTATAAAATGTTCGTTGTCACTTTTATTCAAACTGAGGGATAATTATCTGCATAAAATCTAATAAAATTATCATTAGAATCAACAAAATCGCAATCAGATACCTCAGTAAGTTTTTAATCCTTTTTAATTATTTATACTTAGAGTTAGTTTTTTTTTATAATGTTAGTTAGTTATTATTAGGTTAGCCGAATAATTTGCGTTTTCATTGTGATTTCGTCCAGAGTATTTAGGTATTACAAAATAATAACTGTTGCATTGCGTTTTTGCTACGAAAAATAAATATTGGTAGGTATAATTTTATTTTCTATTTATCTTTAAGCTTACTCGGTCGGCTAGTTCGACAGTCAATGAGCTCATTAGGTTTAGCCGTAATACCTTTGCAGACTCATTGGACTCTTCACGAAGCCTCCTTTATATCCTCTGACGGTGAAGCCTTACAAGGTAGTGTGTTTTTTAAACGTTGCAGGTCTTAAGGTAATACCAGAACTAAAAAAAATGGTTAAATTGGTAGTACCTTAGGTACCCAGTACCCACCTATATACTACCTACCTAGTACGCAATTACAGCTAAGCAGTACTGCAGGGGTATGCCAATCAAAGTTGAACTGCAAGTTATTCTGTGACTAAATAGTGACAATTATGACGTCATTTGGTGTGTTTTCGCGCATATTTTGCTGTCAAGTGTCTAAAAAGAATGATACGTGACCTGAAGAAATTACACTGGGCAGTGAAATATAACTTGACAGCAAAAGATTGGCATACGGGTCCTATTATTTTTTTAATGCTAAAGAGATTACCCACCTAGTTTTTGTGAAATTGAAACTGATTTATAGCGAAACTTTTAATTTGAACTGTCACCAAATAAGTTATTGCTATTTTGGAAAGTTGCAGAACTGCAAATTCAAGGTATTTTTAGACGGGGTCAAACAACTAAATATTTTAATAAGTCTAATTCGATTACAACTACTTAATGAGTTTTCTAAAGATTAAACAAAGTTTAATAATAAAAAGATGTCTGTAAAAGCTTTGAATATGGCAGCTAAGGCTGTGTCCACACTGACGCAGACACGACACGACACTTACACGACATTGTCGGAGACCTAATTATATATCTTTAGTAAGTACTACACGCTTTCACGTGATGTCGGCGCCACCATCGTAACCGCAAGAACGTAATGTAATGTAAAATCATTGCTTAGGTTACTCAAAATGTTGAACACAGCACATTTTCAACAATTCAAACGATATTTTGTAGCTTCTCTAACTACTAGAGATATTTCTAACAAGAAGACAAGGTTCGTAAGACCTTTTAAATCATGTACTTACCTCCTCAAACAACTATCCGATCTGTATTTTCAATAGTTCCTTGTATTAGAACTTGTAACTTCTTAGGAAATTAATTTTATCAATAAAAGGTTAATTTGAGCGTATATATCACAATAATACCGTTGTCTGTCTGTTTGTCACAGCGATTTATTTGCATAATAGCAATGTGAGGAAAACAGGTCCGTGCGGTCTACTTTGAACTCATTCCGAATGCAAGGACATCCAAAGAGTATTTTGGAGAGAGTGTACAGAAGCACCTACCTATCAAAAATTGCGTTTTGATCAGTTTTGATCATAACTCATGGGTTTGTAGGTAAATAAAAAAATAAAATAAATATTCTTGGACTTTACACACAACGCCCTCTAGTCCCAAACTAAGCATAGCTTGTGATATGGGAACTAGATGGCTGATAGAATACTTACATATTTTTTTTTTTGTAAATACATACTTATAATACATAGTAACACCCAGACATAGAACAAACATCTATGTTTTCCACGCACAAATGTTTGTTCTTGGTGGGGATCGAACCCACGACCCACAGCACGGAAGGCAGAGCTATTACCGACTGAGCTGTGACGCCTGACTAACTATTACACGCACATGAGACTCGACACCTTTATACTATGTCTCAGAGTGATGGGCGTAGTGCAATGCATCGTTATAGGCAGTGGTTACCACTTAATATCAGGTGGGGCATTAGCTTGTAATACCATTTATTTGTGTAAAAAAAACCATGTTTAAATATATTGGGTTGGGGTATTTTATTGCACACTGCGTGATTAGATTCTATTTACAATGATTAGGTACATTTGGTTTTAGCCAGTGTAGGTTTCTGCACGTTTCGATAGGCAATCGGTCGTCTCCTGAGCCGAGAGTTTTATTTGGTTACTCAGACTCACGGCTTTGATCTTATCACAGTTTGAACGTGACATGAACGGTTTGGTGAATGCCCAGTCATATCTGTGCGATACTCTTTGCGCACCTTCGGTATCCGAAATACTATGCTGCGTATTATTTATTCTGTGTCAAAGCACTTGCATTGCAATCACAAACTCGTTTTAATATTTAAAAACATTGTAAATTAATAAAACAAGTACAGTCAAGGATGAAATTGCGAGTAACCATAACCGAATTTTGATTGATTTTCATTTCTTTGTGTATTGTACGCCCGCAATGGGCAGACTGTTGAAACTTTCCGTTTATAACATCTATTTTACACAGTTTTACAATGAATAATTCTTATTTCATATTTCTGATATAATTTGCAAAGAATCACTTACATCCGGTCATAGCCGTAATTTCTTTATTCAATAAAATCACGAGGATCATTTGGAATCGTCTTATATAACTAGGTGATTCTAGGTGTCAGTTCCACGTGACCAGAGCCTAGAAGAACGGGCAAGAAACTACTGCCTGGTTCCTAGCGTTTTTTGTATGATCTTTTTTACAAAGAACTTTGAAATGTCATCGGTCTATCGGGCGTCTTCTTGCTTGTACTCGTAGATACCTATGTATTTCCGGTAGACGTCAAAGAGTAGGTGCCTACGCTAAGTACCTAGTTAGTAATCAGCCCAAAAAGCTCCCAGGAAGCACATTGAGCAATTAAGTAAGCTGTAAACAAACTAAATCGCTAAAGTAAATTCGGAGGTCGGGAGACAATAACAGAGTATTTTTTGTGTGTTTTCCTGTCGTGAGGTAAACTGTCGGGACCTGTGCAGCATCACTTAGTAGCCTCTAGATGCTGTTCATACGTTTGGGTAGTACATACTAATGGACCAGACTCCAAGAGAACTATGAAACAATGACAATAAATTGCCGAAGAGAATATTGTATCACATTGTACGACGATGATGCGGTGGGAGGAGTGCGGGTTTGATCCCCATCACAGGAGTTTTATGACTAAATTAGGTATCTACAGTTAACATATTATCTATCTAAGATTTTTTTTTTTATACATTATAGACAAACTTTTGACCGCAATCTCACCTGATGATAAGTATTTAGTATTTAAAACCATATTTTTCTTTTCGTAGTTGAGACACGAAAGCAATTTTGAAACTTGTTCTCATTTAGGTACCTACAATATAGGGTTCTTACCTTATCAGCCAAAACCTGATTTTATTATTTTTTATTTTTCACGATAACACTATCTTTTTTCCGTTTTCACTCCGAGCCTTTGTATGTTATATTGTCAATGTGGTGGTGACTGGTGCCATGGTCTAGCTTTGACGGTCTACTGCATCCCGAACAAATGTGGGCTGTGCTTTACCGTGTTTGAGGACATAGTGGTAGCGGGTAGCGAGGTCTCAGCTTATGCGCTCGCTCAAACTTCATCGCTACCGTAATCTTTTCTCTCAAATGTTGTAGAAGCGTCTTCAGTGGACGTGTTTAGTGAGATAATGCATTATTATGAGCACTGGTTACTACTTGACATCAGGAGGGCTATCGGTTTGATTACAAAGAAACTACTTCATAAATATGTAAAGAAGGACTATAGGTCTACTCTACGGGGTGGGGTGTATCGAACATTACGCGCCGCATAGAGTGACCGTTCTATTCTAACCATTATAAGCCAGCACTGTACAAGTAGGACATAACACGTGGGTCAGAAAGTGTGTAATAAGGTGATGATAAAGAAAAGTGGAAAATTAAAACTGAAACTTCACGAAAGGCGGTGAATGATAGAAAGAAAATCATAAAAGCAGGGGGTTTTTTATACTACTAAGGTAGGTAAACAAGCATACGGCCCGCCTGATGGAAAGCGGTTACCGTAGCCTATAGACGCCTGCAATACTGGAGCCATAACGATAACACGCGTTGCCGACCCCTTAAGGAGTTTAAAACGCCCTTCTTGAAGCGCCCCATACTGTGCTTTCGACGCTGATGCTTAGTTACCGCTGCGTTGGTAGCCACACTCGTTGTAAGCTTGTAGTATGCAGCCGGCGTGTGGGGAAAGGTCACATTACCGTCTCTGCAGTCCTTGGTTATGATATCAATGCAATATAAGGCGATGATAAGTAGATTAGTTTATTATTTTTGATTATATTTTACGATGTCGAATTACCCGCTCTAACTTTTTTATGGATAACATTGCAGAACAAGCTGATGGCCCACCGGATTTTAAGCGGTTACCAGCCTGTAGATAATTGCATTTATTTACCTATTAATTTTTTTAATAAATACCCTTCCAAAACTTTTTATTTGCACAATGCATCAGGTGGGTAAGGTGAGTATACTCGTACCTTCTTGGCAAAATGTACGGAACAGCTAATTTGAAATACGATGTAATTTTGCTTCCTGCCCCCGTATGCCAATCTTTTGCTGTCAAGTTATATTTCACTGCCCAGTGTAATTTCTTCAGGTCACGTGGTACAATTTTGTACCACGTGATCATTCTTTTTAGACACTTGACAGCAAAATATGCGCGAAAACACATCAAATGACGTCATAATGTCTCTATTTAGTCACAGAATAACTATGAGTTAGTATGAACTGACCATGATTTAAAACTTTGTTGCAGTTCAACTTTGCAGTTCAACTTTGATTGGCATACCCCTGCTGGAATAAATCATTACCTATGAATTATTTTATTTATTTATTTCCATTCACTTACATCTATTATTTATTAGTTTCGTCCAGCCTATTGGTTTCGTAGGAAATGTGGTTCATATTGACGAGTTCTACTAGACCAATCTACTACAATCACCAAGAAACAAGATCTTCTAGCGACTCAAAAATCTCATTCAAGTGACCTTTTCAATGGGTACTCCAAAAAATATAAAATTCTCAATAGGTATCTGCTTTTGCCTGAATGGATGAGGACGTTATCCCTTCCTACTACTTACTAGTTACTACTACTTACCTATAAAGAACGAAACGTGCTACTGAGCACGTTCTTAGAATAATCTATACTTTAAATTTAAGTTAGAGTATTCTACTCCTGTATTGCCTGTATTTCGGCTAGATCGTAATAGTATTAAGGTACATTCTATCAATAGCAATGTTCCCTAGCAAAAAAAAAAATTAAAAACTCTTTCGAAAATACCCTGGTTAGATTTGCAAAAATCTGTTTCACAAGCGATCGTTGTCCACCTCATCATAGTTTTTACCCTTTACTCTGTACATTTGGAATGTTATCGTGTTCTCAAAATTCTTTTAAATAGGTGTTGACCGCCTAGCGACATGATGGCAAAGATTTTTTTATAAGATCATTACTTGATGGTCTTGTTCTCGGCCGACAAACGTAATTAAACAAATTCAAAGTTGTTGTGATAGCACATGGCATTCGGATCTTATATGAACAACAAAAATATTAAGTAGCTACTTATGTTTTGATTGGAATTTGTACTGATATCCATTGTTTACAATCACGTGTGACTATATAAAAAGTAAGCTTCACGTCGACAGCTCAGTTACAAACAAGCAGCCTCACTTACCTGAGAGATTTGTACAAGCAATGTGAGTAAAGTGTAATAGCTACATACTTATTGTAGGGTTAATTATAACTTTAAGGATTTTTAAAAGTTATTGTTTCTATTCTAAAATGCCTGAAATAGGTACTTAGGTTATTCCCCCGTCAACACAAAAAACGGCTCGAGATTCTGTCAAGTGTTATGCTAGTGCATTGCGGAAGGTGAAGGGTATACCTACAAAAGTAAATAGAGTAGGTATAACATGGAGGGGTTTTTAGTCGGTTCGGTTTGCCACCATTACTAGCTGGTGAGTTCGACACTCACGCCTCTATCTCTTCTCGGGATGCATAATGCATTTTGCTACCGTAACAAGTAGGTATAATAATTAAATTAAAAAATTTAAAAATCCCCTAATGTTTTGACCGATTTTAATGAAACATAAATAAGAACACTCCCGACCCGACTAAATAAAACCAAATCAAAATTGGTTCATCCGTTCAGGAGCTACGTTGCCTCAGACACACACACACACACAGAGACAAGTCAAACTTATAACACCCCTTCGTTTTTGCGTCGGGGGTTAAACATGAACTTGTGTGTCCACCTGAACATTTGAAAAAGTACAAAACTGCCTACTTTTGTGCTTGACTATACTTGAATATTACAGGTGGATCGTGACGGTTATATTGGTGAGCTGGTTGTGCGGCGTGTGGCTGCAGCTGTCGACGAGCATGCGCTGGGTCGACCACATCGACAAGGATGACATGGACATTTACTTCGACCGCGCCGTCATCATCATCATTAAGGATCCGGATCCTAAAAGTTACCTGAAAACCCACAAAGACCTCGCCCTGGGCGTACTCATCAGCAATAATACAGTTCTCACATCTTTCAACCCCTTCAGAAAGTACATTAAGATAAAAGAAAAGAGGTTTGATGTCACAATATCAGTACTTTACGAACGACAGATATCCGATTGGAAAGACATTAAATACACCTTGAAAAACTTCAGTGTTGACTGCGCTCGGCAAGTCATCCCGATTCCCGACGAAGAGGTCCTCTGGCTTATGGATGACAAAAAGGAGAACAGTCCTTTACACGACCTGATGGTGATACGGTTGGACGAGAACTTGACGCTCATACCTCATGACCCGAGCCTGTACTCGTTCGATCAGTACGCGCGGAGTGGCGTGGACACGCGGACCGCTGGCCCGATGCAAACGTTGCTCGCAAATCTTGGGCAAAACTTGGGCAGGGACATAAAATTTGCTTCTCTTGGCTTCATCAATCGTAAGCATATATCCAAGTCTTGTAAGATGCGTTCGCATACATTTGACCCCGAAGACAACGTGGTGACTGACTGCGACGGTTGGATTCCTCGGCAGTGGGGGCTCTTCATCTGCATCCGCAACATTGAGAACTTCGAAAGCCTGGGCTCCGGGGCGCTGCTCATCCACAATGACCGCATATTCGGAATCGGCGCTTTTATGTTAAAGAAAGGAAACAGCAGCATTCTCGTATTCACCGACGTGAGGGAGTATCGACACTTGATCTTAAACGCTTGTACGATGTATGACCAGACATTGGGGCAGGATATTTCCATTAATTTCACAAGGACCACTACACTACCTACAACGACTGTAGAAACTACTACAGATGTATGTGATAATGTATTAGATGGATATTGTGCCAAAAGGCGTCTATAGATTGTTGTGTTGATTGAACTAACAGGCAATTGGCATGCCGCTACCCCTGTAGCGGAAACGAAATGCGACGGTATTTTCCTCCCTTAAAAAAAAAGGATTGTCACACGTCACACCCAATAAAGATTTGTACTCTTGCTTGACGCTGTTTTGTCAGCTATATAGATAACAGTCGAGTGTTGTATTATGTATTGCGTGGGTCTTCAAGAATAAGAAAATTCATCTATATTGGATTGTGATCTGCATTATCAAAATCGAACCCGTGACTCCGAACAACTCTTTTCTACTACAGCCGTTTAGATTCCCCCTTTTAGAGGGCGCTCGAGAGTATTCACCCCGTTTATTGGAAGAACTAAAATTATCCAGCAAAGCACTGGTACAATCGAAGACACATCCACCTATACTGTTTGGATTTAGAAGTATTAGAAGTTGGACATGGCGAATCGTGCGAGAGGGACGACCAGTGCGTTTGTGTAGGACGGGCTGCGAGCGCGGCGCGTGTCTACGCATATTGCGTTCCCTTTCTAACGATTCTCTGCATTGTATGTAGCGTAGTGATGGTTGTATTGGGTGTATAACCTGACCTGTGGCCGTGTGTGCCAGTGAATGCCAGTGAATGGCCGATTTGCGTTCAAAAACATCACGAAGGTTTCCAAACTTCTGAGTTATTCGGAACTGAAATAGTACACCTCCCTACCTACCTACTACAATTTCATCTCCAACCCTACAACTTGAAATCAACCCTTTCATTGTAACTGGACCTTTAACTGCTAGAGTACCTATCGCTAACAAGTAAAATAAATTTTCTATCCTCAAAGGTAGGCACGTCATTATATTTTTTAAACAACTTGACTGGCTGAGTTTAATTTGAGATAAAAAAAGATAGGTAGGTACTTAACTACTTACTAAGGTACTTACCTATAAACGTTCAGTCCTTGACGGTACCTACTACCTACGGTACAGTTAGTAGAATGCTAGAGATGATAGCAGAGATAGTAGGTATCTGTAGAGATTGTAATCGACACATTTATTTAACGGACGATTTGCTGAGCGAACTCGAGTAACGGAATAAGATTCATTATTTTTTAGCCACTACTTGTATTAGAAAAAAACTCATATCGATTAAATAATTTAAATTCAATTATTTTTTGTCGTTTTAAAAAACTTTTCCACGTTTTCCCAACAAGTCTATTTATTATTTATTTATATACTTACCAAGGTGACCATTTAATTTTTTGGTGAAAAAAATTCTTAAAAACACTTTAAAATTATGGCATCACGTCATTTTATTCTGAATGTACCTGTACCATTTTTACCTTATAGATAACTTATTTAATAATAATAATATTAAAAACAATTAATAAAATAATTACAGTCATTTCTGCCACTGGACGTGAGTCATCTACTTCTTTTTATAGTGATGATAGAGTGGCTGATGATCAGCATGCTTACCAAAGTACTGGCTCGATGGTAGAGAAGGCGACACGTGGTACTTATGATAAGAGAGATAGTAAGGTGAAGGGAACGCCACTGCAGCAGCCTTGAAATGAGGCTGCTGAATCAGTAGTTCCTGGGTTTCAGAATAAAGAGGTTGTATAAGAGGCGAGTATAAGTTATATAGCAATTGTTGAGCGTGAGCAATGGCAGCTTCTTTGTCTTGTTGTGTTCGTTGCTGAGTTACTTGGCGTTGTTGCGTTTCTTGCTCTTGTTGTCTAGATATAGATTGTTGTAGCTGTAATTGTGATTGAGATATTTGTTGTTTTGACTGAGACTTCTGGTGCTGTGTAGATTCATATTTTTGTTTTTGTGTCTGAATTTGAGATTTTGGTTCTTGTGCAGATTGATACTGTAATTGTTGTTGCTGATCTAACTGATGAACCTCGATTTCGAGCGACTGAGGAAGAGGCGTGGGAGTTGGTTGAAGTTGAACTTGTACTGGTAATGCGGGTTGAACTTGTAATAGCTGTAACGGTGGCTCTTGTTGAATTTGCACTTGAACCGGTTGCTGGTCTGCCTGGTAATATTGAAAAGGAACTGCCCTTATTCCAGTTATTTCTTGTGGTTGTAGTGTTATTGAATATGGTTGAAGAGTAGGCTGTGGTGTTACAAGAAACAGCTGTTGTTCGGATGATGATTCTATAGTAGTAACTGCTTGTATATTTTGCAGAGTAGGTCGATTTTGGGGCTGAGTTGAAAACTTTTGTGTCTCGGATTTCTCCAAAGGAGTTATAGTAGGCTGTGGTTCAGGAACAGAGACGTAGGTTGATAATGGTTGTATTGATGTTAGTACAGTTGATAAAGATGGTTCAGTTACGGGTTGTGATGGCAAAGTTGCGGGAGTCGATGTGGAAGTAAATAAAAATTCAGATGATGAGGTTGGATTTGGTTCTGAAGAAGATATATTTGGTACAGTAGAATGTGATTTAGGTAGTATTGAGACTGGAGTTGGTGTCATAGAGCTTTTTGTTAATTGACTAAAAGTCTCAGAAGTAGGTCTAGAAGATGCAGTAGATAATTCATTATCGTTAAATACTGTGTATTCTTGCGTAGGATGTGAATCTAACAATGTGTCGGATTCAGAGATTACAGGCAACTCAGGCTGAGTGGTCAAAGTGTCTTTGTTTTGAGAATGTGTGCTGAAGGTTTGCTGATTCGGAGAACTAGTGCTCAAAGTGTCTTTGTTTTGAGGTAAATATAATAATTGAGGCTGAAGAGTGGTTAAAGACTGTCGGTTAAGTGATGGAACCCTCGGAGGCTGAGTTTTAAATTTTTGTGGTTTCTGAGGAAAGTATGTAAACTGTGGTTGAGGACTCGTTAATGTCTCTTGCTTCTGAGTTTCAAACGAAACCGGTGGTTGAAGACTCGTTGAAGATAGAGATGAATATTGTGGTTGATTATTGGTCAAAAATTGCTCATTCTGAGATTGTGGTATAAATTGTGGCTGCTGAGTGGTCAAGGTTTGTTGATTTTCAGAAAAAGATGTAGCCTGCGGCTGACGACTGGTCAAAGAAAGTTGACTCGGAGATATTGATGAATATTGTGGTTGGCTACTGGACAAGGATTGTTCAATCTGAGGTCGTGATATAAATTGTGGCTGCTGAGTGGTCAAGGTTTGTTGATTCTGAGAAAAGGATGTAGCTTGCGGCTGAGGACTAGTCAAGGAAAGTTGATTTGGAGATATAGATGAATATTGTGGTTGGCTATTGGACAAAGATGGTTCATTCTGAGGTTGTGATATAAGTTGCGGCTGCTGAGATAATATGGGTTGTTGATTCTGAGGAAAAAATTTAGTCTGTGGCTGGCGACTAGTCAACGGTTGTACATTTTGAGTATGTGATGAAAACTGCTTTTGCTGTTGAGTGATTGAACTCTCTTGATTCTGAGATTGAAATTGAATTTGTGGTCGCTGATTGAGAATAGACTGTTGTTGTAGTTGGTTGATTCCTTGTCGGATTCTAATCATACCTATGGTACGAGGCGTTGATTGGTTTGAAACGGTAAATCGTGTTTGTGGAGGTCTTGTTGAGGTATCCAGAGAAAGTAATGGCTGGAATAGAGGTTGTAAGGGCAGTGGTTGCAATTGTGGTTGACTTGTTGGTTGTGGATTGAATTGCAACTGAGGTTGGAGTATTGATTGCTGAACTATTTGCAACTGGGGCTGGGGTGTTGCTTGTTGAATTAGTTGCGGCTGTGGCTGAGGTGTTGATGGTTGAATTATTTGCAACTGGGGCTGGGGTGTTGATTGTTGAATTAGTTGCAGTTGTGGTTGGGGTTGTGTTTGTTCAATTATTTGCAGGTGTGGCTGGTGTGTTAATTGTTGAATTGGTTGCACAGTCAGTAGTGGATATGGTTGCAGTGACTGTGGAGACCCCTGTTGTGGTAATGACTGGAATGACTGAGGTTGCTGAGGTTGTGGTAACTGTTGGAATTGCGGCAATGGTGATGGCGTTGGCAAGGACTGTTGAAGGATTTGCTGAGATGGAACTTGAACCTCAATAGATGGAATCCGTTGAGAGAATCTTGCGTAGCTTACTGCTTGCTGGATGTTCTTATTCTGGAAAATACGATATTGATAATTAAATTATGGAATAATTGATTGAAAATACTGAAACTTAATATAGCAGTGCCATCCTTACTTGAGAAGCTACTGATGTATCTTCTGGCAATGCACTCGACTGTATATCTGTGCTATTTGAGATAACATTTTGTTGTTCTGCAGTTTGTTCATTTTCCTTGCTAGTTTTTTCTCTATTTGCCTGATTGTCATCCGAGTTCTGTATGTACTCGATTGTTTCTCCATTATGTGTCAACTGGTTACCAAGCTCATTGACTTTCTGAAAAAAGTCTGATGGAAACTCCTTGAAGGGGTAAATTGGTTGATTTTGAAGTGGTTCTAAGCGTGGAAGAAATGGCTCAGAAAAGACTGGAGAAGGAGTTAAACCAGAAATAGATTCGGAATAGTGGATTTGAGAGGGCACTGGTTGGGATATCTCAAACGTTGTTGGAGATCCAAGCTGTGGAACAAAAAAAAACAATATTATATTTAGTTTTTTTTTTTCGCTTTTCTCTATCTCTTCCAGACAACCTTTAGATGGACAGAAACAAACAAATAAATAAATAAATATTCATGGACATTTCACACCAAACGCTTTCTAGGCCCAAACTAAGCAAAGGGAACCAGATCGCTGATAAAATACCTTATTCTTTTTTTGTTAATACATAGTAACACCCAAACATAGAAACAACATCTATGATTGTCACACATAAAATATGTTTGTTCTTGGTGGGGATCGAACCCACGACCCGCAGCACGGAAGGCAGGGTTATTACCGACTGACACGATCTTTTATCGACGTGTTTATCGCGGACTTTTTGCAAAGTATTTCCAGCGTTAACTATAATAAACCCACCTATTGATACCTAAGCATAATTTTTGAGCGATTGGTTGAAGTTGCGGTACCTACCTGCATAAAATACTCCGGCTAAAACCGAATATTTCCTAGCTCTGAACAAGATAGAATATACAGGGTATATACAGGGTAAGGTAAGACAAAACATTTATTTAATTATTCAGAGGCGTTTCAAATGAATTATTACAGTATACCGGAAAAATTTACGCAAATTCTTGTGTTATATAAACTAGTGAAGTGCCCGTGTCTTGGTTTGTTAGTGCTAAATTCCGCGTTAGCTATGCGTATATCAGCAATGATCTTGTATCTAATTTTTCAGCAGGGGTATGCCAATCAAAGTTGAACTGCAAAGTTGAACTGCAAAGTTTTAAATCATGGTCAGTTCATACTAACTCATAGTTATTCTGTGACTAAATAGTGACATTATGATGTCATTTAATTTGTTTTCGCGCATATTTTGCTGTCATGTGTCTAAAAAGAATGATCACGTGGTTGTACCACGTGACCTGAAGAAATTGCACTGGGCAGTGAAATATAACTTGACAGCAAAAGATTGGCATACGGGGGCAGGTATACTTCTATTTCTAGAAACTCCAAATTATAAAATACAAAATTTACAATATTTTCAGTCAAACAGTCGAGAAAATCTTTTATATAATTATAGAAAATAGAAAGTTATTACACTACGGTGAAAAGCTCTCACTTACTTTTATTTCGCTGAGAGTTCATCAAATTGCTTTTGATAAGAAGCTGGGCGTTTTTTTACAATTGTTACTAGAATTTTTCACTGGATAAATAAATATTCTTGGACTTTACACACAACGCCCTCTAGTCCCAAACTAAGCATAGCTTGTGATATGGGAACTAGATGGCTGATGGATTCTCCTTTATATATAAAAAAAACATCATTGTTGTAGTGAATTAAAATGTTACTGTTTGAATCTATCTTTGTGCCTACTAATTTATTTAAATAATGTTATAAAAAATTAAGAATGTAAAGTGTGGTATTTCGACTCTACATTTGGAAATTGTGTAATTTTGAGAAGATCTTGCTCAAATAGGTACATAACTTAGCATCGACTGACTTTACGCAATTTATTTTCCAAACAATGTTACGGAATAACCTTATCAGTTTTGGTAAAAAACAAATAATTCATTTCACACAACGCCCTCTAGTCCCAAACTAAGCAAAGCCTGTAATTTGGGAACTAGGTTGTTGATAGCATGCTTATATTATACTTTTTTTTTTTTAAATACTTTCCTTTAATACATAGAACCAACATCTGTGTTTGTTCGCTCAAATGTTTGTTCTTGGTGGGGATCGAACCCACGACCTAAAAAAAAATACGATGACTATGCTGTTATTATTTTATACGTTACCAACCAAACCATTCTGACCGCAGATGATTTATAAGATAAGTTTTTTTAAAATTGTTATGCTTAATTTTTTTTCACAGCAAAGTGTGAAGATTGATTTTGCTGAAACTTGTACAATTGAATGAAGTGTAGCACGCAGCGAGTAGTTTGCAACCAACACGGCGATATGAGATCCCTGCTTAGTGCTTACAACTTCCCGCGAATTGTTGGAATTACAATTGTTGGTCGGATTACAAAATGTAATTTGGCCTTTGATAAAGTTCGTGCGGTTCTTTCCGCATTGCGAACTTGCGAACTTGGGGTCTCATTCGTGCATCGTCCACTGGGGCATTTTACCTTTCTACTTACCTAACTTAAGGTAACGGCACCTGTTTCCGTGGTATTTTCACTAAAACTCGAAAGGATATCAAATATTAAGCATTTACAGTACCTTTCTGAAGGTTCGGTTTCTGTTATCAGAAGCTCTAGTGTTTTTACTTTCGGAAACTACTTAAGTTCTGACGGTCCGACCTATATTTCTATTTGAAATTAAATAAAATGTAAATCAAGTCGAAATTGCCCAATTCCGAGGCAAAAATCCGTATTCCGTGGTATTTGGTACCTAATTGCGTGGTATGAAAAATGTATACGAAACGACAGTAACAAACTGATAAAATAATGTTAGAAAGATTAACTTGATTGTTCTCTAGGAATACAGGTCACTTTTGGTGGTAGTACTATTATTATTTAATAAAACTTTAAATGTGGTTTGGTATAATGCTATTAGTATTATAAATGTAAAAGTTTTTAAATACCTCTTTGGATGTTCGTAACTCAACCTCTCACACATCAGCGGCGTCAACTTTGCTATTATCTTCATCCTGTGATTGCAAGCCCGGATAAATACACAAAGTGCTGATAACGGGAAAATCTCCCCGTGTGATAAATTAAAAAAATACTTTTGCTAATTCCTAAGCACACACACACACACATACACATACACATTACACATTAACATGTTATTAACATTATTATAGTATTCCACATTATAAATACGACATTTCGCGGAGAAATAAAACCAAGCGTGCAAATGGTACAAATATCACCGCAAGACTGAAGCGTGGTCGACACGTGCAAGGAAAATGAGTGTCGGTGCCGACAAAGGAAACGCCGACAAAGGAAACACCGCCAAAGACGCCGGCGGCGCGTCAAAGACACCGCCACCGTGCGTCGCTTCGAGGCGGTCTCTTTGACACTTTTATCACTCGTGCCGCCGCCGCCACCGCAGTGCAATTCGAAGGGCGACTTTGCTTTAACGGCATTTACAAAGAGTGCCGCCCAACCCACAGCTGTGGAGACTAAAAAATCATATTTCCTAATTTCCAGTACCTACTAAAAGCCAAAATTTTTTATATACCTATCATTCTTAATGTTAGCTGATGCCAAATTGTTAAAACTTTTGTTAAAGATTAACTTCTTAATAAAACATGCACCCAAATGTGTGGAAAATAAATATTTTCGTATCATAATTTTCTATACAACCAATAAACAAAATACATAAGTACTTTTGATGTGTTATAACTCGTAAAGATTATTAAAAAGTATACCTCGAAATAAGGTTTTAGTCTCAATCGACTATTTGATTTGTCAAATCTATCGTTAAAATCACAAAAACCTAATCCCAGTTTGTGAAATTCAAAAATAAAAACAGTTCTTTCAAATTGCTATTCCGAGGTAAATTTTTCACATACCTTGGAATTAGGTACTAGGTGAAATATTGGACCCCTAATGCCGTGGTTTTTTCAATATGTAATTTTACCTCATTATAATTAAAAAAACCACTTAAACATGTATTACATACGGTAAAGAATATACTTCTTGCGAAAATTTAACACTAAAAATCATAACCTCAAACAGAAAAAATCATAATAACCCTTATTTAAAAAAGCTTGCTACTCTCGTGCACAGAGGCAAAAATGTATGGAGAGTGCACTTGGACCAGCCACCGCTGCGAATTTAGCCAATTATTTTGGAATGTAAGCCCGTTCTAAGTCTCGTTTTTAGATTTATATATAAAAAAATATATTTCCTAATGAGAAATAACTTTTGCAACAAAAAAGAAGCTAAGAATCAGAAGTAAATGCTGTTTTTCTAAATACCACGGAGATAGGTGCCACTTTTAGAATACCACGGATTTGGGTGCCTTTACCTTATTATTTTTTCTGTATCTTGGTGTTCCACATCTGCCTCGCATACGTGACAGGATAGGTAATATACAAAGCGTATGTTATGTACCAAATGACCGGTACTCTCATCAAAATATTACACAGTGAAAACACTTATTGCTGGATTTTATTGCAGTCTTAGTTTAAAATAAAATGGCGGAGCTTAAAAATGGCGATGCGACATTTCAGTATTAATTGCAGGCGCCTCGTCCACACTCCGTGGCCGGTAATGACTCGGAATTGTTGCGCCAGCGGTTCTCAACCCGAAGCACCCCTTTAGGGATTTATTTAAATGTATGCGCTGAGAGGACAATTTATTGCCGCCAGCTCATTTCCTCGCGGGCCTGATAAGCAGCTCCGGCGGACCAACTGACTCAAATACCCCGAAGGTCCTAATTTGATCCCGTCCTTGGTTCGTGAGGGATTTTTTTTATTTTGTTGACGCCTGCTTACGTTGCTTCATGCCATGACATTTCAGTCTGTCGATGTATCAGACAGACGAGATACAGGACAGTGGGCTATACCAACTATTAGTAGAGTCACGTGTATAGATAACCCTGATTATTTAGATTTTCGACTCAGCGCGTTGGAGATATTTTTATACTATCCATACATCCAGATTTTATAGTAAGTACCTATTTGAGATGGTGTAAACAACGCAAAGCTGGTTTTTAGAGACATGGTTGGAAATAAAACGAAATTAAGATACACGCAAATAAAAACACAAAATTGGTCATCCACCATCGATTGCTTCACTTTTGGCGCAGGATATAATTTATTTAGCTAAATTAATTGACCTTACAAATTCCGATGACACAATCTGCAAGGTCACTAAACTTTTCCATAGTGTATAGATATAGACCAAGCACGAAAAAATATGACAATCGAAATTGTATCGTAACGGTAGCGTGTTACACTGCGCGGTAATGGTAGCTCAACTACGGAGCATTGCCAAGCCACCGCGCAGTGTAAAGCACGTTACGTATGCCACATTTTCGTGTTGACCCCCGTTCAAAGTTGTCACACGAGTATCGACGCTTACATAACACATAGAATTATCTAGAGTCAATATAAAACTATAACTAGACCAAGTCATTTCGATCACTGTTGCAATAACAATAAAATACCGAGAACTCGGTCATTTTTTAGCAAATGGAATAATAATCCTATTTAGAAACCATATCATTTTAAAACCAAATCCTCGAAATAACATTTCACTTTGAATGACTAAAGTATAGACATTTTCGGATGATTTTCCCCGTCAATAATTATTTAGGTAGGTACTATCGAAACAAAACGAGATGTTTTGGCAGTTGAGGCTACTAAGCCTTATCATAAGTACTTATCTAATTTTAATTGCGATTGTAAAGAATTGTTGTTGATTGTATAAATGAAATGAATGATTTAATTAAGTGAACCCTTGAAAATTATTTTTTTATTAGCTCGCAAATCCCAGCCAATTGATGCAAATATCTACCTAATTTATGACAAATTATGAGAAACTATTTCACTGTAAAAAACATGACAAAAAAAATTCATGGACATTTCACACAACGCCCTCTAGTCCCAAACTAAGCAAAGCTTGGAAACTAGATTGCTGAGAGAATACTTACATACTTATTTTTGTAAATACATAGTAACACCCAAACATAGAACAAACATCTATGTTTATGTAAACAGAAGAAAAACAATACGATTTTGCGATACAATTAAGGCGATTTGTTCTCATTTACGTTCGATAGCGGATGCTAATGAAATATTCAGTAGTTGTTGCATTCAATCGGAATGGACCTCCATTTAAATACTGATGTGTTTGCTTTTTGTTAACAACAATAAAACAGTTCCGATGTGGAGCACTGAATCAATACCTTTTAGTTTATTCATAATTAATATAATTACCCATTTACAGAATACTATTGCAGAAAAACTATCTAAATACATTGATCTGAAAAACAAAATAGCACCCTATGCGCCAATAGCGTTTATTTCTATAGCATAGCTTCGCTTAGTAGGTACTGGTGGAAATGGGTTTGTTTTTATAAAGTATGAATGTATTTACAAGAAAATATATAAGTATTCAATCAGCAATGTGTAGCTGTTAGTTGTGCGAGGAGGATAGCATACATAGTCTATCCTCCTCGCACAGATAACTCGCGCAGCTTCATAGCATATCTTAGCTTAGCTTTAGTGGATACGGTCACATAGTTTCGTAGCTTTGAACTCGCTCACCGCTTAGCAACGTTGCACAATCCTGGTGGAAAAACACCCTAAGAGTACTTCAAAAAGACCGAACCAAACCAAAACTACTAAAAATATCTAAGCAGTATATCCCTTGGTTTGTAAACTTTCTAATTAGGCAAGATTGTGTTTGTAATGACAATATCCTGCTCATAATATCCATTTTCTCGGAGATAAGGCTCCAGTCTGATCTAATTAAAGTTTAAGGCTTCTCGCTAGGCTTCTGGTCTTGACTCCACGTCCGTACTCCCACTAATATTATCTAATCTCTGCATCTTCATGATACACCTAAATAATGGATTTAATATCTCGCTAGTGTTGTAGTAACATCATTTTGGGCTTTTTTATATTTAATTTTGTAGTAACAGTTAAATACTCTAAACGAATAAGGTATTAATTAACATATAAAAAAATTAAATATATAGTTGTAGGAAAATTTTGAACGTGAAAATCATGTCAACATTTAGGTATTTGTTCTGATATACCTTTTCAGCATGATTTCTATATGGTTTTATTTTGTCATGCGCTATTTTTAAATGGTTTGGACGTTTGATGTGTCATGACGCCATGACGGTTTGATGTATCATCATGACATGAGTGACGGTTTTAGATGGAGCTACTCCCACTAATTAAACTAACGATAAAATCATCGCAATCGACTCCCAGTCTTGCTTTATTGTTTCCGCAAACTGAAACAATAATCCGTCGAATAGCCCGGCGGAGCATACTGGGCTGTTTCCCAGCCCACAATAATGCCCACTATAATCCTTTTTGTCCCAAGGACCGAAGGGGAAACAATAACGGTACCATCAATCATAGCTTTAGGTCCCAAATCTGACCTTAAGGGCACAATTGCCAGCAAAACCGAGATAAGATACTAATAATAATTTAGACTCTGTTATTTTATTAAAAAACTGTGGAAAATGAGTAGAAAATTAGAGATTAGAAATGATAGTAGGATCATCAAGAATTCCAATTCCGCTGTAGAATTCCAAGAAAAAATAAATAAGTACAGACTTTCTGCAAATAAATAGCAGCAGCCAGACACTAAACTAACTACTACTAAGAATTTTCATCACACAAAATGTTTTTCTTGTGTGGGAACCGGGGAACCGAACCCACTCGTATTTGAACGCAGAAAGACCCAATGCTTACTGAGCTCTTTATGCTTTTGTACCAATTGTAAAAAGGGCAAAACTTTTATTTCAAGTACAAAAAACTAGCTATTTCGGTCGCCACTATTTCTACTATTTTAATTATATTAAATAAGTATTTTTCGTCATTAAAATATTAAGAACGCGTCCTTTAGCTGTGATAGCAAAAAAGTTATTGGTACTTTAATTTATTATCGCCATTTTGATACAGACATCCGATTCCGGGACGTCGACAGAGCTGTTGTTTTAATTTCGTTAATTGCTCTGCAAATGATGTTTTATAAACGAGAAAATTATGCGAAAATAAAAAAATGTTTTGGAAAACTTAATAGCTCTACTTACTTAATTGTATTTTACTTTTGCACAAAACATAGAAAAATTGATCGAAATGAAATGGTTTTATCATCATGAGCGTTGGCGATATCTAGCAGTGTTTTATTATTCAAAATAGTTTGTTTGTAGGTAATTTTTGATTTTGAAAAAATAAGCAGTAGCCTCTTTTCATTATGAAACTGCTGCCTATTTTTTTTGCAGATAAGTAATCGATCATATTTTTATCCCAAGCCCAAAAATATTTATTGCTTTGTTAGCTACGAGTAGCTTCTTCAGAGAAAACAAAATACTCTAATATAGTTACCAGTTTTACTCCGAATAATTTATTGCGAAACCCGTTTTCTTCAAATTACTCAACAGAATTAATCGCTTCCGTATAAACGGGCTGATTTTTTTTTTAACAATAAGTAAATATTCTTTACGGTGCGCGGCCGCCTTGTGCGTTTTGCGCGACTTCTTGTAGACAGGCCGTTTGGCTGCGTAGTGTAAATCAATACAACACAATATACCTTCATTTTCCGATTTCGAAGTAGACACAGTTAGACACCCAAAAGACAATTGTCCGCCGTGTTAGTTCACTGCACGGTTGTGCTCTGCCCCCGTTCACACATTCGTAATATAAATGTTACAAAATATCAATCTGATGTGGGTTAATGTGAGAATCTTCTCAATTAAATTATGTTGTTTGGTTGTTGAGTAACTATTATTGATGATTTAATTTAATGATAAGTAGATAATTTTTTGAAATAAAAACAAATGATTTTCTTATCCAGAGACAAACAGTGCTTACATTTTATTGAAAATTAGTTCAGTGAGCTAATAAGATTAAGGTCCTAGCTATACCAAAATTACTTAGATATAATTTACAGAATAGTCAAGTCAATTTGTTTTAATAAAAACAAAACAGGTTCATTATGTCACGTTTATAAATAAGGCTCTCAACACATGAAAAAGAAGCACCCTCCACTCCCATGCAAGTCTTTATACACTGCGTCTTGTCGCACGTGTGTTCTCATTACATTGCGTCCTAAGTGTGAGGGCTACCATCACGTTTCCTTTAAACCCGGGACCGGCATTAGGCTCAAAAACTTCGTAACATTAAACTTTACAAAACCGGCAAACTTTGACTATAATAACAGATTTTATCGGCCGTTTAATATTCATTCAAATTCGCCATTTTAACTGCACTATGAATTTTAAACTGAAACTATTTTTATCAAAAGTTCAGCGTCCTTTCGAAAATGGTAATTTTTCCCGAAAGTGGATTTTATATCGGCGTAGCGCCGACAACTTTTATATTAAATTTCTTTCAGGCTGAGTTCGCTCGCAAGTCGCTCAGCGGCTGACACAACACTACTTATACTATTATTGTTGTATTTCCTCATAGCTATAATTATTATTGGTTTCATGTTCACATATTGAGGTTTATTTTGCAAGGGGAAAATCTATTTGTTTTATTTTCTGAATAAAAAAGGTTATCACTTTTATAAAAGCTTTTTTTTGTAGGTATTTATAATTTTAGGATTTATATCCTATCCTACTAATATTATAAATGCGAAAGTTTAGATGTTTGGATGTTTGGATGTTTAGATGTTTGGATGTTTGGATGTTTGTGTTTCAATCACGTCAAAACCACTGAATCAACTTGGATGAAACTTGGCATATATATAGTTCGTAACCTGGATTGACATATAGGCTACTTTTTATCCCGAATAATTAACAGGATCTACAGGATAAAATGAACGAAAAGGATTAGCAGCGCCAATTGGCAAGAGGATTTCATTGTCATGTCATGTCACGTCAGTTTGACAGGGCGTAGTACTACCTCTTTGGTCTAACAACTAGCGTTTGACATTCCAGTACGAGTTCGGTGTAATGAGGTGTAATGTCAAGTTTCTCAAAGAAGTATCCGCTCGGTACACGCACAGATAATATAATGTACACGGAAACTGTAGACGCGTACGAAGTCGCGGGTAACTGCTAGTTATTTATATATAGGAGAAAAATACCGAAAATATAAACTTTTGGAATATCTTGTGACCATGTTTGTATGTATAACTATAGAGCACCCTGTAGGTACGATGAGTATAATGAATGCCACACTCACCAATGGAACATGCTGTACATTCTCTGCGGGTTCTTCGGGCGCAGCCTCCACAGTGTGTACTGCTGAAATTCAGTAAATTATTGCTGAAAAAACATTCTATCGGTAAAAAAGTGATAAATCATACAAGTCACAAAACTACATTCTTGGTGACTTATATCAACAAAATGCCGATGATATTTGTAACAGGTTTAAAAGATTATTTATTTTGTGTAACAAAGAAATAAATGAGATGGTGAATTCGGGGATGGAATAAATGGGCATCCCGGAAGACTTGCACGTGGGTCATCATCCGGTAAGTTAAATTGGCATTTTCGTGGTGCATAGGTTCTCAAATCATTTTGGCAGTGCTTCCTATTAAAATATATTTTATAGTTTTAAAGTTCTGTCTGTTTGTTTGCATTTAACTTCAGCTTATTCCATTACCTCAATTGGCGAACTTTCAACTTTGTTGCACATTTTTCAATGAAAATTATATATCACTAAAAATTTAGAGTCGCCATCTCTCGGGATAACATAGAAGTACCTACTAACCGGCATGTAAAATGGGTTGTATCCTCAACCCATAATTTCCTTCTAGAAGATGTCTCTTTGCAGTGTTGTTCTCTTCTTCATCTTCTTTACTTCTAGGCTGGTCTGCTGCGTGGACGATGGCCACTAGCAGTAGCAGTGACACCTGGAGAGAAATATATTTGTGAAGATCGTGATGAATCTCAGGATGATAAAAACAACTTTTTCTTTTATTCTTAAGCAAATATGACGCAATTGGATTTGTTTCTCTTGAAGAATTTCACACATAGTAATATAATATAATATAGTACTATAGTAAAACTATAGAAGCTCAGCCCCCGTATGCCAATCTTTTGCTGTCAAGTTATATTTCACTGCCCAGTGTAATTTCTTCAGGTCACGTGGTACAATTTTGTACCACGTGATCATTCTTTTTAGACACTTGACAGCAAAATATGCGCGAAAACACATCAAATGACGTAATAATGTCACTATTTAGTCACAGAATAACTATGAGTTAGTATGAACTGACCATGATTTAAAACTTTGCAGTTCAAATTTGCAGTTCAACTTTGATTGGCATACCAATGCTGACCAGCGATAGGGAATAAAAACTGATTTAAAATAAAGAAAAATATTTCTGAACGAAAAGTGACTTGAGCGTTCCCATATATTTATGACATTTTTTATACTTTTATATACGGGGATGAACAGAACAATTCAACAAATGCTATAATGTCTTCAACAATCAATTAAACGTTTTATAAGAGAACTACTACACGTCATATCACCCAATCTAAATCTAAAAATCTTCACAGGTCACGTCTCAATGAACTTTTGTAAGTTATCGCATTGTTATACGTAGAGGTGACCGCTTAACATCCAGTAGGCCTTCTGCTTGTCTCATCACTTTCTCATAAGAAAAAACTACACTTTGCACATCACTTTTCAAAGCATTCACATCCGGAATCCCTGTTCCAATAACCAAACAAGAAATTCTTTTATTTCATTTTTAAACACCTGTATTTTTCTACAATTTATTTCAAAGTATTTTTAAGATAAGATAAAAATAAGATAATAACCGTGTATTTCATGGCGCAGCGTGTGAGCTCTCTGCGTGGGAATGAATGCGCGCGCGCATACTATACTAGCGCTTTTAAGCTCATAGTCTTCCAAGCACGGAGGTCCGTATAGCGGGGCTCTCGGAAATTGGCAGGTGCTTGCTAAATATTTTATATTCTAGCACCCTAAAGTTAGTAGCGCTTAGAGTTATTGCCATCGAGCCCACCGGCTGGCCCACATGTGGACCAGATGGGAAAAAATCCTAACGAGCTTACTATGCAAATGAGTGAGCTCGATGGGATTTTTTTCCCATCTGGTCCATTGGCCAGTATGCTTTGCTAGCTTTGGGAAGTAAATTAAAAGAGTAGAAAAAATCATTTAAGCCTTATACCAATTTGTATAGAAGATTATGGCCTACTAACCAGCACCTTGCTTGAGAAGGTAAATTAAGGGCGTCTTGCACCAGAATCAATAAACGTATTTAAATCTGACGTATTTGTATGACTTGACAACTCGCTAAATACTATTTAAGAGTTAAACGCGTTTAGCGATTCTGGAGCAAGCCGCCCTAAATATAGATTACTAAATTAAATGTAGGTAAAGTAAAAATAAAAACATCATTTGAATACAATTAATAGCATTTTACCTTGCGATACGAACCTGTTGCAAACACTATACCTACCACAAAAACCACTTATTTTTTTAGTGATTTGAGTGTGTTAAGTGATTCTATTCAATCAATTTGATTCAAATTGCAACAAAGTCGCGCAAAGGCCGATTCTGTATATCGTTGTAAAAGGGTCAGCTATGGATGGTTGCGCCACAACCGTCCGGCCACTTGGCCACTTCGAGCCAGTGCTGGGTGGAAGGTACCACACGTCAATAGGGCTGATAACTACTTTCCGCTGTTTCTTTACCTCATGGATCTTTTCAAGGCAGGAGTGAATAGGTGTCATAGACTGTCCTGCTCCATCGTCACTTACCATCAGGTGAGATTGTGGCCAAAGGACATTCTATCTCATATAAACATAAGAGGCCCTTATGCTCAGTTCAGTAGAGATTTGACTCCAATAGGAATGACGTCAAAATGACGTCGGAAAAGTTAACCCAGTGGTGAAACGAGTTTTCGGTCAAAAAAATATGAATCTTTACCGAAAATTCGTCTCAGTATGAAGTCATACAAAAAACGAGATTTTTTAATTATTGTATGAGTTTATAATAATCTTTTCATTAGGCTACAGCTAGCAGCCATGATTTCAGGGATAGTAGGACCACGAGTAATAGTGGTACAATCCCAGTGGGACCACGAGTCGCGACCCCATTTATCTAGTTGAATCACATTTAAACATTTAAGTACATTTGCATTACCATTTTAGTAATGTACAGTATCTTCCACCGCGTTGTGATTCTATAATTGCTGGAATTACACGCTTTTACGGACAATTTGATGATTTTAATTCGAAGAAAATTGTAAATGAACTCTTAATACTTTTAAGGCTTTTAAACCTACACAGGCATAAGTAAATATAAATAAATAAATATCCATAGACATTTCACACAACGCCCTCTAGTCCGAAACTAAGCAATTCTTGTATTCTAAGTAAGTATTCTATACTATAATAATAATTATAAATAGCCTTTTTTGTAAATTTTAAACTTGTAAAACATAGTAACACCCAGACATACATCAAACATATGTAATGTACAATAAAGTGTTTTATATTCATTCGTTCAATCATTCTACGAATATCAACTCTGTGCACAGTACGAATTACTACTACCTACTTACTAATTCAAATCCTAATCGTTCACTCATTATAGAACCCAGAACTTGCTTCGACGCTCGATTATGAACTTGTCACTACCGCTCTTATGCAACCTGCAGCTTCAGCTAATTTCACATCTACCTAACGACCATAATTATTTTAAACTTGTTATATTTACGGTAAAATCACTTAAATTATTAATTAAATTATATTATTAATAGAGCTCAAGACGTTTATAAACATGTTGACATAGCTAAATGTAAAATGTTCTATCCTGCATGATTTCAACCACTTTAGTCTATGGACATTTATTATTTTCAAGGCTTCAAATAATGTAAACGTAAAAAAAAGTACCTAATCGAATTTGATATTGAGAAAAAAATTCGGTACACGCGTACGAAGTCTCCGTTAGCTAGTAGGTAATCAACATTTAAAAATCTATATCAGAAACTACTAGGTTTAAGTGAAACCAAACCAGTACCTATTCATTGTCTTGCAAAAATAAAGGTACACCTTTACCTAAAGATTTTACTATTGCGTTCATAGTTAAATCACAACTGAACAAGTTTATAAAGTAGCTCTACTATTCCTAGAGCCATAACAATTTGAGTGGAAATAGATAGAATCTGGGAGCTTCAATCAGGCTCTTCAAAGAGAGCCTTTAACACCCAGATCCAAGGTACTTTATGACGTCACAAAAAACAGAATACAGCTATTTGTTCTCTCGTCACACACATTTATATATCGAGTCGAGGATCGACTATAACTCATGCAATGACGCGCGATCACGGGAAACGTAGTATGGACATTCCAGGTTTTTGGGACCATTTAATAGACCAACGTTACTGTACAAATCGGATTTAAAAAACTGATGTGATAAAACAAACAAACATTAAGGTAACAAACTGTGTAACGAAGTCATACCGGCTGCGCCAAATAAAAAAGGTAACGTAGCTGCAACTTGTCTAAAACTAAAACACACAAAGGAAGGGTGCGGGTAGTTATAGCACAGTAAAAATAGGTAGTTCTGTCTCTTCTGACCCTCGGTACCATATTTTTCCGGATTTAAGAAACTATGAATACTATTATTTTTTTGATAAAAGTGGCGCAGCCGGTCGGGTTGGTATACTTAATAAAATATTTAAACCTTGTTCCTGAAGATATATTACGCTACAAGACAACATGTTTGTTCATCCGTGTGTAAGCAAACAATAAGTTTTGAGTCAGTGGCTAATAGGTATCCACACTTATCTATCGAATCGTCTCATCGCGTTTCGTCGTGTCGAAGTGAAATGTATTTGTCGTAAGCAGCCGTAATACCAATAGTAAATATTTGAAGCAAATCGAACCCCCTCCCCAACCTTCGCAGGAGGGGGTGGGGTTTCGGCAATGTTTCTTTTACCCAACAGTGCTTTTTTTGAACATTTGAACGGCTTCACTCTGCACTTTTTTTATACATTAAAGGCAAACGTTTGACCGCAATCTCACCTGATGTTAAGTGACGATGCGGTCGACGATGAGCACATTTGCCTAGAAGAAACCTACTCACTCTACTCTTGAAAACAACGATGAGTTTTTTATTTTGTAACTTGTTATATAATGTAATTCGAAATGAAGACCTTAAAAATTAATTAACATTTTGTCAAAAATTATTTATTATAATCGGATCGACACTCACAATCCAAATGTCAACTAGTGCAATTTAGCTTTTGGAACGGATAAAAACTGCTTTTCAATTTTATAACCTAATCGCAGTGGAATCTTTTAATCTTTGGTTCGGTTAGGTGCACCAGAGATTAATAAAACCGGCCAAGTGTGAGATGGACTCGCGTACTGAGGGTCCCGTACTATTGAAGTAAAAAACATTGAAAAAATATAAAGAGTTGACGGTGGAAACTGGAAAGTCACAGCATCGCTTCTGGAAAAGAAGCACCATCTGCTAGTTGCATCATTTAGTTATACCTACTTAAAAGAAAAATTATCTTACTAAGTACTTATCATTCAAACAAAGGTTTTATAAAGTAATAAAGTTAATTATTTATAATATCTCAAAAGTTATTTTATTTTTATTTTATGTGGAAAAGAAACAGCTTATTAAATAAGAGTATAAACAGAGGAAGTATAGCACGAAAAATCCTAAAAGAGTTTATGAGTCACGGTTTCGAACCCCGCTCAACCCAAACCTTTTCGTAATCCCCACTGCTATACCGTAGCATGCTACGACATAGCCAGTGGGGATTTCTGGAAAAAAACTGAAATCTCACTAATGGGGATTTCTCAGTGGGGATTTCTGGAATATACCTAAATATCTATAGGAGTGAGGGTATCCTAAGTAAACCCCAGAATAGTTTTATTTACCCTGTTTGGTTTTTTACGATTTTTGAAACTGCATGTAAGTAGACATTTGCAAAAAGAGTTTGCGCCGCGCCACGCGCGACTATTGTGTACAGCCCCCGTATGCCAATCTTTTGCTGTCAAGTTATATTTCACTGCCCAGTGTAATTTCTTCAGGTCACGTGGTACAATTTTGTACCACGTGATCATTCTTTTTAGACACGTGACAGCAAAATATGCGCGAAAACACATCAAATGACGTCATAATGTCACTATTTAGTCACAGAATAACTATGAGGTAGTATGAACTGACCATGATTTAAAACTTTGCAGTTCAACTTTGATTGGCATACCCCTGCTGAACCCTGAAAATGAGATAATAATAGAAATCTGTCAAAATGACATCACAATGATTTGCTATTGTTATATTTTATTTACATAATGATCTCCGCTTCTGTTTTTAATGTTGTTGAACTAGTTTTGGATCCACATCACATTAAACTCGAATTTTATCGACTCGTGTAGAGATCCTGGTAGAGATCACTGTTAGCGATAAGGTTGCTTAACAATCTCGCTGTGATCTTTCTGTGGTCCAAATATTAACTTAACATTACCTTCCGTCCGCGACTTCGTCCGCGTCTGGTTTTATACCATCGATTTTCCGAGATAAAAGTAGCAGATATGTAATCCAGGTTTCGAACTTTATATATTCCAAATTTCATCCAAATAAGCTCAGTAGTTGCAGTGTGAGTGAAACATAAACATATAAACATACAAATAGTCAAAGACATCTAAACTTATAGAAGTGGTTACTTCTGCCTATAATAATTAATAATTATCTCATAAAAGTCCGCGCTACGTCCATCTCTAAGACGTAGGTTAAGTCTCATGTGCCTGTGATAGCACCGGCACCCATACCCTCTAAACCAGACGGAACACAGCAATGCGAGCATCGCTACTTGGCGCACGAAATAATTATGGAAGTAGTACTGAACGAGCTCATTTGCAAAGAGTACCTACTTACAAGTACTAGACGTCAAATCAAAGACTAATCCGATCAGCAGGGGTATGCCAATCAAAGTGGAACTGCAAAGTTGAACTGCAAAGTTTTAAATCATGCTCAGTTCATACTAACTCATAGTTATTCTGTGACTAAATAGTGACATTATGACGTCATTTGATGTGTTTTCGCGCATATTTTGCTGTCAAGTGTCTAAAAAGAATGATCACGTGGTACAAAATTGTACCACGTGACCTGAAGTAATTACACTGGGCAGTGAAATATAACTTGACAGCAAAAGATTGGCATACGGAGGCTGTACGCTTAGCTTATGACACTGTATAAAGTAATTCTAAATTATTGGTTGCTAATCCGATTCAGGTTACATTTTGAGCCGTGCATTAGACTACGTTTAGTGTCGTGGGCTCCACTAACACATACAGTAAACCAGTTTGAACGTTGGATGATGATGTAACGTTGAACTATTTCAATATAGCCACCTCACTTGTATAGCGGCCATGTAAGCAGCTGAGATGTAGGTTTGATTTCCATTAGCTATGCTCTGATGAACGGCACGCTGCAGTGCCTGGAACATGATTTAGATGGAGTAGACTTGTAGCACCTACTTATACCATCCTCTCAGCGTAGTCGGTGTTATCCACAAGACAAGCGGAGTTATACGGAGCTGACTAAGCCGTCACGTGGGTTTCCTTGCAATGTTTTCCTTTATCGTGTATTTAATTTTTTCGAGCAGAAAAATCCATTAGTTCACGATCGGATTTGAGTCCATCTCCGGATCGGAAGGCGCAGTTGCTACCACTAAACTACTGGTGCTCTTTTGGTTTTCAACTTGGGTTAGATGCTGTATAAAATATGTATTTATCTATAAACATTTTATTTATACAATTTATTCAATCCATCGATATCAAGGCTAAGTATGTACATACTTTAACATGATCAACATCATGGCTGCTATTATTAGCTCTATGGCATCGATTTTAGATAAAAGTTGTCGTAAAACCTCGGATGGTTTATTGCTCGTAAAATAACACTTTAAAACGTATGTTACCTTTGAAATGTCACTGTATTTATTAACAAATCTTCTTTATGATACTAAGCAGATATTTTGGGTTTTACACAATAGGCTTGAAGCAGAGCATTTGCGGGATGACGGCTTTTCTCGTGAGTGAAGAGCACACAGTGCAACGTTTTTACTTGCCAAAACTGTTTTTACCTAATCACAAGTTCATTAAACAACCAATCGAAAAATTAAAAGACGTAACTAAAGAAATACTTCTAGGTTTCTTGATGAAATAAAAACCTAACAAAAATAGTGTGTTGTTCCTGAGATACTTAAATAGCAAAGTGTGTAAAACATTGTATTAAAAAAAACATTATCGGGGTAATTTTCACTAATCATGTTTTTTAAACACGATGACGATGATAAACGTTCGAAGTATCACTTCTCTAAATATTAAGGTGGTAACTTTCACAGATTTTGTGATAAATAATGGTTTCGAAATACAAAAGCGTATTCTTAATAACCACTACTTACCTAGTTATGGAGCCATTATAGTTTATCACATCGGTACCTCTTTTAACCCTACAGTGCCACTGATCAAAAGTTGGGTTGGTACCGCCTAACCCCGGTCCGGCCTCTCCCCGATGTAGATTACCAAATAGTATGTATGCGCTAAATCAATGTCAGTACTGTGGCGAAAAAAAGTCAAAATTACTTTTTTGTAAAGTTCTTTTATTTTGTCATTCGTAAAAACATTATATCATTGTAACATTATTGATTGGTGTGATAATAATGTTGATTGAATCGGCCAGTGTCAATCAATTTGTTAATTTTAAAGTCGATTCGTAGGTATGGTAGGTATAAATTCATTAAAATAGCAAGGATTATTTCAAAACATCTTTTAGATGACTTCCGTGTGACTAGTCTACATGACGTTAGCACACGATGTGGAATATTTACCTACTTACATAACACAATCTGTATTATGTTTCAATAAAGCTTTGACAAAACAGACCCAGAATTTAGATTTTTTTATAATAATATGTAAATATAATATAAATAAATAATAAATAAATATTCATGGACTTTACACACAACGCCCTCTAGTCCCAATATAAATGTGCTAATATTTCAATTCCAAAATGTTAAAACGTTTTGAATAGCATTTACTTAACTACTTACATAAAATTAGGTTTTTTATTTAAATTTCCAAATAAATTTGGCAACCCTATCCAAAATACCTCAATTCTAAAATTATTTACATGTTAATGCACAAATCCGTTTTATTATTTTGAAGGTCATATTTAATTTTGACACATAAAACTGTAATAAACCAAAATTCCTTGACTTGACGGGCTGAAGGCTGAACAAAAAATGATCGTGTTACAATCCTGTCACTGTAACCTGTGACGTGACTCGACTACTCTAATGGTTGGGGATGAGTACATTTACAGTGTTGTCATTTTGAAAAGGTTGTAACTGTGTTCAGACATTGTGCCGAGTCACAAAGAGTCGAGTTATTGGACAAATTGGCACGAGACGGGTTCGCGCGTTGATAAGTGTCACTTGCAGAATTTATTTATAAACGAAAAGGGAAATTGTTTGTGTTTTTGTGAGCGGCGCGTGACATCTCATAAATACTTGTTCTGGTTAATAGGAACTCGATGGGCGCCAAGCTCCTTTGTTCAGTTTTGTTTGTTTTCATTTAATTCATAATGAAATTTCATGTATAAATTATTACCTATAATAAAAAAACCACTAGGCTTGCTCTTTTGTTCAGTTCTGATAAGACAAGATAATGTTTAGTTCTGACTTCCGCCATAGTATTTTATTATACCTAGGTACAAAGCAGTCGAAACATTATGCAACAGGTTTCATTTCAGCTCATTCAAACAATAAGAAAATGACTTGACGCTGGAAATGTCCAACTACAGACGATTGCCATTGAAAAAAACAAGAAATCGATTAAGCTGACTTTCGCTCCCTCAAAATTGTACTTTTATAAAAGAACCGGCTATAAAGGGTTAATCAACAGGGCTGTTACCTTGAGCTTAATAAATAGCCGTGTATTAGTGTTGTGTAAATAAAAAGAAAAAAGTAAGATAGCTCAGTATTTTTTATGTTTACGATCTTCGGATTGGTTATTGATCAATACACAGGGTGAATTCGACCTTTTCTCAAAGTAATGCGCAATCCACTTAGCAAGACGAGTGGTCTTTATCTTCAGAGCTCTTGGTGTGTATTGCCTGTTCCTTTGACGTTATATTTTCCCTCCTTGTTTGTCATGTTCCCCGAGAAATATTAAATCATCAAAATGTATTCTGCCTTTAAAAATTTTCTGGTTTGCCAGTTGGATGGATTTCAATTTCGACACAGTGACATGCGTCATGATCACGGGCAGAATCATGACTTATTATGAGTGCTTGATTGAATGTGATTATTACGCCATCGTGATACGGTATAATTTTGATCTAGATACATGCTGTTAAATATTGTGGTAGAGGTTCAAATGCAGGTTAGAATTTGGTATGATCAGCTCTAAAATCTGGTGGAACAATAGTGAATTATTTCGTTTTAGAGCTATAACAGCCAAATCAATATAGAAAGAAAGAAAGAATGAAAGAAAGAAAGAAAATGAATTTATTAACCCAGACTTAAACCTTAAACTACAATAAAAAACTTAGATATAGGTAGGTACTTCTATTTCGTTATAAGTTGTAACCTACGAAACGCCAGAGCACTTATCTAATGCGGAGTGCCGCACAGTCTGAGCTGGATATTACAAGCTAATGTGGCAATGTAGAGCACATGTCTGTGCCGACATTTCCTCAAGTTGCTGCCTTTTCAAAACAACCACCGTCATTTATCTAGCGGCTATGAATTGTGACAGATACACGATACACCCATTCACAACGAGTGTCGACATTTTCATGCGACAATCTTCATAATTAAAATGTCGTTGGGTTAGGGGTTAAAATGACATCATAACGGTGACTGTTTTATAAGAAACTACAACTTTAACAAATTATAGCAAAGCGTGGAACCCTGGCGACTGCGGGTACCTACTTGTTATTTTATGGGCACATGTGCGTTTTAACATAAGTACAACGGACATAACCTAAGACGGTGTTGCAATCAAAATGTCAGTTGAACCGTTGTTGCCGTTGCTCTAACTTGGCGCTTGAGATTTGATTTGATCTGAATTTATGATAATCGAATTGAATAACCATTCAGTATTAACCTTTCTGTAATAGATTGTTAAAATTCACAATTACACTGTGTCATTTTGCAAATTCTGGTATTTAGCAATTCTGTCATTATGTTAGGTACCTTTCAAATAAGAAAAGAAATTCTGTTTCAGTTTGTTAAAAAATTTTAACGCCTATTTCGGTCGGAACTCTCCGTATTGTATTGGTACGTAAGTTAATAATTACTTTAGAGTTTGAGTTGGTTCCAAAGTTTTCCCTTCCAAGAGACTCGAGAGAATAAACAAAGGACTTGTTAACAAATTATCACTGAAATTTACTTCCTGAAGGTAAAAGTTCGTATAGCCTGAACATGAACATCGCTCCGGTGCTTAGTTGCTTGAAAATTGTAAAAGCTTCACACTACCAAATGCATTATAAATAAATAATAAATAAATAAATATTTATGGACATTTCACACAGCGCTCTCTAGTGCTATACTAAACAAAGCTTGTAATTATGGGAACTAAATATTATGGATTTTTTTTAAATCAAAGTGATCAAAATTCTATTGACAAAATTAAATCAAATCAGCATTTTGGTTTACGAAACTGCGTCGAAAACACAAGGTAGGTACTTACTGAAAAATATAAATTGTGCCATCCTTCCATTTCGGCAAGCTAATAGCACTTCCGCGATCGTTCATATAAAAATGCTCATTATTTGGTTCGAAATGTACGCACGCTGAATGCGTGTCAGGTTCCCGGTATAAATATAAAATGGAAGTCCCGAGATGCTAATGTCATCGGCCCCGAGGAGAGATAGCACTCCACAATGAGTTGGGTTGTGGGCACGAAGGCAGCGTCCCTTCTGTGCTACCAACCTTACTACGAACGAACTAACGAACCAATCTTAGATCACCAAACGTGACTGCCTCCGGATCACTCCTCAACTGATTTCATCTACGACAGCAAGGCCTCGGGAAGTCAGTGAAAAGGGCTTATAATCGTTTGACCTGTGAAATCTATCCTTGTTTGTCATCGTCCTGTCACATTGAGAACATCTTACCTACAAACCGATTCTTTACATTCAATTGGAGAACTAAAAGTCTTATAAAAGTCCAAGTGGAATTTTTGTAAAGTATTGTTTTGGTGGCCCGGCAGTGTGGTGGCCATACGCCTGTTGCAGTAGAATAGCAACATAACGCTCCAGGCTCGCGAATACGCTTGCGGTTAGATTTGTATCAGGCGCCCGCGCTTTTAAACCGATGGATCCGATCCGTGAAGCACGTGATGAATACTGATTCCCTGTTTGTAGGGAATGGTTATTTTGCAGGAAAACGCTTTTATTGCAACGGAAAAACCTACTTTGCGTTTTGGTTGGATCTTTATTTTGAAGCGTGGAAGGGTGATTTAAAGATTTGTAATAGTAGATACTAAGTACTATGAAATAAACTGAAACTTACCTACAACCATAGGTACTTTTAATTTAGGGCAAGACATTGATGAGAGCAAGCAGTTTGTTTATTTTTTTATTAAGAAATCTATAGAGACGACTTTCTTCGTAAACTGCCAGCATTGTAGAAAATAGAAATTCCTGGCACCGCGGAAAATGTCAACGATGTTGTAATAATACGGTGATAACTCTTAGCGAATTAATAAAACTGTTATTAATAAGTAAAATAGAACTTCTTGATGTTATGACAAGGTGCATTTTGCAATAACCAGTCGCGTATCTCCAGGTTGAACGGTTGGACAGAATACTTAAGTGGAAAGCGGAAAGCGAATGTTAATTTTTTTGTTAAACGATGGCATTTAAAATTTTTGATAATTATGGCTTTCATTTTAAGGCAAAGTCAAAACGCCTTAACCCTCCATTGGATACTTACGTCCATCTGACTAGCACGGGTAGTCTCACAGACCTTGATTTATAAGGCCAGATTTGACTAATTAAGTCTGACTCTAAACCTTCTATTCGTAATCACCATAAGCTAAAATCAAACCCTAGGTCTCTCTACTTTAAAGAAATATCGCATAACACAAAATAAATCATTAATTCAATGTTATAGACCCAGGCTGTAGGTTTGTTATGAGCTACAAGGCTGTAGAATCAGACACATTATGATCCTTCTTTCCGCAGGTCTTCAGCTTGGTCTTGTAGCTTGTCCCGCCCTCTCCGCAGTGCAATAGTGGACGTAATAAATAACGAAGGATGCAGGCAGCCGCTAAATTAGCTTTGTGCTGGATCTTGTTGTCTGCACTGGTTTGTTTTAAGAGAACACTCAGCGCCTGACGGAAATTGTATCTCCGACACGGAAAATTGCTATCAAACGGTGGTGTTTTTCACTCGCTATAGGATCTTTTTATACTTTATTTAGTGTCACTTGCGTGATCTACTGGTTATAAAATTTTAGTTAGCTACTTACTAAAATATACTTAGTATGGGGTAAATACATATTAGAAGTGGAGTGGAATAAGCCCAAAAATTGTATTAGACTATTAGTTTATTCATCTCAAATGGAGGCAAGCCCTCAAAAATATAAGGAACAGCATGTGAAACTAACTATAAAATCCTGCTATTTGTTTTACGGTTGAACTCCAAAGCCGTGCATCGCACCTCCGCAAAATAGTTTTAAAAATAAAAGCCGTTTGTGCAAAATAACTCTTCGAAAAAACTGGACTCTTTACCGCGGATTATAGGGTCACCAAGCCAGCTCTATTTTGTGACAGGCTCCACAGTAGCCGGTCACAAAATAGATCTAACTTGGAGTTATTTTCACTATTTTGCTAAATTTATTTTTGTACTTAATTATTCCTCAAACACACGAAAGGTCATCAATTCCTAGCTTCAATAGGTAACTGGGTGATGTCCTACCTCAAGCCAATCCCCTAATTTGAGTCTGGTCTACATTCAGCACTTGATCAGCTGTCAGCCACTTGATTATCTAACGTCAAACATGCGGCCTGTTTGCTCAGACCATCCACCTTAATTAGTTTCATGAAGCTGATGAATAATACACACTACACCGGAGGATGTGCAAATAAGCTGCTCAATGGAGCAAATATGCAAAATAATAAAATTGCAAAACGTCAAATTTTCTAGCACATTGTTGCAAAAATGCACAATATTCATAAACTCTAAGCATGATAGTATTTATTTATAAATATTAACGTAAGCATTGCTAGTGTCGGTAAACTTAGCAAAATGGTTAACTTTCCGTAGGTGTTATAAAAGTGCTGTCGTCGCACCCGCTCGATTTACCCCGTTTTCCCCCTAAATTCGTCTATGAATAAAACATTTTTGGGGTTCAATTTCATGATACCTATTGACAGTTTGACAGTTTTATAAGTAACTTCCACGTTTTTTGTGTTCGATTTGAGTCTACTTACTATAATGAATATAAAGTTCGAATTAAACAATTCCTAATTTTTATGTATCGAAATTGATTGTGAATGTGGTGTATACTTTTGGTACCTACGTATCTCTTACGTATATTTTTAAATTAATAATTACAAAATAGTGGTTTTGTTAGCTCTAATAACAATCAACACAAAAAACGTCAACAAAAAAATTGAAACAAAAAAAACCCTTTTGGTTTGTTGCCGGTACTCATCTGCATTGTTCAATAATTCATGTTATGGTAATTTCCCATACGTTACCTCTTGCTGTTATTCCAATGTCTATTCCGTTTTATTGATGTTATTGTCTATTTCGTCATATTTTATTCAGCAATATTTTGATAACTTTCACTTTTTATTTAACTTCACTTAAAAAAAAAGTTACTTATAAAATTTATAAAAAAATTCGTTTGAAAACGAGTACCATTATCTACACAAAGACTACTAAACAGGAAGGAAGTAAGAAACCAGACAGTTTTTATATTTAACATATTTATTTATACGTAGGTATTTACAAATTACATGCGAAAATTCGATAATAAGTTGGCACGGTTTCGCGAGAACGCTTGAAACTTTATAAAAGTAGTCGGTCAAAATAAAAGGTTGTACACAATAAAGACAAGCGTTAGAACACAAGGATGGTAGCAGGTGGTATCCGTAACTCTACTGACTAATTGGAGCACATTTTGATTTCGGAAATCTTTGATGTTTACTTTGGGCAAAGTTAGGTCTGTTTGCTTTGTATTGGGGCAAAGTTACCCTACTAGACAAAAACATTGATAGCTTTAGCCATGCGAATACTTGACCCTTGACTGACTTTGACCCTGACTTGAATTCAGTTGACCCTGGTGGTCATGGTCAATGATGGTATGACATATCAACAAAATGCTTCCAATTTTTTTGAAATAATTTCTGATACTGATTTCAAAGGAGAGTTACGATAATGGATACAAAGTTTATCGGGTTAGTTCAGTTAGTAGTGTCCGTAGTGGCCGCCAAGTCCGCCGTATCCGAGTCCGGCGCCGTAGCCGAGTCCGGCGCCGTAGCCGTGGCCGTAGCTGCCGCCGTAGCCGCCACCGTAGCCGCCACCGTAGCCGGGGTACGAGACCTGGTTGGCGTAGCTTACTGCGGGGTAGTGGCCGTATCCTGGAAATAACACACACATTGAAGATACTGCCAGTGAAATATTTTTAGACAGACCATTTAAGGGTTAAAATACTACGGCTTTATTATTATGTAATGTTTGTTGTAAAAAAACCCAAAGTGCACAAAAACAGTAGGGTTAAATCAACAACTTTAATCATTAGATAACATTGACGATTACACTGTCCAAATCCCATGAAAAACAATCACTTTGAACATGTTGGTGAACGGTAGATGCAGAATAGTGGTAAGTGGTAACCAATCCTTTGTTTGTAATGATAGTAGACAATGAACAAACGTTATGTTAAGAACAAGGTAATTATCACGGTGCCGATCCCACGCTGCATAACTGACCTCAAAGGCTGAGGTCAACATTGTTACAAGATACAAAATACAAGATACATTTATTTGCCAAAATAAATGTTATAATTTGGTCTTTTGCTAAAGTCAGAGGCACTTTAAAACTTATTCACCCTTTTCAGGTATTGCAAAAATGTTATATTTAATGTTGTTACTTCAAGTTACCTACCAACTCAAATTGGACTTTTTGATTTCTAAAACCGATCATGGGTTGTTATCCTCAGACACGCTAGACAAGTTCCTTACGCCATCATCACACCCTAGGAACCTATGTAATGTAAATAGCCTCTAAATCCTTTAGGTAACTATACAATGTGTAAGAGGCATGTTTAAAATATTTCGCACATCACCATTTTGTTACGGACGCAAAAGATATTTTAAATCTACATATTATTATGCAAAAAAATACAATCTAAATCGGACGACAAAAATTAAACTACGTACCACTGCCGTAACCTCCAAGACCGGAGCCAGCAAGTCCATATCCTCCGTAACCTCCGTATCCTCCATATCCTCCATATCCTCCATATCCTCCATATCCTCCATATCCTCCAGTGTGTGCGGTGGTGTACGCGACCTTGCTAACGCCGATGGGGGCAGCTGTGGACCAAGAGCAACTTAGGGGTAAAACTAGCTAAGAATTGGATTTTTAGAGGATTAGGAGTGAAATGATAAATCACACGTTTTCTTATCAAAAGAAAATCAAATAATTTTAGAAATATTTTTTAAATTGCATAATGCTGTCGATTCTGTTGTTGCATTTTTCTAAACTAACCTAATTTGACAACACTAAAAATGATGCCGTCCCTTTCTCATAAACTGAAACTACAGAGACAGCTATACTTCTAGCGCTGTCAAATTAGGTTAGTTTAAAAAAATGCAACATCAGAATTGATACCAATGACAATAGTATCGCAAAATGACAGAACTGAAAAATGCCAGATTTCGAGTTGTAATTACTGATAGTAACTTCATAATGATTGACTTCATCATCACATGTTTATAGGGTACTTTATCTTGTGTGTTCGAGAAACTAAAGAAGTCCATATAACGTTTGATAACTAAGTAAAACGGCGAAACCTTGAAAGTTTCGTGTGAATAACTCCATTCATAGCTGGGGCAGTTTTTGTTCAATGAATTTGCTTAAAAAAATGCGAATCGAATTGCAATCGAAGGTTCACGGTCGAGGTAGTTTGTGCGGAACAGACTGTTTTAAATGCTGGCCTTGTGACTAGCTTATCTAATATTGTATCTGTAGGTAAACAATACAATCTTTTAAAAACTAAAGAAACAATGCACAGTGACAAAAAAATGCTCCTGAAAACCTCGGGGTTATATACTGATATTTTTGGGTTTCATAGAAACGTTGTCAGGGGTAGTAAAAACGTCTGTACCATTGAACTTATTACGCACTTATCTCTGTGGTGCGTTGTTTAATGCCCTTTTCACACGTCCCGGTTGCTGGGTAGCCGGTACTAGGCAAATTACGTCGGTACGTGTGAAAGATAACGTACTTGCCCATATACTAAAAAGACACTAAAGGTGCCATATAGGGCACCTATTATCTATTCAGTTAGTCATGCAAATTCTCCAACTAGGTAGCTTTTGACCAAACTAATAAGACAAAGCACAAGAGTGTGCCAAGGGCCTCTATTATCCAGACAGGCGTCACAGCTCAGTCGGTAATAGCTCTGCCTTCCGTGCTGTGGGTCGTGGGTTCGAACCCCACAAAGAACAAACATTTGTGTGTGGCAAACATAGGTGTTTGTTCTTTGTCTGAGTGTTACTCTGTATTATAATTGTATTAATTGTATGTATTTACAAAAAAAAGTATTGATATAAGTATTCTATCAGCATCTAGTTCCCATATTACAAGCTTTGCTTAGTTTGGGACTAGAGGGCGTCGTGTGAAATATCCATGAATATTTATTTATTTATTCAGGTTTTGTAAAGTGCTCATGCAAATGAAAATTCTAGTAAGTTGTAATCGTAATCACTCATTCAAATGTTACTATGTATGACGCTTTTTAGGTACATTTAGTTTCTTACCTAGTAGTTTTGTGATAGAACCCAAGGAACCCACAAATATCGAACGTGTGGTAACCCTAATGAACGGGTTGGTTACAAGATTTACAAGTGCCTATCAATGGTGTAATGACCTGTTTGAAGACGTTGATTGTAGCTCTAGTCCTGGTAGAATTGTTCTTGTGCCACAGTTCTACATCTAGTACCTACTGTAAGTAGGCCTATAACGTAAATTACACCGTCAAGGACAGCTTTTCATCATGCCACATCCGTCTTGGTAAGTTTTAATCTAGTTCCTAGATCTGTCATCTAGTTACAGTACGCACAACGAATCTTTATCCCTCTGAAGTGAGGTGCAACAAACGATTGCGCATGAACTGTTGTGCGGAAAAATTCGCTTACCCAAATGATCCGTGACAAAGATCCGTTGTGTTTACTCCACCTAAGTTCAAAAGTAGATCAAGAAGTTGCAAGTAAAGAAAACTTCACTCAACTGACTTTTGTTACTCTTATCCAAGAATAGATTAAGATTCGTTTCAGAATATGAGTGAAGTAGGTTTAACCACTCACTTTTAGGAGTGACTTCAGCAACACAAATACCTAATCTAAAGATCTTTTCAAACTCCGACGGAACTGCACGTCTCAGCACTTTTATTCAAAGGGATCGACTGATTTTCATGAATTTTAATACTTCCGATAAACTTCTACCTCTACCTCAATATACAGAGTTTCTTTTGAGAATTCTATGAGAGTTGAACATTTTAAGTGAAATTAAAGAGGTTTTTATCTTACAACTTTCAGTTTAAAATTATTTCAATATCCCACAATATTATCCTTGCTTAGCATTCGTATTCTGCCAATAATAGCTTCATATAAAGATTCTGCTTTGCCAAAACCATTGCAGACTCTCCGGTGACCCATTCAAAGACGAAAGATGGCAATAAAATCCTTCCTCAATCGATTCAAAGCCCACAATCCTATAAATTTTAAACGTGGAGTGGATTGGGGTCTTTTTGACCCAGAAGTCAAGTGTGGTGCAAATTACCGTTTTAATTAGTAACATATCTGGAATACATTGGGTGTATACGGGCCTATTCTGGTCCTTATTGCAGTCACCTTAATTGTTTATCAACCATTTATCGACTCAATTTCAGAACCTTTTTTTCGGGTCTTATTATTTTAGCCTATTGATGGGGCCACGAGTGATATGATTTCTGGTGACCCCAAAAAGAAACCAAGGTATTTTAATTAAGCAAATCTATTTCAAAGAAAGAACTACTATAGCCCTTCTTCTTCTTCTTATTTTTTCATTCTTTCTTGTTAGGGTTAAGCTCGCCTTTGTACATGTCATCTATTTCTGTCTTTTGTTTATGTCCTGTGTTGTGTGCAATAAAGAATTAAGAATTAAGAAGGGAAAAAAAAAGAAAAAAAGAAGAAGGAAGAAAGAAAGGAAGGAAGAAAGGGAAGGGAAGGGAAGGGAGTGATCATATTTTGGCATAAACACGTTTGATGTAAAAAAAATTATAGTACGGGAGGAAGTTGTACCCTGCGTATGAATTTGCCGGACTTCCTCATCGAATGAGCAAACATAGAATGCGATGAACCAGCATTACCTTTGCAGTAAAACAGTGGTGAAATGCACTGAACGAATCGTCTCGAAGATTAATATGCGGGTAGAGCAAAGTGCTCATTATCTTAGTGCAGAGAAAGTGCAATTTTGAACTTTACTGCACTCAGTTTTAATTGCATTTTTATTGAGCTACTCGTACTTTGCTCCTTAGATAAAGGAAATAATGGTTTTTAAAATGTAACGACCTCTTTTAGAAATGTACTGAAATCAAGTCTTGAAATTGACAAAAACTCATGACATGAAAATAAAAAGGATAATAAAAAGTTTGAAACTAAATTCTAGACTAAATGACGGCCTAGGTGAGGTTGCTAAGAGCTATTAGATAAATAAATTAGTCACTCTATACCTCTGTGGGGAATGATTTATGCGTTAGATGACGATTAAACTCCAAAAAAACTTTGTTTCTAGGGTTAGAACCAAGCATTTTTTCGTACCAATTTTTTATCGCTTATTCGCCAGTATATTTCTAGTTCATGCTTTAAAGTTTCCAACATTGATACGGCTATTGGCGAATTGAAACTTGGACGGCGTTCAGCAAGAGCTACTCAGTTGAACTGCTAGTACATAATGAAGCCCTCTTCAAGATCAATAACTTAGCTTAACTTAACATATGTTTATTTATTAAAGTGTTTATCTATCTATCTTAGTAGTATTAACTAAAGTTTTAATTTAGTCACAGACAAGGTAAAAAGGAAGTGATGATGGTATTTCAAGTCATGAGCCTTCCTCAGGCCTATTGTATCCAGGTTTTACTGTGTCACCATGTTAGTTTCCCAAGAGCTCTTTATTTACAGTATCAGCCTGATCCAGAACACGGTTCTAACGGCCAAGTCCGTCGTACCCCAGTCCATTGTACCCTAAATCTAAAATTATGTTCCATAAGTAATCTATATTAACCCTCTGGGACTGACGTGGTAGTCTGTCAGACACCGCAAAATGTAAAAACGTTTGTAATTTCGTTATTTTTCAAATTGCGACCACCACGTTCTCAGTACCTTCCAAGCCCGCGTTTAGGTATTAGTCAGTGATCCGCGGGCAGTCGCGGGGTGCGTATACGTCACACTACGAGGGAAGGTGTCTACAAGACAACCACGTCAGCGTTAAGGTATGTGCCTGTGAAACAACCATCTCAGTAAAATCATTATATTTTCATAGTGTTTCCTAAACTACACGTCAGTATAATTGTTTTTGTAACTCTAAACTTTTTGTTTGTTCGAGATTTTACAGCTTTCTAATTAACTATAACCATGTTTTCTGAGTTTTGCTTAAACGTTTAGACAACAACTAAAACTTGCGACTGTATAGTACTAAAACAATTGTTTGGTTTCAGGATCGTTGAGTCAAGTAACTCTTGCAGATTTAAAAGAACGACTTCTGGGGCTTTTATATGTCTTGATGAGATGATAGAAGAGTGGTTGAATGAAGAAAGCGAACATGAGTTCATTGATGTTGATGATAAAGGTGATGACCCAACCAGAAATAGAATATTTAGAAGATGACAAATTTTCAGTAACTGAAGAACAATTTCAGGAAGTGTTTCAAGAACCAGCTGAAAAACAGCGAGTAACTGCTGAAGAAGGAACATTTGGTGAGCCCTCTCATGAAGTTTTCCAAGAACCAGTTGAAGAAACCGTCCAGCTGCAACGGAAGAGCCATCTGAACGTTATGAAGGTAAAAATGGATTTATTAGGAATAGTCAAGAGTGCCGAATTCCATCAAGAACTGCAGCCCACAATATAATAAGATTGCTGAGGCGTCTTAACCAATTTGTCTACAATGTTCCAAGCCACTTTGTGAAAATTGCCAAAAAAAATTGTAATAGTTTGTAGTCATGTCAATTTTTATTGAACCATTGAATGTTGCTCATTTTTTATATTCTATATGATAAAACTGTTGTCTTTCACAAATAATTAGAGTTCGTATAAAAAATGCTAATCTTGTAATTTTTTTTAAAATTTTAGTAGATGTCTACGTTCTGAGACTGATATATGCGTGCTTAATAAATGTTTATAAATATCACCTTGTTTTTTTTTCTGGAACTTAATATTAAATTTAGACACTAAAAAAACCGTAATATTTCAATAAAAATAAATAAATCAGGTTTTTACAAAAAAACAATAAAGTTATGAGTTGGTAAAGTGGTGTCTGATGTACTACCACGTCAGCAGATTTGTAAAAATTAGGGCACGTCAGTCCCAGAGGGTTAAAGCTTACCATATCCACCGTAGCCTAGTCCGGAACCATGGCCGAGTCCGCCGCTATATCCAAGTCCACTGTACCCCAGTCCGCTGTACCCCAATCCACCGTGCCCCACGCTGTCGTAGCCCCCATAGCCCAGACCAGTTACTCCTCGCTTCTCCGTCTTTTTGGCATCGTCCGCGCAAACTGCGCTGATGGCTAGAGCGACTACAATCTGAGAAGTAAAGAAAATGTAAAATTAGACAAGTGAAATACTTTTTTAGAGTTTACTTTTAGCATTTCCTAAAGTCTCGAAAAGGAAAGGTAAAAACACTTTTCTCAAGTCAAATAGGTACTTAGAGGTGTGAAGTGTGCAAGACTCCTGAAAGTTTGAACGTGTGTTTGAAACCATGCTTCTCAGTTGGAGTGAAAGAGATGGAAATGTCATAATAGTACGTCGCTTAGAAATATCACGACTGTATAGAACATATTATGTAGTCCTTCCCCCATGCCAATCTTTTGCTGTCAAGTTATATTTCACTGCCCAGTGTAATTTCTTCAGGTGATCATTTTTTTAGACACTTGACAGCAAAATATGCGCGAAAATACATCAAATGACGTCATAATGTCACTATTTAGTCACAGAATAACTATGAGTTAGTATGAACTGACCATGATTTAAAACTTTGCAGTTCAACTTTGATTGGCATACCCCTGCTTACCTAGACTTTAAGGCACTATAAAAATATATGTGTAATCTTTTGAAATAATAATAAATAAATAGTGTGGTCGTAATATTTTAGGTCCATTAAAATGTTATTTTATTAGTCTGTCTAATTAAACTTTATTCTTTCTCATTTACTGATTGTTTTAGATTGTTTAAATTTTTATCTAGCATATTCCAGCGCATTTCCCTATAATCCGGATATAATTATGCACTTCTCCTGTAAATCTTTTAATCAGTTCCCAGCTGTAAGTTGCGCAACTATAAGCTGGGAACGCAAGGCTTACCGGATTAGCTGTTCAGATGAATATAGCTACTAATCACGGGTGCGTTAGGTACATTTTAATTTATAAGTTAGTGTCAATAGTTTGGATAAAAAATAGACATGAAAATTGCATTTAGCTATCAGATTCATCGGGAGATGAACAATGAATATATCTTAAAATCTATATTTGACAATATACTTCATGATCTATAGTTTTATTCGATAGTTTGAAGTATGAATTCCAGTTCCCAACTTAATATGTTAAAAAAAAATTGCTACAACGTGAAGTACACGCGAGAGCAATGATTCCGGGTCACTTAAAGAATGTTAAAAATCTCGGAAACTAAAAATGATAGGTTAATGCAATAAATTGTATTTAATAGACAATGTAATACTCCTTAAATGAAGGTATTAAAACTTCTTAGTTATTGTAAAGTTATATCTTAAAAAAATCAAATTTGAAAAAGGGCCACTTTCGAAGATGGAACTACGAAATTACAGCATTTGGTTTTGCTTTTGTTTGTAATCTGTCATTTATGTGGGTATATAAACCATGTTGATAGTGCTCTATATTCATTATTCAAGCTGAAATTATGTCGCTTACGCCTGAAGAATGCACCAGAATACTTACAATGCTGGAAACCGGCCGGAGTCAGCGCGATACAGCCAGGACTGTCGGTGTGTCGCTGTCAACAGTACAAAGAGTTCTCCGACGTTACGAAGAAACTGGTTCTAACCTACGCAGACCAGGAACGGGCAGAACCAGGTGTACCACAGCACGAGAAGACCGATACTTGGTGAACACCATGCTTCGAAATCGTTTTCTCACAGGAACTGAACTCACAAATCAGTTTCGACGCCTCGGAGGAAGTAACCCAAGTGCATGGACAGTAAGACGTCGGCTTGCTGAATCTAACTTAAAACCCCTTAGACCTGCAAACGGCCCTAAACTGGAGCGTGGGCATCGTATTTCAAGACTAAGATATGCCCAGAGCCACGTAAATTGGAGTATTGAAGATTGGTCAAAAGTTATGTTCTCCGACGAATCAAAATTTATGCTCTACAAGCACGATGGAAGACACAGAGTGTATCGAAGACCAGGGGAAAGATTCAAGCAAGCATGCATCGAAGAAAAAGTAGCCTACGGTGGTGGGTCTGTACTTGTGTGGGCCGGAATTTCTTCTGAAAGTCGCACAGAGCTGGTGATCATAGAAAACGGCTCTTTAACTAGCGTAAGATATGTGGAAGAAATCCTCAATGATCATGTTGGTCCATTTATGGTCAATTTAGGTGAGGATGCTATATTTATGCATGACAATGCCCGACCTCATACAGGTAGGATTGTGAATGACTACCTTCAAGAGATGAACATTACTCGTATGGAGTGGCCAGCGCGCAGCCCGGATATCAACCCGATCGAGCATGCTTGGGACGAGCTAGGCAGATGCGTAAAACAACGAAACCCTCCCCCAATCACGCTTCGTGAGCTCAAAATTGCTCTCACAGAGGAATGGGAGAATATTCCCCAAAATCGTATAAGGAACTTGGTGTACAGCATGCCAAACCGCGTAAACGCAGTAATGGAAGCACGAGGAGGCAATACGAAGTATTAAAATTCAAGTCAAATCGTAATAAAGTTCAAAAATTTCATGTTTCCTATTTTTGTTTTAAGGAGAGATCAGCAGTTTTTTTCTTTATGTAATTTTGTGTTAATAAAATGTATGGTGACTCATATTTTTTTACTTTCATTTAAGGAGTATTACATTGTCTATTAAATACAATTTATTGCATTAACCTATCATTTTTAGTTTCCGAGATTTTTAACATTCTTTAAGTGACCCGGAATCATTGCTCTCGAGTGTATATACAATTTCTCAATGAAACTGCGTATTATTACTAAGCACCTGTTTAGTAAATAATTGTCTATGATTAGATTGGTTAGTGCATGTCAACAGAACAATGCAGTGTGACGAAATACAAGGACTTCCTAGTCATACGGTTATTGATGGTGAAATAACCATTGAATTGATTGATTAAACAACTAGGTATTCACCGGTGATGACAAAATAAGAAGGGGGATAAATGCTGTCGGCAATCTCAGACGATTACACTAGCATTCCTAGACCTTCCGAAAAAAATACGAAGGGCCCTAGTTGCACAAAAACCTCAGACTTTACCACGGTAGAATTCACTCACCCGGTACTCAAGCAAAGATTTGAGTAAAAGAAAAAAAAAAGTTCTCAGTGGACGTGCTCGGTGAAGCAATGCATTGTTATAGGCCGAGGTAACCACTTAACACAAGGTGGGCTTGTTCCATCATGGTACAAAAAAAAATCTTTATAGACTGCCAAAAAAATTAGGTCTCGATTAAAAGTTTTAATTTAAAACTAGAGTATTTTGTCAGCATACGAACCTAACGGACGAGACAGAGAAGACCAGAGAAGACCAGAGAAGACGCATGTCGTGACAATGACTCCGTTCCGCTTCTGATCAAGATCTAATACTTATTATAATTTTGGCTACAAGTGGCGAAATAGATACTCGTAATTAGCTTTGATAATTTACAAAAGCTAAAAATGTACAGAAGGTCATTTGAAACAGATCATAAATCTTTATTTACTCAACAGATTGTTATCGAAAATCTGCTAGTATGTGAAAAACTTGAAACATGAACCAAAAACAATTACAAATTATGATCTGTAAAACGGTTTCGGAATATAAACGAGGGGAAAAAAGCCGCTGTTTCGTTTTAATAAAAATGTTAATATCTTTTTTGTACATTCCCGTATATTGTTTTAATTTGTACGAAGTTGAGGTGAAAAACCAAATTAATTATAACAGGAAGTAATTTACGAGGATGGATTATGAAATAATTATAATGTTTCGGAAGCCTTGTTATGGAGATCGGCCTTTTTGATGTTAATTAAATATTAAAAATAAAAAGTATGAAAACTTTTTTGTCTATTCTTTACAATGTTGTTAAACTCTACTACAGTAGGAACCAATCTTACTTTTTTTTTTACGTTTTTACTTAAAATGCCTAGTAACTTAGAAGAGGTTATAAGCAAGGTAATTTCCATTCTAAGGGTGAAAATCTAAGATAATTTAAGCTTTAAGGTGGAAGAGATGTCTTCTCCCATAACATTTTAGTCTATAATGTCAATATAGCACAAGGATCAAAAGAATTAATTATATCATAAAAAAGGCGACCACGAACTGGAAAACACAGACGACTCCCCGATGGACCGACGACATTATTAAGATTGCGGGAAGTCGATGGATGGAAAAAGCTCAAAACTGTGATCATTCTTTCTCTTTCTTGAGTTCTATGTGAGAGACCTATATGCAGCAGTTAAATTCTACAGGCTGATAATGATTATGATGATCATACAATAAAAAATATATGTGAAATAGTGTCATAATAAACTAAGAACAAAATAATAAAAATATAAGTCAATTTTAAGTGTACAAATTCCATTTTGATTGCCCACCTCTGCGCTATAATTTGTAGGTGGTCATTCGGATCGAGTCGTAATTTCCGACCGGGATATTGAAAATATACCTTTTAAATTACTTAGTAAGTACTTAGTTCCGTTTCTGTGATTGTGACAGAGTTTTACACGTTGCTCGTTCGAACTGCTACTCAGTTCTTCCACATAAGTTTTACGCGGCTTTAAAATTACCTTCTTCTTTTTCTTTTTTTTATAACTGCACAGATAATATAATCTGTAACTGTGTCTGTCACATGTTATTTTGACCCACAACTTTGTGTTGTGTTGCGTATTTCTTTAAATTGTCATGGCCTTGACACTGACATAATTTTACAGAGCCGCTTTCAAATTAAATGGGAATATGGCTATGTTAGGGCCTATTTTTTTGTTCTGTGAATTAATACTATGCCTATTCTTTTAATAAATTCATCAATGTTTGAATGCTCTCTCGGCATGGGGCATTCTAACGAAGTATCAGTGCCACTGTATTCATATTCGTTCATGTCATAAAATTGCACTATAGAAAACCACCTAACTCAAAGTCACCATAAGGGTGCAAAGGGGTAGTTTGATCACGACTCATTTAATTTTCACTATTAACAACCCTAGTTTAATTTTAATGTTCTTCACATGGAAAAAAACGGACGTGTCACTTGTTATATTTAGATTATCACAAATTCTTACCAAGAATTTCATGATGTCTGAATGGTCACTGCACGACTGATGCCCGACTAGCACGCGGCGGGCTTATATATTGCAGGCTGCGGCGGCTGTGGCTGTAAGGCTTCAAGGATACTGCCTGGATGAAGGAAATGTATTGGGCGGTAGACGTGACTCAGATGTTGTGAAGGTTATTCCAATATTTGAAAGAATTTGATTATCATTTTCATACACAGTATCTGAATTCTAGATATCTCGTCAGAGGGCACAAATAAATGTGACAATTTGTAAATATATCGTAACGGTAGCGTATCCCAGACATTGCGCGGTGACGCTGCAACGATCGGCAGTCGAGCTGTCGTTGACGCGCAGTGTCACTCGAATATATTAAGTGTACGTAATTTGGTAACTGTCAGATTGGTTCGTTCTCATCTCTTGGACTACTTTTTGACTACAAGAGTCCTAACTGGAGAAATTCAAAACATAATATTTGGAGGGATGTACCAACTAGGTACCTAGTTGGTGTAGTTACGAGCCCATGAAAGCTGCAAAGAGGGTTGAAAAGTTGCCTAGCTAATGGTTCTAGCAGTGGCCATAGGCTTGCAACCCGTCATGTATAGAATATTATAACTAAGTATAGAAAACGTGGATTCCCTTATCTCGAGTTAGATTGATGTTGAGTATCGGTAAAATTAGACTTTCGCATGCTTTTGAAATAGGGGCCTAAGAGGTCAATAACCGGGTATAATAAAAGGTGTAGAATATTCAAATCAGTAATTATCGTTTATAAAACAAACACGATCGATGACCAATTTTGTTAATTATTTTCACAAAAAAGTTAATCACCTGTTATCAGAACGAGATTTACTGGAAATAGTAAATTGAGAGTTTTGGTACCATAAAATAATGGAAATCTTTGAATACATAATAAAGTTTAGCATATTATTATGTATTTGTTCTGTATGGGAATTGAACTCGCAACCCACAGAGCAGAAGTTAGAGGCTATACTACTACGCTGTGTGAGACTATTAGAAATCACATCCTCCAATATTTTCTTATTTGGTCCTATATTAAAGCCTCTATAATTTTGCCCAAATAAACAAATTCCATTACAAATACATACGTTGTAAAGCAGTAGCGGATCCAGGGAAGGGGTAAAAGGCGCTAGTGCACCCTTCCTCTCCCCTATCCCCCCCAAATCTAAGGTCTACCCAATGGTGGATCAGGATTTTTTTAAAGTCATTTTTAGGTTAGGTATCGGCACCCATACCTACCCTTCAAACTGTTCTTTCACAAGAAGCTCTACTACTAATTTTAAAAGACAAAAAAGTGGTTGTGCTCCTAGGTCCAACAGTGGACTGAAATAGGTTGATGATGACATGGTCGTGATCGATCCCCGGGAACACTTGGGTGAGTTTTAGCCCATGACATAAGACACTGCTTTGTCCCCAAAGTTAATACATTTTAAGGATATAGCTATTAAAATAGTGGTATTGAGGGAGGGGGTGGGAGGGGGGGGGGGGGGGGGGGTAAAATTCTGAATCCGTCACTGTCTGCAATATAACAGTATTGCAGCAACATTGCATTCGTTGCTTTGTGAGTATTAATTGCAGGTGTAGATCATATTAGCAGATTGCTCTAGAAGCTAGCTTTGTTTCATAACATTGTATTAGGTTCATCTGGATGTACGGGTGTATGCTGTGAATCATACTTTGAAGATTGCTACGGCAGGGTAGGGGCTGGTCTACACTATCGAGTGTATACCCCCCCCCCCCCACCCCCGAAAAATGAATATGAAAAACTATCAGTGGACAGTAGCGTAGTTTTTTTAATGGTAGACCCCTTTCAGTATTTTTCTTTATAAGAATTTTGACATGAACCTACTAGTGATAGATAAGAATATAATTGAATTACTTATACTAATAATAATTAGATTAAGAATCTTACTAATATAATATGGTGTACTTAATTTACTAAACCGAACTAAATAAATAATAATTAACAGTATCCAAATTATTCGTAGAAAAATCATTACAGTGTGTAACTTTTTGAGTTTTCGTGTTAAATCCAATTCATCAAACGATTTTTTTCTTTCTCAGAAGGTTTTTATATTTTGGATGATACTAAGTTAATCAACTTTTTTACAAATACTTAACATTTAACAAGCTGATGGCCCCCACCTGAACTTTGGAAGCCGTTTGTGCGTGTTCCAAGACGCGTTTTGTTAATTGTTATGCACGAGTACTTTTTCGAAGTGTGAAAAACGACATCGTCTCCTGAAACATCTTTTATTAAAGTTATTGCGCTGACATACGTAACTGTTATAATTACCTGTTGTTTGTGTCACCCTAATTAATTAGGTACTTTATCATAATCTATGGATAGATTATGAAGTCACAGGCAGTTTTTAAAATTTAATTATCTAATTAGTTAAATATTATTCTACAGCTGTTGCTTATTTTGGTAGATTAGTATCTCTAAATCTTGTAATAATACAGGGTGTAATAAAATTACTCCTGAATACTTGTTTCTAATTTATTAAAATATTAGAAACTCACTTTCAAGTTTTTTATACAACCGTCATCATAATAGATACCTACTTGGCAAAAATGTACGGACAAGCTGTTTTTATTTCGCGCTAAAACGTGGTTTTATAGAAAAAGTTGTTCATATTGATGGGCAGGTAGTTCAAAGTTAAAGTCTACAAACTTTTAAGCGAATTTAGTTAATTTATGTTAACCGGACCTCATTTTTCGACAATTTCAGCGATTCCTGCGAAAATAAAATCGTATCTAAGAGACAAACAGACAAACTCGATTTTTGTATTCAGAATCGTTTATTTAGTGGAGCTGCATATTATATTTAAATTTTTGGCTTTTTTTACATTTTTATTACAAGATTAAAAATTAATAATATAAATAAAATCACAAGGATAATTTAAAAACTTTAGGGGGGTTAATCCCCCTTTACTGAAATCCCCCGAAGATGTCGGCAGTGATCTTAGTACACCCTGTACCTATTTATTCAAGGATTGCATTATTCATTGTCATCAAGCAACGTGCTTGAGAACGTGGTTGACAGTCATTTTGTGTGACCACAACATTTTCCCACAAAAAACGGCCGTCTTAAGGTCGCTCCAATTACCCAAGTACGTACGTTTTTAACACCATAAAATCAGAAAAAAATAACTTACCTACTTACAGAATAACATTGAATGGTATGTTTGCGTTTTTTGTTGTGACTCGAGTTGGACAGATTTCGAGGGTATGTTTAGGTTTTTAACCCCCAAATGAAAAAGAGGGGTGCTATATGTTTGATACCTTGGTGTGTCTGTGTGTGGCCTCGTAGCTTTGAAAGTAGTGCTCTTTCAAATGTTATTTAATGTTTTGGTGGTTTGGTAGGCGTTATTAATTGGTAAAAATGTAAAAATCGATGTAAAGTCGTTTCTAAGTTCTGTTATTAAGATTCAATATTCAACTTAGTTTTTTAATAGTATTTTTTAGCATTATTTCACTCATTTCCATTGTGTTTTAAAGAACTTGAATGCATCGGTCTTTTACTTGATATTTTGTGCTCTAAGTTTCGTGCTAAATTACCTACTAACATCATTACAAGGTCTCCATTATCATTCCAAATCCTACGAAAATAAATGCGATACAAATGCCTATTACGAAGACAATAGTAGGTCGCTCCAGAACCCCATACTCAGCGGAAACGTAATGGCACAAAAAACCCCCATCAAATAAGATCGCAGATCGCAGGTAACAGCGGTTATCGCGAACCCGACCGGATCGGCACAATAGCACAGTTAATGGGAAAACGTTTCTCAAATGTAACAAGGAACCCTAACTATTGGTTCCAAGACTCGAAGGACCTTAGAAAGCGAAGTGAGTAAAAAGTACATAAAAGAAAAATACATAAAATAGAATCAGGGTAGATTTGTGAGGTTTTCATATGCAGAGGTAACTGAATATCAGGTGGACCAAAGTGCTTCCTTTGTCACTTCATCATCATCATCACCCGCTACCTGACTTCACCCACTGCTGGGCATAGGCATCTCCAAAGTCCTGAGCTCGTAGTTTAAATTTTATTTTTTTGATTTTCGAAAAGTGAGAATCGAGAAACTCTGAGTTTGCATGGAGCAAAATCGTTTACAAATCTCCCGCTAGAGGCGCTTATCGGGTTTTCATACAGAGTATCTCGCGAGTAGTTTTTCAATATTCGTTTCGATCAACAAAATAGATCTCAGACTAGAGGCTCTGCGTTAGTCTCATCCAAACTCGACCCGCGATGCTAGGAACGTAAAATATTGTTAAAAAAAGTTTTTGGTGTTTCCCACAGTTGAGAAATACCTTTTCCACCAAAGATGAATTATAGTCGTAGTATGTGCAGGTAGTAAGGGATACACGGATGGTTGGGTCGCGATGCTATCGGCTCCGATCCTTGATGTATCGCGGGTTCTGCCAGAGCTAGATTATTGTACATTACTATGATACTTACAGAATAGAATAGAGCATTACTGTAATAGTAGCATAATATTTTACCGTTTTGCCAACTTTTTTAATCGATTTTAGCGTAGAAAAAACACAAAGCTGCGACCGACAATATTCATATACTTATTACTACATTATATACTTATTTATATACTTACTTATTTCTATTTTGTTAAAAACTCCGTATACTTCGCGTCAGGTGAAACCAGTAATAAAAATTTAAAATTTAAAAAACCCCCGAATCTTAGACCAATTTTCATCAAACATAGCTAAGAACACTCCCGACTAATTCACCTTTCAAATAAAAAAAACTAAATCAAAATCGGTTCATCCGTTCGGGAGCTACGTTGCCGCAGACAGACACACACACAGACACGTCAAACTTATAACACCCCGTCGTTTTTGCATCGGGGGTTCAGTTGCGTTTCAGCTGATAAGTTGTTTAGTATAATTAGAGGACGAGAGCGGTACCACTTGTGCTAATAGACATGCGTGTAGTGCTGCTGAAGCCTTGCTCTTGACACAGACTGTGTTTCACAGAGCGGGTGCGGATCAAACCATGACACAAAGCTACTGTATTTTTTACGAAGGTTTTGTTTTTATAAAGCCTTCAATAGGTACTTTTGTAATAGTATGCTCTAGCCATGCTGTAAGTAGCTAGTCCTACCTATTAGTCTTGTGGTCCATGGTCCAGTATAGAAGCTATGTGACAAAAATTTATACAGGGTGTTCCCAGAAATAGTATGGCCTGAATAGGGTGAGTCAGACCATAAAAATGAACAGCTAGAGGGGTGAAATTGTTAAGAATTCTATAGGTTTTGCTTTTGATAAGACTCGTGCTGTGGGTACAATGTGCCAGTTTTGACGAGTCTGTCGGAACTGTTTTGACCAGTCTGGTGAGCTAGTTTTGACGAGTCTGGCGAGTTTGTTTTGACGAGTCTGGCGAGTTTGTTTTGACAAGTCTGGCGAGTTTGTTTTGACGAGTCTGGCGAGTTAGCTTAGACGAATCCAGCGAGTTAGCTTTGACGAGTCTGGCGAGTTAGCTTTGACGAATCAGCGAGTTAGCTTTAACGAATCCAGCGAGTTAGCTTTGACGAGTCTGGCGAGTTAGTTTTAACCAGTCTGCCGAATGTGTTTTGACGAGTCTGGCGAGTTTGTTTTGTTTTGATAGGACTCGTGCTGTGTACAATGAATCATTGTTGAGTCAATTCAATCTCTTATTGCGTTGTGATAATAATAGTGAAGGTTCCCTTGTGTTATTCTAAAAATTGGTGTGTGAAATTATTACTGGATAACAATGTATAAGATTTTGTTCGTTATTTTTGTTAAACTGAAATCTACCTCAAATTATAACGAGCAAAATATATTCATATTAACGGTTATTGCAAATATTATGTTATGTTACATGGTCACTGCAGATACCACATATTCCTCATGGTTGGTGATTTGTGACATTATTAACTAAAACAGCACATTATGCAACGGTGGATGTGGGTCACCAGCGTGGGCAGTTGTTACAAACAAATTGATATTTTTCACGTATGTTCGTTATTTTGGTGACAAAATCGTCAATAAGTGTTGAGGTAAAGTTATACTACTAATTTTGAAATTAGTTTTACATAGCTTTTGACGCTGGAAGGGAAATTAGGATACTTTCTAGAATGCATTGATTATTCTAAGATAAGATATACATCGACGTTAGCATTTTCTGGTTTATTTAAGTCGCATATTCGTTTTTTAGAATTATTCCCTTCTGTCACCCAGATCTGTCACCCTGGGAGACAGATTGGACAAAAATGTCCAATCTGTCGGTCTTTTTGTAGCAGGGTGACAGATGCGACTTTTTTAGGCCAAACGTTGACCACTTAATTAGCGCTAAAATTACTGTCTGCAGTTTTTCCTGGTTTTACAAAAGTTTATATTTTTTGGGAAATCCTCTCAAAATTCTTTTTTAAGTTATCCCTTATGGGGGATATTGAGATTTTCAGTTTAATCAGAGAGAAATAGTTTCAAAATCCCCCTAATGGGGAATAACCCCCATAAAACCCCCTTAATGGGGGTTTTATGGGGTTTTATGACTAAACCCTATTATATTCACTTTTAATGGTGGAAAATCTGTTTTAAATAAGACGGTCAAATGACCTCTCCTTATACGTTCTATATCAACAAAACAAATTACAGTCATGTCAACAAGTCGCGTCAGGTAAGTTCTCACACTTGAACCACGAGTTACTAAAAAGCAGTAGCCGTTATGCTATGACCGATAATACCGAAATTATATGTCGTAGAGTAAATTAAAGATTTTTTGGCATAATCCTTAATTTTGTGATAAAAACGCATTCACTACAAAAAAAACTACTACTTAGCTTGTACAAATTACGTGAGAATTATATATTATTACGGTTGTTTTGTTGAATTTTTATTTATTGCAGTTTATTCGACTTCATAATTAAGCACCGCTTTATAACGGGAGCTGGTTCTCATAAAACGTAGTAGGTTCCTACAGTGTCGGTCTAGTTGAAGCACGCAACACGCTATTACTGAATTAGCTCTGCCATTGAGACTACGTGCTGCTATTATGCATATCTATACCGAAGGCTGTGCACCACTTAAAGATATTCTATATACACGTATGCTTACCCAAGCTATAAAAATACTCCCCAGTTGGTTTATGGGTGCATCCATCGAAGAGTCATAACAATTTTTGCGGCGATCATTTTTTATGGCATAGTTAGGCAAACAGGCTTACGGTAAGCGGTTAGCGTTGCCTGTTGACACCCGCAACACCAGAGGCATTGTCTGCGTTGCCTACCCTGTACAAATCATGAATCTTTTAACCTTGTTTTGAAGCTGGTCATATTGTAGAGTGATGGGATACTAAATACTAACGTGTTTTTGTGCATTATGTGGTACAATAGTCCTTGCTCCTTTTGGCTTTGCTTTTAAAGTGGTTTTTAGCACAACTTTATCGATAATTATCGTGCTATATAGTCGATACAAATGCATAATAGCACATTTTACAAACGCTTAGCTATTTATACCTAAAAATATTAAAAAAACCTCAGTGGTAATGCACTTATAAACTACTTTAGTGACCCCTTCCCTTTATTTTGAACTGAATCGAACACTTCAGTTCATTCACAAGCGATACAGCGCGATATAGCTTGCTATCAGTGTGACACAAACATTTTAGAACTCTTTGACCTAACTCTTTTACCAACAAAGCCTTGGTCATCGATGCGTACGTAGCCAATATCTAAAGATCCTTTTGCACAATGGTCAAAATATTAATAATTTTGAAGGGGTAAGGTAATAGGCATACGGGTTGGCTAAATAGGTGTCTTTTTAAAAATACATACTCAACTTAGGCTGAGAAGGAGGTGGCACTGAACAAGCTATTCAAATAATGTCGCCAGGGGAACCTACTCTTTGCCATTATCATTTAAAAATAAAATCTAACTAACATTCAACCTTTTTTTTTGCTACAGCGCCTTTCAAGGTCATGGGTTAAAAGTTGACCTTGACGTTGAATAAAATTATGAATCTTAGATGGTTCTTGAAAAAACCAATAAATTAATTAAATTAATTATGTATCCTAGTTACTTACGAGTTTAATCTCCTTCGAACGCATTTGAATTTACTTGTCAATGCAAAAAACAAAACACGGTGTAACTACTAAGAGTGATCCATACCTATTACCTACAGTAAATTCTAACAAAATCAATATAGTTTTATTCCTACAGAAAAAATCACAGAGAATCTATAGATTTTTTTATAAAATGCTATTATCTTGTTATCGTTCGCAATCATGCAGGAAGAATAGCGTAAGGACTGAGTCATTGACTGTTGCAATTTAGACAGGCGTCACAGCTCAGTCGGTAATGGCTCTGCCTTCCGTGCTGTGGGTCGTGGGTTCGATCCCCACTAAGAACAAACATTTGTGCGTGGAAAACATAGATGTTTGTTCTATGTCTGGGTGTTACTATGTATTATAAGTATGTATTTACAAAAAAAAAGTATGTAAGTATTCTATCAGCCATCTAGTTCCCATATCACAAGCTTTGCTTAGTTTGGGACTAGAGGACGTTGTGTGTAAAGTCCATGAATATTTATTTATTTAATTGGTTAATAATTGATTCTTACGAGTATTTTTATACTTTAGATTTTAAAATATAATATGGCTTAACTTTAGAACCTTTAATTTTAAACACTATTTGTTAATAGACCGCTAAAATGATTTTACAACGTCATGTCTACGGATGTTAGGTTCGGTTGTATAGACAAGTATCATTTTATATTACTACCTACTAATATAAATGATATAAAATTCTTCAAATCATATAAAAATTAAAATTTTTATATGATTTTTTTCTAAACAGTAGTAGGTAAGCATCAAAGACTAGCAGCATTGAAAAAATTATTAATTATGTTACTTATTCATAAATTATTTTAATCACCAAAATAATCTGACATTAATTTAAGCTACTTCCTTTTTGTAATTATTTCAGTGACCTACTTATAGAAGACTCGAACTTGCTAAAACTATAATTAGAGTTGTTGCTTTGTCTAGTAACAAAGAGTGCCTAGGTATTTACACACGATGTTCTACATTAGTGCACGTATTGATTGTTTTTTTAATTAGAGGACTAATAGAGGTTTGGAATCTTTTGTTCTAACTAGAACAAAAGATTCCAATCGGTCCCCCTGCCACTAAAATAGGTTCAGATAGGAAATTTTAAAATTTTCATCTGTCGCTCTGCTTCAAAATGAGCGACAGATTTGACTTTTTTGCCCCATCAGTCACCCTAGGGTGACCGAGCAGGGTGACAGAAGGTCATAATTTGTAATAACACCATTCCTGAATCAATATGAACAAATTATTGCACTTGGAACTGAAACACAGTTCAGTACATTGTCATTCAAACAATTGCAAAACTTTGTCAATGAACTTGAGTCTCCGCTTACGAGAGTACGACACGCGACTGAATCACGACTAGTTACGCTAAGCACCGGTTTTTGACGATTTCGAATTGCTCGCGAACACATTGGTACGAATCCAACCAGAGAAAAACCACGTCACTTTTAGGTTATATAAGTCTGTGGTCTTTTTCTATACTAGTTGGTCTAAACTAATTTAATAAAATTAGGTGAGTAAATTAGTTTATTTTAATCAAATTGAAATAAAAAAAAATATTCATGGACATTTCACACAACGCCCTTTAGTCCCAAACTAAGCATAGCTTGTAATATGGGAACTAGATTGCTGATAGAATACCTAAATAATATAATTACAATATACTGGAGCCTGTGGGCTTAATTTCCACGTTCACCTTTGAGTATCAAAATTCAGGCACTAAGTATAAAAGATAAGCACTAACTCAAAGTCAACCTAGACCATAATCCCCAGCAATCCCCACCGTATTAGCATCAACATACGAATTTATTGAATATCGACGTTAGCGCCCCCTGGGAAATCAGCGCATACAACTTTACAAACAGCTGATACTTATTCTGTGGTCTAGCTTTCAGATTGCAAAAAGGTTTTTAAAGAATGATTTATAGTTTTAATAAAATGTTAAAGCTCATTCATTAAAAACTGCCCAATTTATTTTCTCTTGTACTGACAAAGATAAGAGGATAATAAAGATAGCAACAACATCTTAAATTAATTATTTTTACTGAAAATGTGAAAATTCTACGTGATTATTTAGCTTATTATAAAGCGATACGATGAAAAGTTCTTCTAATTAGTTTACAAGCAAATGCTACGCTATCTGTGTCAAGTTGCTAACTCCTATAGTAGCTTTTATAGAGTCTGTGGTGAGCTCTACGAACTGAGACGAGGAAGTTTTCGCTGTAGGTAGGTACCTACGGTAAGTAGACGAATTGAAATTGCTCTAAAGTTCAAGAGTTTCGAAGCAGGTGTCTTACCTACCTTGTCTACCTGTGTTATAGCTGTGCTAATAGGTACGTTTAATTTGGGAAATTCTAAACAGGTATTTTTTTTTAATTGAGTTTTTGAATAAGTACCTACTTACCCACGTCTATAATTGTCATGTTACGGTGACTTTACATTGCTACTATTGAACGAAATAGGTTGTGTAACAAGTAGGTAGTACCTTGCATAGTATCTAAGTAAGTATATCTAAATTTTATTAATCACGTTTCAAAATTTTTTCTATGTTATCTTTAGATAGCACCCCTAGTTTATTACCTCGTAGTCCATTACCCCCAAGGTTGTCTGGAAGAGATCGCTCATTAGCGATAAGACCGCCCATTGTACAATTAGTTAAGTTTTGTATGTTATAGTAGTCCCTAGGTTACGATGTGCAATAAAGTATTTTCTATCTTCTATCTATCTATCTACTTACCTATTTACTGCACTACTACTAAGTACTATTAATAGGTGGACTATGTTTCCTTAGATATAACTATACAAAATATCAAAAGCTGAATAGTTACTCGCAAAACTTTAAAACCCTACCCTAAAACCCTATCATTCACAGCCCAACCCACCCCTACTACATCTAATTACTAATACATTAGTGAGGTAGGTACTCAAGCGAGTTTTTCCGTAGTAACTATGGTCGTAATCTGTGGTGCCACGTACTAACTTCAAAGTATCTGTCGTGTTGGTTTGAAATAGTTTCACAATTAATTCACCTGGCTGACTACCGCGGTTTCTTGAAAAGCGATGACCGCCATATAACGTTGGTAATGTAGTTTTGTTTACGCGTGTAATATATATTATAGACCCCGCTAGCTAATCAACTGTCATGACATTATTTGTCTTATATTCAATACACTACTCAGGCTCTAAAATGGTTTAGTTGAGTTCAAGACATATAAAGCGTCTTCTTCGACTCACATGATTTACTATTATAGTACCCATATATATATATATTATATATGTGTGTACCTACATAATGAATATATGTATAATGTAGTAGGTTTATTACAACACCGCTGAAACCTATCGATAAATAGTTCTACAATTCGTTTGAGCAGGTGTTGTAAACACTTTGTGAGAACTTGGTCCGCTGATAAATTAATGTGATACCTACTTACTACAAGTAGGTATACCTGTGAGGTTAAAACACAATAAACACCTGTATGTAATGAGTAGGTACAGGTAACTAATGCAAATACATTTTATTTGGAGCAGTGTTCAAAATACTTACATAAACCTAGGTACCTATTTAGGTAAAGTTATTGAATGTTACTAAGTAAAAGTACCTAAGAGAAAAGAAGGTGACGGAGTATTTAGGCCGCTTTAAGACCTCCGTCGTGGCCTAATGATTGCTAGAGCCGGGACCGACAGTATAACGTGCCTTCCGAAGCACGGAAGCGCTTGGATGAAATGCCATTAGCGGTCACCCATCCAAATAGTGACGCTACCCGAAGAGCGCATTCGTACAAAAATTGCAAATCTACAAAATAATACCCAGACCTAAAAGCTTTGGCATAAAATAAGTAAATAAATGTTCATGGACATTTCACACGACGCCCTCTAGTCCCAAACTAAGCAAAGCTTGTGATATGGGAACTAGATGCTGATAGAATACTTATAATACTCTTAAATGATGACTCACTTTTACCTGCAGAGTGAACCCAATTGAAAATGACACATCGCGTTGACGGGGGTAGGTTGTTTGCCCCATTCGGACCCCCAGGAGAGCAGGTGTCATCTCAAAGCTCCGGAATCTCATCCAGTCCACGCACGTGATACAAATGCTAACATACAGGCGTTACTTCAGTAATAATGATTTTGTCTTAATAACTTACATACTTACTCGTAGCTATTTTGATATTATTTTATTAGAAATATCATCTATTAAATGTAGGAATAAAGCCCACGTTTGTTACATTGTGGAGATTTGTCTAGTTAATCATAATGGCTAATTGGGTAAGTACCTGAAAGTAATCTCACATTATTGTGATTTTCTACTTCTTTTCTTATTTAGGTATGGCCTTTGTCCGTCATTTCGGCAGACATTGTTGCCAGTGTCAGTTGAATTTTGAAATAGTATGTCATAAGTAGAGTCATTCGATTCGACTGATAAATTCGTGTTGATTTTGACGTTTTACTATGTATGTATATTTAGTTGAACCTTCGATGCGCGACGGTATGGTAAGTTTTCATGAGCGTTTCAACGGACGGACCATAGTGGAATTTTAGGTTTCTGAGCACCTCAATATTTAGTAGAAGTTCTCAAACAATTGTAAAACTGAACCGGTAATTTGTAAAAGTTACGAATCAAAAGTTATAAGCATTTTAAAGTGGTCCCTCGGTTCCACACATGCAATGCTGGGTTCCAAGGATCTAATCAGTATTCACATCTTCTTTCACTGTCTATATTTAGTAGAAGATTTGTAAAAAAAAACTACTTAATTTCAGCCCTTCTTCTTCTTGCAGAGAGACGAAAACACGATAACAAAGTGGTCCCTCAGTTCTACATTGACGAAAATGTTTTTGCGGTTTTACAAAAAAACTAACTGGAATTTTAAGTTTCTGAATCAGTCAATATTTAGTAGAAGTGCTCATACAATTTGTAAAATCAATCAGTAATTTGTAAAACTTACCAATCAAAAGTTATAAGCATTTTAATGTGGACTTTCGGTTGAACACTTTCCAAAACGCAAAAGTAACTTTACAAAAAAACTATAAAACTTAGAGACGTGTAATATAGCTTATCATTTAGTAAAAATTTTTACTAAATATCTACATACAGCAATGAACAATAGACAGAGCCATTATCGAAATATAGCAATTTTAGTTTCCGGCATAGAGATGCAGCCGCGGGGTGACCACACGGCTTAAATTTTCGGGACAGGGAACAGCATGACAGCCGCGCGACGCGACGATTCCACTCTCTGCTGGTGCGGGTGTGACTCAATGAAGTCAGCGTTGGTACTCTAAGTACCTATTCATCCATTGTATTTTCAATAGGTGAGTAAAAAAAATCCGATGATTGTCAAATAAATATAAGATCATACGAAAACGGAACGTCAGCGGAAAATCAATACTATTTATACTTAGGTGCTTAGCTTACCTATCACACTACTCAAACAACTTCGAGAGGGCTTTCGCTGCCCAGTTCAACAATAGAATCTACAAGGTGCTTACCTAAAAAGAACAATCGCTAGGAAAACTTCAATAACCACTATCCCACTTACTATTATAAATGTCAAAGTTTGGATGTTTGTGTTTCAATCACGCTGTTACTACTTACTGGTCCGATTTGGATGAAACTTGGAATATATTATAGTTCGTAACCTGGATCAAACACATCGGCTACTTTTTTTTATTTTTTTGTGGACGAAGTCGCGGGTAACTGCTAGTAATATTATAAATGCTAAAGTTTAGATGTTTGTGTTTCAATCACGTCAAAACTACGAACCAACTTGGATGGAACTTGGCATATATTATTATATTATAGTTCGTAGCCTTAATATACTAGCAGTTACCCGCGACTTCGTACGCGTCTACAGTTTCCGTGTATATTATCTGTGTGTGTACCGAGCGGATACTTCTTTGAGAAACTTGACATTACACCTCATTACACCGAACTCGTACCTACTGGAATGTCAAACGCTAGTTGTTAGACCAAAGAGGTAGTACTACGCCCTGTCAAACTGACGTGACATGACATGACAATGAAATCCTCTTGCCAATTGGCGCTGCTAATCCTTTTCGTTCATTTTATCCTGTAGATCCTGTTAATTATTCGGGATAAAAAGTAGCCTATATGTCAATCCAGGTTAAGAACTAAATATATGCCAAGTTTCATTCAAGTTGGTTCAGTGGTTTTGACGTGATTGAAACACAAACATCCAAACTTTGACATTTATAATAGTAAGTGGGATAGTGGTTATTGAAGTTTTCCTAGCGATTGTTCTTTTTAGGTAAGCACCACCAGGTAGTAAAGATTCTATTGTTGAACTGGGCAGCGAAAGCCCTCTCGAAGTTGTTTGAGTAGTGTGATAGGTAAGCTAAGCACCTAAGTATAAATAGTATTGATTTTCCGCTGACGTTCCGTTTTCGTATGATCTTATATTTATTTGACAATCATCGGATTTTTTTTACTCACCTATTGAAAATACAATGGATGAATAGGTACTTAGAGTACCAACGCTGACTTCATTGAGTCACATCCGCATCAGCAGAGAGTGGAATCGTCGCGTCGCGCGGCTGTCATGCTGTTCCCTGTCCCGAAAATTTAAGCCGTGTGGTCACCCCGCGGCTGCATCTCTATGCCGGAAACTAAAATTGCTATATTTCGATAATGGCTCTGTCTATTGTTCATTGCTGTATGTAGATATTTAGTAAAAATTTTTACTAAATGATAAGCTATATTACACGTCTCTAAGTTTTATAGTTTTTTTGTAAAGTTACTTTTGCGTTTTGGAAAGTGTTCAACCGAAAGTCCACATTAAAATGCTTATAACTTTTGATTGGTAAGTTTTACAAATTACTGATTGATTTTACAAATTGTATGAGCACTTCTACTAAATATTGACTGATTCAGAAACTTAAAATTCCAGTTAGTTTTTTTGTAAAACCGCAAAAACATTTTCGTCAATGTAGAACTGAGGGACCACTTTGTTATCGTGTTTTCGTCTCTCTGCAAGAAGAAGAAGGGCTGAAATTAAGTAGTTTTTTTTTACAAATCTTCTACTAAATATAGACAGTGAAAGAAGATGTGAATACTGATTAGATCCTTGGAACCCAGCATTGCATGTGTGGAACCGAGGGACCACTTTAAAATGCTTATAACTTTTGATTCGTAACTTTTACAAATTACTGGTTCAGTTTTACAATTGTTTGAGAACTTCTACTAAATATTGAGGTGCTCAGAAACCTAAAATTCCACTATGGTCCCTCCGTTGAAACGCTCATAAGTTTTCGCTGATATCACGACAGGTTTTAATATTCAGACCACGTTTATCAAGAGCTTCGCTATAAACGAAAGACGAGTAGGAATCAAAGACGCTTTCATCACCTCTCTTTTGTCAAACTGTAAATTCAATATTTGACGCGAAGGATCCCCCTGAATGCTTTCTTTGTGGGGCATTGTGAGGGGCACAATGAGGCGACTTCGGCACTCACAATACAGCCAGCCCGTCCTGATTCATGGTGTTAGGGGTTACCATTTAAAAATTCTGTTTCAGGCTTATTGAAATGCATGCCATTTTTCGTTTGTTGTGTAAGATTTACTTAGAACCCCACTTGTTAGAAAAATACATGTAAAGAAAGCAGAAAAAGAAAAGTTTTTTTGTTACAATTTATAGGCAAGCGTTTGGCCGCGATCTCGGCGGTCGATGATATAGCACGCTTACCTAAAAGAAAATAAGTATTTTAGGAAGCAAGTCGTGGATAAACCTACATGGTTTCTACCTAATCCTATAAAAAATATTCAGATCTCTTAAAACCTGCTATAAGGTCAATCAAAAAGGGCCTCATATTTTTCCCCAAAATCCCAATTTTTTTGTTCCATTTTTGGGGATAGAAACTATTTAAATTTTTTGAACTTCACATAATTAATGAGTTTATAAGAACAAGATCTTATATCCCAGCATAATGTGTATCTGAGGCTGTACTTAATGCAAATAAAATTGTACCCTACTGTGATAAAACACGTTTGAAAAGGTCATTGTGTTGCATAGAGCCTTCTAGTTGCTACAGGATTAGGTAAAGGTATTTTGATGAGATCTAAAGAATACTTGGGAAGTTAGAATTCATGAGTCTAGATGTGATTATTGAACAAAAACCTAACTAATAGATCTTCATTTTGATTGATTACCTGTAAGTAGGTAAGGCTCGATGTATTATTAACGATAACTCAAAAGTTACTTCAAAAGATGACAAATTGTTAGTTAATTTTAGATTTAGATGATACCACAATGCCTAATCATAGATGTTTATTTATTAATTTATACAGTCAATGATTAGTAAGTTCACAGTTTACACCAAAACACTTACTAATGAAATAAAACAAACTCAAAAATATTCTGAGGTAAGACGTTATACGTAATTTCTGCTCTTATTTTGGCGTTGGTTTTGCTCTGGTTTTTTTTACACTTTTTTCTATCTGCCCCCGTATGCCAATCTTTTGCTGTCAAGTTATATTTCACTGCCCAGTGTAATTTATTCAGGTCACGTGGTATAATTTTGTACCACGCGAAAACACATCAAATGACGTCATAATGTCACTATTTAGTCACAGAATAACTATGAGTCAATATGAACTGACCATGATTTAAAACATTGCATTTCAACTTTGCAGTTCAACTTTGATTGGCATACCCCTGCTGCTCATGCAATGGGAGCGTCAGTGCTTGGCGGCAGAAATAAACACGGTGGTAGTACTTCCCCGGACGAGCTCGCACACAACGAGATCTACTAATACTCTTTTGTATCAAACTTAAAAATGTACTGATTTTCGATTCGATTTTCGATAGTTGAACAAAGTTATAATCCAGACTACTAGAACTACTTATATAGGGATAAAAGCACATTTCGAACTAGCGAAAGGAAATACCTACCTAAGAATACGTACTTAGCGGAAGTCGTGACCACAAACGCCTAGCATTATTATTTAATTTCCGAACTAAGTGTTACGTAGGAAACATTGTGATTTGAAGGTCTTTCTGTAAACTACGTCAGTCAAGTGGTATGCTATTATCTTCATGCGAAAATCAATATTCGTGATAGTTTTTATGTAAAAGATATAAGGCACGAGCTCGTTAAATAGGAAGTGGTCTAACTACTCATAAGTTACGCTTTTAATTGTGAAAGCGGTCGGTTTGCCCCAATATACATGATGTTTCCTAAAAGAATTTTTTTTGGAAATAATTGGAAATCAGCTCTTTAGGTTTGAGCAGAGGTTGATGGGAAAGTTGTTACCTATAAGAGTTGAATAGTTTAATTATAATTTCCATTCAAAGGTTATTTAAGAAAGTTGTGTGGTTGTGGTTTAGCTAATAGAAAAATCTCATTCGGCTCAGAGACAATGTTCTGCTGTGGCTGCAAAAAATACCCATTACAAGATTATGTACTTACTTACGATTGTTATTTGCTGTACTATTTAGCTAGAAAATAAATACGCATTGTGACCCGAGAGCTCTACATAGAGAAGATTAATTATCAACCAGCGATTTTTTTTACTACAATTTTGTACAAAGTTTTACGATTCGGATAACGTAAAAACACAGAGAATTTTAGTGACTCAAATTAAAACGTGAGTATTAATTTAAAAATAAACGTGATGAAAGTACCTAATGGTGAGTGAAAACTATGATATTGTACAAGTTTTGAGGGGTAGGCAAAGCATCAACAATTGCGGGTGTCAAAATTAGTCTATAGCTCAGAATTTATACTGAGACACGTAGGTAGGTACCTATGTAATTCTATTTGGATCAATGCGGTGTCTAAAGGGATATAACAAATCCATACACGCTGTCCAATCGAATAGAGATTTTGGACATGATTCGACTTGCGTTTCTATTATTTTTGCGGGAAAATAAATTATATTTTTTTAACCCAGATTACCAAAACGAACGGAAGATTTAAGGGGAGATTTGTCTAATAGAGGATCATAAAAATAACAAACAAATAAAAGAAATAAACACACATACTTAGCTATAAACATTATGCATAGAAATTCCAAAATAAATAAACTTTTTAAGATTCGAATTTCGACAAAAACAAAAAAGTATATTTAAAAAATATTAGTTCAAAAAACACAACTAAGTAGAATGAAAATAGTTCTTCTAAATAATTGCTCCGGTCTGTTTACTTACTTGTGCTTCTTTGTCCCTCTTAAGTAACTGCGCAGAACCCATTTTTTGATCGAATTTGTGGTAGTTAAGCGATTTTTTCCGCACAACAGTACATGCGCAATAGTTTGTTGCACCTACCTTCAGAGGGATAAAGATCCGTTGTGCGTACTATACCTACTTCCCGAATGAATACTCAATTTTTAATAACACTATTTATTACCAACATCCATAATGTCCAACCCCCACCACATACATTATTTTACTTAAAACAAAATTTACATTTATTTTATTTAAAAAATTAAATTTTTATAAAGAATCTTTATTTGACAGCACTAAAAAGGATGCCATCCTACTGAAACGAAAAGACGGCTATATTTTTAGCGCTGTCAAATTAAGCTGGTTTAGTGAAATGTAACAATCAACACCATTGTCTACCTCAGTTTTTAATTATTAATATTAATAATTAATAATGGTTAAGCAAGCTGTTTATTAAAAAAAATATTCAGATGACAGGATCCATTTCTTACACATAAAATAACTTTACATAAGTATATTATCTTTACTTATGTAAACTTGAAATCTTTTATGTTTAAACACGACGTCATACAAACCTTTTCAACTGTGTATGGTCCCTCTGAAACGTTCATAAATTACAATTAATATTACAAATTAATTTATAACAAATTCGTCTGTATCTAAGGGCGGCTTGCACCAGAATCGCTAAACGCGTTTAACTCTTAAATACTATTTAGCGAGTTGTCAAGTCATACAAATACGTCAGATTTAAATCGATTTAGCTGTTAAATACGTTTAGTGATTCTGTTATTCAATAAAATCACGCGGATCATTTAGAATCGTCTTATATAACTAGGTGATTCTAGGTGCCAGTTCCACGCGACTAGAGCCTACAAAAAGTGGTTACTAGTGGACTGCACGCGGCTTTGTTTGCGTACTTATAAACATTCTGTTATTTACAAAATTACACCTTCTCGTATGAATCGGTAACTAAATACTTATACAAAATAATTTATTTTGAACGTTTTCATATAAACGTTTTCGCGAAAGTAAAATTATTGGCATTTTTAAAGAGGGCTCTACCTTTCAATTTCAATTTATTCAGTTACTTCAAAAACTTACAGCATTAGCCAAAACATTTAAGAGCTATTTAAAATTACCTACCTAAACTTACCTTTCCCTACTCTACGATACTACACGTGCTACACACACTAGTCTAGCATCGCATACATGGCCACACGCACAAAAGAAAAGCACAAGGCGTGCACACAGGCGTCACAGGCGAGCAAAAGAAATGCAATGCGCAGGAGTTGCGTGTGTGTAATGATGTAGGGTAGCCTTCACAGGTAGCCTCAGAAAAAATATTATTAATATTAATTATGTTTTACCTCTGATACAGTCTGATACAAAAGCGAACCCAACTTAAAATTGTATAAATGAAGTGTAACATACCAATATCAAACCAGGTAGAGCAAGGCAGTCCAACCTTTGCTCTGGCAGCAACAACAGCTGCCCTGAGGGCAAACTGTACCACTATCGTCAGGCACATTGGCGGTTCACCGATACCTGTATACAAACATAAATAAACAACTATTAAACGTATTATTAACTAGCAGTTACCCGCGACTTCGTACGCGTCTACAATTTCCGTGTACATTATATTATCTGTGCGTGTACCGAGCGGATACTTTGAGAAACTTGACATTACACCTCATTACACCGAACTCGTACCTACTGGAATGTCAAACGCTAGTCGTTAGACCAAAGAGGTAGTACTACGCCCTGTCAAACTGACGTGACATGATATGACAATGAAATCCTCTTGCCAATTGGCGCTGCTAATCCTTTTCGTTCATTTTATCCTGTAGATCCTGTTAATTATTCGAGATAAAAAGTAGCCTATGTGTCAATCCAGGTTACGAACTATATATATGCCAAGTTTCATCCAAGTTGGTTCAGTAATTTAGACGTGATTGAAACACAAACATCCAAACATCTAAACATCCAAACATCTAAACATCTAAACATCTAAACTTTCGCATTTATAATATTAGTAAGAAGTAAGATTGAACTAGACTTGAGTCTAGATCAGTGCTTGCGCGGTAAATGCGGATACGGGTATTTGAGTCAAAACGTTGCTTTAAAAAAAAGACTTATAACTCAACGCAATATTAGGACTCCAGCGCGCCAACTTAGGTATTATAAAGCTGATAAAAGTAACTTAATATAGAATAGAATGTGAATTTATATAGGAGTCTTTTTTATAGTTGGAATTTGCAAGGTTCATACATTTTGATCCAAAAATTAAGTCTTCGCTATAACAATTTTTCATCAAGGTCACCCTCAGATCCTGAGGGATGTCTCTGAGCAAAGGACATTGATATTTCCAAATCCTGTCAGATAGCAGCTCTCCAGTGGATTGGTTGTACTTGAGGTTCTCGCAGGTCCAGTACCCTAAGCCCATCATAAAGGCGCCTTCCACCTAGAATGCAATAGTGATGAATGAGCAGTTGTGGTGTACGTGGGTTCTTTACTCAGTATTTGCACCTTTTGGTTTCAAGAGTATAGTTATTTTACTAATAAAATGAAAGTAAAAACAGCTTGCAATAATTATTACCCAATATACTTACTTGGCCAATATCAATTTCAGGGCTCAAGCTGCACCCTGCATCTTGACACAGATCAACTCTCCTAATTTCGAATTCTCCGGTCAGCATATCTACCTCCACTTCAGCTATGACCGCTCCATAAGTGTGATAAGTAAACACATCTGTGGCGCCTACATAGCTATGAGCTTGCAGGTCTATATTACTATTCTTTGCTGCTGCAATCAGCTCTGCCCATGTAGGATTATCAAGCGTAGCCCTGATCGGCTTCAACCTTTCAAGCATCGTTTCGCAGCATCTTCTCACTCCAAGACCTACATTTTGAGAGCCGTAGCTTCCTCCAGTAGCAAAACAGTTCGGAGCTACGATAGTATTATTGCCTTTGATTATTATTTTGTCCATGGATATATTGAACAAATACGCACAGATTTGAACCGCTTTGGTATTGATACCTTGACCCATCTCTATGCCGCCGTGTGTGATGATGACGGTGCCATCTCCGTGGCAGATTGAAAGATTCACATCTAATATGGAGTAGCCGTATGGAACCCATCTCGCCAAGGAGCATCTTATACCTCGTGCTCTCCACCTGTTTTCACAGTTGAACTTTTCAACTTCGGCTTTTCTTTCTGCGTAGTTTGCTGAAGCTTTTAGTTCCTTTACTACTTCGAGCATTTTACTGTGTTGTGAAGAGACATTGGCCGTGCGAACATCGAAACAATCTAGAGAAAGTTCGTATGATATGCGTTCAAAAACGTTTTCTACTAAGGAGATGCTCTCAAATGTACCTGAAATACAGTATCATTCTTTTATAAGTAGTGTTCATACCCACGATACAAACTGTAATCCAAAGTAGAGGTTTTAAAAAACTACCTGGAGATCTGCACCAAGTATTTTTTGCGGTGTCAGTGGTTACATCGTATACAGCATAGTCCCACCTGGACTCAGTGTAACAATTATTGAACACATCGGTTCCTAACATGGTCAACATTTCGTCGACCATGTAACCATTATCCGCGTACTGTCTGTATTTCATGGCCTGGATTAACCCTCTCGCGCTTACGGCTACCTAGAAGAAAAGAATAGCAGAAGGTAAGATATTAAAAAGCATATCTCTTACTGTTCTGAATATTTGAATTTAGGTTCCTGCCTCATAGTTGGTGTGACATGGAGCCCGCTTTCCAACGGCCCTGGTGGTGGTGGTAAGAGGCATCACAAACCGACACGGCCGGTTTAACTTCTGCGCCGCTAGTGCGCAGGCTACTGCGATTTGATTTGGTCGTGATATCTTCATGCCAAAAGCTCCACCGAGACGACGAACATGCACATCAACCCTAAAAACAATAATTATAATTATTGTGGAAAGTAAGTAGGTATACTTCATATCGTACGATTCATGAAGACACGTAGACTCAACCCATACAGTGAAAACTTACTTGCTTGTGTCCATATTCAGTGCTTTCGCTATCATTAGCTGGCAGCCATCCATCCATTGGCTTGTCACGTGACACTCTAGCCCCTCCTCTGTCGGTATAGTCAAACAACTCATGGCCTCCATCATTAAATGCAACTGCCCATATATTGTATCGCTCCCTGTTATAGTCTTTACGATGTCTGTTCCTGTATCTGTCTGCTCCTTTGCTAAGTACAATGTCACTCTATCGGAGTCGGTCATAGCTTGCTTGATATCGATTACTGGATCTTTAACATTTGTGTACGTAGCTGTGACCAATTTAGCAGCTATGTTTGCTATATGTTGTGTTTCAGCGACAACAATCCCGATAGGTTGGTTGTAGTAATGAACTTTTTCAGCAGCAAGCACTTCTTCATTTGCTGCAAAGAAGGGCGTTCCACCTGGGGTGAACGAGTTTTCTCCTGGGATATCAGCAGCTGTATAGAATGCTAAAACGCCTGGTAGTTTCTGAAACATAGTTTGAAATGTTGAGACTCTTGCTTACGTATAAATGGATGAGTAAACAAGACGGCACAAAAGAAAAATATGCTTTTCCTCAGGAGTTGGGCATTAAGATCGATACTCTTACTCATATTAATCAATAATTATCATATCATATTGATAAAATACTTATGTACCAAAGCTTCACTGGCGTCTATATTACTAATATCTCCAACACACTGAGTGCTTAGAGCAAAAGCCGCGTACACCTCCCGTGGTTGAGTTGGTATATCATCTGTATACTTTGCCTCCCCAGCGCACTGAATCTATAACAAAAAATAACTGGTCAAGAGTGAATTAGATCATGCAGATTTAGATGTCTGAAGAAATTATTAGTCAAGGATGTGAAGAGAAAGGTAAATAGGCAAAGGTCAGTAAACTATCTAAATAATTTGATAAGAGCACTAACCAAAGCTTCGACTTTAGGAATCGGTTTGCATAATGGCCACATAGCGGAATTGCTGTCATAGGTCTGCGTTGCTGATGATACAGGTCTCGTGTCGTGGATCTTAGTAGTTCCAGATACATAAGTTGAATTGATGATATCATCAGGACAAAGTGATAACAGGCCCTGAAATAAAAACAAGCATCATTCACACTCAAATTCATAAACAGGATGCTTATGCTCGCAGCTCAGGTACTACTGCAGTCTGTCATGGGTAAAACGTTATTCTTTGTGCAAATCATGTAACCTTTTATCAATAAACCTAGCATACCGTACCTACCATGTCATGTTTTCTATTTTGCATTGACAAGCAGCTTCAAATTCCATTAGAGATAGGACAGGTTTTTTTTGTGCTTATTAGTAATAGGGATAGTTGCTATTACTTTACCTTATAAAATAATGACAAAGCAAGTTGTTTTCTGTACTCCACTGATGTTTTTTCAAGACCATCGCTGACTATCATTTCCCTCTCCAAGACACATAGTGCTCCTTGTAGCGTGGTGTTGGAAAAAAGTAGTTTTTCTTTGAGGTACTTCTCAGTTGCTTCAGCTCTGATAAAGGAGCTGGACAGGCCTCCGTATACTATCCTGGCCTTTTTCACTTTGTTGCTGCGTATTTGGTAGAGGAAGCCAGCGTTGACGATGGCGGCTGTACTTTGAGAGCGAGGCATCACCTACACACGTATTACGTATAACAATATAATCATCCATTTCGTGGATTTTTCATGAAAAAATATAAGAGAATTAAATTGGATTAAAAAACATAGTAATAGTAATTGGTAGCCGCAAAACGGCGTCTTGTGGCCAAGTTAGGTAACCTTAAAATCGCGCTACAGGTCATCTAAGTTACTAGATACTATTACTATATTGAATTCTACAGTCAGTCAACACAAATCTTATTGGATCAATAACTTAAATGAAAATCTGTTTTAAACTTACCTTATAAGATACCAGATGGTGAGAGTCGTTGAGAGGAGGCAATATAACGTTCACAATTACTTTTCCTGACAAGTCTTCCTTTAAAAAGTCTTGCATAGACAACTCTTTGCTTTCCACAGCTGATACTGAAGAAAGAAAGAAAGAAAGAAAGAAAAAGTATTTATTTTGAAACACAAACACAACAGCACAACAATACACTAACACACTAACTTACAAAACTACTTATAACTAAAACTAACATACTGAAATATAGTTTTGCAGTTGGTAGACAAAAATACACCATAAACTTTTGTGAAAATAAAATTATTGTCTAGATTTCCTTAGTTTTGTGATTTTACTGAACAAAATGTTTATTGGACTTGAATAGTGTCGTAGGTACCTATCCATAATATTATGTAAAATACTAGAACCTATCCCGACCTGAAGCACATTAGCAGGTAATTCATTAGTTTGTTCTGTAGAGGAAATCCAATTCACATACCCCTTGTACTTGGAAAGAATACTTACGAATGGTCACGTATGCCCCCACAGTTTCAAGAAGAAGGTACAAGTCTGATGCAAAATCGTGGCTCTTGTTTTTCATCAGCAAATTTCCGCCAAGTGAACCAAGCTGAAAGCAAGACCCAGTTTGTACCAGGTTTATTTGTAGGTATTCTTCGAGCGTCCGTTAGTAGCACTATGTTATTTTCATCTAATTGGTCAATGTAATTACAATAATTTACATTAAGCAAATGAGATAAGAGACTAGTCTCTTATCTCACGAAAGTTTGTCATAGCTATGACAAACTTTCGTGTAGTTACCAGCGTGATAGTACCTGATCTCTCCGAGATAGTTACCTACCTTGCAAGGACCCTCACTTTTTGTAGCATTACTTCTTCATTAGATGTTGGTTCAATAAAAATTACTTACATTCTTGATAGTAACACTTCCAACCAATTCGATATGCTCGACAATTTTTGTCAAGTATTTGAAACCATCTTCTGTTGATGCAGTTTTAAAAATGGTAACTATTTCTGCTATGGTGTGTCCGACACCTAGAATGATATTCTGATCGAAAGTGTAAGTCCTCAGTTCAGGCACGGCAGATATGTCTATTATGGTGTCTGGATATTCGTCGAAAGGATTAATACCTGCAATAGACACATGCTGATAGAATACCTACTGATTAATAGTATTTTTTTTTGCAAATTATATAGTACCTACCACCTGGAACAGAACCCGGACCCGTCTGATGAAATGCGGCTTTACTATTCATACGCAGTCAAAAATTACCTTTATTAGTATTTCCAATCACCAGCATATAAGAATCGTAGCCTCGTGCACTCAAAATTTTGAAAATAGAATTCAAATCGTTAACTTTGTACCACATTTTATTATCTTTGAGCTTAACTGTCAGTATAGGTGTAGATTTAACATCTTCTTTGGAAAGTATGCACCAATCATCATCGTCATCATCACATTTCTTTTTATCGCAGATAGCGCCTGTTTTTTTGCAAATGGGTAGGTCTTCGATGTCTGTTATTCTGATTTCTTCAGGAGCGTCGCAACCGAATCTTCTAAAGGCTTCTATGATGGGCCTGTAGCCGGTGCACCGACATATGTTGGAACCAAACGATTTTTCGATTTCTAGCATCGTGGGCTTATTGCCATTCTGCAGTAAACTGTAAATAAACATCAGATTAAATTGGTACTTCAAATCAATTACCATTTCTAAACATATTTCGTTCACGTATAAAAATAATACGTTATTGAATATCTAAATACTTATGAATGAAATTCAGGACTACACGTTATTGATTGTCTGCGACTTACCTGTACATATTTTGTACCCAAGCAGGAGAGCAGAACCCGCACTGAGTTCCACAGTGTTCTGCCAAAGTGGTTTGAATGACGTGGTATCCGTCTTTCCTGTTTCCTAAATTCTCGATGGTCGAGACTTCCCAGCCGTGGCAGGAAAGGATGGGCACCATGCACTGTGAAACTAGATCGTCACAGCCACTTGCTCGAATAACTATACTACCTAATTGAAGGCAAGATGGCAAAAACCTTACGAACAAATACCAAACGAGATCTCCAATTTACGATTCTATAAGACCTCCGTAGCAGTTAAACATCTGCCAGTATCGATAACTTTGTTCTGTCCTCTGAAGTACAGAAGCGCTTCGATGAAAATGCCACGTTGATAGAACAATAACTGGAATACGCTGGATAACCATGACACCCAGCTGTTTACTTACGGAATTGATGGATTGCACAAGTCCTGTGGAACTCTTCTTGACGCTGACGCTGCAGGCGCCGCAGCCGCCTTCCTGGCACATGGACTTGGTGCCGGACAGTTGCGCTACATTTCGGATGTATGAGAGCAGCGTCACCTCGGAGCCGACTTCTCCTCCGACTGCAGACAATAGTTACGGTGATCCAAATGAACAGCTGTCGACTGTAACCGTGTCATGCAAAGACTTGCAAAAAAGGGAAGATTACTTCAGTGACCGGTATGAAAGGCGCACTAAACGGCCATAATATAAAAATAGCTGGGAGTCGAGTTTTGGAAAAATTGAACACGTATTTTGGTCTCACTCCGGTAATCGTAACTATTTTTGTATCCATGCAAGGCAAATGAGCTTTTAGAGGTAATCGAGCCCGGTACCTACTAACACTAGTTGTCCTGTGAGAACATAGACCTCGCGAGCCTTTATAACCGTGCAATAACCAACACTTTCCCTTTTACCCTGGCTAAGTAAATCTAATTTCAGGTGCTTGAATTTTCCAATAGGCCCTTATGTAGACGTTTGAGCAAAATAAGGGTATAAGTTTTAGCGATTACTCGCGTTCCCTTGGTCCTAAGAGGTCGAATCTGGTGTCTACGGATTTGTCTCATAAAGGCGAAGAGGACTGTGTAGTCTCATTGATATTGGTAGAAGTCAATTTTCGGGAAAAAAAATAAAAAAATAATTTCCCCTTTTTTCCCCTTTCCAGTCCCCCTTTTTGGAAATATTTTTACACCATCTTGTGTAGAATGAAATCTTTCGTGTGCTCCTTAAATTTGATTTAAATCCGTCGATAAATAACGCTACAGCAAACTTTCCCTCTTTTCTCCCCTATTTTCCCCCCAATCAAAAATCCCCGACGACAAAAAAAATCTAATAATTCATATAACCTGTGTACCAAGTTTCGTCCAGATCGGTTGAAAAATGCGACCTGTAGAGGAGAACAGACAGACAGACAGACAGACAGATAGACATCCGGACAAACGCATTTTTGGCCAATGTGGAAACTGAGACGCTTCGCTCGCTTCGCTCGCTCGGTCAATAAGTATTTGTGTGAGAGCCTGGAAAAGTCCCTGTGCCACCATAGACGCTTATTAGTAAGTCCGTTTATCTTCAGCCAAATCTATTAAAAATAGTCAAGGCTTTTGTGACCAAGTGTTACAAAGAAAAGGTACAGACCAGAATACTCGGTTCCATTGATTGTAATCTTAGCACGGTCCATTACTGCATCCCAGGAAGTCCACTTGCCGAATGGACAACCTATGCAGCCCCAATTTTAATGACTTTATCTTGAAATTTGTGTACAGTCAGGGTGAAAAATGAGTGTATCTGTTGGAAATCGTTACCAAAACTCTGAAGAGGGAGCTGCCAAATATGTAGATCTTTTCAATAATGGAATTTTAATGTGCTTCAATTCGATTCTAAAGATTCTGAGTCTGATTCGCTTGAACTGCATTCGATAATGATGAAGGAGTTGTTTGGTTCAACTCGATCCCAGAGGATTTGGTGGAGAATAAGAACACATTTTTGTAGTTATCTATTTCGATTTCAGCGAATAATTGAATTTGCTAATGAACATTGCCTCCGACTGTACGTTTAGTAAGCACAATATTCACAATTATATTGATATCCATGAATTTGGTAGCAGTTTTCAATTTCGTATTCGGATCGAAGAATTTAACTTTTCCGCGTTGTTGTTTATATATTTTACAGCTGAAATGACAATGGGTTATTTGCGTTGTTGTATCCACAAACGGTACGTACCTACATCTCTTAATATTTCTTGATAATTATCTTTTTCTTTGCAGAGACCAACTATAATTTCCAAGTGTTGCAAACTCATTGCCGTTGCTAAAAAATACTAAGTACTGTCTAAAAAATAAAAAAAATACTGTCGAATGGTGAAGGAAAACATTGATTTAATAAGAAAGAAAGAAATATAAAGCTTTTTTCGACAACACATCAAAACGTAAAACAAACATAAAACAAAAGTACCTACATAAAACTATACGTTGCCAAAAGGGTGACAGTTCAGCATTATTGTTGAAATGCTAAAAAATGCAATTCAACGCTGATTTTCAGCTGAACCCAATCGAGTGACGGCTTACCTACGCGGCTTACTTAGAATATGTGTTTTTCTATAATCTGTGGCGGCTTAGTAATCAATGTTTTCCTTCACCATTCGACAGTATTATTTTTTCACAATCATCCTTTACCATTTGAGTGAGACCTGTTCTAGGAAGCTCTCAATTCTGAAATACACGCGAGAGCAATGATTCCGGGTCACTTAAAGAATGTTAAAAATCTCGGAAACTAAAAATGATAGGTTAATGCAATAAATTGTATTTAATAGACAATGTAATACTCCTTAAATGAAGGTATTAAAACTTCTTAGTTATTGTAAAGTTATATCTTAAAAAAATCAAATTTGAAAAAGGGCCACTTTCGAAGATGGAACTACGAAATTACAGCATTTGGTTTTGCTTTTGTTTGTAATCTGTCATTTATGTGGGTATATAAACCATGTTGATAGTGCTCTATATTCATTATTCAAGCTGAAATTATGTCGCTTACGCCTGAAGAATGCACCAGAATACTTACAATGCTGGAAACCGGCCGGAGTCAGCGCGATACAGCCAGGACTGTCGGTGTGTCGCTGTCAACAGTACAAAGAGTTCTCCGACGTTACGAAGAAACTGGTTCTAACCTACGCAGACCAGGAACGGGCAGAACCAGGTGTACCACAGCACGAGAAGACCGATACTTGGTGAACACCATGCTTCGAAATCGCTTTCTCACAGGAACTGAACTCACAAATCAGTTTCGACGCCTCGGAGGAAGTAACCCAAGTGCATGGACAGTAAGACGTCGGCTTGCTGAATCTAACTTAAAACCCCTTAGACCTGCAAACGGCCCTAAACTGGAGCGTGGGCATCGTATTTCAAGACTAAGATATGCCCAGAGCCACGTAAATTGGAGTATTGAAGATTGGTCAAAAGTTATGTTCTCCGACGAATCAAAATTTATGCTCTACAAGCACGATGGAAGACACAGAGTGTATCGAAGACCAGGGGAAAGATTCAAGCAAGCATGCATCGAAGAAAAAGTAGCCTACGGTGGTGGGTCTGTACTTGTGTGGGCCGGAATTTCTTCTGAAAGTCGCACAGAGCTGGTGATCATAGAAAACGGCTCTTTAACTAGCGTAAGATATGTGGAAGAAATCCTCAATGATCATGTTGGTCCATTTATGGTCAATTTAGGTGAGGATGCTATATTTATGCATGACAATGCCCGACCTCATACAGGTAGGATTGTGAATGACTACCTTCAAGAGATGAACATTACTCGTATGGAGTGGCCAGCGCGCAGCCCGGATATCAACCCGATCGAGCATGCTTGGGACGAGCTAGGCAGATGCGTAAAACAACGAAACCCTCCCCCAATCACGCTTCGTGAGCTCAAAATTGCTCTCACAGAGGAATGGGAGAATATTCCCCAAAATCGTATAAGGAACTTGGTGTACAGCATGCCAAACCGCGTAAACGCAGTAATGGAAGCACGAGGAGGCAATACGAAGTATTAAAATTCAAGTCAAATCGTAATAAAGTTCAAAAATTTCATGTTTCCTATTTTTGTTTTAAGGAGAGATCAGCAGTTTTTTTCTTTATGTAATTTTGTGTTAATAAAATGTATGGTGACTCATATTTTTTTACTTTCATTTAAGGAGTATTACATTGTCTATTAAATACAATTTATTGCATTAACCTATCATTTTTAGTTTCCGAGATTTTTAACATTCTTTAAGTGACCCGGAATCATTGCTCTCGAGTGTAGATGATCAGGTCCCTGATTGTCTCTCCTTTGATATAATTACAATCTGTAAATTACCATCAAAATAACAATTTACTGTAAGTACGCTAAATTGTTTAGATTGTAATATATGTCAGATTCTGATGGTAAATATCAACAGATTGCAAAAGATATTTAAAATTCCGGTGATTTTGATTGGGCTTTCACTGCTGTAAAGTATTTATAGATAGTTCTAACATAACAAATCACACATAATTAGATGTGTGATTTGTTATGGATAGGTTTGTACCTACCTACTTGATGCATAATCAAAAAAACAATATTAATAGGTAAAGATAAATATAATATAAGTACTTAGGTAAAATTATGTCATGTCTTGAAAACGCGACCAGCGACTTTAGAATATGGAATACTTTTCTATAGTCTGTGCCAGTGCCAGCGACGCATTTTTATCATTGTTTATAAATGGGGATTTTTTCTTTTTTTCCATATTTTGATTCTCACGGAACCAAGAAGGACCATTTGCAATACCTATGCTTTGGACTACGTGATACAAAGATGTACTTTGCACCTGAATCTATACAAACATGCAAATTGTCGACCATTTTATTGCGAAATTGTCTCAAATTGATAAAGAATAATTATACCTAAATTACAAATTATTATCGAAGAGTGAATGAAAACCGTTTTCCTTTTTCTAATAGCTAGTTTTAGTTTTAATGCAAATTCTTTCCATATACCTATCTACCTGCTTGGGTAGGTACTGCAAGCTTGCACCTATTTGAACTAAATTAAATAGCCTACCCAAGTCGACATTGTACAAACGCTAGAGTAGGTATAGGTATGTAGAAAACTAATAAAATTGTACGAAAATTACATATTTGAATGATAAAAAATATATAAAGGCTCTACGTTTTCGACATTTTCTCAACATTTTCTAATCTCTAGCAATTGCAAAATGTGTAATAGCAACGGATCTTTGTCTAGTTTGTCTCTGAAGTACATAATATCTGCGCAGAACTTATTTTTGGGTAATTAGAGGTACCTAAGCGAATTTTTGCGCACAACAGGTTGTAGGTAAGTACATGCGCAATCGTTTGTTGCACCTAATTTTTAACTGCATTCAAAAAAGGAGGAGATTCTCAATTCGGTTGTATGATTTTTTTATTTTCATTATTTTTTTTAATAGAACTCCGTCATTTATGAACTGATTTCAAAAATTCTTTTTTTTTTATCTGTAAGGATGTACTTCCAGGTTGGTCCCATTTAATTTTCATCAAAATCGGTTCAGAAGTTTGGCTTATAAATAGAAATAACTGGAAAAAAATATGCCAACCACGTGCACGAAATTGCGTACTTTGCTTTTCTGTGACTTTTAAGTGGTGTTTATAGTCAGTAGAATATTCCCAATGAACTGCCATCATCATCATCATTTGATGATGAACCCGGTAGTCGAATCGAAGTCGGTTTTTATAGTTTTTTAAACTTATAAAATAGAGAGGGATGAAGATCCGTTGTGTTGACTGTGCGTAGGTACTATACTTACTTGCTTTGAGAAGCAATACCGGCCAGTGTCCCCATTCATCGCCCTTGCTATAAAGATATAGGTTAAGGTTCAGTTAGCCTCTGCAGTGTTGGTCGATGAGGAAAGGTCTGTCAGAAATCATAAATAGCTAGGTACTTAAGGGTCCTGCGATTTAAAATTTGTATTCCGTAATACCAAAAATGATAAATGAAAACTTGATGGAGTACTCGAACGGCGCAACTGATTACCTACTACCTGCTTCATAAAAGTCTAACTACATATACTCACTCATAATTCAATAAACTATTTTTTTCTTTCTACAGATAGATAAGAGTAAAATGAACTCCATTCTTTTTTGGAATCGCTATAATTGATTGCATTACCGAATTCCAGTAAATTATGCTCATATTATAGTAACCGCATTTTGTAAAATACTTTCTTTAAACAAAGGTAGGTATGAGTAGGTACAGTTAAGTGCATAAATGCAAGCATCACAAATTCACAATACCAGCCGAGCATAATGCATAAGTTTTTAAGGATAGCTAAGAGTTGGCTAAGTTAAATATGTTGGTAAGTAATTTAAATTGTCAGTCACTCAGTCAGCAATTTTATTTAGAAAACAAACAAGCTTGGGTCGAACTACCTCCTACTCATTCGATAAAAAACTTTAAAATATAAATAATCATACAAAACCTTATGTATATTTTTTGTGAAAAGTATCATATGAAAAAACCTTCGAAAAAACGTTAGGAACTAGACCGTAGTTTCTTACCCGTTCTTGAAGGTTCTGGTCGCATGGTTTTGGCACCTAGAATCACCTAAGTAGATCATACATAGGACGATTCTAAATGATCCGCATGATCTTCTTACTAATATTATAAATGCGAAAGTTTAGATGTTTGGATGTTTGCGTTTCAATCACGTCTAAACTACTAAGCCAACTTGGATGAAACTTGGCATATATATAGTTCGTAACCTGGATTGACACATAGGCTACTTTTTATCTCGAATAATTAACAGGATCTACGGGATAAAATGAACGAAAAGGATTAGCAGCGCCAATTGGCAAGAGGATTTCATTGTCATGTCATGTCACGTCAGTTTGACAGGGCGTAGTTACTACCTCTTTAGTCTAATAACTAGCGTTTGACATTCCAGTAGGTACGAGTTCAGTGTAATGAGGTGTAATGTCAAGTTTTTCAAAGTATCCGATCGGTACACGCACAGATAATATAATGTACACGGAAACTGTAAACGCGTACGAAGTCGCGGGTAACTGCTAGTATTGAATAAACGCTCGTTGACTTTGACTTGCCAGCATCACAGAAAGCATCTCAAACTATGCATGTTGGGATGCTGTCATTGTGCTCTTGCATCCAGACCAGTACTTTATATAGCACACTGTCTATAATATAGATAGATAGATAGAATATTCTTTATTGCACACCACTTAAAAACAATATTAAAAATACCTAAATAATAATATGTCTAACTAGCTTCTGCCCGCGACTTCGTCCGTGTACCGTTATATCTTGTTGATTTTCCAGAATAAAAAGTAGCCTATCTTTATGTTAATCCAGGCTACGAACTAAGTATATGTACCAATTCTAAGTTTCATCTAAATCGGACCAGTTGTTTTTGCGTGAAAGAGTAACAAATATCCATTCAATCTTTCGCGTTTATAATACTAGTAGGATAATTATTGTGTAATAAGTAATATGTGTTTAAACTGTGTCCTATTGAATTATTTCACAGCTGTAAGTAGATTTGTTCTTGACTGTACCTAATTGAAACGTTTGTTAAACATTTTTATTGTTTGCGTTAGTTATTTGTAATAATCAGTACCTATTAAACGTATCTCGTATGGATCGAATTGTATTTACTTTAAATGGAGTGGCTTACTCTGGTAAGAATTTATTTATTTTTTACGTCTGAGTGGAATTCCAACTACCTACTAAGAAATCGATCTCTTTCTCAGTAGGTAGATGGATTATTCCACTCAAAAAATTGCTTTCCAATGCAATTTTCTAAGTAGACATTCTACTGTCGCTGGAGAATACAAATATTAGATAAGTGAATGGGATTCTAAAGGTTATGATTGAGTCCACGTGGTTTTTATAATGCATCGTACGCATTATGACAACATTATTTTTCATACCTGTATAATATAAAGTGTGTTTCTAATTACCTAATCTCTTTTTTAGAGTTATTAAGTAATTAATAAAAAGATACACCTAATTACATGAGATATAGCAGAAAAATATAAGTACAGCACTTAAAAGTCCACAGTGTGCACCTTATTCCAGTGCTTCATGAGCACTGGTGCTATACCCCCAGTCTGCCCATTAGTTAAAAGTAGCTCTCAACGCTGCCCTACACCCTACGCACCAAGGATGCTGCTCTGATGGATGCTCTATGGATGACTCCGGGTGCGGTACAGAAGCCTGGCAGCCCCATCAGCATCCTAAAACCATTGCATTATCTAGATAACTGCTAGGTATTAATTTACTAAATTTATTACCAGTTGGCCCAGAAATCAGTTCAGATGTGACGCTGTTGGACTACATCCGGAACTGGGTGGAACTGCGCGGCACCAAGTACATGTGCCGGCAGGCTGGCTGCGGGGCTTGCATCGTTGCCGTTGCCAAAACCCCTGGAGCTATTCCTCAAGCTGTCAACTCTGTGAGAATTCTTTATTTGACTGAGTTTGGCTGACAAGCCACGGCAGTAAAGTCCAACTGGATGTGAAGCGACTCTATCTGACATACCAAGTTGCACAGCAATTCCCTTCAAATTGGTACACAGTAATGCGAGCATGACTGATCTGCCTGAACCTGTCTGGCCTATTTCTGCTACGTAGCAGTGACAGTTCAGAAACAGGCTAGGTGCCATGGGCATCTTAAAAGTCTTCAGTAGGTAACAAACAGCTTGCTAGGCAAGACATGTTCATGTAAATTGTAAATAAAAACAGTTATTGCCAGCAAAATATGTATATTCTACAAGTCACCATAATGTAGTGAGGTGAGACTAGATGTTTTTAGTGTTCCGATCCGGTTTTGGAAAAACGGAACACTTATGGCCACACTCCGGTGTCCGTCTATCTGTCTGTCCATCTGTCTGTCACACGCCACCAGAGCTGAACCGTAGAAGCTAGGGAGTTGAAATTTGGAATAGTAATAGTTTATCACAACCCAAAATGAGGGTTTGTATGCGGAAAAAATATTCTGAAAATTAGGGACTATTAAAGGAGGGTCAAACGGGATATGAAAATAAAAATATTTTTTACCCTATTGAGTGGGGTATCTAATAAAAGCTTAGAACTTAAAAGTTAGAACTAAAAGAACCTAATATTTAGATTTTTTATTAAAAAAACTTGGTTTAAGAAAAAAATTAGTGCGAAATATTTCATCCCAGACGAGTTTCTCGTAAAGTACCCGGCAAAAATAGGTGATTTTTTTCAGAAAACCTGCACTATAATGATCTCATGAAAGGAAAACTATAGGCAACTTCTAAAAGTTAACTGAATTCGAGAAATTAAATAAAAACCAAAATTATTTCTGTCCAGCTTATCCTGAACCGTATCGTCATTAAAAATCCTACAAATAGGAGCTCTTGCTAAATTGGTTGTTTACAGTGGAGTCGGAACACTAACATGCGCAAATAAAACTTGCGCCTTGTCCAGTTTATTTTGTTTCGAGCGAGCGTCGGTAGAAAGTTTCGCGTCAGAATTATGTAAGTAGGTAAGTATATAGATTGGGTTTGATAATTCAACGTTGTCCATGATCATGAAATCTTTAGGGAGAACGCAAACCTAAGACAAAACGTCTTGTCGAACAGTTAGTGATGTGAAACTTCTCAGTAAAACTTTTTTAGTTACGTTATGCTTCTTTTTATTTGCTGTTTTCGTTACTTGCTTATTTAATGAGAATCATCCTAAGTACTTAATAATATTATTAAGTAAACTACATAATTACTCTATATTCTTATTTATTAAAAAAACACAGTTCATTCTCTAGGTATGTGCGTATAAAGCAATGTTTAATAAGTAGGTAGTAAACAATGCTATAATAGATAGGTAAACATAATTTTATGCATGCGTCGTGTCAATTGATGTGAATTTCGTTACAACGAAAACAGCATATGACGAGGAAGCATTCATCATATGCTGTTTTCGTTATAACAGAAAATTTATTTTCACGTCACTAAGTACGCGACAAAACAGTTTTGTCGTCAGATGTGCGTTGGCCCTTAGGGAGAACGCAAACCAAAGACAAAACGTCTTGTCGAACAGTTAGTGATGTGAAACTTCATAATTTCGTGACAAACCCTGTCAGTATAACTTTTTTAGTTACAATATGCTTCATCTTATTTGCTGTTTTCGTTACTTGCTTATTTAATGAGAATCATGCTAAGTACTTAATAATATTATTAAGTACACTACATAATTACACTATATTCTTATTTATTAAAAAAGCACAGTTCATTCTCTAGGTATGTGCGTATAAAGCAATGTTTAATAGGTAGGTACTAAACAATGCTATAATAGATAGGTAAACATACTTTTATGCATGCGTCGTGTCAATTGATGTGAATTTCGTTACAACGAAAACAGCATATGACGAGGAAGCATTCATCATATGCTGTTTTCGTTATAACAGAAAATTTATTTTCACGTCACTAAGTACGCGACAAAACAGTTTTGTCGATAGATGTGCGTTGGCCCTTAGACTGACAGACAAAGTATCACACATAGTCCTGTGTCGATCGCGATTGATCAAATCACTTTGATTCGATCACCACCCATGCGGGAGTGATTGAATGAAAGATGTTTAAAAGATTCGATCATTTTTGACCGACCAGCGCCGTACGTACCTACGCAGGATAGAAAGAGATAATTGTTCGCCAAGCTAAATTGGACTTTATCTATATCTAAAGTAGCAGATTCATATAATATTGTAAACGCATACACAATCACGCAACTAACAAATTTGATGTGGTCTCTTTCGTTCGCATGCAAGCAAGCACAGTACGTCGCACTCGCATGGGACCCGATCGTTTGCGCGGGTCGTGAATCGCGACCCGCGCAAACGACTCGCGAATCTCGCGATCGATATCAATCAATCAAACAGTTGCTTGGTGACCTTCTAACATTCTGCACATCGCATGCATACCGCAGAATTCGGTAACAAAACAAACAGTGTGATTGTCGAACTATTTTTACTAAGTACTATTTTTTACGTGTTTTTCTTGCAATTTGATTGATTTTGGTGATTTGGTGGTGGTAAAATCTAACATAATTATTACGACTTGCCTTGAATATGAACATTGTGGTGGTGGTTTTTTTATCATAAAATATTATAATAAGTATCTTGAACTTTTATAAAATGTCAGATCTTGCGAGAAAAAAAAGTTCAATATGGAAGCATTTTTCTATAATCAATAAGGACAAGGCAAAATGCGAGTAGGTACTGTGCGAAAACCATTAGCTATTCGGCGCGGCGGCGGCGGGCGGTGGACGAAGGAGTCGGCTCAGCGACCCGCAACCCGGAAAAAGATCGAATCATTTCGATTCGATCACTTCACCATTGGGTCATAATCGACCCGGGTCGCAAGAAAGGATCGATCGACACAGGTCTAATCACACAGCACAGTCAGCATAAGATATAGGTTTTTGATTGAGTGAGCGATGATAGAGCATAACTTTCGAATCGCTTGTTCGATTTGCATAGACTTTTTCAGTGAGTCATTGCTTTTGTTAAATGAAAGGCATTGTTAATTAATCTATTATGGTTTCCAGTGCATGGTATCCATCACTTCCTGTAGCAACTGGGACATCACGACCATTGAGGAGTTGGGGAACAGAAAGAAAGGATATCACATTATCCAGAAAACTCTGGCGCGGCACAATGGGTCCCAATGCGGACATTGCTCTCCTGGCTGGGTCATGTCTATGTACTGGTAAGGTTGTTTACACTAGCATAATTTGTCTCCCTTAGTTGGAACGTTGATGTGAATAGCTTTTGGTATAAATAAGCGATTATTTGTAGTTAATTCATTATTATAGCCTGCTCCAAAAAAGAAAGGATCTACTTAAGAAAGAAATAGAGAAGTCATTCGCAAGTAACATCTGTCGCTGTACAGGGTATAGGCCAATTTTGGAAGCCTTCAAGAGTTTCGCTATTAACGCTCCAAAAACTGACCTTCTTGACATCGAAGACCTTGAAATTTGTGAGAAAACTGGAAGAGTCTGTAGCAATAGCTGTAGTGATGATGAAGAGTGGTGTGTCGTATCCAAGAAAGAAGTAGAAGAGAGGTTAGCAGTGGTGAAACTGAAAGATGGAAGAGAATGGTTTCAAGTGAACAAAGTATCTGATGTGTTTTCTATTTTCAAAGCAAAAGGAGTTGAGTCGTATATGCTTGTAGCCGGAAATACTGCTAAAGGTAAATTATGCTACTGACTAAGATTTTATATGTAGTAATTTAAATAGCTATACTATTTGAACCAATTATTTTTAGGCGCATATCCAATAATTGAATACCCAAGAACTCTGATAGACATCAGTGGAGTATCGGAACTGAAAGGTTACATTTACGATCAGAACTTGGTGATAGGAGCAGGTAACACTCTGACAGAGTTACTGGAAATATTCAAAAATGGTTCTAAAAACGCAAGCTTTGAGTATTTGAAGGAGTTTTACAACCATCTACAGTTGGTTGCCCATATTGCTGTAAGAAACGTAAGTAATGTAACCTACCTACTATAAAGGCTACAAAAGTGAATATAAAACAATTCGATCCATAATAGGTTATAGTATTAAATGTTGATTTGTCGATTTTTCCAGTTGGGGACTATAGCAGGGAATTTGATGATAAAACATCAGCACAATGAATTTCAGTCAGATTTATACCTTATGTTTCAAACAGTTGGTGCAGTTTTGACAATAAGTAAGTTCTAACTATGAGAGATAAAGAGAAATATGTTTTTAACATTTATGAACTGATTTCAAAAATTCTTTTTACTTCTGAAAGGATATACTTCCAGATTGGTCCCATTTTATTTTCATCAAAATCGGTTCAGTAGTTTGGATTATAAATAGAAATAACTGAAAATATGCCTACTGTTGCGGCGCAGCGCCTACCATTTTACTGCTAGCAACGATGCAATATGCCAAGTTGTGGCGTAGCGCCTACCATTTTACTGCTAGCAACGATTGTGGTGCACAGTGCACACCTAAATTTTTACATTTTTCTAAATTTGTCAATAAACCAGTTTGTACATTCAAATCGCATTTAATTGGAGAAAAGCAAAAACCCACCAATAGTTCCTCTAAAGAATCAAACCAACCACGTGCACGAAATTGCGTATTTTGCTTTCCTGTGACTGTTATGTGGTGTTTATAGTGACTAGAACAATCCCAATGAACTGTCATCATCATCATCATCATCTGATGATGAAGCTGGTAGACGAATTGAAGTCGGTTTTTCCAGTTTTTTAACTTATAAATTATATAAGATTACATGTCATGTTTTGAATGATTTGCTTTGCTTAGTTTGGGACTAGAGGGTGTCGTGTGAAATGTCCATGAATATTTATTTATTTATTTCAGAGAACCGAGAACGTCAAAAAACTATTTCAATAGACATGTTTCTAAACGCCAATATGAAAGGTTCAATAATATTGAATGTAAAACTACCACCAGTCAGCGAAAAATGTGTAGTAAAGACTTATAAGGTGGAGTAGATATTCAAAAAGTTTGTTATAGAGAAGCTACCAGGTGGTGTTTTCTAGACAAGGTGTTGGGTACTAGACTAGAAACATGCGATGCTATTCAACATAGGTTTAATGATCCAGCTTCCATCTTTGAAATATATTTCAGGTTATGCCAAGGTCCCAAAATGCTCACGCAATCGTCAACTTTGGAGCTTGTTTCGATTTCTATCCAGCAGGCAATACACTTAAAAGCTGTAGGCTTGTGTTTGGAGGTCTTGCACCATCGTTCTCGAGAGCAAAGAATACTGAAAAAGTTTTAAAGGAAAAACAGCTGTTTTGTAATGATACAGTGCAATGTGCTATCAAGATGCTGGAGCATGAGCTGGTTGTGGTGGAGAACCCACCTGAGCCCTCAGCAGCATATCGGAAGAAACTGGCTATTGGGTTGTTTTATAAAGTAAGAGTAAAGAACGAAGGCCCTTTAATTTGAAATTTCTTCTTGAATGGTCATTTAAATTTTTAGCTGTTTTCAGAGTTTAATATCAATATGCCCTAAAAATATTCTTAAACAAGAATACAGATCTGGTTTGGTGAGATTGCATGAGTCAAGGCCAGCATCACAAGCTCGGCAATCATATGAAACAAATCCATCACTGTGGCCGCTGAACAAACCAATACCTAAATTAGAAAGTTTGGTAAGATTCAATACAAGAAATAAACTCACTTTGCTCAATGAAACCAAAGCTAATGACGTTATTTTAGATTCAATGTGCTGGAGAAGCATCTTATACGGAAGACATCCAATCGCTCCCTCATGAGGTCTTTGCAGAACTCGTTCTGAGCACTATTGGAAAAGGGTCAATTGTATCTATAGATCCTAGTAGAGCTTTGGTAAGTATATTTAATCAGAATTTGGTCTATATGATATGAAATAAAAGTACATTAACTACAGAATCAATTTTTTTTACATTTTATAGAATTATGCAGGAGTCATAGCATTTTACACAGCAAAGGATATACCAGGGCTGAACTCATTTACACCTGCAGACGATATGCAGTACCAAATCAATGAAGAAGTCCTATCCAGTGGAAAAATAAAATATTACAACCAACCAATTGCTATCATAGTTGCTAAAAGTCGCCACATTGCCGAAGTTGCATCTGGAATGGTTGACGTAACTTACAATAATATAGTCAAGCCAGTTATCAACATAAATGTAACAAAAAGAGACCCCGAAAGAAGTAAACTGTTTGCTGCCAAAAATGCAACAGATAAAGGTGACCAAGTCGTTAAAATTGTTAAAGGTGGTAATACCATATACGGACAGTACCATTTTACCATGGAGACATTGGCAGTAGTCACTCGCCCTACAGAAGAGGGTCTAGAAGTGCATGCCACTACACAGTGGCCAGATGCACTTCAGACTATGGTAGCAAGAGCTTTGAACATGGACGGTAATAGGTAAGAAATAGTAATAAAACTTTTGTAATTACAAGTCGTAGTAAATTGAAAGTACAAAATAATAAGCAGAAAAATAATTTGCATGATTGTGTAAGGATTGTGGTTGTTATAGTTATGTTGGAACTAGTGAGAAAAAATTACGACCATAATTTAGAATCTAATACGAAGCTGTTAGTACAAAAAATTATAAGTATGACTATTTAATTAAAAATAGTTGTATTATTATGTAACACTATTTTTAGAATTGACGTCCACGTTCGTCGTATCGGCGGAGGTTTTGGCATCAAAATATCTCGGATAATCCTTTCAGCCGTAGCTTGCAGTCTCGTTACTAAGAAACTGGACGTGCCTTGCAGGATTATACACTCAATGGAAAAGATCATGCGAGCTTTTGGAAAAAGGTTTCCTTGTTCAAGCGAATATGAAGTACCTAATCAGTGTATTTTTATGTTAATTATGATTAATTTATGTATGTAAGAAAACTAATTTTCGCTTTATAGTTTGCAGTAAACGATAGTGGTGTCTTCCAATTTGGTAATTTATCAGTATTCGAAGACAATGGTTTTACGGTTAACGAAAAATTTGAACCATTTGCTTTAGACGTCTACAATAATTGCTACAACAAAACCAGATGGGATTACAAAATATATGATTCGACTACAGATACTGCTAAAAATACATGGTTTAGAGCTCCAGGTAATTTTAAAACGGCGCAGCATAATCTTGACCACCATTCTTGGTTAACGTAAGTTTTGATATTATATTATCCCCACTCAGTTAGATTTAACACTTTATTTGATTGCAGGAACACTAGAAGCAATCGCAATGATAGAAATGGTGATGGAACACATCTCTTACGAATTATCACTAGACCCTATACAAGTGCGAATAGCAAATCTAGATGAAGAGAGCGCTTCTGTTATGAAAAAAATGATAATTAATTTGATGTCTGAATGCAATTACAAAGAAAGACGAGTTAACATAAATACATTTAATGCTAGAAACAGATGGAAAAAGCGGGGCTTAAGAGGCGTGCCTTTACGCTGGATATATCTCGGTTCTAGATACTTTGACGTTAACATGGCTGTTTACCACGTGGACGGAACAGTCGTCATCACACACGGAGGAGTTGAAATCGGTCAAGGTATAAATACAAGAACAGCTCAGATATGCGCTTACTTTTTGAAGATTCCACTTGATAAAATTCAAATCAAGTCTACCAATACAATCAGTGCACCAAACTCAGCCGTCACCGGTGGTAGTATTACGAGCCAGCAGGTTGGAGTAGCAATAGAAAGATGCTGTAAAGAACTTATAAAAAGACTAGAACCTGTTAAAGAAAAGCTAGGAAACCCAGCTTGGGAAGAGCTAATCAGTCAAGCGTACAAAGATGGTGTAGATTTGCAAGTGCACGGGTTTGTGGGGATTGAAGACATGTATAAGTACTATGTATATGGTGTTACGTTTGCTGAAGTAGAAATAGATGTACTGACTGGAGAGTTAGAAGTATTGCGGGTTGATGTCATGAGTGACGCTGGACAAAGTGTTAGCCCAGCTTTGGATATTGGTCAGGTAAATATTAGAAACTCCTAGATAAAAGGTAATGTGTTATTTTACGTTACAAACCATAATATACCTATTCGAAGTTTCATCCAATTACGTATCTGGAGAAGGATAGCAATCTGATGTGGATGGTATATTCTTGAATATATTCTTTGCAGGTAGAAGGTGCTTTCATCATGGGCTTAGGTTATTGGACATGCGAAAACTTGGTATATGATTCGAATACTGGAGAACTGCTCACAGACAGACCTTGGAACTACTACGTCCCACAAGCCAGAGACATACCACAAGACTTCAGAGTATATTTGCGGAAAAATTCATATTCTTTACCAGCTATTTTGGGTTCAAAAGGTATTTTACTAATAGCGCCATAAACATATTATGAAGAACTATTTACTCTAGTACCTACTGCATTTAAAACATTTTTTTCAGTGACTGGAGAACCTCCAATATGCATGTCAGTTGTTATCCCCATGGCTATAAGAGAAGCTATAACCGCCGCTAGATTTGACTCTGGAATCCCCAAGACGACTTGGTATCCATTTGGTAAACACATTACTTATCAATTACGCTGTTTCATAATTTGGAATAGGTGTAGAAACTTTGAAAGTCAAGTTCGTAAACAATTTAAAATTCTTTGTCATGCGAGCGAAGCCGTGGGCTGAGTAACTTTTAAATGGCGTGGCAGTATTTTTGTGTTTCTTTTTCAGATGGTCCATACACGGCTGAAAATATCTGCATGGCTACTTGTACGAACTTGAATGAGTTTAAGCTGCAATAAAATAAAATTTAAATTGTTTGGTTTAGATAAATTAAGTTAAATTTTTTTGCTTTATAAAGTAGCATTATTACATTACACAATATAATTTATTAATCTTATTTATCTAAACATATTATTAAATTGCCGATTAGTAGTGAAAATGTTTTGTTTTTTAATTTTAATTCGAGATAAATATTGGTCGAATAAACGCTACATGATCTAAAGCCAAAATTCCTTTGATATTTAGTGTGGTATAAATAAAACGTAAGTTTAAATATAAATCCTTACGAGAATAATGAAAATACAGGATCTTGATCCTCGTAGAGCAAAAATGAAGAATGCCGCAATCTCGTCTAACAATAATATACGAGGGCCGTTTATCATTCTGTCGTATGGATATGCAATTTTTCTTTGCTCATTTGCATCGTACTTCTGTCAGTTATACATTCTCGCAATCTCTTTCTCCTTCAAGATCGATGATGCTCTATCATCATACTTGCTTTTTTACAACACCATAGGTAATCTTTTGTACTCCAGTAATACCTTCGGCAGTTAATTTTTAGGGTTTGTGTTCAGTATTATAATGCAAAAGCAAACACCACGTCGTGTTTCTAGAACGTATGGTTTAGTTCAGGCTGTGCTTTGGTTATCTGTCATTATTTTTTATAATCAAAACTGACGATGCAACAAGCCAACGGCTCACCGTCACCTCTGCCTGTAACCAGTTTATCATCATCATCATCATCATCATCATCCACATACAAACTCTACCCATTGCTAAGTATAGGCCATATTCTTCCAAACAAGGTGATAGATAGAATTTGTCAGAGTTGATGCAGTTTTATAAAATCTATAGTCGAGAGTACAAACTGCAGTTATGTGAAAACAGGAACCTTTGTTCTGAAGCGATTGAGCGATCAATTTCATGCAAGTTGCCGCGCTTGTTGGAGGTTTAGTCGAGAGCTTTTGTATACCTTCGCTCAGAACTAAATTGAAAACATTATCTTGGATTTTTGAGAGGCTAGATTTATGGCGGTGTAACGTATATACTTATACTTGTAGCGTATCTACTCTTTTCTCCTAACTAAATAAATCTGGCCTTATTCCAGACCTTACCTACACATAAGTAGGTTCTCGTAATTTTATAACAGTTAAGTATCTATTTCAACTGCGCGTTCATACGATGATGCCAGCGAGTGTACCTCGTAGCAGTTGCTTATGTTTGAAAAGCCGAGTGCATCGCTCGGGTGTTTTCGGTGACGAATGACGATGCGCGTCGGTTAGCGAGCGCACGCGCTGCCTACAGCCGCGCCTCGCCTCGCGTCCCTCCGGCATTCTCCGGCTGGCTGTTGTTTGGTTCGCACGCGATGGCTCTTCCGTCCGTGCCTCTAGAGCCAACGCAACATGCCGGTCGGGAATCACTAATTTTAAAAACTTAAATTCATCCTAACATTTATATTTGTTTACATTAATAATGTAGCTTCAGTGTTTCACCCGAATATCGGTAAGTGTTGAGCAACGCCTTCTTAAAATAATAGTAGGTAGGTAGATTTGTGTTTGCTTGTAACGGACTTTTTATTTGTATGTAGTTTTTCTTTGTTATTTTAATTTATTTTCAGCTTTGCTTTTTGCTACGCACTTTAGAATATACCTTGTAGGTATCTACTCCCTGTGCCTAAGTAGATATCCTACCTATATTCTAAAAATTCATTTTTCCATCGTAGCTACTTCTATCATTATATAACTTAATTTTAAATTCATTCCTCATATCATGTAAACTCCACTCTGATTGTGATGCCTACACACCACCCTGTACTTTCCTCATCACCGTCATCACCAGCCACTTCATGCTCGCTTCGCTACGGTGGTGGTCACAATCAGAGGGAGCCAAACCTGGAAGCTGCTTTGTGACACTTGTGTTCCATTCCAGGGTTCGTTGCTACGGCTTACTAAGCCCGACCTTGAGGCTGGGTCAAGGTCACCCGCTGCCGCTACCTACCTCGGCTCGGCTCCACTTTTTACCTGATCGGATACCTACCGACCTGAGACCACCGCAGCACCCTGAGCACTACTTCTCCGGCTGCGCACTTCCTGGACCTCCGAGGAGAGTACTTAAACACTACTCCTTTAAAAGCAACCTAAAACCTAGTGACCGTGATTACGTAGCTACCTTTTTACGTATCACTGGCGCCCGTACGTGTTCAAAGGTCACTGAGCTTGCTTTTGAGGGGGTTGTTGTTTTTTGGTGTTGGTGTAATTTTTTTTTTCTCTTGTGTAAAACGTTATTTCTTTTCTAGCTTTATTTCTTTTGGTTGCCAGCAACTAAGGTGTACGTAACACTTTCTTTTGTGTCGCTAACAAAATTTTTTTTTTTGGTACAGTCGGCAACAAAAATTGGTATTTATTTTCTTTAAACTTGTTATTTTTTGTGTTTTGCATTGCATATTGACTGTTATCAACATTTATGTAATTTTTTTTAGTAAGTACAGTTAGCGCAGAAAATTACTGTCCAAAAATTTTTTTTTCACATTTTTTTTCTTTTTTGTGAGTGGTTTGTACACATTAGTTGCACTTAAACGCTTTTTTATTTTTGTTGCGTTACTTTTATTTCTGTCATTTTTTAGTGATTAGAAAAGAAAACAACCAAAACGTTACTAATTTTTAGCTTATTTCAATGTAACAGACGGAGTATTTTCGTAAAATTTTCGTCGCTCAACTTTTACCGATACTTTTTAAAAAATTTATTTTGTCTCTGTAAAACTTTATAGTCCCTTAAGACCTTACGTCACAATGTATTTTTTTTCTTCCGTAGCGTGCTTTTCACCTTATTTGGAATTAGTGTTTGTTGGGTCTCGAGTTCCTATTAACTTGACACCCCTGTATGAATGGACGCGACAGTAACTTAAACTAACAGTTACTGCCGCCATTTTGTAAAGAGATGTATAAAAGGTTAAGCGTGATGTATGTAAGATGAAGAAAAGTATGGAAGAGGATGTATGAACGTGTAAAGCAAATACTCACTTATTTTCCTAAGTGTGGATTATTATTATTTAGAATAACCTCAATTTGCAACTTTCCTTCTTCTTAAACGATGCTAGCTCTCTATACTGGGACCCTATTTTTCTGGTAAGCTAGTGTAGTTTTTTTAAGGATGGTAGACTCTTGATTTTGTCTTGCAACCCTACTCTTGTAAGTTTCAAAGTCATCCCTAAGTTTACCAATTTTAAATGCGGATTTTATTCTCTCTAAAATAATAAAATCCTTCACTAAGCGCGGGGGTATTGTAACGTATATACTTGTAGCGTATCTACTCTTTTCTCCTAACTAAATAAATCTGGCCTTATTCCAGACCTTACCTACACATAAGTAGGTTCTCGTAATTTTATAACAGTTAAGTATCTATTTCAACTGCGCGTTCATACGATGATGCCAGCGAGTGTACCTCGTAGCAGTTGCTTATGTTTGAAAAGCCGAGTGCATCGCTCGGGTGTTTTCGGTGACGAATGACGATGCGCGTCGGTTAGCGAGCGCACGCGCTGCCTACAGCCGCGCCTCGCCTCGCGTCCCTCCGGCATTCTCCGGCTGGCTGTTGTTTGGTTCGCACGCGATGGCTCTTCCGTCCGTGCCTCTAGAGCCAACGCAACATGCCGGTCGGGAATCACTAATTTTAAAAACTTAAATTCATCCTAACATTTATATTTGTTTACATTAATAATGTAGCTTCAGTGTTTCACCCGAATATCGGTAAGTGTTGAGCAACGCCTTCTTAAAATAATAGTAGGTAGGTAGATTTGTGTTTGCTTGTAACGGACTTTTTATTTGTATGTAGTTTTTCTTTGTTATTTTAATTTATTTTCAGCTTTGCTTTTTGCTACGCACTTTAGAATATACCTTGTAGGTATCTACTCCCTGTGCCTAAGTAGATATCCTACCTATATTCTAAAAATTCATTTTTCCATCGTAGCTACTTCTATCATTATATAACTTAATTTTAAATTCATTCCTCATATCATGTAAACTCCACTCTGATTGTGATGCCTACACACCACCCTGTACTTTCCTCATCACCGTCATCACCAGCCACTTCATGCTCGCTTCGCTACGGTGGTGGTCACAATCAGAGGGAGCCAAACCTGGAAGCTGCTTTGTGACACTTGTGTTCCATTCCAGGGTTCGTTGCTACGGCTTACTAAGCCCGACCTTGAGGCTGGGTCAAGGTCACCCGCTGCCGCTACCTACCTCGGCTCGGCTCCACTTTTTACCTGATCGGATACCTACCGACCTGAGACCACCGCAGCACCCTGAGCACTACTTCTCCGGCTGCGCACTTCCTGGACCTCCGAGGAGAGTACTTGAACTACAACTCGTTTAAAAGCAACCTTAAACTCAAGTGACCGGGGAACTGAAGAACCGTTTAATAAATTTTGTATATGACTGTGTTCACCTTTGTTTCACTCCTAGTCGTATCAGCGGTACGAAAACATTTATAAGAATAAGCTACATTTATGGTATACAAGAAATTTCAAATACTAGACTAAGTGGTAGCTTAGTGGCAGTAGCTTTCAAAAACAAATGTCTAGACCTGAGTCTAGGGTTTGAAACCAGTGGCTTTAAATCTACATATTTTGTGCAACTGCATTTTATATTTAAAAAAAACATCCACTGGTCCACAACATCCACAAGAAAACATCATCGGAAAATCTGTTACATAATCGTCTCCGAGAAGATTGACCACGTCTTTATGTGGAAGCGAGAGAGGTATGTCAAGATCATAGCAAATAGAGATCCTTAATCTCAAACCTCTGTCTACCCCTATGCAAAACCGGCGTGATTTTATGTGTTTTCGTGGATAAGACCTATCTAAACCCAGTTTCGGCCACTGCTAGACTGTTTTACTGCGTAGTGACTGAATTTTCAGCATTCAAATGGGGAACTCAATGGTGCTATGGATTTAAACAACTAGCATAGTAAGCTTGTAACTTTATTCCCTGCTTATTACAACGTATTTATTTTCAAATTTCAATGAAAATACTTGATGCTGCCATAGTTTGCTTACCACCGTTTGGATTGGATTACCAGAGTCATGATTATCTACGTGCTATTGTATTATAGAAGGCACTTAATAAAGTGATGCTGATGGTCCCAGCATCACTAGAGATGCTCGAATTTACTTATCTAGCGGATCTATAATAAACTTCGGAGTTGTAACTATGACATGATCCACCTTCTTTTCCACCTCTGCCAGTTCCTTCAACTGTCTTTCTCTCTCTTCTTTTTCCCCTCTCTTGACTCTATCGTTTATCAAAAAATATTCTCCAAAGTTGCCGATAATCGGTTGTTTTTCATTTTGATTGTAGTCTGGAGTTGTAGCGACGTTTTGATAAAATTCTCTGCTACCGTGTATTTGTTTTACTCTTTCTGGTTTCTCTATATCATGTTTTTTTATTAGTTTTCTGATACATTTAGGGCATAGATTTGCATACGCTCTCTTAATTTTATTATTAAGTTTTCTGATTTTAGATTTGGCATCTGATTTTGAAATATCTTTTGTGTAAGGTTTTGCGCAGTTTGCACAGAAGAGCTTTCTCTTCTGTTTATTAACCGTGTATGGTTCACGGGAAAAAAACGGGACCTTCATATCCGTGAAAGCACTGAAAAATCAATTTTATTATATGAATACGTAGAAAATAATAGAACTAACTTAATAAACGTTTTGTTAAACTTAGGCAGTATACACAAAATTATAACGTAGGTAAGTTATCTACCTAATTAAAACAGAGTCCTGAAAATGTTTTCAAAGCCTCTAAACTTTGTCTACTCTATAAATTCCTTACCACTTTTTCTTCGGGTTTTGAATAAGATCTCTATCAGTGAGCAATTCATTTCGTTTATTCGCGACCTTGTTTTCACGGGTTTGAATGAGCTTTCCTTCATTAATGCGTATCTTGCCAAAAGATTGTGGATTTGGGTCTAATCTGTCTTCTTTTGTAGGACTATCATTTGGGTCATCAGTATCAGTATTCAAATAGTTGGTGTTTTCATCTCTCTTTTTAATATTTTCATTTAATGGAGACTCGTAATAGTAATCGCTTTGTGTATGTCTGTGAACATTAACGGATAGTTTCGAAAGGAGAGCTGCTTCATTAGTAACCAACACTAAAATTTCGATTTTTAGATACAAATTTCAGTTGTAATTTCAACTCAGAACCAATTTGTTTTAACATCGTATCGAAAGAAGTTTATTATTTTCTCGTGTTGACTATGGATAGGCAGCTAGAGTCTTGCTTTGAAATAATCGTAGCTAAATCGAAGTCTAGCTGCAGAAATAACCTGGATTTGGCAACTCTTAGGTGGATAATGATAAAATCAAAGTAAAACAGCTGATTATCTTACTAGCTACAAAGGTAGTGTGTGGCAATTTGGGCTGGACCAAAAACTTTACCTAATGACTATAATTTGTATCAAACGCCATTGGTTTAATAAGGTCCTAAGTACGAGAATATTACTTCGTTGGGAATATAAAAATATATTATTATCGTCTAATCTAGAGCTCATTTTGTTTTACTATTTGAAGTTGTGAGTATGTTGTAGATAGGCTCCGATTAGTCTGGAAGTTTTTCTTTTTTTAAGTACAAATTACGAATGGATTCTTTTATTGAATCAGTCAGGCGTTTCTAATTCAATATGTTTAGGAGAGAGCTAGTTTTTTAGGACAAAGGTAAATTAGTATTTGTAATTTCTATGGACTAGACATCTGAGGGTATATCGGTATGTCTGCGGTAATAACAATACTTTGTAGTTTTGTAATCTAAGGTTGCGAAAAGGTTTTTTATTAATACCTAGGTAATAATAATTCTATTACATAGGTATGGTAAATAGCTTAATATTCGGTAATCTGAAACATTACACCTATGTCTCTTTGATCGAATTTACCTAATAAAGAAGCAGATAGGTACTTACTCATTCACATTCTTATTTCTATAACCAGACGGTTCATAATCGTGTGAGCTTTTCGTGTTTCTTAAAAAACTCGCCAAATCGAACTGGATAACTCTACTTATTTCGTGTTTTGTGTCTTCGATCTCACTACTTCCTCTTTTCCTGAGTTGTTGACTCTCAATATAATCATAGCAAAAACACAGCCGAGTACAAACTAAAATGTAAAAATATCGTAACATTTCTTGACATCACTGAATAAAATACTTTTTGGGTCACGTTCACGTTTGCGTGTCAAAGATGATTGAAAATCTCGTTGAAAATGATGTTTGATAGATGACTTAAGGTTCAAGGTTGTAAATGAAAGAAGGTTATATTGGTTGGTATTATTGTCCCAATTTAATGTTTTTTAAAATTCCGTGAATATTCGTCATACACAAAATGTAGGTGTCTAACTCAGATTACCAAATTGTCAACATTCTGAGATTGCTGACTGTACAAATTCTTTTCTAAATAAAATATAAATACCTATTGAAACGTAGATTATTGTTTTATGTAAACTTAAAATCCGCTTTTCTTACACCCGATGCTAGACCGATCAATTCGACTGTGTACGGTCCCTCTGAAACAACAAAAAAGAGTTAAATCTACGGAATTTAAATTCAAGAAGATAAGAAATATATGCCCAAACAGTATACTATAGGTTCAACAGAAAAAAGTATTCGAGTAATACACACCGATGCCGAACCACGAAGTGGTGGGTATTCCAACCTCTTTCCTCGCTTCAGCAATAGCTTCCCTAAGAGCAAAGGCTATCACTATTGACAGACATAGCGGTGGCTCTCCAGTAGCTGAAACCAAACCTAACTATTAAACCAGAAAAAAATGTTAAAACAGTATGAAAATAAAATCAAAACAAGGCTAATAAAGTTCTACTAAATGCGAGTAAAATATAGGTATCTATAACTAATTATGACAATGAATTAAAATATTTTTACCATCACAATAAAAGCAAATTAAGTACCTTTAGCACCCATAACAGCTTCCAAACTGTATGAGTTCTTTCTAAAAGTCACTCTGAAGTCCTGAGGAATGTCTCTGGCTAAAGGAACGTGGTAGTCCCATGTCCTATCAGTTAAAAGTTCCCCAGTAGTTCTGTTGTATACCAGATCCTCACAGGTCCAGTATCCCATGCCCATGATGAAAGCACCTTCTACCTAAAAAGTTTAATCAGAGTAATATTTTTTACAGTATTTCATATGAGAGCTTTTCTTAAAACGCGAGTAGATAGAGTTTCCTCTGTATTACCTTTGCGAAAAGTTATCATAAAAAACATGCTGCACTTACTTGACCAATATCAACTTCAGGACTCACACTTTGACCTACATCTTGCAATATGTCAACTCTCAAAATTTCTGATTCTCCTGTCAGGACATCCACTTCAGCCTCAGCTATAGCCACTCCAAATATATCATAGTTATACACGTCTGTGACGCCTACGTAGCTATGAATCTGCAGATCGATATTAGAGTCATATGCTTTCAGGATCAGTTCCAACCATGTAGGATTACCAAGCTCGGTTCTAATCGGTGCCAGTCTCTCAAGCATCGCTTCACAGCATCTTCGAACTCCGACGCCTACATTTTGTGACCCTAAACTTCCTCCAGTGGCAAAACAATTGGGTGCTATAATTGTGTTATTGGCCTTGATTTGTATTTTGTCGATAGGTATTTTGAAGTAATACGCGCAGATTTGTACCGCTTTAGTATTGATTCCTTGACCCATCTCTATACCACCGTGAGTGATGATGACGGTGCCATCTCCGTGGCATATGGAAAGGTTCACTTCAAATCTAAGGGCTCCGGCTGGAGTCCATCTTAAAAAGGAGCATCTAATTCCGCGTTTTCTCCACCTGTTCTCCTTATTGAACTTAGCTACTTTGGCTTTTCGTTCTGCGTATGAGGCTGAAGTTCTCAGAGTCTCTGCCATGCTTACTAGATCATTGTATTTAGTATCTAAGTTTGCTAAGCGAACATCGATAGGGTCTAGAGATAGTTCGTATGATATCCGCTCAAGCACGTATTCTGCTAAAGAGATGCTCTCTAATGTCCCTGAAATTAGATCATCATCATCATCCACACCCAACTTCATTACTATCTAAGCGTCACACCTGTTGAAAGAATTCTACTAATTCAAGTTGCTAGCTTGAGTAGAAAGATGTATGAACTATTTACCTGGAGATCTACACCACGTATTGCTCGCAGTGTCCGTAAGGGTATCATATAGCTCAAAGTCCCATTTGGTGTTAGTGTAACAGTTGTTATACACATCTGATCCTAAAAACGATAGCGTTTCATCGATTACGTAGCCATTGTCCTCGTACTCTTTGTATTTTATAGACTGGATGACTCCTTTTGCATTTACTTCAGCCTAAAAATATTTTTGATTTTTGTATTAGACAGTTTACATTGCTTTGTTTACATTGCTTTGTTTACATTGCCTGGTGGTTTCCACTTCTTACCTCATAGTCAGTGTGACAAGGTAACCGTTTACCAATGGCCCTAGTGCAGGTGGTTAAAGGAACTACGAACCGACACGCTCGGTTTAGCTTTTGCACCACTAGGCTGGATGCTATTGCTATCTGGTTGGGTCGCGATATCTTTATACCATACGCTCCACCAAGACGACGCACATGCACATCAATCCTTAGAACAACAAATATACAATAAAGTAAATACTATGGTTTATCATAGTGTTGGCATAGAAATACATATCCCTGATCCATTTTCCTCCGATATTATAACTTACTTGCTCGCATCCATATTCAATGCTTTAGATATCATAAGCTGGCAACCATCCAGCCACTGGCTCGTCACGTGACACTCCAGCCCTTCTTCTGTCGGACGAGTGACACAACTCATGTTCTCCATCATGAAATGCAATTGTCCATAAATAGTGTCCTGCCCTTTTATAGTCTTCACCACATCCGTCCCCTTTTCAGTCGCAGGCTTAGCCATAAACAGTGTAGACCTGCTTTTATCTTTTACAGCAACTTTTATGTCTGTTACGGGGCTCTTTACATTTGTGTAGGTAGCTGTGACTAGTTTGGCGGCTTGGTTTGCTATGTGATGTGATTCAGCGACAATTATACCAATAGGTTGATTGAGGTACTGTACTTTGGTACTGGCAAGTATTTCTTCGTTGGCTAGAAAGAACGGAGTGCCTGCTGGGATGTAAGTGTTTTCTCCTGGTATATCTGAAGCTTTGTAGAAAGCTATCACTCCTGGTTGTTTCTAAAATATATTTCTAAATAATTAGTTGTGCAAATAAAATATTTTCCATCAATTAATAAAATATTTCAACAGTTTTAGTTTTACCAAAGCACGAGTGGCGTCTATTTGGACGATATCTCCTACAGCCACAGTACTAAGTACAAAAGCTGCGTGCACCTCTCTTGGCTGAACTTGCAAATCATCAGTATATGTTGTTTCTCCTGCACATTGGATCTGAAAACCAAACATTGCTTATCTTTGTACAGGCTTTTTATTATTATGAAAATTTAAACTATCAATATAAGTATGTAGTCGACTAATAAAGATAAAAGACAACCTTTTTTTACGACTAATAGCTGTACCGTACTCTTATTTTGAAACCCATTATGTGAAAGACTTCATTCTTGTGTCCTCTGCTGCGACAAATGCTATCATATCATTGGTTCATCTAATTCTTTTTAATGTGGTACTCACCAGAGCTTCAACCTTAGGTATCGGCTGGTTCAATGGCCACAGCGTTGGATTAGTCTCAAAGATCTGCTTCCCTTCTGACACAAGTCTCGTTTCGTGGATCTTGGTGGTCGCGGAAAGATACCTTTCATTGAGCATGCCTTTTGGGCAGATCGATAGTAGACCCTGGGAAAAGAAGATTATAACTTTGAGACTACCATCACTTTTCTTTTATCTGGGGAGAAAGATGAACCACAGTGGTTTGTGATAATTTGTACACTGATTGTCTAATAAAAAAATTATACACATGTTCCATGCATTGGCCCTAAAAAAGTGAGGCTTCGTAGGTAAGTTTTACAAGTTTTTCAGAAAATAACAATGACATTGTCCAACTTACCTTGAAGAATAAAGAGAGGGATAGTTGCTTTCTGTACCTCACGGAAGCTGCAGGAGGATTGTCTGCGATTACCAGCTCATTTTCCAAAATATTCAACGCAGCTTGGAGCACGGTGTTGGAAAACAATTTTTTTCCGATCAAAAACTTCTCGGTAGCTTCGGCTCTGATGAAGGTGGGTGACAGGCCTCCATAGACTATCCGGCATCCAATGACAGTGTTGTTTGATGCAATATTGTAGACGAAACCAGCGTTGACGATGGCGTGGGCGAATTGGGAGCGAGGCATGATCTGTAAAAGAAATCAATTTACTTCTATACCTAGTTCAAATGCATACAATTTAAACACACGAAGTATGTATCACTTACTTTGTAGGTGACTAGTTTGTGCTGATCATTCAGGGGGGGCAGCATGACATCTACGATGATTTTTCCTTTCATGTCTTCCTTCAGGAACTGCTGCATCGAAAGCTTTTTGGATACTCCATGTGCAGTATCTAGAAGTTTATTTATTTATTTATTTTAAAATTTCACACAAATAGGTAGTGCTAGGAGGACTTAATGCTAAGAGCATTGTCTGCCAGTCTTCCTGGGCGTGCAAAAAGATGGTGTGGCGTGTTTTTTTTAAAGGTAGGTACTAAAAGTTAAAAATTTAAATTAATACATAACTATACATAAAAAAAAAAAAGAAAAAGAACACAAAAGATATATCAACATATATATATATATATAAATACTTATATAAATATTTCATATGTAATAATTATACTATTATACTATACTTACATACAACCAAAACGGTGAGAAGTAGGAAGATAATAACTGGTGATAGTGAAGGGAATAGAATAGAAACCTTAATATAACTTCTTGAGAAAGTGCTCACGTACTGATCTCTTGAAGGACTCCCTTGAGCCCAATTGTTTGAATAATTGTTTCAATATTTTGCACATTGCGTTCAAATGAAACAAAAGCGAGGTACCACAGAATATTAGTACTAAACTAATACGATGTTTTCAAAAGAAATACAGTTATAAGTAAATAGTAGTACTCACAAATAGTAAGGTATGCTCCAACAGTCTCGAAAAGCAAGAACAAGTCTGATGGAAACTCATTATGCTGGTGTTTTATCATCAAATTGCCTCCTATTGATCCAAGCTGAAAAACAAACATAAGGTAAAGGCACCCAAATCCGTGGTATTCCAAAAGTGGCACCTTTCTCCGTGGTATTTAGAAAAACAGCATTTACTTCTGATTCTTAGGTTCTTTTTTGTTGCAAAATTTATTTGTCATTAGGAAATATATTTTTTTATATATAAATCTAAAAACGAGACTTAGAACGGGCTTACATTCCAAAATAATTGGCTAAATTCGTAGCGGTGGCTGGTCCAAGTGCACTCTCCATACATTTTTGCCTCTGTGCACGAGAGTAGCAAGCTTTTTTAAATAAGGGTTATTATGATTTTTTCTGTTCTAGGTTAAGATTTTTAGTGTTAAATTTTCGAAAGAAGTATATTCTTTACCGTATGTAATACATGTTTAAGTGGTTTTTTAATTATAATGAGGTAAAATTACATATTGAAAAAACCGCGGCATTAGGGGTCAAATATTTCACCTAGTACCTAATTCCAAGGTATGTGAAAAATGCACCTCGGAATAGCAATTTGAAAGACCTATTTTTATTTTTGAATTTCACAAACTGGGATTAGGTTTTTGTGATTTTAACGATAGATTTGACAAATCAAATAGTCGATTGAGACTAAAACCTTATTTCGAGGTATACTTTTTAATAATATTTACGAGTTATAACACATCAAAAGTACCCTACTCATGTATTTTGTTTATTGGTTGTATAGAAAATTATGTTATGAAAATATTTATTTTCCACACATTTGGTTGCATGTTTTATTAATAAGTTAATCTTTAACAAAACTTTTAACTATTTGGCATCAGCTAACATTAAGAATGATAGGTATATAAAAAATTTTGGCTTTTACTAGGTACTGGAAATTAGGATTTTTTAGTCTCCACAGCTGTGGGTTGGGCGGCACTCTTTGTAAATGCCGTCAAAGCAAAGTCGCCCTTCGAATTACACTGCGGCGGCGGCGGCACGAGTGACAAAAGTGTCAAAGACACCGCCTCGAAGCGACGCACGGCGGCGGTGTCTTTGACGCGCCGCCGGCGTCTTTGGCGGTGTTTCCTTTGTCGGCGTTTCTTTTGTCGGCACCGACACTCATTTGCCTTACACGCGTCGACCACGCTTCAGTCTTGCGGTGACATTTGTACCATTTGCACGCTTGGTTTTATTTCTTTGTGAAATGTCGTATTTATAATGTGAAATCCTATAATAATGTTAATAATGTGTAATGTGTATGTGTATGTGTGTTTGTGCTTAGGAAACAGCAAAAGTATTTTTTTAGTTTATCACACGAGAAGATTTTCCCGTTATCAGCACTTTGTGTATTTATCCGGGTTTGCAATCACAGGATGAATGAAGATAATAGCAAAGTTGACACCGCTGACGTGTGAGAGGTTGAGTTACAAACATCCAAAGAGGTATTTAAAAACTTTTACATTTATAATACTAATAGCATTATGGCACTCATACCAAACCACATTTAAAGTTTTATTAAATAATAATAGTACTACCACCAACAGTGACCTGTATTCCTAGAGAACAATCAAGTTAATCTTTCTAACATTATTTTATCAGTTTGTTACTGTCGTTTCGTATACATTTTTCATACCACGCAATTAGGTACCAAATACTACGGAATAAGGATTTTCGCCTCGGAATTGGGCGATTTCGACTTGATTTACATTTTATTTAATTTCAAATAGAAATATAGGTCGGACCGTCAAAACTTAAGTAGTTTCCGAAAGTAAAAACACTAGAGCTTCTGATAACAAAAGCCGAACCTTCAGAAAGGTACAGTAAATGCTTAATATTTGATATCCTTACGAGTTTTAGTGAAAATACCACGGAAACAGGTGCCGTTACCTTAAACATTTAATTTATTTGCCACGAAAGCACACACAAAACCAATTTGCATTAGATGAAGGAAAATACAAGAATGAATAAGAACAAATTGAAATTGTGCGTTGTGTGCGTTGGATTAAACCAAGTTCATCTGAAGACGGCTCAATATTCAAGCTATCTCTTGTTTTATCTTACTAAAGACATATTACTAGAGAAACATAGCTTCTTCCGTCAAAATAAAATGTAGGTAGGTATTTAAACTTTACCAAAGGTTGGATATTAAGTTCAGCCATTAGAAGAGATAGGTATAGTTGGGTTAGTTTACTTACATTTCTGATAGGAATACTAGCAACCAAATTAATGTGCTCCACAAATTTCTCCAAGTAACCGAAGTACTGCTGCTTTGATGCAGCTTTGAGGACATTTAGAAATTCGGTGAGAGTGATTCCCATACCGAGGACGAGATTCTGACCGTAGATGCAGCTTTTCAGTTCTGGCACTGTTGTTACATCTATCATAACTCTTGGATATTCGAAAATTGGATATGCACCTGGAAAATAATTAACCGACTAAAAGGAGGGATTAACCAGTAAATCATATTTTTCCTAATCTTCGTTCGTTTGTTTCGTATGAGTTAGTGGCCAGCTCTGGTGACTGGTGACGATGTTTTCCCTAACTTTTATCGACTTTTGTATCACAATGTTTTGAAAACAAATCGGCCCTTTATAAAAAATACTTTTGGTAAAGTACATACTATACAACTGAATAAACATTATTGCAGATTCGATTTCACTAAAAATACCATGCGTAAGTAAATTAATGTCTATGTATTTACTGTGCATTAGTTAAATCTCAAGGACCTATTGGGAATTAATGTAAGAATATTTTAAATTCTATAAATATTTTTCATGGACCCAATGAGAAATAGAGAACCATAGAATCATGGACTTCTGGGAATAAGCCTTAGCTTCTTTGTAAAATATTAACAACAGCTGAACATAGTCACTGAATGTAAATGAAACTATTGTAAGTATTGAGTATAAAGACACAACAAGTACCTAGCTACAGTAGCTACCTACATTTGTTACAAAGTCACCAGTGATTTAGTCTCAGCTTGTAATAGCTTTGACAACAATTCATTTGATCACGATAGCTGTTAGAACGGCAATAATTTTATTGACCTAGGTAGGTATATTGTAAACTGTTCAATTACCTAGAACTACTAAGACCTATGAAGTAATAGCCTCAGATTACCAGATTTAATATTCTGAGGTAATATATATCCGAGAACCGCAATATTAATAAATGCACGCGTGATTTTTACAACCAGTTTGCTGAAATTATGGTGTGTATAATGTGGTTTCATACTGAGTATAACAAATCTAACATATATGGTTTCTGGCAAAGATGATTGGGGATTGTCTTTATTTAAAACTACGCGAACACACAATGTTTCTTTGTTCATATTATCTAAAATTACATTGTATTTCGTTAAACCAAATATTCATTTACCTCTAGCAGTATTCCCGTACACCAGCATATAAGAATCGTATCCATGTACATTCAAAACATCAAAAATCGATTTTATATCGTACACTTTGTACCAGAACCTATCATCTTTCAATTTTATTTCTATGATCTTAGATTCTCTAACTTCCTCATCAGATACAATGCACCAATCATCATCACCATCATCGCATTTCTTCTTATCGCATGCTGCGCCAGTTTTCTTGCAAATAGACAGATCTTCGATATCCAGTATTTGTTTCTCTTTTGGAGCATCACTGCCGAATTTCTTGAAGGCGTCTAAGATGGGTCTGTAGCCGGTACAACGACACACGTTGTTGCCAAAGGACTTTTCAATTTCTAACATTGTCGGCTTGTTACCATTTTGCAGAAGACTGAAAAATTTGAAACAAGTTATTACTAAAAATCTGATTTATAAACTCATTAAAATAATTTTGAGCATTGTCTTGCTAACTGCTGAAATAACAGTGAAAAATATTCCTGTAGAATTTGTATTACTAAGAAGTTCTCGGAATTTTACTACCTACAGAATGTTTGGACAGTACGACAAGCCAAGTAAAGAAGTGATCATCGTACGATAAAAAAAAACTTTAGTTAAGTACTAAAATGCACCAGTAGATTTGATTTGTTACTGGCTGGATCGATGAGTATTTCAAATCTTACCTGTACATATTCTGTATCCAAGCAGGCGTGCAGAACCCACACTGGGTCCCATTGTACTCCGCCAAGGTCTTCTGCAGCACATGGTAACCTTTCCTCCGGTTTCCGATCTCCTCGATGGTCGTGATCTCCCAGTCTTGGCAGGACGCGATGGATACTAGGCACTAGAAAAATAATAGCTTAGCTAGTGATCCTGTAATGATTAACCCTGGTTGTGAACTACGGGACTTTGGTAACGGTGCAGGAAGGCATCGTGAGGATGAGGATACCCAGGATTTAGACCAAACAGAGCGAATGATAGTTGGGTTTAGTTTGAAGAGGCGTACACTCAAATTCAAATTCAAATTGTTTATTTAACATAGACATTACCATTACAGAGGTCCAAGTCGATAACGCTATTACATATTTAAATCTAGAAAACTGTACATCGGTATTATACCTACCTACTATATATTTGACAATACAACTAAAAAGATCGAAAAAACTTCTAAACTAAATGAGCGGTCTCATAAATGTTTCTTAGTCTGGGTGCTACTTTGTATTTACATAAAATGTATATTATATGTATTATATTAGCAAACTAGTTCACATATTACAAGCTTTGCTTAGTTTGGAACTACAATTGATATGGAAATGAAATGAAATGCAAAGACATTGTTCTAGGTGAATAATCAATTTTTTTTTATTCTGATTGATTTATCTACTGTAAAAAAAGTAAGTAAGCACATCCTGTAGAATGAGTTGCAAGTGTTGCAGCAAAAACTTTCTTTTAGAAATCTGAGACGAAACTACAATCCCTAATTAAAACCGGTTTATGGTGAACTGCATTTGGCTACCTACATTACATATACAGGGAGTTACCAGACCACTTCCAAAAACTAAAGGTGGGGGGGGGGGGGGGGGGGGGTACAGCACACCAAAACCCAACCAAAAAAAAAATCAGTTATGACGATGAACTCTCAGCTGTTCATGCTGTAGTAGGCGTAATCTGCGTGCTGCGTGTACACTGTACATTGCTGCTTTATTTATTTTATTTGTTTTTATGCTTTTTTAAATGAGACAATTAGATAGATATGTCTTATTATGTTGTACTGTGTGTATGTAACTAGAAAAAAAATGAAAAGGAGATAGTCAAGGCAATTTTTTTATTGCGATTTTTTTCGCTAAATGTTTTCAGTATCATGGTCTGATTGGAATCTCCAAGTTTTCGGAAGTGGTCTGGTAACACCCTGTATAATGCCATGTCATGACATGACATGACGTTCATTTCTACCGTTAAAAGTAGTAATTTGCACTTTTTGTGCTGTCATATTTGAAGCTTATCATCGATACTATCGCTTGTCGCTCACCTGTCGTAAGCCTGTCGTAATAATGAGTAATGGATGCTGTTAAAAATTAATGTACAACGTCCCTAGTTATGTGACGTACTTGTTGGGTTTCATTCATCATTATCATCAGCCTGGAGTCAACCGCTAGACATTGCCTCCCCATAGGACTCCCCATTACTAATAGCCATTCCCGATAATAATAAAATTACCAAAATGGCGAGTGGTCGTCACAGCTTCATCAGTACAGCTCTACCTTACGCGCTGTAGGTTGTGGGTTCGATTCCCACAATAAATAAACATTTGTGGGATGGCAAACATAGATGTTTGTTTAGTGTCTGGTTGTTACTATGTGTTAATTATATAAGTATGTACTTATTTACAAAAAAGTATTAATATTCTGTCAAGCTTTGCTTAGTTTGGCACTAGAGGGCACTATGTAAAATATGCATAATATTATATTATTTTAATATTTTAGTGCTTAGGTATATCTCTGGTTTTGCGTTGTCGTTGTTGTCAACCCACACCGTCCCACTGTTGGACAAATGCCTTCTTTCGAGTTTGTCTTACCACAGATAATAATAATGTATCTTTACTTCATCGGAAATGTTAGTGGGTTTTAATGCAATTAAAATATACTTAAGCATTTATCAAAAAGCATAAATGAAATTAACAAAATAATACATAGCAACAGCAGCTGCAGTACGTGCTAACTGTTCTTATAATTAAAATTAAATTAAAAATTAATATTAATTTATTTCTCTCTACAAAAAGAGTTGATTAAAAGTCTAATAACTTAATAGATTAAATTGTTGTCTTGAGAGCCTACTAAGGTTTTGCGTAAAAACCTGTGCCGCGGGTCACCAGGCCCACTTCAAATGAATGAATGAAAACTTTATTCTACACCTTATAAACCAATAAAAGAAAAAATTGATTACAGAAGAGATTAACAATTGAACACAAATTAAAAATGTACAGTCGGCTACACATCAACCTATCAACGGTTCAAACTTAGAATTATTATAATTTGAATGTTGGGAATCATGCGAGAGGGACGATATGTTTTTATGTGAGACTCGCTGCTTGCGCGCCACGCGCCTACACCTATTGCGATCCCTGATTTGCATCATTCTACCTAATTATAATAGTTCAAAGTTCAACCAGTGGATAGGTTGATGTGTAGCCGACTGTACAATGATGAACTATAAAAGATAAAAACAAATCCTTACCGAGTTGACGGACACCACAGGTCCGCCGGTGAACTTCCTGACGCTGACGCAGCAGGCGCCGCAGCCACCCTCGCGGCACATGTACTTGGTGCCGCGCAGCTCCAACCAGCTCCGCAGGTAGTCCACCAGCATCACATCCGAGCTCACTTCATGACCCACTGTTCAACATTAAACATTTCTATAAAGTCACAAGTACTTGGGAAACTTTTAGGTTGTTTTAAGCACCAGTTTCACGCAATGAAAATAAATGATTGTAGGGAGTGGCTCAGAGAGGCCTAATGATGTCATAATGAGGATGATTTGATGGAGTTAGACTTCCTGGCTAAACGCCGAATTTCTGCAAAATGCCTACTTTAAGGTAAAGGCACCCAAATCCGTGGTATTCCAAAAGTGGCACCTTTCTCCGTGGTATTTAGAAAAACAGCATTTACTTCTGATTCTTAGGTTCTTTTTTGTTGCAAAAGTTATTTGTCATTAGGAAATATATTTTTTAGTATATAAATCTAAAAACGAGACTTAGAACGGGCTTACATTCCAAAATAATTGGCTAAATTCGCAGCGGTGGCTAGTCCAAGTGCACTCTCCATACATTTTTGCCTTTGTGCACGAGAGTAGCAAGCTTTTTTAAATAAGGCCTATTTTGATTTTTTTTGTTCTAGGTTTTGATTTTTAGTGTTAAATTATCGAAAGAAGTATATTCTTTACTGTATGTAATACATGTTTAAGTGGTTTTTTAATTATAATGAGGTAAAATTACATATTGAAAAAACCACGGCATTAGGGGTTAAATATTTCACCTAGTACCTAATTCCGAGGTATGTGAAAAATATACCGCGGAATAGCAATATGAAAGACCTATTTTTATTTTTGAATTTCACAAACTGGGATTAGGTTTTGGTGATTTTAACGATAGATTTGACAAATCAAATAGTCGATTGAGACTAAAACCTTATTTCGAGGTATAATTTTTAATAATTTTTACGAGTTATAACACATCAAAAGTACCCTACTTATGTATTTTGTTTATTGGTTGTATAAAAAATTATGTAACGAAAATATTTATTTTCCACACATTTGGCTGCATGTTTTATTAAGAAGTTAATCTTTAACAAAAGTTTTAACAATTTGGCATCAGCTAACATTAAGAATGATAGGTATATAAAAAATTTTGGCTTTTAGTAGGTACTGGAAATTAAGAAACATGATTTTTTAGTCTCCACAGCTGTGGGTTGGGCGACACTCTTTGTAAATGCCGTCAAAGCAAAGCCGCCTTTCCAATCGCACTGTGGCGGCGGCGGCACGAGTGACAAAAGTATCAAAGGCACCGCCTTGAAGCGACGCGTGGCAGCGGTGTCTTTGACGCGCCGCCAGCGTCTTTGGCGGTGTTTCCTTTGTCGGCACCGACACTCATTTGCCTTGCACGCGTCGACCACGCTTCAGTCTTGCGCTGATATTCGTACCATTTGCACGCTTGGTTGCTTTATTTCTTCGCGAAATGTCGTATTTATAATGTGGAATACTATAATAATGTTAATAATGTGCAATGTGTGTGTGAATGTGTGTGTGTGTGTGTGTGTGCTTAGGAAACAGTAAAAGTATTTTTTTAACTTATCACACGGGGAGATTTTCCCGTTATCAGCACTTTGTGTATTTATCCGGGTTTGCAATCACAGGAGGAAGATATTGGCAAAGTTGACGCTGCTGACGTGTGAGAGGTTGAGTTACAAAAATCCAAAGAGGTATTTAAAAACATTTACATTTATAATATTAATTGCATTTATTAAAAAATAATAGCACTACCACCAAAAGTGACCTGTATTCCTAGAGAACAATCAAGTTAATCTTTGTAACATTATTTTATCAGTTTGTTACTGTAGTTTCGTATACATTTTTCATACCACGCATTTAGGTACCAAATACCACGGAATACGGATTTTTGCCTCGGAATTGGGCAATTTCGACTTGATTTACATTTTATTTAATTTCAAATAGAAATATAGGTTGGACCGTCAAAACTTAAGTAGTTTCCGAAAGTAAAAACACTAGAGTTTTTGATAACAGAAACCGAACCTTCAGAAAGGTACAGTAAATGCTTAATATTTGATATCCTTTCGAGTTTTAGTGAAAATACCACGGAAACAGGTGCCGTTACCTTAATAGTTGTTTATTTATTTTAGATCGCAATATGTTAACCCACTGGATTGTGATCTGAATTTCTCTTTGTATGTGGACTTAAAACCGCAAGTACTCGTAGAAAAAGTTAAATAATAACATACCGGAATGTGTAACTCCATTCACTTTAAAGTACACGCGGTCCACAAATACTGCCTCCATGTCCGCGTGTCTAGATCTCTGCTTGGTGACTGACACTGCCGGCTATCAGGCTTACCGTGTACAGTCAACGTGACAAACACTCCTAAGAAAAAATTAAATAATTTTTGACTGACCGTTTGTAGGTTATCGTAATTTGACAGGCGTTACAGCTCAGTTTTTTATAGCTCTGCTTTCCGTGCTGTGGGTCGTGGGTTCGATCCTCACTGAGAGCAAACACTTGTTCCGTTTGCGCAAAACTGGACCGGAACACTAAAAAACCTTATTTTTGTAGGTTACATTTTTCAAACTACTTACAAAGTACCTACACAATTTTTTATTGAAGTTTTATAAGTATAACAGGTCCGTTTTTTATGTAAATAACTAATAATAATCGGTGTTTTGCTGTAGGTACAGCAAATAAAAAAAAACTTAATGTATGCCGTAATGGTTTAGGTTATATTTTATTAGCATCCCTGGAGTTAGGATACATTTTTATTTAACCACATAATACATCCAAAACTTTACAGGGCAAGTATAAACATGTACACAAAACCTATACATGAAACATCAAAATCACAGTAAAAAGGAAGAATTGTACAAAATATGGGGTAGGTTTTTTTTTATTTTTATATAATATAGAATGTCAATTGGCCACAATCTCACCTGATGGTAAGTGACGATGAGGCCGACGATGGAGCAAGACAGTCTAGAAGACACCTATTCACTCTTGCCTTAGTAGGTAGCATTTTTTGTTTATTTTTCTGTGGTACGTAGGTAAGTAGGTCCTTTAACATCATTGACTGCTTCGGCACGGGAAAAGAATATAAATGTGAGCTTAAAGTCGTGTTCTATAAGTTCCGATACACTTTACAGAGGTACGTGCGCTGCATGCAAATTCAAGCTCTCTTAGATTTGTTGTTTGGTCACTTTGTGACCATAAACTCTAAAAAGACTACTATTTTGCTTGTGACATGAATATTACGTGAAAAATCATGAGACAAAAAAAGAATAGGTAGTGGCAACATTTCTATAATCTGTGTGGCAACACCAAATATACGAACACACAATCGTAATTAATTAATTAAATGTTGGTTTTGCCGTAGACTGTACAAACGGTGTCGTTTTTGTGAGTTCCAATGAACAGGTTTAATCAAGCAAGAAAAATTAATAAAGTTTATTTTTTTCTGGCAATATGGGATTAATAAAGCATTATATACACGTTGCGACTTTTTACTGCAGCGATACAAAACGCGCACGACCACGTGAAGTTACACCTTGACAAAAGGGACCTTTTTCTTAGGTTTTTAATATCTCCCGTAACATTAATCCCGTGCACTTTTGTCACTGACATTATTTAACTTCAATGAGATCAAACAGTAATAGAAATATTAATAAGTAGAAAGGGTTTCGTCCCACTGGGACGAGATACCGATAGTTCGAAAATAGAATAACTTTATTGGTCTTTAACTTGAACCATGGTCGCTGGTCGCTGATCTGGTCGCTTAGTGCGCATGTAACCTTAAAACGGCAAAGGTTAGTCAGCATGGATTATGTCAGACCTGCACAATGCACTCGAAAGGTTATTTTTGGTAAAAGTGATATGAATATGACCGACCAATCATCAAGTCTCCTCCTATCGATAAAATTATCTTATTGGATTTAAGTTTCACTGCTCGGCCACCTTGTGTTTTGTAAGCAACGTGGAGAGGATTGCCATGTTGACACGCAGTGTACTTCAAAGTTATCATTTGTGGAGACCATAAAGTACTTTCACTGTAAAATGAGATTATAGAACCAAAGATGCTAATCGTAATTACATCGGCTACTAAGTTTTAAATCATATAACTTTTTATTACATTACATTAGAAAGGTGTCTGCAACGTCGCTATTATTTTCACTAAGATCAAAAGTGGGTGATGATGCAAGTGAAACTAAAGCCTATTTTACGACCACTAAGGTTTAGTTTTGTAAAACATTGTCGACTCTATGATTTGCCGGTAAAGGATTTTTGTGATGAGTTTTTGTGAGAAGCAAATATTTTTATGATTTCTTCATTTTAAAAGTCAATGGTTACTTTTTAACATCAGGTGAACCCCTGAACATATCATTTTTCTATGAGAATCAGTTATATCACACACAGAATGGCCCACCTGATATTAAGTGGTACGTAACCTTTCCATTGCATCACTAACCACGTCCACTAAAGAAGTACTCTGTGAGGTATTGCACCGCGTCCATCACTCTGAGACGTACAGATGTTGTTTCATGTGCCTGTAATCTTTTGCTATAAAATAAATAAATAAATAAATATTCAGGGACATTTCACACAATGCCCTCTAGTCCCAAACTAAGCAAAGCTTGTAATATGGGAACTAGATGGCTGATAGAATACTTATATACTTTTTTTTGTAAATACATACTTATAATACATAGTAACACCCAGACATAGAACAAACATCTAGGTTTTCCACGCACAAATGTTTGTTCTTGGTGGGGATTGAACCTACGACCCACAGCACGGAAGGCAGAGCTATTACGGACTGAGCTGTGACGCCTAAATAATGTATTGCTTCATCATCATCAAACTGTAGAAGTCTAGACAAAGGCGTCCATAGACAAAAACGTTTGACCGCAATCACATGTCAATAAATATAATACTTTTGTACCTACAACTAATTGTCTTGTTCGAAGGTGCCTTTGGTTAGAGTTACGACGCAGTCAATCTTGCATCAGCGTGTTAACAATTTTAAGCAAATAAAAATACAACTAAATTAATTTAATGACCTCTATGGTATAGCAAGTGACTAACCGGTTATGACGAATGAGGTTCTGGTTCGAATCTCGCCAGGGCAAATTTTCTATCATCTGAAATGTAAGTTCGTTTAGTTATCGTAAAGGCAATGTGAAAATGTCCAAATAAAGTCAGATTGCTGCTTTAAATTGGACATCAAACATTATGTTTATCCTCAATGAAGCAAAAATACGTTAAAAGAGGAGGGATTTGTGAATTCAAATAATTTTAGTCCCGTTTTCAGAAGCTACCCGAACGTACACATAATATAGGCAATGGGCTATCCGCTTGTCCCATGAGTTACTTGTATAAGAAAACGATAGATATACTTAGGGCGGCTTGCACCAGAATCACTAAACGTGTGTAACAGCTAAATAGATTTAAATCTGACGTATTTATATGACTTGAAAACTCGCTAAATGCTATTTAATAGTTAAACGCGTTTAGCGATTCTGGTGCAAGCCGCCCTTAGTACTTCAGACCGCTCTGTCACACTAATGTGAAGGTTATGAACCACCTTTAGTATCGCTATTCGCTTGACAGTAATCCACATTACCTATGCGAGCTTTTATAATATCTTGTTAAACCAGACAAACCCCTTAAAATTGCAAACATAAGGTGGCCGATAGCCATTAGAGACTCTGGTCGAGCCTAAACCAACAACGTCGGAGCATCGAGACCACGAGATGGCACTTATGTCCCGAAGACTGCCGAGACAACAGATTGATTTTAGGGTAAAACAAAGGGTAACCCTTTAATACTCAAATAAGGCTTTGACCTGTGGGGTAATTCTCTCTATTAAAATATAATCGATGTAAGAATTTTTATTGATGTGGTAATAAGCTTCCGTTTTGTGACTTTTATGACATCCGAACAAACTCTCAGTGAAGTTTTGCTAGACTTTATTAAGTGAATGTTCCCTTTGATATTATAATCATCATACATAACTAACTACACTTACTGCTGGGTATGTGCCTCTCTTTGTCTGTGTCTCTCACGGTTCTGTCGACCCGAAAGTGCGTATAACGCTTTTTAAAAGTCAAAGTCAGTCAGCATCAGAAATTCATTACTACAAGGTAAAAAAAAACGGTCAAATAGTCCCCTTTCTAGATATCTCAGAAAATGCCTTCTTGGTTCATAAATTTTCCACGATCCGGCCAATTAAACCAGTAAGGTCTTAGCAGACCACCTGGATGTCCCTTATTCAGGTATTGTATAGTCTATACTTTCCGCGTTAACCTAGTTTTCTAAATTTAACTCTTTATTCTTCTCAATAAGCTATGACCTTCTTTAGGTCATAGGTCATTGGGTCAGGTAGCCTCAAAAATTCAACTATCTAATCTGTCCCCTACTTCAGACGACCTTGCCTTAAGGTTCAGGTAGTCATGTCTTTATTACAGTCTGCTTGTTTTGTAAAGAGCTGTAGACGTACTAATAAGACTACAACAGCTCTTTACAACAGGTAGCTTAAGATCCTTGGCTAGAATACAGCTATTTTGGGTTAAGGTCTTTACTTAGCCTAAATGATAAAGCCGGGGATGGGAGACGGCACTCGGAGTACGTCTTAAGTATGATACAGTCTTCTGTAAGGCAGGGTTGCGATCAACGCGACTATAAAGCGCTATTTTCGTTTATCAGCTGTCAAGTTTCTAGTTTTATGATAGAAGTTTTTTGCTACTAATCAAATGCATAACCTCAAATTTCAGGTTTTATCTGACTGAATCAAAATTATTAGATTTTCGGGCTCTTTCTTTGGCTCAGGGCTCATCGTTTGCTATACTGAAGCTCTCCATGCTTACAATTACAAGTAATTCTAGTTTCACGACCGTGCATCTCAATGGCCCAGTCAACAAAAAGCCCACAGAAAGTTTCAAAAGGCATAAAACCTTCAGTTATTACGACCCGGGTCGGAGCTACCCACACCCCTCTTTTAATCAGAGCTTGCATTCCTGCGGCGTCCAGCGGAGATGCCTCATACACCGGTAGGTACCATAATCCTGGTATGTGCCTAATTGTACACAATTTCAACAATAATTTCTGTTATCCACGAAATTATGCTGTGAGAGTGGGAAGTTGGGTACAATCTGGTGTAGTTTTAGTGTTTCATAGCCTTTGAATGCAGTGTTTGCTAGGTATTTATTTCTGCAGCATCATTAGCATGCTATACCGTCTCGGTTCATACTTAGTGCTTGTATGTTAGTGCCACACCACACTTGAGTTCCCTTTGAGTGTACGAGATTATGATGTCATAGTTAGAGAAAAGACATGGCCAATTGCAGGCGGTACTGCAGGTGTGGAGCAAGCAGTGGTTATCTTACATCATTCATTTGAAAGTATTCACCATGACATGACATACAATCTGCATAATTGCATTTTTTTTCTATTTCTTAACATGAATGACAGACAAACTACGGCATCTATTAAGATACGTCACAAAACTCGCCTCGATAGCGGTTATTGCATTGCAATACCCGTCTATGGAGCCAGTCCCAAGCCTGGATAAAGAGTGAGGGCATGGGGGGGTGTGAGGCGCGGCGAATCAATGCTTGCATAGGTTTGCTAGGCCACACGCCCCCCCCCTCGTTGGTTACCCTTCCCCATTCCTCTCCTTCCTCAATATAATCCTATCACACATCCTTAATCCATATCCTCTATCCATTTTCCGCTACGGAACATGTGGTCCAGTTCCGTGGGCCTGCCATCAGACAAGACATGATTGTCAGGTGGGGGTGGGCCACCTACGTCGAGTTGCTGTGCGTAGCAGGGGCCGAACGGGGGGATGAAACTGACCTGGTGGCTGAGCGGACAGATGTCTCTTCCGCAACACTCCTCTTTGGCGTGGATTTCTCCCAAGACGGGGGGCCTCGGTAGAGCCAGCCGGGGTCTAACCAGCAAGTGGCTGTCTTCAACAACCACGGCTAGGGGGGGGGGTTGATGGGGTCTGCAGTCGGCGGTGCACGCCTTACGGACCGGCGACTTGGTCTTCGCTGGGTTTGGTGGTGCCGTTTAGGCTCGTGGACAACGCAATTCCCCCTCCTATATCATACTAGTAACCCTGGTGTACATAGTACATCCCCATGTGCGGACTCCATGGCGGGTGGGGAGCTAGTAAGATGAAGAAAAAAACAAAAAAACAATACAATATGGCGCACTTAAATAAAAAAGACCAACTTGTAACCCCCGCTACAGGGGAGGCGGTCCTAGACTTGGAGGCGGCTTTCGCAGTCCCGCAAGCTAGCTCCGCTGCCTGGACGGTCGTAGGACCTAAAGGCAAAACAAACAAAAACACAGTAAAAAACAACCGAGCAGGGAAAAGGGAACCAAGGCCACAAGCCGATACCCCCAGTACTAGCGTTCAAACCCTTGAGGTGGCCGGCGGCCCGGAGGGTGCGAACAAGGTCAAGAAAAACAAAAAAGACATGAACAGACAAAGGCAAGGACCCAGTAGGGATAGAGAGGAAGCCGGTCCGAGCCAATACTACAAGAGCACACATAAAGTTGCACGCACAGAAGTGTCCGGCCCCGCACCGCATGCCCCGCCGGTGAGACCTACGGGTTTACCTGTAGTGTCCGCCGTGTCCGTTGGTTGCAGAGGTAAAGGGACAAGGACAAAGCACAGCAACAGGCTCAACCGTCAGAGACGTGCCGCCATAGCGATCGCAAGATCAGAACCGGCACCGGCACACAATGAGCCTGGAAAGCGAACACGCCTGGATGACACGGTGTCTCCTAGAGGGGATTACAAGAAACAGAAAATAGAGACAACACGTCGCGCCCCAATCAGCTACGCGGAGGCTTCACAAGCTCATCTCCAAGTGGCAGTAACCAGGGACGACAATCAAAACATCTCAGAAGAACAGGGCACTCTGGTGAAGCGGTACTTGGAGCGTCGTATATTGGATGATGCCAAGGACCCCAGTACTGAATTCTATCCACGCTTCACGGGTAGACCCGTCACCGCTGATGGAGCCCTGAAGCTGTGGTGTGAAGACACAGCCTCACTACAGTGGCTGACGAAAGTCATTTCGCAGTTACCCACTACATCGTGCCCCAAGCTCAAGGTGGTCCAACAGAGCGAGCTATCCAGGAAGATACATGCTGCCATCTTCATCCCTGAGTGCACAAACTCGCTGGAGGACACGAGCCTTGTCTTGGCTAAACAAAACAAATGGGCACAGATAAACACATGGACCATGCATAACCACACAATGCTCGAGGACGACATCCTTTTTGTGGCTGTGGGAATTCCGGAAGGACTGATCCCCGTCATTATGGAAAAGGGACGGAGACTCGCGCATAACCTGGGCAGCATCTACATCAGGTTCTATGGAGCACATGGGAAACTACAGGACGAACCGCCCAAAAAACGCACCAGCGACAAACAGATGGGAGAACAAATCCCAGGCCCGAGCACGCAACAGACATCGGAGCAAGGTGTAGCCAAATCCACACAGTACGCGCCGTCACATTCATCACCTAAGCCGTTAGGCCCGCAACCAGAGGGGGAGATGCATGTAGACCTAGAGGCGGAGTTGGATTTGGAAGACTCAGAGGGGGAGGAGGGAAACCAGCATGGTGGTGACCCAGACTCTGTCCTCTTATAACATCATACAATGCAACCTTCAGCACAGCCTCACTGCAACGGCTAACCTACGCAGAGTGCTGGGGGCAACAGACAAGAGGACCATAGCCTTGATCCAGGAGCCGTGGATCAGGGCAGGGCGTGTGTGTGGTCTGAGCAACATGGATGGTAAGTTACTGTATGATAACACATGTAAAAACATTCGTGCGTGCATTTATGTACCACGAAACCTTACAGCGGTACCCCTCACAGAGTTCTGTTTCAGGGACCTGACAACCGTCAGGATCCAAGACAGTACTGGGGGGGAAACCGGTGATGTGATACTTTCGTCGGCCTACATGCCCGCTGACGAGGCGATCCCATCAAAGGATATCACGGATCTGGTAAGACACTGTGAACTGTTTAAATACAATCTAATAATTTCAGCAGACGCCAACGCACATCACCCTCTTTGGGGCATGCCGATGGCGAACAGCAGAGGTGAAGATCTGGTAAACTTCCTTTTCTCCACCAATCTAGCACTGGCAAACAAGGGTGCGGAACCAACCTTCGTCACCAAGCGATGCCGCACCATAATTGATCTCACCATGGTAACAGGTAACTATCTAGACAAGATACATGACTGGAGAGTTTCGGATGAATCATCCTGCTCCGACCACAGGTGGATCAGATACGAACTAACCCTAAACAAGGGGACACAAGCTCCATACCGGAACCCCAGAAGAACCAACAAGGTACTATTTAACAGCTCTCTTAAACAGCACCTGGGAGAAGGTATTTTGGAAGTAAACATGACAAACACAACTGACATAGAGCAAGCAGTTACACACATCACAGTAAGTCTTACCAAGAGCTTCGAAGACGCCTGTCCCCTTACCATTGTCAGGGACACTGACGATGGCAAACGAGGTTGGACACAAAAACTGGAAAGACTGAAATGCAAGGTACGCAAACTCTTTAACAGAGCTATGAACACGTACGACGACGCAGATTGGGACGAGTACAAGAAGGCGCAAGCCGACTACAAAAAATGTATACGTCGCAACGGTCGCAGTAAGTGGAGAAAATTCTGCACTAACATAGAATCCAACACTAAGGCTAACAGAGTCAGGAAGATCCTTGCGGCGGACCCCAATCGAGAGATTGGCTCCCTAAAAAGACCTGACAGCACATACACCAAAACAGCAGCGGAGACACACGAACTCCTACTCCAAACGCACTTCCCTGGATGTGCCTTGAGTGAAGCAGAGGTATGGCAAGAGGCCGGTTCAGAACCACCATCGGCAATGGACTGGTCCACTGCAAACTCTGTTGTCACCAGAGACAAGGTAAGCTGGGCAATCAGCACTTTCAAACCATACAAGTCACCAGGCATGGACAACATCTTCCCGGGTCTCCTACAGTGGGGCGCAGCACTTATTATCGAGACACTCACAACAGTCTTTAGGGCATGTGTGGCCTTCAGATATGTCCCACTTGCGTGGAGAGAGGTCAGGGTACTATTCCTACCAAAACCGGGTAAGAGCGATTATACAGAACCTAAATCATACAGGCCGATCAGTCTAACATCCTTCCTTCTTAAAACCCTGGAGAGACTATGTGACCGGCACATAAGAGACAACATACTTCCAACATCACCACTACACCCGCAGCAACATGCGTATAGCACAGGTAAATCAACAGAATCAGCGCTACACACAGTGGTACGTAGACTAGAACGCGACATTACGGACAAAACGCTTTGCCTAGCCGCCTTCATAGACATTGAAGGGGCGTTTGACAAAACGAACTTCAGCAGCATAAACGCAGCCCTACAAAAGCACGGTGTGGAACCAACGCTAGTAGATTGGATCATGGGCATGCTACGGCTTCGGGCGGTACGTATTGACATGCGGGGGGAGACCAGGGGAGTGGTGGCCAAGGGATGTCCCCAGGGAGGCGTCCTGTCACCACTTCTGTGGAACCTGGTCGCAAATGATCTAATCACTAAGCTTAATGCACAACGCTTTTTCACGGTGGGCTATGCGGACGACTTAGCCATACTTATCTCAGGGCATTTTGCCAGTGTGGCGTGCAACATCATGAACAATGCACTAAAAGTCGTAGAAACATGGTGTATAAACTTCGGGCTAACCGTGAACCCAACAAAAACAGAACTGGTAATGTTTACAAACAAACGTAACCTGGGTACTTACGTGCTTCCCTCGCTGTTCGGCACTCAGCTGAACCTCTCGGATGAAGTCAAATACCTAGGAATTACGATCGACAGCAAACTCAATTGGGCAAAACATCTAGACAACAAAATTAAGAGGACCACCATCTCATTCTGGCAATGCCGCAGAATGATAGGTAAGACATGGGGACTTAGCCCAAAAACCACCCTATGGCTATACAATACGGTGATTCGTCCCTCGCTAGCATATGGTGCTCTGGTCTGGTGGCCGAGAACCAAACAAAGCACAACGATAGGTAAGCTACAGAAGTTCCAGAGACTGGCATGTGTGGCAATAACAGGGTGTATGAGGACTGCTCCAACGGCAGCTCTCGAAGCCCTCATCGGTTTAACGCCCCTACACCTCCACGCGCAGGAAGAGGCAGCTGCGGCCGCTTTTAGACTCTGGAACCTAAATCTGTGGGAACAAGACATACGAGCAAAACATACTACAATCATACATAACTATGCAAAAGGGAACCCCTTACTACTTTCATTATATGATAGAGTTCCCAAAACACACCTGTATTCGAAGAGTTTTGCCATTCAATTGTACGAAGAGCCAGGCGACTACTCGAAAATACACGAAGTAAGGATATACACCGACGGCTCAAAAACAAAGACAGGTACCGGAGCGGGCACGTTCTCGGAAGACCTTAACATTCGCAATACAACAGCCCTTGGTGCACATAACTCCATTTTCCAAGCGGAATGTGTGGGTATAATCCAGGCGGCCCTGGCAGTGCTGAGAAGACAGGTAACTGATTACAGCATCAGGATCCTCTCAGACAGCGCAGCAGTTCTACAAGCATTGAACAGGTACGAACACAACTCAGGCTTAACAATTCAGTGTCACCATCTGCTGGAAGAGGTTTGTAAGTCAAATAAAGTCACTCTCCAATGGATTAAGGGACACAGCGAATCCAGAGGCAACGACGAGGCTGATTCAATGGCTAGGCGGGGTTCGGAAATGCAACCAGCAGGACCAGAGCCCATGATCCCACTACCCTTCAGCCAAGTTCGAGCATGGATTCGTAAAGAAACATTTCAACTACACCAAAAATACTGGGTAAATATACAGGATTGCAGACAGTCAAAGGAAGCTTTCCCGGAGCTTAACCCGAGATACTCCCGGAAACTGGTAAACTTGACACGCGACAAACTCCGAAGGGTCATCGGCATTGTCACGGGTCACTGCTCCCTAAACAAACACCTGTTTACTTTAGGTGTTACAGACAGCCCCCTGTGCAGGGGGTGCTTGACAGCAGACGAGACGGCAGCGCACGTGCTCCTGGAGTGCAGCAGCGTGGCGTCTCAAAGGGCACATCACCTCGGTTCTCCGGGGACCCCTCAGGAAGCCTGCACCGGCGTGAGCGAGCTGCTGGCCTTCCTGGAGGACATCGGGTGGCTGGAATAACGGCCGCCACCCATCACGCAAAAAGGGCCCGCTTGCGGCCTAGTTGCGGAAAATGGTCCGCCCTACAAGTACAAGTACAAGTACAAGTACAAGTAAGATACGTCATATCAATCAGCGCCAACCTGTCTTCTCTGAGAATGTTTTGGTAATTTTTGAACAGCCGAACGCCCGATTAAAGTATCAAAAAGCCGAAAACCAGTTCCACCAGTTTTGCAGTCTATTTTGATCTACAAAATGGTCACGTACACCCATAAAAGTAATGCGAAGTGTCATTGCAATTTGCACCTTCCGACATTCCTACGGCCTCATCCAGGATTTAGAGATTTTGTGTGAAATATGGCGGAGAGATCATAGCTCTGGATTTCGAATGAAAGTTGCAGTAAGATCTTTGCGTTGGAGACTTTAGTCCATATTTCACTACTAAATTCGAGCAGTAAGTTTTTCTTTTTGAAATTCTTGTTACTTGTTAGCTCTTCGGTCTCTTTTTAGAAACGTATTTCTGTGTGTCGTTTGATACATAGCATCAAGTACTTGCCATAACTTTTATACTTCACGCGTCATGAGTCTGTGCTAACTGGTAACGTATATTCTAAGCTGGTAACGACGAAGATTTGTTCATTTAGTCACGTAGCATTTTTTTTATATTAATTAAAAAGACGGCGTTTGTATTCTTTCAAATTGTTATTACACGATCTAAGTTCAATTCCAGTTACTTAGTTCCTTAAAAACTTTAGTACTTCAAAGCGTTTCAGCGGGTATCTTCTTGCGTAACCACTTTTCGTGGCTTCAATGTTACTAACGAGATCCATTCGAGTCCGTCCATCTGTGAGAAGCAGTGGACACGTTGCAAATATGAAATTGCATGTGAAGTTGCTGCATGTTCATTAGTACAGGTTTAGCAGCTTTTAAGCTAAAGTCAGGCTTTTAGGAATAAGTCGTGAGGAACTGTGGAAACTATAGCCGCTGGGAATTAGTACTTAGATACCTAGAAGAGGTGTGAAACATTATGTCAAAGTTTAGATGTTTGGATGTTTGAGTTTCAATCACGCTATAACTACTGGTCCGATTTGGATGAAACTTGGAATATAAGCTGTTCGTAACCTGGATCAACACATAGGCTACTTTTAATCTCTGAAAACCAACACGATTAAAGGGCACGCGAACCAAGTCGCGGGTGGATGCTAGTAAACCGGTAGTAGTAGTAATAAGATTTATCGATGACTTTTTTTGGTTTTGAAGAACTCTTGGTACTCAATTAGAAAAGTTTATCTCAACCAGAAAAAAATGCTTCAGAAAAATGCTTTTCTTTGTTTTATTTTCTTTTCAAGAAAAATCACGAGATCTCAGTTTGGGGCGAGCTACTAGCAAGTCAAAACTTTAAATAACCATAAAACAGATTCACTACAAAAATGTAGGTTCGTATTCTCATTAACTGCTCAAGCATTGATCCTAACTCAAACAAAGATTTTTGTATGAAACTCATATCATACTCATATCTATGTTTGAGTAACGATTTCCTTATCAGCCTTGCCTCCCTTACCTTCGCACACCGTGACAGGACCCTGTTGGAGGGAAGTTAAGACAAATCGTCTATTGGTCGGGAACTGATGAGTTTTCTCACGGATCCACAAGTTTTAGAGAGTTATCTAAGCTTAGGAAGTTAAACTAAACTTGGTTTCCAATTAAATTGGGAAAACCTAAGAGTTTGAACGAGGCTAAAACCAACTCACCAATATAACCGGGTTATATTGGCGAGTCCCCTTGGTATCCTCTTTGAGTTTTCCCATGCAGTCTCAAAATCCCCTTGATGTAGAAAAATTTGAAATCAAAACCTTTGATAGAAAATTCAGAAAGTACTTATCGCAATGCAATGGATTGGAGTGTTTTGATTGGATTTTTTGACACGTCGTATTACAAAACGAATCAAAATCTACCTCTACACCATAGTCTTATTCTTTCAGTAGATGTACTGCATCCCGAGTATCAGTTTGGCTGAATAGCTTATGGCTTCATTAAAGAAAGAATAAAGAATAATTTATTCACAACCTTAAATAAATAAACAGTTTATGTAGGTAGCTACTTAGGCCAATATGTTACACTTTTAATTACTTTAATTTTTATTACATTGAAATAACATTTTCTGTTTTCTTGAACTTTTCCTCTCATAAAATTAAGCAATTAACTAAACATCTTTCACATTCTTCATTTAGAACATATTTTTTTATTAATTTTGCAGGGCTTTTACTGGTTGCCATTTCCATAATCTTAAAATGCATCACAGAGCACGTCTACAGTGAACGTGCTCAGTGAGACAATGCGTTGTTGGAGGCAGTGGTTACCACTTAACATCAGGTGGGCCATCGGCTTGTTCCATCACTTAATAATATAAAAAGGTCGACGCATTTTTGAAACGCCTAATATTGGTGCTAACCATCAAAAGCACCAAAACTACAGAGCGCTGCTTTCAAAGGCATATCATGTCTGCTTTTCTAATAACATGATGGAATGGCTAAAGAGCTCTCTCATGCTCTCCAGCGATCGCTCCTTGTCGGGAGTTATGAAGCTCAAAAACAACACGTGCTCATGACGCAGGATGGATCTGATAGCCAGCGACATAGTATACCAGATACAGAGGAGAAACTAAGAATTAAATGCCACAACCAAAACTAGAGTCTATTATTTTTTTTTTTACAATCGATGATGATGATGATGATGATTTTACAGCGTCAGAACCCACTTTTTTACCCATGCCTCGATGATGGGTGCCGTCTCAGCCTAGTCTGCGTTATCCACAATGACAAGGTCAGTACGTGCGAAGCTGACCAAGTGGGTTTCCGCGCGATATTTTCCTTCTACATCACGCAAAAAGGGCCCACTTGCGGCCTAATTGCGGAAAATGGTCCGCCCTATAAGTACATGTACAAGATATTTTCCTTCATCATTTGAGAGCACTGGCATTGCGCACATAATAATATATTTTTCGATAGAAAAATCCATAGTTGCACGACCGGGTTTGAACCCACGACGAGAATCGGAAGTTGGAGTAGCTACCAACAACTACCATGCTACTAGACCACCGGTGCTCTATCTACACTTCTATCTACATCAGCATTATTATCATTGCAACCTAGTTTCGCTTACGACTGGATCTAATGGTTTAATTGGCTAACTGGTTTGTGTCAAATATGTGGTCGTAGATTTGAGTCCCGATCGGTAAATACTTTTGGGATGTAAAAAAATATTATCTTATTTATTTTAAAAAGTAAACGTTAGTAATGTTGAACATGCAACACCGCCTTCACAGCACACTGTCAATGTTCCCCATTCCATGTCCTACTAACAGACAAATCGGTAGTCTGTTTAAGCGCCCCTATCCGTAGGACTTGTTTGTTTGTCCGCGTGTGGATGTGTTTGTTCTGAAATTATTCCTAAACTAGGTCGGTATACTGTGTACTATGTTTGAGCGATGAACTATGCTGATGCATTGGAACTCTACGTGGAACTTGAAGTATCAGGATGTAAAACTTAGATTTACGAATTTAGGTATAACGTGTACGTGGATGGCATGATGGCATATAATTTTCCAGTTATTTTGATTTAAAAACCAAACTACTGAACCGATTCTGTTGAAATTTTTATGAAACCAATCTGAAAGTATATCCTTTTTGATAAATCTTTCAGAAAAAATACATCTGAATTGAGAATTTACTTTTTTAAATCAGTTAAAAAATTAAATAAGAGTAATGATTCGTAAGATAGATGTGTTTTTGCTTAAAAGCACAGAAAAGATGATACTAATGAACTATAAAAAAAATGGGTCTAACCGTTTTAGCTTAGCTGAAATATTATACTTAGGGCGGCTTGCACCAGAATCGCTAAACGCGTTTAACTCTTAAATAGTATTTAGCGAGTTGTCAAGTCATACAAATACGTCAGATTTAAATCGATTTAGCTGTTAAATACGTTTAGTGATTCTGGTGCAAGACGCCCTTAGATGTGTAATATTCAAGCCACGCTAAAACATCTAGACTCTGGTTTTGGAGACTCTACCTTTGCTTATGAATGAGAAGCTTTCTTTTTATGCCTGTTATAATTTAAAACAATTTGGTACAAACGAGTTATATAATTCACGCTTTTCTGCGAAAGCTTTTCTTACACACCTGGAGCAAGGCCACAGGCTGTTATTGTAATACATGAGAGCTACTTCTAGCTGGTTGTAGACCAAGACCCATAAATGCAATGCAAAAATGCTTTTAACACACCTATACAGCTGTCGAAACGTGGACACTGATAGTAGGGCTGTGCCTTGATCACGAATATATGTGACAATCGTAAACCTATCGTAACGCTAGCGAATCCGAGATACACTGCGTGATGACGCTACAACGTTCCGCAGTCGAGCTGGCGTTGACGCGCAATATGATTCGAATAAGTTAGGTTTACGTAACGCGGCGACTGTCAGATTTGTTCGTGATTACCCCTCTGATCCATAAGCTGAAAGTCGCACAGCGAGCTATGGAGAGAGCTATGCTCGGAATATCTCTCAAGGATAGAATCCGAAATGAAGTTATCCGATAGAGAAGCAAAGTCGTCGACATAGCTCAGAGAATTAGCTAGCTGAAATGGCAGTGAGCCGGCCATGTTTGCCGTAGGACCGACAATCGTTGGAGCAAAATAATACTTGAGTGGAGACCACGTTTAGGCAAGCGTAGTGTAGGACACCCTCCGGGAAGATGGGGCGACGATCTGCAAAATGTAGCTGGCAGACACTGGATGAGAAGAGCCGAAGACCGAGCTCAATGGCGCGTCTTGGGAGAGACTTACGTCCAGCAGTGGACGAGTATAGATTGATGATGATGATGATTATGACACCTAACACTATTGTGAACACCTGGTTCACAATAACATAATATGGTCTTATTAAAATTGGTTTCCTGTAGAAGTAAAGCTCATTCATATATAATGGCTGCTAAATCTGTTGTCATCTCTTTTCGTTGTCATGCAAGTGACAATGACAGGGCATTTTTTAGGTATGGTATTGCCTAACCCCGGTCCGGCCTCTCCCCGATGTAGATTACCAAATAGTATGTATGCGCTAAATCAATGTCAGTACTGTGACGAAAAAAAGTGAAAATGACTTTATTGTAAAGTTCTTTTATTTTAGCTTATTTCATATTAATCCAACCCGTGTTAATATGACAAGAGAATATATATGAATATAGGCTTTAATTTGTGATATTTATAATAATTATTTACAGTAGCTATATTGGCTGCTATAGCTTGGTCCTAATTACTCTAAGGCGGCTCTACTACATAGTAAACGGTACTTTAGGTAAATACTGTTTTGTGTGAAACAATACGTTCCTGTTTTTGTGTGTCGGCCAAGTATTCGCGCCAAATCTAAAGTCAACTACCCCCGAATGGGACGCAAATTACATGTCTTGTTGTTAAAATGAGAAAAGTTGCAGTGCAGGTAATTTTGTTTGTGTTCGTGCATGAAAACCGCAATGGCGTAGTTTGTTAATTCAAATGAGTTAGTGGCCAAGTCTGGTGACGAAAGTTAAAAAAATATTTTTGCCAACTTTCCCACGTGAAACTAAACAAAGCAATTTGAAACCAGTATCTTCAATTACGACATTTCAAAGCTCACATCGCAAGGTATCCTGCCAGCATCTACGAGGTGCTAAACCTAGTAGCACAAGTCTTCTTTTTCTTTTCATAATTTTTTTTTCTTTTATCTGGGTTCGCGTGGTCTCGTGGAATTGGCACTTAAAATCACCTAGTTATATAAGATGAGTCTAAATGATCCTTGTTGTAAAGTCCTGTGTTTTAACCTTCTCCCTGGCTCACCAATACACCAAGATCGAATACCTCGATATCGGTAGCGCCGCCATTCTAGTGTGTCTGTTTTCCCACGTCATGTCATCCGGACGTACGGATGACATTGACAGGTCGGGAGATTGACACCGGCAGTTACCTCACTTACTTGTGCATGTGAGATAGGGTACAGTATCTACTAAGTAGATACAAACACTACACTTGTGATTTTATTGAATAAAGAAACTATGACTATGCTTTTACTGGTTTTCATCAATTTCCAGGTTCCAAAACGGTTACACGAATACATTTGACAAGTTTTGTGATTATATGACAGCCGTATCGTATACTGCGTGGCAACCACAGCTCCACTGCAGAGCGATAAAGATTGTCAAAATTCGTGCTGACCAAGAAATAATAAATTATAATGATTTTGATGATTTCGTGAGATGAGATACTCTGCGGCGAAAATTTAGTCTACTCGTATATGCCTGCCTGCCTTCAAACCAACAGGCGAATATCGAAGAAAAAATCTTCGATCTCCAGTCTGTTGCGAACGAATCAAGAACATTTCATGTATCCTAATTTGACAGCGATTCGGGGGAAATTAACGTCAATGTGACGTCAACGTCAGGGCTGAACAGTACAACGATACGCGTTAAATTCAATGTTACAAAAGTCTAGCTGTCTGCTATACTGAAATTCATATTAGGTGTCTTTTATATTACCAAGAATGATTTGATATGATATTAGATCACATACTTTCAGACCATTCATGGTATCTGCTAAGTTACTTAGCAGATCTACTGTACTGTACCGGGTGATCTACTGTAGATCACCCGGTCGTACGGAATCAGTGGTTTTGATCACCGCGCGCCAAGAAGTAATGCTCGCGTTGCTATAAACCGGTTTTAAAGGTACGGGTACCGATGCAATTCACACATCAACACATAGTCTCAGAGTGATGTGCATAGTGCATTGCCTCCTTAGAATAAATACTTTTCTGTGATTGCCTCACAGGCTACGTCTTCATCTGTAAGGTAATGCATAACATCAGGTAGTCCATCAGCTTGTTCCGACACAGTTTTTAAAATCTGTAAGCTCGTTTTAAAGTATTTAGTATTTATTTATTATTTATTATTATTTAGTATTTATTTATAAAGCGATAGCGTTGGAACTTATTGCTCAAGGTAGGTTTGTAGCATTCGTCATTTCTCCGATAACACCTAGAATGGTGGATTGCATCTTTTTATTCATGAGACCTCGAGCGTTGAACTGAGATATGTAGAAAATTTGTAGTATGGATGGTAATAGATTTTTAGTACAATTTTGAGCTAATACACACACATTTGCTATCGATTCTGTTGTTGAATTTTTCTAAACTATTTTGACAGCGCTAAAATTATAGCTGTCTTTGTCGTTTCAGTTTATGAAAAAGGGACAGGCATCATTTTTAGTGCTGTCAAATTAGGTTAGTTTAGAAAAATGCAACAACAGAATCGACAGCATTATCGTACTAAAACTTGATTTTGAAAAACTACTAAAATATTTAATTTTTTGTAATAAAACGCACTAAGATCAAAGTATGGTAATATTCCAAAAATTAGTTCTCATGTATTCAAACCCTATATTCGAATTCACATGATGCTTCCTCTGAATAAGACCCTAAAGATAGAAGAATAAAAACTTAACCATTCTAGTCCGATTCAGTTCATTCATTCATTGAATTCGGATCGAGTCCCAAACTTTTACGACGCAATCAAAATATACTATCAGATGATTAAACTCGATCGAAGTTCATTGAATCGACTTTTGGAATGATATTTAGCTGCAGGAAATTGAAACATGGCCTCTAGACATTGCGACTGCAAATAAATACCTTGTTTTAGATCTGTTTTTCTTTTGTTTTGATAGCGTTTGATAGTTTTTGTATTTCGAATAATAGAGTAGGTATGCGATAGCAATATCCGTTTTTCGAATTTCAAACCACACGCATGATAAAGATCTTAGGGCTTGTACACAAAACTGCGAATCAGCGCGATGCGTATTCGCAACGCAGAAAACTGCGACATGAATTGCTGCGATGCGATTTCGTGCGGCAAGGCAACTCCCTTCCACGATTCGGGTGACCATTCCTTCGACGACTGTCAACCGTAGGTAGGTTCTGCACGTATTTTGTAAACTAGGTGACATCAAAATATATGGAGGCCTATGCTCAGCAGTGGATGTCCTACAACCGAATATTATAATGAGGTAGTAATTGTAAGTATGCTTTTATGACTCGTTTTACTGATTTTTATTTTTAACAATGCCTAGGGTTGTGTCGAGGTCATCTTGTATTGGCAACTACGAGCGAATTTGTTAAATCAGTTTGCAACTTTTTGGTTCGTTTTAAAACTACGTGCACAGCGTTAGAAATAGAAAATTAAATTAGGAATGTGGTGGTGTACGTTTTGTAATGAACCAAACGAATTTAAGGGCGTCTTGTTTTTTGACAGAGTTTAATACAATCGCTTTTTATAGGTATCCAGTCACTTTGTACAATTATCAAGTTAATTTTAATTTAAATAAATTCGATGTAAGCTTGGCATAACCGTGTTTTGTCTCTTTCGATCGAATTTGAAACCGATTGTCAATGCAAAAGAAAAAAAACGGTGTAACTATTATACCAAGCTTACATCGAGTTTACTAATAACAAGGCTAGAGTAGTACCTGAAGTAGTAATAAAAACAAACAAACGACTAAAATGCGGATCGTCACCAAAAGTTTTCACCTACATTTAAGGACTTTTAGTTTGAGCACCTGTGCGGGTCCACGCATGCGCCAAAACTTGGACCCAACAGCCCTACGCGGGTACTTTGCAAACTCAGTTGCCATCTGGGACGCGGTGAGACCACACAGAAATAAACCTTAACACTTTTATCGATAAAAGTGAACGCGAGTACCGCCCTATTAGAAATTCGAAATTTGTGTGTGTTGAATTTGCAACGCGAATGAGTGATCGGCTGTGCATGTGTGTGTTGTGTTATTATTGAGGTAAGTTTAGTGATGTTCTTAATTTATTTGCCAAAAGAGAATTGTGACTATTTTCAGGTTTTAAACGATATCATAGAATATTAGAACAAATATTAATAAATGCGTTAATGCTATTTATTTGCAAATAATTTAAATATTACTAATTTCTAGCTACAATCTAGATTTACAAAAACTTTTTATTCATTACTAGGGTTGGTATTTCTTACAGATAAATAAATTAAAACCGGTGTATCTGACATGCATAATTAAAAAACCCACCTGAACCCAGCAGCGTATTTTAATCGGACGCCATGAAAAAAACCCTGAGGTGTATTTTCAGAGTTTTTTGCCTACAGATAAAAGCAAGTTTTCCTTAAACATTCGTCTCTTTACTCTGTACATTATCTTTGATCGGAACCAGCTGAGAATCACCGATGTAAATCAGGGACCTGGTGAACGCGACCTCATTTAGGAGTTTTTTGTCATCACTTTTTGTTATTATGTAACAAGATAAAAAAAAACATTGGTGTGGCGTGTTAAAAAAAACTTATATTATTATATTTTTACAATCTGTTAATTGAAGAACATCATATTCATATTCATTTTATTTTAACCATAGGATCTTATAGAGTACATAGTTCATCAGCCCTTCCAGCCAAGTAAATATTCTACAGTCGCTGGAGAATAAAACTTCGAGTTCAAATAAAACAACGGTTTTAACATTTGAACGGACTTTCCGTTCATCCCACTGAACATGACATGTGGTGGGACGAACGGAAAGTTATTTTGGCCAGTTTTGTTTGAAAAACCGTCACTAGGAAAAAACCTACAGTAAAATATGGCTAGCGTAACGTTATATAGTTGTTTTGGAAAAACATTCCAAAATTATACACATTCATTTATTGACTACACACCACACACACAAATGAAGAAATTACGATTAGCTGCTTCATCACAACTTTATTATAGCCTGGATCAATAAAATGTTTAATTTTTAATTATTTACCAACAAAAGGTGTATAAGAGCACAATAGCTCAATTAAATACTAAAACCCAATTTAGAAAGTAATAAATCAAAACACAATTATCTATCAATAAATATGCTTCATTCGAAATTCCTTTTATAATTTTCGGAACCATTTTAGCATTTACTATTTAACCTGAGCTATAAATCATTATTTGCCTCTATACGGACTGTTTACTGAAGTTTACTAAAAATACTGAAACAGCTACTATTTATACTAAAAATATTATTAGCGTTTTGTGTTGACTATTTTTTTTTTACAGTTTTTTCATTAAAAATAATGTTAATCGGCAAGAAACATTGAAAATGGGGTATTATAAAGTGTTTGTTTTTGTCTTCTCCACAGAGTGAAACCACCGTTATTTAAATGCCGGAAATACAGATTTATTTAAATTTGGTAAAAAAAATAGGCTCTACTTTTTTGGCTTGGACGTGTGAAATAGACATGTACCTACCTAACATAGTCATTACATAATAATATGTTTTCGTTTGCAGATGCTAACTGACGGTAAAATCATTTTAGCAAAATTTTACACCAAAGATTCGTTTAACATTTTAATTTGAAAAGTCAGTGGTTTACACAGAGCGCTCTTGTTACATTTAATTTAGAATTCATTCCTTTGTTTGAATAATTAATTGTAATAGTTCAAAATTGTTTCCAGATTTGGGAAGATTTTAATCAAGAGTTTTTTGTGGTTCCATGACTTCTTCCAAACGTGGTAGATATCACCATTAAATATGAATTCACGCTGAATAAAATATGTGTAGCTATCTCATCAAACTTTCTTAAAATATATTAAAAAAATAAATATTTTTAATTAAATTAATTCTACCACAGATCAACACAAAGATTTTTAGGATAGCAATGTTTTCATTAAAATAATCGTACCCTTTTGTGGCCAAACCCTTTTACCATGACAATTGTTATTTATTCTATCGCCGAACAAATTCCAAAACCCTAATGTAACGACAAACTAGACCCGACCCCAATAAACCCCAACATAACATACTCTATTTTAAGACCCTTAAAATATAAATATAAATGACCCTAGCCTAGGTTGTATAGAAATGACCCCTTGAGGGGTTATTTCGGCTTCAAAACAATCAAAGGGGTTGAATTATGCAGACCGCTGTGGAACGATTTCCGGTAGGAATTTCATTCGAGACCGGAAGTCATCTCGATGACATGACGGTGGTTACGCAACACTCGACTTTTGGGTCAATTTGCTCCGTGATGGTGTAGTACATGCCATTTGCCATCAACGAGGCGTAAGGATCTCGCTTTTACATTTTCTACAGACTATGAAATTTTCATCGAGATCTCATAGCCTTAGATATAGAAACACCCGTACACTTAGTGGAAACGCCTGGCTACACGCGCACTTAGCACCCAAAAGCGGTTACATAATTTGAACTCCCGAATTTATAAACCGAAGCTAAAAAGAGTCCGCCAAACCGTTTCCAACAGCGTTTATCTGACGCAGCTCCTGAATTCGTCTCTAAAGCTAGTCGACGTGTAGAGAATGTTTTTTCCAAAATCTCCAAATTGAAATTTCCCATTTTGAACTACCGACGCAAAACGACGAGGTGTTATAAGTTTGACGTGTCTGTATGTGTGTGTGTGTGTGTGTGTGTGTGTGTGTGTGTGTGTGTGTGTGGGGGCGTGTGTGTCTGAGGCAACGTAGCTCCTGGAAGGGGTGAACCAATTTTGATTTTTTTTGTTTGAAATGTGAATTAGTCGGGAGTGTTCTTAGTTATGTTTGATAAAAATCGGTCCAAGATTAGGGAGTTTTTAAAATTTTTAATTTAATTACTTGTCAAATCAATTAAGTAGCCAAATGTTAACTGATAAGCAGTTTGAATTTTTCCCAATCCAAGCATCATTTTTATATAGTGCCAACAATGGTGAAAGTTTTTTTATAAGTAGTTTAAAGTTACACTCAGCATAATTCGTAAACTCGGGTGAGTTTCCTTATTTGCATTCAGAACTACTTGAAACTCCCGACGCTCGTGCTGACTACACTAGGGCACTTTTAAAAGTTCACCGCGGAAGTGTGCTTCTGACACGCGCTTAGTGTGCTTGTTCATAACAAAAGATGGTCATGCGCGTCTGTAAGCGTATTTAGTCTTGATTCCTTTTCCTATTTTGAGGTCAAGCCGATTGAAATCCATGTTTTTTTGTGTCTCGAAGTGTCCATGAAGTCTTCTAGTTTTATTGTGTTTGTTAGTTTTTCTGTCTGTCTTTAAATAGAGCTATTTGACGGTGTTTCTAAGTGACTGTGAAGTTTTAAAATAATGTGCTCAGATTTTTTTATTAGCGGCTATTAAACAACACCTTGAAATTTGTTAAACAATTTTCTTATCGCAAAAGGTAAAAGCTGAGCGATTTATTCTCATAATAAATTAAATACCGTGCTTTTTAAGTACCGTTTCCTGTTCTGAATATTTAAAAAACACGATTGAAAAAATAATTTTCACATAAAAATAATTTCGCAAAAATTAAACCTCACCCTTTCCTACTAAAAATAGATCTTATAAAGGGTCTAACAAAATATACCTACGCATTATATCCAAATGGTGGATTCTACAAGCAAAACTTAAAATATTTCCCGATAGCTAAGTTTTATAGATTTGATTATGAAAATTTGGAGAAAATCGCGCTCAAACTTCTGACTTTTCACGATTTTTTTACTAAAATCATTAATTTAATAGATAATGTGTCGTACTGTACCGGAGGTTACTCTTTGTACTTATAAAAGCAGTTTTTATGCAATTTATTGTAAGTAATTTTAACATAATTTAGAAGTTATAATTTTTGTTTCTTTTGATAAAAGTTTTTTTTAAGTAATTGCCCATACATTATTAAGCGTGTATTTTTTTAAGACCCTACATATCCACACTTCGCACGAGAATAATCGCACTAAAGAATTTAAAATCTCAATAAACCCTGGATCCTTCCAAAGGTCATGAAGGGACGAATCCATTTTAAATTTTCAAATACGGAGGGTCCTGCATAATTAAATCTGATCAATATACATACACCCTGATTTACTTTGAGACCGCAACCATTTTAGAGTCCACTTAGGAAGGTACTTTGTCCAAAAATTCAAACATTCCAGCGTTGGATTGGATCGCTGGACTGGAGTACTACTGGAATAATGTGAGCATTATGTAACATAACCAGTTGATCGAAGAACATAACTTATCGCTACTAACTACAAAATTAAATTATGCGATATGTATGTCATGTATCCCACCACTCTGGTTCCATGATTATGTGCTGTTTGCGTAGTAATTACGCAATGTGCGCACTCCGTGCTTTACTTACATGCGATATTATTCTGTCGTTACGGGGTAAGTGTGGGAATTAATATGTAGCGAGTGGGAAAAAAAATAATAGGCTCGTGTCCAGTATTTCCCAAACGACGACGACGACATGATTTTAACGACGTGACGCTGGCAGAAATGTTCAACTACGGACGATTGCCACAAATAAAAACAAAAAAAAATTCCCAAACATGTAGATTATTTATAGATACATAATGAAGTTTATAATCTAGCTTTTGTAAAGGTTTAGGGCAAGTCAAACACCAAAAACCGAGCTAGTATGAACACGCTGAAAATTGCTAGTTTATTTTTAAAATAGTGTGGGATCAATCACATCGCCGAACTTTATTATACGAAAAAGTTATGCAACAAGCAATCTTTACCTACCAACATTTCCAACGGGTAGGTGAGATTACCTTGTTCTTTAATGTGCTTTGTGAGTTCCGCCATGTCTCGTGTGGCATTCTACGTCTATTACTCAGTTAACATTGTTTAATAATAATAAAAAAAAATAATAAAAGTTCATTTATTAAGACAACTTGGTCCATATTGTTAGTAACAGAAACTTATTAAACTAGGTTAGTAACTTATAACTAATAATGATTTTGTCCTCTGGGTGAGTTTCCACACCAAAGGACAATTATATTTTTCCGCAATCACTTTTAGGATGCTGTTGCTGCTCCCGCGCAGTCTGCTTAGCAGAGATGCGGTTTTTTTGCGCCAGACGGCGTCGAAAGAGTCAGTGCGCGCCGCACAGAACATAGCGGACGCGCTGCAGAAGCGCGGGAGCCGCAACAGCGCCCTAAATGCGTTGTTATATTGGACCCGCAGAGCATTGTACGCCCTCTGAGTATAGCTGACCCACAGACTCGCAGAGTACAGTGAAGTACAGTATGCTTTAAATAGAGCTATTTTCACTGCATCTGAACAACGCGCGAATCTGCGTGCCAGCATATTCCCTCGGACTGACAATGCTCTGCGTTCCCTCTCCATATCAGCTTCATCTCTAAGGTCCTCAGTAACCAAATGTCCCAGGTATTTAAATTGATACACTCTGACAAGCGGTATCCCATTGAGTAATACAGGTGGAACAAACGTAGGACATTTAGTACCAGCCCTGAAAACTATGAACTCTGACTTTTTAACATTATAAATGAGTCCATGCGCAGTCACAAACGACTCGCACACTGCGATAAGCTTACGTAGTGCGCTGATCGAGGGAGCGAGCAGCACCATGTCATCGGCGTAGCTAAGGTTATTAACACACACGTCGTTGATGTAACAGCCCACATGCATGCTGCTCAGTCGCTCGATCAGCTCATTCACGTATAGGCAGAAGAGTGAGGGCGAGCTTAACCCCCCCTGCCGCACCCCGCACTCCAGCCTGCACGGCTCCGACAGCTCACCTGCCCATCTCACACGGTTCTCCTGGTGAAGATACCAGAACCGAAACAGTGATACTAACTCTGGCGGTAACCCCGTGTCCCTAAGCTTCTGCCATAGAATATCGTAAGAAACCAAGTCAAAGGCCTTGGATAAGTCCAGGAAACACGCATAAACTGGAGTCTGCCTATCCGTGTAATACTTCACAGTGTGCTTAAGACTGAAGATGGCTGTCTCGGTTGACAGACCAGGCCGAAACCCGAATTGAGCGTCATGCAACCTAAGCTGCTTATTCAAAATAGTGTTAAGCACACTGTCAAGCACTTTCGCCACAACCGCGGCCAATGAAATGGGTCTATAGTTCGATTTATCTGATACGTCTCCGGTCTTATTCTTGACAATGGGCACCACCAGAGTCTGTATCAAATCAGGAGGCAAGTACGAATGACCTATACAAATGTTAAAAAACATTGCCAGCACTCGTGGGAGATGGAATCCAGCATGCCTGAGGTGCTCGATGCTGAGCCCGTCATGCCCCGGGGACTTCCCTCCTGTCATTCTTTTCATCGCGTCTCTAATATCTTTAGCGAGAACTAGCGTAGACACCCGAGCATCTCGCGGCTCAGCATTGAACTCACGACATGGCTGTCCCAGAGGAGACTGCACTACAAAGTGGTTTTTAAATATATTAGCTATATCTACAGGGTTTGACGCACCATCCACGCTCACTGGAGTGCCAGGCCTAACATTCAGCTTAATGAGGTGTAAAAAAATACCTATGTGCTTCTGGACAATATTGCCGCCACTACGCCCAAACCCTAAACCAACACTATAACATCGTTACATTAGGAGACGATACCGCGAGTAATGAGGGGCACAACTATATGGAAATCGAGAACATTCCCAAATCATAGATATTTGCTACAAATTGTTGAGGAAAATGTACCGAATAGGTATTCGTTTTCGGTAAAAAAAACGAACAAAACACAACACGAATGTGGTAATCTTTCAGGTAACTTTTCTAGATATACTGCGCGGTAAAGTTTTTATTAGTCATACTTAGTCATAATTTCTTTATTCAATAAAATCACAAGGATCATTCAGAATCGTTTTCACTTCGCATCTATAAATAAATATTCATGGACATTTCACACGACGCCCTCTAGTCCAAAACTAAGCAAAGCTTGTAATATGGGAACTAGATGCTGATAGAATAGTTATATATTTTTCTTTTTGTAAATACATACTTATAATACCTACATAGTAACACCCATCTTTAATCAAATTATAAACAGAAAAACAAATCCAATATGTCTTTTCCGATTTCTTTGATCTTATTAAGCTTTGAACTTTTGATCGGGAGTGAGGGAGAGCGAACTAATTTAGAAAATTACTGAATTTCGACCCAGTGAAGTGAGGTAAGAGTAAATTAGAGAAGCTTGCACTTAATCTGGAGTTTTTAGCCGACTCCGCAAGCAAAAAGGAGGGGTATCAATACTGCGAAACGAAAAAAGCTTGTGATTTATGATGACATAATCAAGCTCAGAAAAGAAAAAGTTAGAACCAATAGCATTAACTCAATAATTTGCCAATAAACAGGATCCTTCAAAGTAAAATTTTGCTATAATGGCATTTCTTGGTTCTCAGAAACTACTGACCGACTCTACTAAGCCAAGTGAATTGAACCCGTGAAGTGATCACAGTATTTCGCTTTACGCATTGAAAGAAAGAGTACCTCTAACTATCTATGGTAAAAATCAGGAATTTGCATCTATTTTAGATAATTTATACAGCGTCAGGAACCACTTTTACCTCATGCCCCGATGGCCAGGACGCTGTAGAGCCTGGGACATGATTTAGATGGAATAGGTTTGTCCAGCACTCATACCATCCTCTCAGCGTAGTCGGCCTTATCCATAGGAAAGACAAGGTCAATACGTGCGGAGCTGACTAAGCCACGGATTTTCTCACGATGTATGGTAGTTATAATGAATTCCAAAAATATTATGTTGAAGCGGTAATATGCTTAAGTCAAAGTTAAAATGAATAATATGGTTATTAAAGTAATTTTCATATACATGTCATGTTGCGAGCCAAGTGTCACATTAATACGAAATGTCACAAAAACGTCAAAAACTAAAACAAGATAGTCAAATAACATTAGCATAGTTATATTAGTGGTCATTTCACAGTCCAGCGACGTAACGTACAGAATTGGACACGGAACCATAATTCATGTTTATAAATCAGAATTCAGATACCAAAATAATGGAGTCAGTTCGAAATCAAATTAAAGTCAAACTTTTTTCATTATTTACATTTGATATTGAAATGTGGCAAAAAGTTGCTGATACAGGGTAAAGGAGTAAGGTTGTCTTTAAACGAGTGCCTAAAAGTATATTAAACGCTTTTTTTATTTTTACCGGGGAATTTCACGTTACTTATTCTATCAATTTACCTACTAGAATTTATTTTATGTTGGTAATTTAAGCCTACAGATAAAATTATATCTAAGAACTTGTATTTATTCAAACTACGAGTAAATATTATAACTTTCAGGATCTGAGACCTTAGTCTGTTGATAGACATACCATAGAACATTTAAAATGTTGTATGATATATTGTGTTTATCTGAAACCTTAGCTAAAAAGCAGATATTTTTAGTTCCGTTTGAAAGCGCCTTTATCAAACGACTTTATGATTATTAAAAAATCTTCCGTTTCCGTGCTTTACGGTTATTGAACCTTATTTGTTTTTAATTTAACATCCAATAACGATTTTGATAAAATCTGGAATCTTTGTGCGTTTTGTTTACTATAGGTAGAACAATTAAACTTATTTGGGAGTTTGGGGGTGGGGGTAAAACCGAAGTCAGCTCGAATTAAATTTCATTGTAACAATACCCTTATCTGCAAAATGGTATAAGTTCGGCTATTTGTCCTTATGTGGGAGTTTATTTTGTTTTATTGTAAGTGAAATACATTTATTTGCATAAAACATTATAGAAAGTGTCAAAGGTCTGTAAAATAAGATGCAAAATGAATTTGCACACTGATTATGCAAATATTTACATTGTAGGTTATTTTTTGCCCATAAAATTTGAGAATATTGTAGAAGGTAGTTGGTGCTCATATTTAACAGCAGCCAGTTTCTACTCATTTCTTACTCTTAATTAATTTCAGGGTAGGGGGGGGGGGGGTGTTTCTCGTGACCCACTGACCCAGCTATTTAGATAAATAGATCTTTATTCGTCCTCAATAGGTAGGTATATATTTAGGGTTTTCCCTGGCAAATCTTGAGCCCCCTAGTTTCTTTGGATCTACTAATTATTACGTGAAAATTTAACAGTTATTCTACAGAAAAAAAAACAAGTTCTTGAGACTTGGTAGTTGTTTTATGATTCTAGGTACTGACCATATTAAACTCTACCATAATGTTTTATAGGAGCAGCCCTGTGTTTGCTTGGTCTAGATCCAGCACTAGAAGACCCAGGCTTTCAATTATAAAGGCACTGAACGTGACTTAGAAATTATGGCATTTATTATGTAGCCTTACTTTGTACCGTAGTCTCGACTTCCGGTCCCGCCCTAGGATGAAATCAATTATTACTAGCTAGGTACATTAATTTATATTCTATGCTAGAGGTTGTAAATACAAGTCTTTTAGTACGTAGAATTAAAAAAGAATTTCTAGCTGTCCTTCTTTTTTTAACCCCCAATTGTAATAATGGGAACTGGATGCTGATATAATACTTATACACTTGTTTTTTTTTATCGTACATTAATGTATAAATTAATTCATTAAAAAGATGCTGACTACTATAAATCCGTCATAAACATAACCAAACAATCATCTACGGTACTGAGCTTTGAACTTCGATAAACTTCCTTCAAAGTAATATTTCTAAAATGGAATGAGAATTTAAAACCACAACTTGGAGCCTCTGTTTAGTAATTAAGAGCGTCTTACTTAACCCTTGACGTGCAAACCACGAACTTTATAAAATGGCCCAAATTTAACAACAAAAATAAATATCTTAGTAAAACTTTTTTTATGAGGGTAAAGTGATGGAACAAGTCAGATGGCCCACCTAATTTTATACGGTAACCTATGGCTAAAACAATACATTGCCTCATTGAGCATGCTCATCGAGGATGTACCCTGTGAGTATCACATTGTGTCCATCATTATGAGACATCAAGATGTGATAAAGACATAATTATCTTTATCTTCAAACAGGAACATACTCTTCGCAATCGCTGCTTTTGGCGGCAGAAATAAATACGGTGATAGTACTTCCCCGGACGAGCTCTTTTTACATGTCTACGTAATAATTTATCAGCCTGCTTCACTTTAGTATATAGACAATTTGACTTTTTGCTAGATAGGTAATAAAAAAGTCAGTCTAGGAGAACGTTCATATTAATTAAATTTCTATTCTATAGTGATTCTAGAATGTCAACTTGACCACATCTGGGCTAAATCTAGAGAGGGAATCACAAAGTAAATAAAAATAGTCAGAAAGGCTAGTCCAAAATCTATAAGTAAACAAAAATAGTCAAAAACCAAAGTATCTCACCGTCAAATACTCTTAAAAATACATCTCTTTAATTAATCCGTGTAATACCTGTTCTCGACCGGTGTCACACCGTGTTTACGTCAGAATTACTAAGCTACGTGATAAGGGACTGGACTCATCGTTTTTACGAACTGGCTGAAGGATGGAGAAAGTTGTGTGAGAAATGTGCGTTTTTGCTCAGATTTTGGTGCACATTTTTTGATTGGATGTTCGGATCAAAATGATATTTTTGCTGAACCTTTGCATTGTTATTCTCTAGATCGCGAGGCTTTTCAATTTTGCATAATTAAATTCAGTGATTTGATATCTACAAGTAATAAGATCCGAAAACTTCGGAGGGTTGAAGCAACCAAAAATAAGAAGTACGAAATTATTATTACTGTTTATGTTTATACCTATGTATTTACTTATATTTTTTAATAGACAATTTCATATTGTGTCTTACCAATATTGTGAATTGCAAAAGCCTATCTCACACGTAGTTACATTTGTAGGTACATACCTAAGTTAAACTTTGACCTGCCTTCCGTTCATTGTTGTAATGTCCAACCTAATAATGTGATAACAATAAAGTATTGAAGAACAACTATTTCTATGAAACCGTGTTCGCGAAAAAATAATCAGCTGTTCTTACTAATGGGTACTTACTTCAAACCTTTGAAGTTTTCAGGATTGTCCTTACATACTTCAACCCTTTGAAGTATTCAGGACTGGTTTTATTACACTCTGAATTTGAATAGTTATTTATGTAAAATCACACCTATTCAAGTAACTCAGTTTCACTTAACCAAAGTGCCGTTTTATAAGGCTCATAAAAAGGTTCAATTAACATAATGGCTCATCACATTTCACATGTCCTGTTACACACAATTACAAGATGAAAGGGCCCAAAAACTTTACCCACAATTAAGGCTTAGGGCACAACTTACACTACCATTTAGAAAGGGTATAAAGTTAAGTATTTATCGTGTTTGAAGTTTCACACTTTAGTAAATTACAAAGATGTATAAGTACCTTTAATATTGATTATTTTAAGCTCCCTGTATTTAAAAGTAGTGTTGTTTATTACACCTGGTAGGTTTTAAAATAAACAAAACAATATAAACAAATTAATAAATAAATATAAATCAGTTTCATCTATACAATATTGTTATCTAAATAGCTACTGATTTTTCATTGAGACCCCTCTATAAAATATCTTGAGCATAATTTTGAAGTAAAAGTCAGGAAGCGGAAAATATATCCTTGAGTTTTCCCGAAAATTCATCATTCTCGTACGTTGCCATAATTCAGCTGCTATGTCCCTTAAACAATGATGCGAGGCTCTCAAACCACAGTACAAGCAAGAACACAGAAGCCGCAGTACGAATATTGACGTAGTAGACGTATTTAATGTACGATTGCCGATAGTACATATAGTAATGACTGATCAAAACGCTAGGAACCAGACCGTAGTTTTTTGCCCCTTCTTATAGACTCTGGTAGAGTGGAACTGGCACTTAGAATCATCTAGTATACAATATAGGACGATTTTAAAATATTCTTTTTCTTTTTTTCTTATTTATGGCCTCTATTCGTCTTAGGCCGTATTAGTGGGATAGGATGGGATAGTATTTAGTCAAGACGGCTGTCATTTGTTTGGAAAGCAAAATGGGGGATATTCCCTTCAAAACCTCAAAATGAACCATCCCAGATATATTACCTTTCTTACTAATAAAACCACATTCAAATAAGATTCCTACTTACAAAGCTGAAGGGCACAGACAAACAGACAGGTGCACAACGCCGTCAATCTTATAACACCTACCTTCTTTTCCGATTTTCGGTCGGAGGTTCAAAAACACAACGCGTACCTACGTAATTTGGCTTTCTGTATGATAGTTACTGTGGCAGCTTTTAGGCCAGTACATCTGATCCTTGTTTTTATAGTTCAATCATGTAGGTTCAGAGGCTATTTCGAGTCGACCCAAACAAATAGCGGTCTCCCAGGACCGATATTCACCAGTATTATAAAGTCAAAGTTTCGCATTATTTTTACCAATAGGTCATTCAATAAGTGCTTTTGTTGAAAACGGTATCACCCTGTATTAGGTATACTTACAGGACGTGACGTCATTTCATACTTGCTACGAGTTTGCTACGAATCTGCTACGAAGCTACGACGCTCTACGATAGATGCACCTCGTTTGGGTACACGTTGTTAGATTCATTCTTTGTTTATGTTGGTACACATAGGTAGATCATAAAGGTAAATATAATGACCCGAATATGACCCCGCTGGGGCACAACAATATTTAATTTTATGCTTTTAAGGCTAAGTACATAAAAAAGTCCGTTTATATACAAAAAAGTGTTGAACTACAAAACTTAACAAAAAATATTGCCAGAGGAAATAAATGCTCTACCTAAAACATAAGGGTAAGGGTGCCGGCGTAATTACGGGCACATGATGGGCGTAGTACAATGCATCACAAGGCACGTCCTCAGTAGACGTTGTATAAAAAAAAAACATGGCAGCTCTAGAATAATCTCGTCAGCTTTAAAATGTAGAACTGCTTGTAGAGTGGTCACCGTATGCAAGTGGAAGTAGGTTCTTTACGAGTCTCAATGTCCGTTTGGAGTATTCTCAATTACTACGAGAGCGTTCCCCACAGTCCCACTGCTAAGACCCTGTTTCTTTGAAAGCGGCGACCGTAAAATACATTGATGTACGGTTTATGTCTATTTATGTTCTAAGTCTACGGTCTAAGTATATTTCTTTGTAAAAAGGATTACATAAAAACGCTAGGAACCAGGCCGTAGTTTCTTATCCGTTTCGACTCTGGTCGCGTGGAACTGGCACCTAGATTCACCTAGTTATACAAGACGATTCTAAATGATGCTTGTGATTTTATTGAATAAAAGATTTCTAACTTTGACTTTGATTACATTAGTATCATGTAAATGAATTATATTTATCTCTGCAACTTTTGCAGTAAAAAGGCCAATACCGTTGCGGACAAATATAGAAAACTATTTTACCATTTCAAGATTATTTTCAACCCATTCGCTTGATTATTTTATTTTTCTAGTTTGTAAAACGGTTTCAATTTTATAGAAAAACAAACTTCACTGCAGTTACTTAAACTTTAGACACCGGTAAATGGATTTTAAGTTGGATTGTAAAGTACTTTCTGTTAGTCTGAGTGGGGGAAGTTTCGGTTAGAACTTGTTTTAGACATTTTGAGAATGTTCTATTTAAGCAGGTCCTATTTCTACGATAATTCCATCAATGTTTTTTTTAAGTTTTTTAATTAGAACAGAATTGGCATTCTAAAATTTTGTTTATTAAGAGATATACTGTTCTTTGTCCACAATCTGACCTGATGGTAAGTGACGATCACGCTGACGATGGAGCAAGACAATCTAAAAGACATCTATCCACTCTTGCCTTGAAAAGACCCAGATTGTATTTCCCAAGAAAGACGGAAGACAAATTGGTAGAGAGTAGAAAACATTGCTTTAAATAAGAAAAGAAGAAGAAGAGTAGACTACGGGATTTGTTGTTTTACAATGTCATTATCATACATTTTACACTTTATTTTTCAAGTAAATAGAAGATACAATTTTAACAAAAAAGAAATACAATGACACAAAATACGATAATGCGCGAACGACATCCAATTTTTTTTTATTTGACCGTTAAAATTGTTTAACCGTCGAAATAACCCAAAGCTTTTATTGTGTTTGTTTGTTTTTCCCGCCAACGACCCTTTTTAGGTCAATCACTCTATGGGGTGATTTTAACCCACTTCTACTTTTTATTCGTAAGGATGGTAATTTTACCCCTTTGAATGGGAGTTTGCAAATATAGCTAATTGGGGTGTCTTTGGAGTATTGAGATTAATTTTATTGTTTTGTTAATTTTTCAATCGATTTTGTGTTTGTCTGAAATACAGGTCAGATTTATATTAGTTCATTCACTTCACGGGAACTTCAGCATTTCTTTGTCAGCAGGATTTTACGAAAAAATGGTTGGAACCGGTGCATTTCTTGTCCTTTCTTCTAGGCTCTGCCCCCGTATGCCAATCTTTTGCTGTCAAGTTATATTTCACTGCCCAGTGTAATTTCTTCAGGTCACGTGGTACAAAATTGTACCACGTGATCATTCTTTTTAGACACTTGACAGCAAAATATGCGCGAAAACACATCAAATGACGTCATAATGTCACTATTTAGTCACAGAATAACTATGAGTTAGTATGAACTGACCATGATTTAAAACTTTGCAGTTCAACTTTGATTGGCATACCCCTGCTGGGTCGCCAGAAACTGGCACTTAAAATCACCCAAGAAGAATTAATATAAAGATTAAATTATATGAATAATTTTAATGAATAAATAATTATCCAATTCTGATTTCAGCCCAAAAATATCTCGCAAACCAAGCCACCTGCTGCGTTTTTTATTAAATAATAAAGATGAGGTGTTTAAGTTCCATTTTCATTCCACTCGTATTTTACCGTATTAATAATCAGAATTCACGTTGGCATAGAAACGTTATAGAAAACGTGAAGACACTCCTAGATACGAACAAAGGCATTATTGAATTCAGGACTCCTTTTCATTACAACAATAGGACAAACAGAACAGCCGCTTTTGAGGATCCTAGAAAGGTGTGGTCGGAGTGATAGCAATTAGAAGACGCTGAGGTGTGGCCATGGTGATAGCGATACGTTTTCATCTCAGTAGACTGACGTAATTCTGAGATGAAAACATAAAGCAGTCTTGCTTCAAACTAAACCTTGAATTTTGAATTTTTTATTTTATACCCATATTTGATTATGAAAAATATACATACGAGTACCTTTATAATATACTAGTAGTTACCCGCGACTTCGTACGCGTCTACAGTTACCGTGTACATTATATTATCTGTGCGTGTACCGAGCGGATACTTTGAGAAACTTGACATTACACCTCATTACATCGAACTCGTACCTACTGGAATGTCAAACGTTAGTCGTTAGACCAAAGAGGTAATACTACGCCCTGTCAAACTGACGTGACATGACATGACAATGAAATCCTCTTGCCAATTGGCGCTACTAATCCTTTTCGTTCATTTTATCCTGTAGATCCTGTTAATTTAGCTTTTTTTTGTTAAGCTTTGCTTAGTTTGAGACTAGAGGGCGTTGTGTGTAAAGTCCATGAATATTTATTTATTTATTTATTTAATTATTCGAGATAAAAAGTAGCCTATGTGTCAATCCAGGTTACGAACTATATATATGTCAAGTTTCATCCAAGTTGGTTTAGTAGTTTAGACGTGATTGAAACACAAACATCCAAACATCTAAACATCCAAACATCTAAACTTTCGCATTTATAATATTAGTAGAATTAAGGTATTTTTATTATGATTAATAATTCTACACATCATTTGTAACACTCAGATGAGTGGAGTTGATGAGTTTGGTACACAACAAGTCGTTACAATGAAGAGAATGAATATTGATGATGATGATGACGATGATGATAGTAATCAAAAAGAATCATCCAAAATGGGTTCATACATTTTATTTATTTTTCATTCACTTTCTAAAGCTTCAATCTCAAAAAAAGTCGAACAGACAAAGATAAAATAAACTGTTCCTTTTTATTCTACGGAGCCCTACAAAAGTAGCCCGAGTTTATCATCTTTTGTCTCTACCTGGGAAATAGACCAATCCCAAGCCATGAATAGCATCTGCCTTCCCGAGATACGATTCAAGTTGAAGGTAGATAAATAAACCTCTGGGTTGATCCCTACTCTGCAAATAAGTAATTGGGAATTGTAATAATAACGACCTTTGGACGTTATAATCTAGTAGTAGTTATGGCGTAATTTCTGACTTATGAAAATGCGACGTGCACTCTAAAAAAAAATTTGCTCTGAATCAAGGTAAAAATAATGCAATTTATCGTGTTTAACTCGTTAAAACTATCTGAATAAATAATAATTTGTTTTTTATATTTAAAACTGTTGCTTTTTGCAGCAGCAACAACTGTTTTTTTTACACATTATAAGCAATATTACAAAATACATATGAAACAGTTGAGCTATCTGCAGATCATTGCAAACGATCTATAGATAGATCAACTAATCAAAATCGGTACCAATCTGAAGCATATCCAACACACTGGTCTTTTCAAGCAATTCTTGTAAAGTTGCACAATAAAAGTCACTCGATTGGTGATCTACTCGTGTACTCACTAATAAATATTAGTTCTTCCATTTTTCCGTCTGTTTGTTCGTCATAAAAGCAACACGGCCTATCCATAGTCCAAGTTCGGGCGGGTTTTCACACCTCGTTGGGTCGCGCTTTGATCTTCCACCGACTGCCTTCCTGAAATAGAGCAGACGATAGACAGAGATGGCCAATGAGACGGCGATAGTGTTCAAACAGGTTTAACGGGAAGCTTACGCGAGATGTTTTTGTAGAAATGCTAGTGAAGGAACCGCGGCTTTGTTCGTCAGCACAAGCGGCCTAGAAGTACAGAATACGTGTGGTACTTCTAGAAGTAAAAATTTGTTTTTTTTTTTAAATATTATTAGGTAGGTGTAATAGTATTCCAAAGTCGGAAATTTCTAAAACGGATAAATCAAAATATCCTTCAAAATACTCGAAGCTTTTGAGGATATTAATTGGGTAGATAAAAATACGTCCAAACCGTAATATATTTTGACATATTCGAATTTTCATTTCGGTTTCAAAAACCAGCTATATTTTCGTCTAATATTTGTGGGTAGTTTAGTTAAAAAAGTGTTATTAGGTAAAAATAATACATTCTGTAAATTGTTGGTATTTTGCACAAAGCCAGACAAAAATGTGTCATAAAACATTTTTCAAATTGCCGGGCTTAACCTTTTTAAACCAGTCTCTTTTAATGCTTGAAAACACCAAAGTAGTTAGCAAAAAGAATTTCAGCGACATGTTTATTGCAAAGATAAGTTTACTAAACATGCAAAAATGCTCAAGCCTAAGTCTTGATACTACTTAGATTTAATAGTTAACCACTGACGCAAAAACAACGGGATATTATAAGTTTGACGTGTATGTGTGTGTGTGTGTGTCAGTTTGAGGCAACGTAGCTCCCGAACGGATGTACCGATTTTGATTTTGTTTTTTTTTGTTTGATAGGTGAATTAGTCGGAAGTGTTCTTAGCTATGTTTGATGAAAATCGGACCAAGACTCGGGGTTTGAAAATTTAAAAAAAAATGAAGACTTTTTATAATACCAACCGTACTTCTCTGTTCTGTGGTACCAACTACAAAATAAAGCGTAAACGAAAATTCCAGACTAACAAAATGGAAAGTAATGCTCCAATATTGTAAAGTTCGTCAATATGGCCTCGAAACAATTTGTAAGGTTCATTGTGTCGGTAAAAACACGTATCCACCAACTCCATCGGATGCCACAGTAGCGGGGAATAGCTGATTCACTGTGATGTGATTATATGCGTGTGTCAATAGATCAATTCAGTTGCACTCTCAGAGAGTTGTAAGGGCTTGGCTCCATCACCACAGCACGGCGCCGTGCCGTTTCGCGATGCCGTGCACGGCGCACCCTCTAAATTCACGTTGCACCCACTCTGCAGTTGAAAAATCCACTTTTCGTCTTTAAAATAAATGACAATCGATAGCTGCTGTGAGATGGCCATGCCGTGCCGTGCCGTGGTGACGGGGCCAGGCCGTAACTGTCTAAAGTGTGTCCAAATTACATGTATGACACATGTATGGTATGACTATCAAATGTATCAATAATTTAATACATTTTGTAGCAAATAGCCTTTCACGTATCGGATTGGAACTTCAGTGAAATAAAGTGACCCGTATTAGCTGCAAACGCTATTTTTTAACTTTGACAGCTAGAGTAGAGTAGAGTACTGCATCTGAGCTTTGATCTCGAAAACTAATGATCGAATTTGTATAAAGATAATTTTGTCTGAACTCACTCGAATAATTTGGCAATTTTATACAAAAAAATCCTTGATCGGAAACAAACAAAAAAACTTAGGCTTGCCATTTCGGTAACGCAACGATGTTAATACAAAAAAGTGGATCAGCTGTTCTATCTTTTCTACGCTCCCACCAACTCCAACTGTAGTCTTCTAGACAAAATCAGTGTGAAATTGTTTGCACAACTTTCCGAATGGTTCTATTCGGATTTCGGCTTAGATGTATTTGCTCGGAATGGACGGAGTTAAAGTTGATACACTACTTTTATGACGGATGTTTTCACACTGCGATACGGCACCTACACGAAAAATTGAAATCCCCACTGGTGGAGATTTCTGGAATGTACCACGATATCGATTTGGGAAGTGTAGAAGAGCCGAAGACCAGACTCAGTGGTGCGTCTTGAGAGAGACCTACATCCAGCAGTGATGATGATGATGATGGTGATGATGCCAATAATAATATCAATTAGTATGAGTTGAAGATGGTTTCACACGGTGTTGAAACCGATAACGATATTATCGTTTGAATCTCTGGCGACTGGCAGGATGTAAACGCCCGATGAGTTAGGAAGAGATTAGATAAAGACGTAAATGTTTTGTTTGGGAGTGCGACAAGGACGCGTAGATTCGAATGAAATGTTGCCAATGTTTTAAATCAGCTGAAGTTATAGAGTCATGAGCCTATTTAGTTTTGTTACAAAATGAATGATTTTGAATTTGGCTAAAGAAAAATAATTAGTATATTTCCTTAATTGTGGTAGTTAAACAATAATATCCTTGTTGTAGGTATTAACCATTTAATTTTCATTTAATACTATGGATTAACCCCTTTTATTTTAATACCTTTTTATTAGACCTATATAAAATACCCAGACTCAAGCCTTCATATTTCACGTATAATATTTTATGATAATCAACCCCCCAACCCCCGTAGTATTATCATTAAGGGTTGACGGCCAATTTTCTTAAAGAATACCCTCTTATACGAACAAGGGTTTGGGTTCTAAGCGCATTGTAAAGGCGTAAAGTAGGGAAATTAAAATTTAATGCGTGCTTGACCTATTTTGATGCGTGCTTGACCTAATTTGGGATGCATGTTTAATAATTTTGATATAATGACCATGATCGAGTAAAATGTTGTTCTAATTAAAAAAAAATTGCAATTTTTAACCAATATTAATTGGCTGGTTAAAAAAGTCGATTAGAATTAATCCCAACTTATTTACTGCAATTAAAATTAAAGAATAATTTAAAAAGAAACATCTGTAATTTTGTTTGGCTATGGTATCTTGATTGTAAATAAATAAAATAACTAACTATAGTTTTTATTTTCATCCATAGAAAAATCAGTACCAATAACGTAGGTATAAAACTAATTAAATAAGAAAAATACATATGCCATTACGGGATATATTAATAGTAGGTAATTTAGTACTCCGCAGACATAACATACAAACACACGAAGATGAAAATAATAATTAAACGACAACGAAGTCTCGACGTAACGAAAACGTTAATTACGATATTACACCATAGGGTGTGGCCCCAGTTACAGCGGACGAGGAACAAGGACGCGACCAAAGTAATAATGTTTTAGTAATAGACCAACGACTCCAAACCAGTTTTAACCATTTTCAAAAAGTCACGGGAACATTCCCATAATTATTTTTATTTTCTAGCGACTACCGCCCGACTACCCTATAAATGGGTAACCCCAGAATGTTCATGGGAGTCTCAGCTTTACGTACGTAGGTCAACGCCGCACCAATAATGGTCTGTCAAATCCATTTTCGTGGTATAGGCGTTTTACGGTACAAATGTTTCCAACTATAAAGTTAAAATTTTAGCATATTTTTACCACTGCAGAATTAGCGTGGCAAGACTAAAGTTTCAAATTCATACTCACTCTTCTCTTAAAAACATTAATTATGACAATATTTTTAGTTACTTCGAATAAATCCTTGCCTCGACTCGACCTCGAAATCAATTTTAACAAATCGAACCTCCAAAGTACGATTTGGAGGTCGAGTCGAGGCGAGTAATATTCGCGGTATATGCGCCTGAGATTCGCTTATCGCTTATTCGCTTATCGCTCGCATTGGAGACGCTCTCCGCATTCTTATCTTAGTTAGATGTTTATGTACCTACATGAGACCATTTCCTCTGTTATGTAATTAACTGATATTTTACTTAGCGCCATATATTCCTTCTTCTTAATCAAGTCGAGTATCATTAGCTTCGGTAAATAAATTGGTGTGTCACAATGAGCTAACTGTATGTACCTTCTTCTTGTGAATTCTGAAAATAATGAATGACGTGTGAAACAATGAAATAATACGATTCTAAGAAACATCATTTCGTTTTCATTTTCTACTTGTAATCTGTAACTGTAGGCATCCAAGAAAATTCTAAACAAGATAATTTTACAAAAAAAATTTAACTCCGATCAAAGTCAAAATTTCTTTATTCAATAAAATCACAAGGATCATTTAGAATCGTCTTATATACATAGGTAGGTGATTCTAGGTGCCAGTTCCACGCGACCAGAGCCTAGAAAAACGGGCAAGAAACTACGGCCTGGTTCCTAGCGTTTTTTTGTATGATCCCTTTTACAGAACTAAATACCTACATTGTGTACTACCGAACGATTTTTAGGAAGTCATAATATTTGACATTTTTAATATGAGTTGGATTCTAATACTTACCTACTCGTTTTAGTGTGTTCAACGCAGACAAAGGCGTCAACGCTATATACAGTTGGTTTATGACGTCGTCCGTATTTCCAGTACCCGGAGATAGATATGACCCAGGGGCCCAAGTCTTCTGTTTATTTGTAAACACAGCATCTCATTCGGAGTCGTATGTTTCATCTCATTAGCTTTATATTATTTGTACGACTTTGGTTTCAGTTTCAAATTAATGTGTAGAAAGTTTTGTGTTCTGGTTTTTAGCTAGGTTCATAATTCAGTAATGTAAAGAATGAGTGATCATATATTTTTCATTTGAAAGCTAACATAAAGGTTGAGTTCTAGTGGGAATTTTCTGTCCCAGTAGTTATATTAATTTAGGATTTTTATAAAATGTGCTTGAGAGCATGGCTGAATTGTTCTCCGGTTAGTTTGATACTATTAAGTCTCAAAATACTCTAAAAGAGGAAAACTTAAAGGGGATTTTAATCCGATTCGTTTATCCCCTGTGACACTACTGATAGTGAAGACCATTAGTGATATTGGCAATTTTTTCCCTTGACACTACCGATAAGGTCACGGGTACATAACCTTCTCCGCTTGACACTTCTATAAGGACAGTTGCATACGACTAAATAATCTTAAAATCTAGATAATATACAATTTATTATTTACAGCTTAGTGGAGCTCCTAATTTAGAGAAGGCATCGCTTGCTACTCAACATAAACGTTCTAGTTTTGAAAGCACACATCACAGTAATTTATTCATTACTTACTCGAGCAGGGCATAAATCTTCCCCCTAATTTCATCCCTTAAAGGGGATGAGATGAATAATGCTTTACATAATACGTCAAAACTTAGGCCACTTTGATTTTTGGGCAGAAGCAGTTTTTAAAGCTGAGCGTCGGAGAATATTGGGGCTTATTATGTAGATGAGTCGGGAACAGATAAAAAAGTTATAGTTTAAGATTAGTTTAGGAGTTTTGAACACTTCTTATTTTAGCCACCCTTAAGTAGCACCGGTGGTTTAGTGGTAACAACCTCGCCATCCGATCCTAAGGTGGTGGGTTCAAACCTGGTCGTGCACCAATGGAATTTCTGTTTTGATAATTTTTGTGCATAATTTCGATGGTTTCAAACGGTGAAAGAAAATATCGTGTGAAAACTCGCGGCTTACTCAGTTCCATACGTATTGACTCTATCTCTCCCGTGGATAAGACCGACTACTCTGAGAGGATGGTATAGGTGCAGGGCAAGCCTACTCCATCTAAATCATGTTCCAGGCTCTACAGCGTCCTGGCCATCGGGGTATGGGTGAAAAATGGCTCCTGATGCTGTATAAATCATCTTAATTAGATGCAAAGGCTTGTTTATTTGTTGCAGGCGTCACAGCTCAGTCGGTAATAGCTCTGCCTTCCGTGCTGTGGGTCGTGGGTTCGATCCCCACTGAGAACAAACATTTGTGCGTGGAAAACATAGATGTTTGTTCTATGTCTGGGTGTTACTATGTATTATAAGTATGATTTACAAAAAAAAGTATATAAGTATTCTATCAGCATCTAGTTCCCATATCACAAGCTTTGCTTAGTTTGGGACTAGAGGGCGTTGTGTGTAAAGTCCATGAATATTTATTTATTTATTATTTATTTATTTAAACAGCATACCTACTCTAGGATCCAAAACTTTATCATAAATTACTCAAACTAATAAAAATAAGTAGGTATGTTAGGAACAGCTCATGCATAACACACAATGAATGAATGAAATATTCATTGTTTGCGGAACTATGTAGTTACGTAAATTAATTATAGTTATTAGTAAGATTTACTGAGATAAATATTAAGTAAACAGGTTCACTGGTTGCATCTTTAATATATGAGATGATAATGGCTGCTACAGCCATGGCATATTTGGTTTATACCTACTCAAAATCCTATACCCATTACTGTAGAGATTCTGAAAACGATTGCAATGTTTGTTTACCATTGCAACTAAAATATGACACTAATTTTGACAGAAATCAGCCAGCTTTTACTCCGTAATCTCTAGTCAATCAGCAACTAGTCAGCAATCGAGCTCTGGTGCATCCATAAAACCGTTATATTTTATCTCTACTGGGGTAAATAGTAAACACCTTGTTGTACTTAATTACATTTCACGTAACGCCTTCTAGCTCCCAACTAAGTAAAGCTATGGGAACTAAATGGCTGATAGAATAGAATAAGCAAACAAAAGTATCTTAAAATAAGCTCATCATAGACTTCGTCCAACTTAGTTAATCTCTAAGTCGGGGCAACCACACGTGCTGGGCAAAGTCATGTGTTGTAATGCGATCAAACGTTGTCCGAGCCAGTGCGCCGGCAAATGTTGGCAACTTCGTATTGTGTGGAAGCAGGTGTTTATATATAATATGTTTTCTATTTGCGATTCAATTTAACTGCTTTTTTTAGTCTCTTATTTAGTTTTTTGTCTCTTTCTAACAATCGTTCTTCCTGAGATTGGTGTTCAATCGATTATTCTGTGTAAAGAGCCTTTAGGTATGATTGAGAGATGACAATTTTGGCTGAAAAAAAAAAGTATACTCGGTGAAAAACTATGGAGCTAATTTAATCAATTTCATTTTTCTGCGGCAAAAGTTCGGCATTTTCAAACAAAGTGTGCTTACGTCCGTGCTAAGCGCATTTTTACCGTCCCATTTTCAGTTTGGGAATACTACTGCATATATTACAATGCCATTGATATAGCTACACTACAATAGGACTGTTAATAATAATAACCCACTTAGAGCTCGCTCAGTATTAAAATTAACTGACGTACCGTTAACCATAGTTAAACTCCTCATTCTGCAGTCAGCTTAAGACTCGACGTTTCCGTTTGGTGCGATATTGATAAAATGCGGTTTTTAATATTTTCAGCAATTTCTGGGTATCATATTACCCAGAAAACGCTGAAAATATTGAAACTATAGTTTTGCAGCATTCGTAAACCATTTTCTATGATTCACTGTTGTAAAAAAATTCTCATTGGTGCAAATTTTTTGGTCAAAAAACTTGTTTGAAACTTGTTTTGAATATTTTGGTATTTTTAAAGATTTTTTTCTATGCTTGAAATGATTGACGCAACATTACGTCCGCTATAACAGCTAACACTTTTTAAGAAACAAACACAGTTAATTTTGAATTTAATCTTCAATGAAGCTTGTTATTAACTGGGATGCCGTGGTGTTACTGTTATTGCAACACTGTTATAAAATTTAACGATTTTAATTAAAAGTATATTATTATGACCGTATCAATGTTGGCAAGCTACGGAGCTTGCTCATTGCTAAACGAAATAACTGCTTCAAGGTATCTGAAAAATTCCACTGGAAGATAATTTGGACAAAATTAAATTTAGATAGAATATAATTTGAAAATGTACAATGTTTTCCACACGCCTGTACAAAGGAAAAAATCTAGCTCAATTTCATGATTTGTATTCTGCCTAATTGGCAAAGTTTATTAGTGTTCACCAAGATTCAAACCTACAGTCTGCGAAGTGGAGTATCCTAGCCTTGTCCCGGTGTGGATTTCTGTGAAGGCCTACATGAAGGGAATAGACTCCAATACCTACTGATATTCAATATAATGGATATCCAATAAGCTGAAGGTCGGGGTTATTTACCGTATATTTTTGGGACATATTTTGTTGTGTAATTTCAGGAATATTTTGTTACGAAACGGGATTGAGGGCTCGAAATCGAATACGATTTCAGTAAAAAATATACCTAGTCCCTCTGAGTCGAATAAATAGTTGATTTTATTTAGCAGTGGTGACCCAAATGGATTAAATTTTCGCCTCTGGACGCAGTGTAGGGACATCCTTGATGAATGTGCTCTGTAAGGTAATGCATTTATTATAGACAGAGGTAACCACCAGACATTAGGTGAACCAGCTGCTTCTTTCATTATTTCTACTATTTCATTACTATTTCTTTTTAGAATTTATGTTTTTATTTCATAGAGACACGGCTATGGCTACCAATTATTCTCAAGCACTGAAAGATCTGGAATATCAATGCAGTTCTAAATTGAAAAATTCATAAACCTGGTTTCGAACACCTTGTGTTTGGAAGATGGGGGCTAACTACCAATGAACAACCAATATTTTACTGAAAATAAGATAGAACAGAGAGGTTCAAGGAGTATTGAACTTCCAAAACGATTTCTAAAATACCTTCCAAAGAAAGGTGTCCAAGTGAATTTAATCAAGGGTCTAAGACGAGGCTCAATGGAATCGAATTAGTTTCGATTAAACTTCTTTCATTTACGTCAGGAGTGAGTCTTGTATTTTCAAAATACCCAATTTTACTGTCGGAAATAGGATTAATTTTGTTTAAGTAAGATCCAACGGTATGCTGTTTAAACGGTGGAAAACAAAGATATTAGATTTGGATTAAATGAAGGGGTGGATAAAATAGGCTGAAGTACTTTTTTATTGGCTGCAAACTTATAGAAACTGACCTCTCAGAGATCAAGAATTAGCAGGGCATTTGCAACATCTAACTCAGAATCATAGACAAATTTCATTTATCGATGCTCAGAATAGATATAGTAGGTACTTCTTTAGCCAAGTTGACATTTTAGAATTCATAGAAAATGTATCGAATGTCATGTCACTAATCGGTTCGAAATATCCTTTTCTTACAATATAGTCTACTCTTTAGCGACTGTGGAATGTCAATTTAGATGATTCTAGATACTCATGCCTCTACGTATATCTTTTCAAATAAGCATGCGAGCAATATCACGAAAGATTAGATTAGATAATTCTTTATTGCACATATAAAAACAGTACAGAGGCGGGCTTAATGCTATTTATCATTTTCTTCCAACCAACCTTTGTGTAGTGCGGAGAAAAGGTAGTGCTTATATTATGGAAAACTTGGTAGGGAGAAACGTCTTGGTAGGGAGAAAGATAGCTAGTACACAACCCGCTACTATTTTTAACGAGCAATATTTTCCGCATTCATAGTTCAGTGATCATCGTTACAAAGATATTGCATCACGATACATTATCGCGGTAATCCGCGATAATGTTACAGTATTTTTCCCCATTTTTCCATTGAATAATCATGAGCACGCATGCGGCTGTTACATCTGCGGTGAAGCCCTTGTTCCATGGTGATGTTAAACTATAGTAAGATCCATTCAGCATAGCATATCGTATAGCTCGCTGTACAATGCCGCTGAAGGTCTCATCTAGTATTCCACCCGCAACTCACAACCGCAATTAGTTGCAAAGCCTCTCAAACAAATCCGTTTTTAGTGATTACGGATATAATTGAATTATTTTTTTAGTGAAAGTATGTTTCAGCTAACATTTGTTTTGTAGACCATTGACCATGTCTGATCCATAAGTAGACGCAGCTCAACCATGGGTGGGCCACCTTTTTTCATCTATCTTCATAAAAAAGGCTAAGTAAGAAGGGTATTAAATGTTTAGGATTGTTTCAGGATTCGAACCGTCAAAGTAGGTTTCTTATCCGAATGAGCGATCTCTCAATAAGAAAAAGTGTTTCACTCAATAAGGAAGTCGGAACAATGACTTGTAGAATGTCAGCGACTTTAAGTACTCTCTTTTTAGCAATGATCTTTTACAGGTATATCCAATATGATCATCGATTTGATAGATAATAATAATCAGGCGAATCTAGATGATTTATACAGCGTCAAGAGCCACTTTTTATCCATGCCGCTTTGAATGGGACGCTGCAGTGCCTGGGACGTGATTTAGATGGTGTAGTGTAGGCTTTTAACACCTATACCATCCTCTCAGCCTAGTTAACCTTATCCACGGGAAAGAAGGTCAATACGTGCGGAGCTGACTAAGCCACGGGTTCATCACGACATTTTCTTTCCAAAAAGCACCGGCATCGAGCACAAAATATCGAGTAGAAAAACCCACTGTCTTTGAACCGACGACCTTAGGATCGTAAGACGGGATCACTACCACAAGACCACTGATGTTCTTGTTAATGTGATCCAAGATATTCAAATTACAGTTATATCAAGTTACGACCCTGAAACTAGTAGGGTAAAACACTCTTTACACAACACTTTTTTTTTCAGGATACACTTTATTACATTTACACTTTTCTCCTTCCTATTTTCACGAGCGATAAAAAAGGCAATTGAACAAAAAACTGCTGCTCATATTGTTGTTAATATGTATTTACCTATAGCTACAGTTATGAAATAAAACATATCTTAAAGTATGTTGAAATCCTATTTGGATAAATTCATTCTGCAAAAAACATGCAGTGTAAATTCTGTGTAAACGTCTAAGTTCTAAAGTTTGGTTCCAGCGACATTGCAGATAATAGCTATGAGTTAGTACTTTAGAACACCCTGTAGCTAAAGAGATACAAATAGACAGTATTTATGTTCAGATTTAGTAGTTCAATAAATGTCTTGACTTAAACTAAGTTTAGAACGACTTGAACTAACTTTGATTTAGGTTTATGTTCAATGCATGCTAATTACCATCAAACTATCACAAGCACAACAGAGAAGGAATTGTATTCGCGGGAAGCATAGGACCACGAGAAATAATCCCTCGTGGTCACATCAAGAGGACAGAATAATAGGACGACGGAGAAAGCTCAAGATATTGTTTTTCTGGAAATTTATGGAGAGATTTAATTTACGTCCAGCTGTGGACGTCTACAGGCTATGATGATGATGAATGACGTCACAATGCGGTGATAAATTGAAATCAAATACCGAAAACGATAAGGATGACGTAACTCTAGCGTAAAGAAAGAGAAAAGGCAAATATAATAAGCCACCGAGGAAAAAAGCATTCAAATACACTGTACATACACTGTACATCAGATACACTGTACCTACACTATACATCAGATAAGTATTCTGAAATCATTGGGATTAAAACATTTTTTGACCATCTTATCTTCAGTCACTAAGTCCTAACACAGGGTAAAAATCTTTAACTTACGCTTGCAATAATCAGGCCTTTAACATCTAACCTAGATGATTTACACTCGTGAGCAAAAAAATCGACTCAGGACGCACGCCCGCGTTTAAAAAACTCTGGCAAAAAATCAGAAGCTTTCATTCTATTTCTGATTTTAACATCTCAAAGCTGTTAGTTTTAACTTTAAAATGAGTGGTCTACTTTGTTATTTACATTTTTATTTTGGTAATGAAAAAATATTGAATGAGAAGGAGTCTTAAGCAATGAAAAAGGGTGATCATTAACAGTAAAGAAAATACCAGCTTAAATTCGTCAAAATATTAATTTATTAGAAATTAAACTATCAATATTTAGTGTTGCCCACCCTGGCCCTAATAACAGCTTCCAATCGCTTCTTCATGGATCGAATAAGTTTCTTTACTCGATCTTGTTCGATGCTATCCCATTCTTCAATGAGCGCCGCTTTGAGGTCCGATTTTGTGGCTGGTGCAGGATTTCTAGCCCGAACTTTTCGTTTCAGTTCGTCCCACATATGCTCGATAGGATTTAAGTCCGGGCTACGCGCTGGCCAGTCCATAGCGGCAATTTCGACCGCCTGTAAATACTGCCGGACGGAACCTGCAGTATGTGGACGGGCATTGTCGTGCATTAAGATAAAGTTTTCGCCTATGAAACCGGCGTAGGGAACGACGTGATCCCCTAAAATCTCATCGATGTATCGGTTCGCCGTCAATCCTCCCACTCGACCACCAGTTTCAATAAAAACCAACTCGGTTTTTGCCTCCATTGAAATGCCCGCCCACACCATCCAGGAACCTCCTCCAAAAGCCACATTTTCTTTGATGCAGCACTGCGCGAATCTTTCTCCAGGTCTTCTGTAGACTCGTCCTCTTCTATCGCTACCATGCAAGCATACTCTGCTTTCGTCTGAGAAGAGGACGGAGCTCCATTGTTCGTCAGTCCAATCAACGTGTTCTCTGGCAAATCGTAGGCGGGCTGCTCGGTGGGCTGGGGTTAATTTGGGGCCAGTAGCTGGCCTTTTTGGCTCAAGGCTAGCTGCCTTAAGTCGTCTTCTGACTGTCCAGCCACTAACAGCCACTCCTCGCGTTTCTCTGAGCTCTTGTTGGACTTGAACGCCAGTGAGGGCCCGATTTCTCAGCGATGTACTGACAATGAAACGGTCATCTCTCTCCGATGTGCACCTTTTTCTTCCGGAACCGCGTCTTCGATTAAAGTTACCAGTCTCTTGGTAACGACGGTAAACTCTGGAAACAGCAGACTGGCTCATGTTCAACGCATGTGCCACTTCACGCTGACTCTGGCCTTGTCGCAATAGGGTGACCGCTTGAGCAGCTTCATCACTTGTTGTGTCCATTTTCAGGTAGAATTCTTGTTTGTTGATAACGGAGATGTGTATCGGTTGACGTTTGACGGCTAACTGATAAGGGTGGGTCAGGTAGATAACCTTTTATATGGGTAAGTAACCCTTAATTAGCACTATTGTAAACAAGCGCAAAAAGGGTGGTTACTGATCACAACATGTTGTTGGGTTGTGTGAGCAAGAAACATTACAATATTTTATATCATTTTGAAGCTAATAATAGGAGCTTTATGATTTTACTATGAAAAAAATATTTACACGATCAGTTTTTTTGCCAGTGACTTGCGACTGCAGGTGTGTCGCCTGAGTCGATTTTTTTGCTCTCGAGTGTATATGACGTCAGGTCACTTTTTACCCATGCGTCTATGAACGCTGACATATAATTATGACATAGGACATGATTTAGATAGAGTAGGCTTGTAGCACCTATACCATCCTCTCAGCCTAGTCAGCTGCATCCACAGGCAAGACCAGGTCAATACGTGCGGACTTGACTAAGTCGCTGGCTTTATACAAGCCACAAAAAGCTATAAAATATTAATTTTCAGTCTAAAACTACCTTAGTTATGCAGTGTCTTAACCAAATGGAAGTTCATAATGATAATGTTCTTACAACAACTACAATGGATCCCCGGGCGGTCTCAAAGTACAACGATATACACAAAAGTTTGCAAAACTAACATTCGGTAATCCTGCGGCCGTCGTCACCCTGACCTTATTTTACTTCACCTAATTTGGCAAATCCTCAAAAAAATGTACACCAAAATTGGTGCAAATATTTTGGTCAAAATGGTTATTTTTAGTGATCCTTTGCGATTTTGCATAATTACATTCAGTGAGTATAAATCTTCAAAATATTGAAAGGTGCGAGTGAGAAGGCTATTTGACATTACCTATATGGCTATTAATTGTAGACACTTAGCTGTTAACGCCAAGTTCGCCAACATTATGAATTTCTATTGATTACAATCTCAAGCAATGTTTTGACCGAAAGCAACATTAATAAAAACTAGATTTTAAAAGAGGCATATTTGACAAAAAAAAATTACTACGTACTTACCTAGGTACTTAAAATGTATTTTGATAAAATTCTGATGATGATTGATGACTTGATGAGTAGATAGAGGTAGTACAAGTAGTAGTTTTACAACCTGTATGTATAACCACAGGGTCTCTATAATTGGTGGCCTATCCTTTAATCTGTTTGTATCTAGGCCTTCCTGTAATACTTTAGACGTGTTTATTTGACCCCAAGAAAGTTTTGGGTCGAAAACGGTACATTCTGCTAAATGTTGAACTGTTTACAAAGTTTATAATGCTTTCGTTGTAAGAACCATTTTGATAATATTGTTACAAGTTTCTGTGTAGATATTGTGTTGTTTGAATCTTTTATGTTTAAAACTTTGTTGTATACCACTATGTAGGTACGTAATATTAAATTTCAGTGTGAGAAAACCAATTTATTTGTAGTAACTAACTTGAAAACCTATCTGCAAAACACATAGATCAAATATTTATGTTTTCTATTCTTGGTAATGTCAAACAACTTTCTCGATCACACATCTTAAATTTTTAGAAAATATAAACTTACTTAATGTAATTATGCAAAACCGCAATAAATGACGATAATAGAGAACGCCAATGCAAAGGTTCCGTAAAAATAACATTTTGATCCAAACAAGTTTCTTGACCAAAAAAATTGCACCCATGTGACTAATTTTGGTGCACATTTTTTGGTCGAAAAACATCGGCTATGGGGACAGTAATAGATTTCTTCAGAGTGCTAATGTTGATGATTATAACTTAAAAACTACGTGTCTATCCCCGAATACAAAGTTTTAACTTTACAATACTAAATAGTGATAGAAATCTTAAAAATAAGTTCACTATCTTCTTCTCCAAGTTAAGGGTTGTCCCAAGGTCCTCCGTGTTCAACCCTGATTGAATCAATTTGAGTTCGTCCACAGTCTGTTACATTATAATTGGTAGAGATGTCTAATTCTCGTTTAATCCGTTTAGGACTAGCAAAATTATAAATATTGGCATTCAAATTGTGTCTGAAATATTTCAAATTGTGTATTGTTGTGAAAAACATAATTTGAGATCAAAGATTTTTGTATCTATAGTTCAAGAAAAACACAAATTAAAAAAACTGGAGAGATTTATAATAACAGTCAGCCTCAGCAAGTGATAATGGGACAAAATGCAAATAATAAATATTGGAGTCCGGAAAAAGTGACAACTTTTGATGATAACTGTCCAAGCCTAAGATAATAATTTAATGATAATCAAAAATATTATGAAAGGTAGTCAAAGCCACGTCCAAGCTATGCAAATTACTGAAGTATTTACTCAATAAATATCGAATGCTACTCGTATGTAGTATCAAAAACCACCAAAGCACGGAAAAACTTATTCGCTTTCCTTTAAAAAGGAAACAGAGAGAAAGTTTTGGAGAATCGATTCGAGAACTTTCTGTTCTATCAGTTCAGCAGTCCCGTTATTAGATGCCGGAGCAGAACAAGTAAACTTCTGATGCTAGGCTCTTACACACGACGTATACTGCGGCATGACGTAGAACACAGTTGTCGTCATCGTCAACCATGTCCGTTCACGGCTCGACTTAGGATGGCGATGTTTTATTTAAATATCACATGCTGAGTGCTTTCTTGCTATTGTTTGGTAAGGTTGTAATAGTCGTCTTAAAGGGACGAGTAGTATAAAAAAAAAGTTCTGTTGTTACCATCAACCCGTGTAAATTTACAAAAAACGTAACATTTGTAACTGTGATTTCAATAACACACTTTATCCTCATGGATTTTAAAATCATAAAAATCAAAGGGGATGTGCGCGTATTCATTACAAATTACAAAATGAACGGAAATGAGACACCCGTTCATGGTTGACATACCACCTATCCGCACTAAGCGTTTCGCTTCTACTTTTATAATGCGGACAGCCAAGGATTGGAACTCGTTGCCGGCGTCTGTGTTTCCACCTTCATATAGATTGGATGTTTTCAAGAGACGAGTGAATAGGTATCTTCTAGGTAAGCGTGCTACATCGTCGACCGCATCTTCACTTAACATCAGGTAAGATTGCGGTCAAACGCTTGCTTATATATTTATTAAAAAAAAATTTTTTTGAAGAAATTCGGTTTTCTACTGCCAAATACAAGCATATTTCAACAGAACTATAATAATGTTTAGGTAACTTGTATAGAAAGATGGAAAGGTAGAGCAGGCGAGAACTTTTCCCACGTTTTATCATGACGCGGCGTCATGACGCGGTACTTGCTGCTTCATGTGCCTCGAACAGAAACATTCGTCGACTTTGTCTTGTCACAGAAGCAAGTCGAACAATGCAACTTGTACGTTACCTACTTCAATAAATAAAGTGCTAAGAGAGTGCGGGACTTTATAGGGTTGTCGCGCTTCTTTTGCAAGCAGTGATGCTTGCATTGCTGTGTGCCGGTTTGAAGGGTATTGCATGAGACTTAACATCGACATGTCTCAGAGTAATGCAATGTATCACAATGTATGGATGTATGTTCCTCGTTCATGCTAAAACTACTCGTCCGATTTGGATGAAACTTGGAATACATATTATAGTTTGTAGCCTGGATTAACACAAAGCTACTTTTTATCCCGGAAAATCAACAGGATCAAGCGGACGAAGTCGCGGGTGGAAGCTAGTAAAGTTAAAAAAAATCGAGCTATGCCAACCCTAAAAATCATTTAACAATAAATAAGAGCGAAGGGAAGAACCGTTTAAGTCCCCATTTATTACTTCGGCTACTCTATAATTTGTGTGCTCTGTGGATTAACGTAGCACGAGACTTTTTTTTTTATTTAATGCACAAAGATACCACGTTAACGTGAATTGAATACGTGTCGTTAACGGTGGTATTTTTATGCAAATTGGTCCGTTTTGGATATAACTTTATTTACAAAAGCGCTGGTTTTTTTCGTAATGTCGTTGTGGACATTTTAATTGTTAATCAATATTTTATTATATTAGGTAAGTAGCTAAATAACAAAATTGAAAAGGTAGAATTATAATTTGTTGTAAGTGCTTAAATAGTCATTATTTCGATTACAGTTAAAAAATTGTCTACTCTGCAACAGATTTTTTTTTACAATTTATAGGCAAGCGTTTGACCGCAATCTCACCTAATGTTAAATCACTTGTCTATAGCTAGAATGTTTCTGAACCCTTAGGTATATCTCATTAACCACATCACCAGATTTCAATGAAAATAAGTTATTCAAGCACTTTCTCACCATTTGGAGCGGCATTATACTTCAATAATAATTTGTTGGCCGGGTAGCCACGGCCGAGTTTCAATGGCGTCTTCACGCGACAATTTTTGGATGCTCCCTAAGGGATGCGACCCTTAGGCAGCCCGAGTAATTGCTAAGGGTTTCTTGCATAAAAGCCGTACTTAAGTCTGTAAGTTTTCATTTTATCAAAACACTTCTCTTGCTGGAAACTTAGGTATTATTACGGACAACGGACCTTTATGCCTTTGTAATTAGATGCAACAACGATTGGAATTGTGGTGCGGAATTTGCTTATCTCCGATTCGACAAAACCATCAGATCTGTGCAGATAATTGAGAATGAAAAAATTGGTGACAAAGATCCGTTGTGACTACTATACAGCCCCCGTATTCCAATCTTTTGCTGTCAAGTTATATTTCACTGCCCAGTGTAATTTTTTCAGGTCACGTGGTACTATTTTGTACCACGTGATCATCCTTTTTAGACACTTGACAGCAAAATATGCGCGAAAACACATCAAAAGACGTCATAATGTCACTATTTAGTTACAGAATAACTATGAGTTAGTATGAACTGACCATGATTTAAATCTTTGCAGTTCAACTTTGCAATTCAACTTTGATTGGCATACCCCTGCTGGTATGTCTAGTGTGGTAATAAGTTTTGTTTAAAAGCCAGTGGTTATTCTGGTAACTAAGTTTCAGGCTTTATCATCGCATATTATGGACTGTCACTAGATAATTGGTGTCCTCTAAAATACGATACTATCTTATGTAAATAGAATTATAAAAAAATGATTTTCGTATTGCATTTAAGTTATAAAATCTTTGGACCTTTTTATGTGGAGTTCTATTCTAAAACAGTGCTACTAACACTTGTGTAAATACGATTATAAAAGACCCATTTTAACCATTCATACAATCATTATAAAACATCTTACAAGCTTTTATTTAAGTATTTTACTAACAGCATTGTACTTTCAGTTTTCGTGAGCTAGCTACAAAGCATAGTTTTTTTTACAATAAGTTTAGTTTCGTAAAAGAAAATATTCCGTCGAGAATATTGCCAAGCAACGTGCCACAGGTTAAACAACAGTTAGATCAAAGAATAATGGTTTAAGCACGATATGCACAAAGAAAAAGAGTATTTTTAATCTTTATGGTAAGGTCTCCCGCACACTAGGCTACTATCGAGCAGCGACGTTAGAGCAGCCTCGACGCAAGGCAAGAGTGGCAGCGATGACAATGACGTCCAACTTTAATTAATAATAATAAAAGTAGGTACTTATTTTCTCTCAACAAAGGTTTGTCTTATCTTAAGATGTTATTTAAAATGTTGTGCGTACATGATATAAACCTGATTTTCAAGAGACTGGTGCTACTTGCAATGCAGCGCTTGCAACGTCCAACATTGAACTACAATTACAATAGAGTCATCATTTAATTACGAAAAACGTCATAATGTTGGCAGTTTCGAAATGTCACGTTTTTACGCTTGTCATATTTGTTGTGCATAGCAGATTAGCACTCCAGCCCTTCTAAGTGTTCGATGATCAAACCACCAATGTATAACTAAAAATGTGTTCACGCTCACTTAGAAACACTGTATTTATAAAATGTCGTTAGATTCCAACAAACGACGTCAGTGCGGGTGCGAATACTGCGTTTGGTAATAAAGTCCAGCATTGGTATGCCAATCAAAGTTGAACTGCAAAGTTGAACTGAAAAGTTTTAAATCATGGTCAGTTCATACTAACTCATAGTTATTCTGTGACTAAATAGTGACATTATGACGACATTTGATGTGTTTTCGCGCATATTTTGCTGTCAAGTGTCTAAAAATAATGATCACGTGGTACAAAATTGTACCACGTGACCTGAAGAAATTACACTGGGCAGTGAAATATAACTTGACAGCAAAAGATTGGCATACGGGGGCAGAAATCCCTACCAAGAAAATGGGTACGCAGCTAATAGCCCGTTAATAGACTATGTTTTATTCTGGTGATTTGTGAAAGGTAAATTGCAGTTGTTGTATGGACAGAAGTAGTTTTCAGTTGTTCTTTAGAAACAGTTTCTTCCATTCAAAAACTTTAAGCCACTTTCGCGACGCCCGTCTCTTTCACAATGCGCGTCGATGCGGATACGCTGCTTGGACGCCACGAGTCGACGCTCGAGAGCAGCCTAGTGTGAAGAAGCCCTAAGGGATGGCAGAGGGATCGGTTATCCTATTTCATACTATTCGTAAGGGGATTAAGTATTGGGAATTTGGGTTGTTTGATGTTTTAGGAAGTTTTTCCGCGGTACTATGTATATTGTAATACCTACTAAATGTTTAATGGCTAAACCAACCTTTATAGCCGAATGTTGCTAGCGAATTTGCTTTTGTTTAAAAAGCAGTAAAAATATGAGATTGTCCATTGCATGCTTTTATATTACCTGAAGAATTTACAGGTCAATTTTCAGACTCTTATTAAGTATGCACAGTACACAATTTTCCTTTCTGCCTCACCACGTCATTGTCTAGTATAGATACCCTTTCCTACAAGTTTGAGCATAAAATAGCAATCAGCTACAATAACCAAGTTAATATATTTTTACAATCGCTAAAGAATACGAAAACGAATCAAAATTTTATAAACGATAAGACCCTCTGAAGACTTTCAAAAATATATATATCATTCTAGAATCAACTCTAACCTGCTTAAATTAAAGTCTAAAGTGGTCGTGGCCAGTATGGTAACTTGATGTTTTTATTTCTTTAGGGATTTTAAATTGACAACTTCGCTAGAGGATCATGCGGGATACTAGTGTGTGTGTGTTGGGTGTTTCCTGTTTACGTTTCCAAGATAAATATTGTGCATCCAAGTCTCCAGAAGTTGGCCAACAGGTGCAGAACTTACTAAATAAATCTAGCTCAGTGATTTAGTGGACAAGTTTGAAATCTTATGGCGATAGTTCGTTGTATTCATTTATTTTTAACCGATTTCAAAAAAGGAGGAGGTTCTCAATTCAGTTTGTATGTTTTTTTTATTAAGTAATGTGTGTTACCTCATTTATGAACCGATTTAAATAATTCTTTGTTTAATAAAAGGATATACTTCCAAGTTGGTTCCATTCAATTTTCATCGGTTCTTTTCCGATTGTCTCATCTTTTGTCCATCAACTTGATGCGAAAAATAGACTTGACAACTCGAACACATCTTGAAAATATCTGAAGTAACGATCAAAGATTACAAATGAATGAGATTGTAGCCAGATGGCATTTACCAGTCTAAAATACGGGTGTTTCTCCCAATACACCCGTGAACTTCTCGCAAAACTGTCATTCCCCTGACATCAGGGCGTTAGACAGAAAATTTTGTAATTTTCCCGATCCGACGCGTACAAATTTGAAAGGCCTCCGGAAAATTGCGACAAAGCCCACGATTTGTCAATGGGCTTATGAAATTAGGTTATTGATGAAAATTTATACCACGTTCTAACTCTTCCTGAATTAAAACACCTTGCCTAGCCAGGCAACCCTGAATCTGTTAACTGAAAAACTTTACTTGTCATGTGTCAAATAAAGATTACAATCCTACTAATATTATAAATGCGAAAGTTTAGATGTTTAGATGTTTGGATGTTTGGATGTTTAGATGTTTGGATGTTTGGATGTTTGTGTTTCAATCACGTCAAAACCACTGAACCAACTTGGATGAAACTTGGCATATATATAGTTTGTAACCTGGATTGACATATAGGCTACTTTTTATCTCGAATAATTAACAGGATCTACAGGATAAAATGAACGAAAAGGATTAGCAGCGCCAATTGGCAAGAGTATTTCATTGTCATGTCATGTCACGTCAGTTTGACAGGACGTAGTACTACCTCTTTGGTCTAACATCTAGCGTTTGACATTCCAGTAGGTACGAGTTCGGTGTAATGAGGTGTAATGTCAAGTTTCTCAAAGAAGTATCCGCTCGGTACACGCACAGATAATATAATGTACTCGGAAACTGTAGACGCGTACGAAGTCGCGGGTAACTACTAGTGTAGCATAAAGTGTAAGCACGAACGGTAAGCACAAACGAACGGCCCTGGCGGAAGACCAGCGTTGGTTGCCAGTCAACCAACCTATGCTGAGCCAGGGTACGTGTTACGGCACCTATGTATCTCTATTTAGTATAAGTTTTTAGTTTAGTTTTAACATTCGTGTCGTAATAAATGCTTTTTATTCTTATTTATTCTTATTCTTAAGCCATTGGTATAAATGTGTATTATGTGATTTTATTATTTGATGGAATTTGTTTCCAAGTTTTGAAGGGAAAATCCACCATTTTGCCTCCAAAATAAACGCCAGCCGACTTGACGAAAGACTCGACTAATAAATTCAAATAATTCAATTGACACTGGCAAAATAAAATTGTTTGTCGTTATGACGGACAGAGGACATAATATATTTAAGAAAAGAAGAAGAAGCCACTGCTGAGCGTTTGTAGACTGTCACGGTACCGACATGTGATATCAATTGCTCGAACAAAAATATCATTAATGTCGCCGACATGGTGTAATATAAGGTGTAATAGCGTTTCGTACTAAAATGAGATTAGCTATTTTCGTGTATGAAAATGGAACCACGTTTGTGTCGTGCCTCTACTAAGCTTTCTCATGTTTTGTTTGAAGGTTACTTTAGACTATCTAAGTAGATCAGTAGGTATCTGGTTAGATAAAATAGTAATAAAATTCTGGAAGGACATTCCAACAAAGTATAATTTGATGTTAAGAGGGCTATCGCAGTTTGGCCGCGCTCGAATTCCGGTTTCTGAGCCGCCAAACTAAAAAAAAATGCCCACGTACGAATTGAAGCCGCTTTCCGCTCGAGTTTATACATTAACTAACTAGTCTTGGTACTTGGAAGTTAGGTAAGTAAAGACACTCCGTGTTGTTTTACAAAAAAATGTTTGAATAAGTAAACTTGTTAAGCGTTATGTATATCCTTACATATTAATAAAAAAGATTAAAGCTGTGATTATAAAAGTGCTTACGTAAACAGAGGGTATTTTTAGTAAAATCGAGTAAATATATATTTTTTTCGGATGTCATTAAAGTCAGACTTTTATGACACATCAAAATGATGTTTTTACTAGATTTCATAGAAATAATTACTATCCCTAACGCTAAAAACTTGAGAGCGTTGAAAATAACAAACACCATATTAAATGACATAAAATAATGTGAACCGGCTAAAATTGTGACCTGTTTAAATCGGGTCAGCTCTCCATCAGGAGTGTTCTTCATCAAGCGACGACATAGCATTGTCATGCGAGAATAATGATGTGTATTTAGGCTTTGCACTGCAATACCTCCTCATACTTATACATTTATTTGTAATATCAAGCGGCCATAAGTTTACAAACTGTCATGTCAAGAACAACAGAATTTTTTTTTCAAAACTGCCTTATTCCTTAGAACGTTGTGTTGTGATGTGACTCGAATACGTGGTTTGCGTATCGCGGATTGTCAGATTTGTTCGTGCTTAGCTTACCTCTTGTTCGCCATACACAGATTTAAGCCCCCGTATTCCAATCTTTTGCTGTCAAGTTATATTTCACTGCCCAGTGTAATTTCTTCAGGTCACGTGGTACGATTTTGTACCACGTGATCATTCTTTTTAGACACTTGACAGCAAAATATGCGCGAAAACAAATTAAATGACATCATAATGTCACTATTTAGTTACAGAATAACTATGAGTTAGTATGAACTGACCATGATTTAAAACTTTGCAGTTAAACTTTGAGATTGGAATCGCACCCAAGATCACAGAAACCAAAACCATTTTAAAATCTCCGAATCTCAGAGGTCATTATATTAACATCAAAATAATGAGTCAGAATTGCTCATGCCCCATTCAGACGCAGAGATAACTCAAAACGGCGCTAAATTAAAACGACTCTTATCTCATCAGCGTTTCTGCGGTTTTAAGAATATCCTGAATTTTCTTCCCATTATACTTTCTGTACCATTAGCTACTGGAGCCTTGTTTAAATTCACCTAGTAAAAGAACCAGTAAACAATTTAGTCAGTGATCGATCAAAGAACTAAACATGATAGTGTAAGAAGATACGACGATGCTTAGCTTTGTATAGTCATAGTAGCTGTTGGTGTTATAAACAGTAGATTTTTCAGCCGTAAACTACTTCTTATCCAAGATGTAGACGTGAATACGTGATGATGAAGGTGTAGAAGAGAGACGTGCGTTAAACTGCAACAATACAATGTCTCCTTGTTCTGCATCTTAAGAACCTTAGCGTAAGTACTTAATTTAGTATCCTATTAGCCATTCTCAAAAACATTCATTCACGTTGAACGTGAATTAATCGATGTATCAGATGTTAGAAGAACTTTTTTTCTGCTCAATATCCATTCAAACTCTTAAAGTGGCTAAAGCTTTGTTTACAGCAGGCTGTCGCTTTATGCTAGTAAGTTTTTAAAAATGTGTTTAAGATAATTAAATGACTTTTGTTCCTTGGGAGTTGGGAAGGCCTTTGGTGTGGGACGCTACTTGCGTCGATACCCTTGCTCCTTCACATCTGTCTAGGACATCCGCTAGGGCCGGTGCGGCAGCAGATTCGGCCGAGGATCTCAAGAGGCGCAAGTATGCGGGTCTCGACAGGGCCTACACATTTGTACCTCTTGGGGTCGAGACTCTGGGTCCGTGGGGTACCGAGGCCCTCCGGGTTTTCAAAATTATTGCAGGGCATCTAGTCGCAGCGACGCGTGAGCGAGGGCTGGTGATTATCTGGGCCAGCGAATCAGCATTGCTATTCAGCGCGGCAATGCAGCCAGTGTCTTGGGCACGCTTCCGATTGGTACTGATTTGGATCAGTTGAGCTATCTATAAATCGTTTGCAACGGTGTGTAGATAGCTCATTTGCTTCATGTGTATTTTGTACATATTATAAATATTGTAAATACTGTATTAGTCATAATTTTCTTAGGACGAGATGATTAAATTATAAGCTTATTAGTTGCTAGAGCTATGTGAAAATAGCACAAAGATTAGCACCGCCCAATAAAAACTCATTTTGTTGACTTGAAGCGAGTACGAAAATAGGTTTAATGTCGGAGGCGTTATGGTTACTGTAGAATTAAGCAGTGGGCGGGACTTATCCTGATGATGTTAATTCTGTCTTCTGGTACCCTGGCACTGGTTTCAACCAGCCTACGGAACACTGCGAGTGGAGTATCACACAGTAAAAGAAAAAAGCGAAAAGTTACACTGGAGCTTTATTGAAATTCATTTCACGACTAAAACATTAACTCTTTTAACTCTCTTCTTCATCTAATTTAAGGGTTACGCTCTTGTCGGTGTAATATATGCATTTTCCGCCAGGTTCAGGTTATTTTAACTCTAAGTACTACAAAAAATACCTATCAAAGAAAAACAAACAATGAAAATTATTATAAAAAACCTTGAGTAATTAAGAGGCTGTTTAGAGATAAAAAGTAAGTTTTACTAAATTATTAATTAATTTAGTAAAACAAAAAGGTAACATCGCCAGCCTTTAGGGCCTGCGGTCGGTGACTTGAACTCTTTTTTTCTACCTGTAACTATTAACAAGTAGATATCAGAGTTCATTTTAATAAAATTTTGTTAAGAATTTTGTTTTCTTAGGTAATTGTATATAAATATAGTTTATAATTATCACTTTAAATTTGAGAAGGAAATAAAAACTAGGTACCTTACTGGTTTTTGCAATACAATAGATTCGGTAGTGCGTCGATAACGTTTAAACTTGTGCTTAGCTCGTAATAAGTGGTGCCTATTCCATGACAGTAATGAACTTAAGGTGCCACAAAATTGCTAGGGAGGAGTAATTGTTTCAGAAATAAGATATTCCTTAGTGTCGTTCTTATTTTCTGAGCGTTTATCGTCGGATTTGATATATTCACACTCGCACAGACTATAAGTACGTTGAGATAATCTACGGTTAGTCTATTAACAGCTTTTACTAATAAGTAATGACGTGAGTAACCGAGCGAGACACTACATCCTACTAATATTATAAACACGAAAGTTTGTATGTATGGATGTTTGTTACTCTTTCACGCAAAAACTATTGGTCCGATAAAACTTGGAATACATATAGTTCGTAGCCTGGATTAATACAAAGGCTACTTTTTATTATATCAAATCTTTACGTCTTACGTCTGTACGGCGGCGTCTGTATTATTATCAAACCTTTGACTATACTTACTATAGAATTAGTTGTATAGTTGCATGAGTGGACCCTTTTATGTACTCTTTTACAACCCACAAAATATAACTTTCATTATTCGTCCACGGACGTAATTTTTGATGTCATAAAACCATGTTTTATAGGTTTTTAAAGCTTTGGCTACCGTCAGATGCCGTCAGTTCACCGTCAAACCGTATAATAGGTAACAAATATGGTTACCCTTACTAACATGGTATTTTTACAATCGCAAAAAAATGCAAAACTACGAAAGTGTATGGAAAATATCAAGATAGAGATATTTATTTGGCACACAACACAGGTACCTACCAGCACAGGGAACAATAAGCAAGTACACGATTAAAATAAGTAGGCAGATGTGCTGACTAGCGCTGACATAAGACATGAGCCAAAAAGGTCCTGCCTTAGTTTAATGTAGCAGTTATTAATTTTTGCAGAAGCAGTGCGGCGCGTCAGAACTTGAGAATAAGGAATATCAATACACATTTTTTCAACTTTCTATTCTCTAGCAAAGCTAATCCTTTCACGCTTGACATAGAACTTTTGGAACTCTATATCCAAGGTGACACTTTGAGTAGTTCACGTGACGGCTGTGACTTAACGGCCGTCTTTGACGGAACCGCCAACCACAAGGCCTAGACAGGTGGCCAGCGTGGCAGAAAATTGACAAAAGATATTACAGAAAATCTGGGAACCGTGAATGAAGAAATAATAAATGTCACTGTTTTTATGGTTCAGTGACCTGACAGGTATTGCCTTTTTACGACGGTAATAAAACATTTTTCGATGCCTACTACATTTTAGATCTGTCCTACGTTAAGCTTCGGAAGGCATTATACGAAGGTAGACAATAAATTTTGTCGTGGGGATATGACTCGCAATGTGATTTTATTTTAATACATGTGTACAGTTGCGTGCCTTAGTATTTCGAGTTAGCTAAAATACTATGAGTACAATTATTAGTCTATTTCATTTCAAAATGGTGCATATAAGAACACCCGCAGGTATCAAAATTATAATATTGCGTTTGCGTTAAAATATTGTGTAACACGGAATGCAGTATTCATTTTAATAGCTAAAAGATTATCTGCCCCCGTATGCCAATCTTTTGCTGTCAAGTTATATTTAACTGCCCAGTGTAATTTCTTCAGGTCACGTGGTACAATTTTGTACCACGTGATCATTCTTTTTAGACACTTGACAGCAAAATATGCGCAAAAACACATCAAATGACGTCATAATGTCACTATTTAGTCACAGAATAACTATGAGTTAGTATGAACTGACCATGATTTAAAACTTTGCAGTTCAACTTTGATTGGCATACCCCTGCTGTGCTATTAATAAAAGGTAAAAGCGAAAGAACGGAGTATATACCATTTTACCATAGATTTTAGTAAATTATGATTTTATAAAAATATGCTGATAATTGAATACTTAAGTAAATTTTGACAAAGTCATATATGTTTTATTCAGTAAAATCACAAGAATCATTTTGTTAACTTATAAAATAGCAGATACCTAACTTGGCCATAAAGGCAACCCTTTTACTGTAACCAGGTCACCTAAAGGTTTATGGGTCTATGGGTCTAGGATCCCTTTAAATCACTTGATGTATCGATAGAGATTAGAGCAATGAAACGTAATCTCTCGTAAAGTACCTATACTGCTCATCAATCATCTGAACCTATTTCGTTTTCTCAGGATCTCGCAGATAATGGAAGGGTACGAGGTCATCCACCACACAAGGGGTCGTAGAGGGTGTAATACACAGCTATGAACAGATTTTTTTATTAGGAATCAAAATTATAAAATTATTTATTCATTACAATCACAAAGATTATTTAGAATCGTTTTACACCTACTAGGTGATTCTAGATGGCATTTGCGTGTCCAGAGCCTAGATTCTAGGCTTTGTTCGCGATTGGACTAGGCCCTAAAAGATCGGCAAGAAAGTTAACTCGAAGTACCACACTTGATTCTTGTTCAAAGGACGACACATGAAAAAATATCATGAACTTTCGATTGTGACAGTGATTAACTTTTACGTGTGTACTTAATAGTTTTTATTTGGTAGGGCATGTGTTTGAGTTGAAATCTTAGCGCGCAACGGACTTTTTAGTACCTACCTACCCTATGTTGTATTTTTATGTGTTCTATTCCCTTCCATGTATCTTATCAAAATTTAGAGTAATTATCGTATTTTTTTACCGAAACCATACCAATGTCCCCAACATGGGGGGCGATTCCAATCTCAAAGTTGAACTGCAAAGTTTTAAATCATGGTCAGTTCATACTAACTCATAGTTATTCTGTAACTAAATAGTGACATTATGATGTCATTTAATTTGTTTTCGCGCATATTTTGCTGTCAAGTGTCTAAAAAGAATGATCACGTGGTACAAAATCGTACCACGTAACCTGAAGAAATTACACTGGGCAGTGAAATATAACTTGACAGCAAAAGATTGGAATACGGGGGATGGTCCTTCGAACCGTATCATGTTCGGATCTGAGGATCAGATTCATGTTTGAAATAAAGATATTTTTTTTAAAACATACTTGAGGATTATGATAAACACGTTTTCATCGGGTAATTAAAACACGGTTGGAGACAGTGTTCTGAACGTCAGATGTTTTCAAGTTTTTTTTACATTCTGTGCAGTGTTTCAAACAGCTTGTAGTAGATAAATTGCAGACAAAATTGGAGCCATGAACACAAAAAAGGTGGATACCGCTGTCTAATTTATGATAGTACCATACATGCTGTTTTAATTAAGGTACCTATCAAAGCCATACAATCTTGGCTTGAGGTACTTGAACAGCTATAATGAAGTCTAGCAGAATCAGAATTTTATTCACTAAAATCACAAAGATCATTTTGAATCTAGGTGACTCTGGGTACCAGTTCTGAGCCGAGCAAGAAACTAAGGCCTAGGTTTTTCATGAATTCTCTAAAATAAACTGGCTATTGTATTTAATCCAGATTATTATTATTTATACAGCGTTAAGGGCCACTTTTTACCCATGCCCCGATGGACGGGACGCTGCAGTGCCTGGAACATGATTTAAATAGAGTAGGCTTGCCCAGCCTCCATCCTCTCAGCCTAGTCGGTCTTATCCACAGGAAAGACCAGGACAATACGTGCAGCCCCCGTATGCCAATCTTTTGCTGTCAAGTTATATTTCACTGCCCAGTGTAATTTCTTCAGGTCACGTGGTACGATTTTGTACCACGTGATCATTTTTTTATACACTTGACAGCAAAATATGCGCGAAAACAAATTAAATGACATCATAATGTCACTATTTAGTTACAGAATAACTATGAGTTAGTATGAACTGACCATGATTTAAAACTTTGCAGTTCAACTTTGCAGTTCAACTTTGATTGGCATACCCCTGCTGAGCTGACTAAACCGCAGGTTTCCTCACGATGTTTTCCATAAACTCCCTCAAACAACACATAAATTCGTACTTATAAAATACTTGGGTAAATAAAAATCTATATCATAGAATTAAAAAAATCACGATACTCCTGTCTGTCTAATAATCCTTGTTTCTCTATTCCTAGAAATATTTTCTTACGTAAAATTAATATTCATGGACTTTACACATAACACCCTCAGTCTCAAACTAAGCAAAGCTTGTAATATGGGAACTAGATGCTGATACAATACTTATATACTTTTTTTTTGTAAATACATACTTATAATACATAGTAACACCCAGACATAGAACAAACATCTATGTTTTACACGCACAAATGTTTGTTCTCAGTGGGGATCGAACAATACAAATAGATAGTATACGTTCTTGCTCTAATTGATATCTAAGCCAAGCGATAACATTAGAACTTCTGTCCCAGATATTCGATTTCACGGAGCGTAAGCAATAAAATATTCAGCGAGTACTGTTCTTAAAAGGTGTAGTAATACCAAACTGGTCAAACAAAAGTGATACTCTGCCCCCGTATTCCAATCTTTTGCTGTCAAGTTATATTTCACTGCCCAGTGTAATTTCTTCAGGTCACGTGGTACAATTTTGTACCACGTGATCATTCTTTTTAGACACTTGACAGCAAAATATGCGCGAAAACAAATTAAATGACATCATAATGTCACTATTTAGTCACAGAATAACTATGAGTTAGTATGAACTGACCATGAACTGGCCATCAGCTTGTTTAACTCTTAAATAGTAATTAGCGAGTTGTCAAGTCATCTAAATACGTCAGATTTAAATCGATTTAGCTGTTAAACACGTTTAGTGATGCTGGTGCAAGCCGCCCTTAGTTGTATAAAAAATTGCTTTACGACAAAAAATTCCCGATTATTGGTATTACTACCCATTTCCGACTTCCGTCCTAACAGATTAGGGGCATACGTTATTGGGCGTGTGCGACACGGGACGTCGCCGGGACGACACGACGCGCGTGCGCAGCCAGCCTGCACCTCCGACCGTTCATCTTTTTTACGTCCCGTGAGACTGCGCGGATATTGCTCTAATAGTTATAGAAATTGTCGCACGTCTTTCTTGGTTAAATAATATTTTATTACTCTTTTCTAACAGCCATAATCTAGGTGTTCACTTCTCTCATACTCATGTCTTCTCATGCTCGTGGCTAGGCTTGCTTAGATATATAGATAGAAAACTCTTTATTGTACTGCACCGGAAATTAGATATTAGACATATAGTTCTATATTAAAGCGAAGTACAATGGGCGGCCTTATCGCTATGAGCGATCTCTTCCAGGCAACCTTAGGATGGACTGGATTTTAAATGTACGATAGTGACGGTGCAAAAAACAAAGACTACATTTCACAAACTAAACCGCATAAATAGATACTAAACTAAGTAAAAAAAATAAATAGTAATATATACCTAACATAACCATAGAATAAACTCTTTTATAAGGGTGAATAGTGACTAAGTCACTTAGTCACTAAGACTTAGTCAATCCTTACCGATTATCCATGTTATGCGACGTTCTGCGCGGCCACTATATAGATGGGTGATCGCTAGTGGCATTTACATCTGAGCGCTTCCGTGCTTCGACCGTCGGTCCCGACTCTAGCAGTTAAGCCACGAGGGAGGCCTTAAGGCGGCCTAAACACTCCATCACCAGAGTTGGCCACTAACTTCCCTTTATTTTAGAGTACAATTAAAATGCCCGCTCATGACACTCGCATATTACGAGAAATAAAAAGTGATACCTCAGATTTTGGAGGTAAAAAAGGACAGTTATACGACAAATTTCTTTGCACAGCACTCGTGATCAGTGTCCCAATGAACCGGAAGGTGTAGATAGGGGTGGGGGGAGTAGGGTAGTTATTCACGTCCGGCCCAAACATTTTCTTGTACAAATAAAGCCATATATTTTTAGTTTGAGGTCATCATCATCAGCTTTTAGATGTTTACTGCTTCGTTCGTTCGTTTGTGTCGAATAGGGTTATATCGATGATGATTTTGTACAAAATCTAGGACATTCTATTGTTGCATTTTTCTAAACTAATCTTATTTGATAGCGCTAACATTGTAGCCGTCTTTGTCGTTTCTGTTTATAAGAAAGAGATGACATCGTGTATTTTAAGTAGGTAATTTTTATATACTGTTAAAGACGTTTTTCCCTACCAAGTTTCCATGATATAAGCACTATCTTTTCTCCACACTACACAAAGGTTGGTTGGAAGAAAATGCTAAATAGCAGTAAGCCCGCCTCTGTACTGTTTTCATATGTGCAATAAAGAATTTTCTAAGCTAATCTAATCTAGTGCTGTCAAATGACTACATAGTCATAGTCGATTTTTTTATTCAATAAAATCACAAGGATCACTTAGAATCGTCTTGTAAAAGTCACGCTGCAAAATAATTGATGAAACCGAACACTCGAGAACTTCGAGAACCTACCGAAGGAGTTTAAAGTTTTATTTTACGGCCAAGGGACAACCCTGAAGGAATCCATCCCCATTGTTTTCCAAGTAACGTTATACAACTTTGAATTCGGGGAAAAAGGCGGGAAAAGATAAGATATCTCGCCTTAAATGCGGTTTTATGGGCTAAATTGCGTTAAGGAAGAATCTATGAGTTACATACAAATGACTTTTTTCACACTGACACCGACACGACACAACACCGACACGATATCGTCGGAGAAGATATACAACTACTTTGACACAACAAAAAAATAAGGATAGTTTCAGCAGAGGCTGCTAGTGATAATGGTACTGTCAGATTTATTAAATTAGTACAAAGTTATCGATGTTGGTTTTTAATCGAAATCCGGAAAATTATGAATTACGATTCAAAGGCAAAGTCAAAATTTCTTTATTCAATAAAATCACAAGAATCATTTAGAATCATCTTATAATAACTATAGGTGATTCTAGGTGCTAGTTCAACGCGACGCGATTTACAGCGTCGAGTGAGATAACAATTGATTTCTTAACAATTTTTTTTATTTTTATTTTGAAGTTATTACTATCGAAATGTAATCAGTAACAGATACTGATTATTACGTATGTTTTTCGTATGTTTTGGTCGTTGCAAAATAGTGGTGTAATTATTATGGTCTTATTCATATCTCTTAAAGCTTCGTTAGCTAAAATGACTGCAAAATCTGTTGTCATTGGCGTTGTCGCAAGTAAAATGCTGCTCTAAAACCACAGGAGATAAGGAAGAGTTTGCCAACGTACATACTGGATGCTTTTTTACTGTGTCGGGATCATCAACGATAATTTTGTTCAAGTCACTGACGTGTCGATATCGTGTAGGTATCGTGCCAGTGTGCAAATGCCTAATGGGTACTTGGAATGAAGATAGGAAGTTTCGAAGAAGGATTTTGGAGGAGGAAAATCATTTGAATCTACGTTTCTATTTTTTTATCCTTATTTACATGCTGTGGACGTTTTTTTATAAGCCGGCAAATAAAAATGCGGCTCAATAATTACTTATATTGGACATTTTCAAAAACTCGCTTGATCCCGACAGAAGGTAGTTACATATCTAGTGATTTGCTCGATTGTTCCCTTATTAGATCTGGATACGGCTGACTAGGCTGAGAGGATGGTATAGGTGCTGGGCAAGCCTACTCCATCTAAACATTGTCCCAGGCACTACAGTGTCCCGTTAAGTGTAGGCATAGGTTGCCTCCTGACGCTGTATAAATCATCTTCAATAGATGTAAAGGCCTATTATTAGATCTGAACGTGGTAATTTCTTGTACTGTTTACACTGCTGCGTGGAAGTAGAACATTTCATAATGCGGTAGTATATACCGACCAATATAATGAACGACAATGATTGTAATAAGTTTTGAATTGCGTTGTAGTCATAGCATTTTGTAGCACCGTCGTAGCACCGTCGTAGCATGTTCGTAGCACCAGAGTAGCGTTGTGGGCAGCACATTTTTTAAGAAAAATGGTGATGAAGCAAGTTTTATGCATCACAGGCCGCGTCGTCAGTGAAGCAATGTATTATAACTACACCATATTATATTAGTAATTAATTATAATAAATAAATGTTGTTTGTAAAAATATCTTTGAAAACCGTCGCAGGTGTGAGTCACTTCAATCACTTGAATCATTCACTTGTATCAAAAAAAATCAAGCAACATATTTATAACGAGCTTGTTCAAAGGCCGCTGCCGAGCACTGAACCCGCACTAATACGCTAATCGATGAGCTACAATTCCGCTGTGTCGCCATGCGCGGTTACATGTTACACAATAGCTGTTATGTACTCCTTTTTAAACAATACATGTTAAGGCTGCAGGCACACTTGCAGCCATGACGTGCTCGGCGAGGCAATGCACTTAACCGGCAGTCGCAGGAGACCCTAAGAGAGTTTTTGGACACAAAGTCTAAAAATCCCTTTCGCAGGGGATAAGTCATTATTATAAGCAAAAGCTACCTCTTAACATCAGGTGGGCTATTGACTAGTTTTATCACTTATTCACAAAAAAAAGTTTTGATGAATACTTTTCAGCAATAACATTTCAGTCGGAATATCTTCCGACTGTTGGCCATAAAATTCAATCAAAATCCAAATGATGAGAAAATATTTTGTAGCTATTTTTATTGGATTTCGGGAGTGACTATCAGTAAGGGCTAGGTATTATTACCCCACATTTTCAGAATCCCCTTTCACTAATCTTACTAAAAAGGGCGTTGCGCGGAATTCTTTCATCCATTTGTCTCCCCAGATGGAAACCTTTAGCGTGTTGTCACAGAAACTTATGTCCAACCCCTTCAGCTTTATTATCAGTGGAGTAAGGCTCGTTTTTGATTAACTGTAAGTTGGGACAGTGTGTTTTTGTCAGAATCGCTGGCATTTGTGATCCTGTAACACGTTTTTGAAATCTTGTAATAGTAGCTTTTATGACTTTTATATGCATGACTTTTAAAGATTCAGAAAAAAAATATCATTTTGATCCAAACCAGTTTAACAAAGTTGGATCATAGCTGATTTTAACTTTATAAACTAATACCTTTGCAGAAGGCATAGGTGTTAGAATTTAGGAGCAGTAGGTAGGCACAATCTTAAGTTATAAAAAGGTTAATAATATCATCGAAATTCCCTCAAACCACACGTCAGCCATTGACCAGCACGGTTGACACAAGCCCCATCGCTGAGCCAACAATCCATCAAAGAACGCACCCTCTTTCATTTACAGTATTCAAAAATGTCCCCGCTGCTCACGTGCGCGCAAGATTCTACGAATAGCTGAAGAATTGAATTGGTTTTTTTTTTCTGAATAGGTACGACCGCACTTAAAATGGAAATTGTGTCGTGTGAACATCTCGGTGGTGTAGTTGGTCACAGTCACTTTTGGTAAAGTCAATGTCAGTTTTATCTATAAACTTTCGTATTTTGTAAAGAACAAAGCATTTCACTTACGTTGGAATAATAATATATCTTCGGTCATTCCAGACAACGCCCTTTAGCCTCAAAGTTAGCAAAGCTTGTACATTTTTATTATATATTTAGATTTAGAAGCTTTTTAATGAGAAAACCTTGATGATTGTCAACCTTTAGCTGATGTCTAACTGAGTATGAGTATTAGAGGTGAGACGTATTTATCATCACAGGTAAAACTCACAGCTATTTAAAAATCACAGACTGTCACAGCGACAGAAGATCCCAAATACCTGTGACCCCACTTGACCCCTTTGTCTTTGAGCACAACATTGCGCTAGTATATTATCACAAGCATAACAAAATAATAGCTTCTATCTCTTTTTCACTTTATTATAGTAAAGGTGTCAAACAGTGATGAACTGATGCCTGAGAAAAAATATTAGCTTCTATCCCTTTTACACTTCGTTAAAGTAATGTGTCAAACAGTGATGAACAGATGCCTGTGACGTGGGTGTTGTGAAAATCAAAACTAGATGGCGCGACTAAATTTGTACAAAACGTAGATCGCGCTGACGAAAACACACGGCAGTGCATCACTTAGCTCTAAGAAATGTTGAACATGAAATATTCACGCAATATACTATACCTACAAACTACACAAATAGCTGTACTAACTATTATAATAATCACATGCAAGACGATTAATTTACTCATTTTTTAAATTTAAATTTTTTAATTAATTTTTTATTTTTATTTTATTTTATTTATATATATTTTTTATTTTATTATTATTTTATTTTTACATTACATTTATGATTTGATTTTTGGATTTAGGATTTTGAATTTTTGGTATGATTTGATTGATATTTGAAGACGATGTAACTATATATTTTCGGTTTTTAGGCATTCCTGTCAAAGTAGTATCACAAAAATACTAACTAGTATATGGATCTGTCTTTTACTTTGAGTTATCTGTGAAAATAATTACTCGATTCGATAGAAGTAAAAAAATATTAGCTAATATTTTTCACAGGTATTTGAAACAGGTAGCCTCATATCACAGTCACAGAGTAACCTAGTATCTCAATTTACCTAGTATGACCCACCTCTAATGAGTATCCTTAAAGACTACGAGTATTTAATACTAAAGATACGCTTCTCAAAACTCTTGATTGAGAGAAGAGAGCAAGTTCCCGTGGCACTTGAATGCTTCCACAGCTAATTCCTCGTCAGCGTGTGATGGATTGCGATGTCGCCGTCACCTCGCTATGAGTTATCAATCACTGGACGCTAAATGCATTAGGCTAGCTTTGAGTAGTGGATAGCCGTTCACTAAAAAGCATTGATCATTGCATTTTTTCTATTTGGATGATTTTTTATGAACAGTTGAAAAAATCTTCGCTTAAATCTAATGAGTAAATTAAACATGCAAATATCATTGAGTTTTTAGTCGCAAAGCGTTAGAAGCAAAACTTGGACTATGGGAACTAGATTCCTGATAACTTACTTAGGTACTTATATACATTGGTACATATAATACTAAAATAAAAACTAGAATAGGTATAGTAAAATCTCTAACGTATAAGCGAATACAATTTAATTATGGATTTGAACAAAAAAGTTTCGGTGAGAGTCCCTTTGCAAAAAGTTCGTATCGAGCTTGTCGGAAAACTCCTAAATAAATTACTGTTCAGTAAAACTTGAGAAAAACATTTACTTTTCCTACACACAATGCAATTTCTTAGAAGCTTTGTCGTTAAGCTTATAAAAAACGGCATCCGTTATATAACTGAAACAATGACAAAATATGTCAGTTACTTGACGAATGGTTATAAACGCAAACGCGGGTACCTTTAATAAATATTGTCTTATTGTGTAGTTGTAAGTCTATTTAAAATCCAAATATACAAAGCAAAATACGCCATGTATTCACCAAAAACTTACGACAGAGCAAATTGGGTTAGCAAGGTTGCACTAGGACTAAATAATTTATTTAATTTTAAATTACATCCTCGGTCTCCACATTGTTCAGCAGAAAGTACCGACGCATGTTGGAAAATTAGATCCTTCAGCAGACGTGACCAAAATGTGTTCCGACGCGTCGTCACCGTGTTTTGTTTAAATTTGAATTCCCCCGGTTATCTAGAGGTACACAGTGGGGTTTATGACAATGCTGTTTTTGTATGAATAAAAAAATCACCGCTGTGTTTTTATATTTTTCTTGTATTTTTGGTTTTAGCTGAAATAGAACGGTTCTAATAAGTAGCATTATTTTTTTCAGTGTAGGTACTTCTGCCTTAAACCGAATCTGGCGTAAAACGATCTATTTATCGTAAATTTATCTATCGTATGTCATTTCCATATTTTTTTGTATATTCATATTACGACGACTGTTGTTTGTGTAAAAATAAGTATGGTAAAAGCTCTTGGTTACCATCATACTACCGAGAATCTTATTTCTAAGCTACACCTGCAAAACCTGAAACGATTTTACGAGTTCATAATTTTTAACGCTTGAAAAGAGTTGAAATTGCTTTATAAAACAAAAAATTAAGCTTTTATAAAAGTTTTAGTGAAATAGTTTGGCTATTTCTTCAGCGAGCTCGTAAAGTTTACTGTTCATAGCTACGTAACAGCACGCCTTTGCAAAAACACCAAATTAATCGAGGTCAAAGCTTAATAAAAAATAAATAGCTAGGTGTACCTAAACTGAAATAGGTACCAAGCTTACAGGTAGGCATGGCAGGTTACCTGCTACTTCGTTTGTACCTTTTTTTATTATAAAAAAATTACTCGTACCTGCTATGCTACAAAGAGCGACGCGTGGGGTTAGCAGTAGCCGAAAGTATCACGAAAAACGCGCGATTGTTTCGCTAAAATTGTAAGTTGTGTGTAAATTATGCTGCTTTAGATTGGCTTAGCAGTCGGAACGGGTAAAGCCTTTTCTGTTGTCCTGTGGGGATTAAGATATTGCGAGCCGTAAAATTCGTATTCTCACCTCTAGAATACAAACTGCTTCAGTGCCAAATTGCTCGTGAAAACGTAGCTACAGACTATCTCACTCATAGTTTTGGTATAATTTTAGCTGTAAATTTTACTGGCCTACGCTGGCATAACATCAATATTTACCTACTCAAGTATCAAGAACTCGAAAGTTTGAAACTCATCTAAAATAATATTCTTTTGGCTGAATATCAAAGGAAAATTGCCATTATACTTTGATATTCTGAATGAAGATAAACTTGTGGAAACTGAAAGCACGTACACAGTAAGTTAAAATAAAGCCTTTTAGCGTCAGGCAACTTCCTGCATTATGGGCCCTACCTATTTATTATTACTAAGGGCGGCTTGCACCAGAATCGCTAAACGCGTTTAAACTATTAAATAGTATTTAGCGAGTTGTCAAGTCATATAAATACGTCAGATTTAAATGTATTTAGCTGTTAAACACGTTTAGCGATTCTGGTGCATGCCGCCCTACGTGTTCTAAACTTGAGGTTTTGTGTAGAGGGGTCATAGAATAAAAGGTATAGGTTTTTAATTTTTAACTTTTGCTATGAATATGAGTCTGAATGGGTATGCAAGTAGAGGAAGATCGAAGAAGAAGTGGTTGGATTATGTGAAAGATGACATGAATGTGAGAGGAGTAGATTCAGAGTTGACGAATGATAGGAGAGAGTGGAAGAAGAAGACATGTTGTGCCGACCCCACCTAGCGTGGGATAAGGGCAGGGAAATGATGCATGAAAAAACTGTACCAACGTTACTTTAAAACACAATACCTACGTAGGTATATAGATACTAGGCAAACACTTTATTTTTTTATCCCCAACCGAAAAACAAAAGGGCTGTTATGACGTGTTGCTGTTATAATGTTAAAGTTTGATGAACTGAAATGCATATTCTAAGATCTGATTTTCATGGTCGAGGGTTTTCAAATTTTTATAAAATCAACTTGTTATTGAACTGAATCAGCATTGCTATTCAGCGCGGCAATGCAGCCAGTGTCTTGGGCACGCTTCCGATTGGTACTGATTTGGATCAGTTGAGCTATATATAAATCGTTTGCAACGGTGTGTAGATAGCTCAACTGCTTCATGTGTATTTTGTACATATTATAAATATTGTAAACTAGCAGTTACCCGCGACTTCGTACGCGAGTACCGTTTCCGTGTACATTATATTATCTGTGCGTGTACCGAGCGGATACTTCTTTGAGAAACTTGACATTACACCTCATTACACCGAACTCGTACTGGAATGTTAAACGCTAGTCATTAGACCAAAGAGGTAGTACTACGCCCTGTCAAACTGACGTGACATGACATGACAATGAAATCCTCTTGCCAATTGGCGCTGCTAATCCTTTTCGTTCATTTTATCCTGTAGATCCTGTTAATTATTCGAGATAAAAAGTAGCCTATATGTCAATCCAGGTTATGAACTATATATATGCCAAGTTTCATCCAAGTTGGTTCAGTGGTTTAGACGTGATTGAAACACAAACATCCAAACATCTAAACATCCAAACATCTAAACTTTCGCATTTATAATATTAGTAGGATAGGATACTGTATTAGTCATAATTTACTTGTTATGTATCATTTTATATTTAAGCAATATTTAACTTTAAATGGCTCTACAGATTCATAACCATGACAAAATGAGAAGCAGGTTCGTCTAAAGTACAAAAGCTCATTTCCTTACATACAAGTACCTTACTTAGATATGGTTTTAACGAGGTGGGGAGCTGTGACGCGCCTGAAAAATGAGGTCACGTACACGTACACGTAGCTTTGATTTCCTGAAAGGCGGTGAACGTCACTACACGGAATAAATAAATAAATAAATATTCGTAGACTTTACACACAACGCCCTCTAGTCCCAAACTAAGCAAAGCTTGTGATATGGGAACTAGATGGCTGATAGAATACTTATATACTTTTATTTTGTAAATACATACTTATAATACATAGTAACACCCAGACATAGAACAAACATCTATGTTTTCCACGCACAAATGTTTGTTCTTGGTGGGGATCGAACCCACGACCCACAGCACGGAAGCTTACGGTGTTTTGGTAACAACTACCTGTCGGAAAAGAATATACATCCTTCTTCAAAAAAATGTATTTATGGTACATAAATAAATATCTAAATTAAAATGTAAACAAAAACTATGACAATATTTTAGCCGCAACAAAATTATGAAAAATATGTCAAGCTTTCTAATATTTACACAACGTGTTCAAAATATACGGTCGTAATTTTAAGGTTTGGCTTCTTATAAGATTGGACTTGACTCCCATAGGGTATCCCACGGGTCATCCCTGTGCTCTGTGCCATATCACTGAAAAGTATATGATGGATTACAATCTAATGCATTATGCCTGGGTAGGTATCTACTTAGGTATAGTGCAGTATTATGCTGAGACGGGGACCATTTTGCCCCCTTACAACCACAAAGTCTTTATGTTTATAACTGTACTTACTGTATTTATACTGGGGACAAATAAAAATTTATCTTATCTTATCTTATCTTAATGCGATTTTCCTCGATTTTTCCAGAACAGTGACGGAACTATCAGCATCAATCATAGAATAAGTTGAAGTTATATAAAATCAAGAAGTGGTAGTGTGGTGTTGATTATTTAATTTACTAAAGGGTCCTAGAAGTTAAATATTTATTCACAAAGAAAATTATGACTAATAAAGTATTTACAATATTTATAATATGTACAAAATACACATGAAGCAGTTTAATTTACTTGATCTGTTGATTGAGCCACTTCTCAACTGAATGACTCTAAGCTGCTGTATGACGTTTACTTATCAACTCAATAATTAGTTTTCACTTCCGCAACAAACACAAGTAATTAAATTAAAAAAAACCCCGAATCTTGGACCAATTTTTAAAAAACATAGCTAAGAGCACTCCCTACTAATTCACCTTTAAAAAAAAAAACAAAATAAAAATCTGTTAAAAGTTATTTTTATGCAAAACAAAACTCACAATCCGCGATTAGAACCATCAAGTGCCATGAGGTTCGTTACCAGCCATTCAATGCCAACGAATAGCTGCTTACACACTGCCACCGATACAATATCTACACGATATCCGCAGAGCTCATCATCATATCAGCCTGTAGAAGTCCACTGACAAAGGCCTTCTTCATAGTATTCCCAAAAAAGCTATTATTGCGCATCCATCCATGGACTTCCCATGATCTTGACAATGTCGTCGGTGCATCGGGTTCATGATCGCTATTCGAGAGTTTGTTCTCTCCATCGCTTGTCAGTTCTGCGAGCTATGTGTTCAGCCCGCTGCCATTTCAACTGACTAATTCTTAGAGCTTCTTCTTCTACGGATTACCTCTTGGATTCTATCGCACAGTCTTCTTCTTTGCGTGTCAATGGTATGACTAGACGAAGTTCGAGTAGAACTTCGCCAACTTTACCCCCTCGTCTGTGGCATCTATGAGGTCGTCCCTTGTGCAGGTGTTAGGGCACAAGGGGCAAACGAGCAAATGGGACATCGTTTGGAAGAAACGATGACGAAAAAAAAACTATATCGCACAGTGAAACTCCCAACATAGTTTCCCTCCATAGTCCGTTGTGCGACTTTCAGCTTATGTATACTAATATGGTAGAGAGCTAATCTTAGACGCTTTCACACTCTGCCGGCGTGTCGGCGTTGACGCCGTTATTTTTGTTCGACATATCGATATCGTGTTGCTGTCGGCTCCGGCCAGTGTGCAAGCCCCCTTGGCGGATGCCATCAGATGAACATTATCATAATTCGGTTCATCAAAAACGCCATTACCATAATTTCCTATAGATTTTGCTGTGTTTTTCCGATCCCTGACGGAGCGGGAATTCGGGATAAACCATAAAAATAAGGAAGTCATTCTCTTACGTTTGTCGTACTCGGCCGTGTCTGTCGTTTATAAATGACCGTATTTTAAAACAATTCAAGTAATTTAGCCACGAGCATATACCATTTGTGTGCCAGTTTAAATAAAATTAATAAATAAATGACGTGATTGTGGTGAATACCAATGTTGAGCGGTTGATAATTTATGCCAAAGTCAAATTATCACGTAATTGTCATACATGACTTATAGTCAAAGTCAAAGTCAAAATTTCTTTATTCAATAAAATCACAAGGATCATTTAGAATCGTCTTATATAACTAGAACTCCACTGGTGGATATAGGTGTTCATCTATTCTTTGTGTAGAATCATGTAGAATAATGAATTATCTATTTTGCTGATTTATGATGACATTGACTACAATAGGTATTTCTGAAACAAATATTCTAAGCTCGTATCTCTTCTAGCTATTTTTTATTGTAAAAGCTATATCGGTAATTTTGATAAAACCACTCGCATCATATTAAAATGTAAACAAGATTCTATATGACACAAAATGATTGATCTAAATCTCCACTCGCGATATTTTCCACCCAATTACCATTATAATATTACCCCTGATTCAAATTACGAAAATAAACGACGCACCCTTAAATATCTTGCATTTTTCGAGTTTCTCAATTTATGAAGATAATTACGGAACAATGGGGGTTTCAGGCATTTTTGTAATAGGTAGGTACTTAATTAGATTTATAGCTTTCTGGCGTCTGATTACCACGAGTAAATGATACATCCGTATCAAAAGATCTTAAACCCAAATTAACCCTTTAGCCAAAAGATCTATTAGCATGATGTGACGACCCATTGTCAAAAATAAAGCGCTCGTGGCTAGGCTTGCTCAGTCAATCTTCACTATCTAAGTTAAGCGACGTTATCCGCGGTCACAATTTGGATGGGTGACCAGTGGCAATTACACCTGAGCGCTTCCTTGCACTGAGGCCACGTTAATTAAACTGTTGGTCCTGGTTCTAGCAGTCGTTAAGCCACGACTGAGGCCTTAACGCGGCCTAAAAATCCGTCACCAAGGTTTGCCACTCACTCGTAGGTACGAACGAACGAAGCAAAAATATCCTACTTATGAGCAGTTTGTTTCTTTTGACAGGCGTCACAGCTCAGTCGGTAATGGCTCTGCCTTCTGTGCTGTGGGTCGTGGGTTCGATCCCCACTGAGAACAAACATTTGTGTGTGGAAAACATAGAGGTTTGTTCTATGTCTGGGTGTTACTATGTATTATAAAATTTGTATTTACAAAAAAAAGTAAGTATTTATGTATTCTATCAGCCATCTAGTTCCCATATCACAAGCTTTGCTTAGTTTGGGACTAGAGGGCGTTGTGTGTAAAGTCCATGAATATTTATTTATTTATTTGTATTAGGTAGCTGTAATAAATCCACACAACATCAGTCATAAACGTAAATACACTATCCAACATCACTTATTTACTCGTGTCAAGGAAATAGGTACTCTCAAAATATTAAAACTATGTTATTATCACAATATTTAGAAAACACTGTAACCAAAATACTATGAAACCTTAATACTCGAAGCGAACGTACATAAGTTAATTACAAATATTTGCAGATTGCATTCGTCAAAATATGACTGCCGATATGAAATATGACTGTCGACATGACTGCCAATTCCGGATAAACCAACGCAGAATATGATTTATTATCCAGAAGAGCTCATTTGCTGATTGCAAAGCGATCAATCAAGATTGAAACGAATTACTAAGTTCAGTCTAGACTTTCATGGAATTGCCTGAAGTTCGAAGTCTTAAAAAAACGGGGACGAAGTTATGATATAGTATGATTATGATGGTACTTGGATACTTTTCGAAGTTTTAAGGCCTTGATCACAGTAGTGAAAGTTTTGTAATATCTCTCAACATATACCGACGGTAGTAGGTTGTAATTTTCTTTATAAGGTGATGCTAAATATTTTGGCTCATCTGCTATATCTGAAATAACATTATTTAAATTCTAATATTATTCAAGTTCACGAGCAACTTCAAAAGATCTTTAAAATATATCCCATTCTCACAAAATGTTTGTTTAATTTAATCATCCGAGGTAAAGTACATATATAAAAAACTATATAATTTTTTTTGTAATAAAATACATATCCCTCATAAACGTTGGCTCTAATAAAACTACGAGCTACCATTGTTAGTCGAATTGCCAGCTGACAGTCGCATGACGTAGATTGATGCGATCAACGGAACCGGCCATCGGATTTAGGGAAGTCGATAAAAATAAATGAGTTTTCAGTGTAATTCATTTCAGTTGTTATAATCCACAGTAATGGCTTTTGGGACATCATTCATCTTTCCTATCATGATGGTTTTAGATAGATTTAAAAAGTTTTAAACTAATGAGCTTTGCGGTATTGTTAGGAAACTGACTCAAATCTCTTAGAGATACACGTTACGATTATGTGGGCTGATAACAGTTTTAAGTATCAGACAAAAAAATTAGTAATTTACGTAAGATTTACAGTTATCAGTTAGGTCCCTGCAAAGATTTTGAAGTATATTATGCTCAATTTTATTACCCAGAGTGAAACTTAAAAGATTAATTCTATAATTTATAAATTTTGTTACAGATAGCATGAAAATGAAGACAAGAAAGCGACCCTCATAGCCAAACATGGAATGATAACCGTCAACAAAACTATGACAGTACCATATCCAACCAAAAGCATATTCGAGACAACCCCACACTTATACCCCACAAAAAAGCCACCAGACGAAGAGCTTGCTCCAGTCATCAAACTTCGAACTAGGGAGGTGTTTAGTGTAGAGAGAAATACAACAAATACAAGTGATTTCTTGAGACTAGTGGAAGATTTTAGTGACTATTTTTACAGTAATGCTAGTGATATCAACAATGCGACTGTCAACGATGTGTATGACTTTGCAAACTGCAGTATCAATGGTACCTTCAACGTGTCGTGCTTCGGTAAAACTGAAGAGGTGGAGTACAATATGTGGGCATTACTGCTGCTAATATTTCCTTTCTTCACGTTGTTCGGGAATGTGCTGGTGATCATGAGTGTGGTGAGAGAGAGGGCGTTGCAGACTGTTACTAACTACTTCATCGTGAGCTTGGCGGTTGCTGATCTTCTGGTGGCTGTGGTGGTGATGCCGTTTGGGGTTTATTATTTGGTGAGTGCTAGAACTTATTAGATACTTAAATATTTTTACCCTGTGAATTCACAACAATTTTCAAGCTAAAATACCATATAACAACTGTTATATTTTTTACAAAATCTGTTTTATTTCTATTTACTATGTTTATATATCAACACTTTTTCAAATAGCCATCCATCATTGGTCCTTTCTTCAATTTTACGATTCAACGATTGCCTATATTATATTTAGAAAACATCTTTCACAGCGTACAACCGTTCAATCATGGACAGTTCAGTTCAGTGACCAAAAAATTATGAAAATCTGTTCGCGTAAGGTAGTTTTTTAAAATATACTTAACTCTAGACAGCGTCGTAAATCTGATCGCAGACCTAGTTTGAAAAAAGAACCAAGTTCAAAACAAAAGATCGGCTAACTTCAGAGCGGTCATTTATACCGACAGCTGGTTGCCATCGTATTTCTTGTTTATCCGAGTCGTTATCTGTGAAGTCTGTTACCGTTCCAAATGAGGTAACTTTCCGTTTCCTTCTTCCCCTCCGAAATGGTGTTTGTACAATGGCTGATACCGACACCTAATACGATGCCGACACGTCAGTGGACCAGTGGCGTCGACAAGCGTCTAGTACTGAATGAAAAGAATACGTTTTTTTGTAAAACTGCTATTGGTGGAGTTTGTAAAATGTATGAAACTCCACTAATATCGTATAAATATAAATATTCATAGACTTTACACACAACGCCCTCTAGTCCCAAACTAAGTAGAGCTTGTGATATGGGAACTAAATGACTGATAGAATATTTATATACTTTTTTTGAAAATACATACTTATGATACATAGTAACACCCAGACATAGAATAAATAACTATGTTTTCCATGCACAAATGTTTGTTCTTGGCGGGGATCGAACCCACTTCCCACAGCACGGAAGGCAGAGCTATTACCGACTGAGCTGTGACGCCTGTCACGTCACTGTAATAGGTATCGTGTCGGTTGTAGTGTTAAAAGAGGCGAAGTTGGTGAAATGTTATTTTAAATTAGTTGAAGGTTTGCCGTTTAGTTTTGAATAAGCTAAAGTTCCGCGCGAAGTTTTGTCCGTAAATATTTTAGGAGTTGTCTGTGTGTAATTAGCACTTCTATGAGACTAGCATGGTCATGTCTCAGAGTGATGGGACGCAGCACAATGCCACGGCCACACTGGGCACGTCCAGTTTTAGGACGTCCTCAACTTCTCAGGGGAAGTGCGCTGCATTGTTAAAAGTAGAGGTAACGGCTTAGCATAAGGTGGGCCATCAACTTGTTTCATCAATTGCCTAAAATATATTTTTAATGAAAAACGCCGTAACACGCGGATGACCCATTTGATGTTAAGTGGTACACCTTATCCTATAGCTTATTATTTTCTAGTTTCGAATCAAAAAGTGTCGTGAAAATTAATTTTTTGCAAACTACTACCCATAATTCGTTAGTAACTATCTCCAAAAAGTTAATAACAATAAAGCAAGCGGACATTGGTGAAACCACAGAGTTTTCTCTGTTCTGTGGGTGAAACTATGAGAAATATCCACAAAAACCATCAAAATAAGAAGTTGAACAATCTATTATTATGAGTCCTTTGTGTGTTTATTTTTTATTTTGCTTTCTTTTGTGTCCTGTTTTTCACGTTAAATAAATATATTTCGTTTCTTTTCTTTGAATCACATTTACCAAGAGACGTGAAGGAGCAGGTAAATTATTTCTAGTTATCTTTTATTGTAATCACAATACATGGCTTGGGCTCTAAATCTTGACTTTGTTTTGAAAAACAGTCGCGGTTTCTTGCTAGTTCTTTTAGGAAAAGCATGCCTCTTTTGTAACCTTTTTATGTAACTTTATAAATAGGTTACCTTCAGCCATGAGTACGATGCGAGGAGGAGGATATATAGGTTACAAAAAATTCAGATGATCAAGGTTAGTTCTAAAAAATGTCCAAGGCACTTCAGCCTCCCGTACATAGGCACATGGGTCTAGTCTAAAACTAAGCATAGCTATATGGGAACTATAATGTAGATTGTTGATAGAATATTTTTATACTTTTTAAAGTGGTCACTCCTGAAGATTAAATCATCTATAGATTAAATGAAATTCCTGTTTCTAATGATGTCAATACAAACAAACTACGTTGTTACGTAAGATGGTCTTTAAAACCACAGATTTCAAACCACCGAAAATCATTTGGGCATCCAATTAGAACCTAATCGAATTTCACTAGCATTGCAGCTAATTCCCACGGTGTGAGCGGTCGGCTAGTGTAACACAGTTCAAAGCAGCCTTGACCAAAGTTCCACTGAGTAGTGTCATATTGGGCATTCTAAACCACTCGTTTTGCCTGCCCCTTCACTCGCGTTGCTCGTTTCGGGGCTTTCTCGGCAAAACGACTGGTTTAGAAGCCCAATATGACTGGAAACATTGTCTGTAACTAAGTTCGTAGCATAAACACAACTGAAACTCGTGGTTTCAATCATTCTGCTATAGTCACTCTCACAATGAAGTTCGTGAAGCAACCAGTATCATTACAATTTGAAAATATTAATATTGATTCTGAAAAACACAGTTTTCGCCATGGAAAACTCTTACCGAATACCATACGTTGCATTATATGTGGTCCATCGAATTGCGGAAAAACTAATTTGATTATTGGTCTACTCTTACATGAAAATGGATTAAATTTTCGAAATGTTTATGTTTATTCAAAAACCCTTTACCAACCAAAATACATATATTTAGAAAAAGTGTTACGTATGGTTCCCGGCGTTACTTTTGCAAAGTATCATGAAAATGAAGAAGTTCTTACTCCAAAGGCAGCTAAATGTAATTCAATAATAATATTTGATGATGTAGCGTGTGAAAATCAAAACAATATTCGTGATTATTTTGCAATGGGAAGGCATAAATATATAGACTGTTTTTATTTAAATCAAACTTACAGCAAAATACCTAAACAGTTAGTAAGAGATAATGCAAATTTAATTGTTATTTTTAAGCAAGATGATATAAACATGAGACATATCTATGATGAACACGTTAACACGGACATGTCTTGGCAAGAATTTAGAGAAATGTGTACACAAATATGGAAGGACCCTTATAGCTATGTAGTTATAAATAAGGATTGTGAAAAAAACAAAGGATGTTACCGAAAGAAATTTGATACGTATGTTATGTTTCAATAGATTGTACTGTGAGCAGGAACAACAATAATTAATATGACTCATTATTTATCGAAACGTTACGTAGACAACATCGAACAGCCAGCTAAAGTGTTTTAATATAAAATTAATAATGTCGTGTAATCCTGCGCATCACATGTACTCCACTGAATATAAACGCCTAAGAAGCTTTGATTCGTGGCCTAAAGGGCTATTTCAAAAAGCACGGGAAATGGCTGAAGCAGGATTTTTTTACACTGGAAATGGTGATAGAGTTATTTGTTACTACTGCGATGGAAGACTCAAAGACTGGTCTCCTAAAGACCTACCTTGGGAAGAGCACGCTCGTTTTTTTCAGTCGTGTCCACATGTTTTAGTAATGAAAGGAGAAAATTATGTGAAGCGCATAATAAACGAAGTTTATGATGAAGTTAAAGAAGAACAAAAAGAAGCACAAGAAGATAATAACCTAACCGCACAAAATGATACAGATTTGAAATCTAGCACATCATCAATGATCTGTAAAATTTGTTTAGTAGAAAACGTAAACACCTGCTTTATACCTTGCGGTCATGCTGTGACTTGTTCAAAGTGTTCTCTGTCCATAGGTGATAAATGCCCAATTTGCAGAACGGTATTTTCAAAAATAATTCGCTTGTATTTTTGACTTCATTATTCACTTGCTCACTATAAATAGCTGAACTGTAAAATAATGTAACCATTTTCGAGAGAGCACTTAAACCTTCTTAGTGTGACTATGGAAAAAAATATAAAAAGACAAATTGTGAAAGCTGCAGAGTCTGTGAAAAAAAAAGTTCGAAAGATGCGAGATATTGAATCTGAAAATACTCATGCTTTGGAATCTGTTTTCAAACCGTTAACCAATTCTCTTAACCAAATGGCAGACCATAAAAAACATTTGAAAGAAAACGAAGTTACATTTGAAACATCAAGTCCATTAGATGCAGACAAAACTCTCAAACAGAAAAAATCAAACGTTGGTTTTGACGTATTTAATGAATTTCAAGATTCAAGTAGTTCTTCAAAAGAATCTGATGCTGAAAACGGAGATGAATCATTCAAAACAGTTGAATCCCCTTCAAGTGATTCAAGTTACGACATTTCTTCATGGTCTAAGTCTTCCGAAGCTCTATCCGATATTCCATTTGGTGTGAGACATGATCGTGGTAAGCTCATGATGGGATCAGCACGCGTGATTGTTTCTGACGATTTTATTCAAGTTGGCACAGATAAATATAAGATGACGCCTGGTATACATGAGCTACTTTTTAAAAAAGTTCCAGATTTAACCCAAATAACTAAGGAAGACTTGGGAAACTATAAGTCTATGTTACTAGATAATAATGCTCACCGAAGAGAATATGATCCACTAAAACCAATCAGAAGTAACAGAGGTCGAAAATACTTGAATATTGTAAAGCCTTTGTTCAAGTTGCGTAAATCATCAGCAAGCACTGATTCTAGTCAGCCTGACACACATCAAGGAAAAGGGTTGCCTACGTTAAAGAAATGGAAGAAAAATGTTGACTACGTATACTGGGATGATCCTAATGAATTGATTGATAGATTAAAGTTATTAATTGCTTCACAAGAAGCTGGTAATACTGGACTAGATAATGAAATTATATCAATTATAGAAGAATTGCGAGAGAGTGGTATTATTAATAAATAAGACAAAACTCCTTTTTAGTTTCATTTAAGCTTTATCCCTTATACTTACCAGTTCTTCCTAGTGAATATGGATAAATTTGGTCATCATATTCATAAACGATTACGTTTACCTGAATTCTTAGAAAACTTTGACAAAGCATTTGCTAAGGTAGAAAACGGAGAAATTGATTTGCAATCACAGCGACTAACAGGCGTTATAAGTCCATTGAAAGCAAGCGACGCTGTTAATAAAGAATACGTTGATAAGCAATCTCGATTATTAATAAACAAAAAAGAAGTTCATGACTTACTTAACGATTTTGAATCAGATATAAAAAAATATATACATCAGTTTATAGACGAATATTATACAAACATACATTTGAACACAAAAGTTCATCTAACTTCAAAAAATGAGTAAACTACAAGTGGTAAATGAAATTCATAAAACTGCACGTAAAAACTTTGCTCGCCGATCTGTAGTATTAAAGGGAATCGATGATCTATGGCAAGCTGATCTTATCGACTTTCAAAATATAAAAAGTTTTAATCAGGGCTTTAAATACATCTTAGTGGTATTAGATTGTTTTTCAAAGTTTTCTTGGGCTATTCCACTAAAAACAAAAAATAAATCAGAAGTGGCAAATGCATTTAATAAAATATTAGTTAAGACGCATCGCAAACCTGTTAATTTACAAACAGACATGGGCACTGAATTTTATAATGATGTATTTAGTAAAATTATAGTGTCTTATAATATTAACCATTATTCTACCTACTCCATAAAAAAAGCTTCAATAGTTGAACGATTAATCAAAACTCTTAAAAACAAATTATATAAACGTTTTAGTTTGAATGGTAGTTATAAGTGGGTCGGAGAGACTTTACAAAGTGTTGTTAATGCATACAATAATACAATACATCGGATAACCAAATATAAGCCAAAAGAAGTTAACCAGTTAAATCAAAATATAGTCATGAGAAACATCAAAAAATCCCAGGCTATAAATAATAACTCAAAGAAAAGTAAGTTTTGTGTAGGAGATTTAGTACGTATCAGTAAATATAAAGGTATGTTTGAAAAAGGCTACACACCAAACTGGTCTACTGAATTATTTTTAATTAAAAAAGTAAATTCTTCAAAACCATTTACGTATTTAATCGAAGATTTGCACAAACAACCCATTTTAGGAACTTTTTATGAAGAAGAACTTCAGAAAACATACTGCCCTAATGTTTACCTAATTGAAAAAGTTTTAAAAAAGAAAGGTAGTAAGCTTTTTGTAAAATGGTTAGGACTTCCAAATAGTGAAAATAGCTGGATTGAAAAACTATCAATTTTGAGATCATAAGAAGGTATATAAAATTATACATTAGATGTTACATTCGATCATTTATAACCCAGCAATGCGAGGTGAAGGACTTATTAATACTATAATAAATAAGCTACCATTTGAACTGCATTTACCTGGATACAATTATTGTGGACCTGGTACGCGATTAAGAAAACGATTACTAAGAGGTGATCAAGGAATTAATCAGCTAGATAACGCTTGTATGCAACACGACATCGCATACGACAACTCTAATAATTTAGAAGATCGCCATAAAGCCGATATAGAATTATTGAACATGGCAAAGCAGCGAATGAAATCTAAGAATGCAAGAAAAGGAGAGAAGTTAGCTTCGTGGCTAGTGAGCAAAGTAATGAAAAACAAAGTAAAACATGGTGCAGGAGCAAAATCATTCAAATCTGTGGTTTCTACAATACGCACACGTCTGAAAAAGTTAAAGCCAAAAAACAATTCTAAGGCTATACAAATAGCATATTCGGCTGCGAAAAAGCTCATCAAAACTAATAAAAATATTCGTTTACCACGTGTAATACCATTACCAAAAACAGGTGGTATACTTCCCTTGATACCAATATTTGCTGGACTCTCTGCACTAGGTGCATTGGCGGGAGGGTCTGCTGGTATTGCTAAAGCAGTTAATGATCACAAATCTGCTACAAAGAACTTTGAAGAAGCTCAACGACACAATAGAATGATGGAGTCTATTGCATTAGGAAAAGGATTATATATGAAGCCTTACAAGAAAGGCAATGGTCTCTTTGTAAAAAGTTCAAAAAACTAATGAAAAGGTTACCTGATCGTGCTCTCACTAATGTAGATATATTAAAATATGCTAGTGGTAACATTCCATATTTTACAGGTGTTTTTATGAGAGATGAATTACCAAAAAAACCGAATGATATTGAATGTGCAATCGTCAATTTAGATAGTTCGAAAAATGAAGGGACACATTGGGTAGCCTACGTTAAATATTTGGATTATTGTGAGTATTTTGACAGTTTTGGAAATTTAAAACCCCCACTAGAAATTTTAAAATATTTAAAATCTAAAAATGTAACTTATAACTATTGTAATTACCAAAGTTTTGATACGTTTAATTGTGGACACCTCTGCTTAAAGTTTCTTAATGAGTTTTGGAAAAAGAATTTTATGTAATAAATAATTGTATAAATTGAAGCGCTAGTTTTATTTACTTCATTTCCAAAATGTCTTTCACACTGTCTATAACTGGTAATACATCTACTTTATCAACCAACTTTTATCCTGCGTTACTATTTGACGGTGAATATGAATGCGCTTTGTTGCATTTATCAACATTTAATTCGATTCCTAACATCGATAGCAAAAACAATAAATTTCATTATGGTGATAATGAAATCGTAGAAATCCCGGAAGGTGCTTATGAATTACAAGATATCTCTGACTATTTAAAATCATATGTTAAAAAAGGAACCACTTTTAATTTATTTTGTAACAACAACACCTTAAAAACATTTATTTTTTGCTCTAAAGATATACATTTTGAAAAAGATAACTCCCTTGGTGTTCTACTTGGCTTTGGTGATCAAACTTTAAAACCCAATATAATACATGAGTCTCAACTTCCAGTTAACATTTTATCAACGACCGTGGTGAGAGTAGAATGTGATATTGTAAGCGGATCATACATTAATGGAAAATCAAGTCATATAATTCATGAATTTGCACCCAACGTTCCACCAGGCTATCGAATTATAGAAATACCTAAAAATATCATATATTTTCCAATCAATCAAATTAATGTTAGCTGTATTAATATCAGGTTATTAGATATTCGGAATAATTTGATTAATTTACGTGGAGAAGAAGTTCAATTATATTTACATATTAGGAAAAGATGATTGATTACAATAAATATGGTAATGCAAAACCAAAACACATCAGTGTTAAACGAACGACTCGCAAAGGAACAACTAAAAGAATAATTAAAATAACTGAAGAAAATAAGAGATTTCTAAAATTAATCGGACTTCGAAAATGAGTATTTTAGACATTTCAAGTTTACCAACTTATGATAATACCATCGATAGTATTGAATACCATTCCTACAAACCATACGTGACAAGTTTTAACAGGAACGATGAAATTCGCATACCGATCAATCAACAAGATCTTTACATATTACCATCAGCAAGCACCCTTTACTTAGAAGGAACAGTCAACATAGTAAAAAAGGATACAAAAGTAAAAGTAACGAGTGTAGAATTCACGAACAATCCACTTCTTTTTCTCTTCCAAGATATTCGATACGAACTTAATGGAGTGGAAATAGATAGAATAAAAAATGCTGGAATAACTACAACTATCAAAAATTTATTATCATTTAATGAAAATGATTCCAAAATATCAAAAGCTTGGGGATGGGATGTAAATGGAACCAAGACTTCAGGAACTTTTTCAGCTTCAATCCCACTATCCAATATTTTAGGTTTTGCAGAAGATTATAAGAAAATTATAATAAACTGTAAACATGAACTGATACTGTTACGTAGTAACACAAATGTAAACTCTTTAAAGGTTCCAACAGGAGATCTTCTTGAAGATATTATTATAAATAAATTAGTTTGGCGTGTTCCACACGTTGTGGTATCTGACAAAGAAAAAATTAATTTACTCAAACTCTTAGAAAAAGATCGTCCTTTACGTTTTGCTTTTAGAAATTGGGATCTATACGAGTATCCTTTGTTACCTCAAACAACTAAGCACACGTGGTCAATTAAAACTGCATCACAGATTGAAAAACCTAGATACGTTATAATAGGTCTTCAGACAAACAGAAAAAATTTACCAGATAAAGATATGTCGCGGTTCGATCACTGTCACTTAAGAGATGTTAAAGTATATCTAAATTCTACTTATTTTCCTTATGAAAGTTTAAACATAAATTTTGCTGACATGAAAATAGCACTAATATATGAGCAATATGTCAAATTCCAACAGTCTTATTACGGACGCAAGAGTGAACCTTTACTAAGTGCTTCTGACTTTATCGAAAAGACACCATTGTTTGTGATCGATTGCTCTAGACAAAGCGAAAACCTTAAATCAGGACCTGTTGTAAGTGTGCGAGTGGAGCTTGAAAGTAATAAAGAGATACCCGATCATACTGCTGCATATTGTCTCATTTTGAATGATTGCGTAATAGAGTATAGACCACTGAGTAATTTGGTGAAGAAATTATCATGAGCGGTAACATCAGAATAGTAGATCTGCAAGGATTCAAGGATGCACATAATAATTTTGTGATAAAGGAGTTTGCTATTTTCATCAACGGATACACTCAAACATTCATTGTCAAACCACCCTATCCATATAACTATCTATCAGCTGAAGAAAAAAAACAAGTGCGGTGGCTAGAAAACAACCGAGGAATTTTTTGGAGTGAAGGATTCATTGACTATCGAGAATTTAAGCGCACGATAATACCATACTTAAATAAGAAAAAAATTTTGACCAAGGGTACTGAAAAAGTGAAGTGGATTCAAGAATTGTGTGAAAACTGTGAAATAATTGATGTTGGTGAAAATGGTTGCCCAAATTTTATGAAATTACATAGTGATTACGAAAAGGAAAACAATATTCTAAACTGTGTACACCACAAAAAAGAGTGTGCACTGAAAAATGTGATATGTATTAAAAATTGGTGTTATGATAATAATTATGAATGTATTTAACCTATAAATAAGATGTACCTATGTTTTTTCTAAGCCACCTATGTATTTTTAAATATAAAAAATATTGTTACTTCGTTTGTTTTATTCCACCTACCTACCTACCTAACTATTTACTTTGTAAAAATAAAATACAACATTCAGATAAAATATTTATTATTTCATTCTTAAATAAAAAATTTTAATGAACTTAGTAAAATAATGATAAAAAATATCTGTAGTATTATAATTAAGACCAAAATTACAAAGTAGGTACTTACATAAATGTATAGGTAATATTCATATAATTTACTATTGATCACTCGTGATAGTTTCCGATATTTTTTTTATTATTCTCTCAGTTTGTTCCATTACATTGTCCACGAAATCGTTCACTATATATTGCGCAGAAACTATAATATCATTTTCACATTCACTATTGTTATCACTAATGTCTAATATTTTTATTTGTATTAATCTTCTCCCTCTGCATGGCTGCCGACTCACAATAAATGACGAGCGACGCAGATTGTTTTTGCGACGCTTGTCACGGGTTTCACTGCTTATTTTCTTTTTTGGGGTCCTCCTTGAACGTTTTAGAGTTTTCTTCAAACTTAGAATTGGAATTTCGTCCTCTTCATTGGGGTCTTGGGCACAATGGAATAGAAGGTCTTGTGTTTCTATCCCAAATATATTTTCTTGGGTTTCTTCATCGTTTCTGGGTCCGAAGCCATCCATTTTCTGAAAAAAATAAAATAGTTATTAAACTGAACAAAAGCTTAGTTTCGCTCTACAGTGACAAACCAAAAATCCAGAGTTCAAAACTTACCAATAATAATGACTGCTCGTGATTAGGATCGGAAGCCGATGTGCGCGCGCAAGCACGGACAGCAAATGAATAAAATAAGTACCTAATGATGTTTCTACCTACTGAAAACTTCTGCAAAGCTTGCAAAATAATGTTTAGTACGTACAGCCGATGCGCTCGCACCTGGCATGCTTTGTTCTCTTTCTAAGAAATTTTATAGTTTTTTATTACACACGGTAGGTACCGCTCGCCAGTCTGTTAAAAACTTGGCTTGACACGTTATCACGTGTCTAGACCTACTATGTCATGCTTATAATGTAACAATGTACAGTCAACGTTAATAGTAAAGGTTTCATTTCAATATATTATTATTCAAACTAAGATTAAAAAATCAACACTTTGTTTAAAAAGTATTACGATGAAATGAATGAAAATTTCTTAAAATAGACTACCTACTTTTCATACTAACTGTACTTCAGTAATTAGGTAGGCTAATTAAATGGGTAGGTTTTTTAAAATTAAACTACATAATATGATTGAAAACTTTTATTTGGTTTAGGTAGATAGATAGTAGATACTTATCTATAGGTACTATTATATTCTTAAAATTAAGTAGGTACTTACAACTAAAATTTATGATAGGTACCTAATTAAAACAAAACCTTATGGATGGATAGCCCAGTGACCCCAAGCCTGGCTTGATATTTTATCAGATAATATGAGACGTTTATCATCACCACCAGAAAGTACAATTTTATTTACGGAACGTGTAAATATTTGATGTTTTATGCTCTTAAACAAAACATTCTTTTTGCGTAGTATATCATTAGATAGCAATGTTTTCCTGTAATCTGATATATCAAGATCTCGCACAACACTCGTCTTCACACCTTTGGCTTTTCTTATAAGACTCTCGGTATTTTTAACACAATACAGCTTAGAGCGTAATCCAACAAATTCCGTTATAATGTTTCCACTCATTTCATCTTTGAACAGTCCCGGCACTTTTTTATTAATTATAGGTAATTCATGAATGTTTTCTGGAGAAAAGTTACTGGTATCAAAATAATCGATCAAGTGATTTTTTAAATCTTCATAAAAATCGCTTGTTTCAATGTGATAAATGAAACTATCGGTATCAGTGTAACACATCTGCAATTGATCTCTATAGAGTGGTTGAAACACGGAATAATGAAAGTCATACATGTGTGATTTAGATAATTCGAGTACTGTAAAGCCTATATACAATGGTTTGTCTAAAACAATGTGGTCAGGTTTCAACTGAATTGCTACTAAATTTTCTGTGAAAACTGAGGCACTGTGGAAATTGGGCCTAGCGATCAACTTTTCAGCATTATTTGTTTTCTTTGTTCTATTGCTATTATCAGACCATTTATTCACAAGTTGTACGTTGACTTTTTTTTTATTGTTTTCCAAGGTTTTACCAAAAACGCTGTTATTGAGTAGTTTGAAAAAATCCTGTTCAAACGTTGAAGTAGCCTTCTGTCGCAAACTTGTATTTAAATCAATATATTCTTTTAAATAAGCACTCTGTTGAAATGTAATAGCGCGATGTATTTTTTTTAGAATCAAACCATGCTTAATGCATGTTTTCAAATGCACGTAATGTATAACGTAATAGTATTTGTCATACAAGTTTGGAATGAGTTTTGCATTTTTTCCTCCCGGAGGAATATCCTTTTGTGGACAAAACGGTAAATCATTGTGTTTGCAATGTAATTCTTTTGGATATAGTAAATCTACTTCAAGAATGTATCCATGCTTAGCATCATCCGGAACGCTGACAATATCTAACTCATCAATTTCTGTTTGATTTAGAAATCTAAAGTTTGATAATGGTAGAGTCTGACACATACTATAACCATATAGATTATTGCAGTCGATATATACAATAAAAGATTCTGGCAGTAGCGGATCATGTTCTAGAATAAATTTATTGTTAGCTTTTGCATATCTTTGAGAACACATACATACGCCACCTCTTATGCCTGATTGAATCATATCTATGATAGCAAAATCGTCAATGAGCTCTAATTCAACACCTGTTCTATAAAGCATAGCATCGAATGATAAACTTGGTGCTGTTACATAAAATGCAGGATCCAAGTGGTAGTGATGTTTACATGTTTTTCGAAAATTTTCGAAGATGTCTGTCAACAGCAAAACATCTGTTTTTAAATATAAATCTGTGTATTCTCCTAAATCATCGATATCAAACTGAGTCCAAACCGACTGTGCGTGAGAGTAATCTTCATCTGAGATATGCTCGTTGGTAAGAGAACTATAAAAACATTCTTTGCTAGGTAGAGATTGCTCATCATAACGCTCCCATGTATTCATATACTCGTAGGGGTAAATACCTTTGCGAGTAAGAAGGTTAAACTGTATATCGTTTGGAAAACAGTTTTGTAAATTAGTAAAATCAGAGGCTTCCATTGTTTTAGCTAATTTTTCTAGACTTGTTCCTAAAAATTTGAAAGAGTCCACAAATCGCAATTGCACAAATTCGTTTCGAGAAATCGGAATAAACTTTGTAAAAGAGATGTAATTTTCTTTTGTTTTAGGAATAATTTTTATTGACCCAGGTGCTTCACCTAGTTTTTTTATGAATAAATGACAGTCATATCCAGCCAAATTATGGAAGAAAATCGGCACAAATTTAGGAAGCTTGTACTGCAAGTTACAATAACTGTGAGCAGCGCCACGGTATCGACCTGTCAAATGACAGTGATCTCTAACTTTATTTCCAAACATAAAATTCTGACAAATATGACATCGAATAGAGTTTTTAAAATGTATTTTATCAGATTCGCTGTAAATAATCGGCATGTTTTGAGACAAAATCGTATGAATGTCTCGAGAATCATTGTAAATAGAAGAAACAAAATGATCGATACAATCGAGTCCTCGGTATGACACAAACTTGTTATATACAGGGTCAGTAGAACAAACGATTTGGTATGCGAATGCTACCGGCACATGTTTTTGCAAAGTATGTGTATGAGCACCTTCTGATCGTAGTTCACGGTCTGCCACGTTTTCTAACATTGTTTCGAAATCCGCATATATTATAAATGGAATATCTTGCTTACGATCATAATTTTTAAATTTAATTACCGATCCTTTCTCTGGTAATACGGTTACGATACCATTACAAGTATGGTTTTCTACTTCATCATTTGTTGTGAAAAAAACTAAACACGTATCGCAAAAGTATATTTTTCCATGGTGTTTTGTTAATTGGCATCTAATCAGTCGTGACAAATCTTTTATAAGACAATAATGCGCTGTCGAATTATTTTCTAACAATAGCAAGCGAATAACTATTTTGCCATCAGTGCTACTCTCTGATTTATACAATGGTCCTATGACTGTCCGTTTTTTTAAACCGTAAATAATGAAGCTTAAGTGCGGGTTGTTTTCCTCGAATATTTTTATATCCGAAAACGTAACAGGATAAGACATGTTTTCGATATTCAGAACATCTCGAAAATGTGGATAAGATGAAACCCTATCCTGATGGTTTTGAACTGGATATAATGCAGCAACCACACTCCACAAAAAGCAATAGTTATCAGAATTACGAATGTTGACACAAGCTTTTTTTTTCTTTATGTATGTCGGCAGCTCAATGAAAGTGTTGCCTCCAAGTGGTTGATATTTATTCACATTGATCTCTAAATAAGTACAACTCAAGAAAGCCCATCCGGAATCCCTATCTTGAAACTCATCAATTTTGGTTCGTAATGTGTTCGCAAGCGATGTGAACAATGACTCAAAATCATAACTCTGGTAAATTGGAATATTTTTAGTGCCAAATGATTTGATATCTTCTTCATTATTTTTAAACATTAGAAATTTAGCGTAGAGCTCAAAGTTGACTTTAATACAGACATGTTTTTTTAGACATTCATTAATAAGAAGTTCTAGTTTGTTTCGGATAGACGATAAAAAAACGTCCACAGAAACTTGATCGGTGTCTTGCGCGGTTACTTTGTATGAAACAATTCGGCTACGGAATGCTGTCGATATAATTTCAACACCATCAATGTGTGGCTGACTCGAGCTACATTGTTTATGTTTGTTGCTACGCAAATGTCCTACCCAGGCCCTACGTCTAACAGATGTGCTACACACTTCACAGAAAGGCATATTTGTCTACGTAAATATCGTAATAAAAACAAAGTTTTACAACATAATTATCTACTATTCAGATAATAATAAGAAAATTTTTAACAAAAACTTTAACTAAACAAAATTATGAACCTATTAAAATATTGATTAATATTTTTTTAAATGCTAGTAAGTAATAAAATTATAATGTGTAGCTACTATCTACTACGTAAGTAGTAAATATACATACATGTAGAACGATAAGTACCTACCTACTTTAATACTTTTAAAAAAGCAAATCCCTAAACCAAACTAATACACCGATGCTTTATTTAGCTTGGTTAGCAAAAAAGGTAGGCGTTGAATTTTTAAAAGTTTTAAAACAGATCGTAAGGAACTGTTGCAAGGGTTCCCATTCGGGGCTTTCATCATCCAAACGAAGTTTAACGGAAGTAAGCGCCTTTTTATAACGCTCCTCCGGCGGCGTGTTCTCTACATCGATCACGTTGTAGAATTTAAGATCACAAAAAAAGTTACCGTGACCGATGGCGACAGTGCGGCGACTCTGGCCGCCTGAAACTCTCGAGGTGAACGATGAGGTTAGGACAGAGTTTCCTCGCTGCCGCACTCCTGCCGAGCTTGATTTCTCTTCCGCCTGAAGAATCGTGAATATGTCACGCTTCGATTTCTTTGGCCTGTAAAGAAGTAAAAAAGTTTTATATAAATAAATATTCATAGATATTTAACACAACATCCAGTCTCAAATCAAGTAAACTTGTATTTTAAGAACCTAATAATGTATGAAAGCAACCTATGTTTACCATCACACAAATGATTGTTTGCAGTGGGAATCGAACCCACAATCTACGATACAAAAGATAGAACTATATCAACAGAGCTGTGATACCTGTCTACGTAAATAACCGGCCTGAACAACTAGACTGTTCAACACCTAATTACGAAGGCATAAATTGATAGTGTAAAAAAATATTTACCATGGAAGTTCAGCTTCAGGTTCAAAGAGAGATGTCGAGGGTTGGGATGCGAGCCGACTCGCAGCAGCAACAGCAGCAGAGTTAGCGGGCGCAACGCGCCGCTTAGTAGATTTCGCCTTTGACACCTTCGGCTGTGGTGGCGGCTGCTGCGGCTGCTGTGGCACAGATGCGGAGGAAAATTCGTACTCGGTTTCGCAGTCAGACCTGAAAATAATTAAATACACCTTATACCTGATTTTTTACGAAAACTTAACCTAGGTAAAATAAATCTGTAGAAACTTACGAACATTTTAGATGATTTGGTGGTACTTGGTAGTGTGTGACAGACGGCGGGCGGCTCGTAGAATTGGTGACTGGGCGGGCGGTGACGAAGAATGATAACAGAGTGAAGATGTGTCAGCAGTGATCACTCAAAGAATATTGTGTAATTTTTTTCTAATTTTTCACAATTTTATACTCCAAAATTCAAGCGTCAGCGGTTTTTATCCCAGTTCTAAATAGTAATAGGTGTCAACATCGACAACATAAACAAATCTGAACCATATTTTGTACGACAAGAACGATTTAAATATAAAATTTAGGTAAAGCTAACAAACTCAATAAGTCAAGCAATTATCACCCTTATTCCTTGGGAAAGGTATTTTTCCGATTAAATCGGATTCTACAATTATTCACGCATAACTTAAACATACGAAAATGACTCATATGTGTTAATACTTAAGCTTCATGCACATGTTATATTTAATTTGGTAATACGGATGCATTGTCATACCTAGAGCTGTGTACACACTCTCAAACAAACACATGATTTTATTCATATTGATTTCATTCTTACTAATAAAGCATAAACGCATTCGAAAAATCTTATATTCACTTTCTTGTGTTTAATTAGTTTAAATTGTGCTGTTGGTTTTCTATAAGTAGGTATATAAATCAGTGAGTAGCTATGATCACATTTTAACTAGGGTTCCTAACATTCGTTACAAATTCTTTGTATGCATGGCTAGGTGGCTATACAAAGTAAAAAAACCATTAGATAGTAGGTAAGTAGGTAATAATCATCGAACAAATTTAATCAAAAGTCAAGACACTGCCTAAGAATCTAGGTAAGCAATGCAATACGTTTGTTGATGTAAAGTTTATATTTAGGCTGTTTGGTTTCCTACTAGTAAATATAATATAATATTAAGATGAATGTACCAAAACATAATTTCTTGCGTTGTTTTTAAATTCTATTGCAACAACTACATAATATTTGATAGTTAGTTGTTAAAATATAACCCTACCATGATAAATACCAAAAAAAGTAGGTGGGTAAGTACCTAGAATTTTTTTACATAAGCAATATTTAACATTATTAAAGAGAAACATTAAATAGGAAATTAGGTATATTATAAAAATCTAATTTAGAAGTATAATAATTTCTAGTAACTTTTATAGTTACCTATTTACCTATTAAACAAACTTTAAAAGTGACTACAACATGAATTTTTTGCTGATGTTCAGCGTTTGATGTTACGGTTGATACGTTGATAGTAAATTCAGACTTTTTGCTTTCTGACTAGAAAAATTACTATCAATACCGAATATTCTACCTGCTTAAATTAATGTTACTTATATGATGAGCAGCAGCACTTATTGAAAAACAAATCATAATAGTAATAATATCCATTGCGTCAATTAGATAGAGTAAAGTTCATAAATATTATATTCACAAACTAGGTAGGTAGGTACCTAGTAAGTTTTTTTTTTCCACTGATACGTTACCTAGTTTGAATATTTAGCAAAGGTAGGTATTTTAAAAAACCAGGTTCTGTTCCATATCTATCTACAACATAAGAAACTTCTTTCTCAGTATAAGCTTAAACTGACGACTCCGCATTACTCGAACTGTAATTGTAGCGTGTGAACGAGTTTAGACATGTGCGTCAAGTATACAATACACGTGTGGTTCTTACTTGTGATGCTATTTGATCATAAAGTTATTAAATTGGTGATAAAAATAAGTGAATTGCAATAAATGTAAGTAAATCATAATAATTAACTTTTACGATGTTCAAGTTTTTAAGATGACCTAGAATTTTTGCTCTCGACTGTATTTCAAATAAAATTCTTAATTATTAGATAGGTACATTATCATATTATAATGTGTTTTGCTTAAATGATTATATACAGTTCGTATCTATCCGTAATTTTCTTGTAGGAATATGTATTGCTATTTTGTAATAGTAAAATATTTATTAATAACTATTTATTATTATTTTTACAGATAATCTAAAACCCTGGACTACGAGTAGTACATACTACTAAAGCAGAAACAAAACACCATACACATAAAAAACTTCATAGGTAAGTCTTTTTAATTACTTACTTAATAAAAATTTATTTTGATGTACATAACTTATTTATGCTAGGTAAGTCTACCTTAAACTTCATTCAAATTGTAGTATAAATGTATGTACACCAAAGTTAAAAAAAACAGATGCCTAGAAAAGAAAAGTTTCTTTAAATAGGTACCTTATAATAACTTATCTGTGAATACAAGTTATAGTAGGTATTTAAATTTTATAATAGGTACCATCACAGCCTAATAATAAATAATATGAGAGTGGTACCTACCTATTATTAAATAAAATAATAATAATTGTTGTTTGTTCCAGGTATCTCCACGATGTGGATGCAGGAGTATAAATTGAAGAAGAAATATTATTAGATTTATTATAGGTATTTAGTAAGAGATTATCTAGTATCTAAGATGTAACATTTGATATTCAATTTATAATTATTCATAGGAACCTTCAGTTATTAGGCACAGTAAAATATACTTAGGTAGTGGTAATAACTGAAGGTTCAGATATTGTTTCTCTGAGTTAATTATTTCAAAGGTAACATAAAAGTCGCATCTATTAGGTAAATGGATGCGCGGTAAAAAGTCACATCTAGGTATATCAGATGTGCATTGGTAATTGGTATTGGTAATGGTAATGGTAAACGTAAGTATCCTTGTATTTGATAGACAGATAGGTTGTTCGAATTAGGTAGATAAAACATGCAGTGAGAGGCAATTCGTGAATTTCCCAGCTGTGTATGTTAGCATCATAGTCGGTGAAAGATAATCCTACCTCGGGCTTTCAGGGTGTTACTTACCACGGTTCACCCAACCAACTTGTGTTTGCTATCATCTCTGGGAATAGTAAAGAATTTCTCAAGCCGTATGTATTACATAGACATCTTAATTTTGATAGGAAGATTAGACATGCAGTGAGAGGCAATTCCTGAATTTCCCAGCTGTGTATGTTAGCATCATAGTCGGTGAAAGATAATCCTACCTCGGGCTTTCAGGGTGTTACTTACCACGGTTCACCCAACCAACTTGTGTTTGCTATCATCTCTGGGAATAGTAAAGAATTTCTCAAGCCGTATGTATTACATAGACATCTTAATTTTGATAGGAAGATTAGACATGCAGTGAGAGGCAATTCCTGAATTTCCCAACTGTGTATGTTAGCATCATAGTCGGTGAAAGATAATCCTACCTCGGGCTTTCAGGGTGTTACTTACCACGGTTCACCCAACCAACTTGTGTTTGCTATCATCTCTGGGAATAGTAAAGAATTTCTCAAGCCGTATGTATTACATAGACATCTTAATTTTGATAGGAAGATTAGACATGCAGTGAGAGGCAATTCCTGAATTTCCCAACTGTGTATGTTAGCATCATAGTCGGTGAAAGATAATCCTACCTCGGGCTTTCAGGGTGTTACTTACCACGGTTCACCCAACCAACTTGTGTTTGCTATCATCTCTGGGAATAGTAAAGAATTTCTCAAGCCGTATGTATTACATAGACATCTTAATTTTGATAGGAAGATTAGACATGCAGTGAGAGGCAATTCCTGAATTTCCCAACTGTGTATGTTAGCATCATAGTCGGTGAAAGATAATCCTACCTCGGGCTTTCAGGGTGTTACTTACCACGGTTCACCCAACCAACTTGTGTTTGCTACCATCTCTAGGAATATTCAAGAATCCCTCGAGCCGTGTGAGACATACAATGAGAAATAAAGAAAAGTAATGTGCGTTTTTCAAGCTCACCGAGTTTCTTGCCTGTTCTTTCCTCGGGAGAGCGTAGATTACGAACAGGCAGTAAATTTTCAAAGTATTAGCCGATAAAAATCGGGTATACATGATAGCATTACTAACGGTGAGAGATAATCCTACCTCGGGCTCTCAGAGTGTTACTTACCATGGTTCACTCAACCAACCTGTGATCGCTATCATAATGCCTAATAAAACTAAAATAATTTAACTGATTAAATTCACAAACCGTAATTTTACTCGGTAGATTAGACATGCATTGAGACACAATTTGCGAATTTTCTAGCTGTATGTTAGCATCACCGTTGGTGAAAGATAATCCTACCTCGGGCTTTCAGGGTGTTACTTACCATGGTTCACCCAACCAACTTGTGTTTGCTATTATTGAACAGTAGAGAACGCGTGTTTGTGCTCTCTGAGAATATTCAAGAATTTATCGATCTGCATGCTACGAACTTAGTTAGGTACAGACAATGTTTCCAGTCATATTGGGCTTCTAAACCAGTCGTTTTGCCGAGAAAGCCCCGAAACGAGCAACGCGAGTGAAGGGGCAGGCAAAACGAGTGGTTTAGAATGCCCAATATGACACTACTCCACTGGCCTGCGACACAGGTTATATGCAAATAGTTGAGTTACTTTGAAATGAAATAAAATGAAAAAACTTTAATTGACAAAACACACAGTAACAATAAAGAATCATGGTATGCACGAAGACACGTCGACCTATACTGATGGACATAAAACTATTGACGGATCAGGGGGGTGGTTCTGGGTATGGCAGAGTTTTTACTCTAATAGGGATGACGTCAAATTTTGTTCGAAAACTGGTTTCTCCTACTAGTGAGAGGAGTTTTCAACGCCATTTTGACGTCATCCCTATTAGAGTAAAATCTCTGCCGAAGTGAAAATTAGGGTCCGGAGGTTATGTAGCCTGCGAGATGTCTTACGTGAAGTAGCACTTTACGACTTATATAGGTATGTAGGAGTCTAGGCATACTTATGGTTTGCTCATCAGACGGCCTGTCACTTAGACGAATATATTTGATAGTGTAGTATCTATCAATTCTGAAACAAAAAGATATTTTTGTTAATAAAATCATTCGTCACCATTCGAGAAAATTTAACCCGAAATGTTCTCAAATGGTGTAGAATGGCTCAAAAGTACTTTTAAGGATACCAGCTGTTTTTTCACATCCTACGTCAGGTCAAAGTTCCAGTGGTCTACAAATTCCAAGGGATTCTAACTTAGCACTTCTTAGTTTGCCAAAATTTCTGTTTTCAGTCACTATAGTTGGACATCCGACGCTATCTGTTTGTTTGTAAATTTATGTTTATAGTTAGAAACTTTCGTTTAAAAGGATACGAAGTTTGAACTGTATACTAGTTTTATAAGGTAGAATGCGGGTTCGATTCCACTGGGATAAGATTGCTTGATCTATTTATTGGTTTGATTAATCTCAATAACATACATTCTACGAGCATCTTTTTAACCAACTTCAAAAAAGGAGGAGTTTTTTTATGTTTGTTACCTCAAAACTCTGATTTTTAGTTATGTTTACGGTCACTAGAACATTCCCAATGAACTGCCATCATTATCATCATCTGATGATGAACCCAGTAGTCGAATTGAAGTGGGTTTTTCTAATTTTTTTAAACTTATACATTATCATTTTTAGATTCGTAATTTTAGCCAACGATAAGATATTGTTTTACCAACCATGCTACTAAAGAAGGCTCGTAGAGTATAGATTCTTGTTATAGAGCAACGAGTTACCTAAACCTTATGTACTTAGAGCCTAGAAAGATGAAACCAAGGTAGATATAATGTAATCTCTTCCTCTGATTGGCCAGAAAAAAAAAACTAAAAGAATCTGGTCCGGTTTTTTAAGTCGGTTATAAAATAAGGCAATTTTTATAAAAAAAAATATATTTTGGAATCATATTTTTATCAGTTCTTTGTTTTTGTCTTCATGCTTATAATTTTTTTTATCCTAAGAAATAGAAACTCAATAACCTTTAGTCGAAGACGGAGAAAATTTCGGCCACTTTTTTATATAGAAAAAAAAAAGAAACACTTTGATGGTAGTAACATTTCTAAAAGTCAAATTGCATAAACAGTGGCTCATTTGCGGGAAACCCAAGGTGTTGTTTACCATCACAAGCGCAAGATCTTTAAGCTTAGTACCTACATTCGAAGATTTATCATTAATTCTCCTGAATTTCCATAAATGTTGTCAAGCATCATGTCAAATTCAATACAGCCTATTGAAACTGCCAAATCTTTTAGAGTCCTTTACAAGTAGAATCGAGACATCCTGGCGATCATGAGATGGAGCGAATTGTTCGAAAAGGTACAAATCAGGGCTGACTCCTAAAGCCATTGTCCCGTGAAAGACGTGGGCCTGAATGAAAACGTGTGCGCGTAGAAACATTAACAATAAAACCTACACATTTTACTGCTTTAACTCCTGGTTTTCTAAAAGTCGGTGACTGATATTTATTGCCGTAAATTTCTCAAACGACACTTAAATCATAGTCCTTCAAATCTCGTGTACATTTCGTTTTTATTTCAACATACCAATACAGAATGCACACTAGGTGTATATAATTTGTGACCGACAGACACTGTATAAAAAAGGGCTCACATTTTGAATTTAAATCTAGTCCTATGGAAGAACAAAACATTATTGTTTGATCTAGGCAAGAATAAAGCCTAAGGGCGTCTTGCACCAGAATCACTAAACGTGTTTAACAGCTAAATCGATTTAAATCTGACGTATTTGTATGACTTGACAACTCGCTAAATACTATTTAAGAGTTAAACGCGTTTAGCGATTCTGGTGCAAGCCGCCCTTAATGCAGGAGGTAGAGCTAGCCAACTGGAAAGTTCAAAATGGCTTTGAATTTGACATTTTGATACTCGTTTATGTCACTTTCCATCTACCACAGAACAGGATAGAAGGAACATCATTTGATTATTGTATTGGTAGGTACCCTAACAGGGTTTATGTTTGATACTCTACATACTTTTATAACACCTGTTTATGCAACATAAAAGCGCAATAAAGAATTGAATTGAATTGTATGAGAACCGCTGTCGCCGGTTTCAACCTCACTTTTTTATTTTTCCTTCGCCATCCACACTACGATGACCAATGGGTTAGCCATTGGATTAGATAACCTTTATGAAGTACTTTAACTATGTTCTGTGCTATTACCTTAATCATTACAATTGGTCTGCCGGTCGTGGCGGGTTGACTCAAGCCTGGGACTATAAAATAAAGGGTATTGAATTTGATACCTCGTTTGACTCTGTTAATGGCGGTCAATGCTTTTACGAAACTAGCTTTACACATGATGTGTTTTACGTGAAAAATCCCATCGATTCAGATACAGCCAGCCCGTAAAACTTTTAGGGGGCCCATGAATTTCACTAACGTCGTAAAATATTTGTAATAAAATTATATTTGGCGTTTATACGTCGGCCATGCGGGAGTTTTTGAGATTCTGTTTTTATAGCCGTATCTTTTAGTTTATTTTATTTGGAAAAAGTCTGTCGAATTTGTTTTACGATTACCCAGGGCATGTTCAAAATAATTTATTAGCCCGCTACCTGTTAAATTTGGTTTATCGTTTACACAGAACGGGTAAAATGAATTAAATTCTTTGATTAACCTCGATTTTTTTAATTCAGACAAATCGTAATATTCTTAGTAGGTACCGAGCTAGCTATTTGTAAGTGAGATAACAAACTATTGTAACTAGTTCAAATTTTCAGTAAAACTCTGTCAACCGTAATTACGTTTGGCCTACTTTTCTTGGCCATGTTTAAATTTCTAAAAGAGCAACAAAGAGGCCTTTCGTTAACCACACCGTGACCTCCCCAGTTTGAACAGACCGAATTTATTATCCCTTAACCCAAACCAAAACTCAAATAACACCTTCGAAGCTGTTATGCTAATTCGAATGAAAATAACCCCCAAAAATACCTTCAAAAATAGCCTCCACTTCATTACTGAAAGGCGAAAGAGCGGATCCATTCAGTAGGGGATGATTCACGTTACACCGTGCCGAGACCGAGCCGTAGACGTATCATCTATTGAATTTGAAACTTTAGTTGTGTGACAATACAGCTGGTTCAGCTGGCGAGATGGGGCGACGATCTGCGAAATGTAGCTGGCAGACACTGGATGAGAAGAGCCGAAGACCGAGCTCAATGGCGCGTCTTGGGAGAGACCTACGTCCAGCAGTGGACGAGTAAAGGTTGATAATGATGATGACAGCTGGTTATCGCTGTCCGTGTTCGAATCAAGATTCAGCCGTCACTATTTTTCAAACAAACGAGTTTTACATTTACGAGCGTCAGGGGTAGTTTTTTCAGCTATGCTTCTAATAACCGTTTGATGTAGTGCCTGTTATGATCAGCAACTATACGGTAAACTGTCTTATCCACATGATCAGTTTATGTAGAACCTGACTAGAAGAATATAGATATAGAAGAATGATATAAATATAGTTTATTTATTCATTACATAGCACACAAAAAGTTGTACAAAACAAAGACACTAATGAAGAAATTACTTATACATAAAAGAAACAGCTGATAGAGTGTCGTTTTGGTGTGCTAAAGCAGCACAACGGCCTCGATTCAGCATATTCCTTAGCCACTGGAAGGTAGCTAGGCACTGGTATACTGCCGAGACCATAGACTTACAGTGAGGATAGTATAGGTATGACGTAAAACCTTTTTAATAAAACATTTTTCATAGTTTCCTTTATCGTCAAAAGCATCGCATTGCACAAAGTTCTTCAAAGAAGAAACAAGCTTTAGATTCTCGGCTACGGCTCGGCTCCAGCACGGTGAAGCACGAATCCTCCTCAAGCGTCAACGACGTAATTTGATGTCAGCAAAACAGATTCCGCGGTCGACCCCTGACAGGCGGACATGCTGTTTGACCGCACAACGCGTAGGCTGCGTATACGGTGCTGAGCGAAAGCGGTACTAAGATCCACATTCTACTAGCACAGTCAAGCAAACCATTACAGCTCTTGAACTGACAGCCACTGGGGTGTAATGATTTCCAAACGATGACTGGGAACAGGCAGAAGTACCGGCTAATGCCTTAATCTGTTTTTTTTTACAAACGTTTGACCGCAATCTCACCACATGGTGACCTGTGAAGGTCCAGCTGTGTATTTCTTCTGTCTGCAACTGCTGTAAAAATAGATGATAATGCTCAGCAAGTATTAGGGTATCATTTTAATAACCCTTTTTAAAGTACTTGTTGAAACCAGACTGACAATAGGTTAGACAGATCTCACCATGTAAAAGAATTGAGTATGAATTTTTCTCCAGCACGAGCGGTGTAGTCTTCTAGATAAATTCTTCAGCAGGGGTATGCCAAAGTTGAACTGCAAAGTTTTAAATCATGGTCAGTTCATACTAATTCATAGTTATTCTGTGACTAAATAGTGACATTATGACGTAATTTGATGTGTTTTCGCGCATATTTTGCTGTCAAGTGTCTAAAAAGAATGATCACGTGGTACAAAATTGTACCACGTGACCTGAAGAAATTACACTGGGCAGTGTAATATAACTTGACAGCAAAAGATTGGAATACAGGGGCCAGTTCTGTCTGATCCTGTCTCTCATTATAATCCATCAGTACTGTCTACGTAAAGTGCCCCTAAAAGCTCGGAAAGGCTCAGACAAAAATACCTTTGCGTCACAACAGGCCTACAGCACTTCTCTTCTGCTTATTTAGAGAGGCCGCTGCTGACACCGCACTTCAAACATAGCCTAGCCATATTCGGCACATGCCTAAGAGAACAAAACCGTACCCAAATCACTTTATACTTTACTCCCGAAGGAAAAAGAATCATTTTCTTTTGCACGCAGCTGTGTCCAAACTCATTTTCCTAATTGATAAACCGGGTAAGCGGTTTTGCGATGTATGCGCTGAAGATAAGGTGCTGTTTCGTATGTGGCAGGTTAATTGGATAGGTTAGGTAGTAATTAGGTGTTTGCAAGCAAAAACTCCGGTTTGTTAGGTTTTATTGCAAGGGGTTAAGGGGTGGGGGTAAACCGGAGGGGGTAAATTGATTCAGCAATTAGTTTTAAGCTCGAATTTCAACGATACGATTATTTAAAATTGGGTTTGGGTGTTTTGAGTTGCATGTATATTTTTATTTTTTAAAACTTCAATATTAAAATTAAAAACAAAAACAAAACTAAATATACCTACGATTTGTCCCCGAGGCACGGTAGACATCCTCCCAGATATCATAATATTCATACTTACTTACTAAAAACAATAAAAGTAGAAAAAGTTACGATCTATCTCAATGCATTTCAATAAAAATCTGTTGCTCATTTTTAATTGAGTGAGTTTCAATATTCTTATCGCACGCCAAAGAATACCAGTGTCTGCTCCGAATTAAGTACACCAGGGACCCATTAAATTCTTGCTGAGAACACTTCACTCAATAATTCCATTAGAGGGGTAGTAGAGGGGTAGGTAATGGGGGTACCTACTCGATCGGAACTCAATTTCCCAATATTAAGATCGCGAATGTCTTTGGACTAGGGGTAGTTTTATAACTAGCTACCCTTACGTTTGGGGTAGCTTTTTAAGTTGACTCTAAGTTCAAAATTATTTTCAAAGAAATTTGGTGAAATTTGTAGGAGAAAGATGAGGGGGAAAAATTGTATACATATAACATTTCTTTTTTAACCTGGAGTCTAGATGTAAATGATAATAATAAAATAATATAAAGCTATGTATTCTAAGTATGTATTTACAAAAAAAAAGGCATCTACTTAGTTCCCATATTATACAAGCTTTGCTTAGTTTGGGACTAGAGGGCGTCGTGTGAAATGTCCATGAATATTTATTTATTTATTTATTCAAGAAAAGTAACAAATATTTTAGATCTAAATGTGTTTCAGCTCCACATTTTACTTTTTAAATTGTTAGCCAAGAGTAAATAATGTAGTAGGTACAAACCCTCTGACTGTATCAGAATCTATCGTCTGAAAAAAAGATAGCAATTACTTACAATAGAAATAAGCGTGTTCAAACAAATTGTACTAAAAGTTTAAATATTTGTACAACTACAAAGTGTTCATCCAGACCATTAACTCTGAAACTATGATCAAACAACTTCAAGTAAATCAATCGAAAATCTCGACTATAAGTTCTTTGGATTTGATTAATGTCTAAGTTAGGTCATTATAGTTATAATTTATGTAAAACTTATGTACCTACTGAAAATAAAACTAGATGGCGCTAGTAAATTGGTCCGGTGGCTAGCGCCGTTTTGGTGAAAGTGTGGTGTTGCGGCTATTGCATTGTTTATAACTCTTCTGGTTATTGTTCAATAAAGTCCTCTTGGGAACGCGACCTTTTACAATTAGGAAAAGTATCCTAATGAAAAAAGATATAAGAGCGACGTTTCAGCTGTCATACAACGTCCTCCGTTTTTCAGTGCCTCTACCTTTAAGCCCACAATCAGAACATTTGACTCGACGCACGTCCCCTGGGAGATCAATTGAAACTCGGGGTTTTCAGTACCTAATGAATGTGTCTCCTCCGAGACTTCTGTATTGACTGTTGATTATTACGGATTAGAGATCTAGCATCAACATATTTGACTGTATTCATTAGGGGACAAGGTTGAAGGATATGTAGCGAGAAGCGCTTTATCTTTGTATACCTAATTTGTAGTGAGACTATATTATCGCGTTACGCCTAGTCAAAACGCGAGTAAAGATCCTTTGAGACTGAAGTTGGTGCGATAGATGTATAGATAACTCTTTATTGATTACTGACGTGTGTTAATTCGTCCAAGTTACTGACATACTAAACACTAAACCTAATGTTTAGATGCCTGATCGGCTGGACTAGAGAAACGTGTATACCTACTAACATCCTTGAAACCTAGCTTCCATAAACAATAAGTATCTTTATCTTTATCACTGGTTGTACAAATACTGGTTTTAGGATATTTACGTGCGACTTGCATTAGTTTCTGAAACTAGAAGTAGGTAGAGTTAACGAAGTTTAAAGTTATGTTCAGCGCGCAATAAATTATCTCGCGACACTGATACCTAAGCTAAAGTCTTGCTAAAGTTTGTCTGTGTTTGCATGTTTGAACGCTGGCACGATACCTACACAATAAAAACATGTTATGTCTTCCTCGAACAAAATACCGTTCCCACCTGCAGCCTTACTCTTGACAGCGATTCCGATCGATCGGTATTGAATTTATGGCGTTTCTTACTCTTCAATGCAAACCTAGCGCCAAATTAGTTTCAATACAGCGTGTAGCTACAATGGCGACATTAAATTAACCAGCGTATCCGGTATCGCGTTTTCAGAATATAGACATATTTTTTATTTCATTAAACATAAGATTTATCGAAATAAATCAATTTTCTTAAATAACGCCTCGGAGCAACCTGTACGTATGAGCAAAGGTCATCTGTCGGGTTCACGGGTCATAACCGCGTATGAAGAGCAAGAAAGTATTGTTAGAATAGAATAGGATACCCGAAATTGCGACGTTGTGCATGAAAGGGATAGCTAACTGCGCTCGCCCCAAGATTGAGGAGTGCCGCCGCGCGCCGCCAGCGCCGCCCGCTCGACCGACTCGTCCTGCCTAGCCAGTGATACGCGGGCCGGTGTCCTTGACACACTTTATTTTAATAATTTTGCTAATTATCTACCTATTCTGAATGTTTCGCGAAAAAGACGCTTGGTTTTGTTAGTTTAGCTTTTCTATTCTAAGTACCCAATCAGGTCTACGTAGGTACAGCGATAAAGACGCTTTGATTTATTATTTGTTTATCTGTCTACCTTTGTGACTAGGGAGCGGCTAAATGAAATGTTTGGTGCTCAGTGGATACTGGATAGGACGACACGACACGGAGCTCTTAGGTGGCCCAATGCCACCTGACCTCACGCCCCTCGATTTTTTTATGGGGCTTTGTGAAAGACGACGTTTATGCAAAAATGCAAAAAGCCAGGGCGAATATTCAGCGCCGCCGGTTACATCTTTGTGTCCGACGTGGTGGCGGCGGCGGCGGCGGCGCGGCGGCTACATTGAGAACTTGAAGATTTAATAAGTGTAAGGCGCTAGGTGCATAGGTCACAACAATAAAATTAATAGTAAAGTGAACAAGGTGAAGTGAAATTATTTGATTTCCTTGGTGTCGCTTGATTTCCCCGCCCCGCGCTCCGCCGCGCCCCGCCGCCGCCACCGAGCCGCCCAGGCAGGCGCGGGCGCGGGCGCGGCTCGGTTTGCGACGTTGCCGTTCAATGCAGAACACGTAGGTAAAGACACTCAAAGGTTGATTAATTTTTGTTGCGTATTTTATTATTAAGTTTGTTTGAAAAATTCGAAATTTCTATTTTGGACTTTCATTATTTTTTTATTTTTTTTATGAATACTTATAAGTAGCTCTACCCGTGTGTTCATTTAATGTCGCCATTGTAGCTACACGCTGTATATAATGGGTGTTACTGTGTATTATAAGTATGTATTTACAAAAAAAAAAGTATATAAGTATTCTAACAGCCATCTAGTTCCCATATCACAAGCTATGCTTAGTTTGGGACTAGAGGGTGTTGTTTGTAAAGTCCAAGAATATTTATTATTTATTAATATTGTGTGGGTATTGAATGAACTAACTGCCATTGACATTGCATTATCAGATCTAATAAATATTTTGTACTCAGGACTCTGTTTTGGTAGCATGAGAGTCGCGTAATTGTGATAAGTATTGCGTGGTAAACATGCGAAAATTCATCGATTTTGGATTGTGATCTACATTGTATTGGAATTTTTATTTAATTCAAGAGTAAAGCTGCTAAACCACCTCTGCGTGTAATTAATTAATATTACATAATTAACAGTACGTCAAGGTGCAGGTTCATTGATAACACGCCCCACGAGGCATCGCACTGCGTCCAGACTGAATGTTTATACCACGTCACAGAAATAAATAAATAAATAAATCCATTTTACAAAAGCACCTGCTACTTTTTACCAAACGCTTCACCTCAAGTGATACCCGTAGGACTACTAACCGCTGTTATAAAGGCATTACGCCTCGAAAAGCGAAAAAGCTCGAGAAGGGGTTTCTCAATACGACGCCGATCGAATAAAACCTACTGTTGAGTCGTAAAGGCGAAGGAAGCGTTGGTTTCTAGGAAGCGGCAACTGCTATATGACGTCCGTTTAAAATGTATTCAAGTTGTAATTTACCACGTACATCAAATTCAAATTCAAAATCTTTATTGCACTTTTATGTTACATAAACAGGTGTTACAAAGGTATGTAGAGTATCAAACATAAACCCTGTTAGGGCACAGCAATTAGGTTAAATACTTTAATATTAGGTGGCATATTTTTGCAGGTACCTACATGACATGGTGGTGGTTTTGTCTTCATCTGATGTGGGTTTTTATGCCCGCTATAACCAGAAAATGCGTAGATTTAAGAGCTGTGACTTTAAGAATGACTGAAAAACACTAAATAAATGGTACCTCAAAATTTCGACAGGCATAATCTTAAAAAAATATTCAGCAATTATTTTTGGTAAGTACCTACTTATTGTTTTAAAATTAAGCTTTTACCATTTTCTTAAAGCTATGGATTTTGTTATTAAATATAATAAATAAATCGCCTGAGAAGTACAATGGGTGGCCGTGTGTAGCTCTGTAGCGATTTCTTCCAGGCAACTTTGAGCGTTGTTTAGCTCCAAAACAATTAAACATTATTGTAGAATTTAAACGAGTGCGTAAAACATATTAAAAATATACACTAAAAATTCGTGCACTCAAAATTTAACTAAATTGTTTCTAAAAATAGTACGAATGCGAGTCTAATGAACTTTACGACACCACTTTCCAATAACTAATAAAATAGCGGCAGTAACATAACGGGCTCGATTGGTTAGGAATAAAAGGCGTTGGGGTTCCTTTCAGGAGCCGTCGATAAACAGGGACTTTACGCTCATTGGTTTGTTCTTGTGATGGACGCGGTCACGTGGTGCAAGGGATGAGGGAATATCAGTTTGTAGGCCAACAAGCATAATCACTACCTACTCACAAGTAAAATGTGATTGGGAATAACAACAATATATAAAAGTATATAAGTATTCTATCAGCCATCTAGTTCCCATATTACAAGCATTGCTTGGTTTGGGACTAGGGGGTGTTGTGTGAAATGTCCCTGAATATTTATTTATTTATTAATATTGCAAACTGTCGAATTAAACAAAATGTCCTACGCAAACTGATTCAAACGCTGTGGTATTTAGTAGTTTCTAAAAGAGTTTTTTTCAGTACGGTATGTCACCATGTATCAGCACTTTTAAATATAAGCACTTCTGGATGGTAGACATTAATACAGCGGTAATACTTTCACGGGTGAACTCTTTTACAAAAAGCTATAAAATTTGAGATTTTATAGCACAATATAGCTATAATATTGTCGAAGCATTTTCATCCATTCAAAAAATTCTGAAATAACGCGTAGTAAATACACATGTCCTATTGAAAAAAAATTCTTTTAACATTATGATGTTATTTAACTTCAAACTCTTATAATTTGGACCAAGCCACAAAGCTACACCCGCACCCTCTACAAATGGAAATGACCGCTCGTATTTATGGTACTCGTATCAGTTCTTAGATTTGCGCTCGATTTGTCCACTCCAGAGTTATAAGCTCTTTGGTTGTCGATCGACTTCGGTTGATTTGAACTTTGGAATTGTATATTTATTTGGGTTTGAAACTATGAGTAGCTGATAGTCAAAATATAATACAAACAACAACTCGGAACAAACACTTGCAGATAGTGCAAACATCGCGGGTAGGAATCAAAACTTGCGCCCTAAGATGTCTCAATCGTTGTTTTACAATTCGATGTGAGCTTTTAATCATACAACTAATTGCTCAACGTCTATAACTATGCATTGCCTCACTGAGCCGTCTACTGGAGACGTTCCCTGTGATGCATTGCACTGCACCCATCACGGGTTTTTGTTTTTAGCTTTTTGCGGCTATGATATTACTGCAGCCTTCTGGCCTATTGTGATCGCCACTTGTGTAAGTACCACCCCTATCTGGGGCGTTTATAGTTCACCACTAAATCCTGCAGCTGCTAAGAACTGAAGGATTTTCTTAGGGGTGAGATTTTTTAGCTCATCTGGGCAAAAGGACAAAGGGGTTAATTCTCATTTGCGTGTAATAGCACCGGCACCCATAACCCTTCAAACCGGAACACAGCAATATAAATAAATAAATAAATATTCATGGACTTTACACACAACGCCCTCTAGTCCCAAACTAAGCAAAGCTTGTGATATGGGAACTAGATAGCTGATAGAATACTTATATACTTTTTTTTTGTAAATACATACTTATTATACATAGTAACACCCAGACATAGAACAAACATCTATGTTTTCCACGCACAAATGTTTGTTCTCGGTGGGGATCGAACCCACGACCCACAGCACGGAAGGCAGAGCCATTACCAACTGAGCTGTGACGCCTGTCAATATTGCTGTGCATAAGCCCTAAATACCAATAGTTACGTTTTTTCACCAAAGTCGTGGCAACGCAGCGCTTCATAAATTCATTTGTGAATGTTATTTTTTCACGTTTATAAAACATTTTCCCGCTGTCATTATGGCTGGGTATTGACACAGCTTATCTGAAGATTTGCTGGTTCACTGCAAAATATTACAATACAAAAAATGTTTTAACTTCCATACATTTTACTGAACAGTGAACTTTTAGGCTCTACCCATACACGGGTAAAGGTAATACTATAGGGTATTTTTTTTCTAGCAAGTAAGAACACAGTGTAATAATTAAATCAAATAGCTCCAGCTCTGTTTCTTTTATGTACCTACCTATATCTACCTATATTATTATCTATACCTATATTATTCTTCACTAAGTGGTGTCATTGTTTTGTACTTTTTTGTGTGCTATGTAAATAAAATATGTGCTATGTATATGTGTGTATTTATTTATAGTAAATAAATAAATGTCTATGTCTATGAAAAAAAAAATATTAATAGACCAGATAAATGGTACATAATTGAGCTGTGTCGTTTTAACGCTACCTTTAGCTACCATTAAAATTGATTTACTCTTTCATTTTTGTTTTGTTTGAGTTACTTATCTTTACGGCTATTATTTATCTGTGGTTATAGGGGCTTGGATGTGCGATTAATATACTTTTGAATACTCTTTTCAGGAACAGAGCCAGATGTTATAAAAGATTTTTTGATAAAATGTTTTTTTTTGTAGGATTTTCATTGTTTACGAACAAAAAAAGCAATTTTAAACGTTATTTACCTACACAGATCACTAATTAAATAATGCCACGTTGACAACAAAAGAAAACGTAAAACGACAAGCTTTATACATCGATAAATAATCTGCTCTATGTTAAGTAAAAATGTTCATCTTATACCTATCAAAATAGGAATCCATCTACTTATTTATATACAAAAATGTATCTAAACCAGTTTATTTATGTTAAAAACTGGCCTGCCTAGGAGAATTCCCAAAGGTCAGGCATTGGATGAGCTAAGAACTTTACACCTAACAGCCCAAAGCCTTGCATCAAAGCCAGAAGATCACTCACCACTCAGGCACTAAACAATTTGCATTGCAAAACGAAATGTATGCAGATGGCACTAAGATAGAAACCTTGAAGGCTTTCAGCCTCAATTTCAACATGAAAAGGGTAAATAAAGGGAATATTCTCTTATTCATTCTCTTATTTATTCTTATTATTCTTCGTGCTGTGGGTCGTGGGTTCGATCCCCACTAAGAACAAAGATTCGTGTTTGACAAACATAGATGTTTGTTCTATGTCTGGGTGTTACTATGTATTATAAGTATGTATTTACAAAAAAAAAGTATATAAGTATTCTATCAGCATCTGGTTCTCATATTACAAGCTTTGCTTAGTTTGGGACTAGAGGGCGTCGTGTGAAATGTCCATGCATATTTATTTATTATTTATTTATTTATTTATTAAAATGTAGTCAAATATTTTTTAAATTTTGTTGGGACATCAAACATAAAGACATTGACATCTCAACGAAATCTCAATCATATGTATTTCTAAAAGATTTTAACATCAAAGGTAGATGAAAATAAATAGACTGTATTCTCCAGGCATGGTAGACAGTATTGTATGGCAAATCTCTGAGTACTTAGACCAAGTTTAAGGAGATCCCTTTGAGGATACCTAGATTCTAGGCATTAGTTTTTCTGATCTTGAGAATGAAAAGGGACTGAAATTCTGCAAATGAAAAAAATTACCAATGAAATTGAAGCACGATTAATTCCCAAGACATCTACTGAAATCTCGGATCTCTGAAGAAAGAAAACCGAGGCACGTTTTTTTTATTTTTTACAATTTGTTTATTTATTTTTAACCTTTGAAATAGGTATTCTATGACTTTCCAATGATGCAATAGAATATTACTTTTCAAGACTTCGAGCTTTCTTCAAACTAATGTTTTAAAAATATTCCTTGTGGAATGGAAAATAAAAAGAAAATAAATAGTAGGTAGAACGCGGGCTCAATACGCTATGCCGCATGCCGTTCAGAGTCTCTTAGAGTAGTATAAGCTAGCTATAGAATATGGACGAGATACCATTCTACTATAAACTAAACGCCTCAATAGTACCTACTGCTTACTAGCAGGGTGATTACCTCTACGCTTGATCAATGGTCAGTGACTGACGTCAGCATAGGTGAGAATTTAACTACTGGAACAAAAAATCCCATTAGTTCCATCAATAGAACTAGCAATGTAACTAGTGGGAATGAACCGAAGATGTTTCTTAATGTTCACTCAAAACGGGATATTTACTATGATTTGTGAATTTGATTGGTTCTCGAATATTTCGGCACATTTGCATGCACCATGATCACAGGTCGAACTGATGAATATCCCGTTTTTAGTGAAGGTTATGTTTATAACAATGATAGTTTCAAAAATAACGAATGGAACTCGTTGCCGTCTTGTCTTTCCTGAGAATTACAACCTGGGTCATTTCGGCCTCATCGTCACTTACCATCAGGTGAGATTGTGGCCAAAGGACATTCTATCTTATGAGTATTTTCTTGTTGTCAAGGGTAGATACAAATACCCTTTCTGAATGAATCATCTAGAATTATCCTATATCCTAGATGTAAGTGCTTGTTTATAGTACTTATCCAGTAGGATCCAGGGAGGTTAAAGGGTTCAAGTCCATCCAAGAACTTCCAAGGGACTAAAATTTGTCAAAGCAAACCCTTATAGCTGGGTCTATCCCCTTCCAAATAGAAATACTAAAATCCGTCACTGTGTTTGTCAATTCATATCCTAGCCCATTATATAGAACATTATTACTCTCAGGAAGTTCTGAAATAGCTACTTTGATGTAAGCAAACATGCTCCGCAATATGGAGATAGTTAGTTGTTAGTGGAAATGAATTTTTAAAATAGAGAAATATTAAAAGTCGCGGAGGAAGATATAAATTCTAAAATTTTCAATTTCAGTTCACGTAGATTTTATGATTTTATTTTATGTAGCTAGTACCTACATATTTATAAGGGCTTTTTTGATTTACTTCGAAACTATTTGAAAATCAATAAAAATTATTGTTCTAGATACATTCTTCAAAATATAAAATTTTACTTGGTTATTTTAAGCGCAAATATTCGATTCTCACTTTTATTATGTTACCTAAAGATTGGCTGGGGTGGTCTAAAACCGATAACGGCATACCGACCCATACCGACCACTCGGTTCTGTATGTTAAAAAAAAATTGGGCTCGTCCGGGATTTGAACCCGGGACCTCTCGCACCCTAAGCGAAAATCATACCCCTAGACCAACGAGCCGCTTGCGTTTGTAACAAAAACAGTATTATCGTTAAAATCTACTAAAGTTATGACAATTTTATAACCAACGCGTGTTTTACCGATTTGGTTTCAGTGGCAATAAATTCAGTATTATCAGTTTTGATAATTCATGTACACAAGCCATAAACCAATGATCATAAAACTAATTTATTTGTCACGAATTCGTTCCCAAAATTAGGTTAGATAGTAGATTTCCTTTAATTTGCAAAATCATTCCACTTATAATACTACTATTCGACTCGATTCAAAACGACCCGAGTATAGGTCGGTTGGTAGGTACAGTACTTACCAATAATTAATCCGTATTTATTATAACGTGATAAAGTTATATCTAAGTAGGCTGAAAGAATGGAATATTGAAGAGGAAGGAGAGGTATTACTACTCTGGACAAGCTTAAACACATCCAGACCTTTAATTTTTAAGCACAGACTTCTTTTTTACCACAGAATAAGTAGAAATAAGTGTACTCTGCACGTACTTCTCTAGAGAGGTCAAGTGACCCTTAACACTATCTGATAGGTACCCGTTTTAATCTTTTCATTTATGATACCAGCTACTCTTGTTAGTAAGTACAAATCAGCGATTCTTACTTTTGCCTAAACCAGTTCATAAGTGACGGTGGTGACGTTAGCTACATATACGTCAGCACATAAAATCTAGGTCACCTCTCACCAAATCTTTAGTCTTGTTAAAAAATTTAGTCTCACACGCAGCTGGCTCGTTGGTCTAGGGGTATGATTTTCGCTTAGGGTGCGAGAGGTCCCGGGTTCAAATCCCGGACGAGCCCAATTTTTGCATAGTAAAATTTTAACAGTACCTAGCTACTTTTGCTTTGACCAAGTGGTGACCTAGTGAAGTTGAACCAATACGGGTCGGCAGTTCCCGCGCTGGATCGTCGACACTTTGTGATAGAAAAAGTGCCTAAAACCAAACCCTTCATATCAGTGGGTATAATGTGGGTAATCATCAGGTTGTAAATGATGGTAATCAAATCTATTCAGAGCTATAATCAGTCAATTGACCAGTTTTATCTCACGCTTCTTAGGCACAGTACAGTACAATGTAGCTGGCAGACACTGGATGAGAAGAGCCGAAGACCGAGCTCAATGGCGCGTCTTGGGAGAGACCTACGTCCAGCAGTGGACGAGTATAGGTTGATGATGATGATGATGAGGCACAGTACCTACTTGTTCTATACTTCTAAAATTATCAAAGTATTGTTGCCTTATATATACGGTCTTATCGCTAAACTCAATCTCTACATCTTTTGGGCAAAACAGACTAAAAAGCAACTTTTTAAGTGAACAAAGTTAATCCAGGCCGAAATACTGGTTTGCTGGACTCTTTTTAAAATAAGAATGACAAAACTCTGTTTCCAAATCAAAGCTCAAAATAAAAAAAGCAAATTGATAAAAATAATAAAGTTTCAGCGACCGGCACCGCAACGTTTGTCTAACTATTAGGTATAGGCCCAAACTGATATCGGAATTGGATAAACACAGTCATGGATATAAACTGAATATAAAGCAGACCAAATATTGATTTGAACTGCATTGCATACATTCAATAACGCTTAGAGGCATCGTCCGCTAAAACGCCATTGTTTTAACAGCTTTTCTACAAGGTCACAAGGGGTTTCTGAAACTTGAAAACCCAGATGACTTTTTTACACACAACTAATGTTATAAAAACGGCGTCCATTTGAAGTCTATCCGTATCCATTGTGCTTCTGCCCCCGTATGCCAATCTTTTGCTGTCAAGTTATATTTCACTGCCCAGTGTAATTTCTTCAGGTCACGTGGTACAATTTTGTACCACGATCATTCTTTTTAGACACTTGACAGCAAAATATGCGCGAAAACACATCAAATGACGTCATAATGTCACTATTTCGTCACAGAATAACTATGAGTTAGTATGAACTGACCATGATTTAAAACTTTGCAGTTCAACTTTGCAGTTCAACTTTGATTGGCATACCATGTCTGAAACTAAAAGATTCGGGAGTAGATAACGACCTACTCTCGAAGTTGAAGCTAGAGTAGTGACATAACTAAGTTCGTTTCTTACCCGCACTTGCCACACCAAGATGGTTGAAATGTAGATGACATAATTAATTGAGCTTTTTGCGTCGCAACAACAAAATAGTACTAAATAGCCATACTTTTCCTTACCTTCCTCTCGTTTATGACAGAGTAAACATACACTAGCAGTAGCAGAATGGTGACAACAAGTCGCAAAAGCCATATTTTTTCAAATAATTCACTCGACACTGGCATCTATCGAAATGACGGACAGAGGCCATGTATAAGAGAAGAAGAAGTTTTATCAACAATTTGCATTCATATTTCTTTGATTATCCGAAATAAATTTATATTTGATTTTGATACAACTTAGAATATAGAAAACACAAGAAGCCGCATTTGACATAATTTGTATGAAGGTTTTTGTCACCAAAATGCTATAAAAATGTTCCCGTGCGCATCATGTTCGCGCAGCCCAATGTTGCACCTACAAAACTATTTCCCAATTTTTTGGGGTAATTTTTTTTTGTATAATGCTGCTTACCTACCTAAGTAGGAGGTAACGAAATAGAGATTTATAAATTTTATTAGAAATAAGTACAAACCTTAATAGAGATTTATAAATTTTATAAGAACTTGTAAAATTAATAAGTATACAAAAGACTGCAAAATTAATAAGACTTACCTTACTTGGAAAAGCTTCATTCGTTAATCGTCTTAATGATAATTTCGTAAAATAAAAATATTTTTCCTCAAAATGCGCCGAACAAATAATACTCCTATCTGACGGTATCCAATACTCAGGACGTGTTTTTTGAACGAGTTTTGTCCATTGTTCTCGTCTGAGTATGTCAGCAGGAAAGCTAAAATTTCACAAATATTTTTTCAAAATAACAAATGTAGCGCTCTATGATTAAAAATATCTATTGAAATACCTATGTCTAGTCACATAGTAACACTACACTGATGTGTAGTCACATAGAGATTAATATAAATTTTGTTGGGGAAAAAAGTGTTGGTGTTGTTTGCAACATTATTGAATTGATGGTCATTTTTCTTTAAATTGATGATTCCTTATCAAATAGAGACTCAAATGTGATACTTACCGATGATATGTTATCCCATCTACTTTGTTTTTAGACCCAGGCCAATTTTTGCAAGTGGGAACCACACACGTCGGCATAATTGTATAAAAATATGTTTGGCATTGTAGGTGTCAATGGCCAGAGACTAAATGACACAAAGTACTCCATTATGGTACACTTTTATCCATGACAAAAAAATGCCTATACACTACATCTGTACTTTCTATAATCTGTGTGATAAAATAAGAAGTTGAAACTTAAAAATTATGAAACACCGCTTCTTCAGTGGATGGTAGGGTTGGACGTTATACGAAACAATGTCCGGCTAAAGTGTGATTAAGAATTGACTAATTACGAGTGTATAGCAGCCCATTCCGGTTATTTTGTGTCAATAATAAGCAATCGTGTGAATTAGAGGTTTGTGCTTTGTTTGCTCGGTTCAATAAACCTCAAAAAGTAGGCTGAATGAAAGAACTGCATATTGACAAAAATTGTAAAAGGACAGGAATGCCATTCAGCAGGGGTATGCCAATCAAAGTTGATCTGCAAAATTGAACTGCAAAGTTTTAAATCATGGTCAGTTCATACTAATTCATAGTTATTCTGTGACTAAATAGTGACATTATGACGTCATTTGATGTGTTTTCGCGCATATTTTCCTGTCAAGTGTCTAAAAAGAATGATCACGTGGTACAAAATTGTACCACGTGTCCTGAAGAATTCACTGGGCAGTGAAATATAACTTGACAGCAAAAGATTGGCATACGGGGGCAGTACTCAATACATTTATTGTTTTCTTTCCATTTGTCAATACTTATGCAATAATCACGTAACCGTGAGTATCTACGTGATCATATCATCGTAACTGGATCGATTTGGATAAAACTTGGAATAGGTTATAGTTCGTGATCTGGAATAACTTGGAAACTTCTATCTCGATAGATGTAGTAAAATGGAATGAAGATTTACTAGCGTCATTATTTTTACTAAATATTACAAAAAACTTAGGTAATAAAATACAATAAACCGCCCCGATACTTTGCGGTTCAGTGTGAAAAGGCCTTATTGCTCTGTTTTGATTGAAAAACTTATAATTACACCAACCTCATTACAGGGTTGTTAATTAATTAATTAATAACGGAAATTTAAGTTATTTGTTACTGAGTTTTAGCGGTAATTTTGTTTTATTGCAGAAATTAAGTGCCCATTTTAGATGCTAGCCATTTTGTGTAATAATTTTTTTTAGACATTACTAGTTTCCGACTGCGACTTCTTCCGCGTCCGGTGTAATCCTGTTGATTTTCTTGAATATAAAGTAGCCTGTGTGTTAATCCAGGTTACGAGCTGTGTATAATTTAAGTTTCATCCTAATCGGACTAGTTGCAGCGTGATTGGATAAGTATACGTTTGACCACAAACAAACCTATTCACTTTCCTTTTGAAATTATCTAAATTCACAAAAAAAAATATATTAAAAAAATTTAATTTAAATTAAAATTTTTGAATTATTTAAATTCTAAGTATTCGGAAGCACAAGCTAACAAGGAATCTCACTCGTTAGCGGTCTTTATGAAAAATGATGAGTTAAAGCATTGGTTAAAGCGCTTAAAGTTGATTGACTAGTAAGATTTCAAATGGCGAATTCGAAACCTCCTTCGAAAGTTTTCGATATCAATCTGAAAAGACTTTCCGAATGAATTAGAATATCCCACAATCTAAAAAAGCATATTTATGTAAATGAACATAATTGATAATGAGGACTTTCTTACTCATAAACAACTTTTTAAAATACTCATTAGCGAATTCATCACGTGTCGGCGACTGTGTCATAAAAGTGAAAAGTAAGTGATAAGACAATGATATTTCGAGCAAATGTAACAGCGGCTCGTTGGTCTAGGGGTATGATTTTCGCTTAGGGTGCGAGAGGTCCCGGGTTCAAATCCCGGACGAGCCCAATTTTTTACAATTAAAATTTATTTTTCTATTTTCTCGATAATTTTATGTACTCAGTTGGTTTTCACTTTGTTCTAATTACGTAACTCTTTTGCAGAAAGAATGCGTATGTGCTAAATACAATTTAATGCCTTTGATAACACTCTTCCAATACAAGTTATACCTTAGAACTTAAAAGAAAAGATCCCAACTAGATTTATTTTCTAGTTTATCAATACGTTATTAAAACCACTTCATTGTTAATGTTTTAAAGTCCTAATTATTACTTAAGTATAGAAATGTAAGGGTTATTAGAGACAACATTATTCGTGTGATATGGCAATAAAATTTTCAAAATGTGTAGTAAATTATGTAAATTATAAGCACTTATAAACTATTAAAACTAAATTATGGCAGCAAAAATGCATCGTTTAACAAAATGCACAATACTTAATGCTTGAGTAGCGCTTATCGGTATTTCCGTTAAATTTTTAGCATAAAAAACTTTAATGTTTAGTAATAACTAGCAAAAACACTAGGGTCTGCTTAACTTGAATCAGCTGTTTGTGGAAAATGAGCTCTGACGCAACTGGTTAAGGTTTAAATTAAAAGCGTTTTATGAACATCATAATGTAGTTCTGGATGAGAAAAACCGAAGACATGGTACATCTGAGACCTACGTCCAGCAGTGGACCAATACAGATCGATGATGGTGAATTTGATCAAGCAAGATTGAACTGTAGTACCTTAGATTTAAGGTTCAATTTAGCTTGATAAAGATCAAGGACAATGGCAGTTTTGGAATTGAAGTGAAACTGCCGTAGTGATCCTATAGATTGTTCTAGGGTATCGTAAGGGTAGAGGCATGTAGAGCACACTCGTACACTATGAAAGTGTACAATTAGTGCCTGGACTTGGCACATGTACCGGCTAGTGTGGGAGCTGGTCGTAGAAAAGAGAAAATAAAAAATTCATGGCTTTTTAACCAAACATACCAATTTTTTTAACCTATACTGTCCCACTGTTGGGAAAATGTCTCTCCAATATCCTTCCAGGTTTTGCGCTCTTTTGCAGCATTTCACCAAATTCCACATTTTAATGATAATTCCAGATGTCCCCTTGAGGCATAGCAATAGAACCTTAAATGTCTACGACAAAAAGGCGTGGTAGTTAATTGCTTGCAAGCAAAACAGTGTCAAAAGTGGTAAGACATGAAAGAGAGCATAAGAACAGAGTATGAACCAGTATTTTAATTTTTTTTTTAATTTTTATATTACCGAAGTTTTTCGTGGGGTGTCGTGGGATGTTAGCGGCCTGTTTTGCCAGCCGTCCTGTCTGACAGGAGGTAGAATGGGATTTAAATTCGCTGACAACCCACAAACTCTCACCAGTGGCTCCCAGCAGCTGCCTTGCATGCAGCGGCCACACCCTGGTAACCACATCGGCTTGTGGGCTAAACCTGGTGAGGGGGGACTTACTGCCTTGGCACTAAGTCCTGACGGACGGCTGACCCCCGTCTAGTGCAATGAACCTCGGCCTTTGGCAATCCACCCACGGTGGCGAGGCAAGTCGACGACAGGGCCTTAGCGATCGTCGACTACCATTTTAACAAGTATGCCCAAGGAGGGTTGACGTCAGGCAGGCGGCCGGTCATAAAACTACTAGCCACAACTTAAACAACATGGATTTGAACAGATATGGAATGCGCGATAATGTTAGGGCGTACCCCCGAGGCGACGCGCAGGTGCAGCACCCGGTGCCTGCGGGAAATGGACAAGGGTTGTCGTACCAAGGACGGGTGCGACGTAAGAAGCTAGTCCGGGAAGTAAGAATGAGGATGGCAAGTTGGAATATAGGAACGATGACTGGAAGAGGAAGAGAGCTAGCGGATGTTTTAGAAAGAAGACGGATAAATGTTGCATGTTTACAAGAAACGAGATGGAAGGGTACGAGAGCTAGGGAAATTGGAGTGGGTTATAAGTTCTTTTATTGTGGAGGTGATGGTAAGAATAATGGAGTGGGAGTGGTTCTAGATAAAGACTTAAAAAAGTGTGTGACGGATGTTAAAAGAGTGAATGATCGAATTATAGTAGTTACAGTAATGTTAAATAATTTAATAGTGAACATAATGAGTGTGTATGCGCCGCAGGCTGGATGTAAGGATGTAGTGAAAGAGAAGTTTTGGGAGGATTTTGATGCTGTCTTGATGGGTATCCCACAGAATGAGGATATCTATATTGGAGGAGATTTCAACGGGCATGTAGGAAGAATGAAAGGAGGATTTGAGAATGTACATGGGGGATGGGGTTTTGGGAATCGAAACCCGGAGGGCGAAACACTGCTGCAAGCTGCCACCGCTTTTGATTTAACGATCGCTAACACCTACTTCAAAAAAAGGGACGAACATCTTATAACCTACAAAAGTGGCAACCACAACACCCAAATTGACTACTTTCTTCTCCGAAAAAGTAAAATTTGCGCAGTAAAGGACTGTAAAGTCATTCCGGGTGAACCACTAGCGTCACAACATCGACTGCTTTTAATGGAAGTGAAGATGACCTCACAAACAACCACATTTAAATCTAAACCCCCACCAAAAGTAAGATGGTATATGTTAGAGAAAGAGAACTGCGCAGAAGAATTTCGAAAGAGTGTGGTTGATAAAATGATTGAGATGGATGATAAAATTGAAGGAATGTCGGTGAATGAATGCTGGAATGAAATGGCTTTGTGTATAAGGAGTGTGGCGAAAAACGTTTTTGGTGAGACAAAAGGCAAGGGTAAGATTGATAAGGATACATGGTGGTGGAATGAGGATGTGCAAAAGGTTTTGAAAGAAAAAAAGAATGCTTTTAAAGACTGGAAAGGTGTGAATGGTAGTGACTCTAGGTTGAAAGAACAAAAAAGACAGATATATGATGAATGTAAGAAGAGAGCTAAGAGAGAGGTTGCTATGGCGAGAGGTAAGGTCCAAGACAAGCTGTACAAAAATCTTGAAAGCCCCCAAGGACAGAAGGACCTTTATCGCTTAGCGAAAACGAGAGAGAAGAATGCTAGAGACATTATACATATGAAATGCATAAAAGATGAGGGTGGAAGGGTTTTAATGCAAGATGAAGAAATCAAAAATCGTTGGAAGGGATATTTTGAAAGGTTGATGAATGAAGAAAATGTTTGGAGTGGAAAACTAGAAGACGTATCAATGAATTTGGGTTTGGTAGAAGAGATAAGTATGAATGAAGTTAAAATGGCTATACAGAGCATGAAAAGTGGCAGAGCGATTGGTCCAGACGGTATACCAGTTGAAGTATGGAAGTTTTTGAAAGCGGATGGATGGAAGTGGCTTACTTTATTCTTCAACAAGTTGTTGCATGAGGAGGCGATCCCGGACGAGTGGTGCAGCAGTTCACTGGTGCCTATTTTCAAAAACAAGGGTGATGTACAGGACTGTAACAACTACCGAGGAATAAAGCTTATGTCACATAGTATGAAAGTCTGGGAGAAAGTAATAGATAGAAGAATGAGAGAAGAGTGCACGATTACCCAGAACCAATTTGGTTTTATGCCAGGACGGGGGACAACGGATGCAATATTTGCTTTACGCCAACTCTGCGAAAAATATCGCCGTGCACATGAGAACCTGCACTTGGTGTTCATTGATCTAGAGAAAGCGTACGACCGAGTCCCCCGGAAAGTCCTGTGGTGGGCTTTGAAAGAAAAGGGAGTGCCAGGTAAGTATGTTAGGCTTGTGAATGCGATGTATGCAGGAGCACGAACGAACGTCCGGTCCGAAGCTGGCGTCACTGACGAGTTCAATGTGGCAGTAGGCTTGCACCAGGGATCGGCTTTAAGCCCTTATTTGTTCCTCCTCGTAATGGATGCTTTGACATCAGACATACAGGAGGAGGCACCCTGGTGCATGCTGTTCGCCGATGACATCGTTCTCGTCGGAGAGCAAGCAGTTGAGGTACAGAGCAGACTGGGAAAATGGCAAGAGAAATTGGAGAAAGTTGGCCTTAAGATCAGCCGCACTAAAACAGAACATTTGTTCTGCGACTTTGGTGGCTCCTCCAATTTCTCACCAATTGCCTTAGATGGTGTAACCCTACCAGTCTGCTCCGACTTTAAGTACCTTGGCTCGCTTCTCCAAAACGACGGTAATATTGACCGAGACGTTAACAATAGGATGAATGCGGGATGGATGAAGTGGCGACAGGTCTCAGGGACGATATGCGATCCGCGAATGCCCCTTAAGCTTAAGGGGAAAATTTACAAGACGGTAATTAGACCTGTCGCGATGTATGGATCAGAGTGTTGGGCAACGAAGAAGACGGATGAAAGGAGAGTGCATGCTACTGAGATGCGAATGTTAAGATGGATGTGTGGGGTGACGAGGTTAGATAAGATAAGGAATGAGTATATCAGGGGAAGTTTGAAAGTGGCGCCTGTTGTTGAAAAGGTGAAGAGTGCTAGATTAGCATGGTATGGACACGTAATGAGGAGGGATGAAAGTCATATCACGAAAAAAGTTATGAACATGAGTGTGACTGGGTACGCAGGTAGAGGAAGGCCGAAGAAGAAGTGGTTGGATTGTGTGAAAGAGGATATGAATGTGAGAGGAGTAGATTCTGAGTTGACGAATGATAGGAGCGAGTGGAAGAAGAAGACATGTTGTGCCGACCCCGCCTAGCGCGGGATAAGGGCAGGGAAATGATGATATTACCGAAGTTTTTAACCCCATGGCTCCTGTTCTACAATGTTGTTCAGTATTCCAAGCCTGTACAAAACGCTACTTGGACTGGACATAGCTTACACGTCCACGGCGCTTAGCCGATCACTGTCAGCATTATCTACATAGCGTCAGCACTTTTAAATTGAACTTTTATGGTGTAAGCACATTTTTGTCGTGTCTGACATAAATAAACATCCAACGTCTAAGTCTAGAATCGACAAAGTTATTTTGTAAAAAAAAAAAATTGTCGTGTTTGGACACGACACCATATCTAAGTATAGTACGCACAACGAATCTTTATCCCTCTGAAATTAGGTGCGACAAACGATTGCGCATGTACTGTTATGCGGAAAAATTAGCTTACCTTCAATTACCCAAAAATGGATTCTGCGCAGATACTTCAGAGGGACAAAGATCCGTTGTGACTTGTGACTATTATACACAATACCTCTAAAGTCTAACGAAATCATGGTATATTGTCATAATCCCCACTACGCTGTCCCCACCAGTAGGGATTATGACAATCTTCAAAAATCATCGGCATGAAAAGTGTCTAGTACAAGATGTATAAGATTAGCTCTGCAGGGGTATGCCAATCAAAGTTGAACTGCAAAGTTTTAAATCATGGTCAGTTCATACTAACTCATAGTTATTCTGTGACTAAATAGTGACATTATGACGTCATTTGATGTGTTTTCGCGCATATTTTGCTGTCAAGTGTCTAAAAAGAATGATCACGTGGTACAAAATTGTACCACGTGACCTGAAGAAATTACACTGGGCAGTGAAATATAACTTGACAGCAAAAGATTGGCATACGGGGGCTGTATTGATATCGTGTGACATGTAAAGTCAGCCAAGTAGTGACGCTTGCGTATCCGTGTTTCGATTTTTAGAGTCAGAGTGCCTAGTATTTGCTATAAGATAAATAAGTACTTAGTACAGTTCCATAGAAAATACAATTTACGGTGACAGCGAGCTGATTAAAGCTGATGATGAATGGGATCTGAAAGTTGAGCTAATTGATGGATTATTTAATGTACCTACTTGGGCTTGTTTTCATCAGAAAATACTATTATTTAAGTATTCAAATTAGTTTCACACATTAAATAAATTAAGTTTTTGCCACACAAGGAATTTTCTTTTCATTACCTACGCATCGATATCTATCATATTTAAAAAAATGCTGACATTTTTAACAGGTTTAATGTGACATAATTTCGAAAGGTTTTGGACTCAGCAGTTAGGTATGTCAATATTCTGTCTAGCTATGCCTGTTATAAAATGTACTGTATGCTTACGTCAGCTTTAAATAACGTGTTTCACTAATACGTAGTACTTTACAGATACCTACAATAATAAATAAATAAAATAAAATAAAGAAATATTCATGGACTTTACACACAACGCCCTCTAGTCCCAAACTAAGCAAAGCTTGTGATATGGGGACTAGATGGCTGATAGAATACTTATATACTTTTTTTTTAGTAAACACATAGTAACACCCAGACATAGAACAAACATCTATGTTTTCCACGCACAAATGTTTGTTCTCAGTGGGGATCGAACCCACGACCCACAGCACGGAAGGCAGAGCCATTACCGACTGAGCTGTGACGCCTGTCACAAACATAGCAGAGCTATTATGTACTTACAAGAGATTAGTTCTAAGAGCGATGACAGACGGACAGACAGACACCGATGTGAGAACTTTCCGTTTTTCCACAGCTTGACTAAAACTGCAAAAAATCTACCTAAAAGCACGGAAAAGGCCGCTTAGTTCTAAAAACGGTTAAAAATAAGTTCAGTGCACGAGCTTGTGACACCGGTCGCGGAGTTTTAAGGGTGTAAGTTTTAAATGTGAGGCTGCAGTCGCACTTACGACCACAGTCGTCACGACCGCTACTTTACAGACACCCTTACAAAAGTTGTCATAAAATATTTGTGGCGTGATACTTAGTAGGAAAAATGCAGTTTTAAATACCATTCGATTTTTCCATACTATCCGCATCGATTTCAGTAGATACTGTGGGTCTAAATATCTTATTTCTAATCAAAAACCGATATCGAAACGTGTCTTTCGTTTTTTCCGACTTATGTTTATAGTACATAATAATATTCGTCTATACAGACAATTCTTTAGTTTCGTTTTGTTTTTCAAGAGTTAGCAACAAAATAATCCCTTTTGATAAGTAACTCCTCAAATTACCACCTATTTAAAATAGTCAGCTAACACGATGGCATACTTTCAGTCATTGAATTGGTCAAACAGACATAATTGACCCTAATCAAAAAAAAAAATTGCCTTCGACTTCTCGCCAAGTGCTTACCACCAGTTGAGATTGCGATTAAAAGTTTGTCTAAAATTTATTTAAAAAAATTTAAAAAGTGTACGTGTAGCTTTAGTGAAACTTTTGAATGTTAGAGATGATAGTGCTATTCTGTGGCGTCGACTAGATTTATGTTTTTTCACGATTGACGTTGGTTACGGGTTTTTCTGAAACTGTGATTTACAGGGTTTTGGAATGGAATTACAGTTTAGGTGAATTTGATTGTTTGTTATCTGGCTTTGTGTTTTATGCACTTTAGCTGGGTGTTTGCAAAATAGAGTACCCAAAGTAAAAGTTAAAAAAAAAAATGCTTATTTGATTGTTTTATTATGTAATTTTTAAGGGGTGATTAATAGACACCTTATTAGTCACATAATTTTCTTTATAGTTCCCCGCCCCATTACATTTATGCAAGATTTTGTTAAATATTGTGTTCTGTGTCAACTACTAATTGCAGAAAAAAAATATGCACGACGCACGTACTTGACTAAAAACGCGACAGTAGTTTCGATAAGTCTCACTCATTCACGAAAAGTGGTATCCAGGTTATCTACAACCATAAAACAGCCATAAAATTGATAATATTTGGCATAAAATTCAAAACGATAAGATAGATACTAATATACCAACAAAAGTCGAGTATTGAAGCATCCTCTTTTAACATGAAGTGTGAAAAGCGATTGGATTTTTTTATTTGCGCACTCCGCACTGTTTAATTTGCAATCGACGCGCGATCGATTGCGCAGAGTAGCCTAGGTTTACAGCGACTATAATATTTTTATATGAACTAGTAGTTTAAAAGACGTATAAACTATATTATGAGGTTTTATATAACTTGCTGTCCGTATTAAAGATGCAACGTGATGGGGTGAACCAACAAGAAGGCGTAACCTACGTAAATAAACTCATTTATTCGGTATAACTAAATAAAATAATGGGTGGAGATTTTTAATTACATAAATCTAAGTATCACATAGTCACATACAATAAAAGATTCTCCAACTCTTCAGCCCCCGTATGCCAATCTTTTGCTGTAAAGTTATATTTCACTGCCCAGTGTAATTTCTTCAGGTCACGTGGTACAATTTTGTACCACGTGATCATTCTTTTTAGATACTTGACAGCAAAATATGCGCGAAAACAAATTTAATGACATCATAATGTCACTATTTAGTCACAGAATAACTATGAGTTAGTATGAACTGACCATGATCTAAAACTTTGCAGTTCAACTTTGATTGGCATACCCCTGCAGTATTTCTTTTCTTACAAGTCCATTACAAAAGCACACTTGTCTTGATCACCTCTGCTCTGTCAAGCCCCCCGAACTGAAATCCTGAATCCGCCATTGAATACAGGATGTATTTCACTAAACCGCAGCAGGTGGCGCTGCGATCGTAAATCTAAACTTCCAGATATTGAATGGGGATTAAAATACGGGACTTTTGTGGAACGAGCATTTCACATTTGATTTTTATAGGGGTATCGATGGTAAGTAGAGACATATTTATGGAAATACATTCTGGATCGGTATTTACCTAGTTTATTCAAATTAGGTTTGAAAAAAATACTCGGCAATTTTTTGAGTTTTGAGCACATGAAGAGTGCTAACGGAATGTCTTTGCTATGTCTATGAGTCCTTGTACATTCCTTTTCATGTAGGTACCTATGGTACCTATTTGTGAGTATTTTTTTGAAACCCTGTCTCTACTTAGAAAATATCCTCTTCTTGAACAAAACATGTTGGTATAATTATCTCTAAAGGGGGTTTCTGCCACACTCAATTAAGCAAACTCGTCAAAACTAAATAGCATACCTTAGTGATCCACAAAGCGGCTGGTTTGTCCCCATTGTCCCCTAAACGTATCCGACAACAACCAAATTGCGACAACAAACTTGTTAACACGTCAACTCCCAAAGTTGCCAACTATTATGGGGAAATTCCCCAAGTTTCGTCATAAGTGCTGCTATTAAGCGTTATTCCGACATACGGTGACGGAAAATTGATTTTATGCTGAAACTTTGCGGCAGATTTGGGGTCCGAGGTACAAGATTGAATAATCATTACAGTCACTCGACTTATATGTGACGCTTCTGAGCTGTGACGACAGGCGTCACAGCTCAGTCGGTGATAGCTCTGCTTTCTGTGCTGTGGGTCGTGGGTTCGATCCCCACTGAGAACAAACATTTGTGTGTGGCAAACATAGATGTTTGTTCTTCGTTTGGGAGCTACTATGTAGTATAAGTATGTATTTAAGTATTCTATCAGCAATCTAGTTTCCATATCACAAGGTTTTCTTAGTTTGGGACTAGAGGACGTTGTGTGAAATGTCCATGAATATTTAGATCGAGCTTTGACGCAATTGTAACGCAATAGCATTCAAACTACAGTTTTAGAGGAAAATTGACGGATACAGCAGATGACCAGCACAAGGCACGTTCAATAAGGATGTGATTTGTGAGGCCATTGTAGCGTTCACCATCCTGAGGAGAATGTAATTTGTTTTAGTCGTGACACGAGAATCAAAAAACCCATTTTATGTCAAAAAAGGTTATCACACTTGAATTTAATTTCTATAGAAAAGCCTAAACAAATAACACTGTAGTACCTACTTGGACCATAAGTAATGTTATCTAACACTAGATCTAGCTTTAATTAGTGCTGGAAGTAAAAACAAAAGGAACAATACTGCTGAAAGGAAGAACTTTATTAAACCAGCCGGAGATTAATGACTGTGTAGTGATGGGACAAAATTATCGATAGATTTATTACATTGTTAATATTATCATTTATTTAACTTAATATTTTAGCTTATTAAATATATGAAACCTATGAAATAAACTAAATTTACAATGCTTCATTACAATCATTGTATGAATAATCTTCACTTGAACATCCATTTGGGGCTACGCGGTCACAAAGTCGTGATAAAATCTGAAAGTAGAACATTACCTTAAGGTTATTTTATTCTGGCATCCCTCGTTTTACTCTGAGCGGTAATTCTCCCAAAAAAAATGTGGTATAAATAACATTGCCGGTTTTTTTTTTACTTTTATAACATCATAACAAAATTCCACCATTCTGGTACATTACATTATACCTTTTTTGTTTAATTTATAAGCAAGCGTTTGATCCTCAAGTACGGTAAAGATACAATTCAATTTATTTCTCATAAGTGATATACCTACCTACTACTTAAATTATAGCGGATAGTACACATTTTTACAATAGTAAAGTTAAATAGCTAAAATCCTCTAAGACCTTTTGATACGTACCATTAGATTTAGTTATTAAAAACTGAGAATTTGTTAAAGAGGTAGTCAAAGGCTTATCCACAAATAGAACATGCCCACATAGCTGGTTAAAAAGCAACTGTAATCGCGTACTTAACAAGAAACTTCATTAATGGGGCTCACCTGCGATTAACGTCGCATCGGTAGCCACGACATTAGTGATGGGAAAGTTTCTATGTATTTATCGATGAAATGCACACTGTGGTTTATTTTATCTATTTATTAAATGCAACCTTTTATGTAACATTTGTATAAGGGTATTAATTAAATAAATAACTAATTTATTTTTTCCACACAAAAAGTTTCTTAACTTATTACATGAGTAGGTAGGTACAATGTAGATGATTATTAACATAACAGACACTGATTATAGTATAGAGGCACATGTTTTAGAAGAAAAAATCTTAAAAACGACAAACAAACTTTGACAAGAGGCATTGAATTTTATTGTTTTTGAATAAAACAGGCTGAAGGTATGAATAAAACACTATTATTGTCTTCAAATTCAACTCGAAATAAAATCCTGAAGACGAAGTCAGCTCAACATTCCCAGCTAATTATGATTTTTATCATGATATCGATTCTAGTCAAAACAAGAGCTGCATTTAGGTATAATACAACCATAAAAATTAGCTTAAACTTCTCCACGCCAAACGTCTCTACGTTTTAATATATAAGTTTTTTCAATATTTTGTTTTCGTATTCGATAAGATTTTCCCATCACTACGTATCGCACCTCCAATCTATTCGAACGATCCGCTATTAAGAGGCAAGAGGGTCTAGACGGCAAGCATTACTAGGCTCTCAGGTTACCATCCTTCGGTACCCACCATTACCAGCGGTTCTTTGAAAAATGCTGAACGTTCTATAAAGACCGGACACCGCAGCAAACAATGTTTATTATAAAAGTGTCACAAAATAGTAGTAGTAGAACTTCTTGTGTGCGAGCTCGTCCTGGGAAGTCTACCATCGTGCCTACTTCCGCCACCAAGCAGTGATGCTCGCATTGCTACCCCCGTATTCCAATCTTTTGCTGTCAAGTTATATTTCACTGCCCAGTGTAATTTCTTCAAGTCACGTAGTACAATTTTGTACAACGTGATCATTCTTTTTAGACACGTGACAGCAAAATATGCGCGAGAGCCGAGAACCAATCAAGTGACATCATAATGTCACTATTTAGTCACAGAATAACTATGAGTTAGTTTGAACTGACCATGATTTAAAACTTTGCAGTTCAACTTTGAGATTGGAATCGCCCTTCTGAACATCTTTATGTCTCAAAATGATGGGCGCATGCATCACAGGGGACGTCTTCAGTCAGGCAATGCATCGTTATAGCCAGTGGTTACCGCTTAACATCAAGTGAGTCATCGGCTTGTTTCATCATTTAGTTGTATAAATAAATTATATTTATAATAACTAATACTCAAAATAGGTAATCGTTTATCCTATATTCGACGGCAACAGTTTTGTCGAAAACCAAATTGTTCCCTTAAACTTGTAGTTCCGACACACGCAATCCCCCACTCTATTAGAACATCCTTATTCATGTCTAGAACTGAGACATTTAAGAGAGATGAACTGAATTGAGAACCTCTTTCTTTTTTGAAGTCGGTTAAAAATAACCCAGTTTTATGAAGTAGGTACATAAGACGCTAAATTATATTTAAAATAATATTAGCTAGTAAATTTCTATTAATTAAGTTGGTCATGGCTATAAAACTATCACCAGTAGGTGATATACCAGTTTATTTATTACGTTGCGACTCTTTATGGTCGGATTATGATAAGTGAAAGGTGATAACGTCACTTTACCAAATATTTTGAAACCAGTTCTGCAGCACACAATTCAATAAGATATTTCGACGCATTGCTCAGCCGGCTCGTTGGTCTAGGGGTATGATTTTCGCTTAGGGTGCGAGAGGTCCCGGGTTCAAATCCCGGACGAGCCCAATGTTTTGAAGTTTTTGAATTTTTGCTCTACAGAAAAGGTTTTTTTATAAGAAAATGCTTCTAAATACTCCCCAACCGCGAGACTTAGGGCGGCTTGCACCAGAATCACTAAACATGATTAACAGCTAAATAGATTTAAATCTGACGTATATTTATATGACTTGACAACTCGCTAAACACTATTTTAATAGATAAACGCGTTTAGCGATTCTGGTGCAAACCGCCCTTAATCTCTGGAAGGTTTGAGGCATATCTAAAAAGTTTTATTACATAGCTACATAAGTACATATTATATCTAGTCAGCGTGCTTTATATTTCATACGACATATTTTTTTATGAGAAAAGTAGTGGAACAACCTGATAATCTCAGATTACGCCATTTGCCACAAAGCTTAACTTTTTCTGCAGGTTTTTATCTGACTACTCATTACATAATCGAACAAAATCACAATATCACGATATCTCAAATTGGTTCATGAGATATCTGCAATGAGTCTTCCCGTTCCAATCAATCTGATTGCGGGAATGGAAGTTAGGGATACTGTTTATACCCCTTTATATCCCTTTACCCCTTTCTGGGATGAACTTGGAATAGAAATAAAGTAGTTTTTATCGCTTTTAGCTTGGTAGATAAAATGATCTATAACAGTTTATGACTTTTTTACCTTCTTTATGAGCGTTCCACTCTTTCTAGCGAGGATTCTCGCTTGAAAGATTACTCTGCTATTGGTGACACTCTATACTTTACACAAAATTATTACTGGACAGCCATACTCATAATTATAGTCGCGGAATTCTTACATCAAAATCTTAGGGCGGCTTGCACCAGAATCGCTAAACGCGTTTAACTCTTAAATAGTATTTAGCGAGTTGTCAAGTCATACAAATACGTCAGATTTAAATCGATTTAGCTGTTAAATACGTTTTATGATTCTGGTGCAAGACGCCCGTAGATCAACGAAAATAAGTTATTTTGATTGTTGACAACCTTTTAATCAAACAGAACAGTATGATATCGCGTTTGGAAATTTAATTTCGATGCCAATAGACGTATTAATGGGATCTCGTCGTGTTTGATTTTCAAACTAGACTCGAGCTGAAGAGTCGCTCTTGAGACAGACTTTGCATTTGATACTTTGCAAAGTTTTCTAGTGTTTCCATACAAGATACGTTTACTTTGTCTCGATACGTGTTATAATTTGGTCTTAACTTAGTCCCGTATGCTCATTACTGGCTCAAGCACTGGATCCGGACACAGATTAGCTGAGTACAGATTTGGACTTAAATCGAGACAACAGTTACGTTTTTATTCTGAAAACGCAACAAAATCTCTAATCAAGCCTTTTTCTTAGAAAAATTACACATGAAAATGGTCAAGCATATATTTCGATGCTTGCGTATCGAATCCAACTTAAATCTACTCTACTTAAATATTCGACACTCAAACAACGTTTCGGAACCAAAGCTTGACATAAGTCAATGCTCAAGCAATGATCCAGACATAAATAATTAATAGGCATACGGCTTTTTAAATCTTTCTTTTAAAAACTAGCCATCGTCTGTCTATCACTACTGGCCATTTTTGTAATCAACCACTTTAAATTCGGTAACATTTTTTGTCTATCTCTACTTTTTGCCTTTGGTCATAAGCTTGCAAAGTGTTGAATGTCTCGTCTACAACGCGAGTGTATTACGACTGTTTGCAATTTGCTAGATTGCTCCAAATTTGGGCTTCAGCGGCTCTAAGATAAATAGAACAAAATTCGCAACGCCCATACAAACTGAGCTGTACATCTCTATATCACTCGACATTTTAAACCATAAGTCAAGGCAATAAGGTCCTTTTTCTTACACTGCTATTCAATTTGGGAAGTCTGCTGATACCAAAAGTATTATAATACTGTTTTGTCTTATATAAAGATCTAAAGTATTATTTATAGATGTATTGATGTATTAAAGTTTTTATTTACATCTTATAAGATGAACCGGATATTTATTTCCGGTCTTATTTGAACCGGATAGGTATTTCAAATCTCATTAAATAAAACGACTTGTAAAAACTAAAGAAAAACTGTATTATTATACTTTATTTTGTCTGGAAGAAATCGCTTTCAGCGATAAGACCGCCCATTGTACTATTATAAGTTATATAATATTATAAGTTGTATTATAAGTTAATTTTTAAGTTTTGTAATGTATGTCATCTGAATTCTTTGTGTGTACAATAAAGTATTATCTATCTATCTATCTTTGTCATTATGCGATCATTATTCTATCAGCATCTATGGTAGTTCCCATATTACAAGCATTGCTTAGTTTGGGATTAGAGGGCGTCGTGTGAAATATCCATGAATATTTATTTATTGACAAGATCTTATAATGACGAGGCTGCATAATGACAAAATCTCAAAATGGCGAGATTGCTGAATGACGAATTTTTTCTGCTCCGTGACGAAACGGACCAAATATATAATCATGGTAACATAAAAGTAATATCAAGTGTATTCATTTAAATACGAACTTCACAACTCGGGAAGTAATAACCCAATTAAAATTGTAACTGTAATCTCCATCAGAAGTTTATTACCTTCATAAAACCAAATTAATTCAAAATGTTAATTGTTACTTTTTAATTTTTTTATACAACTTAAATGGTAACCACGGCCTGTTTTGGGGAGTAGTTTTTATTACACCCTGTATAATCCGCAGTGGACGTCAGATTGTGGATGATGATGATTTTCGGGAAGTACCTTCCTACCTAACTCACTATTTATGACAGCGTAGGTAGTTCTTAGTGTCCGGTTATATTTACTGTTACGGGGATATGTAAGCCAATCGTCTCCAGCCCATATGACTTGTAAGGGTCGAACTTCATATATTAATGCTCTCATCACTCTTCTGTAATATTATAGGGCTTTGTATATATTATATTAAAGTTATATTCCAGCCTGCACTACCTTACCTACAATATTATAAAAATATCACTAACAGTACTTACATAACTGATTGCGTTTAGATCGTTTGGTTAAGTAGGTAAGTATTACAGGTACTTAACATCAGGTGGGCCATCCGCTTAATTAATCTCATAAAAATAAATTGCGCACAAGAGTTTATCAAATAGATAAATTTTACCCTGAAGATCCAAAGAGGGGTTAAAAAGTATAAAAACAACACACGACAGAGCTTTAAATTAGCACTCTACCATCCTCAACATAAGATGTATTATAGAACATAGACTGAAGATTTGAAGTGTATCGGCATCGGGTCCCCGATATGTCTCTAGTGCTAAATAGATACTACGAGGATCGATCTTGGATCCATTACCCACACCCCTCTCGAAGGACCATCGGGGTAAATACGGGGGGAAATTGTCAAGGAAACGCTCTGTTTTTACACAGATTTTAAAATTTACGTACGGAAAATTAAACAAAAAGTAAGAACCGTCGAATTTATAAACAATGTAGAGGCTTGCCACTCCCCTAGAGGCGGATTCAGGCACTTGATGGTTGAAGCGGTTTGGTTGACTGTTCAACCCCTGGTCATGAATTCAGATGTAATGTAAGTAAGCTAACTTTATTAATGTACCTAGTACATGTTTTGTCTCACTTGGAACTGGCACCAGTACTGAGTTCTCTCAAATCGTTTATTTTAACATTTTTAACCCCCCGTATGTTTCCACCGGCCACAGTAGCTCTGCCATTCGCAATAAGAATTCATGTCCCAACCCTTGGCATGACAAATTTTCCGGAATTTATAATTTCTTCAGTTGTCGAGAAGGATTTTAATAAAACCGTTTTATCAGAATCCATGTGCCCCAATTTAGGGGTTGATTCGGGTGTCTTAAGGCTTTTTCACGAAATTACTTTTCTGAAAAGGTTGCGTAATATTGCGTAATGGAGCATTGAACTTTGACACCTACGGGTATTTTATGTGGGTCAACTGGTATAAACACAATATTGTTCTCAGTCGATTTGTACATTATTCAGATAAATGATAGGAGAATACGCCTTTGTGATACATGTTTAATGTTACTGAAACTTACTTTCACCTTATTTTAAGACAAATACTCAAATAACTTGTGATATAATTTATTTCAGAAATATTTACTGCAATAGGGAAATGTACATAGTTTTTCTGTTGTAGCCAATAAAAATCTTTGGTTGTAGCTAACATTCCTTAAGTCGTTTGTCAGTTCGCACATCATTTATTGTCTTTCAACATCAATAAAATTGCGTTCACGTCAAACGAACAATTGCTTCTACTTTATTGCTTTTCGACACAAATGTACAGAGGGTGATTCGTGTGAGTAACCCTACCAAGTGTACAGTTATCGATAAAAGTGAAATAATGAAATAAGTGAAACAATGAAAAAATGGCACGTTTTTACACTCTGCTGTGTCTGGTCTGTACTACGTTTGGCACATCTCCAATTCTCACCGGAACGAAATAGTCAAATAGAAACATAAACTTGCTGAAAACTAAGTATCGTGCCAAGTAGAACTATCCCGGGCATGCTTTAGCTTTACTGATCTGAAGAGGGCTTTGTGAAATCGAGATCCTTACTTTTTGTGTTGGAAAAATGTTTGTATTTTCAACTTCTTTTGAATCGGTATCTTCTTATTTATTTTTAACACGCATTTGTATTGCTGCAAAAAGTCGTATTCTAAATTGAAAACAGTCATAATGGCCCACATATTTAGTGGGAATTTCTGCAAAAAATCCACTAATCCCCATTGACTACGTCATAGCATGCTACGGTGTAGCAGTGGGGATTTCTAGAAAAAATAATTGAAATCCTCACTAGTGTGTAGACAGAAATGAAGTGAGCAATTTGAGTTTGTAAAACTTTACATTTTGCTCAAAGTTTTAAACACAAATTGACAATTTGGCCAAAACCCGTAACTTCCTAAAGGCAAGTTCTTATTTCTTTCCAAATTTTCATTTGATAGTGTAATTGACGATGTAGCACATTTGTCTAGAAAAAAACCTATTCACTCTCCTTTTGAAAACATCCAAATTGTAATTGATGACAACAAAGTGATTTTTAAATGTTTATAACAAACTCTAAATAAAACTAACTAAGTTGAGCCCAGTGATACCGAAAAGCACTTCTCGTCGTCCATCTCAACAAAATTTATAGTTTCTCCGTATAAATAAACAGTTACCGATCTCTGGGCAAGAATAAACATAACCCTCTTTCGGCAGGCGGGTAAAAACAAGTTGCGCACTTTGCCCAGTTAAATTTATAGTGACAAAGGGCAGGAGTTTATTTAGGAAGTTTCTTGGATGTTCAGGTGCTTGGTTTGGGAACCCAAGGATCGCGTTTTCACACAGCGACTCGATGACAGCGGTGTCAAACGCCAAAAATTAACTTGTCATTAAAATATATGGATCACTAGTAGTTACCCGCGACTTCGTACGCGTCTACAGTTTCTTGTGCGTGTACCGAGCGGATACTTTGAGAAACTTGACATTACACCTCATTACACCGAACTCGTACCTACTGGAATGTCAAACGCTAGTTGTTAGACCAAAGAAGTAGTACTACGCCCTGTCAAACTGACGTGACGTGAAATGACAATGAAATCCTCTTGCCAATTGGCGCTGCTAATCCTTTTCGTTCATTTTATCCTGTAGATCCTGTTAATTATTCGGGATAAAAAGTAGCCTATGTGTCAATCCAGGTTACGAACTATATACTTATGCTAAATTTCATCCAAATTGGTTCAGTAGTTTAGACGTGATTGAAACGGTGTACGTATTATAAGTATGCATTTATAAAAGTATTCTATCAGCAATTTAGTTCCTATAGCTTTGCTTAGTTCAGGACTAGGGGGCGTTGTGTGAAATGTTCAAGAATATTTGTTTATTAGATTAGTTTAAAAAAACGCAACAAGAGGATCTACACCAATGTTTTAGAATTAGTATAAGACGTTTTCTCTCTGTGTCGGCGTTGACACGATATTTTGTTCAAGCCACTGGAAATGTCGTTACCGTGTGGGTATCGGTTAGTGGAAAACACCCAGTACAAGTTCAAGGGTCTTTGTGCTTTGGTTTGGTTTGACCCCTTTGGTCGTGAGAATTGTAGGTACTTACTTTGATGATTCAATGAATGGAATTAGTTTGGTTTTATTTTAATAATAACTTTTCATTCATAGTCTATATTTTTTTTAAGTGTCATAATGTGTAGAAGTTCTATATAACAAAGACAATTTAACTAAATTAATGTTATTAGTAATAGACATGTGGATCACTTATGCCTTTGTCCTTTATACGAACCACAGATAATAGAAACTATAGTAGGTACAAACGGAGGATATGAAATGCTTTAGATCAAATCTATAACTTTTGTTTCATTATACTAAATTATGTGCATTGCCTCATAAAAACCTGTTAATTTGCAGAGGTAACTGCTTAACATCAGGTGATCCATACACTTGTTCCATCACTTTTATTCACAGAATGTTACTTAAATTAATCCATGTAGGTACCTAGGTCATGACGAAGGTCTGAAGGTGGTCTAAAAACGTTACAAGATATCTACCAACAATTTTTTTAATACAATCTACTCAAAATGGCCCTTAACTCAAGTAAAGTCAGGTAAATAAGCGCGATAAAAAGATCGTTCCACTGAAGTGAACCATTACTAGGCCTATCAAACTCATATTAGCTGTAAATGTGAATGCCTCGTAAAAGCAACCTTCATACGAAGGCTGTAAAGCTGGTTTTACATCGCGCACTAAAGCTTCTTACTTTAGGGTTTATTTAAATCAGTATAGCAGTTATAGCGATTGTGTCACACACACATCCACTATGCGCTTTTTATGTGTGTAGGTACCTAGCTTAGATTATATTGATTGTGCTTGGAAAACATAGAGGTTTGTTCTAAGTCTGGGTGTTACTATGTATTATAAGTATGTATTTACAAAAAAAAAAGTATGTAAGTATTCTATCAGCCATCTAGTACCCATATCACAAGCTTTGCTTAGTTTGGGACTAGAGGGCGTTGTGTGTAAAGTCCATGATTATTTATTTATTTATTTATTATTGATTTTTCGATTAGGCGCAAAATAAAAAAAAAATGTAGTTTTTAATATAAATCAAAAAATGCGGATCCTGGGTAATATGATTATCAAAATTATAGTTTTGCGGCATTTAAGAACAATTTTTAACTTGTAGTTAGTTTAATGATTTACTAGAAGGTTTTATTCAAATTCGTGTATATAGGATACTAAATTACAAAATTTATCTCCTCCGGCCTTTTCCGCAACTAATCATAATAAAACTATGTTTTTAACTAAGTTTTTATAACACTTAAGTAGTCGTATAAAATAGTTATCGTATTGACTGTAGACGTCCAGCAGTGGACTTTTGGTCTTTTTGTCCAGAAATTCCGTAAGCGTGCCCTGCTGGAAGAGGACTTTTGGGCAAAAAGCCAGTCGAATAACTCTAAGCTATAGTTTCAATGCTCATTATTACCCGGAACATGCAAAGAATATTAAAAATCATTTTTATTAGTTCGCACCTATCCTTTACGTTCTACGGTTCTACTAAAAGTTGAACGTTGTACCCCGCTTCGATAAAAAACAGAGCTTCAAATAAAACTCGTAAGTCTCGCATTTAATAACAAAAATATTTACGTAATCTAGATCCTCGGGCGGTATAATATCATTCCGAGCCTACGTACCTACATCATGTGGGGAGGAGAGGGGGGAAGGTAACTTTTTTATTTATTTCCGTGCATAGTTCTGGAAGGATCCGGGGTATGAGGGCGTTAAGGGCGGAACGCATGACGCGGTACTGCCGCGCGGTATCATCAGCTTCATAAAGGGACCACAATGCTTAGTGGAGATCTCAGCCCCCGTATGCCAATCTTTTGCTGTCAAGTTATATTTCACTGCCCAGTGTAATTTCTTCAGGTCACGTGGTACAATTTTGTACCACGTGATCATTATTTTTAGACACTTCACAGCAAAATATGCGCGAAAACACATCAAATGACGTCATAATGTCACTATTTAGTCACAGAATAACTATGAGTTAGTATGAACTGACCATGATTTAAAACTTTGAAGTTCAACTTTGCAGTTAAACTTTGCAGTTCAACTTTGATTGGCATACCCTTGCTGGAATATACCTACCAACAACAAGTAATTAAATTAAAAATTCAAAAACCCCCGAATTTCGGAGCGATTTTCATCAAACATAGCTTCTTAGCTATGTTTGCTGCTCTACACTTTCGAATAATTCACCTTTCAAACAAAATCAAAATCGGTTCATCCGATCGGAGGCTACGTTGCCTCAGACACACGCACACACACACGTCAAACTTATAACAACCCGTCGTTTTTGCGTCGGGGTTAAAAACGCCACGTGTGTACATGCCCTACTCCGCTAACTTGCTGCTTGTTGCATGTAAAACGGCGGCGCCAACTTGAAATTGGATTTGGCCTTTGTAGACTGTCTGATGTCTAAAACGGGTTTAACTTTTCAAATAGCTACGGATTTATTATTTTGTTTTCGCTTTACGCAGCTTTGTGGAACTTGTCGCATACAATTTATTAGGTAACTGTTTTTTAAGCTTTTTTTCGGCAATGGGCTTGACGCCCGTCACGAGCGTGCCTACTGCAAAGTCAATGTCAAATGCGTGTGCGTACTTTGCAATATATTTATATTTTATTTTTGAATGAGTTAGAGCTAGTTGGAACTAGGTTATAAACCTGCAAAGTGCCTGCAAATATAGGTGTCCATTAATTAAATGTTTAGATGTGCCCCTAAATACCCTTATTGTAATAGGTACCTGCTCAAAAGATCTTGACCAGGTAGAGTTTAGCGTCAGATGTGACTCTCTTATTCCGAATTTCATTATATTTTTTTTATCGTTATACTAATTTTATCTACTACAGTTAAAATATTTTTAAGCTATTTAAGTAATGTCAAAACTCATTGCATTTCAATCGTTAATTAAAAAAAAGAATATAAGTATTCTATCAGCAATTTAGCTCCCATATTACATAAAATCTTTGCTTAGTTTGAGACTAGAGGGCGTTGTGTGAAATATCCATGAATATTTATATTCATTTAGATAACTTTGTGCAAAATAATAGGGCACGAATCAGAGTCAGCGGGAAAACCATCAAATATATTATGAACATTATCAACATTAACCCGAAGTGTGTCACAAACTTGGCAGATATTATTCCGATGTGTCTTTATGACTGACGTTGATGACAGCTGTCAAAATTTAAGCGTGTAATTCCTGTGTTAAGTTAGATATAATTAAGTGAGGCTTGCAATCACATCACATCTTTTTGCATTATCATGTGTAAGTAATATTGTTACAAAAAAAATGCATGTGTTCGTTTGTATTCGTTATTCTTTATCTCGTTTTATTATTCTAACATTCGTACTGAGATTTACCCTCTTTTTTTTCAGGTAAGTTCGAAAATGTACAAGGTGAAATAATTGGATTACTCCAGTTGGTGGTGAGTGCAAAACCTTTTTATTTAAACTTTTGGAACCTATTAAAAACTCCTTTGGGTAAACTTCGGGCAGCTCAGTGGGTAATTAGAGATAACGGTCATGCACTTAAAAAAAATCAAGTAGTATTAAAAACTTTTTAAGATAAGATTTTAGTGTATCTTTTCAATGTGAAATGATGATTGAACTGCTAATGTTGATAAATTAAAACATGCGTTTATGATGTTTTGTTTAATTTTTATAGATAACAGATTCAAAATAAAAAAAACAGTTTCTGACTGTATAATCTCTACAGTCATGTAACAGAAATTCCTCATACATCGTTCATAACTCGATCGTTCCAACTTATCGAATCTCGAGCGTCCTTCACGACGCGACCTTACAAATTCGATAACTGAACAGAATACTCCTTCCAACTTGCTCTTCAAAACACAACCTTATCCATACAACATAAAGATGTTTTAACTGCAAATATCTGTCGTACAATTATTACCCCATATGGAAGGTTTAGGTAAGTTGTATCGAATAGGATACGAAAGTAGAATTTCCGTATACGGATAATCGAGTGAAGTTTTCGATTTATTCGTATAGTAAGTATTCGGTAATAGGTTTAACAAAAGGTTTTTATATTGTGTTCCTTTCTACATTACTCAGAAAATTTTGTACGTACAACAATAAAGTTGAATATTTTTTATACGGGCTTCTTTATAGCTTATACGTTTTATTAAAGTTTGTATCAACAGCTTCGTAAGCCATTATTGCTAAGCGAAATTAATAACTGCACAACCTGTTAAAACTTTATTTATTACAACTCAACATTTAGATAGACTAAATTAACTAACTTAGAATCGAACAGTCACTAATAAAGTTATTGAAGACTTTAGTAAATACTCTAGGTATGTAAGTAAAAAGTCTAAGCACTCGTGGCGTAGCTAGCGTTACTCAAGGATGGTGAAACGGGCCTTAAACTGACAAAATGGTGTAACAAGATTTGTTTATTTCTTTAGTCCTTATAAGCTTAGTACTTATCTACGTACTAAGTATAACAGTTAGGTACCAAAAACAAACCCAACTAATAAAAGTTTATTATCTTCACCTTAGGGCTAAGCCGTGCTGTATAATTTAGTGCTCTGTGTGGCGAGGCCCCCAGACACCTATCTAAAACCTAATTTCACTGACTAGAATATGTACATTTGGTTTTATTTTAGGTTGCAGAAGATACGTGGAGTTAATTTGTGAAGTCACAAATTAAAGGCGTTGATTTTGTTTGTTTTAGTAAATAGGTACCTTAGTATCTGGACGTGCCCTGTGAAGTAATGCATTAGTTTTAGGTAGTCGCTTAGCATTAGTTGGGCCAACCAGTACCATCAGTTCAACTCCTGCCAATCCTATTTTTGGATAAGGACCCTTTAGTTTTTTACTAATTTAAAATGTTGGCATAATAAATTCAGCATAACTTTTATTGTTATCATACTTTTTATGTCATTACGCAGACGAAGTTGCGGGCGGAAGCTAGGATTTTTAGCAGAAGAAGCAGAATATGTTTTTCTTATGAAGCTCCTAGCCAAACGGTCATAACTAGGCGTCTGGATGCTAGCTTACCTGAAGGAAAGTGTAGTTGCAGCTTAAGATGGAGTACCTACGCTTAGTTATAACCTAACTGTTCACTTTTTTCTTAAAAATTCCTAAATTACACAAATTCTCTTTTGTCTTTACATAATTTGTTGAAAATCAAAGTCAAAGTCAAAATCTCTTTATTCAATAAAATCACAAGGATCATTTAGAATCGGTAGTCGGTAGAATTTAAAATGGGTCATATTGTTATAAATCTTTTTACTACAAGGTCAATTCGCTTTTACGACTTTTTAATACGGGTCTATTTCATGTCTGTCTGAGCCCCGGGGCGTTAATAAATTATTGAGTATCGACAGTTCAGTATTAGTGGTAGCCATAAACAGCACCAAAACGGTAGCTCCAAGCGCAATCAAATCTAAATTCGATGTACCTTGCTTGTGCAGAGTTGTGACAGTTCTGCTGCAAGGTGCTAAATGTTCAATGGTTTGTGTTCAGTCTGATACAACACAACTATTGTTGAGTACAAAAACATTTTAGTTCAGGAGAATGACAAAGACTAAAAGCCACCATCTATGATTACGCTACCCATCGGTCACATTTCCGTCTCTACTAAGTATAGACTTTTCAAAAACAAAGAGAAATTTATTTTTATTTGACGGATAGCGTTCCTCAGAGGTGGTGAAACGGGCCTTAATGCAGATGTTTTGCTATAATTAGGACGTTCTCCTTTTAGGGCGACTTGCGTTTTCATGATCTTAGTGCTCTGGTTATATTTTTTTGCGAGATTTGAGACACAAAATGACCTTGTTTAGACACAATTACCTGATTTTACTATTGTTTAGGTTGATAAATAAGGTTTTTGCTTCGTCTTTGAAAGGATAGAACGTGACCTTTATGTCACGGTTAAAAATAATAAATATTTACGTGACTTTCACAGAAAACGCATTATTACCAGACCATGGTGAAGCAAAAAGGAGGGTTATGATTTTCAAAAAATAAAGCTATTTAGTTTCGAAACACCTCCGACACCGCACAAAAGAAACACCTTTATAACAATGTCATTCATCAAAACTTAGATGGCGAATTTTCAACATAAATTACTCATCTCCATCTTTTGGAACAACAATTACAAATTCTATTTAAGATTTTCATGCTGCGGTCTAAGTTTGAAAATAGAATGTTCAATCAATCAACAGTACGAAGTATGTAGTTCGGAATAATATTATGAAATCAATAGTCAGAGGGTACAGGGGCCCGATCGCAATCTCAAAGTTGAACTGCAAAGTATTAAATCATGGTCAGTTCATACTAACTCATAGTTATTCTGTGACTAAATAGTGACATTATGATGTCATAATTTGATTTGTTTTCGCGCATATTTTGCTGTCAAGTGTCTAAAAAGAATGATCACGTGCTACAAAATTGTACCACGTGATCTAAAGAAATTACACTGGGCAGTGAAATATAACTTGCCAGCAAAAGATTGGAATAAGGGGGCTGACTTATCATTGCCGTCTGGATTGCGGGATCTATGCTCAGCTCAAGCTCAAATAAATCACAAGAACGAAGCACTTGGCAGTCTTAAATGGGTGTAACATAATGTCTCTATAAGGCCGAAAGGAGGGGGTATTCTACATGTCATAGCGAACAACGTTTGTTTTACGACTTTAAATATTTCGAAGTTTTTCGAAAAAATAGCATTGCACACACTTCAAAGTGTCTCGTGATAGGGGTGCGTCTGCATGTGTACTAACAGGCTAGATACTTACGAACGTAAACAAATAGTTTCAAATATTATGTTGTATTCAACTTTTGCACATGCTAATTCTCGTGTTTAGTCTGAATAAGGAGTCCAGTGCATTGTTAACAATAAAAAAGGTTCGCACTTGACCTACAACATTAATATTGTGCCAAGTTCCTGACACTTAAAAGTCAGCTTGAAAGACCAATTCAAGAGTGGTACTCCATTCAATTGAATTTCAACTGAGAGCATTTCAGTCTTGAAAATATTTTGTAGGTACTCCGTTTCAATGCGTCAGGAGATCGTCTTGCGAATTTCAGCCTTTTGTTAGATTAATACAATGTCGATTTTTGTATAAACGTTTTTAAAATTCGTGAATTTTTTTATTGTCATAAGTATTGATTTATGTTTCGCACAATACAAATTCTCGGAAGGTAATGTTCCGTGGGTTCTTACGAATTTATTTACCAAAGATATTAAACTTATTTATGGCATGAAAGAGAATTTTTGCCGCTGATTATTTTTTCTGAATATATTTCAAACGTGTTCTTGATAGGTACGTTTTCTATTCAATTATTTATCCTTAATTTCCTTACGTAATATTTTTTTCCAGGAATAAAACCAAAGAATCACATCCTGATCATAGACGTGTTTAGGCTGTGGTCATTGCTTACGATCAGATGGGCCGCACGCTTGTTTGCCTACTGAGGCAGTCCATCCAAAGGTTGCCTGGAAGAGATCGCTCATAGCGATAAGGCCGCCCATTGAATTCTACTAATGTAATTTCCTTGTGGTGTACAATAAAGAGTTTTCTATCTATCTTAGTAGAAACGAACTACGAGTATCATGAGTTGTTTGTATCTCTTTTATAAATGAAAAGATCCGTGCAGTTTGTAATTCACCTCCTTTAGATTTCTCACTTCAATACAGTTGAACAGTCCCGTAATAGCGGAATAATTCCTTCACTTTCGTCTAGATGGCGCTGTCGACTGAAAGCCTGAGTTATGAGTAGGGAGGCAATGATTACACGCTTTTATGGGACAAGTAGCAGTTGACCTTGCTGTCGTGATTATAGCTGTGTGAATTGGAAAGATAAGATGACATAATGGTGTTGTTAAGAAAAGTTATACTTTATCTGCAGTATTTTGTTAGTACGTAGAGTAAAAATGGTTCAAGATTAGTAAAACTATAGTTTTCTGAAATGAGACCGTTTAAAGCCTGGCAAATAAATAAAATAGCTTTAGAAATTGTGCTCAGTTATAACTACTTAGTATAAAAAGTCACGGTTATCTTCCTGGCACCCACCACCAGTGGGGATTTCTAGTTTTTTTCCAGAAATGTCCATTGGCTACGTCGTTTCAAAACATAATCAATTTTGCAACGGGATTTCTGGTACTTTAGTGAAAAAGTGGTTATAATTGGCCTTCTTTTCACACTTCTGCCGCTAGCAGTCACTAGCGTGAAAAGACCGAAAGATAAGCTAAGAAAGCTTGGGTTTTTAAGAACCCCAAGCCATGGTCACCGTCCGACGGTTTAGTATTCAGGATGGCCGCTTCGGTGGACTGTCACTTCGCAGAGAAAGCTCTAATTTATTTGTATAAGTGGCACTGAGTAGGTCACTTGTATTTCTTGTTTTTTTTTTTAAGACGTGCCCTAGAAACTAGCTGGGAAATTAGGAATGGGAGTTAAGTTTTGGAATACTAATTTCTGACGATGGAAACGTGTAAAAGGTTTTTGTAAAAATATTTTGTATCTTTAGAGAATGTTATTAACTCTTGTGACTTTTTGCATATTTTTCTTAGAAACTAATGGAGTATGCACGTGACTTCGTTTGCGAGATATTACACATGTGGGAACAAACTACGGAGAAGCACTCTCCAGGGTTTTTATTTTGGGAGAAAAAGTACCACCCTCATCTCCTGTTTTGTCAAGAAATAAATATATATATGAAAAGCTTATATTATTTTGACGTTGGTAAAAATTAGCTCACTCGTTATAAACTCGTTTTATTCGAAGACTCGCAAGTCTCGCTGCCAGGTTGTGACGATCTCTTGAGAGACAAAAACAATTAGCAAAGTTATATGACTAGATCTAGATCTGGGATCTGGGATTCTTCCATCGCAACGCAGCTGTGTAACTCTATTTTTTTTAATGATGGATAGCTACCCATCATTAAAAAAACCAGAGTTTTACCATGTGTCAACTTACTTCCCCGTGACCAACCATTGAATACAACATTGCATGCTTGCAGGTCAAGCTTGTTTGTCCAATTTGTCAGACGAAGTAATAAAATAAAACGAACTATTTTACTCAAATTTTACTAGAATAAGAAGCTAAGTAGATAGGTATCATGGCATTGGGAAGCAAAGGAAGTGAACGGAAAGTCGTGAGTCTGCAACACTCTCTGGGGAAATGTCGATAGAGCTAGTATTACTACTGAGGTTTCCTGTCGTGTAAGTATACTGAAATAGCTACTTAGATAGGCAGATACACGTGTGTTTTGTAGTCGACTTTATGTAGAATTATTTTTTGTTTTCGACTATTCGCACAACAACTAAGTTTCGAACTGCCAAAGGTCTGCCATCAGAATCTGACAAATATTAGTTTGTGCTGACAAATTACAATCAAAAATGACGACAAAGTTTAGCTGCGGGCAAACTGTCATTTTTGTGGTATTCATTTGTCCCATACTTATTGATAGTTTGCTGAAGGTTGAAGGTTTGCTGCTCGTCTTTGTACACGTCATCTATGCCTGTCTTTACTTTATGTCCTGTTTTGTGTGCAATAAAGAATTACTTAGGTAAGAATAGTTTTTGATACTGATAAAAAAGTTGTAAGATATAAAACACACACGGTATAAATTTCCTTGTTTGCTCCTGTCTATCTTGTTATCTTCACAATCTGATAGCCCCTAACAAAACTACACAGAGATGATGACAAGCCATTCACAAACAGACAAAAACAACACAACCCAATTACGACTCCTTTGTCGAATCAAAAGTTAACTGTCTCAACTCTTTGAGGGCGAATTTTCCTTTTTTTACGGAACCCAATTTGGTGGTCAAACTGCTTTAGAATAAACGGACCTCACTCCCACATTTATGCGGGTTTTTATGAATTTCTGTGAGAGCTTTTCTTCATTATATTTCTTGACCCTAGATCAGGGTATTTGGAGAAATACGATGGAACCAAGCCATAACTATGTCGCCAGTTCTTTTAGATTGGATGAAACGAACTTAGATTGGAAATAAGTTCATTATACTTTTTGAATTTGAAGTGGTAGATTATGTGTGGTGCCGCAAAAAAGATGAAATCGTCTGATCGTAATGTTCAGCATCAGCTCTTGATAAAAAAAAAGATTTTAAGTCACCCATACCTTACATTTTCATACATTAGCTAATTACTTTATTCAGTATCTTTAGTTCTTTATTAGACGAGATACTCAAACTCATTCTTTATAATGGCTATGCGAAGTAATAAACAGGGATGGTAAGTTGGCAACCCACCAAGCATCATCTAAACATTAGATTCGGGAGAGTTGGCCGGGTTTGTTATTCCGTGCGTGTTGCCCGCTACAATAAAGTGAATTCCCAACATAAAATTTTATTTAAGGTGTATTGGAAACTAAATTGAATGTGGTATTTCAAGTAGGTGCCTACCTACTTAAGTTTGGGTAGGCATTTTGTAAGAAAACAAACGTATCCTCCGTAAAAACGTACTCAGGAATTCAATTAATAGGTAAGCAATATTTCTATTCGGCAAACAAAAGATGGAGGCGTAGATATAGTAAAACAAAAGACAAGATAAGGCAAGTAAATACGTGTACCTACCTAAATTAAATATATCAAGCTGGTAAAAAATCTTTTGTTAAGGCCGACAGAATGTATACCTAACTAAAATAGCTTATAGTTTAAAATACAAACATAAACACGGTACGATAAATAAAATTACAGGCACATGAGACAACATCTTTATGTCTCAGAGAAGAAGCAATGTGATGCCTCACAGGGCACGTCCTTACAAACATCCTTGGTGAGGCAATGCTGTGTTATAGTCAGAGGTAACCGATTAACATCAGGTGGTTCAACTGCTTGTTCTATCACTTTCATAAAAAAAACGATAATTGATTGTATTACAACTTACAAGTGGGTATTAAAAAGCCGTGTTGGCCGAGTGGGATTGTACCTCGACTTTCGATCCGAAGGTCGTGGGTTCAAATCCCGACCGTGCATCAATGCATTTTTCGTTCGGAAAATTTATATGCGCATTAACACGAGCTTTACGGTGAAGGAAAACATCGTGAGGAAACCCTTGGCTTAGTCAGCTCCGCACGTATTGACCTTGTCTTTCCTGTGGATACGGCTGACTAGGCTGAGAGGATGGTATAGGTGCTGGGCAAGCCTACTCCATCTAAACATTGTCCCAGGCACTACAGTGTCCCGTTAAGTGTAGGCATAGGTTGCCTCCTGACGCTGTATAAATCATCTTCAATAGATGTAAAGGCCTATTATTATTATTAATACGCTGTATAAGTTAAGGTAAATAGTTGGCCATTATGGTGTCGAGTGTAGTTAATTATATCAATTTACCGTTATGGTACCTACTTCTCTCAGCTTTATACAAAAACACAGTTAGTTGTCTGAGTTATCTTATTGCCAAAAATTGGAGGGAAACCAATGACATCCTGTGTCCTCAGAAGAGGTGATCAGTGATGCAATGTATTGTTACCACTTAGATCAGGTGGGCCATCGGCTTGCTCCATCATTAAGTTGTATAAAAAAAACGTTCAAACTGCCCCTCAGAATACAAATAGGCCCAAATGGGTCTTATAATGTACTTTTAGTGCCTGAATAATTCTTACACAACTTCCTTCTCCAAAGGAACCCAATATCTGAAAGTCATCACAGGAAATTAATATGGCAAAGTTTTCCCACCCCATGGGACACCGTGGAATGTGGATGTTGTAGTGCAAGAGCTGGTGATAGTTTGTTTACGTCACACCGTAATATTTGATTGAACGCAATGTTGATTGTTTGAGCACTCTAAAAATGTTGATTTCTTAATTTCTCAATCCCTTGAAGTTGGAAGTGGTAAGTCGTGACTCTATCGAGAATTTGTTTTCATCTGCCACGTTCTACACGACAAATTACGTCATGCATGGGCCCTGAGGGATAGACTGGTTTTTAAACAAGTGCTTGTCTTATATTGTTAGTTTATATAGCTTTTCTCTAATTAATACGGGGGATCTTGTCTAATATTTAGAGGTTTTATCAAAGAGTTACTTATAACTGTCCACTATCACCTAACTCATAAAGTAATTTCCAATGTTGCCAGTTGTGAGTTTTTCATGATTGACGTACAAAACTCACGGCTAACTCTTAGGCTATCGATTGTATGGCTCTACAGAAAATGTCGGAATCCCCACGGGGTGTGTTTTGAATAAAATAAGTTCATCAATACCGGAAATTTTTTCAGGAGTTAAATTCCATATTAAAACAAATTTTAATTTCATTTCATTATGTAAATGGTTAAGGGAACTTTTAAGTGTGAATTAGGTTCAAGCAATAATAATTTTGTGGTTCATGTTTATTTTTATTTTAAAAGAGCTTTTCTTTTTCCATCTAGAAAATCTGGATATACTTATTATTGAAAATTAATGTATGTAGCGTAAATAATGGCTAACATATTTAAAAGGAGATTTCCTAAAAAAAACAAGAAATCTCCACTGCTACACCGTAACATGCTGCGACGTAGCCTGTCGAGATTTCTGAAAAAAAAAACTAAAATTCCCATTTATTAGTGGAGATTTCTGGAATTTATCAACGAAAGAACATTGTAACAAGTTTTACTAAATGTGTACAATAGTATTTTTATTTATTCACTAGCAGTTACCCGTGACTTCGTACGCGTCTACAGTTTCCGTGTACATTATATTATCTGTGCGTATACCGAGCGGATACTTTGAGAAACTTGACATTACACCTCATCACACCAAACTCGTACCTACTGGAATGTCAAACGCTAGTTGTTAGACCAAAGAGGTAGTACTACGCCCTGTCAAACTGACGTGACATGACCTGACAATGAAATCCTCTTGCCAATTGACACTGCTAATCCTTTTCGTTCATTTTATCCTGTAGATACTGTTAATTATTCGGGATAAAAAGTAGCCAATGTGTCAATCCAGGTAACGAACTATATATATATGCCAAGTTTCATCCAAATTGGTTCAGTAGTTTTGACGTGATGAAACACAAACATCCAAACATCCAAACATCTAAACTTTCGCATTTATAATATTAGTAGGAGTAAGATAATTTTTGCCAACTACCGATAACCTAAGTATATAATATAAATTTTAAATCTACATTTCCAAATTATTCTTTTTGTATTGGCCATTGATTTCGATTGACCTAAATTAACAGAATAATAACAGACAATTGCGGTAAAGGAATCGCGTAAAAGAACTTTAAACGGTTCTTTCTGAACGGCTGGGTGAGTTGATTGGTCAATTTATAAGGGTTGCCGCTTTTTGATATACAAAATCGTTCATTACCACTTAAAAATACTTTAAACGAAGAATTTAGGTTTATTTGTAACACGCAAATGGATAAAAACATGAGATACACAAACATTACTGTTTTAAATACTATGTTTATTTAAGTTACGACTACTAACGTTTCAATACACCTTATAAATTGAACCCTGAGTTCGCGTAGTGTAGCCTATAAAGCTTTAAATCTACCGTCAGACTTTATGAACTGAATTTCAGGAATTTATTTTACAACCACTCACAGTAAAAAAATAAATGTATCATCTGAAATTCATGCTTCATGTTCGGGGCTTGCTTCAAGGTAGAAACCCAGTATTTACGTAATCACAAAAAAATAATTTTAACATCAATTAAAACCATAAAAAAATCCAAACTTTTTTACCTTGAAGTTTGAATTTTCTGCTACATTTTTCAGGTTTCGGATTAGTTGGCAACCCTGTAACCCAATACGTTCTTTGCGGTCCCAAGTCGCCATTCAGAGCCTTTTTGTTCAATATCTTTCAGTATTGAAAGAATCTGGCTTTTATTGGAGTCTCTGAGGTCAAATGATTTATTTTCACCACGCTTGATCTTGTCTTTGAAGACGCTATGAAAATTCTAAGGTTTTTAATAGGTACACATTTTCTAACAAGCTGCTGAGTAGGCGTATCTATTATACTGGGCTTTAAGGGAGAACGCAAACCAAAGACAAAACGTCTTGTCGAACAGTTAGTGATGTGAAACTTCATAATTTCGTGACAAACCATGTCAGTATAACTTTTTTCGTCACAATATGCTTCGTCTTATTTGCTGTTTTCGTTACATGCTTATTTAATGAGAATCATGCTAAGTACTTAATAATATTATTAAGTACACTACATAATTACACTATATTCTTATTTATTAAAAAAGCACAGTTCATTCTCTAGGTATATGCGTATAAAGCAATGTTTAATAGGTAGGTACTAAACAATGCTATAATAGATAGGTAAACATAATTTTATGCATGCGTCGTGTCAATTGATGTGAATTTCGTTACAACGAAAACAGCATATGACGAGGAAGCATTCATCATATGCTGTTTTCGTTATAACAGAAAATTTATTTTCACGTCACTAAGTACGCGACAAAACAGTTTTGTCGATAGATGTGCGTTGGCCCTAAAATTTCTATCAGATTTCAATTTAAAAAAAATTATGACAGGCGTCACAGCTCAGTTGGTAATAGCTCTGCCTGCTATGCTGTAGGTCGTGGGTTCGATCCCCACTAAGAACAAACATTTGTGTGTGCCATACATAGATGTTTGTTCTATGTCTGGGTGTTACTATGTATTATAAGTATGTATTTACAAAAAAAAAGTATATAAGTATTCTATCAGCATCTAGTTACCATATTACAAGCTTTGCTTAGTTTGGGACTAGGGGCGTCGTGTAAAATGTCCATGAATATTTATTATTATAAAAATGTATATAAAAAAAAATTAAGCTATTTCATATTTTTCATTTCAATAAGAACGATGCAACATTTTAGAGCATTTAATTTTGTTTCACAAATCTCTTGTGAAAGTTGCAATTTTGCTCCAACGAATTTAGCAAATTGGGACTGGAATGTGCAATTTGTCAAAGCGATAACTCCCTCAAATTAAATGTTCTCGACAAGAACAAATGGCGAAAAGACTAATTAACCCAATTTAAATAAATAAGCAATAACAAAGGTGGCACTTTTTTTACGGTAGCCATTTTGTTTTAAAAATAGCAGGGGTTAGGAAACGCGGGAATTTACGAGAGCCACTAAAAATTTATTGCAACGACAAATGAAGTGTATCTGGTAAATGCCCTAGTTTGTTTGTTTATTGTTGCGCATTTATCGCCGGAGCTTAATAAATGAGTTGGTAACATTTTGTGGCTATTTTTACGTAGTCATCATAGCTAGGCTAGGTAATATTCCGTCTGAACTCGAATGAAAAAGATATTTTGCCTTTTTTTTGTTTTTTAGCCGGCGTTCATCAGGCTTATCTAGAAAACCTACGATTATTTCCGATATTTTGGTGAATGTCACCTTATTATTTTGAATGACGAAGGAAAGCCTCTTCTAAAATGAAAATGACGTCTCTCGTCTGTTTCACAGATATTTCAAGGCAAATATAAAGACAGAAGTAGGTGCCGAAACCCAAATCACACGTCAGCCAAAGGAGGTTAAATAATAATTAATTTAATAGGAAACAGGTACGTACTTACTATTCAACGTAAATGTCACAAGCATTGGTTATGAAATGTATGGGCTTTGAAGCACAAGAAATGGTTAACGGGTAGGTATTTAGGTAGGTACGGGACAAAACATTGGACGTTTTCATACTACCACCGGCACGATACCACGTTATCGTGGTGAGCTAATCTCATACATTTAGAGATATTTAGTGACGCTTTCACACCGTGTCGGCGACGACAACGATATTATCGTTCTGGTGGGCACAAACCTCTTCCTTCAAACGCCATTTGTGTTTATTTAAAACCTTTTGCAACCAGGTCTTCCCCTCAACTCAACAGTATAGGACTGTATCAATATATCCAGGTAAATACTTATATTATTTTTATTTTCAGTAAGTAGGTACTCACAGAGTGCTTGTTTCGTTTGCGGTCCATTAGAATTTGTAATGTTACTTTTAAGTGAGAAAAAAAATTTACTGACATGGGTTTGAACTTTGTAACGAGAGCTGTTCTCAACCCATCATCACACTCAGTAAGTCAGTACTCCACTAATTTATTTATTCAATTTACAAAATCAACAGGTGACAATGCCAAGTTTCCGCCCTGGGACAATGAAAGTGTTAATTTTACTGCCAAATTTAATAATTAGCAGGTACCCTTGTCACTGTCAAAACCTGTGTTCGGAGTTGGAGCCTTGTGCGTCTGAGTGGTGTGGGAATTACAGCCTTATTCTTCTGAGGTTTGCGTCTAACCTGAGTTAACATAAATTATAGAATTGGGTAATTTTTAGCCGACAAGGTAACTCGATGCTCTTTTATTACCAGAATACACGTAGCAAAGGGTTACGAGTTTAACAGTCTATGTATTTATACGTCTATCTATGTCCTATCCTAGAGCAACGGTTCATTTAGTGTGAAGTAAGTACTAAATAGAGTACCTATTTCACACTAGATGAACCGAAGAATCACTTTGAATCATCTTAAACTAACAATCTATTTTGTTTCGGATGATTCAAAGTGATTCTTTAGAAGATTATTGAAATAAAATTACCACTTGCACTGATACAATATCACCCATGCAAAATATGTCATGAATCTGAATCACGATTGCTCCCCCCCCTCGCCCCACCTGTAGAAAGTCACCCCCGTCCTTCCTAATTGTAATTGCACGGTTGATGAAACCAACAATTACAGCTTTGATTAGTTAATCCAACGTCTATAAATTCAACTAGCATGCTAATTGCAAATGACAGGGTGATGCAGTGCTATGTAATTAATTTGATAGACATTGATAAGAGCAGATGGTTTTAGAGGGATAATTCTAATAATAACTAAAATCTAGACGAAAATAATTTAGATTTGGGTAGGATATCATAAAAGTCACAAAATGACAGCCAAAGTGCCAAGGACCCCCAACAGAATTACCCAAGAACTACCCTCTGATAATAGGTAATGCTGATTTCAGACGGCTTATTTTGTAGTTTTTGGAATACTATGGGGAAGCCCTATGTGACTTCTACGGGTTGATTATGATGATGATGAAACCAACATGGCCGCCGTGATTCTGTTATCAAGTAGCAAAGGTTACTAATTGAGCTATAATTCATCCCTCTGGTCGACAATACAATTTAGTAGGGTTAATTAATATCTATGGAGATCCCGGTATCTTGTTTATGATCTTCTAAGGAAAAATCATTCGCTGTAATGTTTACAAAAGTACCTAGGCAATTTACAGTAGTAATAGTAGTACGGGTTAGTACCTAATATTAATTATTTTTTTGTGATATTTTTTTTATTTTTAATGTTTTTTGCTACCGAAATACATTTCTTTGTTTAAAGGACCATACAAAATGGGTACGGGTACGGGTTTTTCTAGGCTCTGCAGGGGTATGCCAATCAAAGTTGAACTGCAAAGTTTTAAATCATGGTCAGTTCATACTAACTCATAGTTATTCTGTGACTAAATAGTGACATTATGACGTCATTTGATGTGTTTTCGCGCATATTTTGCTGTCAAGTGTCTAAAAAGAATGATCACGTGGTACAAAATTGTACCACGTGACCTGAAGAAATTACACTGGGCAGTGAAATATAACTTGACAGCAAAAGATTGGCATACGTGGCCTGGTCGCGTAGCACTGTTATTTAGAATTACCTAGTTATATAAGACCATTCTAAATGATCCTTATGATTTTATTGAACAAAATAATTATGACTTTGCCTTTGAAAAAATGTAATCAGTAACATGCACTAATCAATAATTACGTATTTTTTCTGATTGTTGCAAAATAGCGGTGTATTGCATGGGTAAGTATTGTATAAGATCCAATATCTCCGAATCGTGTCGTGTCGTGTCGGTGTAAACAGCCATTCAGGAGTGATCCGAATAAAGTCTAAAGTGTAAACATATTGACCTAAGTAGCTACCTACATAAACTGTTTATTTAAATTTTGGTTATGAATAAATTATTCTTATACTTCTTAAGTGTAGGAGGGTGCTCCTATTAAAAGTAATAAAATCTAAAAGAAATCTACTCCCCCGGGCGTGTAATTAATGCCATATTTTAAGATGGCGTCCGAGAAAAAAATGGAAATAGCCAGATTGCTCCCAAATTAACTTCCGAAGACATTTTGTATTAATTTACTATCGCTTTAAAAGTTTTATATTCAGGGAAACTCCATTTACTGAGTTGAGTGAGTTTATTATGCTTATTTTAGGGTTCGGTACCAAAATGGTGAAACAGTGATTATGTGTAGGTAGATACTTTGGTAGCATAATGTACTTAGGGTCTAAGTACAAGGTTATCATCATCGCATCAGGTGGGCCGTTCGTTTATTCCGCCAACCTATTACAATATAGGTAAGTACCTAACAGTTTTGATTTCATTCTTGGTGGGGATCGAACCCACGACCCACAGTACGGAACGGAAGGCCATTACCGACTGAGCTGTGACGCCTGTCGAATACCTAAATAGACACTTCGAAACAATCTGAACAAAATAACCTACCTTCGCCAAAAAAACCACGCTCACAAAATACCTCGTGTGTAACAAATGGTGTCAATTTATGTGAAGAATTGATATCCCATCGAAATCTGTCTGAAACTATCACTTCTTCACTTGATGACAGACCCACATCCACATCATCGAGTCGATGTGACACGGGTGTGACGTCATAACTCACTAAACGAATGACGTCATAACTTGTAGGAGACGTACATGTAAACTGGATTTAATATACTATAAGGGGTTTTAGCATTGTTTAGTTTTAGACAGGCGTCACAGCTCAGTTGGTAATAGCTCTGCCTTCCATGCTGTGGGTCGTGGGTTCGATCCCCACTAAGAACAAAGATTTGTGTGTGGCAAACATAGATGTTTGTTCTATGTCTGTGTGTTACTATGTATTATAAGTATGTATTAACAAAAAAAAAAAGTATATAAGTATTCTATCAGCATCTGGTTCCCATATTACAAGCTTTGCTTAGTTTGGGACTAGAGGGCGTCGTGTGAAATGTCCATGCATATTTATTTTATTAATTTATTTGTTTAAAGTGGTAAAATATTTTTGGAATTAAAAATAAGATCAAATGCTAAGTTTGGTACGAATTTTAGTGACCCTTGTCTCAAAGTAAATACTGAACACATTCTTTTTAATTAGTTTTAAGAACATACCATGTATATTTAGTACTACCCTCATTTCACTGTTTATTTCATTAATGATACACAAAAAAAAACTCAAACAAATCCACCGTGATTTTACTGATTTCATTTTGCGCCATCAAAAATTTAAATACAGACTCATTACACAAACCAGTTCTAATTTCAAAAATAATCGTCTAATTTTCGTCGCAAAATATCGTATCACTCTCATCTACCTACCGCAGCTTAATTAATGCTAATTCAAGAGGACGTCATGAATTTTCTAAATTTCAAAATAGGAACGTAGACATTCGGTTACTGGCAACCTTCCGAGAAATTCAAAGCTGTGTTAAATACTGAAGTTCACCAACTTTTTAGCGGCTGATTGACCACCTTATTTATGCGAGCATATTTTACCTTTTTAATTACCTACCTAATCTATATTTTTTAAGTTATAGGAATTTATGTGCTATATACTTATGGACGTATGAAATAGTTACCATCTGATTTAAAATGTATTTTTAATCGACTTCAAAATAGGAGAACGTTCTCAATTCGGTTGTATGTTTTTTTTATGTATGTTGGGTACCTCAGAACTCCGTCATCCGGCTGTTGGTACATTCCTCAGTTTGTTTCCTCATCCCATTCATTTGGGGGTCAGCCTTTCTTATCGGATTCTTCAGAGGTCTATTTTGCGCGATATCCTTATCAGCATTGCTTTCATCTTGTTCTCAAAGGTTCAGGTAATTTGCAGTCTTTTACCTTTAGTCTTGTTATTTTCAACACTCACTGTTAAGCTGATAAATATAAGTAGTTAGTAAATAAATATTGCTGGATATTTCACACAACGCGTAGGGAGTTTGAAAAAAAAATAGATTTTTTTTGTAAGATCGATCTATGTTTGTCAAAAACTCGTATCAGAAATCATCCCTTTTTTTTCTTACTCTTGGATTGTTTCATAAGTTACGAAGGAATAAAAAATATGGTAAACTTTTGCCAATCCATTGATTATAAAATCGTAATGCAAGATGCTAGCATGATATAAAATATTCAATGATTGGATCACCTGTTGAATACCTGTTGGTTATACTCATTACTTATTTCGCGTTTTGTTTGAGTGCTGAATCACTGTTTAAGTTGGAAGTAGGTATTTTGTGAGCTTTCAGTGGGAGTTATAAGTAGGACACGATTGTTGTTGTACGAATTTGCGTTTGACGAGTTTCTGTAAGCAATGGTATTATCATCATCATTATTATTATTATTAGTTTATTACTGTTATTACTGGATACTGTTATTAACTTACTGTTATTTAGTTATTACTGGATATAGGCCACCTTCATAAGATGATGAGACAAAGTTGTAAAAATGTTATAACTCATTACTTAGAACTTTCCATTTGGTTTTTCTAAAGATATAAAATTATGATTGGAGCCAACTGTACCTACACAATTTTGAAAATTTTAAAAAGTACTAACAGTACTAACCTGACTAATAGTTTTTAGTTTTACTGAAAACTAAAGCACCACACAGGGCACGTCTTCAATGGACGTGCGTAGTGAGGCAATGCATTGTTACAGGCAGTGGTTACCACTTAACATCGGCTTATTCCATTATTTAGTAGTAAAACCCCCTCAATGCCAAGTTTATAAGATAATCAGCTCGAACAAAACCGCCCCGTTTCAATGTTTAGGTACAATAAAGTACCTACCTTGACCTAATTAAAGGTGACGTACCAGAACAACCCCGTGGGGTCGCGGTGTGGTTAGACACTGCTGTGTATTCTGGGTATATTCCAGAAATCCTGTACCCTATTACTTACCGCAGAACATGACTGTAGCCAAGACACTCCATCAACTACTTTAATACATTAAATTTAATATTTTATACATTTGACCTGCTAAATGGGTAATTCTCTCTTCCAATTTCCATGGAAGTGACTTGATAATGAAAAAAAGTAAAAAATTATTTACAGCAAAGCATTGTCATACAGTTCATGAAAACAGTACAATCAGTAGGCAGTTTAACCATAATCGTGTCCACAGTAATTTGGTATTTTATGTGAAAAACTTGTTACCTACAAGTTTTGTAATTTTGTTACCGTAAGCTGATCTGAAGATGGAGTCAGAAGGTGACCATAGAAACTCCTTAAAAAATAACGCAAGCCCATCAAGATTTAGATTTTTGAAACTCCGGTTAGTATTTTAATAAAGAAATCGATATTCAAGCATTCATTTTGAGTAAAGATTTTCATACAAAACTGTCAATAAATCAGCTTAATAAATATGCTTGAGATATCCGGATCAGTGCTTAAGAGGCCTATCACAATTTTGACGCGCTCGAATTCTAAAACTAAAAAAATGTGCCCACGCACACATTGAAGCCGCTTTACGCTCGATTTTATACATTAACTAACTAATCTTGGTACTTCCAGACTTGGCACTCATGTCCTAAACTGTTGAGTATTCTGCGTGAAAGGACGCTAAGTCAATTAAAAGACTAACTCCTGAGGGATGACGGAGCGACATAAGCGCCGGCGATGGGGCGTGGAGGTGTCGGGTTCATCGGAAAGGATCACTTAGGATGCCTCTAGGGTCTTAGCCTAAGTATATTAATGGGTAAGAAAATGTCGAAAATGTTATGGCTTTAAATGTATGTTATTTACTTAGCAGTAAATTGAAAATGTTTGAGTGGGAAATTATGAAAAAAAGCACGATGATTTTTATGGTAAAAATAATCCAAGTTATTGCAGTTTTATAGTTTTTAGGTAAGGAATACCTGGCGCATATACCTTTAGATTTCAGACGTAATAGAAAATGTAAGAATATGTATTGTGTCTCGCGTGAATCGCATACCAAAGGTTAAGCAAATGTTTAAAAGTGACGGGTCAGTATAAGCACTTATAGTTCATTCAGACGGACATACCGATGCAACCAGAAAACTGCTAAAAATAGCCTACGAAAATCATAAAAGTATACCTAAATAATCCTAAGCAGTAGGCCCCAGTAGGGTCAAATCAGAACTATACCCAACTAAATAAGTGTAAACTTTGACGGCATGTATAAAGCTAGCGACTACCAACTGCTTTTGTATTGAAAGGTCGCATTTACTTTCTCCTGACCCACATAAATGCAAAAATGTCCCAAAAAATAATAAAATCTACTTGAGTAGAGTCAAGAGCCAAGAGTAATATTGTGATCACTGTGCGATAAATCCCTGTAAATAAATAAAAAAAACTTCTACGCACACAAGCGCCTGCTTACCTGCTTATGTTTCTTAAAGCCAGGAACTCAAAAACTATTGTCATAATTCAGAATTCTATGATTCTAGGATAATATTACCACAGATAATATAAACTATAGTATTATTTACCTACCAATAAACCTCTTGTAATGCAATTGATTTTTGGAAAATAGAGAGTTTATTCAGTAATTCTGGTGGTGGTATATCTGATAATAACATCATTGGTTATTATTATTGTAACTCATAATTAATATTCTGCTACTACGCCTACTACACGCAAAGAAAACAAAAAAAAATGCCTACCATCATTTTAGTAGACATGGATGTTGCTACCTTTGCTTCTATATGACTCAATTTAATAAATATTTTTATATAAGTAGCTACTTGGATGTTGCAGCAAATCTTATTTTACACTTTAGGTAAATATTTGAGAAGCAGGAATACGGAAGTAGCTCGCACTTGCAGAGCATTGTTGAGATCTTGGCGCGGCGTTTGATACCGAAGTTGTGTCGACAATGCCCTAGCTCTAAACCCACAGCTGAGAGAGAAAAGCTTGGTCATAAATGGAAATAAAACTTTCTGAGATAAATGTTATAAGTACCTACTTATACTTACTTATTATTATGTCTAGTAGATGTTATAGAAAACCATCACACCAGTGTAACAAAGCGGTGTGAAGGTGAGTCGGTCGGTCGTGAAATCTATAACCAGGATTTGTTTGCGTTGAATTGCTCTCTTATGCATTTTAGGATAGTTTAGGTTACCATGTAAAAATTTCCCTGACTTGGGTGCTTTTTTATTTACTTGTTTGATGCAGTGAGACTTTATCATATCTTAAAAGCACTTAACTTTTTTTCTTGTTCGTATTTCAGTCAAAAACTTTGAGCTAAGTACATAACCTGGTTGAACTTCGTAATTATTTGTATGTCACATCAACAAGGTAGGCTTTTAGGTCCAAACATCACTTAAACTATATATTAGATGTGAAGTCTATAATTTTTTATAATATGTACAAAATACACATGAAGCAGTTGAGCTATCTACACACCGTTGCAAACGATTTATAGATAGCTCAACTGATCCAAGTCAGAACCAATCGGAAGCGTGCCCAAGACACGGGCTGCATTGCCGCGCTGAATAGGAATGCTGATTCGCTGGCCCAGATAATCACCAGCCCTCGGGTCACGCGTCGCTGTCTATAAATAAGTCAATATTCATGGACATTTCACACAAAGCCCTCTAGTCACAAACTAAACAAAGCTTGTGATATGGGAACTAGATTGCTTATAGTGAAAGAACAGGCTATAATCCCTCTAAGCTATGACATTGGTCTGCGGCTTATGTGCTGTGTACCTTGTCCGTCCACATCGTTCAGGGTTCCGTGGGGAAATCTGCGGCCGCCGCAGAACACCGACATGCAGTATCTGAGGCGTATTTGCCGTGTATAGACAATAAATTTTTATGTTACAACTTGGACCTTTGAAAGTTGTTTGTGAATCTTTGATTTCAAAATGTAATACCAAAATATTTATTTAAATAAAAATAAAAAATGAGCTTAGTATCTGTCACAAAAGCTATTTTTTTGTAGAACAGAAACTTTTGAAAAGTGGATGCTTAGATTTTAGGTTTTGGATTGAGATTTGCCACCGTATTCAGGCACCTTAACAACATCAAAAAATTGGTGTTTAGTTCTTTTTCAATGTGACAAGTGTGGCAACCCTACTAAAACTTTTCCGTGACGAAGGGTAAGAAGAGAAGGGTTTCTTTAGGGTTCCTTCCAATAAATTCCAGGCGTAGTTTGAAGGGCAAAATTACGGCCCTCTCAGCCGCTGAGGTCTCGCATAAGTTTTACCTAAAGTTTCCTAGTGACAAGCTTGCATTTATTTGCCTCAAAACTGATGTAAGTATGCACTTCTGGCTACAGAAAGAAGAATCCATGAATATTCCGCCAAGTTTGAAGAAATAGACAAAAAAGAAAAAATATTATACTTGTAGGTACCTACTTAAGTAGGTATAATTTTTACAAGTTATTATTTTTTATAAAGATAACGTTGGACATGGTCTTTTAGGCATCTGTTACCTGTTAAAAGCAGTGCTCAAGATGTACTATTTGAATCCAACCTTGATCTGGTACACCATTCAGAAATAAAGCCGTCTCCGCACGCTTCCGAGAAACTGCCCCGAGCGCCAAAACCGCCCCGCTTCCGCTGCTGGCTGACTGAGAGCGGAAATTGCGGCCCGAGACAGCAACAAGTACCTCGCTTGAATATCGCAGCAGTTGGTGCTTGGAAGCATTTCAATGGTCCTATTTATGACGCATCTGCAACTGGCTATGCAGATTTTTTTTTTCAATAGACTTACCTGCGTTCATTTATTTATCATAAATCGGCCTCTAAATTCACAAGACATTTCCTACTAATATCCTATCCTATCCTATCCTATCCTACTAATATAATAAATGCGAAAGTTTAGATGTTTGGATGTTTAGATGTTTGGATGTTTGTGTTTCAATCACGTCAAAGCCACTGAATCAACTTGGATGAAACTTGGCATATATATAGTTCGAAACCTGGATTGACATATAGGCTACTTTTTATCCCCAATAATTAACAGGATCTACAGGATAAAATGAACGATAAGGATTAGCAGCGCCAATTGGCAAGAGGATTTCATTGTCATGTCATGTCACGTCAGTTTGACAGGGCGTAGTACTACCTCTTTGGTCTAACAACAAGCGTTTGACATTCCAGTAGGTACGAGTTCGGTGTAATGAGGTGTAATGTCAAGTTTCTCAAAGAAGTATCCGCTCGGTACACGCACAGATAATATAATGTACACGGAAACTGTAGACGCGTACGAAGTCGCGGGTAACTGCTAGTATATAAATAGCCTTCTCCACAGATGTCCAAGAACCTACAGTACTGAAACGTTGTCCAAAAACAATGCGCGATTATCGTGCGAACTGGCGATGCGACCATCGTACGTTTGCTTGAACAAACCCATTCGCGCGAACAAATCGTACGTACAAAATTAGCGCGAACTTTCTTTGATCGCGTTATCGCGTTGTACGAGTCTTCCCAATTCACCAAATTCTTTAAATTCACCAATTCTGGCTTTAGAGCCAGTGAAAGATTATAAATTCTTCTTCTTCTTTTAATTCTGGCTGTTCGAAAGATCAGAAACGTTTTTGTTTTAGTAACTTCTGCTATAACGGTGACCTCAGTGACATTGGTGTGACAGTTTATTGCGCTAAATGTCAATTGACCAGGGGGGTGATTATGAGAATGGCAGAGATTTTACTCTAATAGGGATGACGTCAAAATGACTTTGAGAACTCCTGTCACTAGTGGGTGAAACCAGTTTTCGACCGACATTTGACGTCATCCTTATTAGAGTAAAATCTCTGCCATACCCAGAATCACCCCCCAGTAGCCTCAACCCTACCACTACTTAATACCTAGGTATATAGCTACCTAACTTTATGTTTATTACCTTTGAAATTATACCACAAATATTAACTATACTCATAAAATATAGCAGTGAAACGTAACATTTATTAGTGATGAGTACAAAACTTTGAGCGTATCCGAACATTTACGAATCGCGAGTGTTTTGAGGGTACTCCTAATAACTCACAGTTAATGAGTTATTCAAACATTTATTTCGCACTGCGAACGATATTTTAACGTGATTCAGAATTTGTGTTGTTAATTTTGTAAAATAGAAGTTTGCTTTACAGTTTTTGTGTTAGGTATTTGTTATGTTTTGATTGTGACTGTTATTGTGAAAATATGTATTGAAAGATGGTATCTAATATTGAGGTAAGTATCTACAACTAACAATCAAGAATTTAGAAAATATTTAAAAAAATCGTATCAGTTTTCTGCAGTCAAATAAATTAAATAAACTAGGTAAGTACTTAAGTATATATTTATTTTAGGTATAATAAATAGTACATGTACTTTGGATGTATCCAATGGAAAAGTTTATTTTTATCCAGCTGAAGGTTTGAGTGATCTAATAAATAAAATCCAAAAGCTAAGATGGGCTACTTATCCCTCGTTTAGGGACTACTTCTAAATCTCGTAGAATGAGACGTAAATCCTTGAAATTCAGTTGAATCTATTTCCGACAAGTAGTTTTTTTATACAACCTAATGATGGAACATGTCGATAGGTACACTTTATAGATAGAAAAGAAAGAAAAACCATTTATTCTGAAACACACACACAACAGCACAACAATATACACTAACAATAAACTAACACACTAACAATACACTGACACACTAACAATATAATAGCTAACTTACAAAACTAACTAACTTTTTGCTATTCAGCGCGGCAATGCAGCCAGTGTCTTGGGCACGCTTCCGATTGGTACTGATTTGGATCAGTTGAGCTATCTATAAATCATTTGCAACGGTGTGTAGATAGCTCAACTGCTTCATGTGTATTTTGTACATATTTTAAATATTGTAAATACTTTATTAGTCATCATTTTCTTTGTGAATAAATATAACTAACTAACTAAGGTAGTGGTGGTTACGTGCACCTGAGGCAGGTAACCACCAACAACCGTGTGGGCAAGATGGGGTGCACGGTGTCATCGTCATTGTGCCGGTGTGCGCGGGAGTCAAAACGGGCTGCATCTCAGCTTGATGCCACTTCAGATCGTGAAGTGATGCTGGTTTTCAGATGCAACCCAGAGTGACGTAGTGACGTAGACGTTTCTGCATTTTTGTATCTATCATTACATTTTGTAAATACCGCATACACTTTAGGACAATGAAAGAAATAGCTAGCTACATTTATTTAATCTTATCTTATCTTACTAATATTATAAATGCGAAAGTTTAGATGTTTGGATGTTTGGATGTTTGTGTTTCAATCACGTCTAAACTGCTGAACCAACTTGGATGAATCTTGGCATATATATAATTCGTAACCTGGATTGACACATAGGCTACTTTTTATCCCGAATAATTAACAGGATCTACAGGATAAAATGAACGAAAAGGATTAGCAGCGCCAATTGGCAAGAGGATTTCATTGTCATGTCATGTCACGTCAGTTTGACAGGGCGTAGTACTACCTCTTTGGTCTAACAACTAGCGTTTGACATTCCAGTACGAGTTCGGTGTAATGAGGTGTAATGTCAAGTTTCTCAAAGAAGTATCCGCTCGGTACACGCACAGATAATATAATGTACACGGAAACGATACTCGCGTATGAAGTCGCGGGTAACTGCTAGTTACCTATAACTACAAAAAACACAGACTGAATTATATTTTTTTTATAAAAACAATTGATTGAGATTAGTTTTATTATTATTATGTCATTAGTTTACCTTTATTACATAAGTCTAGAATCTCTAAACAAGATTTCTCACGTTTACTTGAGGATTGATTTAAAATTTAAACCTTTGGTATGCGCTTCATATACCAGGCAATCCAAAATTGTTCATATATTTTTCACAGCCTCCCAGATCTCAGTCATCATAGAATACCAGAATTTGTTAGAATATCAGTATACGCAAACAATACCTAAGTAGTGTTGTTTCCGTACTACTGTATATTTGTTTATTGACCGTTCTATTTTGTGTGCGGCCACTGCGGCCAGTCCATCCCTCGGTAATGGGGTTGTTTGCAACACGTATTTCCTCTTACGCCAGTAAGCGGCTTCCGAACAGCATAGATGGCTACCGAAATAGCCTGAAATTTCAAGGTCCGATGAAAAGTCAAAATACGCTCGTACAATGGAAACTAGATTGCTGACTTATTTTATATTTAGCATCATAGACTCCGGTAGTCTAGTCACTAGTGGCAGCAACTCCGCCTTCCGATAAGCTCATGTGTTTAAATCCAATTGAACACTTGAAAATATTATGTGCGCAATACCAGTGCTCTCAAACGGTGAAGAAAAACATCGTGAGGAAACACGTGGCTTATCTTCGCACGTACTGACATTATCTTTCCTGTGGATAAGTCCGACTAGGCTGAGAGGAAGAGATTCTGGGCCTACTCCAATTAAAACCATGTCCCATAAAACCATGTATAAATTATCTAAAATTAGAAGCAAAGACCATAAAAATTATTGTATTTTAAAGTATTTTTACTGCCCTCTCATTATAAGTTGATAATAATAATTATAGTGCATCTCATTACCCGTTTCATGTTTGGTGCTTGTTGGTACTAATTGACTTGTTGACATACAAGCTTGCCTCTCTGGTTTCTGAAGCGGCGGCAATTAATATGACGTTCGTAGTCTATGTACAGCGTCAGTTGTATGAATGCGAATACGCTGTCTCATTTCACTTCGCGGTAGAAGGAAATTGGTGTTGATTCCTGTTGCATTTTCCTATTTAAAAACTACAGCAATAATGTTGTACCTTTCTCATAAACTGAAACGACAAAGACAGCTCTAATTTTAGGTCTGTCAAAATAGGTTACTTTGAGAAATCGACAGTATTGATTGGGTGTGGGTATATTATGGGAAGTGCGGTCTTTATGTAGGTAGGATAGTCGAGCACAGAATTGATTGACGTGATTCATCAGACGCAATAAACAAACACACTTGTTAACCTGACTGTACTACTGGATCATAATAACCAACATGGCGAATTAATCAAAACACATCATTGACATCAACCAACACTGTGATTAGCATTGCTACTGAATGCGCATCGAATTCAGAATCAGTCAAGTAATTTCCTTTGATCAGGAACTAAAGGCTCTTTTGTTTCCTACATGTTCGTAATTGAATGATTAATAATTATTACCACAAGTCCGGAAAGCTCTGGTTTCTTGGAAACAGCGGCCGTCAAAACGTAGTTAATATCGTTGATATTGTCAAAGTTACAGGATGTCTGTGATTGGAAGTCGACCACTTCACTCATCTTGAAAATCTGTTAAGTACCTAGGAGACAGGCAGGCTCTTGTTTATGTGTTGGCTTCCACCTTTGCAGCTCTATGCATTGCTTCGCAGAGCACATCCTCAATGAACTGTTATTACAATTATTTCAAACACAACAAACAAAACTTGACCACAGGGCGTACACCAGGTGGTGATTCTGACAATATAAGTACCTACCTATTTAAAACCTTTACACCATCACATCTTGAAAACCCAAAACCAACGATATGCTCACGAAATGGAGGGCACATTGCGAATGATACATGCTTAATTATTGATGTAATCCAAGGATTAGTTAGAATCCTGTTATAGTGTTGTAGGTAGGTAAGCATCAACAAAGTGAAGTTATACTACACAACACGGTAATACTAAGATTGATAGGTTTGAGAATTGTATTTGTATCACAGCTCTGCCCTCCTTATTGCAAACGCAGTACTTGCAAAATGGCGGTTTCGAGATAAACGCGCGAAACATATTTCTTGATATCTAAGCAAGTAATCTCTGTGGGGTATGACTGTAAAGGCTGGTAATTTGTTTTTGAAGGACCATAGAATTAATTTAAAAATACTGCGCAATCTAAGGGAATTTTGGAAAATGGATCTTGCTCGTAATAGGGTAGATAATCCAGTCTGTCACCTACCTTACACTTCCACACAACGCTCCTTCACGAGGCTTAGCACGGCAATCCTGGCGATGGGGGTGGAGTACAGCAAGTCACAAGTCCAAATAAACACCATCTAAATTGGCACAGCACTGCGAGAACGTCTCACACAAAACAACTGCACGGCAGTGTTCAAAAATGAGCTAAACTTGACTATCCACGGAATAGTTTCTCAGAATGAGGAGAACACGACTGATCTGATGTAGTCGCACAAGCCAAACTGACGATGCGCGCACGCAGAAGGGCGGCGGCGCATAGCCCACGATCCACACCGAGGGTAGTTGTGAAAAGCGGATGGCAAACATAAATTATCTACCCTTCTAAAAGTGAGCAAAGATCCAACATACCCCCCACCGAAATTAGCATGGTAATTTCAGTTAAAAAAAAATAATAAAAATTTGCTATTGCAAAAGGTAAGTAGTAGGAAGGTTGCCTAATAGGGCAGACAGTTAAGTTTTTAAAGAAAAAAAAATAATATAATCCTAAGTTAAGTTATTTAATTGCTAAAGAATAAGTTTTATTTGTAAATATTTAGTTAGAATAAGGTAATGGGCAGACCTTATTGACAGGTCTTTTAACTATTCCTTTTTGCGTCCTCAGAGTAACGACGCGTATTATTTTATCGGGGCCCTCATGGAGACGCTCCACCCTGGCCCGGACCCAGTTTAGCGAACGAATTAGCTCAGATTTGATGAGAACTAAGTCACCGATTTTAATATTAGGAGGCGAGGTGAACCACTTTGCTCTTTGCTGCAAAGTATGCAGGTAGTCGTCAGACCACTTCTTCCAAAACGTTTGGGAGATTTTTTGCATGCACTGCCAACGTGACAGTCGGTTCATAGCTACGTCCTCAAGACCGTACTCGGGCACGGCGACTAAGCTTTGACCTATTAAAAAATGTCCAGGTGATAACGTCTCGAACTCATCAGGATTGTTAGATAACGGGCATAATGGACGCGAGTTCATCACAGCTTCTATCTTGCAGAAGACTGTGGAAAGCTCTTCGAACGTGAGCGCCTTATCACCTACTGCACGAAGAAGATGGCGCTTGGCCGACTTGATACCGGCTTCCCACAATCCGCCCATCGAAGCTGCAGTAGCTGGGATATTTTTCCATTCTATTGAACGAGAAGCGCAGCCGTCAGCGATTGCCACGTCATTTTCATTAAAAAACTTGCAAACTTCTTTTAAATGTTTCGCGGCGGCGACAAAGTTTGTCCCGTTGTCGGAGTGTAGGCACGAACATAGACCGCGTCGCGCTACAAACCGGTCGAGCGTAGCAAGGAAACAATCAGCTGATAAATCGCTAAGGACTTCAATGTGTACAGCCTTTGTGGAGAAGCACACAAAAAGGCACATGTAGCATTTTATAATTTTTGCATTACGATGTAAACTCGCCTTTATGTAAAACGGACCACCTAAATCGCAACCGACATGATCAAAAACCTTATTAGGTTTTAATCTTTCAGCGGGTAACGTACCCATGTACGGCTGGATAGATGTAGGGTTGCATTTAAAACACATGATGCATTTTGACAACACACTTCGAATCACACTACGAGCGGATACGATCCAATATCGCTTGCACAAAATTCCTTGTAGTGAGCGAGGTCCTATGTGTAGGTACATTTTGTGAAAGTTTTCTACTAACAAATTTGTTATGTGACATTTTTTAGGCAATAACAAGGGGTGCTTGCTATTATAGGGTAGGTCTGCTTGGGAGATCCTACCCCCCACCCTGAGGAAACCACGGGCATCAACGAAGGGTGATAGCTTTCGTAATGAAGAAACGAATTTATTATTTTTTATCTGAGCAATTTCGCTACCAAGGTAGGTATTTTGTGTAGATTTTATTATTGCGTCATGGGACGCATTCAACTCGTGAGTTGTTATCGGACCGACAGAACGGGCACTCTTCGTTAGTCTACAATTTTTTGCAAATCGCAAACACCATGCGACAATACGTTGCAATTTTTTAAACGAAGAGTATTTTTCAAAAAACGTTTCTGAAAAATCGTTCGGTACATTTTCTGATACACAGGAAAACGTATCTACGTTTGTCTTTAGTTCTAAGACTTCAGTCTTTTCAGTGACGTAAAAAGTACTGATAGGCCATTGATGAACGTCATCAGATAGCCAAGCTGGACCATGCAGCCACAGCTCGTAATCAGCGGCGAGCTGAGTAGGCATGGCGCCACGCGAACAAACATCAGCGGCATTATTTTCGCTACGCACGTGATACCAGCTGTTTGACGGAACCACCTCCACTACTTGAGCAACACGACTCGATACAAAAGTTTTAAGTTTGTAGGGAGGAGTTTGTAACCATGCGAGTGCGACACTGGAGTCCGTCAAAGCAGTTACCTGAAAGTTTAGGTTTTTAATATTTTGTTGAATGAACAAAATCAGTTTTGACAACAAAACGGCAGCCATAAGCTCGAGTCTCGGGATCGAAAGCGGCTTGATAGGCGCGACTTTACTTTTACTGATAAGCAGTCTAGTCTTCACGGCATTGTTTGAATCGACACTGCGAACATAAATGCATGCCGCATAACCACGGATTGATGCGTCACAAAATGCAATTAAATGTATACCGCAGAATTTAGGTATTAGCATGTGCCTTTCAATTTTTATTGCCGATAGACTAGACAATGATGCAATAAAAGTGGACCATTTGTCGCGCAAATCAGCTGGAAGAGGATCATCCCAACCCAGGTTGAGCTTCCACAAATCCTGCATTATACATTTCGCCAGGAATGTGCACGGGGATAAAAATCCAACGGGATCAAAGATGCTAGCGAGTAGTTTTAGTACCGACCGTTTAGTGTAGGTACCATCCGACATATTATAATCGAATGAAAAACAATCGTCGGTTGGCAGCCACTTTAAACCTAAAACCTTCAGGGATGAACACACGGTGTCATCATCACTAAAGTTTATAGCGACCGCTTGGTCGGCGCCGATTCTGGAGAGTAACTCAGGGGAGTTACTTGCCCATTTGCGAAGATCGAAGCCGCCTAGCTTTAACAGAGCAATGAGCTCGTCCTGTAACGTACAGGCTTCTGTGAGGTCTTGTGTCGACCACAACAGGTCGTCTACGAAAAATCCATGCATGAGGATATCCGCAGCTTGAGGATGTTGCATGCCTTCGTCACGCGCCAGCTGTTGCAACGTGCGAACAGCGACAAAACCTGAGGAGCGCAACCCGTACGTATTTGTGAGTAGTTCGTAGGTTTTTATTTCATCCGAGGGCGATTCCCTCCAAAGAATGTGCTGATAACAGCGGTCCGTCGGATTTATAAAAACCATACGATAGAATTTAGCGATGTCAGCGGTAAGACAAATATCGTACAAGCGAAAGTTGAAAATAATTTTCAAAATATCGTGATGAAGCTTCCTACCTATAAGCAGGGTGTCATTGAGTGATACACCGTTTGCAGTAGCCGCTGAGCCATCGAATACCACTCGCACGGGCGTGGTGGTACTAGAAGATTTTACCACACAGTGGTGTGGGATGACATACCTACTCGGTTCTGTACCTACGTACGGTTTCATATGACCTAACTGTTCATACTCGCGCATGAAGTCCACGTAGGGCTCGCGTAACTCGGGCGATCGAGCGAAACGTCGCTCGAGGTGGTGTAACCTACGCACGGCGTGGTTATAGGACTCACCGAGGGGGGCGCAGTTCGGGTCCATTAGAATAGGTGAAACATACCTACCGCTATCGTCCCTATAATGACGCTCGGAATAAATCTCCTCGGCAAGCTTATCAACTGGGCTGATAGGGTTGTCGCACGGCGATTCCTCTATTTCCCAAAATGATTTTAATTGTTTGTTGATGGTGTCACTATCATTGGTGTACGACACCAAATTGCAAGACGTTGCAATATTAGCGACATCATCGGAAGTACACGGTACCTCAATCTTCCCACACAAAACGAACCCGAAAACACTACTAAGTGCAGTGGGTAGCGTAGGGCTGACAATAATTTTATTCCCGTCGTAAATGTCCGGAAATACGTCTCCTGCTAGAATAATGTCCACAGGGGATTTTTTATAAAAGTAAGGATCAGCTAACAAAAGGTTTTTATAATGCATGGAAATTTCTTCGGAAATTTCCACCGTAGGTAAGTCGGAAGTCATTTTTTGCAAAATAATAGCATCGATTTTAAACGTGGGATTATCACAATGTCTCGGTTTAATAATGCATGACGTCATGCCAAAATTCTTGACACTATTTCCGGCTAAACCAAAAATATTAAACGGACATTTTTGACGCGACAACCCTAGCCGTTCTAAACAATTCAAGGTTATAAAATTCGATTGAGCGCCTGAGTCGATAAGAACGCGACAAGCTTGCGGATTACCAAACGAATCTATAACATTGACTATAGCAGTACCTAGCATGACCATCAAGTTTTTCATATTGTTACCGCTAGACGAGTGCGACGATTTAGCGTGCAACGTGTGCGTACCTACAGCAGCGGTAGGCTCTGCGCTGGTGTGCGCGGGGAGCGCGCGGGGCGCAGGACTGCCTTTACCGTCGAGGTGCAATAATGCATGATGACGCTGATTACACGTAAAACATCTAAACTCACTATTGCAATCTGCAGTCACGTGGTTTTGCTTGAGACAATTGTGGCACAATTTCAAATGGTCAGCACGGCTGACACGTTGCGCAGGAGTCAATTCACGGAATTGTACGCAACGAAAAATCATATGATTTTGACCACAATGTGCGCAATCAAAACTTCTCGCTTTATTATTGTTAGATTGCATTTGTGAAGAGAATGCCTTCCTAGTATAATTTTCACTCGACTTTTTATTGAGCGTGTTAGGTATAGGATTCCTACCTTGCGGAACAATAGAACTGGAATTCGATTGTGAATGTTCCAAAATCTTTATTTGATTATGTACGTGGGTCATTAACTGATCATACGTAGGTATTGTCTTTTGATCGATACCTTGTTCGAATGTTTTTCTTGTGGTGGTATCTAATCCTTTTAATGCTATATGACATAGTACATAGCTAGATAAGTGCTCGATATTCAAAGCATTTATAGCGCGATAAGAATGATCGAAAATCTCAATAAAATTATTTAAATTGACTGGAGATTCCGATTTTAGCGCAGGAAAGTTTAGCATCTTATCTAGGTATTTACCTACGAGCATCCTATTGTCTTGATATTTATCAAGCAAGGACTGCCACACTACATCGTAATTACTTGACGTAATCGGCACACTTTTAACAATACTGAGTGCGGAACCTTTTGTGCATGATAATAAATAATGAAATTTATCAATATTATTAATGCCGGTTTGATTATGCACCAATGAGCAAAATGTTTCATAAAACGTTGTGAAATTCTCAATATTCCCATCAAATGTGAACAATTCGAGTTTAGGTAAACGTGGTCGAACGTCGACATTTTTCTCTTTAGCGTGTACTGTGCCTACGTGACTGCATGGTGGAGCGTCCGCCATCTTGGAGGTGTGCTTTGAAGCGCACAACTTTACACGAAAGTAAAGGTCATCGAAGCTACTCATATCACTATCCGAGAATTGCGTTTCAGGTTTTAAACTTAGTTGCAGTTCAAAGATTTCCATACAAATATTTTCGAATGATTCACGAATGGATGGTAACTCTGAGGCACGCAATAGGAACATTTCCTTGATAGAAGGATGACTTTCAATTTTATTGGACAAATCAAACACTTGTTGCAAACGTGAAAAAAGGCGTTGCTTTTTAGCTAAATTCTTGTTAATGATACGAATTGTATCCAATTCCTTTTTAGTTGGAATCGGAGGAGTTTCAGTTTCAGACATTTTAAAGTTTTATGAATTTTAATTTTAACAAATATATTTTAATTTTAATTTTATTTTAATCCGGCTCGAAGGACCAAAATGTGGGGTATGACTGTAAAGGCTAGTAATTTGTTTTTGAAGGACCATAGAATTAATTTAAAAATACTGCGCAATCTAAGGGAATTTTGGAAAATGGATCTTGCTCGTAATAGGGTAGATAATCCAGTCTGTCACCTACCTTACACTTCCACACAACGCTCCTTCACGAGGCTTAGCACGGCAATCCTGGCGATGGGGGTGGAGTACAGCAAGTCACAAGTCCAAATAAACACCATCTAAATTGGCACAGCACTGCGAGAACGTCTCACACAAAACAACTGCACGGCAGTGTTCAAAAATGAGCTAAACTTGACTATCCACGGAATAGTTTCTCAGAATGAGGAGAACACGACTGATCTGATGTAGTCGCACAAGCCAAACTGACGATGCGCGCACGCAGAAGGGCGGCGGCGCATAGCCCACGATCCACACCGAGGGTAGTTGTGAAAAGCGGATGGCAAACATAAATTATCTACCCTTCTAAAAGTGAGCAAAGATCCAACAATCTCCGTTATATAACTTTTAAAGTGTAACCTAAATATAGTAAAAAAATCAAGCTTTCTATTGACATATTTTTATCTTTACTTTATTGCCTTGTTTAGATAAAATGCTTAGTACTGCATTTTCATCAACTGTCTGGGCTTGCGGGCATTACAGTATTACTAAGATTAAATGCAGTATTAGTGTTTATTACTGCAAAATCACCTAGTACGTGCCCAATTCTGCGTTAGTAGTAAGCAATTATTTTCTATTTTCATGCCTGCAGGGGTATGCCAATCAAAGTTGAACTGCAAAATTGAACTGCAAAGTTTTAAATCATGGTCAGTTCATACTAACTCATAGTTATTCTGTGACTAAATAGTGACATTATGACGTCATTTGATGTGTTTTCGCGCATATTTTGCTGTCAAGTGTCTAAAAAGAATGATCACGTGGTACAAAATTGTACCACATGACCTGAAGAAATTACACTGGGCAGTGAAATATAACTTGACAGCAAAAGATTGGCATACGGAGGCTGGTACTAGTTAAAATTACCTACATTTTAACTTCTGTCAATTATTTAAGCGACTAGGAGACGAAATAAAACAGAATTTAGGTAGGTATTCAAAAAATAATTTTAATTTTTTTATTTATCTTCTTAACACAATCAAATTATTGTTTTTTTATTCATATTTATATTACTCAGTCTATAAAACTAGTTTCAAAAACATTTTTATTATTATATTTTTGTTATTATAGTCTTTAAACGTACCTTTATTCATCAAGTTATCATTCTTTTGAAATATACAATAACTTATGTTATGGCACTTAAAATTAAATCTAGGTAGGTACTAAAAATAGCATTTTTTCTTATAACAATTTCTTTTGTTATAACACCTAAATATTACCTCATTTTATTTATGTATTTTTATTTATTTATGTACGTCCTTTCTTTATATTGAGATGAATGATCTTCATACTTGTAAAAGTCCATGGATGTTCCAGACTTTATCAATATATTTAAAAAAAAACATGATGAAAGGACGTACATAAATAAATAAAAATACATAAATAAAAAGAGGTAATATTTAAGTGTTACATCTTTTTATTTCTAAGAGTTTGTTATAAGAAGAATTGCTATTTTTAGTACCTACCTAGATTTGATTTTAAGTGCCATAACATAAGTTATTGTATATTTCTAAAGAATGATAACTTGATGAGCAAAGGTACGTTTAAAGATTATAATACCTAAAAATGTTTTTGAAACTAGTTTTATAGACTGAGTATAAATATGAATAAAAAAAACAAAAATTTGATTGTGATAAGAAGAATAATAAAAAAATTAAAATGTTTTTTTGTAATACCTACCTAAATTCTGCTTTATTTCGTCTCCTAGTCGCTTAAATATTTGACAGAAGTTAAAATGTAGGTAATTTTAACTAGTACCAGGCATGAAAATAGAAAATAATTGCTTTCTACTAACGCAGAATTGAGCACGTGCTAGGTGATTTTGCAGTAATAAACACTAGTACTGCATTTAATCTTAGTAATACTGTAATGCCCGCAAGCCCAGAAACTTGATGAAAATGCAGTACTGTACAGTAAACGTAGCAAGTACTGCATAATCTTCTAGCACATGCTTAATGCTGCAGATCTCTTTAGCAAAAGCGACATTTAGGTGCAAGTACTGCGTTTCATGTTAAATAAAAAACATGTTTTTAATAAGAAACAACGTGTAAATATATTTTTTACGTATAGATTATCTCCTTGGGATGTCATTTTTGCAAAAAAGTGAAAATCACAAAAATGTCGATTACTGCAAGTACAATTAGCAGGGCAGAGCTAATGTACTGTACACATTGTATTTGTATCACAGGCAATGTAATGTACACATTTTATTTTATAACTTCATGTTATTTAAAAATCAACGTTTTTCAGGCTCGTTGCATTGTCTGCCATTTAGTATTCTGCTGTGGAGACTGTCGTTGGAGACACGAAAAAAGCACCCACGGTCTTTTATTCGACTGCCCCATCTGCAGAGGGTTCAAATTCCTTTGCAAGCCCGAAGCGTTAGACCTACACTTTATAGAACACTTAACTGAAGAACATTTACCATTACATTGCAATAAGTGCGAGCAAATCTTCAAAAATATGGAAGATCTTATGAATATAGACAAGTGTACAAGTATTTCAGAACTTGTTAAAGACACGAGTGTACAATGTAAAGATGTTGAAGAAAAATTCGATTCAATCTATGAAAAATCTAAAAATTTAGTTGATGAAAACTGTGAAGGTATTATATTTGTTAACAAAACTACAAAAACGGCTGTCATTACTCCTATAGTTCGGAGGAAACATCTAGTTGATTATGAGTCGAGTGATACTGATGAAGAGTGCAAACAAGCCAAGACACCACATCCTAGTAAAACTCCTAGGATTAAAAGACAGAGATCTCAGACACCTCACGTCAAGAAGTTTTTGAGTATGATGAGACAAAAAGTAGTCGAAGAATACGAAGAAACAATTGATGAAGAAAACAACTCTCCTAAAACTACGCCAAGAAATGATAATGACCCTAGTAAGTAATCATTTTAGTCAAAATTGCTTCAACGATCTACATTTTAGAGAGTAATGGTAAATTTTCTGCATAATTTTCCAATATCCTGGTATAAATTTCCAGTCAATTCTTTGTTTTATCATAACGGCTTTTGGAAAAACACTTAGTCGTGTTTGTTTCTTAAGTATATTTTGATGTCAATAATGCAATGTATACTCATACTAAAAAATGGTTTCAAATAAAAACAGCTCTTGTGCTAGACACTATACCTTTTAGCAAGATTATAAAACACAATTTACTGGATTATACAGTCCCACTCAAAAATAATAATGCCGGTATTTTATTTCTAGTTCTAGAAATCCAAAAAGAGATGACCACCCCCACCTCTCACATACCCAACTTACTAAAGCTGACAAAGACGGTGTCCACGAGTACCCCTACCCACCCTATCATAGAAGGTTGGACCATGTTCCCGGAGCAAGGAGCTGATTCTCCCCTGTCTGAAATCGAAAATGCTGAAAGCCCTGCTCAGAGTACTACTGAGGTAAAAATGATTTTGGGAAAAAGTAATCCGATGCTCACCTCATGTTTGCGGTCATCTCCGTTTACTTTTTTTTGATAATCATGAATCCATCATGCATTATTTTACCCATATAATATTATCTTCTTGCATTGGGTGAAGCTTGTTCAGTACAAAACTTCCCAGCTTTATTTTGGATAAATACTAAATACCCCTCTTGAATCAAAAACTAATTGATTACAATTACAATACGATTTTAGTACTGTCTAATTTTTTTCTAATAGTGTTTGAACGTGATTACAGGCAGTTTATTCCCTTTAGTTTATTTCGCAAAGCATAAAACTTTTGAGTCTATGATTTTAGGCTTCAAAATCTGAAGTGCCCCCGAAACTGAAGAGCATCATCAGCACGAATAGCCGTCGCTTGGGCAGCCAGGACAGCACGGAGAAGCACGTCACATTCCAGGACTCGGAAATTTCTGATGGGTCCATAAAAAAGAAAGTCACCTTTGCTGATGGCACTATGTTTGATCAGGCCAAGGTGAAACGAGGTATACCTGCCGCAGTGGTGCTTAGCTATTTACTTACGTTTGATAAGTGGCGATCACAATAGGCCGCAGTGATATCATAGCCGCAACAAGCTAATAAAAAAAAAATACGTTTGATATGAGTGCAGTGGTATGAAGATATTTTCATCAAGTAGTAGCAACCTCGTTCTTCGATCCTAAAGTAGTAAATAGTTAAAAATCTATTTGCATAATGCCAGTGCTTTCAAACAGTGAAAGAAAACCTCAGTCTTACGTCCTCATAAGGGAATGAGTAAATTCTTTGTCCCCGTGCTAAAATGAGACACAATTATAAGTAAATAAAAAAATATCATTTTCAGTGTTTAGAAAACCAAAGCGAATGTTGACTCCTGGCCCTCAAAAACCACGGTTTGCCTACAATCCTCGCTTCCAAGCGCTCATCAACCGCTTCGAAAACCAGGGCATCATCATGGCGAGAACTCCCATCACAACTCCTGTCACCAATAGAGAGAATCCTCAAGAAAGCACACCACCTGGTGAACTTGGTAACATGCCAGCAAGAGCTATAAACTTCAAGGATGACAGTCCAGTGGTTGAAGCTCATTATTCAAAAGAGTCTGATGATTCTTTCAAGACTTGTATTGGTTCTCCAGACTTGAGCAATGCCATCACAGCGCTGACGGCTAACATTGCTGGATCACTGCAAACCTGTCTGCATTCAGCTTTGAAAACTACGGAGGATGAAACAGAGATACAGTTCAAGTTTGTCATTACTAAGAGGAAAGTCAGCGTGAAGAGACTTGCTGATGATTGTGAAGGTAGCTTTGACTTAATTGATCACCTACTAAAAATAAGGTTATAATAAGTTTCCTAATAGTCACACTAACTGTAGGTAAGTGTATAAGTTTTGCTGTATTTTTTTTCTGTTCATAATTTTTGCACAGATAGTAATAAATTGACACAGTGAGACAAAGTTTTATGACTCGGACGACTAACCAACTTAGCTAGTTTTCGTTCTTGCGAATTCTATTTACACTTACGTATACTTACCTATTTTATTAAAGCATAAGTATATGTATTTTAACACACTTTTAAACACTTAGTATAACAATTTACTATTTTCTTCCAAAGGTGTAGAAAAAGGCGATTTCGATAACATCGAGGATACTAATAAGGAGAACATTTGGTCGAGCGTGGCGCGGGCAGTGAAAAATGTATTTTGGGGCGAACATGGGACCCATTTCGGTGAGGACTTTCTTTATTTGACACTTCCCTTTGATGGCCTTTGAGAGGTTAGCAGGTTTTCTTGAACTGGGCCGAGTTATTTACTGATTTTATGTAACAAACTGTACTTATCTACACAAATAAGATAGCTTTCGCTTGCAGTTTTTTGTGGTAACTAAGGAAGAAATAGATAGGAAACAAACGAATGAGACCTAGGTACTCACAGAACACGATTATTATTATACTCGTACTTAGCTAACAAACGTCTTCTATCACGCATACCTACTCATTTCGATTTTTTTTATTTATCGTGAAAAGGGTCTTTTATGGTCTAGTTTTAAGATTGTCTGACGGTACATAAGTATAAATACTTCATGGGTAATTTCTTTACGGATGAAACATTCAGTTACTTATACATAAAGTCCAGAAATAAATGTGTAGGTTCCGTACCCATTTCAAAATTATTTTGGTTTCGAGTTTCACGAAATTTCTTTCTAGAAAAATACAAAGCCATTGTTTATCTGTCATCGTAAATTATTTGTATCATCTTGTCTACAATAAAATATTACTCGAAAACCCGCGTCATGTCGCACTTCATGAAAGTAATATTTTACCAGTTTTCAGTCGCCACATTCATTTATCATTCATTTTTCCAAAACTAAACCGGAACACAAAAAATTATGATTAGACAAGTTTTTTTTAATAAAAAGAGATGGAACTAGCAGGTTGTCTGTTTTACATTTGATAGACAGTCTTTTTCTTCAATTTCAATGTCACCTGACGGAAAGTGACGATGAAGCTGACGATGGACTACGGTCTAGAAGACACCTATTCACTCTTGTCTGAATGATAACTGCCCGAGCTTCACTGTTTGACGATAGTAATAGCTACCTACATATCTAATGCTCTCCGCGGCTTTGCAGAAGTTGCCGCAGGAAATTGCTCAATTTGGAACTGCTTTGATCATCTATGAAGAGTGTTCAGCTGTTAAATGCATTACACGTACAAGGGTATGGGTTTCGGTCGAGTAAAACTATGATTGAGATTTGTATGGTAATCAAGTAATCAAGAAATAAATAAGCTATTTTTTTTTCATTTCTACATCTCACAAGCCTGTAAGCTAGCCCAAATTAATTTAATAAAAAATTAGTTGTACCTCGAATAATCCTCGCCTCGACTCAACCTCCAAATCGTCCTTTGGTAGTTATTACACCTTTAGCTTTTGCTGAGTGGGTTCCATTTTACGTACCTACCTATGAAGTTTTATTTCTTAGGTACATTCTGTAAACGAATAATAGCCAAAATAGTAGTGATTCCGATCCCAATCTAATGTAAGTCAAGTATGCCATCAAAGCAAAATATTCCAAGTAGCACATTGGACTCTGCCCAAAAATTACAAACATTAAAATTCATATACCCTGGTCCCGCTCCAGAGGTCAACAATAAGGAGTTCAAGAGGAAGTAGGGCAATCGTCACCCAAAATATTTATGTAAAAATTACGACGAGGATGGGATTCGAACCCACGCGTGCAGAGCACATTGGATTAGCAGTCCAACGCCTTAACCACTCGGCCACCTCGTCATGTTTAAAGCCGCTGTAACTTATAGATAACAACAATAGTCCTAATCATTTACTCGAGAAAAATGGTAATTTTTGTATTATTTACACAAAACAAAATGTATGTAACAAAACAATCTACTTACAAGTTTTACATAAACCGAAGTAGTATCATGCGTGCGAGTCAAACAGCTGTTTGCATTTAAATTAATTAATTACTGTAGGTAGTTACTTATTAATAAAAAAATACCCGACGTCTTTATAAAGTTTTTAATTTTTTAAAAGGTGTGCTAATTATTTCAAATATAGTGCATAATATAGTGTAAATTTTGTGCGTGGAATACATAGATGTTTGTTCTATGTCTGGGTGTTACTATGTATTTACAAAAAAAAAAGTATTTAAGTATTCTATCAGCCATCTAGTTCCCATATTACAAGCTTTGCTTAGTTTGGGACTAGAGGGCGTTGTGTGTAAAGGTATTCTATCAGCCATCTAGTTCCCATATTACAAGCTTTGCTTAGTTTGAGTCTAGAGGGCATTATGTGAAATGTTATTGAATATTTTTTATTTAATTTATAAAAGAAAACTGAGCCATTACAGTCCAACATCCTTTAACAATAAAAAGTGTCTGTAGCATTCGCGTCAAGTTTCAAGTGAGGAGCGATATTGCATTTCGCTATTCAGCCCCCGTATTCCAATCTTTTGCTGTCAAGTTATATTTCACTGCCCAGTGTAATTTCTTCAGGTCACGTGGTACAATTTTGTACCACGTGATCATTCTTTTTAGACACTTGACAGCAAAATATGCGCGAAAACACATCAAATGACGTCATAATGTCACTATTTAGTCACAGAATAACTATGAGTTAGTATGAACTGACCATGATTTAAAACTTTGCAGTTCAACTTTGATTGGCATACCAATGCAGGGGTTGTTTCAGTCATTTTTTCCTCAGCCGGTTTTATGATTTTCCTCGTAGTCTATTTTTAAAAGTATGGTTTTTAGGAACGAACGACCTATGACGATTGCTTTAGATGACTTCTTTGATGGTATCAAAAGATACTTAGATAATCTGGTCGATGTGTCGGAAGTAGATAATAAATGTGTCCCGCGATAGATAGAAGGTTTTTATGATAGGTATAAGCAAATGGGAACACAATAATTAAGGGTGCCAAGACCACATTGTTAAAAAATATAATGCTTTCAAAAGTTGCGTGGTCTAATCAAGGGAAGATTGGCCTCAACTTTTACAGTCATGCGTAAACCATTGTTTTACACAATGGTAACTTACTCAGCTACTTTTAAAGCCGTTTTGTTACGGGCACCGCTTTTGTGAAACCAGTACTTTAATGTTTCAAAGCTTTTAAATTTATTACTCGATGCGCATCGTAGCTTTCTTTAAAAGTAGGGCTTTGCAGTTTTCTTAGTTATGATGATACAACTTGAAATACTTTCATACAGTTTATGAAAAACCAAACCTAAAATTATTTTAATTACACACAATTAGGTAGGTACGTTTAGTTAGTAGGTAGATACTTTATAAATTCCGTGGTAACTTTTGTAAAGTATCTAATGCTCGAATGAATATTATGTAACATTTTGTAAGGCCATACAGTCATGCTCTCATACCTTCAGATTTTTGTTTGCAATGTGAAAGAAAGAAAGTAGAAGAAAAAAGAAATAAAAAATCATTTATTGCCTTAGACATTACTTATTTAGGTATTTACAAGCTATACAAAATGTGCATGCAAAAATACATGATTTTATTTTGTTAGATTAATCATGATCTTCCGTACAGCATCTACAACTCCTCACCGGTCCCTCAACTCTACCTCCTCATCAGCGTCTAAGAGGAAGGTCGAGGAGTTATCAGACGCGGAACAGAGTCCGTTGAACCACAAGAGGCATAAGTACAACGGGAGGATCAGAGGCAGGCCTCCGTTGAGGAGATGCGGAGTCTCAGGGTTGAGGCCTTCGATGTCAGCTGAACAGGACTCTCTGATAAAGGATATGAGAGAAGATGCAGTAAATTTGAGCTTTTGAATGAAGCGCTTCTGTGGATTTTTGATCGAGTGAGCAAAGCGAACGTATATCTTTGAGTTAACTTGTGAAGAAACTACACTGAAAGGCTAGCAACGTTTTTTGATCAAGCGAGCAAAGCGAGCGTAGATTTTTGAGTCAACTTGGGTGAATCGGCATTGTATTGTTGTATGTATGTTTGTAAAAGCATAACTTTTGAACCGATCTGCATAGAATAACTTTAGGCATGTTTTGTATAAATTCCTATACGTAATTTAGGTAAATTAGTATTTTATGTAAATTGTTAAATTTATCATAAATTGGAAATAAATCGTTTTTAATCTTAAGAGTCTGTGATAGAAATAAGTTTAATTTAATTTGCATGCCGCATGGGGTATAAGATTTGATAATAATTTAATAAATCAATTTATTCTATTTGATTTATTTATTTAACACTACGAGTAACGCATCTACACTATAAAATATCTTAGGTACCTACATTTTTTAGAAATGGAATGCTACGAACGCATTTTTTATTATAAGAAACCACCTGTTACGTAATTAGCAACCGGTCTGCAACAAACGCAAATCATAAATTACTGCAATCAAACAAAACTCATTTATTGTGTAAAGAAAATATATTTTATTTTATTTTTATTTTATGTGGAAAACAAACAGCTTATTAAATAAGAGTATAAACAGAGGAAGTATAGCACGAAAAAGCCTAAAAGAGTTTCCACTTATTGACGGCAGTGATCTTCTATTTACCTACATTTATCGCGTAACTGTCGCAAGGTTTGTAATAAGGACTCGAGTGTTGGTGTCTAATGGTATACTGCCCTAAACTAAATTAATGATAAAAAAGGCTTGTATGGTAAATCTGCCACCGTCTTCCTATAAGTTTCAGTTCAACGCTTCAACTTTTTTTTTTTTTTTTTTTTTTTTATAAATTTATAAGCAAGCGTTTGACCGCAATCTCACCTGATGTTAAGTGAAGATGCGGTCGACGATGTAGCACGCTTACCTAGAAGATACCTATTCACTCGTCTCTTGAAAACATCCAATCTATATGAAGGTGGAAACACAGACGCCGGCAACGAGTTCCAATCCTTGGCTGTCCGCATTATAAAAGTAGAAGCGAAACGCTTAGTGCGGATAGGTGGTATGTCAACCATGAACGGGTGTCTCATTTCCGTTCGTCTGGTGGTCCGATGGTAGAACGGGGATGAAGGAACCAGGCCATGAAGTTCCATTGCACACTCCCCGAAATGTATCCTGTAAAACACCGATAGGCTGGCAATTTGACGGCGGTGTTCGAGACTCAAAAGCTTAGACTCGATCAGCACGTCGTCACCTATGAGCCGTTTGGCTCGTCTGTCGATGGTCTCTAAGGCTTCAAGCTGGTATTTAGCAGAGCCATCCCAAAGATGAGAGCAGTACTCCATACACGAACGGACTTGCGCTTGGTAGAGAATGAGAAGCTGTCCCGGTGTGAAGTACTGCCTCACCTTCGATAATATGCCTAGCTTCTTCGCAGCTGTTTTGGCCTTAGACTCAATAAACGAGCCAAAATTGAGTTTAGGGGTGAGAGTAAATCCCAAAAGCTCAAGCTGGTTTGAAATTGGTATGGATACATCTCGGAAAGTGGGAGCCAGGGTAAATGGACTCTTCTTAGCCGAAAAAAGACACGCCTGGGTTTTGGACGCGTTGAACTTAACAAGATTAGCATCGCCCCAATCAGCAACTGCTTTCAGTGTCAAGTTCAAGCGGTCAACCATGGCCTCTCTGCAAGACTGGATCTGAGATCCACTGGACCGTGCAGCGGGTATATATCTCTCTACGACTGTGCTGTCGTCTGCATACCCAACAATACCGGGCCTAAGCAGATCATTTATATGCAGCAGGAACAACGTCGCAGAGAGAACTGACCCCTGAGGAACCCCGGCATTAATTGCCATGTGGCTAGACGAGCAACCGTCAACGACTACTCGAAGAGACCGGTCCCTCAGAAAGTCTGATACCCAAGCACATAGATCAGTAGATAGACCGTACGATGGAAGCTTGATTAAAAGGTTAGCGTGCCAAACCCGATCAAAAGCCTTCGAGATGTCTAGAGATACCGCAAGGGCCTCTCCATTTTTCTCAATTGCTTCGCTCCATACGTGGGTGGCATACGCAAGAAGATCTCCTGTGGATCGGTTTCGGCGAAACCCGTATTGCCGGTCACTGAGGAGGTCATTGTCTTCAAGGTATGCCAGGAGCCTATTGTTTAGTATGCGCTCCATACTCTTACACAATATGGACGTTACTGAGATAGGTCTATAGTTGGTGGGGTCGGCACGACTACCTTTCTTGGGCACAGGCTGTACATTGGCAAGCTTCCAGGATTTTGGCACATGTCCTGACTTAAGAGAGAGACGAAAGAGACGTGTCAATACCGGAGATAGCTCAGGTGCACAAGTCCTCAGAAGTATAGCAGGGATTCCATCAGGGCCGCTAGCTTTGTTTATGTCTAGATTGCGTAGCGTTTTACGAACCTCCACTTGTCGAATACGAATGTCTGACATAGACGATTCGCATCTGTTCGGTGGGGTTGGAGGTGTTGCACTACCAGAATCTAGACGCGAAGATTCCGCAAAAAGAGAAGCAAATAAATTTGCTTTTTCCTCAGCGGTATGGGCTAACGACCCGTCAGGTTTCAGCATTGGAGGCAGTGAGGGACGACAGAAGTTCGTTTCAACCGATTTAGCTAGGGACCAAAAAGCCTTACTACCCGAGGGGTACGATGCTAGTTTACTCCCTATTCGACTAATGTGGTCAAATCGAGCCTTCCGCACCGCCTTCTTACAGGACTTGGTAGCTTTGTTAAAGGCTTTCTTCCGTTCGCGAACACCTTTCGAATTGCGGTTTCGAGCATCAACCCATGCTAGGTACGCTTCGTGTTGTTGTGCTTTAGCGCGAGAACATTCTGCGCCAAACCATGGATGAGCTTTGCCGGACAACGGTACGTCAGCAAATGGAATAAAATATTCCATAGCTTGTCGCAACACGTCTGTCACAGCATCCGCGCTAATTGAAGGGTCGCCAGAAGAAAAGCAGACAGGCTGCCAAGGGTAGGATGCAAAAAAAGATCGCATCTCATCCCAATCAGCTGAATTGTATCGCCATACTCGCCGAGTACCTTTAAAGATAGGGTCGGGTGGAGAGTAAGTCGACACAGACTTCACCAGACAGTGGTCGGAGCTACCCAATGGCGGAGCTACGACGACCGAATAGCGGTCTGGATCGGTTGTCAGTAGAAGGTCCAAACAGTTGGCAGTGTGCCCATCAACATCAGGTATCCGGGTCGCCTCGTTAACGAGCTGGGTGAGACTCAGCGATAGTGCAAGTTTACGCAACTCTCTCCCAGCATGGTCTGTATTCAGGAATGGGAATAGCCACTCCTGATGATGGGCATTAAAGTCTCCCAGAAAGACCAATTGAGCAGTAGGATATATCTGTTGGGCCACGTCGGCCTTTTCACTGAGGTATTCGGTGAGCCTAGTCGTCTCCTGGTCTCCGCTGTGTGATCGGTAAACACATGAATAAAGAATTTTCTCCATACCCGTGTCGACCAGGACCCATAGTGTGTTAAATTTGGAGTTCTCAAGATTTTTGAGACGCCGAATACAGACGTCGTCCCGGGCGTATAAACATACACCAGCACGTGGTTTGAAGTGGTGCTCCAGGGTATATCCTGGGTAATTAAGGTATGCCACGTCGGATGGACATCCTATCTGCGTCTCGGAGAGAAACAAGAGGTGGGGTTTTTCAGTCTCGAGATGGTAATGGACTGGCACGAGATTAGAGTGCAAACCACGTATATTTGAACGAACAAAAAGGTCTCCTACTGCCTTGAGAGCAAAGAACAATGACGCAACGCAACAAAATAACTTTCTTCTCGCATTTGGTACACTTTTCCTACTAACCAAAGTTTATCTCGATATATAAAATTGTTGATTTACTGTCTGACTGAACTTTCGATGCAGCCTCATTCCGAAAATCCTAGAATTTAGTGATTTTAGTGAGAGATACAAAGTAATATCACGCCTGTTTCTATAGGACAAAGCTATACTCGATCTGGCTTTTACCCCTAGATAAGACCTGCTCGCGATTTTGGGCCTTTATTCTCTACCTATTTCCCACGACTTCATCTTCATCATCGGTTCATCGAGTGTGGTGTTTTCCGCTTTTCTTTTTAGTAAAGTGCCAGTTGGTACCAGTTAGTACCAGTTGGTACCAGTTTGTACCAGTTGTGATTATGATACAAAAATAAGCTCCATCCGAAGTCACGGTGTTCCACTAGCGTACAAAACTTGTTACGGAGTCAAACGCGATATTCTGAACACGCGTCGGCATTGTAATGGTGTTATTTCAAATTCAAAGGCTAAAGCGGCTGTATTAAAAAGAATAGTCTCTTAGAGGGCTTATAGTGATGGGCATTTTTGCAAACTATCGATTTATCGATATTTACGGAAGTGTCCGATTACACTCATTGTAATTTATGTCCGTCGTAACATTTGACGGTTTGTCTTTTAGTACGAATAGGGTAGGTAAGTGGTGTACGTAATTTACTTAAGAATGATTCAATAAGTTGTTTCAGGATTTAGGTATTTACTATTCGATCCCTAAGTAGTTACTAGGTATTTATATGAAACCAGCGCTGTCATGATAAGATTGTATCTAGGTACCTTCTTACAAACCAGTAGCTACAGAGTAAAATAATCGAGCTACTTTTTAAAATATTGGAATTCCCTGACATTTTATCTGCAAACATAATTCACGAGTTGCGAATGTTGGTAAACATAATGTAGATACACATTAATCACCTCAGCTCACATTTATCTCAGCAACGACATTCGCTATCGATAAAAATTCAAACAAAATAATGTATTACAACACGAATTCAAGCACTAAAACCGTTCCTAAATTCCCCATTTTTCGCAAACACTGCAATATCGTGCGATCGTAAATAACACTGGACGATAACTTTGTCGATACAAACATATCGATATTGATACCTACGTACGAGTACATCACTAATAGAGGCGCGATCGCCGGTCGCGTCGGGAATATTTTTAGCAATTATTTCTTTGCGCGCTGTACGCTTGAAATAAGGTTCTATTTTGCTTAATTTGTTTGGGAAGTTGATTTGTTTATAGTGCGGAAAATGAGCCCTCTTTTTGTAACCAGATTCTTTGTGGACTACAGTTCTGCTTTGGATTAAGATACAAGATACGTTTATTTTCCAAAACAAGTGTTACAATTTGGTCTTATGCGAAAGGAAAAACGCTCAACGCTGAATAAAAGCGTTCTACCATAATCCTATGGTTCTGCCTCATGATGTTTTGTTCGTGTTAACTCTTCAACGGCAGGTCCTTTGTCTCTGTCGTACTTTCAATGTTTATCATTTTGTAATAGATATTCTTTGCTATCTCAAAGGTATAAGTTAATTAAACCAAACGATATGTTGTTACAGGTTCGACCAAAGAGTTACATTATTCAATCATTTATTCCAAACGAGATAGTATTATCCGATCAAAGGACCTTTTTAGAAAGAAATTTTCGTCTACAAGGTGTAAAAAGATAACAAAAAATTTACTTTTAATCCACAAAAAATCTAGCTGAGTTTTTAGCTACAACCATGTTGATTATCTATATTTTTATGCTATTTTTATCCCAAATTGCATAACATCCGTTCTCATAGGTACTGCCTTAATGTTAGCCTCCAACTGACATAGCACGTGTTTGGTATAACCTTCTAGCCTTCATTGTAATTAGAGTGTCTCTCCCTCTTCAAGATGTCTTATCATATTAGTTGGCCGCATTATAAAAGGACACTGTTCGGTACTTAGGTAGGTACTTTTTATAAAGTTCTTTCTAATAGTGCTTAAAATGTAGTTTTGCATCCGAATTCATTAAAAACATACAAAAAATTCGGAAAAAAACGGTCAAAGGTGAATCTTCTATTTTCGAAATAAACTCGATCGATTTCAATAACTTTGAGAGAGGAGATACAAGAATTTGTAGAATTTTGGGAACATTGCTGAAGCACCTTGTAAAAAGTTCAAAGTGTTCAAACTAGTGTTAACTTTCTAGTGCCAACCCTGCGGGTGTAAGCCCCAGAAATGTATGCAGAACGCTGAAACAACATTTGAAGCGGTTACAATGAGATTAGGGTTGGGTAACGCGGGCCAGGTCTTGACTGTTGATAGAGAAAACTTTGTATCATGTTCCTAATATTATTATCTTAGGGTTGGACCCGAACCGAACTGGGTAATTCACGGATGGGTCAAGAAAAACTGGTTTTTGAATCAAATTGATATTGGATTTGGGGTTTTGGGCATTTCTGTTCATTGTTCATCAAACAATTCTCAAGATATTTTTGTTCAAAGTTTAGATAAAGGTATGAGAGGCACATTCGTTTGGCGAGTACCAGTTATACCTACATAAAACATTTTTTTTTTACTTCTCCATAAACCTAATGTCTTTGTAATAGGGCCCAATGCGCTGTTTGTTTTTTTGTCATTTGCAAACGAAAATAATATCATGATCCCACGGCTGTCACCATGTTTTGAATGAAACACCTCGCTCTTAGCAATAAGGCCGCCCATTGTACCTACCTCCTAAATAGTTTTTATTATAAATAATAATAAATATTCATGGACATTTCACACGACGCCCTCTAGTCCCAAACTAAGCAAAGCTTGTAATATGGGAACCAGATGCTGATAGAATACTTATATACTTTTTTTTTTTGTTAATACATACTTATAATACATAGTAACACACAGACATAGAACAAACATCTATGTTTGCCACACACAAATCTTTGTTCTTAGTGGGGATCGAACCCACGACCCACAGCACGGAAGGCAGAGCTATTACCGACTGAGCTGTGACGCCTGTCACCTATTAGTTTAAGTGAAGAGTACAATAAAGAATATATCTATCTATTTATCTCGCTCGAGTGCTAAGCAAGAACTGGTTGATTATAAGTTATAGTAAGTAATCCGCATGACAGTAACAGATATCCACAACACACGCCTACTTAGATAGATTCCCTAAATTCACTGCGGTCATACAGTACGGTACCCACATACCCTACTTTGCTTGCCTTATATTTACGGCCGCTATCCGACGGTCAACCTTTTGAAGAAACCAATTGTTATACCTAAAGATAGCTGGTATACAGCGGTCACGTCGTAAACCCCCGGCTTCGCTCGTAAACGACTCAGGATAGCTGATCTGATAACACACGATTATTGAGTGCGTACGTCTCGATAGTGAGGTGCCTTTGAGACAATACGGCTTCGGCGTAAATCAAAGGCCGATAATCAAAGGGAAGGGAGAAGTGGGTACCTACCTACATCCGTATCTTCGATTTATTACTCTAAAACTGCACGCAGCTGCTTCACCACGTTTTCGCCACTTGGACGTACAGCCGGATTTCATTATGGTTCTAGTAAGTATTACCTGGTACAGCCCCCGTATGCCAATCTTTTGCTGTCAAGTTATATTTCACTGCCCAGTGTAATTTCTTCAGGTCATTCTTTTTACACATGAGACAGCAAAATATGCGCGAAAACACATCAAATGACGTCATACTGTCACTATTTAGTCACAGAATAACTATGAGTTAGTATGAACTGACCATGATTTAAAACTTTGCAGTTCAACTTTGATTGGCATACCCCTGCTGGTACAGTCGAAGACACGTCCACCTGTTTGGACTTTGAACGAATAAAAGTTGAACGTTGCGAATTGTGCGAGAGGGACGACAGTGTGTTTGTTGTGGACAGGCTGCGAGCGCGGCGCGCGCCTACGCCTATTGCGCTCCCTTTCCAACGATTCTCTGCATTGTATGTAACGTAGTTATGCTTGTATTGGGTGTATAACCTGATTTGTGGCCGTGTGTACATATTCTGTGGTTAACTTAATAGTAGCACAGGTAGTGGCTCGTTGTGAAAGAGCTCGTCCGGGGAAAGTACTATACTGCCGCCAAGCAGTGATGCTCGCATTGCTGTGTTTCTGTTTGAAGGGTATGGGTGCCTGGTGCCATTACAGGCACTTTACGTCTCAGAGTACTCGACGCAGTTCATTGCCTCACAGAGCACGTTCTCAATGGACTTTCTCTGTAAGGTAACGTCATATTATAGGCAGAGCTAATGTAACCGCTTAACATCAAGTGGGCCATCTGCTGTTCCAGTACTCTTTCTTATATAAATTACGTTCTAGCTGCTTAGTTAAAAAAACTATTTGACTAAAGAGTATAATATTTTGCTTACAATTTACACGTGAATTTCAACGCGATTGTCTATGCGCGTAAAATTGCCTTTTTCTTATCAACGATATTATGAAAAAATGTAGTCAACGCAGAGCGATGTATTCTTCTGCTAAATTACTTCCACCTTTCAAAAAAATCACTCATAAACGCCTGAAAGCAATTTTTCAGCAGTATTCGTGACGTCATCTTCCGGTATCGGACCGCTTCCGGCGTGTTACATGGCCCATTGTCCCGTCTTTTGCCATCCCCCGTTTTATTAGTTTGCTCCTCCGAAGGTAGATTTACTTTAGGGAGGGGGGTGGTTTAGACTGGACGATACGACTTTGATCTTGATAACTTGATACAATTAGAATTCTAATGTGGTTTAATTTTAGAATACCTACCAAACGAATCCTAATATTTAAAAAAAAATTGCTGTCTGAATTATCGTATTTACAGGGAATACTTTACATTACTATGAGCTAAAATGGTATGCTGAAAACAGGTAAGTAATAGAGCTTTGCTTAAAAAAAACTTATTTTATCTCACCTTCATTCTCGAACCATAGATCCTGATGGGATCATTGTGTGGCTGTGTGAAAGTGCTCTTTGGGAGTTGCATTTCAGTTTCAATTTATTCAATATCTACTTAGATCTACTTAGATGACTTGATAAAATGTAACATTACATAGAAGTAAGCACCAGTAAAATGGTGGAAATTTCAACGCCTAGCCATTGGTTAAATTTCATGAAAATTTCAAAATAATCTACTACCAGGACCATATTCCCACTAGTTACATCAATAGGACTAGCAATGTAACTAATGGAAATGGACCATACAGTGTAACATGGCTTATGGCATACCTATTGAAGGTCATCCATAATGTACCTACATTTGTCATCTTGCCAAAAATCGCACCCTATAAAAATCTAATAAACGAATAATGCCGGCCAAACGTGGTGCGTTAAAAATGAGATGATACAATACGTGCCTTCTAGGATCCGACAACCGGATTATGTTATATGTTCCGTATCCGGACGCAATCCGTATTCGGTAAATATGTTCCGGACACGGTGAATTTGCTCCGTCTAATAACTTGTCCGGTATTACGTGAACTGGTATGCTCGTTAGTGTACTTAGATGGCTTACTTTTTGCCTTGGTTGTTTGAGTAAATTAACTATTATTATTAAGGACGTTTCTGCGGTATTCCTTGTCCCCAGGCTAAGGCAGAAATCTGGCTCACTTCCAGTCGCGTCATTTCAACCGATCAAAAGTGACGGCTAGAGCTGGGGTCGACCAACTCCGAATAACGCTATTCCATCCTTATTTTTGACAAGTTTAAACTTTAACTTTAAAGTTAAGATGGAGTATTTTACATCATAATGGGAAAAATGTGCCAAAATATACAAACAGCAAAAGACAAGATTACTCTAATTAATATTGTGTTTCTCTTGTCGACAGGTAAATGGTTCCTGGGGCCTGCCAGCCTTCGTGTGTGACGTGTACATAGCAATGGACGTGACGTCATCAACCTCCAGTATATTCAACCTTGTCGCCATTTCTGTTGATAGGTAAGATCTTATTTGCAAAGCAAGCTGAAATGGCAGTGGGCCAGCCATGTTTGCCGTAGAACTGATAATCGTTGGACCAAACGAATACTTGAGTGGGCAAGCGTAGTATAGGACGCCCTTCGGCAAGATGAGGCGACGATCTGCGAAATGTAGCTGGCAAACACTGGATGAGAAGAGCCGACGACTAGGCTCAGAGGCGCGTCTTGGGAGAGACTTACGTCCAGCAGTGGACTGATATAGGTTGATGATAATGATGAGTACTTTTCCTGATGCAATACAGGCCATTTCAGGCCCTATAACTCGGATACTGATTGAAGCAAAATTTACAGGTATATCGCCGTAACACAACCAATAAAATACGCTAAGCACAAAAACAACCGGCGAGTCTGGTTCACCATCGTCCTGGTCTGGTGCATATCAGCCGCCATCGGAGCCCCCATAGTCCTGGGTCTGAACGATACTCCGGACAGGAACTTTAATGAGTGTCTGTTCAATAGCCAGAACTACGTCATCTACTCATCGCTGGGGTCCTTCTACATCCCCTGCATCATGATGATGTTTCTGTACTATAGTATTTTTAAGGTAAGCGATGAGCAGTATTTGAAACTGCTGGATCCCAAAAAGGGAATTCACCACACCATGCTCAGATAACTGCATTTTGTGTAACTTTAAATGTTTATTCGATATTGATCAGCAATTACAAACCCGGTTTATCAGCTGGTTAATATTACTCTTACTTCCAATTCAATTTATAAGAGAAGTTTTGATTTCAAGCTAAAAAATCTTTAAAATTAAATGACTCTGAATTCGTAAGAATTTAATAAATTGGATAAAAAGCCATTTATTTTGCAGGCATTAAGAATGAGAGCAATGAAACAGCGGGCAGCAAAGAAGCCTCCAGTTCCTGACACCACAGGAGCCACAACAGCAGTAGTGATAGAAAACGTGGCTCAGACCAGAAGGTTGCAAGAAACAGCGCTGCATGACGACAGGCCGACTAATACTGGGTCGGGGAGTAATGAGGATGATCACGATGATAGGTAATCTCTCTTCTTTCTTCTTCATCTCTTGGCTAACGCTTATTTGTAGGCTTAAAATGAACGCCCTAAACAACGATTTGTCTACGAGGAAGTAGAAATCTACTATATCCGTAACAGTTCCATCGAACTTACTTATGAAAAGGACGGAGTCTGACTTGTTTTCTCTTAGGCATAAAGGAACGTTGTCTAGGGAGTTCACGCTACGTATGCTGGCTTTATTTTCATTCAGATGTCTGAAGGCTTAGAATCTCTTAGAATGCATGACTTCTTATGTCCTCGTCTCAATATTGGCTGCTATTGCTGTCTGGGTATGGGTACCATGCGGGTACCTTTACCTACGATTGTACTGTAGCAAATATAGCCTTATATTGCTCTTATAATGCCAATATTTGAAGTAACAACCAGTGATTGTAATTTTAGAATATAATCCAGGTGCTGAGAAAATATTATGATCAATATTTAATATCCATGAATGAATTCAACGCTCAAGTTTTATGTCTCAGTTACGTTCTTCAATTTACTATTGGACTTCAGATAAAATCGATAGTAACGCCCTCGTTATTGGATCGTCCAAATCACTTTTCATGGTTGAATTGACTGAAGGCCAATTTTTGTGACTGGATTGGGTAACTTGCTGAAAATATTACTTGTAAATATCAATTTTATACCTCCAATAAAAGTTCAATGATTTTATTATCGCTTCGTAGATTTTTGATTAGAAATTACGATCGAGTCTCTTTTAATTTAAACGTTGTCGTTTATGCTCGTTTTATATTTAGTTAGTTTCCAGGATGTACTCGTACTTACCTATTGTCTAGATATCGTTTAAATGATGGATAAAATCTGTAACCCATCTAGAAAAATTAATTAAATTACTCAAGATCTGAGAGTTGCACGACTTTTTTTTTTATACATTATAGACAAACGTTTGACCGCAATCTCACCTGATGGTAAGGGACTTACCTCATATAGACCTAGAAAATCTTTATAGTTTGATAATAGCAAAGCTAATTGAAATGTGAACCGAAATTCTTTTCTTTCATTCTAATTTGAGATATAAAGTAGGTACCTAAGTGTAGTTGGTTTGCTCAGAATATTAAACTCTTTGTGCAGTTTTGACAAGAGATCAGAGATAGAAGCGGATGCTGACGACTGCCATGTCATCCCAAACGACAAGTCCACTGACTTCATGCTGGCCACTGTCACTGAGGAGACGGTTAAGTAAGAATTTGCGAGCCATCTTTCTTTTCCGATCTCATTGCACAACCTTTATCTTACTGGCTATTAGATTTTACGGCTAGGAGTAATCAGGGAATCGATGGTCTAAGAAATACTGATAACTGATCAGGTGAAGCTTCTTTCATCATCATCAACCTATATCAGTCCACTGCTGAATCTAGGTCTCTCCCAAACCGCGCCATTGACCCTAGTCTTCGGCTCTTCTCATCCAGTGTTTGCCAGTTACATTTCGGAGATCGTCGCCCCATCTTGAAGTTTCTATAGATGACTTGAGTTGAAGACTGATTAGGTGTAGATGACAATTAAAAAGTTAGCTTGTAGTGCTTATCAATCTTCTCATCCTTATCCAGTATCGTATCAAACTACGCTATAAACTCCTGTAGTAGCTTTCTATCACTGCTTTCTCCACCAGCTTTACTTGTGCACTCGTTAGCCCGACAAAAGTGATGTTTTTTATTTTATTAGATTAGTAGAGTTCGATGTGTTTTAATTAATATCTTTTGTCTAACAGCAAAACCCCAAAAATACGCATCAAGCCAGACCCGAACGGCAACAACGACTCAGGGTACGCTCCGTCCAACCTGGAGGATACCATCAGGGAGCACACCTCTCCGCCAGGGTCACCGGGCGTGAAGGATGCAACGGTGCTGAGGAACATTGGCTGTGATAAGTGGAAGAAGAACGGGAAGAGCAAATTTAGTGATTCTAGGTAAGATTATCTAGCTATAATTATCAAGATGATATATCACTCTCTGGATGAGGACCGCGCGAACTGGTGATGCAACCATCTTGCGAATAGAACACCTATTTGACATCAGGATGTTTGATCGCGGATTTGTACGACTAAAATTCTCGCGAACTTTCGCGTAGTCGCGTTGTATTAGGACGGCTCTTAAGTTAAGTAGGTTCATATGACCGGCTTTAATTAACCTTACTTTTCTAAATTCATCCCCAAAACAATTTTTTTTTTATACTTTATAGACAAACGTTTGACCGCAATCTCACCTGATGGTAAGTGACGATGCGGTCGACGATGTAGCACATTTATATTTTTTTAATGAAGTTTATAATAAGTCTAATCTCAATTTAGTCATTTATTATTTATTATAGCAGCTTATTTTGATTGTTTTACATTCTTCTGCAATACATAATACTCATGCTTACCTGTTTTCAGTCGAAACGTCTCCCTAGCAGTTCGTTCAGAGGAAGACCTGGATGCCAGCACCTTTGACCTCCGTGATGGTTCCTCTTCAAAGAAGGAAAGGAAAGCCAGTGCTGCCACAGCCAGGTTCACCATCTATAAAGCGAATAAGGCTAGCAAGAAGAAGAGGGAGAAGTCTTCGGCAAAGAGGGAGAGGAAGGCCACTAAAACTCTGGCTATTGTTTTAGGTGAGTAGTTAAAAATCAAAATTCTAGGTATCCTAATAAGGTATAACATAAATTTGATTTTGCACCAGTGTTATAAAAACAGATCTACGAGTAAAACCACAATAAAATCTTTACTTATCTTTATTTTAGCATTCCTAATTTGTGTCTAACCTTTGGCAATTCTTCCATAGGTGTCTTCCTATTCTGCTGGGCGCCATTCTTCACGTGCTCCGTCCTTGGCGCAATCTGTGACAAATTCGACCTGCCCTTCTCTCCAGGGGTCACCACTTTTATCCTCACCACCTGGCTAGGGTACATCAACTCCTTCCTGAACCCTGTCATCTACACCATCTTCAACCCGGAGTTCCGCAAGGCGTTTAGGAAGATACTCCACTGCGGTACCTAGCCCGCAGATTATTTGGTCGTCTTTACTCAGTAAATCTGGGAGTAGATCTTCATTGTTCTTGGAGAAAAGTTGTTTTGAATAATCAATTTATTTTTCTTTTTAACTTCTTGTATAATTTTCGTTTGAGACAAGTTCTGAGGATCAAATTGGTCCAATTTGTTTATTCATCCTTATTTCATCATTGGAATTTCTTATTGTAATATTGTAACGATTCAATGGGTAGATATTCTGCCGAAAATGAAATCATTAACGTGACACGATAAAAGTTCCATGAAAATATTTGGAAGAATTTTATAAACATCTCTGTCTTCGGACTTTTTATCCAGAAGTTTTGTTAAAAATGCATTTTTGTTCGTAGACAAAAGTTTTATATTCAATTTGTAAATTTCTTTTTATAGTTTTGGCTGAGTTTTTATAAGATTGTAAGTAAGATTTACAACGAAATTATTAGATAAGCTTCTCCAATAAAATTTTCAATGAGATCTACTAGACGACCAAATAATTAGGGACTTAAGTAGTTGTATAAGAACTAAATAGGTAACTTGTAAACAAAAGTATTTTTAATGTGATAACAAAAAATCCATGTCAGTGGTAGTAAATAGCATATCAAATATTAATAATTTTAATGTGTATATTATAATAATGATGAGTATAATAAATATTTAACTTAAATAAGAATGTTTTTTCAAAGATAGAATCTAGTCATTTACCAGTATTAATATTATAATGTGAATTACATTTTATGCCAAATAGATAGGTATAACTGAGCTTCTATTTTTTTGAGGTTGTGAGATATATTTTCACTTAATTTTATTTAGTTGAAAATAATATAGTTTTTAAAACATTCCTCAACTCAGTAGAAGTACCTACATACCATAAATAATGGTTTTTTTTTGCTAGGTTTGTAAGAAAGTTTATCTTGATCTTGTTATCTGCTATAACTATTCTTTACCGTCCATGGCTATTAATCTTTACGTTAAATAATTTTAATGTACATAATAATATTAAAGCATTAGAAAGTGTGACTGGGTACGCAGGTAGAGGAAGGCCGAAGAAGAAGTGGTTGGATTGTGTGAAAGAGGATATGAATGTGAGAGGAGTAAATTCTGAGTTGACGAATGATAGGAGCGAGTGGAAGAAGACATGTTGTACCGACCCCGCCTAGCGCGGGATAAGGGCAGGGAAATGATGATGAATAATATTAAAGCATGTTTAAGTAGATATTAATTTGTACCTGTGTAGCTATCGATATAAATTAAAATTATCTTTTAGAAAAGATAAAAACGTTGCACATTGCGATTTGATAACGTAGAAAGTATTATAATTACCAATACTGATACAAATTATGATTTATTCATATCAATATTTAGATTAGTTAGTAGATTGCTCATTTATTTAGTAGGTACGTACTTACTGAAATAGCAAAGGACGTATTTTAATGAAGTTTAGTAGGTTATGAATATTGTGATTAAATTAAATATCTTTAAAGTGATTCAGTATTATTTTATTTTAAATATAGATAAGGTAATATTATGAGCAGTAGGTCATTTAGAAATTATAACGAAACAATAAATATTATCAATAAATTAAACATAGGTATTAATTATTTAGTTACTTAGTTTGTTATTAAAAATGTGTAAATATTATGCAAATAATAATATTTAACAGGGTTTCTGGACGAAATCCAAAATAGTTTAAAAAACCCTTTAATATTAATTTAGACGTAATATGTATTTAAAAAAAGCATTTATTGTGAAAGTACTTCTGTTAGATATTTGGTTAATTTCGCTAGTAAATTATATTATATTATCTAGCTTAAAGTCACTATAAATAGTAGATAAACTGTACTATTAAAACACTCAAGTTAATAGTTAAATAACATTATAATATGGAATTAATAATTAGGCTATTCGCAAAAAAGCCAAAGTCAGTATCTAAATAGGTAAGTAAATAAAATGATGTAAATAAATTGTAAAATACAATGTTATAATGGGAAAATTTAAATTTGTGTCATTTTCCGTATATTTTTTTTAAGTACCTACCTATATTCAAAATAAATAATTCGAATACTGATACGCTATGTTCAAACCTAATTACCTACTTGTAATTTTTGAATTGTATTATTCGCTTGCAAATAAAGTTTTCGAGTTTTAGTACTAGCTGTAGATGACTCGTAGATGATCCGAAATTTTGCTCTCGAGTGTATTACCGAAACTTCATTCACTTATTTGTTTCCAATATTATTATGTTGAATTTTTATCCTATACCCACCTTCTTATTTATTACCTAATATACTATGTAACCAAAGAATATAAACTAATGTTATTAGGTGCATTATTATAGTAAGGTAGCATTAAAAATTATAACTTTCTATGAAGAAATGTGATGATGATTTAAAAATTCTGTTTTTATTGAAATTGTTTTATTTTATCATAGTACCTTTCCAATACCTAGAAAGCATAACTTACATAGCCCTTACATCTAAAACAAACACGTCTTTACCTACTACATAACGAAGTGCTGGCTACATTTACACAGTGAAGCTCTGCACTCCCCTGTGGTAGATAAGACCGCATTGTAATATATTATGTAGTCTATCCAACTCCAAAATGCACGTGCGAACCGCGGCGTTCGATGAAACACGTTTTCGGCGAAACGTTTATCGGCGATCGGCGAACCATAATTCTCTTCTTTGGTTTCTTCCGCTGTCAATCTATCCGCAATAACCACCACGCTTTACCTTCCGCATTGTTCTTGTCCTGAAAGTGACTGAGTACATACGGTCACACTCAGTCACACAGTCACATTTCCACATTCTCCGCGAGTCCCGCGTTTGCGGTTAAAAATCGCTCCGTGTGAACACAGCCTAATTGGTTGGTTGAGAAGAACTTCGCTGTGCGCTGACTCGGAACTAATTTAGTTTTGTTAATTATTTAACAGATAAAGTTGTTTCATGAAAACAAAAACTATTCGTTGAGTTGTTGGAATATCAAAAACTCAGCAGACTGAACTTTTGCACATAAGTTATTCAAATTATTCACTTAAAAGTTATGTTTACTCGTTCGTTCGTAAAGTCAGTAACAAACACGGAGTTTTAAGGCCGCCTCAAGTCCTTCTTCGTAGCCTAACGGATCGGTGTAGATTGACCAAGCTAGCTACGCCACGAACGCATCAGGGTGTTAGGTATACCTGCGCTGGATTCTTCCACAACGACCACAACTGATAGCATTGGTTTCTGATAAGCCCAAATATCGTGCTGATAAGGGAGACATTAACCAATACCGAGATATCAGTGGCTCCTACAATAAAATATCAGTTACTTACAGCACCGACAAGATGAGAAAGCGTCTATCCTAGTAAGTACTAAATGCATGATTAGCTCTCCACTAATGTCGTGTAGGGGTCGTGTTGGAATAGTGTGAAGACATTATTGGTCCTAAAGGTCACGACCCTCTAATTCATGAAACTATATTTTGCCAAAACAAACCAACAATACACTTTGGAAGTTAATAAATGAAATTAGAGATAAATCACCACTCAATCTGTACGGGATCAGGGTGAGACAGATTGCTCGTTCTGCTAGAAACAGTTTTTCGCCTACAATGCGCTCTAGGCGTCCAATAAGTGGCAAGGAGTGGAAGACTTATTATTTCATTGATAAAGCATTTTTCGGCGTAACGTTTATCGGCGAAGGATTGGTCATCCGTTTCGTTTTTTTTGACGAAATTGTTTATCGAGTATACGAGCACCATATTTACCATATTTTTTTATGGGACTCAGCTATCTACACAAAAATATCGGAATTGCCGCCGACGCTGACACGGTTTAAAAGCGGATAATTACTAAATATATAATTATTTAGCTCTACGATGATAACAATTCAATTTATTTATTTCTCAGATGTCAAGATCCATATTTTGTTAGTATAAATATGAAATGGGTTCGTATAATTATTACAATATTGAAAATTAATTTGGCTAAATTAAATTAACTAATATTCTACTTCAATGAATGGAAAACCAATTCGAGGTTGACTCGAAGTCCAATCAACTAGTCTGTACTATTTGATTACAACTCAAACAACCCGCCGCCGCGGCGCCGCGCCTCAGCAATCGAACATACATAATGTTCGATGTCAAAGCCATAATTCTTGTCAATAAAATGACAAGGATCGTTTAGAATCGTGTATAATTAGATGATTCTAGGTGCCAGTTCCACGCGACTAGAGCCTAGAAGAACGGGCAAGAAGAAGAAACTACGGCCTGGTACGGCGTTTTTTATATGATCCTTTTTACAAAGATTACACTGTGGTGACATTTCAACTTTGTTATGCTTCTAATAAAAATTCTGTCATGTTAGAGACACTGATTTTTTTTTGTATATGTCGTGTCGTAGGAAGTGTGTAAACAGTCAGTAGTGTCGATTCTGTTGTTGGATATTTCTAAACTAACTTAATTTGACAGCGATAAAACTATAGCTGTCTGTGTCGTTTCAGTTTATGAGAAAGGGACAGCAACATTTTTAGTGCTGTCAAATTAGGTTAGTTTAGAAAAATGCAACAACAGAATCGACAGTAATACTGTCTCCCTATAATATAATATTATCTCCCTTGCCTACCAAACAGAATAGATAGCACACTCTCATTATTAATCTGTAAAGCTCTAGCTTCGTCACAATGACGCTGGCTGCAATAACAGAAGGGTCAACACGAATAAAATCGTAAACGTATCGTAACGGCAGCGTATTTGAGATACGCTGCGCGGTGACGCTGCAATGTTCGGCAGTCAAGCTGGCGTTGACGCGCAATATGACTCGAATACGCTAGGTTTACGTAACGCGGCGATTGTCAGATTTGTGCTTACCCTTCAGGCACCGCATAATTGGCATCGTGTGCAGTTTCCGATGACGGTGATTTAGCTTCCGATACGTTGAGCCTGAGAGAAATCATTAAAAATTATGATGTGGCTTTATTATTATTTTTCTGCACTACGACGATGTCATAGGCAGCCTAGCACATCCTTTAACCAAAACAGAGAGCTTTTAGCACATTTTTAATATTCAGCCTGCAATTTTCTTCTCCGATTTTTTCAAGGGGGTCGTTTATAAACCACACGCAGGTCTGGAGGTTATACCTATGGTTCTTTGTTAAAAAAACTTACTTGTGTGTTTTACAAACCTCGATACCTTCGCTGGTAAAGCGCCTACCTACAACTTAACCACATAATCAAGAACAAAAATTACGTGAAAACTACCATTTAACTACTTTTAGTCACACAAAAGCCGCAGATCGATTGCAAAGAGCTTCATTGTGTGACAGCGTCGACCACTGTCACCGCATGTGGTATTGTCGCGGACACAATACTAGTGATCTCACTTTTCTCTTTATACGGACCAAGATGGAAGAGACAAGATATATCGCCGGAAATATTTTGGAAGAACTCTAAGGCCGGGTTTGACCAACTCCAAATAACGCTATATTACTGAAATTAATATATTACTGTCCTTGTTTTTAACAAGTCTAAAGTAGAGATGGCTAGTATTTTATCTGACGAATAGCGTTATTCGGAGTTGTTCGAACGACCCTTACAACTGAAACTCGAAGACAGGCTATCCACGATTTGATTTGGTCATTACAACACGCGGAGACCAAGACCAAGAAAAACTGGTCTTTAATAGCTTCTCGCGTTAAAACTCCAACCAGATTGACTGACCAGCTAAGAAAGGCCTAGCTAAAATGGCCAAACAGAAGTCTGGAAACAAACGAACAACTCTATGACAACAAAGACCAGTGATCTCGATCTTCAGTCAAGAACTGCCAACTGCATAGAGAGAAAGATAAATAGGAACAATAAAGCTGTAGACAGTGGCAGATGGAAAAGTGCCATTCAAAGAGTCCTTGCACGGAGTCACGATCCCCAACAAAGGGGAAACGATGAGAGAAGTAATAGAACAAGCAGGTCGCTCACCTGATGTTATGCCATAACCTCTGCCTATAACAAAGCATTTTTGGGGCACCGATCAGTGAAATGTAGTGCAAACACTGAATGAATGGATCTGTCTATAGGCTGGGCTCAGTGGAAGAGACTACGTTGCAGTGAACTGATATTGCTTCCGCATCATCCCCTACTTTGAACCACTAGAGTCCCGGGATAATAGACAAGTTGCCTCGAATCCCGGAGTCAATTCTCAGCGTTTTGTCTGCGTGATGACGTCACAGGAAACTAACTGCCTACTCTTAATAAAAAAATCATATAGGAATGCGGTAAAACTGAAATTTTTTAAATAATTTACTTTTTCTAAAAACGTGTTTTTACTCTTTAGAATACATTAGTAATCATAGTATAGTTGACTAGAACTCATTGCACTAATTATTCTTAGTCATAGTATACAACAAAATAGATAGATACAAAGTAGTTGTACAAATAATTGTGCCCATACCCATATACCTAAAACTAAAGCTTTTCCAGAAGCAATTCATTGAAAACTGGAGAAAACCCAAACTGCACATAATAGTTATGACCTACCTAAGCCACACACATAGCAAAATATATAATTCATTCAATAATATAAAAAATACAGTCTGAAATATTTTCAGTAAAAAACTTGAGGAAAACAATATGAAAGGTGGTTTTAGTGTTCCGATCCTGTTTTGGAAAAACGGAACACTTATGGCCTCACTCCGGTGTCCGTCTGTCCGTCTGTCCGTCTGTCCGTCTATCCGTCTGTCTGTCACACGCTACCAGAGCTGAACCGTAGAAGCTAGAGAGTTGAAATTTGGAATAGTAATAGTTTATCACAACCCAATATAATCAATCAATCAATCAATCAATCAATCAAGTCATTTATTTGCATAAAAAATATGGTAGTTTAAGTACAAAGATGTAAAAGTATAAATAAGTGCCGCATATTTTTACCAAAGTGATTGGCGTGCAAAAATTTGTAGGTCATCAACTAAGTATTTACTAGGTTCGCTAAAACAACACTCTAACAGCAGAAGTACCTACTTAGTAGTTGTAGAAGCGACACGAACCCTTCTTCAAAAAGTTAGAAACTGAATAAAAGCTCTCCAATATCAACCATTTTTCCAACTCAGTACAAAATTTTTTGTAGGGAAGATCAACAATATTTTTTGGTAGGGAGTTGTAAATTAGGGGGGCCATATAAACACAGTTTTTCCTATAAGTTTCCAGCTTAGGCACTGGCATCTTCAGACGAATAATAGTTGCTAGTCTTTTATTTATGTTACAATTTTTCTCAAAAAGAGAGTCATTGTTTTTTATAAATTTGGCGACCTCATAAATGTAAAGAGCGGGCACAGTCAGAAGTTTTTGGCTTTTAAAAATAGGTTTACAGGACTCAGTCCATCTCATACCAAATATTGCGCGAATGCATTTCTTTTGAGCTATAAAGACTCTCGAAATTTCGGTAGAGTTCCCCCAAACAACAATGCCATACCTTATTATTGAGCAAACATATGCATGATAAACCATCAAAGCTGTTTGTTTTGACGTAGTATTTTTGAGTTTTTTGAGAGCAAAAACAAACCTAGTATTTATTTTTACACAGATGTTGTGCACATGATATTTCCATGACAGGTGCTCGTCTATTGTGATTCCCAGAAAGGCTGACTCCGTTACTTGTTCTACAACATTTCCATCAACCGTAACATTTAAACACAATGGTTTCTTAGTGTAAGTTTAAAAACTTAAGATTTTCGTTTTGGATACGTTGAGCTTAAGTTTATTTATGTTGAGCCAATCAACAATATCCTTTAACGCCTTAGTTATTACAGGTTCGTAACTATTATTATCCTTGCATTTTATTATTAACGTTGTATCATCAGCAAACATAACACAGTCATGGTTTAAGACTTTTGGTAAATCATTAATATAAATCAGAATTAATAGTGGTCCTAAGATACTACCCTGTGGAACACCACTAGGGTTAATTCTTATATCAGAGTCAAAGTTTTCTAAAGTTCTATTGTTGAGTTTCGTCACTCTTGTAAATTGCTTTCTGTTTTTAAGATAGGAGCAGAACCAGTTTTCTGCAACCCCTCTTACTCCATATTTGTCCATTTTGGCTAAGAGAATCTTATGATCTACAAAGTCAAACGCTTTACTAAGATCTAGAAGCAAAGCCGCTGGGGTTATTTTATTGTTAAGGCTTTCTAAAATATTTTTTGTAAACTTAAAGGTAGCTAAACTAGTCGACATACCTTTTCTGAATCCGTGTTGATTATCAACCAACGTATCGTGTTTGTCCAGAAATGTAAGTAACCGATTATACATAATTTTTTCAAAAACCTTAGAAAGTATAGGTATTAAAGATATAGGCCTATAATTATTAATGTCATGTCTAGGACCTTTTTTATGCAGAGGTTTTATGGTAGATATTTTAAGTCGGTCTGGAAACAGTCCTTGTTCAAGAGATAAATTTATTAAATAAGCCAAAGGTTCCACAATATACCGACTAACAGATTTCAGCAATTCGGTAGAGAAATGATCGTAACCAACAGATTTTTTATTTTTTAAAGAATTAATAATTCTAAAAACTTCATCTGGACATGTAGGCTCCAAAAACAGACTACTGCAACATGTCGGATAACTGTTCATATTCATGATTGATTGATTTTTATTAATATTGATGTCCGTATTATTATTTAAATCATTATTGTCCTTATTTATATTATCATTAGTCAAATTATTACACTTAGTGATGTCAATGAAAAAATTAAAATATCAGCTCCGGATGTCAATACAATGTCATTGTCGTTTATTTTATCAATTGATTCTTTCAGCTTCAATGTCCCTATCTCATTGTTAACAATGTTCCATGTGGCTTTTCCTAAGTTCTTGGCACCTTCTATGTATTTTTTATTTGAAATTGACTGTAATTTATGTATACATTGTTTGAGTAACCTGGAGTAATCATTATATTCTTTTTTACATTCAGAGCTTTTTTTTAAATAATATTGATATCTAAGCTTCCTTTTCTTTTTATAAGGGTTTGTATGCGGAAAAAATATTTTGAAAATTAGGGACTATTAAGGGGGGTCAAACGGGATATGAAAACGCGCATCATGCGCATATAAAACTTGCGCCTTGTCCAGTTTATTTCCTCCATAAAATGTTTAAATAATATATTCAACACCGTCCGTGGTACTTAGAACACCTCAAATGGACGGTAGCAGACTCATAATGCAATTTTAGGATTTACCTTACTTCCTAAAATGTATGCTGAATCTGAATAATGCTGAAAATTTTGTCTAAAATATGGAGTGTAGACACAGATCCTAGAATATTTAGTTACGTATATAAGTTAGCATAATGTTGTTATAGTATGCACAACTGGATCTTTATCCCTCTAAAGTTAGATCGAATAAACAATTGCGCATTTAGGTACTGTTGTGCGGAAAAATTAGCTTACCTCCAATTACCCAAAAATGGGTTCGGCGCAGATGCTTCAGAAAGACAAAGATCTGTTGTAACTACTATGTACTATGTTTATTTACGTAGCAAAGCTAGTATACGTAGCGTGCAACTGTAAAAAAGCTAGAACAAAGTTCTCCTAAGTGGTAGGAACTCGACAGAATATGCGAGTTAAAACATCTTCAAAAATGAGGCGAACCACAATCAGATCTAAAGTTATCAATATCTTCAAAGATACTTTTTCAGTAACATATAAGTGGCCCGGTGTCAAAATTCACCACGGCATACTTTTTTCCAAGGACCTGTCGTAATCTATAGAACGTGACGGTTGTGACCTCGGATGTCAGTCGGATACTTTTTAGGGACAACTTACAACCCACGAAAGGTTTTAGATTGGAATAAGTTAAAGGAAATAAGCTTTTTCAATAGGTGCATTAAAGCAGAAAAAAGTCAAGACTATTAAAAGTGTCAACATATATTTTGCTTGGATTTTGGATTTTATTTTTAAGTCTGAAAAATAATTTGTTTGTGTGACATATTTTCGAATCGTAAGTATGCTAAAAGCAGATAAATGAATAATATTATAATAAGTACATAAAAGGATCGCTCAATTAAAAGTTGACAAAAGTTCTCAAACGGCGCGGTCACGAACCGGAAAGCGGGGCGTAAAACTGGTCCAAATTAATCACAGAAAGTCGATGGGTGAAGAAGACCATGATCATTTCTCCTGGCAATCTATGGGGCTTATGTCCGATGGATTTGTACACGCTGATAAAGTTAATGTTAAGTTAGTGAATGATGATAATGTTATCTTGAATTTCATTTAAAATACCAGCATTATTACATTTTTGAATCGATATTATTGAATCTTTTCTTATACGGTTCTATTATATAGTCCCAAGTGCACAATCCCCGTGCTGGCTCACAATCGCTGCGCTTTTCACCCTAACAAAGAAAACTTTGAAAGAAGTGGTACTATTACTGCTTCTGTGAGCGTCCTCCGTGAAAAATTACTGATTTTAGCCTGTATCACTCCGTAGTTTTAGAAAAATTATGAGATGTGATACAACATTCACATCTCATCATTTTTCTAAAACTATGGGGTGATACAGGCTAAAATCAGGAAATAATTCTGAAACCATGTATGGGCACTCTACTGGCCGTCAAAATTCAATTCCACTAAGAAAGCAGATGCGTTTCAGGGTCGAAATCCACTAATTTGGGAGTTGTTTTAGAGACTCAGTTCCACTAATTTACAACAGTTCCAACTATGGTTTAATCGATCTTTAGCTTAGTTGTAACGTTACTGTGCAGCTGGATCGTTGTTCACTTGCATAACACGAAACAACTTAAAAAATAGATGAAAAACTAAAATTCAGCTACGTTTCAGCTGAAAGTCTTTGAGAAGAATTGAGCCCCAGATTGGACACTTTAAAAGTCTTTGAAAGTAGCCTGGTTCAGCAGACGTCCTAAAACTGAAATGATGATGAAGAAAGCAGAAGCTAGAGAAACAGTCGGTATACAACTACTACTGCCTATGACCTCTACCGAGACTGTTCAATATAAAGACCTTGCTCTTTAGTTCACTCATTTAACTGAATTCAATGAACCTCATGGTTCTTTTAACTATATTGAGATTTTAATGAAGTCGTTCTACAGGAGTCTGTTTCTATTTTACAATGTTTTTTAACCTCTGTGCCGCAGGTGACCGAGTCGTCTTGACAGTTGTGGGTTTGATTTTTGTCATTATCTTAGCTCAGTATTGTCCACTGTATAAGCTTCCTTCATGTTATGCCAGCCTCTGTCTTGTGCGTCTCTTAGACCAAGAGTTTCCTGCAACCTTTACGATATCGTCAACTCATCTCGCCTTTTGTAATGGGGTAAAATGTTTGGATGAGACTTTTCTCATAAAAAATGATATAGTTTTAAAAACTAAAAGCAACATGACATGTTTGAAAAATACTATATACCACTAGTGGACTATGTACACGCTGTGAACTTACGTTTATACATTCATGGTAAGTAGGATAAGGTATCAACATAGTTATTCGTGCAAGTCAGCATGCCTCGTTTATTCTCATACTAAAAGCAACAGTGGTTCCTAAACTGCCGTATAACTTACGCCACAGTCTGCTCTCAATGTAAATTGCAATCTTCATTACAATTTCGGACTCAACTCGCTGCTATGAAACTGGAGTTCACCAATTCTTTAACCAGTTTCCTTGTATTATATTCGATTAGCATGCCTGGAACTTCATCATGTTCTGTAGAAGTCGACTGCTGGACATAGGCCTCTCCTATAGAGTTTCAGATAGAGAATATTTGGGCCTCCTTCTTCCATCTACCGACTTCCTACGATACTGATCCTGGAGCTTCATCAGAAGTTTATTAGATGGATTCTAAAAAAAACTGTCTCTTTTATCCATTTCTTCTATAGGTTTTCTCAGTTCAGGGATCAATCACATAGATTTAACTCTCAAAACTCTCTAGATCTTCTTACTTTCTTTTTTTTTCTTTTTTGTTTTTGAAGCGATGTTTGATAAAGTCGAGAATAACGGGTTTCAATCACACCCAGAACTATTGATATCCTTAAATATTTTTTGGCAGCAAATTAATTTACAAGAAGGAGTGGTGGAAGATGGCTATCAGCGATTATGAACAAGAGGCGCTCAAGGAGGAAAAACACCAGCCCGATGGGCAGATAATATTGTGGACGTTATTGGACAGCAGTGGAGGTGACTGGTGCTAGACCGGAAAGCATGGCGTACTAAAGAAGAGGTCTACCCAGTCAGCTAGTAGCAGCTAAATAGATAGATAATTTGAACTTACTACACTCGGTTAAGGTAACCAGCTTTGGTGAACAGTGGTCGATGCCTTAGCTATTATTCCTTGGAATTATTCCTGAATGCTGGGTCTTTAGAACCGTTTAAGCTAATGTTTTTGGCACCTGTTTCTCCACTCCTGTCTCTTAACTTGACATTCCGAGGGTTAGCGATCAAGCGTCAGTTTAAACGATTTTGAATGCTATCACATTAGTGGGACGGAGTTCTTAGACGAGGAAACTCAGGTAAATCAGGTAAATTTTTATTCTGGTGTAAAAACAGGTCTTAGCATCTAACCTTGATGATTTATATAGGGTCAGGGGTCAATTTTTATCCATGCCCCTATGAACGAGACACTGTAGTGCCTGAGTCATGATTTAGATGGAATAGGCTTGCCTGGTAGGTTTTGATTCTGATCAGCACAGGTTCACTTCGACGACTTCGCGAAGGCGTCTGGAGGAAATCTTAATTGAAATATACTTATTATCATAGGTTGCTCTAATGTTTCCTAAAAACAATCATAAAAATAGTGAAACAGTTGTCTTGAGTACCTACCTACACGCGTAAGACACGGTATTTAGTAGGTACTAAGCGCAGAATGGAATCTGTTAATTATCTTGCCGAGGGCATTTGAACAATGCAAGCAGTTTTATAGATCTTTTATTAGTTTATCTCTCTGTTGTTTTCATGTTTGTAGAATTGTAACAGGGTTTAATTTCAGCTACTGCTTGGACAAGAAATTCCACATTCTTTGAGAGGTTTAACTAGATTATTTCAGTCTTTATTAATTTACGCTACAGAGTCTGAATTCTCAACTTTACTGTTTTAACAGAATTAATTCCCCATACTCAGAGACGTTCGTTTAAAGATAATCAACGCTTAGTCCTTATTCTATTTACATGAGTGAGAATGACAAAAAGATTCCACATTTATAAGTAAGGCTTATAGTGATTTCAATAAACATAAACCCCACTTCTTAGAAACGTCTCTCAACTTCTATCAAAAGTTCTATCACCGTTTAAAACAGTGCCATTTTGTTTGGTTTAGATAGTCACAATATAGTTACAGTGTTCTTTAAGTAGGGCCGTCATTATTTTTTAATAGAAATAAATACTAGCAGTAATTGAAAAATACAAACAAACCAGTCCATATTATAAGCTGTGAAAAAGAAAATAAGGTCCCAAAACATAAAACAAAGTGAATTAGTCTAAAATATACATCGTATAAGCTCGAATCACAAAGGCCTCTGCAATTTCAACCGCTACGTTGCGTTGCTAAGCTTTCGTTTTCTGAAAATTGGTGACCGTTAATTGACAGATGTAGGTAGCGGTGACTTATTGTAAACTTTATACTAATGCTACCGATACAAAATACAAAACAGTCATCGCCTTAAGTAATTAGAGACAATAAGAATAAGTGCCAATAGACACGTTTTTAGATTAATACTAAAAATTTAGGCCAATATAAAAAATTTCTAATTAAGCCTACCTTGTAATATAATTAGGGTAGGTATAAGTATTATCTTTCAGTACTGAATAATTAAAAAAAAAATATAACGGTTACGTATTCACCCGAACTGTGGGCTTGACATTGTTAGCACCCAGTTTTTAATTCATTAGCAATTCAGACACGGGCCTAGCAAAAACAAAAGCTGTTAATACCACAAAAGCGAATTAAACGAGGGGTTAAACATGTAATTAACACTGAAAAATGACAGTTACAATGAACAAACCTGATCTGATATGCAGATTGTCCTCTGCATTTTTGAAGCGTTCTCTGAGGGTATGTAAAGGGACGTGCACAGTGGCCAGTAATGCGAATTAACCTTTTTGCGAGGATTTAAGAATGCGTCATATGCGATTTTGTATTTCTACGTTATGTATCTCTATTTGGTCTCTATTTATTTATATTTGGGGAAATGATTTTCGAACTTTTATCTTGGATTACTTCATTTTCTTTTCTTTTTAATAGTGGCTCTGCCATATTAAAAAATAATTCTTCTCTGCGCGATCCTCAGCGTCCCTCACCCCTGTCAATTTGTAGTGGACTGACTTACGTGGCTTACCAACTAGGTTGTGTTTTTTTATTTTTATAACGTGTAAAGCAACTAAGCTTTATTGAATAGTGAATTATGATCTTTCAATTTTGTTGTTGCATTACTTTTAGCTAACTTAATTTGACAGTGATAAAGTTATAGCCATGTCGTTTTAGCTTTGAAATTATTATGGCAATATTGCTAATACTGTCAAATTCGTTTAATTTCGGAGAATGTGAGAATAAAATGAGAAGTGGAAGTATCACAAGGGTTAAAAAAAATAATTCCAGTTTATTTAAATTTCGCTTTGTGAAACTCACTGAAAAATATTAGACTCTTTCGTTAGTCATTATAATAATTAAAATAATAATTACCCAGTGTAAGCACAGCCTAAATGAGATAGTACACGTCTCGGATAAGGTCGTTACGTATGGAACAGGGCACACAGACAAATTAGCATAGTTTAACCGGCTCAGCTTTTGGATTTCGTAAAACCATTCGTGTTTTTGAAATGGGGCTTGTATTTTGAAAAAGGAATTTGAGTTTGTGATTTTAATACTGTGGCCAGTATTATTGAAAGAGTTTGCATTTGCAGTTGTCACACGTCTTTGCCTAGTAGTTTGACTGATACAGTAGCTGGAACTTATAAAAAGCAATTGTGTCAGTTATTTTCATCCAATTTTCTAGGAACGTAGTTTAATTATAACAGAAAAAAAAATCTAAAATAGCCGACATACATAAAAAAAATTCAATAAAATATGGAACAGATTTTATTTGTTTTTTTTATTTTTTTTTATTTTTGATTTGATGACTTTAGAGTGTAAAACTCTTCTACCGCAACTAGTTGCGGGTAAAGAATTATATTTCCGTTTGTGACAGACAGACAGACAGGCATTTATTTGCACACTAAGTAACACACAGTACACTTACAGAACAAAACCAACAAAAATAAAAATAAAGTAAAAAGTAACAAAAAATGAATATGGACGCTAGCAGGTGTTTGTGTGCTATAGCAGCAAAAGGGTTTCGACTCAGCGTATGCCTAACTACCCGAAGGTAATTACGTTTTCGCAACTGGTTACAAAAGTTAGTTGTGGAACCGGCCGGAAAAGTAAAATCATAGTCAACACGGTTTTCAAAAACCACAGTCATAATAATTAAAATTAATAGCGAAGTACAATGGATGATGTTATCTTTATTAGTATGTCAGTAATATAAACACTTTACGCTTAGTAATACCACAGACAATATAAACTAGTAATACAGACAATTTTTGCACATGCTCAGTTTGACAGAAAATAATTCTATATAGTTTTGTACTTTTTGCACGAAACTGAGGTACTTTTTTTGTATACTTACGTATATTTTTACAGCACTTCTACCTAAGCACCTAAAAATCCTAATGTAAATAATATTTATGACAACAACAGATTTCCAGTAAACAAATTTATATTCACTAAGGGATCAGCGCAGGTTATCTTACCCAGCAGGCGTGCACTGATGCGTTCTTATCCTATTACTCATGCTGCTTTGTTCTGAATCAAGCTGTATTTAAATCCTATTAAAGCTCATTTTCAAGCGTAAAGAATGTTCTTTCAAATTAGGGATTTTATGCAGTTTTTCTTGTCTGAATATGGTGAAGAGAAATAGTAAAAATACGTGCGATGGACATTTTGAGTTTGTGGCCATGCTCTTTGGTTTGTTTTGTGGAGCTGGATTTTTGTAAAGATCTCGGGGGTAGACTGTAGAGTAAGTATTTAAAGTTTTCGAGTGTACTTATTTCCATCTTCATACAGACTGATGTAATTTTCTATTAGGCCATGACTACTCATAGGTAGTTTGGTTTTATGACATGTTGCGAACAGAACAAACAGTTTTTCTCTAACGGGTAATGTTGGATATGACAATTTGCTTTTAGTACGTGATACGAAGTCTCACATTAAATCTTCAACCATAATAATTATAAAAGATTAAAAACTATGAAGTTTAAACTGAAAACAACTCAATAAACTGTGTAACTTTGCTTCAGAGATCTCATTTTAGTATTTTTACAGCTAGCGAAATATTCTGTGAAAGAGCAACTAATTAAGTTCTTGTAAATAATCTTAGCGCAGACAGTTAAGTTTTGGTTCTATAAAATACTACGACTGCAATAATTATAACAGACATAACTAATAGATACTTTACTCTCATCAAAAAAACGAGCCATCCTGCATTATAACAGCATTTGTAATATCAATAAATTATTCTTTTAAACCCTTATCGAAGGTTGTTCTTTTCAGTCTATTTCTAGATTTTAGTGACTATGTAATTAATACATTACTTTAGAGCTTGATTTTTCCGATAATAAGTATATTTTTTTTTGTTTGTTTTTGTGTCTATTGAAGTCATCAAAGATAAACTATTTCATATGACGGTCGTCGGATGTTAGGCAATTGAAACTTAACGAAGCCAGAGATTCATATTTTTATTTATTTAAACATAGCGAGCTAAGCATAGCTTAATGAAATGTATACACAGTTACTTGCTTTTTATGTTTTGCCTTATTATTTCAAGAACAGTGCACCTAAAACAAGAAGAGAAAATATATTTAATTTTCCTTACGGATCTACGTCATTAAAATATTTAAAAACTTTATTATTTTGTCTGAAACTAGAAGTACTAGACCAAATAAGAATATCGACACCAGCTGATGATTTTTTTCTGACACTATTACGTATTCTTCGAATAGCAAATTGTAGAAATACAATCAAAATAAGTACACTGTCATAATATAGAAAAGGTATTTAGAACTTTTCTTGAAGATCTTATAGGGAACCATTTTGCTGAAATCTTTAAGCTATCACTTTTATCATCAAAAAAAAACTTACGCAACCCTATGTTATGTTACGCATAACGTCTGTTCCGACGAGAAGAAGTCAAAACATGGAAGTCCCATTAGAATAAGCACTCCGTTATTTTAAAATAAAAGTCCTGTCCAAAATGTCTGATGTTATGTTAATGCCTGCTCAGGGGAGCCTGACCGACGATAAGCGTTTGCACACGACACGACACGACAAGACCACTGACGGGCACGACAACTACACGGTACCTACATGTTAGGCTGGATCAAAAATATCGTTGAACAAAAACTATGCTTTTTAAAATTATAAAAAAATATTTTTAAAAATAAGCTTTTATTGGATTAATTTAAATGCTTTTATTAAATTACTAGATGTTAGCCGCGAATGTCGATACGGTGTAAAACCGTCTACTTAGTATGATACTAGTAGAGCTCTCTGTGAAAGAGTTCGTCCGAGGAGGTATTATTTCTGCCGCCAAGCAGTGATGTTCGCATTGCTGTATCCCGGTTGGTAGGGTATGGGTGCCGGTGCTACACGCACGTTGTCTCGGAGTGATGGGTGCAGTTCAGCATTGGTATGCCAATCAAAGTTGAACTGCAAAGTTTTAAATCATGGTCAGTTCATATTAACTCATAGTTATTCTGTGACTAAATAGTGACATTATGACGTCATTTGATGTGTTTTCGCGCTTATTTTGCTGTCAAGCGTCTAAAAAGAATGATCACGTGGTATAAAATTGTACCACGTGATACAAAATTGTACCACGTGACCTGAAGAAATTACACTGGGCAGTGAAATATAACTTGACAGCAAAAGATTGGCATACGGGGGTAGTATATCACAGGGCACGTCCTCAATTGACTTGCTCTGAAAGGTGAGAGGTTAACACGTAACATCAGGTAGTATATCTGGTTGTTTCATTGCCCTCATTAAAAAATACTGATTTGCTCTCAACAATATCGTGAGGGTGTCGTGTCCGTGGCAGTCTGAAAACGCCCGAAGCCTTACTGACATTATGTATCGGATTCGTTCAGATGAATATTCAGGTAAGGTCTGAACACCTGTAGGGAGCCTTAGTTTTAAGTCGACCTCTGTGGCGCTGTGAGTTGCTGACATGCTGAGAAGGAAAAGCAAGAACGAGTTAAATTATATTTTTTTTTTGTAGTGTGCATTACTGTTGATAGAATGTACCCTAATACTATTATGATCTAGCCGAAATATAGGTTAATGAGTAATTTACTTGTAACTCGAACTTAAGTTTAGTGAGAAAAATTATACTTACTTCATCTAAAACATTTTTTTATAAATATTGCTTGCTCTTCATTTGCTATCGTGTGTGAGATATCTATGGACGATGGAAAATATGACTTTGAATCCGAATTTTCAACGGAATGACATCTACTTTTAAACTTTTTTTTAATAGCTTTTTCTCTATCTAAACGTTCTTATCGAAAATTGGAACAAAGAATGTATCCCAATCTTTGTCTCTGAAATCCATTTTCATAATCCTCTTGATATACAACTTAGTCAACATAATATTACCTTATATTTTACATAATAGCTTGCTCATAAATACGGTACACATTCCTAGTACGACCCTTAAAGGATAGCTGCCTCCGCAAATATGTAAAATCATCCCTTACCGAGTCCAGATTATATTATTATTTAAACCGGGTTCATGGTTATAATTTGATAGGAGGATTTCCTTGTGGACCAAAGGGCATTATGTGACGAGATAACCAGATACAAGTCTGAATTAAATACTTCCAGTTAGTATTATGTATTTGTAAAATCTTCAATTAATCGATTTGATTAAATTTTACAGTTTGGCAGAGTTTTTTATCGTAAGTTTCAATGAGAAATCATAGAAGAGGGGGATTCTCTTGATAAAATCTAGTAAAAATATCATACCGAGTTTGCTGAAATATCATAAAAGATCATATTTACTATAAATATCACAATGATATTCTTAAGAGATATACCTTCAGTGCTATGGTACCTATTACTTTTCACTAAAACCAAATACAAACAGACACATTATCATACACACTAAAACACTTAGAGCTTTCAAACTAAGTAGTCTCGTAAGTGATGATAATCCCTAAATCTACACCTAGGTACTTGTCTTCCAAATTAAATGCTTGATAACTAAGGTTTGTACCAAATACCTACTTATAGCTATTTCTGTGGTATCGAAGTTCTAAAATCCAAGATGGCCGACGTGAATTACAAAAAATCTTTTCGCTTTGTAATCCAGCTTTCAAATGTTAATATATCTTTCATTACACCTGTTTTAAGTCAAAAACGTCACGTAAGAACCACCTTTTTAGAATTAAATAAAGGGAATGCCTCGTTCAGACCGGTCGTGTGGAAGGGTCAGTGCGCTTGATCGAGTTTCAATCATTCGCTCGCAAGTTACTGGCACAAAAGTAGAGTGTTCGTTGCACACGGACGGATGGTTCGTGACTTAGAGGAAATAGAAATCTGCTTCGTCTCATTTAACAATAGGAAGGATCGGTCCTAAGTTAGGACTCCTAACTCATAAAATAATATTCAATTTAATTACCTTCTCAGAAAAATATGATTGTCTATATTTAGTTTGATTTCATGTAGATAATGTGGAACTATAATACTAGTAATAAAACGGCGATCACATGATAAAAAACTGCCTATATTTGGCACACAAAATGTGTTTTGATGTTTTCGAGTAGGTACCTACCAAATCTAAGCGTGTAAAGAAATCATTGACAGTATTTATAGTAAATTGTTTAGTAGTAAGACGAGTTACTCGACTCTTGTAAATGTTGTTTTAGAGTTAAGTAGATTTCGTTGGGCAAGGATAGCTATAAACACGAGGTTAGAGATGCTTTCGGCTTTTTAGTAATGTTTTACCTTAAAAACCCCTATACGTATTTAGCTAGGCGCCTACAAACAGGTAAACAAGATTATAAGATCGTTTCAAATGCTTTCTTTCACATTTTTAGAGTATTTACATATTCAGCTACTTTGTCTGGTGTGATGATCTAGCTATGGATAATCTTTTATGACATTCCAACTAAATCCCAAGGATATTTTTACTAGATTTTAAAGAAAATTTACCTCTCCAGTCATCTTGTCCCAGAACATTTCTCATAAAAAATAAACATGCTTGACAAAACAGTTTTAAGCACACGTAAACTGTTATAAATAAGGGGCTGCGTTATTTGGGTACAGTAGCTGCATCGCTGAATTGAAAAACTAAATCGTTACTGTCTGAATATAAACACGTTTTAATCCAGTCCAGTATCAGTTGTATACCTTTTTAAACCGGCGACGCTGGACACAGCTACTGTGTCAATGTAAATTAGCCTTAAAATACTACTCCTGACAAAATACTATCGTAAAAAGTACGGAGACCTCAAAAACTAAAAAAGAAGCTTGGTGTGCCACCCCTACATTAGAGGGTTGATAGACCACTCACAATAAAACCAACATCACAAGTCTAAGTAGAATAAAACTTTAAACAGTCGAAACTTCTTTCAACTAGATGTTGGAGTGCAGAACAGCACGAAATTGCAGCCATCAAACTTAAAGATCCGAAAACTTACACGCGATAATGCACCTTATTACAAGGGTATCAAAACTGAAAATGATTAGGGTAGAACTGCATGGTTAATGGCCGGTCTACATTAGATGGCTACGTCTGGCCAAATGTGGCGTGCTGATAATGTTTTAGTTGTATTTTGTTTGTTACTGTAGGAAATAGGTATTGTTTAAATTGCTTGTAGGTACCTTGTTTGGGAGTCTAAATACCTCGTAAACATTCAAACATTCATTAGACTCTTGACTGAGGGGTGATTCTAGACCGATAGACTTTTTGTCACGATAGATAGGTATATCTCCCAAAAACTATTAAAACTCCTAGAGATCTGAAAAAAATGTCGATGCATGTAAATATTATTTGGTCATGATGAACAAGAATTTGAGCATTCTTGTTTTTAATTCTTTGAATCAGGCTTTTGCATCTAATCTAGATGATTTAAGCAGCGTCAAGAGCCACTTTTTACCCATGCCCTGATGGATGGGACGCTGTAGTGCCTGGGACATGATTTAGTTAGATAGAGTATGTCATCTATACGTAATAAATAAAATAAAATTCATTTAAGTATTTCAGGTAACACAGTAAAAAATACAAGTCCCATATTATAAATACCTTAAAACTAAAATACATATATCTAATTTTTTTTATTTATCTTGCACGTACTGTCTGCGACGCGGGCGCGACAAGGCTCAGGGACAGGGTAGGTAATATATATATACCCATTTTCGATAGCAATAAGAAGGACGCTTAAAAAAGCGTGCTTCTTAAAAAGTTCGTTGTGTAAAAACACATCACTCTAATTTTTATATGACTGAGTTTAAACAAGTTTAAGCTCATCTGATGGTAAGCAGTTAGCATATTGGACCTCTTTACAACCTCACACGCATATTAATGATATAACTTCTGTATTTATCTCAACAGATAAGTAAATACGATCCGTTACGTATCGTAATTTTAATCTACTCTATAAAATAAATATAGTCAAAGTATACAGGGTGTTTTGTACGTCATCAGATTATACAGGGTTGAATAGCTGAAATATCTGTTGCGAACACCGCTGTGGCCGCAACCATTACGGAATTTACTTGTGGTTGGAGTAGGTAAGACGTAAGACCTTGAAGAGCTGTCTGGTAATACCCTACATCTACCTACCTATGTTATGTTAATAGTCTGGGTAAGAACCTATCAATATAACAAACAAACCTGTCTAATACTCGTAGTAGATACCTAAATAAAGCTGTTAGCTGCGAACTATAATGTATATTCCAAGTTTCACCTAGAATCACCTAGTTATATAAGACGATTCTAAATGATCCTTGTGATTTTATTGAATAAAGAAATTTTGACTTTGACTTTCGTCCAAATCGGACCAGTAGATTGTTGCAGCGTGATTGAAACTTAATTATCTAAACATTGTCATTTTAGGGCGGCTTGCACCAGAATCGTTAAACGCGTTTAACTCTTAAAATAGTATTTAGCGAGTTGTCAAGTCATACAAATACGTCAGATTTAAATCGATTTAGCTGTTAAATATGTTTAGTGATTCTGGTGCAAGACGCCCTTAAAGTAGGATTTTTTATAAATATTATTTCCGTTTGTCAAATTCCTAGTAATAACTTAATTAACAACTGTAAAATATTAAACATAAGTCATGGACAATAGTATTTTTAGAAGCAATTTTTTTCTGTTATCCTTATATCTAGGTAAAAGAAATATACTTAGGGAAACAAAAATACTATAGGAAAACCAGTAAATACATCTAAAATCATATATCCAGGGCATCTCTTATGCGCTGACTTCTACAACAGCACACACACATAATAACAAGAATAGAAATAGAAATTATTTATTTTACGCAACACACAATAAGGTACATACTTATTTACTTAATAATAAAACGATAACATGCGTAAAAAAGGAACCCACTCAGCAAATGCGGCAGGTGCACGGTGGCTCCTTTAGCGCTGGTTTTCAGGGGTGCCGAGAAAAAAAACGAGAGAAAAAACAACACACACAACACCACAACACACACAACACCACAACACACACAAAACACACACACACACACACACAACCCTCTAACTACATGCTTGTTTTATATAATAGTCAATAAAAAAGATATGACTGGCAAAGGCGATCGACTATAAATACATTTATCTATCCTGTTTTTTAAAATGACCAACAAATACCACTAGAATTTATTAGTTCAACCCACAAGTTCGAAGAAACTGAATTTCCGGTTGTGTGGATCCGTAATAGGATTTAGCTCCGGACGTTTCGAGATAAAACTTATTATTCCTTTAAAAAAACTATGGAATAAGTTTTTGTTCCTCGGACTGGATTTACGAGGGATGTATTCATTTAGGTTGTTGTTTGAATGAGAGCTTTTCCGAATCATTTATTTTTGGTAAGAGATTTACGATTATGAAAGGCAGATAAGCAAGTACCTACCTACTAAGAGTGAATAGGTGTCTTCTAGACTGTCCCATCGTCACTTACCATCAGATGAGATTGTGGCCAAAATTCTATATTATAAAAAAAATTCGTACAAATTAATGTAAGTAATTTTCACTCATTCTTCCATAATAATCTTTTACAACAAACAAAATAAAATCGAAACCTCTACAATTCGATATAAAATATTTCAATAAAAAAATAAACGTACCTATTAACCAGCTGGTTAATAAAATCGAAATACCTAAGTACCTATATTTTTATAAAGCCCCAGGTAACTTTAGAACTTAGTTTCGCGTTGAATTTGAAACTATTCCGTTTTCTAGTCAACAGATAAATAAATATTGGTATACCCAGCCAGGACTACAAAGTTCAACGTTTCCATTAAACAAATTCCATGTGAAAATAGTGAATTTCCACATTGTTCGCAAGATCCGTGCCAGCTGGTGCAGATTATCACGCTAAGCCACAGATTATAGATGAGTATGTACTCCACGGACAGTGGCGCCATCTGCTGGTGTGCGCTCCCGAAAGAGATTTATTTACACAATGTTACTTGTATAATCTAGTCTAGAGATTAAAATTCTGAATTAATTTGTATTAATTCAGGTCTTATTTTATTAATAAAAATGCAGTAGTGCTTTCGACAATGCACACGATTTGTAAATAAGTATATTCCTATCCCATTTTGTCCAAAAACACAATTAAAATAAATGTGCTATGTTTCTTCCACAAATGACAGAACTCCCTACACTTTTGCACGACGACCGTGTCAACACCGACAGCATCTGTTTTTAGCCTCTGATATGTTAGCATTGTGTGTAGGTAGCGTAGGTATAAGACCCTTTTCACACGTCCCGGTTGCCGGAACCCGGTGCCAGGTAAGTGCCGGGCGAAGTAAAAAGGCAGTGTGCAAACGCCCAATGTGAAAAATCATGATAGAATTCAGTTTTTCGCATCACCGGGACTTGACACTTGAATATCAGTGTATTAAGACACTGTTGTCGATCTCTAAACAGCCTCCCGGAAGTCCAGCCTATCCTATTGCCGCGTGCATTTAACACCCTCTCGGCACTTCGACTAAATTACCTCTTGTATACCCTCCCCGAGGTATCTTTACGACTACCCTTAGCACAGAATAAATTATAGTACAAGAACAGAAGGCTCACTTAATGCATAAATAATGAAATAAGTAGATACTTATTTAGGGCGTCTTGCACCAGAATCGCTAAACACGTTTAACTCTTAAATAGTATTTAGCGAGTTGTCAAGTCATACAAATACGTCAGATTTAAATCGATTTAGCTGTTAAATACGTTTAGTGATTCTGGTGCAAGACGCCCTTAGTCAAGTCGAGTCATTCGTCAAGTCGGCTGTCGATTGTCTTGATGACAAAATGGTGGATTTTCCCTTGAAAACTTGACGAATTCTATCAAATAATAAAAACACGTTTATTCTAATAGCACACACTTTGTGCACGACCTCCAAGTATTATTGTTTAAAATTCAACTAAAGTTAAAGAATAACACTTTCCATCCACACTACGATGCCCAATGACGATAGCCATCGGTTTAAATAACCATTACCATTTTAATTAGCACAATAAAATTGGTCTGAAGGTCTTTCTATTTCTAGTTTCATTCCTAAAGTGCGGAGTGCGCCAGGCCTTTGTGGGGTAATTGATAATAAACCCCCATGGGAACAGAGAATAAAGCGTAAAATGGAAATACTTTATTTAATTAATTAGGGTGTAATGTTATCTTTAGAAGGACAATTAGTTTTATGAATGAAACTGAAGTTATGATATCTGTAACTTTATTGAACGAAATCAAGTTATGATACCTCATGTACTGGCTTGGCTGAGTTTAATTTTTATCGCTTTGGTTAAAACATACGATAAACTACCCCCTAAAGGTATTAAGACACTTGATACCTTTAGATAGATAGATAAACACTTTATTGTACACAAAGAAGAAACCGGACATAAGAGAAACAATTAAAGCTAATGTACAATGAGCGGCTTTATCGCTAAAAGCAATCTCTTCCAGACAACCTTTGGATGGAGAGGATAAACAGAAACAGAAAGACGGCGGTGTACAAAGTGTTACGCACAAACAAACTAATATACCTATATTCATTATGTTAATATATATTATACCTACCATTACCTTTAGGGGGTAGTCAGTCTCTTGAGTCCGGAACTGCATAGACAAAATGGCATAGGTAAGCGGCCATTATCTCACCAACAATGTAGTTTTATTTCCTCTACTTTAGGAAACGAAAAAACAATTCCAAAAGAAACTTAAAGCTTTCTTTCGATCCGTAATTAACAAAGTTTAATTACATTTCATTCTAATTCGGAGGATTTTCGGATCATCCCTAAATGGATAGAACTTATAAAAAGCTCTTTAGGTCTCAAGATAATTATTTTATCGGTAACTTACTAATAATATTTACTTCGATGGGCAGGCCTACCTATTTAACACACATAATTATTAGATAAAAACAAAAGTAGATTTTTGAAATCAAAAGCTAATTAAACTTAGTCTGGCATGAAAACTTACAGAAGTTGACTTCTGGATCCACTTCCGCATGTCATTTAGATAGTGTAGTGTGTGACAACTAGATGTAGCTAGGTAAGCACAATTTCAGAGAACAAAAAAGCAATTTCAAAAAATTGAACCAAAAAAAGACCAAAGGAAAGATCGAGCCTCATAACACCTTTCGAGTTAGGCGTTAAAAAACCCTGAAAGTCAAGTTTTGATTTTCTAAAAGTTAGAAGGCAAAAAGTTTGACCATTAGTGAAAAGTTTGATGGATTAGTAAAATTATAACGTAGTTTAATTTCCATTAGCGCCATCTATTTGTAGACTAAATAAGCACTGACTAAATTAAACCTACTTTCTTCGTTTACCTTTTTACGTAGCGTAGACAAAACCTTTTCCGTAGAATTTTTATGATGAAATTGTGGAATATTTTGTTAGAACCTAACGAAAAAGGTTCTATTAATTTTAGATATGGTACTGCCACTCCTCACTAGGTGGCGCTAACTATTTTTCATTTTCTGTTACTTAGAAGAACCTTGAAACGTAATGCGTGTCATCTCTTCAGAACCCCACAAAAAGGTTCTAATCATTTGCTATCTGTTACTGCTACTCCTCACGAGATGGCGCTAACTGCTGTAAAATGGTTGCTAGTCCCGTTTTCTTTATAACTAGAAAACAAAATATAAGTAACTTTATCCTTAGATTAAAATTTTCTACGTAGAAAACACCCTTAGAACGTTTTAATATCTTTGAATAGGTACCTAACTACCTTTACCTATAGGTAAATATATAGGTATATATAATATATAGGTAGGTTTATAGGTACCTTTTGTAGTAGTAGTAGAGTAGGTAAGAATTTTAACATCTTTTTTGCTCGTTTATTATCGTTCCGGTTTCAAAGTACGAGTAAAGTTGTGATACCTTCGTAATTTCAACTCTAAAATGCGATTAAACTTCCAATCATCCGTTAAATAGCTTTCAACTTTTCGTATAAACATCCTAACGTTATTACGAATGTTTGTGCACACTACACCACGTCTTTCTAGTTGCCGTTCCAATTTAAAACAATGTTATTTTCCGACTAAAAATATCACTGAAATAACACCGTTGACTAACATTAAGGGCGGCTTGCACCAGAATCGCTAAACGCGTTTAACTCTTAAATAGTATTTAGCGAGTTGTCAAGTCAGACAAATACGTCAGATTTAAATCGATTTAGCTGTTAAATACGTTTAGTGATTCTGGTGCAAACCGCACTTAGTGTTGGACCAGAATCATTCACTATTGACTAATATATAATTATCATTTTGATATTGGCTAAATTATATTATAATTAACATCCAATATCGGAGCCAACAATGGAAAGACACACTTAACTAAAGTTAGCGTGAGTGACCATGCGTGGTGTCCTTGCCAGTGACCATGTTCTCGAACTTTATTGGACTAAACACGCAACTTTAAACTAATCGGGATTATGTACTACCATTAGTCTGTTTTGTTTTGATTTTGATGAAGATTAGGGGCCATTAATTAGGATGACTTCTTGTGGTTCATAGTTTAATCGTAGGTACCTATATTCTGAAAATATATAAAAAGTGACAGCTAAACTTCAAAGAGGTCATTTTGTCCTGTTACCTTATAAATAAAAAACTTAGATGAGTATTAAGATATGGCAGAAAAGATAAGAAGAAAAACTTGCGAAAAACTGTTGCAGTGTCAACAAAAACTTTGGAACCTTTTGCAGATATAAGTAAAGAACCAGCGAAATCGCACTTTTCTTTCCACCCCGTTATCTCGTCTTCAAGCAAAATCATAATAATCGATGTGATTAATCCTAGCATGGGACTGGAACTGGGTCAAGGAGGTACCCGCATAACTCAGCGACTTATCCTGAGGGCCGGTTTAACCCCATGAGAAATTATCACCAATTTCTCTGTCAGGTGTCCAACGACTGGTCATAATTTAATTTATATGCATGCTGATATGTATTTTTGGTAAAGGGTTGCTTTTATAGGACATTCTCATAAGGGAACAAAAAGTAAGTGGATTTTAAAAACCATCGGATTAGGGTAAGTCAGCGTTTAACTATTAAATAGTATTTAGCGAGTTGTCAAGTTATATATATACACGTTTAGTGATTCTGGTGCAAGCCGCCCTAATTAAAATAAAATAACAAACGACTAGGTAAGATATTTAATAAAACAGTTTATTTTCCAAAAACAAACCCAGAATAGTTTCCCAAATAATAAAAACCCCTTTTTAATTTCACACTGCAAGCGTACCATAAAAATGCAAAACTCCGTCAGCTAAGTCGAGTTTTATGTGATGCCACCTGCCTCCAACGATCTATGGTCTAGGCGATGTTGGTTCCTTATTATCATCGTAAAACTGCACGTTTTACGGTAGAAATTGGTAGAAAAATGAATTTCCTAGTGCGATAAAAAACTCGATAGACAAACCGTAGCGCTATTATCGTTCATTTAGAAAATGTTCCAGTCACTGCACCGTCCCGTTCATCGGGGCATGGGCAAAACATGACTCCTGATGCTCTATATCATCAGATAAGACGCAAAATCCTATTTATTATTCATTTAAATAAGCCCTATCTCTGTTTACAAAGCATCAAAGCCCAAGAGATTTAGAAACAACACGAGACTGGTTGAAGAGTTCTCAATTACACAGGAAGACAGTAATAATCTTGTTACAATATTCATTTGAGTGGGATGAAGTGGCTACCGTTTCTACGTAGTCTACGTTATAGCTACGTTGTCTACGTTATGGTAACGGTGCTCGTAGATGCCAATTATTTTTGAGATGTCGCTTACCGGAGATAACGAAGTGGTTTTATCATAAAAGACTGAAATGGGAGTTTTTGGTAATGATCGTGAAAAAAGGAAGCTGTACATTACTTTAATAAGAGTTTTTTAAACAACAAAATGATGGATTATGTCGATGGCCCACCTGATGTTAAGTGGTTACCTCGGCCACACCAGTTTATAAAAGGGTGGATGTTGGTAGTCAGAAAAGGTACAAAATCTTTTTTCGTGAAAGTTTATGGAGATATATCCCACAGTGAATTTTATTTTACCTTCAGTTTTATCAAATTATTGAATAATTCCTCATAAAGTAGCTAGTAAAGATGAAATTTAAAATTTAGCGTTTATTAGCGTAAAACTAAGTAAACTTTGTATCAGAAGCACTAAACTCGCATCCGCTTCCAGTCATAAACCTTTAATAAACCCAAGTTAAATAAAGTTTACTGCATACAGGTGGTAACGAGGTTTGAATATATTTCGTTCGTGATCTCTTAAATAAAAATAGAAAAATATATTATGAAACATGCTTGAAATAAACATCAAGATAAAAAAATTATTGTATACCCGATGTGTTAATATAATATTTACAAAAAACGCATGAAAAACCACCATGCAAGCTTTCGAGTGTGGTATTAACAATCTGTCTCCGTATGCCAATTTTTTGCTGTCAAGTTATATTTCACTGCCCAGTGTAATTTCTTCAGGTCACGTGGTACAATTTTGTACCACGTGATCATTCTTTTTAGACACTTGACAGCAAAATATGCGCGAAAACACATCAAATGACGTCATAATGTCACTATTTAGTCACAGAATAACTATGAGTTAGTATGAACTGACCATGATTTAAAACTTTGCAGTTCAACTTTGATTGGCATACCCCTGCAGTCCGGTAATACCGTCTTTGATCAACCCCAACCCTCTATAAACCCCAAATAAATTAAAAACGTTTCATTCAGTGTAATGTCGTAATCATTGAACTGACAGTCTTTGAAGATGGCAAAGATAAACCTCGGCTGTTCACAGTGACTGAGCGCAAGCGGGTAGCTATTTCCTTTATATTTTTTACTAGCAGTTACCCGCGACTTCGTACGCGTCTACAGTTTCCGTGTACATTATATTATCTGTGCGTGTACCGAGCGGATACTTCTTTGAGAAACTTGACATTACACCTCATTACACCGAACTCGTACCTACTGGAATGTCAAACGCTAGTCGTTAGACCAAAGAGGTAGTACTACGCCCTGTCAAACTGACGTGACATGACATGACAATGAAATCCTCTTGCCAATTGGCGCTGCTAATCCTTTTCGTTCATTTTATCTTGTAGATCATGTTAATTATTCGGGATAAAAAGTAGCCTATATGTCAATCCAGGTTACGGACTATATATATGCCAAGTTTCATCCAAGTTGGTTCAGTGGTTTTGAAGTGATTGAAACACAAACATCCAAACATCTAAACTTTCGCATTTATAATATTAGTAGGATAGGATAGGATGAGAAAAGTAATGGTACGGTACATGCTAATGGCCTACCCGATGACAAGCGGTAACCTCTCTCTATATCAATGCATTACCCCACAGAGCATTTCCATTTGCGTCCATCACTCTGAGACGAAAAGGTGTAATGTCTCATGTTCCTGAATTACATCGGCGCGTGGTGGTATTTAGTCGAGTTGTCGACACCGTGTATAACCCGCAATGTAACTTAAAATGTCAACTTCAACTTCTTGGTAACTGCCCCCGTATGCCAATCTTTTGCTGTCAAGTTATATTTCACTGCCCAGTGTAATTTCTTCAGGTCACGTGGTACAATTTTGTACCACGTGATCATTCTTTTTAGACACTTGACAGCAAAATATGCGCGAAAACACATCAAATGACGTTGTAATGTCACTATTTAGTCACAGAATAACTATGAGTTAGTATAAACTGACCATGATTTAAACTCTGTAAGTGCCCTTAGAGTGCCCGTTTTGGATGTTTAGTTAATAATATGTTTTTGTGAGGCTGGGTTGTATAGTTTTGACCTGGTTAACCGAATATAGATAATCTGTAGTGCAGTGTACTTAAATAATCGGTCTAGAGCATTTACAACAGGAAACGTACACACGAAGACGCGTCGACCTAGACTGTTTGGACTTTGAACTATTAGAAGTTGAACATTGCGAATCGTGCGAGAGGGACGATAATGTTTTTGTGTAGGACTTACGCCTATTGCGCTCCCTTTCCAACAATTTTCTGCATTGTATAGCGTAGTTTGGTTATATTAGTTGTCTAACCTGACCTGTGGCCGTGTGTACTGGCTGGGCAGATATTGGTCACGTTCGCCTAGATTCCTACCACGGTCTCGTAAAATGAACTATAATACTAAACCACAATCTGTATTGGACATGTGTCGAAATTAGTCATTGAATCTATGAAACGAAATACTCAGCGGTTTTAATCTCAATAACGCCTCTCATGATATAACTTTTTTCCTTTCGAGAACGTATTTTTTTTCACACGATTTTACCAAATTTTTTCTAAAGGTCAATTTTAAATGGATGAAAAAATACAGCGTGCTTCGAAAATCATAAAAAAAACCTTGCTGGGTTACATAACCAGCTTTTCCCCAAAATACCTACGCGCTGTTGTTTGCGCTCTGGGTTTCATAACCTGGGAAATTGTATGTGGTTCATGTGTGTGTCAGTGTTTTGTAGTGCGGGAGCTTATGGTTATTTTCTTACTGGCATACAGCGTGTTTTCTTTTTTTTTTCTATTTTCTGCGGTTTAAACTGAAAAATCTCTTATACTTTATCACGATAGTTTTTTTAAAGTTTGCTTGTAAAACAGATATGGTGAAAATCTGCTAGCAGGATTACACATGTGTAATTGCGATCTGTAACGTTATGTTCAGTCAAAATGTGCAATTTTTTTCGGGCTAACACAGATAATCTACAGGAAAAGTTGTTTATATCGTTAGGTAGGTACTTGAATCACCCGAAGTTTTCGAGAGTGGTCTTATTACACCCTGTATACATTGTGCAAACTTAGGATAGATATTAATCTTTTTTTTTTCGATTGCGTAAAAAGTTTACTATCCATCTCCCGCACTACATTTTTATTTGCAGTGATTCTGCCAACGACGCTTGTTTCTTGAATTATTTCGTCTCACAGCGCCAATTTCACGTTTACGTAGCCCGTAACACCAGGTAGGACGTTATTAAAGCACTAGCGAGTACCTCGTAAATGTTATGACCAAAGACAAAGACCAAAAATCCTGCAAAAAGTCGTGCAGTCGACTAAACAGGTTCAATATGTCCTAACATCCTCATGGATATTCAGCACAAAATAGAAACATTTATATTTCCAATATCGGACCTCTTCTACCTATTTTATTGGCATACCCTTGTTGGTTATTAATAATATTCGCAAAAATATATTTGTTAAAATAAACAATGCATAAAACGAAATATTTATTGTATTAGGAATACAGTTGCGGATATCAAAAAACTATGTAAATAGAAGTAAATTCAAATCTAAAAGTATGAACATTACGTTACGTATATTCTCGTGAATACGTTGTAACGTACGTGCTACGTGGGTTACGTCTACGGGATGGGATGCGAAATAAAATATGCTACATTCTCCTGCATTTTGTGTCAGAGAGGAGTGAATTATAGTGGTGTATAGAAACCCCAGCACAAAATATAAGTTCATTCGTATGAGTTAGTAGCCAACTCTGGTGATGGACTTTTTAAGCCGCTTTTAGGCCACTTTAAGGCCTCCTTTGACAGACAGTTTAAGTGGCCTCCGAAGTATGGATATTAGGAAAACACCAGTCTAGCTATTTGATTTTAAAATCGTGTAAGTGTCGTGTCGTGTCGGATGTAGTGTTCAGCCAAAGCCTCTGTATTCTTCACACAAACCATTTGTCAAGGTACAGAGTGCAATTCCAACGAATTGAATTTTAGGGGAAGTGGGAGAATTATGCATGATCACGAGTTCTGTGTATGTGTTGTCGTCCTTTCTGAGTGGCGGTGAGCGACATAGCGGTGGTAATATAGCGTTCGTAAAGTAGGGAAGCTGATGAAAAAATATAGTAATAAATATAAATAATAAATATTCATGGACATTTCACACGACGCCCTCTAGTCCCAAACTAAGCAAAGCTTGTAATATGGGAACTAGATGCTGATAGAATACTTATATACTTTTTTTTTGTAAATACATACTTTTAATACATAGTAACACCCAGACATAGAACAAACATCTATGTTTTGCCACACACAAATGTTTGTTCTTGGTGGAGATCGAACCCACGACCCACAGCACGGAAGGCAGATCCATTACCGACTGAGCTGTGACGCCTGTCAAAGTAAATTGATTATCATGGTGACGACTCCATTGATTAGATTTAAATCCAATCAAATGATTTATTGTGTGACATAAATTATAGTTTTATAAAAAGTCTACTATGTTAACCGAGATTACTATAAAATATAATTATTTATTAGACACAGGTTTTTTTAAGTGGTGGAACACGAGGATGGCCTACCTGATGTTAAGTGATAAGGTAATATCATTATTGGTTTAAAACAGAGATAATCATATGACGGCGGCGAGTTATTAGGGAAAACCACTAAGAAGAGATGACGGAGGACCTTGGAAAATTAATTGAAACAAAACCAAGCCTCCAAGGTCGAAGAAAATGCTTTAAACCCTTCTGGGTTTTGGTTAAAAATCAAATAAACAAGAAATCATCCGACTTTTCTAAGATTGCTTTGTTATTAAATAAGAATTTATTATTGCGATGCAAATTGTTTTTATATTAATTTATAGGCTAGTAGCGAACAACGCTTAGAACCCACGATAAGAATACGGAATTGATACCACTGAACCAAATGCCAAATAGTTGAAAATGTTGCTAAACAGTTTCAATAAATTAAATAGTTCTCTATTCATTATTTACTGTTTGCTCCGAGGTCACACCACAGAGCAAACACAACAGAATCGTAACCACTATTTACGCATATTGATCAATGTAATAATGATGTGCATAATGTTTAATTTATGACGTACTCTCAAAATTAAATGGTGTTCGAAAACACTGTCTAGTTGTCAGGCGTAGCATGGGCTACGGCGTAGTACTTGCTACGGCTAATGCTACGTAGCGTCAAAGCTATCCTTCAGGATTATCTAGATCTTTAGCAGTAGTAGTATCTCTAGTAGTAAGTATCTTTAGCAGTAGTAGTACGGTGAAGGAAAACATCGTGTGCATACCCGCGGCTTGGTCAGCTCCGCTTGTAACTTGTCTTTCCTGTGGAGAAGTCGACTAGACTGAGAGAATGGTACAAATGCTGATCAAGCCTACTCCATTTAAATCATGTCCCAGGCACTACAGCATCTCGTTCATCGGGGCATAGGTAAAAATATGTCTCTGACGCTGTAAAAATCATCTAGATTTCATGCAAAGGCATACTTTGATCTTATTTTTTTTTTGAGCTTTCTTCTCAATTTCGGAGTAATTACAGGCTGAGACAAAACACTTTTATGTCTCCGAGTGATGTGCGCAGTGCAGTGGATCACCGAGCACGTCCTCAGTGGACGTGCTCGGTGAGGCAATGCATTGTGATAGGCAGAGGTAACCACTTAACATCAGGTGGGCCATCAGCTTGTTCCATCACTAAGTTGTATTAAAAAACTTGAAGTACACATACTCGCTTTCAGCGATAAGGCCGCCTATTGTACTATTATAAGTTAAGTTTTAAGTTCTTGTATGTCACCTGAATTCTTTGTGTATACAATAAAGTATTAATCTATCTATCTATTTGACTTTTTGGCATAAAGTAGTATAAAATATATCTGTACGACTAGCGTCTAAATGCGACTTTACCCGGCTCTCACAGAGAGTTGCAATCAGAAGAATCTGATAGAGTCGTTCCAACGCTTTGAGCTTTGAATCAGATTATTGAAAGGTCGACTACATTACGATGCAGAGCTTAATGAGTTCAGGAAACGCTAATAAGGCGAGCCTGTGGTGTTCATAGTAATACAGAGCTAGTATTTTTAAAACCTAGTAAAAATATCATTGGGATTTTGTTGGGATTTTTTTTCTTATGTAATTTTTATTCTGTGATTTATATACGATGTTGGTGACTTAAATAAATAAAATTCCAATAAAAAAGCAATATTATTAGATTTTAGTAAGAGAATTAACCCCACTGAACGTCGCACAGAAGAGTCCTAAGTGCACTCATACGAACGAACGATAGGCAGATGTAATCGCTCAACATCGGTATTCCAATCTCAATTGAACTGCAAAGTTTTAAATCATGGTCAGTTCATACTAACTCATAGTTATTCTGTGACTAAATAGTGACATTATGATGTCATTTAATTTGTTTTCGCGCATATTTTGTTGTCAAGGGTCGCCTATTTTGTTGTCAAGGGTCTAAAAAGAATGATCTGAAGAAATTACACTGGGCAGTGAAATATAACTTGACAGCAAAAGATTGGAATACGAGGGCGGTAGCCCATAATGTTCCAATTCTTTTTCTCATAAAAAAAGCTGCACAGATTTTTCGCGAATATCACATGCGCTTGTTTATCATTTTAAACTTTGATACCGTATTTTCAGAGGTCGTAAACCTGAAACCACAAAAAAAATTCGGCGGCAGCTTTCATGCATTTCTCGTTCTTAAAATAACGGTACTGTTTTATAACGGTGGAGAATTAACAGTAATCCACGTAGGTATCAACATTCTTTTTTAAACTTTTTGTCACATTCAGCTTAAAATATTCAAACATTTTTTTCTCGCATTCGGGTAAAAAGAGGTGTGTAGGTACCTACCAATATTATTCTCTCATACTTTAATGTCACTCACTGACATTTTGCAATCGTTCAATTTGATAAAAAAAATCCTAACTGAAATACTAGACGGCCAAAGAAGGATGGATAGGTGTTAATTTCATCTAAACAGTAATTTAAAAATTATAAATACATACGGAAGTAATTACGGTCACCGTATCCTAAGAAAATTAAGTTTCCCACCCGTAGCGGAGCACAGTGCACCACGAAAATGTTAACAACGCATTTTGTAAATTAAAAATGTCACAAAGTGGAATTTATGTGGCGGATAATTTTATATTTCGCTGGTTTTATCGTTGTGCATCTTTGCAAGACGAACATCAAACATTTATTATATTTATTGCATTGCATCTAGACATTTTAGCAGAATTGACAACCACTGGTACTTCATAAGTTCTCGAATGGCGATCACGAACCAGAGGCCTTAGCCAATGTACATTAGCTAGGAATCGATTCTATTTCTACAATCTTTATCGCTGCAACGATATCGAAGATAGATCGGGAGACCAATTGACATACAAGTAGAAAACTCCATATCTCCATCCTCTTCTATCTGACTGATGTCTGACTGAGACTGATGTCTTTCGAAGGTCTTTCGCTACTTGATGTCCGCCGACACCACAGAACAATAAATTATATATTTATTATTTATTATTGCGTTGGCCAAATTGTTGGTAATTATTCTTTAGTATAAATAAATGCTAATTTTGTAAGAAAAAGTTCTTGTAATATTCAATTTTATAAAAGTAACCATCGTAATAGAGTCAGTGTAGCCAGTAATGTTGCATTTTTGCGAGCGCGCGGGGTCGGCCACACTCAACAAACGCCATGCCTGGCATGGCGCGTATTTGTTTGCCTAATCAATCTCGTTTAATCTATGGTTTTCTTATATCCAATGTCAGTGTCTTTCGAACATAGAAAAAATTTCTAATAGGCAGGTACTACGTAATAAGAAGCGGGACTTCTACCAAGAAAACAAGAAAGCATGAAAAAGAAGTTTACCATACTCACCACCAATGGCCACCATAATAACAGAAATAATTTGCCAAAATAATAGTAGCAATAGCACCTGATAATGACAGGAAATCTTGATTTTAAGTGGTGCTAGCCTAGAGAAAATGAAATAGGTGTGTACTTTAGAATTGTGTAATTGTGTAATTTAGAATTTATTATTGATATCGATAAACTTAGAACTAGTTTTTAAATTTTATTCACAAAGAAAATTATGACTAATAAAGTATTTACAATATTTATAATATGTACAAAATACACATGAAGCAGTTGAGCTATCTACACACCGTTGCAAACGATTTATAAATAGGTTTAAAAAAAAATACATAATTATACTTACTGCAAAATATAAGATTTATTAGTGTAGGTGATTTGCACATCGTTTACATTGTGAATACTAATCTTGACTTTTTATAGAAGACGAAGCGCTCGTGGCGTATCTTGCTTAGTCAATCTTCACCGATTATTCGAGGGTGACAAAAAATCGGCGAGAGAGGGCACTCTATTCCCCATTATAATATTGCTCTATGATTCTATTTCTACAATCTTGATCGCTTCAACGATGTCGAAGTTAAATTGGTAGACAAAGTAACATACGAGAAATAAATGCCTACTCGATCAATAACTTCGCTAATTCTGTCAGTCTTTCGCTAGAAATCACGTTTAGTCTATGGTTTTACTACATCCAATGTCATGTCAGTGTTATTCGAACCTAGCATATTAATTTTGTTTATTTATTTTATTTTTATGTAAGAAACGAAAATTTATGTTTTATTGTGAAACATTTAGATAAAAAATAGAAAAGTGGACTGCCTAGTAAATAAAGTACCCACAAAACCCTGAAAATATAAGGTGTGATTGGATGCAATGTGCAAAAACCAGAAAAATGAAATAAATGAAGAACTCTGGCTATGGAGAATAATATTAGATTTTTTGGATTCCACATTCCAGATCACATTCATAACATGCCACATTGCAGAGGTAAAATATTGTTTGTAGGTAGATACCTATGAGGAAGTGATTTTAGTTTCAATCCAAACAGTCAGTGTAAAGCGGCTTACCTGCCTACAAGCATAATATCAAGGGTTATTTATTTTCTTGTTACAGCGGTGTCCTTAGCCTCGATACACTGATGATATATTAGGTTTTATAACTTATCTAAATACGGTATGTGGAAGGTAGGTAATATTAACATCCTTATATTTTCAGATATCATCTGCCTACATAATAATATGTACTGCTGCACTGAGCCTAAACAAAACATACAGTTATTCTACCAAGTAGGTATTCCTACTTGAAAGTTACAACCAACATTCTATGATATTGGAATTTTCGTGGAATAATATTTTTGTGCTCTTGTTTCCTGTGTTAATTTAATTCTGAATAAAATATGTTTTTTCTTCAAGTACTTATGTACTTTAATTTTTTTAAATGCATGCAGGTTAGGTCATGTATAGGTATTGCTCTTAATAAAATCAGTAGCGAAAATCGCCCTTTACTGCAAGGTTTAGTGCGTGTGTAGTAGGTTTGAAAAAACCTAGGATTATTTCGCGGTCATCTCGGCAGTCACCAAATCGATTGAAACGTCAAAATTTCACCTAAAATCGCCATTTTGTTTCGATATCTACAGGGTTTTGGTTTTCGCTGGCTTTTCTATCGTGCTGATAGAAAACGAAGTGAAGTCGCTTGTCAAAAGAGCCACTTGGCTACGCATTTGTATGGAGATAGTCGTTCGGCTATTGTCGGTTCGTGCGAGGGAATCGACATGTATACCAATATTCGTTTCGTTGATCATAGACCACGTGATACATCTATGCCTTATGTCAATCCCATACATTTTTGTACTTTTGAAGTTGCTTGTCAAAAGTATTATTTGTATGGAGGTAATCTCGATTCGTGCGATCGAATGGACATGTATTACATTTGGCTACCAATGTTCGTTTCGTTGACTACAGACCACGTGATATATCTATGCCTTATGCCAATCCCATACATTTTTGGACTTTTCTACTGCCGACTTCGCTTGTCGAATGTTACCTTGGCTAAGGCCTCAGCAGACGAGGTCGTTGACGGCCCCCATCCGATGGAATGTCGAAGTTGTTAAAACCGCTGTAAGTTAGTGGGCACAGCCATAAGAACAGTTAACTTCTGGAGACCGGATTTGGTGTAGATATTGATGACCTAGTTTAAGAAAATTCTTCGCTAGCTTGACAGGCGTCACAGCTCAGTCGGTAATGGCTCTGCCTTCCGTGCTGTGGGTCGTGGGTTCGATCCCCACCAAGAACAAACATTTGTGCGTGGAAAACATAGATGTTTGTTCTATGTCTGGGTGTTACTATGTATTATAAGTGTGTATTTACAAAAAATAAGTATATAAGTATTCTATCAGCCATCTAGTTCCCATATCACAAGCTTTGCTTAGTTTGGGACTAGAGGGCGTTGTGTGGAAAGTCCATGAATATTTATTTATTTATTTATTAGCTTAGTCAACATGTACGCGCTTACCTTTGTGCAAATCATTATCATTGTAAAAATGATCACAAAAGTTTTGATTTCCATTTTGAAATGTCTCATTCAAAGAACGTGCTCCGATGTCCTCTCCCTCCAATAATTTCATTCAAAATCCCCAGGGAATAAGCACGAATAAAAATACAATCGTACCGTAACAATAGCAGATACAAGTTACATTGCGTGGTGACGCTGCAACGTTCGACAGCCGAGCTATCGTTGACACGCAGTATGTCTTGAATACTTTAGTTTTGCGCAACGCGATGTTTGTCTAAATTATTCGTGGTAAGCTCTGATGTATTTAAGTAAACTTACCTTGTATTTGAAGGAGCCCTAGCTTGCCAAGGAGACATTGTAAGGAAGGTAAAATAAAGTAGAAAAGTCGAGTAATTCTTTCATCTCTCAAAGCTTTTGTAGAAATTGTAGAGATGAGCAAAAAGTAGTCCAGTCTGGGTACTATAATATTCCTTTTTTTTTTCTTTATTGCGCTTTTATGTTGCATAAACAGGTGTTAAAGTATGTAGAGTATCAAACATAAACCCTGTTAGCGCACAGCAATTAGGTAGGTAGGTATATAAATACTTAAATATTAGGTGGCACATTTTTGCATGTATCTAATGTATATAATAGGTATTTTAATAGGTATTTTTAATTTCTGGACTAAGTATAATTTTTTTATTACCACCTGCTACCTATGAAGACCATCCATTACTCTGAGACATACAGGTGTTAACTCTTATGTGCGTGTAATAGCACCAGCACCGGCACTGTTAAGTATGTAGGTATACATTAATGTATGATACAAATGATTGTTTTTCGCGCATACACTCTTAGGGCGTCTTGCACCAGAATCACTAAACGTATTTAACAGCTAAATCGATTTAAATCTGACGTATTTGTTGACAACTCGCTAAATACTATTTAAGAGTTAAACGCGTTTAGTGATTTTGGTGCAAGCTACCCTTAGTTTCATAGAAAAGATTGTTCATATTGATTCAAATATTAGAAGTGATCTTATAACAAAAACTTTGGTGAAAAATAGGTGTCAGTATTCTCAAAACCTACCCCATCCCTACTCAGCCATTATTCTCCTGAAGGGGTTGTTAATCAACAATGTAAGTTTGTGGTTACAGCAAAAGCTCGTGTAATTGTTTGCTTTAACCTGCGTCTGCAAGTATACCCCTTGAGGGTAGTTCAAGAATTGCTTTGAAAGAAAACACCTGTACTATTTTGTTATCCTGACATTTGGCGTTTACACACTGGTACGACATCGACATTGTCGTGGCAGTTGGTCAAACAAACCGTTATCGGCACAGTGCATAAAGCGTCTAGTAGTAAATGTACGAGATTACGCCACGATATTGTGCCAGTGGCAGCTGTAACTACTGGTCCGATTTGGATGAAACTTGGAATAGATTATAGTTCGTAGCCTGGATGAACTCATAGGCTACTTTTCCCGTTTTTTTCGTGGACGAAGTCGCGGGTAACTGCTAGTTTGAAATAAAGCAAAGATTTGAGTAGAATTTCTCATACAAAATTGTGAATAAATCTATGTTTGAGGTTGGAGCAGTCTTGAGTGAATGCAAATACGGATCTAGTAGATACTGGATCCGTTTTACATTGAACAGTCTCTACTGAATTATTTCACCAAAGTTTATTGACCTCCAGGAACAATCAAAACGTTCAAGTATCTTTATGAATATTAATAGAAGTAAAACAATTTAGTTCATTATCTGTGAATTTCCCTTTCAAGTGGTAGAGACACTTTGTACTGACTTTACCGTCCTACAGAATATGTGCGATGCTATAAATCTATATTTATATTTTATACCACATTCATAATGAAACGTTGAAAAACTTGTCGTACCTACAAAAATTGTTGTGTCATATGATGGGCCTTCGTTTAGGGTTGGTACCGGCTAACCCCGGTCCGGCCTCTCCCCGATGTTGATTACCAAATATGTAGTATGTATGCGCTAAATCAATGTCAGTAGACATTCCAAAACCGTTTTTACTTTTGTGGTGTAAAGATTTTGAGCTGTAGTGAAAATTGTAAAGTTGAGAAAACCAGTAACTCGAGCTTCCATTTTTTAGAGTTTCGACGGTTTTGTAGTTCAGGTAAGACTGGTAATTGCTAGATCGCGGTAAGTATCGATGCGATTTGCAAAGTTTATCTCAGGCTAAGTTGAAAAAGTGTTTCTTTGCATTTCTTTTAGGTCTGTGTTGCTCTTTTACCAGTACCTACTTGATTTATATTCAAAAACTTTTCTGTCCCAAGCAGGTTGGTTGGTTTCTGAGTTAAAATAAATAATATGAGCACTATTTGCTCCGAGTTTAGTAACAAAACCAGAATAAGAAAATTTTTATCTATTTATTGTGCTCTATGCCTTGTATTAGAAATAAAATGACGAGAGACTGATGTCACACTAACTCTGTTATATTAATTTTATAATTGTTACTTGTGCACATCTTTTTTAATAAATGTTTCTATTCTATTCTTTAGTTTGTCTCCAAATTTCATGCCGATTCCATCTCGTAAAAAGCTTTTTCTTCATAGATCATTGTGAGACTGCGTAAGAGTTTTAATTATTTTTGTGAGGATCGAAACGAGGATAGCTAAAACGATCTTTGATTGCTATTTTTTATACTCACCTACAACATTCAACCTGAAAATACGAGTGTTTGTATTGCGTAGCCTCTTTGAGAGACAATAAAGGCCTTTATCCATCAAACTCAAGCGTTTAATTAAATAACGGTAACGCTTATAGCAATCACCGTATTTACGTAAACTCTATCGTTGACTGTTTACTTCAACATTGTTTTCGTAAAAAAAACGAACGTTATAAGATTACTGTTTTTATTTAATGTGATTACTTATATAATAAATATTCATGGACATTTCACACAACGCCCTCTAGTCCCAAACTAAGCAAAGCTTGTAATATGGGAACTATAGATTGCTGATACATTTTCTATTTTCAAACGATTGCAATATCATCTTGACTAGAGGATTGTATCTGTTTTGTTACGACCGTCATAACACGGCGACAGTTTTTCAAAGAAAGGTTCTTCAAATCAATTTAAATAAATAGATGAATTTGTTTGTCTATCTAGAGAGTTTGGAATTTGTTTATTGCGAATGAGACAAGTTTTCGAGTTATTTTAGAATCAAAATGTTGATTACATAAAACTTTAAGTTCAGAAATGTATGTCTTATTATTTTTAGAATTTATAAAATGACCTCTGTGAATGTGATATTATCCAGGTCGAAGACATCGAATGTTTTCAAACTTAGATTATCTAATAATATAAAAATGTTACAAACGTGACTGACCGACTAATTGACAGGCGTCACAGCTCAGTTGGTAATGGCTCTGCCTTCCGTGCTGTGGGTCGTGGGTTCGATCCCCACCGAGAACAAACATTTGTGCGTGGAAAACATAGATTTTGGTTCTATGTCTGGGTGTTACTATGTATTATAAGTATTTATTTACAAAAAAAAAGTATATAAGTATTCTATCAGCCATCTAGTTCCCATATCACAAGCTTTGCTTAGTTTGGGACTAGAGGGCGTTGTGTGTAAAGTCCATGAATATTTATTTATTTTTATTTATTAGTTTTAGTAATAGGCCTTTACATCTATTGAAGATGATTTATACAGCGTCAGGAGGCAACCTATGCCTACACTTAACGGGACACTGTAGTTTTAGTAGGTAACATGAAATTGTAAAAAATCTTATTTTCATGGTTTCAGACATCTACCGTTATATATGTAAACATAGACATACATTTATTTTATTTACTGATTAGCACACAACATACAAAAAATAAAGTAACTTTACATAAAAAAAATATATGTCCATGTTTTTATAATATTATAGTGACTAGGAAAGAAATTCATGCGAGAAAAGGTTACAGCATTTCACTTTTATCGACTGTCTATAAAATACTAACAGAGTATGCCTTAACTCAATTACCTAGGATTCAAAATTACCACCACAAATAGATTACCCGTTACGTATAATTGGATTACCAACACCAGCCCTTAGCTCAGGGGTCTACTATGAGCTTCTGATGTCTGACGTCATAACTACGTCATTGCTATTGAAACTAGTAAGGTACTGAAAACTAGCAAACATTTACAAAGTTTGGTGCGGTAATAAGCTTAGTCAAAGATCCATTGTCTATGCCGAATGATACCTCAGAGAGGCGATTACGAGTTGACAATGTACAAAACGGTGTCAAACGTCTGACGCCGAGCACACCGGTGTGCGCTGCTTGGTATGGAAACACTGAGCGGGAGCTTGACGAAACCAAGCTTCTCGAAAAATCCGCTCAGTGTTTCCATACCAAGCAGCGCACACCGGTGTGGTTGGCGTCAGACGTTTGACACCGGTTTTTACATTGTCAACTCGTAATCGCCCCTCAGTACTTTTTTTTAATTAGCCCGTTCCGTCCCACTGCTGGGCAAAAGCCTCCCCTTTTTCCCTTCACAGGAGGAAATGGAAGGACGACCGTGACCTCAGTAATAAATAAAAAAAAACCATGGACATATTTACACAACGCCCTCTAGTCCCAAACTAAGCAAAGCTTGTAAATGGGAACTAGATTACTGATAGATTACTTATATTCTTTTTTTTTAGTAAAAAAATAGTAACACACAAACATAGAACAAACATATATGTTTGCCACGTACAAATGTTTGTTCATAGTGGGGATCGAACCCACGACCACAGCACGGAAGACAGAGCTATTTCTTGTGCCAATATTCTTGTGGTTTGAGTCCCGATGCTAAAAATAGAACAATCTCGTGGTAGGCCCCCTGCTCATGAACAGAGGGCCGATTACGAGTTTTACCATGCACAGTGTATACCACGACATCGTGGGGACGTTTGACACGGGCTTTACACCACGATCATGACTTCACACCCGATTACGAGTTTGGTGTGGAAGGCACCTAGTGTGCTCTACGATGGAGCGTGGCCACACCGATCGCATAAAATTTGAATTTGACAGACCGGATTACTTTACTAAAGAATAGAGTGGTTCCTTGTTTGCTTGAATGTTTGTTTCGTGGGCATGGAACTAAAACTAGTTAAATTGAGGTTTTTTGACAGATTAAATGTCAATGTTATTGTCGTGTCACTTAAGATCTGAAAGTCAATGCCATTTTTGGCAGAAATTATGTTTTTCGATTTTTGATAAACCAAGAAGTTGAAGTTATTTTCGTTTGTTGTCGTTGCTTGAAGTGAAACTGAATTATTGATATTCGATTTTTGACTTGAAAAACGTCTTTATGCCTTGAAAAACCCATGAAATCTTTGCTGGATATGCAGAATCACAAAACGCAGCAAGATCCGCAACGAATACGCCTTTGGAAATCTTGATTGTGTGCGTGTCATCGCCAACAAACAAGCTACAACAAAACCTTGGGACTAAAATACCTAGGACACAAAATGACTTCCTAGAACCAACTTGATGCTATGAGTAAACATTAGTGTCTACATCTAACCAAAGATTCGACTTTCAGACATGAAAATCTCTAATAACCTCATTGGTGAAATAAAAAGTGGTATCTTCTCTCATCAAAGAAGTGGTTTATCTCATGAAAAAAGACCTGTAACAAACTTCAACCTCACCCTGAAACGATTGGTGCTTGCAATTAGCATGACCTCAAACGCTACAGGCTACACACCAAGGCTTACTGCAGGTTGGTTTTTATTAAGTAACTTGCATGCCTAAATTATTGACTGTGTACCATGCTATCATTATTACAATAGAAGATAACCCCCTTGTAGCAAATGTTATAAATACCATAGAAGTAAGAACCATGACAGCTAGTAATGTAAATTAATATGATTCAATAACTTTCCAGCGCAGTGGTCTGGCTTAGACCTGGATGCACCCACCTCTTACTCACTGCAGGCAGCAAGCACCCCATTGCTTGCATTTTAACACCGCTATCCTACAGCAAGCCTCAGTCAGATCCACGGAAAACTTCAGTGAATACCTACCTTTGTAAACATTCTATAAGAGACTAATTGATTGAGCACGACATGATATTATGTAGCAAATATAATAAAATTATACTATCTGCACTCACTTGTTTTATTTTACAATACAATAAACAAAGAATAATAATAATTGGAACTTATTGATTAGAATCAACAGACAAATAGCAGCAAGACAAGAATGTGAATATTTGTCTTGGTAAATAAATTAATTTCAAATAGGTAAATAAATAATGCTAAGTATGATAATATGTTTATAACATTTATTCAAATAAAAGTAACTGTTTAGGAACTAAGGATCAAACCCTGCTATACAAGCCAACATATTTTGTATAGGTATCTATAATAAAGTTGGACCATGATAAAAAGTTGCCCCTGGTGCAGCCTGGTGAAATATGCAAGTGGACCACGGCAGGGACTGGTGCGGACTTTGCAAACTTGACCTATACGTGTGGTGATGCCTTTAGTTGACTCAGGATCTCACTTTAGTCAACTCTCTCCCGAGTAGTGTAACTTTTACAAGTTGTTACTTTCAATTGTCTGCAACAAAGACAAAACTAAGTATTAGTGGGTAGAAGCTCTAAGATAAAAACAATAGGTACCTACCTATCTAACTAACAAAGGTTTATGCCATTTTGTACATAAATGGCCCAGAACAACAACAAGACAAGAATGTTACAAGACAGTTTTGTTTCAGACAAAGCATTGAATGATAGGTAACTACCTATACCTAGAGAATAATAGGTATACCACCCTCTCTGTGTGTGCACTTACTAGTAAGTATTTGATAATCAGTGAAAACTCTGTGGTGATGCCTTTAGTTGACTCAGGATCTCACTTTAGTCAACTCTATCCCGAGTAGTGTAACTTTTACAATTTGTTACTTTGAATTGTCTGCAACAAAGACAAAACTAAGTATTAGTGGGTAGAAGCTCTAAGATAAAAAAAATAGGTACCTACCTATCTAACTAACCAAGGTTTATGCCATTTTGTACATAAATGATCCAGTACAACAACAAGACAAGAATGTCACAAGTCGCTTTGTTTCAGACAAAGCATTGAATGGTAGGCAACTATACCTAGAGAATAATAGGTATACCACCCTCTGTGTGTTGTGCACTTACTAATAAGTATTTGCTAATCAGTGAAAACTCCTTAGTAAGATTATAAATGTGTACCTTGGTCTCTCTCAGCATCAGAATCCCAAAATCCAAGGTCAAATGTGCAAGCCACAACCTGATTGGTTTTATTTGGTCTGCCTGTACATTTATTAGTACAAGGCTCTGCATGGATCTTCACTGATGTATTTGAGCCTACCGGGCTGACATCTCGGTCTCCGAAAGATCATTGACAGGGTCGGAATCATTTTGGAAGCTCCTGGCATCTTCCGTATCATTTCTCTCGTAGGCAGAGCTCTACTTTTCCCACCCAGCGTAGTAGAACATAAATCAAGCACAATTTTTTCACAGTAGGTAGGTACCTACAAGGTAATTTATGGTAATTTACAAAGAAAAAATAAATAATAAATAAAGAACGTTTTGTCATTCCACACGTAAAATCACAATATTTGACACAGAATAATTAGCAGTTAGTACACCCACACCGAGAAATACCATGGTGTGAGCCGCGATATCGCGGCGGCGCAATCGCAGAGGTGCTAAAAGCCACTCGTAATCGCAATTAACAGAATAACGGTCAAATATCGGCGTACACTACGATCGTGATAGTCACAGCTTAGATAATAGTATAAAAAGTTTACACCGTGTGATCATACACTACGTCTGTGCAAGCCCACACCGGACTCGTAATCGCATTTCAAGCTTCTCAAAAAATCCGCTCTGTGTCTCCATACCAAGCAGCGCACACCGGTGTGCTCGGCGTCAGACGTTTGACACCGTTTTTGTACATTGTCAACTCGTAATCGCCCCTCTGAGGGGCGAGTACGAGTTGACAATGTAAAAACCGGTGTCAAACGTCTGACGCCGAGCACACCGGTGTGCGCTGGTTGGTATGGAAACATTGAGCGGATTTTTTGAGAAGCTTGGTTTCGTCAAGCTCCCGCTCAGTGTTTCCATACCAAGCAGCGCACACCGGTGTGGTTGGCGTCAGACGTTTGACACCGTTTTGTACATTGTCAACTCGTACTCGCCCCTCAGAACACAGCTAATATAATCACAGTCGTATTGTAACGTAATTATTTCTACTCTGTAGTAATCAAACCAACGTTGGCTAAGAAACGGTCACCGCTATCTTACCGAAAAAAAGTGGTAACGCATTGAAAAACTCAACAAAAAACATATGATTTTATCCTTCCTACTAATATTATAAATGCGAAAGTTTAGATGATTGGATGTTTAGATGTTTGGATGTTTGTGTTTCAATCACGTCAAAACTACTGAACCCACTTGGATGAAACTTGGCATGTATATAGTTCGTAACCTAGATTGACACATAGGCTACTTTTTATCTCGAATAATTAACAGGATCTACAGGATAAAATAAACGAAAAGGATTAGCAGCGCCAATTGGCAAGAGGATTTCATTGTCATGTCACGTCAGTTTGACAGGGCGTAGTACTACCTCTTTGGTCTAACAACTAGCGTTTGACATTCCAGTAGGTACGAGTTCGGTGTAATGAGGTGTAATGTCAAGTTTCTCAAAGTATCAAAGATAATATAATGTACACGGAAACTGTAGACGCGTACGAAGTCGCGGGTAACTAATAGTTACGAATAATTGAATCCGTTCTAAAGCTGCAAGCGATTATACTTTACCTACTTTTTTGGCAGCTTTCGTGGCAGCAAGCTATTAGCATATTTCGTTGATTAGTTGCCATTGAATTGTGATTAGAAATGTGTATTTCATTGTGATTGGTCTTGTAGCAACCCAATCTTTACAAACCTGCCAACTTGGCTTGGTTAGTTGTTCAGAGATTCGATCAACGTGCGGAAAACCGGTCGTAAGTTTGATAACCGATTAACATCAGGCGATCCATCATTATAAACTCTCTGGTAAACATTCAGCAAAACTGTACCTAATGAAATAGATGCAGATGTGTTTCAACGTAAAGAAACTGCGGTAGAGGTTTTTGGGCTGGATTAGTTCCACCATCCTAATCTGGTCTCCGTTTTTATAAAAACTAAAGTCTAGTCCTGGATATAACTAATTACCTAATTGTGTGGGTGTTGAGCGCAATATGACTTCTGGCATTTAAGCCTCTACGGGAAAGAATGGGCTTAATTTATATCTACTTTATTGAGCTTCTAGATTAAAATAGACGCTTTTAGAAAATGATTAAATTTGAAATTTAATAGTTTGATATTTCAATCGTTTGTTCATGTAATGCTCCTAGCTTTAATTGATTTTTATTGTGAGTTTCACTACTAAGTGCAAAATAGTGTGCCCAAAATTTCGATTATACAGGGTGCACTTACACCACACAGGAGATAAACACTTAAGTTTCGGCGTTTTAAAGTGTAAAAGCCACTACACACCAAAGCCCCGATGAGTTAGGCCACCGGGCTTGTTATATGGCTACGATATCGTCGTATTCGTAGCGATATCGTAGCAAAACAAGTCAAGGGTAAAATTTCCGAGCCAGCGGCTTTGGTGCGTTTAAAAAACTGAATTTGGTGCGACTAAAGAACTCACAATTTGATTCGATTTGACCTTGTACGTGGGAGCTACGGTCAAGTGCTTATTTAGATTTATTTTAGTATATTTTTTAATTAAAAGTATCTGTAAAAATTGGTAAAAATAATCGACTTCCACTTCCGTTTACGAACCTATCCTATCAGCCCTTTCCGGTTCACTATCACTTAAATTTGAAATACCGTTTCCATTTTGAGAGCAATATTAGCGCTCAAGAAATTGGAAATCGGATAAGGCTTTGACCACATGCATGACTGTCTTCAGTTTATAGTTTGTACATCATCATAATCAGAATGTACATTTTTTTCGTCATATCAGAATGTAGAATGTTAACTTACTGCGGAAGCCACCGCTTTCCATGGATAAAGAATAGCAAGCAAATGTTCGTACATTGACATTATAAATTACACTGCGTGGCTACCTAGCCACTCTGTTACTCTGCAGGGGTATTCCAATCTCAGTTGAACTGCAAAGTTTTAAATCATGGTCAGTTCATACTAACTCATAGTTATTCTTTGACTAAATAGTGACATTATGATGTCATTTAATTTGTTTTCGCGCATATTTTGCTGTCAAGTGTCTAAAAAGAATGATCACGTGGTACAAAATTGTACCACGTGACCTGAAGAAATTACACTGGGCAGTGCAGAAATATAACTTGACAGCAAAAGATTGGAATACGGGGGCAGTACTCTGTTGTCAAGTTTTTGCTGCCACGCAGTATCCACCTATTTCAAAATGCCAATATTTACACAGACACCCCAGAGAGTGCTTGACATTATGCAGTTGCATCAAAATGTCACCTACAAAACTTTCCGTCCCGGTTAAGATCCGCCTGCATAGTATCACTTGGTTGTACCAGGCGCAACTTTTTTCTCCCGTAGTCCACCTTAAGATAAACTGAGAGTTCCAAGAGTTCTTCTTTAGTTCACGAATCTATGAGATAAACAGACATGACACGCCATGGGGTCGGAGGATAACCGTGATCGGAATACAGCCTCCGAGGCCGATGACCCGACGACGTACGAATCATAATGAACATTCCAGGGGACTGGGGACTGGGTATGGTGTGATGGCCTATTTAACACTGCACATGAACCATAGCTAAACTTTTATTATTCTGAAATGAGCTGTATAAAATCGAGCGTAAGTGGCTTCAATGTGTGCGTGGGCGTTTTGTTGTAGTGTGGCTCAAATACCTAAATTCGAGCGCATCAAAATTGTAATAACGTCCTTAATAGTTTTAACGATAAAGAAATATCAAGGTGTTATTCACAGCATAACGTTTTTTTTTTTATAAATTTATAAGCAAGCGTTTGACCGCAATCTCACCTGATGTTAAGTGAAGATGCGGTCGACGATGTAGCACGCTTACCTAGAAGATACCTATTCACTCGTCTCTTGAAAACATCCAATCTATATGAAGGTGGAAACACAGACGCCGGCAACGAGTTCCAATCCTTGGCTGTCCGCATTATAAAAGTAGAAGCGAAACGCTTAGTGCGGGTAGGTGGTATGTCAACCATGAACGGGTGTCTCATTTCCGTTCGTCTGGTGGTCCGATGGTAGAACGGGATGAAGGAACCAAGCTATGAAGTTTAATACATATCTTAGGTTAGGTACCTAATATACCTAGGTAGGTTAGGTAGTGGTTACGTAGGTGTGCTGTGCGCCACTCCACTCTCGGCACCCCTGAAAACCAGCGCTAAAGGAGCCACCGTGCACCTTTAGCATTTGCTGAGTGGGTTCCGTTTTTACGCATTTGAATGTTTTATTATTAAGTAAATATGGGTGCTCGTTTCTACATAGTAAGCCAACTATCAAGGGGCTGGTCTGAGCCCTTGACATATATGTTTCCTTTAACACTATATCTATGTCTTCAATGTGTTCGAATATGTATTTGTGTCTTGCGTAAAATAAATAATTTATATTCTATTTCTATTCTTTCTAGGTAGGTATAGGTAGATGCGTTCATATCGTTGATTACCATCCAACGGGGAGACCGTTTGATTATTCATGCGAGTAATCACAAATGTCAGTTACGACCATAAACGCGGTCACCGTCATTTGACGATTGTTTTAGGAAACTTTTATTTTGGCAAGAATATAATGTACCAACACATAAATGAAACGAAATCCAACTGCCAAGGAAGTCATGGTATGTTGAAGCGCTTATTAGATTGCACAATCTCAAGCACGCTAACTAGCACGTGCTTATAATCTACGTAGACTGGCTTGCTACTAGTAAGTCAGTCTACCTGTCTTTCCCTTATTACACTACGCTTGATGCTAGTTAGCGTGCTTGAGATTGTGCAATCTAATAAGCTCTTAAAACTATACTGGTATGTGTGTACGCGTCACGGCAGAGGGCGCTGCACTGGCGACGCTATATAAGGAGCTGCGCCCGCGTCCCGTCGCTCATTACTCATTATCCATTACGCATTACGCAATCTGTATCTTCCTATTTTTATTATATTAATTAAACGGAACCAATGGAAAAAGTATTCTTATTGATCCTGCCAAGCACAGACCCTAGAACCAGCAGGGGTATGCCAATCAAAGTTGAGCTGCAAAGTTGAACTGCAAAGTTTTAAATCATGGTCAGTTCATACTAACTCATAGTTATTCTGTGACTAAATAGTGACATTTCGCGCATATTTTGCTGTCAAGTGTCTAAAAAGAATGATCACGTGGTACAAAATTGTACCATGTGACCTGAAGAAATTACACTGGGCAGTGAAATATAACTTGACAGCAAAAGATTGGCATACGGGGGCTGTAGTCAAAAAACAATATGTATGTAAAGCGTAATTATTGCACAACTTAAAAAGTAGTGTAGAGGTGAACTTAATGCTGAAATAGCATTTATCTAACAGCTAATCTTTGGGTAGTGATAGTTATGTCGTTATATACTTCGTACTCAAATAGTACTTTACGAGAGTACCTACCACTTAACAGATTGTACCCTAGGGATTATGTAAGCTTACTACAAACTACTTTAGAAAGTCTGCCGCGCCAGAGGTTAATTACTCAACAATAGATTTATCTACTCTGAAACTACCTTTTTCTATAAACAACTATTTCATGATAAAAACTAATGACTGATGTTAAGTACTGCCTATAACTATAAATTGCCTGGTGCGTCCTCTGAGAATCTAGGTACGTCTAAACATAACGTCCAAATTAATCTTCATGTATAGTTAGTTAATATATAATATAATAATTAAAATAAATAAATAAATATTCATGGACATTTCACACGACGCCCTCTAGTCCCAAACTAAGCAAAGCTTGTAATTATGTATATAAGTCTTTAAAATTCCGTCACCAGAGTTGGCCACTCATACCAATTTATTCAATGGTATTGAAAATGCCTAATCAAAAACGTGTCTATATTCTTTTTACTGAAACCTTCCGCATTTTCCATTAATTAATTACGAGCAGTCAGCGTAAAATGGATAGTGTAGTTTTTTTTTTCGTATTCTGCAGTTAACGATATATTTAATATGCTGGCATGCACAACAGCATAGTTCAAAAACCTATCTTTTAACCCGAGAAACCTTTCATATTTTTACTATTTAATTCAAAGCTTCTAAGTACTTAAGTCAGGCGTCACAGCTCAGTCGGTAATAGCTCTGCCTTCCGTGCTGTGGGTCGTGGGTTCGATCCCCACCAAGAACAAACATTTGTGCGTGGAAAACATAGATGTTTGTTCTATGTCTGGGTGTTACTATGTATTATAAGTATGTATTTACAAAAAAAAAAGTATATAAGTATTCTATCAGCCATCTAGTTCCCATATTACAAGCTTTGCTTAGTTTGGGACTAGAGGGCGTTGTGTGAAATGTCCATGAATATTTATTTATTTATTATTTATACTTATGACAAGTTGAAAATTCTCTTTTGAATTTACTTTCAAAACATGTTAAATGCACGACAAGTCAAAAAGGCGTGATTTCAATAAAACTACATTGATCACATGCGTATATCTTAAACTATATAAATCTAGGCGCTATATTTCTAGGCTCAAGAACTGAGAAACTAACATATTTTGTGTACGAAATATAATAGAAATGCCTCCCTAATTCCAGACTAACCTTCAAGTTAAGCTCAAATGCTATAAAAGAAAAGCGCACTTTTGCTGTAAAAATTAAAATAATCTAATTGTAATACTGACTGTACCAACCTTTTCGCAATCAGCGTGTACCTTCAAAGCCTTCAGTCGGTTCGGAGCCGCCCAGGAGAACGAGGGTTTCCCGCCCGCCTTAGCCGCCCGCCCTGAATACGTAAACTGTAGTGAAGTTTCAGTGCGTGATTAAGTTTTGTGTGATTTTCAGCTATCCTGAAACCTTTGCGGAAGGGTATGTTATAGTTTATCATATTGTAGATATACAAGTAGGTAATTAGTATGGTTTTATGAAAATTATTTTATAACTTTATAATGCTAAAACTGAAAATAAACTTTTAGTGAGCGTATTTTCATACAAAATATTTATTTTAGTACAAAATGTAAACTTTGTTTTGAACTAGTTTTTAAAATGCATGGGAGATCGATTGATTTTAGGGCACCCATTGAGCATTTGAAACTTTCAGAATGAGTGCTTTCAGAGGACGCAGTTCAATGCTGGGTTGGTTCAAGTACTTATTCACATCAAAAACTACTTAGGTACTAGTTTTGAATTCAAGGTTCAATGTATAATGGCCCGTGTGCCCTTAATTTTAATATTCCAATAGTTAGATACTCGTAAGATAAACCACTTAGCGGTAATTCAAGATCCTATAACTCACCCAGTACATTGTGCGGCCACGACCCATAAGGCGTTTGCAAACCAGTCCATACCTGATACCGACACGGTACCGACATATCGGTGGTTAGAACAAAAATGTCGGCGTAGGCAAGGTATTAAAGCGCCTAATTAATACTAGATGTTTTTTTGATTTATCCTGTTGATTTTCCGGGATGAAAAGTATAAATCCAGATTACGAACAATATTCCAAGTTTCAACCAAATCGGACCAGTAGTTGCAACGTGATTGAAAGACAAATATCTAAATTTTGAGATTATAATACTGAAGTAGGATAAGATACATTGTCAGGGGGCCTTTTACCCATTTATCCTTTTACCCATACTTTTTACCCATGCCCTTACGTAGGATAAGATAGTAGGACACAGAGTCAGGGGCCATTTTTTACCCATATCCCGATGTACGGGATGCTGTAGTCCCTAATTTAGATCGAGTAGGCTTCCCCCGGCACCTATACAATCCTCTCAGCCTAGTCAGCCTTATCCATAGGAAAGACAAGGTCATTACGTGTGGAGCTGACTAATCCGCGGGTTTTTCTTCACCGTTTGAGAGCACTGGAATTGCGCATATAAATTCGAGCAGAAAAATCCGTAGGTGCGACCGGAAACGACCATAGGATCGGAAGGTCGCTACCACTAGACGACCGGTGCTCTACTAAATGTATGAGATCTCTCTTCCGATATTATTGTATCGTGTCGCTGGAAGTATGCAAACGCCCTAAGGTTCCGGGAATGTGCTAACACATGCCTGATATATTACAGCTGGCCCTCATGACAGGAAGAGTTATCTCCCTGTCCCGAATATCTGGACCCTTCTGCTCGTCCTGATGGTTTAAGTTTTGAGGGTTTGCGTCGTTTTACAGCGCGTTCATCGTGAACATGAGATACACGCTCACATTCACAAAGTCACGACTGATAAAGTGAGCTGTCATGGAGTCATTTTATTAATTTTTACAGGCCTAAGGGACCATTCCTCGTCCAGTTAATTAATTGAAACTGAAATTATAGAAAATTTTAATATTTTTGAGTTTTGAAGTGCACGCATTATATGGTAAAGAGTTTGTAGGATTTATTACAGGAAGAATGGACACATTTGTCAATTTACTTACAGAAATTAATGAATCAGATTGCACTACTGAGGATACTCTATCTAAGATGGCGGTATCAAATCGTGTAGATCCTGTCCACATTCTCCGAAGTAAATCTTATAGAAGATTGATAGGCAAGCTTCTTTACGGCGGTGTTCAACTTCCACGGACTTATGATGATAATGTAGCTTGCAAGTAGGTAAAAAACCTTAAAACGAACATTTGGTACAAAAAGCAGCCTTATTGCTTAGGCACTTTCCACCGCACATCGTATAGCGAACTGGAAATAAAATAACGATCACAAGATCAATGTGCCACCGAATTCGTGCAAATAAAATATTCAGGTAGATTTACCGGTGCCTCTCGAAAATCACCTTTTTCTTGTACGAAGCAATTTAGGTAACTCGTACACTTGGCATAAGTACGTAACTTGCGGAACGCTCTCAAACTAAGTAATTGAAAATCCAAATCGTTTTCTTCGTTGTACGTGACATGTCTCGAAGTATATGCGTATCGTATACCTACCTCTAAAAGTTCGATTAATATCTACAGACATTGAAAGTGCGTGTCAGACACGTGCCGTGGCAGGCAAAATGAATATTTTTTAATACGGTTTGTCTCCACGTTTTTATATCAAATTATCAACGTATTTATATTGTGGCAGACAAAATGATATTTTTCAATACGGTTTGTCTCAACTTATTTATATAAATAAATAAATAATAAATAAATATTCACGGACATTTCACACGACGCCTCTAGTCCCAAACTAAGCAAAGCTTGTAATATGGTAACTAGATGCTGATAGAATACTTATATACTTTTTTGTAAATACATACTTATAATACATAGTAACACCCAGACATAGAACAAACATCTATGTATCTATGTATATCTATAGTAACACGACCGCGCAGACGCTGACAGACACATTGTTTAGAATAACATGATTTGTCTGTCACGTCTTGGATTATATCGACATTTTTATACTTATCAAACAATGCTAGGTACTTTTCTTCGGGTCGAGCGGAACCTGGGCTGAGTGGGAGCTGAGCCCGAATAAGAGCATGTAAAATTACTTTGCCAACTAATCTAATTGGCATACACCTGCTTCGGGTAAAACGCACCCGTGTACAGAAGCACAGAGAAGCAGAAGCATGTTCACTTTAAGTCAGGAACTAAAAGCTATCAGTTAAAACGCAAGACTGCACTTAATCCTCTTACCGCGGAGTTGCTTGCGGTACGGAAATTAATTAGCTTAAAATGTAGTCTACGTACTTGCTCGTATAATCAGCTTGGTGACAAAAGGTGCAGAAAATATCAAACTCAAAGTTATTTTGCATAGGAAATTAATAATAGATGAGAACAAATAGAACGGTTATATTCCAGCAATATGCCAATCAAAGTTGAACTGCAAAGTTGAACTGCAAAGTTTTAAATCATGGTCAGTTCATACTAACTCATAGTTATTCTGTGACTAAATAGTGACATTATGACGTCATTTGATTGATGTGTTTTCGCGCATATTTTGCTGTCAAGTGTCTAAAAAGAATGATCACGTGGTACAAAATTGTACCACGTGACCTGAAGAAATTACACTGGGCAGTGAAATATAACTTGACATCAAAAGATTGGCATACGGGGGCTGGTTAGACCAACTATGTTTTTTTTTTAAACTCTGCCTCAAATTAAGGCGTACTTTGATTTGCATTCTAAACATAAGTTTAAAAACATTTTTTTCACATAAAAGCTTAGTAGTTCTTTTACAATTAGACAAAACAGTGCAATTTTATATTGCCTCTGCTTGAATATACTATGCAGGTTTACTAATATGGCTGTGATAGCTCCTATTTAGAAGTATAGGCTTCTTTTTTGACAATACTCAGTAAATGAATAAAAAATATGGTACTAAAAATAATAAATCTCTTTATCATTTAACCCGGCTCAAACGCTGTAAACTTTGTATTTTTAACCGACTTCAAAAAAGGAGGAGGTTCTCAATTCGATTATATGTTTTTTTTTAATGTTTGTTACCTCAGAACTCCGTCATTTATGAACCGATTTCAAAAGTTCTTTTTTTTATCTAAAAGGATATACTTCCAGATTAGTCTCATTTAATTTTCATCAAAATCGGTTTAGTAGTTTGGCTTATAAATAGAAATAAGTGCTCGCGTGTTCAATTGGTTAATGCATTACTCTCGGACCCTTTGTGCTGTGCACACCTAAATTTGCACGAAATTGCGTATTTTCCTGTGACTTTTATGTGGTGTTTATAGTGACTAGAACATTCCTAATGAACTGTCATCATCATCATCATCTGATGATGAAGCTGATAGTCGAATTGAAGTCGGTTTTTCCAGTTTTTTAACTTATAAATTATGTAGTAGAAGTAGGGCTACAGTAGAAGTACTACCACCGTACAAAAAAATAAAACACGGTGCAATTTCGAGCCGGCTTTGTAATAACAGTGCCAGTCTAGTGTAGCGTGTTGCCTTGTAAACAAAACACTTACGAAAGCCTTTTAATTTCACGGTAGAGCAACTGATTTCCTCCTAATTTCGTCCCAAGAGGCCCACCTCATGAAGCGCAACAAGTCCTTTGAGACCCACTCCAAGCCTCGAGTGGTCCCAACACACCACTTCACCTAGTTCTTCGACAAGTAAGGGCAGCCAGTTTTTTGAATCTTAGCCAAGTTTGTAAGCGTTTTGAGTTTCAAATACCTCGTTGGTGAATAAAACGTATTCAAAGGAGCAATTACTGAGCACGTTCTTAGAATAATCTATACTATAAACTTAAGTTAGAGTTAAATTACTCATTAGCCTGTATTTCGGCTAGATCGCTATAGTATTATGGGATATTCTATCAATGTAAGCTACCACAAAAAAGTGGAGCAACTGCACCAAAATATAGAAAAAATCACTTTTATACTATAGAGACCATTATAATCCAAAACTAAGGCACCTCACTTTCAAACTAAAATGTTAGTTATGCTTATAAAAACAAGGGTCATTTCAGAGTGGTTTATTTTTAGTTAAGACGACCTTCACCAATTCAAATAATTTGTCATCCATAAAATGATTGTATAAACGACGTCCTAACGATAAGTTTCAAACTTTTGAAGTCACAAAATGTTATTATGTCATTTCGTTAAGTACGATAGTTCTCTAATAGTAGGCGTTACATAAAGATTTTATCGATATAGAATCGATTAAAATCTCATCAATTCGATAATAACGAAAACTGTAACAATAAAATCGATTCCGCCAGTCCGTCATTTTATATTTTCATAAGACATATGGAGCTAGTCATCAATCATGTGGCGTTGTGTACAGGGGCCACGAAAAATGGTTTAATTTTTTTATGTGAAAAAACTCATAGCAATCGAGTTTGTGCTGCTCGAGTTTTCTCTACTAGGAATTTATAATATTAAAAGTACACAAAATACAGTGTACATCAAATTAATTTGTTATAAGCTTCGGTCATAAATGGGTCATCGCTTGTTCCATTGCATTTTCTCAATAAAAAACTCAAAACTCTCTACGAGTAGGTGTTTTATTACAAAGGGGAAAGAAGGAAGGAGAAATCGAAGGAGGAAGAAAAAGGAGAAAGGTAGGAAGGAAGAGGGCAGGGGGGGGGTTATATTTACAAAAATGTTATGATACTTTTTTTCTTAATAATTATAATATCTACAATGCCTAGGGCTTACAGTCGCGAACCTTTTTCTATTTACATCTCTTTTCAGTGTAATATTTTTAACTGTTAAGCTAGGACATAATAGCTAAATTTTATAGCCAGTGTTATTTTTACTGAACTAAATAAAAAAAGCGTATAGGATAACCTGCAGGGGTATTCCAATCTCAGTTGAACTGCAAAGTTTTAAATCATGGTCAATTCATACTAACTCATAGTTATTCTGTGACTAAATAGTGACATTATGATGTCACTTAATTTGTTTTCGCGCATATTTTGTTGTCAAGTGTCTAAAAAGAATGATCACAAAATTGTACCACGTGACCTGAAGAAATTACACTGGGCAGTGAAATATAACTTGTCAGCAAAAGATTGGAATACGGGGGCTGAAAAGAAAACTACAGTCAAGAACGCTGAAAAAATAAACGCAATTCTTTACCACTTCTGGCACATTATATTAATGACAATGTTGTCTGAAAAATTAGGATGATACCACAGCATTCTCTTGGCACTAAAATATTTGGCACCGACATTTTATCATCTTAATTCCAGCATTAATTGTGGAACTTTTGTACGTGACTGTACATCCGGGTCAACCCGTGCACAATTGCTAGGTCAAAGTATCCTCACACACACATTGAAAGTCTCGCACACCATCATATTTCGGCTTCATCCCGGACCAACACGGTTTCGGACGAACACGACTTAAAATTCTCTAACAAAAAGTTTTACTATGGACTGATATATCTAACTTTATTCAAGCTTCACCAATAGAAGTTGGATTAACTCGTTTAAACTTTAATACCTAAACAATAATTGTTGTTTGTCACCAGTTTTCGTTATTTTTTTAATTTTTTTTGCAACTAAATATCTAACTTTATTCAAGCTTCACAAATAGAAGTTCGATTAACTCGTTTAAACTTTAATACCTAATTAAATAATTGTTGTTTGTCACCAGTTTACGTTTTTTTTAATTTTTATTTACAACTAAATGATGGAACAAGCCGATGGCCCACCCGATGTTATACATTTTTTGAAGATGTTGGGGTGATTTTAGCGGCTTAAGCACCGTCTCTCAGTTACCGTCCTGAAAACCCTTTAACTTTTGCTGAGCAGTAAGTTAGTATAGAAAAAAATAAATATTAATTATGAACCTCCGAAGTTTTCGGAAGTGGTTTTATTACACCCTATACTCAATCGACTTTGACAACAAATCAAAGCCGGAATTCGTATAGAAATCGACAACAACCAGCCAAATGTGGAATATCACGCACGACCACGTAAAGGTAATTGAATCTGTCAAACGGAAATAATTCAAGAAATTGAATCGCAATAAGACTTCGGGCCTATTTCACCATTCTTGATAACGCAATGCGTTAGATAAAAAAATCTGTTTTTGATTTTGACTAGTCGAAAGTAAACTAGATATTTTTATCTATATAATAACTTTAGTTTTTAAACCACTTTTTACTTATATTTTTAATATCATCGAATTAGCTAGAATGAGGATTTTTTAAATGAAGAAAAGAGATTTTCAACTCGCCAGTTATCGTTTTATACAAAAACACTCTAGTATAATCGGCGATTTTTGAGATTGAAACTCAGACTCGGTAGGTACTCCAGACATGGTAGGTATTCTTATTTTTTTCTTTTTTTTCTACGTAGTTATTAGTATTTCCTAACTCCGTGTATTTTCCACGCAAGGCTAGCTTTTATGTCTTTCTCCCTTGTTGGTTGGTTATGTTATTTGTTTGCTAAAAAAACACAATTTGTTGAGTACTGCTGTGTTCTTGACTGGTAAAGTTGTTATTTTTTGTGTTTACTGCTCAGTCAGACAAATTACCATTCAAATAAAAGGTAATTCTACGCTCTAAGTAGTTTCTTTTAAATCCGCCAAAACTACTTTTTGACAGGCGTCACAGCTCAGTCGGTAATAGCTGTGCCTTCCGTGCTGTGGGTCGTGGGTTCGATCCCCACTAAGAACAAAGATTTGTGTGTGGCAAACATAGATGTTTGTTCTATGTCTGGGTGTTACTATGTATTATAAGTATGTATTTACAAAAAAAAAGTATATAAGTATTCTATCAGCATCTGGTTCCCATATTACAAGCTATGCTTAGTTTGGGACTAGAGGGCGTCGTGTGAAATGTCCATGCATATTTACTCTTTTAAACTAGTGTCCAAAATGGTAAAACAATATTATAATTTCTCGACAAAGACACTGATGTCAACTCTATTGTTGCATCTAGCCTTATCTGACAGTGCTAAAATTACCTATAGCTGTCTATGTCATCTCAGTTTATGAGAAAGGGCCGGCAATATTTTTTGTGCTTCCAAATTAGGTTAATTTACAAAATGCAACCATAAAACCGATACCACTGTATTTCTTCATTATAAAATCTCCAATTTCAATTATTTATGGGACGGAAAATACCACTTGGTATACAAAAAAAGTTTATCCTTGAACTTCCAATGCCACGTGCAAAACTGTGTTGAAAAACTATGAAACAATGTTATCCCCGTGTTACAAACGTGTTTATTCATGTTCTATCGAAAAACGCGTTTTAGCAGGCAAAGTGTCTGACAATGGTTTTAGTCTGAGCACTTTTCGAGCAGCTGTCATGTCCCATGGGGTACCAAAATTTAGAGTTTTCATTACATTACCAATCCAAATTTTATCGCACGACGCCATGCAAACAAGGGATTGTAAAAGGGTTGTAATAACCAACCTGGCTTTGGATAAAAAGGGGTTAAAAGCTTCAGTCATACCGTGTTTGTGGTGTGACAACAGGAATAAAAAACTAACTACAGCCCCCGTATGCCAATCTTTTGCTGTCAAGTTATATTTCACGGCCCAGTGTAATTTCTTCAGGTCACGTGGTACAATTTTGTACCACGTGATCATTCTTTTTAGACACTTGACAACAAAATATGCGCGAAAACAAATTAAGTGACATCATAATGTCACTATTTAGTCACAGAATAACTATGAGTTAGTATGAACTGACCATGATTTAAAACTTTGCAGTTCAACTTTGATTGGCATACCCCTGCTGTATCTGTTGCCTGCTTATTACACGTTGCAAGTCTATTGCAGGTTATTGTACAGAGCTGTGAGTAGAAATTAGCAACTTTTAAAAGCTACGTGTGATCTATACGCTTAGTATAAATCCAAACTCGGATAACTTATTACTACGAGTATCTAAAGCGGTGACTAATAAGTTTAAAAAATTGTAATCAATATCATCTTTTCAACTGGACAAATCTTAATCAGTTTGATTAGATTAATCTAGTAGAAAAAGAAAAAATATGGTTTGGAATACCAAGAAATATTTTTCATGATTTTTCTTACCCACTCCGTCATGGTTGGCGGTACCTAATGTATGTTATCCGCCAAACTATTGAATTTAACTATTGAAACAAGCTTAGAGATCGGTATTTTATCGTCTTAAACTTGATATTTATCAGCCTTTGTTAAAGACGAAAGATACAATTAAAAAACACAATTGACTTTATCGCGCATTTTTATCTTCTTTCTCTTAAATATTTGTGCCACGCCTGTGGAACTCCCTTCCAGTGGATATCCGTGAAGCTGCTTCTTTAGGTATTTTCAAATCCAAATTATATCACCACTTTCTATCAATTCAGATCTCTCAACAAAGTTGAGCAATTCATGTATGTATTTATATAGGTATTTAGGTAGTATATATATATATATATTTGGTTAGTGTTTTATTATTTTAAGTAGGTAATTTTTATATATTTTAAAGACGTTTCTCCCTACCAATTTTTCCATAATTTAAGCACTACCTTTTCTCCACACTACACAAAGGTTGGTTGGAAGAAAATGCTAATTAGCATTAAGCCCGCCTCTGTACTGTTTTTTTAAATGTGCAATAAAGAATTTTCTAATCTAATCTAATATTTATAAAAAGTATTTCTATAGTCACTAAACAAAAGAGTTATTTATCTTTTGTTCACATAATAGTCGTAGAGAATCCGCCATTTTCAGACAGTAAGAAAATAAATATTATTTACACGTTCCTTTGTTCAACAATAAGATATATTGGACACGTACTGGACAAAGGATGGTGAAATTGCAGTGACCACTACAGGGCCGACTTTAGGAAGGTAATTAGAGAGTACCTACTTTGATGCTTACAACCAATGATATTCTGTCACAGTATATTAATGGGATGTTTCATAAGAAAGACTTTTTTACTTGACCACAAAACCAAAAATGTGTCAGTTAAACGACAACTGTTTGGAAACAACACGACTGATATAGGCGGCAATTCTGTTATTCATTTTCTTAGGAAAATTAGGTTAAAAACAATAGGACAACAATTGCCATCCCTTTCTCGTGAACTAAAGTGAGAAAGGCAACTATAATTTTATAGCTGTCTTTGTTTAAAAAAATACAACACCAGAATAAGGGCCATTATGTCAAAGGGGACAGATTGGAGTCTTTTGTCTATGTTGTCTCTCTAGGGTGACAGATCAGGATGACAGAAGAGAAGCATGTTTTGTAAAAGTTCTGGGGCTAAACGATTTGTCTATTTTTTTCATTACCATCAAACTATAATATGAAATCCAACTGTCCAATCAATTTTTAAATTGTTGTAACACTTAGCAAACACAATAAAATATGTCACCCAGCATATAAATTTTAATTATAACTTTTTCGCCCCGTCCTTTAACACCCCTGTTCTAATGAAAAAGGGGATGTTTCGAGGCACCCTTTACACAGAGAAACATCTTCAGCTGTTATTCTCTGTCAGACACAACTTCGCTACACTCCTTAAACTATGTTAGAAAGTATTTCGTTTGTTTAATAGTTTTTTTGTTTATTTTTTACCTCTTAAATGTTTTCCACAGACCTTAGTACTGGTATTAATAAACTCGATGTATGCTTTGAATAGTTACACCGTGTTTTGTCTCTTTTGATTGAATTTGAATCTGCTTGTCATTACAAAAAACAAAATACGGTGTAACTATTATTCCAAGCATGCATCGAGTTTATTATTATGGGAAATGGTTTTGTTTTTGTTTTTATGTGTTATATTTTGAAATAAATGTTTTTTTATTATATTCGTAGCAACAAAAGCTTCAACAATATTGTTTATGATAGATAGATACTCGTAGGTAAATGTGTACTTATAAATTGTTCACTTCATAACGTTATTATTAACTGGTAAAGTGAACTAAAACTAGACTAATAAAATTGTGCGCAAAATATTAAATTACCTTGAAAATTGAGTTTAAAATAGATTAATTAAGAAAATGACTGTGATTACTATAAAGAAAGGAGCTAAAGAATATTATTTATACAAACTGTATTTCAGATTATGCTTAGATAGCGAGTTTTGCGTCTTATGCTTGAAATTTTCAGTTATTAAACAAGGTTTTGCACTTAAGTTTAATAGTTAATTAGCTTCTACACCCCTACCATGGACGAAGAAAATAATCTTAATCCATGCACTTACTAAACCGATGATTTACCTACTTAATAATATAAGAAAAATCTTAGCCTTTGTTGGAAATGCTATCGTGATGACTTTAAAAACTGACGGACGGTAAGTACTAAGTCGAAATTGATAGTAAAGGCTCATTGTTGACACTAACGGTTAAAACTGACGGTCGATACTGATGGTCAAGACTGACGAATGGCACTGACGGTCGCAGCTGATGATTGACTCTAATGGTTGCCATTGAAGAGCCACTACTGTACGTGGGTGACGGTCTAGAATCTTGACACTGACGGTCGCGTCCGTCGTTACTAAAGGCATATCTGAAATAGAATGCTGTGTTTTTGTTTATTAAATAACTGTATTGTTCGTTTTCCAAAACAAATGAAAACCATATTGCCTAAGTAAACAGTTCAGTCTAAACAACATTTTATTTGTATGCATTGTGTAAATACGAAAGTTGCACTAATGGCCATTATATACCTCGCAGAATAACCACTAGAGAGCTAAATATTTCGACAACCAAGAACCGAAAGGCTAAGCAATGACAGCCTACAGCTAAGCATATTTTTAAACCACTTGTCTTGATAGACCAACGACATAAAGATCAAAAAGTCTTTTGATAAAGAAAGCTCCAAAACTTTCTAGACAAAGGGGGAGGTATAAAAAAAGCCTATATCCAATAATAAAGTTCTTCAGGCTGATGATGATGAAGATTATTTCCAGTAAAAATGCGCAATAATCGTAGAACCACTTTTGTATAGACCAAAACACTTACAGAGGAACAAATCCATAGAACTAGCAGTGGAACTGGCACCTAGAATCACCTAGTTATATAAGACGATTCTAAATGATTGTTGACAACCACCCTAACTTATAAGGAAATAGAGTTGAAATTGTTTTGTTTCTAGTTTTAAGTTTGCTCAATAAAGGCCTCACGCCCCGGTCCAGATGTTGTGGAGCTTGCGTTGCGTTTAAATTCAATGACTCTACGCGCCACAACCATTCCCTTTCGAGGCGACGCGCGCGCAAGTTCCCGCCACCTGAGCGGTCTTATTTCTTTAAAACGTCTTTCATTCAAATCCCGGAACCCCATTGTTTAGGCTGTCGGACAGGCAGGCAAGCTAGACGCTCCTGTTCGCTACAGTAAATGGTCATTCGAGCGCCGGATTACGGGACTAAAGTTAAGAAGTTCGAAGAAAATAACACTGCAAGGTTCCAGCACATTGCCAACACATCGCCGGTTTCTTCGTGGTGTAGTGCAGCGGCTTGGTGACAATTGTGGAGTTATCAGACACTGCTGCCCGAGGAACGCAGTGTAGTTGGGCGTGCCAGAGGAGAATCTACAAGTGGTGGAGTGCTATCCACCTGCCAACGTATCGTGCGGAGTGCAACCAGTGAATTCCATTGGGTTCAAGCGACACAGGGTTGCTTGGACACGGATGCTGGAAGCACCGGGTGCAGTTGGACGTGGACAGCGTCGTGTCATCGCGGGTCGTGCAGAAGGCCGTCGTCGTGAGGTGCAACCGTTGATTGGCAGGGTGCCAGTTGACACATGCTGCGACGAAGGAGCCCGGCCGACCAGGGAATCACTAGGATAAGTAGGATAAGTGAAAGTGCCTAGGAAGTGAATTTCAAGTCGTGGAGTGTAGTCTACCTGCCAACGCATTTTGATTGGTGATATCAGTGAATTCCATTGGTTCAAGTGGCACAGGGTTGCTTGGACACGGATGCTGGAGGAGCCAAGTGTAGTTGGACGTGGACAGCGCTGCGTCATCAACGGTCGTGTAGGAGGCCGTCGCCGTGAAGTGCAACCGTTAATTGGTACGGTGCCAGTTGACACATGCTGCGGCGAAGGAGCCCGGCCGACCAGGGATTTGCTAGCCTAGGTAAGGACGTGTTTAAGAAGAGGATTCGCAATCCACCTGCCAACGCATTTGATTGGTGAAACCAGTGAATTCCATTGGTTCAAGCGGCACAGGGTTGCTTGGACACGGATGCTGGAGGAGCCAAGTGTAGTTGGACGTGGGTAGCGCTGCGCCATCGAAGGTCGAGTAGGAGGCCGTCGCCGTGAGGTGCAACCGTCGATTGGCAGAGTGCTAGTTGACACTTGCTGCGGCGAAGGAGCCTGGCCGACCAGGAAAACTTTAGGTTAGATAGTTTTAGATAGATATTTAGATAGATTTAGATAGATAGTTTAAGATAGTTTTAGGCAAAAATAAAATGAGCGCTCCAACTACAAGGAGTAAAGCCAAAACTTTAGGATTAGCACAAACCACATCACCAGTAGCATCGGAACATACGACGAGTACTAAGACTAGCGTCATGCAATCAGGCGACGCTATTCATAGAGGTGAGCTAGAGCTACGATCAGAGGGCACCGTGGTAAATCGTAGGGCAACTGGTTCTAACATTTCCAAAAGCTCAAGCAGCAAAAGAGCTCAGCTTTTAGCTCAAATAGAGCTTCAAGAAAAAGAAAAGGAAAATACAGAAGCCGCAGTAGCCCTAGCAAGATCCAAATTACAGCTTATTCAACTTAACGATGATAACTCTACTGAAGACGACGACTTAGGTGACGTTGATAAGGGCGATATGGTGTCAGACTGGGTCGACAAATCCATCGAAAGAAAAGGCAAGGAAAACAAAAATGATAACGTTACCAACCTTGCCGCTGCTATCGTGGACGCCATCAACAGCACGAAATCAAACGTCCCAAAGGTACCACCCAAATATATAAACGAGTTGCAATACTTCGACGGAGATCCAAGAGAATGGATTTCATTCCGCGCTAACTTCAAAGATACGGCGACGTATTTTTCTAACATCGAGAACGTAGCGAGATTGAGAAAGGCAATAAAAGGTCAGGCAAGGGACTCCGTTAAATCACTCATGTATACAACCCAAAACCCCGATGACATACTACAAGCCTTAGAAAGACGATTCGGACGACCGACGTTTCTCATCAAAAGTGAAATCGCAGCCTTAGAAAAAATACCGCCAATGGGCAGTGAGATAACAGGTATTGGAAGTTTCGCTAGCGCCGTAGCTAACAGCGTTAACACAATTAAAATGATGAACAAAGTCGAATATTTGTATTCATATGATATTTCAGAAAAAATAATTCAAAAGATGAACGTCATTGTACGATTCAGATGGCACGAGTACAGAGCGGCGCACGAGGAAGAACCGATATTACTATCTCTTTCCAAGTTCCTCAATACAATAGCGGACCAATTTGAAATATACGAAGGCGCCCCTAAACCTCGTGTACGAAGAGACTTCCATAGGGTACCGCTACGAAATAAAGTGAATGCGGCTACACATGCATCCGACTCGGAACCAAGCGAAAACAGCGAGGGCGAATCGGATCTCGAATACGAGGACGAGAGGAAAATCGTATTTGCCGCCATGTACCCAACCAAATGTTTGCTATGTAAAAAAAACCACGAGCTCCAAAAATGCGACCTGTTTGAAGGCCAAAAAGTCATGGAACGGTGGGCAACCGTCAAGACACTAAATGCATGCTTCAAATGCCTACGAACAAACCACAGGAGCATAAATTGTAAAGCGAAAACTTGCACAATAGACGGTTGTATTGGAAGGCATCACCCAATGCTACATAATAGTGAACCCGCACAAAGAGAAGACAGTAGAAAAGAGACAGATACTGTTTCGGTGAATCACGTCAACAACAAAAGGGCCTACCTAAAGATCCTTCCCGTCGACCTAACGGGACCCAAAGGTACCGTTACCGTGGGAGCATTACTCGACGAAGGGTCTACCGTAACTCTTTTACTTGACGAAGTAGCGCAACAAATTGGAGCGACCGGACCAAAAAGAGAAATAACCATAGAGGGTGTCACTGGACACCTCATGCGCGCTGAAAAATCTGAAAAGGTTGACATATGCATTCGAGGAAAACAAACACACAACATTGAAAATATGTCTGCCCACACTATCCAAGAGCTGAACCTAACACCTCAGCAAATCAATTACGAAGACATACAAGATTGCCCACATCTTATGAGCGTAAGCGACTGTATAACTTACGAAAAAATCCAGCCATCGATTTTGATAGGCCAAGATAATTGGCATCTTATAGTCACACGAGAACTCAAAACTGGTGGCGTAAATAAACCCGTAGCATCACTTACAAAGCTAGGATGGATTTTACATGGCTATAGAACGTCCACCGTCAAACCAGTAATGTTCACTGGTCACCTAAACTACAAGTTGGAAGACAGCGATAGCGAATGGGATGAATACGAGAAAGAGAGAAAACTGGTATTTGCCGCCATGAACATAACTAAATGCCCGTTGTGCAATAAATGGCATGAGCTTCAAAAATGTACCCTGTTTGAAAGGCAAACAATCAAAGAACGGTGGGAAACCGTCAAGTCACTAACAGCATGCTTTAAATGCTTAAAAACTGACCACAGGGTTATGGATTGTAAAGCAGAAACTTGCACAATAGACGGCTGTGTTAAAAGGCATCACTTATTACTTCATAGTGAGCCCGCTCAAAGAGAAAACAAAGAGCCTAAAATTGTGTCTATGAACACAAAACATGACATCAACAACAAACAAAACAAAAGGGCCTACCTAGAAATCCTTCCCGTCGACTTAACGGGACCCGAAAGTACTGTTACCGTGGGAGCATTGCTTGATGAAAAGTCAACCGAAACTATTTTAGTTGATGAAATAGCTCAACAGTCTAGAACAACCGCACTAAGCAATGAAGTAATCATGGACGACGTCACCGGACACATCATGCAGGTCAACGAGTCTGAAAAGGTAGACTTACCAATCGAAGGGAAACAAACACCTAACTGCGAGAATGTATCTGTTCACATATTCGAAGAGCTGAACCTCACCCCTCAGCATGTCAGTTCCAAAGATATAGATGATCGCCCACAACACAAGAACCTTCATAACGGTATAGACGAAAAACTCCAGTTATTACCTTTATTGGGTCAAGATAATTGGGACAATAAGATTTTAGTCAAACAAGAACTCAAGACAGGTATCATCAATAAACCCGTGGCATCACTTACCAAAATGGAATGGCTTTTACACGGCCATGGAACGTCTACCGTAAAGCCGGCATTGACCGGTCATAAAAGCCACAACGAGAATGAATGCTCAGAAACGAAAATTAAAGATCTACTTCGTTCAGAACCGATCATAATTATACCAAAACAGCCGGCCATTTATCTTCAGTTAGCCACTGTCATATGGAAAACACCCGAACGTAGCAAGCTGAGCCTAAAACTTGTTGCAATGACGTCAACACCACCACAATGCGTGGACCCGATAACACCGAACTCGCTACAATTTACGGCTTCGTCGAATCATCTCTCGACGAGACGCCTTCCGGAAGGCCGTTTTGGATGCGGCTTACTATGGAAAACAGATGGTGAAACTATGCACCCAAATAGAGAAAGCACACTAAAGCGTTTTATTGCCGTTGAACGTAAGATGAATAAGGACAGAGCATTCAAAACAAAGTATACAAAGCAGATAAAAAATCTATTTGAAACAGTCCAGAATACAGACGGCGATGTATCTTTGTGCAATAATAACGGGCAAAACAAGAGCCGACCGAACCTAAACCCACATGCTGTGACTACCTGCTATACTCTACCATTTGCCAGCACCAAACGATTCTTTACAAAATCCGAAGAACAACACACAATAACCATCCCAAGAGAAAGCTTTGAAGAAGAAACAAAAACCCTTAACCCTATCAAAACTATGCCTCGTCCACTACCTACGGAGAGACTTCGAAAAGGACAGCATTTTTACAGCCGCGGAGATTACTTCGGCCCCATGCAAGTAACCGTTAATCGGCAAGAAAAGCAATGGGCACATCCTGGAATCGCTCTATCATTAAAGACAGACGGCGCAACATTGACAATACGGAGTATAATGGCACGAACAAAAAAACCCGAAGTGCACAGCAACAGTAACGGAACGGAACTCGTCATAACAGACAAAGAAATGAGCAAAGCCACTGAAAATAGACAAAAGGCCTGGAAAAGTATACCTGCGCAAGCATCGCACATGGGAGGCGCATGGCAGTCGATCGTACCGACCGTACAGACGGCCCTAACTTCCGAGCTTCAAAGCCGACGACAAGGCGAAGAAATGTTGCACTCCTTGTTATTTAAGAACAGTAATTATCTTGCTCATTCGCGACCACCTGATATTGTACCGCGAGAAAACAATGACGCCGAAAGTTGGACCCAGAACTTACTCTGGTCTGTCTATAAAGTGTTGATGACATGGTATAGCATTTTTTGACATGATTAGGTTACATTATTTTTGACATGATTATTTGATAAAAATATGCATGGTTTAAAAAATAATAATAATAATAAGTACTTTAATGTCTTGATTTTGAATCATCTTATTATCTTAATTCATAGTTTATTAAGTGTTTTTATCCTATGATGCTGTAGTGTCTTATTATTACCTACCATTACCAATTTGATTTTGCCTTTGTGTTCGTGTTTAATTAGGATACTTTTGACTCCTTTTATATTGTGTTTTCAATTACTAATTTGGCTTTGTGTTTTATATTTTTTTTGAAATCAATTTTTTATTGAACGGTTGAATGTTTTACCAACTGATTTATTTTTTGATTTTACCTTTTACTTGATTTATTTAGTTTGATTTTACTTTTGTGTGCGTGTTTAATAAGCATAGTTCTGATTGGTTTTATCACGTAATTTTTTTTTATATGCTGAAATTTTCCAAACACCAATTATTACTGATTTTGTTTATGTGTTTGTGTTTATTTACCAACATAGTTTTGACTCGTTTTATAAATACCTTTTGTATTGTATTTTCAATTACTCTTACGACTCTTTTCGTGTTTTATATTTTGCAAAATTTGAATGGTTTTTTAATTGAAAACTGTAATTGTACGCCCACTTACCACTTTTTTTTGGCAAATAAATAAATTATATTGATTAAGTTGACATAAGTAGTATTTTGTAACTGTTTAAAGTAAATTAAAAATGTCAGAGCCATATTCACAATCTTGAAAAGACTTAGAGAGACTTAGAGAAGAATTTATAAACTACTTGCTTAGAAGATTTGGTTGTCGCCCACATGTAGAGTGCTCAACATTTTCGCACGAGGGGGAGACTGTTGACAACCACCCTAACTTATAAGGAAATAGAGTTGAAATTGTTTTGTTTCTAGTTTTAAGTTTGCTCAATAAAGGCCTCACGCCCCGGTCCAGATGTTGTGGAGCTTGCGTTGCGTTTAAATTCAATGACTCTACGCGCCACAACCATTCCCTTTCGAGGCGACGCGCGCGCAAGTTCCCGCCACCTGAGCGGTCTTATTTCTTTAAAACGTCTTTCATTCAAATCCCGGAACCCCATTGTTTAGGCTGTCGGACAGGCAGGCAAGCTAGACGCTCCTGTTCGCTACAATGATCCTTGTGATTTTATTGAATAAAGAAATTTTGACTTAGACTTTGAACGCGCTGTCCCGTGCCGTTACAATAACCGTTTTCTCATAGAATTCACATATTGGTTGGGTGTAAGCTGCAATAACTAGGTTTTGTTTAGGTTATAAACTTAAATGCTTCAGCTAATCTCAAAGTATTGGGATTTGATGAACTGGAATATGTATTCCAAGGTCTGCCCCCGTATGCCAATCTTTTGCTGTCAAGTTATATTTCACTGGCCAGTGTAATTTCTTCAGGTCACGTGGTACAATTTTGTACCACGTGATCATTCTTTTTAGACACTTGACAGCAAAATATGCGCGAAAACACATCAAATGACGTCATAATGTCACTATTTAGTCACAGAATAACTATGAGTTAGTATGAACTGACCATGATTTAAAACTTTGCAGTTCAACTTTGATTGGCATACCCCTGCTGATGATGACCACAGCAATGATGAAGAGGATTTAAGATTTTTAATTTTTTGTAAAATTAGCTAAACACACTCTCTGGGAACTGTTGGTCTGTAGATTTTCTACTCCATGGTATACTTAGTACTAACAATGGATTCCTAATTCTAAAGAATGAATGCGTTGTGAATAGAGGTATGAGGCAAGGTATTATCAGTCTGTGAAATGCGCAGTGGAGTAATTCTGTGGTCTTAATGACCTTTCGCTTTTACCATTATCTCGTTCTCAGTAATGCTTGGTTCTTATTAATAAAAGAATATCCGTAATATACGAATATTCGTTTTGTTATTCTGTAACAAAACCCCTGTCAGATCTATCGATTACGTAGATAAAATAGACAGAGTCTTTATTGATTACTTACGTAATAAATACCGGTATTGTAGTGAACCGGTATTTGAGATATGCAATAAGTCCGAAAGTAATATCGCTTCGTTTCGGGTATCGTACCCAATAACAATACAATTCGGTGAAATATAGGTACTACGTTACCGGTACTACACCGGTGGTATGGAGGCTGTGTTCAATAACAGTCTACCTTATTTAAGAAAAAGCCCGTGCTAAAACGCATTTTAAAAATCAAATCCAATTCCAATCTCAGTTGAACTGCAAAGTTGAACTGCAAAGTTTTAAATCATGGTCAGTTCATACTAACTCATAGTTATTCTGTGACTAAATAGTGACATTATAACGTCATTTTATGTGTTTTCGCGCATATTTTGCTATCAAGTGTCTAAAAAGAATGATCACGTGGTACAAAATTGTACCACGTGACCTGAAGAAATTACACTCGGCAGTGAAATATAACTTGACAGCAAAAGATTGGCATACGGAGGCAGGCCTTCAGGCATCTAATCTAGTCAATTTTACCCATGAACGGGATGCTGCAGTGCCTGGGACATGATTTACATGGAGTATTCTTGCCCAGCACCTATACCATCCTCTCAGCCTAGTCAGCCTCATCCACAGGAAAGACCAGATCAGTACTACGTACGAAGCTGACTGAGTGGGTTGCCTCACGATGTTTTCCTTCACTGATTGAGAGCACTGGCATTGCGCACATAAATCCTAGTTGAAAAACTCATTGGTGCACGACTGGATTTGAACCCACGACTTTAGGATCAGACAGCGGGGTGGCTACCACTAGACCACTAGTGCTTTCTTTTTTTAAAACAGCTTGATAAATCTGTGTAGGTAGGTACATACCCTAGCGTACAGCCAATGTGATATAAAGTCCAAACCGTGGATATCTAACTCGATAGAAACTTTTCAAAGCCTATTTAGTGAATACGGCTGCTGTTCCCCTGCACCGACACCGGTACGCAAATAGCATCATGTAGCTCTATCCCCGTCATGAATACCGGATGACTATGGACTTCTTTCTACCATTGTACATGCACTCGGCCACCGTAAAAAAACCGTTATGATATGAAACGTTTTTTTTTGCTCCGAACCACTTGTTACAAAATTTAAATGTTTATATTAAAAATTAACTCTATATTTAGGTCATAATATCTGTGGTTTACTAATTTTATTTTCTTTCTTTCAATAGCTACTTATTTTGTTTGTGTTTCGTGTGCGTTCAAAACTTCAAACACGTTCTAATATTATTTCGGTGCATTGAATCTAGAATATAATCGTAGGTAATATATTACTTAGTTGTAATTTTAGAACCTTATAATCACTTTCTTTTATAATTATTTCAAGTGAAACATGATGCCGTGTAGACGGTTCGTAGGTACATGTGCCAAGGTACTCCAGGTGTTTTTCCGGTTCTAAATGGAAGCTTTTCCAGGTTCTTTGTGCGAGCGAGGGTTTGTTAGGTTTGCCTTGAATTTTACATTTTGCACTTGTTGAAAAGCTTTATCGATGCTCGGATCGAAAATAGCCTTATGATCCAACCTCTTTTGTTACGAGTAACATTCTACAGCCACTGGAGAATAGAAAAGTATCCTAATTGTATAAAAACTGCATTTAAAACCATACGTGATATCATGACGTCATCACACATGGCCGGGGCTATCAAATCTAATCAAAACAAAGTCTTCCCAATAGGTACCTACCAAAAAGGGGTCATAATAGAGGAAGGCACGAAATATAGCCATAACTCATAATTCTCCCTGATTGTCTATCTTTTGACACCATCAATCACAACCTGACAAATTACAATCAAAATGTCAGTTTACCGGCTGCTGATTGGCTGAACCATCATTTTGATAGTAATTTGTCAGATTTTAATGGTATCAACAGAAAAACAATCGGGGAGGTTCAAAGGCCAATTTCAAAACTGCTTACAAGCAAAATGCCTAAGATTCGCAATACCTATGGTCTGTTCTTCGGAAATTCGGTTCGTAGTTTTTTATTCTTTTGTGTTGAAACTCCAACAAATTATCTAAACTTCTTATTTTAAACCGATTTAACCTTACCTTGGTAACCTTTTACTTTTTTTACACTCGCCATGACAGTAATCATTTTTAGGACACCAAAGGTTATCGAGCGAGGAGTGCGTGTAAATTGGTTTGCATGATTTAACCCTGTTGGTTCATTTATTCTGGGTCGAGCCACAAGGAGATTTGAATAAAGGCTTGTGAATACCATAGTAAAACCTCAATCTCACGAATAACTAAAGGGTTTTACGAATTCTAATGATTACAGACGACCCCTAGCCAGTTTGACATTCTAATACCGTTGTAGAATAGAAAACGTTACAAAAATATATAAATAGATAGAAAATACTTTATTATATATAAATAAAATATTCATGGACTTTACACACAACGCCCTCTAGTCCCAAACTAAGCAAAGCTTGTGATATGGGAACTAAATGGCTGATAGAATACTTATATACTTTTTTTTTTGTAAATACATACTTATTATACATAGTAACACCCAGCCATAGAACAAACATCTATGTTTTCCACGCACAAAATGTTTGTTCTCGGTGGGGATCGAACCCACGACCCACAGCACGGAAGGCAGAGCCATTATCGACTGAGCTGTGACGACTGTCGATGCACATCTTAATCTAGGGATTACAATAACAAAAATAGTCTACTAACTACTACTTCTGCATAATACTTTTGTAAAATAGACTACAGTTTTGAAGTAAAACCACGTTTTGAATAAGTGAATTTTTATCTATGTTTTCAATGTTAACAAAAACCTTTTTCAAGAAGAATGATGAAAAATATATATTCCTTGCAGGTTTCGAAATAGCCTTAACTTTTCTATCCGAAGTCTAAACAGCCACTTTCAAGTTGAACCCACTCAATGTTACGAAGCCTACAAAGATGTCACGACTTACAGAGTTCCAAGTCAACAACTGCATGATAAATAGGAAAGTTTTCTAAAGGTAAGATCGCTTTTCACATGCCCACGGGCTCTATCTAAACGGCACTCATCATCTTTAAGTTTCTTGCCTGTTTCAGCAGGGGTATGCCAATCAAAGTTGAACTGCAAAGTTGAACTGCAAAGTTGAACTGCAAAGTTTTAAATCATGGTCAGTTCATACTAATTCATAGTTATTCTGTGACTAAATAGTGACATTATGACGTTAATTGATGTGTTTTCGCGCATATTTTGCTGTCAAGTGTCTAAAAAGAATGATCACGTAGTACAAAATTGTACCACGTGACCTGAAGAAATTACACTGGGCAGTGAAATATAACTTGACAGCAAAAGATTGCGATACGGGGGCTGGTCGAAAAACTGGCGCAATATCAAGTTGCAGCGGTTCAAATCAAATCCATATATTTAGTAAGATTTAGTAAAGTTTTGTCTGAAAGAAATCACTCTCTGTGATAAGACCGCCTACAAAGAACAATGTTTTTTTTTACTTAACTTAAGAATAAGTGCAACTATATAATAATAAAGTTTTTACTTAAAAGTTTTATTTATGTGAGTATGATTTTCATTAAATAAACCTCCACATGGAAATCCAGGGAGACTGATCACGTGTCAAGGCAGCCATGTACATGTTTAAAGGCCTAAGTACCATTACGGTGTTGAAGAAGTTAGGTTTATGAGCCTGTTTATGTACTAACGAGGTATGGTTGGGAAGTTTTCATAACAAGTTGGCATAAAACTTTATATCTTTTATCGAAAGTAAAAAAACAAGTTCAATTCCTTTCTGATCATTTACGATCTAAGTTTTACACTTTGCCGGTGTCTGTGTTTCCAAAGACTTAAAATTTGAATGTTTTCAAGAGGAGAGTGAATAGGTTTCTTCTAGGCAAATGTGCTACATCGTCGACCGCATCGTCACTTACCATTAGCCCCCGTATGCCAATCTTTTGCTGTCAAGTTATATTTCACTGCCCAGTGTAATTTCTTCAGGTCACGTGGTACAATTTTGTACCACGTGATCATTCTTTTTAGACACTTGACAGCAAAATATGCGCGAAAACAAATTAAATGACATCATAATGTCACTATTTAGTCACAGAATAACTATGAGTTAGTACGAACTGACCATGATTTACAACTTTGCAGTTCAACTTTGATTGGCATACCCCTGCAGATTTGGAAAAACGGAACATTTATATTTAGGTATTAGTAACAAAGAACCACCTTATACAGTATTCAAGCTGGGAGGTGATTCTAAGTAAGATTGATAAAGCCAAAACTTTCATTGACAACCACAAAAGAAAGAGAAGCGTATACGAAACTTCTTAATGTAGAAGCGAGATGAGATGTTATGAAATTGGTGGGAATTGTAAAACCTAAACGGTGCGGGTTATAAAGTTATTTTCAAAGTGGCGAAGTTTGTTCGTAATATTGCTTAATATTGCGCATGTTTTTAGGTAACTTTGTGATGATTTTGCTGACGACCGTCTGGCAGATAGATTTACAAGTTCAGTCACTTTTGAAGTAAGTTATAAAACATAGGTGGTAGAATTTTTAAGAAAAGATTTTCTTTCCTTGTATATTCTTATATTAGGACGTACCTTGTGTCAAAGGTCAAAGCAGTAGTAGAAATTCAATTCAGTTCAATTCAATTCAATTTATTCAGTAACAATTAACTAATCGTCTTTGAAATTACTATATAACTAACACATAAAAACAATATAAATTCAATAAAATGTCAACAATCATAAATTACTAGATAGATAGACAGATATTCATTTATTCGACACACAATCACAACACAGGTACAGCACAGAACAAGCATAAAAAAAAGAAAACAATAAGTACCTACCTACACAATCACACAATTACAAGCACCTAGTAGGTAGGTAGGCTGGGCAGGTGTGAGTGCTGACCAGCGCGTTGATGTGAGTCAAAAAGTTCCTGTCTCAGCTTAATGCAGCTCTGTAGAAGCAGAGCGGCGCTGTTTTCAGGCAGGACCTGAGAACAGAGACATCACACTGCCTAGTTTAGCTTAAAAAATAAAATACAATTAGGTACTCAACTACAAGGGTTGCACAATAAGGAAGAGTTACATAGATACAGAAGGTAGGTAATATAGGTACAGTCGGTTACACATCAACCTATCAACGGTTCGAACTTTGAACTATTATAATTTGAATGTTGTTTAACATTACGTGGGCTGGTGCAGTTACAAGCACGTAAGACTTTTGCCACACTTTGTGTCAAAAGTATATCTACAGTGCAGCGGTTTATGTACTTTCCCGGGTGAACTCTTTCGCAAAAAAACTGTTCTACTAACTTGACTACTAACCAAAACGTATGACTTCTCAATAACATTTCCATTGGCTCGTAATAAATATCCAATTTCATTTTCAGATAGTAAAGAACCAAGTCATAGTGACAGATTCTATTAATTATCCCTCTCGCGGGCTATTTCGCTCCGGTTTCAAAGAGTGTGTCTGAGACCAATGCTCTTGCAAAGAAAAATAAACTTAAAGATGACACTGCAAGACATATTTTTGTTTCAAAAAAAAATTGATTTTTTTACGCCTTTTTTTATGAACGATAGCGCCTTTGCTGCCAGCACACCTAATGGAAAGTGAATAAGTAAAGGATGGATCAACCGATGATAAGCGGTAACCTCTGTATATAGTAATGCATTGCTTTACCGAGCACATCAACCTGAAGACGTGCCTTGTGAGGCATTAGCACTACACCCATTACTCTGACAGGTAAGAATGTAGTACCAACCCTTTTTAACATTTTAACATGACCCATTATCATTAGAGACGCTCATTTGATTCATTCATCTCTTTCAACCAACAATGCCTCAACTTTCACAAGAAAAGGACAATGGTAATAATTTTCCCACCAAAGTTTTGCTAATGAACGAAAAGTTTCACACCAAAGTAATCATTACCGCCATGACTATAAAGGCTAAAGTTGGACAACAGCAAAGTAACAGGAAGATAACTTTGTAGTGGGGCAGTAAAATTTTTACTGTGTTTGATAAAGTGGATAAAGTCTAAGGTTAGCGTTTCGACATTGTATGGAATTATTATTTTTCCCAAAAACTATAAAGTCTTTATGTGTGAGATAGAAATCGGTTGCCTCATAAATGCTGATAGTTTAGAAAACTTCTTATTAATACGATTAGTGGATACTAAAATACCCATTCGTAGACTTCCGTAGAGTCTGCTACGCCGTAGCACATTTGCTACGTTGGCGTTGACGAGATTTTATTTTCTAGCAAATAATGAAAACCTTTTTGACATTTTATTCTTTTTCTATATCAACGAAAATGAACGAAAGGAAATTCTGAGTATCACCTTACATAAAATAATTGGATAGATTCTAGATTTATTTTACCTAAACGATATCAAAAATACTGAATTGCACTCAGCAGGGGTATGCCAATCAAAGTTGAACTGCAAAGTTGAACTGCAAAGTTTTAAATCATGGTCAGTTCATACTAACTCATAGTTATTCTGTGACTAAATAGTGACATTATGATGTCATTTGATGTGTTTTCGCGCATATTTTGCTGTCAAGTGTCTAAAAAGAATGATCACGTGGTACAAAATTGTACCATTTGTACCATTTTACCATTGACCTGAAGAAATTACACTGGGCAGTGAAATATAACTTGACAGCAAAAGCATACGGGGGCAGTTTACAAAATTTTGATCGATATTCTAACTCTTCCCCTCAAATAATTCTCGCCTCACTTGGACTTCAAAATCGCACTGTTGGATGTTAGCCGTCAACATTACTACCAAAGCATGATTTCGAGGTCGAGTCGAGGCGAGTTTTATTCAAGGTAACAACTAAGAATATTATGAGATAAACAATGTAAATGAATTTTTTTTTTACAACTGTTACATGTAGCTATTTAAATATTTATACTTAAAACCGCGCTTTTGTGACCCTATTTTTTTTTAATTATCTTATTATGACCCTGTATAAGCATTATAAAGAGTGCTCGTAGCTTCCGACGTCATCCACAAAGTTACAACGTCGAGTCACGCCCGACTTCGCAACTAAGGGGTTCTGTTCGCAACGTGTTCCGTACGTTTCAGGGATCCTTCCGTGTATAGACCAGAATACCTAATCACTCAAAATACATAAAGTAAAACAGATTATGTATTTACAAGAATATCGCAAATTTAAATGTTTTTTCAAAAATTACAGAAGTTATGTACAAAACACACAGAAAGACGGGTGTGTGTGTGTGTGTGGAAAGTGAAACTCGCAAAGAGTTCCGGCGTCATTGTTTTCAACTTTATTATAATGTGAATGTTTTTTTTAAGAGACGAGTGATTATGTATGCGTGCTGCATCGTCGACAGCATCGTCATTTAACATCAGGTGAGATCGCGGTCAAACGCTTGCCTATCCTACTTCCTACTAATATTATAAATGCGAAAGTTTAGATGTTTGGATGTTTGTGTTTCAATCAAGTCTAAACTACTGAACCAACGTGGATGAAACTTGGCATATATAAAGTTCGTAACCTGGATTAACACATAGACTACTTTTTATCTCGAATAATTAACAGGATCTACAGGATAATATGAACGAAAAGGATTAGCAGCGCCAATTGGCAAGAGGATTTCATTGTCATGTCATGTCACGTCAGTTTGACAGGGCGTAGTACTACCGTAGTACTAGATTCTAGACCAACATGACTACAATGAAAGATTCTTAAACTTTAAAAAGAATGTTGTGGGGGCTGGGCAAACCAACAATTTAAAAAGAAAGGCAGGTTTTAGATACGGGCCTGTTAAATTGCATAAGGGTACGCAAACTGAAACAGACTGTGAACCATTGACTCAAGAGGTATGTACACAAACCAATCTGGTCCACACGGATGCGCCCGCTCGACTTGACGTGAGCACTGCCGCGGTCCCAGATTTGACGCAGAATAGGCTTTTTCGTGCCTAAACTACAGTTTTTTAGGGTTCTTCATCAAAATGTAAATGGATTTCTTAGTAAGGTTCATTTGTTGGAGATTCATGTTTTAGAATTACGCGAGCAGCATAAAGATCCCGATGTAATCTGTCTTACTGAAATACACATTGAAAAGGGATGTGAAAATCTTATCAACATAACAGGTTACAGCCTAGCAGCTTCATACTGTAGAGTGAAAAAAACCAATCGCAACGCCCGCGGAGGGGTTTGTATATTTGTGAGAACTGGTTTGTCATTTAAGCGTGTTACTCTCATAGATGAATTTTGTAGAGAAACTCATTTCGAATGCTGCGGAATCGATATAGTGATCCATAATGTATACGTCGTCTGTATTTATAGGACGCCGAGTTCAGATATTGATTTCTTTATGAATAATATAACCAAAATGTGTCACAGTATTAAGAAACCGAAAAGATTAATTTTAGCGGGAGACTTAAACATCAATACATTAGTTTCTAACAGTAGAACCTCAGAATTTCGTGAAATTTTGATGAATTATAACCTCTACTTGCATATTCACGAACCAACACGTCAGAGGAATTGTATTGACCATTTAATTAGTAATGATTCCTCGGCTGTCGGTGAACTCCTACATTGGGATATTTCAGATCATAATACTGCTCAATTACTAAATGTTCCAATCAGACATAAAAATACACCCATACAAGAATATTTCACTTACAAGAGGGATTACGATATGAATAATATTGATAAGTTCAGAGAATGTCTGGAAAAATTATCCTTTAACGAAGTTTATGATCAACCTGATACCAACTCAGCATATAACGTTTTCCAAGACGTAATACTAACATTTTATAATCTATGCTTCCCAAAAATAAAAGTTAAAATTTCACAAAAATCTAAAAAACTAAAATGGATAACAAAAGGACTGAGAGTTAGTTGTAAGACAAAAAGGATGCTAAGATATAGTTACTATAAAGAAAAATCAAACGCGAATATGGATAAGTATAAATCATACTCTAGACTCCTAAAAAAATGCGTTGAACGATCAGTAAAGCTATCTAAAGAAAAAGTTTTAACAAACTCTAAAAACATATGTAAGACTTCATGGCAATTAATAAAACAGGAGTCAGAAAATCCTAAACCAATGAACCTTATTGATGATATTGTCATAGATAAAATAAAGCTTAGTAGCCCTGCGAAAATAGCGGAAGAGTTCAACGCTTACTGGATTGACCTTACAAATAAACAAAACAGTAATCTCCGGACTACTCAAAGTAATAGCATATGTAGTAGCATGTTCTTAAAACCATGTGGGTTTGATGAAGTTCATAAGATTATACTGTCTCTTAGGAATACTAAGGCCGTAGGTTACGACGGTTTAGATACAAACATTTTGAAGATATGCTCAAAGGAAATTGTCCCCGTTCTGACGCATTTAATAAATCTGTCATTCTCTGAGGGTTGTTTTCCGAACGCGCTTAAATACGCAACGGTCAAGCCACTTTATAAGAAAGGCGAACGTAATCACCTTGCAAATTACAGACCTATAACATTAATACCGGTGATATCGAAGGTGTTTGAGCGAGCTATGCAGAAACGTCTTTTGCCATTTATCGAGAAACACAAAATATTAAAAACTGAACAATATGGATTCCAAAAAGGCAAATCGACAACTCTAGCGTGTTTTGATCTTACCAAAAAAATAATTGACAATTTAGATTCTGGGAATAAGGTTACAGCTGCATTTTTTGACATGACTAAAGAATTTGACTTTGTATCACACTCATTATTATTAGACAAATTAGAAAAATACGGCATACGAGGCCCTGCTCACAAATGGTTACTTAGCTATTTGACAAATAGAATGCAATGCGTTGAAATTAATAATATTGACACAAATAAAGAACTAAGGCCTTTCAGATCAAGTTACAGGCTTAATAATTGTGGAGTACCTCAAGGGAGTGTCTTAGGGCCCTTACTGTTTTTATTGTATATTAATGACCTTCCTGAAATTACTTCTAATCCATGTACCTTGTTCGCCGATGACATATCTATTTTATTTACATCAAATTCTGACATTTCCAATTATACCACTGACATAACTGATACAATTAACTCTATAATTAAATGGCTTGACGAAAACAATTTGCATGTTAACTTGACAAAGACAAACTTAATGCAATTTAGTAATGCTAATATAACACATGATACACTTGATATTTGCTATAAGGAACACAGATTATCTGTAGTTAACGAAACGAAATTTCTAGGCATTATGCTTGACCAAAATTGCAACTGGAAGGCACATATCGATCATGTCTGTAAAAAGTTAAACAAGTTTGTATACGTACTTTATAAGCTTCGCAAAACTACTAACCATAATACCATTTTGACGGCGTATCATGGATATGTAGCTTCAGTTTTGAGATATGGCCTTGTCCTCTGGGGTAACTCGACCAATGTGCAAAGAGCTTTTATCGCACAAAAGAAATGCGTGCGAGCAATTGTAGGGATTCCGCCTTGGGAGTCATGTAAGCCATTCTTTCGAAAACTTGAACTGTTGACTTTGCCCAGCATGTATATTTTAGAGGCAGCTAAGTTTGTGAAGGAGCAGCCAATTTTATTTACAAAAGCACGTGACCTATATAAAAGATGTGTGAGAGACCCGGATAGAATAGTTCTTTCCAGAATACCTAAAACAGCTCTCTATAAAAAAAATTCATTTGTTATGTGTGGTAAAATATTTAATAAAATCCCCACTGAAATAAGAGACTTACCAATTAGATTATTTACTAGAAAATTAAGATTATGGCTAGTTGATAAAACCTTCTATAGCGTTAATGACTTTTTGAATAGGTAATGACATTTTGTAATAATTTTTTAATTCAATTAACTTGACATAAATAATAAATAATATAATATAAATTTGCATGCCGATGTGTTTGGTGAAATATGTGAAACCGATTAGATACTGTAAGAACTTGTAACCATATTTGTAGCAAATAAACCATTTCATTTCATTTCATTTCATTTCATTTCATTACCTCTTTGGTCTAACAACTAGCGTTTGACATTCCAGTAGGTACGAGTTCGGTGTAATGAGGTGTAATGTCAAGTTTTTCAAAGTATCCGCTCGGTACACGCACAGATATAATATACACGGAAACTGTAGCCGCGTACGAAGTCGCGGGTAACTGCTAGTAAATTATAAGTCTGAGTAAGGCGGATTGCAAAAACTGGTGCTTCAATTCACCTAATTTTAAAACGTTTCAGATATTTTTTTTAAAGATCATTTGTTTTTATAAAGATCACTGGTTCCAGAGTTTTTTTATGATTTCATTGAAAACTTTTGGATTTGAGTGTACCCTAAAGTTGTGTTATTTGTGGATTTATGTATTCTGATCCATCGGCTTCTCCGATCGAAGGCACGTACGAAAGTTGCAGTTCTGGGCTATTGAAACTTAAAGTTAAAGGTAAGGTAGGTAGGTAGGTAGGTAGGTAAAGGTAGGTAAGTATTGAATGTGCGTTGGCATCAGAAATAGATTTTTTTTTAATTTTAAAAATTGCGTTATGTTTGTTCTAGTTATCATTTTTATCTTAATATACTACTTTAAGGTTTTTTTAACAACTTTATCATGGGACAATCCGTTGACCCACCTGATGTTACGTGCTAATCACTGCCTATAACAATACATTGCGCTCTGCTGTAATTACGCATTGCTTTAATTACGCCGGCACCCATTCCCTTCAAACCGGAACACAGCAATGCGAGCATCATTAGTGATTTCTTTCTGTCATAAAGAATTTTATTTAATAGCGTTCCTTGAATGAACCTTATAAATTTTGTGATCGTACTGTTCTGAAACAGCTTGGGCGTTCTTACACTGTCACCTACAGGACGTGTAGACGATATCGTCGAAGAGCCTAAAAATAATAAAGCCTTTGCATCTAATCTAGATGATTTATACAGCGTCAAGAGCCATTTTTTACCATTGTAACGATGAACTGGACGCTGTAGTGCATAGAGACGTGGTTTAGATGGAGTAGGCTTGTAGCAGCGCAGCGACAACCATATTTGTTCGAGCCATACCGATGAATGAATGAATGAATGAAAAAAACGAATGAAAAGAATGTATGATGGTGTTGGTGGCCGCCAGTGTGCAAACGCTCAAAGCCTTGAACAAAACTCGCCTTGAGTCGGTTTCTTATAAACAAACACACAAATCTTCCTTGTCCTTGGGCTCCACTCCGTGAAATGACAAAATTACTACGATTTGTTTCGAGTTTCAACTTACACTGCATGGCAACGCTGAAGGAGCAATTCGACTATGAGTGTCGCCACGCAGTGTAACTGAAAATGTAAATATGATCAGTTATTTAGCATTTACAGAATAGATATTTGTCTATAGTGAATGGCGTAAATATCCCGAAGTTCTTCGCTTTTTTCTTAGACAAGTGACCTTTGATAACATGATAAATCCTAAGTTTATCGCAAATTATTCCGTCAATTTATGTATTGTTAGATTTTGTTATGTTTGTCATTGTCCGTTTCTTTCTTTCAAATATTTAGTTGGTTTGGACATTAACATATTTTAATAAACTAGAACGGTCGGTGCCAAACATGCTATTTTTAATACGAGTTTCATTAAAATCGGTAAAGCTGCTGCAGCAAAGCTTTCACAGGGTAGATATCACAAGCATTCAAACATAGTCTTCAATCACCTACTTTTTAGCCAGAATTCTTCATTTTGAATTTTTTTTTAATACCAATGTTATGATTTTAAGACAACGTAAAAAATAATGTTTTTACCTGTCTGCCCAGAACGAAAGAAAGGTTATAAAGAAAATATAATAGCGCCCGGAATCCAACCCGTAACATTGAGTCTGACAACCACCCACCATGCCAAAAAAGTTATATTAGGGTTACTACGAAAAATAACATTATTAACTACCAGCGAATCCCCGAAACGCGATAACATTCCATTAATTAGGTACTCCAATAAAGAATCCCGCAGCACTGGCAGCACTGGGTTTCAACAGATTGCCAGCTAATAAAGTATTGTTTGTCTAGATAGCCTGCTTTATTATTAAGACTTTATTAAGATAAATCAAACGGAAAGTCGGTTTGATTTATCTTTATCGTGTTTGAACTATCTTACAAGAAGGGTTGAAAGAAAAATATAAGTCATATTGGAAAAAGGGTAGTGCCTTTTCAAAATATCCAATTCGCACTGGATTAGGGAGGACTTAGCAATCTTCGTGATGCTGTTTGGTCAGGAGAATTGTGTATCTGGGAGACGATCTGTGAAATGTAGCTGGCAAACACTGGATGAGAAGAGCAGAAAAGAGAAGAGCCGGGGTCAGCGGTGCGTCTTGGGAGAGACCTAGGTCCAGCAGTGGGCTATTATAGGTTGATGGCAAGACTTGATTACATCAGAGTAATCTACCTATTCGTTTTTTTTCTTACATTATAGACAAACGTTTACCGCAATCTCACCTGATGGTAAGTGACAATGCGGTCAACGATGTAGCACATTTGCCTAGAAGAAACCTATTCACTCTTCTCTTGAACACATCCAAATTGTAAGTGTTCGGAAACACAGACGCCGGCAAAGAGTTCCATTCCTTAGCGGTCCTCATGATTAATGAACTAATGAATTGGTGAACTAGCTGTTGTATATTATTATGCTGTGTTCCCTTTGACACTGGCGTTGAAGTGGATGAACTTTAATCATTGTAATTGATCAGCGGACCGTAACATTGAAGGTTGGAATGTCACGATCAGAAAACGTCGCGAAATGTGTTTCAGCTTTCTTTCTTTCAGAAAACACGTCAAGTGTTAGATGTGTAGTTACTCGCAATTCCAGTCGACACGGAACTATAGCAATATGTCAATTTATTTTTTATTAGCTTGTGACGGCCCCACCGCTCGTCTATGAAATGCAAATAGTAAATAATCTACCAATAAACTCCATCTAAGTATACCTCCTCTCTCTGTAAAGCTTTTCTTAGGTCGTCATAGAGTATGTCTACTTGAATAATTGAATTTAACTGATTCTGAATGAACTGATTACTTGAATAATAAAATTAGTGTCTTGAGCTGATATGTTTTCAGTGATAGAATAGGTAAGACTATGTTTTTAATTAGGCAATGGGCTGCTTCTATCTTTGGCGAATCAAATCCAGCATTAGTATAGCGTTTCTGGTAATCTAGAATCCCATTACGCTTACTTTTTGAAGTCTTAGATCAGAACTATGTGATGGTGGGGTTGTGTTAACGGGCATACAATGACAGTAGTGATGGGCCCGTGATAGTCTGTCTAGACTTGTTCGGCAGTCGATACAACACATCCGAAGCTTTGGCGGTGCTAGGAAATTGAACGCATCGAGATGAAGAATAGCCAATCACTCTTTATATTGCTAATTACAGCAGCCAACAAAAATGTATTATCAACCTCATTGATCAATATCTACTCAAGACATTCTATATATTTTAAACTGAATGATTCTGAACTTATCCTCAAATTAAACTGAATGATTTTACTTCTTAAACCTTTAGTAAATTAACTATCCTGTCCTAATTAGGTGAACTAGGAAATGAGTTTAAATGAAAAGATGAATTAGTCTTAAACGAACTCAGTAATTATTAATTTATTCATAAACCAAAAATGCATCATTACCATTAACAAACATTTACAATTTAGCATACACATAAAATGATTAGCAAAACCAACAAAACAGAACTTATATTTAATTCTTAATTTAGTGCTTAGGATAATTGGACATTATTAGGGGTTTTGATATGGTCCCACCCTTCTTAACTAGCAGCCGGATATGTTTCAATCCTGGCAAGCCGAGATTGAACCAGATCAGAGTGTTACGTTTTCCCATTAAACGCCTCAGAAAACTATAGAGAGGTCTGAAGGTTTCTCCAGGCTCCTATAATTCTCCTACATGACCAATCAAAGATAGCTAATTTTAACAGCCTGCTGGCTCAAGACTTAGACAGTCTTTAAAAGTTCAAAAGGGGACTTAGGCTCCAAAATGAGCGGACAAAGGCAACCTGTAGAAAAACACATATAAACAGTACAATTTCATACAATTGATTTGGGTAAACCTCTTTGTCTTTTCAATTCAATGTACTTCAAGATTATTAATTACTTTATTTTATTACTTTACTATTCTTTTCCCAAATCAATCATACAGGCTTATCAATAAGGACTTAGCTTTTCTCTACGACTCGAACTTGCACTAAAAACCATTTACTTTACGATACTCTCTTTTAGAGTTCAAAAACCAACAATTACACTGACGCTAATTTGTATGCGTAACAAAGACGTGACTCGCAACTCGCAACTCTCTCCGACTATCTCAACTCTCTGAATTTCCGAATGAATCTGAACCCCGAGTCCAACCCTACAATCGTATTTATGCTCTTGCGCAAGCCGCGATCTCCACCCCTCTAGGGTGGGGTTGAACCGTGTGACGTCGGTGCGTCGCTTCGTAGGAACGAAGGAATTTCATCTTATGATGGCGAATACTCTCGCTTTTCTAACAGCAGATGTCGCTACCAGTCATCATTCCTGAAACTAAAATATCTATTTAAGCGCTGGTTTATTACCATTTAACAGTATTAACTGTTTTGAAAAGTAATCCTGAAATGTCACATTTACATGAACAAGTAGATACAAGAGTTCAACTTATATTAAAGTCATCTAATAATTAAACATACTTAATTCTATTTGGTATTGTAAATTGCAATTTACAATCATGCACATAATCATAATTATTCTATCATTCCTTAATATAAAACCATGCTTTAGTTTCTAAATAATATTACCAACATCATCAACATGCTATTTTTGTACATTTTAAGTCGAACAACACACAATTCTAGGTACATGACCCTTTTTTTATAAACACTTCAATGGTATAACCTCTTACTGTTCCAAGAATGTCTAGTCATAAATTTGCCTTCGTTATCTGCTTTTAAAATACTATTGAGAGCTTTCTACTCATTTCAAAAGTCAAGCATCTGGTTGTAATAAATTTGGTAATTTATTTGAAGGAAGTAAAAAATTCGGGTTGGCAGAAAACGATTGTCTCGTCTCGCTCATTGATGACCATTTTGTTTTAATTTTTGTTTCTTGCACAACAAAGAGCCATATGCTGCTATGTGCCATCACATTCCACCCTCTGAAAATTTTGATATGAAGAAGACCATAGTCTTCGAGTATAAAAACTTTTCACAAACTCTTTGTAATCTTGATAAGTATTACAGTAGTAGTAGTAGTATAGTAGTACAACAATTAAAACATCTCTCACTCATGTGTATTTAAGACACAAAATAATCTTTGAAACTTCCGGCCACCCTCTGACTGAACTCTCTTCCTGAAAATCTAACTTAATCTCTACCTACTAGTCTGTCTACCTATATACCTACCTACCTATCTATACCTACCTACCTACTTATACCTAGCTACCTATACCTACATAGTATTTAATTAATGGATAATTAAAAAAATCTAATAAACCTTAATTAGTTTACATACATTTATAATTATATTTACATGATTGATATAATCATGATACCTTCACTTATTTATAGGTGTGTCCTATTATATTGATAAATGAATTTCATTATAATTTCCTGGCCGTCTTCATTTACAAATCACAATTTTTTTTTTTCATCTTAAAGTGATGAGTCGAGTGGGATTCGAACCCATGACTTTCAATCAACGATGTAAACTTTCTTATAAGCTTTAATGTTTTGTCCGATTGAACTGTTTTTTTTTTCCATCTTAAAGTGATGAGTCGAGCGGGATTCGAACCCATGACTTTCAATCAACAATGTAGACTTTCTTGTAAGCTTTAATGTTTTGTCCGATTGAACTGTTTTTGTTTTCCAACTATTTTAACATCTGTTTAAAATCCTTTAACTGTGGACTGGCCATTGGTCTACCAGGACTTTCCTCCGGTATGTCTGTGCCTTGATAAAAGACCTGCAATAAAATCATTCATCCCTCTTATATACTCAATGCTATACTTAATTAAATTATTCTATGTACTTATGTTATTATAATAAACTCACTCAATCATCATCACACTTAGCGATAAAATCTTGGTAGTTATGAGAGAACAGACAAACATACATAGTGACCAAAATCATAACCCTCTTTTTGCTTTGCCGTAGTCTGATAAAAATGTAAGGCCTTCATGATCTTTTCGAATTACTAACTTAATTCCACTTAAGTAAGTCTCAAACTCGGTCAAACTATAAATGGTATCAAATAACTGCTGCTCTGACACTGGCCTATACATATCACGACACCTGTAAAAACCTATCTGTAAAACCTTATATCTAGTTTACGCCACCCTCTGACGGTTATTATATGTAACTCGCAGTACCCATATATAACTCATATTTATTTTTTTTATTACCTTATAAGTTTTTGTACATCCCGTCCAATCTTTCATACATCTAAAATCATCTTCATCCAAACTTTTACCACATTTAGGAATAAGGCCGTATATTGTATCATCTTCATTCATTTGTTGTTTCTAGTTCATTAGGTATGTTGGTGTACAATAAAGTATTTTCATTCATTCATTCATTCAACCATCACTGCTATTTATTTAAAAATATGTTGTAATAATATCGGCGTGTATTAACATAGCGGTATCTTAAAATATTTTTTTTTTTTACTTGCTCAGTAGTATTTAATAGTTACTAGGATCCATTCACATTTTATCCCTTATTGTAAAATTTTACAACTCTACACAATGCCTTTGTCTCTTCTTCGTATTTTGGAAATCTAATGTTCGGACATAAGTAGGTACTGCTCTATTGTCATCTCGCTTACTGTGACTAACGCATCTATCGTTGTTCGTTCTAAGTAATTTAACCTTTGTTCTTCGTCCAGCTTTCATAAAATGAAACAATCTCAACCCGAGTCCTTACTGCTGATTGATCTACGCTTAAACCTTATTTAGTCTTAAAAGTAATTACAGGCCTTATCATCATCCTCATAAACAGGAATCATTTAAAATAGTATTCAATGTTCGTTCACGATTATCACTCACATCACACAAGCATCACCTGATTGCTCACACAAAAGAACTGGGCTAGGGTCTCTCTCTAACAACAAACCAATTTCTTGCATTGAATCGTTATCTTTTGGTGTGACATTATTCATCTTGAAATCTATTACTGAGTCCACACTTTCATAACCCTTTACTTATCACCATCATCAAATTTTGACCCTATTAATAACTTATCTCAACTCTACTAATAACGCCTTTGTCAAAGCACTTAGACAACTACATTCGTCACCTTTTGGTTTTATGAATATTAAACATTCTAAAGCTTTTTAAATTAGTCACGCAATCTTGCCTCTCACTCAATTTTAATTAAAGTACCTCTTTAGTTTTTCTAAAACAGCCGCTACTTGATTCGCATTGTGCTTTCCATTAAGAATCGGTTTATCAATCGTTGGTCTTATAAGATAAAGACTTAATTGAATTAAAAGTTTCAGACTATATTGACCTGTTATCTTAATCAACATCTTGTAATACGTTTTGGATAATTTACTCGCTAGAAGTACTTAAAATACCATGAATTCCGATATCCGTTGCTGAAGCGTTCATCAGACTAACATTCTTCTCTCTCGCTCTAACTTATCTATTTGTCGCACAATTTTTCTTCACACTAACATTCTTCTCTCTCGCTCTAACTTATCTATTATTCGCATAATTTTATCTAACTTGCCATCCAACATCTGAAAACCTGAAAATTCTGCTGATTACCTTAGTTCTTCTCAGTATTTGATTCTACGAAACCTAGATTGTGTGTTATTCCGTTGCGACCTCTGCGTACTGCATTACCAGGCATTGTAGCTAGCTTAAATTTAGCGTGCACAATAAATTAAAAATCACTGAGTCATTTTTATATTTTTACAAAAATTTAGTTTTGCTTACTAAAATAATATTAATTTTATTAAAATAGTTCACCCAACAGGATAGCTAATAAAGCAATAAAAATCTCTAGACAAAGATAGAAAAGGAAACAATAGAATATCTACATGTAAAAACTCTGGCTTATATTTGTGATCGTCATTGATAATAAAGCTACGTTGTGTTATTTTTTATTTAAACCAGATACTTTTTAGTAGTAAAGCGTTTCAGCGATACTTTAACTAATCCTCGGTCATCGGCACCAACTGTGACGGCCCCGCCGCCTATGTAGAATGCAAATAGTAAATAATCTACCAATAAACTCCATCTAAGTATACCTCCTCTCTCTGTAAAGCTTTTCTTAGGTCGTCATAGAGTATGTCTACTTGAATAATTGAATTTAACTGATTCTGAATGAACTGATTACTTGAATAATAAAATTAGTGTCTTGAGCTGATATGTTTTCAGTGATAGAATAGGTAAGACTATGTTTTTAATTAGGCAATGGGCTGCTTCTATCTTTGGCGAATCAAATCCAGCATTAGTATAGCGTTTCTGGTAATCTAGAATCCCATTACGCTTACTTTTTGAAGTCTTAGATCAGAACTATGTGATGGTGGGGTTGTGTTAACGGGCATACAATGACAGTAGTGATGGGCCCGTGATAGTCTGTCTAGACTTGTTCGGCAGTCGATACAACACATCCGAAGCTTTGGCGGTGCTAGGAAATTGAACGCATCGAGATGAAGAATAGCCAATCACTCTTTATATTGCTAATTACAGCAGCCAACAAAAATGTATTATCAACCTCATTGATCAATATCTACTCAAGACATTCTATATATTTTAAACTGAATGATTCTGAACTTATCCTCAAATTAAACTGAATGATTTTACTTCTTAAACCTTTAGTAAATTAACTATCCTGTCCTAATTAGGTGAACTAGGAAATGAGTTTAAATGAAAAGATGAATTAGTCTTAAACGAACTCAGTAATTATTAATTTATTCATAAACCAAAAATGCATCATTACCATTAACAAACATTTACAATTTAGCATACACATAAAATGATTAGCAAAACCAACAAAACAGAACTTATATTTAATTCTTAATTTAGTGCTTAGGATAATTGGACATTATTAGGGGTTTTGATATGGTCCCACCCTTCTTAACTAGCAGCCGGATATGTTTCAATCCTGGCAAGCCGAGATTGAACCAGATCAGAGTGTTACGTTTTCCCATTAAACGCCTCAGAAAACTATAGAGAGGTCTGAAGGTTTCTCCAGGCTCCTATAATTCTCCTACATGACCAATCAAAGATAGCTAATTTTAACAGCCTGCTGGCTCAAGACTTAGACAGTCTTTAAAAGTTCAAAAGGGGACTTAGGCTCCAAAATGAGCGGACAAAGGCAACCTGTAGAAAAACACATATAAACAGTACAATTTCATACAATTGATTTGGGTAAACCTCTTTGTCTTTTCAATTCAATGTACTTCAAGATTATTAATTACTTTATTTTATTACTTTACTATTCTTTTCCCAAATCAATCATACAGGCTTATCAATAAGGACTTAGCTTTTCTCTACGACTCGAACTTGCACTAAAAACCATTTACTTTACGATACTCTCTTTTAGAGTTCAAAAACCAACAATTACACTGACGCTAATTTGTATGCGTAACAAAGACGTGACTCGCAACTCGCAACTCTCTCCGACTATCTCAACTCTCTGAATTTCCGAATGAATCTGAACCCCGAGTCCAACCCTACAATCGTATTTATGCTCTTGCGCAAGCCGCGATCTCCACCCCTCTAGGGTGGGGTTGAACCGTGTGACGTCGGTGCGTCGCTTCGTAGGAACGAAGGAATTTCATCTTATGATGGCGAATACTCTCGCTTTTCTAACAGCAGATGTCGCTACCAGTCATCATTCCTGAAACTAAAATATCTATTTAAGCGCTGGTTTATTACCATTTAACAGTATTAACTGTTTTGAAAAGTAATCCTGAAATGTCACATTTACATGAACAAGTAGATACAAGAGTTCAACTTATATTAAAGTCATCTAATAATTAAACATACTTAATTCTATTTGGTATTGTAAATTGCAATTTACAATCATGCACATAATCATAATTATTCTATCATTCCTTAATATAAAACCATGCTTTAGTTTCTAAATAATATTACCAACATCATCAACATGCTATTTTTGTACATTTTAAGTCGAACAACACACAATTCTAGGTACATGACCCTTTTTTTATAAACACTTCAATGGTATAACCTCTTACTGTTCCAAGAATGTCTAGTCATAAATTTGCCTTCGTTATCTGCTTTTAAAATACTATTGAGAGCTTTCTACTCATTTCAAAAGTCAAGCATCTGGTTGTAATAAATTTGGTAATTTATTTGAAGGAAGTAAAAAATTCGGGTTGGCAGAAAACGATTGTCTCGTCTCGCTCATTGATGACCATTTTGTTTTAATTTTTGTTTCTTGCACAACAAAGAGCCATATGCTGCTATGTGCCATCACAAGCTGTTACCCGCGACTTTTTCCGCGTGTTTCATTTTCGGAGCGGATTCTTTGAGAAGCTTGACATTACAGCGAGCCCGTACTCGTAGGTATGTCAAACGTTTTACACCGGAATTATAAACTAAAACTCGAACTAGGCTCTCTGAAACCACTCCCTGTTTATTTCATTGCAAAATTAACAGTTTTGCCATATTCCAAGAGCTGTAAACTTGACGTGGTTGTACTCTATCTACTTACAACTATACAAAAATCTGGTTCTGGGTGTTCGTTTATTTGCTTCTAAGAGATGGATCAAAAATTAAAAAGATACTGAATTCAGCTACTTTGCTTTTAAATTTAAAAGTCGTTTATTCTGTCAGCGGAGAATGTAAGCATTGATCACAGAAGTGTTAGAACACAGCTAATGTGCAAATAGCTCGATCACTATGACAAAAACTAAAGAGCCCACTTTTAACCTACATTATACAAACCAGCCCCCGTATGCCAATCTTTTGCTGTCAAGTTATATTTCACTGCCCAGTGTAATTTCTTCAGGTCACGTGGTACAAAATTGTACCACGTGATCATTCTTTTTAGACACTTGACAGCAAAATATGCGCGAAAACACATCAAATGACGTCATAATGTCACTATTTAGTCATAGAATAACTATGAGTTAGAATGAACTGACCATGATTTAAAACTTTGTAGTTCAACTTTGATTGGCATACCAAACATTTTGTACAAACAATTTGTACAAACTACACACACACACACTTAGTATTTTATTATGCACGCACACAGCTAAGGTAAAGGCACCCAAATCCGTGGTATTCCAAAAGTGGCACCTTTCTCCGTGGTATTTAGAAAAACAGCATTTACTTCTGATTCTTAGGTTCTTTTTTGTTGCAAAATTTATTTGTCATTAGGAAATATATATTTTTATATATAAATCTAAAAACGAGACTTAGAACGGGCTTACATTCCAAAATAATTGGCTAAATTCGCAGCGGTGGCTGGTCCAAGTGCGCTCTCCATACATTTTTGCCTCTGTGCACGAGAGTAGCAAGCTTTTTTAAATAAGGGTTATTATGATTTTTTCTGTTCTAGGTTAGGATTTTTAGTGTTAAATTTTCGAAAGAAGTATATTCTTTACCGTATGTAATACATGTTTAAGTGGTTTTTTAATTATAATGAGGTAAAATTACATATTGAAAAAACCGCGGCATTAGGGGTCAAATATTTCACCTAGTACCTAATTCCGAGGTATGTGATAAATGTACCTCGGAATAGCAATTTGAAAGACCTATTTTTATTTTTGAATTTCACAAACTGGGGTTAGGTTTTTGTGATTTTAACGATAGATTTGACAAATCAAATAGTCGATTGAGACTAAAACCTTATTTCGAGGTATACCTTTTAATAATTTTTACGAGTTATAACACATCAAAGGTACCCTACTCATGTATTTTGTTTATTGGTTGTATAGAAAATTATGTTACGAAAATATTTATTTTCCACACATTTGGCTGCATGTTTTATAAAGAAGTTAATCTTTAACAAAAGTTTTAATAATTTGGCATCAGCTAACATTAAGAAAGATAGGTATATAAAAAATTTTGGCTTTTACTAGGTACTGGAAATTAGGATTGTTTAGTCTCCACAGCTGTGGGTTGGGCGGCACTCTTTGTAAATGCCGTCAAAGCAAAGTCGCCCTTCGAATTACACTGCGGCGGCGGCGGCACGAGTGACAAAAGTGTCAAAGACACCGCCTCGAAGCGACGCACGGCAGCGGTGTCTTTGACGCGCCGCCGGCGTCTTTTGCGGTGTTTCCTTTGTCGGCGTTTCTTTTGTCGGCACCGACACTCATTTGCCTTACACGCGTCGACCACGCTTCAGTCTTGCGGTGATATTTGTACCATTTGCACGCTTGGTTTTATTTCTTCGCGAAATATTGTATTTATAATGTGAAATCCTATAATAATGTTATTAATGTGTAATGTGTATGTGTGTGTGTGCTTAGGAAACAGCAAAAGTATTTTTTTAATTTATCACACGGGAAGATTTTCCCGTTATCAGCACTTTGTGTATTTATCCGGGTTTGCAATCATAGGATGAAGATAATAGCAAAGTTGACACCGCTGACGTGTGAGAGGTTGAGTTACAAACATCCAAAGAGGTATTTAAAAACTTTTACATTTATAATATTAATAGCATTATGGCACTCATACCAAACCACATTTAAAGTTTTATTAAATAATAATAGTAGGTACTACCACCAAAAGTGACCTGTATTCCTAGAGAACAATCAAGTTAATCTTTCTAACATTATTTTATCAGTTTGTTACTGTCGTTTCGTATACATTTTTCATAACACACATTTAGGTACCAAATACCACGGAATAAGGATTTTCGCCTCGGAATTGGGCGATTTCGACTTGATTTACATTTTATTTAATTTCAAATAGAAATATAGGTCGGACCGTCAAAACTTAAGTAGTTTCCGAAAGTAAAAACACTAGAGCTTCTGATAACAGAAGCCGAACCTTCAGAAAGGTACAGTAAATGCTTAATATTTGATATCCTTACGAGTTTTAGTGAAAATACCACGGAAACAGGTGCCGTTACCTTAATGGTGACAATATCTCAGGAACCTACTTTGACAGTACTAAAAATTTCGCTGTCTTTCCATGCAAGCACATGCCCAATTTAAAGAAAACCTTGATTTTCTAACGGATAACCTTGTTTAGGATTTAATTAGATTTATCAAATTGGTAGTTTACAAAGTGATCTAGCTGATTCACATGAGCTGTAGGTAGTAACCATATCCACAATTCAGCTGTAAAGAGCTGTAAAGCGCTGTGAAGCTTTGTGCAGCGGAAATATTTGCAGCGAGAAAGCGGAAATATCTGTTTTTGAGCCTGGAATCTCGTTTTACTTATATTTTCTGTAATACTCGGGACTTCGAAGAAGTTTGTACGTAACATTTGTATGACTTGCCTTTGGCTATTAAGAGTATGTTAAAACCGGTTTTATCCAATAATTTATATTATTTTATATACTACACATAATATAATTAAGTAAACAGTTTGTAATATTATACTCGTTGCTAGATATTTAGCTTAGTACTTTTTTCAAATGAGCGTATCGAACAGAACTTAGTATATTGGTGGACTAGGTAGTTTTGTTTTTAGCTACTAAGCTTAAATCTTTTAGTTTAGTAATGCACAGTCGTTACAGAATAAAAAACCTTTAGAATAGTCTTATGACTATTTGTGACTCATCGTCTAAAGCTGTTTATACATTTTAAATAGCTTTCTATTATTTTAATTTTTCAACTCGGCTTGGAGAGGAATCGAAAAATCAGACTAACAGCGTTACGTTAGCCAAACGTATTCGAGTTATATTCAGCTAGACTGCCGAACGTTGCATAGTCACCGCGCAGTACACTGCGCCACTGTCGTTACGACACGTTTACAACTGTCACATATTTCTTCATGCTGGGGGGCGATTCCAATCTCAGTTGAACTGCAAAGTTGAACTGCAAAGTTTTAAATCATGGTCAGTTCATACTAACTCATAGTTATTCTGTGACTAAATAGTGACATTATGACGTCATTTGATGTGTATTCGCGCATATTTTACTGTCAAGTGTCTAAAAAGAATGATCACGTGGTACAAAATTGTACCACGTGATCTGAAGAAATTACACTGGGCAGTGAAATATAACTTGACAGCAAAAGATTGGAATACGGGGGCTGATGTCTATGAAAATACTACGGTCGAAGCGCTAGCACCCACATAACTAGAGATAGAAGATGCCAATTCACTGCTCTTGAAAACAAGCAATTTAATTCAAAAGTGTGGCATAAGCTGAATAAAGAGGCTCCAAACAAGTAAGTTCCGGGAATAAGTCCGGCCAACAAGTGTTCGAAGTGTAATATCGCCCAACTGCGCACAATTAATTAACTTTTCTGTTCGAGAAGCTCTTTCACATCTTACTGAGAGACTGAAGCTGAAGGACTTCTATTTATTCCTATTTACGTCCACATTTTTATATACCCACTTCAGAGTACTCCTCGAGTAACAAATAACCTTTTAAAGCTCTTATGCATGGTTACTTAAGTAGGTAACCAATTCAGTTCGTGGAGCCTTTAGGCTCCATTACTAGTACACGTCTAGTAAAAGCTTTCTAGCCATGTTGGTATTGTACTTTTGCTAAAGGACAGCAAACATCAAAAAAGTATAGAAATAATCAAGTGACTTTTTACCATTTAATTACTTTTTTTGTCTCCAATTATTATAAAATGTTAACTTAGCTATTTCAACGTTTTGTCACGTCACCATGTCACATCGACACTCGCCACGTCGTCACGTTACCACGTCGTATCGTCACTCGTCACGTCGCATCGTCACTCTTTACGTCACCACGTTGCACTGTCACGTTGCCACGTCGCGTCGTCACGTCACGTCGTCAAGACACCAGTGTGTTTCGTTGTAAATACCCTCGACCTTCAGTTCACTAATGATTGCCCCCTGACGAGGAAACAATGAAGTATTCTAAAGGGTGGTTCGGTTCACTAACTTTCCGTCAAAAGTAATTTCATGTTGTAAATATTAGATTTTTATCCTTTACTCAGAATGTTTTATTCGGCTATTAGCTTTGGTAAAGTTGGGCGTGGTTTTGGTTTTACGATGCTCTGTCTGGTATTTTTCTTGAAAGCCCTGGAGGCTTATTTGAAACCATAGATCATCATCATCATCAACCTATACTAGTCCACTGCTGGACGTAGATCTCTCAAAAAACGCGCCATTGAGCTCGGTCTTCGGCTCTTCTCATCCAGTGTCTGCCAGCTACATTTCGCAGATCGTCGCCCCATCTCGCCGGAGGGCGTCCTATACTACGCTTGCCTAAACGTGGTCTCCACTCGAGTATTAGTTTGCTCCAACGATTGTCGGTTGTCGGCAAACATGGCCGGCCCACCAAACCATAGATACTTCTAAATTAATACTTGTTTCAACTGAAAACGCATCGTCGACGGCATCGTCACTTAATATCAGGTGAGATTGCGGTCAAACGTTTGCCAATAATGTATAAAAAAAACACAGCGTTTTGCACACGTTTCCTTGATAGGGTTTACGAGTATTCTGTCAATTTTACTGTTAAACCTTGGTTTAAACCTTAATATACTTGGTTTAAGGTTAATTTAAACTTTTTTGCCTTTGATAACATTTTACATAACTAATGTATTGGCGCTACCCACCAGTGTCACTGGATTTAGCTAGATTCTACGTACAAATAGCTTTATAGTAGTTACGTTATTAGTCACGTAATATCACAAAGATTACTATCGCTAGCGTCACGTACGAAATGTACAAATAGAATGATTGATTGCATCAGTGTGGGAGGGAGAAATGAAAATAGGAATGTTGTATTTTTGTACAAATGCTAGACATACCTATAACTAGTTTTCTTCTAACTTAAGAGCTATGCTCTTGTCGGCGTAATGTATGCATTTCCCGCCAGGTTCCTCCTTTCAGGGCAGCTTCCTTGACGTCCTTATACGACATGACATCTATCTTCGCCTTCACTAGGCTCATGTAGCTAATACGCGGTCTTCCTCTTCCTCTCTTTCCTTCTACCTTCCCTTCAATGATATTTCCGATTAAGCTGTCATGTCGTATAAGGTGTCCAATCATCTTTCTTCTCCTGTTCTCAACAACTTTTATAAGGGCTCTCTCTTCGCTTACTCTACTAACTAGTTTTGGTGAAGTTAAATTTAGTTACAGCGTAGGCTGTACTCAAATAGCCTTTTTTTTCCCACAATCCAACCACTTCTTCGGTCTTCCTTTACCTGCGTATCAGTCACACTCATATTCATAACTTTTTTCGTAACATGATTTTCATCCCTCCTCATTACGTGTCCATACCATGCTAATCTAGCACTCCTCACCTCCTGCAAAACCTTCAAGTAACAAAGGTTCACTGGAACAGAAGTTCCGTTATGAGAGCATAACGGAACCACTGTTACAGTGAATCTCTGTTACAGTTAAAATTGTGTTCGACAAGTAAATTACGTTGTTCAGTTTGTCGATTTAATGACAGCTGATAAATAACAGCTAGGTCACTTGAACAGAAACATTTTTATCGAAAGCATAGAAAAGCAGGTAGATAAACTCTTTATTGATCACAACCTACGTACAATTATAAACTTACAATTGAAGTTAGTGCAAAGACATTATAAAAATCTACCTAAACTCTAGCAAAATTACAAAACAAAGTCAAAATTTCTCAAAGCAGAATTTTTATCTTTCATTATTCTTATCAAGACAATTTAAAAATATTAATCAACTTATTTTGCTGATTGTAACTCTAGACGTAGTTTTGCAAAAAAACAATGTTTTTTAAAATAAAACTAACCAAACAAGCCGATGGCCCACCTGATGTTAAGTGGAACCACTGCATGCATTTCCTCACTGAATACTTATCTTTTCCAATTATCTCGTCATAGAATTTTACTTCAGTTGCGGTCAAACGTTTGTCTATAACTAGTAAAAAAATCCATGACTGTTTGTGGAGTGAGCCAACTGCCCTCGTTACTCTGTGGTTTAATCAACGGTCGCAGATTGCCTGTTCGTTTGACGAGTGTTTTATCGTTAAGAAAATATAGCGAGTTTTACAGGAAAGCCGACAGCAAATTATTCAGTAAAATTCAGCCGTAAATCTACGGAATTCAGTTAGATTTGTAATTTTGTAAATTGATGTTTAATGCAATTTCAGTTTTAGTTTCAATAACCAAGCTAAGTTACTGCCATACTCAGAGGCGTATGTTTAAAGATAATGAATGCTTAGTCTAATAACATCTCTATCAATAATTTTCAATGTGAATAAGTAAAGAATATTGATAAAAATTGATACACGCTGGACCGCTGTGTTAGTGACATGCAGTGCAATTTCGGGCAATTACCTTACTTTTCTTTTGCCGTTTATAGTCGTGGGTAACGAATCTAGCTATAAATACATCTAAGATTTAGGTATATGTTATTTGATTAAGAGAAAAAACGGAACATTTTCGTCAACGAGTTTTCATGCAATAACGAGTTCTCTGTCTTCGTATTTACTTTAGGGAATGCTCTGAATTAAGTCTGAGATACATTTCGTAATGACATGTGTGTTTTAACAAGTTTACTTTTGGAAATGGAATTTAAAACCTTTCGAAATATGCTTTTATTTAAAAAAAAAACTCAATTACGGAACAAACTGGTGATGGCCCTCCTGATGGTAAGCGGTAACCGGTTACTACGGTTACAGTTACTGTAAGCTATCATGTAATATACAAATCTTATTGAAGCTGCGTTTTTTCTATTACACACTTAACGTGGTCAGACTCTATTCTAAAACGTTTTCTAAAATCAGTGCTGGAATACTAGAGACAAAAGCAATCTCTATTAGCTATCTTATCTTATCTCAATTTTACTTCAAAATATCTTCTTACCTTGAAAGTAAACTTGAATATTCTGAACACTAGATGGCGCTATTGTTTCTAAAATAAGATGCATTCTCTTCGAGTAGAGCACAAGCATCGAATAATAGAACTGGTTTATTGTTTCCAGGGATGGATTAAGGTGGGAAACAGGGGGCACGCAATTTGTAAAAGTTCATAAATAAGTTTATCAATTTTTTATAGTGCTTTAAAAAGTAGGTAGGTACCCGAAAACTTCAGAAAAATAGCATGGTAATTTATTCACAAAGAAAATTACGACTAATACAGTATTTATAATATATACAAAATACACATGAAGCAGTTGAGCTATCTACATTCATACATGGTTAGAAAAAAGTATGATCTATGTGAGCTAGAAATGAACTATGACTTAAGTGGGCTACAAATGAGCTTTCGAGAGAGCAAGTGTAGATTAAACAGCCTTTTATAATACTTAACAAACCTTCCTAATGACTACACGCCTCGCAGAAATAACTCTTCATTGAAGTTGCCCCTAGTTATCCTTTCAAAATATGATCCCGTTGCAGCTCTGAGTCCATACCTGCCTCACTCTAATGCTACGCGGTTGATTCTCAAAGAGCCTTCGTTCCTCATGCACGCGCAGTGAAGATGGTCCTCCACTCAGAACATACAATTTATCGCTGAAACCTATCGTTTTACCTTCATCATGTTTTAAGTCAGAAAAAGACGGGTTTTAGGACAAAAAACAAGTGTTCAGCCCTACTAGAAAAATTATCATTTTACAATCGTTCGATAAAAATAAATATCTAAGTACCTAGATCACTGGATTCGCTTCATCTTTATCATCTAAGTTTTCATTAAAGTTATTTTTTTATTTACTATGGTTAAGGGCCAGCAGGGGTATTCCAATCTCAATTGAACTGCAAAGTTTTAAATCATGGTCAGTTCATACTAAATCATAGTTATTCTTTGACTAAATAGTGACATTATGATGTCATTTAATTTGTTTTCGCGCATATTTTGCTGTCAAGTGTCTAAAAAGAATGATCACGTGGTACAAAATCGTACCACGTGACCTGAAGAAATTACACTGGGCAGTGAAATATAACTTGACAGCAAAAGATTGGAAAACGGGGGCAGCATTATAATAAAGGGTTTGTTATTAATTATAACTATTATAATTATAAAGCTCCCGGTAGTAAAATATCAAGGATAATAATGGTAGGATTTCTTTTTTTCAAATATAAAAGTTGTGTAAAAAGTGGGTCCAGATTATTCGTGATTATCCCACTACTATTATAAATGTCAATGTTTAGATCTTTGTGTTTCAATCGCGCTGGAACTACTAGCCCGATATGGATGAAACGTGGAATTCTATCAGCATCTAGTTCCCATATTACAAGCTTTGCTTAGTTTGGGACTAGAGGGCGCCGTGTGAAATGTCCATCAATATTTATTTATTTTATATTATAGTTCGTAACCTGGATTAATACATAGGCTACTTTTCCTGCTTTTTTTTAGTTTATATATTTTTTTATTTTTTTTCGTGGACGAAGTCGCGGGTAACTTCTAGTTTATAATAAATCAGGCTCAACTCGACATTACAATAATATGATTCGCTGAACCGAAAACTATTAGGATAATGTTTGTAAACCTTTCCCTAAGCTTATACCCACCCCTAGACAATGATGGAGGTCGAAGATTTCAGACAAGTAGAAAATGATATCTAATATTCATGAAAAAGGTCTGACAAGTGACGTTTTTGGTACAGACGTCCATTTACGAAACAACTTTACATAATATTTAGTTGTACCTATGTATCATGAAACTCTGTGATTCTTCGTCTTGCTGAGGGTCAGATATGATGATACGCAAAATCCTATATTACACAGGGATATACAAACATACCTACTTAAATTATAAATTTCAAATTTTAAATGTTTGGATGATTGGGACGCGGACAAAGTCGCGGATGGAAGCTAGTTATCCTATCCTACTATCCTATCCTACTAATATTATAAATGCGAAAGTTTAGATGTTTGGATGTTTAGTTGTTTGGATGTTTGGATGTTTGTGTTTCAATCACGTCAAAACTATTGAACCAACTTGGATGAAACTTGGCATATATATAGTTCGTAACCTGGATTAACCCATAGACTACTTTTTATTTCGAATAATTAACAGGATCTACAGGATAAAATGAACGAAAAGGATTAGCAGCGCCAATTAGCAAGAGGATTTCATTGTCATGTCATGTCACGTCAGTTTGACAGGGCGTAGTACTACCACTTTGGTCTAACAACTAGCGTTTGACATTCCAGTACGAGTTCGGTGTAATGTCAAGTTTCTCAAAGAAGTATCCGCTCGGTACACGCACAGATAATATAATTTACACGGAAACGGTACTCGCGTACGAAGTCGTGGGTAACTGCTAGTATATAATAAAGTAGCCTGTGGCATTTTAAAAATGATCTGAATTAGGGGTTTTTGTTCAAGAACTTTTTCAATTATTTTTGACAAATGCTTACCGCTTTAACACACAACTTATGAAGAGGAAAATTAGATTAAAACAGAGATTTGAGTCACGGTATGAAATACCCGAAAAAAATCCCCGAAGTAAACAAATGAAATAAATGTTAATAAAAGAAATGAAGAGATGTTTGTTTGTTTGAAACGTTCATTAATTTTCTGGAATGCGGCGCGTGATTTAATTTATGAAACACCATTATTCAGGATTATGCTACAAGGAAGATTGAATAAGTTGAAAATTATTAATATAAATATTTTTTTAGACTTTATACAATAGGTACCTAGATTTTGTTAAGATGTTATGTTTGAGCTTCTCACAACACCAACGACACGATGTTTAGACGATACTACACCATAATTCCGTGTTAATTAATTGAATTGAATAAATGAATGAATAAAATAAATTCTTTGGCAAATACTTTACAATTTAATAGAAAACATATTTCTATTACCCGCAAAAGCTCCAATCGCAGCCAGCTATTTCATTTCTGTTCAATACCTCCATCTAATAGCATTGCTACTTCGAGATTTGAAAAGGAATTCGAGACTCACAGCCACACTTTGAGATGTATTTCTAAAGATAATCGATGCTTGAGTCTATTGAAAGCTATGAGAAATCTAACAGAAAAAAAACACAAAATGTAATATTTAGTACATACCTAATGTTTATGGGTTTCAAAGTGTTTACTCTCACGATTACTATTCCCAAAAGAAACACCCTCAACTAATAGGATGAATTTTTCATGATTTGGGCAGAAAGAGATATGCCTCCGTATGCCAATCTTTTGCTGTCAAGTTATATTTCACTGCCCAGTGTAATTTCTTCAGGTCACGTGGTACAATTTTGTACCACGTGATCATTCTTTTTAGACACTTGACAGCAAAATATGCGCGAAAACACATCAAATGACATCATAATGTCACTATTTAGTCACAGAATAACTATGAGTTAGTATGAACTGACCATGATTTAAAACTTTGCAGTTCAACTTTGATTGGCATACCCCTGCTGATCTTTCAAAAAGTATTTTTATCTGAAAAAGTTTCAAACATCTGAAATCTGCACAAAACGTTCCAAAAAGGTTAAAAAAAACTGTGGCAGTTATTTATCGCCCAGAAATTTAGGTCGACGCACACCACTTCGTCCGATGGGAACAAAAATAGGGGATGGCACGCAGTTTGGACGTTAGAGACTTTGTTTTTTATCAGACTGCTTCACTATATAGGTAAGTGGTTTATGTGGAGAGTAAGCTATTTTTGTCGGCCTCCCGTGACACAGGCTATACCTACTGCGGGGACCATGAGTAATTTTTAACTCATTTATGTAAAATTTTGTGGTAAAATAAAATTAATTTGTGGAATAGGTGACGAGTGAATTTTTTTATACAACTTAATAATGGAACAAGCCGATGGCCCACCTGATGTTGATTATCAGGTACGTACCTATATGGTAGGTATTTAGATTATTTCATTCTTAGATTTTTATTACTCTAAAGAAAAATAGAGTAACTAAAAAGATTTTGAAAATTTCAAAAGGTGTAGTAGCTACAAACAAGCAGATCCAAAACTACATGTCAATGGCAAATTTTTGCGTTTGAAGTTGGCAATACATGTTAATTTAATTTGTCGAACTGTTCGACCCATGATCATGGCGTATTCAACTGTGCAGAAATATCGGGAACCAATCAAACTCACAAATTAAGGTAAATTTTATTTTATCCCGTTTTTAGTTAAATTTATGTTCATAAACATGACAGTTCCAAAAATTATATGATGTTAGCAGAACCAAAACAAAAAGTACCTATTCAGGTGCAAAACCCCTTTTATATCTACAAAATATCGTTTTTATGTTGCAGTAGACAATCAAATTAAATTGCTTTGTCGACCAAATCAATTAGTTGGAAATGTTAGCACCCGATATACTCGCATGCAAACACCATACGAATAATACCTACAATTTATGGAATGGAAAGTTTATTCGCCACAAAACTTTTATAAATTGTAAACATTGTATTATATTTAATCATTTATTTTGATCAAGCAGTACAACAGTCCAATCAGAAGTGTGCTTACAGGTCTAAGCACAACTTTATTATTCCACTTCTAAAACACCTATGCTGTGTTATATGAAAAAACCTGCCAAGTACCAAAAATCAGTAAAAATTTCAGAGTAGAATTTTATTTTGGTCCAAATATTTACATTCATTTCAGCAGGCCCAGTAAATGGTTGCCGTTGCCTGAAAGCATTCAGTTTTCAGACAGAATAAAATATGCTTCATTACAAACCAGATGTTATTGTTTCAATGAAAATTTACTGCAGTTCATAAAGCCTTAAGGGTGGTATAGTGAAAATTAGCACTTCAGGCGTGCGATTTCAAAATGCTGTCATAAAATTGTCGGAATAAGATTCGAAACCGCACGCATTTCGTCCTGGCGCTTGTGACCACCGCGACGTAAAAAAAATGCGTGAATTAGCAGGTTTTTGAAGATATCTTGTAAACCAAAGATCATTTTGAAAAAACTGATAAGGGACATCGCTCAAGCAACTATAATATATCTAAGTTTAACCCAATAATTAGTGCTGTCTTCGAAATCCAGACACAATCTTAGAAAATTAGATGTAACCTTAGGATTTTTTTTATCGAGAGAATATTTTTATCGTGTTTCGGGATTAAAGCAAAGGTTGCAAATATAATACATTTTCTGTACCTATTTTTACTTTTGATTTATTACTTGTATTTACGGGCTACCATCGAAAAGCAACTTGCTATTTTCACTATACGCGCACCCTTAAATAACGGATCGAAACTTTTAATTACTTTTTGTTTTAACCAAAATGATAAAATACTGTTGCCAATCCCTGTCTTTTTGTTCACATTCTACCTTTACCATCAGTTCTCAGTTCAGTTCCGTGCTGTGAGTCATGGGTTCGATGCCCACTGAGAACAACAATTTATGCGTGGCAAACTTGAATGTTTGTTCTACGTCTGGATGTTACTATGTATTTATAAGTATGTTTTTACAAAACAGTATATAAAGTATTCTATCAGGCAATGAAGTTTCAATAATTTTAAGCTTTGCTTAGTTTGGGACTAGAGGGCGTTGTGTGTAAAGTCCACGAATATTTATTTATTAGTTGAAGCCATACTATGAATATCAGTGAAGATAAACACCCATTATTCCCTAACTGCATAGCAAACAGAGTGTAGTTTTCAACGAGAAAACACAATTCATATACATGAGACCGGAAATTGTTCGGGCACCATATCCGGTCTGAAGCAAAACCTGCATTAGGTAAGCATACCGGTGGACAAGCGTACTTTTTTTTTATACAATATAGACAAGCGTTTGACCGCAATCTCACCTGATGGTAAGTGACAATGCGGTCGACGATGTAGCACATTTGCCTAGAAGAAACTCGAGCGTAAAATTAAAATGTTGAGCTTACGGTAGCCCAAATATTTAGGTCCAATGTATCTTTGGTAAAAAAATTGGATGAAAATTGGACGAATTCATCAAAATGAATTGTGGAGTGATTCTCTAATTCCGATAAGAGAATCTGACAAATTACAATCAAATTTTATTTAGCGACTGGCTAATACGGGTGGTATCTAAAACATTTTTAACAAGGCAAGAGCGATGTAAAAATTTCATGCGAACATCAGGAACTCAAACAACAAGGCAACAAATTATTTTTAATTTCTAAAACCACATACGACAGCAGCGTACATTTGGTCCATCATAAAATATGCACGAAAATGGCAATTCCGTGTTTGTGTGTCATACAGACACAACCATTAGTGGATCCAGGGGGGCTGGGGAGCTCATGCACTCCTCCTCCCGGAACCTTCGGATCTACTCAACTGGTAAATCCAGGACCTTTTAGAGAAAACTCAGACGAGCTAATTACCAACTGAGCTGTAGCAGGCGTAGTTAATGATGCCTTCCTTCCTGCCTTCCGGGTCATGGGTCGTGGGCTCGATCCCTACAGTGAGAACAGACTTGTGTGGGTTTGTCATACAGGTTTGTTCTGTGTCTGGGTGTTACTTATGTTTTAAGTATTATATTCCAGCAGCAATCTTGTTCCCATATTACAAGCTTTGCTTAGTCTAGGACTTAAGGGCGTTGTGTAAAATGTCCATGAATATTTATTTGTTTTTAGAATCAAACATTTTGGTACCTAGATAAAAGTAAATTACTATGTGGGATTCATTTGTTTGAAAAATTATTTACATAATTATTTAGGTGATTTAAATACAGCGATTAGGGCCACTTAGTCCCGCCAGAAGCATCTTATTATTAATGTAAAGGGGAAAATTACAAAACAAATGTTCAGGCTAAAAAAAATCTAAATATTTGAACAATTTTTTTTTAAATCCAAAGTTTAATGAAACCATTTTAATTTTGAATGAACTAGCTAAGTATATTCATTATTTTGTTTCTATTTGGTCGGAGAAAATTATTATTTTTTCGGAAGAGTTATTGTTGTTTGTTTGACTCCGATACGAGACTTTACCTTTTTATTATTCCACGGACTAAAAATAAAAACAGATGCGACAACTATTGTGCGCAATATTTTGCCTAATCACAGCCTCCGTGCCCTGACTGCCAATCGAAGCATTAACACTGAACAAATGTATCTAAACCCCAATTCTTCTATAAAAGGAGTTCAAATAAAGTTTTGATCGCATCTCGATGGCATAAGTCAAAAGGCCAAAAATTGTAGTAGTTAAAAATTTGGATGGGTGACCGCTAATGGTATTTACATCTGAGCGCTTCCGTGCTGCGGAGGGCACGTTAAACCGTTGATCCCGGCTCTGTCATTAACCTACGTCTACTAACCTACCTATGACTGGGTGTTACTATGTATTATAAGTATGTATTTACAAAAAAAAAGTATATAAGTATTCTATCAGCATCTAGTTCCCATATTACAAGCTTTGCTTGGTTTGGGACTAGAGGGCGTCGTGTGAAAATGTCCATGAATATTTATAAAAAAAAAACCTACGGCGGAGATCAGCGGACCTAAAACACTCCGTCACCAGAGTTAGCTACTAATGCATATGCACAAACGAATGTTGTAAAAAAAGTTCAGTCACTTTCGTTCAATATTTAAATTAGTCGGTGAATTGCCCTCCAAACAAATGGATCGAGCTGAAATACTAAGCATGGTGTGGTTTGAATTTTTATAGTTCAATGCGGTTCGATTTACATTTTAATAGTCAAAATGGCTTACTATCGGCACTTGTGCTGCTTGCAAATTTTTTTATTTTGTGATAAAACTACATTTTGTTCACAGATGAACAAAAATTACAGAATTACACATGCAATTTCAGTGCGAAGTCAATTATGTTTTATTCAGTACAATCACAAGGATCATTTAGAATTGTCTTAAATAGGTACTAGGTGATTCTAGGTGCTAGTTTCTCGCAACCAGAGCCTAATGACCTAATAACCAGAGCCTAAATTAAATGCTGAAGTTTCAGTGTAGTACCATTTGTGCTGCTGTATACTGCGCTGTGTAACTACCGCTACTCGCCACTGCACTGTACTTAAAAGTGTGTAAATTAGTTCTCAGTAAGTCGACTCGTTTTGTTTCACTTTCTATTAGTAGTGTGTTTTTTTTCTGCATTCCCCTAGTTATATTATATGACTTTCCGGCAATTGTAAACTATTTCCAGCAACAGTGTTTAGTGAACTTACTGTAATCAATAGAATTAATTTGTCTATCGTAAAACGACTTTCTGTTGGCCATATATAATTTAGCAACCACAGATGTTATAAAAAAATCACAACTTCAATTTTGCAGAGAAATGAAACAATACATTTGGTTTATGATCGAAAAAACTCTGCAAATCCTTAAAAAACATCATAATAATGTAAGGATTTTTTAAATTGCTTGCCGAAATTTCAATGTTTTTTCTATAGAGTGAATTCACGAAATTATTATTTTGACTCAAATATAGATACGAAGGGTCAGACGTGGTAATTTGGTCCCTTCTGCCCCCAATTATTTTTCACGATGTCCAAAGATATTAAAATTCGTGAATTGTGATATTCACTGGAATATATTATTATTCACAAAGAAAATTACAGCTAAGTAATACAGTATTTATAAAATACCCATGAAACGGTTGAGCTTTCTGCAGACCGTTACAAATCATATTGGTCTCTTCTGTATTATGAATTGCAATACAGAATGCATAATATTCATAAAATAAATATTAGTACAAAAATATCTAGTAATTTTGGGTATTGTGTTTAAGGGCTCAATTCTACTAATTTACGATGATTGAGGTTCTACTCTGTTCCAACATCGATCGATATATTTTTTGACGGCTATGTATGAGAATCTCTACTCAAATCTATGTCAGAGTTCTTTACAAGAGCCATTTTTAAATATTTTTTGTGTAATAGGTACTTTTTTTATCCATTATTTTTCTTGGAATCAGACAAGGTAACCTCCAGACGACAAAGCACGATAAAACAACAGGAAATACGAAATAAAATCACAGCAAACACCATAACCACACAACCTGTCACATTACTTCCCGCATAAATCAGGGTTGCCAGCACCAAATTTTGTATTATCGAGTCATAAAATAAAATGAAAATGTCACTACCCGCGAGTGATTCTAAAAATAACCCCAAATAAATCGTTGAAATTGATACAGGTTTATCTGAAGCTGAAAGATAAAAAACCGAAAGAGCCTTTATTAGTAAATAATACTTCTATCTCTGTAAAATTATTTTCGATAGCATTCAAGAGATAATCATTGAATAGGTTCGTTGCAAATGGCAATAAAATATAAAAATAAGACTGTTATTTTTCCCAAATAATCTTTATTATCTGTTAAAATACGTAGGTACTTCAAAAGTGTCGTCAAATAAAATATGTCTGAAAAATAATAAAATAAAACTATTGAGAAATCCGTGGGTTCATTCTGCAATGCAAACCCTTTTCAAGAGTTATCAGTTCATTCTTATAAAATGAAACTTTACTTTCTTTGAATTACCTATCTATTTGCATCAGTCTGCAGAGATAGCTCAACAATTGTGTATTTTGTAAATACTGTATCACATGTAATTCTCTTTGTGAACTTTACCTTCTCTTTCTTTGAAAGAAGGTTAGAAATAATTGTCTTTGAACAGTCTCTAAACTAGTGCCAAGGGACCCGTTACATAAATACATGTTACTCGTAGCCCTGAAAAAGGGGTTTGGTTATCTGAGAAGAAAACGTACGTATAATGTGTGGGGTGTGTAATAATGAACCTAACGTGTTTTTTTTTTGCTATTAATTTAGGTATTTAGTTTTTCAATTTCCCATATTGTTTGATCGCGTAATCACGTTCTTTTAGAACAATGTCTAAAATATTTACGTTTAAGTACTGTGATCAAAGCCGTCAACTAGTAGTTAATTATGAAAGAACAATTGTTCTTTAGTACGTACGACCTACGCACGTAGTTACAATGATATTCAAATAAATTCAAAGAACAGACATTAATAGGTAGGTGCTTTGTTCATCACGTGAGTAAAGAAAGCTATTCTAAGAAGAGATATAAAATAATGGTTTACTTTAATATCTTATTATACAGGGTGATAAATTACACATGGCTTAAACAAAGTGTGGAGACGAGAGAAGTCAAAGTTCATCGAGTGGTACCCCATGCTCTATCAATTTGATTTGAAATCGTTTATAGATATTACATTTTTCACCAATTTAGATTAGATTTCTTGTTGCATAAGTCTTCTTAGTTTTGATTGAAGAATGAATCAACCTGTATTAATATTTTTTTAAAAAAAGCTAAGACATAAGAATGTAAATTCTTAAGATCATTGTGAATTCCTACTAAATAGAAAAACCACGTTTTAACATTTCTTGCGTAAAAGTTTTTCCAGTCAACTTTTTAGTATTGAAGAGGTGTAGCCCGTTTTTTTTCATGTTTATTTATTCCTTTGAAACCTTCTGGCCCTTAAGTGCTGTAATTCAGACGTTTCAGCCCTTTATTATTTAGTTTAAGAACTCTTGAGGTTATTGGCATCTTAAGATTTCAAGATGGCTGCTGAATAAAATAGTTAGAACACTTTGAAACACTTAAGTTTGGTGTTTTTAGGTTTATTAAACGTTTCAAAGTGAATTTTAGATTATTGAAAAAAGTTTTTAACTTTTACTAAAATTAAGTCTATGAAGTCAAATAACTTCAAGCTCATTAAACAAGATGAGTGGCATTCGGAGACTTGCAGACGTAATCTGTGTTCACACTGTAACGACACGATACACGATATCGTGGAGCATTTAGAAATAGTCGCTTTCACACTGCATTGATTACAAATATATTTTTGATAAATCATTAAAACAAAAGACAAAAAGTCCGATCTGTCTCCTTTTTCCGACAAGGTGACAGATGAAACTGTTAAATAATTAAATTTCCGTTCTGTCCCCATGTTAGTGACAAGAGGACAGATCGTACTTTTTTATCCCAACTGTCTCCCAATTAAAAAAACCAATAAATACGTACACTAATGTAAATAAACACATTCAGTCATGACTTGACGTATCGTGGTCTTTAGGTGTTTAGGGGTTCCGTTTGATAGATTCAATAACTCTTGCTCCGTCGTAATACGGTCTATATTTGACTAACCAGCGCTAAAGTACCTCTAACAACTACAAATGAAAGCAAAATACTCTGAGGAAATCACTTTTATAGTAGTTTTAAACATAAACTACCCTTTGTCATCATGACAAATGTCATAAGTTTTATTTCAAAAAACATGTCTGGCACATTAGCATGACTGCATGTAAACCAAACATCAAAAGTTTTCAAACCGAAAGTACCTAACTTTGGTTAGTATAACTGCTGGCTAGCACCTGGGACTCTAACTTCACCCGTATGTACTAGTATGCAATCGCATTTTGTAGGTGGAACGTTTCGGTTTGGTGCGAAGTTAATAAAAACGTGTTTTTTATTAGTTTCTGCGTTTCCTGGGTCATTGAAACTATAGTTTTGCAATAGTGGTATAATCATGTTCTACTACTCAGTATTCGATTAAAACTGTACATAGGTTTTGATCAATAAAGAGTTTGTATCTGTGTCTAACCATTGGTCAAAATGTTAAACGTCAGATTACGAAATCAAAAATTTTCTGGTGAACATTAGGTATTATTTTACTAACCAAGATGATGATATGTATGGACTTTATTGTCCCATCCGCCTTCCTAGGATGACAGATGGGACAAAAAAAGTGACAGATGAATCTAAAAATTTAAAAAGTCCGATCAGTGCCCCGTTGGTGACAGGGAGATAGATTGGACTTTTTTGTTCCAACTGTCCCCCAATAAAAAAAAACAGCGTCCGGAGCCACTTTTTACTAATTTTCTTATGAACAGTATTTTGCACGCGATAAACGTGATCGTGGCTTGGTAGTAAGGGCTGACCCTAACACATTACGGGTCTAGCTCTAAATATATTTTGGCGGTGACAAAATGACGTATAAGTTATAATGAAAAATAGCAGAGCAGACTCATGTTTGTCTCTCGGGCTTGATACGTGAAACTCAATTATTATTATGCTAATGTATTTAGTGAGATGTTTGAAGTTAATTATTATTTTAATAATGTAATTTAAGGCAAAGTTCACTTTATGTTGAAAGCCTTTGATCAAACCCCTTTCAAAATTAAACTAAGGTAACGGCACCTGTTTCCGTGGTATTTTCACTAAAACTCGAAAGGATATCAAATATTAAGCATTTACTGTACCTTTCTGAAGGTTCGGTTTCTCATATCAGAAGCTCTAGTGTTTTTACTTTCGGAAACTACTTAAGTTTTGACGGTCCGACCTATATTTTTATTTGAAATGAAATAAAATGTAAATCAAGTCGTAATCGCCCGATTCCGAGGCAAAAATCCGTATTCCGTGGTATTTGGTACCTAATTGCGTGGTATGAAAAATGTATACCAAACGACAGTAACAAACTGATAAAATAATGTTACAAAGATTAACTTGATTGTTCTTTAGGAATACAGGTCACTTTTGGTGGTAGTGCTATTATTATTTAATAAATGCTATTAATATTATAAATGTAAAAGTTTTTAAATACCTCTTTGGATGTTTGTAACTCAACCTCTCACACGTCAGCGGTATCAACTTGGCTAATATCTTCCTTCTGTGATTGCAAACCCGGATATATACACAAAGTGCTGATAACGGGAAAATCTCCCCGTGTGATAAGTTAAAAAAATACTTTTACTGTTTCCTAAGCACACACACACACATACACACACACATTACACATTATTAACATTATTATAGTATTCCACATTATAAATACGACATTTCGCGAAGAATTAAAACCAAGCGTGCAAATGGTACAAATATCAGCGCAAGACTAAAGCGTGGTCGACACGTGCAATGCAAATGAGTGTCGGTGCCGACAAAGGAAACACCGCCAAAGACGCCGGCGGCGCGTCAAAGACACCGCCGCCACGCGTCGCTTCGAGGCGGTGCCTTTGACACTTTTGTCACTCGTGCCGCCGCCCTCCACAGTGCGATTCGAAAGGCGGCTTTGCTTTGACGGCATTTACAAAGAGTGTCGCCCAACCTACAGCTGTGGAGACTAAAAAATCATGTTTCCTAATTTCCAGTACCTACTAAAAGCCAAAATTTTTTATATACCTATCATTCTTAATGTTAGCTGATGCCAAATTGTTAAAACTTTTGTTAAAGATTAACTTCTTAATAAAACATGCAGCCAAATGTGTGGTAAATAAATATTTTTGTAACATAATTTTCTATACAACCAATAAACAAAATACATAAGTAGGGTACTTTTGATGTGTTATAACTAGTAAAAATTATTAAAAAGTATACCTCGAAATAAGGTTTTAGTCTCAATCAACTATTTAATTTGTCAAAACTATCGTTAAAATCACAAAAACCTAATCTCAGTTTGTGAAATTCAAAAATAAAAATAGGTCATTCAAATTGCTATTCCGCGGTATATTTTTCACATACCTCAGAATTAGGTACTAGGTGAAATATTTGACCCCTAATGCCGTGGTTTTTTCAATATGTAATTTTACCTCATTATAATTAAAAAACCACTTAAACATGTATTACATACGGTAAAGAATATACTTCTTTCGAAAATTTAACACTAAAAATCATTACCTAGAACAGAAAAAAATCATAATAACCCTTATTTAAAAAATGCTTGCTACTCTCGTGCACAGAGACAAAAATGTATGGAGAGTGCACTTGGACCAGCTACCGCTGCAAATTTAGCCAATTATTTTGGAATGTAAGCCCGTTCTAAGTCTCGTTTTAAGATTTATATATAAAAAAATATATTTCCTAATAACAAATAACTTTTGCAACAAAAAATAACCTAACAATCAGAAGTAAATGCTGTTTTTCTAAATACCACGGAGAAAGGTGCCACTTTTGGAATACCACGGATTTGGGTGCCTTTACCTTAACACTATTTATTTTTGGGTCAAAGTATTTAAGCACCCTCGTGTTTTGCAGGTTAATTTAGTTAGCGAAACCCTAAAGTTAAGCGCCTACTGGGTCAGAATCGGAGCGTACGCTGCGCACGAGGCGTCGCGCGTCCGTCTCTAGCGCAAATATGCTGATCCAGTGCACGCTGTAATATAGAAAAGATTACGAGCAACATATCCTTTCGGACCGTACGCTCTGATTCCAACCCAGTGGACGCGTAGCTTAAGTAAGCAATACCAACCACTCCAAACGATACCAATACATACTTACACACGTACTTTTATATTATATATAAATTTATATAGAAAATACGTCATTAAATAATTACAATTAGCTACTAAAGCTTAACAATAAATCAGAGAGACACGAAACTTAATCCTCCCCCGCGTATGCAGGGAAGCTATTTTACGTGACGCTTTTCGTATTGTTGGTGCACAAAGTAATAAATTAAAACCTCAGAGATATAATAAACTAGCTTTCTCCCGCGACTTCGTCTGCGTCCCGTTCGATCCTGTGTATTTCCCGGTATAAAAAGTAGCCTAAGTGTTAATCCCAGGTCCATTGTAAAAAGTAAAAATAAAAAATCGCGCGTGTTTCACCAATAATTTGCAAATCTGGCACTATTGCCCCTCTAGCTAATCAATACGCATTTTACCCACGTTCTGACGTTTTGATCGGAAAAATGAGTTTTTACATAATTTTCTCCTACTAGCCAGTCCGTAGTGTATTCTAAAAACCACAATAATATTTTACTAGTGACAGGCGTCACAGCTCAGTCGGTAATAGCTCTGCCTTCCGTGCTGTGGGTCGTGGGTTCGATCCCCACCAAGAACAACAATTTGTGTGTGACAAACATAGATGTTTGTTCTAAGTCTGGGTGTTATGTATCATAAGTATGTATTTAAAAAAAGTATATAGTTCTATCAGCCATCTAGTTCCCATATTACAAGCTTTGCTTAGTTTGAAACTAGAGGGCGTTGTGTGAAATGTCCATGAATATTTATTTGTTTTGTTTACTAGCTATAAATTCTTACTCCAAGGTTGGAGGTTATATCAGTAGCTAATTTAACTGTCGTGACTGCCCGTTAAATATGCCGTTTCCTCAAGCAGTTACTTAACGACCGTAATCATTGAATTACTTGCTTAAGTGGACAAACCTTGGACCTAGAAGAAGAAAATTTATCATAAACCTTCGTTTGTTTCTTGGGCGACTGGACACTGCCTATAACAATACATTGCTTTACTGAGGACGTGCTCTATGATGCATTGAACTGCGTCCATCACTCTGAGATAGAAAGATGTTAGTATCTGTGTCTGTGATTACGCCGGCATCAATACTCTTCAAACCGGAACACAGCAATGCGAGCATCACTGCTCGGCGGTAGAAAGAGGTACGGTGGTATACTTTCTCTGCTCTTTCACTAGAAGCTCTATTACTACTGATTTTATGTACCTTTTTGTAGTAAACAAGCTCTATTAGCAGCTAAAAATGTATATTATGCAATAAAAGTAATGTTTGATAAGTCTTATATAATGTATGCTGTGTCATCCTCTAATTGAAGGAACACAATAGTTTTAAGCCCATTTCCATGACATTTCTGTTGTTATCTTGTCACCTTTGTTGGAAGTTCAATGAATAAAAAAAAAAATACGCATTACGTTATGTCACGGTGCAAGATGAATCTTTTTGAAAAAAGTCTTCATAATTATGATTATTCGTCGTTCTCGTCAAATTACAAACCACTCAAAAGTTCCAAAGTCAAAATCCTCCACCTTATTAAAGGATAACCATAAAATCATTTTACTCGCAAAAAAGCTCGAAACTTTGTTAATTTTCCAAAGTAGCGTGAAATATTAAAAATGTTCGTAACATTGTTTTGGGCGTTTGTACACTGGCCGATGGCGACACCTCACCATACCAACATGTCATCCAACATACTTGAATATTGGTAATGCCTTGCCAACATGTGAAAACGCCTATGACAGCCGACTTGACGCATGACTCGACTATCTACACTATCCCACTAATATTATAAGAGCGAAAGTTTAGATGTTTGTGTTTCAATCACGTCGAAACTACTGAACCAACCTGCCCCCGTATCCGTATCTTTTGCTGTCAAGTTATACTTCACTGCCCAATGTAATTTCTTTAGGTCACGTGGTACAATTTTGTACCACGTGATCATTCTTTTTAGACACTTGACAGCAAAATATACGCGAAAACACATCAAATGACGTCATAATGTCACTATTTAGTCACAGAGTGACTATGAGTTAGTATGAACTGACCATGATTTAAAACTTTGCAGTTCAACTTTGATTGGCATACCCCTGCTGGACTAACACATAGGCTGGGTACTCTTTCCCGAATAATTAACAGGACCTATAGGATAAAATTAACGAATGGAATTAGCAGCGCCAATTGACACAAGGACGACGTCACGTGACTTGCTTCAGAGGACCTAGTTGGTGTATAAAGCAGTCAAACATGTAAGTAAAAGATGTAACGTTTGACACGCGAGTACGGACACGGTGCAATATGAAAATTCTCAAAAAAGCCGTCCTTAGTAAATGGTACGTACGAACTCGCGGGTTACTTTCAAACTATTCACTTGGGACTGACATAATTATATGTCGAAATGTCAGGGGCCCGATCGCAATCTCAAAGTTGAACTGCAAAGTTTTAAATCATGGTCGGTTCATACTACCTGTTATTCTGTGACTAAATACTCTAAATAGTGACATTTTGACTCAGAACAATAATGTTCCGAGCTTTATGGTGTCATTTGATTTCTTCTTCTTCTTGTTTACGCGCATGTTTTGCTGTCAAGTGTCTAAAAAGAATGATCACGTGGTACAAAATTGTACCACGTGACCTGAAGAAATTACACTGAGCAGTGAAATATAACTTGACAGCAAAAGATTGGAATAGGGAGGCAGAGAAATATACGACAGCTCTCCGATGATATCGTGTAAATGTCGTGTCGTGTCGGAGGCAGTGTAACTACAGCATTTTGTGGGCGATGTTTTTAATTTACTTTTTGCTGACCACTCGCAGTTTGGAAAATAATTTTATATTGTTTGACGTGTTGCTAGATTTTTTGCTTCTATGTTGTGTTGTTTTAGTTTTTCTTTGTTAGATAGCTTTAAAATAATATAAAAAAGTAAGTAGTCAGCCCCCGTATTTCAATCTTTTGCTGTCATGTTATATTTCACTGCGCAGTGTAATTTCTTCAGGTCACGTGGTACAATTTTGTACCACGTGATCATTCTTTTTAGACACTTGACAGAAAAATATGCGCAAACCAATTAAATGACATCATATTGTCATTATTTAGTCACAGAATAACTATGAGTTAGTATGAACTGACCATGATTTAAAACTTTGCAGTTCAAATTTGCAGTTCAACTGAGATTGGAATACCCCTGCAGGTCAATTCCTTCTTTTACACTTCTTAAAGTTACGTTTAGGTGGAAGAGGAATTATTCTATTAATGCTCTAAAATTGTACCTTTCGCTTTATTTCTATTTCTTGTTTTTAGTTTTTGATTTATATTTGATTTTTCTTTCCTCGACATCTGAGCCCGTTTCTCTTCGTGTGTAGAATTAGCATTTCCAAGTGCTTCTGTGTTTCCTTACATTTCATGTTCGTATGCGACTGTCTTCAACAATTTATTCTGAGATTAAACTCAGCCGCACTCAGTGACCTCCATTTAGATATATTATATATATTAAATATACAAAAAACCGCATTTACGAGTTTGACTAGAAATATAAAATTTTCATTTAGAAGTTAATTTGTACAACGGTATTATTTACAAGCTTTTTTTTAAACCTCCAACGCAAAACGACGGGGTGTTAAAAGTTTGACGTGTCTGTGTGTATGTGTGTTGTGTGTCTGTCTGAGGCAACGTAGCTCCCGAAGTGTCCAGAACAGATGAACCAATTTTGATTTTGTTTTTGGTTTGAAAGTTGAATTAGTCGGGAGTGTTCTTAGCTATGTTTGATGAAAATCGGTCCAAGATTCGGGGTTTTTTTTCAATTTTTAATTTAATTACTTGTTTTGTTAGACGTTTTAACAGTTTTATACTGTATCCAAGTATTTACCGATGGTAGTACCCAGGCATAGTAGATTGTCTGCTTACCGCTAAATCTTAGTAAATTACATTTGTTCCGTAGACATCAAAAATAATATTTTAAAAAATAGGACTTACATAAATACAAATGTAATTATTATCCTTGAGTAAGACCACTCTGATATTTATCACAAGATTAGTACAAACCCAGGTCGGGGCAAGTTTCAGGCGTGTTTGTATATCATTATCTAGATAGGTAGCCTAGGTCCAATTAGCATATTAATTTAACGCCTAGGTACTTACTTAAACATGAGAGAAACCTTGAACTCCATACTAAAATAATCGTTGAGTGTAATAGAATCTGTCTAGTTAGTTTTACAAGTATTTTTCATACGATTTTAAAATCAAAATTATAAACTTTTTCATAAAATGTAATACCTATATGCATTTGGAACTACATTTTTGTTCAATATGAATTGTCCAAGATTGAACTTCTACAGGCTATTGTAACGCTCCCCCCCCCTAACTAACCTAGATTAACCTAATTTTTTTATTTTATTTATTTCTAACTGACTACCTACTAAGTGAGAGATAATAACTAAAAGACTATAAGAGAGATATAGATATTAACCTAAGAGAGAAATGAACCTAAGTCAATTTAAACTAATATTAACTACGTTGCTTTACTTTAATCTTATGACTTACAACTAACTTAATAACTAACTTATTCTAATGGCCTTGTGATCGTATAGTGGTTGTGATTAGGACGCCTACTATTATGAACCGATAGGAACTCAGATACTTTAAAGGAATTATGATGAGATCTCTTTAGCTAACCTATGAATCTACCTAATATGAAAGTAACGTTTTCCTATCTACACTAATCTTTATTATATATCTAATCGTTGCTAATAAGAGTAAACCGTAGGAAGAAGTTTAGTTAATCGCGAGGGTTATTCCTACTATTGTAGCCTGATAAATAAAATATAATAAGTTAATTAAAAGATACATATTATGTAAATTCTAGATAATTAAGGCAACAGAAGTTGTCTTAAGTAGGTACGGCTCATTATCAATGAGATCCTTTCATGAATCTTATATAGAATGGAAGACCTAAACCTCAATTGTTTTATCAAGTACTAGCTTTAGGAAGAAATACATGTTCGGAATTGTAAAATATTTAGCTTTGCTGAAATACACGTAAATAGAAAAGCCATATTTCCTTCAGTAGGAAACTACTTATAAAAATTAATATCAAATATATAAAATGACTCTAAAGTCTCAGAATATAAGTTTATTATAACTTTGTTACTAGAATGATGTTAAATTGTGTACTATGAAGCTAATGTATTTACAATAGTATGTATTTACATTAGAGTGACGCTCCTCCATATAGAATGATTCTAAAGTCTCAGAATATAAGTTTATTATACTTTGTTACTAGAATGATGTTAGATTGTGTACTATGAAGCTAATGTATTTACAATAGTATGTATCTACATTAGAGTGACGCTCCTCCATCCGCGCCATCTAGTGATTTTCGACACCAGACTACGAATACATATTATTCACATGTATTCGTAATAAATCCCCTCTTCACAGTACACTAGACTTTAGCGGATGTGTGATTAAGAATAGGGGAATGAGTAAAATCTATTTTTACTATTTCACTAAACTGAATCCAACATCAGTGCTACTATGGATTAACAAAGATCATGAAACTAAATTATCTTTAAATAACTTTAGTTACTCAAAGCCAAGATAGATCCATGCAATTTTATGCTGCAGTTAAAAGGCAGCTTGTTAGAGAACCACTTCTAACATCTGAATCTAAATTTAAGTAACCTTCCTAGTTCATGGTTCACTCAAACCAATCTTTCTAGATAGCTACGACAAAGCCAAGATAAAAGCAATAGAAGTAGATAAGGTCAGTCACATAGCTAATATAAAGTAACCCTAGCTAGAATCGGCCTAGGGTACTTCGACAACGGAAATGTCTAGCTTGACCACATATACTTCATGTAAATTAATAGGTATCGGACTAGATAGAATAAATCATAGACTCTTTGTAGGTAGTTATCATCCCTTTTCCATAAGTTCAGAATAACCACGAGACACGCGCTCTAGAGTAAGATAAATAGTATCTGTACAGACCTTAAAACATTTGAGAATGACTTTTCCTTATAGCTTCTCCTTCAAGCACATAGTTTGAGGAAACCAATCAGACAGGTCAGTAAAAGACAAAAGGTTGAAGTTAAATGTCACTATAAAACAAATAGTCAATGCAAGACTACTGGACAAGTAGGAATAAAGATTCCTTTTAATTTTAATAAATACTTTACTGAATTTGAAAGATATAAGAGAGAGCTACTCAAGCTGTCTCAATGGCACAATAAATATTACCACAAGAATAATAAGTGACTTCACTATGATTAAATTCAAAGTTGAACAATAAAAGTAATTTGATAAAATTAATCTGATATGGTAGGTAAGACTATCTATTGTAGTGTATGCATCTGTTCTAATCCAGACTTAATATCCGAAGGTAAAATAAGGTAAAGTTAGGTTAAGTTGTAAAAGCTTAAGTTTCTAAAATCATAAGGTTCAAAGTCTGAAATTCAAACTAGAGGTTAAAATCCTAAGGTCTTAAAGGTAAAAAGGGTTTAAAGTCTAAAGCTTAAAAGTCGCAGATGTTTCTAAAATTCGAATTTGTCAAATATTCAAAGTCGCTATCGCTTAACACATAGGATATAAGACGCTGTTCTACAATGTAGTATGTACTTATCTAACTATAGCTCGTCTTATAAATAGGTATGTATTATGAGGGTAAGTACATAGAAGTAGTCGTAGCTAAGTATTGATCCTATCTACTAGTGTATGTAAAAGTAAGTAAAATAAGTAAGAATATGTAATTAAGGCATTAAAATAAACTTCTAGGAAAATAGCTGTACTATCAAGGTAGTAAGTATGTAAGGACAAGTGTAGTATGTAAATATATAACTACAATAATTTTCCTTACTTCCATTGTTGAACGCAATATTAATTGAACGCTCATACTATGAAATATAAAACAAGTAATAAGAAACACTAAAAATAACACACAACATCTCAGGCAAATCAAATAAAGAGGTACACTCACATTAGGAAAACATAAAACACAACATTTCATTTAACCAATTAGGTACACATATACACAGTCAAGATTCTGTAAAATGCAGGTATTTGAAAATATAAAATCCCTCGAGTTAATCCACATTGAATCTTCATCTGGAACAAATGCTAGAACCTAGGGAATCCTAACTCTGTAACCTCTCCCCCCCAGATCTCTTTCTTCTTGCTCCAGAACGTCAGGAAGTTTTATTCCCTACAAGATCCTGTTTGCTGTGAACCTAAGGAGAAATAACATCTAAAATCTAACTCACTAAAATAGTGCTGTAAACGCAGGTTTCATCTTTAAGTGAAAGGTTATTTATCGGATAATATAACTTGAATCGAACAAGATTACAATTATCCTAGAATTCCTCTGCCATTTTTGTACTTGCTGCTTGAACTAGATGTTTGCCCAGAACATGTATCGAGCAAGCTTGTACATTAATTTTCTATTCTAAAGATCCTGAAACAAACACACACTTATAATTCAAAGACTTACCTTGAATTCCTTCATGACGGAAACCAATCATGAATCTCGTACTATGTGGCTTTACCTTTCTCCCTACAGCTAATGCAAACCTATCCTACTTAAATACCTAGCCACATTTCCTATATCCATCAAGATGGAAACCTTTCTTGATATACGCACAAGATAACGCATGCTACCTTCCTATAGCTAAAACCCGCCTTATCCTATTGTGTACCTATCTTCCCCCTATTCTAGTTAGATGTGTAAAATAGAGCAAAACTAGAAGCAAGCTTCACATTTACATTTAATTGCGATTGTCATCCATCTTAGTGCAATGATGGATTACCTAAATATTCTAAAAAGGGAATGCAAGATAGTAAGTCTCGGCTTTGTCCTATCCCTATAACTGTGTGCGTGTTTATCAGTCCAGTGGATTGGGTGGGACGTCAAAACGGACCAGGGACAATATTTTAGTGTGTGTATTATATACATATATAAATAGGATCAAGACAAGTCTTCCATTACTCAGAGAGCGTGTGTGCCATACTGGCAGATTCACTTCACGACAATCCACACAACTGAGCTCAAGAATACTTGAAATGAGGGTCTGCGCTATTAGCAATCAAGTACTAATAACGTCCAGCTCGACCCAAAGGTACTGGACCTACCAAATAAAAGGCTTCAGTAATGTCACCGTTAGGTTTTCCAGCCTTTACCAGATAAACCTCTGGATTTCTAATGAAGCTAAGGTGTAATCTACTTTATTCTATATTGAAATAATTATTAAACCAAGAGCGTCTACTCGAAATAGTAGAATTTATTGCATGCATTATAAAGAAAATTAATGAATTAAGAAACTTTCAAAACATAACAAAATAATTAATGAATTTAAATTAAACCAATTAATCTCTATATTACACCTTGTTAGGTACTTACCAGGGTTTGTCACTGCCTAACCAAAGGAAAATTAAAGAAAATATTTAAGTTAACACCGAATTTAACCCCTATCACTTCTAGCTGTAAAGAGAAATCTTCCTATAGCATCTGCTTGACTCACTTCTAAATGCAAGATATCAGTCAGTCAGTCCCGCACAATGGTTTAGCAATCCTAGTTTGCTACAAGACATGTGCAATGAACCCAGGTCCATTTTGGTCCGACTGTCTGATCCTTGCCCACTAAAAATAGCATCTGCTTGAACCTAGCTACTTCTTACTCCTCTGAAATTCTCAAAATTAATGACCCCCATTTACAATTTGTACGCCTTTTTATAAGCTTTGCTTCCGTGCGTCACAAAGCCACTGCCTACTTCATAGTTAGTATGCGATCCCCGTCTGTTTAGTTGCCTGCCAATTCGCTGCCTCCCGAATCACCGCCGACTCAAAACGATGCCTACCATTTCGTATCAAAACAACTTTTTATGATGGGTGCCATTCGTCCGGCATCCAAATATACCCCCAGATATAACTCAATGTATACCTAAGTTGGTTCATATAGTCTATAATAGTATTGTTCTTTTTGGATGTTTCTTTTGGTTCTAGACCGTTTTCTGAATGAAAGATGGTGTCTAAAGACACTAATAGCTTGTATCTACTCTCCTTGAAAATATCTACATTCTACGTTACGTTTTTCATACTGTATTTATCAAAATTCCCTACTGTGTCGCAATAAAGAAGCCGACCTTTATGAGATTCTGAACATAGATAGTTTAAAGCATTTACTACCAATTTATTCAGTTTCCAACTCTCAAATGTACCTAGATCTATCAATCTGATAGCCTATTTTGGGAGGGAAACCGCCTGACATTTTTATGAGAGCAATTCGCAAATGTCATTGCGATTAAACTTGTAAATGAATTATTACTAAGTAGATGTAATTTAACTGCTACAATTATGTATACCTTCTATTATATTGAACTTTTCTAGATAAACTCGTCTAGTTAATATTATTCATTCTTTATACTATGAAGTTAACGGTTGCTACAGATTCAGTATGTCACACTGAAGATAGTTTCATCGTCCGATGAAAATTGACCGAATCTAGCTAAATTAAGGTTAAATTAACTAAATAATTTGTGGGATACCCAAGGAACACGGACAGTCTTTCTGGACCGTTACACTATGATGTTGATATGACTTGTATTGTGTAAAAGCACTCACATTAATTATTTCGTAGCAAAAGCGTAGCACTGCCGTAGCAGATGCGTAGCTCCGTAGCACCATGACATGAGGTTTTATTTTCTAGAACAGCATTTTTCACCGATTTAAGGCTTTGACTTCATATGAAAGCATGCTTTGTTATTAGTGACAAGTTTGATAACAATAACAGAAGTGTAAGTCATATTACTAAACGCTTCCGATTGGTACTGATTTGGATCAGTTGAGCTATCTATAAATCGTTTGCAACGGTGTGTAGATAGCTCAACTCGTCGCCGTAGAGCGAAAAGTCACTAACTCGCTTTTTGGCCTTTTGAGATACGGGGCTTTGAAGTTTTACAAAAGAAAAAAAATCATAACTTCTTTTTAGTATAAGATATTTCATATTTTAAGGTCTCATTTCTTAGAAAAAGTATGAAAGATTATGTTAAAATTACAAAAATAAATAAAAGGTTCATTTTTTTCAGAGATTATGATGAAAAACTAAATTAGTTATTTTTTCCCCTAAAATATTTTACCACAGTTTTAGTTATTGAGTTGTAAAATGGAGATGGTGAGTTTTCGCCCACATTTTGGAAGATAATAACTTCATTTAGTTAGAATGAAACTATGGTTTTGGAGGTTGAAAAGGTGTTTCAATAAAATACCTAACTACTATTTTTTAATTTCAGTTAATTTTATTAGATTATGAAGACGAACAAATGAGTATTTAAAAAACAGTATCAATATCTCTAAGTTTTATATAAAAAAAACATACCTTCCATACAAAAACAGACCCAAATAAGCACTTCTGACATGATCTTCAGAAAAAGCTAGTGTTAAATGACATTTTAAGCAAATCAAAAGGCTAATCAAATGTTTAATTTTAATAAAATTCTGGACCTTTGCTACATCTTCACCTTGCTCTGTTACATCTGGTTCCAATAGCCCATCGACCACGTCTTTGCTGGTAGGTAGAGACTTATACCAGGTATGCAGTTCTTGGGGAATGGTCCCTTTATGGTAAAGACCAATAAGATCTTTTTTTGCGTCTGAAATCAGAAAAGGAGTGGAGTGGGCCATCGGGATATTGATTGTTTTTGATTGAGCTATCAATTCGCTTTTTCTTCCTTCACTTTCTTCCGTTTCCTGCCCTTCTTCTGGTTCTGTTTCGAGGAACCACATTTTCATGTTTTGAGGCACGTCGAGTTCGGAGTACAGCCCTTCATGAGTGTGGTGAAGCTTGGCTGTGCCAGGGGATCGCTTTTTGAAACTGGGGCGTTTGATTTTCGGCCACATAATCTTATTTCCCTCATTGTCCTTGCTTGTGTTTTTGACGAACTTTTCATTTGTAGCTTTTACATCAGGCATTTTCATCGTGGCTTAATTCCTTGACTACATAAAGAGGCATTCCCGGTGTCTCTTCGACCGAGCGCGACGCATGCTTGACTTCCAATCAATCATCTAGTAGACCCTTGTATGTCTTTGCTGTTATTCGGTGGCGCTATGCATCGAATCCATGTGTGTGTGGCCGCTCTCTAGGTGTTTCTGCTCTAATACATCCAGATGTAAATCGGGTCTTTGAATTGGTTGAGCCAGGAGTGCTGTTGTGTATTTATTTCGGTTTTGCCCTGCACAGGTGTTGCCCTGCACTGTAAATGGTTGTTTCTTTTACAGTCGGTGGCGCCTGTCTGATCCACCGGTTTGTTCGTTTGCTATTTCAACACTGCCTCTTTTGCCATTTGCATGGTTCCGGATTGTGCAGTGTGCATCACTGGGAGGCTTTGCTGTGTGAATTGTGTGGTTCTGAACATTAAACTTTCTTGTGTAGTGGGGGATTCCAACACCACAAATAGGTGTGGGTGACTTTGGCGGCTTGTGCCGCATTCTTTCGCGCAACATTGTGTTGGAATCCTTTACTACACCAGAAAGTTAATGTCCAGAACTGCACGGGTGTGTGGCAAGGCCTCCTAGTGATGCATGCTGCGTAGCCTGGAACGAGGTAAATGGCGGGAGAGGTGTTGAAATTAATGGCAGGTGCAATAAACTGGTGGATCAGTCGGGTGCCACCGACTATAGAAGAAATAACTATTTGTGATGACGCTTGTGCAGGGCAAAATCGAAGGCAATTTGTAACAGCATTTTTGGTTCACCTGATTCAAAGACCTGATTTGTATGTGTTTGTATTCGAGCGGAAGTGCCTGGAGAGTGGCCACGCGCACATGGAGGTTGATTCGATGCACGGCGCTGTTGAAGAGTGGCAAAGACATGCACCTGTTTACTCGGTGATTGATTGGATTGATGCATCGTGCTCGATCGAGGAGACACCGGGAGTCAGTGCCTCCTTATGTAGTCAAGGAATTGAGCTGCGATGAGCTAGGTGCTTGATGTGGGAGCTATGAATGAGGGATTCGTCAGGGGCACAAGCAGGGGTGGGGACGGAGAGGGGATTGTGTGGCTGAGGGTCGAATGCCTTGGATTTGAAAAGCAATTTCCTGGTATAGTTGGGTTCCGCTGCGCTCATGAAGAGCCGTACCCGAATTCGACGTGTTTCGAAAACACGAATGTGCGGTTCCTCGAACTAGAACGGGAGGGAGAGTGGGGCAAGGGGAGGGTCAGGAAGCGGAAGGGGGTAAAAAAGAAGGCGAAATGATGGCTCAATTAAAAACGTTTCATGTCCCGGAGACCTGTTCCACTCCTCTTCCGATTTCAGAGGCAAGGAAAGGGATCTTATTGGTCTTTGCCGTAAAGGGATTATTCCCCAGGAACTGCATGCCTGGTATGGGTGTCTACATACCAGCAAGAACGTGGTCGATGGGCTATTGGAGCCAGATGTTGCAGAGCAGTGCGAAAATGCATAGGTTTGGATTATACAAAGTTATTATACAATCGCCGCGATGTCATTAATTGCTCGGGCGGCAAAACTCAAGGAATAAAACTAACTAAATGGCGCGCAAAAATCACTATGTTTTAATAGACGTACAGAGGTGTTAGTTAAATAATCATCAAATAATTATAGCGACAGTTCGAAACAAAGTTTTGTATTCCTAATAATAGGAAAGAACTAATTAAATAATATTAATGATTTATCGCTCAGTGTTTCTGTAGTGCAAGCTATTTCAAAGTCGATCCAGTAGTTACTAAGTGGACTTAGTTATTTTTCGCTTGCACGTATTGTGTCAAACCATTGATTCTAAGACTAATCAAGTTACTTTAGTTATTTTGAGAATAGATAAGGATTAGCTATGGGCTATTTTTTAAAAGGGGGAAAAGTAAATAATTGAATTAGGTAATTTTCGACTTACTAGTAAGGCTCTAAATATAGAATTAACGATTTTTCGCACGTTCTAAAACCAAAACTATGATACCTAAGGCCATGATTATAAGACTAAAATTTGCAGAAAAAAATTGTTATCTTGATGGCATTTATAACTAAATTTGGCTATTTTGCGACTTAGTGACTTTTCGCTCTACGGCGACGAACTGCTTCATGTGTATTTTGTACATATTATAAATTATAAAAATGTCGGTGATTTGAACTCTGTTTTCTATCTCTAGCATTTAGAATTCAGAGTTCATTTTAATAATTTTTTTTTTTTGTTAAAAATGATATTTTCTTATTAGTATTTGTATATAGTTATTGTTTTGATCAATAAAAAATATTATAAATATTGTAAATACTGTATTAGTCATAATTTTCTTTGTGAATAAATTTATTAACTAAACATTTAACGAGTTTGAAATTATAAATAGGATTTCATATTTTAAATAATTTTTATAATGTATTTAAATATGAATATGATTACCTACTCCCTTTAAATAGTTTCAAATTAGCTGATGGTGGAACTCAAGTGGGTAGTAAGTAAAAACGCGAAAAAAGGATAGTAAAAATAAGCTTTCATTTTATGTGTTTTTAAAGGCCATTCATAAAATAATTCGCCTAAATATAACCTTCACAGACCACAAGCTACTATAATAAGCTTTCAAATTAACTGAAAGCCCAAACCAGGCATCGTCCAACAGTTTCAGCACCCGACCGGCACTTTCCTCTTTCAATTTAATTAAACGGCCAACTCAACACTTATAGGTACCTATAAAAGCTTTAGGCCTTCGGTACACTGGACCATACAAGTCATCTTTTTTTAAGTCAATAACAATAGGTAATGTTACTATACTATGTACTATAAGTATGTATTTACAAAAAAAAAGTATAAAAGTAATCTGTCCCACTGTTACTAAAAGAGCGACAGATTGGACTTTTTAAATTTTTACAAGTCGCGATTGTCACCCTGCTGCAAAAACAGCGACAGATTGAACATTTTTGTCCAATCTGTCGCTTAGGGTGACAGATTTCGGTGACAGAAGGGAATAATCCATTCTATCAGACATCTAGTTCCCATATCACAAGCTTTGCTTAGTTTGGGACTAGAGGGCGTTGTGTGTAAAGTTCATGAATATTTATCTATTTATTCAATGTTGATTATACAGGATGTATAAGGTATGTAAGACTACTCACGAAAACTTGTGGGGGGTTTGTCATAACTCTTTTATTCAATAAAATCACAAAGGATCATTTAGAATCGTCTTATATAACTAAGTGATTCTAGGTGCCAGTATCACGAGACCAGGTACACATCAACACTTTCACACAGTTTTGTTTGGATGCCTTAATAGTACCCTATGTGTAAAGTACCAATAGAATCTGATTGAGCAGTTCCAAAAAACTAATTAAGAGATACTTATGTTTAATATACAGGGTGTTAAATTACCCATCAGCATGAACCACAGTTTTTATGAAACAATAATTGTGAGCGCGAAAAAAAATCCGCTGTTTCATACAAAATGCAATGCTGTTTTTTTTTCGCACTCACACTTAACCCACTTAAGTACACCTATCCGGAATTACGAGACCCGTCATAGTGGATGAAATGCAATTTTTTCTCGTCGTTGAAACCGCACCTTATCCACTTCGTTCGTCTCCTTCGCTATAATGGAATATGATTTTCTTGAAGTGCGCTTGAATTTATATTTATAGCCCGTTGAGATGCACGAGCTCTCTATTACAATAATTGAGTTGTTTATAATGGTATTGTTAGTGCTTGTCACCCATTATAAACACTCCACTTTTACTATATATGTATATTCTTTTTTGTAAATATGTGTACCTTTAGTGACGGTTTAGATGTACCTACTTCCTGTAGATACTAAATTCTGTATTGTTACTTTTAAGGCTGAATAAATAAATACTAAATACTAGTTTTTGAAGACGTTCAAAAGTGTTCCTTGTGCTTATTGAAATAAATTCCTTTTTGGACGGTTTGCTTGCGTGTTTAAAAGCTAGATAATGATATATTTATTTAATTCTTTTAACCAAATCGATCCAATTAATTATTAGCTACATGGTTTTGTCTACGTTTTTTGGGGCAAATAAACTTATATATTTTTTTAGCTACGATGAAGATGACGTAAATATCTTGGAAAATCAGTAAATAGAGAAGCCACTAATCCATACTGTCTAGTTTAGAAAGTCCTATGTTATCTAGCGCAATTTTGACTGATAATAATGATAATTCTATTTTTATATTTTTGTTCGCACTCCAAATCAAAACACCGAAAGTGTGTCAAAGAAATTGTGACAAAAAGTAGGGGAAAGTGGGATCAATAACGCATTTCCTCATCCCAATGCCTTTTGATAAAAACTTATGATGTGAATCACAATTCTTGGAAACTTTTGCGATCTCCGAAAGTTTCGTTTTCGTCCGTTCATTGTTGCAAACGAGTATCTAACCTGACACGAATCCTAGTTCACTCGATTCGGCGACCGGCTTTAAGGCACTATATAATTAAAAAAAAAGTACTTTTTGGATTTAGTTGGAAATTGGTTGCGTAGTGGTCAACGCATAACCTCCCCTATAAAAGGGACAATCGTAGATTCCAATCGCACTTGATTTTTGGGATATTATAAAATCTTTTTGAACAATTAGTCAAGTAGAAACATCAATAAAAATAATTATTTGATTCATCATGTTTGAAAAATCTCGATTTATTCGAATGAAACAAAGCTTTAAATATAATTTTAGATTTATTTATAAAATGTTGCAATCGAAAGAGATAAATCGGTAGAGAATGGTCCATCTCGTCCCACGTGGGCCGAGTTCGCTTGGGACGAGTTGTCAACCGACTCGGCATTACCATACTGAGCTCACGTTGGGTTTATAGGTCGGTTTAAAAAGAATATGGTGCAGGTGATACTTAATTTTTAGGATCAATAGTAATTTATACGTTTAAAAAACTAGAAAACCGACTCCAATTCGACTATCAGCTTCATCATCAGATGATTATGATGACAGCTCTTTGGGAATGTTGTAGTGACTATAAACACCACTTAAAAGTCACAAGAAAGCAAAATACGCAATTTCGTGCTCGTGGTTGGCGTATTTTTTTTCAGTTATTTCTACTTATAACCCAAACTACTGAACCGATTTTGATGAAAATTGAATGAGACTAATCTGAAAGACATCCTTTCAGAAAAAACAAGAATTTTTTAAATCTGTTCATAAATGACGGCGTTCTGAGGTGATTCTGATAAATTAAAAAAAATCCAACCGAATTGAGAACCTCCTCCTTTTTTGAAGTCGGTTAAAAAGCTCCGATCATGATGGCACTACTCCCAGCAGATAAGTAAAGCTTCAGCACTAAAAGTGTGTGGACCTATAAAGTTCTAGTTAGTGCTTTCTCGCTAGGGTTGTCTACATTTGAATGTTTAGAAAAATTAGAGTATTTTCAATCATGCAGAAATCGGGCGCAAGGGCCTTATGCTCAGTTCGGTAGAGATTTGTTTACCATTCATACAGCGACCTTATAAATACCAGAACTGCCCCCGTATGCCAATCTTTTGCTGTCAAGTTATATTTCACTGCCCAGTGTAATTTCTTCAGGTCACGTGGTACAATTTTGTACCACGTGATCATTCTTTTTAGACACTTGACAGCAAAATATGCGCGAAAACACATCAAATGACGTCATAATGTCACTATTTAGTCACAGAATAACTATGAGTTAGTATGAACTGACCATGATTTTAAACTTTGCAGTTCAACTTTGATTGGCATACCCCTGCTGGTGCGGAAAGAAGAATAGAATTCAGTGTGCATTCAGCTCACTGTGAATGAAACTCACTTTGCATTCAAGAAGCAGAAGTTATCGATCGACGGGACAGCCAAGAAAGCATACTCTTTCAAGCCTGCATTTTCAAAGAAAGCAGTTCAATGAAACCGGTCAAAGCTTGCCGGTGAATAAAGCTTAAAATATGTATAAGAGATGTATTAGTAGTCACAGTTTTAAGACTACAAAAATCTTATACGGTCTAATTAATTACTACATGCTTTATTTAAAGTTAATTTGAAAAGCTTAAGAAAAGCTGTAAATTATTGCATATCGTCAGGCGAGTATTCAATTTCGAGAGTCGTCAATAGCGTTATTTCTAAACGGCTTGGTCATTTATAGTTCTATAATTTGGTTTTATTTTGGTATACAGTAAATTAGGTTTTTTTGATAAGTTATTAACCAGCATTCTGTGTAAATGCGTCCGAATAAAGTATCACATAAAGAAGTCGGAACGTGTGCCATCCCTATTTACAGCCAGAGCGGTTCTTAAATCCCGTTTAATCATGTTTTATGGCGTTTTAACTGCACTCGCATCGTAACTTTGATTAGAGCACAATGTTTTCAAAACACATCGATCACACCGCAAATTGTCATGGGACTGGCATCAATTTTCCGTTTATCCCTCGTACGTAACACAACTGTGTTTGGCTCAACCAGTAGTACTATAAGAAAATTGTCTCTCCGGTGACATTACCATTCTCAATAGTTTTCAATTATTTTTTCTTTAGGATTATTCAAATCCTTATAACTAAAATAAGAAACAGTAGGTAGAGACTGGTTTTTACTGTAGCGATCCGCCCCCGTATGCCAATCTTTTGCTGTCAAGTTATATTTCGCTGCCCAGTGTAATTTCTTCAGGTCACGTGGTACAATTTTGTACCACGTGATCATTCTTTTTAGACACTTGACAGCAAAATATGCGCGAAAACACATCAAATGACGTCATAATGTCACTATTTAGTCACAGAATAACTATGAGTTAGTACTGACCATGATTTAAAACTTTGCAGTTCTACTTTGCAGTTCAACTTTGATTGGCATACCCCTGCCGATTTCAATAGAATTTCATTGTGTTCCGAATAATCTCGTTGCCATTATGCTTTACCTTGCACATTATATTTATTATTTTACAAAAAAAATGCCTGCGTTGTCATAAATACAAATATCTCTGTCTCTGTCTATCTAACTATAATAATATTTGAGTATTTTTCCAGAGTACTTAAAAACTCATTGTGTAAAACTGTATCCCATTATTAGATTTTCCAAGTAACGTAAATAAAATCCTGTAGAATTGTGTCGACGGTTCGCTGGTCAATGTTTTAAAAGGTTATTACTGTGGCTGAAGGGTCTGGTCCTTTATTTACTCGTACATAATTTTAAATAGCTCAGGGTTATTGTTCAGGGCTGGACTTAGGGATGAAAAAAACGGTTGTAGCAACTTAACAAGCGTATAGTGTCGGTATTAGTCAATGTTTCTGAATCACGTCATGCGAGCCTTACCTTAGTATCTTAAAGATATTTTTGATGTATTTATTGCAATATATTGCAAAAAAACTTAACACAGTAATAATTACATGTCTTTGCAGCGGATTTTTCAGACCTTTAATCAATAATACAGAAAAAAATACTCCATGAACCAATCGCTAAGTAAAAAAAATTGATGAACACATTTTTTATGATATAGTTAAGCGTTTGGTTCACCTGATGGAAAGTGTAGTTCTAGGTGTAGTTTTAATAAAAATCTACTTACCCCAAATTGCTATAATACTTTAGTGCTAAGTACAGCCCTGTACCATCCCTTAACTTTATAAGGTAAAGGTGGCTTGGAAGCTCGTAGGGTGCTGATGACGTTTGACTGTTATGATAATAAGGGTCTCTAAAACCCTTGCATATTAACAAGAGCTGTGTTTATGTTAATACCTATCGCGGAGCATACATTATAACTATAATCATAGTTTGTTGACTCTCGTGTAATAGAGAACAGCTTAAAATTAGGGAGGCAAATTGTGTTGAAAAGATTTTTACTTGTTGGACAAACTGGTGGGGAGATTATGAGTAAAGTTTTTGATTCATAGATAGTCATGGTTAGATAGATAGATAGGTTTTTTATGTAACAAAAATATTTAAAAACACTTAGGCCGGGTTAAGGGTATATTGAATATTAGCACCCCGCATGCGATTTCAAACTGCGGTCGATGGTCGGCCGAAGATCACAAAAAGTGTGTGTCGTACTCGTAGATGAACACAATAAGTCCATTACTGGGGTCAGCCGGGCCTCTTTGTGGTTCTAACATTGAATAGAATTGTAACTATTGTGTTTTATCTTAGCTTGCGTGAGACACTTGAAATCATTCGACAGTGTAAAAGAAGCTTTATATTTTGTTAATTTATTTTGGAAACAGATCCTAGGATCCCATGTCAAAACAATTTGGGATCGGTTTCCACTTCATTCTGATCCTAGGATCAGATGCCATAGACGGTAAGACAATGCCTTGTACAAATATTTTTGGTGTTATCTACATATTCCAATGCAGACGTGGTCAGTCTCTACCAAAATGTTCTTTTTTTGTTATGAAGGATTTCTAAGTGTTTGGCTTCTAGCACACCTGATGGAATGTGTAGCTGTAGCCTAAGGCGGAGCACGCTTAGAAATAATCCACAAAGAATGGAAAACAAGCAGTAGATAAGCGGTTGTGACTGACAGCTAATCAGATTAGGAAACTGGGATAAACAAGTCTCGTAAACTTGATAGGAATCTAGGCAGAGGATTAGGTTGTTCACTGTTTATTGTGAGAATAGGTACCTACTAGGATAAATAAAAGGTTGTAGTTAAATGATATCTAAAATTGATGAGTATATTCCAGCAGGGGTATTCCAATCTCAGTTGAACTGCAAAGTTTTAAATCATGGTCAGTTCATACTAACTCATAGTTATTCTGTGACTAAATAGTGACATTATGATCTCATTTAATTTGTTTTCGCGCATATTTTGCTGTCAAGTGTCTAAAAAGAATGATCACGTGGTACAAAATTGTACAACGTGACCTGAAGAAATTACACTGGGCAATGAAATATAACTTGACAGCAAAAGATTGGAATACGGGGGCAGGACCCGTTTCCAAAATAAATAATAAAATGTTTCTAGCATCTGATCCCAGGATCAGATGCTAGTCTTGCCTTGAAAAGATCTAGATTGGGTAGTGATGAACACTAATTTTACGGAAAATGAATGAAGAACTTGCTTCATTACTTAATTTTTTTGATAAAAAAATGTATGTGTGTGTAGTGCACAAAGTCAAAGATTACATACTGTAAATGAAACCCACGGTAGAATATTGTTTGTTGAATATGAATTTCTGTTCGTAGAAGATCCTACCAGCATGAAACTTACTGTTCCAAGCTGGCTTCAGCGCAATGTATTCTACACAATATAGCCGTAACTTCACAGATTCACTTCTATATTTACTTTAAAGGCAGTGAGACACAGCAGCGCATTTTCACAAAAATAAACAAAAATCGCCAGCGTTTCGGGCACCCTGCCTGCGGTCGGTGATCGGAACTCTGTTTTCTACCTGTACTTAACCTCTAACAGTTAGAATTCAGAGTTTATTTTAATAAAAATTTTGTTAGAAATGCAGTTTGCTAAGGTAATTGTATATATTTATTGTTTTTATAATCTTATATGAAATAAAAGTTTTGTATTTTGTCTCCGTCATAATTGCAACCGCGCTACGTAGACAAGCGCTTTTTTTATAAATCGAGTGCACCACGCCGTGCTATTTATTATAAATCGAGTGCACCACGCCGTGCTATTTATTATAAATCGAGTGCACCACGCCGTGCTATTTATTATAAATCGAGTGCACCACGCCGTGCTATTTATTATAAATCGAGTGCACCACGCCGTGCTATTTATTATAAATCGAGTGCACCACGCCGTGCTATTATGGCCCACCTAAAGTTGTTACTCTGCCTATGTTTAAATATTTTTAAACACTCATTCAAATAAAGAAAAACACCAACTGATCAGTGAGTGGCGTCCTTGAACTAATTCACTCATTCACTTCGCCAGTTAGGTTGGCAACAGTGGGTAGCGGGTAGCTACGGTTGGCAACAGTGGGTGATTCAATTCTCCCAACACGGTGCTGTTACGGCTGTGTCAGTCGTTTTGGTGTCCCAATTCGCGTGTTGTCTGTTTACGAGTATTTTACTCAATAGGTATAAGCTATACGTTCCTGAATGTGGATGTGTGTCAATAATGACCTCATCGTAGACTATGGGATTTTCGGAAAAAATATTGATATCCATCTGGAAATATCATTTTTACGGCTAAATTATGCTTTTCTCATCATTTCAACAGACTAATGGAAATAAAAAGCACAAATATAATTTATTTATTATTTCTCTATAAACTTCGTTGTAAAAACAAACACAGGCTACTCCTTATTTTGGGTTATTCGCATTGAGCCCACGAGTGGGCCAGATGGGAAAAAAATCGTCAAAAGCTTTTCCTACTTTGTCAGTGGGGATTTACGAAAAATATTGGTAGGTATCAGCATCAGTGGGGGGGATCTCGAGATGATGATTCTTAGGCTAGTAGATAGATAAACACTGTCGATACAGTAAGTGTAGGTAGATTAGATACCTAAGTAAAATGTTTCACATGCAACGGAGTGAAACTTTATCAGCGTTGATAGAGTTCTATATAAAGTTTAAACTATTTAATCAGTGGCTAATTACAGGAGCTTCCTTCACTTGGCACTAGTCCGGGAGGTCAATGACCCTAAGGCTCTTTCATACGATGTCTCTATTCCGCATACTGCTAATTTTGCAGGAAAGTAAAAAAATCGGATTTGCATTTAGCAATTTTTTTCTTAATAACTAGTATTTTGCAAGAAATAGTAGTTTGCTGTTGTAAGGGGAAATAATTTTTATTTTTTTCTGAAAATTTACACCAACCTATATCAATCAGACTACGTAGTCCTCTTCGCCTTTACGAGATAAATCTGTAGATACCAGATTAGACCTCCTAGGACCAAGGGAACGCGAGTAATTGCTAAAACTTATACCCCTAATTTGTTCAAAAGTCTACAAGCCTATTAGAAAATTCAAGCACCTGAAATTTGATTTAGCCAGGGGAAAGTGTCTGTTATTGCATGGTTATAAAAGCTCGCGAGGTCTACTGTTCTCATAGAACAACTTGTTTCTCGCCCACGACGACTTTTTGCAGCGATGCTGACGCGCGCTCGCATCGATACAGTCGATTCTGTCGCTGGCTGTTCCCTCGTAACGTAACTGACGCGCGATAGTAGGTATACTTAGTCGTCGTAGGCTAACGGCCTTAGGTAGACAGACAGATGCTAAAGCGTTGAGTTCTCGAAAAGCGGCGGCCATTATTATTACTGTCGCAAATCAAAGATCAAACATAGCTAAGAACACTCCCGACTAATTCACCTTTCAAACAAAAAAAAACAAAATCTAAATCGGTTCATCCGTTCGGGAGCTACGTTGCCTCAGACAGACACACACACACACGCACACGCACGCACGCGCGCGCGCGTCAAACTTATAACACCCCGTCGTTTTTGCGTCGCGGGTTAATAAACAAATACAAAACTAAATACAAATCTTCAGAGCAAGATTTTACTAAGTAATTGATGAAAAATGCTCATAATAATCACTACGTCAGTAGATTAGCGTGTCCAAACTTTGACAATGCTTTGACGGCTCAACACATCAGTCACAGGCTCACAGCTATCGTGTGTAAGCGCCCCAACTGGGTCAGAGCGATGTAGCCTGATTGATACGTGCCCTAGGAGGCAGCTGCCGTGTGGCCACCTAATTTACCCAACTTATATACTACATTTTATACTTATATACTACATCTTCACTCTAACGTCATTATCAGACTGCATGCTTAGCCTGTCGGTAGCACGCGAATGATTTTGACACCTAACGAGCGAGTGAAAGCCCAATTTCTATTGACAAAATTCAAAATCTGTTAGTTTTTCGTCCGATTAGATTACTAGTTGCTAAACCATTTTGAACTTTACATTATCTGTGGATTCGGGGAGGCTTTGCTTTGGGCAAATAATTTACTAAAGTCATTAGTGCTTCGTTACACAGACTGGAAAAAGAACTAGTTCTACTGAAACTACTTATGATCGTAAAAGGACGCAAAGGGAAAATTGGGGGTTCGAATCCCTCTCGACTTATAACTTATGAAATGTTAGTTAGTGCAGTATTTATAACCAGAAAATTTACACCAATTTGGTCAATTTTGATACACATATTTTTGGTCGGATAACGTTTAGAGTTACAATTATATTATTTTGCGGCATTTGTATTGTTATTCTCTAGATCGTGAATCTTTGTGATTTTGCATAATTACATTTAGTAATTTTATATCTTCAAAAATATTGAAATGTGCGAGCGAGATGGCGTGTCACACATCGTCAATGCCACAAAAACCCATTTAAACAGATAACTCCATTTAAATCCCATATTATTAGATTTTTTCCGAGGAATTTCATCGGCGACCAGCATAACCTAAGTATAGTTAATTGGTTTTTATTGTTGTCTCCTTTCAAGACGGAGAAAAAAGACGCTGAGAATTAATCACATTTTGTTCGGAGCGGAGCCGATAGAAAAAGCGCTGGAAAGTTTCACCTTTTTTTATACGCTTACTTACTTTTTTTTATACGATACGCTTTTTTATATTAATTTTAGATACAAGAATTTTTCAGGCCGAAAATTCGCTGCATTTTTTTACAGAACAAGTCCACCAATGACGTGCTTTATATTTTGTTTAATAAAAGATAAAAAAACATACAACCGAATTGAGAACCTCCTTCTTTTTTGAAGTTGGTTAAAAATAAAAAAATGCTGTAAAACTTTAGGAGTGTGTTCTTTTTTTAAACTTCATAGTTAACTTATGCAAAGTAGGTATTATAAACTGCATCAGACGAAGTTTACCTAAGTACCTACTTACTAACTTTGTCGAAAAACATGCAAGTGGCAATTTTCCAAGTTACCTATTACTTTTTAATTAATGTAACGTTTCCAAAGTTATTGCACAATTTAGAAATATAGAAAGTCTCAACGTAAGTTTGAGTAAGTAGGTAAGTTTTGCAAAAAATATTAGCAAAAACGATAAAATTACCAGAACCCGTAGTCTAAGTTTTTTGTTGATCGAAACGAATATCGAAAAGTGACTTGCGAGGAATTTTGTATTTCTATACCGATAAGCACCTCTAGCGGGAGATTCGCAAACAAATTATCTCAATAAAAAAACTGTGAGTTCTTTTGTTCCGGTTTTTGCATAATTAAAACACATAAACTTTTTTTCAACCTTTCGTAACCTGAATTAACACATAGGCTACTTTTTATCCCGGAAAATGAACAGGATCAAACTGGAAGCGGACGAAGTCGCGAGTGGAAGCTAGTATTAAATAAATAGATTTCTAGGAATGAGATGAGATATTGGATATCAAGGTTTCGTTGCAGAATCTCATCATGCCTATGATGATATTACTACGAATGCGGACTAGCTAGATAGTTTAGATTGCAATAATTTATTCCAGGAAATCTGTATTTAAGTAGGAACAGCAGGGGTATGCCAATCAAAGTTGAACTGCAAAGTTGAACTGCAAAGTTTTAAATCATGGTCAGTTCATACTAACTCATAGTTATTCTGTGACTAAATAGTGACATTATGATGTCATTTAATTTGTTTTCGCGCATATTTTGCTGATAAGTGTCTAAAAAGAAGTATCACGTGGTACAAAATTGTACCACGTGACCTGAAGAAATTACACTGGCCAGTGAAATATAACTTGACAGCAAAAGATTGGCATACGGGGGCTGGGATGGTGTAACTCCGACGCTAAGATGATAAGATGGAACTCTCGTAAACTCTTTTAATAAGTATTTTAATTTAAATAAATAAATAAATTTAAATATAACATAATATTTTCGGGTTTTGTTATTCTATTTCGTGCAGAAGATTTGACGCTATCTTAGTTTTGTAATAGATTTTTTTTTCCACAAATGCTATCTGCAATCGGCTATTTAGCCATAATCAGATTGGTTCTTGAATTGGTGTTTTAAGGTGTTACTCCAGCGAGTAACACCATTCAGTATTCAGAACAGTCTACGTTCTCTGGTCTAGGTCGAGTATTTGCCATCTTTTGAGGTGTTTCACATTTTCTTGTGTGTTAAGTAGGTTTCTAGCTAGTTCATTTGAGTGGTGTTCAAGTCTTTCCTTATATTTTATGCTGTATCTGGCGACTTCCTCTTTAACAGTAGGCATTTTCAGGTACCTATTCATGTATTTCTGAGTTTCTTACAAACCAGTGTGCGCTCGAGATTGTAATAGATAGATACATTTATTCAAACCATCACATTTTACCTAATACAAGACAATATGAAAATACATAAAACAGCTTTATGCAAACTAAATGGTAAATAGAGTAAGGTAGCTATAATAATGGTTGCTTTCAAAATCCTTTTCGAGTTTCTTGCCCGTTCTTGTTGTCTCTGGTCGTGTGGAACTGGTCCCTAGAATCACCTAGTTATATAAGTCGATTCTAAATGATCCTTGTGATTTTATTGAATAAAGAAATTTTGACTTTGACTTAGTTATTTCCTGGTTATTAGAGTGACAATAGTCGAAAGCACAAAAAATCATTTATTTATCAAAAATATCAAAGTTCATTGCCTGTTCAATGTCCTAAATAGAAGCGATTATTTTCTAGCTAGTTGAACAACAATGAAGCAATATTTCATTTTCCTGCAGGTACTAATTTCGGCATCTCGAGAGCTCAGTCAGCGCCTCAGATCGTAAGTCTTCTGATTTATCGCCACAATTACTCTAAGGAGAGAGTACGAACAAAAGTGACAGTCGCCGCGTTGCGTAAACCTAACGTAATCGAGTCATATTGCGCGTCAACGCCAGCTTGACTCTCGGACATTGTAGCGTCACCGCGCACTGTATCTTTAATACGTAGCGTATTACGCTACTTTACGATACGTTTACGATTGTCACATTCATTCGTGCTGAGGTCTAAGAGGCCTGTCCTTTTTACGAGTACTGTCGGGGTCGGAAATCACTAGGGACAATTTTCGTTTGCTGTTGCTTTTAGAAATATTCATTGAGTCCATCTCGGTGAGAAATCTAGTATCTATTTTATTAATTACTCGGTTCATACTTAGAGGCTATTTATTGCTATTCTCTCCGCCACGTTTGCAGTGGAGTAAAAGAGAAAATCAGTAGGTATACCTAGGTATAAGAACGTGGCGGTAACGTTATTTTAGAAAACACAAAGCGCACCCCACTTTTATCAGGTTTTGCCAAGAAATTCGGTCCTCATTCAGCATGGAGCAATTTGAATGTTTAAAAGGGAGAAACCGTAAATTATCGGTAAAAACCGTAAATTGGCAAAAGGCGACCGTAAAATTGAGAGTTCACGGCTGCGAGGGGATTGATAAATGGTGCGTCATGTTGAGTATACCTACTGTAGAGGGTGTAAAAATAATTATTAAAAAACTTCTAAAAAGTCCTTATTATGGTCACTTTTAGAGAGAAACGGATTCCAGGATCCGATTACAAAATAATTCGGGATCGGTTTCTACTTCATTCTGATTCCAGGATCAGATGCCATACTCCCAGCTTTTTTACTCTTGATTTGTAATCGATTAACACCAAAGATACAATCAATACCACTTTGCAAGTTCGTACAAAACAGTTTCGAAATTCAGAGCTTTTCTGTAATGCCAGTACTTAAGAATTTTTTTAGCAGGATAGCAGAATCAATGAGGTTAAAAAAAATTCAAGAGGTAAAAGGCAAATAGAGAACTTCGCATGGTCACTTTGATTCAAGGTCGTAGTAATCACGAGCACTTTACTAACCTGCCTCTTAGTCCAATGGAACTGGCCGATACATCATTAGGCACTTTAACATTTAATGAGTTTCAGTGACAAACTACTGACTTTACTTTTAAAACTTACTTTTGCTGCTAACTGAAAATATAGGGGTCATTATAGCTGTCAGGACTGTCAACCGCTACTATGAACCGGACAGCGAAACGTAGGACAGCCCTTCAGCCGATGGACTGGATAGAGGAAGCCCAAGATAATTGTATCTATTTTCTTCTTAAATTACCCATTCCTATGTCCAGCAGTGAATTTCGACAGGCTATGATGATGAATGGATGACCTATATACCTACACAAATTTAATTATTCCTCAGATATCTGAGCCATATTTTGTTAGTATACATTCACGGTACATGTCAAATGAGTGGGTTAGTCTCATTTCGTCTAAAAAAGCAGCTGGTCTACGTACAAACTGGTCTAAAGCACAAATGGTCTAATTAGCAAGCGGTCATCAAGTTTCTGTCAAAAATTTAATTTTTGAGACATTTATTATTACAGACCGATTGCCGATTGGGCTCAAATTTCCTTTAGACCCGAGTCATAAAGATGGCGAAAAAACCCACATTCGTTCCATTTTTGCGTTCTATATTATGTAAGTATACTCGTAATAATATTAATTTTGAAATGGTTTACGTATCGATATCTAAATGCAAAACCAGCTAACTCAAATATTGGAATTTTAAAACAACAGGGTTACAATAAAGACGAAGTTAGAAATCGCATAGTTTTATCTGCTGACTCGGCGGAGATTCACACAAAACTTTTATACAATTTCGAAACTTTAGGCATTGTGAAAGCTAGTGAAAACAGTGATATAGACCCCTTTTGAATTTATTTAACCAACCCTATTGTTCTCTCTATCCTAGTTGACATTACAATTGCTAGAGAATATTATAGAATTCATCAGAAATGTACTAGCTTTGTGAATATTCACGTGACTTATCGGTTATGTAGAGTTTTTTTTGTCATAAACATGAATTAGGTAGGTACTTACAGCACACACAACGGATCATTTTGTCTTACTTGCAATTCTCTCTAGAGAAATTAAAATTATTAGCTTAGCTATTAACATTATCAGTTGGTAATGTCCAATAACAAACCATCAATATGTTATCATAAATCACAGAGCATCGTTCAAATCACAACCTCGTCCAACCCCCCATCCATCCATTCGTAAACATCCCCCCATTTCCCTGTTCCCAGATCTAGGTTACTTCGTCTTTCTCGCCATGGTAACATGAGCTTTATCTCAGTGGTTGAAGGTGCTTTTCGTAAAAAATAATTTTGCGTCACTTATAACTTATAAAATGTTTTTGTAGGAGACCTATTCGAAACTTCTTTATTGATTCTGCTCGCCTGGTACTTTTTGGTATACCTTACATTTCAGAGATATACATAATTTTTTGAGAGAGATGTATATCTCTCTCAAAAAATTATCATTCGTTACTGCACATTACAGAGGCGTAATCATAAAAGTCACGAACAAATCCGATAGGCAGCGTGTTACGTAAACCTAATATTTTCGAATCATATTGCGCGTCGACGCCAGCGCGCTTCCCAAACGTTGTAGCGTCACCGCGCAGTGTATGGGTCTAGACAGACGGACTGCAATTCAACTGCAATCCGACTGCCAAATGGCAGTTCAGATGCAGTTTGAATGCAGTTGGCTCGACTGCAATCCAACTGCACGTCGACGGGCAGTTGGCGTGCAGTTTCATTTTATGATGAGATATGACGAAGCTTTGCTGATTCTTTTACTTCGCCGTCGTCGTACTCGTAAAGCCAGAAAAACTAAAAATCGGGAAACATGGGTTCAATTAATATTACAATACAAACAACTGCAACTCAACTGCACGCCAACTGCCCGTCGACGTGCAGTTTGATTGCAGTCGAGCCAACTGCATTCAAACTGCATCTGAACTGCCATTTGGCAGTCGGATTGCAGTTGAATTGCAGTCCGTCTGTCTAGACCCTATCTCGGATACGCTAGCATTACGATACGATTGTCACATTTGTTCGCGATCAAGACACTCTTCGCTGTATTTTATTTGTGTAACTTTCAGTAAGAAGTAATATATACGGATCGTTCGTCATATTATCTAACACACACAATACGTATAGTATACTAGTAGTTACCCGCGACTTCGTACGCGTCTACAGTTTCTGTGTACATTATTATTATCTGTGCGTGTACCAAGCGTATATTTTGAGAAACTTGACATTACACCTCATTACACCGAGCTCGTACCTACTGGAATGTCAAACGCTAGTTGTTAGACCAAAGAGGTAGTACTACGCCCTGTCAAACTGACGTGACATGACATGACAATGAAATCCTCTTGCCAATTGGCGCTGCTAATCCTTTTCGTTCATTTTATCCTGTAGATCCTGTTAGTTATTCGAGATAAAAAGTAGCCTATGTGTCAATCCAGGTTACGAACTATATATATGCCAAGTTTCATCCAAGTTGGTTCAGTAGTTTAGACGTGATTGAAACACAAACATCCAAACATCTAAACTTTCGCATTTATAATATTAGTAGGATTAGTAGGATTTTACTGTGCAGCCCTGCTTTCTCGTATGTTTTTTTTTCTAATTTTATATCTTTGATCCGTTTTTCTCGTCTCTCGTTTCCTGAGTTTCATGTTTTACTGTGCTAAAGTGGTTTTTTATATATCTTTGAGTGAAACTATTGTAGAGCTTACACTAATATTATTCTGTGGCATTTACCCAGAAATTGGATAACACAAACCATTATTCACAAACTCAAAGCAGGTGGATTTATCAGCTTCATTTATACCTTTCTCTCTCTGCCCTGGCATTATTTGATGTCCTCGGCAAATAAATGAATGAGACACAAAATGGTATCAACCGCTTCTAAGCTACAGCTATGTTACATTACGTTCGCCGCTATCATGATCAAAACATTAGGGATTTAGATATACATTTGCTTTAGTCTCAATTTCGTGATTTTCAGTTGGGTTTGATATTAATATTTCATGCATTCACAGCTAAATATTTGAATTCCAGCCATTCAGAGCTAAGCAATGTTATCTTTTGAGACTATGAGACACGGATTTCTCTAAAAGCTGAAGAGTTACACAATATTGGCCTTTGCGTTACAAATACAGCAGCTACGCTCATGCCAATTAGTTATTATGTAGTCAGTAGCCAAAGCCTAGAGTTTATGAAGAAAAAAATATAAAACGCTTTTCTATTTAGATGGTTGACCGCTAGTAGCATTTACATCTGAGCGCTTCCGTGCTTTGTAGGGCACGTTAAACTGTCAGTCTCCGCTCTGGCAGTCGTTAAGCCACGGTGGAGGCCTTAAGGTGGCCTACAAACTTCGTCACCAGAGTTGGCCACTATACGAACAAACACAATGAAAATTGGCACTTTATTGTAATTTTCTTCATAGAGGAAGCATTCATATTACCAGCTATTATTTGTTCCATCGCGTTACCGGTTTGCGGTTACATTCAGCCCCCGTATGCCAATCTTTGGCTGTCAAGTTATATTTCACTGCCCAGTGTAATTTCTTCAGGTCACGTGGTACAATTTTGTACCACGTGATCATTCTTTTTAGACACTTGACAGCAAAATATGCGCGAAAACAAATTAAATGACATCATAATGTCACTATTTAGTCACAGAATAACTATGAGTTAGTATGAACTGACCATGATTTAAAACTTTGCAGTTCAACTTTGCAGTTCAACTTTGATTGGCATACCCCTGCAGGATTGCAATTTATGTGGTGCTATAAATGTGGTCCAACCATATTTCCCGAGCTAATTCGAAATGTTATCTCGATATTATATTGTTTTGGGTGCAAATTGTGCTTAGACTTAGGTACCAGTCCTTCTAACGAAGTTGACAGGCGTTACAGCTCAGTCGGTATAGCTCTGCCTTCCGTGCTGTGGCTCGTGGGTTCGAACCCCACTGCAAACACATTTGAAACTTGAGGACATTGAAATATCCGTAAATATTTATTTATACTGCCATCGATCGTTGGAGAATACAAAATGTCAAAAATCACTCAAAAATGTTAACAAAGTTCAAAAGTTTTCGTAAATTGATTAGGTTTTATTCTGCAGCAATAGTAAAATGTAAGTTTGGATAAAATATATTCTGTGCTGAGGGAGTACTGTCCGCATCAAAATAAGATGTAGAAAAAAAATTGAATTTTCTTTGTAACTACTAAGTAAAATGAACAAAATAGTAGCAGAAGATTTCCCTAAGTTAAAATTATCCAAAAATCAACAGTTATGAGAATAATAAACTCCATTATTCCATAGTTTATTAATAAATTCAAAACTATAAGGTACCTATTCATGACTTCTAAATTAATAATAATATCAAATCCCTGAAAAAGGTATCAGCATCGGTCCCCGATTAAATTCAAAATGGCTAACCCCGTCCACCACGTCATTAAAGTTAGTGTCAATTTGACATGTCAAATGTCATCCTGTGTCTGCCCAGAATAACCGCCACAGCAAAATGGCGGAAAATAATGAAACTTTGCCGCCATATTTAATTACTAGTTCAATTAAGCTGAGATTATTGGGATTAATTTTGGATTGTAGGACTTTTATGGTCATGCTACACTTGAACGCATACATCAGCACGAAGCTTGTTTTGCGTTTAGCATAGCTTACCTTTTAGTACAAAAAGTGACGTTTAAACCCAGTGATTCACAGTCGCTAACGTGTCGCAAGTTCAGTTTTAAAAAAGTCAAAGTTGTAGAAGATAAATCCGTAATGCTGAAAGGTGTGATAAAGTGTAAATACTCTTAGGTATGTTAATTATTACCATTGGAAAATAATATCTTAAATGGAATTCAAATTAACCTTAGATTGCTTCCTTTTAAGGAATTAACAGTCGTATGTTCGATCGAAGCTTAGGTACAGTCAGCAACATAAATCGATGACCAATTTAAGATTGTTTATGTCTATCTTTATTTTGAAAGCTCTTGATTATTTGATTTGTAGCTCTTGATAGAGTTACAGTATTGCAAACATCAGTGAACATTTCAATCCTTCCGAAAAAATATCGTGTGATTAGGTAACGTATGGCTTTTTTGGTGAGTTCCAAAATCTGGTATTTGCTGGTCAAGCGGCAATCGGCAATGCATTCAGTACAACATTCGTTTTGTATGCAATTTTTTCGACATTTTGAGAACTGGCACCTAGAATCACCTAGTTATATAAGACGATTCTAAATGATCCTTAATTCTTAATTCTTTGTTGCACACAACACAGGACATAAACAAAAGACAGAAATAGATGACATGTACAAAGGCGAGCTTAACCCTAACAAGAGTTTTCTTCCAGCAAACCTTTGGGGCTAGAGAGAGGATCCTTGTGATTTTATTGAATAAAGAGATTTTGACTTTGACGTCGTTCCAGCCACATACTCCACGTCTGCTTGCATATCTCCTATATATTTATCTATCAGCATTAGATTATCTATCCGTTATCCACAATCGGTGTATGAGTTAGACTTTAGCTGTTAGAGCAACAAACAATTTACTATGGGTCACTTTTGGGTCAACAGATACCAGTACATTCCAACACAATTGGTAGTATTGGTACCGTTAGCAAAAACAGTATTTAGGTGTCTAAACAAATTCTTGGGAAGTGGGGTTTCTATTACGTATACATCGCTGTGAAACCAAATTGCAACAACAACAGAAGCAAGGATCCACAGACGTACAGTCAGTAGTACTAACCTAATTAAAATAATTAGTTTTTCCATGTCCGTTACAGAGTAACGAGAACTTAAATGACACAGTTTAAATAACAGGCGTCACAGCTCAGTCGGTAACAGCTCTGCCTTCCGTGCTGTGGGTCGTGGGTTCGATCCCCACTGAGAACAAACATTTGAGCGTGGCAAACATAGATGTTTGTTCTATGTCTGGGTGTTACTATGTATTATAAGTATGTATTTACAAAAAAAAAGTATATAAGTATTCTATCAGCCATCTAGTTCCCATATTACAAGCTTTGCTTAGTTTGGGACTAGAGGGCGTTGTGTGTTAAGTCCATGAATATTTATTTATTTATTATTATTTATTATAACAATGAAGTGACAGAGGTTTCTTGTACCTGGAATTCGGGCAAAGAAAATAACCTTTTATTACTTCCTGTTTCTTTTTTAGTCTACATCCCTTATTTTCTCTAAGCTATTTTTAGCAAAAATAATTTCTTTAAAACAAAATGAAGAGGCTTCCCGAAATTATTTAGTAAAGGTAAGTTCACCAAAGCTTTTTAATAATAGACAAAGCTTTTAAAGATTTTAAGTTCAAAAGTCGACTTTGTAAAAAAATTTTTCCTACTTACCTTTTCTTTGTTTTAATACAACTAAACTTTTTATTTATAGGTTATACCCCTACATAGTTTTAATTTTTATGTATAATTTTTTGTCATCCTACTAATATTATAAACTAGCAGTTACCCGCGACTTCGTACGCGAGTACCGTTTCCGTGTACATTATATTATCTGTACGTTTACCGAGCGGATACTTCTTTGAGAAACTTGACATTACACCTCATTACACCGAACTCGTACTGGAATGTCAAACGCTAGTCGTTAGACCAAAGAGGTAGTACTACGCCCTGTCAAACTGTCGTGACATGACATGAAAATGAAATCCTCTTGCCAATTGGCGCTGCTAATCCTTTTCATTCATTTTATCCTGTAAATCCTGTTAATTATTCGGGATAAAAAGTAGCCTATGTGTCAATCCAGGTTACGAACTATATACCTATATGCCAAGATTCATCCAAGTTGGTTCAGTAGTTTAGACGTGATTGAAACACAAACATCCAAACATCTAAACATCCAAACATCTAAACTTTCACATTTATAATATTAGTAGGATGCGAAAGTTTAGATGTGTGGATGTTTAGATGTTTGGATGTTTGTGTTTCAATCACGTCAAAACTACTGAACCAACTTGGATGAAACTTGGCATATATGTAGTTCGTAACCTGGATTAACATATAGGCTACTTTTTATCCCGAATAATTAACAGGATCTACAGGATAAAATGAACGAAAAGGTTTAGCAGCGCCAATTGGCAAGAGGATTTCATTGTCATGTCATGTCACGTCAGTTTGACAGGGCGTAGTACTACCTCTTTGGTCTAACAACTAGCGTTTGACATTCGAGTAGGTACGAGTTCGGTGTAATGAGGTGTAATGTCAAGTTTCTCAAAGAAGTATCCGCTCGGTACACGCACAGATAATATAATGTACACGGAAACTAGACGCGTACGAAGACGCGGGTAACTGCTAGTCTGAAATATATTTGATTTCATTTTGAATTTTTAGTAGAGACGTACTGAATTCTAATCAGGGAAATCGTGATCAACTTTTTCTGCTGACTGTCCATTTGTATTCCTAGTTCCACCAGCGACAGTGCAGTGCCTAATTCAATTCTGACCTTAGTACTAGCGTCTAGTCGTTCGTTCGTTTGTTGCACCTAACTTCAGAGGGATAAATATCCGTTGTGCGTGTATACCACGTTATTTCCCGTTGACATACAGCCAAATGCTTCAAAATTATTCTTCCCTTTAAATAAATAAGTTTTAAGGTGAGCCATCATTTTCTATTTCATTTAAAGTGACTTTTTCCATTCCATTTCAGATTATTTTATTTTTTTATTCTGCTGTTACTGCAATATAGTTATTGCTTCCGTTAGATAACAAATCAAAGTCAAAGTCAAAATTTCTTTATTGAATAAAATCACAAGGATCATTTAGAATCGTACTTAATAATTTTTTAACAATTTTAAATATTTTGATGTTCCATTTTCTGCGGACCCTCCACATTTATTCCTAGTTCCATTACAAGTGGTGTCTAATTCAATTCCGAGACCTCAGTAATAGACTAGTATCGTACTGTCTCATCTCGTTTTTAGTGACTCCTGTTACAATTTCTGACTTCCATTTTCAAAAGTTCATTTTCTGACTTGTAGAGACGAAAAATCGAAAATCAGTTGTTTTAAAAACAAGTTTTACTATGAATCAAACGTCTCTTAAAAAAATAAGAGACGAGAAAATGATCAGAGATATTCTCACCGAAAACCCGTCTCAACGTTAAGCTAATACTTAAGTGTAAAGAAATAAGCAAAGAAGAAAAATTAAACGTCGTATGCAGCAGCTTGAGAGTGATTCAATTGAGAGGTGGATATAATCAACCAGTTATTCTTATGACCGTGAGTAGCTAGTTGAGATTAATCTTATTTATAAAAGTGGTAAAGAGCTAAAAATGTTTGCTATTCCTTCCACAAAAATATAGATGTTTTTCATTAAGGAACGTTTCCACTTGTTATATTTTTATAGCAAAAGATGAATAAATGAACAAATTTTAAATCTAAGTCGTATAGAATGAAAAAGGCCGCAAACCGCACTAGCCAGTTTCTGGGCTACATTGGATTTTGTATAAAAGATCAAGCAAAGTGGGCAAACCACAAGTTTATTGTTAGTTGTAATTTTGTAATATTAACCACGAATTAAAACTATTCAAAGTGATTCTTTTGATTTAATAAAAACTTCTTGACTGAAGTTATTATTGCATTTAGCAGAGGTTACCGCTTAACATCAAGTAGTCTATCTGCTTGTTCCATTACCAACTCTCATTCAAAATAGAAGTAATTAGTTTTGTGATATTAAAATGAATAAATTATAAGAACGCTCAATATTAAAAATAGAGATAAATAATCTTGTTTTATTTTACGAGTTTCAAGACAAGGTGTACGTAATAAACTGAAAAATGCAAGTTTAAATTTTCAAGTCAAATCGTGGAACATTTTTTTTTCTGAATATGTGCACTACGCAGTGTTGTGTAATTCCGGCAAGCTTATAAAATATCTTGTCAGCAGGGGTATGCCAATCAAAGTTGAACTGCAAAGTTTTAAATCATGGTCAGTTCATACTAACTCATAGTTATTCTGTGACTAAATAATGACATTATGACGTCATTTGATGTGTTTTCGCGCATATTTTGCTGTCAAGTGTCTAAAAAGAATGGCAAGAATGAATGAAAGAAAGAAGACCTGAAGAAATTACACTGGGCAGTGAAATATAACTTGACAGCAAAAGATTGGCATACAGCGGCTGGTTTGGATCCACCATGTGTATAGATTACAATCGCAAGTCTGTATGATTTTATAAATATTTTATATACGAAAGTAAAGGCAATTCTAAAAGAAAAAAGCGTAGAAAGTTCAAGATTGTATTTTTACCAAAAACTCAAAGGCCTATTAGTATTTTTTCAACACGGCTTTCAAACGAGAGCTTCTTTGATGCCTCTTCATCTCAAAACCATGGTTGCTGCGAATTTCACGCAAAAACCTCATTTTCGCTTTGCGCTTTGTCTGGCAGGTCGTGACAACACAAAAGTGTCCTAATTTTAAAGCCAGAGGTTTGAAATTACATTAAAAGTGAAATTGCCATACATAAATAAATAAGAGAAACGAATACTCTATTGACTTAAGTTTTGATTGATGCTCTTACTGGCTTTTTCTTTTTCAAAGTTTGATGAAAAATTGCGGTTTTTATAAAGTAATGCGGAAAAATACACTCGAGTAGGTAGGTACCTATTTACTGTTTGTTGTTGTGCAAATCAGGCTTTGGTGCTCATAATAATGTACGTATGCATTGGAAGCCGTTTAGTGTACTATTATTGACCGAGCGAGCGAAGCGTCTCAGTTTCGAGATAGGCCAAAAATGCTTTTGTCCGGCTGTCTGTCTGTCTGTCTATCTGTCAGTAATCGCCTACAGGTCGTATTTCTCAACCGAAGTATATATAATTTTATTTCTTTAGTAGTGAACTTATATTTTCGAAGAACCCTGTGTACAAACAGGATGTTCCCAATTTGTTTGACGCTGTCTTCGCGTCCTACTCCATCTCCCCGTGGGCAAGTCTGGTTGGCCGACAATAAGTAGGTATTTCCTACTTTGTTTAATGTAGACTAATACCAGCTCAGACTGATAAGAACTAGGTATTTGTGACTTTTTTTCTACTCCTTGGAAATTCTATCAAAATAAACGGGACACTGCAGTACCTGGGACATTTTCTAAATGGAGTAGACTTGCCCAGCATCTATCACATTCTCTCAGCCTGTCGGCTTTATCTAAAAGAAAAACAAAGCCAATAGATACGTGTGAAACTGACTAATCCACGGGTTCGCTCACTCACGATGTATTCTTTCACCGTTTGAGAGATGGCATTACGCACATAATTTTTTTTGTTGTTATAAGTTTGACGTGACTTTGTGTGTGTCTCTCTGAGGCGTCGTAGCTCGCGAACGAATGAACCAATTTTTTTTTTTTTTTTTTCATTTTAAATTTTTTTCATTTTATCTGTAAAATATTTTTGAAGCTAATACCTATGTAGGTATGAGTTTCTGATATCGAATTTGAAACTGGTGCTACCAGTGTGTTGGATTGAGAGCTGCCATGAAATTGAGTATCGATATAAAAGTTCGATTAATCGAAGCAAATGAAATTGGAAAATAAATAGTCTGGATGACAGGCGAGTTTTGATTGATTGTAAAAATAGGTCCTTTCCACACTGACAGTAGTTTTGTGCATACAGTACATACAACGGACCTTTATCCCTCCGAAGTTAGGTACATCAACGACTGCGCATTATACCTACTGTTGTGCGGAAAAATAATTAAGAGGGACAAAGATCCGTTGAGAGTATTGTATATTCCTTTTGATGCAGCCTCACTGAATATTTGTACTATGGAAAAAGTTGGTATGAAACAGTTGACTGAAACATCAAAACAGTATGAATTATATGTATAAACTTACGAAATTATATAATGGCAAATATATTTTATAACATACTCATAATCTATCTTCTCCACCATCGTTTTATCTTCTTCATCATCTTTTAGGTTACCGCTTTTTATCAGGTGGAGCATCTACTTATTAACATTTAATCTCATTAAAGAATATCTTCACTTTATAACGACAATTACTAGTTTGCAGTAACTGCTTTATTAAGAACTAATAAGTGGCTCATTAAAATTTCATTCTCAAACGATAACATAATATGCCCGAACTCGCTCGTAAAGTTGCTCCGTGTAAACAGACCCTTAATTTCATGACGCTGGACACCAAAAATGTCAGGCCGTAAAAAACCTTTCGAGTTTTCGAGCCCTGACCTTCTGAATTCAAATAAAACGTGTTTGTTCCAGGTACACAAAATGAACGAGAGCGGAAACACACAAGAGGCGAACTCACTGACTCGTTCAATCAATGAATGAACGAAAAGAATAATTGTACTGAAATTAAAAATAGTACGGCGAAAATGGAACTATTAGCCAAATAATGGAAACGCCAAAACAAAACTTGTGCCATCAGTGCCAGGACGCGACGAAAATATCTACTTTTCCGCTCCGACCTCCCGACCCCAACTCAACATTCGACAGAAACGATTCCAATTTCAAAACTCTATTCGATCTCAATGAGACTTTTTTTTTTAATTGTACAGCTGAAAATGGAACGTGTAGTGATGTGCATAACTATAACTTTTGGGCGTTGTCGCTGCTAGTGTTTCCTTTACTAACTTTGTTTGGTAATGTTTTGGTTATAATGAGTGTAGCGAGGGAGAGGAGCTTGCAGACTGCAACGAACTATTTTATAGTGAGCTTGGCGGTAGCGGACTTATTAGTGGCGGTGGTGGTCATGCCGTTTGGAGTTTACTACTTGGTGAGTTTTGATGTTCTAAACATAAAAAAACAAAAAACAAGTATTTGTATAATTTGTATTTTATTGACAATTCTTACAGCTACCTCTACAGGGGGTCCTAATTCGATAGTGAAGTCAATTTACAGAGTATTTTAAAGTAATAAAATTATATGAATAAAAATAAAAAATAAAATGAAATAAAATATAAAAATAAACATTACAAAGAATTACATAGAATATTTATTACAATGGGAATAACCCAACGGTAATTAGCTCCAAACAGAAAATACCTTCTATAGATCTAGATAGTGTCAGTAACCCTGCTTTCTGATCTGAGGTCGTAGGTTCAAATCCGGCCCAGCACCACTGGAATGTTTATCCAAAAACTTATCCCAGACAAGTATGTGTAAATGCTTATCACAGGATTATCGTACTAAAAGCCTAGGGCCGAGTTTTGATGAGTTTTTTCATGACGTCATATTTTGAGTAAAACTTGTAATTAAAACTTTGATAATCATGAACTACATGAAATTCTATCAAAATAACTTAGAGATAAAAAAAACATATTAATAGGGTGTAATAAGAGTAAGCAAATCTTGTACTTTAGGAACTAGATTGCTAATATTTATAATATTTTTGGTATATAATTTCTTATAAGTATAATTTTTTTTATAAAAACATTCTTATAGTAGGTACATATTATATTTATATATATATATATATATATATTTATATATATATATATATATATTTATATATATATATATATATATATAATATTTAATATTAATATATAGTACATATTATTAATAATGTATTAGGAATGTTCCACTCAACAATTCAAGGAGTAAAAATGATTCTCATTTGGTCAAATCTGCCTAAAAGCTATATGTAGAATATTTTTATGTGTATAACAAAATACCCAGCAAAGCTTCTACCGAAGAGCGTCTCAGCGTGAATGCATAATTTATCGCATGTAATGATAATAGGGTGGACTGGGTTCGTACCGATTTCTCCGGCTTTATAAATTCTGAAAAGTCGGATATATGCCTAAAACATTTACTTAACCGTTCTACCGTCGGACCACCAGACAATCGGAAATGAGACATACATGGTTGACATATCACCTACTTACCCGCACTAAGCGTTTCGCTTCAATTTTAATGATGTAGTCAGCTAAAAAGCGGAATTCCTTGCCGGCGTTAGTGTTTTCGACATATAAGTAATTTGAATGTTTTCAAGAGTCGAGTGAATAGGTATCTTATAGGTAAGCGTGCTACATCATCACTTAACAGCAGGTGATATGGCGGTCAAAGGCTTACCTACTTATAAATTATAAAAATAAAACAGCTATGTTCCATCTCCGGACACGGTTACATTTCGGTTTTTGTTTAGTACTTAATAAAGTGAAATCAAATTTATTTTTAGGGAAAAGTAAATAGCTGTTAGTAAATTAAATATGGGAAGGTATCCAATAACATTTTTATTTTCATTCGGTTCCAAAACTCCGGCCTTTTTACAAGTTATCCGGCTTTTTAAATGTAGGTACTTTTACAATTACTTTACATTGAATAAAAGTTTAAGACGAGCAGAGATTTAATATTGTATGTTGAGAGTGTATGAGTAATTAAATTAAAGTCTCAGAACTTTGCTTCAAGTTTAATAATAAAGAAGCAGACTACGACACGAAAAGATATAGCTATCTCTCTTGCTCTCCTTTACAATCTGTGATCGTCTGTCTCACTCATATGTTGGCATAAAAATAAAAACCTAATTAAGACACATAGTAGGAGCGATTTCACTTCGCACACACTAATATTAAAATTAATCTCAGTAATGTTTGGCATTTGAAACGATACTACTAAAGTTAGAATTAATACGTTAATTATTACTATTTTTCGGAATTTTTAGGTCGATTTTAGCTAAATTTTAGGTTGTGGTGACAACCGAATTGATACCAATACCTACTAGTGTAGGTATCAAAGTAAAAATAATCCTATCAATCCAGCAGGATTCGGTCGGGTTACTCGAGAATTAAATCTTGCCAAAATTTTGAATCGAGATTGGTATCGAGCCAATCTCGATTCAGAATTTCGGCTAAAATCGCACCTGGATATTTTTGAAACTGAATTATACCTACCGACTACACGCAATACTGATATTTTTTAATTGTCGTTTGGTCTTTTGTGTGGGTCCTGCCAAGTACACAAACTTCTCAACTTTAAGCGCTGCCCGCTGTTACACCCTGTATTGTTACACCCTGTATTGTTACACCCTGTATTGCTTCAAAAGGTATAAAGATTTAATTAAGTCTTCCAAAATTAACGACAAACACACAGTAGGCCTAAACACACAAACTACAGAGCTAATTAATTGTTTATTTCACAAACAACGAATTGGGTTGAATCCGACCAATGGCGACCTTTTTCAATCAGTCTGTTTATTTTAGAACATTCTCGTAGATAGATAGATATTTATGCCAACCAATACTTAATAATACAAGGCAAAAAAACATACAAGGATCATACAAAAAACGCTAGGAAACAGGCCGTAGTTTGTTGCCCGTTCTTCTAGGCTCTGGTCGCGTGGAACTGGCACCTAGAATCACCTAAGACGAACTATAAATAAATAAATAAATATTCATGGACATTTCACACGACGCCCTCTAGTCCCAAACTAAGCAAAGCTTGTAATATGGGAACTAGATGCTGATAGAATACTTATATACTTTTTTTTGTAAATACATACTTATAATACATAGTAACACCCAGACATAGAACAAACATCTATGTTTTTAGCCACACACAAATGTTTGTTCTTGGTGGGGATCGAACCCACGACTCACAGCACGGAAGGCAGATCCATTACCGACTGAGCTGTGACGCCTGTCTAAACTATAAAGTTAATAATTCTCATGTTCGTTTGCAACGGGGTCCATGTATATACCGTTCAAACGGGAACAAAGCTATGCATCACTGCTTGGCGGTAGAAAAAGGTACGGTGGTAATACTTCCCTGAAGGATACCTTTCACAAAAAGGACTATTACTACAAAACTCAGCTAATGGAGACAGAGTAGAGCCATTCATCGTTACTTGCATATTGGACTTCAATCTCACCTGATGGAAAGTTCATTCTTCTTTCTCCCGTTTTTCTCCATCATCGACACTAGAAGACACTCTTGCCTTGTCGGAGACCAAATCATAGCATCGCCTAGCTCGCTGCCGCAACGGCTGGACAACGAGCATTCGCGGAGCGCGGGCGGCGGCGAGGGACGAAGAGGAACAGCGCGGACCCCCGCGCCGAACATTCACCAAAATTGCCTCTACGAATAAGCACGCGTCCTTTCTATTGTTTTAAAATTATAGAACTAGCTTATACAGTCCACTCTTTCATTTATCTACTGAGATATCCAACATGCCTTGAAGCTCTTGTTGTGCCTTGACTTTAAACTTGTTAAAAACAAGGACGGAAATATATTATTCTAAATATATTATTACGCGTGACCCGAGGGCTGGTGATTATCTGGGCCAGCGAATCAGCGATGCTATTCAGCGCGGCAATGCAGCCAGTGTCTTGGGCACGCTTCCGATTGGTACTGATTTGGATCAGTTGAGCTATCTATAAATCGTTTGCAACGGTGTGTAGATAGCTCAACTGCTTCATGTGTATTTTGTACATATTATAAATATTGTAAATACTGTATTAGTTGTAATTTTCTTTGTGAATAAATATATTTATTCTAAAGAATAACGTTATACCGAGTTGGTCGAACACGACTCTAAAGATATATTTCCATCTTAGCATGACAGTTAGCAAGCCCATTCCTACCATGGCCATGGTAGCCCAGGCATGGGTTTGTGAGACTATGACATTAAAATGTTTAACAAAGACAAAATCATCAATATTACAGTTTCAAAACCCCGAAATGTTACCAATTCAGAGGCCTTAGCCAAGGTAACATTCGACAAGCGAAGTCGGCAGTAGAAAAGTCCAAAAATGTATGGGATTGGCATAAGGCATAGATATATCACGTGATCTGTAGTTAACGAAACGAACATTGGTAGCCAAATGTAATACATGTCCATTCGATCGCACGAATCGACAGTAGCGAACGATTACCTCCATACAAATAATAATTTTGACAGGCGACTACAAAAGTACAAAAATGTATGGGATTGACATAAGGCATAGATGTATCACGTGGTCTGTGATCAACGAAACGAATATTGGTATACATGTCGATTCCCTCGCACGAACCGACAACAGCCGAACGACTATCTCCATACAAATGCGTAGCCAAGTGGCTCTTTTGACAAGCGACTTCACTTCGTTTTCTATCAGCACGATAGAAAAGCCTGCGAAAACCAAAACCCTGTAGATATCGAAACAAAATGGCGATTTTAGGTGAAATGTTGACGTTTCAATCGATTTGGTGACTGCCGACTACTGCCGAGGTGACTGCGAAATAATCCTAGGTTTTTTCAAACCTACTACTACACAACCTAGTAAACCTTGCAGTAAAGGGCGATGTTCGCCACTTATTTTATTGAGAGCAATACCTACACATGACCTAACCTGCATGCAGTTAAAAATAAAAGTACATAAGTACTTGAAGAAAAAACATATTTTATTCAGAATTAAATTAACACAGGAAAAAAGAGCACAAAAATATTATTCCACGAAAATTCCAATATCATAGAATGTTGGTTGTAAGTGTTGTAACTTTCAAGTAGGAATACTTAGTAGAATAACTGTATGTTTGGTTTAGGCTCAGTGCAGCAGTAGATATGTAGGTAGATGATATCTGAAAATATAGATGTTAATATTACCTACCTTCCATATACCGTATTTAGATAAGTTATAAAACCTAATATATCATCAGTGTATCGAGGCTAAGGACACCGCTGTAACAAGAAAATAAATAACCCTTGATATTATGCTTGTAGGCAGGTAAGCCGCTTTACACTGACTGTTTGCATTGAAACTAAAATCACTTCCTCATAGGTATCTACCTACAAACAATATTTTACCTCTGCAATGTGGCATGTTATGAATGTGATCTGGAATGTGGAATCCAAAAAAATCGAATATTATTCTCCATAGCCAGAGTTCTTCTTCATTTATTTCATTTTTCTGGTGTTTGCACATTGCATCCAATCACACCTTATATTTTCAGGGTTTTGTGGGTACTTTATTTACTAGGTAGCCCACTTTTCTATTTTTATCTAAATGTTTCACAATAAAACATAAATTTTCGTTTCTTACATAAAAATAAAATAAATAAACAAAATGAATATGCTAGGTTCGAATAACACATGACATGACATTGGATGTAGTAAAACCATAGACTAAACGTGATTTCTAGCGAAAGACTGACAGAATTAGCGAAGTTATTGATCGAGTAGGCATTTATTTCTCGTATGTTACTTCGTCTACCAATTTAACTTCGACATCGTTGAAGCGATCAAGATTGTAGAAATAGAATCATAGAGGAATATTATAATTGGGAATAGAGTGCCTTCTCTCGCCGTTTTTTTGTCACCCTCGAATAATCGGTGAAGATTGACTAGGCAAGTTACGCCACGAGCGCTTCGTCTTCTATAAAAAGTCAAGATTAGTATTCACAATGTAAACGATGTGCAAATCACCTACACTAATAAATCTTATATTTTGCAGTAAGTATAATTATGTATTTTTTTTAAAACCTAGTTCTAAGTTTATCGATATCGATAAAAAATTCTAAATTCCTAACCTAGTACACACCTACTTCATTTTTTCTAGGCTAGCATCATTTAAAATCAAGATTTCCTGTCATTATCAGGTGCTATTGCTACTATTCTTTTGGCAAATTATTTCTGTTATTATGGTGGCCATTGGTGGCGAGCATGGTAAACTTCTTTTTCATACTTTCCTGTTTTCTTGGTAGAAGTCCCGCTTCTTATTACGTAGTACCTGCCTATTAGAAATTTTTTCTATGTTCGAAAGACACTGACATTGGATGTAAGAAAACCATAGATTAAACGAGATTGATTAGGCAAACAAATACGCGCCAAGCCAGGCATGGCGTTTGTTGAGTGAGTGTGGCCGACCCCGCGCGCTCGCAAAAATACAACATTACTGGCTACACTGGCTCTATAACGATGGCTACTTTTATAAAATTGAATATTACAAGAACTTTTTCTTACAAAATTAGCATTTATTTATACTAAAGAAGAATTACAACAATTTGGCCAACGCAATGGCCACACAATAATAAATATATTATTTATTGTTCTGTGGTGTCTCGGCGGACATCAAGTAGCGAAAGACCTTCGAAAGACTGATAGAAGAGGATGGAGATACGGAGTTTTCTACTTGTATGTCAATTGGTCTCCCGATCTATCTTCGATATCGTTGCAGCGATAAAGATTGTAGAAATAAAATCGATTCCTAGCTAATGTACATTGGCTAAGGCCTCAGAGCCTTAGGCCACCTTATTCAGTAATATGAAGCCCTGCAATTTGAGCCACTTCAAAGAGCAAGTGCTTTGTCCCTCGGGATTCCTTACATCGCCATTCATCCCTTTTAAGGTGGTGTTTCGAACAAAGCGACAGAATTCGGACCGCACGATAACTTTACATGTTGAGACATCATCAGTACCTATAATGTCCACTAAATGAGGTAATAAATGTTTTTGTAATTAAAAAAATCACTATGACAAGTACCGTCTGCTTTGAAATAAATAGAGGTAACTTTTTACAACACTGAGTCGTAGAAAATGGTTGACGAATACTACAAAATCATAGTTTTGATGGTCATATTACCCGGGGAATGCAGAAATATTAAATGCAGTTTTTTTTTTATTTCGCTCCAAACCATAACTTATAGAGCCGAGAAGGTACTTCAAAAAGTCTTAAAATGCTGCGGGTTTTCGTGATTTTTTTCAGCTGACTAGTATTTTTTCAACTTCAGCAAACCCTCTAGATTGTTCACTTTATCAAAACACGACAATAACACTATTTGCTGGTGATAGTGACGGTCTTTATAATGTAATATTATCAATAATATCTATTTGTTTATCAGTTTCTAAAATCACAACGCCAGTTACTATTTCGGCATTCTATGATTTTTTTGTTCTTGCTACTATCGCGTTGCACAGAACACCACCTTAACATTAAACTTAGATTTGTGGTAGAAAATCACGTTCCTCAAATGTTCGTCAGTACTCACATACTCCGCCAGGCGGCGCTTTGAGTTAAATATGTTGAATAGCACCTAACATTCCATGTCCACTCGCCCGTTTGTGGCTACCCCTGAGCACAGTTTACTGGCCGAATCTAATCGCTAGTGCTAATCTTAGAACTAGAGAAATGAAACTCCCCTTGCAGATTTATAATCCCCACACAATAATATTAAAGCAAATAGCGATACGTCTAGCAAAATTTTTAGGTATCACGAATGTAGCAAATGCGTAGCACAAGCGTAGTAGTAGCGCGTAGCTAGGGCGTAGCACAAGCTTAGCTGGAGCGTTGCACGAGCGTATCATGATCGTTGCAAAAGCGTGGCACCAACTTAGCAAATGCGTAGCAAAAGCGTAGCACGATCGTAGCAAGAGCGTGGCACGAGCGTAGTAAAAGCGTAGTACACGCGTAGCTAAAGCGTAGTACAAATGTAACAACTCCATATTTTCTTACACCTTCTCAGACTTTAGAGATCTTTCAGTCTCAGAGTGATGGACACTCATTCGGCACGTCCTCATTGGACGTGTTTTGTGAGGTATTTCATTGCTATTGGCAGAGTTAATCCAAACTTGAAACTAAACGTCATCAAAGGTAACGTTCAGCAGATATACCATAGTGTTCAATCCGGTGCTAAAGGGCACATATGGCCCTATGTAATTATTCTTATACAATACAATTACATAACTATAAATATTATGTTACGTTATCTAATTCGTTCCAGAGTAGGTATCCTTAGAGACATTAATTAATAGCTTTTAGTAATAAAGTATTGACCCTTAACAAAATGGCCCTTAAAATAAAGGGCCACTTAAACCAGGGTCCTTTTAGTCATGGGGTAGTTTGTTATGAGAATGTTAATGTTAATTAGTAATGGTACAAGCAGATTGCCCACCGGATGTTAAGCGGATGTATTGCGTCATCGAGCATGTTCACTTAGGAGGCATCACAGTTTGATCAAGTTTCTTCTTGAGACATGATGATGCCAGCAGCAAGGTAGATGGATGGATGAACAGTCTCCACTGGAGTGAAACCATTATACCAAGTGTAATGTTTTTATCAAAAAAATAAAAAAATCATTATCTGTCTATAGAAACTGCTAGAGATAGGTTCTCCTTAGATTTAAAAAAAAACTATTTCCTTCCACTAACTTTCCGCGAAAGTTATTAAGAAAATATTTAAGGAAAGTTATTTTGATGACATAAATCCACTCTTCCACAATTAGATTTGATGATTGCAAGAAACAAACGTTTGTATAATGTGCTTGTAAAAACTCGAAGATGGAGAAGGTTTTGGTCCACATATTGCATTATCCAGTCGATTGCACGATATTATGGTGCCTTGGATTGCTAAAAAGTATTTACAGTCTAAAGTGCTGTCGCCATTTTGGTATTCCTTTTGGCAATATTTAGAATCATTTTACTAATTTCATTTTGAATTAAAGGGTTATTGGACTGGATATAAGACTGGAAAATATGGTTTTAGTGATAAGGCCGACTATACCAATGCCGTTTTATTTCTTTTATTTAAAGTACAAAAGTTTTTTGTTTATGTTATAAGTTTGACGTGTCGGTGTGTGTGTGTGTCTGAGGCAACGTAGCTCCCGAACTGATGAACCGATTTTGATTTTGTTTTTTTGTTTGAAATGTGAATTAGTCGGGAGTGTTCTTAGCTATGTTTGATAAAAATCGATCCAAGATTCGGGGGTTTTTTAAATTTTAAATTTAATTACTTGTTTATACAACATACTATTTTCTTTCAACGTCCTCTAGTATCCGCCATCTCAGTGTTCACTCATGGTCTACATATAAATTACGTCCGTCATATCACTCCCTCGTTTTATTAGCAACAAAAGATTGACCATCCCGATGGTTTCACGCTTGGCGGAACATCCAAGGCCCTGTCCCTATTTTGCATAATAGAATCCGTCAGTACACTGGACCCGCAATATCGTGCCAGTTCGACCGTTATGGGACCTGTCAATATAAGAGAAGCTCTTGATAAGATCGTTCAGCAGGGGTATGCCAATCTCAGTTGAACTGCAAAGTTTTAAATCATGGTCAGTTCATACTAACTCATAGTTATTCTGTGACTAAATAGTGACATTATGACGTCATTTGATGTGTTTTCGCTTTTCGCGCATATTTTGCTGTCAAGTGTCTAAAAAGAATGATCACGTGGTACAATTTTGTACCACGTGACCTGAAGAAATTACACTGGGCAGTGAAATATAACTTGACAGCAAAAGATTGGCATACGGGGGCAGGGAAGTTATTTTGTGATGGACGACAGGCTAGTATAATGACAGGCGTCACAACTCAGTCGATAGTAGCTCTGCCTTCCGTGCTGTGGGTCGTGGGTTCGATTTCCACTGAGAACAAACATTTGTATGTGGCAAACATAGATGTTTGTTTTATGTCTGGTTGTTACTATGTACTTTAAGTATGTATTTACAAAAAAAAATGTTTATTAATATTCTATCAGCATCAGCAATTTAGTTCCCATATTACAAGCTTTGCTTAGTTTGGGACTAGAGGGCGTTGTGTGAAATTTTCCTCAATATTTATAGATTTAAAATAGATAGATAGCTACTATGCAATGTGTGGACTAGGTATCGGTTTCATCAGTTTCAATTACTTTTTTTCTTATAAAAATACTGCCTAGTAGCGGATACAATCCATCTAGATTACTTAATACTTAGGAGGCGTAGTTTTTCTATCTCAGCAAATAAGATTAATTTTTTTTCGTGAGCTATGTTCTTGTAACGTTGGTCTGGTAAGTTGCGTTTTAACAATATAGCTAATATTGGGCCAAACCACAACACAAGAAACACATTGATCACGCTAAAATTAAAATGAAGCACGCTTGTTCTTAGGGTTGCCACTAAACACTTTTGTACATTTTGTCAAAGTCAATGTCATAGCTCTTTTATTTAATAAAATCACTGGATAATTTAGAAAGGACGCCACCATCAAAAATTGCTATGAAAAATAACTAATTTAAATGACGTCAGTAGTTTTTTATAAGAATTAATGACCCACTTAATGTTAAGTTAAACGGTTACCTCTGCCATAACAATGCATTACCTCTTAGGACGCGTCCTCTGAGGTTTAGTTGAGACTAAGTGTTAAAGTAAGCGTAAAAATATTTTTTTTTAGCAACTGACAGATTATGTGGCTCTTTATTATAGTCGTGTGGCAGCCCTAATCTGTACATTGAGGAATAGAATGTGAAGTGTTTTCCGATGCCTCTTATTATTCTTCTTTATAGGCAGAGATTTATTTCCCTAACTGTACCTTTGCAAGAGTTGTTGAGAACGATTACGAGATCCATTTATTTGGCTTTGTTTGCTCAGTGGGTACTTACTCTATTGTGTGTAGCATCAATTCTGGTTATTTCGGACTTATTCCCAACAAACCCACTGGCTAGTGGAGCCGTTGGGAAAAAAACCCGAAGACCTTATTCTGATCCTTTGAATTTATCTAAAGAAGTGTTCGTGACTTCCATTTATCGTCGACAAGATTCTGTCCGCGACTTCATCTGCGTCCCGTTTTATCCTGGTGATTTTTGGGATAAAAAGTAGCCTATGTGCTAATCCAGGCTACGAACTATATGTATTCCAAGTTTCATCCAAATCAGACCAGTAGTTTTGGCGTGAAAAAGTAACAAACATCCATACAAGCAAACTTTCGTGTTTATAATATTAATAAGGACGTTCGTTTGATCGAATTTGGTTCAATTTTAATCTCTGAAGCCGGGTGCATGTACAATGGCCTCAATCTATCTCAGGTGTCCTACGAAGTTATAGCTGTACCTACCATCACGTTGTTAGCAACAGAATACTAGAACTTTGATCTCATTATTAAGTCTTAGCACCGGTTTGAAAACTCACGACAAAATAATCAGAACAGAGGTTTCAAAATAGAGATTTTCTTGATACCAGATTCTAGTGTTTTTTCATCAAAGGTCTCAGTAGTCTGAGTTTTTTGTCAGTGAAAATCCAGAATCTTTAAGGTACGCCCCAACTGGGCAAGTTGAGAGTTTTTTTTTTGAGACAAAGAGGTTGGTTACCATTCGAGAGAGAATGTGGTTTTGCTCCTCTTAATTTTATTGCCATTTACGAATCGTATAATATTTTTTGACAGTAGTTGCTCGCGTCAAAAATATAGCGACGAAATACACGTGCTAGCACCCCAGAGTTCTCAAAACACTTACGTCGAATGATTACAATCTGCTTTGAAACTACGAACCGCGCAAATTCTCAGTAATATGATAATAGTTTGAAGTAGATACCTACACTATACAGGGGGCTTCTTCGATGGCGACTTAAATGAACACAGGGGTAAATAATGATCATTATTAGTCGTATAACTTTTTCTTCGAAAATATATAACTTGTTTTTTTTTACGGCTTTACCGGCGTCTGTGTTTCCGAACACTTACAATTTCAATGTTTTCAAGAGGAGAGTGAATAGGTTTCTTCTAGGCAAATGTGCTACATCGTCGACCGCATCGTCACTTACCATCAGGTAAGATTGCGATCAAACGCTTGTGTATAATATATAAGAATAACATCCTTTTTTTTGTTTGAATTTCAGTGATAGACTATGGAAACGCTAGTAAGATGTGCTAGTCAAGTCTTCCCTATGCGTTGGATACCGGTGCAATTACAGACAGATGAGTCTAAACACATGTCTGAGTGATAGGCACAGTTCAATTCATAAGGCACGTTCACAGAGAACGTGCTCATTCGGAGAGGCGAGGGTATTCGATGGCAGCCTATCACTTCATCACCGCCTGCAAGACTGGAACATTTTCAGGAGTTTTTTTTTCTTAACCTATCTCGTCCCACTGCTGGGCAAAGGTCTCCCCCAAAGACTTCCAATGTTCTCTCTCCTGGGCTTCCTCCCACCATCTCCTTTCAAAGGCATCCAGGTCGTCCCGCCAGCGCTTTTTAGGGCGACCACGAGGCCGACGTCCGTCAGGGACCCAGGGTGTGGTGATGTTTACCCACCTATCGGGCGGCATCCGGCTGACGTGCCCCGCCCAGCCCCATTTAAGCCTAGTGGTCTTGTTGCCCTATTTTTAGGAGTTATTTAGTCTAAATCTGTGTACCACCAAGATTGTCCCACTAGCGGGCGGATTAGTGGGACAGTCCTAGTGTGGAAATAACTCTAGCTTTTGGCTCCCTGCGCAACGCTATGTGACTTAGAAACTGTTTGGCTCGCACGTTCCAAACTTACACAGATTTGGATAAGCCCCACCACAGATAGAATTCAACTGAGCAAGTTTCTGGCTCGTATCCTGAAACAATGCTCAACCATAAATTGAGAATCAAAATATTTCAGTACAGATATCAATAAAGTTCTCAGTCTAGAAGAACTGGCAACAAACTAAGGATGGATTTAAGCAACTAGAAATAACGTTATTCGTCAGATAATAAAAGATTTTTTGTGAAGTACTATAAGTAGATATACATATACTGTGTTATTGGTCCATTTTATCTTAGAAAAAGTCATGACCGAAACATTAGCTCCCTAACTAACTGACTTACTACCATCACATGAGATTTATTTTCTTCAATTCTCAATGCAAATTGTAAAAAAATGGAGTCACGAAATTCTAACTCGATCGTTGTTTGCTAAGGGGATTTCTGTGTTTTTTTACCTATAGGTAAAAAATGTTAACCTGATGTTAAGTGGTTACCTCGGCCTAAGAATACGCTTTTCTGAACACGAGCAAAAGGTATATAAAACTTTAATGTTAAGCAACCCTTTCAGCTCGACCTCATCTATCTTAAATAGCACGGGATGAAGTGAACCTATTTCATATTCATTTTTCATGAAAAGACAATTTCAAATTCAAATTCAGCCACGTACCTTAATTACACGTAGGTACATTACCACTAATGACCTAACTCGTAACTCACAGCTCCTGTTTGAAGGCTATTTGTTATTCGTAACCAGTATTATGTTAAAACCTGTTAAAAGTTGAAAATTTTAAAACCTTTCTTGGAATTACAAGCGAAATTATTACTTTTTCATAAAAAAAATTAAGTTGGCTAAAAAAATGTCTCTGCAGGGGTATTCCAATCTCAGTTGAACTGCAAAGTTTTAAATCATGGTCAGTTCATACTAACTCAAAGTTATTCTGTGACTAAATAGTGACATTATGACGTCATTTGATGTGTTTTGCGCATATTTTGCTGTCAAGTGTCGAAAAAGAATGATCACGTGGTACAAATTGTACCACGTGACCTGAGGAAATTACACTGGGCAGTGAAATATAACTTGACAGCAAAAGATTGGAATACGAGGGCTGGATATGTTGACTTACCAATGAGATATTGATCAAATTCCTGGGGAGGTATAGGTACAAAAGAAATCACAAAATAAGGTACACTTAGTAGTCACAACGGATTTTTGTCCCTCGGAAGGTGAATTTTCCCGCACCTGCACTTCACTGCCCAGTGTAATTTCTTCAGGTCACGTGGTACAATTTTGTACCACGTTATCATTCTTTTTAGACTTTTGACAGCAAAATATGCGCAAAAACACATCGAATGACGTCATAATGTCACTATTTAGTCACAGAATAACTATGAGTTAGTACTTAGTATGAACTGACCATGATTTAAAACTTTGCAGTTCAACTTTGATTGGCATATCAAAGCTGTACCTTCATGCAATCGTTTATTGCACCATTGGTTGCATCTAACATCAGAGGGATAAAGATCCGTTGTATGTAGTGTACCTAACACAAGTTTTATTTCAATTAAGGCTTTCGCTGTGTGAAATATCCAGCTTGACAGCTAATGCGTAGGGTTGGTACCGCCTAACCCCGGTCCAGCCTCCCCTCGATGTAGTTTACCAAATAGTATGTATGCGCTAAATCAATGCCGTACGGGCATTGATTTAGCGATTAGATTTAGATTGATTGTGGTGAAAATAAGTGAAAATGACTTTATTGTAAAGTTCTTATTTCATATTAATCCAAATAAACTGTACCTACTTATCTACATTTTTAACCGGCTTCATAAAAAGAGGAGGTTCTTGATTCGGTTATATGTTTTTTTAATGTTTGGTACCTCAGAACTCCGTCTAGGTCTCTTCACTCCTGTCATTTTACACGACCATAAGCTACATCCATCTACAGCCTACGACTCTGACGTCATCGACCATCTTGCTTCGAAATTGTGACACATAGGAGAATCTCTTTTTATTCTTTTGAGAACAGATGAGGACACCAAATAACTATATTTTCTTGTTCCAGTTTAATGGAGTGTGGGGTCTACCAGCGGTGGTTTGTGACTGCTACATCGCGATGGACGTTACCTGTTCCACCTCTAGCATATTCAACCTAGTCGCTATTTCTGTAGACAGGTATTACATATCTTCTTTAAAGCCAATCTTCACCAATTATTGTCTAAGTTAAGCGACGTTCTGCGCGATCACTATTTGGATGGGTCACCGTCACCGCTGACTGACATTTACATCTGAGCGCTTCCGTGTTCCAAAGTGCACGTTAAGAGCTTATAGTACCCCAATCTCTCATTTTTGATCCCGCATATCATTAAAAGTATTGAATCAATCGTTTTGAAAAAAATATATATTACAGTTGAGAATATTTGTGATACATCATATGATGTGAAAACACGATTACTAAAAATTTTCTCGATAGAAAAAAATCCCAAACTTCCCTCTTAAGCTTACTAAGAAACCACAGAAGTCAGTCAATACTTTACCTATACTATTAAAACTTTGTATATAAATTCAACTTAGCAATACACGTACATCATATGTTTTAGATTTATTAAAATGTTTTTTTTTGCATTTTAAGAAATTAAATTCTCAAATATTGCGCGTGAGACGTCGCAACCGCTCAGATTCAGTCTAACTCCGGCAGTCGAACAGGGAACCCGCGTCGCTTGCTCGCACGCCTACCTACGTAGATACGTAAAATTATTAAATTATAAGTAAGTAAAGTAAAATGGGAAATAACCAGTACAAAAAAAAGGGTAGGGATTGGGGAAAAGAAATTGCTAAAAACATGAATAATATATTGAAGTAAGTATCTAAAATGAGTCATAAAATGTTTTTTACCTACCTAGGGGCCCGCGGGTACGCATTTTGGTTAGGACTTTATGAGGCCATATTGAAATTTGACGACGTCAAGTTTAGGCATTTATGAATACACGACGCGCTGCGCTACGCGTTTGCGACGCGCAAAGGACAAACGAATTTGATCTTTCTCGACATGTTCGTTCATTGGATGAGTACCATAGATTTGTAGTCTAATTACTAAGTTGGTATGTGGTAGGTACCTATCTCCACGTGAAGTGTGTAGAACTGTTGTACGAATTGTAATAAAAAGATTGTAGAAAATAAAATAAATATTGCAACCCCTCTATATCATTTTTTTTATTGACCTACTTATACCTAACAGTAGTTTTGATTCCAGAGGGGGCATTAACCCCCTCTTCTCCTCTCAGAGATATTGTAACCCCCTTGCCGTATCTCCGCTATTAGCAGAATTCGACCTCCAGTATTTGGAGCCATTCGAATCGAAACATGTATTTTGCCAAAATGCAGGAACATTTTGACTCTGTCAGAATTTATCTCCCCTACTGCGTTTTCGAATCCTGGACAGCGTACTTTACTTTTTCGAGTAAAATGATATGGGTGTGGTTTTCGGGATATTTTGGGGTGCTGATTACGGAAATGGTATCCATTTTGAAATCCAAGATGGCGGACATCGATTTTTTGAGTAAAGTGATATGGGTGTCGTTTTCGGGAAATTTTGGGGTGCTGATTACGGAAAAAGTATCCATTTTGAAATCCAAGATGGCGGATATCGAGTTTTTTGAATAAAGTGATATGGGTGTCATATTCGAGATATTTTGGGGTGCTGATTACGGAAAAAGTATCCATTTTGAAATCCAAGATGGCGGACATCGAGTTTTTTGAATAAAGTGATATGGGTGTCATATTCGGGATATTTCGGGGTGCTGATTACGGAAATGGTATCCATTTTGAAATCCAAGACGGCGGACATCGATTTTTTTGAATAAAGTGATATGGGTGTCGTTTTCGGGATATTTTGGGGTGCTGATTACGGAAATGGTATCCATTTTGAAATCCAAGATGGCGGACATCGATTTTTTGAGTAAAGTGATATGGGTGTCGTTTTCGGGAAATTTTGGGGTGCTGATTACGGAAAAAGTATCCATTTTGAAATCCAAGATGGCGGATATCGAGTTTTTTGAATAAAGTGATATGGGTGTCATATTCGAGATATTTTGGGGTGCTGATTACGGAAAAAGTATCCATTTTGAAATCCAAGATGGCGGACATCGAGTTTTTTGAATAAAGTGATATGGGTGTCATATTCGGGATATTTCGGGGTGCTGATTACGGAAATGGTATCCATTTTGAAATCCAAGACGGCGGACATCGATTTTTTTGAATAAAGTGATATGGGTGTCGTTTTCGGGATATTTTGGGTTGCTGATTACGGAAAAAGTATCCATTTTGAAATCCAAGATGGCAGACATCGATTTTTTGAGTAAAGTGATATGGGTGTCGTTTTCGGGAAATTTTGGGGTGCTGATTACGGAAAAAGTATCCATTTTGAAATCCAAGATGGCGGATATCGAGTTTTTTGAATAAAGTGATATGGGTGTCATATTCGAGATATTTTGGGGTGCTGATTACGGAAAAAGTATCCATTTTGAAATCCAAGATGGCGGACATCGAGTTTTTTGAATAAAGTGATATGGGTGTCATATTCGGGATATTTCGGGGTGCTGATTACGGAAATGGTATCCATTTTGAAATCCAAGACGGCGGACATCGATTTTTTTGAATAAAGTGATATGGGTGTCGTTTTCGGGATATTTTGGGGTGCTGATTACGGAAATGGTATCCATTTTGAAATCCAAGATGGCGGACATCGATTTTTTGAGTAAAGTGATATGGGTGTCGTTTTCGGGAAATTTTGGGGTGCTGATTACGGAAAAAGTATCCATTTTGAAATCCAAGATGGCGGATATCGAGTTTTTTGAATAAAGTGATATGGGTGTCATATTCGAGATATTTTGGGGTGCTGATTACGGAAAAAGTATCCATTTTGAAATCCAAGATGGCGGACATCGAGTTTTTTGAATAAAGTGATATGGGTGTCATATTCGGGATATTTCGGGGTGCTGATTACGGAAATGGTATCCATTTTGAAATCCAAGACGGCGGACATCGATTTTTTTGAATAAAGTGATATGGGTGTCGTTTTCGGGATATTTTGGGTTGCTGATTACGGAAAAAGTATCCATTTTGAAATCCAAGATGGCAGACATCGATTTTTTGAGTAAAGTGATATGGGTGTCGTTTTCGGGAAATTTTGGGGTGCTGATTACGGAAAAAGTATCCATTTTGAAATCCAAGATGGCGGATATCGAGTTTTTTGAATAAAGTGATATGGGTGTCATATTCGAGATATTTTGGGGTGCTGATTACGGAAAAAGTATCCATTTTGAAATCCAAGATGGCGGACATCGAGTTTTTTGAATAAAGTGATATGGGTGTCATATTCGGGATATTTCGGGGTGCTGATTACGGAAATGGTATCCATTTTGAAATCCAAGACGGCGGACATCGATTTTTTTGAATAAAGTGATATGGGTGTCGTTTTCGGGATATTTTGGGTTGCTGATTACGGAAAAAGTATCCATTTTGAAATCCAAGATGGCAGACATCGATTTTTGAGAAAAGTGATATGGGTGTCGTTTTCGGGATATTTTGGGGTGCTGATTATGGAAAAAGTATCCATTTTGAAATCCAAGAAGGCGGACATCGATTTTTTTGAATAAAGTGATATGGGTGTCGTTTTCGGGATATTTTGGGGTGCTGATTACGGAAATGGTATCCATTTTGAAATCCAAGATGGCGGACATTGATTTTTCTGAGAAAATTGATATGGGTGTCGTTTTCGGGATATTTTAGAGTGCTGATTACGGAAATGGTGTCCATTTTAAAATCCAAGATGGCGGACATCGATTTTTTTTATAAAATGATATGGGTGTCGTTTTTGGGATATTTTGGGATGCTGATTACGGAAATGGTATCCATTTTAAAATCCAAGATGGCAGACATTGATTTTTTTGAGAAAAGTGATATGGGTAATCCGTATAATGGCTGAGGAGGACTCTCAGATATTAATTTTAAAAGAAATCGATTCATAAACAAAAACTTCAAAATCGATAGGTACCATTTCCATAATCAGCACCCCAAAATATCCTGAAAACGACACCCATATCACTTGACTCAAAAAATCAATTTCCGCCATCTTGGATTTCAAAATCGTAATCAGCACCCCAAAATATCCTGAAAACGACACTCCTATCTTTTTTCTCAAAAAATCAATGTCCGCCATCTTGGATTTCAAAATGGATACCATTTCCGTAATCAGCACCCCAAAATATTCTGAAAACGACACCCATATCATTTTATTCAAAAAAATCGATGTTTGCCATCTCGGATTTCAAAATGGATACCATTTCCGTAATCAGCACCCCAAAATATCCCGAAAACAACACCCATATCACTTTTCTCAAAAAAATCAATGTAAGCCATCTCGGATTTCAAAATGGATACCATTTCCGTAATCAGCACCCCAAAATATCCCGAAAAAGACACCCATATCACTTTTCTCAAAAAAATCAATGTCCGCCATCTTGGATTTCAAAATGGATACCATTTCCGTAATCAGCACCCCAAAATATTCTGAAAACGACACCCATATCATTTTATTCAAAAAAATCGATGTTTGCCATCTCGGATTTCAAAATGGATACCATTTCCGTAATCAGCACCCCAAAATATCCCGAAAACAACACCCATATCACTTTTCTCAAAAAAATCAATGTCTGCCATCTTGGATTTCAAAATGGATACCATTTCCGTAATCAGCACCACCTGATGATGTGTAGGCAAACAGGCGTTCAGCCCACCTGATGATGTGTAGGTAAACAGGCTTTCAGCCCACCTGATGATGTGTAGGCAAACAGGTGTTCAGCCCACCTGAAGATGAGTAGACAAACAAGCATTCTACACACCCGATGATGTGCATGTAAATAAATAAATGCATGTAAATAGGCGAAATATTTCCCATATAAGATGTGGAATAAGCTTCCTCCTGAGGTTTTCCCATTTTTCGAATAAGCATACAACCCATTTGATCTGAACCGATGATGATGATCTGATCGAGTGAGAGAAGCGAACGGTGTTCTTAGGTAACAAACAAAATACAATCGAATTGAGATCTCCCTCTTGAAATACAATAAAATTTTCTGATTTCTCCTTGTTTTTTACTACTGTGTCCATTCCATAATACAAATTATTTAGCATAATCAGGAGCCGTGCCACAGGCCTTAGAAAAAGTGGCCAACTATGGACCACTTTTCTGCAATATTCCTTTCACTTTATTTCCATACCTACAGGGTGTACAATAACTGTGTATCATAACTACCTACGGCGCTTTAGTATATTTGAACAATAATTTATTTTTTTATTTCCATAGCTCGGTACTAGATGTACAATAACTGTGTATTTACTCTATCGCGCGGTCGACTCGTGACCTCTGCGCTGCGTGATGAACTGTGCGAGTGAGATAGCTGCGAGTGCGCGGTGCGGTATCTGCACGAATGGGCCGTGAAACTTGGATTTGAGCTGGAGTAGTGTAGGCTCTTAAGCTGTCGGTCTCGGCTCTAGCAGTCGTTAAGTCACGAGGCCTTAAGGCAGCCTAAAATCTTCATCACCAGAGTTGGTCACTAACTCATACTAACGAACGGACATTTTGTTTTAGAAGCAGTAGTTGTAGAGCCCTTTGTAAAAGAGTTACCAGAAAGTCCTACTATAGTATAGAACCTATCTTTCGCAAGACATTCGATTATTGAGAAAAAATCGAGGACCGTCTGACTAAATGCAATTACACTATCTCAAACTATGTAGGTACGTTTTATTTACATCTGTCGCAGACATTAATGTGAGCTACGTAATCAGGGATACCGGGGATGATGAATTCCGGAACATTCTGTATTTCCCTTTACAGCGTCGAGTTGAGTATCAAACATAATGCTCACGTTATTGTCTAGATAAGGACTATATGGCTGTACGATGAAAGGTTAAATGAGGTGCAGCAGATCGCTCACAGCTCGCTGGCTTTGAACTTAACCTGTTAGTAGTTACTTATGTATTTAAGTATACATACACAGTGCCTCAGATTTGTTAATGCATTCTGAAAGGTTATTTTGATTACAAAGAAACATCTTGTGGCTTGGTCAGTGGTAGAAGTCTCTTAACGAATATCATTACCAAACCCCCAAAATCATAAACAGAGGCTGGACAGCCAGTGCCTGAATTCGCCTCTAGCGGAGCCTCTACATTGTTTATAAATTCGAGGGTAAGAATGTCTTCCAAGATGCAATTGCTCTGCGTCACAGCTAAAACTTCAGTGGCGTGACATTTCTTCTTCTTTACCTCTTTCCACCATCTATATTTTTAAGAAAATTACTTAGTTTAAGAGTATTTTTCTCCAACTTCTCAAAATATCTTCCTTTTTTACTCAAAGCACGGAAGAAATCCAAAATAACTTCTTATCCACAGATACATAGCAGTAACACAGCCAATAAAATACGCGAAGCACAAAAGCAACGGTCGTGTGTGGTCGATGATCGGCGTGGCCTGGCTGGTCTCCGGGGCCATAGGCTCCCCCGTGGTCTTAGGCCTCAACGACACCCCGGACCGGAGTCCTAACCAGTGCCTCTTCAATAACACGGACTATGTGATATACTCGTCGCTCGGGTCGTTTTGTATACCCTGTGTTATTATGATGTTCCTATATTATAGTATTTTTAAGGTGAGTGGATCTTCTACCTTCGGGAAATCATACGTAGGATAGTATACTTTTTAATTTCGTATGTTCGGATTATTACTTTTACTTTTGTAAGGAGTTTTAGCTATCCTTAGTCCTTTCGCCATTTTAGCCTTGACGTGTTGTAATTGGTTCTTTTTCGTTTTTCATTCATTTCTTTTCACTCGAAATGAAACGTTTGAACACAAGATGAAACAAGAGTACGGAATGAATTCATATGAAGCGTAGACATTGTCAAGGAATGTTCAGATCCTTTGGGAATTGACCAAAAGTCAATTACGTACCAAAAGGTTTGATGGGGTGTCTTCGGGTCGATTCAACTGAGCTTATTTCGTACAATCTTTCCAGGCTATCAGACAAAGGGCGAAAAAGCAACGTTCAGCGAAGAAGACTGCTTCGGCAATAGGCTCTGCTGTATCCAGCGGTACCGCCGCAGTCATCATAGAAAACATAGCAAACACACACAAAGTTGAGGCGCAAGAGCCTACCAACACAGCCTCAGGGAGCAATGAAGATGAAGACGATGAAAAGTAAGGAAAACATGCAAAAATAAAATGGGCTCGTCCGGGATTTGAACCCGGGACCTCTCGCACCCGAAGCGAGAATCATACCCCTAGACCAACGAGCCGGTTGCAAATGCTGTGATTTAATTAAACTAAGTTCGTCAACTTGGTAGGTAACCGTTGCTTATTATTTTGATTTTTAATTATTTTAAAACTCATAATATAATTTTTTTGATGACTTTTATTAGTTACGGACCTAGGAATGTAGTTTACATCCATTGTGCGCAAAGGAAATGCTCTCAAACCGTGAAGGAAAACATCGTGAAGCCATCGTGTTAGCTTCACACGTCCATGTTTTTCCTGACGCTAGGTGCAATTTAGTTAAGAGGATAGTACTAATAACTGGTTACGCCTCTATCTATCTAAAACACACAAAATCCCAGGCACTACAAAATCTGCTAAACCACTTGAGAAAAGTTACCCCAGACGCTAAAATTCATCAAACCAACAGCTTAATATTCTTACTGAACCCACACGCTGTCTAAATTGTGAACATCAAGGAAAGTTTTTCTTTGACAAACAAGTTCTACTTATGTATGCTGTAGACTTCTTCAGAATATTGAACTGTTGGGTGCTGTACGAATTTTTATAAATAAATTGAGTGAAACTAATTGATGTAGTTTCAGAACAGAAATGGGCGCGTTCGTTGAAGAGCTGGCCACCACACGGTCAGCAAGGTTCATGCTGGCCGCCGTCGTTGAAGAGACTGGGTTGTGAGTATCTTATTTAAAAGACATAGATGGGAAGAGGCTCTCTGAGAGATAAAGCTGTCTATTGTATACCTGTAAGGCTGTATAGTACTTATAAAATCTATTTTTAAAATAAACAGTGATAGGTATGTTAGGGTCTTATCACAGTTATCACACTGGCGATTCGCGGGAGATCTCACTCGCAGCGAGCTCATCGTTTGTTTTATATGACGCTACTCGTTGCGAGCTGGACGCGGAACCGCCTGCGGATCTGCAGTGTGATAAGGCTTTAAGTGACAAGATCCGTAGTACCCTAGATATGCACACCCTAATGGTCAGCACCTGTAGAGCTGGCAAACCATTTTGCACAAGTTTCGTTCAATTAGTTGAAACTAAATAAATAAATAAATATTCATGGACTTTACACACAACGCCCTCTAGTCCCAAACTAAGCAAAGCTTGTAATATGGGAACTAGATGGCTGATAGAATACTTAAATACTTTTTTTTTTGTAAATACATACTTATAATACATAGTAACACCCAGACATAGAACAAACATCTATGTTTTCCACGCACAAATGTTTGTTCTCAGTGGGGATCGAACCCACGACCCACAGCACGGAAGAAACTGAAACTGAAACGAACATTCAGCAATTTCGACCAGGGAAATGGTTTATAGCTGTTCATTATTACGCAATCATTTCTTGGCAATATGACAGGTTCGTTAGGAATGTTTGGGTTTGTCTCAATAATCATAATTAAAAGGGTAGATTGTCACTAATTACAGTATGGTGGTTACTTGTAAAATTTGTTTGAAAACCTAAACAAAATTAAATATTTTCAGGATAATGGCGAACCTAGCATCTCCGATACCGATGATGGATCCCAACACCAATAACGACTCAGGTTACGCACCATCCAACATCGATGGAGAGACGAAGGAGCATTCTCCTCCCCCCTCGCCACTTAAAGAGGAGAAGAGTCTAGAAGAAGAGGAAAATAAGAGTGAACTACCCAAGAAGCCAGAGCTCAAGTAAGTAAAATTCATCTAATTTACTTAGACAGTTCTAAAAAGTTACTTAAACCAAAAGACAAATTTTAGGACAAAACCAACAAAGAATGAACCAACATCGATAGAGAGACAAAGAAGCACTCTCCTCTCTCCTCTCCACTAAAAGAGGAGAAGAGTAAGTATTCTATCAGCGATTTCGTTCCCATAGTACTTACTAGCTTTGCTTAGTTTGGGACTAGAGGGCACTGTGTGAAATGTCCATGAATATTTATTATTTTTAACCGACTTCAAAAAAGGAGAAGGTTCTCAATTCGATTGTATGTTTTATTTTAATGTTTGTTACCTCAGAACTCCGTCATTTATGAACCGATGTCAAAAATTTGCCAAGTTGCGGCGCAGCGCCTACCATTTTACTGCTAGCAACAATGCTCGCGTGTTCAAGTGGCTAATGCATTACTTTCGGACCCTTTGTGCTGTGCACACCTAAATTTGCACGAAATTGCGTATTTTCCTGTGACTTTTACATGGTTTTTATAGTGACTAGAACATTCCCAATGAACTGTCATCATCATCATCATCTGATGATGAAGCTGCTAGTCGAATTGAAGTCGGTTTTTCCAGTTTTTTTAACTTATAAATTATTTTTAAACACTACCCTTTCTCCTGGTACGAATATAGAGACAGTCACTATTCAACAACATAACCCTTCGCTGAAATATTGGTTTTGCTCTCAATACAGCTCCTGAAGCCCAAATCCTGATTAGATCCACTGACCGTAGCAAACACCAACAATCGGACGCTCGAGGACCGCAATTGCGTCCCCATATTCACAAACAAGTTGTCTGAAACGTGATAATATCGCAAAACTGAAATAAAATCTCCATTTTTACCCGACGTTGTCGGAAGCTAACATTTTTTTCGCATTGTTTTTTTGGGCTGCTTTCATTTTAGGCCGAAGTCAATCTTTATTCTGGTAGAGTCAGGAATTTTATTTGGTAAACCACTTAGTAACCCTAGGCATTCCATGTGATTTACGATAATTATTCCTTCAAATCCAAAAAAACTTCCGCAACTATATTTCCTAGACGACTTTACCACTGTATTCTTCGAACGCTTCAGTGTCGATTTCATTCTCCTAAATTGTCTATCTTTTGATGCCATATACCATCAGAATCTGACAAATTACAATCAAAATTTCAGTTTACTGAATTATCATTTTGACATAAGTAATTGTAACTGTAATTTGTTAGATTTCGATGGTATTCTCAAAACTCAATACTCAATACATTGATTGCTTTCACATGGTATTATAGTTGTTACATTGAAGGTAGGTATCACACATGAACCTTGTTCAGGGGTATTGCAACAGGAAAGTAGGCAGACCGAGGTTTTATTCACGTCAATTTTTCAATTCAGTCAATTTCTTGTGTTAATTCAGTATTATTATATTCGCACATTTTGTCATTCATATAATCATTTAATTCATAATAACATTTTTTTAAAAGGAAAGATAATAGTAATTTTATAAATAGGGTATCAGATTGGGCTTCTTTTGGGTATTAAAAGCTAGTACCACCCGTTCAGTGTGAGTCGGGCCCGATGACTACGCGTTTCTGCTAAAGCTTCTTAGACAACACGGGGATGTCCAAAATTGTGTTTGGTTCACTCGCCGCGTTTAGCCGCTAATCTTGTCAGTCGCAGGTTCAATACCGACACAGAGGGACTCAATTTGATACTGAAATAGAAAATATACTTGTCCCGTTGTTTTATCATAGACCCTGGATATAATGGTTTTTAAGCATTATCTAAAATTAATAATTGTAATTTTACCTAAGTAGGGAAATATATTTAAAGATTAATGGGTATATAGGTATTAGACACTATCTACTAAGCTAAGCACATCCAATTGATTAATATATATAAAGCTCTCAGTCCCCGTATGCCAATCTTTTGCTGTCAAGTTATATTGCACTGCCCAGTGTAATTTCTCCAGGTCACGTGATACAATTTTGTACCACGTGATCATTCTATTTAGACACTTGACAGCAAAATATGCGCGAAAACACATCAAATGACGTCATAATGTCACTATTTAGTCACAGAATAACTATGAGTTAGTATGAACTGACCATGATTTAAAACTTTGCAGTTCAACTTTGATTGGCATACCCCTGCAGAGCTCTTAAATATTTTTGAATTTAGTTTGTTTTTCACAGAAATGTCTTCTTCGTCGTCATTTTAAGCTACGATTTTGATCTTTTTAAGGCATCTAGCATCGTAAATTATGATGAGATAACGTTTCAAATATGTTTTATAACTGAAACTTTCCATTTTCTTTTAGTAACCTACTTCTGATGCTGATTGTACTTATCTATTTTATTTATAACCAAGTGAATGCTAGTCCAAGCTTTGTTCATTTGTAAATAACAAACCAAGCTCATTACAAATGCTTTTACAAAACGTTGAAATGAAATTGAAATCATATTCCACGCTCCGGTGACATTTTGAAAATTATTTCTCCCGGTCTTTGTGTTCCTGCTGCAAAGCTTATTTACCGGATGGAGGAACACACGGAGAAGAAATGACTTTTCTGTGATGGTAATAAAACTCTTAAGCGTAAACATGGCACAAATTTTATTGTTATTATGAGGTGGAAAAACATGTTTATGAGGATTTCTTAAGAGGGCTATCACAGTTTGGCCGCGATACGAGGGCTAGCGCGCGTCTGAGTTCGTCTGAGAGTCTGAGATCGCATTTTATGCAGTTGTAAATTACGTTTATTCAATATAATAAAATAAATTATTTAAATAAAAAGTATACAATTTTATTGATTATGAACTAACGTTTATTTTGGTATAATTTTGACCTAATAATATTAATGTAGTATGGAGAAATTAACGGCTAATTCTGAACGTTTTTAGCCATTTTATGGTTTTGAATTGATTTTTTTTGTAGATATCCCATACTTATTTCTGAATTCCGGGGCTGCTACGATCAATGGCAGTATATAAGAGATATTTGTAGATATTTTTTATTTCGTTTGCTTTGCACAGTAGTTCAATCCAGGAGCTTGAAAAAGTGTCTGCGCGAGTTTTATTAAAAACTTGTTTCGGAATTTTGGCTTTATTTAAATATATAAGGAAAAATTGCAAAAAGCCAGGCCGCTACGGTCAATGCGAATAGCTATTCTACATCATACAATAAATCGAAATTATCTAAGAGTTTCAGTTTCAGAGATCTAGAACGTCAAAAATGGGCATTTTCACGGTTTGACCGTGATATGAGCCTTAAAGTCGTTATGTCTTTGGGCGGAGATAGAATTGTAGTCATCTTCATAGTTATAACTCTATCACACTAAGGGCGTCTTGCACCAGAATCACTATAGATTTAAATCTGACGTATTTATATGACTTGACAACTCGCTAAATACTATTTACCTAATAGTTAAACGCGTTTAGCGATTCTGGTGCAAGCTGCCCTAAGTATACTACCCCATCCCACTACTATTATAAATGTCAAAGTTTAGATGTTTGTGTTTCAATCACGCTGTAAGTCCAATTTGGATGAAGCTTGGAATAGGTTTTAGTTCGTAACCTAGAATAACACGTAGGCCACTTTTCCCGTTTTTTTTTTTCGGTTATATATTTTTTTAATTTTTTTGTTGTGGAAGTCGCGGGTAACTGGTAGTAATCAATAAAATCACAAGTATCATTTTGATTGGTAATAATAAGATAAGTATACCTACTTTTAGTAAAAATTATATCAAATAAAGCATTATCAGAGGTACTGTGTTTCTGTCTAGAGATAACTTACTTATATGGAAAAAGTTTTAACAACTGATCTTGTCGCAAAACTTAAATGTCGTGCCCATAGCTCCTAAGGCATTTTACTGCATTAGGGTTGTCAGCTGTTTCGTTCATGTCCATAGAGTCGAAATTGTTTGAATATTTGAATTTTATAAGTTCTGGAGCCCGTCAGAAAAGTATGGCAACTCTTCGTGTAAGTAGACTAGGAAAACGTTCTTAGAAATTATTTTAAGAAACTTTCTGTCCAAAATAAGATATTTTAAAGTAATTAAATAATACTATAAAACCAGTTCCAATGCTGGAATATCTGAAATTAAAACAGATTTCAGTTCATATATTTATTGATCAAAACAATAACTATATACAAATACCTAAGAAAATAGCATTTTTAACAAAAAAAAATTATTAAAATGAACTCTGAATTCTAAATGCTAGAGATAGAAAACAGAGTTCAAATCATAGACATTTTAGTTGGAGAAGACAGTTTATCGAGCCTTCCGAAGCACGCAAGCATCCAGTTGTAAATGTCACAAGCCGTCGGAACCTATTTCTGTTATTGGCTACCACAAGAAAATTAAATGCATTAAAAAACTGTATTTTCAACCTTGTACGGTAAGCACGAAAGATCTTTATCGCTCTGAAGTTAGGTGCATCAACATTTGCGCATGTACTGTTGTGCGGAAAAATTCGCCTACCTGCAAGTTGACTAAAAATGGGTTCTGCGCAGATAGTTCAGAGGGACAAAGATCCGATGTGAGTACTATACATTGAAGATTTATGCTAACTTCGGTAATTGGTAAGGTAGGTTTGAAGGTTAGCTAATCAACAGAGTACTAGGTAGGTCCGGTATAAAATAATAGCTTGCGCTGGAATTAGGGGTAAAATGCTAACTACCTGTTGAAATTTGCATATAAATGGTATTGTGTTCCTGTACATAAATATTGCAGTTTATTCGACAGGCAAAGTTTAAATTTGAACAGTAAAACCTTTATTATGTATAATGATGACCTACATTAACCAATACGGTAAGAGGCTCGCCAACGTGACGAGTGGGGGGAACATGGGTGGCCCAGCAGTGGGATGGAAGAGGCTAATAAAATTGAGCCTGTTATCAATGGATAAAATAAAGTTCCCTCAGATTATGAATCTTGGTGAACAAGATGAAGAATCTAAATTATGTCCCAATATTTGCTTTTCACTATAAAAAAAAAGTTATGCCTACTCGATAATATGTAGTTATGGTCAACCGATTCAATAACAATTAATACCCAGAACAATCCAATCTTATTCATATCTGGATTGCTTTTATTATAGACCAACCAAAAACCTGCCAAGTTCAAACGTTCTACCTAGAATAACGAATGTAATTACGAACACAGTCTCCGGGTTACGTAAACTTAACGTATTCGAGTCACACTGCGTGTCATCACCGGCTCAACTGCCAAACGTTGTAGCGTCGTTGCGCAGTGTATCCGGATATCCGGATAGTCTGCGATTGTCGTATGTATTCATGCTAAAGCTTTTGTTCATTTGACCTATCTCTATCTAAATAGTAAAAGTAAGTGGAGCAGTTATAAGTAATTAATAGAGTCTAGAGCTGAAGATCTCATTTAGATATGGCACATTATTTGGAAACGTGCACATTTCCTAAGAAGTTATTTGGCAATATAATCCAATTTTCTATAAGTATTGACTTCATATTTACCTAACCCCTATATAAACACATACCTGGTATATGATCTGAAAAAGTTAGTTTGTTTGTAAATACGGGCAGGTTTCATTCTAATGGAAAAACCAATAGGTGAATAATATGGGTTATTTTTTTGGTAGATTTCAAACGCATTTAGCGGCCAAACGCGGTGTTCAGCGGCATCTCCTGTTTCTTTTCAAAAGGTTGATCGCCACGTCCGGGCAACCTAACGTCATAGGCAATCAGCAGGGGTATGCCAATCAAAGTTGAACTGCAAAGTTTTAAATCATGGTCAGTTCATACTAACTCATAGTTATTCTGTGACTAAATAGTGACATTATGACGTCATTTGATGTGTTTTCGCGCATATTTTGCTGTCAAGTGTCTAAAAAGAATGATCACGTGGTACAAAATTATACCACGTGACCTGAAGAAATTACACTGGGCAGTGAAATATAACTTGACAGCAAAAGATTGGCATACGGAGGCAGAAGGCAAGCGCGTTTACAGCCTTATTAACCTAACCTAATTCATAGGTTTTCTTCAAGACGTTGAGCCACTTTAGCAATAGCTTGCAATAATTCACCATTGACTTTGAAAGCTTAAATATTTGTCGCAACAGAAAGAAGCTGAGCCGCCTAAGCAACAGCTCGCTGATCTCCACTCCGCGGCGAAGGTTCAGGAGTGCGGCCTCCGCAGCCAGGTTCACCATCTTCAGAGCGAACCGCGCGGGCAAGCTCCGGGCGAAGAGCTTCGCGAAGAAGGAGAAGAAGGCCACACAGACGCTGGCTATAGTTTTAGGTTTGTATTTGCTTCTGTCAAGTAGAAACAGTATATCCACCAAGTTCTCAATCAAGTCCACTAATTTCAGAGTCAAAGTCAAAAATCTTTTATTCAATAAAATCACGCGGATCATTTAGAGTCGTCTTTATTATCCTATTTTTAATTTAATTACTTGTATTTTATAATTAAAGTTTGTAAAATCAGTGTTTAGTGTGATCAATAAAGAGTTTTCTATCTATTTATCTTTCAGGTGTATTCCTCTTCTGCTGGGCGCCATTCTTCACCTGCTCAGTGGTGGACGCCCTCTGCTCGAAGTTCAACCTGACCTTCTCCCCAGGAGTGACCGTGTTCATCCTCACCACCTGGCTAGGGTATATCAACTCCTTTTTGAACCCTGTCATCTACACCATCTTCAACCCGGAGTTCCGCAAGGCGTTTAGGAAGATACTTCGTTGCGGTACCTAGCGAAAGGACGTGTGTTTGTTTTACGATGGTAAAAGATCCGTGAAATAAACACATGATGAGAACCAACTATGAAACAACAATAAAGTGGTGATAGGTATCCAATAGATAAGTGAAATGAACACGACATACAAAAAATCTACAGTGAAATAAACACAAATCAGCTAAACTACTTACCTGAAATTGTGTATCATCTGTGGTCAAACAACTTAAAAGTTGTAGCTGGAACAGAACTTTTTAGTGCTAAAAAAAACGTAGAAAAAAGTAAAACGTTAAAGACTGGTAAACTTGCACCTCCACCAGTTTTTTTTATTGTGATTTTTATGATAAAGTTAAATAAAGATAAAAATAGATTTCTCCTGTTAGAAATACTGTTAAATTGTAAAAAGTAGTTGATGAAAATATTGTGAATAGGATTTTCGTCCGTTAGTTCTTTTTTGGACACAGTTAGGTCAATGGCCTTGTAAAAAGCAGTAAACATCTATCGCTTGTCTTAGGTTTCCTGTGGTTGTGAGTTAAGGCTATTTAAAACTTGTAAAGCAATAATGCTACTTAGCATTTTATTCGTAAATAATAAAATTTGTCTATAGTGATTTATTTTTCTTTTTTCAACTATAAAAACTGAATAACCTACTTGTATTATATAATTCACAAAAGTATTTGTAGAACTTATTTTTGATTGTTTAAATACAACAAGAGTTAGATAAAATCAAATAAAAAAATATTTTTTTCTAATATTTATATTTTTTCTGAAAATGGACGTGATATTTTCACGACTGGGCTTGTAGAATGTGTTTTTATAATACCAAAGATAGGTACATAATGAAAATAGGTATTTTTTTAATTAGATATTTTATTGTGATATCTTTTTTTTGTCAAGACAAATTTCCCAAGAATGTAATCTAGTCAAAAGATTTTCCAAAATGAATCATTAAATCTGTTTGTTTGTAAACTTTTATGGTAAAAATATTTAAAAGTACGAATGAGTGTAATATTGATGTTATAATAAAAATGGTTCAGCATTCAGCGGTTGGTTATTTAATTTTAAAATTTCTATAGTTTATGTCGATAGGTACAGTACGCACAAGGATCTTTATCCCTCTGATATAGGTGCAACGACTGCGCTAGTACTGTTGTCCGGAAAAATTAGCTTACCTCCAAATCGACCCGAAAATTGGCTCTGCGCAGATACAGAGAAATAGCGGTAGAAATAGGTACGGTGGTAGTACTTCTCCCGACAAGCTTCAGAAAGAGCACATTACATTACCCAGTAATCGAACACCCCAATTACAGCGGCCCTTCCGAAAGCATCTATCTATATCCCGAACATACATTGTGATAACCCCAACACATCAATGAAAGGGACAACTAACTAAGCCTGTTTGAGTAGAGACCCATTGCTGAAAATGCAAAGGAATAAACTATGGTAAATCGTTAGACATTTATTTAAAAAAATCACGTTCAAAAACTATCAAAATAATCACGATGAGTAATTCATTCTTGTTTGTTTTTTGGCTTGATTGCAAGGAGACGAAGGTACGTTCAAAAGTTATATTTACATTGCAGTAATATTTACGTGACTAGTTGTTGTCCTATCATCACCATTATCTAGGTTAACTATCTGATGATTTTCTGATGATGTGAAAACACTGCAAATCTGCATCTCGCACACAGTAGATTCGATAAGCAGCTTCCAACCCATTACAAATCATCCCTAGAAAATATTCTAGTTGGCGAACTAAGCCGTGCGCTAAAGTGAGTGCTACGACGGCTACGAGTTATTTTATAAATTACCCCAGATCTGAATATTATTTTATTGATTTGTGAAAAGTGAGTCGCAATTCTTGTACGAAAAAAAATGGTTTTCGTTTCACGATTTTTTCCCCATAAAAAATTGCAACTCACTTTTTGCAAATCAACAAAATAAAACAGACTAGATGCTCTAAACTTCTACCATTTTCAAAATATTCGTCTATTTTGTCTTCACATTACTTTCGACCTCAAAGTTCACGTGACGAAATGTCGTGTTGAAATTAGTTTAGGGCAGATTCGCATAAATTGCTAATCCTTCGGCCTACCTTGTAGTTTAGAGAGATTTAAATACTGTACAAGATTAGTCTCGGCAGATAGACCCGCAGCCGTGCCTGCTAAGGACCATAGATCCTTGAGCCATTCCGGTTTGAAAGGAGCCGGTCCAATTTCAGGCACATCAGACAACACCTTTACTTATATAGATGCCTTACAGCCAAAAAGGGATCAGGTTTAAGAGTACTTTCTCATAAGAATTTAAATTCACTGATTGAGACATATACCTAAGCGACATTTTCTGCGAAATCGAGTTTAAGTATCTCCTTACTTATGGGTGCATTCCAATGCATCGTAGGGCACGTCTTCAGTGAGGTAGTTATCGTTACAGGCAGTGGTTACCACTGAACATCAGGTGGGCCATCGGCTTGTTCCATCATTAAGTTGTGTAAAAGTAAGTTCGAATGAGCTAGTGGCCAACTATAGGGACCGAGTTTTTTTGTTTTTTTAGTTGTGAAAAAATTAACTTGATATTTCCACGTGCTCCGTAATTAGGTTACCCTTGTTCTCGGTCCACGGTGTGTCATTACCCTATTTGAAAAGCTCTAGCCTAAACGAGCAACCTGAACAAGATTGATGGATCCCTTAATTTAAAGCCTATACTGCAGACTAACTCCTAAGTTATTGATGGATTGTGCCAAAAACTTGGAAATTATCATATTGAAACTTCAAGCAGTTCTATAATTTATGAGATTAGCTTTTTAGGATTAAGTATAGTTTAAGTAGGTAACCTATGTTATTATACGTTTTATTAGAGCAACCGAGTAGATAATAATAATTATTTAATTAATTAATATTGACGTAGACAATAGGGTATTTTTTTCCAGTCGGTGTTTTCAGAGAAATTGGCCTTTCTGAGACGACTACTGCCATCTATGGTCGAGTAGCAAAAGTAAAGATATTTCACCAGCAGAATGATTTTTATTTAGTGTAACAGTAATGTGATGTATGTTTTGTGTTAAAAATTCTGGAATAAATTTAGAATGACCAAGTTACCAGCTGTAAAAACATATGCTCTATATTAATAAAAAGCATTAAAAGTCTTGATTGTTAACTTTGGACATATACGACTACTCGTCCAGAGATGGCGTTACTAATCTCAAAATAATTTCTTTCTGCTGTGTTCTCACGCCCAACTACTGTATCGGCATAGGATTGCATGTCGTTTTGAAATAGAATCATGTTTTTATGTGCATCTTGTATCTTTTCAATTCATAGCTACGAATAAGTAGTTTTATTTGCGACTTTTTCTTCGTAATAATAATGCAACAAGAAAAATGACGTTTGCTATTATTTTCAAGTTCTTTTCATTGCGCGTGTCACGTCAGCCGTCTCTTTCGTCGGTAGGTAAGAGTGTACAGCGTGCAAAAGAGAGCGCAAATACCGCTGCTGCGCTTGAAGTAGAACGGGTTTTCGTATCAGCTGACAACCAAAGCAAAACAGTCGGTGCGCGACCATCTTGTCAAAACTCAGAGTCAGTGACAACAAATAAATATTGTAAAATGGTCTAATTCGCGTGTAATGAATTAACATTCAACTTCTATCTAATAAAGTATAGTGTATATTTCGTTCTGGTGTTATTTTTGGGGCGTTTACTATACAATTTGCTCAATATTTCGGGTTCGTGTTGCGTCAAATGACGTCATGTATGTGATTACACACGTATCGCGAGTGGCGAGTTTGTAAGTATTTTCATTTATTTCTGTGTTAATTTTAATATATCAAGGCTTGTAATTAGTAGTTTTCCGTCGCTAATCGGTGTAGGTTTTAGTCATGATTCGTTTGTCGTAGTATTGGGGCCTCCGGGCTTGGCATACGGTGTCGCGTCGCGTCCTTTCAAGTAGGTTTTCGATGCCCTTGAAAATTATGCAGCAAAAATCGCGACTTTGTTGTGTTAATGGTGTGTCTAAAACTAATCCAGTGGAAGAGTATCCTTCCCATTCATGAATAGGTGTACTGCGGTCGGCTTGGGTAGCCTAGACTTCGCATAGCAACAAAACTTGTCGGTGCGCGCAGTAAGTACTAAAATTGGAATGCTCCCGACGACTACCTACTTACTAGGTAGCTAGCTATCGCATCGTTGGAAAAATTTTGCTCTCGGTACGGTATGTGCGAACTATGTATTGTAAACATCGAAAGTGCCGTGATCAAGTCTGCGATTCTACATGAAAATGGCCGTCGTCGCTTCGTCCTATCCGTCGATGAATTTACAAGTTTTTTTCCCGCTGCCCACAACTTTCGAGTTTGTTGGCATGCGATCATCGCCCGCCCGACACAAATACATAATTTTAATCGCTGTGTGTTTATTTCATGTTCGTTTTGTAAATAAACACAGGCACAGAAGGAACCAGCACATTTTGGCCTGTCTTCGTTCACCTACCTGATTAAACCAAGTAGGTACCTATACCTAGGTAGAACCCCCACATCCCCTCCCCTCACAGACCTATCTAATAATTATATTAACTCGTCATACGTACTTCTACTTACGTGCTTAATAATTATATCGTCATCTTTCGTCATACATCATACAGTACCTACCTCCTACCTACCTACTAGATACAGTGCGCACAACGGATCTTTATTTAATCCCTCTGAAGTTAGGTGCAAGGTGCAACAACGATTGCGCAAGTACCTATGTTGTGCGGAAAAATTCGCTTACCTACCTCCAATAAAATTCGACCCAAAAATCGGTTCTGCGCAAATAATTTAGATGGACGAAGATCCGTTTGTGTGACAACTATAGGTACTATCAGGCTACTATATTAGCTAGGTACCTCATCTACCTAGTATCTATTGTAGGTTATTCCCCTCTTGTTTACATGATCTACGTGTACATACACTTGCTGGTAGGGTTGTCAACTTCAGAGTTCCATTTTTTGACAGATTTTGATAAAGAAATTTGATTTGGAAAATATAGTAAAAGAGTTGAGTTAGTATTTTATAGCAACGAAATTTCTCAAACACTACTTGACTAAATCCCTAATCAAATACTTACACAACTATTTCATTAAAAAATTACTCAATTGACTAATTTCCTTGGAATTCTTGTGTAAAAACGTATTACTTATATCTAACATGGTAATAATTTATAGCTCATGAGTTGTCCATTGATGTATTAATAAACCTAGGTAGTACCTACCTACTCAATACGTATTACTTACACTATACAGCAGCCTTATTGTGTAAGTTCAGTGGTAATCGACTTCGGCTTCATTTTTGACATTTGAAACCTAGCCTGGACTTCAATTGTCACTTTCGTATTGTCTAACTGTCTGACATTTGCAACACCATTACCAGCGAAATTCAAACCCAGTGAATGAATGGAAATTCGTATTTTGACATTAATTGGTATTGTGTAACGCCGAAATGAACTTCATTAGCAAATCCATGCCCATTTGAAACGTCAGATGAAGCAGGGAGCTCTTTCGAGTCCTCTTTGAAAAATATTGGAGGAATTTGTGGTAAGTAACATTGTTTTGAAGTTCTAGTAGTTATGTATACCTACTTCCATCATCTCAGAAGTAAGTAATAGGAATCCTAACAATCATTATTTTCTTTTAACAGGGTGATGCACTATAAACCCATAAAAGCAGGCAAAATTGTAAACGCATGTGTGGTACTGCACAACCTCATGAAGGACGCGCAAATCTCTGTAGACGAGGAGGAGATGAGACTCGACCGTGAACAACAACCCCCATCACTGCATCGTCCCTTTGAGGATGTACAGCGGCGGGTTGATGAAGGAAGACAAGCCATCGTCAACAGATTGTGGAGAAGTCATGTGGTGGAATAATAGTAAATAAATTCAAAATCCAATTGATATTTTTCTTTTAATCTTTTTTAGCCATTAGCATCTCCTCAATATGCGCCACCGAGCGCTGCATTGCTGCCATTGTGGCAGCTAATGCTTCCAGTGCACGCCATATTCTCTCTTCATTTTCGAGGTGCCGCTCCTCAATCCTCATGGCCCACTGAGGCACCTCCGCAGCATGTGGTGTATCTGTAACAATTTATTAAAAAAAGTTACTACAATTCTTCATAAAAAACCCAGTTAAGTGCAAGTCCGACTTGAACAGAGGGTTTTGTACAATTTAAGGGTCCTAGGGTATAAGATCCTCTGGGGCTCTGTTTTTTCCTCCTGTGGTCACCCAAAAGTAAATTAGACATTATGTATAAATTATTACATGATCGCCTGGGAGTCGGGGCCAATTGTTGTGGTGGCAGTGGAGATGTGGCGATGGGGACTCCTGTCGGAGCGGCGGCGGCGGCCGATGTTGACTCTGAAAAAAATTAATATATAAAGTTTATTGATTTAATGTAACAATAGGCATTCACACAGAGGCAGTTGATATTTAGACAGGCAGCCAGTTATAAGACACCACAATCAAAATGGTTAGGTACTTAGCATGCAAACTAAACATTCAAAATAACAGTTGTAAAGCTAACTTACATCTTTCCACTTTGCACTCGTTCGAGTGGCGCCAGCCCCAGTAGAGTTAAGGGTGGTCGCCAGCTCCTCCCAGCGCTGTCTATCATTTTGTTTCGCGAGTGGAGCGCTATTAGATAGACGGCCCACTGCGAAACCCTTGTTTTCCTCCATGTATTCAAGGAGCATTTCCATTTGCCTTTCCGACACCACTTTTTTGGCAGGCATTCTGAAATAGCCATAAATAACATGATAGGTACCTAGTTAGCACACTGGTTGATAAACCAACACAAGAAGATAAGTTTTGTTTGTATCACAAAATCAGTAGGTAAATAAGAACTGTTTTACTTACTTTAAAAATACTTTATTCTAGCTTCACAACACAACAACATTTGAATTCAACTGACACAAGTGAGTATGACACTATGTAAACAAACATGCGTTTCGTTCGTTTCGTTATTACTCGTATTATTGCAGTAAACTTACGATAAAATAGGTTACATAGAGCAATTAGGGACAAATAAAAATTTACGCTGTGTTTTTACAGCTTATTAAATATGAATGCCATTTTTGCAACTTGTAAAACGACTAAATCACGAATAGAAACCGGTACTTTCACCGGTACTCATACTTGCATTGACGAAACGCAAGAAAGATCGTAAACTTGTGAAATTGGATTCACTTAGTCATTCATTCTGAAACCCATTGCCAGTGAAAAACCTTAGACAATACCGAAAAAAATCTGACTGAGTCGACCGGTGGTAATGGGCTTGAACTTCACTGGTAATGGATTTCAAGTTACACAATAAGGCTGCTGGTCCTAACCGCCTACCTACCATAACTAGAATGAATGTCTCTATTGTGCTTAGAATAAATAATTATCTCTTCCGTTGGGAGTTATTATATATTAATTTCTTATATATTAATTTTTAATGTTAGGTATTTCTTATACCTAATGTACCTATGTATGTAGGTAGGTGTAGGTACGGTACCTCTTACTACCACTATGATTGTACTGAAGTATTTTCTAGATTGCCCCTTGAAACCTTAGTTATTTACCATGCTAGGAAAACTCCTAGGTATTAGATCTACCTACTACTATCTATAGTAATGGTAGGGGCACGGCACATTAAAATAATTTTATCGATTGAACATTTTATTTATGCATATAAAAATATCTATTATTGAATTTATTCTTCTTACACGTGTACTGCACGCAGCACAGGAAAAAACAATTATTGCGCAATTATCTTTGAATACTGTCAAGTGGATCCAATTTGCCAGTTCCAGTAGTGTTCCTGTTTTCGATTTTATCATACATTTTTATCTTAAAAATTGAGTAGCAATCGATTGAATGAATCGATTAGTTAGAAAGTATCTACAGGGTGGGGATGTAATAAAAGTTAAACTTATTTTTTTGTTTAGTGATTGAATAAATAAATAAATAAATAAATATTCATGGACTTTACACACAACGCCCTCTAGTCCCAAACATATAATTATATTTTTTGAATTTCACTGATATGCTATAGAAATACTAGAATGATAAGTTAGCTGGTCAAGTAACTTTTATGACTGCCGGTATCTAATGTAGATTTCCAGCTAATGCTTTGCTAGCTGGTGAAGGAAGCCTTCTCATAAATATCGCTAAAAACAAACTAGATGCTAAACGTTCCACTAGTAAGAATCACGATTTGACCATAAAAATATCGAAACGCGCAATCAGTTCGCGAACGCTCAAATCATCAAATTAATTGTGTATCAATCATTAAATAATCTCATTAGCTTGGTACGTTAGTAATTAAGAATAATCTAAATATTAAAGTTGGATGAACATAATTAGATAGGTAGTCAATTAAAACACCTTTATATTAGTAACATAGGTAACTGTTATAGAATTTTCTCAAACCTATCTAGCAGTTAAAATTCATAAAACACTTCAACTCAAACACCGAAATCTGAGATTGGACCGAAATATTCTGAATGACAAAAAAGTCAACAAATAAAGTAAGCCAACAAACTGCATTGCACCCAAACCACAAGCAAACTAGACCTAGTTCGCAGCGTGATGCAGTCTAAAGGAAAATTATGAGGCTTTATCGAAGAACTAGAGAAACGAAGGTCAAGAACTCGGAAATTGAACCAATCAGAAACAGACGAACCAATCGATAAGCTACTTATGCACTGCTTGTTCTAATTTTGAAACTTTCTGCTTTATAATCGTGATGATGCTATGCTATAATATACTAATACGCTTTTTTATACATTATAGACAAACATTTGACCGCAATCTAACCTGATGAAAAGTGACGATGCGGTCGACGATATATCACATTTGCCTAGAAATATCTATTCACACTCCTCTTGAAAACATCTAAATTGTCCGCTATAAATAACAAAAATGCTTGCTTTTTAGATATATTTGTCTGCAGCAACTATATTAACTATTCAACAGAACAGCCTGCAGTGGAATGGAAAACTGCCAAACTTGACAGCCTTGCTAATCGGAACATGAATATACATATTCGATGGAAAAAGTAACACTGCGGGAGATTATAGTCACCAGAAACTATCATCAGAATGCAGAATGTACATTTAACTGGATGAAATACTTAGGTACTGCAATATCATGTTAGTGTCATGTCAACCTCTTTCACTCAAGTTCTGGTTCATCGTTCATCAAAGAAGGATGTCCGAAATGACTATTGTGTTAAAGATTCTCAAATTGTTTTCAAAGGACCGTATACATACATATCCAGTAATCCAGTTACGCAGTACTTCACCTACCAAGAGTTCTGAAGGGATGCCTGTCATGAATGAGGACTACAGCTTATTTTATTTACAACTGCTAAACACTACTCTTACTCTTTTACTGCTGACTAAAGATGTGTTTTCTATAATATTGCCAGAGTGAGTGAACGGGATAATGTTTCAAATAAGGATAATCATTCCTAATCAATTTTCAAACTTAATAGTAACATGCCTACCAAATATTAGTTTTATCAAAATGGTGTTGTTAATAATGCATGTTTAGTTCAATGATTCGAAAACGTGTTTATGGCGTAGACTGGGAAATGCGTAATATTGTCATGATTTTACTTTTCCATTTTCAGTGTGCGTAGGTAGGTAGGGAAAATAAATAGGTCATTGTGAAAACAACAAATTCAAACATGCTTCAACATCTTTTTGTAGAAATTACTGGAAAGTGGTCCTTGAAAATTTTCCTAACAAATCCTAATATTCAGCTGACGCCCCACAATCACGTATCCCGAGTGTTGCGACACGCAAACAATGTCACCATAGCAAGTTTGTCAACAAAAAAGGTTTATTTTCATCAATGTCGCAATAATGTATAGGAAATGGCTCATTAAAACAGTACAATACAATGAAACTGTTAAATAACAAGTTTGATTAATTTCTTTACGGTTTCTGCGGCTTCCGATCAAGTTTTGAAAGAGTTGTGCTTGCGAGTTTAAATACTGTTTTGCAAGTGTTACGTAGTTTCGGTGTTACACAAGCCTACAAGTCAATTTTTACATTTCTTTAATTTCAAGCTCTCTTTATATCTGGTATTCTAAAAATTACTCCATACAACTTTTAGTTTGTGCCGAATTCAAACTATTCTCCCTGTTGTATTGCACACTTCGATTTTCCAAATATTTGATGTAGACCATCTCCTTCCACTCGGAGGTTGTTTGCTTTTCTCACCGCTAAAGTACCTACTTTCCACGCTTGCTTCCACGTCTTTGCTTATCTTATGCACAAGTTTAATCAACTGTACCCAGATTCGCCTACGCTGCGATGGTTAAAACAAATTGATCGGGAGTCGACCGAATGGTCATAAATCGAGACATCTTTAATGGAAATGTCTTGTCCGCAGAGACGTGGGTCTCTGTCAGATAGTTCGCTAGATTCTAGATCTTAGGTAAAACTCAGAGATGGCATGTGATCTTTGAGTAAAATAGTGTTTAACACTCTTCTGGCTATTACTACTTAGATAGGTCTGTTAGTGTATGAAGCAGACATTTTAATTTAAGCTAAATTTTGTTAGCATGCTAATGTACCTTTATTGCTTCCTAATAACTATTGTATTTATAATTTTGCAACTAATATTCGAAAACTAAACTCGAACCAGACAGTAAGAACCATGACATCATTAAAAGTTTATGTAAATTGGATTAGTAGTTCTTGAGTCCGAAACATTTCGTGCAAGCGAAGCGAACTGAGTTCACGTTGTTGAGAAAAACAATAATTTTTATATTTTGTATTGCCTCAAACTATGTAAGGATGGTGAAATCATTTTAGCCTAAATATTTAATTCTATCCCCATGCTATAATCCATTTTTCTCTCTTATCTTGACGTTAGCGTCATGTCTCTACATAAGTCCCTTAATAAATCTCTACCACTTGATTCACTTCACACGCTAACTGGCAAACATCGCCCACATTCATTGACTCCACACAATAGACCCACCATTACAGGATCTATTACTAGCGTAATAAACACCATTATTGTGAAAATTAGATTCTTAAAATTCCATCAATGCGTAATTATGAATCATTGCGATTTGATCACTTATGCTATGATGCTATGAATTGACAGGCGTCGCAGCTCAGTCGGTAACGGCTCTGCCTTCCGTGCTGTGGGTCGTGGGTTCGATCCCCACTAAGAACTAACATTTGTGTGTGGAAAACATAGATGTTTGTTCTATGTCTGGGTGTTACTATGTATTATAAGTATGTATTTACAAAAAAAAATGTATTTAAGTATTCTATCAGCCATCTAGTTCCCATATCACAAGCTTTGCTTAGTTTGGGACTAGAGGGCGTTGTGTGTAAAGTCCATGAATATTTATTTATTTATTTTATTTATATTACAAGCTTTGCTTAGTTTGGGACTAGAGGGCGTTGTGTGTAAAGTCCATGAATATTTATTTATCTCTATTTTATTACTTAGCTGCCATGTTGTTTCTTATTACTGTCTTCCGATCAGAACTACTCAGACAGATAAACAAAAACACTTTATTTTTGTCATCATCTTCGAATAAGGTATCACAAATTATCCTGTACGAGTTCCCCTAACTAGGACACAGCCAACTCAGTATCTTCTGGGAACAGCTGGATCGATAGCGAGATATTTATAGATAGAGGATTATAATCAGGAGTTTCCGTGCAGTGCATTCGTTCAGAAGCTTGGTATCTTTGTGTCCTCGGTAATCAGCCAATTACCTATCACATATTCATGAGGAGTGACCGACTCGACGCTCAGCTTGACTTGACGTCTTTGAGTAGGCTTTTCATTGCGCTGCTACATTTTTTAAAGTTTTATTCTCATGCTTACGAATTGTTTAAGTATACTCGTAATAATGGCATACGTCTACTTGGTTTGCATTGTTTCTATTGGTATTGTTTTTATCATTAATTCACTCACATTTAGCATTATTACTCCAATTTATTTAAAAGTATAATTTTTGGTCACCAATTATAAATGTTCCCAACGCAACAGCATAATAAAATTGAAAACAATATTACTTCATACAATAACAATATATTATTTAATATATTTTTACAAGGCCTTGCAAGTATAAGTAAGTAATAAAGATCAATATCTATTTATAAGTCGGTAGGTGGGTTGGGTATGTAATGTAGACTACAACTAAGACTAAATGTTACATATTTCACAAATAGTATGTTGTGTATAAAAGTTCTCAAATAAGTTGTTCCAGCAATATGTAGATTGAAAGTCAACTTCAGACAAATACTTATTTTTGGAAAGCTTATTACCATCAAACAACATTATTATGGCACTGTCATTCACGTGTCATCGTGCGTGTGACGAACGACGCCCGCGCTGTCATTCCATCGCTGAAACTTCTCTAACAATAGTAACTATTTTGATATAGGTATAAATGTATAGTACGCACAACGGATCTTTATCCTTCTGAAGTTAGGTGCAACAAACGATTGCGCATGTATTGTTGTGCGGAAAAATTAGCTTACCTCCAATTCGACCAAAAACGGTTTCTGCTCAGATACTTCAGAGGGACAAAGATCCGTTGTGTTGTGTCTGTGTGTGACTTACTATACCTACCTGTAGTAAGTATATCTATTATGTTTTAGTGCTTTGCCTACCTACTTCCACCAACTAGTTAGCTAAAGTTCATCAGTAGCAAATTGTTTTATCAATAATCTGGTTTTAGTACCGCCTAGGTATATATATTTGTTAAAGGAATAACAAAACTTATGAACATACCTACACATATTTGACTCATATCAGTGGTCAGTTTTTTGTGTGGTCTGTTACCTATCGTATCGACCACAATCAATGGTTTGGTTTATGGTGTGATGTTATGTACTGCCACAATCAATTGGTTATCAATTTAATTAAAACAGTTACCTAATTAATTATTAATAAATATCGCCTGGCGCTTTAGAAACATTTTAGGACAAAATAAAAGTGACAACCCTGCCTAGTAAAAGCGCTTCTCAAAAACCGGTAATTTTCCGAAAAAAAGCTTTTTTCACTTGAAGCTTTAATTTAAATGCTTAAATAGGTTATAACCAAAAATTATTACCATTACCTACGTAAATAAAAATTCTGTTCCTAAGTGATCCACTACCTATTGATGCTATTTCATTTAATATTGAAAATTCGTGATTAAAGACAATAAATCCTTTTTTTTATTATGACGTTTATGGAAAGGCAATGACCACTGAAAAAAAAATATTAGATCACCTCTGCGTTGACGAGCGTCAAAATAGAACTTTCGAAATAAAATATGACTGAAACTATTAAACTAAGATTTCGACCTTACTACAAGCTTGTATGATGGACCCTGACCTTGCGCTCCGTCGTGCATTTTGACAAGACTGACCTTGACAAGCTGTGAGCAGATTCTCCAATAATGTAATGTGGCCTTCATTATGAATTTATGATAAGTGCTTTAATATTCTAAAACGTGTACCTACGTTCTTGCTAGGTCCTTATTTTTATCAGAGCTAGAAATTTTAAGTTTATAAGGTACAGTCAGCATCATTAATGATGATAGAAATAGAGAAATAGAAATAGAAATTATTTATTTTACGCTACACACAAATACATATTTACTTAATCATAAAACATTGAAATGCGTAAAAACGGAACCCACTCAGCAAACAGTTTTCATGTTTCAGTTTTCATGGGTACCGAGAGTGAAGTGGCGCACAGCCTCTGCGACACGATGATGAGACAAAGTTTCAAAGTCAAAGTATATTTATTTGAGAATCAAGCAGATGTTATAAACAAACGTGGAAACGACTAATCGGGATAATTAGTCGTCAAATCAACATTTATAATTTATCTAAGTATTTAATTTTCAGCCATTGTGGTCTCACTGCGAGGCAAAAGATAATAAGATTTTTGTATAATAATATAGCTAAGAATATTATTTTCAGTAAGTGGTGTTATAAAACGTGCACTTTGTTAAAATATCTAATGACATTTTTAACCACTGTATATTTGAATGCGTTAAGTACCCGCTGAAAGAGTTTTAATTATAGTGATATTTGTATCAGAAACTTTAAATCAATATGTAATGTACCTTTAGTAATATTTAAAGGCCGGGCATGTAATTGGCCATTTATCGATTCACCCCGTCACGGCTTTGTGAAAACCAACAACTTAACTGCCAAGTTTACTGCTGCTTCAAGTTACGGTTGTTGTGTAACTGTTAAGGTAGTCTTGTGAACAGTATGCACAACGGATCTTTATCCCTCTGAAGTTAGGTGCAACAAACGATTGCGCATATTACTTGTGCGAAAAAATTCGCTTACCTCCAATTCGACTCAAAAATGGGTTCTGCGCAGATACTTAAAAGGGACAAAGATCCATTGTAACTGCTATACCCTTGATTAATAGGTAACGATCAATTGCCAATCGGCAACCGCCTGCCACAATTACATGAACTTAGATTTACCATGATTAATTAAATAAATAAATATTCATGGACATTTCACACGACGCCTCTAGTCCCAAACTAAGCAAAGCTTGTAATATGGTAACTAGGTGCTAATAGAATACTTATATACTTTTTTTTGTAAATACATACTTATAATACATAGTAACACCCAGACATAGAACAAACATCTATGTATGGCACACACAAATGTTTGTTCTTAGTGGGGATCGAACCCACGACCCACAGCACGGCAGGCAGAGCTATTACCGACTGAGCTGTGACGCCTGTCAAAATTCTTACCAACATGTCGTGTTCCATTCTATCCAAATATTTTCTCACGTTCAAACATCAACCTACTTGTGCGACAGTCGAAGCACCTGCGCACGACCCGCGCTTGCGGTCCCGGTGCGCGCGAGTTTTCACTTTCACGGGCCGTTGCCCCTCGGCCAGCCTCGACCCACTTCGGCTGTGGGTCAAGGCTGTTCTGGGATGTTATGCTCAATGAAACGCAACGTCTCTTACGGAACAGGATAACTTCAGAGCGATAAGACCTGCATTGACATGTGACGTCCCTTATTTACTCGTAATCATTTAGCTGTTCATAATGTTGAAGAATCGTGTGACGAAGACAGGCGTCACAGCTCAGTCGGTAATAGCTCTGCCTTCCGTGCTGTGGGTCGTGGGTTCGATCCCCACTGAGAACAAACATTTGTGCGTGGAAAAACATAGATGTTTGTTCTATGTCTGGGTGTTACTATGTATTATAAGTATGTATTTACAAAAAAAAAAGTATATATGTATTCTATCAGCATCTAGTTCCCATATTACAAGCTTTGCTTAGTTTGGGACTAGAGAGCGTTGTGTGAACTGTCCATGAATATTTATTTATTTATTATTTTATTTAGAAGTATTTAAAGGCGCTTTGCTCACAACATAAAACAAATTCAATGTCAGGTCATATCTACCTAACCTACGTAGTTTGTTTCCACCAGTCACTTCTGCTTAGTATGCCTACTACTCACCTACTGATAAGTAAATTTTGGAAAACGACGAACACAATCAACAGGCATCCGTTACTCCAATTCTGTAAACGGAATACAAATTCACGTTCGAGCATAATTAACATACATTCTTCACGATATCGTTTTACCCATTGCTTTATGAATCATTAATGATTCAACCCGATTCAGTTTTGATTTTGAAACATTTTCCAGCAAGGAACGACATATAATATAACACCGTTTATTGACCTAACCGCCAGTTCTTTTATTAAACTTACATGATTGGCAAATTCTGTTATCTAACTTAAGATAAACTGTTACTGTGATGTTCTAGTTTAAAATCCCCGGTAACATTTAATAAACTAGTTATAAGTGGTATGACTCTTTGGTCTGATTAATCAGTTTAGAAACTAAACCATTTTACACGAGGATGGCGTCGCTAATTACTAAAACTTGACTAATACAAACTATCATCAGCGTTCATCGACCTTTTTGTTATCGCGCTTATCGTGAGGAAATATTGCTGCACTTGGCAAAGAAAGGGTGTTATCGTACTAAAGATAAACCAGATACAACAAAACCAAAAATAAATATACATGCATGTTTTGATACCAAATTTTAATAGGTAGATAGATGATACACAGGTATTGATTTCTAGATATATGTACGTAAAACAAATTTATGGGAGAGCGTTCTGCAGAAGATACATATATGGTACGAGTACCTAATGATTGCATTTTGTTGCGAAATAGATGACTTAGCTATTAGGCTAGGTATTAGTATACACTCCGAGCACAATAATAGTGCATGCAACATGTGTGAAGGACAAAACCCTATGTCATTGCCAATATTACCATCATTGGATGTGGTAAAATAATTACCATTTCGTTTCATTACCCACGGCGCTGAAATCTGAATTTTAATGTGTGAAATAGCGGATCTATTCCGGCGTCTGTGTTTCCGAACACTTACAATTTGAATGTTTTCAAGAGGAGAGTGAATAGGTTTCTTCTAGGCTAATGTGCTACATCGTAGACCGCATCGTCACTTACCATCAGGTGAGATTGCGGTCAAACGTTTGTCTATAATGTATAAAAAAAAAAAATGGCTTAGTTAAATTCCATGATTCAATTTGGTAAATACCAAAACCGATTTGACAAGCAAGACTCACTTTCCTTATCACGTCCGTCCTCATTGTGTAATATACAGTAGTGTTAGTTATTTTTCCTTGTTACAGATAGTATACCATGCATGAGCAGGACGGCGATAGTGAGCCGGCGCATCACGCGCGTCGGCCAATGAACGCTTTCCTTATATTCTGCAAACGTCACAGAAGCGTCGTACGCGACAAATATCCCAATCTTGAAAACAGGTTAGCATCCCATCCCACTAATGTGAAAGTTTAGATGTTTGAATTTAAAGATTGTTTTAATCAAGTCGAAACTACTGAATCAACTTGGACGAAACTTGAAATTATAGTTCGTAACCTGGATTAAAACATAGGCTACTTTTTATCCCGAATAATTAACAGGATCTGCAGGATAAAATGAACAAACTGGATTAGCAGCGCCAATAAAACATACTTTGACACGAAACATGCCAACCCACTTCATCTGTCTTTAGTATCTCAACTTTAGTATGGTGTGCCTATCTAATGTGCATTATAGAACAAGTAACTGGCACAATGGCCATGTTTACATTCATTCATAGCAATAAACAAACCATCGTTGCCGCTAGATATGAATGCACAAGCACAGTACATGCATGAATTGAAATAACGGATTCTACTACTAAAGTGTCTACTCTAATTCAATAATTCTTAGGTACTGTTTGTAATTTCAGATCTATTACAAAGATTCTCGGTGAGTGGTGGGCCAACTTAGACAAGGAAGAGAAAGCTTGCTACACAGGTCTTGCTAAACAGGTAGGTCTTTAGATTTTAAAATAATCTATTAAGTTAAGTAATTTATGGTTTTGGAGTAAGAAAATAATTGAACGAGAACTACCTATTCCAGTACAAAGACGCCTTCTTCAACGCCCACCCTGACTTCAAATGGTATAAACTACCGGCTCCGCCTCTCCGGACCCTCTCTGCTCGGCCTAGGGAAACTACTGAAAAATTCGATTCGGTGTTTACCACTGAAAGCCATGAAACTGAACTAGAAAAAACAAACAACAACTCAACTAAAGTAGACTTCAACAAAAAGCCTAATGACGTTGCGCTGGATGGTGAACCCAAAACGCTATCGATGTTCACCCCGGGCAAGTTGGCTGATGAAGCCAATATGGGGGGCCTCAGCAGCCTCCTCTCAACTAAGACTGAAACACAAACCCTCAACCCATATTACTCACCTCCCTCGTTTAAATTCAACGCGATCTCAACTCCTAATGATTACCGATCTCAAAATGTAACTAAAGGAGCTAACGAAGACAACATACGTGATCTGCAAAACGCTCTCACTGAGACTACTAAGGTATTCGAAGAAGACTTTGAAGGAAAGGGAGTATATCATTACGGTAACGTTCAGAACGATCAGTTCACAAACCAAGATGTGATAGACCAAATAGTTGATAAAAGATTTTCTAAAGATGAAGATCGGAATTGGTCCGATGAAGAGAAAAACACGAAGTCGGGTAGGTCGTGTAAAGGCAAGCGTTACCAAGAGTTTATGACTGTTGGGGGACTTATAGCGAATAAAAGGCAAAAGAAAGACTTCTCCGACAAGTTGTCAGACGATGGCTACAGCGCGAACTATAGCTGGGAACCTGGCAGCTCGCGCAGCGACGAATCAACCTCAACCGTCACTGACGAACCGAGCCATGTTAGCGCGAACGTCGACATTTCTACCGAAAACGACATCAAAGTCCAATCGATTGATGAACCCGAACCGGACAATAATATAAACAAAACATTCAAGGCTGCTGACTTTGATCTAGACGCTAAAATTAGAGCCTTACCCTCTCTAAGCTTAGAGAAGTTCCAACAGAAAAAGCGTGAAAACAAACGCAAAAAGAAAACAATAAATCCGAAACCTAAAGTGGTCGAAACGCATTTCATCAACACGGTTCCTCGGCCTATGATGGACGAGAGGCGGCAAATGATCGAGAGCTGGCGTGACACCGTTATTGGCAGTCAGAAGCGGAAACCCAGGAAGATAAGTATTACAAGGCTGGAAATCAACAGCATGATTTCGAGCGTCGACGTGAATAACGCACACAAAATTAGCCCCGAAATGAAGTTAGCGACAGAAGCGCCGTGCACCGTCGCTCACGACATGGAAATCGGCAAGCAGAGCCAGTGCAACGCGGACCTGCTGGGACTAGCGACTCTGGCCGAAGTAGCCGCCAACACTTGCAAACTGGAGGATTCCACGATCAACACCTACACCGCCAAAGCGAACGATGAATACGCTTCCAAGGTATGAGATACCAACTAGCCTTAAAAGATATTCCAAAAATTATTTACTTTGTAACAATCAGATAATATTTATACATAGATCTACTTTTACAATGTACGCATAAAAATTAATAATATTGTACACTTTTAACTGTAGTTTTTATATATTAGCTATTAGAGTTATTTATATTGAGATAAAGAAGAAACTATGTATACTTATTTGAGTTGGTGTACGTCGTCGTGTAGGCTGCTACATAATTGCTTTTTAGACTTAGTCAAATAAAATGGTGATAGATAGATTGTTAAATTGAATAACACAGGCATAATGTATTTTACGGTAAATTATAAGGATCGATATGAATCCGAACTGCAATGTAACATGTTCTCAATGACATATTATTAAAATGCAAGTAACTAGCGAATTGGGAATATGTTATATTGGATTTTCATCACAATAATATATGAAACGCCAAATGTCATATTATTCTTACTTTAATTAAACCTCATTATGTGTAAAAATAAATAGGTTATTTAAATCGCCTTATTTATATAAATTAACAAAACTAAGACACCACGTGCGTAGACTGCGTTGCATTTTGAATGGTGATTTATTTTGTGTTTTATCGTTACATATTATGCAATTATTGATATTTTTATATACAATGTGACAAATATGTCACTAATTTTATACAAACGGCGAATTTATATCACAAATATAAATTGATCTAGTGTTCACTGCGAAGAAACATCAAGTCGCGTTTTATATGCCTCTTTTATTATGAACACCTACAATGTGGCCAATTTTAACTCTACCACTTGAAAAGTGAGTATGACTCGCAATCATTTCTTTGTGATAAATTAACTAGTTTTAGTTTAACCATTTATCGATTTTAACATTCAAATACCTATTATATCAGTTATAAATTACTACATTAAAAAGTAATCCTATTGTTGGTTAGATTTATCGTATCCCTATTAGGTACCTGAAGAATCGAAAATAATCGTTTATCATTCTAAAGTCGTAGTAGAATCATTATTACACATTCGGTGTATTAAGATAATTTTAAAAATTAAATTATGTTATGTCACCATAATTAAATTATTGTATTCAGAACAGTGTTTCTCAAATTAGGTAATAATGTTTCTTTTACAATGGATTTAAAGGTGTTTATGTGATTTTATTATATCTCCTACGTTGAGATTTTGGGATCGCTAGCTTCTTCGAAGTTTCTTTGCAGATCTAGTCTAAGTGTAGGGTTAAAGCGCATCACACACGGTGAAGATAATATAATATTTTATCTTAAGATGCCCTAATATAAAATATTATAGTATCTTAGGTTATCACATACGGCTAAGATACGATAATATTAAAAAACCTGTTCATTTCCTTACGAGTCTGCGTTGGTGCCACACGTATTCCTTGTTAGAGTTCTATATACAGGGTGATTGACTATGAGTGATGCTGCCTTACTTCTTGATTTGTTAGACAGCTCCTCAGACGATGATTCTGATATAGAATGTGAAATGCAGATTGCAATAGCACATTCCAAAAGGAGAAAAATTTGGATAGAGCCTCACATAAAAAAGAGAAAAACCTGCGGCGAATTTAACCTTTATGAAGATCTGTCAACGAAGAAATTTCAAGAGTATTTTAGAAAGTCAAGAGAAACATTAATTTCAATTCATGATTTGATTAGGGAAGATATAAAAAAGCAAAATACGAACATGCGTATTGAATTTATAACACCATGTATTTATATTAAGATGTGTATATTTCGTATCTTAAGATAACATATTAAGATACGAAATATATATTTCCATATTTGCGTATTCGCTCGGTATCTTAAGATACTGAAGATAAAATATAAATTAACTTCGTCGTGTGTGATGGTTCATAGGATTTCTATGGTGAGCGATATTCTAAAATATGCTCTAAGATAATATATATTTTATATTATCTTCACCGTGTGTGATGCGCTTTAGAATGAAATCAAGTACGAAATTGAAAGTGCACTTACCTATATTTTTATAGTTGCAAAATGATGACACACGCCATAATGTGACATGCTCATCCAAAGACCAAATATATTAGAATAGTGAAAGCTAGGATGTAGATATTGTATTATGTAATTTATGTATAAGTGAATATAAGATATTATATTATTGTATTGTATATTATTAATAATACAATAAAAAAACATGTCAATATTTGTGTCATTCCAAAATGTCTAAATTGTCAAGTTACGTATTTCACGTACCATTTGTTTGCATTTCGTTGTTTAAATCTTCACAGTTTTTTATAAAGTTTAGTTTATCTATGTGGTTTTTATGTAAAGTTTTATTGATTGTTAAGTTTTCTTTTAACGGTTGCGAGCTTCGTCGATTCCTATGAGATTAATCGTAGAGCTTTTACAGGCATCGTGCTGGATTACATAATAATACCTATCAACTTATCCTTATGAGAAATATTTAGCCTTGTCAGTAAAGTTAAAGCCTTATATTTGAAAGTAGAATGTAAGGTAAAGGAGTTGGGGCCAGTATGTGCAAGTACATGATAATAATCGCATTTTGGAGATTTTGTAATATTTATGGGCCTTAGCGCAAGAATGATAAATTGGTATGGTTAAGATCTTGATGAATCTAATATCTTTGGATCCATTTAACTTGAATAATGGTGCTGGAAGATCTATCTGTATTATTTAAAGGATCACGCAGTCCATTGCTAAATTAGCGATGGGCTTTTAGTCACTGTAGGTATTTGATTGTTATTTTTAAGAGTTGCGATCATTTTGTGCTATACGGGAAGGTATTTTACACCATTTTGTTACGAAATGTACCCATTTAAGTATACACGTTACACCTAAATAGCGCAAATTGATGAATACCACAAATGAATACCGTCATCATGTTTAAATAGCGTTTGAGAAACACTGGTCTCACTAAAGTAAGTTAGGGCATAATAAATCGGCACCCAAAGTGTTTACCTGTTTGGTTCCAAAGTACCTATATTGTTGAATGTTTTGTTATTGCGAGCGCGGTTCGAGATATATCCTTTTATGATAGAAATAAAGTTTATTCATATTAACCTGTTGTTTGTTTTATTTTCTTGCAAAAATTAGCCCCTCGGCGCGTGCGATTTTAGACAGTCATACCCTTACTTTTCTCTGTTCTGTGGTCATACCGTTGGATTAAGGTACGAATACGAAATAGCAAAGCTGTTAGGTACCTACTGCTAAAAAGCTGTTAGCCTGGGATGGCCTGGACTACCTAGTACATGATTCGGAATCCCAGGCTTACCCTCATTAACGACAGTGAGATAAAAAGTGCTTAATTTATAGGTAGATGGAACTATATCTATTAGTTATTTCCACAGAATGTGTTATTGTGAACAAAAAAATTGTGTCAAAGTCAAAATTCTTTATTCAATAAAATTCACAACATATGAAATAAATATAATACAACCTTAGAATACGCCATCTAGTGTTGAGTAGCGGCAAAATACAGGTTACTGACCATAGAACAGAGAAGTAAGTTACTGATAACTCATGACAGTTACGTAGTGTTAAGTGTGTTGTCATGTTGAAGAAACATCACATTGTCAATTTAGTACCACAGATCATAGAAATGTTAAAATAAAGGGAGAAGGCTACGACCAAGCCTACGACAGAATGTGCCGATGACGATAGGTGTATAAAAATCTAAAAATAAAAAGACCCAACCCTCTTCAACGTTTGGTGTGGCTAAAAACCGTAAACTTTCCGAAAAATAATTTCAAAACTTGAACATCAGAGGCTTGGATTTATCGACCTATAAAAATACTTTTTGACCATAGACAAATTCTTTGACCTTGTCAGCCAGCGTGTCTGTCAGTGTCAATGTTATGTCATAATATCTACGAATTTGCATTGCATGATAGTTTCCTACCTCTTTGGTTTTATCGGTCGGTCGGTTTCCAGTTTCAAAAAACTATTCTGTTTGGAAAACCCTTGTATTGTAAAACAAATTATTTTCTATCAGAAAATACGGACAGTAGGTACTTATGTGTGCAAGTCGTGTTAAATATTGTTTCAAATCTGGATGAGGATACAATGATTGCCGCATCTGAACCTCTGGTGAGTTTTTGTTATGGTTTTGCCGGCTCCGCTACTCTAAGCTTCTGATGAAAAAGAAAACAAGTAATATTAATTCTGTTGTGGCTATAATATACTCTAAATCTATGCAATAGTAATGTGTAAACTCAACTTTGTGCTCGAATGAAATCGCATAAACTAGATCTCACCACATGCTATCACTTTTCCAGGAGTTTGTGCCACACGGTCGCACCGTGGTAGCGAAGCACCCGGGTCAGATCTACGGCAAACAGAATACTTCAGCTTCAGAGACGTCTCTGCTGTACAAGCTCACCAACTTTGCTATCAAAGATGAGACCTTGCTTGTGGACAAAGAGGAGGAAGAATGGTGGTGTGTCAGAGAGGTCTTTTATCGGGAAAGTGATGGTAATTAATGTATTGTACCTTTACATCAATTCTAAGGCTCAAAGATGCTTACTAAAGTGTGACTCGAGCATAAATTTTTTCACACAACATGAATGAAAAAACCTGGGCTTTAGTCTCGATTCAAAAACATTGAGAGAAATTAATAAAATTCTAGTGTTCTTAGCTTAGTCCTACTTTCCTACTTAACTTTGACACAAAATAGTGTGATTTTTATTTACTTATTTATTTTCTATTCTAGAATGTAATTACAATTGTCACTATGATATTTTAAGTAGTCATTCAATATTTAAAATCATATAAAACGTTGGCTGGTCTACTTACTTCTTGCAATACAAGGTACAATGCTTTGCTTGTATACCGATATGTATTCTGTGATACAAGCATTAATTTGTAAACTATAACGTACCATGTGAAAGCAATAAACCCTATTGAGTATCAAGCAAAACATTTTGCTTTAACCTTTACAGAATTTGAAGATGACCCTGTACCACCGAAAGATACCAAATTCGATTACAACTCTGAATCCTTCCGTCCATCAAGTCGTCTCAAGAATGACTTCAACATATCCATCAAATCTGAAATTCTGAACAAGAAACTAGAAGCTGAAAGTAACTCAGCGGCAGGTTCAAGAACTGGCAGTGCCAATAGTTCCAGTAACATGTCCAAGAAGTTTAACTTGAACTCGGGAGGTGGGGCGGCTAAAAAGAAACAATTAAATTCTCAGACAGACTGTTCTTATGAAGAAGAGTTGTATGTCAAAGGTTGCACTGCTGTTTGGTCTAAAGGTCAGTTTTTCTCTTTTTAAGGGTTAAGCTTTTCCATCAGAACTAAGCTATGCTATGTTGCTAAGGATGTGTTTGATATACACCAAGAAGGATCGTTTATTTTCATAGCTTAGCACTGGTGAAAACGAGTCCAACAGTGTGATTTCTTTATTTTATTAAAATTAATAAAGTCTTTTAAATTACAGGTTTGATCTCAACTCCAGCCACAAAAGTATCTGGTCCAGAGCAGAGAGAAACAATATGTTGCTATACTATAGACTCCCCCATCAAACATGCTTCTTTCGCCAACTTCCACATAGACATCAAAAACACCATGCTAATAGATGCTTTGAACTCCCAAATCGGCGACGTGAAGAAAAACATCAAAATAGAGGATACCACGGAACATATCAAAACTGAAATCATGCCCAGTATTGTTATACTAGACAGTAAATGCATGAGAGTTTATGCAACAGATGGAAGAGAGTATATCACAAGCACTCCATTTCAAGTTAAGAAAGTCTGGCCAATGAAGTATGGGGTTCTATTAGAAAAAGATGCAACACCGCCACAAATCCACCAATCAATGCTACCAGCTTCATTCTTCAGGTTCAACGATTCACACAACAGTTCTTTTAAATCAAATAGAATGAATATGAGTAGTAAACTGAGGAATGATTCGGTGTACGACCAGGATGTGCCATTACCAACATGCTTCTCACTGACACATCCGTTAGATGAAGTAACTCCCATACTAATGAAATCTCCATCCCAAGGACTGCAGTATTACAACGATGGAGATCTTCAGATCATGTTTGTCAGCACAAATCCTAGTATAATCCTTTTATATGATTGGAAACTAGCTATCCACTCGCTGTGGAGGATTCGTAGAGCAACTCGAGATGAATGCCTATCGATGTGTCCCAATATGAACACGACGACGTTTAGCCAGACGTGTGACTACATCAGTAGTCCCATGCAGAGTAATAGAAACGTTACCAGTTGGGCGACTGGACTGGGCAGTCCTTATCAGTCAAAGAAAGCACCCAATACACCGTCCAGATCTCGACTGAACAGTCCAATGGCACATGCATTCCATCAGCAGGGGCTCTCTCCACACGCGTCCATTGGGCAAGCATCCTCAGTCTCTATGCTTCCCAATTCAGCAGGAATAACCCCTCCATCGCTACCTTTGTACCCTGATATCTGTATCGATCACATCTGGACAGACAACCAGACTGTGAGACGTGACCCAGTCGAAACCCCAAACGATTTGAAGACTTTCTTACATACAGACTTGGTTGGACATGATTACTTGTGTTTCATAGCGAAGCAAGGTTCGGTCAGCAAGCTGCAGATATTGAGGCTGCAGAAGTCGCATTTTAGAGGGGGTTTGAAGACTAATTTGATAGTGGGGTCGGTGTCGACAGTGATTGCAAAAGACGCGGTGGTGCTGCCGCATTTGAAAATGATTGCATTGATCGATGAAACCGGGAATATTATCTTGCAGTCGGGCAATAATGTTGTCGGGAAGGTAAGATTAGATACTTTTATAGTCAGGGTTATTTTAATTAATTTGACAAGCCTTTTCGGACCAAATAAATCAGACAGAATAGCCCTGCCGATCTCCGAAATCCTCCTAGACAGATAACCGGTGCTGAATTAAATAGTCTATTCAAAATTTTCAGTCTCATTCGTCATTCTATCTACACCGTATTTTGGCGTTATTTTGATAGGTGACCGGTAATGCCATCATTCATAAGGCTTACTGCGCGCTATGGGATATTTTATCTGATTGCTGTAAAATGTATCTTGCATCGCACCATTTTAAGCCCATATTGCAATATCGTTATAATTTCAGGTTCACGTAGGTGGTGTGTTAGCACGTCTCATAGACTCTCCGTACACAAAGCGTTCAACATTTCGGTCGCCTTTCCCTCGGCGCAGCAGCTTGCTGCCGAGTCGGGGGAACGACGCCACCTTTGATGACTCCGCTCTGCATTTGTTGTCCCCTGTACCTCATACATCGGCTGCGTCGAGGTTGGACAAAAATGAAAGCTTGGGTAGGTGGCAATAACGTTCTATTTCCTATGGTTTTTTTCCATCAAGACTGTCGGGAACGATAATGAGCGCTATGTTGGTAGGTTTAAAGTTCTTATTTCATAATTTCAAGGAGCAACTTACTGCATTTCAGGTCAATCATCAATGTCTCGTACATATGCTACTAAGGCCAGGCTCGACCAAGTCTATATTCGTTAGATTAAAATCTTTGTTTGTCTTTATAACTAGAGGACTACAACATTTATTCGAAGGTAAGTAGTTTTTAAAATACGCCTTCATATTATGCAAATAAAGGTGATTTTTCCACATCCAGGTCTAAAAAGCCTATGCGACGCGGCCGGCTCCCGGCTCACTCTACAGTTCGAAGGAGGTGCGATGTACAGGATCTCGCTGCCAGCGCTTTCCTGCTCAGCGCTGGTGACGAGATGCTGCAGCGCTTTGACGGCTATATTGCCAAAGGATATCACTATGCAGGTAAGTTGCCCAAATTGGTTATATTTATTTATACTTTATTGCACATAATACAAAGTTTATTAACGAGTAAACACAGAACAGTCATATTAATCACAGAAAATGTTGACTTTTGGTGCGAATCGAACTTACAGCGCGGAAAGAGGGTAGTTTCTACTAAAGCCAGTCTAAGAACCATGGATTGTGTAAATTCAATTTCATCGTCTTGTTTTATGGCTTTTGCGATTAATACTTTGTTTGGAAATGTATGGCGACGGCCCATCTACTTGACATATAAGCTGAAATGATGATGATTTCCAGGTGATTATAAAGTGGTACGGCGTCCGTAACGCTCCAGGCACCCAAGATTTGACCCCCATCCAAGAATGGAGTATGTTTTCCAACCTTCTTCTGTCGGTGATCGGCTACGACACGGAGCGACTGAACAAGCGCGGGGAGGAACACGAACACGAAACTGTTCCCAAGAAACAGAGGACTTCCAGCGATGGCTCGCTCGACGATTGGGAGTATCTGCTCAACTCTAAGATGCACAAAACTATTGGTAAGTTTTTAACCGACTTCAAAAAAAGAGGTTCATAATTCAGTTGTATTTTTTTATGTTTGTTACCTCCGAACTCCGTCATTTATGAACCGATAGATTTAGATAGAAAAACTTTATCTAAAAGAATGTACTTCCAGATTGATCCTATAAAATTTTCATCAAAATCGATTCAGTAGTTTATAAATTAAATTAACTGGAAAAAAATATGCCATCCACGTTCACCAAATTGCGTATTTTGCTTTTCTGTGAATTAAGTGGTGTTTTCAGTCACTTGAACACTCAACTAGTTAATTACTTAATTAATTTTTCAAACTTATCCTACTAATATTATAAATGCGAAAGTTTAGATGTTTGTGTTTCAATCACGTCTAAACTACTGAACCAACTTGGATGAAACTTGGCATATATATAGTTCGTAACCTGGATTGACACATAGGCTACTTTTTATCTCGAATAATTAACAGGATAAAATGAATGAATTGGTAAGAGGATTTCATTGTCATATCATGTCACGTCAGTTTGACAGGGCGTAGTACTACCTCTTTGGTCTAACCACTAGCGTTTGTACGAGTTCGGTGTAATGAGGTGTAATGTCAAGTTTCTCAAAGAAGTATCCGCTCGGTACACGCACAGATAATATAATGTACACGGAAACGGTACTCGCGTACGAAGTCGCGGGCAACTGCTAGTAAAATATACATCTGCATCATCACTGATTCTCATAAAAAAATATATAATGGGTGACGGAGACGTGAATAACAGTTTTTTTTTTCAGGGAATCCGTTATCTACAATGCTGAAACTACCCGCGCTATCAAGCGAAAGCAAGCACAAACACTTGAAAACGGAAGAGTGCAAAACGGGAAAGTTCAACGCTAACTCCATACTCTTTCCATACACTCTTCAAATACTGTACTCGTTCCATCTAGTCTACGAAGAAATAAAACTAAACACGCTACTGTCGAATGACTTGAAGCCGCTGTGTGCGTTTTTGTATCAAATCGCAATAGATTTGAAGCTGGACAAGTATGTGAATCACTACTGGTTGGATTTTCCAGTAGATTTCTGCTTGGACTCTGAGGTTTGTGGTTTTTACACATACATAACGCGCAGTCTAACTCCAACCGTCGTTACAGCTCAGTTGGTAATAGCTCTGCCTTCCGTGCTGTGGGTCGTGGGTTCGATCCCCACCAAGAACAAACATTTGTGTGTGACAAACATAGATGTTTGATCTGTCTGGGTGTCACTATGTATTTACAAAACAAAGGTATATAAGTATCAGCAATCTAGTGCCTATATTACAGCTATGCTTAATTTGGGACTAGAGGGCGTTGTGTTAAATGTCCATGAATATTTATTATTATTTTTCAGGTTGAGTCTCAGATCTCAGAAGAAACAGCATCAAAACTGGTCGAGCCGAGCTACTTCAGCCAAGAACCGGCGAGCGTGTTCAGCTACATGAACAGTATGTTCAAGGATGTGGATGTCGGGTACTTCCCCTACTTAACCGACGTTAATAACATGTCTAAGGATCTTATTGAGGTAAGTAAGTAGAACTCTTTATGGATGAAAGGGATCATACAAAAAAACGCTAGATTCAGACCGTAGTTTGTTGCTCGTTCTTGTTGTCTCTGGTCGAGTAAAACTGGCACCTAGAATCACCGATTTATATAAGACGATTCTAAATGATCCTTGTGATTTTATTGAATAAAGAAATTTTGAGGTTGACTTTGAACAAATTGTCCAGGCAAGTACAGTACGCACAACGGATTTTTGTTCCTCTGAAGTTAGGTGCTACAAACGATTGCGTTTACTGCGTTTTACAGTATTTACTGTTGTGCGAAAAAATTAGCTTACCTGCATTCAGCTCAATAATGTGTTCTGCGCAGATACTTCAGAGAGACAAAGCTCCGTTGTGACCACTATACGACCACGTATTTTTTATTTAAATACTAGCAGTTACCCGCGACTTCGTACGCGTCTACAGTTTCCGTGTACATTATATTATCTGTGCGTGTACCGAGCGGATACTTCTTTGAGACACTTGACATTACACCTCATTACATCGAACTCGTACCTACTGAAATGTCAAACGCTAGTTGTTAGACCAAAGAGGTAGTACTACGCCCTGTCAAACTGACGGTACATGACATGACAATGAAATCCTCTTGCCAATTGGCGCTGCTAATCCTTTTCGTTCATTCTATCCTGTAGATCCTGTTAATTATTCGGGATAAAAAGTAGCCTATGTGTCAATCCAGGTTACGAACTATATATATGCCAAGTTTCATCCAAGTTGGTTCATTAGTTTGACGTGATTGAAACACAAACATCCAAACATCTAAACTTTCGCATTTATAATATTAGTAGGATTCATGGACTTTACACACAACGCCCTCTAGTCCCAAACTAAGCAAAGCTTGTAAGATGGGAACTAGATGGCTGATAGAATACTTATATACTTGCATCGAAAGGTTTCCAAAGTCAAAATAGTTTAGTATTGTTCTACCTTTTTATGCCCAAATTTACCAGATAGAAATTAAATAAAAACAATTATATATATCCATTATTTCAGATCCTCACAATAACCGGGTGTGGAAGATCATCGGGGGTGCAAACCATAACTTCAAAAGATAACCTCGCTTCTAGCACCCCGCGGGGGCGCCGCGACAGCGCACAGAGCAACGCACCCCTCTACTGCCAGGCTGTCAACGCTATGTGCGAGCGAGGTGACACTATACTTTACACGAGAGTGAAAGAGACAAAAGATGGGGCGATGATCTGCGAAATGTAGCTCTAACACTGGATGAGAAGAGCCGAAGACAGCTGATATAGGTTGATGATGATGAAAGAGACAAACATATTGTAGCAGCATCTAGATGGTCTCGACTTACAATATGTGCTTTGAAGAAATTGTGCATGCAATAATTTATTAATTTGAATAGGCCATTATGAGGCCTCTAAGCGCGGCTTGCACCAGAATCGCTAAACGCGTTTAACTCTTAAATAGTATTTAGCGAGTTGTCAAGTCATACAAATACGTCAGATTTTAATCGATTTAGCTGTTAAATACGTTTAGTGATTCTGGTGCAAGACGCCCTAAATATCCAAAAAAGTCATTGTTTAAAAAAAGTTTTTTTTACAATTTATAGATTAAAGTATTTGAGGGAAACCTTTGCCCAGCAGTAAGATTTTTTTTTTAAATTAACCTGTATCGTCCCACTGCTGGGCAAAGGTAAGATTAGCAGTAAGATAAGATAGTTTAATTAAAAAAAATAGACAAACGTTTGACTGTTACCTCATAACCTAAAAATCTATATATAGATAACATGTTTGCCCCCGCCCAGGTATGACCCCCCGGGACGTAGACAACCTGCCCCCCGGGCTGGCGTTGGCAGTAGTTACAGTGCTGTCTCGGTGGGCGAGCAGCGCCACGTCGGGGGGACCACCCAACGCGTTCGCACTCGCCATGAGGGAGGAGCTGGCCCTGCATCATCAGGTGTCTACCGACGGAGAGGAAGTCGAAGGTACAGTCGAATACACGTCCACCTATACTGATAACACTTTAAGAGGGCTATCACAGTTTGGCCTTGATACGAGGGCTGGCGCGCGTCTGAGTTCGTCTGAGAGTCTGAGATCGCATTTTATGCAGTTTTAAATTACGTTTATTCAATATAATAAAATAAATTATTTAAATAAAAAGTATACAATTTTATTGATTATGAACTAACGTTTATTTTGGTATAATTTTTACCTAATAATAAAAATGTAGTACGGAGAAATTAACGGCTAATTCTGAACGTTTTTAGCAATTTTATGGTTTTGAATTGATTTTTTTTGTAGATATCCCATACTTACTTCTGAATTCCAGGGCCGCTACGGTCAATGGCAGTATATAAGAGATATTTGTAGATATTTTTCATTTCGTTTGCTTTGCAGAGTAATTCAATCCAGGAGCTAGAAAAAGTGTCTGCGCGAGTTAAACTAAAAACCTAATAGTTTTTTTCTAATAGTTTTACTATTAGAAATAGAACGTTGCTCGTCGTGCTCTAGACACGATAGTGTGTTTGCGTAGGACGGGCTATTAACTATTTTGACAGGCGGCACAGCTCAGTCGGTAGTAGCCTTTGCCTTCCGTGCTGTGGGTTGTGGGTTCGATCGCCACTGACAACATTTGTGTGTGGCAAACTTTGCTTAGTTTGGGACTTGAGGGCGTTGTGTGAAATGTCCAAGAGTATTTCTTTATATATAAGCCAGGCAGGTGGCTAGGGATAAAACAACCCAGATCAGATTTTTCATACATTTTCGCCAAGTAGTTATTGCATTTTGTATAAAACAACTAATATTATATTTGGTTCAAAAAAAAAATTTCATACTGATACGTACTTAAGCCCCTTCAAGTTTTCAAGAGTGGACTGTACACTGTACTGTATTTTTGTTGAGCACATGATCTCTCATTCTTCTCTTCTCTTTCCAGCATTAGCGCTCGAGGTGATAGAGAAAGAGACAGCATACTCCGTGAACTCTCAACCAATGGAAGAGCACACATGCAAGTCTGAGGAGAACGACGCCACCACGGGCATGGAGCACCTCAATACCAAACTACTGTCGCTTCTGTATCCGAGAGATCACAGGTAACAATGGGTCTCGCTTCGATTCCAACCCAGTGCACACATAGCTTTAGTCGATATCGATAAACTCACTAATTTATAGTAGGTACTTTTATCAGGCCTTTACATCTAATCTAGATGATTTATACAGCGTCAGGAGCACATTTTACCCATGCCCTGATGAATGGCACGCTGCAGTGCCTCGGACGTGTTTTACCCATGCCCCGATGAACGGCACACTGCAGTGCCTGGGACGTGTTTTACCCATGCCCCGATGAACGGCACGCTGCAGTGCCTCGGACGTGTTTTATCCATGCCCCGATGAACGGCACGCTGCAGTGCCTGGGACGTGTTTTACCCATGCCCCGATGAACGGCACGCTGCAGTGCTTGGGACGTGTTTTACCCATGCCCCGATGAACGGCACGCTGCAGTGCTTGGGACGTGTTTTACCCATGCCCCGATGAACGGCACGCTGCAGTGCTTGGGACGTGTTTTACCCATGCCCCGATGAACGGCACGCTGCAGTGCCTGGGACGTGTTTTACCCATGCACCGATGAACGGCACGCTGCAGTGCCTGGGACGTGTTTTAGATAGAGTAGGCTTGTAGCACCTCTACCATCCACAGGAAAGACAAGGTCAACACGTGCGGAGCTGACTACGCCGCTGGTTTCCCCACAATGTTTTCCTTCGCCGTTTGAGAGCACTGGCATTACGTACATAAAATTTCCGAGTAGAAAAATCTATTGGTACACGACCGGATTTGAACTGACAACCTTAGGATCGGAAGGCGGAATCGCTACCACTAGACCACCGGTGCTCTCTGGTAGGTTCTAGGTACCAAGATATCTGAGAGGATTTCTACCGTGTTTAGTTACTGTTGTGATTGTGACTTTTTATACAACTAAATGATGCATAAGCCGATGGCCCACCTGATGTTAAGCAGTAACCACTGCCTGTAACACTGGAACATCACTGCTTGGTGCACGAAATAGGTGCGGAGGTAGTACTTCCCCGGACGAGCTCGCACACAAGAAGAAAGAAAGAAAGAAAGAATGAAAGAAAAAACATTTATTGCTTTAGAGCTTACGAGCTATATTAAAATTATACATAGATTAATTCTCTAAGGCAAAGGGGGTACACTCAGCATGAATGCTGCACGGACATTATGTCCGTGTAGCGCTGATTTTCAGTGTACCCCTAAATTATGGTTGACAGGTGTTCGTCGGCTGCAACGTGTTTTTGTAATAAATAAATAAATAAATAAATATTCATGGACTTTACACACAACGCCCTCTAGTCCCAAACTAAGCAAAGCTTGTGATATGGGAACTAGATGGCTGATAAAATACTAATATACCTACTTTCTTTTTTTTTTGTAAATATATACTTATAATACATAGTAACACCCAGACACAAAACAAACATCTATGTTTTCCACGCACAAATGTTTGTTCTCGGTGGGAATCGAACCCATGACCCACAGCACGGAAGGCAGAGCCATTACCGACTGAGCTGTGACGCCTGTCACAGTAGTTAGTGTAATGTTTTTTTTTCCCCTAACCGTGCTCAACAAGGTGCATGTCCACCAAGAAGCTGTACTACTAACATTATTTGATTTGTGACAGAATGAGAGAAGTGTTGAAGATGCTGCAGTCCTCGCAGCCCGTGGTGATCTCGCTGACGCAGCGCGCCGAGGTGTCGGACCACGACTTCATCGAGGAGCAGGAGAAGTACCTGTTCGCGCTGAGCACCAGGACCATGGCGCTGCCGGTCGCGAGGTACCATCACCACAAGTTCTGCCTTACCACCTTAAGGCTCATATCACGGTCAAACCGTGAAAATGCCCATTTTTGACGTTCTAGATCTCTGAAACTAAAACTCTTAGATAATTTCGATTTATTGTATGGTGTAGAATAGTTATTCGCATTGACCGTAGCGGCCTCGCTTTTTGCAATTTTTCCTTATATATTTAAATAAAGCCAAAATTCCGAAACAAGTTTTTAATAAAACTCGCGCAGACACTTTTTCAAGTTCCTAGATTGAACTACTGTGCAAAGCAAACGAAATGAAAAATATCTACAAATATCTCTTATATACTGCCATTGACCGTAGCGGCCCCGGAATTCAGAAATAAGTATGGGATATCTACAAAAAAAAATCAATTCAAAACCATAAAATTGCTAAAAACGTTCAGAATTAGCCGTTAATTTCTCCATACTACATTAATATTATTAAGTAAAAATTATACCAAAATAAACGTTAGTTCATAATCAATAAAATTGTATACTTTTTATTTAAATAATTTATTTTGTTATATTAAATAAACGTAATTTAAAACTGCATGAAATGCGATCTCAGACTCTCAGACGAACTCAGACGCGCGCCAGCCCTTGAATCGCGGCCAAACTGTGATAGCCCTCTTAAGGGTGCATTTTCTGTGAACTGACTAGCCGTACTTTATAAATAAATATTCTTGGACTTTACACACAACACCCTCTAGTCCCAAAATAAGCAAAGATTGTAATATGGGAACTAGATGGCTGATAGAATACTTATATACTTTTTTTTTTGTAAATACATACTTATAATACATAGTAACACCCAGACATAGAACAAACATCTATGTTTGGCACGCACAAATGTTTGTTCTTGGTGGGGATCGAACCCACGAACCACAGCACGGAAGGCAGAGCTATTACCGACTGAGCTGTGACGCCTGTCAACGTACTGATAGTACTTACGCTAACCATACTCTATCCTGCACGCTTTATTACTCTAAACATTGTTATTTGTGTAAATGCAGTTGATTCTATGCCACTACTATCATAAATGTCAAACGTTTGGATGTTTGGAGGTTTGTGTTTCTAACACGCTAGAAAGAAATAAAAAAAATAGCATCAACCAATCATTTTTTAAACAAAAAAATCCTATGTTATCCTACGAATATGCATAAGTATTCTTATCAGCAATCCAATACCCATATTACAAGCTTTGCTTGGTTTGGGGCTGGTGGGCGCTGTGTGAAATGTCCACGAATATTTATTTATCCTACTTCCTACTATTATAAATGTGAATGTTTAGATGTTTGTGTTTCAATCACTTGGAAACTTGGAATTTATATTCTGTAACTTAGATTAACACGTAGGCAACATTTTATCCCGAAAAAAACAGGACGCAGACGAAATCGCAGGCGGAAGCTAGTTATAAATAAACTTCGTTTTCACAACTGAAAATTCTGTTATTAATAAATAAATATTAAATAAATATTCATGGACTTTACACACAACGCCCTCTAGTCCCAAACTAAGCAAAGCTTGTGATATGGGAACTAGATGGCTGATAGAATACTTATATACTTTTTTTTTTGTAAATACATACTTATTATACATAGTAACACCCAGACATAGAACAAACATCTATGTTTTCCACGCACAAATGTTTGTTCTCGGTGGGGATCGAACCCACGACCCACAGCACGGAAGGCAGAGCCATTACCGACTGAGCTGTGACGCCTGTCAAGTGCAAGTATTAAAAGTGCAATAACAAAATCGACATTATTCTTATATCCAGGGGCATGTTAACCCTTCGAACGCAAGCCAGTTCCCCCACCGAAGCCGCTGTGGTCCCCCGCGTCTGCGTGTGGGGTCGAACCGGGGGGAGTAACTCCGGCCCGGGGGGGAGAGCCGCCATATCACCCCCCGGGGGGGAACTGTCAGCGCAGGCGTTAGCCTGGCCCTCCTTCCACTCAGGAGTGGCGGCTGGGTTGGCGCTGCTACCCACCAGCGGCTCCACGCTGGACTCCACTTGGCTGCTCTATAATAAACCTAAGGTTAGTCACACTCGACAGTTTCCACAACGGATCTTTGTCCCTCTGAACTATCTGCGCAGAACGCATATTTGTTCGAATTAGAGGTAAGCTAATTTTTCCGCACAACAGTACATGCGCAATTGTTGCACCTCACTTCAGAGGGATAAAGATCCGTTGTGCGTACTGTACACACGGCCACAAGTCATGTTATACACCCAATACGATCATAACTAGGCTACATACAATGCAGAGGTACGTTGGGGCGGGGGTGCAATTGTAATGTATCTGCGTCTGCGTGTTTCCGAACGTTATGTAGAGACGCTAAGTAATGAGTAATGACACATGTATGTATGTTGGCTAGTACAGACGGTCTTGGAATAATCACTTGTAGAACAATGACACAGGACGCGGCGTGGTTATCATCGATTGTAACTTGCTAAATGTAAACACGCAAGATTGAAGTACTTAAATAATAAACGAATGTTGTTCCCCTAAAAAGTGCATTATCATTAACAATACAGCGATAGGCTAGGGCGCGCCGCGCTCGCAGCCCGACCCACACAAACACACTGGCGTGTCTACACCACCACCAACCTTCTACTTGTAATACTTCAAAGTACAATCTGTATAGGTGAACGTGTCTTCGACTGTACATGAATATGAAAAAATATAATAGTTGTCAAAAAAAGTAAAAAAAAATTCTTTATTCAATAAAATGACAAGGATCATTTAGATGATGATCATCAGAAGGATAATGTTGTGTTTCCCAGGGTGCAACGGAAATGTCGCCGGAGCACGCCGGGTTCCTGATGGCGCTGGGGCTGAACGGGCACCTGCGCGACATGCCCTTCATGAACATGTACGAGTATCTAGTCAAGTGCAACGAGATGCTCAGCGTAGGCCTGCTGCTCGGCCTCGCTGCTACTTATAAAGGTACTAGCAGTTACCCGCGACTTCGTACGCGTCTACAGTTTCCGTGTACATTATATTATCTGTGCGTGTACCGAGCGGATACTTCTTTGAGAAACCTGACATTACACCTCATTACACCGAACTCGTACTGAAATGTCAAACGCTAGTCGTTAGACCAAAGAGGTAGTACTACGCCCTGTCAAACTGACGTGACATGACATGACAATGAAATCCTCTTGCCAATTGGCGCTGCTAATCCTTTTCGTTCATTTTATCCTGTAGATCCTGTTAATTATTCGGGATAAAAAGTAGCCTATATGTCAATCCAGGTTACGAACTATATGTATGCCAACTTTCAACCAAGTTGGTTCAGTAGTTTCGACGTGATTAAAACACAAACATCCAAACATCTAAACTTTCGCATTTATAATATTAGTAGGATCTTTATCTTGCAGAGCCGATTTACACTGCTCTAGCCCGATTTACACAGAAGTACAATAGAGAATTGGATAGTGAATGAAAAATACTTTATTGTATACTAGCTGTTACCCGCGACTTCGTACGCGTGTACCGCTTTTTCTGACGTTTTACACCGGCTTTATACACCGGCCCTCGTACCGGTACTAGGCTCTGAAGCAACTGACGTGACGTCGTCCTCGTGTTAAAGTATCAAAGTACACTGCGCGGCCGTCTTGCGCATTATCCGCGAAGTGACCGCGTCGCCCCGCAGTGTAATTCAAAACACAACGTACCACCTCGTTTTGCATGTAAATTCAATTTATATTAAAATAAAATTATGACTAATAAAGTATTTACAATATTTATAATATGTACAAAATACACATGAAGCAGTTGAGCTATCTACACACCGTTGCAAACGATATATAGATAACTCAACTGATCCAAATCAGTACCAATCGGAAGCGTGCCCATTAAAATTGAATACTCTCAGGTACAATGGACATGCAAGCGACTAAGCTAATGTCGATTCACTTGGAGCCACTATTGCCCCCGACGTCCATAGAGCTGGACATTCAGCAGAACATCCTGGTAGCGGCGTTGCTGGGCGTGGGGCTGCTGTACCAGGGATCGGAACATCATCATTATTCGCAAGCACTGTTGCATGAAATTGGTAAGTTGCGATTTAGTACAAGCAGATGAAGAGAGCCGCCGGCGGCCGCGTGGCTACGAGCCCTTTATATTTAGTACAAGCAGATGAAGAGAGCCGCCGGCGGCCGCGTGGCTACGAGCCCTTTATATTTAGTACAAGCAGATGAAGAGAGCCGCCGGCGGCCGCGTGGCTACGAGCCCTTTATATTTTTCATTGTACATAATCTTATTATTTAGTAACATTGACATTATTTCAGATCATTAGATGTATTTAATTGATTTTTTGTGCCTGTGTGTAATTTAATTAATTATTGTAATTGGTGTTAACCGTAGTAATTAATAATAAATAAATAATAATAAAATATCGAATACAGAGCACTGCTTAGTTTGATGAGATGTTATATCTGCGATCAGGTCGAGTGAGAGTGTGGAGCGCCGAGCGCTGCGTGGAGCGCGAGGGCTACGCCCTGGCGGCCGGCCTCGCGCTCGGCATGCTGCTGGCCGGCGCCGGGCCGCGTGCGCCCGCGCCGCTAGTGCACGCACTCAGGACGTACATGCTGGGCGGCGAACTGACGGGTCAGTATCTACTGCCAACTGACTCACCATTCTATACTGAACACTGCGCGCTGTCGGCCTCGCGCTCGGCAAGCTGCTCTCTCAGCATTTACACGACGAACTGACGGGGCAGTATGTACTGCAAACTGACGCGACAGTATGTACTGCAAACTGACGCGACAGTATGTACTGCAAACTGACGGGGCAGTATGTACTGCAAACTGACGGGGCAGTATGTACTGCAAACTGACGGGGCAGTATGTACTGCAAACTGACGGGGCAGTATGTACTGCAAACTGACGGGGCAGTATGTACTAGGTATGAGCGCCACGCCGGCGCGCCGCCGCCGCCGGGGTATTCACTCGCGCCGCCGCCGCCGACCACGGCAGTCGGCGCGCCGAGCGAAAAAAATTGTTCAGTTCAAACCTAAATGAGGCATAGTAGGTCCCGGTTCTGACCTAAATATCAGAGCCTTTATAGAGATTTATGAATGTTTGATTTACACATTCTAATGTACCTACTAGGTACTGTGTTTTATCAAATAAAGTTTTTCATTTCATTTAAAATCAGGAATTCTTATTTAAATCCTAGTACGTTCTGTTGCTATGGAGCAAGAGTGTCGTTGTGTTGTTTATCAAGAAAGACAACAAAGCTTTATTGATAAACTATAGACCAATCTCACTCTTGAGCCATGTCTACAAACAGTTTTCCAGGATTATATCAAACCGTCTTGCATGGAGATTTGACTAGTTTTTTACAACGGAGCAGGCTGGGTTTCATAGCAGATTTGGCGACATAGACCACATTCACACAATGCGGCAGATCATACAAAAATCAGAAGAGTATAATCAGCCCTTGTGCTTAGCGTTTATGGACTATGAGAAGGTTTTTGACTCTGTTGAAACCTGGGCTGTTCTACAGTACTTACAACGATGCGATGTATTGGCATCGCATCGAAGAGTTGAGATGCTTTATATATCGACTAGCAGTTACCCGCGACTTCGTACGCGTCTACAGTTTCCGTGTACATTATATTATCTGTGCGTGTACCGAGCGGATACTTCTTTGAGACACTTGACATTACACCTCATTACACCAAACTCGTACCTACTGGAATGTCAAACGCTAGTCGTTAGACCAAAGAGGTAGTACTACGCCCTGTCAAACTGACATGACATGACAATGAAATCCTCTTGCCAATTGGCGCTGCTAATCCTTTTCGTTCATTTTATCCTGTAGATCCTGTTAATTATTCGGGATAAAAAGTAGCCTATATGTCAATCCAGGTTACGAACTATATATATGCCAAGTTTCATCCAAGTTGGTTCATTAGTTTTGACGTGATTGAAACACAAACATCCAAACATCTAAACATCCAAACATCTAAACTTTCGCATTTATAATATTAGTAGGATAGGATAGGATGCCACTATGTCTGTCCAAGTCCAGAAACTGTTTAAATACGAGCGCGCTGGAAAATTGGTTTAAGACACTGAGTTGGAATGGAATGGACATTAACGGCAAATATATCTCACACTTACGATTTGCTGATGGCATCGTTATATTTACGGAATCGTTGCAGGACTTACAACAGATGCTAAACAGCTTAGCTGATGCTTTACGACAGATTGGCATGAGCTTGGATAAGACGGAAATTATGATCAATGATAGTATAGCCCTAGAGCCAATCACTGTCGTCGGAATGTCTCTCGAAGTTCTGCAGGAATATGTCTACCTCGGGCAGACCCTGCGTTTGGGTAGACACAACTTTGAGAAAGAGCTAAACCGGAGAATTCAGCTGGGTTGATTTGCGTTTGGAAAGCTCCGACAAGTCACCCATTCCTCAATGTCTGAAGACGAAAGTCTTCAATTAATGCGTCCTACCTGTCATGACCTATGCTGCTGAAACGTCGACACTGACAGTACAGCCGGTCCATCAGCTGAAAGTCGCTCAGGGAACTATGGAGAGAGCTATGCTCAGAATTTCTCTCAAGGATAGAATCCGTAACGAAGTCATCCGACAGAGAAGGTTGTCCAAGGTTGTCGCTACAACTCAGAAACTTACCAGGCGGAAATGGCAGTGGGCCGGCCATGTTTGTAAATTTTGCGATAGCACCGACAATCATAGGAGCAAACTAAAACTTGAGTGGAGACCACATTAGGCAAACATAGTATAGGACGCCTTCCGGCGATATGGAGCGATGATCTGCGAAATGTTAATGTTTCAATGTTTCGGCAGACACTGGATGAGAAGAGCCGAAGACCGAGCTCAATGACGCGTCTTGGGAGAGACCTACGACCAATATAGGTTGATGATGATGATGATGACTGTTGCTATGTATAACTTCGCATTTACGTCAACAGGGATTTTTACTTCCTTTGGCTTGGGGTCCGAGGACCAATGGATGGTATTCGATGGTATTACTTATGTTCAAACTCTGTAATAACTTCGATTGCGCAATCTAGGATTTGTCTGTGTCGATTAGGGCGTAGTTCTAGTAGTTCTTATGTAGGGCGCTAGGTGGCGCTATGGAGTCACGCCGCGCCGAAAACGCCGCCGCCGCCGACCCTCAGAGGCCGACGCGCCGCCGCCGACCGACTTGCTGTCGGCGCTCATATCTAGTATGTACTGCAAACTGACGGGACAGTATGTACTGCAAACTGACGGGACAGTATGTACTGCAAACTGACGGGACAGTATGTACTGCAAACTGACGGGACAGTATGTACTGCAAACTGACGGGACAGTATGTACTGCAAACTGACGGGGCAGTATGTACTGCAAACTGACGGGACAGTATGTACTGCAAACTGACGGGACAGTATGTACTGCAAACTGACGGGTCAGTATCTACTGCCAACTGACTCACCATTCTATACTGAACACTGCGCGCTGTCGGCCTCGCGCTCGGCAAGCTGCTCTCTCAGCATTTACACGACGAACTGACGGGGCAGTATGTACTGCAAACTGACGCGACAGTATGTACTGCAAACTGACGCGACAGTATGTACTGCAAACTGACGGGGCAGTATGTACTGCAAACTGACGGGGCAGTATGTACTGCAAACTGACGGGGCAGTATGTACTGCAAACTGACGGGGCAGTATGTACTGCAAACTGACGGGGCAGTATGTACTGCAAACTGACGGGACAGTATGTACTTCGATAAGTATGTAAATCGGTTATTATAGCTAGCGTCATGCCATCAGCCTGAGCTCTATTTGTAAATTGGGATTTAATATACATTTATTGTATACCAACAGACACCCAAAAAGGGCACAACCACAAGAGCGTAGAGAACGGCACAATAAACCTAGACGTGACGTCACCGGGCGCCACGCTCGCCCTCGGGCTCCTGTACATGCGCAGCGGAGCCTCCGCCCCCGCCTCGTGGCTGCAGCCCCCGGCGACTCCCTACCAGCTGGACGCCGTCAGACCGGATCTACTCATGCTGAGGCTTATTGCCAGAGGTATATCTCATTTCATTCTCAAAATAACTGGAAAAAAGTATGCCATCCACCTCCACGAGCACGAAATCGCGTATTTTGCTATCCTGTGACTTTTTAGTGGAGTTTATGGTCACTAGAACATTCCCAATGAACTGCCATCATTATCATCATTTGATGATGACGCCGGAAGGTAGTCAAATTAAAATCGGTTTTCTTGGTTTTTTATACTTATAAATTTACTCTATGGTAAACATTTGACTATGATTATTTGATTACCAGGTCTCATAATGTGGGATGAAATCGAAGCGAGTGAAGAATGGATTGAGAACCAAGTGCCGGAGACCATCAGACCGTACTGCTTTGTGAAACCCACTGAAGATAACATCGACTACGAAGCCATGAAGTCAGTGAATAAGCCATCATTTTTTTTTTTATATAATATAGAATGTCCTTTGGCCACAATCTCACCTGATGGTAAGTGACGATGTGGCCGACGATGGAGCAGGACAGTCTAGAAGACACCTATTCACTCTTGCCTTGAAAAGAGCCAGATTATATATCTCAGGAAAGACAGAAGACGGCAACGCGTTCCATTCCTTGGCAGTTCGCATAATGCATGTAGATCCAAAACGTTTGGTGCGAATGGGTGGAATGTAATGGGTGTTTATTTATTTATTTTAAAATTTCACACAAATAGGTAGTGCTAGGAGGACTTAATGCTAAGAGCATTGTCTGCCAGTCTTCCTGGCATCATTCATATTTAAAACTAGCGTCCGTCCCGGCTTCGCACAGATATTTAACAAAAATTTCAAAAATTATATTAACTAAATATACTTAATTATATTAGAGTAAAATCTCTGCCGAAGTGAGAATTAGGCCCCTGTTTAAGGGCGGCTTGCACCAGAATCGCTAAACGCGATAATACTATTTAAGAGTTAAACGCGTTTAGTGATTCTGGTGCAAGCCGCCCTTAATGTTGTAGATATTAGTGTGTATTAATAGATAACAATGTGATTTGTTTCAGCCAAGCGTACTGCAACATAATAGCGGGCGCTTGTTTCTCGATGGGCATTCGGTTCGCGGGCTCGGGCGACGAGGACGCGAGGGACGCTGCTCTGGCTACCGCTAAACGGTAAATGTACATCATCATCCACAGCCTGCCTTCAAATACCTGTGGGTACTAATGAAGATCTATATAAACTACCTGTTACCTGCGACTTCGTACGCGTTTACCGTTTTCTGAGCGGACATTACACAGAGCTCGTACTCGCATGTGAGGCGATTTACACCAGCACTCGTACTCTGAAGCAATTGACGTGACGACTGCGTCCACGAAAAAAAAAAATACCTAACCTAAAAAAAGCGGGAAAAGTAGCCGATGTGCCAGGTTACGAACTATAATATATTCCAAGTTTCATCCAAATCGGACCAGTAGTTACGGCGTGATTGAAACACACATCTAAACTTTGACATTTATAATAGTAGTGGGATTGGCGCTGCTAATCCCGTTCGTTCATTTTATCCTGTAGATCCTGTTAATTATTCGGGATAAAAAGTAGTATTGTTTCCTGAAAGACTTCGAATTGTAATTCTCCCGGGCCTTTGTCATCATCTCATTTCAAAGGCGTCTCGATTTTAAATTCAGCTATTGGATAGGTGTGTATACGCACAACGGACCTTTATCCCTCTGAAGTGAGGTGCAACAACGATTGCGCATGTACTGTTGTGCGGAAAAATTAGCTTACCTCCAATTCGAACAAATATGGGTTCTACGCAGATAGTTCAGAGGGACAAATATACATAAATAAATATTCATGGACTTTACACACAACGCCCTCTAGTCCCAAACTAAGCAAAGCTTGTGATATGGGAACTAGATGGCTGATAGAATACTTATATACTTTTTTTTGTAAATACATACTTATAATACATAGTAGTTTAGTTTATTTATTTATTTACCAAAACACTAGTTAGAAATAAAACATAGGTAGCAACAAAGGTAGGTACAAATAAATCTTACTTAGGTTTAATAGTAACATAGTAACACCCAGACATAGAACAAACATCTATGTTTGTCACACACAAATGTTTATTCTTAGTGGGGATCGAACCCACGACTCACAGCACGGTAGGCAGAGCTATTACCGAGTGAGCTGTGCCGCGTGTCAAACATGAGTAAATAGTTGTATGGCAGGTTGCTGCGGATGGCTGGGCGCGCTCGCGCGGAGCTGGCGGGGAAGGCCACGCTGGAATGTTGCATCTGCGTCTGCTTATTAGCCACCTCCATGGTATGTTATACTAGCAGTTACCCGCGACTTCCTACGCGTCTACAGTTTCCGTGTACATTATATTATCTGTGCATGTACCGAGCGGATACTTCTTTGAGAAACTTGACATTACACCTCATTACACCGAACTCGTACTTACTGGAATGTCAAACGCTAGTCGTTAGACCAAAGAGGTAGTACTATGCCCTGTCAAACTGACGTGACATGACATGACAATGAAATCCTCTTGCCAATTGGCGCTGCTAATCCTTTTCGTTCATTTTGTCCTGTAGATCCTGTTAATTATTCGGGATAAAAAGTAGTTTATATGTCAATCCAGGTTACGAACTATATATATGCCAAGTTTCATCCAAGTTGGTTCTGTGGTTTTGACGTGATTGAAACACAAACATCCAAACATCTAAACTTTCGCATTTATAATATTAAGTAGGATTCCTATTTGTACTCTCCTAATAGTAATCTCCTAACCTGCTATGACTTTTTTTTTCAATTTATTATTTAAAATATTGAAGCTTACATTATTTTTTAAATGACGTATTAATTTTAAAATATCTAAATTGTAGATAATGGCGGGTCGAGGCGACATCTCCGTGCTACGTGTATGTCGACGTCTGCGTGCGCGTGTGCCACTCACACACGGAGGACAGGTACACTATCGTCGTTGTCTGTTGAAAAAGTCCTATGTCAAAAAAACTGGTTTGGATCAAAATGATATTTTTCGGTGAACCTTTGCAGATGGCAATCCACATGTGCGTGGGATTGTTGTTCTTGATGGGCGGGCGCGGCACGCTGGGCACGTCGCGCGCCGCCGTGCCCGCGCTACTCGCCGCCTTCTTCCCCAAGTTCCCCACGCACACTGAGGATAACAGGTAAACATGCAACGCACACTGAGGATAACAGGTAAACATGCAACGCACACTGAGGATAACAGGTAAACATGCAACGCACACTGAGGATAACAGGTAAACATGCAACGCACACTGAGGATAACAGGTAAACATGCAACGCACACTGAGGATAACAGGTAAACATGCAACGCACACTTGAGGATAACAGGTAAACATGCAACGCACGCTGAGGATAACAGGTAAACATGCAACGCACACTTGAGGATAACAGGTAAACATGCAACGCACACTGAGGATAACAGGTGTCGATATAAATTAGAGCCTTAGGTAGCTAAAAATATGGGCCGAAAGTGATCTACGGACCAAGGGCCTTCAAAAACAAACTCGACAACTGGCTACGATTAAGTAAAACAGTGTTTAAAAAACATAAACAATCATGTAAAAAATACAATGTTTAATTGTACAATGATTTTGTTTAAATTTGTAATTCAGATATCACTTGCAAGCGTTCAGGCACCTCTACGTGTTGGCTGTGGAGCCCAGGCTGCTGCTCCCGCGAGATCTCACCACGGGGAAGCTGTGCTACGCTCATATCCAGGTACTTGCACTACTACCCCATCACCTAGGTATATAACACCATTCTAAATGATCCGTGTCATTTTATTGAATAAAGTAATTTTGATTTTGCCTTAGTTATACAGTAATTACAATATTTTATAATATTTACAAAATACACATGAAATAGCTGAGCTATCTACAAACCGTTGCAAACGATTTGTAGATAGCTTAACTGATCCAAATCGGTACCAATCGGTACAAGCTAAGCAATATTCCAGGTGATAGATCTGAAAGGCATCGCCCGGGAGCTGAAGGCGCCGTGCATGCTCCCAGAGCTGAGCACGCTGCAAGAGGTTCAGATCAAGGACCCGCGCTACTGGCCCGTCTCCTTCCATCGGGACCACAACTGGGATTTACTCAAGTAACCACTTGTTCTTTACTAGCTCTCGCCCGCGTCTTTGTTCGCATCTCATTTGCCAGGTTAATTTTTCAGCATAAAAAGTAGTTATTTCAAGTAGATAGTGGTAGCAATTCTGTTGTTTAATTTTCTTAAGCTAACTTAATTATACAGCACTATAAATAAATAAATAAATATTCATGGACTTTACACACAACGCTTTCTAGTCCCAAACTAAGCAATGCTTGTAATATGGGAACCATATGACTGATAGAATACTTATATACATTTTTTTTTTGTAAATATGTACTTATAATACATAGTAACACCCAGACATAGAACAAACATCTATGTTTTCCACGCACAAATGTTTGTTCTCGGTGGGGATCGAACCCACGACCCACAGCACGGAAGGCAGAGCCATTACCAACTGAGCTGTGACGCCTGTCGAATATTTTTTTATCACAATGTACCTTCCAGAAAGTTCCTGGAGCACACGTGGTGCATCGATGTGAAGCAGCGCGCCGGGTGCTTGTCGTACGTGGAGGACCCGCAAGGCTTCCTCACCATCCTCGCGCAGACGCTGACCCTCGACAAAGCCAACATCTGGTCGGCGAAGCCCGACTACATCCAACTGTTCACCAACGACGAGAAAATACGCAACTTCGTGATACATTACCTGCGCAAGGGGGCCGCGGGGGCCGCGGGGGGGCTGTGCGCTGATTGTTTGATCCTCTCCAAGAAACGCAAGGGGGTTAAGAATGAGGCTTACTTGAATCGGGAATGCACTTGTCGGAGGTAACAGACTTTATTCACAAAGTGACTAATACAGTATTTACAATATTTATAATATGTACAAAATACACATGAAGCAGTTGAGCTATCTACACACCGTTGCAAACGATTTATAGATAGCTCAACTGATCCAAATCAGTACCAATCAGAAGCGTGCCCAAAACACTGGCTGCATTGCCGCGCTGAATAGCAATGCTGATTCATAAATAAATAAATAAAATGAGAGGTAACATCATTTTATATTGAACTAGCATCCGTCCGCGACTTCGTCCACGTCCCGTTTGATCCTGATGATTTTCCGGGATAACAAGTAGCCTATATGTTAATCCAGATTACGAACTATATGTGTTCTAAGTTTCATCCAAATCGGACCGGTAGTTACAGCGTGATTGAAACACAAACATCTAAACTTTGACATTCATAATAGTAGTGGGGATATACGTAACGTTTATATAGATGTCGGGCTTGCGTTCAAAAGTAATTACTGCGAATCATCATCATCATCAACATATATCAGTGCACTGCTGGACGTAGGTCTCTCCCGCGAGGCGCCACTGAGCCTGGTCTTTGACTCTTCTCATCCAGTGTTTGATTACTGCGAATAGATTTTCTAAATGAACGTGCTATGGGAATCAAAGCAGAATTCTAAAGCGATATGGTTCAAATTGTAATGTGATTATATCATAATTTGCAACGATTGCGCATGTACTGTTGTGCGGAAAATTATCTTACTCCCAATTATTTAAAAACTAGTAGTTACCCGCGACTTCGTACGCGTCTACAGTTTCCGTGTACATTATGTTATCTGTGCTACGCCCTGTCAAACTGACGTGACATGACATGACAATGAAATCCTCTTGCCAATTGGCGCTGCTAATCCTTTTCGTTCATTTTATCCTGTAGATCCTGTTAATTATTCGGGATAAAAAGTAGCCTATATGTCGATCCAGGTTACGAACTATATATATGACAAGTTTCATCCAAGTTGGTTCAGTAGTTTAGACGTGATTGAAACACAAACATCCAAACATCTAAACATCCAAACATCTAAACTTTCGCATTTATAATATTAGTAGGATAGGATGAGTTTTGCGCAGATACTTCAGAGGAACAAATATCCTTTGTGACTACTATACGTTTAAAGATTTAAAATGGCGCGCGTCGAGTTGCTTATTTTGTGTACAGACTCTTAAACATATCCTTATTGTCTGGTGCTTCTTGCAGGTACAGTTTAGAAGAACAAGAGTACGTGCAAGGTCTAAGCATGGTGACATACGAGTGCCTGGTTAAGGATATGATGTGCGCTTTACCTATATGGACGGCGTTTTTAAAGGTAAGCTTCTGGCAACACTGATTTTTGTAAAAGACAAAAATACTAGGAACTTAGCTGTTTCTTGAAAGTTTTTCTAGACTTTGGTGCTGTGGAACCGGGCCTTAAATTCATATAATCTATTAGAAGTTACAAAGCTTGCCAAATATTAACAGTATTTTTCGTACAAATCATTATTTGGTTGGAATTTCATAACTATCATTTTGTTCCAGTACTTACCTCTACCTATTCATATTTTTTTTTTTTAATCCTTACCTACTTAAATTCCATATTTATTAAATTCAGATTTACTAGTACTTTAAACAACTTTCGTTGGAGCAAACTAATACTGGAGTGGAGACCACGTTTAGGCAAGCGTAGTGTAGGACGCCCTCCGGCGAGATGGAGCGACGATCTGCGAAATGTAGCGCTGACACTGCATGAGAAGAGCCGAAGACCGAGCTCAATGCCGCATCGCGGGAGAGACCTACCTCCAGCAGTGGACAAGTATAGGTTGATGATGATGAGAACTTTAAATTTCCACAGATAATAAGAACAATGAAAACGGAACCGACATCGAACAACATCTGGCAAATAAAGCTACTTCTATCTCAAATCGAGCACCACAACCGAACCGCACAGCGCCTGATGACTGTCGACGGACAGGACTCCAACGAACCACTCATATCCAGCGAATACACTTTAGCAATCAAACAAAAAGTGTGTCAAACACTCGACGGCTGGGAACTAAAACTAACTCCGTTCTTGAGAAAATACCTCGGACTACCTTCAAGCAGAAGACTGAACAACTGCGAGGACGCGCTAAAACGATACCTCAGTGCGTTCATAGTGTACCACGACCTGCAAAGGAATATCCTAAACGACTCTGTGAATGATAGTGAACTGGCTGTGTTGTTGAATAAGGCTGTGAGTGCGGACGCGTTGAGTAAAATAGAGACGTTGGTGAGATGATCTCGGTCCCTGGGCTGTGGTTACGTTACCAGGTCCAGATGTTTGGGAGTAGACTGTGTCCACGACTGGTGCTGAATTAACTGACGAGATTTGTGTTGAACTGTGTTCATAACTGGCGTAATTGGTGTTGAGTTGTGTCCATAACTGGCGGAATTGGTGTTGAGTTGTGGCGCTATTGGTGTTGAACTATGTTCAGTGTTGATATCAATATTTATTACTTTGTCATAGATGTTTAAAAATTGACACTTGCGATAAGTTAGGTATTTTATGTATAATCTCAGTGTAAGAAGCCATTATCAAAAGATTAAATTGAGTCAACCTGTAAGCACCTTAATGCGTTATAATTATCTAATAATCACGTATTTCCTGTATTATCTTTTGGAAATTCTAATACTGGTTTGAAGGAAATCTTATCACTACATTTTAGATATTACTAATCTAGGAAAACTGATTCAATTTGATTTATTTTTTGTTTTTTTTCTTACAAAATATCAAAACAATCATCATATGTGATTTTTGCTTTCACAAGTAATTACTTATCAATAAATAAAAACTTTTTTGATATTACATCTTTATGCTATAGATTTGGATTACGATCTTTAAACGCAATGCAATACCACACAAGGCCCGTCCTCGGTAGGCATATTTTTACTAATAAAATGTAATGGAAAAAGCTGATAGGCCATCTGATGTTAAGCGGTTACCTCCGCCTATAACAATGCATTGCACAGAGCAGATCCATTCAGGACGTGCTCAGTGAAGCAATGCACTGCGTCCATCACTTTGAAATGCAAAGGTATTCGCATGTGCGTGTGATAGCACCGGCATCCATACCCTTCGAAGCGGAACACAGGAATGCGAGCATCACACCATAAAATAGGTGCGATGGTATGGTAGTACTTCTCCGGACGAGCTCTTTCACAAAAAACTATACTACTAGTGGAGCTTCTTAACATCAGGCGGGTCATCTGCCAAATTTTTTTTTTTTTTTTTACAGTAGATAACTGATATTTATTTGTAAATACAAGTAAGTAAAAACAATAACTATATACAAATACTAATAAGAAAATAGCATTTTTAACAAAAAAAATTATTAAAATGAACTCTGAATTCTAAATGCTAGAGATAATCTGCCAAATTCTCATAAAAAAGGTGTTTCACCCTGTATACCAGTCGTTATTTGCGTTTCATAATCAAGTTTTCATAGAAATCATCCTGTACCTAAGTATACCATTTAAACCAACTTCAATCTTTCAATACATTTTAATCTCTAATACTTAATTATTTATCGTTAATCTAAATCAGTGTAAGCTACAGATAAGTACGTTATAAATAAAGTGTCCGCTACAGAGATAGTAACCTTACGAGTTCAGTCGTGCGATGGACTTCAAAACAGGACTAGTTTTGGTAGCTTTGGCTATAGGGTGCGCAGGTAAGATGTCCTTTTTTTTAACCCGACTTCAAAAAAGGAAGAGGTTCTCAATTCGGTTGTATTTTTTTTTCTATGTTTATTACCTACCTCAGAATTCCGTCGTTTATAAACCGATTTCGAAAATTATTTTTTTGTCTGAATCGATATACTTCCAGGTTGGTCTCATTCAATTTTCATCAAAATCGGTTCAGTAGTTTGGGTTATAAATAGAAATAACTGAAGAAAATATGCCATCCACGTGCACGAAATTGCGTATTTTGCTTTCCTGTTAAGTATCTTTTAAGTGGTGTTTATAGTCACTAGAACATTCCCAATAAACTGTCATTATCATCATCATCATCATCATGATGAAGCTGTTAGTCGAATTGAAGACTGTTTTTCTAGGTTTTTAAACTTATAATTATTAATTTGACCAGTGCCTAGTATTTTAGATCAAGTTTTTGATAAATGACTATATAGTGCAATATGTAGATACCAAGAAGCATAAAGATTTGATTCTCGCGTTGTTGGTACAAATGTTCGCATGATATGAACATGAACCATACTATTATATCAATGGTTCATGTTTAGTTACAGCCTTGGTATTTTCAATATACAAAATATGTTAGGGTTTGCCTTACCAACATAGCATTATTAGCTAGTTTACCCTCTAATAGAGGGTTGAATATTAGGTTCGGCCGTCAGTGTACGTTAGTTTTTTTTTATATAACGTTTGATCGCAATACTCACTTGGTTTTATACATTAAGTATAGACAAACGTTACGTGTTCCATTACGTATTTACGGTGTTTATTTACTTAGATTTTCAAATTATTTAACCTTTTCGTTACATTGGGTAGGATAAGTGCCTACCTAACCTTAGAATGGAGTTACCAGATTCAAAAATATCTATGTTGTATTTACACGATAGATATCTCTTACGATGCAGATGCGAAATAGAATAGGTAATTTATTTGGGATTAACTTACACTATTTTACTAAGTTTCTGTTATTTGATTCAATGAATATCGTCATAATCATTTGATTAAATAGGTAGGTAAAGATAATGTAAATACTTTACGAGGTTTTTATTTTGATTAAATTTAATTTTGATTAGATTAATTTCGTAAACTTTGATACAGTTACCTTCATCATTGTTTAGGTAGGTAGGTACACCGATAAAATAGCTAATGATTGCAGAGCCACACCACAATGAAGCAAGTTTATTTTTTTATGATAAGTAGGTACGAGTATAGTAGGTACAACGGATCTTTGTCCCTCTGAAGTACCTATCTGCTTAGACCCCATTTTTGGTCTAATGAAGGTAAGCTAACATTTCCGCACAACAGTAGGTACATGCGCAATCGTTTGTTGCGACTATCTTCAGAGGGATAAAGTAAAGATCCGTTGTGCGTACTGTACTTACATAATTTTGGAACACTGGCTGTTTATATTTATGAGAAAGTAGTTTAAAAAGCTAGAAAAACAGACTTCAATTCGACTACCGGCTTCGTCATCAGATGATGATGATGATGACAGTTCACTGAGAATGTTCTAGTGACTATAAACACCACTCAAAAGTCACAGGAAAGTAAAATATGCAAAGTCGGGCACGTGGTTGGCATATTTTTTCAGTTGTTTCTATTTATAACACAAACTACTGAACCGATTTTGATGAAAATTGAATGGGATCAACCTAAAAGTACATCCTTTCAGATAAAAAAAGAATTTTTGAAATTGGTTCATAAATGACGGAGTTCTGAGGTAACAAACATTATAAAATAAAACAACCGAATTGAGAGACTCCTCCTTTTTTGAAGTCGGTTAAAAATAGGTAAGTTCATAAAGTCGGTATTCAGCGACTAAGCCATTTTAATACTTACCTGATTCAAATTGATCGAATATACCTACTTCTCTAACAAAATACTTTGGTTCGCTCTAGCTCTGCCCACCCAGCCTGAAGATGACATGTCCATTTTCTTCGAGCACGCTGACCCGAATGCTCGCATCGTCGGAGGCATCGAAGCCCCGGTTGGTAGCCATCCTCATATGGTGGCGCTCAGCACCGGAGCCATGATCCGCAGCTTCCTCTGCGGTGGTTCCATCGTCGGTACCAGGCATGTCCTGACTGCAGCTCACTGCATCGCTGCGGTTTACAGCTGGGGATCTCTCAGCAGGTAAGACTTTCTGCCACCTATAGATCCTTAAACTATCGATCCCGGCTCCAGCAGTCGTTAAGCTACGACAGATGTCTTAGGGCGCCTTAAAAACTCCATCACTAGAGTTGGCCTGACTCATACCATCTCATACAAACGAACGGCCGACCGATCGGTGGTTACCTACGTGGGTCCGTCCATATAAATATATAAATAAAAATATAAATATTCAAAGACATTTCACACAACACCCTCTAGTCCCAAACTAAGCAATGCTTGTAATATGGGAACCAGATGGCTGATAGAATACTTATATACTTTCATTCCATTCCTCTGTGGGCGCTAGACTATTACCTTACTATTGCATATTACCTACTGCTTAACTAATTTGCTACCTGCACTCATCCAGCATTATCAATATTGCGAAGCTTCTACCAATTTCAGGTTCTGACGCTGCATTCAAATTGTACATCAAAATCGCTCATTAATCCAATAATGTATGACTTTGCAGTAGTCTACGCGTGACCGTCGGTACCAACCGTTGGAACCAAGGGGGAACAAGCCTGACCGTGGCGCGCAACATCACCCACTCCCACTACGTAGCCTCCACCATCAAGAATGACATTGGAGTCCTCGTCACGAGTTCAGACATCCCCCGCACATCGCTCAGCAGTCCCATTCCTGTGAGCTACGATGAAGTTGGCGGCGGCGTGGAAGTTAAGGTTGCGGGGTGGGGCAGGATCAGGGTAAGATGTGCTTATGTTTTTATAGACTTTTGTATATTTTGATATCCAGTTTAGCATAAAATTGAACACGAATGCTTGGTCTGTGGTACCGACCTTGCCTTACTATCCTATAGATTTTAATAACTCTATAAAATAATACAGAATCTTACTTTTGAAGTAGCAGTTTGAAGCATTGGGTTCACTAGATCCAACTGGCCTTGGGGTCTGATGGTGACCAGCATAGTACTAACAGGACGTTACATTTAAAGATTAACTTCATGTATAAAGTCTTTTCGCAGTTTCGACGGAAGAAGTTAATTTTGAAGAAGTCTTGTCTCAAACTCTTGTTTCTGAAAACTTCACGCTTAGCAACCAAAAACATGTTTGTTTCTGTGGAAGAGAAGACAAATCATACTTCGTCCTTTTCTTTTGTTTGACGATAACAGAGACAGGACTAGCTTTTCTATTCTTCCGTAGACAAATCGCTGTCTAGAGCGCATCATGCTAATAATGAAGACAATTTATAAAATATTGATTATAATTTCCACCAGGCTGGAGGCTCTCTCTCCGCCACTTTGCTAGAGCTCACATTGTCCACCATCAGCGGCGAGGAGTGCATCAGAGACGTGGCGCAGGCCTCCGTGGCACTCAACATTGGAGCCCCGCCCGTTGAGCCCCACATCGAGGTGTGCACCTTCCATTCGGCTGGCCGGGGCACTTGCAACGTGAGTTCTATTTATCTTACTTAGCACTTTGTACGGCAACACGGCTTTACACTCAATTCTTTCTGATATTTTGTAGAAAGGCGCAACATGGTGATGCATTTTTAGTGTATGCTTTTGTTGATTGTGCTTGTACATAATAAGACGTTTTTTTTTATGTAATATAGAATGTCCTTTGGCCACAATCTCACCTGATGGTAAGTGACGATGTGGCCGACGATGGAGCAGGACAGTCTAGAAGATACCTATACACTCTTGCCTTGAAAAGACCCAGATTATATTTCTCAGATTCTAAATGATCCTGATTAAAACATTTTGGACTTTGATTTCTCGTCACAAGGAAATCTGTCCTGTTGAAGTGCTAACATCTAACCTCATTTCAGGGTGATTCTGGCTCCGCGCTCGCCCGCGTCGACACTGGAGAACAAATAGGCATCGTGTCATGGGGATTCCCCTGCGCCAGAGGAGCACCCGATGTCTTCGTCAGGCTCAGTGGCTTCTCTGACTGGCTCTCAGGACACTTGGCCTGAACCGAAACTTGATTGAAACCTGCCTAGCGTACCCTGACCGGGAATAATGAACCTCAGTTCACTAACCTAACCAAATGTCTGATAAAAAATAAAATTAAGTTCAAAAAAACTCTGTTTATTTTCTTTAAAAATCATAGGTCATGTTATAGTCAGCTTTATTTACGTGACGTAGGTACGGAGTACGCATGACGACCTGGACTCCTTCGAGCGGAAATGGGCGGAACTTGCCAAAGATCGCGGGAAGTGGAAGACGAGGGGGAGACCTTTGCCCAGCAGTGGGACAGTATTGGTTAATTAAAAAAAAAAAGGTACGGAGTAGATGTACGATTCATTAGACATTGCTGAAGTAGGTACCTATATCTAAAATATTGATTTTGTTATAACTCGGCCATTAATTATAACCTTTTGATAAGTACTTAAGTAGATAATACCTCTTTTAGTTCAATACAAAACCAAATATCTTTTCTTCAGTATAATCAAAATCACAAGAATCATTTAAATCGTTAAGTGTATAACTAGGTGATTCTAGTCTAGGTGCCAGTTCCTCGCGACCACAGCCTAGAAGAACGGGTAAGAAACTACGGCCTGCTTCCTATAGCGTATGATCCTGCTAACAAAGAATTGTACCTACTTCAATGCATATGCTGATGTCATCTCATTTTGCTGATGAAATACCTACCAAATCCAAGGTACCATTAGAATTTGGGTAAGTACTCTAGTATGCGAAAGGTAGCTCTCGATTGTCGAAAAAGATACAAAATCATCTTCTCAACATTTAATATATCAGTCTCTGTACTCGTTCAGTTTCTGCATAAGAAACGCTTGCACAGCCATCCCACTGAGTCTCGCGAACACGTCGGGCGCTCCGCGCGCGCAGGCGAAGCCCCACGACACGACGCCAATCTGCCGGCCGGTGGCGTGCGATACTAGCGCACTGCCTGAATCACCCTGGAAGGATCATTGATATGTGGAAGCATGGAGATAAGCAACACAATGGGGCACACACAACGCGCCTGCGACTTTTAGCATACAAACTTTCCGACACGATTGCCCGTTGTAACTTTTCCTGAATACTTCTAGTAATTCTCTGTAGACTTTTTACTCTTTCTTCTGACTGAATCAGGTAGATGGTAGTCCATTTCATGGAATTTGCGACTATTAAACACTAATTCCATGAAATGGGTTAGGTAGGTACCTATATACGATCCCCTGTCGTTAGGTAGGTATACCTACTGGTTTCCTCATGATGCTTTCCTTCACAGTTTAAGGGTAGTTTAAAGATGGCTTACATTACACATGCCGTGGCCAACAGAGTGGAAGGTGCAGATCTCGAGGTCACCGTCGAGTGCGGGCGCTGCGGCCCACTGTGGGCTCGATAGGCTTTGCACGCATTGCTCCGTCGTTAACGTGCTTACGTTCAGGTGCTGCAGGTTGTCAGGGGTCGGGGCCAGGTGCTGGGGAGTTAGAACACACTGTAGCCACACAAGGAATGTTCTTTTAGCCTGAAGAAGTCCTCTAGACAAAGGCCTTATTCTTCCAACGACTTGTGGTCAGACTATTGAGGGATTATTCACACAGAACAGCTTCCGTTGTTGTCCCGAAATATTAATTAACCCTTAGCATCAATAAAAAAATTATTATATCTGGGATCCAGGTATTCAAGTTGTCAGGGGCCTTACGCTCAGTTCGGTAGAGATTTACTCGAATAGGGATGACAGGCCCCGGCCTTACCACAGAATTTTCTTCAAACCGCGGTCCAGTCCGGCCCCAGCCAGTGACGTAGCACCACTCATCTCCACCCACCAATCCCATTTCCAACTCTATCAACCCCACCAGTTTACTAAAGGTTAGCATATCCTGCGTCACTAGAAACCCTACATCATGCTTGATATTCTTGTCGTCCCATAGTGGGTGGATGTGGTGGGATTTGAAGGTTATGACTGTCCCACCAGAGAACCATATCTTGGAGCCTACGCGGCCGTGAAACGTTCTGAAACAATATAGAGAGTGATAAATACGACTCGTGTCGTGTTGGTAAGTAAGTAACTTCATTCAATAGCTTGCCTTTCAACAGCTTCTGATTTGTATTTTTGGAAATAAAAGATAAAACACCAATCAAACAATGAACTTACGGAACCAACTCCCCATCTTGCACGAAGGGTGTGATGCAGTGCGCCGCTGTCAGCACCAACCGCTTAGAGATGATGGACCCCCCACAAACCTGAAAAAATAATAATTTACTGATAGATTATCACTATCATATCAGCTCGAAAAGGTCCGTGACATACCTAAGTACTTGCCTGGTTTATAAGATTTCTTTTACCGAACACGACCGGTCGTCAGTCGGACGGCAGGACTCAGACTAAGTTCGTTGAGTCATCATCATCACAGACACATGCACATCTTTCTTAGCTTGCGACTGCAAGTCGTGCCGTAGGTATCAGAAAGTGAGATGACGTCAGTTTATTCCTAATAATAGGTAAGTAGGTAGGTACAACTGACCTGCATCGGCTGAAAACTCTGATGGACCAGAGCAACCATGTGCGGAGCGGAGTGTTGGAGCGCATCCACTCCACCTATAATCCTCGTGTCGAAAGGATCCAGCGGGACTCCTGAAAAAACAGGTCCAGAAATCAACCAGGTGTAGTTAGAAGTATTACAAACAATAAGACAGGAAAAATACCCTACTAAAATATTACCTAAATATTAAGAGTCAAAAACCCATAGGTATGCTTCACCTCTCTTCGCCCCTAGGTAGGTAGGTGTACATAGTGCACCTATATTAATATTATCTCACCTTTAGTGAATCCAAAAACTCCTAACATTATTAATGACCACATTTTGAGCCTAGATAGGAAAAGGTAACTCTGCGTTTCGGTATTGCCCGACTGATGTACGAATTTTAATTTAGACCGTTTTATACCTAGGTACTAAACCTACGTAACTTAAGTACCTGCTACTGTGAACATTCTTAATCTGATTCCTAGTCAATATCAATAACTAAGTAGGTTACTTACCTATTTATACCTAAATAATTGGAATTACAAAAAATTATCTACCTAGGAAGTTACACTAACCTACCTACACCTCGTCTAGGGAGTTCACTGACATTACAAACAAAATGACCTTCCAATCCAACTAAATCAAAGTTACCCTTAGTAGTTTTGAATTTTTGTACCTACCTACTTACCAACATAATAAAGGTTTCAAAATAGATAAATGAATAGAGTGAAATTCTGCTGTTAGGTGAGATGATTGTGTATTGATTTATGATGATGGTGCTTGCATTTTGCATTTTCAATCGAAGCTAAGCTAACACTAAGAAGCATTTCGCGTGATTTATTCGGTACCTAGGTAGCTTGGACGAATACACGTATTATTGACGTGTATTCGTCCAAGCTAGGTAGGTACCTAATAATAATACAATGCAAAAAATATCTCGCTCGCGATTGCGTAGCCCGCGCATTGTAACCTAGTAAGGTGTCCCACAATAACCGCCTATTTTAAACTTAGTACCAACACAGATAATATAATAGTACAATTTTTGGGTATTAGTGTAGGTTACACTATCTTCCATCGTCCGAGCTTGCATTCTACTACGTGATTAGTGATAACCTACGTGATACGTGATAATTTTACTTTCAATTCAAATTCTTTATTTAATAATAAAAAAATAACATTACAGATAAGTACTTATATTTAATGCGTTATTCTATCAAAAAATTATATCAATGAACTTCAAAGAAGATCTAACCTAGAGTCAAAATAATAAGTTATCTCAGTTCATTGATACCAAATTGATTAATTTCTGTTTATAAATTAAATGCATTTTGATGAAGCAACCCAAAATCCACGATGTTTTTGGCATTGATTTCCGTGTTCTTAGTTCAAATTATTAAAACAAATGGTAGGTAAGGTCCGATTCCTGCTGGGGTTCCTAAAAGTTTTGATTTCGATTTGATCACTCAAATATAAAATCTGCATTTTTATATTATTACTATTTTAGGGATTCCTTTATCAGCAACAAAAGAGCTTTCTCAATACTTCCCTCGAATCGTGGGAGGGGAGGAAGCGACTAAAGGCGCAGCTCCCCACATGGCCGCCTTGGTCGTCAGTGAGCACATTACGATACTGGTCTGCGGCGCCTCCATCATCAGCCGTCGGCATTTACTAACCGCAGCGCATTGCGTCGATGTCTTTGTTATTTCGGGAGAGCTGTTGCCGTGAGTGTCTAGCGTCTATGTACCATAATGACCGAGGTTATTTCACATTGACGCCTAACGTCTGGTTGGTAAATTAATCTGATAGTCTGTGCTTGCCAGGATGGTTATTTCTAAAAGGATTAAGTAGGTTTATGAATGCCTTAGTTTATTCATTAGCAAGTACGTGGGGAGCGGTAAGAGTTGGTTGTTTGCAATTTTAGCTCATATATAAGTAAGTAAGGGTCAGGACGCGGACGTAGATTAGGCATGTAGGTGTGGTGCCGAGTATGTTATGTCCTCAGTGGATGTGTGTTGCGAGATAATGCATTTTTATAGACCAATTAGAAGTAACCACTTATCATCAGATGAGCCATCTGTTTGATCCATTATTGGTTCTCATAGTAAAATAAGGTGTGATTACTGGTAAATGATTAAAATGTTGTCTATTTCTAGATCATATCACGCTATAGTCGGCACAAACGACTGGTCTCATAAAGGAACAGACGCTATGATATCAAAGTTCCACGTCCATCCACAATATGACCCTCAGGCCATGAAGCATGATTTTGCGGTCTTGCAACTGGAGAAAAGTCTGACGCTGAGTAATAAAGTAGGCGTGATCACACTGAACTACAACTGGATTGGAGGGGGTGAACAGGCTATCGTCACCGGATGGGGACGACTGCAGGTGAGGACTTGAGGAAAACTTCAGATAAAGCCTGAAATAGTGCATCAAATAATCCAGGTATGGTCGTATACTTAAATAGTGTCCGATAACTTACCTGTTCTTAGTCAATGCGAAAAGATTGGTCTAGTATCTTCTGTAAACTGAAGGATATTTTTTTTATTTCAGACAGGTGGCATCACCCCTTTCAAGCTACAGAAGCTATCGGTCAACACGTTGTCTCCAAAGCAATGTGCCGAAGACCTGCTGGAGTCACCGGTGTGGGGCAATTCTCCACCAAAACTGCAAGCCGATGTCGAAATCTGTACCTTTCAATCATCAGAGAGTGGTTTGTGCCATGTAAGTATACTGGCGCTTAGAAAGGTTTATGGGTTTAATCCAGTTGAGTTTTAAGAATTTGTAGAATAGCTTTCCAAGTCGTCTATTTATAAGAAAAATAGCGCGGCCAATAAATGATTGGGTGACTGTTAGTATTATTTGTGATGAGTAGAGTATATCTGAGATTTGAACGACATGTCTGTTGACAAGATGACTAACCTTCACACTGATGTGATATCAGACGCACCTACGTCTGACTATATTTTCCCAAAGAATTTGGCACACCTATTGTTTCCGTATTACTTACCTAATGATCGCTTTCAAAACAGATAATTATGTTTAGGGTGACTCCGGTAGCGCACTGGTGCTGGACAGTATGCAAGTAGGCGTGGCCTCTTGGGGCTACCCCTGCGCGCGCGGTCTTCCTGATGTCTTCGGACGCGTATCGGGGGCAGCAGAGTTCCTGCACGATGTTTTATAATACCACTCTCATCTCATTTTCAATATGTACCTAGGTACTTAGTGATTTATATAAACTTTCTTAGCTAAAATACATGTTTATTAAGTAGGTAGCTTTTCGAAATGAAAGCTCCAACATACAATCATAGTAACATAGGTAGGTACCTATCTAAACGTAAGTATTCATCAACAGAAGCATTCTCACTTTCATAGCAGTCAGGATCAGTAGTGCAGCTCTTAGAAAGGCTTACAATGAAGTAGGTACTTGTCTTGTCCAATACACGAAGAAAATGTAGCAAGTTGGTAGCTCTAATGAGGCCTACAGCATGCTTACCTAGACTACACCAATGCGAAACGAAATCACTCCACGCCAATAACTACGACATCGACCAGAATCTGGGTCCAATTCACCGAAAACATAAACAAACGCGAACGACTGCTTCCTCTTAGATGTAGAAATGCACATTTTTTACCAGCCAGCCGTGAGCCGGATTCCTTTGAGTGAGTAAACAATTTGTGTCAGTTTACTTCTTTTTTTGCACCCTGTACCTACTATCCGTTAGTTTAAAACACTCATTCATTCATGTTTCGACGGTTTCGTTTCGTTCGACCAATCAATCAAGCAAGCACGCTAATGACGCAAACAAGCAAATCAACTGGCAAGACCATCTTTGAATCTTTGCCGTTGCAATGTAAAAAATGTTTGTTTTGTTAGGATAGGAGTTCATTGACCCAAAACAAAAGAAGTGAGTGTGAGTGACCCAAATTAAAAGGTCACAGACGAAGAGGATGCTAGCGCATCAAGCTACTGCTTCTAGTCTACGTTGTTGCATCGATTATTTTTTTGGTCCATGGTTGTAGGTACATTAGGTACCTACCTAGGTATTTATTGTGTGGTACGCTTGAGCAATTTACTACGACTAGGTTGGTTCACTTGGCTGATATTTATCTACTGTACCTACCTACCTAGTAGTGGTAGGTACACGGTAGGTACCTGTCCGTCCTGCCTGCCTGTCACTCCTGCGTCATTGGAAAAATGATGGGAAACACTGAGGGTAGATACGAAAACGCTGTTTTATGCCAACCATACCTTCCTGTTCTTCTTTCTCTCGGCACCACCCTCACGACACGTGGTAAGTTTTTATATTCAGTAAATACTAATTCACCTACATTTTTCTTGACGAACAGAAAAAGAACAGCTTTAAAACATGTTTTCCTACGTTTTTGTAGTAATACACACCGGAAATGGACTCTGGCAATGTCGTTATCGACTCAGAGATGGCGTATCCTATTCTATTCATTCCAAAGAAGTGCACAACCCTTGAAACCAACTGTGAATTGAAAGATAACGTGTACATCGATGTGAGCATAACATCTCGGGACTCTGAAGGCCACCTGACCGCCATTTACAACGGCTTTTGTAACATAAAGGTGGTGGATTCTTATGGCGTGAACGTGAACCATGTGGAGTCTCCTGAGAGTTCACCGGAGCCTGATATTGATCAGATGCCCATCATTCTGTCTGAGGCCAACCAGTACGCTCCGTACAACGATTCACAGGTTTGGATTGATCCGTCAAGGAGTCCTTATGTATACAACCACTATGATCCATCAATTCAAGAGCAGTATTCCATTTGCGAGTCTGGCGGTCTGATCACTGTGGAACAGCACAATACATACATCACTCAGAAAGTGTACAACTGCAAGAAGCCTGATATGTACAGTGATATAGAACCTCCGCAGTCTCCGATCAAGGATTTTGAATGCAAAGTGGACAGGAGAGTAGCGGAGATGAGCACAGCCACCCAACCGGAGTCAACTCTCAACTATTATGAGGAAGATGAGTTTGAGTGTGGTGTGTTCCTCTCACAGCTGCCTGAGGAGATCATGAATGAAAAGAAAGTCTCGGTCAGGTGAGTTTTCTGAATGTTCACCTGTATGTAAGTAGTTGGTTTAGTTAGCAAGTCTTTTATTCAGTATGATCCATATTTATAATCTTTATTTAAAATAAAATTATGACTAATACAGTATTTACAATATTTATAATATGTACAAAATACACATGAAGCAGTTGAGCTATCTACACACCGTTAGATAATTTATAATAGCAAGTCTTTTAACTGTGTCGGCTAGGTAGGTTACCTATAGCCAAGTTTTCTTTGTTACTATAATTATGTAGACTAAAGCCTTACCGCCAGTTGGCTATTGGTACTTATGCATAATTTTTTAAGCCTACCTTGATAATATTTTGTGTGAACAAGCCTAATCTTTTCTCCGTTGTCAACTTTAGTAAGTTTGTTTTGTAGTGCCTACTAAGTACCTCTGTATCTACCTAATATGTATCTAGGCCATTTCTGGTATTCTACTAGTCGCTTATACAAAGAAGGAATCATGCCAAGTGCTACAATAATTACAGGAGACAGACAACAAGCTATTAAGATTAGAGCTTTTTTAAAAATAATGTACTTAGGTTCTTAGATCATTGCTAACACATGTTCTTAGGAGTTCAGTTCATCACAAGACAAGGCACACTAATATTATTAATTTCATTTTCTTTTTCAAGATAAAATATGATTTGGTATGATTATGGTATATGGGACCGACATAGTCGTAAGATGACTCAATGTCCCTAAATCTTAAGAAAGAAAAAAAATGATTATGGTAGGTAGGTGTGCTGCAGGGGTATGCCAATCAAAGTTGAACTGCAAAGTTTTAAATCATGGTCAGTTCATACTAACTCATAGTTATTCTGTGACTAAATAGTGACATTATGACGTCATTTGATGTGTTTTCGCGCATATTTTGCTGTCAAGTGTCTAAAAAGAATGACCTGAAGAAATTACACTGGGCAGTGAAATATAACTTGACAGCAAAAGATTGGCATACGGGGGCTGGCAGACAAACACTTAGATATACTTTGCAAAAAAAAAATTACTTCTGATTAGGTAATTCTGATGTAACTGTACCTAGTACTTACCTATACAGATGTTAGTTTGTAAATTGATAACGACTTTGGTATTAATCTATCCTCTTATTTTAGAGAAGAGAATATCATTCCAGTTCAAGAGAATAGTGCTCTGAAACAGCTGATGTCAACCGACATCCAGTCCACATCCAAGCAGAGGAAGACAATCCTGTTCCTCGGTCAGGACTCCGAGTCCGGGCAGACCATCCAGAACATATCCTATAACGATCCCATGGTCAAGTGCGCTGAGCTTGAGGTGGATAATGAAGTTGTTATAGGTAGGTAGTTTTTTTATCTACTCTGAAGGGAAAATCTAAAGGCCTCTATTATTGTCTATGTGACCACGCACCGGAAAGCGCAGCGTACGACAGCACCTAGCAGGCGGAGAGATGACTCAGTCAGTTGCTAGGAGCCGCTGTTTGTAGTAGGCTATTCTCCATTGAGTAGCAGCCATGGCAGAAAGTTCTTTTAAGTCTCCGGTTTAGATTTTCAGGAAGTAAGCTTCCACCTTTCTTCATGGATCGATGTGAAGGAAGTCGATGGCTCGCCATCTTCACTATATTCTTTTGAATGGCAGAAGAATAGGTAAGTATAAGTACCTACTGAACAATATGTTTCAGACACCTCACCAAATCCAAAGAAAAGGTACCAGTGCGACAAATGCAAGCAGATTTTCGACCAGTTATCCTTGTTCCGGCAGCATATGGTGGGAAACCACACCAATTTCAAGTTACCTGCTCCATCGGACAAGGAAATCAGCTTCCTTTGCACTGATTGCGGTAAAAACCTCAAAACCCAGCAAAAGTTTGAGATTCACTGTCTCGGTCACGGCGACCCTGACTTAGAATGCTCGAAATGCGGTAAAGTCTTCGCTTCCAAATTTTCCCTCCGAGTTCACCAAAAAATTCACAACAGAGACCATCTCTGCACCTATTGTATCAAATCCTTCGACAGCGTCAAAGAACTAAGAACGCATCAAGAAAAGGTGCATTCTGTTTACAACTGCCATGATAAAACCTCCTTCGGCAGCGAAGAGCACTCTGACTTGGACAACCATCAGCACTGGCATAAGCCCGAAGTCAGCACTGATGAACCAGAAATCGAAGACACAGAGAACTTCGAAATGGCAAAGTTGCAATCGGAAGTTGAAATACTCGGTCGCGAGCTGATGAATTCCAGCCAAGACGTGATAGGGTCAAATCAAGACTTATCCGAGTCAAATCCAGATCTATCAACGTCAAACCAGGACCTATCGCGGTCATACCAAGATGTATCAGGATCGAGCCAAGACTTGAAATCGAACCATGATCTAATAGAGTTGAACCAAGACTTGTCGAGTTCTAGCAATGACTTCACGAGGTCAAGTCTTAATCTGAATTCTCAGGAGGATTTGATATCTGTGGACGATGAGGGATACGATAGAGAAAGGATACGAAAGGCTGATTCTGTGATCGCTAAAGTCATGTCTAATGAGATATTTCTATTGAGTTCGAAAAAGGCGAGAAAATACCGGTGTCGTAAGGTAAATTTTTTATCATTCTTCGCGAATTTTGTCACCTAGCATGAATTAATTTAATAATACCTTCTAGTAAACTTAACCCTCTTTTTAATATGTGTTCAAAGAACTTGTGTGTAATGGCATAACAATCAAAACTGTAAGTTTGCTATTTTATAGAGGTCTGTCAAAAATAAAATTTCATGACCCTTAAAAATTTATAACTATTGATAATATTTAATTTATCGTTTCAGACATGTGAAGTTTGCCACAAAACCTTTAGCAGGATCGACGATCTAAAACGGCACCTGATCGAGCACGTCATAAAGTCTACTTTAGCAAAGACGCCCGTCAGTCACACAGGCAGCTTGAACATTGCTTGCGAGGTAAGGGCCGGACCCAAATTGTTGTTTCAAAGTGATTTTATTAAATACAATGCGAATTGACCTAAAAACAGTAAGCGCTTAGATAATTTCAGTGGTGGTCAACCACGATAATAAATAATTTATAAGTTTAAAAAACTAGAAAAACCGACTTTAATTCGACTACCAGCTTCATCATCAGATGGTGATGATGATGGCAGTTCATTGGGAATGTTCTAGTGACCATAAACACCACTTAAAAGTCACAGCAAAGCAAAATACGCAATATCGTGCACGTGATTGGCATATTTTTTTTCAGTTATTTCTATTTATAACCCAAACTACTGAACCGATTTTGATGAAAATTGAATGGGACCAACCTGGAAGTATATCCTTTCAGATAAAAAAAGAATTTTTGAAATCGGTTCATAAATGACGGAGTTCTGAGGTAAAAACGAATTGAGCACCTCCTCCTTGTTTGAAGTCGGTTAAAAATGCCTTTGCATCTAATCCAGATGATAGTCTTATGAATATTCATAACTTGAAAAAAACGCTTATGTTTTTAATTGTAATTCCAGGTTTGCCACACAGCAACATTCAACAAAATCGACAAATACAAAACTCATCTACGCGAGCACGCGAAGCTGACCATATACAGATGCACATTCTGTGACAAATCCTTCAGCGACTCCAGCAACTTTTCAAAACACAAGAAAATCCACGGAGTGTCCTTGCTCCGCTGCGACCTTTGCAACCGAAAGTTTCACTCGAAGAAAATGATCGCGCAACATATCGAACAACACAACAAAACGTCGCCTGTGACGTGCAACTTGTGCCATAAAACATTCCACTTCGAATCTATGTTGAAGAAACATGTTCGTTGCGCTCACAAGAAAGAGGAATCGTTGAAGTTTCGATGCAAGTTTTGCGACGTGTTATTCAAGTGTTTAAAGGAGAAATGGGAGCACGAATGGTGCGTCCATAACATAAGGAAGATGATTGTCGACTGTCGAATCTGCGGGTCGCAGTACAGAAAGTATACAGATCTCAAAAGGCATTGTCTTGACGAACATGATATGGATATTCCGCCGGCTAAAAAACTGCTGAAGAAGTACTCTAGAAAGTTAAATGTTTCTTTTTATTGAAGGCTGGTGCTTTGTGAGTATTTTTATACATACTTTTTTTATTTTAAATCGTGTTGATAGCTGCACAGATTATTTTTGAGTTGATCAAGTGATGTGATGATGATGGCATATTTAATTATGTATTCCTAAGTACATATAAATGCAGTTACCATATTTTATAAGTTTACGTTTGTAGAAAATATTTAAAACTGTTTTTATACATTTATAGGATTTAAGTATGAATTAGTTTTAGGTACCTATTTTATAAATTATGTAGGTATCACTTGTTTTTTTAAATCAAGGAAATCGTGTTTATTTATTTTTGATCTCAAAATTGTTGTATGGGTTTTAACTAAAATGTGATTTTGGTAGTGGCATATTAAAAAGACTGGAAGGAATAATAAAGGCTGATTTTAGGAAAAATTACACATTTTAGAAGTAATAAATTGTTTCTGAAGCCAAATTATTCTCTGAGGATAATCTCGATTTAGACATTAGTCGTCAACCTTTTTAGTATTTTTATAAATAAAATGTGATAAAAGTGGCGCCATCTAGTGTTTGTTATCACAATCTACCATATAATTAAACCTTTTTTATCTATTTCTAAGGAAATATGTACATCATGGTGTAACGGTTACGGGTTAATTTTTGAAGTTTTTACATTTTATAATTTTAATTATATTACTTTTGGTTTTCGTAGAACACAAGTTCGAGTGGGTTAGTTTTTTTATTTTCATAACATAAAATCAACAGTTATTAAATAATAACATAACGTTTATTAAAACTACCTAAGTAACTTAAAAATAAAATATTTTTTGTTTCTCAAAGTGATGTTTTTCCTTACCTACCTCAACCACAGACAGAACACAATCAAGTAAGAATACTGCCATATTAATTAATTTTTTTAATTAACTTCTTTATTTCAGACAACAAGATCCATACATAGTACACGCATTTAGGCACAAAAACACAAAGAAATAGGTACATTTTTAGGTACTAAAACAAAAAGAATAAATAAAACCCCTATATAACAAGCTTCACCCAATGTTGAAGTATATGGCTATCATCATCATAGGCTATATTGTACCAAATTATCTCCTACTACAGCTACTTTATCCCCCTCATACTGTATAGAATGGGTCTGTTTGACCAAAGTGGTTACAGTGTCGGCTACTCTTGTAAACAGAATTATAGTGTACACAAGAGTGGCATGCGTTCCGCGCATGACCTTGGCGTCGTCGGCGCATGCGCAGCCCGACCCGCCACACATCGGCGGATTAGCCAGCGCTAGTAGCACAGTCCGCGAGAACGCGCCGCCGCGGCATCTCCACGCGCGGGAAAAATCTGCGGCTGCGTGCAAAAAAAACAATAAAAATCAATCGTTCATCAAAGAAATCCTTCTCCTGACTGTTTGTTATTCGTGCAGCTCTCCAACCGTGCCTGTGTAGTTTCTGTTCGCTGGTGATACGTCATTTTTTTCTCGTAGGTAAGTAATGGCAATAATCTCCTATGCTGTCACGTTTCGACAATTCAATGCGTTGCTAATCGCACGAGCCCATACAGGAGTGTTTTGTCTGCCTGTTTGTTTATGTAGGCATGTACTCGTAGCTAGTGATACCTACAGCGCTCGTTATATTTTATGGCACTACTCAATAAGTAAGCAATCGTAATGGATTCAGTTTTACGACTTAAACGTGGATTTACACTTAAAATTCCGATGAAACTGAAAGATTTCTTTGTTCTAATGTAAACCTGATTTAACGTTCTTTATTTTATTTCGTTTTAAGAAGGCATACCTAGTCTGTATGTTGTCAGTACTGTTATTAAGAAAAAGAAATATATGTATAATATATGTAAATTAATCGATAACCGACCTTACACACATGCACACTGCCCTAATAGATGTTGAAACATTGTAAAACAGGTTGAGCACCCCTGCACTCATTTAAAAATTTTGACATAAAAAATTTGACATTTCACATAAAAAATCGTAAGATCTGAGATGTCTACCGTGCCTAGGGACTACAGCAGGGGTATTCCAATCTCAGTTGAACTGCAAAGTTTTAAATCATGGTCAGTTCATACTAACTCATAGTTATTCTGTGACTAAATAGTGACATTATGATGTCATTTAATTTGTTTTCGCGCATATTTTGCTGTCACGTGTCTAAAAAGAATGATCACGTGGTACAAAATTGTACCACGTGACCTGAAGAAATTACACTGGGCAGTGAAATATAACTTGACAGCAAAAGATTGGAATACGGGGGCAGAACTTATTTAATTTTTTAGGTTGGATCTTCTATCTCTGTCTGCTAAGTTTACCTATCTTTTATTTTAATTTATCCATACATAATTCGTACTGATAGGATGGTCCTTTGGACCCACAGATTTTTATTTATTTTTCGTCGTAATATTAGTGACACCATTTTACTTGTTATAATAACGGTTTGTTTTGGTTAACTAAATGAGAAATCCTTTCATAGGTACAAGCTCAATTCTAAGGCGAGTATTACTTGAACAATCAATGCACAAAATTGGAGGACAGTTGGGACATAAAAGTCTGATATATCCCACTGTCACCAAAAGAAGGACAGATCGGACTTAAAATATGCGCGAAAACACATCAAATGACGTCATAATGTCACTATTTAGTCACAGAATAACTATGAGTTAGTATGAACTGACCATGATTTAAAACTTTGCAGTTCAACTTTGATTGGCATACCCCTGCTGAACAGGCCAAGAGTGATTTGAGATGATTAATTCAGCAGTAGTTTTTAACCCCCGACGCAAAACGACGGGGTGTTATAAGTTTGACGTGTCTGTGTGTGTGTGTGTGTATCTGAGGCAACGTAGCTCCTGAACTGATGAACCGATTTTGATTTTGTTATTTTTGTTTGAAAGGTGAATTAGTCGGGAGTGCTCTTAGCTATGTTTGATAAAAATCGGTCCAGGATTCGGGGTTTTTTTTTAATTTTTAAGTCAATTACTTGGTTCACTGTAGTGCTTGAGAAATAACACCATCATAGGTAGGTACTCCCATCACAATGATCTGAAACCATGTCCGAAGCATCTCAGCGCACACCCTGGTAGTTTTCTAAGTAACTACCTACATAAGTAGAATATACCTAGAGGCCTGTTTACTTTTTACATACGTCACAATGTGCCTCATATCCCATGACCCGTCAACGCGTAGGTGTCGTTATTGTAAATACATACTCTAAATGTCCACTGACCCAAGTAAAAACATCTAATGTACCGTGTCCTGCGCTCCCCCACCCCCACCCTTGTCTCGTATTTATAGCGCCCAACATATTAAATATTAATCCCCATTAGTCTGCTATTTTATCTTCGATAGAGGGTTCTACAACAGAGGCCTTATACTGGTCCCCAGAAATGGTTATCTCTCTCTAGCAAGAGTCGATACAGACCCATTGCTTTTGAACCTAGCTGAGAAAAAATGGCAACTTTCTCAGACCTAACCCTGAAAACGTGTTTTTAGTGACTTATTGAACCTTTTGTGTCCCATTGTTATATTAATTTAATATTAAATTTAAAATTTAATATTACGGCAAAGCTCTCATCAAAACTACAGCCTGGTTCCTACCGTTGTTTGTAGGTATGATCCATTTCACAAAGAAATGTACCTAAGTCTTCTCACTTGGACGAAATACATGTCTTCTCGTCTCATAACTCGTCCATCTAGAATCTAGATGGACGAGTGGCTCTCGGGTGGCTCAATCTAGATTCTAGATTGAGGGCTTTAAAATTGAAACTAGGGTCCGAATCGGGATGATCAGTGAAAAAATTGTAAAATGTCTATTTAAAATCTGAATTTGCAGCAATAGGTGTATTAGAATTCTTCGAGACGATATAACCAATCTTCCAAAACCAAAACTCATTAGATGAGCATAGTGTAAACTGCAAAGATCCTAGAAAAAGGTCACGACCCTCAGCAGTGAGGATATCGACGCAAGGACGAGGTGCTATCATTGATTGTATGAAAGCAATGAACTGTTCAACTAGAAACTCGAACGAGTCGATATCGATGGCTGAAAAGGTTACAACTCAATGAAACAAGTAAACAAACTATACGGTATAGTAATCACAACGGATCTTTGTCTCTCTGAAGTATCTGCCGCACTCCATATGCGCAATTGTTTATTGCACCTAACTTCAGCCCCCGTATGCCAATCTTTTGCTGTCAAGTTATTTACTGCCCAGTATAATTTCTTCAGGTCACGTGGTACAATTTTGTACCACGTGATCATTCTTTTTAGACACTTGACAGCAAAATATGCGCGAAAACACATCAAATGACGTCATAATGTTACTATTTAGTCACAGAATAACTATGAGTTAGTATGAACTGACCATGATTTAAAACTTTGCAGTTCAACTTTGATTGGCATACCAATGCAGAGGGATAGAGATCTGTACCTACTTTATTTTTGAAGCAATTTGTACAAGCATGCTATTCGCCTGATTGCATAACAAATTACCTTAAGGATTATCAGACTGGTAATGGTAGCTGAGATTTCTTATCTTGCATACTTAATTAAGACGAACTTGACACTTTGTTAGTACTAGGATTGCCTTCTTGATCGTCTGAGCACGGGCATGAACCTTCGGCGCTTGCTCATAGCGATATCTTCGGCCTAGAGAGTTCCTGTGGATAGCATCCCCTGGGTCCCCACTTCCAAAACCTTCAGGATTTTGGAAGTGGTCTGACAGTCAATATAATCCTGTAGAAAACAGTAGAGCAGTCGTTCATAAGCAACAGCTTTTAGTGATGACATTTGAGGAAAACGGTATAGTAGTGTACTTATGCAGGGGTACGCCAATCAAAGTTTAACTGCAAAGTTTTAAATCATGGTCAGTTCATACTAAGTCATAGTTATTCTGTGACTAAATAGTGACATTATGACGTCATTTGATGTGTTTTCGCGCATATTTTGCTGTCAAGTGTCTAAAAAGAATGATCACGTGGTACAAAATTGTACCACGTGACCTGAAGAAATTACACTGGGTAGTGAAATATAACTTGACAGCAAAAGATTGGCATACGGGGGATGAACGAAATACCTTGTTTTTTACAAACGGCCGTTTTTACCGTTTCAGTTTATGAGAAAAGGACGGCAACATTTTTAGTTCTATCAATATAGGATAGTTCCCAATGTGTTTTGACAGTTTTTGGGAGATATATCCATCGTGACAAAAAGTCTATCGGTCTAGAATCACCCCCTAAATCGACATCAATGCGTCACTTGAAATTTTATTCCCCGTAGGACCTACCGAGAACGTATATATAGTCCAGTCCACCCGTAGACTTCTACCTCCAGGCTAATATAATCGCCCACTACGATATTCTTTTCTTAATACAGGGCGTGTCCATTCTATGATAATCCAATTACGTAAGTAGTATAAAAGCAGCATGCAATCTAATTTACCATTGAGCTGCTATCATGTGCTTTGATGGGCTATTTATTTACCCATGGTAGGACATTAAGTGGTCACGATTACCCATCACGATTATGTCCTATAGTTTTTACAACTTCGTGCTCAAAAATCACGTATAAGTCCAGACGACTTCTGATGCGTAGTTGATGAGATGACGCAGCAGGTGCAGGTTCGATCCCTCGGCGGGATAATGAAAAAGTATTTACACGTGGCGTACCCGCCTGGTCCTCCGGTCAATAAATGTAGCGATATTTTCCGAATATTTTCCGAATTTGAATATTTCCTTGAGAAACAGATAAAAGTCGTTATAATAGGTAGGTACCTAACTGCTCTCAGCTGTAATTATAGTAATTGTCCTCTAATGAAGCAAATCAAAACAAAGATAACTAAATATCAAACAGATCTTTGTCCCGAAACTGATCAAACAGATAAAGATTCGTTGTCGGTACTGTACCTACCTAGGTACCTCCACAGAAAGGTCTGCCTGAGCCGAAGAACAATGGTAAGTATATCGTTTGCTTTTTATTAATAGTCCGGTCAATTTAGACCAAAAAATGAGAGTGAAGTTACATAAAGTCCCAACAAGCTGAATTTCAGTGAAATTGTTCAAAATATAATTATAAACAATGTCTAGGAGTTCCCCATCATTCCCCTGTAAGGAAAAAATTTAATTCAAGGTCAAAGGTCAAAAAAATGAGTTTTTCGCGATTTTCAGCAAAACGGTAAGTTTTATCATAAAAGTACCTCAGACAAAAATTGTAGATCATAAAATTATCTATAAAAAATGTATCAATACTTTTTTCTTACGAGCTACCGTTTCTGAGATATAACGATTCAAAAAGTTATAAAAGTCGCGCTAAGTACACTACCTTATAGGTGGCGTGGAAACGTGTGCATATTATGACGATAACAACTTTTATAACTTTTTGAATCGTTATATCTCAGAAACGGTAGCTCGTAAGAAAAAAAGTATTGATACATTTTTTATAGATAATTTTATGATCTAAAATTTTTTTGCGGTGCTTTTATGATAAAACTTACCGTTTTGCTGAAAATCGCGAAAAACTCATTTTTTTGACCTTTGACCTTGAATTAAATTTTTTCCTCACAGGGGAATGATGGGGAACTTATAGACATTGTTTATAATTATGTTTTGAACAACTTCACAGAAATTCAGCTTCTTGGGACTTTATGTAACTTCGAATGTCTAAATTGACCGGACTATAAATACTGGTATAAGATCCGTTTGTTACAGAGGGCAACTAAAAGTATTAATTAGTACCTATCCTATCCTACTAATATTATAAATGCGAAAGTTTAGATGTTTGTGTTTCAATCACGTCGAAACTACTGAACCAACTTGGATGAAACTTGGCATATATATAGTACGTAACCTGGATTGACACATAGGCTACTTTTTATGCCGAATAATTAACAGGATCTACAGGATAAAATGAACAAACGAGATTAGCAGCGCCAATTTAGCAAGAGGATGATGTCATGTCACGTCAGTTTGACAGGTCGTTGTACTACCTCTTTGGTCTAACGACTAACGTTTGACATTCGAGTACGGGTTCGGTGTAATGTCAAGTTTCTCAAAGAAGCATCCGCTCGGTACACGCACAGATAATATAATGTACACGGAAATGGTACCTACTCGCGTACGAAGTCGCGGGTAACTGCTAGTAAACAAATATAAACGTTGAAAATGAATAATTTACAAGTGTAAAAAACTAGAAAAACCGACTTTAATTCGACTATCCGCTTCATCATCAGATGATGATGATATTGATGGCAGTTCATTGGGAATGTTCTAGTGACCATAAACACCACTAAAAAGCCACAGGAAAGCAAAATACGCAATTTCGTGCACGCGGATGGCATATTTTTTCCAGTTATTTCTATTTATAAGCCAAACTACTGAACCGATTTTGATGAAAACTGAACGAGACCAACCTGGAAGTATATCCTATCAGATAAAAAAATAATTTTTATATCGGTTCATAAATGACGGATTCTGTTCCGAGGTAACAAACATTTTAAAAAAATACAACCGAATTGAGAACCTCCTCCTTTTTTGAAGTTGGTTAATAATACCGTATTCGACATGCCACATTACGTCGGTATTCCAACATTGTGTTCAATGAACAGTCCGGTTGCGCTGTTTGGTTCCGCTATGCCTCACTTCACTCAATACCATGGCTGAACACAATGACACAGCCGATTTCACTGAACCAAAAACATGATAATCCACAAAAACACACTATTCAATTCATTTTTTTTATTATAGATAGCAAAGTGTATGGCTGCCAGTTCACCTGATGAAATTTACTTATTTCTCAGAAATCTAGATCCTTATTTAATTTACTATTTCTCGGCTAAGTATATAGACGCTTATTAGACAAAAAAAATGCCCCGACATTTACCTTATAACTTCTAGATTATTTACTTAAATTATTTAGATTTATTTACTTTAATTTGCCTTAGCATTTCTATTTATATTATTTATATTTACGTAAATGCTTAGAAAATTCGTCTAAATCCTAATGTTTATTTAATTTCCTCTTCATTTCCTTATCTTTCTAAGTTAGGTACCTACCTATGTTTTCTTTTGCTACGTAAACGTTAAATAAAGATTATTTTGTACTTAGGTAGGTAGTCTCATAGACTATACAAAACACAGATTACATACAAAACGTGTTTTAGGTATGCATCATCGTCCCACGCGTGGTCGACATCTTTTTTAGGCAGGTAATTAGAAACACGTCTAAATTTTTTTATTACCTTAATCTTTTTGTGAGGGAAAGATATTTATCAAAAAGAGATTTTTTTTTTATACATTATAGACAAACGTTTGACCGCAATCTCACCTGATGATATTTATTGAAAGTTTAGAATATTGGATGTGTGGGACATGACCTTAGCTGAGCCTGTCCACTCACTACCTCCTACCTACCACTAAACCGGTGCGTTTAGCGTATTATATTATCTGTGGTTTAGCTAAACAAACGCACAGATTATGTAAACAGTGTTTTAGTAAACAGAAGCACACGATGTAGTGTGTCTTAGAGTGATTCATACAATGTTATTATTAAATACCTGCTGGTGTTTGTGGAATGCCGGCGTTTTGTGGTTGGTAAAGATTGCGGTTAAAAATATAAACAGAAACCACCACCATGCGAACCACTAAGGATGGAACTCATTGCTAGCCATTCAAACATAGGTAGGTACATGTTTGTTCTATGTCTGGGTGTTACTAAGTATGTATCACTATGAATTTTCCAAAAGACTTAGGTACTATCGGCAAAATTTCCGCCTTACCACTTTTGAAACTGTTTCGCTTGCAAGCAGTTAGCAACCTGACCTCGCCTTTTTCTTTTGTCTTCTTATTTTGACCGACCAGAGACCTAAACATCTATTCATTTTTATGACGGCCCATTGGTAGACTTTTGACACTTTTAAGCAAAATAGAAGCTTGGTCCTAGGAAGTGGAATTCGGTGTCTATGGGGTCGTCTCGTGAAGGCGAAGAGGACTGCGTAGTTTGATTGATATAAGTAGGTACAAATTATCCGAAAAAATTGAAATCAGTCCATAATTATGTACCTAACGCACCTTTACCCCCTTTTGAAATTTTTTTACAACATCTTGTGTAGAATTTAGTCCTTAGTGTGCCTCTCAAATTCGATTGAAATCCGTCGATAATTAACGCTAAGTATAGCAAACTTCCCCCCTTTCTCCCCTATTTTCATTGTACTAACATATAAAAAAAATCAGGGCCTTTGCATCTATTTATTTATTTATTTATTATTATTATTATTATATCTAATCAAGATTAATTATATTATAGGTACAGTACAGCGTCAGAGGTCATACCCCTTATGAAAGAGACTTACATAAAATTACTACAGTCTTATTATCTGTACATAAAATCAATTGATAAAATGTGAATCTACAAAAAAAAATTGTGAGTTAGGTGCGAGTTCTCAAACGCCGAAAGTAAACATCGAGAGGAAACCAGTTATTATTGTAACACAGACTCGCGGCAGTAGGTATAGGGGCTTCTATAGATAAATCTCTGAAGACAGTTTATAGGTCAAGCACCTATGAATGGCTCTCAAAGCCAGCCCAGATGAGGCACAATGGGCCCGTGATCAATATTAATGGATTTCTAGCACTGTAGTTGCGTAATATACCTTCCTTCGTAAGATTTGATTTACGACCTTGCTGGTTACTAGGAGCCGTTAGGTGCAGGCCACACAAAACCTATGATTCATCTATGGTTCAGCAGTCAACTGAAAATGATGATGATTGGATTTACGTGCGTTTCTCTTTCTTGCAGGTTTAGACTTTTGATATCAAAATGAACGTTATGTCAAATGTGCGTTTCACTGGAAGGACCATAGTGGAATTTTATGTTTCTGAGCACCTCAATATTTAGTAGAAGTTCTCAAACAATTGTAAAACTGAACCGGTAATTTGTAAAAGTTACGAATCAAAAGTTATAAGCATTTTAAAGTGGTCCCTCGGTTCCACACATGCAATGCTGGGTTCCAAGGATCTAATCAGTATTCACATCTTCTTTCACTGTCTATATTTAGTAGAAGATTTGTAAAAAAAAACTACTTAATTTCAGCCCTTCTTCTTCTTGCAGAGAGACGAAAACACGATAACAAAGTGGTCCCTCAGTTCTACATTGACGAAAATGTTTTTGCGGTTTTACAAAAAAACTAACTGGAATTTTAAGTTTCTGAATCAGTCAATATTTAGTAGAAGTGCTCATACAATTTGTAAAATCAATCAGTAATTTGTAAAACTTACCAATCAAAAGTTATAAGCATTTTAATGTGGACTTTCGGTTGAACACTTTCCAAAACGCAAAAGTAACTTTACAAAAAAACTATAAAACTTAGAGACGTGTAATATAGCTTATCATTTAGTAAAATTTTTTACTAAATATCTACATACAGCAATGAACAATAGACAGAGCCATTATCGAAATATAGCAATTTTAGTTTCCGGCATAGAGATGCAGCCGCGGGGTGACCACACGGCTTAAATTTTCGGGACAGGGAACAGCATGACAGCCGCGCGACGCGACGATTCCACTCTCTGCTGATGCGGGTGTGACTCAATGAAGTCAGCGTTGGTACTCTAAGTACCTATTCATCCATTGTATTTTCAATAGGTGAGTAAAAAAAATCCGATGATTGTCAAATAAATATAAGATCATACGAAAACGGAACGTCAGCGGAAAATCAATACTATTTATACTTAGGTGCTTACCTATCACACTACTCAAACAACTTCGAGAGGGCTTTCGCTGCCCAGTTCAACAATAGAATCTACAAGGTGCTTACCTAAAAAGAACAATCGCTAGGAAAACTTCAATAACCACTATCCCACTTACTATTATAAATGTCAAAGTTTGGATGTTTGTGTTTCAATCACGTCAAAACCACTGAACCAACTTGAATGAAACTTGGCATATATTTAGTTCTTAACCTGGATTGACATATAGGCTACTTTTTATCCCGAATAATTAACAGGATCTACAGGATAAAATGAACGAAAAGGATTAGCAGCGCCAATTGGCAAGAGGATTTCATTGTCATGTCATGTCACGTTAGTTTGACAGGGCGTAGTACTACCTCTTTGGTCTAACAACTAGCGTTTGACATTCCAGTAGGTACGAGTTCGGTGTAATGAGGTGTAATGTCAAGTTTCTCAAAGAAGTATCCGCTCGGTACACAGACAGATAATATAATGTACACGGAAACTATAGACGCGTACGAAGTCGCGGGTAACTGCTAGTATATTAAGGCTACGAACTATAATATAATAATATATGCCAAGTTCCATCCAAGTTGGTTCGTAGTTTTGACGTGATTGAAACACAAACTTCCAAACATCTAAACTTTAGCATTTATAATATTACTAGCAGTTACCCGCGACTTCGTCCACAAAAAAAATAAAAAAAAGTAGCCGATGTGTTTGATCCAGGTTACGAACTATAATATATTCCAAGTTTCATCCAAATCGGACCAGTAAGTAGTAACAGCGTGATTGAAACACAAACATCCAAACTTAGTCATTTATAATAGTAGTGGGATAGTGGTTATTGAAGTTTTCCTAGCGATTGTTCTTTTTAGGTAAGCACCTTGTAGATTCTATTGTTGAACTGGGCAGCGAAAGCCCTCTCGAAGTTGTTTGAGTAGTGTGATAGGTAAGCACCTAAGTATAAATAGTATTGATTTTCCGCTGACGTTCCGTTTTCGTATGATCTTATATTTATTTGACAATCATCGGATTTTTTTTACTCACCTATTGAAAATACAATGGATGAATAGGTACTTAGAGTACCAACGCTGACTTCATTGAGTCACACCCGCATCAGCAGAGAGTGGAATCGTCGCGTCGCGCGGCTGTCATGCTGTTCCCTGTCCCGAAAATTTAAGCCGTGTGGTCACCCCGCGGCTGCATCTCTATGCCAGAAACTAAAATTGCTATATTTCGATAATGGCTCTGTCTATTGTTCATTGCTGTATGTAGATATTTAGTAAAAATTTTTACTAAATGATAAGCTATATTACACGTCTCTAAGTTTTATAGTTTTTTTGTAAAGTTACTTTTGCGTTTTGGAAAGTGTTCAACCGAAAGTCCACATTAAAATGCTTATAACTTTTGATTGGTAAGTTTTACAAATTACTGATTGATTTTACAAATTGTATGAGCACTTCTACTAAATATTGACTGATTCAGAAACTTAAAATTCCAGTTAGTTTTTTTGTAAAACCGTAAAAACATTTTCGTCAATGTAGAACTGAGGGACCACTTTGTTATCGTGTTTTCGTCTCTCTGCAAGAAGAAGAAGGGCTGAAATTAAGTAGTTTTTTTTTACAAATCTTCTACTAAATATAGACAGTGAAAGAAGATGTGAATACTGATTAGATCCTTGGAACCCAGCATTACATGTGTGGAACCGAGGGACCACTTTAAAATGCTTATAACTTTTGATTCGTAACTTTTACAAATTACCGGTTCAGTTTTACAATTGTTTGAGAACTTCTACTAAATATTGAGGTGCTCAGAAACCTAAAATTCCACTATGGTCCCTCCGTTGAAACGCTCATTATGTCAAGAGGATAGTTTTTGAACATCTTCTTAGGTGGGTTTCCTCATCGTCTCTTCACTGTTTCAGACACCTTTATGTCATGTTATATAATTATGAAGTCCCATTTCTAGTTGCCAATGCCAGTAAAGCCGAGTTCAAATCTCATTACCCTCGTCCTCGCGGTAATGCGATGGAGTCGGCTTCGCTAATGCGATTGTGGAATAAGCTTCCTCTGTTTACTATTGTAGTCACGTTCTTTGGGAGTGTATGAATGAGTTTTCAGTTGATTTTAGTTACTTGATATCGTTATCCTACTAAGAGTAAAATAATGGATGTTGCATGGAACCTCCTTGGAGCCGGTCGGTATGGAAAATTATCATTTATAAAGATGTCCAACAAACTGATACTTTTTTAAGCTTTATAAACTAAAACCCTTTACAGATGTCTTTCAATAGGTCCTATAGTTAATTATTAGTCAGAACTTACCTACAGTCATCGGGTCATCACCAAAGAATATGTAATACTACGTACGCTTGGACGAATAAGCACACAGTGCCTGTCTACGTCATCTCTATGCTGTTGCAAACGGACGGCTATGCTAGATCTGGAATTCCTCCATACATTTCTGAAAAGATTGATTTGAACCTTCTTCATCCACCGACTTCTTCCGTTCTTCATATCGTCGGTGATCTGCAATTGAGAATCTTTATTCCCCAGCAGTTGTCAGCTACCAATGTCCCCAATGTAACTAGAAACACAATCTGGGTCTTTTCAAGGCAAGAGTGAATAGGTGTCTTCTAAACTGTCCTGTTCCATCGTCGGCTACATCGTCACACCATCAGGTGAGGTTGTGGCCAAAGGACATTCTAAAAAAACTAGCCAATTCTGAGAACTAGCTATGTACTCATGTTATATTTGTTTGATTTATTTTCTTATTTCTTACAATAACAGATATGTTCGACAAGCATAGCGTCGGAATTGATGGAGCTCTGTTTGGACTCCCAAATTACCCTTCGCCGATGAACGTCTGTGACCGCTTTGGAAAATCTTTTGAAACGAGACACGAGACTCGAGTTGGAGTACCACGTGGCACGTGTTTTGAGGCAGCCATGCGACTTGTCTATGACAGGCTTCGGCTTCGCACGAGTGAGCTCCAATTAATATTCAAAGTAGATGCTTATGTAGGCAAATGGGCGTGGTAAATGTTGTGTTGGGTAAATATCTATGTAGCTAGTAAGTTTTCAGAGGAACCGAAGAACATTCTGAGTACAGACTACCTAGTTTCAGTCTCAAAGTTTTCTCAAAGTGGTTATCTTACAGTTTACATTTTTGTCTGGAGATAAAAGATGCTACACTCGCTAGAGGTGGTTATCTTATTGAGATTTGATGAACTAAAGTCACCTAGGTCTGATGATGACCAGCAATGATGAAGAGGATCTGAGGAGATATTCATGATCGAGGGTTTTTTAATTTTTGTAAAATCACTCCAAATCAAACCAAATGAAACTCTAGAGTGGTTTCACTTCTATTCAGTGCATAATTTTATCTGCTCGCGAAATAACCAGAAATATTGCCTATACGAGTATGTATACTAAAAAAGCTATACCTACTAAAAAAGGTAGGTGCATACCCCATAGGTCAGCGCAACATAGGTAATAAAACAAGTAGGTCAGGCCACAAGGCAATTTATTGAATCAACCACAAATCCCACTGGATTGAAACACCAATTAACAGGCTCATTGTACCCACATACAAACTGACGAGGTACGTGGACATATCTAAAAATGTCGCCGTCCTTTTCTCATGAACTGAAACGACAAAGACGGCTATAATTTTAGCGCTGTCATTCAGGTTAGTTTAGAAAATTACAAAAACAGAATCGACACCAGTGTTTACTTTTTCTGTTGAGGCTCTATGCTGTCGTAGACGAGCTCTACGGTGTAGCTATATCCTACACACGTTGCAAATGATACTTAACTCTATGGTCTATGAAATATGTCTGACTATAGCGTATTCTAGGATGGACAGGTAGAGAGACGGGTATGTCATGTTGTCGTAGACGGTCTACGGCGTAGAGAGACTACATTACATAGTGTGCGTTTATGTCTTTTTAATGGAACACTACGTCTGTATTGTAAGTAAGTACGTCGTACAGATTCATGTTTAAGATGCTATTTGAACGCTTTTCAGTAAGTTAAGAGCTAATTAAGTTAGTTGGTGGTCGATAGCAGACTTTAACTTCCCACTCAGACTTAGGGTAGCTTGCACCAGAATCGCTAAACGTGTTTAACTATTAAATAGTATTTAGCAAGTTGTCAAGTCATATCAGATTTAAATCTATTTAGCTGTTAAACACGTTTAGTGATTCTGGTGCAAGCCGTCCTTAGTTTCAAAGAGTGTCTAAGTGGGTCGGTGGAAAAAAAATATAACAGGAAAAGCTTCGGTTGGTTATGGGAATAAAAATAGGTGTAAATAATAGCTAATAATGGACTTTGTAATATTTACAGTCACAACACAACGGATCTTTGTCCCTATGGAGTATCTGCGCAGAACCCGTTTTTGATACTAATTGGAGATAAGCTAATTTTTCCGCACAACAGTAGTTGCACCTACTCGTTACTTCAGAGGGATAAAAATCCGTTGTGCTTACTGTAGGTACCTACTTGGTTGCAAATTCGAGTTTTTCAGTCAATATTTTCGTTCATTCCTTTCATGGAATTCCAATTCAAAACGTTTAAAATTTAACTCTGTTTGCCGGCGCGTGTCGGGTCAAGGATAGGGTAACCAAGTTTTTGTAAAAATAAAACGATACCTCTATCCTCATTCATGAGATGTGATACCTTTGAATATGAGCAAACTATCATATTTGAGAAACACATTTCCATATAAATTGGTATGCTAAGTGTGGTTCATATGCCACGAAATAATTGAGCACCTACCTAACAAACTAGTAGGTATAGGTACGTCCAATCAAAATACGGAATATAGAATTACAAGTTAACAGTTGGTATTAGTAAAAAATATGTAGCAATTTACCTAACACAGCCCCCGTATGCCAATCTTTTGCTGTCAAGTTATATTTCACTGCCCAGTGTAATTTCTTCAGGTCACATTTCATCATTCTTTTTAAACACTTGACAGCAAAATATGCGCGAAAACACATCAAATGACGTCATAATGTCACTATTTAGTCACCGTATACCTAACTATGAGTTAGTATGAACTGACCATGATTTAAAACTTTGCAGTCCAAATTTGCTGTTCAACTGAGATTGGAATACCAATGCTGACAGACTTTCGTAAATACAAAATGAAAAGTCAAAATAATTTGCTCCGTATCCCTCAAAACGCAAAAGATACAGTCACAGTATCGAGATGACCTCAGGCCATTGACCCCAGATAACGTGGCCCGAGCGATAGATCGACTAGTAAATCTTATTGGAGCAAGCGCTAAGGTGTGTCTTTTCCATTCCAGTCTTGATTGACTTGCTATGTAGGTTAGGGAACATACACATACTACGTGACCCGTTCAGGGGGGATGGCGGGAGGGGGGTTCTTCAAAATACTACGCTTGGTTACAAGGACGGGGGGACTTAGGTTTTAAGTCAAAGTCAAAGTCAAAATTTCTTTATTCAATAAAATCACAAGGATCATTTAGAATCGTCTTATATAACTAGGTGATTCTAGGTGCCAGTTCCACGCGACCAGAGCCTAGAAGAACGGGCAAGAAACTACGGCCTGGTTCCTAGCGTTTTTTTGTATGATCCCTTTTACAGAGAAATATACATAGAACACAAGAATAGCACTGACATTGCAAGTCGTCACGTAGTCAATATCCTCTATGGAAATCTCGCGCTTTTTCGAGCAATAAAGACAAATATGAGCCAAATTTTGATTAAAAACCATATTCATGACTACTAAATGAAAACTAGAGGGTGAAGGAGGGGTCTTGGCATATACCACGGGTCACATAGGGGCGGAGGGGTTTAAAAATTATAAAAATACAACCGAATTGAGAACCTCCTCCTCTTTTGAAGTCGGTTAAAAAATGGGTCATGTAGTATTATGAGTATTCAACCTGCAAGGCTAGCATGATTGGCCCTAGACAACGATTTGTCTACGGAAGTACGGAAGAGAAGACTGAACCTAGTCTTGTCTCTGCTTTCGTCAAACAAAAGAAAGAGACAAAGTATGATTTGTCTTCTCTTTGATAGAAAGGAACGTTTTTAGTTTTTGGCGATCATGCTAGCGTGCTAGACCTCGTTCTAAAACTAAATGAAAATCAGGATCTACATTTTTGATGACAGCAGTTTTCACTTCTAAGCAGACATCCATGTTTTTAACCCTTGACGCAAAAACGACGGAGTGTTATAAGTTTGACGTGCCTGTGTGTCTATGTATGTGTCTGTGTGTGTCTGTCTGAGGCAACGTAGCTCCTGAACGGATGAACCGATTTTGATTTTGTTTTTTTGTCTGAAAGGTGAATTAGTCAGGAGTGTTCTTAGCTATGTTTGATGAAAATCGGTCCAAGATTCGGGGGTTTTATTAAATTTTTAATTTAATTACTTTTTCTGTCAAACGTTTTCTAATAGTGTGCGGTCGGCCTAATATCATCCGATAAAAATCTAGCTGAGGAGAAATACGACTTTGTAGTTGCTGTCACCACTTGTTACCTACTTACTTTGTTTTTAAGTGATGGGTCATTGCCGTTGGTCACGGACGGCTGATTTGATCAGACAAGAAGCGATGGTCATTCACAAGTTAATCCCTATTTACATGGAGAGAGATTTTTGCACGTTTAAATTGAAGTTCTCAAATCGAAATCGATTACATATCTACTAGATACATATCTATTGGGACAAAAGAATCCCACTAGTTCCATCAATAGAACTAGGAATATAATAGACCGTTATCGTAAAGTTGTTGGTATTGGCCAATGTGCAGACCCCTTTCTGTGACTTCAGGGCTTCAATTTAAAGTTCTACGGAGCTAGTTCCGGTAATCCTTGGATGGTGAGTAGATTGATGTCTATCTAGACATACGAGTACTTAGATAGCTAACCTATACACGCATTTGGCTTTGATTCTAGAAGCAGCGATGAGCTTGCAACCCGCCACAACTATTCGGAATTGCCTGTGACAACCTTTTTAAGTGTTATCAATCTCTCAGTTCTGAGTTTACTTACCAAAACGTGCCGGAAAATATTCCAAATTCATTGAAAACCTTGAACACTACGCGGTACCATTAGTCTACACGAAACGAAAATACGCAAAGACATTTTTGCTATTCTGAAATATTTCATAATAAAATTCTTTTTCTAATATTTTGTTAACTAGCTACTCAAAATTTTTTTTATTGCCTCTAACCAATGGTCTACAACTCGACACGTCAACAGTAATAAAAACTTTAAACAAATTATAAAAAATTTAAATATCTTGCTAAAAGAATGTTTTGTTTTTGTCGACAGGTGCTTTGTATAATGGGCGTGTGCTGAAGTCAGTGTTGTGCGGTGCGAAAAGTGACCATACACCATGACGAAACGGTTCGATTTCATCTGGCAGATCCCTGTCCCAGAGCCACTACTACAGGTAATTATTACAAAGAGTCTATTTTTTCATAGAGTACGTCTAGCGGGGACGTGCTTTACGTATCAAAGAAAGAAAAAAGAAAGAAAAAACATTTATTCTGAAACACACACACAACAGCACAACAATATACACTAACAATAAACTAACAAACTAACAATAAACTAACACACTAACAATACACTGACACGGTATCACGGTATAACTATCTAAAAACAAGACAATTGTACATTTAGTTTAGATTTATACAGCGCTAGGCATTTCTTGGTGGGGATTTCAGGAATATACCCGCAAAAAGACATTTAATTTATATCCATTTTCTAGTCAAAGTCAATATTTCTTTATTCAATAAAATCAGAAGAATCATATAGAATCGTGTTATATAACTAGGTGATTCTAGGTGCCAGTTCCACGCGACCAGAGCCTAGAAGAACGGGCAACAAACTACGGTTCTCCTCTTACGCCTCAAATAAGTTTGTAAAATGATACATTTTACACTCAGATCATCGAATGGTTATGTTCACAATGCTCACGTCAGAATTTAATAATTCTATTCTCACAACTAAACTGTAAATAAATGTATGAAAGCCAAAAGCCAGGTTGTTTCTACAGGTAGTGTTTGAAGCAGGTCGTAAATCAAAGCTTGGTCGGGCGCGGCGCCTCGGGTGAGGCCGTAGTGTGAGCAGGCAATACACATTTCATTTTGCTGAAGGAGTTTCGACAAATTCGATAGCTGTTTTTCAACACTACGTGGAGCAAAAGGAGGGTTATTATGTTGTAAATACAAAAAATCTTAAATATACCTACTAGACTTGAACAAAGCTTCGTAAAAACAAAGTATCGAATCTCCGTTATATTATAACTTTTTTAGTACACGGACCAAAGCCTCAAAGGTTTGCTGGAAGAAAACTCTTGTTAGGGTTAAGCTCGCCTTTGTACATGTCATCTATTTGTTTTTTGTTTATGTCCTGTGTTGTGTGCAATAAAGAATTAAGAAAGCTTGAATATGAACCATGATAGGGTACCTACTACCTAATGCTCTTCGTAGAGAACTTATTTACCTAAGTAGCTACAATAGATCATTACTGGGCACACTAGTGTGAGGTAGGGTTGGGAATGGAATGTTTGAAAATGAAATAAAATATCAATTTAATTTAGCTTGAGCCACGATGAACTCTAGAGGTGTAATATAACAGTCAAATTTTCATATGCGTGTTATTGAATATAACGGTTTGGTGATACTATGTTATCATAACCTGTTATAAAATAACAGTCAAATAACAGGCAAGGCTACGGATTTCTATAGGTAGGTAGTGATTAATGAATTCCCGGGTTGTGCAATCCTGGTCGTGCTTTCCATGGTTGTGTTTTCCCAGGCTGTGCATTCCATGGTTGTACAATAACCGGACTCAATTATTTTCCTTTCACTCTCGCCTGATACAAACCAACGTATAGCCAAGCCAACGCCACGCCACCGGAGGCATGGCGCGGAGGTGTGAGCAGACGGCGATCACGATGAAGAAATGAAACTATCACTGTCACATGTCCTGTCAGTGTCTGTTCTGTTGTCGAAGCTGAAACTGGCTGTTATCATGTTATTAAATAACATGATAACAGCCAGTAACAGGGATAACACTATAACGGCCAAAGTTATAGTGTTAAACTGTTTTACTGTTATTTGCGGAACGGCATAGATTCAATGCCGTTAATAGTTACTGGCTGTTATCATGTTATTTAATAACATGATTTGTTATTTGTTATTTTGTTATTTTATAACAGCCAAATAACAGTCTCGCGAAAAACGGGTGCAGGCAGGCGGTCGACGCAAAAGTTGTCTTCTATAAAAAATATCAGTGAATTTCGTTTTGTTATAACGCAAATTTTGAAATTTTGACCATCATGTTTCGCTGATATTTTTTGCACCCATTTTTCGCGAGACTGTTATTTGGCTGTTATAAAATAACATAGCAGCGGCGACGCGTGTTACTGTTATAACGCTTTAGGCCAAATAACGCTGTTCCGTATACCTGTTATGGTTATATTAGTTTCACCTCTAATGAACTCTCACTACTTTGTCGCTACATTGCTGTGTGCCTAGTGTAGATATTCTACGCGTACTACACAGATCACGTAAACTACATTTTGTATGGAGAATCATCAGTTCATACAAATCAAATCAAATCTCCATACAAAATAATAATATAGTTTATAGTTTACATGAACTTTGTAGTGCGCGCAAAAAGCCCACAAATTAAAACTTTCTACAAAAACATCCTCGATTTTAGTGAATAAAATCAAAACTTTGTGAATAGGACCAAATAAAACTCAGTCTCGGCGCCGCTACTCGCTACCCGCTCATACTACACCCCCACGCCTACCCAGCGAAGATCGAACACTCGACTTGGTAATCTTTATCTGTTCATCGCACACTACACTGTGACAATATTGACTTCTAATCGAATTATTCCAGTACGGGAACCAATCACATCACAGAACAATAAATAATTAAAATAATGAAAATAATTAGCATTTGTCGATCCTCTCGGAAAGGCACTTTATTGATCTCTATCCCCGCGTTTTTAGCATTGCTGTTACAAATAAAAAGAAAGACAGATGTTTCGTCAAACGGAAACAATTTAAAACAATGCATTCTTGCAGGTCTCTTAAAAGGATGCACTATAAGTAAAGAAGTCCTGAAGTCCAACAGTTCTTTTCCTGGAAATATGGATGTAAAGTCATGGGCAATTTAGTCATTGTATATTTTAGTAGATTATTTGGAAAATCCCTCGAGCATAAAGTTAATGTCGACATAAAAGCCGTGGAAATTCAACAATAACAACAGTCATTTATCAGTCAATTCGTTTGAGTGCCTGGCCGTCGGCCAATGGACCAGTTAAGGGTAGGGCTTTCGGAACACGAATAAGAGTTACCAAGATAATTGATAAATTTAAAAAACTAGGAAAACCAATTTCAAAGACAACTTTCCGGCTCCATCATCAGACGATGATGGCAGATGATTGGGAATTTACTAGTGATTGTAAACACCACTCTGTCACAGAAAAGCAAAATACGCAATTTCGTGTACGTGGATGGCATATTTTTAACCGATTTTGATGATTTGGGACAAATCTGTTCGAACAAAAAATAAATTCAAATAAGTTTATAAATGACGGAGTTCTGAAGTAACAAACATTAAAAAAAATATACAACCGAATTGAGAACCTCCTCTTTTTTGAAGTCGGTTTAAAAATAGACCTTTGCAGGGTGTAAAAATAGCCCTAAGTGCAATAAAGAATTTGAGTTTGAGTTAATATTTTTATGTACTATAAGTACCTAAACTAAAATCTAAAACTACTCAAACCAGGATTTCCCCCTCCAACTTTAACCTTTTATTCCTCCCCCCCAGGGCGCCACCTTCGACCGATGGACAGAAGAGAAGGACAACACGGAGCTTGAACAGAACTGCCTCTTCAAAGTCGACGAGTATGGCTTCTTCATCTACTGGAAGAGCGATGGCAAGGTATCACCAGAAATAACTAGTTCTAGAAATACACAGAAGGGTACAGGTACAGTCGAAGACACGTCCACCTATACTGTTTGGACTATTAGAGATAGAGAGAGCGATAGAGATTTATTTATTCGACACACAATCACAACACAGGTACAGCACAGAACAAGCATAAAAAAAGAAAGAAAACAATAAGTACCTGCATAATTACTACTAGCTAAGCCATATATATATGTATATGGCTAGCTAGGTAGGTAGGCTGGGCAGGTGTGAGTGCTGACCAGCGCGTTGATGTGAGTCAAAAAGAACAAGTCTATTAGAAGTTGAACGTTGCAAATCGTGCGAGAGGGACGACAGTGTGTTTGTGTATATGCATGATTCGCAACATTCAAATTATAATAGTTCAAAGTTCAAACAGTGGATAGGTTGATGTGTAGCCGACTGTACCTAGCTATAACTCTATAGTTGTTGAGTATAGACGGCCTTCCACAAAACCAATCACTTACCTACAAAAATCAATGAAACTAACAAAAATATCGATTCAAATATTTTTATTCCGACCTCGTAGCACCGCTACGAAGATCTACGAAAGTCCCTAGACCATTAATAAAACTCAACGATTTTGTGATATCTCAAAAGCGGAAAGGGCCCGAACAAAACAGATTTTAAAAATCCATACTTAAAAAATCGTAGAAAACTCAGTTTTTGAGATATCGCAAAAATTATTTCGCAGTTGCCCTTATAACCTTCTAGAACTGATTTAGGCTAAAAAAACAGGAAAAAAAAAAATTAACTTATCTTCCTCATTGTTCTCAATTGCGATTTTTAACTCGAAATATCTCGAAACGTGACACTTTAAAATAATATAATATTTAACATTTTTTGCTTGTATTACTGTCCTCTATGTCCCATATATGTATACTATGGATACATATGGATATGCCGCTTCCATACAAAAAGGTTCGAACCCCTTTATTGAGAGAATCACCCCTCTGTTAATGTTAAATAGCTTTTATACCCTTCAAAGTTCCGTTTACTAGTAGAAGGACCGAGGTCGCTGAATCGGGTGACGGTCCTTTTAGCAACCTTTCTCAAATTAGGGGAATTCCAGCGAAAACTAATATTTCGGCATATTTTATGCAAAATGCTAAAGTGCTTTTATTTAGTTTTAGATGGAAGCCTAATTTAGATATTCTATCTAAACTTTTCTTTACAATAATGAATATGTACCGATTTGGTTCAGTAGATCGTTTGCGAAGATCTGCAGATAAGTTGTAATTATCTTTGACAAATTAATGGTCTGAATAGGAGTAAGTAGGTGTAGAAGCTATTTTTTTACAACTAAATGATGGAACAAGTCGATCCTACCACCATTACTTACAAAGAGTATTTCGTTCTACTTATTTCTCAACCCTTTCAAAACGAATCTACATTTCCCAAATGCATGCTTCATTCATGTATAACGATATTACTCTGCATGAAATCCTCCAAGGACTATTTTCCCTCCTCATATTTCTGTGAACGAAACTCAATTTAATATAAAATTTAATGTAATGCGAATTTACCTACTCTGCGTATTCTGGAAGCTCAGCAGCCATTTTAGACGTATGTTTTCCTTACATAATTATCGCAGTAAGTACAGCCATCAAAGTAAGTTGATTAACAATCTAATGATGGTTTTAGTAGGGATTTAAAAAAAAAATATAAATCCCTTCTACTACACCGTAGCATGGTTACGACGTAGCCAGTGGGAATTTCTGGTTAAAAACTGAAACCCACTGATTGAGATTTACTTAATGCCCGGATCGTTTTAAATATGGGTTATTTACAAACAAATAAATAAAATTATGGTGTCTGGATACCTAGTACTTACCTACTTAGTTTTACCTATTTATTATCCTGTTTCAGTTATACCAGTATTTGCCTACACGGACAAACTGTTAGAAAGAAAGAACAAAAAAGTTGAGACAAAAAAACACATTGTACCAATAGTGATGGAAAACACCATCACAGGCACTGATTATTGTAGACCGGCCGATATTGGCACCGCTCGAACAAATCATGATGACCTTAAAAACGTCTAGTGATAAGGTTCATATTTTCCTGTCATTTTAGCGCGGCTTTAAATGCTCTGTCATTGTCACTTGCATAACAACGAAAAGAGATGACAACCTATTTAGCACTAATATGAATAAGACCGTAAGTTTTTTCGAGATTTTAATTCTCCGTCACTATCGTGTAGATGTCGTGTCTGAAAACAGCCATTGTCATCATCAACATCAACCTGTTGGCAATATATTCGCATTCTTACATCTAGAACCTTCTGTTTTCTACAACAATGGCCGCCGGAAGTGTGTCGGTTGCGCGGGAAAGCGCCGGAAACGCATTGTAGCCATCTTTGAGCTTCACAATCTCGCGTTTGGCGCGCATTGTGAGAGTTGTCTATGGCTTTTGTTGGAAAATGCGATACGTGATGAATAAAACCCCGTCGCTTTTGCGTCGGGGGTTAAAATATGCTATTTTAATTCAGTTACGTGTAGTCTGCGCCCGTTATTTCGTTTGTAGTAGGTACTATTTAAGTTAGTATAAACCTATACCTACTTTACTGTTATAATAATTATTGACTTTATACCCTTGTACACAGTAACAATTTTGAAATGATAATGACATAATTGAAGTGTACGCTGTTACTTTCCGTTTGACATTTCAATGGAGATAATTTTGTAAAAGTACCAAATTAACCTATGATCAGTTGGCAGAAATGTCAAGTTCAAAATGTACCTTTTTGGAGGGAGTTTCTTTCAAGTGACAGCAGAGCTAGGTATACCAACTAGCTAACTTAGGTATGAAAACCACACAAATACTTTTGCATCAAATCTATAATCAGTTGAAATTCGATACCAACAAGTAAATAAATTGAACAGAATCGTCCATAACGGGAAGCACTATTTTCATCACAACCACAACACAACCAACCAACTACAAAACAAGAAAATAAAATAATTGTACATGTAAATAAAATCGTCAAAGAGAAATGAGTATTTCAGAACTGATTTAGAATTGTTACAAACTATCTCACCTTGTACAGACTACGCGCAATGAATCTTTATCCCTCTGAAGTTAGGTGCCACAAACGATTGCACATGGACAGGTGCGGATATTTGCTTACCTTCAATTCAACCTAAAAATGTGTTCTGCGCAGATATTTCAGAGGAATAAAGATCCGTTGTGACTATACATAGTGAAATAGTAATAGATACTTAGCACTAAAACTCAAAAGCTTAAAGCGTATAAACTACCAATAGCGGTCATTGAAGTTGTAACCTAAATCTGCGTACTCGTTATAAACCTCTTCCCGTCCCGTCTTATAATCCTTGGGTACCCACCGTGCTGCGTTTGTAATGTACAAGTAAACTGGCAGTTACTGGCAAAGATGGACTTATACTCCGACTTTTTACTTTTTATTTTGTGTTGTATTGATAGCGGAAGGGGTGCTATAAGTTTGACGGCGTTGTGTGCTAATTTACAAGGTGAAGAAAAATAAAGTAGGTACATATCAACGAGTCACTACTTATACTATTTCTACTACGACGACGAGGACGTCGGAGGTCTTAATGCGGCCTACAAACTTCGTCTCCAGAGTAAGCCAACGCATATGAACGAATGAACTAAAAAGCACAGTTGTTTTAGTAAATTGAAATGCTCTACATAGATTCTAATGTAGACTTTGTAGAGTCATCGTGTTTACTCTCCAGTTTGTCATTGGTCATGTCTCCCTTTACCCTTACTAATCTTACAGTCAGATGTTTTTAAAACGAATATATAGCATTTTTTTTCTTTTACATTCGCTTTGCTGCTGACCTACCTGACAGCAGAGAAGCAATGATGATTGTAAAGCTTAAAGTTACTGTCACCTTATACTACGTCTCGTGTAAACGGAGCATAGTTCTCGTCACTCACTCGACCTTGCCTACTAACGATACGCCACTCAAACTTAGACTCTCCAGCCTTTAGGTAGAGTGCTCTTTACCTCAGCGACTTCTCGTGATATGGGAAGTGACATCTGCTGTCTGTTTACATTTCTGGTCAAACGGTTTAGTTATTGAAGGATAGTCCTGTAAATAACGGTTCAGGGATTACTTTGAAAAGGAAATGAGGGTAGCCTTTGTCTATTTAAGCATTTTCTTCAAACAGATTGGTTGCTATAGTAACGGCCCTCATCCTATAGATAGACACTACTGTGTTATTTTATTCCGTGACTGTAGTGGAGTAGAATAGTAGTAATATCACGTAATATATACACAATACCAAAATACCAAAAAATAATTTTAAGTACCTACCTACTTACTGTACTTAGGTAGGTATACTTACCTAATCTACTATCTTGTGTAAAGTGGGCCTTATTTCGGTTATATTTAAAGTACATTATCAAACTAAGCTATATCTAATATTATCACTCGATTGATATGTTATTTTGTTGTATTGGATACAATACCTAATAGGTACCCTATCTATGAATAGAGAAATGTAGGATAGTCAATTCAAAGAGCTTCTGAAACCATAGAGTAGGCACTGAAGCCTTCTGTATTCTATAGCCTTACCTTTCGCGCGAAACGTGCCATTCAAAACAAACACGTGTTCGAAACTCTAGTTCATAAACGTGAGTTTATATAAGTTAATCAATGTGCCCTCCAAGCACATTGCAAAGGCTTCACTACCAGTCGCCAACAGAATGGAGGCCGTATGTAGGCGACCTAAATGACAGTTCTAGATAAGTGACAGCTATTGAAATATTGAAGTATCTGTCAGCTGTCAAATGCAGGATGCGGTGCAGTGCAGTTCTAACTTTATAAAGGACGTTAGATAATAAGTAGACCGTTGGGAAATAATACCGTACGCTATAAAAAGTTTTTGCTTTAGTCTAGGGGGGGTAAAAAGAAATCTTTTCGATTCAAAATATTTATTTAGGTACTATTTATTTTATTATTTATAGTATTTTCAGAAACGTGAAAAATCTAAGGCTGAATTTTTTACCTCCTAGGAAAATACACGATACGAGTTTAATATTCTAAAGTTACGAAAATACGATTTTGCGTTAAAAAAGACAGTAAATAACAGATGTATGAAAGAATGGGTTTTGCAGCGTGTAGGTACACTTCTGCGCTAATGAAGAATAACGGATATTTAAAAACTGTGTGATTGTACGACCGTATTATAACGGCCCGCGTTCGTTAAAAATCTTGGCCTAAAAAAATACTGCTCTATTCAAACCCAAGTCACAATTCTCCCGAAATTCAATGTAAAAGGAATAGCGAGCCTTTTAGGCTCTAATTTATTACAACAGGGATTCAACATTGCGCGAATCCGCTCCAAATTGGTACTTTGGGTACTTTGAATCCCTTTAAAAGCGGTAGTAATGACGGCCGTCATAAAATGGAGAAGCCATATTGTTACCCTGAAAAAAATAATTGGTTGGTGTAGGCTGAGGCTCACGATTGTTATCTCTCATGCAGAGAATCTCCTTAGATATTTTTGTCGCAATGTAAAAGAAGATTTGGAAAAAAGACTCGGAGGTTTTGAAAGAACCTTTTATGTCACCGACTCAAAATAAATTCGCTTAGAAAAAACCATCAACGGTTTCAAACACATTAGACGTGCGAATTCGCCGCTATTTTGCGACAGGTTTTATGAAACCGAGGCTTTTTGTAAATAAATGGAAGTCTGAGATTGGAATCGACACGACCTTTCCAAAGTTACAGTTGGTCTAATTGAAAACTTTTGTTGAAAGTACTTTCGGGTACCTACGTGAGGCTTGGCAGTTGGTATTGTGAGCTAAATAAATGATTCTCAGGACTTCCAAAGCATTTAGACAAATTAGCTTTCGCAAACGCCTTGACTTTTTCGTCTGGACCTATGTTACTCAATACAATAGGTACAAGATACATTTATTTGCCAAAATAAGTGTTACAATTTGGTCTTATGCTAAAGTCAGAGGCACTTTAAAACTTACTCACCCTTTTCAGGTATCGCAAAAATGTTATATTTGGGCGCTTAAACTTATATATAATAGTATTATTCTTTTTCAAAATATTCTTCAATTGAGTAGAGACATTTTTTGACTAGATATGATTTTAATCCTCTTATAAATTTAGTTATTTCTGTTTCATTTTGAATATCATTTGGTAGGTTGTTAAAGATTTAGAGTAACTCGAATCGAATACCATCTATGATGTTTCCAAGTAGATATATTAATTTATGGGCTAACCACGCCACGACGAGATGCCTAGGAGAATTCTCACCATCAGCATAGGCAGCTTGTAATGACCCACTCCTGGACATAAGCCTCCTCCGTCAAACGCTTGGAGAATCCTACGTAGTCGATATTTGTTACTGTTTCATGATTTGGCAGCTGGGTGGATTTGGATGAGACTTGAAAAGATATACAGTTCTTGATGAGGAATAATAAAGAGGGGACTTTTAACCTAGGTACCATACGAAGAGGCAGGCATAAATTAGTAGGTATAGTAGTTTGTCCCTCAGAAATATCTGAACCGATTTTGGGGTCGAATTGGAGGTAAGGGAATTTTTGCGTATAACAATACATGCAATCGTTGTTGCACCTAACTTCAAAGGGATAAAGATCCGTTGTGCGTACTTTAATAAGCTTACGGTTTGGTTTTGTTATGTCTTTCTAATGCCGTACAATGCCTCTTCCCATTCTACCCCACCGTTTGGCGTCACCACGCCGCATGTGGTCCCGTAATTAAATTACGATAATAAATTAAATAACTGAATTGTTAAACGTGGGGTTTCATCACTTTGCCGGCAATTTCAGAATATACCTATTTATGACAGCAATCTAACTAGTTAGAGACCTTTGACCTTGTGATTTTAGACACTGCCAGGAGAAAATTAAAGCAAGCGTTGACTCCTGAATCCCACGACTTTTAGATTCGTCGTCGTCGGGCGAAGAATCTACGTAACGGTTCTTAGAAAGTGTATAAGCTTCCATCGCAGCATAATTTTATCTTCAAATTTTGCAAATTCCAGAGAAGGAAGCAATATACCCTCGAAGAAATCTTATTAGACAAAGGTCAAATCCATACCAAAGTTGTTGTGACATCGCAAATTAGGGACTTATTAACACCCAACAAATCACGGGTCCGAAAAGCCCTGGCTTATCCTAACTGCGATCCAAGCTGAGGAAAATTATCGGGAGAGTAACTCGGAATTTGTAAATGCTTAGTTCTGCAGCCTGCCTCATTTCAGACAAAAGCTTCCGAGGGTCCTGTGTAGGTTAGGCGACACACGCGACCAGGCAGATTACTTACCAATTTTATTACAACTGTACCTATTTATTTAAGCTACTTTTCGTTAAAAGAAATACACAAGAACCATTTTTAACCGATTTCAAAAAAAAAGGAGCTTCTCAATTCAGTTGTATTTTTTTTATGTTTGTCACCTCAGATCTCCGTTATTTATGAACCGATTTCAAAAGTTCTTTTTTTATCTGAAAGGATGTGCTTCTAGATTGGTTCCATTTAATATTCATCAAAATCGGTTCAGTAGTTTGGCTTATAAATAGAAATAACTGGAAAAAAATATGCCATCCACGTGCACGAAATTGCGTATTTTGCTTTCCTGTGACTTTTTAGTGGTGCTTATGGTCACTAGAACATTCCCAGTGAACTGCCATCATCATCATCATCTGATGCTGAAGCTGGCAGTCGAATAAGTCGGGTTTTCTAGTTTTTTAAACTTATAAATTATAATCGAACAAAAATCATTACTTGGCGAGTACTTTTAAACACAGCAAAATTCTGCAACAGCAAAGCTAGGTTTCCTCCAATTCTCTGGATTTCGAAGACAGTAAATGGTCCTTCATCACTGTATTTCCTCTGTCGGCGAGATAAGGAAACGATCTTCTTTGGGAAGGATGTCAGGTTTCCGTCAGAACTAGATCTCATGGAAATTACCAGCTCGCGTCGCAATGTTAATTTCCACCAAGGATACCTACTTAGCTACACACATATTCAGCAGGGGTATGCCAATCAAAGTTAAACTGCAAAGTTTTAAATCATGGTCAGTTCATACTAACTCATAGTTATTCTGTGACTAAATAGTGACATTATGATGTCATTTGATGTGTTTTCGCGCATATTTTGCTGTCAAGTGTCTAAAAAGAATGATCACGTAGTACAAAATTGTACCACGTGACCTGAAGAAATTACACTGGGCAGTGAAATATAACTTGACAACAAAAGATTGGCATACGGGGGCAGTAACTACTTTTATGTTTATGAATCATAAGCCCAACAAGTTTTGTAATAGCGATAAGAACCGGAAGAAGAGGGGCCTCCACCAAGTGAACCGACATTGTCAGGATTGCAGAAAGCCGATGGATGGATAAGGGTCAAATCTTTCTTCTTCATATCCATACTAAGACCTATCTTTGGACATAAACTTCCACGGCTGACTGCGAGACTTCTTCAGGCAGTTTTCGTCGCAGAATCTTTAGTTCCACCTACAGAATTGTTCCACATTGATTGACCATTTATTGATCAAGAAAATACACGTCTTTTTCTTTTTTTTCTCCATATGTATTGACATAAAAGTCTCTTGTTTCAGGATGGAGACGTAATAGAACTTTGTCAAGTCAGCGACATTCGAGCAGGAGGAGTTCCCAAGGTAAGAAAATCTCATTAAAACAGTGCATTCCACATTAAACTTTAAACACTACTACTAAAAGCAGATTTTAAATAAAACTCGTCGGAAAACTGTCAGGAAATCGTATGGAATGGGAATTGAGTGGATCAATAAGGCACGCAGTTGTCGATACGTGCCAGATTATAAACTTTTGAGCTTTAAGTAAGTAGCTATACCTACTTTGCGGGGTTTTCATAATTAGTGAGGCCTGCTACGAGCAGATTTATTTAAAAAAAAATCATCATCTAGAACTGACTGCGGAGTGAGGTGCGGTTTCGATTCTTGGAGCCGGACAAATATTTGTTCCTGTAATCTAGTAACATTGTTATTGTGATTTATTTTATTTTATATTTAATTGTGTTAGTACCTATTGTCTGTTTTTTTTCTTTCTGCTTGTTTTGTGCTGTACCTAAATGTGATTGTGAACTAAATAAATAATTTATCTATCTATTGGGTGGGTGGGTCACTCGAATTTTCAAATACGTTCTGATATCCTCAAATCATAATTCTCGACTCAACGCTTCATATTGAATTTAATAATAAATAAATAAATATTGTGAGGTTAAAACGCTTCTAAGTAATCAACTTGGCACAGATATAATAATACCTAAAGCTACAGGCGAAAGCTACGAGTCAACTCAAACTCAATTTCCATACAATAAAGATACAAATATCACTTTGGAACGAGTGCCTTACGAAGCTTAATTTACGTAACATTTACGTAAAACCCGTGACGTTTATAAAGCTCTGCATAAACTGTGCACCCAACCTCAACCATTTACGTCAACACCAGCCCTTAGGTCACGCCTACGACAGACACTCTAAGCGGCAAGTGACGTCACGGACACCGTCATTTATCAGAAAAGTGTTTTCAAAGCAATTTTCAAAGCGTTTATTATTTCACGCGTTTGTAAGTCTTTTGTGCTAACCGAGACTGTTTTTTTGTGAGGATATAACCGGAATACAGGAATGCGAGCATCACTGCCTGGCGGCAGGAATAGGTAGGTGGTAGTACTTCCTCGGACGAGCTCTTTCACAAGAAGCTCTACTACTAGGTACTACCCAAAGGTCTTCTTCTTCTTCTCTTACATATGGCCTCTGTCCGTTATTTCGACAGACAATTTTGACAGTGTCAAGTGGCAAAATAAAATAGTGGCAGTTATTTTAAATAAGTTTAGTCAAGTCGAGTCATACGCAAGTTCAAATTCGCGAGGCTTGTTTTTGCTAGTTTTTTGTTTCACTTGTATAATGAGTTAAAACTTTTTGCTGAAGATAATTTCAATCTTTTTCTATGCAGGATTCAAAACTAAGCACCAATTTATACAACAAACATGGCGAAAGTCTTGAAGATAAGTCACTGACGATATGCAGTGGGACGGACTACATAAACATCAACTATCAGCATGTCGTGTGCCCTGATGCTGCCACTGCTAAGGTCAGTTCATCTACTATATGGAATACTATCAATAACCCAGGAGATACCAATAAACCCAGCGTAGGTATAGTTTACAACGGATCTTTGTCCTTCTAAGGTATGTGCGTGGAACCCATTTTTGGTCGAATTGTGGGTAAGCGAATTTTTCCGCACAACAGTACATGCGCAATCGTTTGTTACCTAACTTCAGAGGGATAAAGATCCGTTGTGAATGTTGTGATTACTATAGGTACTAACGTCAGAATATTTACACCGTGTTTTGTTTTTTGTATTGTCAAGCGGTTTCAAATTCGATTGAAAGAAACAAAACACAGCGTAATTCTACACTTACCATCTACGCTTACTTATTGGATTCATTCGTAGAACGTTTTTGAGTCTAGAACCACTCGAAAAGTTTGAAGAACTCGAAATGTTTTAGACAAAACTCATCCCAAATAAAATATTCAATCTTTAAATACCCAAGGTGTGGTTACAAGGACTGCGTCAGATCACACACAACGTGAAGGCCAACAACGTGTGTCCGATGACGTGTCTCAAGAAGCAGTAAGTTCTTTACTGTCTATGGCATGTGCATACGCATGGCTTTTGATCTATGAGCTTTTATGTGCTTTTTTAGGAACGCATGGTTGTTATTATTGTCGGGGCTAATAATTTTTGTCATTGAAATTGATCTATAAATTATGCTATAAGAGGATTCGGAAGAGGTTATTTTGGTAAATGATATCTATTTTGAAATGGAAGATATGCGTAATTTCAACCGTTTTTAACTATCTGAATAGGGTACCTACAATTATAAGTATTTAAGCGTTTTAATTGAATTGTAAAAGATTTTTAACACATGTAGATAACGCCGAATTTCTTCTGCCTTTAAACTTATTTTTATATTGTTATTTATTTTAAGAACAATTTCCTACTATTTATAGTAGTATGTTTTCCTCAATAACAAGCGATCGAATACCCTTGCTTCTGAGATTTAATACCTACGCTTTGCAATGCTTCTTCTTACGTGTTAATGTTTTAGACAACAACTTCAAACTAGGGACGCAATGCTGATGCATGCTACTAACTTAGTTCATACTGGATCCTATTTGTAGATATTTCCACTATCTAAAAGCTGAGATTATAGAGAGCTATATTTTGGAGCTAATGGACTGGGCAAGTTCTTTCCCACCACTCCATTAGATGACAAGACCAACATGACAGTCGATGTGGTCTTGATGTTACTTTATTTCACACTTTCAAACACATTCGGGTTACGTGTTTTCCTTGTGAACTCAAGTTGATCAATAGAATCTCACTTGAGATGTCTCGAAAACTTGTAAATGGTACCTAAATATTATTGGCGCAGTTAACAACCCAAAAGGCATGCGGATGTATTCATACCGCCCATTAAGTGTCATAAACGCCGTTTCGTTTTGACAGTGACATTTGTGTTGACAAGTCTAGGTGCACGAGTCTATGCTGCATGTTTATTGGTCCGTCCGTATGCTTTTTGCCAAAGGTTTGGAAGGAGTGTTTGCGGGGCATCACTCACAACAACAAAATCAACAACGTCTGTGTGAGAACCAACCTTATGAAACAGTACGTAGAGTTTAATTTTAGTTTGCTTTCTGCTGTCTTGTAGAATGTTATTTTTATCTTTCTTTATTAATCATACATATTTTAATATTGATTTAGTAGTAGCTATAAAATTTTAGTAAAGCCAGTATTCGTTGTTGAATGTATAGGATAATGTGCAAGTCGTATATCGTAGCTACAGCTATCTCACATCCTAGTTGTAAGCTAAGTATAGTTGGTGTGGTTTCAAAATTAAGCTTTCTGATGTCTGTATTTGCATTTACTGCTTATGCACTGTTCCGGATTCAAGCAGAGATATTGTGGCAGTATTGTAATGAGTATTTCTACTCAAATCTCCGTTTGAGTAGGTAACTATTTTTTTTTTGTCAGAATACGAACATAACAACGAATTGGGGCCACCAACATAATTCAAAACACATTTAGAAACTCACCTCTGCCTAACAATATTAACTGAAGATTATTCAAAACCAATTAGTCACAAAGTCAAAACCTTTTCATTACAAATTGCTGTATTATTTTAACGATTATGTAAATTTTCAAAATGTCCTTGTGGTGTACAAAGAGTTGTCTATCTCCACAAGCAAATAAGTTATTCATATTTTCGCAAACTTCCGAAATATCTCCACATTATTCGTGTGCTTGTTTCACATCACAGAACTTATTTAATATCAACGTAACATGACGAAAGTAAATCTCGCCACAGATTGTGTAAGTTTAACCTACAGTTCTTCGTGATCTGGCACATCTGAGATACACAAGACTGAGGTTCACACAAACTTTATCAGTTGTAATCTTACAACTGATAAAGTTTGTGTGAATGCATCTGCATGGACGTTCTTCTCTATAATAATTTTTTTCTCTGGTCTAAGGACAGCCCTACATACAAACCTACAGTATTTTTCTACGATGTGCCAGAGCCAATACCGGTGACTGTACTACTGGCTCGTTGCCAAAAGGCTTTGTTTACTTGACAGAAATATTGCGTGGAAATCTGTTGCTGAAGGTAGCTCGGGAGATAAATTTTGAAGCACGGGTCAATTTACGAGCGTGGGGTGCCAGGGTCCCTGTCTATAATCTATCTATTCTGTGTCCCTAAAATGATGGTCAGAAAAAATTTCAACGTATGAAATCATTTCCTTCTTCCAACTGGCTGAAGTTCTATAATTATTTTGTGCTATAGCCAAAAAGCTGAAACACAATCATAAAACTGATCTCACCTAGGTAGTACTGGGTAATTTTGAACACAGAACTCATTGTCTCGATGATAAAATTATCTAGGTACGTTACGCACAACAGATCTTTAGCCCTCTGATGTTAGGTGCATCATTGCACATGTACTGTTGAGCGGAAAAATTCGGTTACCTCCAATTCGACCCAATAATCGATTCTGCGCAGATAGTTCAGAGGGAAAAAGATCCGTTGTGACTATTGACTATCAAATACAACAGTACCTACACTATTTCCATTTAAAAAAAAATCCACAACACAAAGTCCTCGCATTTACAACCAGTAAACTGTAGTTAGGTAAGTAACAGTTACTGTTTGCTGAAATATTTCCAGTTCACTCGGTAAATACGCGAGAATAGCCTGAAAAGCGGTTTCAGCAAACTCCGCAAGATAAACAACCCTTCATACTGAGCAAACACCGTGAAATTCCGAGAGCTGCGACCAGCGAGGCTGTACCGTCCGTGCTCAAAGTCAAATTGAAAAGCCACATCAAATTCTGTAAAAACACAACTGTCAATATCAAAATTCTGGAATCCAAGTAATTTCCACTCATGTCCGTGGCCCTTTTGGCTCAGTCATGATAGATGTTTAGTTAATTTTATTCTCGGGTCTTGGAACAAAGCCTTATGTCTCATTGTAAGTCGGTTTTTACTGGGTCACAGCCTTTTATTTTTTAAGTTTGCTTAAAAGATAAAGCCAGTTTTTAACACCAAACGACACACACGAAGCTTACTGCAAAATTCACACCGTACTCTACAAGAATTTATTTATTTTCAGTCAGACTGACTTATATTTTGTTGATTCGCGAAAAATGTATCGTAATTTTTGTATGGAGAAAAATATTTTTTGACTAGTTAGCAAGTGAATCGAAAACTTTCGGCGAATTAATAAAATATACCTCAGACTAGCTAGGCTCATATGCGAACTGCGAATTAAAATCTGTCTCGTAACTTTACGGGCGTAAATATAACGGAGGTCGCTTTTCATATGACCTAAGCTAGGCAACAGCCCGTAGGCTACCCAGGTCAGTACCTAATAAAATAGCAATCGGTTTTCGGTGTCCTAGTTTACTCAGCGACTGCTAGATAACCTGCGGCATAGTCTAGTTTGCAATTCCCGCTGGATCAACACGCCATCCGATGCTAATAAGAGTCTAAATTACTATGCTGTTCCTTTAAGAAATCTGTTGAAAATAGTTGGATGGAAAGGGTACCATTACTTAGTGTTTTGAACCTTTATTTTGCAGTGCAGTCTAATAATAGTCTGACTGTCAGTGGGTTTTGTATCTGGGGTCTACATACAAGATTTGGTCTAAGGACCGCCGGAAAGATCGGTGATTTCTAAGGACCGCCAAAGAGTGGAACTCTTTGCCGGTCCTCATGATTAATGTTTAGGCAAAGCTCTTGGAGTGCAGCAGCAACTGAAATAATAGGTATATCTATTCTATGGCAACATGTAGGTACATTATATTGCAAGCGAAATAACTAGGTTACGTCACCTCAATTCGCTTAGGTAAAGCTACATTCAATAGACAGTAGATAAAGTGAATGAGAATATCATGTATAGCAAATTATTCATCACACGACAAAAAGAATCAAACAAACATGTAATGCAAAACGGATGAACTTTGCAGTATTTTCGCGGCAGTTACGTCGTAGCTGGAGGCCATCGGGCCATTACCCACCTTTTAGCGAGTTCTCTTTATTTAGGGGTGGCATAATATAATACTATTATGAAGTGACATCTCTAATCCCTAATGTAACATAATTTGTAGACCTACCTACTCTTAAAATTACGAGAACCTTTTCAAATGAACTTAGGGACCGGAGATTTTTATACAAAATGTTTCAATAGGTACCTAGGTACTTTAGGTAGGTGTAAAATCACTGATAAGTACGTAGGTAGGTACTGCAGAAAACTACGTCAGACACTACCAGCCTAACAGTTTACTAATCAATTTGCATAATTAACACCAACGAGCGAAATTAATTTATGTTGCCGTTTTTGAAGGATTCAATTAACGCCTACCTACTAAATGTTACCACAAGTTGATTGCTAGCAAGCTGCTTATAACCTGCTTTACCATACAAATACAAAAAAAAGCAAAAAAAATCTATGGTCTGCGTATTTCTAACTTGCGTTCACGTTTCAAATAACTCGCTTGAGTCTTCGCTTGGTAAGTGTAGTAGTGCAAAGGGAAGCTATCATAACAAAAATATTGTAAACCAAACGGCAGTCTCTACAACCAATAAAATACAAAAAAAACACGCTTATAATTGACGTACTTACCTGAATGTTGGCTCCTGCTGAACCACTAGGTTTAACTGCGTAGAACGCATCCTATCCTACTAATAAAATAAGTAAATGTGAAAGTTTAGATGTTTGTGTTTTAATCACGCTACTACTGGTCCGATTTGGATGAAACTGGATTAACACATATGCTACTTTTTATATCGGAAAATCAACAGGATCATAACGTGGACGATGTCGCGGGTGGAAGCTATTTTTCTATAAAACAAATCGTTCTAAGGTACTAACCGCGTTCACGTGGTTCAATCATGGGTCAACTTGTCTCCTAATGCAATTTTATTATGCTTAATCCAGACTCCAGAGTCTGAGCCAAGAGAAGGGTAACAATAAAGCGAGATAGAGCAAACGAAGCTGTTTCATAAACTCCACTAATCACATCCCTTCCTTCCAGTTGGATGCGGCTATGCTTTCTCACAGACCCTCGAGGGAAGGTCCCCGTGAAGGTCGTGGCTAGGACCTTCGCGTCGGGCAAGACTGAGAAGCTGGTCTACCAGTGCCTGTCAGAACTAGGCCTGCCTTCGGGGAAGAATGAGGCGATGGAGAAGGAGGCGTTTACGTTTGACAAATTCTACGCGCTGTATCATAAGATCTGCCCGAGGAATGATATAGAAGAGCTGTTCAGATCCATGTAAGTGTATCTCTTAAAATCTTAGAGCTTCGTAGACATTCCGTTAGATTGTGCAAAATCTGTCTAGGAATTAGGTACTACACAACAGCACGAAAGACATGTGATGCGGCAGCGCTGATATTGCCTCGCAGAAGGTATATGCAAAGATAGTGGATACTTTAACAATTTTTTCTCGTGGTCCCATGAACTGGGCAACTGCTAACCGTTTATGACTCTCTGCTATTGAAGATCTTATGGAGACTTTCCATGTTCCAGCACCCAAGGCAAGTCTGACCGTATAACCCTGGAACAGTTCGTGAACTTCATGAATGACAAGCAGCGCGACCCTCGCCTGAACGAGATCCTGTACCCGCTGTACGAGGACAAGCGAGCTGCGGAGATCATCACCACCTACGAGCAGGATGAAGAGGCTAGGAATGCTAGTGAGTTCAAAAACATAGATTTGATGCTACCTGAGCAAGTGCAATGGTGCGTGTCTGAATCTGAGTCATGGACATCCGAAAACTCTCCGTTTAGTTAGTCAGCAGTTAGAGTCCAATTTGTTAGGAGCACCGTAGTATCAGAAACTGCCTCCTCGCAGTAAGCATTAAAGCATTTGATGCTGTAAATACTGTCTTCGGTCTTCACGGCGGGTAATTGAAAGTCTATGAGTTACAGTACCTAACGACTGAGCAACACAACAAGCCATGCATCGAAATTTATAGTTCGATGGCCTTATTTGCCAACATGGCAGTAGAAATTACTTCAAGATAAATCCCTTTTTCCTCCAGAATGCATGACAAAAGACGGTCTGATCCGCTACCTGATGTCAGACGAGAATGCACCAGTATTCCTGGACCGACTGGACCAGTACATGGAGATGGACCAGCCCCTAGCTCACTACTACATCAACTCATCACATAACACGTACCTATCAGGTCGTCAGTTCGGAGGGAAGAGTTCCGTGGAGATGTACCGGCAGGTGCTTTTAGCTGGATGCAGGTATGAACATGAACAGTAGACATGACCTCCCCCATAGTTCTTCCTCCAGAAATAACGATTGTGGGCGTTTGCCAAACACTATCTTTTGTGATATTCAGTGTATTCAATCTATTTTTAAAGCTTTTCTAGTGTTTCTACTTCTTGTGTAGGTACATGGCATTATTTCAGTTAGGTATCAGGTGCTGCATAAAGGCCTCACGTGCTTTCTTCCTGTTCTACTTTTGACTTAACTATGGTGCAATGCAATGGCTGGATCTTTCAACTAACAATTTAGCTGGTTTCAGCATAATTTTCACAGATACTGGATCATATATTTCACTCTCATGTACTAAAAATTGTTCTTCACCCCTTAGATGCGTAGAACTGGACTGCTGGGACGGCAAAGGGGAAGACGAGGAACCGATAATAACGCACGGCATGGCGATGTGTACCGACATTCTATTCAAAGACGTCATTTACGCACTTCGAGACACTGCTTTTGTGACGTCAGACTGCCCCGTGATCCTGTCGTTTGAGAACCACTGCTGTAAGGCGCAGCAGTACAAACTGGCGAAGTACTGTGATGATATTCTGGGAGATTTGCTACTGACGCAACAGCTGCCTGAACATCCGGTGAGTTTTAACCTTCCCGCCGGTGCTGATTGCCCATTTTCTGCAAATCTGTGCAGAGCCCAGATTAGCGCTTGAGCATAAATGCGAATATGGACCTAAGTAGATGACCCCACACTGAAAAAAAAAGCTAAAAGGTCGAAAAAGCTTTCCAGGTGATCTAAAGTGTCAGTCAAAATTTTATGAAAAGTCTAAACTTTTTGGACTTGATAAATAAAGTACTTATATATCTTTCTAATGTAACTTGACTCTGGACCTTCTAGTTGGAGCCAGGAGTGCCCCTCCCGCCACCATCAGCTCTGAAGCGCAAGATCCTCATCAAGAACAAGCGGCTGAAGCCCGAGGTGGAGCGCCAGGAGCTGGAGCTGTTCCGTCAGGGGCAGTTCGTTATAGAAGATGAAGTTAAAGAAGACGCTACAGCAGTTGCTATTCCGGATAAGAAGGTACAGCACATGTTACAGCTGCAGCATTGGACATGAATGGCAGTGGCTACCACTTAACATCAGTTGAGCCATCGCGGCATCGACTTGACTGTGTTTGGGGATCACAGTTTTATTATTTCATAATATGAGTTTCGTTGTCCCAGCCCGAAGAGATAGTGGCGGAGGCCGCCACCGCTGGAGACGACGCTCCGCCCCCGGTGGCGTACACCGGCTCCACCACCAACGTGCATCCCTGGCTCTCCTCCATGGTCAACTACGCGCAGCCCATCAAGTTCCAGGGCTTCGAGGAGGCTGAGAGTGAGTGGATACATACCCTCGTAATAATAACTGAAATTAATTAGGAAAACAAACTTCAATTTGACTACCTACCTTCCGGCTTCGTGGATGGACCGATTTTGATGATTCCCCCCCCCCTCTCCCCTACACACACAAAGCTATAGGTCTAGAGCCAGGGTTTGTCAGGAACAACCCCCTCTCAAAGCAAAATCCGCCACTAAACTGCAGTTTCTCAACATTGTTCTCCTTTCAGAGAAAAACATCTACCACAACATGTCCTCATTCGCGGAGACAACTGGAATGAATTACCTGAAACAGCAGGCCATTGACTTTGTCAACTACAACAAGCGGCAGATGTCCAGGATCTACCCGAAGGGCACCAGAGCTGATTCTTCAAACTACATGCCACAGGTAACCAACCAAACCATAATCACAGAAAAAATCTTACGTAGCCATAACCTTTCTTGAATAGGGGTGTCTGCCAAGGTTCTATCTTTGGTCCAATTTTATTAATCATTTATAAATGCACATTACAAGCCTACACTTGATTTGGCCTTTCAACTTGCATAAAAGACGATCGATCGAGACAGATCTTTGACACTCTATGAAAACCGTCTCCATTTATATTTGAGCAGACTTCATACGGTTCTTACCCTCGAATTTATGAGCGATGTAGAAGTTCTTCAGGCTGATTCAGGCGCTAAGGGAACTTCTGTTTATAAATTCGGAGGTTAGGATCCACGATTTTAATTTTGTTAACCTACTCCCCAGGTGTTCTGGAACGCAGGCTGCCAGATGGTGTCCCTAAACTTCCAAACGTCAGACCTGCCGATGCAGCTGAACCAGGGCAAGTTCGAGTACAACGGCAACTGCGGCTACCTCCTCAAGCCTGACTTCATGCGCCGAGCTGACCGGTCCTTCGACCCCTTCGCCGACGCGCCGGTAGATGGCGTCATCGCTGCCCAGTGCTCGGTGCAGGTGAGACCTTTTCATCATCTCCAACTGATAGACAAAAACAATCTCGAAGATTCCCAGTTCTCGAATCATAAAAACATCGAATAAACCAGTAACAGCACTAGCGGATCTAGGGGGCTAGGGGGTTCAAACCTCCCCCCACCTAAAAGCTCTATTAGTGAGGGAAAATCCTAAATAGCTGGGAGAAACCCCCCCCCCCCCTCCCCTCCCACTTGAAATCCTGGATCTGCCATTGAGTAACACTGTTCCACCTCAGTTCTTCGTGCTTGGGAAGCTGTCATCACCAGCTTCAGTATTATACCACAGCATTACAACTCCTCCTTCCTCCAGGTGATAGCCGGCCAGTTCTTATCAGATAAGAAAGTGGGCACGTACGTGGAAGTAGACATGTATGGGTTGCCCACCGACACCATCCGCAAGGAGTTCCGCACGAGGATGGTGCCGGCTAATGGACTGAACCCCGTTTACAATGAAGAGCCATTCCTCTTCCGGAAGGTCAGTAACTCACTGTAACTCACAAGCCACAAGATAAACTTGAATTGATTTGGAAACTCGAGTCGTTTGCTACAAGATTGCGCGTCCATTTCAGCGAGGCATTATTTTAAATTTCAACACCTGGATTAGTCACTTGAGTTGAGATGAATATTTTTCGAATATTGGGTTCTTGAACTGCCTGCTTTCTTGTTTTCCTTCACTGTTTCGAAGCACAAACAATTCCAAAAGTGAGGTTCATCACAATATCTGTGTTGAGTTGATTGATATCTGCTTCGTCCATTTTACGAGTAGGTGCAAATAAAACACCAGCTGAATTGTGAGGATTTGTAATCAGCTCATTCATAAATAAATGTTTTATTCTGTAAAATCACATGTGAGATTCATTTAGCCAAAGCCTAGCCTGGAACGGCTTGGTTCCTATAATTTTTTTGTATGATCCTTCTTAAAGAAATCATTTTTCGGTCCAGGTGGTGCTCCCAGACCTGGCTGTCCTCCGTTTCGGCGTATACGACGAGAGCGGCAAACTCCTCGGCCAGAGGATCCTGCCGCTGGACGGGTTGCAGGCCGGCTACCGGCACATCTCCCTCAGAACCGAGGCCAACTTCCCCATGTCGCTGCCCATGCTGTTCTGCAATATCGAGCTCAAGATCTACGTGCCTGATGGCTTCGAAGGTCAGACTAGCTATTAGGACAAAATCACTAGGATCATTTAGAATCGTCTTATATAACTAGGTGATTCTAGGTGCCAGTTCCACGCGACCAGAGACAACAAGAATGGGCAATAAACTACGGCCTGCTTCCTAGTGTAACACGTACAAGCTAACCTGTTACATTTGTATCGCAGACTTCATGGCTGCCCTGTCGGACCCACGCGCCTTCATGGGGGCTGCCAAGGAGAGGACGGACAACATGAACAAGCTCGGCATCGAGGAGAGCGGGAACGAGAAGAAGGTGCAGATCGAGGAGAAGAAAGAAGGTAAATAGCTTCTACACATACAATTTACATACAATCTGGGCTTACAGAAGAAACAAAGCGCCCAAACGTAACAACTTCTATTAACAACTAGGTAGTATGTAGGTACAGTCAAAGACACGTCCACCTATACTGTTTACACTTTGAACTATTAGAAGTTGAACGTTGCAAATCGTGCGAGAGGGACGACAGTGTATTTGAGTAGGACGGCTGCTCTATTGACGCCTATTGCGCTCCCGCCAAACGATTCTCTGCATTGTATGTAGCGTAGTTATGCTTGTATTGGGTGTATAACCTGACCTGTGACCGTGTGTACAATATAACAAAACAGTAAAAATACAAACAGGCATATTTCTAAGCTAAAATTATAAATACATAGAATTCTTGATAGCAAGAAGTTTAGATAGATAGAACAAACCAGTATTTCCTCCAATATTATTTAGCTTTCTCCAAATTATATTATTTTTAATGGGCAGTCGGCGCCATGTCGACAGTAAATCATCTCGGCGCATTATAAAATTGAATGCGAGATTTCGCCGACACACCTTGCCTTGCTGCCCCGAATAGATGCAGATATAAGCAAATGTTTATATGTATAAAGGTATTTTTGGAAGTTTCTGGTGGTGGAACAAGTCAGGAGCTTTTGTACAAATTGATATCAAGTACCTATCAAAGTGAAAATAGACGCTAATAATTTAACCCATGTCCAGAGGGGTGATTACGAGTTGACAATGTAAAAACCGGTGTCAAACGTCTGACGCCGAGCACACCGGTGTGCGCTGCTTGGTATGGAGACACTGAGTGGAAGCTTGACGAAACCAAGCTTCTCAAAAAATCCGCTCAGTGTTTCCATACCAAGCAGCGCACACCGGTGTGCTCGGCGTCACACCGTCACACCGGCGTCGTCGGTATTGCACACTGTAAACTCGTACTCGCCCCTCAGATACTTCCGAGGGACAAAGATCCGTTGTGAGTACCGAACCTACTTTTTTTTATGAACAACTAGCAGTTACCTGCGACTTCGTACGCGTCTACAGTTTCCGTGTACATTATATTATCTGTGCGTGTACCGATACTTTGAGAAACTTGACATTACACCGACTCGTACCTACTGGAATGTCAAACGCTAGTTGTTAGACCAAAGAGGTAGTACTACGCCCTGTCAAACTGACGTGACATGACATGACAATGAAATCCTCTTGCCAATTGGCGCTGCTAATCCTTTTCGTTCATTTTATCCTGTAGATCCTGTTAATTTTTCGAGATAAAAAGTAGCCTATGTGTCAATCCAGGTTACGAACTATATATATGCCAAGTTTCATCCAAGTTGGTTCAGTAGTTTAGACGTGATTGAAACACAAACATCCAAACATCTAAACTTTCGCATTTATAATATTAGTAGGATAAATAAATATTCATGGACTTTACACACAACGCCATCTAGTTCCAAACTAAGCAAAGCTTATATGGGAACTAGATGACACTACAATAAATCTTAAATTTGTTTCTCAATCCGCCTCAGCCTATGACATGGGCCGCGAGTTTCCCTAATTCGCTATTAGTATCTTGGATTGCGACGCTCGGCTCCAGGGATTCATTAGCTTTCCAGTGTCCCGGCCGAAGTCAGTTGTGCAGTTTGTGCTAGAGTTTATTCAGCTCGTTATGGATCAACCTTCAAATCGGATCTGTCTCGGTATTTATTTTTATTAAGTACCTAGAATTTTCATAAAGACTGTCGCGTCTTCGCCTTTGTAAACTAGATCTCTACTATCGAATGATTTGTTTACTCGATTTATTGCTTTAGGTTAGGCAAATGTAAATACCTACTTACGAATTATTTATTACTAGCAGTTACCCGCGACTTCGTACGCGTCTACAGTTTCCGTGTAAATTATATTATCTGTGCGTGTACCGAGCGGATACTTCTTTGAGAAACTTGACATTACACCTCATTACACCGCACTCGTACTGAAATGTCAAACGCTAGTCGTTAGACCAAAGAGGTCCTACGCCCTGTCAAACTGACGTGACATGACATGACAATAAAATCCTCTTGCCAATTGGCGCTGCTAATCCTTTTCGTTCATTTTATCCTGTAGATCCTGTTAATTATTCGGGATAAAAAGTAGCCTATATGTCAATCCAGGTTACGAACTATATATATGCCAAGTTTCATCCATGTTGGTTCAGTAGTTTAGACGTGATTGAAACACAAACATCCAAACATCTAAACATCCAAACATCTAAACATCCAAACATCTAAACTTTCGCATTTATAATATTAGTAGGATAGGATTATTATATTTAGCCTTCTGTGTCCCACTGCTGAGCAAAGGCCTCCCCCCATTCTCTCCACACACTCCGATCCTGGGCTATACTTTGCTAGTCTGACAATAACGGTGAAGCTCGTCGCGCCATCTTCTTTTTGGTCTGCCGCGTCGCCTTCTTGCTGGGTCAGGATGCCATTCAGTGGCAGTCCTTGCCCACAGCTCACCTGGCATACGGCAGACATGACCAGCCCAATCCCACTTCAGCTTAGCGGCTTTCAAAGCTACGTCTGCGAGCGCAGTTCGGTGTTGCGGATTCTATCCATTAACTTGACACCTAGGATACTGCGCTCCATCGCACGTTGGCAAACCTTCATTTTGGACTTCTGAAGTTGCGTCAATGACCAAGTTTGCGCACCATAGGTTAAGACGGGAAGAATGCATGTATCCATTAGTTTGCGTTTTAAGGATAGTGGAAAATCTGGATCTTTCATTAAGTCTCCCATAGCCCAATAGCTTCTCCAAGCATTTTCGGTTCGCTGAGCGATTTCCTTATCTTGCCTGGAATCGAAGGAAACTATTTGGCCAAGTTAGATATAATCTTCTTACGAATACTTACTATGCTTTTTTTTAAATCAGTTTTAATCAGTAGTACCTATTGAATACGGGCGAGAAGCTTTTCATCCGTCACGTAGGATGCAGAGTGACTAAGTAGGTATGTCTAAATATTTGAAAGTGTTCTTGACAACTCCCGACATCCTTAACAACCTTTTTCCCTCCCAAAAACATGGTCTCAGAGTGATGGGCGCACTGCAATAAATCACAAGACACGTCCTTATTGGACATGCTCAGTGAGGCAATGCATTATAGGCAGAGGTAACCACTTAACATCAGGAGGGCTATCAGCTTGTTCCATCATTTAGTTGTATAAAAAACACTCCATCCAATCACAGCTTCGAGCTTTTAGAAAAATAATGGCTCACTTTACAAATTCTTGAGACAAGTTCCTATCCACAGAGCCTCTGGTGTTCGAGCCCATCACAGTAGAGTCTCTTCGACAAGAGAAAGGCTTCGTGAAGACAGGCCGCAAGCAGCAGAAGGAACTGGAAACTATGAAGAAGCGGCAGGCGAAGGAGCGAGCGGCGCTGCAGAAGTCGCAGTGCTCTTCTCTGGAGAAAATGGTCAAGGGGAAGAAGTAAGTTAACAGATCTCGGAGTCTTGTGAGTTTGTGAGGCTCGAGGCAATATCAAAAAAGTGTGTCAAGTCGTTCTCAAGTAGATGGGATGAACGGTCATGAGATCATTGTACGCAATACCTATACTGTGCTCATAATGTCATGAGCTGGTGAAGGATATGGAGTATAATCGAAACTGCGTTCAGACATGGACTTCCTGCGGTTGAAATAATGATGACGAAGATGCCTCAAATTGCAGTAATTATGTAGGTGGTAGGCATGAATAAGTACGTTCTTGTACGTCTGATAATTAGATGATGGAGCTCAGAACAGAAAAAACCAAGGGCGGGAAGGGTGATTCCACATAGAGAATAACGGCAGGTAGGTAGATGATTATCATAATGTTCCTACCTTTATTCAACGGAAGGTGAAGTCAGCACCACTAGCGGATCCAGGGGTGGGAGCTAGGGAACTTAAGCCCCCCCCCCAAAAGCTCCAGGTCTACCCAAGGGACCAGGTAAAACACTGAGCAGCTACGTCAAGTCCCTCTCCGAAATCCTGATCCGCTCTGATCAGCATAAAATGTCTTCTCCTTTCCAATAAGTATCTTCTATCAGTCATCATCTCAGTGTTCAGTCTTCGATGTGGCAAATTCCAGCAAGGAGCAGCTGAGCACCGACCCGGCGTTCCGCAAAGCCGTTGCGGAGCAGTCTGCGGCGTGGAGCGAGCTGGTGAGCAAGCACCGCGCCGAGGCGTGGGCGGGCGCGCGCTCGCGCCTGCACGAGCAGCGCGACCTGCTCAACAAGATGATGGAGGCCACGCAGCAAGCGCAGCTCAAGCAGCTCGAGGCCAAGCACGAGAGGTAACATTCTAACCAGATGTAGCTTCCAGCTGAAAGACCAACTGCAATCGCACGAGTAAGGTTGATTTATATCTACACCGCGTGGAACTGGCACCTAGAATCACCTAGTTATATAAGACGATTCTAAATGATCCTTGTGATTTTATTGAATACAGAAATTTTGACTTTGACTACAGACATTGAGCGTGTCAGACACGTGCCGTGGCAGAAAAAATAATGTTATTCTATATAGTGTCTGTCAGCGTCTGCGCGGTCGTGTTACGATAGATATAAATACGTTAAGACATACTGTATTTATTATTATTATTTTGTCTGCCACGGCACGTGTCTGACACGCTCAATGTCTGTAGATTGAGCCTAAATGCGGAAACGGGAGTCCTATCAATATTAATATCAATATCTGTAGATATAAATCAACCTGGGACTCGCTCAAGGTGATGAAGCCGGCGCATCATGTCGTAAGGCTAATAGAAACTTACCAAGTGTTTTGTCTAACTAAACTTTAGATTACATTCAAATTTATTTTTAAATGTTGCATACGCTTCCAGGGAACTGAAAGAAATGAACGCGCGCCAGACAAAGATCTCTCTGGAGACCAGCAAGGAAGTAGCCAATGATAAGACCCTGAAGACGAAGCAGGAGAAGGACCGACGGCTTCGGGAGAAAAAACAGAATAACACTAAGAAATTCATGGACGAGCGCAAGGTCGGCAAATCTACATTATATTTACTTATAGATTTTCATAGTCAACTGATCCGTGTTTCCAAGGATTCTGTAAATACAGGAGGCCTCAATTTTGGACCCTTTAGGATGCAAATTTCGAAAATTCGTTTTTCAGTGTGTTCGTATTGAAAGGAACACAACCTCCAAATTTCAAGTCTCTAAGAGTAGTGGGTTAGGCTGTGCGTTGTTCAGCAAACAGTCAGGACTTTTATATATTTGAAAACCATTTTTATTTCTACACCATAATCTTGTGATTGCCTTCCAGACCCAGACCATCAAGCAAAACCGCGAGAAGGAAAAGCTGAAGGTGTCCCACGACAAGCAGATGGAAGAACTCTCCAAGGATATTGATAACGTAATTATACCAACTAATATTTAAGGTGTTTCCAGCCAACGATAAAACAAAAAAAAAGATTTTTCCACATTTTCTGTGTGTTAAACTTTATTCAACGGTGTTTTGAGTCAAATGTATTACATATAATTTATCTTTATTTACTATACTCACGTTAATATATTTATTATAATACTTTATTTTAATGTACATAATTTATTATCCAAAGATATTGTTATAATTTATTTTAAATTACTGACATAAATAAATAGTTTATTTACTAAAACACCAGTTAGAAACAAAACATAGGTAGCAACAAAGGTAGGTACAAATAAATCTTACATAGGTTTACCGGCGAAGGCCAAACTAAGCGTTGAGCTTGTATTTTGGACTTCTAGAGTACATAATTTAATATTTATTGCAATAATAACAATTGAATTACTTCCAGCTGATCGAGATGTACAAGATGGAAGAGTCCGAATTCGAAATGACAACAAAATCGGAGTTCTTTGCATGAAAGTACCCCGACATTGCTCCACTGCTGGAGCAATTGACTTGACAAGTGAGTGATAGTGATCTCCTAGCTTAAAGTATCGTTTAAGTGAAGCCAGTCAAAGATAAGCTTAGGATAATGTTACATTGTTAAAAAAATCGGTAACATTGTGAGTGAAACTTCACTATTCAAAGAACATAATTTTCATTTAGATAAATAGACTAATATTTTTAAATTGTTATAATAAATAACTTCTTTTTATATTAAAATTTAGTAATAATTTTATATCAAGTAGAATTTTTGATTTACTAGAATTATACTTATAATAAAGTTGATCGTTGTAATGCTATTTCATCCACACATTTAAATCAGACATCCAAAGTTATTATGAATACATTTTATGCGAGTGTCTTTTTAGCCTGTTAAAAGCTTAATCTTTGACTGGCACTAGTACAATTAAGTCTCACTGTTTATTGTTTCTTGACAGACATGAGACACTAATACCAAATTGTATAGTAAATTAATAGTAAATTGATATGATATTAGCAGAAGCAGTATAGTCGGTATTTAGAAAGTTAGAAATACTTCCATACATAGACGTCAAGAAATATTTTAAACGTGCTGATGACGTAGTATAAAAAGTACTTGTTTAAGGTAATGGGATATTTTATTATAGTATGTAGTTAAGATTAATAATAAATATGAATTATTTCATATTATGTAATCATTCAAAATTGGATGTTAATGTTGTAATAAATTGTAATTGTTTTATCGGTGGGGGCTACATAAAATTAACCAGAATTTCGGATATATTATATAAATTAACTAAATAATTATAAGTAGTAATGTAGTTTTATCTAAATAGGTATGTTTACTAATTGTTCATTCAGTAACTTTTACTCTACTGAAATTAATGTGTCTTTCTAAATTATATTGATGTTAAAATAGTACATACGTCTTTTAGGAATTGAAACTGTTATATTATTATATTAAAATGTACATTACTTCTAAAACTTGATGAAAATGTACCAAAAACGTAGAATAGGCTAGTATAACATAAAAAAGGAATGGTACTGGGCCAAATGAAATAGAACTAGTTAAATGATTAATATAAATAATCATCCCACTAGTATAAATAGTTGCCAAAAGTAAATCATAGTTCAATATTATTAATAGCACTTTTTTTGTACGAGCTTTATTTTTTAGGGTAGGTAATTATTTATACCCTTATATACATATTTTTTGTACCTACCTAGGTACACTTGCTTTATTTTGCGCATACAGACATGCTATGATGATCTTTAATTATTTTTTTGACAGATAAAGTTGTTTATAATGTTATAGAACCAGAATTGCTTACTTTCTGTCAGCTTCTATACCGATTAATTTAGTACTTACATAAAAAATTATGAGTAATATATATTGAATAATATTTTATCTACACATGACATGTCTTATTTCATAGTTAGGTAGTTTCAAATATTCGATTATATTTTTAATTCAAAACCATTTGATACAAATATTTTGTAGTATACTTACTGATTTAATGATTTTGATGACATCTTTGTCCATTTACCGGTAGGTTTACACTTTGAATCATTCCGTGTTTTTTTTTCATAATTTTAATTTAATTAATTAATTTTTCTTGTAGTAGTGGACTAATTTATTTACACACTTTTCTGTTATAAACAATAGAATATTTTGAATCTTATTGTGCTAGCTATCGTATTAAACGGTACGATTTACCGTCAAATTGATAATATTTTTTACAATAATACATTATATCTATTAATCTAGAACGTTTTTAATTCTTTGCTAGTTTAGTTTTGATCCATTCCCATTTTGGTTTTGTGTTATCAATTTTGGTATTTTGTTGAATTTTGGTTAATAAACTTTAGATAATTAATATATTTTTAATTATACCTAAGAAATCTTATCATTTAAATGGTTAATTTAATGTAGCCCTTGTTGGTAATTTCCCACCATACTAAAATAAAAATAATAATAAGTATTTAGATACCTACCTACCTAACTGCATATATTAGCAAAAACTCACATAAACATAGTTTTTAATCAATCAATCGGTATAAGTATGGTAATATACTTTCCTGAAAACATATGAAATGTTCTAAAAAATTATTACCTTTTTAACCATCATTTTTAGATTAAGTAGACCACTATTTATAATAGGTGGCTTGCAGTCTAGTCAATTTAATTATATTTATTTATAAATATTGTTATTCAGTATTAAGAGGCATTATATAGAAAATATAAATATTAAAACTGTAACTGCTACATCATAACGTAAAATCTCGAATATTCAATTTAAAACTATGTTACATTAAACTTAATTGACTAAAGTTTATTTTATAAGTAATTAATTTAAGAATCTTTATCTATAATAACTTTTAAATAGTATTTTTATGTATAATGTGTGTGACTTCCAATTTCATACAAACACCATGAGTAAAAAAATTTCTAGCATTCATTTTATACTGTAAAATTGATAAAAAATATAGTGAGAATAAAATTAGGTGTGAATATTTATGTAGTTTTAAGACACCTAAACATAAACGTATTTCATTAGATTATAATAATATGATGAATCAATTAAATATTTCAAAATTATTGGATTTGCACTTTAAATTTAATTGTGGAATAATGAAATTATTCAATTATATTTTCATTAACTTTTATTAGTAAATAATTAAGTTGAAAATTGTAACGAAATTATAATCTTTGGAATGTGATAATTATGATGATTATCCTTGAATTGGCCTATTCGATGCCCTTTCTATACTTACTTAGTAAAATGTACGAATATTGTAATGTAATTAGAAGTGTGCTGAAATTGTTGGTAGTTAGTTTGTTATAATATTGAGTAAACTCTTCATTTCTATTGCACTTGGCACATTATTTCTGAATAATTATAGCACATTTGGCGGCAAAACATCCCCCATTTTGAATTTATTACGTACATTAACAGTTTTAGTATAAGAATGTGGATTGGAAAAGTAAAGCATATATTCTAAACTCATTGTATGAAAATTATTTAGACATGTTGTTCTAAAGAACTTTAGCAAAAGTAATAAAATATTCAGTACTTAATCATGGGAAGGACAGTGGTCTCAAAAGATACTCATTCATGCCCCATGAAAATTATTGTTCTAATAAAAAAATATTAAATAAGTTATTATTAATTACTATTATAGTAGTTTTATTAACCAAATGTAATCAAACTAGAAATTAACACTTAAAATTATAATATTTTTTTTGGCAACACTTTTATAAATTCGTGATAATTTCCCATAATGTTATTTCAATGATATGGTGACCATTGTCCTATAGAAAATAGAAAACACATTATATCCAAAGATTTGTTTATTGTTACAGTAACTAAATTATATCAATTAAAACAGAGGTGTGTATTATTTTACCCTAATCTATCTACACTACAGAATAATTAAATATTATATTTACTTGGATTTCATGCTGCGAATTTTTTTTCTTTCCTTGTATAGACTTTCATGTTGAACTGAAACAATGGCAAACTCAAATTAGCATAGCCTTTGTACTTGCTTCCTTATAAAAAAAACTTAATTGTCATCCACAATATAAAATATAAACACTGGTTTCAGTTCAGTTTTTGTGATTACAAAATGATGAATGATGGATGTACCCAAGAGATAGAGCTTGAGACCTCTGGCTCCCTCTTTAGATTTGCTAGTGGCCTCGGTTTTCTTTTCCAGCAGGTTTTCCAGCTGGGAAACCTGAAGCACCTACAAGTATATAAGTTGGTTCTTAGTTATTTCCAAGTTATGACATCGTCAGCGCTGAACCCCATCTTTAAACTTTACCAAGTTCTAAAGCAATATTTGGTTTATCAAAAAGTTTGGATTTGACAAAACAAATTGGAGTTCGTACCAGTTCTGGTGATGACCAGCTTCAAGATAAAGAGGATCTATGCAGCTTCTCAAGGTCGGGGATATTTAATTTTCATAGAATATAGGTATTAATCCCTACACAGGTAGGTGTTGTACCTAGGTAGGTACATGATCTTTTTAGGTTAGATTAGGTTGTTTTGTTACTTACTATATGGATCGAATAATTTCAGCTCCAGTTTATCCGCCAGTCGCTCTCTGATTCTCGTGCATTGGTGACCTGACACCACACTCTCCATCAGAACCATAATACTCCTAAAACCACACGAAAGTGCATTAGCATTCAATACTTACCTACCACTCACTAGCCACACTAGAAACACAAAAATCTCGTATATAGTCTTACTTGCTTTTGACTTTTTTCAGTAGTACGTTAGTGATAAGCATTATTTTAGAAATTTCCTTTCTTTGTATCTACACAATACGATCTGAAACCATTAAAATAAATAAAATGAAAACACAACAACAATCAACGTAGATAGAGGTTTTTTTTTAATTTTGTTCTGGCGCTGGATAGGATACTAATCCTTTTGCCAACACAACAAACGTACCTACGTACGTACAGTAAGGTCAGTAAGCACAGTGTACACTAATAGGCACAAAACAAACTAATAGATAATAGGATAGTCAAAGTATTTTTTTTGTACATTAGAGTAAAGTAGGTACCTACCATACTACAGACTAATAGATTTTACTTTTTATTTTATTTATTTAGTAGGTAGGCATCGCCAACAGCATACACGTTCGAAAATAACACTTAAAAAACATTATTATACTATAGAATGTGTGCCAATTACAGGCATGCACAGCAGCTCGCAATAATATTACAGACATAGATGGTAGGTAGGTAGTAGTAGGTACCTACGTACATTACAATAATAATTTGAATTTGGCTTGCACCAGAATCGCTAAACGCGTTTAGGAACCGAGGCCATAATTGACCAAGCAAGCGAAGCGTCTCAGTTTCGACATTGGCCATAAATGCTTTTGTCCGGCTGTCTGTCTGTCTGTCAGTAATCGCCTTTAGGTCGCATTTATCAACCGATTTGGACGAAAATCGCCAAACATGTTCCTTGATTTATTAAAAAAATTTATTGTGGAGAAAATAGGGGCGAAAAGGGGAAAAGTTTGCTGTAATCTGTGGCTGTAGCGTTGTTTAACGACGGATTCCAATCAAATTTGAGAAGCACACTAAGGACTAAACACACACACAAGATGGTGTAAAAATATTTCCAAAAAGGGGGAGTAGAAGAGGGAAAAGAGGGAAAATTAATTTTTATTTTTTTCCCGAAAATTTACTCCTTCTAATATCAATGAGACTACACAGTCCTCTCCGCCTTTACGAGACAAATCCGTAGACACCAGATTCGACCTCCTAGGACCAAGGGAACGCAAGTAATCGCTAAAACTTATACCCCTATTTTGCTCAAATGTCTACATAGGTAGGGCCTATTGGAACATTCCAGCTCCTGAAATTCGGAAAGGAGAAAGTGTCGGTTATTGCATGGTTATATTGTTCTGTGGTTATAATAAAAGCTTGCGAGGTCTATGTTCTCATAGGACAACTATAATAAGAGAAGAAGAAGAACACCTGACATGGTGAAGTTGTTCCACCTTAGTTTACCACAGACAGTGTTTCCATTTCACAAACTTCGATGAATCATTGGCTAATTTGGCCATAGACAATTATAAAAAAACCACCAAAATAATGCCACGCTCACAAAAATTGAAAAATAATATTTCAATTTGACAGCTGCCTGCACGGTCACACACGTGCAAAAATAACTTTGAAATAGTAAAAAGAGAGAATAAATAGCTACGAAACCAATACAGTGGTGGTGTGAAGTGCAAGTGTGAAATGTAATTACTAATTACAAGGCCGAGAGTCCCGTCTATTCCCGTAGCCACCGAAACAAAAGGGCGAATCCTGGTAACATTCCGACAACGAGCGACAAACAAAACCCATCGAAGCGACGATGAACTTGTGAACCGGCGTTGTTGGCGTTTTCGTGTGACTTTTAACTTTTTGTGTTCGTTCTTTGTTCTTTTATACGGGCCAAATGAAGTAAACGGCTGCGGGTAGTGCGCGTTTCAAAGTATTTTGTTCGCCGTAGTGTAGTTCCCGACAAAGGGACAATGATAAAAAACGAGATGGAGAATGGCGGCGGCGACGCCATCAACAATGTGTCACCGACCAAACTCATGGTCAACTACATCCCCGAGCTGATGACGCGCGACATGATGTACGCGCTGTTCTCGGCGATGGGTAAGATCGAAAGCTGCAAGCTCATCGCCAACCGCGGCTACGGCTTCGTGGAGTACGAGAAGCACGAGGATGCCGACAAGGCGCGTGCTGCGTTCAACGGCCTGCTCATGCAGGGCAAGACGCTCAAGGTCAGCTTCGCGCTGCTCAACCCCGAGCACAAGGTGAGCCACAAGCCCGACACCGACAGCAACCTGTACATCAGCAACCTGCCGCCCGATATGACGCTCGAGCGACTCAACGCGCTCTTCGGCCAGTTCGGGGCCATCACTAACAGTCGCGTCTCGCAGGGCATCGGCTTCGTGTGCTACGAGACGCGCGCGCAGGCCGAGGAGGCCATCGCGCACATGAACGGCCAGACGCCGCTGCCGGCCTCCGGGCCGATCGTCGTCAAGTTCGCGAACAAGCCCAACTGCAACAAGAATGCGCCGAGGCCGTCTGCGCGGCTCGGACCGGCGGCGCCGCTCGCTTACAACGGAGCCGCCGTGTTCAACGGCGCTCCGCCCGCCGCGTTCAACGGCACGCACGCGCTGACGGCGGCGTTCGGCGCCCGCGCGGCGCCCTTCGCGCCGGGCTACCCGCAGGCGTCGCCACCGCCGCTGCTGCCGTCGCCCGGCAAGGCGCTGCCTTTCATCACCAAGGGCCAGCAGCGGTTCAACCCGATGGCAGCGTCAAACCATTCGCCGCTGCCGCTGCTGGGCGCGCCGGCCAGTCCGGTGCCAATGCTGGGCGCGGCGCCCTCGCACCAAACCACGGTGTACGTGTACAACATCGGCGAAGAGACGGAGGAGCTGGCGTTGTGGCAGCTGTTCGGGCCGTACGGCGCGATAGACTCAATCAAGGTGATCAAGGACCCTGAGACGAAGAAGAACAAGGGATTCGCGTTCGTGAACATGCGTGAGTACGACGAGGCCGCGATGGCGATCCAGGCGCTGAATGGGTATGCGCTCAATGGGCAGGTTCTATCGGTTAGCTTTAAGACTCAGAAGCGGAGCGCCTAGCGCCAGTGCGGACGTTGTGAACGCCGTCTTGTGATCCGGCCCGAAAGCTTAAAGATTTCATTCCAATCTCAATATTTTTGTAGTCGAGGAGGTGGTCCTGCTCGTTTGTGCATTTCAGATTAGTCTCATAAGTATTTTTGTAAGATTTAACATAGTTTTATATATTCGCGAGAGCGCGACATGACTATATTTTGTGAGTTTAGTTGGCTTGACAGTATCATATATGTGTACCCGATGTTATCGTATGATATGGTATTATATATAGGACTCAGTATGGACCTGTCGCATATGTATGCCCGCGGTCGGCGCACGCCTTAGCCCCAGAGCGCCGGCTCGCTATAAACCCTCCAGATATATTTTTATTTTGTGTAAACAAAACTTCTGTATGTTTTTTTAATCTTCAATAAATTTCACGTTTAAATAGAATTTATCGTATATTCTCTATTTTTTTATTTTCTATATACTCGTCCCCACCCTGTCGTTGTCCTTATCTAAGTATTATACATTATAATATAGTATTTTTTGTGGCAGTAGTGTTGTAACATAATTATTATTATTATGTATTGTCAGCTGCGGCAGGTCACCTGTGCTGTGGAATTGCTTCCGTATTGCATGTTGTGCTGTGAGATGGAAATAAGTTTATTTGTTTATGTTACCTCGACGTTTATCGCTCTAGTTATTGTTTTTCCTGGGATTAATTATTCAATGTTATTTTTGGCAAGTCAGGCCTTCTAATCAAATATCACATAACTGAAAACCTATTTATTTGACCGTCATGGATGAGTCATGAGCTTTAATCTCTACATTGTTAAGGTTTCCTGTCCACTAGTACCTATGAGTAGGTGGGATCGGGTGAGATTGTACAGTAATGATAATGAGCAGTGCCTGTGTCCATGGGACATGGTAGGAACTTGATAAGATAGGACTACAAAGTGGTCCACTTGGATACTGCCACAAATAGTATAGGCTCACTACGTGATGAAATTGTGCCTCTTGGACATCCACATTCATGCAAGTGAAAGTAGCCAGTAAGTATTCATCATGAAATCTGGATGGTGAGTACATAAGTATTTTTTTTGATGGTTTATTATACTGTAACTTATCTAGGTTTAAGTCATATTCTAGTCTGTAGAAGAAAGTAAGTTGTAAATAAAGTATTTGATACTACATGAAGTGAAGTTAAATGGTATTTTTTTACAATCTCGTTATCAGGAAGAAATAATTAAAAAGCCATAAAGTCGTACGATAAGTTCAATGCAGAAACACTAGGTGTGATCGAACTGCATATGTACAGTCATCTACACAAGTCAATGGATGATTATAGATAATTAAACTTTGTCCAATATTGGTTCAGCTCATAAAACGCGCCACGTAACCACGTTACATTGAAGAACTAGATTCAACTGTTAAATGACCTTCATAAAAACCAGTATTGGGTGAATTTGTAAGTTTTTTTTTTTATAAAATTGTTATTCTGAATGCAAAATTTTGTTACCAGCTACTCTGATCTTAGACTTTTATTGTCATCCCTAATTGTCTAGCATACATAATATACATATGTACCTAGCGCACATAATACCTAAGTTATAGATTCCTGGATATAATGTAGCCTGCTGATAACACGGTCGGGTGATATAATCGATTACACACATATTGCTAGGTTGGAGATAAAGATGACTAATAGAAGGCTCGGCCAAACATACGCCTTAATTCTACTGTTATATAAGGATCATTATTAATTTGACAAACCTAATTGCAACAAATAAGTTAATTGAGAGCTCGAAATAAACACCTACTTAATATAAATACACTTACGTCATAAGATGAGAAATATTCAGTAAAAAATGCCCTTTATTATTGATAGATGCGAATCTATCATGATTTTGAAAAGTAGGTATTACATCTAATGTAAATATTAGGACGGTTTCATTCTCAGTGAATATGACGCATATTTAGCCAACAAATAGATCGGTCAAACACTTTAGGTCGTCGCGTCCTTCGCAAGGGCGATGCCTATAAATATTGCGTCGTAGGTACTCGCACTTGGTATCAACGACCTCTGCGTCTGAGGCCGGTCTAGGACAAGACTATCTTGCTTTAGAAATGTTTTTGCACACTGCTGTAATCGACGAGGATTTAGTGCACATGCGTCAGATTCCGCTTTGGAGATTTATTGGAAAAACAATGGTGCTCTTGTGATTTTTATATTTTAGTTTTTAACTTGCGAATCGTTTATTACAAATACGATCAGTAAGTTCGCCCTCGATTAAATCCTACGAAAATAATTTGTTTGCGACTGTACCAATTAACAACACAGGCATGGTAACAATAAAATACATAATATTTATTACTAGTAGTATAAAACATGCTGTAGTAATATACAAGGTACCTATTGGGTAAATAGTTTATTGCCTCACAGGTGGATGAGAGGCATCTTAGGTCCTTACCATATTCTTTTATTAAAACATCCCTAAAACATATTTTTAGATGAGGTGCGGGAACCAGTTAACTATATTTATAACGATACAAAGTAACAGTGTACCTACTGTAGAATAACAATACAAACTAATAAGCCATCCATGTCAAAAGCTCACTCCTCTTTGTACTTCCACAATTCCGTCTGCGGTCTGCCCTCGAATAAAAACAAAAAAAGAACAAAGTTTATGTAATAAAATGGTTTAAAATGTTATTGTAACAGCGCGGCGGTTGCTAAAAAACAAGACCTTAAAGATATCGTAGGTTAAATTGACTTCTGAGCCCTAGGGTCTCACTTTGAGGCTCGAAACTTGAGCTGAAACTTTCATATTCATGTACGCTATAGGTACCTACTGTGTAAAAATACACAACTAAACGTTGGACTTCCCTAAAATACCTACCTTAAACAGGCAATCAAATTGAAAAGCACATTTAAAAGACAAAGGCGTACATCATGTCGAAACCACCTACCGTTACGTTTTTGTCTCTAGATCCCTAAAATTTCAATAAAATGCTCAGTAAATTATGATATTTATGACTGTTAAAAGAGCCCTTCTGCATACGGTTCGTTTACCTGTCTCGGGACCGCGTCGAACCCTCGACCCTCGCTCTAAAAATAATTTGAAAAGCCCGTAGCATCGTTTGTTCATAAAAACTATTGATTGATGGTGTTTAAGTAAATGCTATAGATAAAAAGTGCCTATGTAAATTATGATAATAATGGTGGATACAGTTGGTTGTCTAATATCATTAAAATAATGCAAATAGTTGCTTAAAATCGGTACCTAACCTACCTTACAAGTTTTTTGCCTTGAGTTCCAGTTGTTCAGTCAGCAAGGGGTGCATACTAATGAGGTGTCTGCGAAAATAAACATATTAAATACTGTGATATTTACTTACGGTACTAGGTTTATTTAACTGACGCAGACCTCTGCCTTGTTGGACATTCCATACACTTACATATCTCTAATCCCGGATCGAAAGACCATCTTTTTGTTGTAATACATTATTTTATTGTAAAAAATATAATTAGACATGACAAAATCTAGAATAACGTGTTTCAAAACCTGCCTGATGCAAATAAAATAAATGTAAATAGATAAACTTTGAAGTTCATTAGCAATCATTAATAAGCGTCAGTTGATTGCGGATCTTTTGGGATTCAAATTTCAAGGTCGCTACTTTATATTTTATGACCTTATTATCCTTCTGGGGCCCAAGCCCCCGTCCTGTTCCCCCAAAAAGCTCCGAGTCTACCAAGGTTGGATCTGTATTTGTCAAGAAAGACCTTAAATTCCTGAGTCAAGCCGCCCCCCCTCAAACTAAAATCGTGAGTCAAGTCTCACTTCGGTGAGACACTTGTCCGACATCAATCGTCTTCTCATATTTACATCAAACTGAAGAGAGAAAAACAACAGTTTGAAAGGATCAAAAAACCCTAGCGAAAAGTTTCGAGACTGGGTACCCTTGTTGATATAAAAAGTTAATCATTTTTGGGTGTAATAAGTTCAAGGTCTCAGTCGCGACAAAACTCCCAATGAGATGCTAATGAAAGATCGTTTCTAGACAGAGGGTCCAATAGAGACGAAGTAATTCTGACCAAGGACCCTGTTTTTTTTTTGAAGTAGGTAGGTACCTAAGCTACACGCCAGAACACACTAAGTACCAAATTAATAGTTTGCGCATACAGCAAACTAGTTGATGATAACTGCAGATCTCTGTTATTTTAAAACGTTTAGTTATAATAAAAGCGGATAGCAAAGTTAAGATGGGGAATCAGGATAAACCTATTTACACTAAGATCGTCGAGTTAAAATCGTATTAGGTACCTAGTTGGCGGCCAACTCCCGGAATTTTAAGGCCGCCCCAAGTCTTACGTCGTTTTCAAGTTGTCTACAAAAGAGGTGTGTTTAGGTGTTCCATCTTGTAGGCTCATCATTTTACTAGGTTGGTCGTTTTTAGGTTATTGAAATCCGAAAAACATTTAGTTTCGCTAGGTACCTAACCTACGTACTTAATCCCGAATCGAAGGACCATATTTTTGCTCCATTTTGTCACATACCTATAATTAATTGAGTTGAATAGTTGGTGTCACATAGATGAAAAGTTATCATTGACGCAATGACCTGCCCTGTTTAAAAAACATCGACAAAGCTAAAGGCCTGTTACCTACGTAAGTACTTAGGTATGATTTTGTTCTTCCTTCCTTAACTACCTACTCGCTCTCAGCCTATTGTTTTTGTATTTTGCAGTGTCAAAACAGGAAATAACTAAGTACCTAGGTACCTAACTACATGAGTTAGTGATTATTTTCAGATAGGTATACTAGGCCTACCATACGTTAAAATATATATTTTGGCTTATTGATCGCAAACTTTCCCACCACACAGTACGTGGGTTGTATTTCTAAAAGCCAGGAATACCCATGAGTCAACATAAAACCTATTGGAATCTTTGTAACTATTTCATAGGTCTTGCTGACATGATTCAGAATGAATTTCGAAATATACCGTTCCCGATATCTTCTCGGTCTAGATTCTCATCTTTTGTTCCTAGATGCTACGCAAGTTTGACTAAAGAGTGTTATTTGTCGTAATGCCATCTTATTACTGTGATGTATGATAGTGACTAGGGAAATGAAAGTATGTACCTAATGTAGTTTTCATTGTCTCTTGCACCAGTTGCACTGCACGTTGGTTCTTAGTTACATTGTCGGCAGATCAAGATAGGCATCTACTAACATAGGTAGAGCACCAATGTGAACTTTTGTTTAAACAAAGACGTTACGACATTGAAAGTAGGAAAGTTACTTGGTTGTGCCCGTGGAAGACTAAATCCTGGGTGTCTTATCCTGGTGCTTAGAAGAAAAATAATGTGCCGCCCGATTTTAGAATGTAGGCTTTGGTTTGTCTATGGTTAGCAGAATTCCGTTACTTATGTTCCGGAAATCTTTAATATATCTACGATCTTTGTAAGAAGATAGAGAGTGTAGGTTTTTAAAACCAACGAATTCGAATTTAATTCACTCATGAGCAGCATGCAACAGTGCGTAACGAAACCACAGTTCTTAAAATAAAAATATAATTTTTGGAGCTAGAACCAGCAAATTAACTTACCATAAAATGAAGGTTCTCTAAAAGTTCAGAATTCACACGGTGCTATAGGTGCTATAAAGATGGGATACTAATGACGGAGATAACTAAACACGTTAAATTGCAAGGTCACGATGTGCCGCGTTTCTGTCGATTGCTTTATGATGGTTTTTATGGCGGATTCTTTCCGTCCTGTGGATATTTACATGGAGCCATGGTCATGGGCAATGATTTGGGCCAACAATAATACTGACGAGCAGGAAATGGTTAGTCTTTGACTAGGTCCTACCGGGGACTGTCCTCGGTTAGTTGGAAGGAGGTATCTACTCCATATCTTTCAAATATAAATGCATCGTTATAGGCAGTGGTTACCACAAAACATTGGCTAATCGGCATGATCCATCATTTAGTTGTATAAAAAAAACTGCTTCAATCACAACAACATCTAATATGCGCACGCACACTTCGCGCCACCATCCTGAAATGGAACTAAATACTTTACCTACCTAGTTATGACGTCTGCTGCATTTTGCATGACATGTCCAGAAAGAGACTTGTTGACAAAGGCGAACACGAGTGGATGGCATGGCATGGCACCCAACGCAAGCCAGGGGGGTGATTCTAGACCGATAGACTTTTTTATCACGATAGATATATCTCCCAAAAACTGTCAAAATCTATGGAGTTTTGACAGTTCTTGGGATATATGTCTATCGTGATAAAATGTCTATCGGTCTAGAATCGACCCCCTGAAGTTCCACGAGATAACTGGTAATCGGACGAAGGTAATAATTTGCTAATCTGCAGATTTCCTTACATACGATGTTTGTTGTTCATGAGTACTTTTAATTCGGCAAGCATACTTACACCTATTCTTCCGAATACTTATTAGGTGCTTGTCTATATGTAATTATTTAGACAGCTGTTGAACAGTGTCGACCTTAAATAATGTGAAGGAGAATCTTCACAAGATACCACTTACCTAGGTACCTACTTATTTGTAAAAGCGCAATCAAGTAAAACAAAGGGAAGACCCGCTACAACCGGTAGGTATGCAGTCTCGTGGCGACCACATGTCATGAGACCTGTCAAAAGTTCATTGACTGGGTGTGAGCCATAAAAAGTTCCCCCGACACATGACATGACATGCATGACGCTTCGATTTGCTTTTATGCATTTTTTATATGTAGGATGCTGGATGACGCTTATTTAAATGTAGGTACATGAACTCTACAGGGTAGGTAAGAGTACGCTTATAAAAAAAGACACCATAAAAAGCTTAATCTAGTTTTATTTGTCGATTTTAACATATACGTAAGGCATTCTTCCACCTTCTGTTATTGGCACACAAACTTTCACTCAGTATCACTTCAGAATAAATGGAATGTTTCAAAATACATTGGAATGCCCAAATAATTATAAAATTCGTTTTCAAAACAATCGGAGTACATTATCGCCAGTCGTTCGAGACCTAGCCAGATATTAATATTAAAATAAAAATCAGGACTAGAGATTTTAAGTATCGCGCCGTGAATTTCGGTTATTTACATCGTTAAATAAATCGTTGACTCATTTGTGACTTGTCGGGTTTTCGAACATACATTACAGTTTAAATAATCTTTAGAAAATATTTTACAAGTTATTCGAGAGCAGACCAGCTACAAAGCAAACTTTAAAAGGATTTTAAGTAGGAACCTAATACATAAATAAGATGATTTCGTTTAGGAAAAGAAGAAAAAGTAAACACTGGATGACATTGGCACTGACTCAAAATTAATTTAAATTATGATCTAGGAATATACAATTTCCGAAAGTACATTTCAAAGAATACTGCGTACAATACTGCTACAATTCACGACGATTTTTATATAAATAAAAATAATAAAATTAAATATTGGACGCAAAATAATTTCACATATTGCACATGAGAAATAAAAAAATAAAATTTGAAAACAAAATAGAATTAATTACAATTCGCTACTGGCCGTCGAACAATGCTAAGCCTCACCTGCGACTATCCTGACGAGTATTTGGAAACGCGAAAATTAATAGTGATAAAAAAGAATCGAAGGAAAATTAGATACAAATATAATAATTTGTGTTAAAATAAATTGATAGAAAGAAAATAGGCTCAAGAGTGTAAAGGTACCCTTAATAAAACAGATTGGTAGAATAAAACAGATAATATCGTTAAAATAGTTACAAGTGAAGCTTTAGCAAATGCTTCATTCGTTTCCATGTTTTAATCTCAATAACCGTTACTGCTTCCTTTAGGCACTGGATCGGGCTAATAATATCAAAGCTAATTTCCATAAAACACCTTATAATTTAATTTACTCGCTAATTTATTTGATAATTTCAAGCTTTTTCAGGTTGTAGGTCATCGATTAATGAAAATTATTACTCGTCTAAGCTCCAGAACTAAATTCAAACGGAATGGAGATTCAAGCAAATATTTTGCAATTTTCTCTCAAATTAATGCATGAATACTCAAGTTTAAGTATTGTTTTCAAAATACGGGTCTTAATATACTATTTGTCAGTATTACACCGCGCCTTTGTTCGTACAAAATTATCTATTTGTAATCGGCGCGGTCGATATTCACGCTAACAAGTATCCAGTGTTTTGTAAGAAAGCATAATATCAATACAATATCATTTAGCTGGATATGCAATAATTTGGACTTACGCACACCTCCGACTAGTATTTACCTAATTTACAATTGTGGGATACACAAGCTGATCAGTGATCACACTACTTTACTAAATTTGATATTTTAAGTAAAAAATATCTACCATTTTTTTTTGTACAAAACGCATTACTCGTAGGTACATTAAATATTCAATACATTGTTAGTTCAAAATATACATTAGGTAAAGTTTAAAATATTACTATCTACGCGAATTTCGCTGTCAATCTTAAAGTTACATTTGTACTATTTATAAATTTAAACGAAATATTCGCGTTTTCAGTTGCGTTTCAACAAAAGTAAATGCCGGATGTAACATTATATTAATATTCTGTAATATTTACAATTTGTACAATGTATTCTTAAGAGCCAACTCACATTTACATCAATCAACACATAAAATAAAAAATTGGGAACTCTGCACTGTAAACACACAATTGAACCTTTGAGGTAGTTAAGAGACACGTCCACATTTTGATATTTTATTGTATATGAAACCAAATAAAAGGACTGGTCAGATCAATTTAGCGATTTTATCTTTAGGAAACCAGGTATAATTAAAAAACTACGTCTGAAATCTTGATAACAAAGATGAATTAAATATTTAGTAAGCGTATACAACAATAAGTATTGATTGTTGAAAATGGTCATGGCGACTATAAACGCTTCGTATAATTTCAGTATAATTATTTCGATAAAACAACGCTTGAGAAACAGAACTCCAAAGGCACATCTGCTACGCAACAAACGTCCGATACAAAAGTTAAATACTTCAACTACGTATAATACATAATGTACAATTAATATTACAGTAAATAATGAACACAATCGCTATTTTACAGTAGCTTATTGCAAGCCCAAGACCGTTTCAACCCAATTTTAATAAAATACTCTTAAAAACAGCAATGTTTATTACAATTTGTTATCACACGTCTTTTGTTTAGTAACTTTATCTCGTTCTACTGTATAAAAAACAAGAGAGAAAGCACTAACATTTGATGGTCACCTATCAATGTGACTTGTCAAGTAAGAATAAAGATGGGTCAAGCCATGTGTGAAATGGTATAAACAACTGAAGACCTCATTTTTATTGACAACTTTTCAGCCGGAGCGAGCACAGTGATGCCAATCACTTCGATAGGGGTGAAATGTGGGGTGAAACGGTAACCTTACCAACAGGTGGGGCGAAACGATACGAACACAATGCTGCCTTGGTCACTAATATCAAAGAAAGTCCAAGCTGAAGCGTTCACCACTACCCGCAGCTTTGTACATAGCGCACAGCACATTTGTGCGCACGCATCACGTATAAGTTTTTATCTCTCTTTTATCCTAGTTGCTAATTAAAGTGTAAGCGAGAAGGATAGATTTTGATTGCTTGATTTTTACTCTTTTGCACCAACAATTTCATAATACAAACTATGCAGTTTTGAATTAGACCTAATAATGGTGCACTTTTTATCTAAGCTACCAATATTTTATTTTATTATTGTCATAATATCTGAACACTGTCTAGCTAGACTGTTGTACTAAATAGGTACAATTTGTCTATGGATTTTAAAATTGCATTTAGCTTTGATATCTACGCTTCTTAGGGCGGCTTGCACCAGAATCGCTAAACATGTTTGACAGCTAAATAGATTTAAATCTGACGTATTTATATGACTTGACAACTCGCTAAATACTATTTAATAGATAAACGCGTTAAGCGATTCTGGTGCAAGCCGCCCTAAGTACTTGATTTATAGAATTTTAGAGATAGAGACGTGTACGTGCTGCAATGCGAACCTACGCCACTCAAACTAGGTAGTCGTCGAACTTTTTCAGCCTTCGCTACGTGTGCCGCGAGGGCCTCCTCTCGAGGTTACCCTCCATGGTCTCCGGACTGAACCGGACCCGGGACTGCGACCCGCTCGACGCGTCTCTCGCCGACACGTACGAACTGTCAGTCTCGCTTGTCAAGCTGTCGGGGGGCGTGGGGTTCGTGGGGGTCCCTCCACCGGAGCTACCCCCGGATGCGCTGGATTTCTTGTTGTACCTTTTTAGACTAGAGCGGAGTTTTGTTGGCGCCAGTTCTAGGCCTAGGTTCGCGGGTCGCTCGATTTCCTTCTCCTGCGACTCTTGCCGGTAGAAGTCTCTCGGTAGGGAGTAATCGCTGGTCTTCCTCGGGAACTCTGTCTTTCCTCTGTGCTCGTGTTTCTCCTTGCTCCGGTACTGTCTCGAAGGGGAGAATTCCTCGTGGTGCGAGTTGGTAGCGGAGGAATTAGATGGGGTCCGTCTGTGGGTGATGTACTGAGGTCTGTAGTCGGGCGTGGGTTCTCTGAACTCACTGTTGTACGTGCACTCGTCGTATCCGTAGTAGGGATGCTTGACGACGTACTCCGCCGTCCGTTCGTACGTGTAAGGTTCGTTTCTGTAGAAGTACTCCCTCTCTTGAGATGGTGATGGTTGAAAGTTCTCTCTATAGTTGTGGTATAAGTCCGTTAGATGGTCTGACGTGGTTGATGATGTTCGTCGGGGTGACGGGGTGGGCTGGGTGGAGGTGTAGTTAGTGCCAAGTCCCGAGGTCCCGGATAGGGGCTGGGCAGAGTGGCCGTAGCCGGATGATGATGATGGGTGCGCGTAGTGAGTCGGTGAGTCGGTGAAGCGGATGGGCTTCTGCTCATCGGATTGTAGACTAGTTATCTGAAATAAAATAGGATATCGTTAAGTAGATAGATAGAAAATACTTTATTGCACACCTTAACCTAGGGACTACTTTAACATACGAAACAAAACTTAACTAATTGTGCAATGGGCGGTCTTATCGCTAATGAGCGATCTCTTCCAGACAACCATGGACGGAAAGGACTACGAGGTAATAAACTAGGGGTGCTATCTAAAGTTAACATAGAAAAAATATTGAATCTTAGACACTATATAATTTTATAGCAAACAAAACTTATAACATACAAAAAATACCTAAACCATACAAAGCAAAGAATAATATACATATACCTACATACATACATGCACAAGATTTAAAACAAATACCTACTTATTAAAACCTAAAGAAAGAATCAAGCAAGTCCAGTCAGTGACAGCATTGCAAATAATGCTCCTTGACCATTGATTTAAATATCGGGAGCGATTTGGCACGTCTGATTAAGTAGTATTCTGATATACTAGTTGTCCTGTGAGAACATAGACCTCGCGAGCCTTTATAACCGTGCAGTTTGGAATCCTAACTATGACATTTATTCGAAACGAATCGAAAGCGTACAAAGACGTTTTTTATACCATGTTTCCTACGGTGATCACTTAGCCAAGAAAATGCCAAGTTACAATAGCAGACTAGCGCACTACCATATGAATCCACTTTCTTACCGTAGACTTACCGTAGAACTTTCTTAGATCTTGTATTTTTGCATAAGTTGTTTAACGGAACCATTGACTGCGCTGAACTAATAGAAATGTTACAGATTCATGCTCCTTCTCGTCTCCCCAGAAAAGCTGCCTATAACCTTTTCACCACTCAGTATGCTCGAACTAATCTGGGTAAACACGCATCGATGCCAAGGCTTTGTAGTCATTATAATGCTCTATCCAAGAGTAACGATATTGACATCACTGATCCATTACTTAAATACAAAAAACACATTCGAAATTGTCTTCTATCTCCGAAAAAATAGTGGTTTTTGGTTTTTATACCTATTTTAACAAGTTTTTGACTGCTTGTCTACTGTATTTTCTGTGCCATTTTGTACCATATTCATTTACCATAACACACCGAGGTCTGATGATCACTTTATTTTAAGTACCTACGAAACATGATGTCAATTTTAGATCTCAATTTTATTTTTATGTTAATTGTGTTCACTACTTAGTTATTATTAATTTGCTTTGTTTAGTTTAGTTTATTAGTTTAGTTTAGTTGAGTGTATTTTGTGCACGCTGTGGCGTCCTGTAATTAGGGAAACACAAAGCATTTCCTTTAGATTTAAGAATGTACTTGATAATTGTGATTTCCTTGTTGGATGCTCTAAAAAAAAAAAAAAAAAAAAAAAAAAAAAAAAAAAAAAAAAAAAAAAAAAAAAAAAAAAAAAAACCAACACTTTCCCTTTTACCCTGGCTAAGTAAATCTAATTTCAGGTGCTTGAATTTTCCAATAGGCCCTTATGTAGACTTTTGAGCAAAATAAGGGTATAAGTTTTAGCGATTACTCGCGTTCCCTTGGTCCTAAGAGGTCGAATCAGGTGTCTACGGATTTGTCTCATAAAGGCGAAGAGGACTGTGTAGTCTCATTGATATTGGTAGAAGTCAATTTTCGGGAAAAAAATAAAAAAAATAATTTCCCCTTTTTCCCCCTTTCTACTCCCCCTTTTTGGAAATATTTTTACACCATCTTGTGTAGAATGAAGTCTTTCGTGTGCTCCTTAAATTTGATTGAAATCCGTCGATAAATAACACTACAGCAAACTTTCCCTCTTTTCTCCCCTATTTTCCCCCCAATCAAAAATCCCCGACGACAAAAAAAATCTAATAATTCATATAACCTGTGTACCAAGTTTCGTCCAGATCGGTTGAAAAATGCGACCTGTAGAGGAGAACAGACAGACATCCGGACAAACGCATTTTTGGCCAATGTGGAAACTGAGACGCTTCGCTCGCTCGGTCAATAACAGTAAAGTGCATGAAGGGAAGTTGTATGTACTGACAGGTCCAGTGATGGCGTTGAGCGGCGCGCGCAGGTGCCTCGGGGGGCCGTGGTACGTGTTGTGCCCGAAGCTGCCGAACCCTTCGTACACCGCACAGTTCAGAGGCTCCATTTCTGGCTCAGCTCTGTAAATTATCATCAGTATTTGATAATAAATACTAGCAATTTTATTAAACAAGTCCCATTTATTACTGGATATAGAAAATGGTAGCGACTAGGGATTTCTTCAATGAAAAAAAACGCCATAATCTAAAAATTCTCTGCGGGTTCCTTTGCAATATGGCGCCTTGGCGCTGCCGATCCCGTTTGTTCATTTTATCCTATAGGTCCTAAAAAGTAGCCTTTGTCTTAATCTAGGCTATGAACTATATATGTATATTCTAAGTTTCATCCAAGTTAGTAAAGTAGTTTCGACGTTATTGAAATACACACATCTAAACATTCTCATGTCTGGGTGTTACTATGTATTATAAGTATGTATTTACAAAAAAAAAGTATATAAGTATTCTATCCGCCATCTAGTTCCCATATCACAAGCTTTGCTTAGTTTGGGACTAGAGGGCGTTGTGTGTAAAGTCCATGAATATTTATTTATTTATTTATTTATTCATTCACATTTTATAATATAATAAGATACTACAGCGTGCTAATTCTATAGCGGAATACTACAATGTATAACTAGTGATAGTGTAGGTATGTACCTGTGTGGTTGGAGGGTAGGATGCAGGGGGCTCACGTTGGAGACTCTGACGTCATAGCCGGCAGCCACGCCTCCTAACAGCGCCGCCATGTTATACAAAACCAATTCTATTATGCCCGGTTTCTTGAATTTGTACCCTAAAAACGTATTTTTGGATAAAACACAAACATTCCATTTTCATTTGATGTTTGTTCTATGGCTTGGTGTTAGTATGTATTATAAGTATGTATTTACAAAAAAAAGTATATAAGTATTCTATCAGCCATCTGGTTCCCATATTACAAGCATTGCTTAGTTTGGGACTAGAGGGTGTTGTGTGAAATGTCCCTGAATATTTATTTATTTATTTTTATTTATTGCTATCTTTATTGGTCTTTGTTGAGTGAAATGCAATGACCAATTAACTAAATGATGGTGACTTTTATCATCTCAATGTCCATTGAATACTGTCATGAGATTTTTTTTTAATACATCATAGGCAAATGTTTGACCGCAATCTTATCTAATGAGAAATATTTTTAATACACTCGCAGCCGTGTATATCGCTTATTATCTGTGCACTTTATCTTGGTGTAATGTCAAAATTATAATTAACTTGAAGTTGTTTAATTTTTATGTTTTACAAAATCGCTTTGATTCTTCGAGATGATCTTGAGAGCAAAGTTTTTTTACAACTTTTTAGTTCCAAATTTTTTTAGTAAGTACCAAAATATCAGAAAGGATCTCTAATCTACCATTATTTACCCTCATTTTGTATGTCATCCAAGGATTTGGTTCTATTTCATATACTTGTACATATTATACTCAACTACATTATTCTGCCACCGCATAATCGATTATGGCCATTACCTATTATATTATATTATAGAGATGGATTGAATATATTTATTCAATCCATCTCTAGATATACCTTAGATAAGCCTAGTTTCGACCAACTCCGAATTACGCTATCCTTCAGATAAAATACTATCCGCCTCTACTTGAAACTTGTCAAAAACAAGGACGGAAATATTTTATCTAAAAATTAGCAGAGTCAAATCCAGGCCAAAGGTACAATATCAACTTTCTTTAATTCGTCAAAGAATGGCTTTGACGCAGATCGCTATCTAACTTGTACCAAAGGTTTTTTCGATGAATTTCGATGGATTGCTTTTGGTGGCAGACGATAATTTTCTATTACTAAATTCTATTTAAAGTTGTATAAAAAAGTAATGTTACCTTCAGTATTAAACAGCGTAGGCATAGGTATGTACCGCGATGCGGTACTCAGAGGAAATTCCGGTCCCCACTCGTCAGGGCTGAAGTCTGTGTAAGGAAGAAAACAACCTATTGAATGGGAAAACATATGCGTTAGTGTGGTGTATGTGCTTGCTGTGACAACAAAACAAACATTATTTTATAGTATACGTGGTGTAAAAAGAAATAAACGTAAACATGGTCATGTATTCTATCAGCATCTAGTTCCCATATTACAAGCTTTGCTTAGTTTAGGACTAGAGGGCATTGTCTTAAATGTCAATGAATATTTATTATCATTTTCTTGCCCGGTATGTTTTTTCCCAGTCTTGAACTTTAAATGTAATTCTGGCGAAATAATATCTGCACTGACGTATACATCAAATCCAATGGACAAAAAAAAGTTTCAGTAAAATTGTTTTTTTTTTATAAATTTATAAGTAAGCGTTTGACCGCAATCTCACCTGATGTTAAGCGAAGATGCTGGTCGACGATGTAGCACGCTTACCTAGAAGATACCTATTCACTCGTCTCTTGAAAACAAAAAGATCTATTTTAGATCTTGAGATCTAAAATTTGATGGTCTAAAAATGGTATATCAGTAATTGTAAACTAAATGCAGCAGTCCAAGGTAGAATTTGTATGGTTGTAACAAAAACCACAAAGAAAATTCTATAATTTCGGGGTAAATCAAGTTGATTTTTTTAGTTCGAATAAATCTGTCTTTTTACACCAAGTATGACAAAGCGAATGATGTCTTAGTAAGTTACAACAAGATCTAAATTAGAAGTACCATGAATTTATATTATGACCTACAATGAACTATATTAGAAAATTAAACTATACCTGTACACTGAACTATTAAACTTCTTTAGTCCATACTGGTTTCTTTTCTAAATTATTAAACTTAATAATTCCTATATGAATAGATATTGAACAAGTACAATTGATCTAGCAATACATGCAAACATTTCTCACAACACTACACATGCCAAACAGTTCATTATTGAAGCGATATTAAAAGTGTAATAATCAAAACTAATACTTACATGTGCAAATAAATAGCTTTTTCACTTTTTCCGTACTTCGGTTAAATTGTTATCGTTTTCGCCTTACCCGATTAGAGATAGCCATAGTGACGCTACTTTACACAAAGCCAGTAACAATGGTTTGATTTTGTGGTCGTGGGTTCGATCCCCACTGAGAACAAACCCTGTGTGCCAAATATAGATGTTTGTTCTGTCTGGTACTCAGTTGATTCAAACTCATACATCTAATAAAATCTTTTACATTTCTATCTACTAAACTTAATTTAGCTAGAGAACAGCCCAGAATCAGCCGTACAGACATTTTACTAGACAACAGATAAGATGTACAATAAAATGCCCCATTCTAGCTACTGGCGTCGTGTAAAAGCGGCATGAAAGAAAGCGAGAAGCGAATCGTTTTTTAACCGTCACCTTCCTGGATCCTACTCTATAATCTATGGCTCTGACATCTCTGTTATTTAAAAGGGGTCGTTAGTAACTAGATATTAGTAAACCCATGTTAAAAAAATACACCATTTTCGATTTTATGGAAAAGGTTTATTTGATATATAAAAAGGATCATTTTAAATTAAGAACCAGTTCACCGTTTTTTTAACAAATGTCGAGCGTTGCTCTTTAAATACTTTGTCATCTGAGCCTCTGTTTATATATGTAGTTCTGTAATACTATTCCACCACCATTCACGGAGAACATGTTACTGTATTTTTGTACTATACAACTCAACTACACGATACTAAAGTTGGAAGCCTATGTTTGGGATCAGAAACGTTTTATTATGTGAGATAATTTTAACCAAGTTAATGTTAAACTAAGTTTTGTTAAACCAGGTTTATGTTAAACTAAGTTTTGTTAAACCCAGTTTATGTTAAACTAAGTTTTGTTAAACCCAGTTTATGGTTAACTAAGTTTATGTTAAGCCCAGTTGTAAATATACCAGTCCCTTATTCTGTAATTCTAGTTTAGCTTCGATATAGTTTGTCTTTATTCGTTACGTTCTGTTTTTTTTTATCAAATAATAGAAAAAGAGTAAAAACCTCAAGATGCTAAATAAGCTAAACTGAACATTTAAATACTTTGAATGGGTAAACGTCTAGATATTTAAACCTGGTTTAGCCCAAACCATCTCATATAATAAAAAGACTACTGTTCGAAAACAAACTCACCTGCGGCTGAAATAAAATACATTTTCTATTGAATTAGTGATTGCAAAGCAGGTTTATAGTGTACCACATAGACTTCCAAATACACGTTACTATACGACCGATAGTATTATTGTAAACATTTGAAAGCGTGCCGAAATGACGTTGTGAAAACAAGCAGATATCATACGAACTAACAAATAAGTAAGTACAACAAATACATATAATAAATGACTTAAAAACTGAATCGTATATAGCGTATATGAACTGCTAAGCATGCATAGCTTAAGTTTAACTTATTTAAACTCTGGCTGGAAGCAAACAAATGCTTACAATTTACAAAACGAAAATAAAAAAAAAACAAAATGTCAAACGGATACTAAGTTACTGAATAAAATACAATAAAAAATCTAACTAAAACTTAAAACAACACACATATTCATGAGTATCACACGATAAAACATTTTTTTTACTTTTTTACAAGTCAATTCCATACGTTAACATTCCACTAGGTACTAACTTAAAGGATTACTATCTGCCACTGATAAACTTATTCGAGATGGTGAAAGTTTTGTGACATTTTTTTCAAAAGAAGAATGATTTGATAATGAGATTGTCAGAGATTTACTAGTATTCCGTAGTTTCTTTTATATTTCAATTTTAAGTATTTCATAAATATCTTTCGTTTGTAAGGCCACACTAATATACCGCCTCGTGCCTACCGACCAAAATTGGTCACATTGATGCAAAACTCAACTCAGAAAACTTGTTTGGATCAAAATGATATTTTTTGCTGAACCTTTGCGTTGTTATTCTCTAGATGGTGAAGCTTTGCGATTTTACATAATTATATTCAGTGACTTTATCCTACTAATATTATAAATGCGAAAGTTTAGATGTTTGTGTTTCAATCACGGCAAAACTACTGAACCAACTTGGATGAAACTTGGCATATATATAGTTCGTAACCTGGATTGACATATAGGCTACTTTTTATCCCGAATAATTAACAGGATCTACAGGATAAAATGAACGAAAAGGATTAGCAGCGCCAATTGGCAAGAGGATTTCATTGTCATGTCATGTCACGTCAGTTTGACAGGGCGTAGTACTACCTCTTTGGTCTAACGACTTGCGTTTGACATTCCAGTAGGTACGAGTTCGGTGTAATGAGGTGTAATGTCAAGTTTCTCAAAGAAGTATCCGCTCGGTACACGCACAGATAATATAATGTACACGGAAACTGTAGACGCGTACGAAGTCGCGGGCAACTGCTAGTATCTTCATAAATGTCGAAATGTGCGAACGAGAAATTTTTTGACATTATTCATCGTCATAAAACAAAAAAAATAAAGCGCGAAGTGGTGTGGTTACACTAGAGTTTACTTAGACATGACTATGAAATAAATTCTACCGTCTTATGTCTTATTGATTGACATCGTCTAATCATGGCTTTAGATGGTGTCTACTGTCTACACCTAGGTGGTCCTAGTTACGGCCATAACTATTGCAACATCACGGCCGAGTGGCCCTAACATTATGGATTCTTTTCTACAAGTAAGAGTCTGTAAATTATGTGGAGGATATGAACCAAGGTTTCTGTGCACCAATAGTCCCTTGCCTGGCAAAAAAAGTGCAACTGGTGCAAAAAGTAGCTATTTTAAAGGGAGTTTATGAAGCTTATACTCACAAGGGTAAAGTAAGCTGTCCTGTGAAGTTCCTTCAAAGCGGCGATGAAAAAAAATGGTTCGCATAAGAAATGTGGCTCAAATCATAACAATTTTCCTATCTTTACAAAAATAAGTCCAAGAGTAAAACATTTTTTTTGGATTTTGTATCTTACGATCTTACAATTTAGACTTATTATTGTAAATCCAACAATTTGGCAAGATCCTAATGATTCGTCAGTCGGTAAAGATATTTCAAAGTCTTTAGATACACACAATCATCAAAATAATACAACTAGTTTAAATAACTAACGTGTCCTAATCTATTTATTTGCTAATTTAAATGCGTATTTTCGGATTAGTATGTACAATTTTGATAAAAGGGGCCAAGACAGAAACTGTGAAATTAAATTGAGAAAACCGTAGTAGTAATTTACCGCTAAAACTTTTGTGAAAAGGCAAAACGGACGAAAAAACAATGGACACTGGTTTAAAATTATAAACTAAAATTAAAATCTAAAAATAAGTCTTTTAAATTCACTACAGTCTAACTTATTTTAGTCAAATCCTGGAACTTTTTACGTTATTTACAGTTTACGCGTTTTCGAAATCGATCTTGTTTCGTGTCGTCATAAATGCTCGTAATTCGAAGGAGGTTTCGGAAATCGCTACTATTCGGGGAAAAATCGGGAAGTCTCTGACCTACTTGCTTGTCATTTATAGTCTGTAGATTGAGGCCAGCTAAGTTTAGGAAGCTGGCAACATTCAGATTATTTCAGACATAAATCAGTAAGATTCTAGCAACACTCTCTATTCAATAAATAATAGAAAAAGTTTGCTAGACGTAATTTGGGTTACTTAGCAGTTTAAACGAACAAAATGCACATTGATAGGAATGTGTTAGTAGAAAATGATATGTATTTATATGGCAACACTTTGTACTAACTTCAAACTGCGTAAATGGAGCCACTGTGAGATGAACAAATAGATTTCTAGGATGTTGTTTAACATAAAAACGCAGACAATCTAATTGATTTCGCTCTTAACATGTCTCTCTAGGCAAACAGGGACTATATTCCAAAATAATACTCAAGACTTAGATTCTCTGGCAGTTCTCAATTAAAAACTGTCTAGTCTTGGGCAGTGTTTATAGTATCTACACAAGGGCCACTAAAGTGTTTAAGTATTTAGACAGTGTTTGTTGGAACGAATTTATTGAGCCCAACATTCTTTAGCGGCCAGAGTAAGCCTGGCAAGTTTCATCCAACATGACTTGTACCACTTTTGGTTGACTATCTTGCAAAACGAAAGTGACCCAGCTCAGGTTAGGAGTCCTGCTGTGCCAATGTTAGAAGGAACTACTCCTAGGCTTACTGGTCTGTGCTGTGAGTTTGCGCACACATTCAAAAGAATATGGATTAGTGTAGGTAGGCGCTGTTTTCAACCCTGACATGGACCAGATCGCGTTATCGTCTAAATTGAGTTATTCATCCCTCAATAGCTGTGTGGTTTCAGAAGTGAGCGCGCTCCCCACGAACCGTCCCGTCAAGCTATTCGAGCGAATACTGCGAAAGAAGGTGGCCTTCTTCCCCTTCCTATCTGGAACATCGAACACTGTACCGTAGTGATTGCCGTCGAAGGGGAGCCTATTGCGGCGCGGCTCCGCGGTGTCTAGGAGGTCGTCGTGACTGCCGCTGCGCTTGCGCGCCAGATCGAGTTTGAACTGAGGCTTGGGGAGGAGGTCGGGTTTGGTCGGTGGGTCCGGCTTCCTCGGCTGCGACTTGCTCTGCCTGGGGCGGAGGGGGGGCGCGGTACCTGATCTTCTGGTGGCGGGGGGCAGGTCGGGCGCGGAGGCGGCGTGGCGCGCGCGGGGCCGCGGCGCGAGGGGGGGCGCGCCCGAGGGGGGGAGCGGCAGGTGCGAGCGAGAGCGCTGGTGCACTGTGGACGGACCCCACGTCTTGCCTTTCACGCCGTCCGCTGGTACTGGAACAGGGGCACGGTTCTGAATGTTTGTCTAATAATTATGTGTGTGGTCTATCTGTATAGGTAGGATAGCTATCTGGTAAGGTAGGTAGGTAGATAGGTACATACAATTCGAAGGTAGCACAAGTATTCTATGCCTACGTTCATACATATCAGTGTTACAGTAATGGTCTTGATAATGAACGATTTTGTGCCTTCTCCAGTGCATCGAGTGGGATAGTTCACATTGTTTTGGTTCGTGGTCACTTTTTAAAACCCTTAGTGACTATGACCAACTGTTTGTCAATCCTTTGATTGAAGGTTTGACAGCCATCGTGTGCTTGAAGTAAACGATGGTATGTATGTTGCATGCGGTACACTCACGTGCAATAGCCCTCATGATGGCGGGTGAACCCGGCGGCGTGTCCTTAGCGACTGCGACTAATTGTTTGACGCTGGATTCGTCATCCGATTGTCTGACCGTCAGCGTGTGCCGGAAGTCGAGTGGAGATGAGATGGTGTCTTTCTTTAGGAGCTTCATCTTGCTGAATTTGCCTGCAAGAAATATATGAAAAATATCTCATAGTACAAGGGGTGAATACGAACTAATCTGACAGTCGTCACGTTACGTAAACCTAACGTAGCTGTAGTTTTTCAGTTAAAGGTATTGTCAGACTACCCTATTTGTTCAGTTATCAGGTGTGGGTATACCTTTCCGTTTGTTAGGCGCCGGCGGCTGGTTGTGCGACATGTTGCTCGCGAAGATGAGGATATGCAGCTCTCGGGCCACCAGCTCGAACTCCCGCATCTCCAGCTCACGCTCCTTCTGCAGCAGGTTCTGTTCCACCAGCCGCTGCTGCAGCTGGGCTCGGGTCAGCTCCTCTTCTCTGCAGCGGAGCTCCTGGAAAGATGGACGAGTGGGGTGAATATAACACAGAAAACTTAAAAACAACGATTGTTCTTTCTAGACTTTGCAAGGGTCACACAGCACAATAACGCAAAGAATCAAACTGTTTTCCTAGAGTTTGGTCGCGTGAAACTGACGCCAACACTAACTTAGTCGACAGGAGGTTTCAGCGAAATTAGAGGTTATCAAAAAAACCAAGGGCTTGTAATTTCCAGTTAGAAGATCAAAATACCCGAGGCCTCAGCACGAATAGATGTGGTAATCGTAAACGTATCGTAACGGTAGCGTATCCAAGATACATTGCGCGACACAGTCGAGCTGACGTGGACGCGCAATATGACTCGAATACGTTAGGTTTACGTAACCGCAACTGTCACATTTGTTCGTGCTTACTCCCGAGGTGTCTATTTGTTCTAATAGGGCATAAAATAAGAGGTATTTATAAGAGGTACGCAATAAATGAACGTTGCAACAAAGCTGAGAATGCTTGAACCAAAGAATAAATTAAGCGAGACTACAAGACAGCGTTCAGACACACTTTGTGGTTATCATAACCCCTCCACAAAATAAATAACAATGACCAGATTTCGTGTCCTTGATTTGTGGATATTATGGTCCCATAGCACTTATCTTATAGAAAAAGTGATAGAACAATCCGGTGTACCACCTGATATTCATCACAGGATTAAACCTTTCGTCTCGTTAGACTTTGGCGTATCGCGTGGTGGATTTACGTAGGTTTTGAATAAGATGTATGTCTATAAAGTACGGTTGAATGCTGCCATGAGTAGCTGACCGCTAAGCATGGAGGCAACAAAAAAAAACAAAAGAAAGCTACAACATCAATTCCACTAACCTCCTCAATGGATCTGTATTCCTATCCGTAAGAAGCATCAGAGGAAAATGCCCTTATTAGTAACTATTACAAGTGATACTATTTACAGATATACAAGGACAGTCGCGTAGTATCAGATGAAAGTAGCAGGGATGCGTGCTATTCTACTTACTAACTATGAATCAATTTACAGTTTAAAGCCTGTTTCACTACTTGGATTAAATTCGCGGCGCTTTTCAGTTTGAACACCACCTAAACTTATGGTCACATTTTCTATGTCAACGTCTTAGCGAAACAAATCTCAAGATGTTTCCAAAACTCTGTGATATGAGTGTTATTTTGAAATAAAGTCATCTTCAGCGTTGCTACTTCTAGACATGGACCATTGGGCCTCTCTCAAACATTCCCAAAATGAATCAAAGAAGTGTATTTATTTGAGAATGATGGTGAACCTTCTTTATCCGACCTTCACAATTTCGTCGGTTTATCGGTGGCCGAGGAAAACCATTATGAAAAAACCAAAATAAATATTATCTCGATTCCTTCCTTCCGTTTTTTGTCTTAGAAACATCACTTGGTCTTTTAACTACATGGCCATTCTGACAAGGACCCTCGCTATAACCTCCGACTATCCTCTATTCGAAAGGTGATGATGATGATAGGTCATACCTTCTCCTTCCTTCTGAGATCTCGCAGAACTTCTTCGATTTCCAGCCGCCAGCCATCCTGCATGGTGTGGAAGGAGTCGTGCGGCGCCCGCGTGAACTCAGACTGTCCTATCCGGTCCAGCTGTTCCAAGATCGCTGGGAAGAGCGGCCGCTGACGAGGATTCGAGTGCCAACACGCTGGAAATAAAAAGTGCTGTTTTAGATCCAAGCTTGACTGGTTTGGGAACGTTTTAGCACTCTTCAAGGCCGATGACAGGTATTAATTAGTAGGTATTCTGGGAACAGCTTTACATGGCTCGTAAGAGGTGCTGGTATGGGATGGCTAAGGTTTTCACAGCAGCCCGTCACATTATTATGAGTACGAGTGACCGAACAAGCAGATGGCCTAGTCAATGTTGAGTGGATGGTCTGCACTGTTATTTCTAATGCATTACCTACATCTCCAGAACCCCTCCAATGATAAAGCGCAGCTACCATGACACTGAGAGGTAAGTCTCATCACAGCTTGGCAGCAGAATTGTTACGATGGCAGACCCTTGCCGTTAGATAAAATGCAACTTAAACATAAATTGATAAAGCGTACCTTCCATTGACACTCTCCAAGGCTCAGGACAGGTGCTGGGTATGGGGAGTGAGCTTGTTGGCCGCAACGCCGTACGCGACGGCCAGTGTGTCGATACTCTTGTAAGGAGTCTCCCCTTCGCTGCTGTTAGGTGAAAGCTATCTTAAAATACAGAGCCATAGAGTCTACCTTCCATCAGCACTCTCCAGGGCTCAGGACAAGTGCTGGGTATTGGTAGAGTGAGCTTGTTGACCGCCACGCCATACGCGACAGCCAGCGCGTCGATTCCCTTGTAAGGAGTCTCTCCAGTGAGCAGTTCCCATAATAGCACTCCATAGGACCACACGTCAGACGCATGCGAGAACGTTGAGTGTTTTATCACCTGGAAGACGAAGCAGTGAGATGTGATTTAAGATGTTTAGTTGGCTTAGTACTAGGGAAACATGAAGGCAAAAGATGCTCTAGCAACAAATGTAGGCACCTACCTATATTTGTTGTTATAGCATTTTTTTGCCTATATGGCAAATATAGGCCAAAGAGTTGTTTTAGCATTTTTTGCCTACATTGATACAAATGGTATGAGATCCCTAACTGGCATAAACTGTACCTACTGCATTAATAAAACGGACTTTGCACGAGTTCTACTGCTGCTCGAATTCGTATCACAGTAAAAGTTTTATTTATAAAGAAAAGTGCACAAAAGCATTCGATAGGTTTCGCAAGGTATCGATCGAATGCAACATTCAGGTTTAGATTGCAGTTGCAGCTTAGCGTGAATAAGTTATTGCTGAATGTCCAAGTTCCCCTTTGCTTGGAGAAAGTAAAATTACTAACAGAACGGAGACAAGTCAATGTTGGGAATTCCGATGCACTGAATGATGAAGCTCCACGTTCTTTCTGGAAATCTTTAGGAAGGTATAGTATATGTCCAGCAACGGACTTCTAAAACCTCCTATGATGACGATCTGTAATCAATCATAGACATCTAACATTGTGTAAGCTGTTAATTTACACACGGTAGGTACAGGTTTTTGCAGAAGCAGACAATATTGTCCCCAACCTGAACAACACGAGTGGCCAGAACCGGCCGCGAACGCGAAAACAAGATTAGCATACCGGACAGCGATTACCGACGGCCATCAGTCAAACGGCCATTAAAACACTCGATAAACAGTCCAGTAGCTATTAAATGCCGAAATATTGAAACTAAAATGGTTGTTGGTCGTTTAGCATTTACCCACTATATGCGGCTGATTTTAGTAGCCATATTAGGCTTAGCTTCGGGTCGGTAGGTCTTGGATTCAGAACTAGACAGAAATTAGGTCGTGCATTTGAACAGCAAGTCCCAGAGCTAAGTGATATGCCATCACATTTCAACAAGGTCTACAGCAGTATTTCTAAAAAAAACACTATAAGAAAAGAAAGTACGAAAGAAAATACAATTTATTCGCCCACACATAACGCTAATCGGTACCTACCAATCTATTACTACAGATATATAACGAACCGTCATGACTGTGACGAGCTTGCTACTATCTCATACAACTCAATTTCTACCGTATTGTAACTCTTAGACTGTGTGGATTCCAAATCTAGCCTGCCTCTGACCACATACGTGGCCACACAGGCAAGAGTTTCAAACAACGTTTAAAACATGCTTACTTCTGGAGGCATCCACGCGTACGTCCCCGCTGCAGACATCCTCGTAGTCTTGTACACCTCCCTCGCTAGACCGAAATCGGTGATCTTGAGCGTTTTGTTCTCTAACGTGTCATCTGACAGGATGGCTTCGCTGAGTAGAACTGAAATACAAATTAAAAACGTAATGTAACAGAAATGCGGACAAAGATTTCCAGGGTTCTTGGATTTTTTAAGGGTATCTTGGTTGTCGAGAAGTAAATAATTCCTGCGCAGCATCCTAGCAGAAGTTAGTATCGGTTATAGTCTTGCATGAAGGCCAGCTGTTCGCATGTTTAAATATCCACATCAAGTAGATATTGACGAAACCAGACTTTATATATATTGAATCCAATATTTTGACAGGCGTCACAGCTCAGTCGGTAATGGTAATGGCTCTGCCTTCCGTGCTGTGGGTCGTGGGTTCGATCCCCACTGAAAACAAACATTTGTGCGTGGAAAACATAGATGTTTGTTCTATGTCTGGGTGTTACTATGTATTATAAGTATGTATTTACAAAAAAAAGTATATAAGTATTCTATCAGCCATCTAGTTCCCATATCACAAGCTTTGCTTAGTTTGGGACTAGAGGGCGTTGTGTGTAAAGTCCATGAATATTTATTTATTTATTAATAAGGATCATGTTTACCACATTTTGAAACTGCATGTATGATGTATCTGTGTAGGTATTTATCTACATAGATACGAGTATAATCTTAATTTGAGGTGTTACGGGTAAGACCATTGATCTCAAATGAATTGCCAATCAGAATGGAACACCCATTCCATTAGGAAAGGGAAATGGAAGAAAATTAAACGCCGAGATTCAACATTCCCCGAATCCTGCCAAGTTCGGCGAACCGTCGTCGATGTGAAAGGTTTCAAATCGATTTTCTTATTGGGGTCAACGCGTCTACTTTCAGTGAAATGAACCTAAATATAGACGACCTCTTACTTCTAAAGTTCACGAGATAATGGTGTTTAAAGGCCGCTCAAATTAATTGCTTGGAACAGGCAAGTTACCAAAACACAAAAACATTTAGCTTTTATATAATTTTTGAAATGTTGCATACATACGTAATACGTTTGACAGGAACAGCATTCAAGACACTAGAGAAAAAGGAAAGACAAGTTTAAACCTTACACCAATTCTCATAACCCGGTCTACATTAACCTGAATACCTAAAGAGTTGGAGGTCGACCTTCGCAGCCGCAACGTAGTTCCCACCCTATACTTCAAAATATAACGTGACCTGAGCACATAAACATTTTTATGATACGACTCGTGGTTCAGTTCATTGAAAATTTAGAATAATTCAGGCCTCATAAAATGTAATACAGGTCGGGTAACTTTGTTTTATCGTTCAGGAACTTAGTGGACACATCTAAATTTTTATTGGTAGTAAAATTTATAACAACTAGACTAACAAAAAACATGAAGTGACAAAATGAATTAATTAGGTCGACGAACTTGTGTTTACTAAAGCTGAAGATAAGAAGCGATGAGATTATAAACCAAGACCAATCTAGAACGATGGATTTGAAAAGAACATCAATATTGCCATAGAACCTGATGATCATAGAAGGGAATGCCATCAGAGCATGTGATGGGGTGGATGAAATACAGCTTCCATTATGACGATACACGCCTCGGTTGTCGGTTGAACGTAGTCTGATCAAAATTACATTTCATAACTATCGTCACAGCTGGAAAACGTTATGGCTAGCTTAATATCCAAGTGTCGTGAACGAGAATTACCTAGTAATATTTCATAGCTTACATATTTCAACTTGTGATGATGACTATTTGACGACATTTTGGATCTAGCTAGTCCAACACAACGCGATTGATTTTTTATATTTAGAGAGACAGTTATTGGAAGGATGTATATTACGAAACCACCTCGGTATACGTATATGGTCAGAAAGAACTACAGTCAGTAGTTAATCAGATCAGTAAGGGAGCTTTATGGTTCTGATTTGAATTCTTTGAATCAGTTCATCTTCACTTCATATGCAAGAACGAAAAGTCTTAGGCATTTTTTATCGCATTCAAGTGCCCCAGCTGTTCTCTACATCTGTGCCGGTGCATCAACTTATTGCATCGCAACTTAATTACTGAGCACTCGTCTTCACCTTAATGGAATTTATCGATACAGTGATCTCTCAGTGTCCCCATTGCGATGTTATCTATATAATCAACGGACCCCATCTTGGAACTGGTTGTGGTTGTAACTAGATTTCTCCTCGCCTTAATTCTCTCCGATGGCACTGATGGTAGATTTCTGATCAGATATAAGAAAGGCCATGTAAAGTTTCTAACCCCAAAAACCACTCAGGATAAATTAGATAATAAGACTTGAAAAAATGCATCAAGTGCGTGACTTCTGGCTGTTCAAATCCACACGACTAATGGAGCTCAGAGAATCATACGCGCAATGGGAGTTACTCTATGCTAAGCCGCTGTCATATTTGTAAAAGTAATTTGTTAAAAGTAAACTTGTTGGCTCCGAGGCTGATGGAACAACAGAATCCAGATGACAATTAGACTTCCCTGTAACAACAACTCTCGAACAACACAATCGTGTCTCGAGACGAGCGGGTCCAGGCGAGCTATTCATCTGTCGATCACAGCCACACAAAGGGACAAGTTTGTGATGGCTGCGGCATGACAGAGTACCGGTGATGCAGTGCTCAAACTGTCACGTGTGGTTTGACTAGCGCACACGTGGAGAAAGTCACTCACATTTCGTATGGTGGCCGCTTCGATCAACTATACATCGGTGGCCGAGTTGCGATAAAGCTGATTTGAATGACAAAAAAGCAGGAAATCTATAGAGGCATAAAACCCCAAAATTATTTTCTCACGAACCAATACAACACGACCCCTGTCAGATTGTAAACTTGTGAAGAAAATGTTACATAAGTCTTGGAACATTCTTGGGGTTTGTCTACCAGGTAGTGGAAATAGGATGACCATCCCGTCAATGTAAAAAGGTTCCTCTTAGATTGTCTCATTGATTGCGTAGCAAATTTTAGATGTAGATAAGTCTATGATCATTCTTGAGATAGAAATAGACGAGTCTTAGTAGTGGAAGGAAGTCATATAGGTATGTCAGATTGCTATTATCACCCCACACGTAGAATTCCATAGACTACCATGTATCTTGCGGTACTTAAATTGAGTCAATACCTTACCTATACATCATCCTTATTTATTTCGATACCTAATCAATGATATTCGTGGAAACACTGATGGTAAGTAATGGATGTGGAAATACTTTGGCAGATATTAGAGTTTCATCAATATTATTTTGCTTCCAAGTCCATTTACAAACTATTTACAAACTGCTGGGCGAAGGCAAATATTTCCACATTTCCCTTGGCGATGTCCCATCATCCGATTTTTTTTTTGCATTATACGTGCTAGTTTAGCCAGGATCTACGGTCGACCGCAGTCGTCTCACGGGATTGCTCCATCCTTGAATAAATCTTCAATAATAAGAAAATAATGTTTCTCTTCGAGCTCGCAAACCGGATCTATATCCTGTCGGTTCCCGTACGCATGCGCGTTGAATAATTCATGTCGCGCGCCATAACAGACGCGTGCGCCATCGCGGCGCGCCATACCAACTGTTACCTACCCTACCCTGTGGTATAGCCAATTGGGTAGAACGCTGGAATTGATTCCTGGGAACCGATTGATGACATCAGGCTCTTCAACCTGACTCAGGGCTCGGATGAGGTTTAGGTAAAACCGTTATCTACATCGTGATCGATGCGTGTGAGTAGTATCCTACTAATATTATAAATGCGAAAGTTTAGATGTTTGGATATTTGGATGTTTAGATGTTTGGATGTTTGGATGTTTGTGTTTCAATCACGTCTAAACTACTGAACCAACTTGGATGAAACTTGGCATATATATAGTTCATAACCTGGATTGACATATAGGCTACTTTTTATCCCGAATAATTAACAGGATCTACAGAATAAAATGAACGAAAAGAATTAGCAGCGCCAATTGGCAAGAGGATTTCATTGTCATGACATGTCACGTCAGTTTGACAGGGCGTAGTACTACCTCTTTGGTCTAACGACTAGCATTTGACATTCCAGTACGAGTTCGGTGTAATGAGGTGTAATGTCAAGTTTCTCAAAGAAGTATCCGCTCGGTACACGCACAGATAATATAATGTACACGAAAACTGTAGACGCGTACGAAGTCGCGGGTAACTGCTAGTTTTGAAATAAATTTTGTAGTTCAGAAAACTTGGCAACAAATCTTAACAGCAATCGTTTTTCCAAGGAATCGTATGATTCAATGTGCTGATGTATGAACTTTATGTCTGATCTGCCTGCTCTCTGTAAATATCTGTCGTGAATAGGTGAATACACGCTTACAACGCAGTTATGTCCGCGTCCCATCTTTTTAATAATTTTCAATCGATTTTCCTTTAGTTAGTGTTTTGTTCATGTAAAAATGTAGGTAGTTCTGGTAGTCGCTCGCCGATATTACTGGCACAAGACAGAACGATTGACCGGACGCATAGAATACAAAGTACTTGTCTCCTCGTTGAATACATGATCAGTCTAACGACAAAAAATATTCTGCCATCTATGATTCCAAGAAGGCTTTCGAGACTAGAAAATGAAAGACAGAAACTTGTTCTCGGTTAATTTACATTCTATTGTTGCATGAGATGCCTAATTGCTAACTTGTTTGGAATAGCAATAGCTTTCAAGGAAAATAAACTTCAAAATATACGAATAATTAAATGATAATTTTACAGATATTCCTAGCATCTGAAAATACCAAATTCGTGGTTTTTGAAATACGTATCTCAGGGAGTCAGAGTAGAAGCATAGCCATCAGTTTTAATTATTTGGCATGCTTACTTTTACAAATAACGTGACAGGACTAAAGTTAATCGTCGCCTAATAGTTGTACGAGTACTAAAGCACATATTAAAGTTGAATTTAAAAATCTGGAGACGAAGAAAAATTTGTCGCAAAACTATGACAGCTTAGGTCTATTTATTTTAACTTCGTCTTAAAATAGCTTTAAATGTTTTTTTCTAGTTCGAAACCTCAATTTATTAACAAACTCCGGTTGATAGCAAAAGTAATCTCTGCACACGAAAATAAAGCTGCAAAACATATTACCTTTGCCATCGAAATACCTTCCAGTCGGAACATAACTCCCCTTTTAATACCCCTTGGGTGAAAATAACTAAACCCTAAGGGTGAAATTAAAAGGGCAGACAGTTATTTCGATTCAGTGAAACTGGTGAAACATAGGATACGAAGGCAGGGGTTGGATGTAGAGCTATCTTGTTTATTGTGTAGAGAAAATGTTATGCGGCGAAAGGGTAGATAATATGGAAAGTGGAGCTGTTATCCATCTGTATTCCTGTTGAACTGAGCGGAAATATTTTGCGGGAATTTCATTAAAAAGTTGGAAAGGATCTGGCGTCTGGCAGGTCTGGCTGTCTTTCTCGACGATCATTTTACTGCCACGTTTTCTTTGAAAATAAAGAAATGTCTTTTCTTTTCCTAAAACATTATGCCGACCAATAACAAAATAAATATACCTAACCTGCCATATTACGTATGCTTCGTTTTTAGATAACATAACTGTATAAACCGACAGAATATTAATAACATTTCCTCAACAAATCATCCAAGGGCTTCGAGGACTTTATAAAACATCAATTTGTGCTAACAAACGTACTGAAACTTCAGCCGCTGCCAAATAATCTATTCCCCGTCCAACTTCCGCGATTACCATCTCCAATTCCTCCCATAGAAGTTCATTGCGAAGTTTGCGGGGTAACTTTACGAGCACATGAGACCCTGCCAACTCCAGACGCTTATTTGAATATTTTTACAGGCAATTCGTACGTGGAATACCTGAATTTGCATTATTATTTTATTTGCGAATAACTTCCACTTTGGATGTGTTTTTCTTTGAGTATGAAAAAGCAATTTTATTTTTCTCGTAGTTACCTTATTTTGGAAGTTTCAATCTTAAAACCACGAGTGGGATAGCACGACATTCTTAAGTAGCTGGCAGATGAATGGAGATTGGAGAAGAATAAGGTATAAATCGTTTCCCCTAAAAATATCTAGAGAAGGCCTATGTCTTGCAGTGGACTCCCCTAGGCTTTACTTACTCGTAAGTTTGGAATCCGACGGGCAAATTAATTTCCTTTGAACGTAAGTTATCACCGAACTTTCAACATCAGGCAACATTTTAACAATCTACGCGAAACCATTACTTGGACACTAAAGTGACTCCAGGAAAACCAAAACAAAGTACAAACACAATAAAGAGGTAATGGAGCATAAATTACAACAATTACACCGACAAGGAGTAAACATAGTGGTAATTACAAGAGGGGAGCAACAATGCAGTGGGGTGCCAGGCTTTTTAATTATAGGTAAGTAGTAGTAGGTAGACTGGGTATGCGCGCAGTCAACGACACGTGGTTGTAAGAAGAGTTCTTCAACCTTCCCTCCTCATTGAGAAGTGTCATCATGGATGGTTTTACATTTTGTTATTTGAGGATTCGCATTCGTTCATTGGTAGTTTTTTTTCTTTTTTGTTATAGAACTAAATGATAGACCAAGCCGGGAACAAGCCGATGGCCCACTTGATGTTAAGCGGTAACCACTGCCTATAACGACGCATTGCCTCACTGAGCACATCCACTGAAGACGTGCTTTGTGATGCATTGGACTGCGTCCATTACTGTGAGATATGAAAATGTAAGGTGTGTGTGGTCGTATCGAGTGTGTAATGTTTGTGACGTGTGTGTTCAATCAAATTCCAATTGATTTGAGCCTTTTCATTCTCGTTGCCCAAAATATAATCTAAACAAGATGGTCTAAAGCTATTATAATGGTTGCTAATTTCCAAAACATCCAGCATGCATGCTAATGTTAAAGGAGCTAGCGAAACTCAAAACTTGAAACTAAAGGAAATGATTTCTAAGTACGCCAGCTGGGTAAAATATATACGCGTAGGGCAGACTAGCTCCGAGGCGTAGAAAATGAAGTGCGAGCCGAGCCGAGTACCTGCTAGTACGCTACGTAACGAGCTGCGAAGTGAAGTGTCGTCTCCAACACTGCATTCACGTAAAAACGACGAGCTTGTTGATAAGAGAATACGCGTGCGTAATGCATTTGATGACATCCATTCATGTTATGTGTTTTGTAGTTCATTCCTACTTTAAGTACTTTAAGTACTGATTACAGTATGTATGTGTCTGTCCTTTGTTTTTAGATGGGTGTAATAGTTGTGTTTTGAATTAACTATTCAGACTCTTAGTAGATGGGACGGCTCGAACTGTCTTGAGACAGACTTACGATCTACGATCCAGCAGTGGATATAGATAGGTCTGTTTAACCAAAACCTTAGTTAACTCTGATGTAGAAAAAAGTCTTGGCACGATAAGCTGTCCGAAAAAGGTTTTTAAGATAGATTGATGATCTTGTCCGGTCGCTCGGATACAGTGATAAAAATACAAAACGAACCTCTTTTTGTCTATAGTCTAGCGAAATAAACCCAGACTAGGTGAATATAGATACTTTATAATAGCAATGGAAAAATAAAACAAACAGGAAAATTATACAAGTCTGTAAAAACAAACGATGAAAAAGTTGAGCCATTAACAAGTATCGGATGATATTCACAGAACTCTAAGACTGTTGATCGCGTCTAGAATAGAATACAAGACAAGGTGAACGACCTGTATTTGAAACTAAATCCAATACAAAACAGAATCATGATGATAAAAATATTTTTTTTGGAAGTTTACGATTTTACAAAACACGTCAAGTTATAATCATGTTTGTTCACTAAATAACAGAGAAAAGGCTTTGCAGATAGATCATCATTCAGGCTGTAGAAGTCCACTGCTGGACATAGGTCTTCCCCATATACAAATTTCTAGAAAAAGCTATTTTGAGCACTCTCTATTCACCATTTTAACAAAGTTTCTTGCGATTTTAACAATGTCGTCAGTACATCGCTTCCAGGGCTGTCCTGAACTGCACCTTTTAGTTAGTAATTTGTCATTGGAACTAGAAAAAAATCTTTCAGAAATAAAAAAGCGAGCGGGTCAGTATGACAAATCAGCTAGAACAATATTATTTCATGCATTGAATAAACTATTATTTATCGGTATGATAATCCTCGGTTGCGCCGGCGGCGCCGCCGCCGCTGGCCGCACACACGCTGCTATCAAAACTAGGTATCACCACGTATGAGTTACGGCTGTCTAATGTTCGTACTACGCAAGAAATCGTCAAGCTGACCAATATATACGTCATTTCAGTATTCAAATCAATTCAAGCACTAAGTGGTTGCTGAAATAACGTATGAGATACAATAAGTAATTCTAAGTTCTTTCTTTTAAAAAATTTAGGCCACCTCTACCTAGTTTTCACTGTACGTACACATTGTAATTTATAATCTATTTCATTGTGTTCACAATCTCCAGGCAAACTGCCATTAAAATCAGCTAATCGTAAATTACCTACGTACTCTATGTCGTGTTTTTGATGGAAATTAAGGGCTACCCGATCCGCTAAATTTAATCAAAATGAGAGTATTACAGATACAGGCGTGTATTTATTATTTATGTCACTACAATACTGCCATATATGCCAGATTTTACTGATTCTTACAGTTTTATATCGAAGGCGGTAAGTGGAATAAAGCTCTACATATTTGGCAAAATGACACAGTGACTGGTATTTCACTTAGGTAGGATTTAGGACAGATTTCTAACTATATTAATGGCTATAGGCAATTATTGAAAACTTTATGGGATGGTAGGTATTCCTATAATACGAATGTCCATTGTCCGTTATTAGCGTCGTTCGTCCGAAAATCTCCTATCTCATTGGACCATGGTAGATTGTTGGTGACAATGGTTTAATATTAAAAGAACTGGGAGTACCCAGTTCTTTTTCCGTAGTAACGGAAAACTTAAGTAGAAAGTGCAGATGCAAAAAATAGATTGATCTTTTTTTTAACATTTGATGGACCATCCTGTGACTTCAATCTCATCTGATGGAAAGTGACGATTGAGCAAGATGGTCAAGAAGAAACCTATTCACTCTGCCTTGAAGAGATCCATATTTATTGTAGTGATTGTAAAATTATAAGAGTCGATTTTTATCAAAATAACCAACCTATTAAGTAAGAGTTACATACTTTAGCACGGTAAGTGACTTTTAAAAAGCACACCTGCCTTGCTGTGCCAACTATACCACTGAGACTGACAATTTCGTAACAAACCGTGTCTAGTATGACAGAATGACCAAAAGTATAATGATTAATACATGGCGCCTCAGCGACAGATAAGTACCACTTTGTACTCAGTCTAGTCATAGTGACTGTTCGGTAACCTATGACACCGGTCATTGATGCTGGTCTAGCCGGTTGTTACGGCGATGGACAGCCTCTTTTCATTATTAATGAGATAGTTCAGTTATAGACACTTTCACGTCTATAATAGGATATCGACTTTGTGGCTTTACAATAATTTAGCAAGAGTTTCATAATGGGAGAGATAAGTTTCAGTTTAAAGAACTTTATTTCTCACTGACTATTCGTCACTAACATAAACCAACAATCCTACTAATATTATAAATGTGAAAGTTTAGATGTTTGGATGTTTAGATGTTTGGATGTTTGTGTTTCAATCACGTCTAAACTACTGAACCAACTTGGATGAATCTTGGCATTATATATAGTTCGTAACCTGGATTGACACATAGGCTACTTTTTATCCCGAATAATTAACAGGATCTACAGGATAAAATGAACGAAAAGGATTAGCAGCGCCAATTGGCAAGAGGATTTCATTGTCATGTCATGTCACGTCAGTTTGACAGGGCGTAGTACTACCTCTTTGGTCTAACGACTAGCGTTTGACATTCCAGTACGAGTTCGGTGTAATGAGGTGTAATGTCAAGTTTCTCAAAGAAGTATCCGCTCGGTACACGCACAGATAATATAATGTACACGGAAACGGTACTCGCGTACGAAGTCGCGGGTAACTGCTAGTAAACAATAAGTTGAAATTTAATCCGTTGCGGGTAGATTCAAATAAATACGTCTATATAGATTGTCAAAACAAGACACAAGTTTCATGACTACTTTCCGGACATTTTAATCTACCGACAAACTGGATATGGAATTGATGATGGATGACAGCTGATCGGAAGATGGGTACGCGAGTAGAGGAAGGCCGAAGAAGTTGATATGAATGTGAGAGGAGTAGATTCATGCTGTGTCGACCCCACTTAGCGTGGGACAGGGACATGATGATGATGTGATTCTGAGTGTCATGTTGAATTTACTATTGAGACGCCAATAGATCAACAAATGAACTTACAGATCTCGCTCATTCGACAAAGACTACAGAGTGGTCAACCTGATAACAGTTTTACACCGAAGATAGTACAGCTGACAATACCCAGCTAAGTGCCCATTGCCCATAAGCACTTAAAAAGTGGTAAATGTGGGCTCTGGAACACATGGAGCCACATTGACTATTGACCCAATACTGTGCAATGTTTGAAGATTCAAAGAAAAAGGTCTGAATAACATTTTGTGGGTCAAAATATTGATGTTCCTGGAACTTTCTCGAAAAGTATACGGAGTGGTTTAATTACAAAATCTATCGAGAACGGTTTAATTGGTAAATTAAGTCTGTAAATAGAAGGAAAATTGGGTCCTATTAGACCCTTAGTGCTCAACTTAATTGAGCGCTCTGGCGATAAATCGTTTCAAATGAGATCAATAATCTTTACTTCGAATTTACCACAACTGGCAAACACATTAGGAAAAACCAAGAAAAATAGTCAAGAGAAAACAAAGGTCTGTCTGAGCTGCTGATGTCAGAACACAATGTAAAGTAATTAGAAGATTTGGAAGGCAATACATAAAAATGTCAACGGCTTACGTAAGCCAGCCGTTAACGCACAATTAGTGCTTAATTATGAGGAGAAAATACACAAAGGTTAAGAGTCAATGAGGCATTCAACGAGGCGTATAATTATCTACAAATTCTTAACATATAAAGCCAAGTGTCTCGCGCTCCCACATACCTGGACCACTCAACGTTTCGTCAAGTTTCACGTAAACAAAGTCATGTGGTATACGAAATTTTATCTTATTACATCGCAATAAAGTTGAAGTTTACGCGTGTGAAGTGATAACAAAATAGAGATCCCAAATAATCCTGGCAGGAGAAAAATCAGGAATTGAAGGCTAGTTAGTAGGACAAGGTCCGGTTGGTCAACAGTAACAGCTGCATAAAACAGTTGATTATGCAACGTCCAGTCCTGTCCAACTGGTTGAAAGCATTTGTGGATATTGTTCTGTTAATTTGGAACACAATAGCGGCTGCTCCATATCGAACTCGTTCGAATTTACGCACTCCTATTCAGGTTTCGGTACCTAATTGTTTTCTTGGTGATTTACACAATCATAATACAGAGAGAGGTAGAGTTACATACATCGCTCCAGTCGAGCACAATGTGACTATCGCTACTTAACTTGCCACTGTACTTATAAGCATGTAAATGCTGCCTTACAAGCTTGGCAAGGCAACTCACGCGCTCTGAATTTGTGAGACGTGTCTTATCTTACCTGGAACAAAACAAACGCACATTAGGAAAGTCAATCTTTATTGGTAACGGTTACAGATAGTGAGCTATGGACCTGCCTGACAAAACGAAGGTTAAAACGTGATAGCAAACAGCATGAGGGTTAAAACGTGATAGCAAACAGCATGAGCTTTAAAACATGATAGCAAACAGCATGAGCTTCAGATAAGGTGGTCTTATTTACATGTTTTTGCGATAGATAAATATAAAACTGTATATAAGGAACGATATAAGTCCGAAGTTAGAGCCCTGCGCGAGTCTGGTTCCTAGTGACATTTGCGCAGTGCCTGCTTGCGCGTGGTACCGACGGCCAAGGTTACCGCCTCATCACGCCAGTCGAATGGGCACGTGCGAAGCTACCACACAACTGAATTAAATACAGGTCGATGTAACTTTGACACGATAAACCGCGAAACGCGTCATAATAGATTTTAGATCAACTTTTAGCACGATTACGTAATTAGTCATTAGCTACTCAATCATAAAGATAAGACCATGGACAGGGGAAAAAATACGTATTAAAATTTGACATTGCTTTTACCGTAAACAAGAATCTCATTAATATTTACAAGACGTTTACGTAAAACACATGATAACAGAAGAGTGATTGATAAACTAACTGTTTTTGGAGGCTAGGCCAATGACCATAATCGGTGTCACGTAACCAGAGTCAGCGTGATGCGGTGTTTTTGCAATCCACTCACAATGTCTACAGTTCGTCACATCTCGAGTTGTGCGCTCTACAAAATACCTAACACTCTGTTTTGTTTGTCTGGGGGTCAACGTTACTTCCTTTAGCAGTGGCAGAACTTTAATACTCCTGCAAATATGATTGAGAAGCAGAACTTATTCTAAACCAATTAAAAATTCAACAATCTTAGGTATTAAGAAATTGTTTTCTTTGCTTGCCTATGTATGATGCTATAGGTATTTTCGAATTTGGAATAATCCTTGCCTCGACTCGACCTCGAAATCGTGCTTTCAAATTCAAATTATGCTGCTGTTACAATACCGAGCAAAAGTGAACTGTAGAACAAATTATTCTATTAACTATTGACCCATTAAACAACATACAATACGTACAACATAAAATTTACTCTAATCTCTCTGAGCACTTAAAATTCTTTGCATGACCAGTTCTTTCTTTCATCGTCATCACAACAAATGTACAGAAACCAGGACGTCAAACCCGACCGATAAGAGTGGTCACAAAACAACTAGACAGGTACTTAGAAAAGAATGCGAAACCAATTTGAGTTGCCTACCTTACCTACTTTAGGACCAAGAACATCCTTCACTTTGTTCACTTAACGTGATTGCGATCACGACTATAAAACTGCTTAACAAAAACCTCGAAGATTGTAACACAAAGAAAATAGGTAGGCTTGTTAAATAAGTGGATACATTTAAACATAAATAATTTAATGACGACGCTATCTTTCACTTGTCTTGTCTGCGACTCAAGGTCTTCCTTCACGTCGTAACCGAAGTGAGAATATCATTGGCCAAAATTACATGTCACTCAAAGTCAGAGATGTAATTGAACAAGATTACGACAGACAACCAAATGAGAAGAAAGAAAAGGACCACATCGCGTTAAAATAGTCTAAATGGCTCAATAATAAAATTAACAAAATAATAATTGGCTACATACTTACATACATTATTTTCAGTGCCATATTTATATCAGAACAAAATCATCCCGTCCAACAGATTAAAGTTACGTAAAACTTGAACTTTTCTATTACTTTTACGTCAAATTAAAAGACATCATTTTGGTGCCGACTTATTTGAGTTTAAAATGATTATTTTAGGATTATCATTTGAGAGTTTTTATGCCAATTGAAACCTTAACATAATAGAATTTTTTATTTTAAACACTTTTAGTTACAAGTGTTACAACGGAACAACAGAGTTGACACCAGTATGTATATTCACCTATTTCTTAGCTGATTAGCTTATGATTGTGACCTTAATCAATACCTATGATGACATAAGAATAAGACGTGCTAGTAATATAAACACGTAAGTTCCGTTGCTGTCTTGTCGAAAGTGATATCTTCTGCTGATTCATATCACATACAACACTTTCTGCGTGACTCATTATACCGAATCTGTTAGTTTTGATCAATAGATACTACATATTATTATTAGTTCAGTATTTCCTGGATGGCAAGACTTCAGAAGAAATACCACGTTACCTAACAAGTCTACCAGTTCCTCTTTGCAGGACCACACACAACTATCAATTTGCCACATCTGCTTCAGTTATTATCACACAAATTATTTCTCACGTAGTCACATTACATATTCGCCGAGCAGTTCATTTAAATCACTTTCGTAATAACCGCTGTCTTGTCTACCACGCTCATACATATTCATCTGTGCGAGAGTTCTAATTCCAAAGTTGAGTTCACTAACAGTATTGGCGGCAACTTATCAACGGTTAACTTTAAAACGCACAAAATTTTGATGAAAAAGCAGGGACCTTAGAACGATTTTCATCTAAACGACAACATAAGAACGATGTAGTTTCTTAGAAATATGCCTACTGCCTTGAGGTGCGGCAGGCCCTGATATACCTAATCCAATTGTAAGACCCAGCTAATTGCATTGCTTTCGTCATTCTGAGTCTTTACTGCATCATGAATCTCTAGAAGCATTCTATGATATAGTTATGGTTTGTTATTGGATCAGTTCAGATCTTATTATTTCCAGAAACCACCTGAATTGATGTGATGTTGTCTTCTTACTAATTCATAAACCGAAGCTGAACTGTCTGCCGAACCAGTTTCAACCAGCATTCGCATAGCACAGCGACTGAATCCGTCTCTAGAAGACCCTCTATATCTTTTATGAATTTAATTCGCGTATTACATTCTCCAAGATCCTTTAGATTCTATTGAATGATATTTTACCTGCACCTAATAACGAATAACTCAATTCGATATTATGGGTAGAGTTGATTTCTTATAATCGTTGTCAGCTTTACTCCGCTGTTTTTACGTAGTGTTTTAACACTGTATAGGTATCTAAAAAGCGTAACGTAAAAGGCGAGAAATGCGTCTATTTTATTTGATGCGTAGATTCTTTGAAGATAGTCACGGATCAAATCGGACAAAAGAATTCAAAATATCTTGTCTTATGAACCGAAACACGCCAAATTAAGCATTGATTGCTAAGTAATTAAGTGGTCTGTTGATTTAGCAATCAGCGTCGGTGTGGGGTCGGTCACCCACTTTACAGTTTAGGTGGGCGATAAACAAAATACAGATGGAGAATAGATGGTAATATCTTAAGATTTTGTTAATGATATCCTTATTTGGGCGTAACGGCTACATTTGATGTCGACCTTCACCATGAAATATGAATCTAAAGTCAATACAAGTTAAGACCGTTTTAGTGCTAAACTAAGAGACTTGCCCATCAGCACTTATAACACCCTCTTTAGACTAATCCACTGAAAAGACTCTGCTCTTGGACTTGGCGGTTCCGAGGCTGACTGCCGCGGGTTTTTTCACGAAACGAAAGATTGTTTCAGCGTTTGAAATAAGAGTACATTGAGTATGGGTACTACCCATAGTCTCATAGATGCACAGCCAGATTTGATGCAAACGGTCTTACGATCGCAAGGCAAATAGAGCCAAACTTTCAACAAATGTTCAAGCTACCTAAATGCATAACTATCCTGTTACATTTCCCTTACAATTTAATCGTGAATGCGTTCTCACACGGCAATCCACAGCATCCGGCATGTCTGCAGATTTCAAAACGGATTTGACCGTTACGTTCAGTTTACGCAATGAACTTGTGACGAACGACCTCAGGCGAGTGTTGTCGTCCCGGACCTGTTGCAAGGTTTCCGAACTACTTTTTATGGGTATCGGTTAGAAAATAGAAAGCTTTTGGCTTGATAGGGACAGATCCGGAAGCAGTCTTCGAAAGACTATAATTTCTGGAAAACCAGCGGAGAAGCAGGGTGATAGAATCAATGATAAGAAAACCTATAACTCTGGATATTATACACCCATCCCAAGCACTATTTCCTCACTAAAAAGGTTTAATATGTGCTCTTTAAAGGTTAAACGTTATTATAGTATAAACATTCCTGCCTAAATCGCTAACTAGTGCTGTGCTAGTGTTCCAAATAACCTAGTTACGCGAAAGATAAGTAATAGGTACTCTCGTTCTAGGAGATTAAAGTCTTTAACTCCGACTACCCCATAGCGGATCCAAGCGTGAAGATATGGATATTTAAAAATTATAAACATGCTCCTTTCGGTTACAGTTCCCGAGCAGCGCTAATCAGTTAGAGATTAACGGGCTACGAGTAGGTATTTACGTCATTCGGCTTCGTTTATCACTAGTGCTTTTTCTTAGCCAACGTAATGTTAGGTCTGTAAATGTCTTTGTAATAAAAGTCCGACTCCACACGCGCGAACACGCTGGCTCATTCTTGGTGTAGGAGAATTTGATGGTTCTATGAATTAGTAGATTGACTAGCAGAAAGAGATGATATTCATCATTCAAGAGGCATTTTAGAAATAGCACTTTGTTAAACCTTGACCGAGAAAAATAAATAGTTTTGATCGTTCCAAGAACCTACCTTTCCTACATGTAGCTGTGGAGAATCTACTTAGTCGAAGTGGAAATGTTTGGATGGGAGCGCCTTTAGTAGGACAAGGTGATGGAATACACCCAGCGTGCCTTAGCACAACATTGATAAGTTATTTGGAACAGAACGAACCAGTTGCATACCGTACGTAAACATGGACAAATACAAATACTTACAGTTGTGACAATTAGGTACCTACCTGATAGGGTAGTTCATCAAAATGGTGACAAGTCAATTTTACAAAAATTTTTAAACCCTTAGATCCTCTTCATCGTCAGATCTTGGAGTATGGACTTCAGCTCATCCAATCTCAATAATTAGAGATGCAAGAGATGCAATTATGCCTGAGATTCCTCAGAACTGGTTTTCAGAGCTGACTTTTCTTTTTCCGGTAAACAAAATAAAGGTATGGTTTTGCTTTCTCTTCGGTAGGAAACCTTGTCTAAGACGCTCATGCTAAGCGTGCAGAACGGATATTAGGTAAATAATTTGTGTCTAATCTAACAAAAGACACGAATCTTTCATTCAAATACCTAGTAAAATCATACAGTATTTTGTACCGGAAATGTAATCAAATTTTTGGATTATCAAAAGGATGCATTAATAGAAAACTCCACGCAACAAGGATGAGCCTACAAAACAGGAAGCCTGCGTAGTGGGTGGATACGAATAGAGCTAGCTGCTGATAATATGATTTAACTTCCTAGCTCGATAGAACATGGTGCACTTTCGGTCAGTATTTAAACAAAATATTTATGCATGGCACAAAATAGACGCGACTCGACAGACAGTAGCAAACGGACCATGGATCTTATGTAAAAGCATCTTCGATCAGCTATACCTCAAAACCACAGTAAAAGAGAGGGACTGGCAACCTTAACTACCGCCAAGTCAAATGGTAATATTTGGTTTGGTTGCAATACCAATGAAATCTACAATGTTTTTAACTTTATAAGTTAAAACCAGTCATATTTTACTTTTAAAGGATCTGTGTATAGTATAGATGTGCTAAACTTGTAAAAAATATCATTGAAATTTGATCGGCATTCATTCAGTACACTTTGCGGTAAGGATCATTTATCTGCACAAGCCTTTACAAAGTTCTAAAAGCGCGATTAGTGACGCAAAGTTCGCCCAGAACCGAACCGTAAAGCAAGTTAATCGCCAACCGAACCGTAACATAAACACATCGGTTACCTACACGTCAGTAAACGTTATCACAGGGTTTACGGCAGAAAGCTGTTCTGCTTAGATAAATGAGGTATGTAGGGCGAGATAATTGAGAATTATATGTTGTTTTGTTTGATATAGTGGTTTTTTATGCCCTAATAGCCTTATGGCTTACCTATCAGTCAGAGACGGAAATATTCGAAGCCATTATTATCAAGCCTGCTTTGATCTAGATGTTGAATAGGCCACCCTCATCCGTCTACGGTCTACGACAACATGACTGATGTTGACCTGTCCCCTTTCAAAATTTGATATGACGGTCTTGAGAACATCTTGGTCAATTCTGAAGTATCATAGATACAGAATAAAATATGAAATTGTCATCCATTAAACGGTGGAAAAAGAGTGGCAAGAAAAGTGCCTCAGATAAGCGCGCGATAAGTCAAGCGTGGCTTGATGAGGCTTACTTTGAATAGTTTAAATACCGTCCAAATGAATAGAAGAAGCTTATGTGTGTGGCTGAAGTCGTCCTATCGATGATGAATGATAATTATAGACCCAAGGGCATTTTATCAGTGGATGATTGAACTTGACAGACAAATAGTTTGATCGGAACAAGGAAAAATACCGATTGCGAGTCTGCTGGCAATTAAACAGCTTAGCATAGGGCCGTGGGAAACAGCCATTCTGCGTACAGAGCTGTTATTTCTAAGAAGTTGTACGTCACTACGTCAGCGAGCACCATTGATCTTTGTCAGTAGGTTTGATGCTGGTTTCAATGCCGTTAGTACAATATAAAGTTTGTAGCCTAGGAATTTAAGACAGGTTATTGATTTATCTTCTCTCACATTTTTCACCATCTTGATAAATATTATTTTTGAATGTGTTTTTCAAACTATTATTATTTCAATAGTCTGCTTGGATGTCTTTGACCTTGACATTATTGTGGCTTATGGAAGGTTGAAAACTACATTTAGGATTGTAACTTGAAGAGGCTTGGCGTCTTGCCAATAGACTTGGCATCGATAAAAGTGTCAAAGGGCGTTACTTACTAGCGCCAGTACTAGCTGACTGAACACTGTCACAATTTCACAAACCAGTGTGGTCTAAGACACTCCGGAGACTGCAGATTTTCTGGTCACCCGATAATTTGTAGAGCGTAGTGTAATTTAAATGTCAATCATTATTATTTCAGACATAGGACGTCCACTCGTAAATATATGAGCCTCTCCCAGAGATTCCCAGATGGAGGGAGTGATCTTGTGTAGGCTGAGTCTAACGGCTACATACAAGCAACCTTTACAACGTGTTTTTCCTACCCAATGGGGTACGTTCTCCACCGAGCTTTGTAGTTCAGTCAGAGTCCAACGGTACTAGCTTCAAAAGGGCAATAAAGTAACGAACCATTATTTATCGTTTTGCGGAAAGATTATATATATAAACGAGGGATGTAATGAACTTAATTTTGCCAAAAATAAATTCCATAATCGTACGGGCTTCCTCGAATGTCCAAGGTCCAAGGAACGTCAACAAGTCTTATCGCGGGAAAACCCAGCTGAATGATTGTTTTGATAGAAATAAACGGTCAGTGTATTGCAAATTAATTTAATAATAATACCTATTTTATTAAAAAACTTTAGTAACAAACATTACAAGTTGGAACATGTAGTATTGAGAGTTCGTACAACATGACCCTTTGCATAATTAATCAATTAAATAAACTTTTGGTAAATAAATGAATTTGTATTAATTATGATTGTAGTAAGTAGAGCAAAGATCACAGGGGTAGATAATGAACCCAAGATTATAAACTACACTTTTTTTCCGAATGTGTCTTATGTGTGCTGTTGGCGTTGTTTATAGAATAAAATAAAAAAAACACTAAGATTAAGCGATTTTCTAACACAGCGTTACCAACTCTGAAAACAATCGTTGTGATTCGGATGGGTGACTGACTGCTAGGCATAACTCTGAAGTGGTATGAATGGTACTCTAGCTTTGGACGACTTAGCCGACAAAGAGTTTTTTCTATAATATGATATTTGACCTTCGATTGGGCCACACGCAGCTCGTACAAACTTGCTTTGAATACATAATTCTTCTATGCTTGATCGCGTAGACTGAACATAGATTCACATAGTTTTAGTGATTGAACAGACTTTTTGAGTGGAAACCGACCCATTTTATCGCAACAGGCAATGTTACAATAACACAAAGTAGTGTCAGCTTCGACGCGTGCGCCGTTTGATATGTTTATTCATTTCTGAATGGCAGCCGCGCTGTGAAATAACACCCGGTAATGCTTTGTGAATGATGAAAACATTGCAAGGAAACCAGTTAGCTGAGCGATGGGCTTGTATTCTGATCGGACTGTATGGAATACAAGCAAAAATGGGCCATGTGCCAAATGTTTCGATTGGAAGTGTTTGGTTATGTCTACTTCATTTAGGATCAATGATCTTATAAGTACTGAGAGAGAAGGTATGCCTGAAAACTGTGCATGACAAGTATAGTCGAGATTCTGATTGTTCTGTACGGGGTAATTTCCAAAATTGCTGAGGTTTACTCCACTTTTCACTAGGAATCTTTTGTTCAGTTTTCTATAAAAACCTATCGCTCAAAAACTGCCACTAAAGAGGCTTACAAGATTATAATCGACCTCCTTGCCATGACCAACTAGCCCTGCATTGCAGTGCCTTGTGTAAACTGAACCACTAAATGTAGATAAATTACTGTCGGCTCTACCAGACTCCATAGAAATAAAAGACGACTATTTTGTGGAAAAAGCAGCACACTGCTTGGACCGAATGACCGAATGACTGAATGATGTGTGGGATAAAGCCAGAAAACTACTTACTGTTTTAGGGCCGTGTGCATGTGCAGTCTATTGCATTGACCCTTTGCAAACTATGCTCACATGCGTGACAATCGATACAATCAGCTGTCGGAATCAACGTAATAGGGTGCCCCATGCATACCACAGATAACAAACAACAGCTGCACTTTTATTATTTTAAAAAGGTTATCTATTCGGTGATCTTGAGGTCTAAACAGAGACCAGAAACATCAAATAGTTGGAATTCCATGTCGGATAGGCAGGTAATTTGCATGTTTTACGACTTAATTTCTATGTTAGTTTAGTCGTAGATAAAACTGTGTTTACTTCGGTATGGTAAATAGGCATTTATTAAGAATTATATTGCGAGGATTAACTAGAGTACCTTAAGTACCTACCTACTTGCAAAATTGGAAACGCGATAACTGTTCTCACGTAGGTAAGGCACCGCCGCGAAAGTTGCACCAATCACTGATCAAGTTTTCATTCCTCAAACACATTACAAATAAGGCAATTAAAGAAACTGGCCTATCCATCAGAAACTTTGCAGAGGAATTTCAAATAAACTTCTAAGTCACTATTAGAAAACGGACTAAAACTGAATACAGTTACGGGCTATTTTAGAATAAAGTATGTTGCGGTGGCAGACTACACATGCATGTAGTTTGTACTCTGTGTACCTATAGACATCACATTACCTACGGAATTCAGACACTTCCGAGACATAATTTTCCTGTTTTTGTTTGGAACCGTGGAATGTTTGGGTGCAAAGACCGACGAAGTACTCCACTGCCTTGCAAAATAAGCTTTTGACTTTTTTTAAACTAAATCCAAACCACAGTCATAACTCCTAATTAACCATAACGAACGCCTACGTAAGTGTACAGCGTACGCAGATGGAAAGAAATCTCCCTCATGAAATATGGTCCGGTCTTGGACGGATCATGACATGAATACCTAAAGCATAGACCTTATGCCTCAAAGCTGTGATATTTTGGCACTTCCTCACTCTGAGTTCTGTGTTCAGTAAATAATTCTCAAAAACTCCTTGGGTTCCACAAAAGAACTAATCGACATTTAATCGTGCCGAGATGCAGAATCATTAGAGGTCGGAAAATAAAGGATAGTCGTGTGAACGTCATTAGTGTATTTTCAAGGGTTTTTGAATCTAATTGGTGTACGGGCTATAATGGGGAATTTGATTTGGCAGTGATTAAAATTCAATTGTGTAGACTGGGGGCATGGATTGGTGATCTAAATGCACATATCAGCCGGTTCAAGTCCAGACGAAAGTAAATGACGGCTAGCAACTAGGGAACGAGACAGTTCATAACCTCCTTTTCATCTAGGGATTAGCAGACGTCCGACTCGGTACCATACCTGGGGATCTGTTCTGATAAATACAATCAGCGTCTTCCTTGGTTCGTATGAGTTAGTGGCCAACCCTGGTGACCGAGTTTTTAGGAGCCTCCAGAGCCGAAACAGACAGTTTAACGTACCCTCCGAAGCACGAAAGCGCTCAGATGTAAATGTCATTAACGGTCACCCTTCCAAATAGTGACCGCGGTGAAGACAAAGTAGGAAAAACAAAGTTATTCACAAACTTATTCTACTGTAAAGGGACTTCTTTGAAGCAGCAATTTCTAATCAAAAATAAATATGTAAAGAGAGAGAAGTCCAAGCGACAGGAGTCTCAGTATCGTACCATCTCCTATTGGCTGTAGTTTAACACCATTTAAACCACATAGTTTTCAAGCACCTAATCAATCGCTGTAAACTCTAAAGCGGCGACACGACACCTAAGGAGAAACTTCGCAATCTAAATGCCTATGTAAATATGGCGGCATGAAAATTCCAATACTTCAATCACCCTCTTCCCTTCGGATGGGGCGCTAACCCCTTTACGACAACCAATCCGCTGAGAGCTTCCTCAGCATCCTTCCTTCCTGTAACTTTGAGATATTGAACGTCGTCGTTTGGAATAAAGGCTATACGAGAATAAAATGCTGGATGGTGTCTAAGAGGGTTATTTAGAATCACAACACCACTAGCGCAGTTGAACTATGCCAGTATTTCAGTCTCAGACAATCGGTACCGCCTTAGACATCCAGCAGAATCTTGAAGACTACAAAATCTGACCAAGATAATTTAATATTTGTGTTTTTAATTGCTATGTCAACGGACTTTCCTATACAGGTCATTGACCAGTTTGAGGTATGAAGAAACATGTGGTGCATTATGAAAACGAATTCAAGTCACTGTCGGTGTGAACAGAAAATCGTCTATGGTTATTGTAATAGGTATTGTCTCATTAGCGCGCTCACATCCGCGCGCTAACGGCTTCCGGATCCGCCTGCAAACGGAATTGGTTGATGCCCAATGCCCATTTTTATCTTTTATCCAGCAATCTAGTTCGCTTTAAGCTTTGCCTTTATTTATTTCGAAGTTTATTTATTTTCTTTGTTTATTTTATAACTAACTTATTTTGAACTGTTTGTTTGAGTTCAAGTCACATTCACTCCAAGCTAAACCTGAAAGGGGTCAGAAAAAATAAACCACCACTTTCTCGTCTAGTAGAAATGGCCACCCGCGATAAGACCGCCGATTATTCGACATTGCCATTTGTAACTTTTCTCACCCCTTAATTTGTGCCCTCTATATTTATTTTATTTATTATCTGTTGGCCCTGACAGCGAAAGGTGATGATGAACTACAGAATACAGTATATTCTTTGTGATGAACGCCCGAGCGCATTATACCTACTCAATGCATTGACCGAACAAAAACTGCGCAAATACAAAACTGTATGTAGGTATAAGAAACTTAGTTTGCTGAAACGTGTAAATTGAAAGAGGTCACAAACCCTACGATGACAATATAAACGTGACCTACTTACTGTTTCGCTAGTAAAGAAATGTATAGTCTTGCCTAGTGCCTACTCTAGATAAACAATTTCAAAGTGAGACCATAATACGTAGATAGGTAGGCTAGGTACCTATTTTGTGTAACAAATAAATAATACATAAATATTCATGGACAAAGAATTTGATAAAGTCTTGCATATGGTTAGAGTTAGGTATATTTAATAGAGCATTGTGTAGGCCTAATTTTTAGACATTTGTGCAGTTTTGAGTTTTGTTTGTCTGCAAAACATATCCGTCCGACACAAGACCATAAGGTAGAAAGTATGTAGTAGTTTAAAATTACATAAAGATGTTGGTAGCAGTGTTGGTAAGGTGGATAAAATAGTTACAGCTGAACTGAACAGTAGGTAGGTATAGGTACATCATCTTCCGTGTAGGTATAATAAAATAATATTTGAGCTAAGACATAATGCATTATTGGATTCTAATAATATTTACCTACTTTAGGACTTAAATTAATTGTTTTTCTAATAAAGTTATATCCATTTAACTTTTACACATATACCTACTGCTTTATCTACTAGTAGATAAGTTAGTGACTATGTTTGTAAATATTACATGTATGTAATTAGGTCACAAATGCAACTTAACAGATTCAAATCAAATCATGGTCCTAAGATATATTATTGTTCCACCTACATGACTCCAGCTGGATGTTGGTTATTTGCCGCCCACGGATTTTTTACAAGAACATTATATTGACTGATGCTGAAATTATATCTTGGGTACTTATTTATTATCCTATAATTAAGTAGTAGGATTGAGCGTCTATCAACCTTTTAAGTTTTTATAAATGTTATTTAGAAATAAACACATTTAACACCCAGTAAGCCAATTTATAGGTAATCTGTTGGACCATCACAGAATAGCGTTATTAGATTGGTTGTTGGAATGAAGAATTATTCACCTACCTCCAAAAATGAATCCAATGTCCAATGTAAAGAATCATGCTGATTAAAGTATACCAATATTCTACATAAATCGGTACAATTGCAATATTTAGTAATTATTGCATAAGTTGTTAACGGACATTTGAGCTAATCAAATTCTTATCAGTAGGTTATCAATTGGAATGTTTTTCCGAGATACATTGGGATATGACCTTGGTAACTGACTTTAGCTTCAAGGGTCTGTTATCTATGGAGAGTTTATTGACTCTAGATGTCATTTACTGAGTTGCAAGTGAACTGCACTGTCATTTAGGTCCCTAAAGGCAAAAATTATACTAATTCAGTGAATAGGTTAAAACATTGTTTTTTTTAAGGTCAGGCATAGAAGGATTGGTTTGTTATTTAACAACGGAGAGGGAGAGTTTGAGCCTAATGGTCATGCTCAAATATCATACTCACTGTCTATAGGTACAAGCCTTTCTTGCTTGTTTTACTTAGTGGTTCCCAAAATTGACAGGACCACCACTCACCCAACAAAAAGTTAAAAATTTGGGGACACACCTCTAGGTTTTTATCAAGATAAAAGGAGTAACTATGCGAATCAAGGACTGTTCAAACAAGAAAAGAAAGTTGTATAAAGCGTGAATATTTACATACAAGGAGTGCTTATCGGTTGTTCTATTATTCAGGGCCCACCTAATATTTGCTGGGGACCCACCAGTGGGTCGAACTTATACTATGGAAACAACCACTGCCCGTAATCTAGAACCAGCATAATACATAACTATGCAAAAGGGAACCCCTTACTACTTTCAATATATGATAGAGTTCCCAAAACACACCTGTATTCGAAGAGTTTTGCCATTCAATTGTACGAAGAGCCGGGCGACTACTCGAAAATACACGAAGTAAGGATATACACCGACGGCTCAAAAACAAAGACAGGTACCGGAGCGGGCACGTTCTCGGAAGACCTTAACATCCGCAATACAACAGCCCTTGGTGCACATAACTCCATCTTCCAAGCGGAATGTGTGGGTATAATCCAGGCGGCCCTGGCAGTGCTGAGAAGACAGGTAACTGATTACAGCATCAGGATCCTCTCAGACAGCGCAGCAGTTCTACAAGCATTGAACAGGTACGAACACAACTCAGGCTTAACAATTCAGTGTCACCATCTGCTGGAAGAGGTTTGTAAGTCAAATAAAGTCACTCTCCAATGGATTAAGGGACACAGCGAATCCAGAGGCAACGACGAGGCTGATTCAATGGCTAGGCGGGGTTCGGAAATGCAACCAGCAGGACCAGAGCCCATGATCCCACTACCCTTCAGCCAAGTTCGAGCATGGATTCGTAAAGAAACATTTCAACTACACCAAAAATACTGGGTAAATATACAGGATTGCAGACAGTCAAAGGAAGCTTTCCCGGAGCTTAACCCGAGATACTCCCGGAAACTGGTAAACTTGACACGCGACAAACTCCGAAGGGTCATCGGCATTGTCACGGGTCACTGCTCCCTAAACAAACACCTGTTTACTTTAGGTGTTACAGACAGCCCCCTGTGCAGGGGGTGCTTGACAGCAGACGAGACGGCAGCGCACGTGCTCCTGGAGTGCAGCAGCGTGGCGTCTCAAAGGGCACATCACCTCGGTTCTCCGGGGACCCCTCAGGAAGCCTGCACCGGCGTGAGCGAGCTGCTGGCCTTCCTGGAGGACATCGGGTGGCTGGAATAACGGCCGCCACCCATCACGCAAAAAGGGCCCGCTTGCGGCCTAATTGCGGAAAATGGTCCGCCCTACAAGTACAAGTACCAGCATAATGTTCAAGTAATTAATAAGCACACGGCCTTAAGCCGAATAATGAATGAATGTAAATAACTTACCGTTAGAGCTTTTGAGGTCCCTATGGATGAGCGACATGGGCGCTCCGCCGTGCAGGTAGGCCATGCCCTTCGCGACCTGCACAGCCCAGTCCACCAGGATGTCCGGCCGGATCTTCCGCCCGCACAGCACCCGGTTCAACGGCCCCCCGCGCGCATACTCCATCACTAGACATAAGTTCGGTTCCTCGAGACACACACCCTTTAACGACACTATATTCTCGTGCTGCAACACCCAGAACAAGCGAGCCTCCTGCAGCACGCTCTCCTTGATCACTTCGATGTCCTCGTTCGCGTCCTGGCGCGCCGCCTTCACGGCGACGACCTCATCGTCCCAGTACCCGCGGTACACCTTCCCGAAGCCGCCCACCCCGATCACCTCCTCGAGCTTTAGCTCTGAGAAGCTGACACGCGGCGGCTCCACCGCCAGCGGGTCCTCCTCGGTCACGTACACGGCCGGGAAGATGCCTACGCGGTCCCCGATCTTGCCTGTCCACCAGCCCTCGTCGCCGGAGATGTTGGCGTCCTTGGAGAGCACCTCTACGATCTCCCCGCGGCGCAGCGAGAGCTCGTCCTCGCCCTGCGCCGCGTAGTCGTACACGGCGGTGAAGAGGGCTAGCAGCGGCGCGCGCGGAGGGTCCGCCATGGCCGCGCGGCCGGCCGCGGGCCGCGGCGGCATCAGCCCGGCCGCGCGCCCATCGCCCCGCTCCTCCGAGCTCACGCGCCCCGACACTGCTGCGGCGCCCGCCCACCACCGTACATAACGCACGACACCAGGGAACGACGCGACGCGGTACGATCACCCTATTATTCCGCCATCTTTGTTTCTAGCATCGATCATGGCGGTGTTGACGGAAGGCGCACTGTTTGCGATGCTCGTCGATGTTGTTGTTCGCGGCTGTTTTGATGTAGGTGTTAAAAGAACTTCTTTGCTGCGATTTAGTTAATTATTTCCCATTCATCTATCTGCGAGGGTGATAGACGGAAGAAATGACACCCTCACTGTAGCGAAGTCAGTGACAAACTGACATTTAGGGTTGCAAGCTTAAACTTTGCAATTCCTACTATTTTCCACTATGAGCAAAGTCCACAGAGTAAGAAAATGAAAAAATAAAAAATTCTCACTGGAAACTTTACACTAAGCCTGGGACTACATGGCATCCGGAAAGCGAATGGCTGCACGCAACAACTAGGCGCGCCTGCAGTGCAGAATGCAGCTTGTGTTGGACATTCACATTCCGGTTCCGGTATCCCGAATGTCATGTAATCTCAAATTATTTATTCACTAATCAAATAACATTACAGAATCTCAGCTTACGATATTATTATTCTATGAATCTCAGGCTATGGTGATTCAATCTAGCTATCATTGTTCCCAACCACAATTTCTTGCAGTAGGTATATTGGTAATGGAAATCGAACTTTGGATGCCATTTTTACGATAGCAGTGAAATCTAATCTACAATGTTTTTACATAATAAAACCAAAATATTCATATATAAAATCAATTACCTACCATAAAAAAGGATTTTCAGTTTTTGATATATTATTTTATCAGCTGATCGTGTAATTACTTTTTTATAGAGGGAAACACTGGAAATTAACATACATAACCTTTGTCCATAACAGTTCTTAATATTTACAATAGATGGCGTCTAACCTAACTATATCTGATTTATTTACGATTTGTTTTAAAATATTTTTTTTTATATGCCAGCTCTTCCTAGCTGTTATGCGGCTGTTAGTCGTAAGCCTGTTCGGTTCGTACTACAGGTAGGTAGATAAGGTACGTACCTACTAAGAAGTAAGAAATAAGCTAACGTGGTGTGGCCATCTTTAGGTTTCTTGTCAGTACCTTACCTACTGATATAACTAAATAATTCAATAATTTGTTTATTAGTTTTCTAACGTCACATTTTATAAATCTGTATTTCAACACTGTTAATATCAGGTCCCATGGTGTAATGGTTAGCACTCTGGACTTTGAATCCAGCGATCCGAGTTCAAATCTCGGTGGGACCTTCTGCCTTTTTGCAGCCTGTCGTTATAAAGTACCTACTAGATCATTACATAGATTTCTTTTTTACTATTTATATTACCTACTTATAATTTATTTATTTATAAAAGTAGGGTACAGTAATTCAGTTCTATTCTAACACAAGCTGAATTTAAATGTTAGGTAGGTGGGTACTCTGTGGGAGTGTGAAGGGATGCTGGGTAGGGAGCATTATTGATCGTGCGAAAATGGGATAGTCGCATCCATTCGCGGCGGCCACCTAGCCCGCGGATGTCGGACCGCCACGCAACCTTAAAAACACGCTTAGAACACATAATCGCAACATTAATAACCCAAAAATCAACATAAATACATAAAATAATTCCTAAAGCAAGTAACCAGCTGAAACAAAATGTGATATCCAAAGAAAAACCGTAGAAAACCCGACCCTAAACACTCTACCCGTGACATGTCACCGTGGAATCGCCAAGAAAATCGCTTATACCCCTGAAATACCCTTTTCTCTGAAATAATAACTAAAAAGCCAAGCAAAAACCATTGTGATATTTTAGTTAAATGTTAGTTCTGTGCCTCTTTTGTTTGTGAGAGATGATGATGGCCGATTTGTCTCCTGGTTAAGATTATGGTGAAAATAATGAAAATGTGTTGTGGAAATGTTTTTTGTGGGCAGTTCTGTCTGAAGTGGTGCTGGCGTAAACGTTGGCCAGAATCTATACAGAACTCTTTATTGGCACCCCGGGATAAATCGTTTTAGCAGTCATTTTTAACTAGGAATACAATTTAGAGTTGGAAATTATCAAAATGAACACGTTTAACGCCCCGACGACGCAGATCAATGCCATTGACAAAATGACAACAGTTAAAAGCAACAAAACAGTGGATTTAGAAGGATATGTGATCATTGTGGTCCAGACTAAAGATAACAAAGTTAAATTATATGGTAAGTGCACATAGGGCGACTTTAAATCGATCAATCTCCAGTAACACAATGTTTATGATAACGCCTGATAAATATTTCAAAGCAATAGAAGCCTAACCTATCTATGTTATTTTGGTTAGGCATGTGAATCCATAGAATGAAACACGCCAAATTAGGAACCTCCCTCCCAGTAGCCAGGCTATATCTAGTCGAAGTTTTCTTAAACTTTGATACTTACCTACATTGTTCTACGTGATGATTCTTTCATAGATTTCAGCGTTTATCGTGTGCTATCAAGATGAGGCAAGATCTCTTATAAAAAAATTTCCATCAAAATTAAAAAGAGTTCAAGTGGTCTTTCAATTTTAGGCCTGAATTGTGATGATAATGTAGGTATACCCTGATCTTCATTCCCAGGATCCCCTGCAGCAGGCCACCTGGACAATCTGGAGGTGGCTGACGAGATCATGGACGTTAACGAGACGAAACTCGAGGATATGTCCCGGACTGAGGTGCTGGGCCATATTCATGAGGTAAGTTCCCAGGATCTAAATATCACACCGTTTCAGAGCTATAACAAGTAATAACAACTAGTCTATCCATTGATAGCAACCATTAGTGCAAGATTTAACGATTCAACAACAGTTTAGGATCGGAAGGCGAAGTCGCTACCACTAATGACGAAACGAAATATACCTCTCATCATTATCAACCTAAAAAAGCCTATTGCTGAATTAGTCCCCTCTAGATTTCCACGATAAATGATTTTGAATATTTTTGTATTTTTCATCTGACTTTCCATGACTTTTATTAGCGTGGCGACTGGCGACCCATTACTCCATCCTACGCTTTGTATTCCGACTCGTAACTCATGATAATGTAATTTGTTACAGTGCATTTCATCCTGCATGATCAAGCTCCGTGTTAAACGAAGAAGCGAGAGCAAATTGCGTGAGTATAATATGACTTTAGGCCTTCTTTACTTCTACTGTCCTCGTCCTCCTAAACCGTTGGCTCATTGTTGGGGATCGTGACTCCGTGCAAGGACTCTTTGAATAGCTTTTTTCCAAATGCCATGATGACGTTGACGGGGGTCTTCAGCTGATCAGACCAGCGCTACTGTAGGTAGCTACTGGAGCTAGGTACTTATACGATTCTAGATTAGCTAGTTTAGTATCTGTCTTAGTATACCTTGATAGCTCTGTTGGCTAGGAGAAAGAGAAGGAAGAAAACGGGTTTCACGAAAAATCAAAGATGATGGACGGTTCGTTCGTTTGTTCGTATAAGTTAGGCAGTGGTCAACTCTGGTGACGGGGTTTTTAGACTGCTAGAGCCGGGTAGAACTATAATTATTTCCAACCGGATGTAATATAGTATTTAATATTTTATGTGACTGATAGCGTTTAGGTACCTCATAATATTATACATAGAGGTGCCTATGTTTTAAAAGAAAAAATCTTAGTGCTATCATACTTAAAGACGACATTCATGCAAACATTATAGAACTAGAGTAATTGATATTTAATAGTACTCTATCTGGTCTCTAGGTAAGAAAGAACAGTAATGTCAAACTACAAAGCAAAAGACGAACCGACAGAATGCAAAAGTGAAACAAAGTACTTTACAGCTAGGTAGGTAGGTATCTAGTCGGTTCCACTTTTAGGTAAATTGTTAAGTAGGTACCTACCTATGTATCTAATCTACAATTATTTCACGTTCAGGGCTACTCAAGATCGGCACCTTTGTAAATTTTAGAGTCGCGTAGTCTTTTCACTTTATACCTACCTATTCCTGAATCCTGAGTAACCTTTCCTTTTGAATATTTAAATCGAAACAATTTTAATGCTCAATCCACGTTGGATCTTTATGAAAAGGCAAAATCTGTTTAAAATTCACATAAATTAATTCGAGTTAAAAATGTAGAGCAGAAAATTGTAGACACAAAAATCCCAGTAAGTAATCATACTTTTTAAATATCTTCTTTAATTACAAAAATATGACTCTACAGATCAACTAAGAGGAAGAAAAGAAGACCTACCATTAAGCCCTGTAAAACTCTACCTACATTATTGTAGAGTTGTTCAAAAAGAGACACATTAGTCGTCTGGTTATTGTTGTAATGCAATTATTTAGGTACAAACGGCTTTAGCGAACAACCTCGACCAGCCATCTTAGTTCAAAAGAATACAGTCCAAAATCAAATGGCATTACAACATATTGCTCCATCGTGTCACCACTGCAAAACCACCAATGTGTCATCACGTCATGAAAGTGATAAGGTTCTAAATTCGTTCAAGCTATTTGCTTGATGGAACCATATTGTGTGTGCAAGAAGGCTTTATGATGCACGTTCGTGGTATTGCCCGCGCTGGGTACGTTTTCGCTTGACTGTGGAGGCTTTTGAGGTTATTTCGCTCGGTATTGCCATGTTAATTATCTTCCCATTGCACGGGACATTGATTGGAAGACCGGGCCATATTAAAATTGTCTTCACCACATTGATAGTACGCTATTACGTAGTAAACTCAGAGGTTCCTCTTTCAAATTATATATCAAAAGAAAATTACAGGGTAGGTAGCTATAGCTTAGGTGCCCTATCCATTCTTATCTAATTAGGTAGGTACCTACTACTACTAGGTACCACGAGGCCCGAGGCTAAGCTCACGATCCCATTGTTCCTGAGAGGTTACGCAATTTAGTTAACTACCTACCTCATATTTTATAATTATTGGAGTACATTTTCTAGAAAAAGCTATAAACTAAAATAAATCTTCATTACTTATAGCATAGCTCTTGGCAGAGTGGTAGTCGACGTGGCATCGAACTATTAGGCTAATAAAAATAGCGTATACACCGAACTCGTACCTACTGGAATGTCAAACGCTAGTTGTTAGACCAAAGAGGTCGTACTACGTCCTGTCAAACTGACGTGACATGACATGACAATGAAATCCTCTTGCCAATTGGCGCTGCTAATCCTTTTCGTTCATTTTATCTTGTAGATCCTGTGAATTATTCGGGATAAAAAGTAGCCTATATGTCAATCCAGGTTACGGACTATATATATGCCAAGTTTCATCCAAGTTGGTTCAGTGGTTTTGACGTGATTGAAACACAAACATCCAAACATCTAAACTTTCGCATTTATAATATTAGTAGGATAGGATAGGATAGGATAGGATTCTGATTTATTCGGAGCGCGTTTACGGATCGATATCGGAAACTTTCGATGGAGATTTCAAATATCGAATTCGTTCCTTCGAATGTTTCCGTCTTTCCGATATTGATCTGAGAAGACTTTCCGAATGGATCAAAATAGTTATACTGTTCTATTGGTTGGTTGGTGGTGGATTATTTTCTTTCCACCAGCATCGTGTCAAGGTTTTCTCTTTATCCCCACCAGATCTATCCCACTAATGGGGTTATACCGACGTAGAATTTATTCGAAAAGTCGAGATGAAACAGACCATCGAACTGTTTTTGTTTTCAACTGTATAGATACAGAGCTCTATCCAACAGTTTCCGATTGGATATGGGGTAATTATCTAAAGGCTAAAACCAACGCGTGTAATGGCAACTCCGCTTCAGTAAAACAGAGCGAGAGAGACGGAAAACTGGTTTGAATCGCGCGTTCCTCTAGTACGTACGGTACTCGTCACCGATTTCCACGACTAAACATTATTCAACAACAATTACTCGTGTTTAAAGTATTAACCACAAGTTTTCAAAACATTTCCAAGGATTCCTCGCATGGATTTGCTGCAGTGTAGTGTGTAGAAAGTGATTGGTCAACTTCTTGAGGTGAGGTGAGTGAACCTGTACGAGAACCAAGGCTCTTGCCCTTTCCGTCTGGGGCTGAAAGTGATGGACCTCTACCGGTATTTTTATCGATATTTTATCCGATAATTTTTTTTAATAAAGTACGGATTTATCTCCGGTAATTGATAATTCGCGGATTATTTTCGACGATCAATAATCGTAACATTTATTTGATAATGCAATTTTATTTTCATACTTTTTTTTTATACCTACTTTGTAGACGAACGTTTGACCGCAATCTCACCTGATGGTAAGAAATACTAACTAAATAAACGGTGATTCATCGTTTCCCAAAATGATCCGATCGTAAAATCAAATGGCTTTGAAAACAGAAAACCGTGGTAAGTAGAAAACTATAAGTAGGTAAATATTTTTTTACTTATCAAGTGCTAGAGTTGCTACCTACTGACTTTATATTCAAGCGATACCTATCATAATACCTAAGTAGGTAGGTAGGTATAGTTGCATCAGAAACTTACTGAAATACTTGAACCGGTTAAGCAACAGGTAATATTGAATGTAGAAAACATCCAACACAATAAGACGATAAAACTTGACGTTACCTGTAAAGAATTTGTAGAGATTATTATTAGGTAGGTACTTAATAGTCACCATCAAGAAGTTCTGATAAAAATATCTATTCAAAAATATGTTTTAAATGAGTAAACCCATTTATTGTCTATTTCATACTGTTTTTATTAGGAAATTCCTTACAATTATTCAAAGTCTTGTATTCATAATTATTTGCTAACAAAAAATGATAATAGCCTAACCAAATTATGTAAATTCACTCAACCACACATTCACACAACATATGTGGTGCTACCTTTGTGATGAATTTAGTACTAATAGGTAATAGTCGTTATTTATTGCCCAAATTCGAGTAAAGAATATAAAGCGAAGGCGCATGTAGGTATCTTATAAAAGTTAGAGAAAACTAGGGAAGCAGTCTTTAATTTGACTACCTACCTTCCGGCTTCATCAGATCATAATAAAAATAACGGCAGTTTATTAGGATTATTCTAGGACTCTAGGTAGGTACTGGTACCGTAAACACCATTGAAAAGTCACAGGAAAGCAAAATACGCAATTTCGTTTACATGGACATAATTATTTTTTTCCAGGTTTATTTGATATAAAAGATACAACTGAACCAAATTTAATGAAATTTCTATGAGACCAATCTGAAAGTATAGCCTTTTCAATAATCGAACTAAGAACCTCCTATTTTTGAAAAACATCTCTGTCTGATAAAAATGCTCTGCCATTATTATTTGCATGACTAGGCACGAAAAGAGATGACAACAGATTTAGCAGCCAATCTCTAAAGAAAACCAATATGAATCAAATAATGTCTTGATTACTATACCTACGTAATCATGAAATAACGTCAATTCTAACTTTTTATGAAACAGGGGGTAGACTATAACAGGCTAGGTGTAACTAGAGTACCTACCGCGTATGGCAGACAAGTTGTATGCGACAAGATTAGCACCTCATTTATTCTGCAGACAGGCATACACTCTGCAAGTGTAGCTACGAAACGTATAAAAAACAATCGGCATTGCAAAAAGCCGGATAACCTTGGCAGAAGATTCCAAGTCATGGCCACGCACGTCATATAACACACTAGCAGTTACCCGCGACTTCGTACGCGTCTACAGTTTCCGTGTACATTATATTATCTGTTTATTATTATTATCTGTGCGTGTACCGAGCGGATACTTTGAGAAACTTGACATTACACCTCATTACACCGAAATCGTACTGGAATGTCAAACGCTAGTCGTTAGACCAAAGAGGTAGTACTACGCCCTGTCAAACTGATGTGACATGACATGACAATGAAATCCTCTTGCCAATTGGCGCTGCTAATCCTTTTCGTTCATTTTATCCTGTTAATTATTCGAGATAAAAAGTAGCCTATGTGTCAATCCAGGTTACGAACTATATACCTATATGCCAAGTTTCTTCCAAGTTGGTTCAGTAGTTTAGACGTGATTGAAACACAAACATCTAAACTTTCGCATTTATAATACTAGTAGGATAAAACGTGTTTATCTTTGTTAATTGAAATCTAAACCCTTCTTTTTCTGAAGATTATGAAGTAAGGGAGCCTATCTATCTACTTACCTTTCATTAGGTATACCAATCCGGTTTAGCTACAGAGAGTAAAGGTAAATTACTTTTCGAAAAGTTTGGACTGTTTGAATTGCTATGGTGCAGTGTCCATCATACATTGTATATTTTGAGCACAAACCTGTCAGCAGGTTCAGTCTTCATGGTCACATAATAATATTATTCGGAAAATGGTCAGGATATATGCTGGAAAATTAAGGTAGGTGAGTTTTGCATTCAACTAACAAGATTCTTGTATGAGTGTGTCGGAAAACTTTCAGCGAATCTAGTGTTAAATTTTTGTAGTTATTGATCGCTAAAGATATAAATCAAAAGGTTATTCAGCGTGAAATGATACTTGTAATAGCTACATGGTATGGAATACATATGCGACTATACACGAAAACGTGGCTTATTCCAGAAATATTACACGCAGGGGCGTGTAAAGCAAACGGAGTCTACTTGCTTCGTAGCAACAACTATTTCAAACACTGTACCTACATAGGTTTTTTTTTTATACATTATAGACAAACGTTTGATATTTATAGGTAACATAGTCAAATTGTACGTAACTAGGTTCTATTTTTACAACATTTCATTGCTATGAAGTAGAGTTGGCGATTAGATATATATTTGTTTCTTTTACTGTAGATTACTTTATTGTTTGACGACCTTACACACATAGCACATACATACATACATACAAACATAGTATGTATTTACAAAAAAAAAGTGTAATAAGTATTCTATCAGCATCTAGTTCCCATATTAAAAGCTTTGCTTAGTTTGGGACTAGAGGGCGTCGTGTGAAATGTCCATAAATATTTATTTATTATTTTATTTATAGCAAACCAAATTACCTAACGGTTATGCGCCTAAAATAGCAGGAATTGAAAAAGCACGCAAGGTTTGAAGTGAAATCACAACGAATCAAGTTTTGATGGAGCTCATTGCAGAAATCGACAAAACCTGAACCAATTCCGTTGAATACAATTCAATAGATACTGTGTTATTCAAATGCCCGGAAGTATCACACGTGAGTTATTTTAAAACACAATTGTTTTAAAACATAACGCATCGTAATTTACAGTACGTGTAGAATCAGAAATGACAATGGTATTACGTGTAGTGTTGGGAAAAAACGCTGAGATTAGTCGAGATTATTAGAGGGATGTGGGTGGTGTAGTAATGCCTACAGCGATTGCCGTACATCTCTAGGTTTTTTTTATCTTTTGATAAACTATTGTATTTACGAATGTATTGAGCTTATTGTGAAAAAAACTGGCAAAAATGAAGAGAAAAACGTCGCTGAATGTAAAACAAATTGTCTAAATTGCCGAATTCGGATATAAATCGGTAGGTAATTTTGCAGGTAGAGGCTTATTCAGTGAGGTAAAGTTTTCTTAATTTATTGTTTCTTATTAGAACGTATGCGTATAGATTGACTTGCCTCACGCAATAATAATAATAGTAAATCATATAATTATGTGAGGCAATGTGAGAAAGTCAAAGTCAGAGTAAAAATTTCTTTATTCAATAAAACACAAGGATCATTTAGAATAGGTTAAGCATAAGGGAACTATTAATCTTATAATAATCGCTGGGGAATCTCAAGTATACTCGTACGTAAGCAAAATAATAGCGCATTGTAAGTAAAACTAAACATAGAACAGAGAATAAATCACCCGTAGGGCTTGTATTCTTATAATTAACTCAAGGATAGATTTGAGAAGACATTCACATACAAAACTGACAAAAAATCTATGCTTATGCTGTAAATTATAATACGAGCCCAGGACAGGAATCTAAGAAAGATATCTTTGAAGTAAGACGTGAAGCTGCAAGAGTGCTAACTGTACAACCAGCATCGTGATTGAAATATTGCACCGTTACGTCACACAGTCGCACGCAATGACTCAAGCAGTGCGTCTACTGTCATAGCTCGAATGCGGTTGGTTCATTTTATAATAAACAGCGTCATTTTATATAACTTTGGTTCAAAAAGCCTTTGGTGTTTACTATGAAAACAAAAACTGGTGTATATTCAGTAGTTTAAAAAAAATAGGCACTTCTTATCCTGGATTTTGTAAGACTTCCACTCATTCATCAATTTATTTATCAAGCTATGCTATTCCATGTGTGCTAGGTAAGTTATTTTATAAAACTTGTATTAGTATACAGAGGAAAGATACTAAAAACAGCAGTTATTTTTAGTAATTTTCTGTCGTGAATAAAAAAATCGGATATTTTTTCGGATCAATTTCGGAAACATCCAGAGATTTCGAATTTGCTATTTTAAATTATTGGGTTAAACTCATGACAGACACGTTTATAAATACCTATATATTACTGTATAAATAATTATGAAACTATGTATTGAAGTGAAGTATTTTTGTTATTTTAATCCAACGAAAATCTCTTCCAAAAGTTTTCGACATGGATATGAAACTGTTTTCCAAATTCACTATAATAGCCGTGTTTGTGTTTCACGCAGTTTTCAAGAATGCACTAGCGCGACTGTGCGTAGACTGTGCCTTTATCTCAACCGCGTCGAACGCACGTCCCGTACGTTTCATACGCTAATTCTCGGTAAAATTACTTGGAAATAATCAAGATCACGTCGGAATTATCGTAGTTTTTATCTTTATTCTACACGCGAGAGCAATGATTCCGGGTCACTTAAAGAATGTTAAAAATCTCGGAAACTAAAAATGATAGGTTAATGCAATAAATTGTATTTAATAGACAATGTAATACTCCTTAAATGAAGGTATTAAAACTTCTTAGTTATTGTAAAGTTATATCTTAAAAAAATCAAATTTGAAAAAGGGCCACTTTCGAAGATGGAACTACGAAATTACAGCATTTGGTTTTGCTTTTGTTTGTAATCTGTCATTTATGTGGGTATATAAACCATGTTGATAGTGCTCTATATTCATTATTCAAGCTGAAATTATGTCGCTTACGCCTGAAGAATGCACCAGAATACTTACAATGCTGGAAACCGGCCGGAGTCAGCGCGATACAGCCAGGACTGTCGGTGTGTCGCTGTCAACAGTACAAAGAGTTCTCCGACGTTACGAAGAAACTGGTTCTAACCTACGCAGACCAGGAACGGGCAGAACCAGGTGTACCACAGCACGAGAAGACCGATACTTGGTGAACACCATGCTTCGAAATCGCTTTCTCACAGGAACTGAACTCACAAATCAGTTTCGACGCCTCGGAGGAAGTAACCCAAGTGCATGGACAGTAAGACGTCGGCTTGCTGAATCTAACTTAAAACCCCTTAGACCTGCAAACGGCCCTAAACTGGAGCGTGGGCATCGTATTTCAAGACTAAGATATGCCCAGAGCCACGTAAATTGGAGTATTGAAGATTGGTCAAAAGTTATGTTCTCCGACGAATCAAAATTTATGCTCTACAAGCACGATGGAAGACACAGAGTGTATCGAAGACCAGGGGAAAGATTCAAGCAAGCATGCATCGAAGAAAAAGTAGCCTACGGTGGTGGGTCTGTACTTGTGTGGGCCGGAATTTCTTCTGAAAGTCGCACAGAGCTGGTGATCATAGAAAACGGCTCTTTAACTAGCGTAAGATATGTGGAAGAAATCCTCAATGATCATGTTGGTCCATTTATGGTCAATTTAGGTGAGGATGCTATATTTATGCATGACAATGCCCGACCTCATACAGGTAGGATTGTGAATGACTACCTTCAAGAGATGAACATTACTCGTATGGAGTGGCCAGCGCGCAGCCCGGATATCAACCCGATCGAGCATGCTTGGGACGAGCTAGGCAGATGCGTAAAACAACGAAACCCTCCCCCAATCACGCTTCGTGAGCTCAAAATTGCTCTCACAGAGGAATGGGAGAATATTCCCCAAAATCGTATAAGGAACTTGGTGTACAGCATGCCAAACCGCGTAAACGCAGTAATGGAAGCACGAGGAGGCAATACGAAGTATTAAAATTCAAGTCAAATCGTAATAAAGTTCAAAAATTTCATGTTTCCTATTTTTGTTTTAAGGAGAGATCAGCAGTTTTTTTCTTTATGTAATTTTGTGTTAATAAAATGTATGGTGACTCATATTTTTTTACTTTCATTTAAGGAGTATTACATTGTCTATTAAATACAATTTATTGCATTAACCTATCATTTTTAGTTTCCGAGATTTTTAACATTCTTTAAGTGACCCGGAATCATTGCTCTCGAGTGTAGTTACGGAGAGTCATACAACTTTACGGCAGTTACGGTAAAAAGGATAATCAACCAATTAATCGATACAAATCGAATTTACTTATTTCCCAACACTAGAGAAATAAAATCACTAAAATTATGGAGAGTGCAAATTGCAACGTCAAATTGTAATAAGTTTTGCTATTATTTTGTCGCCGCTATAGTTTTTCAATTAATGTTATTAAACTGTAATTGTTTGTGCCCACGACTTCGCTCGCGTCCACTCGCGCGTTCCTGTTTTCCCGCGAGACAGTTTAGAGGTGGAGCAATGCAACGTCTGCAACTGTTTATGAGTCAAGCGTCATATTTTGACACAAAACGTTTCCATTTGAACTTGGAATAATCTATTTCCGGTTCATCCACAGACTTCGCATTTGTCTGTGAGTTCATCAGAAACAAAAAATTATTTATATTCGAATTTCGAACGTCAAAACCGTGCGATTTGAGATCTCGTGTTTTCATACCATAAAACTCGAAATTGATGCACTATGGAATTTGAACTCACGACGTTTTTTGCCTATACATTGCGTATTTTCCTTATCAGACACTGTACAATCTCCCAATGATTACGTAATGTAGGTGTTTGTCGAGACAATAATTTGAACTCCAGAGGTGACTGTGGGGTCAACCAAGCCCGTAGTCTGAGTTTTATTTTGTTGATAACTGAAAAGCGAGAATTTTGAGAAACTAGCAGTTTTTGTATGGAGAAAAATCGTTTACAAATCTCCCGCTAGAGGCGCTTATCCAGTTATTATCCTATCCTATCCTACTTCCTACTAATACCTATTATAAATGCGAAAGTTTGGATGTTTAGATGTTTGGATGTTTGTGTTTCAATCACGTCTAAACTACTGAACCAACTTGGATGAAACTTGGCATATATATATAGTACGTAACCTGGATTGACACATAGGCTACTTTTTATCCCGAATAATTAACAGGATCTACAGGATAAAATGAACGAACGATATTAGCAGCGCCAATTTAGCAAGAGGATGATGTCATGTCATGTCACGTCAGTTTGACAGGACGTAGTACTACCTCTTTGGTCTAACGACCAACGTTTGACATTCGAGTACGGGTTCGGTGTAATGTCAAGTTTCTCAAAGAAGTATCCGCTCGGTACACGCACAGATAATATAATGTACTCGGAAACGGTACTCGCGTACGAAGTCGCGGGCAACTGCTAGTTCCAAATATGTATATCCAAATATATCGCATAAAGTTCTAGGAGACTAACCTAAAACCTATGATTCAACACTAGTAAAGTTAAGTACCTATCTATGTTGTAACAATATTTCCTGCTTAATTAGGGAAACTAACTACAAAAGGAAACAAATAAAGTTTACAGAACAAAATTATTAAAATTTATTAAAAAAAAAATAAGTGTTATACACAAAATATGTCTAATTGATAATAACTTAGAGATAATGCTAATCCTTACGATAAGACACAAGATAATGGTATTAAATTGGAGTTTAAGTAGTAATTTGAAGTTAATAAGTGAATAAGGGTCGAGGTGCACGTCTGGTCTCTGCCGCAGTTCAAACTGAGGTTTGCCTAACGAAACATTGAATACGTGAGGAGTAGACCGTCCTGAGCCTATGGCGAACGTTTGGACCCCAAGACGAATGTAGTTCTTGAGTAATTTCCCCCGCCGTGCTAACTAACCTGTAGTAATGGCTAACCGCTGGAGGTAAACTGTATTTCAAGGGAGTTGGGAATACGTTCTCGAGTCTCCGCGGTTTCTTATCGCTGTGGAGCCCCGGCCAGCTCGTTGGCTGCACCAAGAAGACTGATCGCAACCTGACAGCCTCTCTGTGATAGGCAAAATAAAGAAATATGTTTAGTATGTTACAGAGCCCTACTTTTACGGTGATTTTATAGGAGTTATCATTATGTTTACTACGAATACCTTGAGGCTTTTATGTCGGGATGAACTCAAAAATCTGGTGGACAATCGTTCGCGATGCCGCCCTGTTCACAAATCCTTTTTACGGTGTGATCCGTGTATGCAGATAAAGCGCAACTCTGAGGAAGATGAGAGAAGGAAATTAATCACCATGAAAGGCTTCCTTCAGCTCTTATTGAGCTCAACTGGGACTACGATGGAAGTTCATAAATACCTTTGTGCTGGAAGCTGGTAACATGGATCGCACGCAGCGATATAGGTACCAATCGAAAAGTTGCGGACGCGCAGAACTTTCGCTTCTCAATTTCGTAAACGAACCACAATAAAATCCCTTCAGATTTCAATTTACTTGGGAAGAACAGTTATAATTTTATAGAAAATATCAAGGTAGTTCTTGTTCGCTCGTTAAAATTTCAAAGTTTTCAAACCAATCTTCTCACTCTATCCCTCTGATACAGCTGTCTCGTTCTTTCTTTCTTTTTTTTTTTAGACTGGACACCATCAATCAATATCTATGACTTGCTTGCTTCAAGCAAAGTTTGATCGTTCTGTCAAGTCGATTTGACAGATGGATGACTGTTTTCAGAGTAACAGAATTTGCTAAAGAACCAAGAAAAGATACGTACGAACGCACAAACTGACAAGATTTCAATAAATAATATGACTACGAAAGTGGAATCGAGTTACGAATGCTTGATAAGATAAAAACGTTTGCTTCATCAGAGCTTATCAGATAAGCTTCATCAGATATAATAACATGTGTCAAAGAATACGGACTTTCAGACCATAAAGGGATCTTAGTAAATATACCAAATAAAAAACTTGAGTCACATAAACACTGGCTTACTAAAAAAAGATTATTCACTGAACAAAATATTCAAAGCTTTATAACTGAACTAAAGAATATAGACTATGAAAAAATTTTTATTGATACCAATAATGTAAATGAAAACTATAACGCTTTTAGTAAACATATAAATAAAATATTAGACCTATGTATACCAATAAAAGAAATAAAAATTAACTATAAATTAAAAAAGACATGGCTTACCTCTGGAATAAAAAAGTCGTGCAAGCATAAAAGATTGCTAAAAATATTCTTAACTCAAACAAATAATTCTATTCTTAGCGAACACTATAAAAAATTTGAAAAAACCCTTAAAAAAGCTGTTACCACATCTAAAAAAATACAAAATATAAAGATAATGAAAAACTCTAACAATATAGTAAAATCAATGTGGCATTTAGTAAAAAAACATACCAATAAACTTCAAACTCAAGATAAGAAAAATATAAAAATTAAAATTAATAATAAAATAACTGAAGAACCTATAACTATCGTAAATTCATTTAATACTTTCTTTACATCTGTAGGAAAAGATGCGGTAAGCGCAGGAGCACTGCCGCCAACCGGTCTACCTGTGATAAACCCTTCTGAAAACTCAATGTACTTACAGCCGGTAACAAAGAAAGAAGTCTTCGGAATCATTACAAAATTGAAAAATAAAAGAAGTTTTGGTCACGATGATCTACCGCCTTCACTTATAAGAAAATGTGCAGAAGAACTAACCCCACCTTTATCGTTCCTAATAAACCAATCATTTACAGAAGGAAGAGTTCCGGATTCACTAAAATTATCAATAGTAAAACCCCTCTATAAAAATGGAGATAAAAAAGAATGCAGTAATTATCGTCCTATAGCTCTTTTACCAACCTTTTCAAAAGTTTTTGAGACTGCAATGTCTCAACGTCTATACTCATACTGTGAAAGATTTAAAATATTCAATGACTCCCAAAATGGCTTTAGAAAGAACCGCTCTACATCACTAGCTGTCTTTAAATATGTACATGAAATACTAAATATAATAAATAAAAAGAAATATGCAGTAGGAATATTATTAGATATGAGTAAAGCATATGACAGAGTCATCCTACTAATATTATAAATGCGAAAGTTTAGATGTTTGGATGTTTGGATGTTTAGATGTTTGGATGTTTGGATGTTTGTGTTTCAATCACGTCAAAACTACTGAACCAACTTGGATGAAACTTGGCATATATGTAGTTCGTAACCTGGATTAACATATAGGCTACTTTTTATCCCGAATAATTAACAGGATTTACAGGATAAAATGAACGAAAAGGATTAGCAGCGCCTCTTTGGTCTAACAACTAGCGTTTGACATTCGAGTAGGTACGAGTTCGGTGTAATGAGGTGTAATGTCAAGTTTCTCAAAGAAGTATCCGCTCGGTACACGCACAGATAATATAATGTACACGGAAACTAGACGCGTACGAAGTCGCGGGTAACTGCTAGTATACAATATCTTACTAGATAAACTACATGGTATAGGAGTAAGAGGCCTCGTCCATGATTGGTTTGTGTCGTACCTAAAGGACCGTGTACAACAGGTAGAAATTGAACACTATAATAACATAACAGGTAAAATAACTAAAGTTCGATCACAAGAAATAGATATAACTCAATCTATACCGCAAGGAAGCGTCCTTGGTTGTGTATTGTTTTTAATATATATAAACGATATGCCAAATATTATAAATAACCATTGTACTCTATTTGCAGATGACATATCTGTTGTGCTTCCCTATGACAAAAACACAAATAACATTAACGATCATCTTGACGCTGTAATATCAGATATTATTAAATGGCTGCAAATACATAACCTCGAAGTAAACTTTAAAAAAACTAAAATCATTCAATTTAAACCTTATCAAAAACAACCCTTAAATATAGATTACTCATTTCAAAATATTAAACTAGAATCCGTAAACACTTACTCTTTACTAGGAATAAATATAGACTGTAGCATAAATTGGAAAGAACATATTAAAAAAGTAGCATCAAAATTGTCTAGATTTACATATGCATTATATGAATTAAAAAAGAACACAGATAAAAAAACCGCCACTTGTGCATATTATGCTTATGCACATGCTTGGCTTAAATATGGTATAGTACTCTGGGGAAATAGCACAGACTCAAACAAATTATTTTTATTACAAAAAAGATGTTTACGCATAATCCAAAACATAGACACAAGGGAGAGCTGCAAATCACACTTTATAAATCAAAATATTTTAACTGTAACTTGTATATATATATATGAAGTATGTATTTTCGTAAAAAATAATATGTACCTTTTTCCACAATACTCTCGACCTCAAAACCTAAGACCAAGAAATAGACTAGCACGACCCGACTCATCACTAAAATTTATACATTCCGGGCCCTATGCAATGTGTGTTAAAATATATAATAGAATCCCTAATGACATTAAAAAAGAAGAGAGACCTTTAAAATTCAAAAAAGTTTTAAAAAATTACCTCACAAAAAACTGTTTCTATTCGTTGCACGAGTTTCTGGAAGACTAAAACATCTATTATACATTAGATACCTGCAAAAATGTGCCACCTAATATTTAAGTATTTGTCTACCTAAGTACCTACCTAATTGCTGTGCCCTAACAGGGTTTATGTTTGATACTCTACATACTGTAACACCTGTTTATACAACATAAAAGCGCAATAAAGAATTTGAAAAAAAAATTTGCTTATTTGCAAGGACATAAGTTTCGCCTATCTATGGTGGGGTTGCCAACACGAAAAACTATAAAATAATGAAAGGAATCTCGATGAAAGGAACTTTGAAAATATCTCCCGCGAGATTCAAAGTAGGTACATTTACGAGGAAATTACTACGATTTTTTTTAACGTGTACATTTAAGGAAATATGCTAAAAATCGAAGGTTACAATGTCTATGTATTTTATTGCTATTGCAGTGCCAATTTGCATTATCTTTTATCTTATCTGTCTATTGCTTGTTTGTTGCATAATCAAAATAAATAACTAGGTAGTACCTACTTATTCAAAACGGGTTCCGAGATCGTAAAGCTTGCGCCTTATCACATGTAGTTGTTCTACCTATACTGGGTGTGTCTATTTTTGGACTATCAGTCTTTCGCCCCATTTGGGCCAAACACCACCTTCGGTGTAACTTTAACAGCAAAATGTATTGTCTATTAAAAAAAAAATTACTCGGTAATGCGTTTGTTCGCAGTGTTCGCACGTACGCAACAATGGATCTTTATCCCTCTGAAGTTAGGTGCAATAACGATTGCGCTTGTAGTGTTGTGCGGAAAAAATCGCTTACCTCCAATTCCACCCAAAAATCGGTTCAGCGCAGATACTTCAGAGAGACATAGATCCGTTTTGTGACTAGGTACGGGTTACATAATATAATAATGTCGTCTTATGTTCGATTCTAAATTTCTAAGCTAGAACGATCCTAGGCAAACAACTAGGTACACCTACCTACATGTACCGTTCTATGTATCCATTCTGGAATGCATAAAAACTGGTTCTCTACTTAGCAGAGTACTAAGTGACCAACATTTTAGACAAACACTAATTAAATCCAACTCTATACAATTACTGCTAAGGTTGACTTTACTTTGGCTGAAGGCGTTCGCTTTCTGATGTCAAGATAAGTGATGTATCTTTTACAAGTGCTAGAGGAATTTAGCTTTTACGAACATAGTAATAAAGTCAAGTTTAGTGTAACAAGATTTAGGAGGATTAAAATTTTGGGGTAATCTTAATAGTACAAGGAGTCAGACAGGATCCCATTTACATTTGTTAACTTTCTATTTTAAACTGCTTGGGGCTTTTAATTTATGAGTCCTTTCCGCATCTTTTGCAGAATTTTTTGATCCCCCATCGCCATACTTAATCATAATTAAGTGGATCCAAAATATTCTCTCAACAAAAAGCTCCATCCGCAACAGTACTTTTAAAGAAACCTCTGAAACTTGTTTGAAACTTTCAAATTGCCACGAACAAAAGAGGTGAACACAAGCGCACTAAAACCTTCTTTCAGCGCATTGTTTCGAAATCTTCAGATTTTTCTCGGCAAAGGCGAGGTGGGAAAGCCACGCCTACCTACAGTCGAGCTTGCTTTCTGCCTAAACTAGTACAGATAGGTACAGTGCACAACGGACCTTTATCCCTCTGAAGTTAGGTGCAACAACGATTACGCATGTACTGTTGTGCGGAAAAATTAGCTTACCTCCAATTCGATCGACTCAAAAATCGGTTCTGCACAGATACTTTAGAGGGACAAAGATAGGTTATGTTGTGACTACTAAACTCGGTTCTAGCCAATTAGTTTCAGTCAGTATTCTCATTCAACGAAGCCAGGGGTCAATAGCGCTAATTCTGAACGATACGAGTAGACCAAGTGGTACCACAAAAGCACACCACTGCCAAAAATGTTATGACGATGGTTTCAACTCTGTTTAGTTGTCTATTTTACTTAGGGCTTGTTCCACCATCTCTAAGGGCGGCTGCGGCTTGCACCAGAATCGCTAAACGCGTTTAACTCTTAAATAGTATTTAGCGAGTTGTCAAGTCATACAAATACGTCAGATTTAAATCGATTTAGCTGTTAAATACGTTTAGTGATTCTGGTGCAAGACGCCCTAAGTAACACTATCCGTCAAATAAAATTAAACCTACCCACCGTAACAATGTTTGTCTTTGACAAGTTTTAAGCAGTAAGCCTTTTGGTGGAAAGCTCAAATAAAAAGTTTGAATTTCAATTTTTTTTTCTTCTGTATAAACAGATTTCTGTATCAGCTATATGGATCATTTATTATTCAGCCTCTACTACCAGCTGGGTAACGCAAGTGGCTGACATTACAAATTCTAAAAGTAATCCTATTTAAGTCCACTCCACTGGACGTGGACTCCTACTTGTAGGTTTTCCTGTTTCCCTCGCTCGACGAGAATTAATGAATGTAGCGCTTTTACTCTAGTTTTAAATATATTCTACAATGTGGTTAATTTTCTTTGCAAAGTCTAAAGGATAATTAATGAACGTTGTGTGAATCTTTCTTACAGCGGAGTAGCTTATTTTTTTTTTCAAACAATTTGTAATTTTGTCCGACTCTAAGGGCGGCTTGCACCAGAATCACTAAACGTATTTAACAGCGAAATTGATTTAAATTTGACGTATTTGTATGACTTGACAACTCGCTAAATACTATTTAAGAGTTAAACGCGTTTAGCGATTCTGGTGCAAGACGCCCTAAGAGTTTAATTCCAAGATTGTGTCGCAAGGGGCCCGTTTAAAAGCCCTTCAGTCCAGCGGTGGGATTATCCACCATTACACCCACTCTACCCAAACCACGCTGAATAAAACAAAACCTCTAGAGGTGGGCCATTATTCATTTTTACGGCCCAATTCGCAATAAGTACCGTTCTTACCTGCGGCATGGTAAATAAGAGTTTAGTTGTCCCATAAGGCCTGTAACTTGGCCAGAAATATGAGAAATGGTCCATTTTTACCGCGAAGTATATTAGAAAACTTTGTTGTATAAGGTGTCTTGAAAATGTTGAAATTGGACTAGGGACATCAACACTTTGGCTGCTAATACGAGCATTCTTCTGAAGTTGTTCATCACCGTGGTCTTGGAAATAAGTTTATTCAAATAAGGAAAGAAAACGTAGGTAATTAATTTCCCAGACATTAGCCTTATGCGATATTGGTGCGGCTGGATACTTATTTCTATTTAAAGGCAGCGGTAGCGGCTGACATGTTTTAGTAATCTGAGATTGGCACAATCCATATAGCTCATCCCAACAGCTCTAGTCACACACAGCGAAGTCATAAATATGAGTATGTAGTTCATAAATATGAGTATGTAGTTCATAAATATGAGTATGTAGTTCATAAATATGAGTATGTAGTTCATAAATATGAGTATGTAGTTCATAAATATGAGTATGTAGTTCATAAATATGAGTATGTAGTTCATAAATATGAGTATGTAGTTCATAAATATGAGTATGTAGTTCATAAATATGAGTATGTAGTTCATAAATATGAGTATGTAGTTCATAAATATGAGTATGTAGTTCGTTGTGCTTGTCGACTACACTGACATGAGCTCTAGTCACACACAGCGAAGTCATAAATATGAGTATGTAGTTCATAAATATGAGTATGTAGTTCGTTGTGCTTGTCGACTACACTGACATGAGCTCTAGTCACACACAGCGAAGTCATAAATATGAGTATGTAGTTCGTTGTGCTTGTCGACTACACTGACATGAGCTCTAGTCACACACAGCGAAGTCATAAATATGAGTATGTAGTTCGTTGTGCTTGTCGACTACACTGACATGAGCTCTAGTCACACACAGCGAAGTCATAAATATGAGTATGTAGTTCGTTGTGCTTGTCGACTACACTGACATGAGCTCTAGTCACACACAGCGAAGTCATAAATATGAGTATGTAGTTCGTTGTGCTTGTCGACTACACTGACATGAGCTCTAGTCACACACAGCGAAGTCATAAATATGAGTATGTAGTTCGTTGTGCTTGTCGACTACACTGACATGAGCTCTAGTCACACACAGCGAAGTCATAAATATGAGTATGTAGTTCGTTGTGCTTGTCGACTACACTGACATGAGCTCTAGTCACACACAGCGAAGTCATAAATATGAGTATGCAGTTCATAAATATGAGTATGTAGTTCGTTGTGCTTGTCGACTACACTGACATGAGCTCTAGTCACACACAGCGAAGTCATAAATATGAGTATGTAGTTCGTTGTGCTTGTCGACTACACTGACATGAGCTCTAGTCACACACAGCGAAGTCATAAATATGAGTATGTAGTTCGTTGTGCTTGTCGACTACACTGACATGAGCTCTAGTCACACACAGCGAAGTCATAAATATGAGTATGTAGTTCGTTGTGCTTGTCGACTACACTGACATGAGCTCTAGTCACACACAGCGAAGTCATAAATATGAGTATGTAGTTCGTTGTGCTTGTCGACTACACTGACATGAGCTCTAGTCACACACAGCGAAGTCATAAATATGAGTATGTAGTTCATAAATATGAGTATGTAGTTCGTTGTGCTTGTCGACTACACTGACATGAGCTCTAGTCACACACAGCGAAGTCATAAATATGAGTATGTAGTTCGTTGTGCTTGTCGACTACACTGACATGAGCTCTAGTCACACACAGCGAAGTCATAAATATGAGTATGTAGTTCGTTGTGCTTGTCGACTACACTGACATGAGCTCTAGTCACACACAGCGAAGTCATAAATATGAGTATGTAGTTCGTTGTGCTTGTCGACTACACTGACATGAGCTCTAGTCACACACAGCGAAGTCATAAATATGAGTATGTAGTTCGTTGTGCTTGTCGACTACACTGACATGAGCTCTAGTCACACACAGCGAAGTCATAAATATGAGTATGTAGTTCGTTGTGCTTGTCGACTACACTGACATGAGCTCTAGTCACACACAGCGAAGTCATAAATATGAGTATGTAGTTCGTTGTGCTTGTCGACTACACTGACATGAGCTCTAGTCACACACAGCGAAGTCATAAATATGAGTATGTAGTTCATAAATATGAGTATGTAGTTCATAAATATGAGTATGTAGTTCGTTGTGCTTGTCGACTACACTGACATGAGCTCTAGTCACACACAGCGAAGTCATAAATATGAGTATGTAGTTCGTTGTGCTTGTCGACTACACTGACATGAGGGTTTGCCGGGCTTGCATTTGGAAATGTTCGACAAAACATAACTACTTAAAGCGCATCACACACGGTGAAGATAATATAATATTTTATCTTAAGATGCCCTAATATAAAATATTATAGTATCTTAGGTTATCACACACGGCTAAGATACGATAATATTAAAAAACCTGTTCATTTCCTTACGAGTCTGCGTTGGTGCCACACGTATTCCTTGTTAGAGTTCTATATACAGGGTGATTGACTATGAGTGATACTGCCTTACTTCTTGATTCCCATACGTATTCCCGGAGCACCCCGCGCTGCGTCCGCACATAGCCCGACACAAAAACACCATGTATTTATATTAAGATGTGTATATTTCGTATCTTAAGATAACATATTAAGATACGAAATATATATTTCCATATTTGCGTATTCGCTCGGTATCTTAAGATACTGAAGATAAAATATAAATTAACTTCGTCGTGTGTGATGGTTCATAGAATTTCTATGGTGAGCGATATTCTAAAATATGCTCTAAGATAATATATATTTTATATTATCTTCACCGTGTGTGATGCGCTTTAGACAAAAGACAGAAGATGTCCCTCGTCCAATATGTTACGTCAACAGTTAGCCAAATGACTTTCCCCGACGAGAAAATGAAATGTTATCGAACGGAGAGCGTATAGAAAATCTCCGTCGGTTTTAGGATGCAGCTCATCATTTTCATTCAATCCCCACTCTGTCTTGCTATTCTTGTGGATTAGCATTCAGTGTACGTGCTGCATTCCTGGCCGTGACTCAGTGGCGCTCAATGGAGACTTGCGCAACGCATTGTGACGCCTGCGCCCGCGCACCGTGTTTTAATCATTCGCAATTACCTGATCATAACCTAAGATGCACAGTAAGTATAGGTCTGCCTCTACTGCGCATCTTACACGAGGTACTTCTTAAAAAAGTCAACAAACCAACTTATAGGACTACTTACCACCTTATTACTATCATTATTTTAGAACGTTTCAGTTCTGGGAACATTAATGCATCTTCATAACTGGTAGGAAACACAGGTCCGGTGCTTGGATTTATCCCTTTTGAACACGGAACTATATCTCTTAAATCCAGACGTTTATGGTCTTAGACGTTTCTACCACAAACTATTTAGTACCTAATGATCTAGTCTTCAAAGCAGTACTCATGAGAAGACTTCGTGCATTTGAGATGTGATGTGACCAATCTTTATAGAACGTTATTCATACTATGTTGTAGTGTAAGTAGAGTGGATTATCTATTTTACATAATCTACGGATACAATAATAACGTACAACTTTGTATGCTAATTAATGAGATAGGAATGTGAAAATCTCACACTTTTACATAACTTACTGTCTATAACACGCTCGCGTCCGAATAAGTCGATAGATATCATCACGATGGTGAGATGTGGTATGAGATTTCTATATATTCGAAAGCTCACGCTAAAGGCTATCGCGGACGTGAATGATTGAGTGTATCAAGAATTGACAATACCTTTTCAACTCATTGTTGTTTCGGGTTCATTTCTGAGGATCTAGCAAAAGTCGGATCATGAACGTTTGAGGTTCCCTTTTTTGCGCTGTGTTGCAACATCATCTTTCTTTGGCAGTATCGGACATTGGGCACAACATCATCCAGGATGCATTCCTCATCGCTGTGGAGGAGCAGGCTCGACAGCGCCTCCAGCGGCTGTCGGCGCTCAAACGCATCACGCCCGTCGACATGTCCAAGCTGTCTGTCGAGGTAAGCTGCAAATGGTAATGCTTGTTTTCCACGGGAATCTCTATGAGCCAGTTCTACGGATGTCTAAGTAAGCGTCAATTTAGGCGATAGCAGATTTAGTATTAGCTACCTAAATTGTCATGTTACGATGTTCTGTATAAATGTTCTAAACGAAAACTTCATGATATCTCTGAAATTCAATTTATATATGCACGCGAATATTTTGTTCCCAAATAACTCCGTCAGTCACGAAGCTACGGGTGTTTTATCCCTCTTAAGCCAGAGTTTCCTACACGTAACGCAATTTCCAGTTAGACAATGTGCAATCCTGCAGGCTGCAGGCAACGACGCCTCTTGACGCTAGCTTCAAGCCTCCTCATGTTTACTGGGAGCTCAAGAATTGATCTGAAGCGAGAAATTCATTAAAATAATCATAAAATCGTAGTTTCGCTTTGCCCACGTCCACTGGTCTTTTTGTCCAATCGTAGACCTTTAAATTGCAGACATTTATTAGGTTCAATACCATCATGCTGAAATTGTGAATCACAATGGGAATCGTACAATTTAAAACGGCAACAACCATTTCAAATTGTGATATCATGTTTTTGGTTTTGTTTTAGATTCAGAATAAACGTTTGCCGTACATAATTATAACTTGTGCCTTGTACCACATATTCGTAGCTAGGCTAGTGAACATTGGTTACTTGCATTCGGTCGCTCTCGACTCGCATTGAGAGATTCGAGGGCCTTTCATTGGAGTGTCCGCTTGCCATCGATGAATATTCGCAATATTGCCTGCATTTTCCGTCGAGTGGCACGCTGAAATGCAATTTGCTAGCCACATTTCATTTTTAATTGGGAAAACGTCATGCAAATCGTGTAATGCTCATTTTTACTGAGTGGTTGCATGCAATTTTTAGACCTTTATCCACTATCTCTTCAGATTACAAAACAATTTATGTTCTGATCTTCTTGTATCTGTGATGACCAGGTCTCAAAAGTTTTCTTAGATATCAATTTACGAAATGACTTCGAGTTTAGATGTTTACCGAATGTATGATGAGATGCGCCAGGGTAATTTGTTTTCCACTGTGTTGCATGCATTATTACAAGATTTGCAAGGGACCTTTCAATGACATTTTGCTACACAATATTTAATTGCGGCTCACAAGAAATTGAAACCATGACCAAATAACAATGACCTTTTTGTAAAAAATAGGTGCGTGATATGCAGTTTTGTAAGTTCTTGAGTTTTGGTTAAAAGTTAGTGATGGTATGAAATTGAATTGCCTAACTGAAGCATTTAGGAAAGAATAGTGATAAAATATGTTTGCTTGCTATCTCACTATGAAAATCTTTTCTATACTTTCAGATAAGGCAAGGCAAACGACCTCAGTCCGAGAACCGAACCGAACTGAACGGGTACATTGCCAACTCGACCGTCTACGTCACATCAATCAACGAAAACGGTGCCATCGAGAGCAAACCCACCATTTCCTCCCCTAAGTCTCAGCCTAAATCCCTCCCCGCAAAACCAACCCCGCTCATAGCCAACGGTATAGACAAAAAGATAGACGAAGAAGAAGAAAAGAAGGACATAAGTGAGAAAAGGGTTAGTGAAGTGACTAGTGCAGATGTGAAAAGTGATGCTTACAGTGTGGTGCGCGAGCATTTGAGCAACGGGAGAAGTGAGAAGTTGCTGGGAGAACAGCCTGATCACAGAATCCGGGCAACGGCGATTGTGGAGAACAATAAATTGGTTCCAGGAGAGAATAGGTGAGTTGTATACTACTAAGGGTCTAGTACCAGATTTGATAGTTTAGAAATAGAATTAGCAATATAGGTACCACCTACATAATAAAACAATAACATGCGTAAAAAAGGAACCCACTCAGCAAATGCTAAAGGTGCACGGTGGTTTTAGATGATTTTGTTACGTATCCTCCCATACATTTACTGCCAGTGCCCCTAGCGGACACTTTCAGGAACTATATACCTAAATGTATAGAAGAAAACGAAAAGAAGAAAATTTTCTAAATCAAATCTTGTACTATCGAAAGAGGTTAAAATCTGGTCAGTATCCTACCGTAGGTATCCTTTAACATTGGCCCGGCTCTCAAAAAGAATGTACCTACTTTTAAAGTAGATGCAACGAATTCTAAGTTAATTTATAATGTGTCTACGATAACTCCAATAGCAATAAATAATAGTTTTAGAAAGTATTAGGAAGCCGTATTGACTTGACACTACAAGGCTTTCAGTAACGCGAGTAACTGGTTTTGGTGTCCTGTCACAACTTCACTTTACCGTGACAATTTTAAAGTTATCTGTAGATAAATAAGTAATGTCACAAAACATGGAGATGATTTTTTTAAACTTCTTTATAGAGCTTCATTTCGGAGACGAGGTAACCAAAAAATTTAAATAAAGTCTACTTAGTAAAAAATCTGTTAGTGCCAAAAGCACTTGGTTTTATACTAAACGTTTCAACGACCTCTCAATGGTTCATCATAGGTATTTTTACTTTTATTTTTCATCCGGAAGTATCGTTGCAATGTAAATTGTAGCTAGTTAAATAAAATACAAAGATTTCTTATTAAAATTAAGTAGATAGGTACATTTATTGATAACAAGGATGGTAGGTACGAATATGTAGCTAGGTTATGAAATGCAATATTGACAACGGGAAAATATACTTGTTTTCCTGTTACACATAAAGAGTTACAGAATGCCATTGTGATTGTTTCGAAGGATTAGATAGTACCTACCTAGATAGTTTTTCTTTTTCCGTTTCCGACTTTATCGTTCTTCCGGCAAAAAAAACTTTGCAACCTCTTTACCTACCTATACCTAGTCTACTTGCTGGCAAAGAATATAAATAAGTCCTAACCTACTAAAGATACTAGGTACTGGCATAAAATTATATGTACAATGACTCATTTATACTTTAAAATATTATAATTTGTGGTTTTGCCTATGGATTTTTGATGACGTCAGCATAGACGCTAGTAATGAATTGGCACAACTTCTACGAAAAGTAAGTAACGTCAATCAAAGTAAGTAAGTAGGTAGTCTGTTTTACTCATGTGGTAAAACTAGGCATTGCATTGCACCCTACATACCTACTTAATTTGAAAGCTAGAAAGCTAGAACGTTGGGTCGAAACGGGTAAAGGGGTGAAACGAAAATGGTACCTAGAAAAATCTTAACGCAGTTCAAAAACAAATCTTATGAAATCTAATAGAAAATCATCTTCTTTCAAATACTCGTATTATCATTTAATTTAACTGATTGTCAATGGTGAACACAGCTGAAAAAATTTTTTTCTTTCGATTCCTTTTCAACGATGACTAGTACAGAAAAGTGGTGGTTTTTTACGACATAAAACAATTTAATCGCACTAATCTAACTTATAAATCTTTGAACTATGAACAAAACCAAGTCTGTCTTGTCTTGATAATTGATAATTAACAAGATGTCACGTCACATTCGCTTCAAAGTAACAATAATTTACAAGTGAGCATGTTTCTTTAGATAACTTGTCTTGTATCGCCATGTTCTGTCCATTATTATGATATCATCCTCGCAATAATGCCATAGATGATGCTAACCGTTACATCGATCAGTAGACAGGAAAATTAACTGGTTTATGTATATAATAACCCTGTGCAGTTTCAAGATACGCGAAGATTAATATCTGATGATACTGACTGCAGAAAACATTAAGTACGAGTGAAAGAGAAACAATTGTTGTAAAATTATAAGATGAACCACAATACAACCTAAAGGTTTTGCTTTATTTCACCGAATCTTTTGAAAAACATGAATTTATTAAAAATTATGAAACTAATCTAAATAGAATCATACAAAAAAATCAACTCTAAAAAGTTAATTCAAAGAAGATTTTGAGACTTTTACTTTTAGAACGAATCTTTATCATAAAAAAGGCACGCTTATCGCAATGTATAAAACTTATACTTAACTCTCAGTTCGCCATTAAAGAACAGTAAGTAGTAACAGTATAGGCGAGTTCTCGTAAAATGTACCAAAATAAACTGAGCGATAAACTTCACTCTCAAATTCCACAGCCACAGTAATCCAACCACTTAAAATTCCGTAAACCAACAGTCAATTTTTTAAGGCCTACCGTCAGCCGTTAAACTGAACTTGACGATAATCTGTGTGCCCAGCCGAGCCTGAAGAGAAGAGTTCCAACCAGGTAGTATAGCTCGCGCACTTGTTGTCTACACTTGTCTGTCACAATGGGTGTATTCTAGCGTGCTGTACAGTTGATACAATAGTTTGTATCCCAGGGTGGCAGGTATACCTGCCCACCTGCGCCCGCGCATCCCAACGGTCACAGTTTTGTAAAACTCCCGAGCGCTGGACGTGTGTAATGTGAAGTGTTTGTGCTGTGATGTGTTTTGTTTGAGACAAGTTTAGGGATGCATTATAAGCAGTTGTTTAAAAGGTATTTATTATTTTATACGTAAAAAAAATCTGGTTATTTCGCGTTTTGAATCTTTGGAATACGATGCTTTTCCTTTCAAGCATCAGGCTTCAGACTTGAATACATTGTCAATATCTGAAATCAACTTATTTATCGAAATTTGTAGCTATTTAACTGATAGAAACTTGAAAATGCCGGTCCTTGATTTCTATTTTAATTCTACCCAATCTACTTACTAGTAAATAGAGTATAGGATATTGTAAGTATGTATATTTAATAAGTAAATCAATAACACTAACTATGTCGTACTCAGCTTCTGTTGTCACAGATGTTATCATATTTATTTTGTATATACTAAGAGTGTAGTATAGTAAGCATTGTACCTACTTTCGCTGCCAGAACTAAACTGAATCGATACTGGAGCATAGTTTTTTTAGTAGATTTTGATCGATAATTATAAGTTTAAAAAAACTAGAAAAACCGACTTCAATTCGACTATCGGCTTCATCGTCAGATGATGAAGATGGCAGTTCATTGGGAATGTTCTAGTGACCATAAACACCACAAAAAAACATGCAACCGAATTGAGAACCTACTCCTTTTTTGAAGTTGGTTAAAAACTCTGACAAAAAACAATGCTTGTGCTTGTATCGCTCGATTCTAGGCTAGAATCGAGCGATACATGCACAAGCATTTCTAGCTTGAGCACTGTTTTTATAAAAAAACCGGTTTTAGTCACTTGTGAGATGATTTTCTATGTAAATACACCGACATGCTCTGTCGTTCAGTAATTATGTGTTGAATTTCTCTCGTAATGGTAGTATTTCGAGTTGCTTTCCAATTTCTATGCTAGCTTAGTTCGTAGAAACAATTATATAATCTGTGGGCGATGGGGTAACCTTGGTCGTGATGCGACCATGTTCTATGGGCATTCAACCAGAGAGCGAGTCAGTTAGGGTGTTTGTATTCCACAAGTACCTGTATATGTGGTGTTTTTAACTATAAACCTTTTATATGTTAGCGAGTGCGAGCAGAATTTAGCAGGAGTTACGTTACGCCCCAAAGAATTCGCATTGTAAAATATCTCTGAAACGATCCGTAAATTATTAAAATTGTAATTTAGAGCCCTTTTCAAGATTCTGTTACGTTTTTCCAAAATATAATTCTATTTTTTATTTGTCATTGATATTACGAACTTGATACAAAATGCATTTGTTCTGTTTACCAATACCGGACCGGAAGAAGGTTTTAAAACCAATTTCAGTGCTAGATTTGGGTCGAAACGGGAATAGGGTCAAAAGAAAACTTGAGATAGGATAATTAGTAGATATACTGATAGGGACCCCTAAAAACAATACAATTAACGAAAGCCTAATGAAACTAAGATTTTCCTAAAATAGTTTGATAATATACCTAATTAAAAAGCTGTTGCATCTCCAAGATCTGTGATAACATTGTGCACCATGCGCACCTGACTTGTCTCGCATCTGATTGGATGATACCTCATTAGGATTCAGAGGTTAGGTACTAATTAAGAAGATGTCCGTGACATAAGTCGAAGATAATGATGCGCAATTAGAACAACTTATTTATTTATACACAGAAGTTATTTGCCGCAGCCATTGTTTTTAGAAAAGTTGGTTCATGTCACGGGTATAGAAAAAATATTAGATTAATAAAGGCACAAAATAAATAATTGTTGCTACCTAACCCACTGGGGATGCGGGTTCGATTTCCGCGGGAGGCGTAAAAAAATGATATGTAGCAGCAGAGGTATGCCAATCAAAGTTGAACTGCAAAGTTGAACCGCAAAGTTTTAAATCATGGTCAGTTCATACTAACTCATAGTTATTCTGTGACTAAATAGTGACATTATGATGTCATTTAATTTGTTTTCGCGCATATTTTGCTGCCAAGTGTCTAAAACCTGAAGAAATTACACTGGGCAGTGAAATATAACTTGACAGCAAAAGATTGGCATACGGGGGCTGGTTCCTGGCCAAAATAATGTTAATTTGACCAAAAATATCAATTTGTAAAACAGTTAAGCCTTACCTTTTCAAACGAACTCTAAAAGCTTAACTACGCAAAGTAGCCTAACTTTGACCACTACATTCCTACACTTTTTCAATCTTTCCCAGACGCATTAAGGCTGCGCACACGACGCCCCCAGGCGATATTATAACCAGAGATTCCAGAGAACTGCGCTGATGATAATGATCGTGTAGTACACTTGTAGTGTACTTGTACTTCTAGATGCTACGTTGCTGAATAAAGAAGATAGTTATTGACTGGTATGCAAGAGGAAGGCCGAAGAAGTGGTTGGATTGTGTGAATATTTTTTATATAACTAATTGATGGAAGCGACGCCGTAGAGTAACCAACAGTTACAACGACTGAGGTAGGGGTACAACTTTTTGTGCAAGCCTAGATATTGGTTACTCTCAAAATCCCCTTAAGTTTTCCCCCTTAAGTATATTTAAGTCTTTTGTCTCGAAATCCTCTTCCCACTCGTTACAAAACGTTCGTTTTGAGTTAAACATTTCGTCCCTAACGTAATATTATGTGCTCTAACTTAAAATTCTTACGGAATTTTAAAAGGTTTATCTAAAAAATCTTGAAACTAATCAAGTACCAAGATAAGGTCCTTGAGATAAAAGGTTATGCTCTTAACTGTTAACACGTGGTTCACAATTTCACATTATTAACTAGAATGCACTTGAGGTTTTTGCACTTAACTCCACAGTTCCGCTAATGAAGTGGATGACTATTTTATTTTTTGAGGACCCCTGTGGTGGCTATGGCGACTGACCCCGTATTCCAATATTTTGCTGTCAAGTTATATTTCACTGCCCAGTGTAATTTCTTCAGGTCACGTGGTACAATTTTGTACCACGTGATCATTCTTTTTAGACACTTGACAGCAAAATATGCGCGAAAACAAATTAAATGACATCATAATTTCACTATTTAGTCACAGAATAACTATGAAATAGTATGAACTGACCATGATTTAAAATTTTGCAGTTCAACTTTGCAGTTCAACTTTGATTGGCATACCCCTGCAGAGGACTGGATCTATAGATTCGATACCTACTGAGGTCCCTTGGATTTTTTCTACAGTAAATTTCACTTTCACTCAGCAATACAAACAGGTGAACTATGTATTTGCAAAAGTAGACAGTGTTTTTTGCTTATTTGTACATTATTTTTTTATTTACAATATTGATCAGCAGATATTTGTTCATATTTAAGCTGAGTTATATTATTACATTCTAAAGTTAGCATTTCAAAGGTAATTTTGTACATTGAATTCAGTACCTCCTTTTTAGAAGTCGGTTAAAAGCAATAAAATATGACAAATCGCTCGCCACTATCCCTACGTGCTCTGCGCAAAAACAAACACGGATGTCGGTAAACAACGAAGTGACCTATTTCTATCGAAGTGACTAAGTACAATGTGCCCTATTTATTATTTCTAACTCTGCTGACACTTGCTGGGAAATATTGTGCAGTAGTTTCCGTCGGCGCTTCGATAGCGTGATGCTAGTTACCTGCCCCCGTATGCCAATCTTTTGCTGTCAAGTTATATTTCACTGCCCAGTGTAATTTCTTCAGGTCACGTGGTACAATTTTGTACCACGTGATCATTCTTTTTAGACACTTCACAGCAAAATATGCGCGAAAACACATCAAATGACGTCATAATGTCACTATTTAGTCACAGAATAACTATGAGTTAGTATGAACTGACCATGATTTAAAACTTTGCAGTTCAACTTTGCAGTTCAACTTTGATTGGCATACCCCTGCAGTACTACATATAACCATTTTACTTGGTTGAGGGCCCATTTACGTATAGGTACGTCTTTACGTATACGTAAGTACATGCGCTCTTTTAACCAAATGAAAATATTTTTCGTATTTTATACTAGCAGTTGCCCGCGACTTCGTACGCGTCTACAGTTTCCGTGTACAGTATATTATCTGTGCGTGTATCGAGCGGATACTTTGAGAAACTTGACATTAGACCTCATTAAGTACTCCGAACTCGTACCTACTGGAATGTCAAACGCTAGTCGTTAGACCAAAGAGGTAGTACTACGCCCTGTCAAACTGACGTGACATGACATGCCAATGAAATCCTCTTGCCAATTGGCGCTGCTAATCCTTTTCGTTCATTTTATCCTGTAGATCCTGTTAATTATTCGAGATAAAAAGTAGCCTATGTGTCAATCCAGATTACGAACTATATATATGCCAAGTTTCATCCAAGTTGGTTCAGTAGTTTAGACGTGATTGAAACACAAACATCCAAACATCTAAACTTTCGCATTTATAATATTAGTAGGATGTTTAGGAAAAAGGAGAATTAGAAGCTTAAGTTTTTTTTCTTTTTTTTTTCCTTGTTAGGGAACATTGTTATGTACCCTAATATTATTACGATCTAGTCAAAATACAGGCTAATGAGTAATTTAACTCTGACTTAAGTTTAAGTAGGTAGGTATTGACTGACGTCACAGCTCAGTCGGTAATAGCTCTGCCTTCCGTGCTGTGGGTCGTGGGTTCGATCCCCACTGAGAACAAACATTTGTGCGTGGAAAACATAGATGTTTGTTCTATGTCTGGGTGTTACTATGTATTATAAGTATGTATTTACAAAAAAAAAGTATATTAAGTATTCTATCAGCATCTAGTTCCCATATTACAAGCTTTGCTTAGTTTGGGACTAGAGGGCGTTGTGTGAAATGTCCATGAATATTTATTTATTTATTTACTTATATTGTTTTTTTTCTATCTCATGTATTTCATTCTGTCATTCTGATCTCATTTTGTAAGGTACTTGTGCTTTTTTTAAGGTGGCTAAGCACTGTATTCTGGCAACGCACTGTTTTAAGTTTCAGTTAAATCAATGCAGCCGTTACGAGTCACACAAATCATTCCATTAAAACTAAAAATAACAGAAAGAAAAAGCTAAAACTGACGTGTTTTTGTTAAAATTGTATATCTGCAACATACGCTACGCTGTAGTTGTAAAGATTCTTATAAAAGTTATATTGCAAAAGTTGCAACTTTCTTCAGTAGTTAGTTTCTCGAGAGAAAATCACAAGATATTGGTTCGGACTTTTCGACAGCACTACAGAAAACGAGTATCTACACCTACCTTTCTTCTTCTTCTTCTCAACTTCAACTTCAACTTCTTGATTTGATGGCTTTTGCGACTGTTGACGCAATTCTGCCAGTGTCGAGTCCGTTATATGCTAGAGTCATAAACATGAGGGGAGTGCGGAATAAGAATATTTATAGGTATATAGCCTCTGTCCGTCATTTTGACAGACAATTTTGCCAGTATCAAGTGGATTATTTGAAATAAATAAGTTTAGTCAAGTCGAGTCACACGTATGAGTTGAAGAAGAGTTGTAGAGTAGTGTGATGCTAATAAAGATGCTCCGGTAATCAAACCTGCATTTTTTGCTTTTCATGATTGTACCAGTTTGTATCACCTGTCGTAATTATGGGTTAACATGATGTATGGTTATGGTCAGAACTTTCCGAGTCAGAAAGGTCTTTCTGGCTATAACCAAGACACTGTAATCAATAGGTATTTATAAAACCCACATAAAATTGACACTGCAAATGTTTCTAGATGAATAAGCCTAAAGGAATTATAATAATATCTAACCACCCCATCAACCCTTCAATTTCATGCCCTCGATATTCCCCTTCTGCACTTGCACAGAGCCTGTTTACTTGCACCAGACTGAAATTTTCTGGCTGATGCGGTTTTACGATAAGAGTTTTAGGTAGGATGCGCTTAAAACGCTAAAAAACACTGGTTTCTATTCTGTAGATCTACTTTGACACTTTGACTACTTTGTAGAACTTTGACAACCAAGTAGCACAATACCATCATAATAATATAAAATTCTTGGTACGAGTAGATACAGCCTCCTGCAGGGGTATGCCAATCAAAGTTGAACTGCAAAGTTTTAAATCATGGTCAGTTCATACTAACTCATAGTTATTCTGTGACTAAATAGTGACATTATGACGTCATTTGATGTGTTTCCGCGCATATTTTGCTGTCAAGTGTCTAAAAAGAATGATCACGTGGTACAATTTTGAACCACGTGACCTGAACAAATTACACTGGGCAGTGAAATATAACTTGACAGCAAAAGATTGGCATACGGGGGCTGACCGCCAAACCTTAGTAACATTTTTTAATGAAAACTGGTGTCAGTCTTTAAATGAACAGATCAAACAATTTACTCTCCTCATTTTTGTTTTACCATGATGATAATGTAGGACAAAAATATAAAATCAAATAACCTTTCCCTTTTAAGAGACGGTTAAAAAGCCATAACAAACGTTTCTACAAAGGAAATTTGTATCAAAACGGGCATTGTCTTGACTTACAGAGAAGCGCCCATTTCCATAACTTCACGACTTACTTGCGTGTAAGTGAAAATGAATTTTGCACCCTTAATGTTAAGGTGTCACACGGTTTTGTGAGTTAGGTCAGTTTTGTCGAGAAAGGCACAATAGAGGTGTATTCTCTGTATTCTAGTTTATTTCGGAATTCCCGCTCTGTGACGTAAGATTTCATACAAGTTTAGAGACTAGTCAAAATTATGATGCGTATTATCTATATCATCATGTAGGTAGACGCTTTTCTTGAGAACATAAGAGTATTTTTACTCTATTATGCCTATAACAATGACACAATAAATATGTGCCTACCTCCCATATTTCTTTCCATCACTTTTTCCATAAACAAAATCATAGGCACCTGATTATTTCATATTAAACCTACTTAGTTGATGGCATCACCGCAACAACCAACATTTATTTTCCTCATCTATGTAGTCACGATTTTGTAAAAATAATAAAAAACACAGGAATTTGTTATCCTTTGTCGTGACCAGCCCTGAGGTCTGGCTGACCCCTTCCGCGGTCATTATGTGCCTTATAAATATGTACTCTTTACTCTAGTCTAATAATGAATGCAAGTAACGAATAAAAATTAAATAAATAAATAAAATAAATAAATATTCATGGACTTTACACACAACGCCCTCTAGTCCCAAACTAAGCAAAGCTTGTAATATGGGAACTAGATGGCTGATAGAATACTTAAAATTAAATACTTTTTTTTTCGTAAATACATACTTATAATACTTAATATACTTATAATTGTACTCATGTACCTCCATTTTCTATGATATTGATTGAAAATTTTCAATCAATATATTGTTGATCTATCATTATTATGGTTCAGTAGGTACTACATAAAAAACATGCTACACCATATTTTTGCATTGCTATGCTAATTCGTGCGAAATACCAAAAATATGTTTTATTCGATTTTTATAATTCTTATTAAACACAGAGATGAAGCCAACCTATATAACTACTAAAAATGAACTCTGGGAACAATGATTTTAATATTGTCTGGAGATCTTAAAATATGCGGCAGTCGAAACGAAACACGAAAATCGAAACCTGTATGGTTAGTTATAGGTTTAATAGCTTTGTGGGATGAGATACCCTTCTTAAAAACATTAAAATTAATACCCATATTCATAATTTCCACAAGTTTAAACAATAAACCATTGTCCTTTGACTGTTCTTTCAAAAACAATGCAAAAAGGTACATCCCGATGTTGTTTCTGCGTATCGTGACGTCATCGCAGTAGTAGTTACTGCATAAACTGTGCCTTTACCTGGGATTTTGGAAAAAGTCTATCCTATTTCTTTGTTCCTTGTATTTATATTCCGTTTGTAACGTTTTCTATGCGTATCACTGCGATAGCTAAAGATATTTTTATTCTTTGCATCTTTCTCTTTGAGAGTGACTGGGTACGCAGGTAGAGGAAGGCCGAAGAAGAAGTGGTTGGATTGTGTGAAAGAGGATATGAATGTGAGAGGAGCAGATTCTGAGTTGACGAATGATAGGAGCGAGTGGAAGAAAAAGACATGTTGTGCCGACCCCGCCTAGCGCGGGATAAGGGCAGGGAAATGATGATGCATCTTTCTCTGTAACTCGGCCACGTTATAACTTTGCCCGAAGAGGATTCTGAACTTCAAGGGGAATTCAAAATCAAAATCTTCAAAATCAAGGGGATTTTGAGACTAACCGAAATAAAGGGTTAGCAGTGATGAATGAATGTTACTTTTATAATCTTATTTATTTTTATTTACCGTCTGCTATGCACCAATGGTGCAGATTCTGTTGTTTCATTTTCATAAACTAAACTAAGACAGCAACCGAACTTTTGAACATAAACCAGAAATCCCCTGCGTGTTTCCCCTGCGAAGGGGATTTTTGGACTTTTTGTCCATAAGCCGAACAGTTCACTTGCACTTTTGAGGAGAGCCTTTATCTGCTGCATCCATAGTTAACTTCGGTATGAGGTTTTTTCTTTCTTTTTATCTGCCGTAAAGAGTCTGTGAAACGCGTAGAGTTTGCAGTTAACCGGTTTTTACATGTTTGTCTGGGTAAGATCGGTTTTTGGAAAAAAACTCACGTACTTATGAAAAAATAAGAAAAGATATTAACCTACTTATTAAATGAATGGACTAACTTCAAAGTTAACCCTAAGCTGAAATAAACTCCCATCATAATAAGCGTTGTTGTAAAAACTTAAACGAACAAAATATTTCCAAGTAAAACTTAAAACTGGGTTGACACTTCAGTCGTGCGTGATCGTGACTGTTTAGTTGAGTTAGTTGACGGGCGAGCTACTGCCCACAAAAGCTCAAAGTCTAAAATAGAGTCGGTCTAAAAAAAACTTACAAGCTGCATTTACTGATTAAAAAACCATTAATATAATACCTACTTAGCAACAATCACAAAGAATATAGTAGCTAGTCGTAACATCACTAAACTTTCCTAGTATCTATGGTATGTGATATTAGCCCAGAAGTTATACAAGTTGTATTAAAGATATCACAACTCCATGGTCCGGAAGAAATGATGAATATGATGTTTTCGAAATCAAAAACGTCCCTCCAAACTCAGATACTTAAGCGCGCTCCACATTCTCCACGAGAGGTTTTGTCTCGGGTCTCGCCAAAACACCGACACGGGATGGAGACTGCACGAACATAGGCGAGACTTGCCGAATATGTCCTCCACACTCTCGTATTCGCTATGTCTCGTGTAGTTTTGCCGAGAATGTGGAGCGCGCTTTAGGTTTGTGCGCCGAAACGTCTTGTCAAATACCTACTTTATTAGTTACTTACGTTAGCTACTTACTAGTGTAAAGAAAGCTTTAGCGATAAATAACTCGAGCCTCCTAAAACTCAGGACATTCTTTAGGATAAGGGCCGACGCACACCAAGCAACTGCGTGAACGATTATAATTTGAAACGAAAAACTGAAGGTCATGAAATGGCACGACTGCACGTTATCCTCAAACGTGGACATTACCATACATCTGTAGCTCATCATCATCATGTCAGATTGTAGATGTACAGAACACAAAGAAAACAGAAAACACATTACAGAAAGTAGTATTCTGGAATTCAACATAAATTGCCGAGCAAGTTAATTATAAGGGTGCATTCGCACGGGGTAAACCTGTCTGTGGGGTAAACAGTCTTATCGCCGCGCCCGTATTAGTCACTTACTTTGTTGGGTACTAAATATTTCATAGGATTTAATAAGTTGTCCTATTTTACTTGACTAATTTAGTAAAATTACAAGAATCATTTAGTCTGGGTGACGTAGATTGTTCTAAAAGTGTCAGCAGGGGTATGCCAATCAAAGTTGAACTGCAAAGTTTTAAATCATGGTCAGTTCATACTAACTCATAGTTGACAGCAAAAGATTGGCATACGGGGGCAGTTCTAGAATATAGAAAACTACAACCAAAAACGTAATATCAGGAACGATTTTCTGTGGGAACGTCTGTCTGTCTGTCTGTCTGTCAATTTTACTGTTATACAAAACCAAAAACGTTTTGTTTTAACGTCTAGGCATCGACATTATTTCTTCATTTGCAATGAATACGTAACCTACTGCATTGGTCAGTTTCATATGATTGTTAGGCAATGATGGTTAATTGCTGGTTTACGATCATCACGCGATGCTGGTAATGGACATCTTAGTATTTATTCGCATACTGTATTACACCTGTTAATTAATATTCTGATGGTTCATTTACATATTGGATTTCAAAACGACAGATTGTTGGAAAATCCAATACCTACAATTTATATTAACTAAATTATTATATGTAACGTTTCGAGGGTTAATTTTTTGGGCAATTAGTGGTGTGGTTATCTACCTATTTTGAGGTTCTAGTATTTTTTTTCATAGTAATGTATAGTATCCGCAACGGATCTTTGTCCTTTGGAAGTATCATGAAGCACAACCCATTTTTGGTTCAAATTGTAGGTAAGCGAAGTTTTCCACAAGTAATGCGCAATCGTTTGTCGCACCGCACTTAACTTCAGAGGGATAAAGATCCGTTGTGCGTACTGTAGCTTATAAGTGCAGCTCGTGCCACACGAGCGGAGTCCGCTTGGGACGAGTTGACGACCGACGTATACTTTGCCATCGGTATTGATTGCAAGATAGTTGAATTATCATCAAATGCAGTGATTTTATAAAATATGTCCACCCTTATGTGCTATAGGATGACAAACATATCAATACGTTTGTAATAGGATCGGAAGCCTAAGGTTGAGAAGGGGGACAGCCCCCGTATGCCAATCTTTTGCTGTCAAGTTATATTTCACTGCCCAGTGTAATTTCTTCAGGTCAATTCGACCTGACCTGTCTACAATTTTGTACCACGTGATCATTCTTTTTAGACACTTGACAGCCAAATTTGCGCGAAAACACATCAAATGACGTCATAATGTCACTATTTAGTAATAACTATGAACTGACCATGATTTAAAACTTTGCAGTTCAACTGAGATTGGAATACCCCTGCAGGTATGGTATGACATGACATGTGATGGTGTTCTGTTTCAATCTGCCGATGCGTAGACACAGTTAGAAGGTAACGGAATGTGATGAGAGATAGGTATTCAGTCTGTCGCGTCGGTGGGTTTTAATGAGGCGTCTGTCAAACTAAAAATAATATTAGTTTTTCCAAAATTTAACCAAAAATACTAATTAACCACTAAACAGACGCTGTGAATTATGATAGAGGCTTTTGAATGGCTGTAGAAGGAACCAATGACTTATAGGACCGAATAAAAATAGGAGGATGCATCCCTCCACATAAGCTTCAAGGGTTGGTAGTGTGTAGGACCTCGAATCATTTCCCAAAAAAATACAAACAACTAAAGTATCAAAATCCTTTTCAGATAGTCATACATACATACATTCTTAGGTATTTCCTACTGAAATTTTTGAAGTAATTTTTAACTTATTTTTTGTCCCAGGCATAATATTTAAGAGAGGTGCCAGCCTTGCATAGACGATAGCACAGCGTTACAGTGTCCAATGTCGTGATGGAAAGGCGAGCTTGTTCACACATCGTGCGTAGGTGTGACAGGTTTCTTGAAATTGAGTTGTCTTCTCTATTGAAGATGTCTCTTGCATTTTAAAGTGATTAAAGATAGATTACAGTACGGTCGGCGGATCTCGGTGAAGTTAGCCGATCAAAAAGAACTGTTGGCGGATCTTGACAATCGACACAATTTTATTCGTAAGCTACATTGCTCATCGAAACGGCTGGCTTCACGATTGCCTAGATCCACTGACCGTATTGTACTAGGTTAAATTCACAGTTACATAATTAAAACATTTCACTATATTGAGTAATTCGAAGTCATAAGCGGAACAGTATTTTGGAATTCAGTGCAAGTGTTGGAACAATGGCCGCGCTAGAAAGTGCAAATTATCGCACGTTCACTTTTCTCGTGTTCTATGATAAATGGGCAATGGATCTGGTGCGGAATGAGCTGAGTGTCAAGTCAACTGATGCTGCAAGATTACATTCCAAGATGCAGGCTACACGCGACATCTTTATACATCATTCATTCGTATGAGTTTCGCCAACTCTGGTGACATTTTTAGGCTGTCTAAATCTAATCTTTATGTATGAAGTATCTATTCAAAACAGGCAACATTCATTCCACATTCAGCGTCTCTACAGAGTTCTAAATATCGTGGTATTGGTACCAAAGTGTGTTGTGTAATGCACCACAGACTACACTATCACATCACACACACACTATACACTATCAGATTCCAGTTCTGGCACTCCACAAGTGAACTGCGGACGATGGACGTTCAAACGGTTAACGTACGAGTTGCGTTCGAACTTCGAACGGAAATTAGATTATTGTTTAGTTAATAGCAGAATAGATGTTCTCTGCCATTCACTTGGAAACACTTTGCTGTTATTTTGTTAGCGTTGTTTTGCTAAAAATTAGCGCGATTAACCCGTCGTCGCTGCTTGCAAAAAAAAAGCGTGTGTTAGAGCGAAGAATTCGGATAACCATAAATAGTACCTATAGATAAAAAACCTAGTTGATTTGTGTCTTTCCATTCTAATGGCAAGTTTCGTCGTGAAGGCCACCTGATGATGATGTCTCATTGCCGGATATCATCTGCCGAGTCATTTAATATTTTTAATTACAACGAGTTTAAGACCAGTTTTATTTTAATTCAAATAAGTACCTAGTTATTTGAAAGTTAACTCGTATACTGGGGTACAATTACTTATGTATAGGGGGTATAAAAATAGAAGGTTTATTATAAAAAAAAACAAAGAAATTAACGCAATTGAACTAGATTTTTTCTCCTCTCTTTTTAGACAAAATATGATACCGAAGTCGTAAAAACATTTTTTCCCTGAATTTATGTAGAGTTAATTGACTATTTGCCCTAAATAAAAGTTTTCAAACCCAGTATTGTGCGAAGCCGTACAAACGGAGCAAAAGCTTAATTTTCCAGTAAAAAATAGAGTTCCCAACGTTTTCGAATCTTTGTTTTCAACGTGTACTCTGCAACGCGAACTCCTGGGACTACTGAATTCATTTACAGACTGAAACTTTCAGCTGAACATTTGAATCTGAATTGTTTAACTTTGAATGCTGGCGCTGGTTACCATACCTTTACCTACTACCATTGAGGATCGGTAGGGTGGTCTAGTGGTAGCGACCCCGCCAAGCGGTCGTGGATTCAAATCCGGTCGTGCAACAATGGATTTTTCCACTCAGATATGTGCGTTTCATGTGGATAATGCCGACTAGAGAGTTGTACTCGTAGGTGCTGGGCAAGCCAACGCAATCTAAATGTCTCAGCTACTACAGCGTCCCGTTATATGGGGTATGGGTGAAATTTGACCCCTGACACTGTATAAATCATCTTTATTATAAACAAAGGCCTGCAGAGGTATGCCAATCAAAGTTGAACTGCAAAGTTTTAAATCATGGTCAGTTCATACTAACTCATAGTTATTCTGTGACTAAATAGTGACATTATGACGTCATTTGATGTGTTTTCGCGCATATTTTGTTGTCAAGTGTCTAAAATGAATGATCACAAAATTGTACCACGTGACCTGAAGAAATTACACTGGGCAGTGAAATGTAACTTGACAGCAAAAGATTGGCATACGGGGGCTGATTATACTACCATTTGGTGGAACTGTAAGTTCAACAAACGTTGTTTATTTTTAAAAGCGTTCGCAATGTCTCAATCGTGCACTATCAAACATTATCGATAGATTATTATTATACAAACACGATGCTAAGTCATAATATTTATAATCGAGTGATGTTATAGGAATGTCTAAGATATAATAATAAGTGGCTGTAGTTTTATTGTTTTCTATTGTCCCACAGACACCATAATCACCAAAAAGTTTTTTTATATGGGATAGAATGTCCTTTGGCCACAACCTCACCCGACGGTAAGTGACGATGAGGCCGACGATCAAGCAGGCCCCGTATGCCAATCTATTGCTGTCAAGTTATATTTCACTGCCCAGTGTAATTTCTTCAGGTCATTCTTTTTAGACACTTGACAGCAAAATATGCGCGAAAACACATCGAATGACGTCATAATGTCACCATTTAGTCACAGAATAACTATGAGTTAGTATGAACTGACCATGATTTAAAACTTTGCAGTTCAACTTTGATTGGCATACCCCTGCAGAACAACCAAATCATCCTGAATATTTGCCAAACAATTCCAAACAGTTTTATCTAGAACAGCTTAAATTTAATTAAATGTTCCAAATAGTTTGCCATTTCGTTAAATTAAATTAGTAGTGAGTGATCGGATTAGCTGTTTTCATTTCACACTGCCGACACGACCACTACGCGATATCGCCGGAAAGATAATCTCAGCAGACGCTTACCGCGCGCGCTCCATACATCCATACTGCAAAACACTCATCGTTAACGTTGGTCAAAAAGCCGCCAGCCTAAAGTGGAACTGGGCTGGACACTGCCGGATGCCTGACGAATTGTGGGCGAAGAAAACCACAGTGGATCCCACAAAGTGCAAGGCGGCGTCCCCGGAGACGTCCCAGCAGGGGTATGCCAATCAAAGTTGAACTGCAAAGTTGAACTGCAAAGTTTTAAATCATGGTCAGTTCATTCTAACTCATAGTTATTCTGTGACTAAATAGTGACATTATGACGTCATTTGATGTGTTTTCGCGCATAATTTGCTGTCAAAAGAAATTACACTGGGCAGTGAAATATAACTTGACAGCAAAAGATTGGCATACGGGGGCAGAATGAGATGGCGGAACGAACTTGACTCGCACCTAAGCATTGCCTGTCACAGCGTTAGATCGCGGAGAGTGGAAAAAGGGAAGGGAGGCTTTTGCTCTGTAGTGGCACCATAATAGCTGAATAATAAAAGACGCTTTCACATCGATATTTTTGTTCGAGAATCGAAACTGACAACTGACATGTCTGCATCGTGTAGATGTTGTAACAACCAGTGTGCAAACGCCCATTAGCCCGAGAGCCAAAGGTCATATCTATTCGGATCAATTACCTAACATGTGACTTTTATGTCAACAACACAACTATTTTACTAAAAGTGCAAAGTCTAAAACAATATTATTGTTTTTGTAAAATTCAGCAAACACAAGCAAGTCTTAAAATTTTATTATGACAGCGTTTTTGCTTTGTCTCAAGAAAGTTAAAACTATTGATTTGTCTCATTTATGTCGGTTCGTTTTCTCTGTGAGTTCATCATATCGTGAGGAAGCCAGTTAGCATTTCAGCAGTGGTAATGCTTGCATTTTCAAACGGTGTGCGGTGATGGAAGAAAAAGTTTGGAGCGTAAATCAAACTCTGCACTGGTTATTGGAACCGATTCACCTACTTCACAGAGTTGCTGTCAGACATGCCAGCCGGCGGATTGTATGTCGATCAATTCCCACGCGTTTGATGGGTGTGTCGGTAATTGTACAAGGGACTATGTAACTAGTTGTCTGTAGACCGGGAGTCTAGGGCAATATCACTACGAGATATACAGGAAAAAAAGGATATTTAACAATTATCTAGTGTATTTTATTATTTTTATAATTCACTAGCTTCCGCCTGCGACTACGCTCGCGTCTCGTTCGTCCTGTTAATTTTTCGGAAAAAAAAATAGCCTATGTGTTAGTCCAGGTTACGAACTATAAATGTTTTAAATTTCATTCAAATCGGACTAGCAGTTGCAGCGTGATTGAAACGCAAATATCTAAACTTTGAGTCGGATACGATAGTACAGGATTTTGTCATATTAAAAATATTGTATTTAACGAACTTTTCTAGTTTATCAGTACGAGTATCTAGCTCCAGCATGTTGTTTTACATATTTTTGGTGTGTTTATATATTTAATCTGTAATCGCTATTTAAAAGGAACTTGCGTACTAAGAACAATCGAAAAACACTACTTCTAGACTAGACCAACCCCGAAGACCCAACTTCATTTCAAACTAACAAAGAACAATGACAGTCACTGTGCTGTGTACTTGTAATTTGTAACTCGCTACTGTCTTGTCTAAAAAGTGCCTCAGGCTTTCGGACTAGGCACGTTCGATTTGAATAAACAGAACTCGATCGATTTTGAACTAAACTCCCTTGTGGTAGAGTTTAAATCAGTTAATGTTTAACTAGGTACGAGTTCTTCATTGTGAATGAATACATTGTACCGGTTTGTTATGGATGTACACAGCGTTAAAGTCTTGCCTTGTTGGTAATGAATTAAGATTTTACCAATAAGAAAAATATATAGAAATAGATAGATATATTTTTACACACAACGCGTCAGCTCTGTTTGAGTTTTAAATTTTCACATTTAATTTTTAAGTTTTATTTTTCTTTTGATAGATTTTTTTCACCTTACATTACACGATATCGGCGGTGAGCTAATCTGTTACATTTAGTACTAGTATAACTACCGTGTCGGCGGCGACACAGATTTTTTTAACCGACTTCAAGAAAGGAGTAGGTTCTCCATTCGTTTTTTTTTTTTTCATTCTTTTTATGTTTGTTACCTCTGAAATCCGTCATTTATGACCCGATTTAAAAAAATATTTTTTTATCTGAAAGGATATACTACCAAGTGGTTCCCATGTAATTTTAATCAAAATCGGTTCAGTAGTTTGGGGTATAAATAGAAATAACTGAAAAACGATATGCCAACTATTGCCAACCACGTGTACGAAATTGCGTATTCTGCTTTCTTGTGACTTTTAAGTGGTGTTTATAGTTACTAGAACATTCCCAATGAACTGTCATCATCATCATCTGATGATGAAGCTGGTAGTCGAATTGAAGTCGGTTTTTCTAGTTTTTTAAACTTATAGGTAAATTATTGTTTGAATAACTGACATGTAGGTCATTGTGGGTATCATGTCAGATGATAATGAACTCTTGCCTTGAAAAAACCCCAGATTGTACAGTACGCACAACATCCCTGAAGTTAGGTTCAACAAATGATTGCGCGTGTACTACTACGTGTACGTGTGTTGTACGTAAAAATTCGCTTACATCCAATTCGACCAAAAATGGGTTCTGCGCAGATACTTCAGAGGGATAAAGTTCCCTTGTGTGTGACTACTACAAGTAGTAATCTGAAAAACAAATGACGGTGTTGGCGAGTGTCATGCCAGCTGCTTACATAATTGAACGAGAAGCCGCACCGTTTGGTGGCAAATGTGCAAATGGGTGAATAGCCTGAATATGTTTGACAGGCGTCACAGCTCAGTCGGTATAGCTCTGCCTTCCGTGCTGTGGGTCGTGGGTTCGATCCCCACCAAGAACAAACATTTGTGTGTAGCAAACATAGATGGTTGTTCTATGTCTGGGTGTTACTATGTACTATAAGTATGTATTTACAAAAAAAAGTATTAAGTATTCTATCAGCCATCTAGTTCCCATATCACAAGCTTTGCTTAGTTTGGGACTAGAGGGCGTTGTGTGAAATGTCCCTGAATATTTATTTATTTATTTTATGTTGGTGTGTGTACGTGAACTTTCTTCCAGTCTTGAGCTCTGGGTGTTAGCATGCATCACCGGCTGCCGGTCCACGTAATCCTTGCCTCAGCTCGCATAATTCACGCATTGCACTGCGACAAGAAATGAATTCGTAAAATGGCTGCTTTCCACTTTCTCCGACGGTCACCTGAGATTTTATTGTTCTAAACTTGTTTGTGGAGTCTATCGCGGATTTTGATATTTTACATTTTACTTATTTAAAACTAGCCTGTGCCTGCGACTTCGTCCGCGTCCCGTTTTATCCTGTTGATCCTCCGGAATAAAAAGTAACCTATGTGTTAATCCAGCAGGGGTATTCCAATCTCAGTTGAACTGTAAAGTTTTTATCATGGTCAGTTCATACTAACTCATAGTTATTCTGTAACTAAATAGTGTCATTATGATGTCATTTAATTTGTTTTCACGCATTTTGCTGTCAAGTGTCTAAAAAGAATGATCACGTGATCATCCTGAAGAAATTACACTGGGCAGTGAAATATAACTTGACAGCAAAAGATTGGAATACGGGGGCTGGCTACGAAACATATGTATTCCAAGTTTCATCTAAATCGGACTAGTAGTTTTTCCGTGAAAGAGTAACAAACATCCATACGTAGTTCGTCTACTACCTACCCTTTTAACAAAGCCATGTACGGCACATAAAAATGAAATGAAAGCAATACAAACATTCAGCGCAGCGAGCAGTCTGGCACGTTGTGGGTAACTGGGTGATAACGTGGATACTGCTGGAATTGCTATATTGTTGCCACTTGGCGACCAGTGGTATGACAGTATATAACTTTTAAATAATAGATATTGAAGTTTTACCCACACTGCCACAACATCGACACGATATCGCCGGAAAGCTTCGTTCGATCGGTCAACTTTGGTGCCGGAATTTTTACGCCGACTTGCCGATGACAGCTTAAAATACCCGTAATACTGTAAACACCACTAGCGGTCACCCATCCAAATAGTGACCGCGCAGAACTTAGATAATCGGAAGATTGACCGAGCAAGCCGCGCTACGAGCGCTTCACAGAGCTAATGTGATTTAGTTACCACACCGCACACACCGTGTCGAGTCCACAACAATAATATATTTGTTTGAGCACATTACATGTCGGCCGGCATCGTGTGGGCAGTCTGCAAACGCCCATTGCTGGTACTTGGTGACCAGATTCCAATCTCAAAGTTGAACTGCAAAGTTTTAAATCATGGTCAGTTCACACTAACTCATAGTGATTCTGTGACTAAATAGTGACATTATGATGTCATTTGATTGGTTCTCGCGCATATTTTGCTGTCACGTGTCTAAAATGATCTGAAGAAAGACCTGAAGAAATTACACTGGGCAGTGAAATATAACTTGACAACAAAAGATTGGAATACGGGGGCAGCTGCGGTAGGTGAACTGCGCCCATCACTTTAACACATAATTATGTTAAGTTTCATATGCTTGTAATTGCGCCAGCACCTTTAACCAGGAACACAGCAATGCGAGCATCACTGCTTGACGGCAGAAATAGATACGGTGCTAGTACTTCCCCAGATTCTACCACCTATGTTGGTTTTGCATAGGTACTTTGTTTACCTACGTTTAGCTACACGACTCGACAAAATCAATAGCACAGTGCAAATCACATTAGTCGCCTGTTATCAGCTTGTTATCTGTGGTACAATTAGTCAGACGCGACGTACCTTTGTGTAAATACGTGTTTTGTTTCAAATAATCCATCCGCCCATATTGCTAAAAATAAATTGCATAGTTCGTTTATTCAACAATATTTTGCAGGATAACCTTTGAGTTGGGAAGTTTTTTACTTAGTGGCTCGCAGTTTTTTGTCATTTTCAAGTTTAGCCGATATGTTTTTATTAAACTGCCCGGTCGGTACACATGTTGGTTTTATTAAAAGCTAGAACGTGCTGTTATTAGTTTTCATATTTTTTGAACTTTTTTAAAACAGTTGCGTGTTTTTACAAGTGGGTGGTATGGTACAGTGTTTAATGTTTAAAAAGGTATTGTTTTGTGAACTGTTCACTTCCGATTCTGATGTTTTGGAGGAGAGGTCAGTAATGTTTATTTTCCAAACTACCTACTCAACACTGGTATATAATATATGTATGTCAATCGTACTAATTTTGAAGGATATTGCCGTTACACACATGTTTCGAAGGCAACGTTTTTTCCGTAGCCAAATTAAAGCGAAACTAGATCTAAGGGGGCGATTCTAGACCGATAGACATTTTATCACGATAGATATATATTAACTGTCGAAACTCCATAGTTTTTGACAGTTTTTAGGGGATATATATATCATGATAAAAAAGTCTATCGGTCTAGAATCACCCCCTAAGTCTGTGATGAAACTATGTATAACAATTCCGTTCTGAATTACGTTCGATCGAAATTCTTTTCTTTACATGACTTTATCAAGCGCTTCCGTTTGATAAAATTAAATTGTTTTTGACTCAATCAAAAAACAGGTTTTGCGATTGTAACCTCACCTTAGTCATACTACTATTTAATTCAAAAAGTACTTTGGTAAATCTGTGTTAGTGTAGGTAAGTTATTTACATAGGTAATGAAGATTTTGCTAAATCTAGTAGGTACCTAAGGACACTAGTAATCTAGAAGGGGTATCGATCTGTAAAAAGGTTCCTAAATTATAAAGACTTAAAAAAATAATAACTGAATTCCCCAACCAATCAGAGCTTGTCTAGGTAGTTTTAGTTTTATCGTTTTCAAAAATCAAAATCATTTTTGTATGAACTTACGATGTGACTCGAGAACCATTTCTCTCCATACAAAATCAGTGTTTTCGATTCTCAATTTTCGAGAACAAAACTCAGAATAAGTATGTACCATCAATATTATTATCTGTGAATCCTGACATATCGAATGTCACATGCACTGTTTGGCTTCGTCTGTGATTTCTGATCCAATTAGAACGTTGCTAATGGAATTGGCAAATTATGACAGTCGGTATTGTCAGCTCGCTGTTTTATTTTGGTACTAGTTTCCGCCCTTGACTTCGTTCTCATGCTTAGACTGCATTGAGATTGGTAAAGTAATGTTTCTTTTATAGAAAATAATTGAGTTCCTTCTTGTTATTTGGTAGATCCTGTAATTTCAAGTCAAAAAATAACCTTCAAGGTTTTATCGACAATATTTCGGTAAAATCTCTTGCTTGCTCAAAGCCATACGTGGTTAGTTTTTATGCCAAAACTCTATTTCGAATTGATTAGCTTATACCTACTGCAACGGAACCCCCTTTGAAGAAGCGACTAGGTTTTACCATGCTTCACCTATCAGCTGATAGAAAAGAGGCAGACAATAATATAGCTGTCTCCCTCGCACGCACCCGCTATGCATCACTGATAGACTACGTTCTGTTTCCGGCAGAACCTGAATTTCCCGTCCCCGACTATTTACATAAATACCTGTTTCTCGCTTTGTATGCGACAAGATGTGACGTTGCGTCCCCGTGTCCAGTGTCCATTAGGGGACAGCCCGCATTACGTAGTATCCAATCGTCATTATTTTATTTGATCTTCCATTTATACCATTCGAAAAAAAATTGTCATCTACTGGTAAAATCATATTACAAAATTTTTCATTATTCTCCAATTTAGAATTCGACAACATGAAGTTAAAGAGACATTCAACAAAATTATGGCTTTTTTTTGTTGCCAAAGCTGTCCTCTGTACAAAAACTCATAAAATTGCTACTAGCATAGCAGCCACCCATCCAAATTATGACCGCAACGTTGCCAATAGTTGTTAGCCCTTCATTTAAATCAAGGGCGATTTTTATAAATAAAGTTATCAATAAATAATTCTTTCTTTCTTTTATACCCAAGATAAGTATAACAATAAGATATCAAGTAATGTTGTGCAATGAACACCAAATTTCCCCACGTTCGCGATACTCTCACACTAGATATAAAATTTAAATCGAACGGGTTAGATAATAAGGGGTGTATGCTAAAACGTAAAGGTAGTAATGGTATTGGCTCTTTACACCCGTATGCAATCGCCTTTCGTTAGACATTCTCTAGCACTGTAAACCAATGCAGTCTTTCTAGATTGGTCGTTCTGAAACTTTTGAAATTAGGATGAACGAGCATTTATTATGTAATTCTTTTTTAAACGACTGGTATTAAGCTATCAATGGATATGCATCATATACGATGACGCGACGTTTCACATCATCCGACTGTCAAACTATACATAGATATTTAATTTAATTTAAATATCGATAAGGAAAGAAAGAAAAAGCTTCATTTGGCAACACACAAAAACGTAACACAAACAAAAAAACAAAAGTACATACAACTAGATGTTGCCAAACGGCTATCGATATGGACTCAAATAGCACCCCTATAAACCCTGTGGTTTCAGGACGTAAAAACGGATTTCAATCTTTTCTAGGGAGTACTTTTAGACACTAGAAATAATAAATGTAGAGATATCATTGTAAAAAATTAAAGATAATATATTCTAATTTAAAGAGAAGGAAAAAAATCTGGGTGGTTCTATACAACATTTTCACACAAAAACCATTTTACCGTCGCAAGAATCGCAAAAAATGACGGAAAATGGGGTCTGGTTCGGTGTGTATACAGCTAAATCCGCTACATATTGTAACGTGAAAATAATAATGAATTATAGCTGTTATAGTCCTCTCCCCGTGTAGGGTATTTTTTTGTACCCAAACTAAATACTTTTTGAATTATGAGAAAGAAAAGACAGGTACAAAACGCACCGTACTTACTCCATACAATTTCCTAAGGAAAAATAGTGGGGCGCACTCGTATATAGACTTGATTTTCGTTTCGCTAGCCAGACCGCGTTCAGGCGCGTTTGTGGAAGGACGGGTGTATCGCATTGCTCCAGAAAATTCTTACGATCGACAACGTGTTATTACTGTACGTGTTTAATAGTACGATTGGATAAAGGTGATACTTTTTGGACTGAAATAAAAGTATGTGAGGTACTAAGTGCGTGTTGATTATCAGAATTAGATTTGGAAAAATACCTAGTAGGTACTATTAGTAGTAGTAGGTACTTATGTAGGTGTAGTAGGTACTTAGTAGGTACCTAATGGTAAATATGATATTAGCGATTTTTGGGGCTTGGAGATTTTTTATTTTTTATCTTTCGGTGCATTTTCTGGACACTCTGGTATAATGGTGGCCACCTTCAAATAAATTTGTGACAAGCCTGGCGTCATGCCAATCTGTCAAATTGGCATATTTTTTTAATATAACTAAATGATGGAACAAGCTGATGGCCCACCTGATGTTAAGTGACCCTCGGCATGACGTCAAGTCTGGATTTCTTCCGATTTGATATGATGTCATCCCTCGATTGGTCCACGATTTCTAAATTGGATTCTATCGAGCGGTCTGACCGCCAAGTGTAATCGTAATGAAAATCAAAAACTTTATTATCGGTGAATTATAAAATGTTTTTGTGAATACTTTACAAAAATTCAGTATTTCATCATCATCATCATCAACCTATTCGTTTTATCAACCTATATCGTGGATATAGGTTGATGATGATGATGATGATGAAATACTTAATTTTTGTAAAGTATTCACAATAACATTTTATAATTCACCGATAATAAAGTTTTTGATTTTCATTACGATTACACTTGGCGGTCAGACCGCTCGGGAGAATCCAATTTAGAAATCGTGGACCAACCGAGGGATGACATCATATCAAATCGGAAGAAATCCAGACTTGACGTCATGCCGAGGGTCACTTAACATCAGGTGGGCCATCAGCTTGTTCCATCATTTATCATACGTAATCATCAACCAGTCCACTGCTGGACGTAAGTCTCTCCCCCGAGACCTAACATCTCACTAGGCACGTCCTTAGTAGACATTGCATTACTAGAGGCAAATATGAATATAATAAAAATAATAAAATAGAATGAAAAACATAATCGTTTTCGAGATATTTTGGGATGCTGATTACGGAAATGGTATCCATTATTAAATCGAAGATGGCAGAAATGGCTTTCAAAATTTATATTTGAGGGTCCCCCGTGGCCATTATCAAGTTTATAATGTCAAGTTTGAAAAATCATGGCCGCCATTTTGAACTTTTTTGTTTATGAACCTATTGCTTTCAAAATCGATATCTGAGGGTCACCCTTACCCATTATTAGGAATCTAATGTCAAAATGAAAAAATCATGGCCGCCCTTTTTAACTTTTTTGTTTATGAACCGATTGCTTTCAAAATCGATATCTGAGGGTCACCCTTGGCCATTATTAGGAATCTTATGTCAAAATGGAAAAATCATGGCCGCCATTTTGAACTTTTTTGTTTATGAACCGATTGCTTTCAAAATCGATATCTGAGGGTCACCCTTACCCATTATTAGGAATCTAATGTCAAAATGAAAAAAATCATGGCCACCATTTTTAACTTATTTGTTTATGAACCGATTGCTTTCAAAATCGATATCTGAGGGTCACCCTAAGCCATTATCAGGAATCTTATGTCAAAATGGAAAAATCATGGCCGCCATTTTGAACTTTTTTGTTTATGAACCGATTGCTTTCAAAATCGATATCTGAGGGTCACCCTTACCCATTATTAGGAATCTAATGTCAAAATGAAAAAATCATGGCCACCATTTTTAACTTTTTTGTTTATGAACCGATTGCTTTCAAAATCGATATCTGAGGGTCACCCTTGGCCATTATTAGGAATCTTATGTCAAAATGGAAAAATCATGGCCGCCATTTTTAACTTTTTGTTTATGAACCGATTGCTTTCAAAATCGATATCTGAGGGTCACCCTTGGCCATTATTAGGAATCTAATGTCAAAATGGAAATACCATGGCCGCCATTTGTAACTTTTTTATTTATGAACCGATTGCTTTCAAAATCGATATCTGAGGGTCTATTTTAACCATTAGTAGGAATCTAATGTCAAAATGGAAATACCATGGCCGCCATTTGTAACTTTTTTATTTATGAACCGATTGCTTTCAAAATCGATATCTGAGGGTCTATTTTAACCATTAGTAGGAATCTAATGTCAAAATGGAAAAATCATGGACGCCATTTTTAACTTTTTTGTTTATGAACCGATTGCTTTCAAAATCGATATCTGAGGGTCACCCTTACCCATTATTAGGAATCTAATGTCAAAATGAAAAAAATCATGGCCACCATTTTTAACTTTTTTGTTTATGAACCGATTGCTTTCAAAATCGATATCTGAGGGTCACCTCGGCCATTATCAAGTTTATAATGTCAAGTTTGAAAAATCATGGCCGCCATTTTGAACTTTTTTGTTTATGAACCTATTGCTTTCAAAATCGATATCTGAGGGTCACTCTTAACCATTAGTAGGAAACTAATGTCAAAATGGAAAAATCATGGCTGCCATTTGTAGCTTTTTTGTTTATGAACCGATTGCTTTCAAAATCGATATAAACAAAAAAGTTTGAAATAGCGGCCATGAATTTTCCATTTTGACATTAGATTCCTAATAATGGCTTAGGTTGACTCTCAGATATCGAGTTTGAAAGCAATCGGTTCATAAACAAAAAAGTTAAAAATGGCGGCCATGATTTTTCCATTTTAACATAAGATTCCTAATAATGTCTTAGGATAACCCTCAGATATCGATATTTAAAGCAATCGGTTCATAAACAAATAAGTTACAAATGGCGGCCATGATTTTTTCATTTTGACATTAGATTCTTAATAATGTCTTAGGGTGACCCTCAGATATCGATTTTGAAAGCAATCGGTTCATAAACAAAAAAGTTAAAAATGGCGGCCATGATTTTTCCATTTTGACATTAGATTCCTAATAATGTCTTAGGGTGACCCTCAGATATCGATTTTGAAAGCAAACGGTTCATAAACAAAAATGTTAAAAATGGCGGCCATGATTTTTCCATTTTGACATTAGTTTCCTACTAATGGTTAAGAGTGACCCTCAGATATCGATTTTGAAAGTAATCGGTTCATAAACAAAAAAGTTAAAAATGGCGTCCATGATTTCTCAAATTTGACATTAGATTCTTGATAATGGCCGAGGTGACCCTCAGATATCAATTTTGAAAACAAACGTCTGCCATCTTTGATTTCAAAACAGATGCCATTTCCGTAATCAGCACCCCAAAATATCTCGAAATCGACACCCGTATCATTATACTCGAAAAAGTAAAGACCGCGTTCTTGGATTCGAAAATGTAGTGGGCAGATGAATTATGTCAGAGCCAAAATGAGCCATTTTGGCTCTGACATAATTCATCTGCCTATTCGATTCGAATGACTCCAAATACAGGAAGTCGAATTCTGCTAGATGTGGAGATACGGCAAAGGGAGTGCAAGATATCTGAGAGGAGAAGAGGGGGCAATTAAACTGGAATCCTACTAATATTATAAATGCGAATGTTTAGATGTTTGTGTTTCACTAATAGGTAGCAATATATATTTTTCAAAATCTTTGTATCACAATTCGTACAACAGTTACACACGTCACGTGTAGATGAGTTTTGATAATAATAAAGTTCTCCGAAATAATAAAATTATATCACCAAATACTATTTTGCAGACAGCAGTCTATTTAATATAATGACTTTACCATTTTGCCCCTCTGCAACCTGACGATCAGGTAGGCTGTTTTAATTGTATTGTATTTATTACTAAGTATTATGTTCCTATCTGTACCTACTGTATTTATGCTACCTACTGTACATGTATATCTAATTGAGGACAATTAAAAAATTATCTTATCTTATCTTATGTTTACCTACCTAACCTTCAAGTACCAAGATCAGTTGTTTATGTATAAAATCGAGCGCAAAACGGCTTCAATGTGTGCGTGGGCACTTTGTCGTAGTGTGCTGGCTCAGAATCCTAGATTCGAGCGCCTCGAAATTTTAAGAGCGTCCTTAAGTGCTATAATATCATATATTTTTTTGTGTTTTTTAAAACGGTAATAGATAAAAAAAATCGAGGATAACAGATATAAAACGCGAATGGATACTTTGTAGTGAGAGCTACCCTTTAGGGGTGCTAGCGGCCAATTTAAAGCTTGACGACGCAATCCTTTTAGCACCTAATTTATTCAATGTATATTATTATGGAAATCACTGCACTGTTTTGAAATCAGCTATTTTCATCGATACTGAGGAGATTATGAGAGCGTAATAAAAATAAAACGTGGAAAAGATTCGAAGCTTGGGAGTATTGGCTTTTAGTAGTCGACCAACTATGCAAAGTAGGCGAAAATGGCAGAAACTCGAAAAGGGCGACCATTTCGAAATAATCTACGGATTGGAGGATGTTTTACTTTTAATAAATACAGTTTGTCTTGTGTCATAATAATACAAGCATTCGTCCTGCTAGTAAGTGCAAAATTTCTCGTTTTTAATAAGTATTGCTTTTAACCCAATAGATGGTGGGAGGAGGCTCAGGATAGGGAGTATTGGAAGTCTCTGGGGGAGACCTTTGCCCAGCAGTGGGACGAAACAGGTTAATTAAAAAAAAAAAATATCGATCCAATATTCAGGGGTTTTTAAAATTTTTAATTTAATTACCTACTTGTCATAAGTAGGTATGGTTTTCTATTCCTACGATTTCTTCAGATGGGTTTCATAAAAAACGTATGCTAATGCACATTTTCACTGCGCGATCGTTTCACGGGTGGTGCGGGCATTAATAGTCCCAATGACCCACTTCCAAGGCTTTCACTACTTAGGACTAAGCCTCTAAGTTTACTAGTTAGGTTATTATTGTACCTATACCTAGGTAAGAACTAAGTGTAATCGGTATTTATTACCTATTGTTAAATACATGCTTCCATGAGACCATCGGATCAAGTTAATTTAAAAGAAAATCTATTTTTTTTTATTGTTAGATCAAAGCCTGAAACGAAACCAAAATCGTTTTGTTCGAACTAATATTAAAGTTTACTTAAAAATGCAATTGTTCAATAAGGTTTATGATTTCAATAAGGATCTTGGAATTCTAAGACTGCATGAAATTATAAACTTACCTACTAAGTACAAGCTTACAGCAGATGATTCCGAACAATCAAGTTCAACTTTCATTTTGAAACCGAAAAATCCATCCTATTTTCGGCGGTATTCGATCGAAACGCTCTGTGAATTTAATTTAATTTGCCATACACCCTACACACACACACGCACCCATCCTACACACACACCCACACACACCCTACACACCCATGCATACATTGCATACATACATACATATACACACCCTGTATTAAAAACTATAAAGTATCGAATACCAATCACGTAGCGATAAAACTAAAGTGGTATAAACTCTTTTGCTAGACTAACGACTAGTATGTGGGTTAACATTATTTACTAAGTACTTTGACCCGAATGACCACTTCACAACTGAGGTGGTTTAGTGGTAGTCATCCAAGCTTCCGTTCATAAGGCCACGGGTTCAGCCTCCGTATGCCAATCTTTTGCTGTCAAGTTATATTTCACTGCCCAGTGTAATTTCTTCAGGTCACGTGGTACAATTTTGTACCACGTGATCATTCTTTTTAGACACTTGACAGCAAAATGCGTGAAAACAAATTAAATGACATCATAATGTCACTATTTAGTCACAGAATAACTATGAGTTACTAAGAACTGACCATGATTTAAAACTTTGCAGTTCAACTTTGCAGTTCAACTTTGCAGTTCAACTGAGATTGGAGTACCCCTGCTGGAATTAGATACACTTAAATTTCAAATGATTTTTTTGCCAAAATAACTTTTATATGGATATTTTTTACCGACGAAAAAACGGAGGAAGTTCTTTATGCCATTGTTAGCCAAACAGGCTTACGGGGCACATGATGGAAAATGCTTTAAAATAAAACCAAATTAGTTGAAACTTGAAACGTAATAAATTTTGTGCCTTCACCAGTTTGAGAATTTCACAACTCTGAGTACAATCCTCACTCAGAGAAGGTCGGAAGGGACTCTACCCACTCACATTGAGCACAATAAACACTACGGGGTGGTAGAATAGATGTCTGCTGTCATTACACTACCATTCGCACCACAAGACATGTCCGGTTGTCTCCACACTAGTGATCTCTATAGAATATTGTGCTAGTCGATAACGTGCCTTATCTTTATAGATACTGGGTGTAGATTGATAACTCAAAGCGGTATAAAAATTACATGAAAAACCTTATTCACCTTGTGAGGAAAAATCAGTTTTTTCTTATCGGTTTTCTTTTTCCTAAATGAACGACCGGAAGGTGCGATTGTTTTCGCTGGAAAAATTAGTTCAGATTTTATCTACGCATTTTTCTGGTGAAATATTTAGGCAATCACAATTATAGAACCTATGTGGTAATACAATCATCATCATCCGCAGCCTGGCTTGACCCACAGCTAGGTTAAAGAGCTTTCTTTGCTCCTGCAATTTCTTGGGGTTTTGGGCTACTTTCATCCATCGACTCATGAATACAATAATCCCATTTCTTCATTAGAACCACAAAGATTGTCATTAAAAATCGATTTACGATCTACCGAAGTGCGCGCGAGATGATTTCAATTTGAATTCATCAGTATGACATGTACCTATATTTGAAATGTGTATAAAATACGTTAGGGTGTGGACCGCTATACAATAATATCGATGTAAACGCCTATGATGCACGTGCAACAGTGTAATAGCAGGTAGGTTGTACAATAACGGATAACGGACTGCGATCAATCGATGGAGCAGAACAATCGTGATTGTATCGATTGTGGTCAGCAAGCTAATGGAGTTTATGCTCACATTGCGAGATTCTAGGTTTCCTATGGCTTCGTCCACGTGTTCATTTTTTATCACTGCTTTTGGAGTTCGCATTTTTTCCGAGATTTGAGAAAACTTACTTTGAAAGAAGGATGGAAAATCTGTTATATTGTCCTCTTAAAATCACCTAAGCACATAAGTATATATACCTATGTGCTAAGCTTTTCTTTGACTATATAACCACTGCACGAAACATGAAATTTTTACAAATTTTAGAAGCCTAGCCTAAAAGTCATTTCGATCTGCAGGGGTATGCCAATCAAAGTTGAACTGTAAAGTTGAACTGCACAGTTTTAAATCATGGTCAGTTCATACTAACTCATAGTTATTCTGTGACTAAATAGGGACATAATGACGTCATTTGATGTGTTTTCGCGCATATTTTGCTGTCAAGTGTCTAAAAAGAATGATCACGTGGTACAAAATTGTATCACGTGACCTGAAGAAATTACACTGGGTAGTGAAATCTAACTTGACAGCAAAAGATTGGCATACGGGGGCTGATCTCTAAAGGTTTCCACAGTCTAAACATCTTCCAAACCAGCAAAGTATCTTGCATTTTTAATAATCTTAGAGCCTAGAGCCGGAACTGGAAGGGAAGTAGGTACAGACTGTCTGCCTAGAAACAGAGGAGAGTCCAGTATTTTACCTATTCTAAATCTTGTAACTTTGTTTCACTGGTTTAAAACGAAGTATTTTCAGATTTTGGACACATTTTTCTAGACTATTATTGATCCCAAAGTCAAACTATAAACCAAAAACGTTTGTACGGAACTTTTTTAGTTTTGGCTTGGATTTTGATATTTTAAACAGAAAAACTGACATCGGAATAGACATTCACAGCAACGTAGATCTAACGCAACGATTTTTGTATGTTTTTATTATGGCAATATCGTTTTATTGGGCACGGTCGTCGCAATATTGAATAAGTGGACTGATATTGGAAATACGTTCGGGCTTAAAAGTTACGAGTACAATAAGTTATTTATTTCTCGACTGTCTTCACTGCATGTAACGAATGAGTGAGCAAACTAAGGGGAACATAAGAGGGTGGACAGCTCGCCATTTCCGCGTCTGAATAAAATATGAACCGAATAGCCAGTTTTCATATGGAATTATTATGATTCATTTTAATCTTTCAGTAGATGGTTTTTATAGAAAACAAAACAGAATAAAACATTAGCTATGCTTCCTTGAATATTAAAACAACTTCAAAGGTAAATTACCGGTTTGCTCCGAGCTTTTAAGTCTACAGTAAAGCTATAAAATGCCTATAACAAGAAATGGTGTTTTACTATTTGTGTGCAGGTTTTTTACTTTACCCAACATTAATAGACAATCATAATAAATGATTATATTTGACCACACTTTTGGTATCTGATTTTACGCCATTTTCGTGTAACTTAACCCTGCAATCTAAAAGGCGTGCGTTTTATACCCGCCCTTCCAGACTTCCATCGGTCTGCAATAAACTCGAGCCTGGCCGGGATTAGGCGAGACAATCATTCGCTTTGTTTGGCAATTTATGCTAGCGATGGGGTAGATAGAGACTACGGGTTTTTATTTAAAACATCTAAAATTTGCTTTAAATTAATATTATCGATAATCGTCTCTACTTGGTGTTCGTATGACAAATAAGCTGTTAGGTATCTGTGAAAAAATTTAATCAAATTATTAAAACTAGTATTTAAATGAATTAAATTCAATAAAATGACGGGAAAAAATCTAAAAACACTGACATTTACATAAAAAGTGTAAATTGCATGGAATTCTATCCAACGAGCACCCTTCCTCACTCAATCAATTCATCGCAACGCAAAGTAATCGACAATCTCCGGGATTTGCAGAAATCCCGTGATCTTCTCGGGTTAATAAATCCCGGGAGCGGGACACAGTGACCCTGGAGGGGTTAACATTGGCACCATTCCACGCGTTTAATGGAGAAACTGGTTTCTTCTGATTATGTGGATAATATTAGACAGCTGGGTTTTACGGAAATGTATTACGATGTCTATTTAGGCACAATTGCTTCACATTTGAATTTAGCCGAGATAATTATTTGGAATTACTCGTTTCTTTTGTGATGATAACAATGATGATGGAGTTAAAAGTAGCGCCAATGACCACATTAGTGATGTTTGTGACGAAGAAGTTTAGGTGGAATGACTTAGATTTAGATGACTGATACAGAGAAATGCAGCAAAGAGCATTAATGATCATGATAGTACTTAGGAAGATACATATAAGTAAGGTAATACCTTCGTGTGTGCAAAGGTAGAAGCGCCTAAATGCAGTAAAGTTCTAAGTATGCATCGTCACGGCTCGCCTGTCCGTCCGTTTGTCTATCCGGATGCGTTTCCTCTCGTTTAGAATAAAATTACTGTTTATGGTGTTTTTGTTCTTCAAGAAAAACGTTATGGGTTGTGCATTCGTCTCATTAAATAATTCAAAAGGTAGTTTCTTAGTCAGGCTTGTTGGAATAAAGATTATTTGTTTAAATATTTTAGGCTCAAACGTTAAAATTATTATTTGTTGTAGAATCAGTTTTATAGTAGTACCTAGTAGTTCAGAACATGAGCAAAGCTCGGTTATGATAAGGTTATTATTGATGTGACTATTACTGATGTGACTGTTCACTATTATTGATGTGATGCTCCTTTTTCTACCCTCAACTGAATTTACAATTCAATTTACTTATCCAACATTTCGCAATAGGTACTTACTTGAGTTACAGAATCAATTCTTTTTAAACAACGTTTTTAAATATATTTTTTTATTCAAGAATATTTTTTTCATTTCCAGGCCTCGGCGCCGCTCCGGCTCCAGCATAGTGGTGCTCGGAGCTGATGAGGAGAAGCCGCCGGATGACGAGAAAGACATGCTCACTATGCTCTCCATCACTACAGACTCCGGTAAGCATTTACTTATTGATAAACTGCATTACAATATTAAAAACTGTGTAAATTTTTTTATAACTTTCTGCTTGGATTAAAATTTTTATTTCATCATCATCAACCTATATTGGTCCAATGCTGGACGTAGGTCTCTCCCGCGACGCGCCACTGAGCCTGGTCTTCAGCTCTTCTCATCCAGTGTTTGCGCTACATTTCGCAGATCGTCGCCCCATCTTGCCGGAGGGCGTCCTACACTACCTTAATTTTTTTTTATTTAATTTAGCTATTATCTACTTTTCTCTTTGAATGTACCGAACCTTGAAAACAATGATCTCCACACTGGCTATTTAGTTTTTGTAAGCCAATTAATCACGATAGTCTGGGGAACAATAGAACAATAAAACACCCGGAAGACGTAGCGTTCAATTATCCACTCGTTATAATTAGTGGCCCAGTGGATGAGAACCATGTAGGATTTGATATTTCATTGAATGAGAAAGATAATGATAGATCTTTGGAAATACTCGTAGTATTTTCTTCTTCTTCTCTTCTAATGGTGTCTGTCCGTCACTCTGATATTCCTACCTCTTTGGTCCGTCATTTCGACAGACAATTTTGCCAGTGTCAAGTGGATTATTTGAAATAAGTTTAGTCAAGTCGAGTCATACGTCAAGTAATTTGTTTTGAAGACAAAATGGTGGATTTGAAATGGATTCAGGGCCCAGGAGACAGTTGAGATTTTAGTCTATTAATCTCCTGCCATTTTAGCGCGGCATTATAACCCTCGTGTAATTATTGTACAGCCTGTGCTTGTACTGACTGCTTGTTATTCTGTGCCCGGGGGCGGTTATCAAACCAATTACCGGACGGGTGAATGGACTCTTGGATTTAAGTGACGCGAAAATTAGGTCTAATGGACCTATTGGGAAATAAATGACGAGGCAGGATCCGTCGCCATGCTAGGGTTATTTCGAAAATAATTCAATTGTTATGGTGCAAAACATTTGAATAAGTAAAAAAACGTTAGGAGTCCTCACAAATTCCATAGGCCTGTACTTGATATTCAGTCAGACGCACGTCAGACGTGTGTCTGCATAGCTCCTTTCCCTATTGTTATAAAGCAGTGGTACAAAATAAGGCTGGCCATCTGACTGTTCTGTCTCTTTGTCTCAAAAAACTACCAGCAATGTTTACCTAATACCTTCTTTACCCATTCCAGGTCCCCACCGCGAGATGGCGGTGGATGTTCCGGACAGCTTCATCGCGCGGAATAAGACTCCACCCCGCTACCCACCCCCGCGACCACCGCAGGTACGTCTCTCCAGAGACGACGAGCCTCTTCTCTCCTCTGGGGGATCAGGCACCAGCTTCGGCAGCAAGCATTCCACCGTCCTTCAGAGCATTGATATCTCAGGACCGAGCTCCGACGGTTCCGGCAGCTTCAAGAACACTATAGAGCTGTTGTCTCTACCGCAAAGCGGGGGTTCAGCCACCAGCTACAGCAGCAAGAAAAGCAAAGGGTCTTCGGAGACGGCGAAGTGCGGAGATTCTGATCGGTCGGAATCGCTCAGCGACCATAAGATTCAACTGCTTATTTCTAATGGAGAGGACTCTTTGATTGACTGCAGAGAGGTGGCTTACTCGGCAAGGACTGATTCTGTACTGATCAGAGAAGCGGTGTACGCGTCTTACAAGCTGCCTCCAGGCTTCGACACTACGCCGGTTCTCCTGGGGAGGGAGGTAGCGGTGGATGTTCCGGAAACTTTTGTTCAGATCGTGAAGACCACGCCGAAATATCCGGGGACTTTGGACAGAAATAGTGTTGTGTTTCAGGTAACGCGCACGCTTGCATGTCCCATTTGGTGGTGGTAGGGGGTAGTTGGTGTCATTGGGATCATTTATTAAAACTATTAATATAGGAGGGTGGAATGAAAATACGGGTTAATCATATTTTGCCCAACAAGAACAAAACATAGTCCCTAACCATTTACCGTACCAGTTTATGAATGATGGGTTCGATTCGGTTCCTACTTCTTTTTGGAGAAGTTGATATAATGATTGAATTTTTTATCTGATAACGTTTACTAAAGGCGGTTTGGAATTATTATTCATAATCGTTTATGTGGATACAGAACTAAATGGGTAAGTAAGTACAAGTACCTATCTATTTACTAACTTGGGTTATGGAATGTAGCTATAGAGTCGAACATTGCATGCCTCAAAAATTGGAAAAGATCATAATCATTTCAGGAGTTTTTAATTTTTGGTTGTATACATAAGTTACACTCACAATGAAAACATATTGAAAACTATCTGTTTCTAGGTACTATAGAAAATAATACCTTCTCACTAGTATTTTTTAAGGTGAGTCAAAAAATACCAGCACCAATCAAGTGTAACAAGGCATCTTATCATTTGCCCTTAGTTTTAAATAGCTGCCGTATCTTTACGACATACTGATAAGATTTAATTGTTCAGGTGAGGTAGGTTAATCTGTCTACGTGCCTTGCCTGCTCTTAAATCATAGACACAGTCAAACAAGCATATCATTCGGGGTACCTATGGGTATATATTATATATATATATGTATATGTTACAGTAGGTAACCTTCCATAGGATAGTCTTGCCAAAGTGCTAGGATCCACCAAGATTCTGTGCAGCTGAATTCAACCACCTAATATAATTTAATTATTGACCAAGTTAGTTTTAGTCGCCGACACAAGTAGCAGATAGATACTACGATAGTTCCTACCTACTGTAACATCCTAGAAATAAAAAATTTGGGACATTTTTCGTCACCGAGAAGTCTAAACGTTAGATGAGTGGTAGGTAGCCGGATAACTTAGACTCTTTCACAATAGTTTGGTCATCATTCACAACCTTATAATTAAGTTTATACATCGCATTGTTATTTTTATGAGTTGTTTTTTTCATAATCATTCAAAAATCATTATCATTATCACCGCTTGTTGCACTTCTCAATACAATGCTCTTTCTGTCTAGAGAACCTATTTCGTATGTTTTCATAACATTATTGGCTGATAAATTTATTTATAAGTAATGTTAAGTATTTTATAATAATTTTCGGTAAATACTTGTCTACCTACGTAATTATATACAAGCAAATTAAAGTCCAGTTTTATGGTAGATACTAATGTAGGTATTTGCTGTACCTACCTAAGGGTAACGCATCGCATGATATCTATTCTGTCTAACTTAAAAAGCCTTGAATACAAGGGTCATTTTATACCTATGCTTACGGGATGTCTGTAGTATCAAAATAGATTGGGCTTGCTCAGCACCCATACCATCCTCTAGGTCTCGTCAATATCATAAATGCTAATGAATATTTTCATTACAATTAGTATTTTATACTTTTAAACGTATCGGCCTGCCCCCGTATGCCAATCTTTTACTGTCAAGTTATATTTTACTACCCAGTGTAATTTCTTCAGGTCACGTGGTACAAAATTGTACCACGTGATCATCCTTTTTAGACACTTGACAGCAAAATATGCGCGAAAACATATCAAATGACGTCATAATGTCACTATTTAGTCACAGAATAACTATGAGTTAGTATGAACTAACCATGATTTAAAACTTTGCAGTTCAAATTTGCAGTTCAACTGAGATTGGAATACCAATGCTGTTAAATAAGTAAATTCTAGGACTGAAGTATATTTTTATAGAGTATTTTATCTATCGGAACCAGATATTCATAAACAACAACTATGAAGTTAAAAATAATAATATTCTAAGTACCTACCTACTTAGATTACTCTATCTATTTACAGTAAAATAAGAGTACGATAATAGTGTATTATATTATAAGTAAGTACCATCGTAATGATATTGATATTTTGTGTAAATGTATTTTTTTATCTTTTTCCTGTATCTTCCTTGTTATTGGCACAGATAATATAATACTATGTGTATAAGCTTGATGTAGCGATACTTGGATCTGTAGGTGTATTCCAATCTCAGTTGAACTGCAAATTTGAACTGCAAGGTTTTAAATCATGGTCAGTCAGTTTCAGTAGTATACTATGTTATTTGGCAATGATTTAGTAAAACATTTCCCGTTGTTTTCCCTAATTCACAACAGTACCTACCTGCCTAATCTTCCTGTTTTTCTCACATGATCTCAAGAATTATAGACTGACCGATACAATAACTTTGTACCTAATAATATTGATTGTAATTTTTAATGTGTGGTTTACGGGTATTTCTTATAACGTTACTGGGTCTACGGGTCATAAAATACCCGTAGTAATAACCCGGTCACACCACCCCAATATAATTACGGGTAAAAAAGATCCATGGACCCGTTAACTTTTGGTATGCGTATGCCGGAACTCGAATCCAAGCATAGGAAAGGTTAATTAATCAACCCATTGGGTCCTCGGGTACCTAGCAAAACACTAAGCCAGGGATATTTATTTAGACTTTTCTGCTACCACTTAACTATTTTTTAAATACTATTTTCCCTAATCTGTATTGTTTCTTTTCAGGTGCATTATTGTTTAGATTCTAAGTACCTATGGCATTTAATTAGTCATACCTAACCTAATATTTACTTAAGTTTGATTTGGGACTACTAACCGTATACCTACCTACCACTACGATTGTAGGTAGTGGTTTTACTTTTATAATTTGAGTACTAACATGATAAATAATGTACTGATCTGGAGGTCAATCGTGCTATTTTCAAACGTTTTAGACGTATGAACTTTTTTTAGTTACGCCACAAAATACAGGATTAAACGAACTCCCCTGAGTGATGTCTCTTATAACTAAACCTGATGGGCGAGTACGAGTTGACAATGTAAAAACCGGTGTCAAACGTCTGACGCCGAGCACACCGGTGTGCGCTGCTTATTCTTGGATATGAAACTGACGCTAGAGGGCGCTACTACAAGTTACTTTATCACAAAATTTTCTTTGTAAAATAGCATTTTTTGTACATACACTTCATATTTTTTTAAATTTAAAAATATACAAACGTTTACATAAAAACGTATAATTACCCAACGTTTGTGGTTTTAGCTTCTGAGTTATTTTTAGCCTTCGATCAACTAAAAATTGCATTTATTGATATTTTTATTATAATTTAGCGCGGTTGACCTTAGGATTGACCCTCCCAGTTACAACTACTAGTTTTTACTACTGAGGGTTACACAAAAGGTTGCATGATTGGAATACCTCGTGAGGTTTTATGTTTTAGCATCGCTTCATTGCGAGGGTTTTAGCTTTTGGCATCTGGGGTTTATACTTATTAGCTTTATGAGTACCTATTGGTATAGAGTGTAGGTGCTTACAATGAATAATCACCAGGTGACTTTATCACGTATCAATGTCACAATAGTGAACATTATAGTAACGTTAGCGTAACCGAGATAGGTACACTGCGCGGTGACGCTACAACTTTTGGTAGTCGAACAGGCGTTGATGCGCAATATGATTTGTATAGGCTAGGTTTACGTAGCGCTGCAAATGTCCGATTTGTTCGCTTTTCTGATGATACTACCTGAATTTTATAATGTATTGTACCTCAGTCAGTTACCCTATCTACCTACTATTTAACCTTGTAATCCTTTTATGTCAGTGCTATTCAAAATTCACCCTTACCCCCATTAATCTAAACTCCTGACTCCCGCAGCAGGTGAACGGAACAGCAAAGGCTGCGCCAGCCGTCCCGCCCAGAGAGACAACTCGAGACGCTCCGCCGAGGCCGCCCGCCCATGATGTCACCAAAGATCAGATGGACTCTATCAAGAAGTACCAGGTTAGTTTAGTTTGTAAGATTTATGGTCGCGTTTATTGACTGTGCAAATGGAACAAGAAGATGCCTTAATTTGTAATATGTTGAGCGGCTCTACCTATTCAAAAGTGGGTTGTGCGCAGATACTTCAGAGGGACAAAGACTCGTTGAAGCTACTCGTACTATAATTTTATTTGACACATAACATTCTTCCTGAAACGTAGATAAGTGTTGTGTTGTGTCGTTGTGACACAAAAATGACTTCAGACATTTATTATCCTGTCTTTCTAAAAGAAAACCAGAGGTATGCCAATCAAAGTTGAGCTGCAAAGTTGAACTGCAAAGTTTTAAATCATGGTCAGTTCATACTAACTCATAGTTATTCTGTGACTAAATAGTGACATTATGACGTCATTTGATGTGTTTTCGCGCATATTTTGCTGTCAAGTGTCTAAAAAGAATGATCACGTGGTACAAAATTGTACCACGTAGCCTGAAGAAATTACACTGGGCAGTGAAATATAACTTGACAGCAAAAGATTGGCATACGGGGGCAGCACTTTACCTCTTTCGTATATAGTTTACCTATTAGTCACGATACAATCTATACTCATCCCCGGGATTCCCCAGATAATTTCCCATTAGTTTTTTGATCAATATTCAGCAGTTCCCGTTGTCATCCATAGGGAAATCTGCTGTGTATAAAAGTGATCGAGTTTGCGTAATTGGCTCTCAAATTCTCGAAGCAGTGATGGATGTGCTAGTCGATGAAATAAACCTAGTTTCCCACACTGCTGTACAAAAATAACCCTTTTACTTTTCAGTTTTTCCACTGCAACCCTTTATCCTCTTTTGTCCTCTGGCTGGACTTTGCCACAAGGACATCATTACGATAAGAAAAGAAGTTATCGTCTCTGGGGATCTTGGGGAATATTTGTCCCTTGGCTATGGCGTGTTAAGATTTTATCAACTGAAATACGAATGATATCCATCGGTTGACGATAACATTGTCCCCTCAAACGTAAGATATGAATATGTAAGACGTAATATCTAAACTAAACACTAACATATTACGTTGAAACAATCATGCAGGTTTCCCAAAAGGGAAGGCGAAACAATTAATTCCCAGTGGGTAGCTGAAATAGCTTTGATAAATAAACAAACAGGCCCTTTGCATCTGATCAAGATGATTTATATAGTGTCAGGGCGTTACACATTCCCTTATAAACGAGACTCTAGGAGTGCCTGGGACATGATTTAGATGGAGTACTTGCTCAGCATTTATACCATCTCCTCAGCTCAGCGTCGGTCATTTACACAGAAAAGTCATACGTCCGGAGTTGACTACGCCGCGGGTGTCCAATTATTTCTATTTATAAGCCAAACTACTGAACTGATTTTGATGAAAATTGAATGGGACCAATCTGAAAAACTAATTGAGTACCTCCTCCTTTTTTGAAATCGGTTAAAAATAAAACGTCTCGTCTCGCTGAATCTTTCACGAACTCTGTGTGTACTTTTTATAATGTAATGTGGTGTACCGTTCACCTCGTTGAACTTCCATGACAACAGTCCGTGTGTATTATGTTTGGTGTTCCTAGAGTACATTTTAATGAGCAACAAATTACGCAATATGATCTCGTCCACATTTTCTCCTATCTTTATAAAATCATAATGAAATCACTTTCCGTTCTCCTGGTGAACCCCAATTTTAATTAGGTCGGCAAAAATAACAACACATAGGTAACTAATTAAGGTACCTACATTTCATACCTAGAGACTAGAGAGACGGTTTTCATTTCAGTACTTACTTGGTGTTTTTGTGAAGGAAACCTTTTGCCCTTGGATTTATAAACGACTAGCTTCCGCCTGCGACTTCGTCCGTATCCTTTTTGATCCTGCAGGGGTATGCCAATCAAAGTTGAACTGCAAAGTTTAAGGTCAGTTTATACTAACTCATAGTTATTCTGTGACTAAATAGTGACATTATGATGTTATTTGATGTGTTTTCGCGCATATTTTGCTGTCAAGTGTCTAAAAAGGTCACGTGGTACAAATATGTACCACGTGACCTGAAGAAATTACACTGGGCAGTGAAATATAACTTGACAGCAAAAGATTGGAATACGGGGGCTGTTGATTTTCCGGGATAAAAAGTAGCCTATGTGTTAATCCCCAGGCTACGAAATATATGTATTCCAAGTTTCATGGGTGTTACTATGTATTGTAATGTATTTACAAAAAAAAGTATATAAGTATTCTATCAGCCATCTAGTCTGTAAAATGTGTACCTAGATACCTACCTACAACTTTTTGGTGGAAATAGTTTCTTTTGGCGCAGGGCAGCGCTGCCTGCAACTGAAACTTTTTGGTAAAGTTAAATTGAAACTGGTGGAATGCCCGACACTTTATTTGCTTGGTGTTTTTTTTTATTGAACCGTAGCGTGGAGGGAAGGGGGGAGGTCTTTGCCCAGCTGTGGGACATTGAAGGCTTATAATAATAATCATTATAGGAAATTAAGTTCATGTTTTCAAATATACTGACGAGAAATGTTGAACTAATGTCTGAGTATACCTGCTACCTACCATATGAGAGTTTTAGACATGCTTACAATTTGGCGGAAGAATTGGATCCATGTGAACATAACCCTTTATTTCACAGACCACTATTATTATGAATATTTGCATAGGTATCAGAACTGATAGTCCATTTTAATGAATACATTTGAATAATAAACAGTCCTTGGAGGCATTAGAACTCCTCACCACAGCTGAACGGATACAGCTAGATCACTTTAGAAGCTTTAAAAAGCTCCGCATGATAAACGCGCGTAATATTATGATCGATTTTCCTATTTCTGGTGTGTATTCAAAAAGTTACTAGTAAGTATCGACTACCGCTACATATTCAAAGTTTTTAACAATTCTATTGTGAATTCTATCACAGTGGTGTCAATTCTGTTGTGACAGCAAACTAAGTTAAAAGTTTCTCGCCCGTTCTTCTAGGCTCTGCCCCCGTATGCCAATCTTTTGCTGTCAAGTCATATTTCACTGCCCAGTGTAATTTCTTCAGGTCACGTGGTACAATTTTGTACCACGTGATCATTCTTTTTAGACAATTGACAGCAAAATATGCGCGAAAACACATCAAATGACGTCATAATGTCACTATTTAGTCACAGAATAACTATGAGTTAGTATGAACTGACCATGATTTAAAACTTTGCAGTTCAACTTTGATTGGCATACCCCTGCTGGTCGCGTGGAACTGACACCTACAATCACCTATAATACGACGATTCTAAATGATCCTTCTGATTTTATTGAATAAAGAAATTATGACTAAGTATTATGAACTAAAATTACGTAAAAACTGTGGCTTAATTAAAACTCTAGAAATATTAATAAAGTGGTAAGTTAGTGTTTCGTCCCAGTGGGACGAAAGACCGGTAGTCCGAAGCTAGAATAACTCTTCAAAGTCAAAATTTCTTTATTCAATAAAATCACAAGGATCATTTAGAATCGTCTTATATAACTAGGTGATTCTAGGTGCCAGTTCCAGTTCTTCTCCACCTGCTAAGGATGGCTGGCAGAAAATGCTTTTAGCATTAAGCCCTCCTCTTGTGCAATAAAGTATTAAATACTATACAGAAGTGAAGTCTATTAGTTTCTATTCTATCTTAGTCTAAAATGTTGGCTGGCAACCCACTTGTAAAATGTTGAAAAGTTATCTATGGCCGATTTCGTAGCATGATGCCCTTTGTAATGTGGCGAGTAGGTATCGTGCTACGGTATAGTCGGCCATATCTGTTCTCATTTAAGCTATACCCTGATTAACGTTCTACAAATGTTAATAGGTAGGTATTAGGAATGCTAATGACTTACCGGGATCTATAGATATTAGGTAGCTGCCAGCCTAGCACGGGGTCAAACTCGCTTTTCAAACTTTCCAACTAAAAACGTTTGACGTTAGATCGAAAGGTTTTTAGTTTCGATTAGATAATTAGAATTAGTAGACGCTACAAGATAAATGGTAATACAAAAAAATCGAAAAACAAGACGCATAACAAAAGGAAAGCAATGGTTTTAGAATTCAATGTGAAGTTATTCACAAACTTTGCTCAAAAAGGTTCTAAGCCACGACCATCGACAACGGTAAATAATCATTCAATTAATAGAATGTCGTAAACAACCTCTAGTTATTGTAGAATTTGGACAAAATAAAGATATTGAGTCTTATTTCTAGAGACACAATGATCAAATTTACTATTCTTTAAAACGTTCATGTAATAACGCCAATAAACCAGTAACATGTTTGGACCGCAACAACAGGTTACTTTCGTGCTTTTGAAATAAAAATTCGATTCGTGCGGAACTACAAAACAAATGTTATTGATATGGTAGAATGAAAAGTGTCAAAAAAAAATTTCCGACCGAACGCATGAAGCCGTAGAAAAAATGGTAGGGTTGTCAATCACTGCAATATTGCAAAATTTTTAGTTAGTCTAAAATTTGGTTTTTCGTTTGATAAAAACGGATAAAATGTTTTCATCATTTTCATGCTTTTATCATCTCTTAAGCGATGCTAGCTTAATATTCGTTAATCAACATTAAAAAACTTCAAACTTAAATCAATCATCGAATGAATGAATAATGAATCGTTTGATATCTTTAATAATAATGGAGCCATCGCTAACGAAGGTAGACTTAATGAGGTCATTGCTGTCAGAATACTGATTTCCTTTTTCTTTTTACCTTGTAGGCACAGTTTATTTTTATGTTATTTACTCAGTCGAGAGATTCCAAGAAAATACAAAAAGAACAATGGGTCTTCGTAGGTTTATTTAGTCTTGTAGGTACGGTACTTTATTATTTGTCAGCAAGTACACAACTGAATGTAAATAATAAACTAAATTATAGAAAATGCCACCTTCAATTGAGCTCACTTGAAGACTTCGTGATCCATATTGTGGTTCTCGTACGTAGTAGGGCTGGTCGTCAGGCGTCAGGCACTATGGCAGTGTGCCGCGTTGCCTCGCCATGGTTCGACGTCCGTGTGCTTAAAAAGTAAATGCGACAACCCTGTGTTCTAAATTCGAATTTGACGTGTAGTGTTTTGTAAAAAAGTGTTATGTTTGCGTTGCAAATGGCTATAATATAGTGCAAGTGTGGATCTATTCTGTAGCACTTCTGTGGATAGTTTGAAAGTAAATGTTTGCCAACAGATTCGTTACTACGCTTCTGTTTGCGTCGAACTGTTGTTTAATTTGTTTTATAAAGTTTTTAATAGACGTAGTCAAATTTTTAAAAAAATCGTGTACTTAGAGACAAGATTAGATTTTTGGTCGCTAAAAAGGTACATTGATGCAGATGTTTTCGTGGAAATAAATTAGGCATGCCGCGCGACCATTGTTATGAAAATTAGTCACCATTTGACACTTCGGCACATTAGTATGCTCATGCTGTGCAGAATACATATTTACAGACGAATAAACAACGTTTCCTCTTTATTATAGCTAACATAGTTTTTTTTCCAACGTTAACAAGAAGAACAAAATAATAAATAAATATTCTTGGACTTTACACACAACACCCTCTAGCCCCAAACTAAGCAAAGCTTGTGATATGGGAACCAGATGGCTGATAAAATACTTATATACTTTTTTTTTTGTAAATACATACTTATAATACATAGCAACACCCAGACATAGAACAAACATCTATGTTTTCCACGCACAAATGTTTGTTCTTGGTGGGGATCGAACCCACGACCCACAGCACGGCAGGCAGAGCTATTACCGACTGAGCTGTGACGCCTGTCAAATGCTTAACATTATTAATCCATGACACTATCTACTTATTTAGAAGCCTGAGAAATAATACAGCAGAAATGTAATATTAACGAACATTCCTCGGTATCATTGGGTAAATTTAATATTAAATATCAATTTTCGAAGTAAATTTTGTAGCTTTCTGACGGTAAAACGTTTTTAGTTTTGATTTCGCTAGCTAATTTATAGGTACCATGAGTAGGTAAAACGCTAAGACACTTTTGAATGTAGATATGTTCTCTCGATGACTCAACCATTAAGCCGTCGACGTCAAAAACGTTAGGTCAGGCACTACCGTAACGTTCCTGGTACGTTAGAACTACGGAGGTCAGCCGTTTGGTCTAGGTACCGTAATATTTTCAAATTATCGCAACCCTCCTAGTTGTCACAATGTTTATAGATTCCATCGTTGATATCTGTCGAGGCAGAACCAACTCCTGCAGGGGTATGCCAATCAAAGTTGAACTGCAAAGTTGAACTGCAAAGTTTTAAGTCATGGTCAGTTCATACTAACTCATAGTTATTCTGTGACTAAATAGTGACATTATGACGTCATTTGATGTGTTTTCGCGCATATTTTGCTGTCAAGTGTCTAAAAAGAATGATCACGTGGTACAAAATTGTACCACGTGGCCTGAAGAAATTACACTGGGCAGTGAAATATAACTTGACAGCAAAAGATTGGCATACGGGGGCAGTCTATTTTTACCTCGATTTATACCATCAACAATTTGCCAGCTGTCCTGTCACGCGTGCGATTGGATTACTACCTTTGCCAGTGACATAACAGGCTTTGCGACACTCCTGCTTGCATTATTCACGCCCACTTCGTATACGAAGAGCATAGTCTGTTTAAATTTTCGGGAGTAGTGTTTACCTGTTTTTAGGCTGCAAACACACGTGGCGACCAAGTCGGAGATATCTTCGTTTTTCTTTCTAATGCTGCCAAACATTATCTACTTATACATTTGTCGGCTAGAACTATCAAAATTAATTTGACAGATATCGTCGCCTGTCTGCAGCGACCGAAATTTTGAAGGAAAAAGAAGGTGCTTTGTCTGGCAAGTGCGTTTGAGCCTACACATCTGAAATTCTAGACGTTGCTGAATCTCTGCGCCAGTTTTGCGATCTCGTGGTCGGATTGCTTTGAATTCTACATAAGTTGAACGCTGACAAACCCTTGACCCCGGGGACGTCCCACTAAGACTGACACTCCAATTAAACCTCTTGTAGGCTCAAGCACCGCTAAACTGCCTCCACTTGGGAGTCAGTTTTACTCAATTTCACGCATTTGTTGAACTCAAATTTGTTGAGGTTGGTAACGATTGGAGTTCTTCAATATAAAAGCGACTGCACCATAAATAAACGAGCTCAATGTTTGTTTTGAATAATTCAATGTTTCAACCTTATTTAAGCGGTAAATAACCCTTCTGAATACGTGGCTATTGCGGTCAAACGTACGGGGCTAGGAGACAAAGGTTGAACTCATAACTAAAATAAACAGGCTTTTCATCTATACCTGATGATTTATACAGAGCCAGGGGCTATTTTTTACCCATGTCTTTACTATGTTATGATTTACTTTTCTATTGTCTATGAATGCACAGAATACTGGATTATTATATGCGTATAACATCTATCGAATGGGGAAGATGGTTATTTGATATTTTAGTGAGAAGGCTACATTGTGTTACATACAGCTATGATTCATTTTGATTGACTTATTAATCAACCAAGTTTGGATGAAACACGACCACTGCCACTCGCTTTGTCACTCAGAAGTGATACGACCAAGATGAAGCTACTTATAGCGAAATCCTGCATTTTTTTAGTTGTCACACCTACTTACTCTAATAAATTAAAATCAAATCAAAGGGTTTATTTGCTACTTAGCATAAGTACAGAATTAAAATTATATCTAGCACATAAGTATTTACTCTCTGTAAGTTGAAATAAATACATAGTTAGTTGCAAAATGGTCTCAACTCAGCATAATAATTATACAGGTTTTTCCATTGAGGACCGAGTAAGTCTAATTAAACATTGAGTACCCGAACAGCCTAGTCTGTGGCCTAGCAAGGTCTTCAACAGCAAAATTAATATGTAGATACATATTCCTAGAAATTTCCAGAAAGAGAATTTTTATTAATAACGTTATTAGCGACCTAATTAGAATAATAAACATAAATGAGAGCAAATTTTCTTATTCACAGTCGCAAATTTGCGGCACTGTTTCGGAAACTTCTTGCAAAATAGCATTTCATTGCGTAATTTAACTCAATTATCTTTGACTAGCTTTTGTCGCTGACTCTCTCGGTATCGTAAGTTCTCTCAATAAAACAGATACTACGTACTACGTACTAACCAATGGGTAAGTAAGGTCTCTCTGTTGTCGGAACTTCATGTCTGAAGGTCGTGATCACTGGTTGTCTTGGTTGTCATGGAGTGGAAAGTTTGTCTCCATTGCTTTCTGATTGTGGCCATTCTAACCACGTCGTAGAGAACCTACCTCTACCTCTAGCTGGTCAGGTAAGGTACCTGAGTAATTTCACCGATGATCACAATACCTCGACACTCAATACATTTATTGCTTTCACATGGTCCATTTTGATTGGTACCATTTTGGTCAATGTTGTTTCGATTAGAATCAGACCGAGTGTTCGCGATTTCGTTTTTTCCATCCCACTGGTGCACCCTTTTACAAATTTAATCTACGGAAATCCATTCTTAGCACCCTACAAAAGAAGGATTTATGTGCCCATATCTTATGATTGTCTAAGCCTTACAGATTGTCAGCCACAAAACGGTTATTTTTATAGCTGGTTACGAAACTTCAGTTATCAAAGAGATTCAGCGTGATCCTTGAATTTTTTTACCAATATGTACTGTGGCCTTATATAATCCATAGTCAAAAAAATCTAGATCTCCATCTTTTCACAATGTCGTCGTCTAGAATTTTTTAGTTTGTGTTTATGTTTTTTTTAATATTTTTGTAAATATAATTACAGATACATATACAAACAATGCAAAAACAATGTTAAACAACTTTTTTTGGCTAAGAAAGAACCAGTGAGTGACAAATGTAGTTCTTAAGAAGAAAAATGTAGAGCAAAGAAAAGTGATTTGTATTTGTCCAAAGCAAGCTTCGAAAGCGTCTGTTCTTGTTCAAGTTAAAAAGGATCAATCAATTATATTCAATACAGACACTTCTATTATACTTTAAGAAATGTTGAATTTATCTGGAAGTTTGTCAAGCTATTAACTTTGATAAAATTCTCCAAGTGCTTTTTATTCCACTTCAGGCCCACAAGTATAACATTTTTCATCATTGACATCACAGTACAATACTGTATCTTTGTCGTACTAAATTTACTAAATTAAATAAGTTATAGGACTACATAGTTATGACCAAATTTTATGATATCTACGCTAAGCCTATGTATGTGTGCTTTGAGTGTAACCAGCGCTGGTGACGTCACAGAAAGGCTATAATTTGAAATATTTTACGTACGAAACTTGTGTGACGTCACGCGCCCGAGGGGCGGGGGGGGGGGTTTTTGAGACTAGCTGGCTGTGCTCCTTTGTTTGGAACTTATACTCTGTATCCTACTTATTTCTATTGCATAATCCTTGTGAGATCTAACTGATAAAAAAAAATTAGGTATAAGTTTAGGAAACTAAAAAAACTGATTTCAATTTGACTACTTTTCGGTGCCAAACAACTCAATCGATTTTGATGAAATTTCTATTGGACCAATCGGAAAGTATACCTATCGTTTCAAACAAAAATAATTTTCCAAATCGGTTTATTTTATACTACAACTAGCAGTTACCCGCGACTTCGTACGCGTCTACAGTTTCCGTGTACATTATATAATCTGTGCGTGTACCGAGCGGATACTTCTTTGAGAAACTTGACATTACACCTCATTACACCGAACTCGTACCTACTGGAATGCCAAAAGCTAGTTGTTAGACCAAAGAGGTAGTACTACGCCCTGTCAAACTGACGTGACATGACATGACAATGAAATCCTCTTGCCAATTGGCGCTGCTAATCCTTTTCGTTCATTTTATCCTGTAGATCCTGTTAATTATTCGGGATAAAAAGTAGCCTATATGTCAATCCAGGTTACTAACTATATATATGCCAAGTTTCATCCCAGTTGGTTCAGTGGTTTTGACGTGATTGAAACACAAACATCCAAACATCTAAACATCCAAACATCCAAACATCTAAACATCCAAACATCTAAACTTTCGCATTTATAATATTAGTAGGATACAACCGAATTGAGAACCTCCTCCTTTTATAAAGTCAGTTAAAAATGATCGATTACTAAACTTATTAGACTACTTTTGGAACTTTTTGATTGAACTAGCGGAGCTGCCTAATTGACTCTCGTTCTTTACGTATCTATCATCATCAGTTGGTAAACTACGTGAGCAAAGCTGCTGGCATACGCTAGTCCATAGATCCCGCAAGTTGTCGGTTGGCCGATTTCAATAATTGAGTTTTCAAACCAATAGTCTACCTTGCGCGGACACAAACATTTTCAAACTTTTCCCCCAGTGGATTTTGATAGATTGCCCTCTGTAAGGGGGAAGTTTTGATGTGTGCAAATAGATGTGTGGGGCTGTTTGTTCTAGACTAGTCTAAACTCTGAACTTTAAGAAAAGTAATCATGTTTCTCATGATTTAATTGTATTTGGCGTTCGTACTCGTATAAAACTTTTTGACATCGGTTTAGATTTTGCTATAAGTACCAGTAAAATTGAAAAACAATGTTCTTATATTATTCTGTGACAGGCGTTACAGATCAGTCGGTAAATAGCTCTGCCTTCCGTGCTGTAGGTCGTGGGTTCGATCCCCACAAGAACAAACATTTGTGCGTGGAAAACATAGATGTTTGTTCTATGTCTGGGTGTTACTATGTATTATAAGTATGTATTTTATTGCCATACAAAGAGGTAACGTTGCCAGCCTTTTGGGCACCCTGCCTGCAGTCGGTGATTTGAACTCTGTTTTCTATCTCTAGCATTTAGAATTCAGAGTTCAATTTAATATTTTTTTTGTTTTGTTAAAAATGCAATTTTCTTAAGTATTTGTATATAGTTATTGTTTAGGTAAAAAAAAAAAAAAAGTATGTATTTACAAAAAAAAGTACCTATCTAATCTAATAAGTATTTTATCAGCCATCTAGTTCCCATATTACAAGCTTTGCTTAATTTGGGACTAGAGGGCGTTGTGAGAAATGTCCCTGAATATTTATTTATTTATTTATATGAACACAATAATATGCTAAATGTAACTTTATGGGCCATTAATTTTGTTTTATCGATTGATTGTTATACCTAACGTGAATTTATTGTATAATAACTATATTGATGGCCCGATAATGTGATAGACTGAAGAATGTATAGAGTGCTACGATATACCTAACTGATTCGTGGAATGTTACGTGAACTTAGCAGCATAGCTGCATTGTTACTCTTTCAAGGAAAATAGAATACGGAATGGAAAATATTTACAATAAACTGAAGTTGGTTTTCTTAAAAAAAAAAAGTCACGTGACTTATCGGTTAGAAAACAAATTTCAATTTCAATTAGCTGTTATTAACAATCAACTTACTTACTAGTTCTACTAAAACATAATGTAGGCATCGATACCTACCCAAAATGCTGAAAAGCAAAACAATCAATAGGGTTTTTTTCTTTGTTTATTTTTTTGGGGAGAAAAAAAATTAAAAGACGTTAGAAAAGAGGAGGTTCTCAATTCGTTTATATTTTGAAAGCGTAGGTTCCACTCTACCATAGAGTGTCAAGTAGGCAAGAGGTTAAAATAGTAGAATAATAAGAACCATAGACCTTACCGTTATTAGACATTACCGTGATATCATTGAGATTCTCTGTGTTTTCCTTATCATTGTAATTCAGTCATCTCTTGGGAGTAAAAAGGTTATTTTACCTTCAAACATGATGTTATGTTTCAAGGTAACATATTCAAAGACTCATATTACGGCTCCCTCGAGGAATTACTATCTCCCTCGTAAAGGGTACACATATACCGGTTTTATCGAATTCAATAAATAGGTTCTTATTGATATTGATATTTATTGTTTTACAAAAAAGTAAGCACGAGTGGTTTTGTGGTAGTGGCTCGATTAAGAAACTATTTATTTGTGAAAACTTACAATACAAGACTTACCTATATTTTTTGCCAGTGGAGTAGGCCAACTAGGCTGAGGATGGTGTCCGTACTGGGCTACCCTACGCCATGTTGAAGTCCCTTATGCAGCGTCAATAAAGACAGGGTATACAAATCACTTGACCCTGTATAGTTTAACCCTTAGGTACCTAAAGTGTTTTTCAGTTACACTTCCACCTAACGACGGTCCAAGTGACCACTTGCATTATTTTCTATTTTAATCCTGAAAAGAATGTTATATTAGCCTGAGAAAGGATTGTAAATATTAGTATTTTATTATCCTAGACTCCAGAATGACATATTAAATTTTTTTTTTTTTTATATAACTAGTAAGTACCTACCTACCTACTTACTAAAGAATAACTAATTACCTAAAATATTTTAATCAAGTCTCGCATCGGACATCCAACATCCATCCATCCATCCTACTTTGTTGTTTTATTTTAATTAATGTTTAGTAAATATAAAGTTGCCTACATTTTCACAGCCCATAGAATAATACTCTCTACGTAGCTAGGTCGATTCTAGTTTATTTATAACAAGTTACAATAAATCATCAAATCATCATCATGAAATCTTACTAATTAGAGAAAGATCATTACGGCTGTGTACCGCTGCAGGGTCCTTTTATATGTAGTTTTTCACGACCTCTGTAATGTAAAGGCTTCGTATGAAAAATAACGAGCAAGACCTTACAAAAAACATGAAAAAAATCTTCAGGTTGGAAAGAATGGGAAGTTTTTGTTATTACTTAACATGAAAATATAAATTCTACGATTTTTACATAGTCAAATCCCAAGGATGTTCAAAGGGTAGTTTAAGGCAAGAAAACAATATATTTCTTACTATAACTTCAGCCCCCGTATTCCAATCTTTTGCTGTCAAGTTATATTTCACTGCCCAGTGTAATTTCTTCAGGTCACGTGGTACAATTTTGTACCACGTGATCATTCTTTTTAGACACTTGACAGCAAAATATGCGCGAAAACAAATTAAATGACATCATAATGTCACTATTTAGTCACAGAATAACTATGAGTTGGTATGAACTGACCATGATTTAAAACTTTGCAGTTCAACTGAGATTGGAATACCCCTGCAGAGGGATAAAGATCCGTTGTGCTTGTGCGTACTATACTCCTACATAAAAAGTTGTAGGAATGAAACCTACAAAAAAATTACCAACTGCGTCATTGAAGTCATCAGCGTCATGTAGGTACAATCACAATACATCAACCAAAAATAAAGATTGAGCTACACGATAAGTGTCATTATGGCGAAACGAGCACTGTTTCAACGAAGTCAGCAAACGAGAACAGTGAACACGCAAATTAACTTGGTATTTTCAGTCATGAAAACTTTTACACTCACAAAAATCGGTATCTTAACTTCGTGTTCCGACACATTTATAATTTATAAGTTTAAAAAACTAGAAAAACCGACTTCAAAGTGCCTACCTTCCCGCGTTCATCACCGGAAGGATGATGATGATGGCAGTTCATCGGGAATGTTCTAGTGACCGTAAACACCACTAAAAAAGTCTCGGGACAGCTAAATACGCAATTTTCTGTACGTGTAATGATGACATAGTTCTTCCAGGAACGGATTCAAAAACCAAATTACTGGACCTATTTTAATGGAATTTCTATTGGACCAATCAAAGAGTTCGGGCAAAAAAAAATAGAACCGAATTGAGAACCTCCTCCTTTTTTGAAGTCGGTTAAAAATAGATAAAACTTATCTCAGTTCAGCTTATACAGTTCCGGGCAAACCGCATCATTAGTACAGGGTGTTTTACACTGTAGAATGTAAAGGGTGTGTTGATAAAGAAACTGATGTTACGTAAACGACAGACGTCCTCATTTCTCGGACAGAAATATCTGTAGCCTCGACTTATGATCGAGTACCAGTTAGAAGAGATAGCGGATGACTTCTGCTTCGCAGTTGACAACCAGTTATATTTCACTGCCCAGTGTAATTTCTTCAGGTCACGTGGTACAATTTTGTACCACGTGATCATTCTTTTTAGACACTTGACAGCAAAATATGCCCGAAAACAAATTAAATGACATCATAATGTCACTATTTAGTCACAGAATAACTATGAGTTAGTATGAACTGACTATGATTTAAAACTTTGCAGTTCAACTTTGATTGACATACCCCTGCAGCTCGCTTGCTCCTGTAACTCGCACCACATCAATACCTACCAGGGTCTAGAAACCTCTTAACGCGATCGTCGGCATAAAGCCTTGATGTTCTTTAAACGTGCATCACGTCTTAGCATCTAAATTTAAACAAGAGTAGAATCCACACGGCATTTGCAGATCTTCCAAATGTCCTTTGGGATTCCGACTTGAATTTTCAAATCTCAGCTAGACCTGCCGCCAACCGATCTACGAAGTATATCCTAGCTAAAGCTGATATTGATAGTTACGAGTCGCATGAGAAGGGAAAGTCCAATCTCCTAAAATACACGAGAATGGCATGAAACTGGAATGGCAGTAAAATGCAAAGTGTCGAGTTCAAGAAACAGATATCTTGCAGCTCGACTCTCTCAAGCTACATTATACCTATCTGGCTATTATATATGCAGTATTATTAAGCAGTCTTTGCCATTAGTTAGATGAGCCGTATGCTCTGATTTGTATTTTCTAGCTTCAAGTTCTAGACACTTGATTTCTAGTCTGAGTTGCTTAATTGTTATTAGATGATTTCGAAGTAAATGGTAATCTATTTACTAACCATATTTTATCTCAGTTCTAATTATACCTAGTACTGAAAAAATAGAATATTGAGGTACTGCATTTATGTCTAACCAACCGAAAACACTCACTGGTCAGAAAAGGCATCTCTAACATGGTAGGTACTTTGCGTTCTGCCCCCGTATTCCAATCTTTTGCTGTCAAGTTATATTTCACTGCCCAGTGTAATTTCTTCAGGTCACGTGGTACAATTTTGTACCACGTGATTATTCTTTTTAGACACTTGACAGCAAAATATGCGCGAAAACAAATTAAATGACATCATAATGTCACTATTTAGTCACAGAATATCTATGAGTTAGTATGAACTGACCACGATTTAAAACTTTGCAGTTCAACTGAGATCGGAATACCCCTGCTGTAACTACATATAGTAGCTGGATCCTCTGCTTTTTTCTAGTCTACTCTATGTAAATTCCGGCTGTCTTCAGCAATTATCTATTTAGTAAGTAGCGCTTTACGTTCACATTATTATTCCATAGCCATCCATGTTTATTTATTTGGGTCAGTCTCAAATTAACGCTTATCTTTCGCGATTAAATTATCATTCCTCGGAAATCTCCTGGAAATCCATTCATGTTTGCTGAAAACTGTACCGACGCGTGGCGTTGCATACAAACAGTATACAATATACAAAATCAGAAGGGGGTTAAAAGGAGGGGGATGACGTCATCCGGTCCTGAACACGGTACCACCAAGGGACTAATTTTAATTCAGGTTCATGTCCTGTTTTTATTGGGAACGTAAAGAATGGGGATCTCTCCTGTGTTTTTATGTTTATTTGCTGGGTGAAATATATTAAAACGTGGAGGTGACCATTTTTATTTGTCACAAAGGATTATGACATCTGTTAACACTGATGTGAACACTATGCTATATTTTTTCTATATGCTGCAAACTACTGTATAATTATGTAAAATATCCATGGTTATAAATATGTTATACCTGCCCCCGTATGCCAATCTTTTGCTGTCAAGTTATATTTCACTGCCCAGTGTAATTTCTTCAGGTCACGTGATACAATTTTGTACCACGTGATCATTTTTTTTTAGACACTTAACAGCAAAATATGCGCGAAAACACATCAAATGACGTCATAATGTCACTATTTAGTCACAGAATAACTATGAGTTAGTTTGAACTGACCATGATTTAAAACTGTAGTTGTAGTTTAAATTTGCAGTTCAACTGAGATTGGCATACCAATGCTAATCGATATTCTAAATAACCTATGCTGAGATTATTTAATTACTTTGGATTTCAATATTCCAGTAACTCCAGAACTCAATACTAGATTGGTCCATAAATGCACGCTAGTTCATAGCTCTTACAAAAGGTAGGTTCTATTCATAAAGCCTAGAATACCACGTTTTAATATGGATTTCTATTTTTATCGCATTTTCTATTGACGATAAGGTATTGTGAACTTTGTGGAGCATTCAGAGTAGGTCGGGGAGAGCAAACCGGTTGCTTGCAAGCCCTGCTTCTACCTACGTACACTTGCTTTTGTACGAGAAACATGACCTATATTATTGCTATAATAACTTAGAATGTTGTTTACGTTATTAAAGCAAGCTTCAAAAAATGCCATTGTTTAAAAAGGAGTTGATGTTATCCACAAGAAAATCTACCACATTTGGTTGCAAAATATGAAGACGATTTCACTACTAAAAAGTTCGTGTAGAATCCACTAATCAGAAATCTAGCGCAACTCCTTGCATGTTATTTATTGAACTAGAAGATTCAACTTCGTCTGCGGAGATTGAATACTATAACTATACTAAAAACTAAACACTATAAATAGGTTCGACGCGTTGCATTTTACGAAGCGTTGCATGCAAGCTCACTCGGAATAGTTGAAATAGACGGAATAGTAAATACCACGCGGCGATTAAACCATTTCCAATTAACTCATTTGCCTTAACTCATTTACTTCAGCTTTAGCTTAGACGTTAATAGTTTTCATTTCAGTAACCTCTTCCGATTGAACTATTTTCAATCAGAATTCGAATAATATTTTCCATTATTTAAATTAAATTATGCATCCGTACTCGTCCAATTGCGTTTTCGAATATAACCATTATTCAGAAGCAGAGGGGGTATTCCAATGTCAGTTGAACTGCAAAGTTTTAAATCATGGTCAGTTCATACTAACTCATAGTTATTCGGTGACTAAATAGTGACATTATGATGTCATTTGATGTGTTTTCGCGCATATTTTGCTGTCAAGTGTCTAAAAAGAATGATCACGTGGTACAAAATTGTACCACGTGACCTGAAGAAATTACACTGGGCAGTGAAATATAACTTGACAGCAAAAGATTGGAATACGGGGGCTGGTCGGTTTTGCCAGTTCCATTTCATAAAAGCAGCAGATTCTGCTGTTATTCGCTCGATTCAACTGTAATTGGTAGGTACTCGATAATTTATCCGATTTAAATTATGGAGAGTGTCAAAGGTGTGTACCGAAAGTGGGAGCTTAACTAAGACCAAAGGGCATAGTGTTGTGACTTTTGAGGTAATTGTTGATGTTTCAAATCGAATGCAGGTTTTATAATAATGACAAATAGTTTTCCATAGGGGTAGGTAGCGATCACGGATCCCTATTTGCTGCAATCCTGACACGCCTCTTCTGCACTGCTATCTTGCTTAACCCTATGGGAAACAGGCGTGATATTATGTATGTATATGTATAGGTACGTCTTGTAGTTATTGTTTATCGAAATAATGAATTATAAACACTGTATAAACAGTGATACGTTCTTATGGTCAATATTTAATTGTCTATGCAATATGAGGAAAAACAGCAGAATTTATGTATAGCATTGTGGTTAATATTAACATTCGTGATCAGCTTAAGTAAATTGAGTTGTCAGAAGTTATTAATTGGATATAAATACATAATAATTAAAATATATGTTTTTCAAAGAATCTTAATTTAAATATACATGAAGTCAGTATTTTTTCTTAGAAACGTTTTATAAAATATATCTATAGCTAAGGGAGACAATTCTTAGAACTTGTTAAGGGAATTATCTGTCTTTAACCTATATTAACAGGAAAACTAAAATTTTAACTAAAATAACAAATCTGAATCTGATTAATGTCCATTGTTTAGTTCACAGTTTAGTTAGTCTTGCCACTTGAATAATGAGTACCTTAATAATTTATTGTCCTTCGATTTGGGCCAAGTACTACGTATTAACACCTAACCATAAAAAGTCAAAGCAACGATGGTCTGACTCATCGATATTATAATTAAAACGTGATATGAGTACGATGTTACAAAATTGAACGATCACACCTTTGTTCTTAAACCTTATTTAATAAATTATTTTTAAAAAAATTATACGATTCGGTAAAGTTGAGGTTCAAAATGTTCTGTTCAAAAGAGTAAGGAAGTATTGGCTGACTAAAAAACAATAATGTCTTTTTCGAGTTTCGAACGAGATCTCGTCACAGTCAATCATAAAACAAAACACGAATAAAATGTTCATTAATAAACTGTTTCATTTAGAAAACATTATGAATGAACAGAACATAAAGCATAACTTTCCATGCAAAACTTTACCATTCATTGACCACCTACGTATAAAAGGCAGGAAGTAGGAAGTACGTGACAATACTGACTATCGGTTACTCTGTGGTGTCGATGTATTGTCTCCATGACTACTGACTGCACACTGCCCTCATTCATACAGCCTTTTCTTTCTCTCTCATTGATTTAATATCTACTAGAGCGGGATAGAAGAATAATTGTGCATTTAGGGAAACGCAAAACACTTGCACAGTCATGAGTTGTTTGACGAAATATACTTTTTAACCAACTTCGGAAAAAAGAATGAGGTTTTACCTGTCTTACAAGTCTTTTTGAAGCTATTTGTTAACAAGCCAGCTGGTAACAAGGTAACAATGTCTGGGAATAACTTCTCCCTCGGGAGCAGAAGTGCCGAGTAGATGTTTCTGTAATTACTAGCGTAGACTGTATAGACTATTTGGTAAGATTAATTCGATAGGATTAATGACATCGGTACAGCAGTTAATCTCACTTGGATGGCGTGGTCTGCGTGAATTAATGTTTGGTTTTACTCAATGGGTTACTTCGCTAGGTAGTGGTTTTGTAAAATAGGTTTACCTACGCTGCTGAATCATTCTACCCTTTTTTAAATACTTTGACATTTCTGCTTTGGCAAAATACAAATCTCAAGCGTAAGTAAGTATTTATTAAAATCAATTTGAATGGAGTTTTGTCTCGGAGTTCGTAATCGTTGGTTTGTGCAATTCTGTTATCAATCAATTTAATAACTGGAAATACTTATGCATATACAGTAACTTCACAATCTACAGATTATTTGATATAAATAATTGAGACTGATAGCATTTGCGGTAGATTTAAATCTTTGCAATTTTCCTGATTAATATCTAAGAGTTTTTTAAGGGTTTCAAAGCGACCTATCTACTTTCAATAATTGTATATCTCTTTGAGTTTTATTCAATAGAAAGAATCTAGCTAATCTATACCTAAATCTGAGTCCAATACGACCAAGACGTCCAAGATCTAATCCGTCTAAAACCTTATTCCTCGGGCTCCCACATTCCGATATACGACTTACTTTATCGTTAAAATATATAGAAGTAGAATCTTCAAGGTTTGGTTGGATATATTTATGGCCAGAGTCTTGATTCTCGAAAAAGCGGTAACCAGAGTAACCAGCTTGTGCTGATTACTCATTTTCACTTCTAAATGTGTTACTTGATCTATATCAAGTAACACATTTAGAAGTGAAAATGGGCTTCCCCTGATTTTAGTGGTCTACCTACTTGTTTGAGTATTAGGTTGCATGAATGTAATGATAAAAGTATTATGAATGTGAAAAGAGGTATAGTTGATTGCGGTAGCCGTTTTTCAGAAACTAAACTAGGTGTACCCCATCCCCGGGGTAACGTAGACGGTTGAAGAGATCGTTAGGAAACCTTCAGAAAGTGCGGTGTATTTTTAACGTTCGGTGTAGATACTGAATTACCTTTCTATCGTATCTAGAATTTTATGGAAGGGTTAGTTTCACGGATAAATAAAAAAACCGTTTTTAAATGTCAAAAAGTTACATATTTCTGTTTATGTCACTATTATATACGCGGTTCTATTGTTTTTTCATAGAAATAACAAGATCATTGCAGAAAAATTAATAGCTAAATATTTTGCATCTTTTAAAACATGTCACTAATTATTTTGAAAACAGTAAAAAGTTGCCAGTCAACTTTCCTATTTAGTATGTCAAGGTGCATATGGAATGGAATTCAGAGTCAAGGCTTGCAGTTTGCACATCTGCGGCCCGTATGCAGTGACAGATGTCTAGCTTCTAGATATTTATGTACCGTGGTATCACCTGTCTGTGCTATAAACAAACGTAGCTCTGTTTATAAAAGAATATTTATTTATCTAAACTATTCAATTTTCATCCAGTTACACCGCCCCTCGCGAATACTTACGTTATCGTCATCACATCGCCGGTAACAATATCTGCCGTGACCAACTCGAGATAGCCAGCCTCTGATAACGGCCAGTACTGGCATACTTTTCCGATAGTACACACGACTTTTACAAAAAAGAAACAAAAAACAATGTAGCGTTGTCAAAGTCAAATAACCCACTAGTGTTCGAAGTTCAAAATTTTAAAAAGTGAACATGGCAAAAGTTGTTCAGACTTTGAATGCATATTTTCTGGACTCGACGAAATGTTGCATGAGTGTGGACAGGTTGAAACATTTCTGTTTGTGCCGCAAATACGAAGGGGAAACGGAGGTTGGTGAATTACAGTTTTCGACATGGCAACTCTGTTGACCGGCTGTTTGTTACGTGGCGATTAAAGTTCTTATATATTGCCTCAAATGACTTAGATCCTGTTATTGATTTTAGGGCTTAGCGGGAAAACTTAACCCTCAGAAATTCAAAGTTGCAGGTTATTACTATTATATTTTAATGTAAATTTATTGAATTTATACTTGGGTTTCCATGAAATCCAAGCTAAGCCTAGATAGGTTTAGAAGCAGTATTCAATCAAGAACATTTTATCTTCAACCTTGAGGAAGGATAACTCCAATTACATGATAAATCAGAAACTTATTATCATCTATCAAAAGACATCTGAGGTTTCATTGCGATGGCTTTGATCGATACTACGGGTTCAGCTGATTTAAATGATTCTGAAGGTAGTGTAATAAGAATAGATAGGTAGCATTAAGTTTGTAATCATCTCCAACACTCCCAACAACTCCATGAATACCAAAGTTGTTTTAAATATGCTTAGATAAAATCTATTATCAGAATGTTATAGAACAATCGTAGATACCTTCCTAATTAGCTTAAGACAAAGAAATATTTTCTCCCATCAATCGTAAATCGTATTGTATCAGTGTTGCTATAAAAAGAACAATGATTTCCATTGAAATTTCGTTGTCTTTGTGTAAGTAAAGTATGTCATCGATGAATCGATCATTGATATTCAACTCGATTGTTTTTATATCCGTGTGTGTGAACATTTTAGTCAAATAGTTTTCAACAACTACTTGAATCATTATTTTATGATAGTAGGTATGTAGATTTTAAATATTTTCCACTGATATGACCTTAAATTAATTCTATACCTAACCTAACTTTGCTTAGGTATTTATATAATAACTGTTTTTATTTATTATTTTCAAAATCGCAATGTTCTTTCCAACTGTGCCTCTTACACTCAACTGATAAGAGATAAAAATATCTTCTCGAGATAAAATCGGTCAACTTTTATCGCGCTCTCGAAGGAAAGATGTTTTACAGAGATTCTACGTTTTATGTAAACCGATATTATTTTCTTACTAAATTATTTTCTAACCTAAAAAATTTAACTAGCTATGGTGATTTATATAATTCTAGTTGAAAATTTGAAAAAAAAATGTTGAAGAAACGACATAATATTACAGAAATCCAAGTGTTTTACGTATTATTAATTAAATATAACTTTTAATTAGCGTCCCAGACTTCTCCGAGAAAATGAGAAACTCCCGGAAATTGGAGCTAGACAGAGTGCTCCCGGCGGCGGCGGTCGGCCGTTTCGTAAATAACAATGTTGCCATTGCTGAAAATTCTAAATTATCATTTCTAAACTATTTACTTATTTTACTTACATAATTTTACCCCACTGCTGTTTTTTTATACAGGTTAAGGATGTATGAACGAACGAGATTAAATTAATATTCATCAGACGTCAATATTTTATTTACCCATCAATCGATATCTTATCAGCAGTATATTTTTTTTATGAAAAATATAATGTTTTGGTGACCCTGGACATAAAATCGCAAACAATTAAAGAGGTTACTAGGATAGTTTCGCATGTAGCACGCTAGATGGCGCTACATCTTGGCGATTCTTAGAAAAGATTGCCTCTTACAAAACTAAAAAACTATTTTCTCTAATATTACTTACATACTTCTTTAAAAAGACGTTTCGTTCCATACGCAATATTTACAAGTAGTTATGTATAACGCTACGGCCCACGACATAACTCGATTACGGGCGATGCCAGGTTTCATAATCGAGTTATGACCTTGGACGTTTCTCTTTTACTGAGGTTCACACAGCCAGCCCTGACCATTTCGTGGTAGTGAACCTTGGTAAGTAATTGTAAAGTAGTTCTTCTTCTTAAATAATAATAATAATAATAATAATTCTAAATAATAGGTTCAATATTTTTGAAGGCCGATTTTATCATCGATTTTCATTATCGTATAATTTTTTTGAGCAACTTTACACACTAGAGCGTTTTGCGATGCGAGATCATACCAATCAATGAGATAACTGTGTCGGTGTCATATCTGTGTGTGTGTGTTTGTGTTTGTGATGTGTAATCGAGAGTATCCTTCACATTCGATCTCAAAATTCTAGAACACCGTACCGACCAAAAACGTTACGTTCGAACTTCAAAATCATTTTAAAAATCTCGCTCAAGTCTGAATCAATCATAAGATTTTTGGACGGATTCGAGAACTGTCAAGAAATAATTGCTGAAAACATGATTTTTTTTAGCACCTAAGGGTGTCTTGCACCAGAATCACTAAACGTATTTAACAGCTAAATCGATTTAAATCTGACGTATTTGTATGACTTGACTACTCGCTAAATACTATTTAAGAGTTAAACGCGTTTAGCGATTCTGGTGCAAGCCACCCTAAGACTAAATTCTGACAAATTAATTATCTGATCATTCACCATTCCATTCTGTTACACAGCATAATATAAACGTTACATTTATGAAACTCTAATCACGTTCTAGAATCACAGTCTGACATAACGCTACTTATTGGTGCATGGAACCTTAACCGGTTCTCTCGTAACAGCGCATTTTATGTATAAATAACACTAAAATTTGTGATCGTGATACCTACTCATCTTTATTAGGTTTGCTAGAATTTTCCTCAATTTATGATGTTGGTAAAGTGATAAAAAGTATGGCCGACTTCGAATTAAGGTGCAAGATGCCTAAAATCAACTCGCTCGAGGCTTATTATGTTCAGGTCATACGCGCTGCGTATGATGGTCCTGGAAAATGAATGAAAATCATCTAAAAGTAATTTTTTTTGATAGCTTACGTTCATGTTTTTCGGAGAAGGTTTTTAAGCTCTGTATTATTTCTGTACTCTTGTCTGATTTTAAAATAGTACTCAAAAAACACTATACGATTCTTGGATTACAGAAAAAGCACAAAGAAGTCTTTATTCATAGCCATTTGCACTGCAACTAAAACTAATTTACTTAGTTTGATTCTAACTTAATTTACTCTCAAAATAGCAAAGTGAAAAAAAGTGTTCGCAAACCAAACATTGTGTTCAACAAAAAGTAAAAAAAAGGTTCCACGTTCGAATTTGGAATGTGTCAAGCCAGCGGAATAAAGTGTTTTAAAAATAGTGCAGCTTTAAATTTGGAATGCTTCAAATGATTTTAGAAGTGAATTAAAAATAGTGCAACGTTTAAATTTGGAATGCGCCGGAGACCGTTAGTCGTGATCCATAGATGATGGTTTCATCATCGCCGCGTGCGCAGCGATCGCACGACGTCGACGAGAGAATAAAAGTCTACTCTGTAAGTATTGTTGGTACTTTAGTGTCATTGCATAACTGTGGTTTTGCAATTTGTGGACCATTTTTGGATAGACTGTGTTCTATGCACGATTGCTGTTTTATGGTACCTCGTAGTAAAATGTAGAGCTCAGTCGCTCCATGACTTTTTATGGGCTCAAAATAGCTTTACATCGTGAAATTTTGACCAAATCTGGTAATTTTTTAAAAGTTATGTGATCATTCAAGTTGGCATAGTGGAAGCGGTCCATGTGCTGGTTTTAGGGTTAAATTTTAACCTCGCAGCTTGTAAATATAAATAATAGGTACATCTATCAATGTGGTTCAATCTCAATTTGCCTGTAACGCTACAGGCGTTTCGAAAATTACAGAGTGCTTTTAAAAATAAATAACTTTTTGAAAGCTTACTGGGCATCAGTGTATTGGGGTCAATCGTTTGATGAAAGTAATGTAAAATACTCATCTACTCACATTTAACTGAATCAGGGAGGGAAAAAGGGCTCAAGCCTCCTCCCCAACCGACATCTTGGATCCGCCACTGCCTACTCTGAATAGTATAGTTTACACAAAACAGATAAACAGAGTCTATTGTCCAACAACATTGGACAAATGGATTGGTGTATAAACTTGTTTACAAACGATTCTATCGTAGAATACAGTAACAATATTATCCTTACCAATACTAATAGCGATAACTAATAAATAATGTTTGTTTGTTACATTTCACGGCAAAACAGGTGGGTTGCTCTCATCACGTAACTTTTAAATGTTCCTATTTTAAAACGCAAATCAGCAACAGTATAGGTATCTTCATCTTCATGGATTCTAGCAGTTAAGCCATGTAGGCCTTAAGGCGACCTAATAACTCAGTCCCTAATAACCCTTATAACAATAACCCTAATAAGTCATCAGAGTTGGCCACTATATGACCGAACGATAGGTATAAAAAGCCAAAAGCTGGTTCTGGAGACACGGTCCCAAGGGTGGTATATTGGCTTAGAATATAGAAAACACTAGAAGCCGCATTTGACATAATTTGTATGAAGGATTTTGTCACCAAAATGCTATAAAAATGTTCCCGTGCGCATGATGTTCGCGCAGCCCAATGTTGCACCTACAAAACTATTTCCCAATTTTTGGGGTAATTTTTTTTGTAAATGCTGCTTAGGTACCTAAGTAGGAGGTACTGAAATAGATATTTATAAATTTTAATAGAATTAAGGAAAGACTCAGGACGTGTCTTTTGAATGATTTTTGTCCATTGTTCTCGTCTGAGTATGTCAACAGGAAACCTAAAATTAAACAAATATTTTTTCAAAATAACAAATTTAGCGCTCTATGATTAAAAATACCTATTGAAATACCTATGCCTAATGATGTGTAGTCATAAAGATTAATATAAATTTTGTTGGAAAAAAAAATTTGTTGGTGTTGTTTGCAACATTATTGAATTGATGGTAATTTTTCTTTAAATTGATGATTCCAAGACTATTCCTTATCAATAGAGACCCAAATGTGATGTATGTTATCCCATCTACTTTGTTTTTAGACCCAGGCCAATTTTTGCAAGTGGGAACCACACACGCCGGCATAATTTTATAAAAATATGTTTGGCATTGGAGGTGTCAATGGCCAGAGACTGAATGACACAAAGTACTCCATTATGGTGCACTTCTAACTGTGACACAAAAATGGCTATACATTACATCTGTACTTTTCTATAATCTGTGTATATTGGTCGAAGATCTTCGTCTAATGTGGCTTTTATCAAAGAAATAGTACGAAGATTTAATAAAGCATGTACTGATTGTGCCGCATATGATAGACCTAACCATTGATCAATTATGTATAATAGTCCCTCTGAAGTAACGCAGAACCCATTTTCGGGTAATTGGAGGTAAGCGAATTTTTCCGCATCTGTACATGTGCAATCGTTTGTTGCACCTAACTTCAGATGTATAAAGATGCGGTACTGGGGGGTGATTCCAATCTCAAAGTTGAACTGCAAAGTTTTAAATCATGGTCAGTTCATACTAACTCATAGTTATTCTGTGACTAAATAGTGACATTATGATGTCATTTAACTTTTTTTCGCGCATATTTTGCTGTCAAGTGTCTAAAAAGAATGATCACGTGGTACAATTTTGTACCACGTGATCTGAAGAAATTACACTGGGCAGTGAAATATAACTTGACAGCAAAAGATTGGAATACGGGGACTGTCTGTACCTATTTGGCTACTGGCTTGTATTATACTTAACTACTTTTGGAAAAAACAATTGGGGTGTAATCAATGTTAGATGAATATGGTCTAAAATGTCTACGATTGACAGAATCTTTGATCAAACATTTGGCTAATATCCCAGGTGATTTACCACTGTACCAAAAACTGTTTTACCAACAAAACCTAATGCACTATCATTGCGTAGTAACTTGAATACCATACCACCAGATTTGGCAGCCAGCCAGTGATGGAACGCTAGGTAAATTGCATTCCGAGACCCTAAATGCATCTTCAAACTACGTCTACCTATTAGTGCTGTGTATTTCGCTTTGCCAAAGTCACTTTATGTACAAGCTTGTGCAACGGCTTTGAATCCCGCTCGACTCATATCTTTTTGATGTTTTTGAAGCTTGTAGAAGTACCTACACAGATATGCCATTATTATACGCATATAAGTGAAATTATCATGAAAGTGTATCGAAATATATTATCTTGATTTGTGGCCGAAAACACTCTAAGGGCGGCTTGCACCAGAATCGCTAAACGCGTTTATCTAGCGAGTTGTCAAGTCATATAAATACGTCGGATTTAAATCTATTTAGCTGTTAAACATGTTTAAGTATTCTGGTGCAAGCCGCCCTAAAAGTAAAAATACTACTTATTCTGTCATTCGGCTGACAACCTTGACAGTGTATGCGTTGGCTTTTTTGACAAAAAGTGACAAAACAAAGTCTTCATTTGGGCACGTTGTCGTCGCGTCGCTTGTGTCACTACCACATGCCCAAAGCCCTCAGTCAAGTTGATCTTGATCATAATAACTGTGTTTTGTTTACTTTACATCAACATTAGGTACACATGGTTCTCAAGAATAAAAAAATATTTCAAGATGTGGGCACAGGATCAACTACCAGACCTATCTATACTATGCACAGAGAAACCACAATTCGCTACGAGAACAGTATTACCAGACCGTAGTCCGTACCGTAATTTAACGTAGTCGCATAAACCGTGTTGATACAGGGCAGATATAGGTGACCTTCCATCATGTAATACCCGGGACATCGTTCAGGCAAATAGGGGACAATACACGCCTTCTCACATGCACAGGACGGCTTTCTTAACATTGAAACGAACAGTGCCTTGGTCACGAATAAATGTGACAATCGTAAACGTATCGTAACGCTAGCGTATCCGGGATACACTGCACGGTGACGCTGCAACGTTCGGCAGTCGAGCTGGCGTTGACGCGCAATATGACTCTAATACGTTAGGTTTACGTAACGCGGCGACTGTCAGATTTGTTCGTGATCACCCCTCAATACGAGCACATCAGTGCCTTGATCACGAATAAATGTGACAATCGTAAACGTAACGTAAACCTAACGTATTCGAATCATATTGCGCGTCAACGTGACCCCTCAGATTATCAAAACTATCACCTACTCGGAAATACCATCTCGGAATAATATCTTCAGATATTGTAAATGTCACGCACGTCTCGACGGGTTTTTTTTATGGTATCGGTACTTTACGGTCTTGCCGGTACGGTATAATGGTCCGGTTCATACGGTCCTAGGTAAGTATTATAAAACTGGCAAAGAACTAGCGTTACCAAGATGCGATGGGTTCGCTTTGGAGTGAAAAAATAAATGTCGAAATCTCATGGTTGCCGGGCGTAGGTCACTTGCGGCCACGGCCGTGACTACCTGTGCCCATACAAGCATTTCATCGACACAAACAAACAGCTAATACATACAATTATGAATCAATCTATGGACTGTATCACGACAGCATAAAAGATAAATTTATTTATCAGAAATACGTTGACATAATTTTATTTCCAGCGTTATTCTAGCTTCAATCTGTCTAATGGAAAATGTAAGCATAAGTGAGCAATGTAAGCATAATTTACTCTGAGCCCGTAGTCCGTTTTATTCTGTTGATTTTCCTAAACTAAGAATCGAGAAACTCGCAGTTTTTGTATGGAGAAAAATCGTTTGCAAATCTCCCAGTAGAGGCATTTATCGGGTTTTCATACAAAATACTCACAAGTTGCTTTTCGATATTCTTCGATCAACAAAGTAAAACTTAGACTACGGGGTCATAGCTGGCTCAAACACGCGCCTATCTTACAACCTTTTTATTCATTTTTAATTCCTTGTGCTACTATGTCTACAAGTATGTGACGTGCACCTGTAATAAGGCAGCATGGATCGTTTAGACCGCGACTGGCTTCTGCAGATACCTTGATGGATGGCCATTCCGAAGGTAAACCCTTGTTTATGGCGACCTTCTATCAACGGAATAAACAACGCCAACGCCTTGTAGGTACATTGTGTTGTGTCATGTTCTTTGTTGATTGTCAATTTGACAGTGACATAACATGTTTGCTCTGCGTTTTAGCGCCATTTTTGTTCTCAACTAATAGTATTGCTTGCTTTCGTAAAGCTAGACAATTTTAGTGCTAGTTCAACACCTAGAAAACTTAAATACATCATTGCAAAATGTAACAGGGCTGACATAGTCGCTAAGCGACTCAAAGTCCTTATAAAATTTTAAGAACTAAAAAAAAAACTTAAATACATGAGAAGAGAAAGAGAACGCCATTTTGAATATAAGTCACGTGATCATTCCATATTTGAATACCTATCTAGCGATTGTTAAAATGTCAGCTTGGTTGGATGGGCTTATGGCTCCTAGCACTTTTTATTAGGTGAATATTTTTTACAAATTAGTATGTTACCTACGCTGATTCAATGTTTTCTCTTCAAGTAGTTATAATAACTGAAAAATAAATATAGTGCTGAGGGAATTGAGACTAAATAAACCATCTTCGGGCCTAGACAATGAACTATGCATAAATAATAATAATAAATAGTTCTAACATAAATAAGAACTACTTATACAAGCATGTTTATAGATCTCTTAGCAACTACTTTGCATAATGTATGGGCTATAATATGTAAATTAGCTATAACAAGGCTTGGAGACTGTCCGTCCGCTTGTCAAACGCTGTCAAGATGCCTATAAAATGACGTACTATTTGCACTCACGTTTGCTTTTCGAAATAGCGCAATTGGTCTGCCGATGACATTGGAAGGTCGTAGAGAAAACCCAAGATTAATCGTCATGGGGTTGAATGTACAGGAAAATGACCAACAGTTTATCAAATAAGTAAGCCAAAATGTTATATTATTCTGTCGAATTTTCGGATCGACAAATTCGATCTACCCCTGTGTCTGCCCAAACGTTTCGAACTACCTTCCCCCGAGGGTGACAGATGGGACTAAAAAATTCCGATCTGTCGATCTTTTTGCAACAAGGAGACAGCTGAAACTTTTAAAAATTATAGGTCCAATGTTTTCCCTATTAATGACAGGGTGACAGATCGGACCTTTGTGTCCCACCTGTCCCCCTAGAGGGACAGATCAGGCTGACAGAAGGGAACATTGATCAGCATTCGCCTAGCGCAGGCTCTAAATCAATAAGTTTTATGGTGGTTCTTGCGATTTTCAGGAAAACCCGACTCATACAACTCCATAGGTTATCTCCATCATACAGACTGGTCAACATCCAGACAGAAGATCAGGGAGGTAAAACCTCTAGTTTGCAATATTACGGTACCCTAAATGTGTGACGTCATCGACCCAGCCAGGGGTGACAACGTCAGGGCTGCCAGATTGAATTATACTAATCGGGATATTATTACTGATGAGATTTTGATTGTCGGGGCGCTTCTGGTAAACCTAATTTTTTTTACGTAATTTTACCTCACTGAATTTTTTTAGCAATTTACACGACAACTTCAACGTGTTACTATGGTGTTACTTAAAATACTGTTAGTTACTCAAGTGCCATACTATGCCGCAAAAAGAGACGTGCTATTTTTGAATGCTGTCACTCCAACCATTATTTTAAGCTTAAAACAAACATCTAAAATGAGAGTAGAAAGCTGCAGATGCAAATACCGACCGGTTTTTTATTCACACCGGAACGAACGTGGAAATGGAAGAAAAAAGTGCAAAAGTAATAAAAAAAAAATGATCTAAAATCTTAATGAAGTGTTAACAAAGTATTTTAGTAGTATGAATATGTTTTTTTTATAATTTATAGCCAAGCGTCAACTGCTACTATAAGCTGTAAGCGTTGACTGATTACTATTTTTTTTTTTATTATCGTGTATCATTTTGATATTGATTTATGGTCTATTTGTTTCTATAAGGGCATCTAGCTAGAGGTTCTTGACAAACCTGTTAGATAGGTCGTAGTTACAAGTTTTCTAAAATTCTGTAAAAAATATACTACAAGGTCTGACACGCAAAGGGGAATTCTAATGAAAAGTCACTGAACGCATAGCAGCTTGAAAGCGATTCAGTTAAGAGGTGGGTAATGATCCAGCGATTTTTCCGAAGAAGTTTAAGTAAGGTTTGAATGAAAATACATAATTTGAAAACCAGTTTTCAGCAAGACTAATTATTTAGCTGACACTTCGGTGGATGTGTGTGACAGCCCTGTTTGCATCGCTTACGGTACAAAGGGTAGCGCGGGTCAGTGGGCATATGGCTGCATTATTGTGTGTTTTTGACCTGTGTTGCTACTTGCTTAGAATACCTGCTACTACGGCCGATGTGGATATGCAATTTTCAAATTTTCTTAATTTTTTATTTTTTATTTTCTTTGTTGTTTCATTGCTTCACAGGCTTCACAACTCAGTTGGTATTAGCTCTGCCTTCTGTGCTGTGGGTCGTGGGTTCGATCCCCACTGAGAACAAACATTTGTGTGTAACAAACATAGATGTTTGTTCTATGTCTGGGTGTTACTATGTATTGTAAGTATGTATTTACAAAATAAAATGTATTTAAGTATTCTATCAGCATCTAGTTCCCATATTACAAGCTTTGCTTAGTTTGGGACTAGAGGGCGTCGTGTGAAATGTCTATTAACGTACCCAAACTTCTGTTACGACCATGTAACACTCGTGGATCCTTCTTTGTAAATTAAACTTCAGTGGCTTCAGTAAATCAGAATTATCCTGTATTCATTATAATTAAATCTCTAATTACATATCTTTCAGTCATTATCGCAAATCAATATCCCATCGCTTCTTCATCTTTTTTCTCAAGTCATTCTCATTGACAGTTCTATAAATTAGGTGACATTTGACACGCCTAGGAAGCACATCATCAAAACGAATGGATTGAGTGAAGGCTTATACAATTCCGAATAAATGCAACTATTAAGATTAAATTCATATAAAAATAAAAGAATAATTTAGACATTTATATAAAATAAAATAAAATAAATATAATAGAATATTTCATGTAACTTCTCCACAGCGCCATCTAGCCAAAAATACAGATACTCTGTGCTGTGCGACACAGGTAGCCATTCAATAAAGAACTCAGATCATATAAATCACTTAATATTACAATTAAAATTATTAAAAATAGCGTATATGCTAACAGTCGGCCGTCCTATTAACGGAATGTCTCTATTCCGACCCGGCCATTCCACTAGGTGTATGTCTCTATACAGTACAAATTGATGTTAATAAATACACGGTGGATAGATAATATAGGTAACCTTAGTTTATAGAATTGAAAAAAATATAAAATCTGTAGTCTATAAAATTTAAAAGATATTTACATTAATTTACGATATAAAATCAAATCATACATTAATTAGGTACCTATACAAAATTACAATTACAATTATTTTAAATAAAATTACCATAATTATAATTATAACATTCTTTCTTTGGCGGTAAACCAAACAAAATTTAGTAAACAACAAGATAAGATAAATTAGAAAATTTTGGCTCTATGTATTCTTGGAATACATAGAGCCACACGACTGTTTATACTTAGAACGAATGAGCTATATGAACATAATGTTATGATTAGTTATACCTATAACACGATAACAGAATAATATAGAAATTAATAATAATGTTTATCTTGGACTTGCCCTGTAGTTTATCAGATTGGATATTGAGATTACATTATATTGACCTATCAACTATTTTATTGCACTAGGCTATAGCACCGAATACATTGATTAAGCAGTTCCAAAATCTTAACTAATCCAAAACTTTACCTCCTCATAATGTTTAATAATAAATAAAAATTTTAATAACAAGACGGTTTGGACCGATATGCATAGTAATATTTTATAGGTAATATTATTATGCTTTTATATTTTACATAGTATTATGTACTTGCTATCTAATTATTTCAACAACTTCACAAATTATAATGATAATATATGAAATGTATATAAAAAGAATATTTTAGCTAAGCATAAATTATACTAACACTGTATTAGTATATAGTTCATTTCTTTATGATGTAACAGTTACATTATTTTCATTTAAATGCCTATTATAATTACTAAAGTACTAGCTATAATATGAACACTTATAAAGCAATTTAAACAAATTAATTAATTAATTAACTAACACAATTAAAGCCAGTGTCTTGGGCACGCTTCCGATTGGTACTGATTTGGATCAGTTGAGCTATCTATAAATCGTTTGCAACGGTGTGTAGATAGCTCAACTGCTTCATGTGTATTTTGTACATATTATAAATATTGTAAATACTTTATTAGTATTAAAACAATGATGCATTCATTTTCAAAACTAATTAAGTTAATAAAGAAACACAATTTTAAAGAATGTAAGTTATAGTTGCCGCTGTCCAAATATGTATGATAACCGGAATGGGATCTGTGAAAATGAATAAGTTATTAATAATCTTTAAAATATACCTTTCATAATTAGTCGCCCATGTATATTTTTATTTTATTTAAAATTATTTCAGTATTTTACGTCATAAGTAGATCATCGTTGCTGCTGCAAAATATGGTGAGTACCTAAAAGCTGGAATACCTGTAAATATAAAACAAATATAAATTACATGAAGTTTTCAGCTACTTCTTCAAATAAAGCTGTAAAATTTTCAATGATATATTTTTTTAAATTACTTTTATTCTAATAGTGTAAATTAAGTAAGACTTTACCAACAGCTTACTTAGTGATTTTATTATTGAAGAATGATTTTATTGTCATAAATAATAATTTAATACGTGTATATTAAAACTATATCGGTTTTGATCAAAGTCAAAGTCAAAATTTCTACATTCAACAAAATCACAAGGATCATTTAGAATCGTCTTATCGTTTTTGCTACATATTAATTTAATGACATGCAATACTACACGTCTCGCAAATACTTGCACAGTGATCACCGCAATATAGCAGCATATTTCACTTACTTGGTAGTGATCACCGCAATACAGCAGCATATTTCACTTACTTGGTAGTGATCACCGCAATATAGCAGCATATTTCACTTACTTGGTAGTGATCACCGCAATATAGCAGCATATTTCACTTACTTGGTAGTGATCACCGCAATACAGCAGCATATTTCACTTATACATCTTCTTCATAGTGATCACTGCAATATAGCAGTATGTCTCACTTTCACCAACATGTGATCACCGCAAAATAGCAGCATGTTTCACTTACATGGTAGTGATCACCGCACTATAGCAGCATATTTCACTTTCTTCATAGTGATTACTGTAACATATAGGTATAGTTAATAAATACTAAAAATAATTGAGTCCATAACTAGGTAGGTACTTATCAGTACCGGTAACTTAAAATATTTAGCTTTTAAGCACCCTGATAATTTAACAATGCTTAAAATATCATCTTCTGAATAAAAATATATTATTATAATAATATACTGTTTTAATATTAACTATCCGCTCGGTACACGCATAGATAATATAATACACAGATATATTATGTACACAAAAACGGTACTCGCATACGAAGTTGCGGGTATCTGCTAGTTAAGAATAAAGTGTAATTCTACTGAATTATAAATTACAACTTCATATTAGAATTATTGACTACAATTGGACTAATTTATTTCATCTGTTCATTATCATTTTAGATTTATACATGGCTTGATTGACTGAAAATGGTTTCTTATGAAGAACATTCATTTGAGAATCGAATTGTAATGAAATTTAATATAGACAAATTAAATGCAATATATGCGCGTATAACAGAATTCAGTTTTTTTTGTAGCTTATTATCTGATTCTCCTTATTATTAAATTTTCGAATACAATTTTTCATTGTTAGAATACAAGATCGATATAAAGTGAATTAGGCATTGATCCCATACATATATATTTATTGTTTTGTTGTTAAAATAAATTTATAAGGATTACTGCTGTTCATTTTCAGGACTAAATATTTTATGAATACAATAAGCAACGTAATTCGGTGGCATGTCTCCCAATTCATTATTTATGCTCAAAACTCTCATATAATAAAGATCGTTTGTAATCATCTTAATGCAGCAAAGATCTAGTTAATTGATAACCTGAAACCTTTTCTGTACGGGATCAGTCAGTACCAAACGTATATTGGAAAATATATTGTTCTTCGGAAAAGTAATAATAGTTAGGTACTAGACCTCAAACAATATATATGTAATTATTTATTTAGTTGGGTTCTTAATCACCGTTCGACCATCTTGATTTATATTAAGATTAGTTTATTATATAGTAATTAGTTAGGTACGAGTATAATGTCTTCATCTACATTACCGATAAACTTTTAATCTGCTTTGATAAAGTAATTTATCATTCCATACTCACATTCTATTAATGTGCGGATTATTGTTTTTCTTATAGACCATAAAACGTCGAAACATGACATAGGTAGTTATTGTATTGATTTATATCATTATTTTACTGTCACGTTTATAATTCGCATTATATCAAACAGTGCATAAATCATTTAATACTTTATCTCATCATAATAATATAACATAAAAAAGTAGTAACTCAACATTTCAATATCGTAACATATTATTAATTGATTGATGATGATTTGTTTATGTGTCCTGGCTGTTTTATTTAAATGTATAAAACAGCCAGGACACATATGTGTCCTGTTCAGTATATAATTTGGATTCACATAATAATATACCCTGATTACTCATATTATTATAACACTCATCATCAACCGCAAGACATAACAAGATTTGACAAGTTTTATTTTATTACATTTTATTTTTATTTAATGGACAACGCCAATAATACCTCTTTTATACTTAAAGAACACAATTTGGTATTCTATTTTTTTTTAGTGATATTAAAATAGGTACTTTTACTTCAAATAATATTTGATGTAATAATTCATCTTGACAATTTACCTATATTAAAACTAGCAAAATTCGACAATATAAAATGATATTAAAGACAAATTTTGTATTATAGTAATTTATTTAAAGTGGTTAACATTCAAATTAACGTAAGTATACTGACAGACGTGTACTTAATATTTTTATTTGTTGCACATAATTTTACGGATTACTAAGTGTTTTGAATCTAACTTAGATTCAATTATTAATATGTACCTATTGTAAATATTTACTTACAAAAATTACTAATATTTTAGCCAAGTGAACGTGAATATGAACACATTATTATTCCAAGTTATTGTATACAAAGTGAATTTTGTTTACACGTTGTTAACACAATATACCACAATTATACCAACTCTATAAGTAATTAAATCGACAAGGTTAGTTTCAAGACCGTCGTTACTGCCTACAGTCTCAGGTTGTGCAGAGTCAGTCTCTGTCAAAGTACTCAATCCCTGGCCAGTGAATAGGAGTACTATCCATTTTTATCACGAGATCTCAAAATAAATGAAGCGAACAGTTGAGCTAGTAATACTTAAATATAAAGTAAGTAGGTATGTTTTATTACAAAAGTACAGACTATCTTTATCGATGATATTATGTAGGTACCTATGTAACAAAATAGTGACATTGTCACTTATTTTATTGTCACATAGGTTAGGTATCACAATGATATTATTACCTGTGTATGATCAGGAAATATTTCGACGCAGAGAGTACTTGAAGTAACTTCTACTTTCTATTACGTAAAAATCAACTAGTAGGTAACTATCATAATCATCATAACGAACAAAGTAAAATAGGTTCTGGCGTCACGGAAGACCAGCGCTATAGTAGTCACAAACTACTATAGCACATGCTGAGTGGCGACTGTGTTTGTATTCACGTAGTCAATTTAATAAGCCAACTTATATTTTAATATATTTTTTTTTAGTGACACGAAATAAACTTTTTCTTTCTAATAAGTAGATTTAAGACAAACTTCGTCACTAAGCAATATGAGTAGGTATTTAAGAAATAACTTAGAACACTAGTAGTGCTACTTATTTACCACAGTCGTAACGTGCTTATATTTGTAGATAATGTAAGTATATTATATTATTTTTTAATTACTATCTAGATAAACCTCCCATGTTTTACTATTACTAAACACCCGTGGCGTTGCTTGCTTTGTCAATATTTAGTGATGATCTAAGTTAAGCGACATTCCGCGCGGCCACTATTTGGATGGGTGACCACTAGTGGCATTTACGGCTGAGCGCTTCAGTACTTCGGAAGGCACGTTAAGCCATCCGTTACGGCTCTAGTAACCACGACGTTGACCGCTAACTTATAAGAGCGAACGACTATTAAATTAATTGTAAGAATCGAACTTACAAAACATTGTAGGTACTTATCGCGTTAAAACCATTACGCTCACCATCACCAACCATCACCATTATGCTCGTCGTATGTACATATGCTACCAGTGCCTTGATAACGAACAAAATGTGACAATCGTAAACGTTGGTATCGTAACGCTTGCATATTCGAGATACAAAGCGCGGCGACACCAACAGTTACAGTCGAGTTGGCGTTGATGACGCGCAACATGATTCGAATACGTTACGTTCACGCAACGCCATGACAAACAATTACTTGCCTACAGTCAATCAACGGTAACATTATAGTAGGATCAGAAAAGAAATGCTAGAGCGAGATAGACTAAGTACTCCTAGGTAGGTACTTAAATGCTTGAGCGAAAGAGACTATTGTTTTATTAAAATATGACTCTTCCTTCGGGAATACAAACTACTCTTATCAGCCGTGCAATGTGCCTGTGCAATTGCAATGTAGGTAGGTACCAACAGTTGTTGGGTTGATATACAACTTGGGTACAAGTAGGTACTTATTTGAAAACACTATGATCTCAGTTGAAACAGGAGAAATTGTTCAAGATTATGTATACCCCGGGATTCATCACCATGTCTACGATCAGATTCATAATTTTTTTTAATCCACAACCAGATGTACCAGGTAAAATCAAACTATTTACCTAACTAATTTTGTTCCAGGAACATAACCTACAAACTCTAGCAAATAGCAAATTGTACATACAATGGAATAATACAAATGGTAGGTACTGTTCAACATGTACTACGTGTGCGTACCTATTGTTTATATTATGATACGCTACAAATACAATACCATTCAATACTTTGTTAGGTAGGTAGGTAGGTACAACGGTCGTTGACTGTTGTCATAAAGTTTTTAGATGAACAGATACCTACTAGTTTTATATTTACATACTTGTCAAAATGTTCTCAATTTTTCAACAAATAAACAAACAAATGACTCACAGCATACTTTTCAAATATTCATATGAAGCACATCATTTACTGATCAAAATAAAAGTGTACATACCATAATGTGGGCTAATTCATATTCCACTCTTCTGAAATATTAACGTACCCAAACTTCTGTTACGACCATGTAACACTCGTGGATCCTTCTTTGTAAATTAAACTTCAGTGGCTTCAGTAAATCAGAATTATCCTGTATTCATTATAATTAAATCTCTAATTACATATCTTTCAGTCATTATCGCAAATCAATATCCCATCGCTTCTTCATCTTTTTTCTCAAGTCATTCTCATTGACAGTTCTATAAATTAGGTGACATTTGACACGCCTAGGAAGCACATCATCAAAACGAATGGATTGAGTGAAGGCTTATACAATTCCGAATAAATGCAACTATTAAGATTAAATTCATATAAAAATAAAAGAATAATTTAGACATTTATATAAAATAAAATAAAATAAATATAATAGAATATTTCATGTAACTTCTCCACAGCGCCATCTAGCCAAAAATACAGATACTCTGTGCTGTGCGACACAGGTAGCCATTCAATAAAGAACTCAGATCATATAAATCACTTAATATTACAATTAAAATTATTAAAAATAGCGTATATGCTAACATGTCCATGAATATTTATTATTTATTTATTTATTCTCTTTTTCTCATGCATTCAGTTATGTTCATTAAAGTAAAATGTTATTGAAAATTGGTCATGATGTGGGTAACTTATTTTTGTAGGTAGAATTAGAATCTAGTAAAAATATCATTACTATTGAGTTGGGATATCATATAAAGTCATAGCCGTCTTTCACGTGTCTTGCACGTACCCGCGCACGCATTCTGTGTGTTTTAGTCTTGTTTTAGTTCTTCCGTTTGATGACTCGCTATGTAAGGGAGAACGCAAACCAAAGACAAAAAGTCTTGTCGAACAGTTAGTGATGTGAAACTTCATAATTTCGTGACAAACCATGTCAGTATAACTTTTTTCGTCACAATATGCTTCGTCTTATTTGCTGTTTTCGTTACTTGCTTATTTAATGAGAATCATGCTAAGTACTTAGTAATATTATTAAGTACACTACATAATTAAACTATATTCTTATTTATTAAAAAAGCACAGTTCATTCTCTAGGTATGTGCGTATAAAGCAATGTTTAATAGGTAGGTACTAAACAATGCTATAATAGATAGGTAAACATAATTTTATGCATGCGTCGTGTCAATTGATGTGAATTTCGTTACAACGAAAAAAGCATATGACGACGAAGCATTCATCATATGCTGTTTTCGTTATAACAGAAAATTTATTTTCACGTCACTAAGTACGCGACAAAACAGTTTTGTCGATAGATGTGCGTTGGCCCTAAGTAATTCCCTACCCCTTCATCAGGGAGGTGTAATAACACAACAAGAGTTACAGCCTTACAGCACACTGAATTCTATTAATAGAGCCCCAAGGACTACCTAGTGGACGGATAACTTTAGCCTTGAACAAAAATAGCCTTAAAAATTACTTTTATCTCAAAATATAAGCTACTAAAATCCTAATAAACTTAAAGAGTAGTTCCGTTAGGAATCACTTAGCGGAATTGGAAAAGCCGGAACGTCAGAATAGCAGGCTATTGGACTAAATGGGGTTTTCTAATTCAAAAGTTTCTTGGACAAGTTAAGAATTAGCACGAATAATTTGCGGAGGCAGGGGCGGCTCTAGGAATAGACTAAGGGCGGCTTGTACCAGAATCACTAAACGCGTTTAACTCTTAAATAGTATTTAGCGAGTTGTCAAGTCATACAAATACGTCAGATTTAAATCGATTTAGCTGTTAAACACGTTTAGTGATTCTGGTGCAAGACGCCCTAAGAAAGGCTTTTTTTTAAATTCGTCTAAGTCTAATGGCGATGGCCTGTCATACCGATGATATCGCGTCTATATACAAGTTTCATTTAGTTTTTCATTTAGGTATATGGAGAAGTAAATGTATAGACTCTACAAAGGTTTACCTAGTTACAAAGTACCTATGTTGTCAATACTCAATACTCAATACTCAATACTCAATACATTTATTGCTTTCACATGGTATTATAGTTGTTACATTGTAGGTAGGTATCACACATGAACCCTGTTCAGGGGTATTGCAACAGGAAAGTAGGCAGACCGAGGTTTTATTCACGTCAATTTTTCATTTAGTCAATTTCTTGTGTTAATTCAGTATTATTATATTCGCACATTTTGTCATTCATATAGTCATTTAATTCATAATAACATTTTTTTAAAAGGAAAGATTTTAGTAATTTTATAAATAGGGTATCAGATTGGGCTTCTTTCATTTGTTCTGGTAGCTTATTATATACCTGTATGGTCATTTTATATGGGCCTTTACTGTGTATTGTTAACTTTGATGGAGGTTGAACTATTTTATTTCTACCTGGCCTAAGAGCATAGCGCCTGGGTTCGTCATCTAATTTTTTATAAAGGCTAGGATATTTCCTTACAAACTTGCATAATTCTAATATGTAGATCGAGGGCAAAGTCAAAATTTTAAGCCTCTGAAAGTGCGGCTTGCAACTTTCCGGTTTTCGTATGTTTGCTAGGATACGTATACATTTCTTCTGCAAGATGAATAGGTGTTGTGCATCCGTACTATTACCCCATAAGATAACACCTTGACACAAGTATGGATGTGTGTACGCGTAATAAGCGGACAAAGCGCTGGGAAGGTCAGTTGTCTTTTTTAATTCCCGGAGTGCATACGTGAAGCTAGATAATTTTGACTTAACTTTTTGTATGTGTTGTTTAAAGTCTAAGTGGGTGTCTATATTTATTCCTAGAAGTGAAAATGTACTTACACATTCCAGAGTGCTGTTGTTATATGATGCCTGCAAATTCAATGGTTTTTTTTGGAATGGTCTAAACTCCATGATTTTGGTTTTTGCATAATTAATTTCTAAGTTGTGGTCCGACATCCAGCCAGCCACGTCAGCGAGAACGCTTATATTTTGTCTTATATTTTAAGTTTGCCTTAACCTATGTGTTAATCCAGGTTACGAACTGTAATATGTTCCAAGTTTCATCCAACTCGGACCAATAGTTACAGCGTGATTGAAACACAAACATCCAAACATCTAAACTTTGACATTTATAATATTAGTGGGATAAATCTGCACTCGATCTAGACCTCTCGACAAATAAATCGAAAATAGCTGTAAAAGTTGAAATTAATAAAATGTTTGTGATTTATGATGTTTGCGCGGTAGAGCACCATCTCTTCCGCAAAAGTTCCTTTTATTAATTGAAACGGACGATCTTTATTGACTTTCGGCGTTCTACTGAGTAATGTGTTATTTATTACCTACTTCATTGTTTATTTCACCATAACTGCTTGGAATATTTACTTTCTATTGTTTTGATCTTACAACACAATAAAGGTAGTGTGGTGCGACCACAGAATGATAAGTAAGACCTATTTATCTGTGGGAAGATTAAGAAAACAACGATTTAAAAAACTTATAGAAATAAAAATTCTTTATTTATCGAACCTTGAAAGGCTAGAATGCAAACCGCAATGCGACTCACTATGACAAGCATAATTGCTAATCAAAGCAACTTTGTCATTTTTGATAGAAAGCTAATTCTCGATGTTATTATGCAATCTATCAAAGTATGCCTTAATCCGACCCTGTCTATATCACATCCAGCCCGTTATTTTATTAGAAATGATAATAGAGTCCACGTTTTCTTTACGACCTACTTCGGCCCTGGAGCGCCGGAATTCGCGAGCAATTTTACACTCCAATGCACTCTGTTTAGATCAAAAATTTTATAAGAATTTTTTTCTTTTATTTTTTGATAAGATGAACGTTATTTTATTCGTAGCGACGTTTTGTTTCTTTTTTTTAGCGTTCTCACCCTTTGTTTTGCGAGAGAGAAGAGAACCCACCGTGGCTTAGCACGGATTGACAGGCGTCACAACTCAGTCGGTAACTATGTACTACTAGCAGTTACCCGCGACTTCGTAGGTACGCGTCTACAGTTTCCGTGTACATTATATTATCTGTGCGTGTACAGAGCGGATACTTTGAGAAACTTGACATTACACCTCATTACACCGAACTCGTACTGGAATGTCAAACGCTAGTCGTTAGACCAAAGAGGTAGTACTACGCCCTGTCAAACCTCTTACCAATTGGCGCTGCTAATCCTTTTCGTTCATTTTATCCTGTAGATCCTGTTAATTATTCGGGATAAAAAGTAGCCTATGTGTCAATCCAGGTTACGAACAATATATATATGCCAAGTTTCATCCAAGTTGGTTCAGTACTTTAGACGTGATTGAAACACAAACATCCAAACATCTAAACTTTCGCATTTATAATATAAGTAGGATTTTCTACTTTTACACAAGATCTAAATACATTTTTGAAAAGAAGTTAAGACCTAATTTTTTTTATACATTATAGGCTAACGTTTGACCGCAATCTCACCTGATGGTAAGTGACGATGCGGTTGACGTTGTAGCACGTTTGCCTGGAAGAAACCTCCTTACACATTGAGGAACCGATTTTAGACAAAAATAAAATGTATGTATTTGGAGTCATTATGAAAAAGCCAAAAATCCTTGTCACCAAACTCTTATCTAACTTAACACTCGAGCGAGCACGATGACATCATATCACAGCAAACAAAACCAGTAGCCATCATCATACAGGGCCAAATGGGGAAACTGGTTTCTAGGTATGGGGTAAACAATAATGGGTTGGATTCCCGATTTCCTGAGATGAAATGATCTTCAAATATTTGTATAAATACTAAATATTATACTAATTGTATATCTGGGTGTTTTTTATGTAAAATGCTGATAGTTTTTTAATTATGTTACTTGAAAAGCCCGATCTGCGGATTTACCAGTAAAATCTAAGATTTATCAACTCGTACTGGTAGGTACATTATAGACAAACATTTGACTGCAAACTCACCTGATGTTAAATGAGGATGTAGCACATTTGCCCTGAAGAAACCTTTTCAATCTCCTCTTAAAAATATAATAGCGGTGAGTTTGTGACATTTTTCAGAGTGTTTTTAAATTATTGAAAAGATTTTTTTGATGGTATGACACCCAAACCCCTACTAAATATTCGCAGAATCAATTAAAATTGCTTTTTGCGGCAATCGAACCCACGCTTACATCTGGAAATTTATTCCGCCAAACGATAGGCGAAAGTTTGCTAGTGAAGTGACGATTCATTTTGAATTACATTACGCGGCAATGAGGCAAGTATATGCGCTGCGCTGCTTTGACCGGCGCTGGCGACGCAATCTAACTTAAATATCACTAGAGAACCTTCATTATAGTTTTGTAGAGACCCTGGTTGGTCAGCGATACGGTTTTAATTAATAACGCCTTCGTTAAATCGCGTCTCCACAGCAGCCAACCCTTACGAAAGTTGTCGATAAATTGTTTCAAATGGGACTTTATGAATACTCCGCCAATGGTTTATGCGCTAAAAGCACTTAAATATGCGTAGTTATTGAATGGGTTATACTTTATTGTGTTATTGGGCTATACAGGGTGTAAAAGATAGGTACTTACCATAAACCGAGTCGCTGAGGACAAGCAGCATATTATTTGCAGCTCTAGAAATCTATGGGAAAGGCAAAGCATTAATAAATTAAAACCTATTCACAACACCCTCTAAAACGAGATTGCTAATAGAATACTTAGGTAAGTAATTCCTTTTTTTTTTATTGTTAGTACCTACTTAAATACATAGTATCACAGTAACACCCAGACACAGTAACAATGTTTACTATCACACAAAATGTTTGTTCTTGGTGGGGTTGGAACCCAATTCACAGCACGGAAGGCCGAGCTATACCAACTGAGCTGTATAGTTTTTCTCTTTGGAGATATGTCTTTTTACACCCTGTATTATTAATCCCAGTAGCATGGCATACATCATGTTTTATTCTGAATGCTTGCCAGGATCTGGTGCTAAATATTCGGACTAGTAAAAAGCAACAATGAAATAATCTTACTGACAGAAGACAACTGTCCTCACCAAACTGCCATGTATGGTTGATAACCTCTCTATCTCAAGGTCGTTAAAATCGACGAGATTTTAGAGACAATGGATGTTTGCACACTGCACGACATTGTCACTTAAACGATACGATATGTCGCTGACTCGAACAAATAAATAGAAAAATATATGGACATTTCACACAACGCCCTCTAGTCCCAAACTAAGCGAAGCTTGTATCTAAGCAAAAAACAGTGTTGTCTGCGCCGACAACGCTGAAAGCGTATAGTTTATATTATCTGTGCCACAACTAAGCAATGCTTACTTTGCATAAATTATTCGAATGCATAACTATTCTATTTTAGATAAATAGACAAGTTATTTCCACTGAAATGTCATCTGCATAAGTTCGTTGTCTCTGTCACCATAAATATGACCTTTTGCGCGGTGGGAGCCCCGACCTCACTTTAAAATCTGTTTTCAAACGAAAACAAAATAGTTAAAGTGTTGTGTAAACAGTTTGAAACATTGTTGAACTTGCGCATTTTAGAATGAAGTTTAGCTTCGTGTGCTCTACATAGTTTCAAGAAATGCCGTGGTGCTGAAATTATGCTTTGAAGGTAGACGCTAACATATATATATGGAGCATTTGAAGGAGGATTTTCAAATGAGATATTGAGTTTTTTAGTTAAGAACTGTTGTATTTTACGCAACAAACGTTTATTTATTAAAATAAATTACTGTTGAGTAAATTATGCATCACGGAACCCTTGTCAATTTTGCTCTATGTTCGCCACAGAACACTGACAATATTCTCGTTCTAACTAGAAATAGAAAAAGAAATTATTTATTTTACGCAACACACAATAAGGTACATACTTATTTACTTAATAATAAAACGATAACATGCGTAAAAAAGGAACCCACTCAGCAAATGCTTTGGGTGCACGGTGGCTCCTTTAGCGCTGGTTTTCAGGGGTGCCGAGAGTGGAGTGGCGCACAGCCTCTGCGACACGCGCTTTTTACAAATACTTACTCTACTAAAGATAAGTCCAGACAAAATAACCCGACTTTTGGAATGTTATCCTTAATTTCTCCAAAAAAATAAGATGGGCTACTGAGAACACTGCTAAATGGAAGACAAACGCATTTTGAGGTCCGTCTACCCCACTCGAATTTAGCCTCCGAGTCTAGTGGTTCGAAGATTCTGTGAGCAATCACATGAAATATAAACCACTCCTTACAATTGCCATGTCCTGTACACATTCCAGATACTAACATTATGCACAAAGGATCTTTATCCCTCTGAAGTTAGGTGCAACAAACGATTGCGCATGTACTGTTGTGCGGAAAAATTAATTTACCTCCAATTACCCAAAAATGGGGTCTGCGCAGATACTTCAGACGGACAAAGATCCGTGACTACTATACCTGCATACACTATTTGCCATGTATTTATCTTGTCGTTTCCTTTCAGGAACAACTACGGCAGCGTAAAGAAGCAGAAGACCGGATCGCAGCGCAGAATGAGTTCCTCCGCACCTCCCTCCGAGGGTCCAACAAGCTCCAGGCGTTGGAGTCGACGCCGCCGTCGTCCGGCACCGCCTTTGTCAATGATGCTTATGAAGACGATGTCAGTGATGACTCCAGTCAGATGTATGCGGTTGTTGGTAAGTCTATTCATAGTTATTTAGTTTAAATTTTGGTTTAGTTTTAATTTTGGTTTAAATTTTGGTTTAATTTTTGGTTTAGTTGGTTTAGTTTTGGTTTAAAGTTGACAGCGAGAATTGACGTGCCTTTCATAAGATGCGTGAGTACGTAAGAGTGCGTGTGTAATCTTGACCGATTACACACGCACTCGGCGGTTTATCATGCGGCAAGGTGATTCTGTGATGGTAGAATGTAACTTGGCTAGGTTTGAAAAATCCAATGATTTATGCTGCGTCATGGCCACAAGTGTGCGTGCAGCATTAGCTGCATTTTTTTTATCTCTCATTCAAAATGAAAGTGATACAGCATGTTACGATATCAGGGCATGATACGTCTTGTGTTTATTCAAATTCTAAGTTTAGAATGATGGATAAGTATTATGAAAATTATCTGCTAGGAATTTAATAAGGTTATACATCCAACAACAGCAGTTAATAATTCCAGGCTGCAGACGAGCGCGTTACTTCCAGTTCATATGTCGATAGTTCCATATTGTGAAACTGGGTCGCTAAACCCGTTGTCAAAGCGGCCGTCACATGGCGGGCTGTGCAAAAGGCAAAAGCAGTCTTTAGAAAGTTGCAATTTAGAACAGCGTCATTTATACCACCTAAAAATGTAACAGCGTTTTAGAAACAAATAGTTGTGACAAAATTATGGTCTGTCGTGGGTCTGTCTTGTAGTCCCTCTTCTGTAAATGGTGACACGATATTTATGTAACTTTTTGTAAGCTTACAACTTTATTGCGAGTCGTAACATTTCTATTTCGAGTAGAATTATGTAAATTATCGTTTGGGACAATGTAGTGTTGAATTCCAACTTTAACCCAGTTCGCTTTGTGTCGGGAAATTGTAGAAAATTAATCTACCAGCGTCCAGTCCATTGTCCATTATTTTCCATGGTCCATTATTTTTTGACAACCAATGAAAGTAGCAGCGGTGTTATATATACACGCTACTAATATAAGGGGTATATTCTATTGGTCTTCTAAAGCTGCGCTAGCTAAAATGGCAGCTAAATCTGTTGCCATCTCTTTGCGTTGTCATGCAAGTGACAATGACGCAGAGCATTTTGAAACCGCGTGAAAACGACAAGTGAATATGAAAAGGGGACTTAGGACACGTGCTGGCTTGGGATTCGATACCACGACCGATCGATATCAATCGATCGGTCCGTCTTTTATATACTACATACTGAATGTAGATAGTTATTGACGGCTGTACCATTCCATATCCAACCTGGTAAATAATTAAGGATAATACCTAACTAAATACAGTAAATGAACCCATAAGAAACCCTAGGATCATCAACAGTTTCTTAACTCGTACTTCATCCACAGACTACCAAGAAGTATGCGCCGCACTCACTAGGATCCAGAAAGCGCTGGGTGCTGGCGGCGAGTCAGCTCTGGCAGCGAGAGTGGCCAGCGCCGCGTCAGCACTCCTCTGTCCTGGCTTACGGACGGCGCTGGCGACGCGAGCCGCTGTGCTGACGGCAGTCAGGCATACGCGGCAAGGGCTAGCGCCACCTCACACGCATCGAGCGACAGATCGGTTGAAAGACGTGAGTGGTTCTATCAGCTAAGTAGATGGTTTGGGGAATCTGCTCTTGCGTCAGCATTACTCTGTCTTGGTTCGCTGACGGCACTGGTGACGCGGGCTGCTACGCTAGCGGTAACACATCAAGATATCCATATTCTACAGCAGTTAGTATCTTATTCGTGGCAAATTCCAAGCGCTTCATTGCTGCTAGTACTAACTCTTTCAGAATGTTTTTCTTCACCGATGAAAGTACACAAACTTTTCTAATGAAAAGATCCTTTGGTCTGGATTGAAACCCCTGCCCCCGTATTCCAATCTTTTGCTGTCAAGTTATATTTCACTGCCCAGTGTAATTTCTTCAGGTCACGTGGTTCAATTTTGTACCACGTGATCATTCTTTTTAGACACGTGACAGCAAAATATGCGCGAAAACAAATTAAATGACATCATAATGTCACTATTTAGTATGTAACTATGAGTTAGTATGAACTGACCATGATTTAAAACTTTGCAGTTCAACTGAGATTGGAATACCCCTGCTGATCATAAGATCAAAGGCTGGGTGAAATTTTATCTCATCATTACAACCCTAAAACTACGTCCGTATAAGAAAATAGGCCTTTCCCATACATCTTTGACTTTAAAAGATGTTAGGCCATAAAATTTATGTCCGACACCCTTCAAATTCGTATGATTATTTCCCTTCTTTTTATCAAAATTTAACAGTGAATTCGTTCTTCCAGTGCATGGATGTACTAGGCGCGCAGACCGCGACAGGAGGTGAGACATCGGCGGTGGCTGCGGAACTGCTGTCGATCCTCGGCGGGCTGGAGATGGAGAGCATCATCCAGGCGCACGACCAGGCGGCCGCGCTGCTAGACCCCGCTTGCTTCAACAGGGGAAAGAGGCATAAGGTAACAATACAGAAGGACTTCAGACAATATTGTTACGCACGACGATATTGTTCTTAGAACTCAATTAAAGATAGATAGATAGAAAACTCTTTATTGTACTGCACCGGAAATTAGATATTAGACATAGTTCTATATTAAAGCAAAGTACAATGGGCGGCCTTATCGCTATGAGCGATCTCTTCCAGGCAACCTTTGGATGGACTGGATTTTAAATGTATGATAGTGACGGTAAAAAAAAAAGAATAAAGAATTATTTTCTAAATACAATACCGACTATCGACTACAAATGATTGCTTTTGAGATAGTTTCTCGTTTCAGCAGCATTGTTGTGATTTTTATGTGATTTCGTAATCATCACAAAATGGCAGCCGCAACTTTCAGATGGATCTCGTAGCACCGCCGTAGCACCCTCTACGACGATACATATCCACTTGGCCTAATAAATAATGTTCATTACAGACTGGGAACAACATAAATCACAAAGATAATGACAAGAGTATCACCACGTCTGATGATTCGAACGTGCAGATCAGGATTATCGAAATTGAGAAGACTAATGAACCACTTGGTAAGTGAAGCTACGTTAAGTGGACGCAGCGTGATGCATCACAAAACACTACTCGGTGAGCTAAGCTAAAGCAGAGGTTAACATCAGATGGAACATCTGCTTGTTCTATCACTTTTTCTTATAGAAAAAACCTAGTCTGTGTACAAAAGAGAAATTCGTTAGATGATGGTAATGTTTGTGTTGCAGGTGCTACAGTGAGGAATGAAGGAGAAGCCGTCATTATCGGTAGGATAGTGAGGGGCGGAGCCGCGGAGAAATCAGGGTTGCTACATGAAGGAGATGAGGTGAGAACGATCTTTTAAAAAAATCTTAGAGGAGACTTACAGAAGAGTCCTTACCTCGTAATAAACGAGGGTAGGAAAGGGTTTTCCTTTTCTATTTCTTATAACTTTTTAAGTTCACTATTTGGATGGGTGATCGCTAGTAGCATTTACATCTGAGCGCTTCCATTCTTCGGAGAGCACGTTAAGCTATCGCTCCCGGCACTCGTTATGGCCCTGAAAGCTCCGTCACCAGAGTTAGCCACTGACTAATACGAATGAAGTGAACTCGGTTATAAACTGTAATGTTTCTCCAGCTTCTAGAAGTAAACGGTGTTCCAATGCGCGGCAAGTCAGTGCACGAAGTATGCCAAGTGCTGGGCGCACTATCGGGCACTCTGTGCGTGATGCTGGCGCCGCGCGCGCGCGCCGCGCCGCACCCGCCGCCGCACCGCGTGCTGCACGTGCGGGCGCACTTCGACTACGACCCTGAGGACGATGTGTATATTCCGTGTCGGGAGCTAGGTGAGTAACAAAAAGTGTGAATGTAAAAATGTGTGAAACGCTTGGGAGGATACAACTTCTTGGAAAGAGTAAAGAGTACCGAAATAACATAAGATGGGTACCTAAAGAAAGCAAGACATACGCTTTATTATTGCACTTCGATTACGATGTTGAAGGTAGAAATGATAAGACTTTGCGATTGAAACTTGAATTTTCTATATGAACCAACTTTAGTTTTCGAAACAAATCCATTTTCATTGTTGCGTCAGGTATAAGTTTTCAAAAAGGCGACGTACTCCATGTCATCAGTCGAGAAGACCCGAACTGGTGGCAAGCCTTCCGGGAAGGGGAAGAGGATCAAACGTTAGCGGGTTTGATTCCCAGCCAGGCGTTCCAACACCAGTAAGTACCTATTTACAGTTTTAAATGAACAATAGACAGCCCTTCCTGCCTAAAAATAAAATAAATTATGAATAACTCAGGCGATAGTATTGAACCTTGTGGTGCACCAATTTTATTTCAGACGTTTTTCTTGTACGTCAACTTTATATTTAGCCTTCTAAGTCATTCTAAGTAATTACTGAATAGTTCTAATCCGAGGAACATCTTTGTCACCAAATTGATTTAGCTTACTGACTTGAATTTTCATGGTGTACTCAGTCAAATGCTTTGGATAAACCACAAAAAACGAGAAATATGAATAAGACCAATGCTTAAGGTATATGTATTTTATATTTCTTGTAACTTCCAGACGGGAATCTATGAAGATGACCTTAGCTGGTGAAGTCGCAGCTAGAGATAAACCTAGGAAAGGCGGTACGCTACTCTGCGCCAAGAAACCTCCAAGAAAGAAGAAAGGCAAGAAAGCGACGAGTGAAGCCGGATACCCATTATACTCTACCTCAGGTGGTGATGGTGAGTATCGAAGATCATTCTAGAAGTAGCAAAGATATCAACCGCTGCGCGCTTGATATAGGTCTCCCCCATAAAACAAGAAGTGTTTGAGTGCTTTATACATCGATTTTGCTGCAGTTTTGGGATGATAGAAGTTGCAATACTGAAACGATTTCTTAGATTGCTTGAGCAAAATGTAAATGTCTACGAATGAATATTATATGCTTCTAAATCTTCAACTCCTTATAAATTACGATGAGTAACAACCTCTAGCATAATGCTTTCACTCGTCATCTTCGCTTAAACATAACTCCAAAAAAAAGATTCCGACCTGAATACTTATTTAAATCCTGCAGAAAATGAATTCAATTTTTAACCATCTCTGCCTCTCTCTCGCAGTGAGGGAACGAATAAATCTACCTAGGACATTAGTAATACATTCTGTGCTAAGAACCAAATTCACTCTGCAAATATTCCCATCAGAATATGAACAAGAAGAAATCCTAACTTACGAGGAAGTTGCGCTATACTACCCGCGGGCGTCGCACAAACGGCCCATCGTGCTGATCGGACCTCCCAACATCGGCCGACACGAGCTCAGGCAGAGGCTGATGGAAGATAGCTCTAGATTTGCTGCTGCTGTACCACGTAAGTATCTATAAACCCCGTTCTCACTTGTCGGATCCGTATTTTAATCGGATGTCGTGTCGAATGAACAGCTTCATACCTCATTTTGTCGGATCCGACACCCGATAAGGGAACAAGGAGTCAAACGATTCCAGACAAAAGGTTTTCATCATATTTTGATCAGCCGTCTTACTTTCAATGAAAAAGTAGGTAAGTTTTTTTTCAATTTTCTGACCATTTTGCGACCCATAAATCTTGTGAAGTTTTCCTCTAGTTGGTGATTAGCAGGATGCAGGATGAGATGCATGGACGAAATCATCGTAAGTATATTGTTGTTTGACTGACGTATCTTCATATTTTATGTTCTAGATACGTCACGGCCTAGGAAAGACCACGAGGTGCCCGGCCAAGACTACCATTTCATATCACGCACACAGTTCGAATCCGACATACTCAATCGAAAGTTTGTTGAACACGGAGAGTACGAGAAAGCTTATTATGGTAAGTGATTTTCCTCAAAATTTTAGTTTATTTCGACAAGATGAAGGGGATGGTGATTTGGGAAATGTAACTGATAAAAACCGAAGATCAAATAGTGGCATGTCTTGGAAGAGATCTACATCCAGCAGTGAACCGGTATACCTATCTAGATGATGATGACAATGATAGGCAATGATGATGTGAGGGTGACGATGGCCAATGCAATAATGACGATGATGATAATAATATTGGTAATGATGACGATGATGTATAAATAATTCTAGCTGAAATAAACAAAGATCTTACTATAACTGTTATTGCAGGAACATCTTTAGAAGCGATACGAGAAGTAGTAAACTCCGGAAAGATTTGCGTACTGAACCTACACCCACAGTCGCTGAAGATTCTCCGAGGGTCAGATTTGAAGCCATACACCGTGTTCGTAGCACCACCGAGCTTGGAGAAGCTAAGGCAGAAGAAAATAAGAAATGGAGAAGCATTTAAGGTAATCTTAACCTTTAGTATACCGGTCTAAATATCTTCGAAACTTAAGGAATGTCTCTTAAAAGCGCCTGTACTACCCCATCTCCAAAGTTCACCCTCTCTATTGATGATGAACTTTTCAAAAAGGTTGAATAATTTTCAGGAGGAGGAGCTAAAAGAAATCATCGCGACGGCAAGAGATATGGAACTGCGATGGGGCCATTTGTTCGACATGATAATTATAAATAACGACACACAACGTGCCTACCAACAGCTGTTGAATGAAATCAACAGCTTGGAGCGAGAACCGCAATGGGTTCCCGCACACTGGCTCAAGCATACCTAGCGAGAAATACCCCATGTTGCGGACATCGCAGCAAAAAGACTGAACCAAGTCGAGAACCGTGAAGAAAACACTCAATGTAACGTGCACATTGCAGACTTTACAGACGATGTCGCGAACGCGGAAGACTTTCGTATGTTCAAATTCGTATTGATGTTGGATTTGATAGCGCAAATGGTTTTACATTTGCTGTTCTATTTTCTAAATGCTTGCGACGTTAAAAAGATATTTAAACTAAAAAGGGGTAGGAAGGAGAATGGTGTTCTAGTTCATAGATTGAGTAGTGACACAGGTATTTCGAATTCGACAATGGTAGAGCGAAAGATAGATATAGAAATGTGTTCCCGGACTATTTAGTTAAAAACGAATATAAGCAAAGTGAATCACAATGATAAATTCTTTTATTAGTTTAGTCATTACATATCAGAGTATTTTGCATTTTAAACTAGAAGAAATAGTGCAAAATACTTTGGTAATTTGTACTTTATATACTTTGATCGATACAAAGACATCACTTAATTAAGAGTTATCGTTGATTTCAAAATGTATTTAGATGTATTATGTGCGGTGCAAATAACTTATGAAAGTGTTTATAAAAGTTAAAATTTGATGAGAGAAGTTTAGTATGTACTTAATACAAGTTTATTAATAAATTCGTGACAAAATAAACTAACATTCCACATAAATCGCCTTAAAGAAAGTACTTTATAGAGTCACTAAAGTTTTACTTAAAAATATATTAAAGTGTTTTGTTTATAGAATTAGAAACATTTATTTAGATAGTTCACTGTAAAAAGTAAAGTCTTATCGTTAAAATTAGACTTCATATAAAGTCCATAGTATTCAAATAATACTTTATAAATATTTTAAACAACGTTTAGATGTTTTATGTTGTGTTGTTTTAATATATGAATCATTATTCCAAACATCAGTGATGACTCCACGACCTGCGATAGGTACAAATGTAATAATTCTGCCAAATATGAAGACTGTTTGTTGTTCTAACTTTTGTCCCATTCATGACTTAGAAAAGATTAAGCGTTTCAATAGAAATCTTAAAAAAAAAACGCTTGTATTTTCCATTTTGTAGTTATTGCCAATCTTTAAAATGTTTCATATATAAAATTAATAAAATAAATTCTAAAATAGTATTAATAAACTGTTGAATTTTTACATTTAATGCTACACAAACAATAATGCGAAGGAATTTATAGTTTGCAAAGTATTAAATAGATAGAGAATTAATAAATTACGATGAATAAACAATAAAAAATATTTCCCTATTACCTTTGTACGGTAGATAATAAAGAAATTAGAATTTTTCGAAAAATTCTCCCGTAGTCTTTTCGTGGATTTCTAAGAGTTATAGAATTTTATGAATAGTTCCCTAAACCAATTTATTGACACTGCTTATAGTAGTGTATAGAGAAGCAATATTTTATATCCGCAACACTGTGCAATGACATATCTGTTTTATATAAACCTGTCAATATTTGGTCATACGTAGGTATATTTGGTTTTTGGTATAAGTAATTAATAAATAAAACTTTTTAAACACGACTCCTTTTTCATACTTACAAAAAAAATTGTAAAAAAAATCGCGAAATTGTTTTTCCCTCGTTAGATTATAAAAAAAATCTTCAAACTTAAACTGTAAGCTGTAACCAGGCAACACTAATAACTAGGTATTTTTAATGTTAGTGGTCCTACTTAAATAATCATGGACTTGAACTATCGTCTGAGGATACTCGACTACATTAGTATTTCCTGGCTACAGGCACCAACTAAAACAATGTTATAAATATAAAAAATGCAATAAAAAAAACTCCTAATACTTACGAAAATTATTAGCCCCAAATGTATTTAGATAGATTTGAGCATTCCAAATAATTTTGTGCCAAAAAAGGTCACTAGTGACATTTTATAATCACAATTTTAAGTAAATGTTATTTTGTATGGTGTATTTACTAGTTACAATTTTCATTGTTTGCCACAGGCTAAACTTAGGAAATATTAGGACCGATATATGATATTTAAATTACGAAAAAATTATGTTAATTTCTAAAACACTTCTTCACCCCTGTGCTCCGTTAAAACTGTCATGCAGCACGGGGGTGATGAAAGTTCTTTCAATTATTTTACATAAAAGTTGTTCTATTGAAATATGTGCACGATTAGTGTATCCCCAGGCACGGTAGATAAAGTGAACCTACTGGAAAATTCCTCACCTAAGTTTTCCTAGCAAGCCTGTGTCAACTCATTTTGGGTACCTATTTTAAATGTGTCATAGTCATAAAACTTTTATAAATTTTGGTCGAGTTTATTCCATTAGTTGTGTAAGTTGAAATATCAGTGTTAATGTGTGGGGGGCATAGGGGAGGTGCTAAAATGTATAACTTGCTTGTCACATTCATTGTGGTTTGTTTATTTTTTGTTGTAACTGATAAGAGCACGAATATGTTGTACTTTGTGGAATAAGTCAAAATAACTGCCCTTATCTTAGGTACTGAAAAAAAAAACATTTTTTTCGTGCCCTTATCAATGAATTTGTCTTCGGTTACTTCACAGTATTGATTATTATTATCTAATTTATAAATAGTCCTGTATATAATTTATTAACAACTGAATAAAATGATAAAAATATTATAAATAACATGTTAATAGAACAATTTCATGTAAATAATAGAGTACCTATTAAATTTAATATCAGATAATAATGTTTTTTTTTCTCTTACGTTTGCCTACGTTTAAAGTTACCTACCCAGGATTAGAGATTTTCCTCCGGATGATTTTAAGCGTGCAGCAAGAGGAAGTAAGCAGAGAGGGATCGTGCGATGTGGTCTTGTCAAGATTCAAGACGTTTACTTATTGATAAAATAATTTACACGTCATTTAATAGTAGGATCTGCCTACCCCTTGGGAAAGGGATAGACGTGGTTTTATGTGGGTAGGTTTAGGTGCAATAAGTAATTGTGGGTGATATAGCTCTCAGACAGAACGAATCATAATCATTCATATTTACGAAAACGATAAGTAGGTACCTACCTACCTAGAGTCATCATCGTCTGGAGCCGCCTCTTTCTCATGTGAGGTGGTGTGAATATGTAGTGTAGCGCCATCTAGATCAAGGATTGAGTACAAACTGCACAGACAAAAAAGCGACCTCAGCTTTATCTTTAATGGTAGGTAATGTCTATGTTAAATAAACAATTTGAATTTGAACAGAATAGACCGTAGCTTTACTCAGAATAGACCAAACACGACATTCTGTGACATCTACTAAATCGCTCAGGGCTGAATCCGGAAGCATTATTATTCTTTGATCTGAAGCCCAGAGGTGGCAAAGCAAAGGCAAGTACAGGTACCTACCTACATGGCTTTTGCGACAGGCTGTCACAATTCTGCCAGTGTCTGTTTAGTCTCTAGTGTCAAAATAATAACTGATGGATGACGGAACTGACAGTGACAACTGTGACAGTGAGCTTAGTTTAATCAGCTGACGTTCAATAATTAGTGACGTTTCATAAAATTTTACGCGGACAGGCAGAAGTCAAGCAAGGAGCGAAACCCGAAATACTCTACAAAAAATACAGAAAAATCAAGAAAATCGTTTTATTGAGTGAGTGCATAATCTACAGTCTTCTTAGCGCTGTTCAGGAGTTAAAGATGCCGTCAATGAAAGTGGAAGGCGACAGTGATGGAGATGGGGATTTGTCTGGAGGAGAGACTGAGAGATCTGGAGGCTCGTCCAGGGGCCCTGATCGTGACTCCAGCGCTGAGGAAGCTGACGAACCTGATTCTGATGACTCCTCAGAGATGGACGAGAGTGAATGCGAGCGGAGAAGGAACGAATGCTTGGATAACTTAGGTGAGAAATTTTGAGGTTATGTTTACAAAACAATCTGATACGAATTGTTTACGTTTGGTGCGTTGGTGTTAGTGAACTTCCATATTTATTTACATAAATTATGATCATTTTTAGCGACAAAATAGCCAAGCTTATAATGAAATAGCTTTTTAATTTATGTAGGTTACTCTCAGCTAGGGTTTCTAGGTCAAATCTATATTCAGAAACTACTTTTTCAATGACCTATTCCTAAACTAAACTGCACTAAAATCAGCTAAACACTAAATTGCCCATAGACAGATTAGCCACGAAGCAGATGACCTGATTATGGCTAACCAGATGTTTAGATTAATTTCTTTCAAGGCTCTCATTTCTTGAAATTTAACAATAAAACCTATATTTACAGCAAACTTAGAACGTCAATTCACACAACTCAGAGAACAGCTGTACTTTGAGAGAGTGAAGCAAGTGGATCATCAGCTCGATGAAGTCAGAGGCGGACGGTCCCAGGAGTACTTGGGACCTCTGAGGAGACTGCAGGAGAATATGAGGATCAGGTTGGTACAGTTTGCAAAATACAATAACATGATAAAAATACCTACAAAGCTACCTGCTAGCTAGAGCAATAAATCCCTGACCCAGACTAAGATCAGTATTCCAAAATAAAGCTTGTGCATTTTGTCACATTTCAATCGCATTGAAAAACTCTAAAATACAACTTTGGGGGTTAAATTACATGTTAATTTTAAACAACTTTTCCTTTACTTTTCTAACCAAGTGCCTACCTACTTGGCAAAAATGTATTTAGTCATAGTTTAGAAAACCAAATTAAATCTTTCTAGTTTTCAATCAAAATCTCTTTCTCATCATAATTTATTAAAAATAATCATACATATTTTGTGACTTGTCATCAAAACAGAATACTTAGAGAGTTGGAATGGACTAAGCTTGAATGGTAGAACTAACAAAAAGTATTTTTTCCAGGATTGAGGTGGCTGGTGTCCTGAGACAGATGAGAATCGAGAACATAAAGCACAAGTATGAGGCAGAGGAGCAAGCCGCACACCAACATTTCAAGGTCAGTGCTATTCTAAATAAACACTTTCATTGCCTACTGTAAAAATTAGTATAAATATAAAACATTAAATATATAAAAAGTTTCTGTTTAAGTAGCTACAAAGCAAAACATTACTGGCTTCGTTCAATATTTATGATGTTACAGCTTTTTACTGTGTTGCATTGTGTGTTGCAAAACTTGCAAATAAATGTTTTTTTTTTATATCTATTTTCTATCTACAAACGTTCATAATGCAACAGTTGATATGACTCTACTATGACAGCTGAAAAAAGTTCACTATATTATCTACAGCGTGTAGCTACAATGGCGACATTAAATTAACCAGCGTATCCGGTTTCGCGTTTTCAGAATATAGACATATTTTTTATTTCATTAAACATAAGATTTATCGAAATAAATCAATTTTCTTAAATAACGCCTCGGAGCAACCTGTACGTAAGAGCAGAGGTCATCTGTCGGGTTCACGGGTCATAACCGCGTGTAACCGCGTATGAAGAGCAAGAAAGAAAGTATTGTTAGAATAGGACACCCGAAATTGCGCCGTTGCATGAAAGGGATAGCTAACTATTGAAGAGCGCCGCCCGCGCCGCTCGCTCGACCGACTCGTCCTGCCGCCTAGCCAGTGATACGCGGGCCGGTGTCCTTGACACACTTTATTTTAATAATTTTGCTAATTATCTACCTATTCTCAATGTTTCGCGAAAAAGACGCTTGGTTTTGTTAGTTTAGCTTTTCTATTCTAAGTACCCAATCAGGTCTACGTAGGTACAGCGATAAAGACGCTTTGATTTATTATTTGTTTATCTGTCTACCTTTGCGACTAGGGAGCGGGTAAATTAAATGTTTGGTGCTCAGTGGATACTGGATAGGACGACACGACACGGAGCTCTTAGGTGGCCCAATGTCACCTGACCTCAAGCCCCTCGATTTTTTTATGGGGCTTTGTGAAAGACGACGTTCATGCTAAAATAAAATAAAATGTATTATCAAAAGCGAGGGCAAATATTCAGCGCCGCCGGTTACATCTTTGTGTCCGACGTGGTGGCGGCGGCGCGGCGGCTACATTGAGAACTTGAAGATTTAATAAGTGTAAGGCGCTAGGTGCATAGGTCACAATAAAATTAATAGTAAAGTGAACAAGGTGAAGTGAAATTATTTGATTTCTTTGAATTCCTTGGTGTCGCTTGATTTCCCCGCCCCGCGCTCCGCCCCGCGCCCCGCCGCCGCCACCGAGCCGCCCGGGCAGGCAGGCGCGGGCGCGGGCGCGGTAACACGTAGGTAAAGACACTCATAGGGTGATTAATTTTTGTTGCGTATTTTATTATTAAGTTTGTTTGAAAAATTCGAAATTTCTATTTTGGACTATAATTATTTTTTTATTTTTTTTATGAATACTTATAAGTAGCTCTACCCGTGTGTTCATTTAATGTCGCCATTGTAGCTACACGCTGTATATTTGGGTATACGAAACTTCAGAAAAACGAATTAACTTTGAAGCAAATCATGTGGGTAATGAGTTATTTGGATAATGTGGAGAAGCAGCTACTGAAACTAGGTAAGTCCTATTTTTGTTCTAACAATTTTAACTACTGTACGTTTTAACAAAGTGCGTTTGTCGTATCAAAGAAATTTTTATTTCGAAATAAATATCTTTTGTATGTTTTTACTTATCTGATTGGCTCTCAGACCCTGCATCAGTCCAGCTCGAAGGTTCAAACTTTCCTAATTATGTTTATAGAAAACTATAACAGATGGCGCTTTTGTAAAAGCCTCGGAATCTGAAAACCTTGTAGAGCTCGTAGTCTGTGCACTAAACACAGCTTTCAGTTTAAAACCATAGCCACTCAACAGATGTCGCTATCAAACACTTTTTGTTAACAATGAAATTTCGCTAGATAGCGCTAGTAGTATTTTATCGCAGATGGCTTTAAAGATATTTATATTTTATAGGTTGTAAAATTTTCCGTGTACGTGTATGATTGATGAATTTATACAAAATGTCTATTACAGAATTGAATCATTTCATGAACCTTTCCTGTCCTTTGTCTTGTATTTGTGTTTAGTTTAAAAAAAAATTCGTAATAAAAAGTGTTTAATCATAGGTATCTGCTGACGTAGAGTTGACCCAGATTGAACAATGACCTCTGTTAATGATCAATTATATTCTAAAACGACTTTGTTCACGAAAATACCCACTGAAAATCATATTTTAAAAAATAGTACTTACCTATCTATAAAACAGGTCATAATCTATCTAGTTATAACACAAGATACACGTAAACAGGTACACTTACCTACCTAGTACTATAAAATAAAGTAAGGCTAGGCTACATTCCTAAACATCAGAAGATAACACTTTTATCGTAAAGCGACAGGCCGCGATTTAGAACAAAAATTATATTTTTTTTTTCAATTCACGTTCGACTGTAAACCAATTGTAATGTGACCTTAACTTTTCAGGTGTGACTCACCCAATACCTACTTGAATATTATGTTTAAAAACGAGCAACACAAATTAATAAATAAAAATAGTTCGTAGCTGTTTCGTAGCTACGTAGCGTAGTACCCACGTAGATATATGTGTTATTCCTACACCAGCTTCTTTGTGTCGTAGTAAACATAGCACTTACCGAAATAGCCATTTATCTTGGCTTCTTTAGTTGTCTACGATGTTATTACTATAAAACGTACTTACGTCATTCCTCTCCAGCCAAAGGTTGTCTGGAAGAGATCGCTTTTAGCGATAAGGCCGCCCATTGTACTCTCTCTTTTTATGTTTCTCTTTTTCATGTAATTTCTTTTTTCTGTGTGTGCAATAAAGTTTTTATCTATCTATCTACGTCATTTCTCACATTTTGGTTCCTATAAGTTTAATAATGTGAGTAGGTATCAGTTGCAACTCGTAAGACGAAAAACAATTAGCGGGGGTGGGAATAAAAATTAAATGTTCAATTGAAAATTATTGATTTGCGTAATAAATATAGAATAATATTCATATGGGTATTCGAAAGCTGCGCTAGCTAAAATGTCTGCTAATCAATCAATACGTGCAGGTCAAACGTGCGGAGCTGACTAAGCCGCGGGATTCCTCACGATGTTTTCCTTCACCGTTTGAGAGCACTGGCATTGCGTATCAAATAGGTATTTAGTACATAAACTTAACAATCCAAAGGTTGCGTTATTTGTTTACCTAAATAAAAGGATTACATAATACGATACAGATTCTTTGCTCCTGCCCGCCCTACGTCATTACTAGCCTTTACTGCGTAGGTACTACGTAGACGTAGCCGATCGATTACGAGAGGAAGGACGCTATAAGCGTAAGCAGTATTAAAAAAAATCATATACCTGATACATAAAAAGCACAATGGTCAAAAGCTTACGAATGTTACGAAAAAAATATTAATTTCAAAAAGTCGTACTTATTAGGAAACGTTTTTGAAAAATGTTTTCTCTTCTACTTTTATAATGCGGACAGCCAAGGATTGGAACTCGTTACCGGCGTCTGTGTTTCCGCCTTCATATAGATTAGATGTTTTCAAGAGACGAGTGAATAGGTATCTTCTAGGTAAGCGTGCTACATCGTCGACCGCATCTTCACTTAACATCAGGTGAGATTGTGGTCAAACGCTTGCTTATAAATTTATAAAAAAAATAAAAAAATAAAAATGTATTTCCACGGCTAAGAGACAACTTTCATACAAAAATTGATTTTGAAATCTTAGGCACGATGCTCATTAATTGCTCAAGCTCTAATCCGAACTCAGATTAAGTTAGTATAGATGCAGACATCAATTGAAACTCAAGTCACGTTTTTATTCCGAAAACACAACAAAATCTCTACTCAAACGTTTTCCTTATCAAAATGACTGGTGAACGATTTATGCGAGTATCATTTCAAAATAAAGAAAAATTTCACTGAACTTTACATAAATATTCGACATTCAAGCAACGTTTCCAAATGAAAGCATTAATCCAGACAATAAATGAGCATACGACCCTTAAACTTACAAAACTTCTTTTTTAGGGGTTGAAAAAACTTTGTAGATTAAGAGGGCTATCACAGTTTGGCCGCGATTCAAGGGCTGGCGCGCGTCTGAGTTCGTCTGAGAGTCTGAGATCGCATTTCATGCAGTTTTAAATTACGTTTATTCAATATTATAAAATGAATTATTTAAATAAAAAGTATACAATTTTATTGATTATGAACTAACGTTTATTTTGGTATAATTTTTACTTAATAATATTAATGTAGTATGGAGAAATTAACGGCTAATTCTGAACGTTTTTAGCAATTTTATGGTTTTGAATTGATTTTTTTTGTAGATATCCCATACTTATTTCTGAATTCCGGGGCCGCTACGGTCAATGGCAGTATATAAGAGATATTTGTAGATATTTTTTATTTCGTTTGCTTTGCACAGTAGTTCAATCCAGGAGCTTGAAAAAGTGTCTGCGCGAGTTTTATTAAAAACTTGTTTCGGAATTTTGGCTTTATTTAAATATATAAGGAAAAATTGCAAAAAGCGAGGCCGCTACGGTCAATGCGAATAACTATTCTACATCATACAATAAATCGAAATTATCTAAGAGTTTCAGTTTCAGAGATCCAGAACGTCAAAAATGGGCATTTTCACGGTTTGACCGTGATATCCGCCTTAAGAAAACTTGCTTCCATGGCTAGAACATGTGTTCATCGTTGTATGTAGTAAAGAAAAAATCGTCAAGATATTTTTTAGATAATTTTATAGAGCGCCATGGAATCTACATCTCGAGACGTATTCATTAGCCTCAGTTTCATTATATTCGACATTTCGACTTGTCTTTTCGCTAAATCGCGGGATCCCTCTAAAAGATTTCAACGCTCACACTTTCCATGTCTAACTTTAGTTGTACCATCAGCAAAAGTTCTGCCTTACCACCTTAAGGGTGCATTTTCGGTGAACTGACTAGCCGTTAATTTTTGAATACTTACCAATAGAAGCAAATTATTTCGGGTGTAAAAGTTATGAAAAAAATGGGCCGTCATGAAAATAATAAGATGTTTAGGTCTCTGGTTGGTCAAAATAAGAAGACAAAAGAAAAAGGCGGTGTCAGGTAGCTAACTGCTTGCAAGCGAAACAGTTTCAAAAGTGGTAAGGCGGACATTTTGCCGATAGTACATTCGGATCCGGCTTTGACTGATTTGTCACCGAAGTTATAGCTATTTAGTAAGAAATATTATTTCTTGCTCGTTATTCTAGAGAACCAGCACGTATAATCACCTACTTAGTAGATACAAGTTATTCTCTGAGTTGATATCGGAAATAGTTCTACGAATGTCGTTCGCTAATACACTGGCTTTTACACCTGGCTTTTACAAAAAAAAAATCACAACAAAATCAAGAAAAACTACTATACGCTTTTCTAATTCTGCGATTATCCCTATACATATTTCCATATCTTTCGCGTGTCTTTCGATCTATTTTATATTTATAAATATACTCATATAATGTAATCATAATTCCAATGATAAGCTACCGTTAGACGTCGCCTCGCCTTGGCGCCTAAAGATGTCTGGATCGATTTATCTTTCTGCTAACGTAGCCTCGTAGGGCTTCAGGGAAATGTTTTTCCTGTTCAACTGTTGGTTCGTCATGGGTTTTTATCAGCATACTAACCGGTACCCGCGACGGAGACAAACCTGCTATGGTTTAACAGTGTTTTTATAATAAGTGTAAACTTTTGATTAATACCTTTGGAAGTTTTTATTTTACTGAATTTAATTATGTTTTTGGATGTTTTCTGCTGTAGGTATACATCTTGTTTATGTAGATTACAGTCATGAGCCTATATTTTAGCATATTAAAGTGCTTGTTTAGGTGATTTCAAAACCAGTAAGGCGTTTTTACAATGAAATGATTACAGTAATATTTACTTCCTAAAGTAGACCACATCCATATCGCATTCGATACATAGTACCTAACGACGGACAGATAAGCGGACACATGTGTCAGAACAATGTGGCCAGTGTCATCGACATGCGGCCATTGCAGTGACGTCACGTCCGGCGCGCGCGCATGCATTGTGCCGCGCTGCGATAGTCGCTGGCTTGATGTTTTGTTTTCAATTTGGAATTGATGATGGAAAGATTCTTTCAGCGTGATAAAAATCTAAAATTTTCCGATACTTCATCGATATTTTTCGAGTCCGGCATGTAGAAGCAGAAACATGGTACCTTCCAAACAATTTTTTTTTTATTAAATACCTACATATTTTAATGTGAATGAAGCATAGTTTTCAGGATTCTAACAAGTGGAAATCCATGGTTCTTAGAAACATATTTACTTACTTGATTTATGTGTGATGTGATATGAAGTAGGCCGACTAGGCTGAGTGGATGGTGCAGGTGCTGGGCAAGCCAATTCCATCTAAAATTCTAAATCAAGTCCCAGGCACTTATACAGCGTGCCGTGCATCGGGGCATGGGTATAAAGTGGCTCTTGACGCTGTATAAATCATCTAAATTAGTTGCAAAGGTCTGATATGAAGTGTGTGGTAAGTATGAAATTTCAACAAGAGATTGCTTACTTAACAAGTAATTAAATTAAAAATATAAAAAACCCCCGAATCTTGGACTGATTTTCATCAAACATAGCTAAGAACACTCCCGACTTATTCACCTTTCAAACAAAATCAAAATCGGTTCATCCGTTCGGGAGCTACATTGCTTCAGACAGACACATACACACACACGCACTCAGACACGTCAAACTTATAACACCCCGTCGTTTTTGCGTCGGGGGTTAAAAACATAGTCTTGATAAACTTAAGGGGCCTTCTTTCGATTTTGGCCTATTTACATCATTTTTCGAACTCGATTTTTATTACAGTTAACGTTTTACGATTACAAATATAAATGGAAAGTAAAGTTTGGTTCAATAAAAATAGAATGCTGGGAGAACATTTTAAATTAGGCAATACACAACTGAGAAATAAATTAATTTGTAACGCATGTCTTCGTAAAATTATCAAAAATGTGAACTTTTCGTCTTGATTTTATCATATAAAAAACTAGTTTAAAGATAATTTAAAAATGCAGTTAAAATATTTATTTTGTTAAAAATAGAATGCTGGGAAAAAATTGCTGCCCGTTCATACAATATGTTAGAGAAATTAATTTTTGAAAACACCGCCTTTTACGCAATTTTACTCTTCAAACAAACTGTGATTTCTACGAAAGTAAGAAGTTTAAAGTTAAAATACGCATACTATATAAAAGAACAGGTTTTTTTCTTACAAATAAAAATAAAATTATAGTCTTCTTCCATGTACTTATTTTTATAGGATTTTTCTAAAATCACCTATAAATCATGCAGCGCAACGCTGCGGTTGGCATTCCGCGCTGAGCGGCCGTGGAGGGAGGACGTATCGCTTTTCGTCGTGCGCACTATACATATACATATATCGACAAATAGCAGTATCGGCACCAAATTCTAGTGTGACCGCGTGATTTGATCCTTCGTGCGGCCGTAGGTACTTGGTAAATGTTTTCTAACTACATTATTTAGGTTTCATAAAATGTCGGTATCTTCACGATATTTGAACTTTTGTAAATAATAAAAAACACTTTTACAATCAAGTACCTACCTACTTAGTATATAGGCCGATTTATAAATTACTCAAATGTACTTACTACTAACTGCTACTTGCCTACTGCCTACTTGCATCTACTTACTGCTGACTGACTTGACTCCTTGTGAAATCCCTCCCCCCCTCCTCTCTACCCCTCTCCAATCCTATCCTTCCTACTAATATTATAAATGCGAAAGTTTAGATGTTTGGATGTTTAGATGTTTGGATGTTTGTGTTTCAATCACGTCTAAACTACTGAACCAACTTGGATGAAACTTGGCATATATATAGTTCGTAACCTGGATTGACACATGAGCTACTTTTTATTTCGAATAATTAACAGGATCTACAGGCTAAAATGAACGAAAAGGACTAGCAGCGCCAATTGGCAAGAGGACTTCATTGTCATGTCATGTCACGTCAGTTTGACAGGGCGTAGTACTACCTCTTTGGTCTAACGACTAGCGTTTGACATTCCAGTACGAGTTCGGTGTAAAGAGGTGCAATGTCAAGTTTCTCAAAGAAGTATCCGCTCGGTACACGCACAGATAATATAATGTACACGGAAACGGTACTCGCGTACGAAGTCGCGGGTATCTGCTAGTTTCTCATAAAGGTACCACACACCCTATGATGTATATTTGGAAAAAGTAGAATTAGATCGATTTTATCGATCGATCGATTAGTGACAAAGCGAGGAAGGCTCTCACAAAATTTACCTCCCTCCTCCATTTTCATGTCTAAGATGGCGGACATTGATTTTTTTGAGGAAAGTGATATGGGTGTCGTTTTCGGGATATTTTGGGATGCTGATTACGGAAATGGTATCCATTTTGAAATCCAAGATAGCGGACATTGGTTTTTTTTTTAGTAATGTGATATGGGTGTCGTTTTCGAGATATTTTAGGGTGCTGATTACGGAAATGGTATCCATTTTGAAATCCAAGATGGCGGACATTGGTTTTTTTGAGTAAAGTGATATGGGTGTCGTTTTTGGGATATTTTGGGGTGCTGATTGCGGAAATGGTATCCATTTTGAAATCCAAGATGGCGGATATTGATTTTTTTGAGTAAAGTGATAGGGGTGTCGTTTTCGGGATATTTTAGGGTGCTGATTACGGAAATGGTATCCATTTTGAAATCCAAGATGGCGGACATTGGTTTTTTTTGAGTAAAGTTATATGGGTGTCGTTTTTGGGATATTTTGGGGTGCTGATTGCGGAAATGGTATCCATTTTGAAATCCAAGATGGCGGATATTGATTTTTTTTGAGTAAAGTGATATGGGTGTCGTTTTCGGGATATTTTAGGGTGCTGATTACGAAAATGGTATCCATTTTGAAATCCAAGATAGCGGACATCGATTTTTTTTAATAAAGTGATATGGGTGTCGTTTTCAGGATATTTTGGGGCGCTGATTACGGAAATGCTATCCATTTTAAAATCCAAGATGGCGGACATTGGTTTTTTTGAGAAAATAGATATGGGTGTCGTTTTCGGGATATTTTGGGATGCTGATTACGGAAATGGTATCCATTTTGAAATCCAAGATGGCGGACATTTGTTTTTTTGAGTAAAGTGATATGGGTGTCGTTTTTGGGATATTTTGGGGTGCTGATTGCGGAAATGGTATCCATTTTGAAATCCAAGATGGCGGATATTGATTTTTTTAATAAAGTGATATGGGTGTCGTTTTCGGGATATTTTAGGGTGCTGATTACGGAAATGGTATCCATTTTGAAATCCAAGATGGCGGACATTGGTTTTTTTGAGTAAAGTGATATGGGTGTCGTTTTTGGGATATTTTGGGGTGCTGATTGCGGAAATGGTATCCATTTTGAAATCCAAGATGGCGGATATTGATTTTTTTTGAGTAAAGTGATATGGGTGTCGTTTTCGGGATATTTTAGGGTGCTGATTACGGAAATGGTATCCATTTTGAAATCCAAGATAGCGGACATCGATTTTTTTTAATAAAGTGATATGGGTGTCGTTTTCAGGATATTTTGGGGTGCTGATTACGGAAATGCTATCCATTTTAAAATCCAAGATGGCGGACATTGGTTTTTTTGAGAAAATAGATATGGGTGTCGTTTTCGGGATATTTTGGGATGCTGATTACGGAAATGGTATCCATTTTGAAATCCAAGATGGCGGATATTGGTTTTTTTGAGAAATTAGATATGGGTGTCGTTTTCGGGATATTTTGGGGTGCTGATTACGGAAATGCTATCCATTTTGAAATCCAAGATGGCGGACATCGATTTTTTTGAGAAAATAGATATGGGTGTCGTTTTCGGGATATTTTGGGGTGCTGATTACGGAAATGGTATCCATTTTGAAATCCAAGATTGCGGACATCGGTTTTTTAGAGAAAATACATATGGGTGTCGTTTTCGGGATATTTTGGGATGCTGATTACGGAAATGGTATCCATTTTGAAATCCAAGATTGCGGACATCGGTTTTTTTGAGTAAAGTGATATGGGTAATCTTTACGATGGCTGAGGAGGACTCTCAGATATTGATTTCGAAAGCAATCGATTCATAAACAAAAACTTCAAAAAAGATAAGATCCATTTCCATAATCAGTACTTACCTTAAAATATCCTGAAAACGACACCCATATCACTTTACTCAAAAAAAAACCAATGTCCGCCATCTTGGATTTCAAAATGGATACCATTTCCGTAATCAGCACCCCAAAATATCCCGAAAACGACACCCATATCTATTTTCTCAAACAAACCAATGTCCGCCATCTTGGATTTCAAAATGTATATCATTTCCGTAATCAGCATCCCAAATATCCCGAAAACGACACCCATATCACTTTACTCAAAAAAATCAATGTCCGCCATTTTGGATTTCAAAATGTATAGCATTTCCATAATCAGCACCACAAAATATCCTGAAAACGACACCCATATCTATTTTCTCAAACAAACCAATGTCCGCCATCTTGGATTTCAAAATGGATACCATTTCCATAATCAGCATCCCAAAATATCCCGAAAACGACACCTATATGTATTTTCTCAAAAAAACCGATGTCCGCAATCTTGGATTTCAAAATGGATACCATTTCCGTAATCAGCATCCCAAAATATCCCGAAAACGACACCCATATCTATTTTCTCAAAAAAACAATGCTCGCCATCTTGGATTTCAAAATGGATACTATTTCCGTAATCACAGCATCCCAAAATATTCCGAAAACGACACCCATATCACTTTATTAAAAAAATCGATGTCCACCATCTTGGATTTCAAAATGGATACCATTTCCGTAATCAGCATCCCAAAATATCTCGAAAACGACACCCATATCACATTACTCAAAAAACAATGTTCGCCATCTTGGATTTCAAAATGGACACCATTTCCGTAATCACAGCATCCCAAAATATTCTGAAACGACACCCATATCACTTTATTAAAAAAATCGATGTCCACCATCTTGGATTTCAAAATGGATACCATTTCCGTAATCAGCATCCCAAAATATCCCGAAAACGACACCCATATCACTTTACTCAAAAAAATTAATGTCCGCCATTTTGGATTTCAAAATGTATAGCATTTCCATAATCAGCACCACAAAATATCCTGAAAACGACACCCATATCTATTTTCTCAAACAAACCAATGTCCACCTTCTTGGATTTCAAAATGGATACCATTTCCGTCATCAGCATCCCAAAATATCCCGAAAACGACACCCACATCTATTTTCTCAAACAAACCAATGTCCACCATCTTGGATTTCAAAATGGATACCATTTCCATAATCAGCATCCCAAAATGACACCCATATCACTTTATTTAAAAAAATCGATGTCCGCCATTTTGGATTTCAAAATGTATAGCATTTCCATAATCAGCACCTCAAAATATCCTGAAAACGACACTTCTATCACTGTACTCAAAAAAATCAACGTTCGCCCTTTAGTCTTCAAAGTAGATTCCATTTCCGCAATCAGCACCCCAAAATATTTCGAAATCGACACCTGTATCATTTTACTCTAAAAAGTAAAGTACGCTGTCCTGGATTCGAAAACATAGTAGGGGAGATAAATTCTGTCAGAGTCAAAATGTTCCTTTATTTTGGCAAAATTCATGTTTCGATTCGAATGGCTCCAGAGGAGCTTCACAGCTAATGGCTAATGGCAGCTAATGGAGGTCGAATTCTGCTACAATATCTCTGAGAGGAGAAGAGGGGGCATTAAACTGGAATTATAAACACTGTTAGGTCAATAAAAAAATTATATAGGGGGGTGGCTATATTTATTTTATTTTCTGCATAATAGAGGGGTTGCAATATTTATTTAATTTTTTACAATCTTTTTATTACGATTCGTACAGCAGTTCTACACACGTCACGTGGAGATAGGTACCTACCACATACCAACTTAGTAACTAGACTACAAATCAATCGTACTCATCCAGTGAACGAACATGTCGAAAGATCAAATTGGTTTGTCCTTTGCGCGTCGCAAACGCGTAGCGCAGCGCGTCGCGTATTCATAAATGCCTAAACTTGACGTCGTTAAATTTTAATACGGCCTCTTAATATGTAAAAATACTAAAAAATTCTGAAATAATCGAACATTTTCTACATACCAATAGGTACATAACATATCTACTTACAGTCACAAACGTTACTATGCAAACGTATGTAAAAACTGAAATTCATTTGAATTAACCTACGAATTTCAGTAGCGAAGTTTTCAAATGATTGTTTTTTTTTATGACAGTAAGTGATGGAACAAACAGTTGGACCATTTTGATGTTAAGTTGGTGATTGCCCATAACAATGTATTGCCTCACTGAGGACTTGGCTGTAAAATGAAATTACTGTATAATTTGAAACTTCTTGAAACCCGTACTCGAATGTCAAACGTTAGTCGTTGGACCAAAGAGGTAGTACTACGCCCTGTTAAACTGACGTGACATGACATGACACCATCCTCTTGTCAATTGGCGCTGATAATCCCGTTTGCTCATTTTATCCTGTAGATCCTGTTAATTATTCGGGATGAAAAGTAGCCTATGTGTCAATCCAGGTTACGAACTACATATATGCCAAGTTTCATCCAAGTTGGTTCAGTAGTTTAGACGTGATTGAAACACTAACTTCCAAATATCTAAACATCTAAACATTAACTTTCGCATTTATAATATTAGTGGGATATTTTAAATTGAGTAATTCAACTAAGCACACGAAGACTGAAAGCTTCCGAAAGCTCCAAATAAACTGTGAAATATGTAGTGTAGGAGTAGCTCTGTACTGTCTTAGTATTTATTATTCGACTACGATAAATCGTTCATTCGTATGAGTTAATGGCCAAAATATTATATAGAAGGATTATTTATTTATTTAATAGGCATCGCCAACGGCACACATAATACACGATTATAAATAAATATAATATTCATCATGGACATTTCACACGACGCCCTCTAGTCCCAAACTAAGCGAAGCTTGTAATATGGGAACTAGATGCTGATAGAATACTTACTTACTTAGTTTAATTTGGTTAACTTTACTTAATTGTTTATTAGTTTCCACATTTACAAAGTTATTTCATTATCAAGACATTATAGCACAAGTATTTCATAAATAAAAGGAGATTTTCATATATCTGAAAATGCATGGATGCATATACGCTAGCTAAAATGGCTGCTAAATCTGTTGTCGTCTCATTCCGAAGTCGCGCTAAAATAGCAGGAGATTATAGAGGAGAGTGTACCAGCTAAGAATCTAGCTAAACTAGTACAACCATTAATCAGCAACGAATTAATTAATCTACGTTTTGGTTTGGCAACAATACTGTTGAGCAATCGCCAGGCGGGAAGTACTCGCGTTTCTATTGTTTGTATTTGGGTCGTTTACTACCTGAAGGTACTGTACAAGGCTGTTTCACTCGTCATCCTAGCAATACTGTGCTGTCGAATAGTGAAGGAAAACATCGTGAGGAGAGATGGTGACGGAATCGTCACCATCTTCATTATGATACGGTTGACAATAGGAGACCACTGCAGTCTGCTCATAAAATAAATATAAATATATAATAAATATATATAAATAAATATATAATGCTCATAAAATGCTAACGAGACTCAAGCATAGATTTTTTGACAGATTTCTATGAAAATCTGTGTGATTGAGTTTAAGTTTCATTCTGAAACTTTAAAAAAAAAACCAACCATGGAAATGTCCTTAGATTCTCTTCATCATTGCTGGTCATCACCAGACCTTGGAGTATCACCAGGTTCATCAAATCTGAATACATTGAGATGAACTAAATGTTTTAAACTGCAATGATGCCTGAGTTTCCTCTAAACTGGTTTTCAGATCTGATTATAAATATTCTCATAACTTGGAAACCGCTGCACCTTTTTTCACCAAACATGGCTAAGAACAACACCAGATCAACCAGCTTCTTAAAAAAACTGCATTTATATCGGAGCCCTACTTTCAGAGCAACGAAGGGCACAGTCTAACAGACACACAACGTCAAACTTATACCACCCCTTCAGTTTTCCGGTCGGGTGTTAAAACGAAATGCGGAACGTACGACATGTGCTCGTAGTATGTGCTCGTAGTGTGGAACACTGAACGAGCGTTTTTTTTTCATTAGAAAAAAGATACCTACCCAATTTATGTGAATTGTGAACAAAAGCCTTTAATTTTCAAATGAAATGAAGAGGGTAACATAGGTTGGAACTCCAAAAGTTTTCAAGAACGTCAGAAATGGACGTTTCTCAAAAGATTATCAGTACTTAGGTACCAAGAGTTGAGAGATGTAAAACATGATCAGCCCCAATGCCAATCTTTTGCTGTCAAGTTATATTTCACTGCCCAGTGTAATTTCTTCAGGTCACGTGGTACAATTTTGTACCACGTGATCATTCTTTTTAGACACTTGACAGCAAAATATGCGCGAAAACACATCAAATGACGTCATAATGTCACTATTTAGTCACAGAATAACTATGAGTTAGTATGAACTGACCATGATTTAAAACTTTGCAGTTCAACTTTGATTGGCATACCCATGCAGGAAAATTGTCCCATAAAGTTCCCATATCAAAGCTTTGCTTAGGTTATGGGAAATGTCTTTGAATATAACTATTTATTTTAGCGTGGATTTCAAAAATGCTGTATAATTGTCATTTGCATGGCAACATGAAGAGGTTACAACAGATTTAGCCGCCATTTTAGCTAGGCTAGCTTTAGAAAAACAATATGAAAGACCATTACTACCATTAGTGTTTGGAGTAAGATAATTAAAAAAAAAAATGTAAGTACTTACAACTGAATGATGGAACAAGCCGATGGCCCACCTGATGATAAGCGGTTACCTCTGCGTATAACAATGTAATCTGCTAATTTCAAAGCGGTCAGTTATTACATATTATAACCTACTTTTGCACATAAGCACATACTATTAGGTAAGTACATGAACAAGTATTATACCTACTTAAGTATTTAAATTTATTCTAAGTAAGTAGGTACTTAATTAGGGTAAGTACTAAAATGACTAAGTATCAGTAGTTATGAACTGTTTGAACCCTTAGCAATTAAAATGTACAGATGACCCCCAAATTGGCCGGTGCCCTGTAAGTGGTTCAACGACCTGGGGTCAACGGCCGCGCTTTCAGAACCGCTTTCCGTACGGAATATAAAGCGATTTTTATATTAGTTTACCTGCTCTTTATTCCAAGTATATAAGTAGGTACAGTCTGCACTACTCAAAAAAATGGGTTCAAAATTAAATAGGTATTCATGGACATTTCACACAAAGCCCTCTAGTCCCAAACTAAGCAAAGCTTGTAATATGGGAACTAGATTGTTGATAGAATACTTATTTTTTTTTTATAAAATATACTTATAATACATAGTAACACCCAGACAAACATCAAAATGCCACACACAAATTTTAGTTTCAGTAGAGATCGAATCCACGACAAAATAAACGTTGTAAATGTAGTCGTAAAATGTTATAAGGGAGTACCTAATTAAACTGTTGCAAAAGTTACACAACAAATCTTAGTCTAAAGCTCTGCTCTCAAAATCAAAACTTAGTTAAACAATCTTCAATTGTTAATCAACTTATTTAGCTAACTGTACATAAATTCACCAGCGCCAAAATACCTATCTATACATTGGAGAAAATATCTAGTAATAGAAGTACCTACGATAAGTAGACGTTTAGTAGTTGTAGAACTTTTTGAGTTTGTCCGGGAAAGTTAAACCTACGTACCTATAGTATATAAGTATTCTATCAGCATCTAGTTCCCATATTACAAGCTTTGCTTTGCGTCGTGTGAAATGTCCATGAATATTTATTTATTTTATTTATTTATAGTAGTAAGTCACAGCACTCACAGCGAATCTTTGTCCCTCTGGTGTACCTATTCACGCCACACCATCTTTTTGCACGCCCAAGAAGACTGGCAGACAATGCTCTTAGCATTAAGTCCTCCTAGCACTACCTATTTGTGTGAAATTTTAAAATAAATAAACAATAAGTATTTGGGCAGAACCTATTTCTGGGTAATCCGCATCGTTGTTGCACCTAACTTCAGAGGGATAAGATCCATTGTGCGTACTGTAAGTAGGTATTAACATTACTTACCTATCCATGTCATCAAGTAGATATGTATGAAGCCAGTGTAAAATGTCTGAAAAAAAGGTACACGCGTACAAAGTCGCGGGTAACAGCTAGAAAAATAATATACTGACGATAATAGTTATATTGTTAGTAAGTCGTACATCTTTTTTTATAAATGTGAATGCAAACGAAATTATAGAGTCGAAACCTTATTCAACAAGTTACTTACATTATTGGGATTGTTTATCAGCCAGACTATGGGAGATAAGATAGCAATTCACACGTAGCAGGCTTCGAACCCACCCTTGAGGATAAGATACGAGCGTAACTGCAATTCTTACTGCCACGCTCAGAGATATACCTCAAAAGATAATTAACGTTTAGTTTATTGACATCTCAATGACGAATGACGAATAGTGACATCTCTAATTTTAATTACGTTTAAGTGACGTTTCTGAATATAATGATCTTTTATGTAAAAAATCTTTGACAATGATGATGATTTTGATTTAATTTGCATTGTATGTTTTTGTGTAATCTGAGCGTGTGGCAAAATTCTAGGCCTATTTATGACACTGTAGTCCATATTTCGGTCATGTAGCACAATTAAACTAGGGGGTAAACTCAATATTTAACCCTCGGTAAAAGGTAGATAGCCATACATTTTTGCCAATATAAGCTTTGTTGCCAAATGGTCGGCGACTTCGGGGTCGGCCGAGAAAGCGTTGGCGGGACGATCTAGACCTTCGAAGGGAAATGGGGGGAGCAGGCGCTCGGAATAGGGAGTATTGGAGGTCTTCGGGAGAGACCTTTGCCCAGCAGTGGGACGAGATAGATTAAACAAAAAAAAAGCTTTGTTGCTACCGTAATACCTTTAGTAACGCAAAACCAGAGATAAAATTGAATAATTTTTTTTTTAGATAAATTTGACAGGCGTCACAGCTCAGTCGGTAATAGCTCTGCCCTCCGTGCTGTGGGTCGTGGGTTCGATCCCCACCAAGAACAAACATTTGTGCGTGGAAAACATAGATGTTTGTTCTATGTCTGGGTGTTACAATGTATTATAATTATGTATTTACAAAAAAAAAGTACTTATATAAGTATTCTATCAGCCATCTGGTTCCCATATTACAAGCATTGCTTAGTTTGGGACTAGAGGGTGTTGTGTGAAATGTCCCTGAATATTTATTTATTTATTTAATATAGGAAAACCTTACAAAAGCTAATGAGACTTGGAGCTTATTTACTAGGGCTTTGAATAGAATGATTCGTCTTTGGTGAAAGTAAAGCTCTTTTGGTACGTTGATTCTCACGACACCATTTTCCGTCTAAATACCATTGCACAACAGCTTTTAATTTTTATTGCACGTACTTTCAAATAGTTGTATGTCTATCCGGCAGGTAAAAATATTTCAGTAATTTTTTTACTTAGTCGAAATTACTTAAATTTCGATTAGAAAAAAGTAGTTACTTAGACGGTATGTGATGGATAATATAACGTTGTTTTTCAAAAGAGGTGTAGATCTGCGAATTTTATCTGAAATTTTGTAAGAAAAACACTTGAGTAGAGATTTTGTTGTTTTCTGAATAAGAACGTGATTTGATTTGAGTGATCATAAGATGATGAAATTAGCACTCACACTATTGCTGTGTTTAGTTCAAAGGGTTTATAAACAAAGTGATTTTATTGAATTCTTGAGTTTGACTTCTGTGGTTGTAAAAAGTAACTGCCGCCTACTTGTTCTAGGCTCTGGTCGCGTGGAACTGGCACCTAGAATCACTTAGTTATATAAGACGATTCTAAATGATCCTTGTGATTTTATTGAATGAAGGAATTATGACTACGAAGGCGGTAGTTTTTCATGTATGCTTTGGGAAAAACTTGCCAATTCATGCTCTAGAGTCTAGCAGTTTTGACTCCATCATCGATGCCTTCTAATTCAAGGGGTTGTAAGCTCTGCTATGCACTGTGCTCCTTCGTTGCCTCCTGGTAACCTCAACCAGCCGACCAAACCTTACAGTACCGGAGAAGGAATTTTGGTCGATTTCTGCTGGGCCCTCTGAAGCAACTGAGGGGACATCGTCCTCGTGTCAAAGTATGTTTTATTTACGCTGCTAATCCCGTTCGTTCATTTATCCTATAGGTCCTGTTAATTATTTGGGTTCAAAGTGGGCTTCTTGTTAATCCGGGGTATGAACTATGTAAGTAGGTATTCCAAGTTCCATCCAAAGAATAGATTAGAACATTTATTGAAAAAGATGTGCACAAGTTACAATTTATAAAATTAATTTAACAGGTAGTGTGACATCACTATGACTATGTGACGACATTAAATTGGTTCAGTACTTTCGATGTGATTGAAACACAAACATCTTAACTTTCACATCCTACTTCCTACTAATATTATAAATGCGAAAGTTTAGATGTTTGGATGTTTGTGTTTCAATCACGTCTAAACTACTGAACCAACTTGGATGAAACTTGGCATATATATAGTTCGTAACCTGGATTGACACATAGGCTATTTTTTATCTCGAATAATTAACAGGATCTACAGGATAAAATGAACGAAAATAATTAGCAGCGCCAATTGGCAAGAGGATTTCATTGTCATGTCATGCCACGTCAGTTTGACAGGGCGTAGTACTACCTCTTTGGTCTAACAACTAGCGTTTGACATTCCAGTAGGTACGAGTTCGGTGTAATGAGGTGTATTGTCAAGTTTCTCAAAGTATCCGCTCGGTACACGCACAGATAGTATAATGTAGTATAATGTACACGGAAACTGTAGACGCTTACGAAGTCGCGGGTAATTACTAGTTTATAATATTAGTGGGATAGCTCATGAGACTCAGAAATAATCCAGTAAAAGATTTTTTTCAAATAGTTTCGAAGGTTATCTCCTACAAACAAACAATTTAACTCGTTATAACATTAGTAGGCATGGATCTCCTCTATTCGTCCTTCCTCTGTCATCGGTTTATCGGCTCAAGTTTTATCTGCAACAAACACCTAAACCCCAATAAACCATTGTTATATACCGACATACGACATAGACAAGACTACATCTTCAAATTGACATAATACAGCCCATTCTACATAGTACATAAGCTCTATTTAGTAAAATCACATGTGGGTGATTAAATCACGATAAATCGAAGGATTGAATTTAAATTATGAACTAAAATAGCCAGTTTTTTTAACCTTTTGCACAAACTTTTAATTTTTGTGCATGTGCATACTTACTCTTCTTTAAATGCGGAAGTTTTTTCTGGTATGTTCCTTTACCAACAAGATTGCCAGATATATTTCGATGAAAAGCATTGGTGTTTAATACTTATATTACTAGTCGATTTAGCCTTGTTAGCACGAACGACTAACCTAACCATAGTTTCACACAACAAACTGGCTTCCTCACTACATCCACAACATTACAGACAGTAGGTATTACAAAGAAATCCTTTGTCTAACGCACATAGCTATTTTACAGGACCTACTACCTTTTCTTAGCATCCTACGTAAGACTAGTTAGCCCCACGTTCCATTCGCACGTAAAACCAGAATCTGAAAGACAAGACAGCGTGTATTTAATACAGAAATAACATAATACCCACTGAACACTATTAAATTAGGTGGGCAACCTACAATGTTTATAAATAAACCACGCGACATCGCTTATAACCTTGTGGAGACTCCCAAGTTACCCGCTAGATGGCGCTACGCGAAGCGAAAAGTCTGCAATCCTTTCAGGTTATGTCATAAATTCACAATGTTTTACTTCTCTTTGTTCGATACGTGGTCTACTGTTGTATTAAACTTTTGTTAGGTTGCATTTTTAGATCCCTCGCATGCTGAAGACTTATTACATGCTGACAATTATCGGCGGATAGTTTCGTCGGGTTGGTTTGCTAGTGACCCCCCACCACTCCCCCTTGCACTATTTCAATGGCTATGGGAACAGCTTAAAATGGCTATTTAATATTTTAATACTTTCCATTCACATTACGATGTCCAATGACGTTAGCCATCAAAGTTAAATAATTACCAAAAACATCACGTGCTTAATGGACGACCCCAATGCAATTAATCTTAGCAATTGGTCTGCTGGGCTGATAAGTACTGAATCGTTGTAATATGCGTACTTGCAAACATCTTCATACTGATTCCTTCCAGTCTGCGAAGGTTCTTAAAGATCAATTTCTACCTGAGCTCTACGCTACATAATCTAAAGAAAAGTACCACCGATTTTACCATAGATTCGTTATGTCAATACTGTTTTCTTGGTCTTTAAATCTACACCATCAATTATTTTTTATTAGTGAACGCTACCCGCCTTGTGTAAAGTGGTGTATGATTAGCAAGTAGATTTTACTCATAGTTGGACAACCTGAAAAATAGGGAGCATTGTGCTGAAAAGATCCAGGAACGTCGAGGTTATTATTGTCATAAGGTTATTGCTTAGAATCACGTTCATCTTCTGTTTTCTACATCATCATTCTCCTGTCCTTATCCCACGCTAGGTGGGGTCGGCACAATATGTCTTCTTCTTCCACTCACTCCTCATTCGTCAACTCAGAATCTACTCCTCTCACATTCATATCATCTTTCACACAATCCAACCACTTCTTCTTCGGTTTTCCTCTACTTGCATACTTCTGTTTTCTGGTGCAGATATATTAGGTACTTACATTGTTCCCTACGACGACTATGAGGCTGTGTTCCCATCTTCTGAAATCCAGGGACATTTCGCTTTAAAACCAGGTAACTATTGTGTTTGGAATCCTCATGAGAGCTTTCAAGCCTGTATTGAAAAAGGTACAGAAAGCTTTCCTTATGTATCTATAACCAGAGAAACTTTAGAAAATAGTAGTGCGAAAGAGACAACAAACAAAGTGCATGTTGCTTCTTTGTTTTAAAATGTGTCAACGACCGCCACACGCGAGTCGCAGGCCCAGAAAATGATTGGAGACAATTTTAAAACACAGGTCCTATTAAAACCCAGGACACTACTTAAAAACTATCCAGGACAGCCCAGAACACCCTAGAAAGCAGGTCATGTCCTGGGAAATAGGACGGTTGGCAACCCTACTTATCTAATTAGTTTTATCAATCATGTACCCGTTCCACCTAAAGGATTTCCCGTTCTCGTTTTAGCTATGTCTAGGTAGCACTTGTATTTTATTTTAGGACAATACCGTAGAGATTAACATGGGTTATTCCCATCGAATCCACTTTGCAAATGAGTGTGCTCGATTGGAATTTTTTTCCCATCTGGCGCACTGATGTGCTAGATGAGAAAAATATCTACAATGGTCTGCTTACTTGAGAGGTTAATTAAAAGAGCAGAAAAATCATTTGGACCAAATATCGAATTAAGTACACTACGGCCGGCGGATCTAGACCGGCGTTAACTTCGTTCGGAACGCTGCGCAGTAGTCACTTTTAGGGTCGAATAGGTGGTAAGACGCGGGGTGCGTGTACGTGTCTCGCCTGTACCTGCGCACAATTTCCGAAAGCGCAACTTCAGACCGGTCTAGATCCGCCGGCCGTAGTGTATCATGTATAGAAGACCAGTTCAAATCGAACGTTTGGACGAACGAAAGAAAATGAAAGATTTCAGTCATGAAATATTTTTGAAACTCTGTTTCGTCATTTACTAATGATATCGACTGTACCTACATTTCCTTAGTCGGTAACATATTTCCTTCACGTCAGCCCGCGCTATCTTATCAGTTAATATTCTAAATAGATAAGTAATTTATTATGTATTCAATTATTCAATAATGCGCAATGCTACGTGTGTATGTGTACCTAGGTAGGTACCTACAACTGTACATGACCTGCTTTCTAGTAATTTACCTGGACGTTCTAAGTACCTATATTGAATTAAATATATATTATTCTCACGTATTTAGCATATTTCATAAAAAAAATGGCTTCGGATTGTCGCGATTGTTATCTATTTACGGAGGGACGAATATTAGGCTCGGCTGTTTGTTGGTAAGGTATAATACTTACCTAGCTTTCTTTAATTTGATTTTTCTGTACTTGTATTAAATATACGTAGTTAGAAACGTAAGATTCTACGCAGTTTTCAATAGATAACGTAAAACGTGAGGGTAAGGGTCAGATGAAATCTCATTACAGGGCTCCGCTCGATAATACGAACTAAATACTTACCTACTTAATAAGGTTATGTTTTAATAAGTTTTTATTTAAAAATTTATTTTTAAAAACAAGCATTATTTTTCCTTATTAACTTTCTAAAATAAGTAAATAAGTTATTTTAAGATAAATAAAATTTTTGTATTTGAAAGCGTTGGAGGGATGACCTTGACGTGTTTGAGACGAATTGGTGGGAAACTGCCAAGGACCGGGATAAGTGGAAGGGTTTGGGGGAGGCCTTTGCCCAGCAGTGGGACGAAATAGGCTAGATAAAAAAAATTTACTAGCTATGAAAAAACTTATGATGGTTCATAGAAAGTGCTAAGTGCCATGCTCATTATAAAATTCCATTTGATTACGCTCATCACGACAAAGAACTCATAGTAAAATTATATTTAAAGCAGACTAAATGAATCGAAATTGCACGTTAGACCGAATCGCACTACCAAGTTATTTGCACAAACATTGCCATAAAACAAATAAGTAAAGAGCCTCTCAAATAAAAACGCTGACACCAAAACGAACCACAAAATGGCGGATGGTAAATCGCGTAGCATTTCTGAAAGCGTCTACGAGTTCCCCGTCCCGCTCTGCCGGTGCTGCTACGAAAATGCGAGAGGGAGATAGCTGAGAACCCCGAGTGGCCTCGTGTCAAGGTGACGTACCCCGCACACAATATGCGCCAGCGCAGCGCGCGATTCGAGGCTGTTCCAATTTCAATTTGCGGATTTTGCTTTTGTTTTCTGTCTTTTATCGACCTCATCTCGCTGTTGCTACGCATCTATGAGGCTATGACGATATCTTTTAGAAACTATATCATTTCTTATCATATTTATCATACTAGCGACGATTATTTGTTACTTATTGTTGTTGTTGACAATTATTTGTTAGGATTTGTTACTCTATTTTCATGGGCTTTTGTGTGATAGTCCTTTGGAGCCCTCTGAAAGCTCGATTACCATTACAAATGTCACTACAATACGTGTACCGAATAAGTACTAGCTTAGCTAAATACTACAATACAATCAAAATACAATTTGGCCATAAAACTACGTATGATATTTTGTAATCAATATACTCATAAAAGTTCCCAATGGAGTTTTACAAATTCATTTATTTAGCAAAAGACTCGTTAACTTATACTTACAAGATTTTGTTTATTTTTTTATTTTTTATTATCGCTATTAATTAAGGGAACTATTTATTTCATACAGATAAAGATAGTTGCCATAAAAACGACCCTAGTTGGCAGCACTTATCGATGTCTCAACTTTTATATTTATGAACTGAAACGAGTGGACGTCATAATTTATTTTAGTGTCGAGGCTACATAGCGACGTGAAGGTAATCAAATGAATACTAGTGAACAACTTCATTACCTAGTGGAGTGGTAACGTCAGAGAGTTGTGGGTTCAAACCTTGCGGTGGAACAACTGTTTGCGAATATTTGGCCCTTATTATACCATCCTACTATCCTACTAATATTATAAATGCGAAAGTTTAGATGTTTGGATGTTTAGATGTTTGGATGTTTGTATTTCAATCACGTCTAAACTACTGAACCAACTTGGATGAAACTTGGCATATATATAGTTCGTAACCTGGATTGACATATAGGCTACTTTTTATCTCGAATAATTAACAGGATCTACAGGATAAAATGAACGAAAAGGATTAGCAGCGCCAATTGGCAAGAGGATTTCATTGTCATATCATGTCACGTCAGTTTGACAGGGCGTAGTACTACCTCTTTGGTCTTACAACTAGCGTTTGACATTCCAGTTGGTACGAGTTCGGTGTAATGAGGTGTAATGTCAAGTTTCTCAAAGTATCCGCTCGGTACACGCACAGATAATATAATGTACACGGAAACTGTAGACGCGTACGAAGTCGCGGGTAACTGCTAGTAATTAAATAAAGCCCATGAAACACCCTCTTGTCCCAAACAAAGCAAAGTTTATACTATAGGAACTTATTTTGTTTGTAAATACATACAGACATAGAAGAAACATCTATGTTTGCCACGCATCAAATGTTTGTTCTCACTAGGGATTAGGGATCTAACACACGCCCCACGGCCCGGAAGGCAGAGCTATTACCGACTGAGCTGTGACGCCCGTGAATTCAATTTTTCATGATTCAATTTGGTCCATCCGATGGCTAACGACTTTAGCCATCGTAGTGTGAATGGAAAGTTTATGAAAAGGACAAATTAATAGGCATTTTGAGGTTATTTCCATAGCCATTGAATTAGTGCAATTGGGGAGCTGGTCTGGGTGATATGGTAGATCTAGAGACCACCTTATCTGTAATACAGCGTCACTCGAAGTGTAATAATGTTAAAATAATAATAGTAGCCTTTATTCAGATAAATTTTTACATATTAATAAATAAAAATAAATAAATAAATATTCATGGACTTTACACACAACGCCCTCTAGTCCCAAACTAAGCAAAGCTTGTAATATGGGAACTAGATGGCTGATAGAATACTTATATACTTTTTTTTTGTAAATACATACTTATAATACATAGTAACACCCAGCTTAGAACAAACATCTATGTTTGCCACGCACAAATGTTTGTTCTCAGTGGGGATCGAACCCACGACCCACAGCACGGAAGGCAGAGCTGTTACCGACTGAGCTGTGACGCCTGTCAATAATATTGGTAAGTATACAGTATAGTTTGCTTAGATTAGTCATCGACAACTTTAAATATCTGTTTGCCCTAGTTTGGCAAAGGCCTCCAACAACGTCCACTCGTTTCTGTCTCTGGCTGTTCTGGACCATGTATTTCCAGCTACCGCTCTTATCTCGTCTTCCCATCTTTTGTATTGTCTCCCGCGTTTTCTTTTCCTGTATCGTGGATAACAGTTCGTGATACTTTGGCTCCATTTTTCAGAGCCACGCTGAATGTGTCCTGTCCATCTCCATTTGTTTTTCTTAATAGTGTAAGTGACATTTTCTAATTTGGTTAGTTCTCTAATTTTTACGTTCTTTACTCTATCATATTTCCTGATGCCCAGCATGCTCCTTTCCATAGATCTCTGGCAAACTTCTAGTTTTTTACTCTGAATTTTAGTGAAGGCCAATTTTTGGCATCCGTAGGTCAGTACAGGTAGCACACACGTATTGTATAGTTTTCTTTTTATGTACAGGCTGATCTCTTTGTTTTTCATAATATCTCGGAATGTCCAATATCTCTTCCTTCTATTGCAAGTCGGAGTTACAACGTAGGGTTAATTTCATTTCCCGTAAAATTCGTGTTCTGTAATACCAAAAATAAAGAATGATAACATGTTGTGTTGTCCCATTTTGTGACCATAATCTGTAACTTGAAAATATAAGCTATGTTTCTATGATACGTAAGATATCGTTGTTTTAAATATGAAACAAATAAGATGAAATCATGGAAATTATGTATGTAAAAATGTGCAAAATTCAATTTACTTAAACATTAAATATTTTAAAGCAAAATGAAAACATTAACAGATAAATATTATTCTAATAGGTATCACAATATTGTAAAGCTATGAACGATCTCTTACAAGGCGGAAAAGTAAATTCTGTTTTCTAGTCAAGTTGAATAAGTTTTCATAATCCTTTGTATTTTCCTGGTAGTATTTGTCATGACACCTACGCGCTACGTCCGGCACTTTACGATCAGATCCAAAGGTCAACTGCGTGGGGCGACGTGACCCACCAGTACTTTAACTGGCAATTTAACTAGTTTGCAGTTAGTTAGAATCTACACAAATACATCGATGTAATGAAAAACTAAATATTCGTAGATTATATAAACTTTCAGTACTTAGCTGAGCTTACATCTCTCTCGTATTTATTACTACCTATAACGATGCATTGTCTTACTAAGCACGTCACCGACGTCCATCACTCTGAGATGTAAAGATGTTAAGTCTCATGTGCCTGTGATTGCACCGACACACATTACCCTTCAAACCGGAACACAGCAATGCGAGGATCACTGCTTGACGCACGAAATAAATAACTTTTTACTAACAAATGCAATGTAATCGTTACACAGTCTTTTTCAGTGCCATAAAGCCTTCTTAATACTGCCATGAGTACTGTAAAAGTATAGAGAATGAAATAGGACCAACTGAACAGTGACACAGTTCCCCTGAATTTCAGTGAACTGAAACTTGACACTTGTCTTAGCATTTTCAGAGCTTCTTTCAGTTTGGTCGATCAATGGCACTGTAGGATTGGTTTCGACCCCTCTATAGGCCTGTTTTATCACCTAAGTTTTATAAATTGCCATAAGATCAAACAGAAGTAATTAAATGCTTATACATCTCTCTATTCAGAGATGTTTGAGAGGTGATTTTAGGTAAGACTCAAAAGATGTCAAAAGCTCTTAAAAGATAGGTTGACACTCTTAAATTTATTAATCAACGTATAGTGACAAGTTTTTTACAGGGCAACCAACCAAAGTTTTTACCGAGAATATATTGAACGCCCCTCGTATGTTCCGTATTTGTTTTGTAGAAAAGTCTAATTTCCCGGTAAACAAGAAACTGTTTACCTTTGCCGAGAAGCTTAGGCCTCAAAAATTCCCTGTATTTTCTTATACCTAACTTAATTTTCCGTAATTTCTTATACTACCTAACTTAATTCCCCATGTCCTCGTACGTTGCCTATCAGACAAGATAACTTCGTTGGTTCTTCGACATAGCCGGCTGAGAGGGATTTGAGGTTTGATTCCGAGGTGGTGCAAGCCCTTTTACATTTTTACCGGCTTGGGTGTTGTGGTAACCTAGTACTTGTATTAGTACTAGTTTAAAACGCCCCAAATAGGGATGGTACTTACACAAGTGGCGATCACAATAGGCCAGAAGGCCGCAGTGATGTCATAGCCGCAAAAAGCTAATAAAAAAAATAGTACTTGTTGTAACTGAATATCTGAAAATCGTTAGGTAAAGTAATTTTTAATCAACTTTATCAAAAGGAGGAGGTTTTCATTTTAATTCTATTTATTTTTCTGTTGCCTCAGAACTCCGTCATTCATAAACTGATTTGAATATTTTTTTATAGTTTTATTAAAAAAATTACAGCGGTTACCGCATAACATTAGGTGGGTCATCGGCTTGTTCCATCAATCCTTTTTAGCTTTTATACTTATAGTCTAGAATTAAGTGTCTATTATAGTCGTATATAAAGGTGTGGTATGTCCATTAGTAATGTTATTTACATGTAAATTTATAAAACAGGGGCGAGTACGAGTTTACAGTGTGCAATACGTCTGACGCCAACCACACCGGTGTGCGCTGATTGGTATGGAAACACTGAGCGGATTTTTTGAGAAGCTTGGTCTCGTCAAGCTTCCGCTCAGTGTTTCCATACCAATCAGCGCACACCGGTGTGGTTGGCGTCAGACGTATTGCACACTGTAAACTCGTACTCGCCCCTCAGTACCTTACTTATTGAACTGAATTTACATAAAACCTGTACGTCGCGAGCAACATGATTGTTGTTTACAAAACAATGGTTAAAAATAACAGCAGGGTAGAATTGGAAAATCGCAAAGTTCTCTGCGATATGTTTTCAATAAAGTGCCACGTGTCTTTAGAATATTCGCGAGAATAACGACTATAGATAGATAGATAGATAAAAACTTTATTGCACACACAGAAAAAAGAAATTACAGAAAGAGATAAACATAAAAATAGAGAGTACAATGGGCGTCCTTATCGCTAAAAGCGATCTCTTCCAGACAACCTTTGGATGGACAGGAATGACGATATTAACTTCATTACAATTTAGATATTGAGACCTCGTTCTGCCTACTTTCCTGTTGCAATACCCTTGAACAGGGTTCATATGTGATATCTCTACAATGTAACAACTATGTGAAAGCAATAAATGTATTGAGTATTGACCAAATTTGGTTTAGATAGATAGATAAATTTATTTATTTGAAACTGAATACACACATAAAAAAATTACAATAAAATGAAAGTGGGTAGGTGGTAACGAATAACTAAATTAAAACAAATTGAAAATAAGAAAAAACAAGACTACCTACTACCTACTTACATGTTCTCGGATGGTTCGTGCTCTGTGTGTTGCAAACTTGCAGTACACAAAAAGGTAACAACTCAGTGTATATTGCTCGAAAGCAACACTGATTTTCAGTTGTTTCTAATTCAGGTAATTAAAATTGTGTGTTAAAACGGTTTGCGGATCACACAGTAGTAATTTATTGCGATCTCGCTTTCCACCCCATCTTGCAGCCAGTGGGCAGCCGAGCGGTACATTCATCGATTTTATAATCGATTCTCTTCTCTTTACCGAGCGAAATCGACGCGTACATTGCGTACTTTCGAATTCGTTAAAATAGAAATCGGACGTTAGAATGAGGAATGTAAAGCATTAAGTTATGAATAGTTAAGTTCCAGGATCAACTAAGTTATCAGTGTACGAACTAGGAATCTATATGATGTCTAAATTGCTCCACTGTACAAAATGGCAATAACTCAGTGTATGTACTGGGGATTGCATGGGATTTTAGTTATTTTTACTTTGATTTAATTGCTCCACTGTACGAAATGGAATTATTGCCATATTCTGCATAGAGGGCGTATGCGTAGTCATTATTTAGTATGTATAGGTGACAGCAAATATTTTAGGGCTGCAGGTGCACTAAATCTAACCAAAAGATGGTGGAAAAATTGGTGGAAAATGACGAACTAAATTCTTTCAAACACTGCACGGTTGTATTCCATTTCGGGCTAATATCTTTTGTTCCTTCTATATTTTGATCAACTACAGCAATTATCTTTTATTGTGTAGAAATATCATTTAACCACATTTACCACAGGCTTGTTTTTTTACTTATAAAATCGGGAATACAGAATTTAAAACGCGATATATTTAACAATAAGGTCATAAAAAACCTGTTGAGTAGTCAATATCGAAAACTAATTTCAACCCAATTACAATTTACACGAAATAACTTATCATGGCCATAAATACAACAAACAAAGGCGCGCCCTCTTGATTATAACTTTGCCAAGCTGTACTAACTACTCCTCAATCTATGCCTTAGTCATACTAATCTGTAATCTACGTCACGGACATACCTACTAACTGCTACGTGAACTATGAACTTTACCCCTACTAATTATTGGCTAATCTGTACCAGACTTTGCTACATTGCTACGAAATTCGGAAATCTATAATCTCATTGACCTTACTAACTATTTGCTGATCTGTGTCTCACTTGTAGCTACTGCTACGTAATCTGTAGAATGTAGTAAGTTCCCATTCTCGTGATAAAGTTGTTGGTTAGTCTTTTCTGGTGAGATTTGTAGTCTCAAAGGCTTCTGATAGTAGATAAAATGCTAAAAGTTGTACCTACCTAATGGAACTGATTTGTCTCAGAATCTGGAGGAAAGTGCCACTAGCGGGCACCCATCCAGTCGCTTAAACTAGATGAACTGCAGTCTCGTGTGGTAACATCTCTGGCAAGTTACCAGGAATAGTCGATTATGTTGACAGGGCAGGATTTACACAGAAATGGGACAGTCAAACCTATTTACATTCTTACATATTATATAGTTATCTGAAAGCAAACTAACAATGATAGTTATAAAAGTTGTGCGACTGCACTGTAGAATTCTATAACAGTGGATGATGCATTCATTAATGACGCTCAAAACACAGCCTTACTAACTGCATAGTATTCTATGGCCTGCAGGAATGCGGCCGCAGCGCTGCCAAGAGCCGATAACAGCCGAGCTGGGCGGCCGAGTCCGCCATCTTGTTTATATAACTTACGTGGAGTGGTTCGATTTTCAAATGATCGATGGATCTGTAAATGCCACGCGCAAAGGTTAATTTTTTATGGCATAAGAAGTAACGCGTATTCTACTTCTACCTTGCTAGACGTCAGAAATGTTACGATTGTAATTATTTGTTGTTTACCTGGTTTTTCTTGGTCAATTTGCATTTAATCAATATTTTGGATGATGCTTAGGATGACGTAATGGCCATGATATTCCCTTTTGACCTAAGTATATGTGTTTAGTAACTGCATACTCGTAGATCTCAACATGAAATGGTAACATTCGGGAGTTTGCATACTTTTACTTAAATGAAACTATTGTGCAATAGATAAATGCCATTTTTATTACGATATACTTAGACTTGTTAGCATTATGTAAGGGATGTTACATTCTACCTCTCTGCTGTAAGCCTGTGACTGTATATCTGATGCTCATAGCCTTATTTAGTTCTAGACAAGGCAATTCCATCGAGAATCATGTCCCATAAATAAGGCTCTGGATGAAAAAGTTTACACCGACAATGAATAAATCTGCAATTGGTGTAGAGAAAATGTGCTTGTACATTTGCTTAGCGAATAGGAACATGCATTCATAAAAAAAATTGCCTGTGACGTGACTTATGACGCTGTATATATCCTGGTTACGTTGGTTTCGTAAATAGGGACATACATACTCGTAGGTGTAAAACTTTGTCTCGCATATAGAGGCACTATGTATGAAAAAGTTGCTTGTGACCTGACCAACAGTGTAAATGAACCCATCAGGGGATTTCTGGACTTTCGGTTCATAAATCTCCTTCGCAGGGAGAACACGCGGGCAATATGGAATAAGTTCTTTTGGATCACGGTACAAAATAAAAACGTTTATCCCGTAACGGATGAAAAAGTTTCCTATGACGCAGTAAATTCTACAATAGATGTAAAAGCGTTTTGTTTACGTATATTGCATTGTTACAGTTTTATTTTTAGATGGAGGACGGAAGGCACCGTTAGCTGTTTACAAGATGGAGTCACGTTTTGCATCGGTGCGAATAGCAAATTGTTTTATCGAATCTAATTGTTATTCTCTCCATTCACGGTTTCAGTGATAAGACCGTTCATATTAGTACACTTTAATGATTGAATTATGATGCGTGAGTCATTAATAAGTAGAGAAAAAATTATTAGTATTAGTCATTTGAAGTATTTTACTTATTTCAAGGGTCATTCATATCGCTACAGAATAACAATTTCACGTTACTAATATCTAAGTCGAAGTCATAAATCTTTTATTCAATAGAATCACAAGGATCATTTAGAATCGTCTTATATAACTAAGTGATTCTAGGTGCCAGTTCCACTCGACCAGAGCCTAGAAGAACGGGCAATCATCGAACGGGGAAGAAATCTGGTTAAAAAGCAAAACCGCTCATATTTTTCGGTACCTAGTCTACTAGGATACGCTACATTACCTTCTATGAGTGATCTGATCTTGCAACCCCTGAGTTTTGGGACCTATAACAAATCGTGACGTCATGATATCATCATGTATTATTCCACACTACTATGGGGTCAGCGCTTGATATGTCTTCATCCTATCCTATCCTACTCCTACTAATATTATAAATGCGAAAGTTTAGATGTTTGGATGTTTAGATCTTTGGATGTTTGTGTTTCAATCACGTCAAAACCACTGAACCAACTTGGATGAAACTTGGCATATATATAGGTCGTAACCTGGATTGACATATAGGCTACTTTTTATCCCGAATAATTAACACGATCTACAGGATAAAATGAACGAAAAGGATTAGCAGCGCCAATTGGCAAGAAGATTTCATTGTCATGTCATGTCACGTCAGTTTGACAGGGCGTACTACTACCACTTTGGTCTAACGACTAGCGTTTGACATTCCAGTAGGTACGAGTTCGGTGTAATGAGGTGTAATGTCAAGTTTCTCAAAGAAGTATGCGCTCGGTACACGCACAGATAATATAATGTACACGGAAACTGTAGACGCGTCCGAACTCGCGGGTAACTGCTAGTCAACAATAACTGTTAGAAATAAACGCAACAAGTTCAAGTAAGTATAGGAAGGTTTATAAAAGTGTGAAAACAATAAAAATTAAAGGTTTAGTAAAGCCAGTGCCACCCCCCCCCTCACTCGGTATTTTTTAACCTAAATCTGCCCTTGTAGGTATATGTGGTGGGAAAACCTATTCCATTATCAAAAGGGTGCAAAAATAGCCTCTGACGCCGTAATCATCTTAAATACGTAATTTAGAGGTGATTCTACAGAGGACAAAATGTCATTCAACGAACAAACATCTACGCAGGCCAAATCACACGTTGCATCTACATCCGATAGATGTCACCACTTACAAGAAATTCTGTTATCGGTATCTGTGGGTATCGTAGTAGGGTTTCATTTTTAAACGAAATCATTTGCATAGAAAACACGCAATAGGCATGAAAAGTACAATGGGCGAAACAAGCTTAGGTTAGGTTTCTAAATAACCAGTTTGATTTTCACCCCCTTTCTTTTTGACCTTTTGATACCTAGCTGAGGACCTTTTTGGCTCGTGTCAGCGCTTGGGCCTTATTCTCACTTCGGCAGAGATTTTACTCTAATAGGGATGACGTCAAAATGACGTTGAAAACTCCTGTCACCAGTGGGTGAAACGAGTTCTCGACAGAGATAAGACATCATCCCTATTAGAGTAAAATCTCTGCCCATCTGAGCATAAGGCCCCTGGTCAGCACTCGCACACATCTGCTTACCTAGTACTTTTTATGTACAGTCGGCTACACGTCAACCTATCCACTGTTTGAACTTTGACCTATTTATAATTTGAATGTTGCGAATCAGGGATCGCAATAGGTGTAGGCGCGTGGTAACATTCAAATGATAACAGTTCAAAGTTCGAACCGTTGATAAGTTGATGTGTAGCCGACTGTACCTAGGTACTTATCTCAAAATCCCCTTAAGGGGGAAAACTCAAAGGGGATTTTGAGACTAACCCGTTACACCTGTGCTGTACCTGTGTTGTGTGCCAAATAAATATTTTTCTTCTCTTTCTCTATATATCTACCTCTAACTTCGTTGTCTCAGCAAACCGAAGTGGCTCTTGACGTCCACCATGATTGCGCCAAGCTTCTCTGTTCCCAATCAAAAGCGTTGAAAGGGGTTTCCGTAGTTCAGCTTCTACTTCGCCTTTCCAGCGGTAACTCGGGCGACTTAAGAGGGCTATCACAGTTTGGCCGCGATTCAAGGGCTGGCGCGCGTCTGAGTTCGTCTGAGAGTCTGAGATCGCATTTCATGCAGTTTTAAATTACGTTTATTCAATATAATAAAATAAAATATTTAAATAAAAAGTATACAATTTTATTGATTATGAACTAACGTTTATTTTGGTATAATTTTTACTTAATAATATTAATGTAGTATGGAGAAATTAACGGCTAATTCTGAACGTTTTTAGCAATTTTATGGTTTTGAATTGATTTTTTTTTGTAGATATCCCATACTTATTTCTGAATTCCGGGGCCGCTACGGTCAATGGCAGTATATAAGAGATATTTGTAGATATTTTTCATTTCGTTTGCTTTGCACAGTAGTTCAATCCAGGAGCTTGAAAAAGTGTCTGCGCGAGTTTTATTAAAAACTTGTTTCGGAATTTTGGCTTTATTTAAATATATAAGGAAAAATTGCAAAAAGCGAGGCCGCTACGGTCAATGCGAATAACTATTCTACACCATGCAATAAATCGAAATTATCTAAGAACTTTAGTTTCAGAGATCTAGAACGTCAAAAATGGGCATTTTCACGGTTTGACCGTGATATCCGCCTTAAGGGTCTTCGTTCAAGAGTGATAAAGTGATGGACGCAGTGCAATGCTTCACAAGCCACGTCCTCAGTGGATATGCTCGTATGGCAATGCATTATTTTAAGCAGAGGTAACCGGTTAACATCAGGTGGACCATCGGCTTGTTCCATCATTTAGTTTTATAAAAAAAAAGTAAAACTTACGAATTTCAAGTCGATAGCTTCAGCTTGATGTCGTAGGAGCAGTTGCCAGCCTTGTAACAGATGGATCGGCAAAGATGCATCATAAGAATTCCGAATCAGAACGGAACTTGTAAGAACCTCTCCGAAAATGGGTGTAAATGCTATATGAAATGAAGTACTTACTGCATTTACACAATTTTTTAAATTTTTTATTTTATGCAATAGGCAGCAATATTCAATATTACAGACAACAGCAAAGAAAAAGTAGAAAAAAAAAGAGAGCAAGACTCATTTTAAGCCAACTTATAAATATTGTAATTATTTAGTGACACGAAATAAACTTTTTCTTTCTTTCTATTTTGGGGGAGGTCTTGTCCTACGATCCTATAACTGGCTCTTGCCACCTACACCTATACCTTTAGGTATTCAGGAAGCGTAGTTAATCAAAGCTTAATGTGGTTTTAATGAAGTTGACCCTATTACTGTTTAATGGAGTACGATAATTAACATACCTATGTAGATACTAGATAGTGACCGCTGGCCGCTCAGTTACCGCATAAGGAGCTGATAAACATAATAATATGTATGTAGTACGGTGATCTAGCAGATTTTAACCCACGGCTCTTCAGATTCTAATGTCGTAGGTGACATGGATGTTTAGCAAACCTAAAACACATCTCAGGCACAACATCAATCGGACGTAACAATAACTATCTGTACCTACTGTATTTATGCTACCTACTGTTCATGTATACCTAATTGGGGACAATTAAAAATTTATCTTATCTTACCTTCAAGTACCAAGATTAGTTGTTTGATGTATAAAATCGAGCGCAAAGCGGCTTCAATGTTTGCGTGGGCACTTTGTCGTAGTGTGCTGGCACTGAATCCTAGATTCGAGCACCTCGAAATTATAATAGCAACCTTAATATTACAATCAAACCCTGACCATGAAAATTTCATTGGATCCTCTTCATCATTGTTGCTCATCATCAGACCTTGAAGTGTGCACTCCAGTTCATCTAATCTACACATTGAGTTGAACTACATTTTCAAACTCCAATAATGCTTGAGATTCCTCACAACTAGTTTTCAGAGCTGATGAATATCGTCATATCTTAAAAACGGCTGCGCCAATTTTCACGAAACATAACTAAGAACCATCCCAGATCATCAACTTTCTTGTCAAACAACCGCATCCAAATCGGAGCATTTGGAGCTACGAGGGCACAGACAGAGATAGACACACAACGCCGTTAAACTTAGAACATCTCTTCCGTTTTTCGGTCGGGGCAGTTGAGATTTCATGAATTTTGAAATCCTGAAAATGTATTCTACTTTTGATGCTGACTGTACTAGCGCTGAAAGCATGAATGAAACTTGAAATTCAGCAGGTAAGGTTTTTTCTATAGTCCCTATCTGCTTGATAAAATTATTTTAGTAATTATCTAATGTACCTACTTATAAAATCCTTTCTAAAACAGAAATAGACAATCACAAGGCTTTTTATTTTTTTTATAAATTGGACCAAATTCGTTTCGTTGGTAATCGAACGGAAAGCATTGTTTGAAGAGAACAAGGACTTCGTTGTTTATTTTCAGTTTGATTGGGACGGTGTAGTTGAAATATTTTTTTGTTTTACGAAACTGAACTTTGTTATTACGTAAAAGGCTCCTTTTGTTTTGTTTATTTAAAAGCTCTTTATTTAACGTAAGCATCCGTTCATAAAAATATTTTTCAGTGTTTTTTCAGTAATAAAGGTACTTGCATGTTATATTCTTGCGAATGTTTACAATTTTTTTATGAACTCTACAAACCCTAACCCCTAAAACCCCCACATTTATTTATTTACATACCCTGTAATATTAATGTGAGCGTTTATATTATCTATACACGCCAGACGCTTCGTGTTTGCGCAATGAAGACCTTGGACTTTCATCATCTTTATGTCTTTATCTAACGAGTCGTCTTGTGTACAATCGACGGATAGGTCCGCTATTGTTCAACTTTCGATACGAGTAAAACGTACCTATTTACCCGACTGCTCAAAGATAGAGAATGGTTATGATTTTGCGACTATTAACGTTTTTACGTAGGTAACCTTTGATAAAACTTGCCTATTTACCCGACTGCCCAAGTCAGAACGGTTATGATTTTTCGAGTAGTGGTAGAGGAAGACCGCGTATTAGTTATATGAGCCAAGTGAAGGCGAAGATCGATATCTTGTCGTATAAGGACATCAAGGAAGCTGCCCTGAAAAGAAGAACCTGGCGGGAAATGCATATGTTACGCCGACAAGAGCCGTAGCTCTTAAATTAGAAGAAGAAGAAGAGGTGGTTTTATGTAGTTATACCATGTAGGTAGCACCATAATGGCATTTATTAAAATACAATTACCTATGTTAGTTATTAAAATCTGAAAAGAGACACATTAGTATTAGTTATCTGCTGAAAAGTCTGAAAATAAATGAACTGATTCTTAAGTCTATTTGAAGTGTAGGATCTTTCTTGTAATAAATTGTTACAAATATGTAATTGAAATGCCTTCGGTTCTATAAACATCATCATCAGTGGTAAAGACCAAGTACGATCACACGTCACGAGCTGCAAAGCGTAGTTAAGCTAATAAATCTATACATTTTCATAGAAAGCGCTCACATACTCGTAGCTATCATTGTAGTATGCGGTGCGTGTGAAATAGGCTGCACACAGACTAATAAGGCATTAAAAGTACTATGTCCACCGATCTCACCTGTCAAGTTTCTTGCGTCTGTAATTTGGTCTGCGTTTGCTCATCGGCCGAAACGCTACGATCGCTTTATATGTTGTGGAAATACCTTTAGTTATTTGGTGCAAAATGCTTTACTCGCTTGCTCTAACATTTCAGGACTATGTAGTTGGTTATGTAGTCTTGGAATTCGAGGGTGAAGCCAAGCCATGTAGTCCTAGGCAACTCCAAGCCCGTTAACGTTATAACGTTTCCAGGAAGCTTTTGAGCTTTTACAAAGAGCTCGGCTGGTTACAAAATTAGCCAGCCAACCATTGAGTCCGAAATGCGGCAACGAGAGTTTGAACTCATTTTCTTGAACTTATTGTAATTTTTTTATGAGATTTAATGATGGAATTAACTTATGTATTAAGAAACCTACTGCAGTACAGACTAAAAGGCAGTGTTGCACTGCCCAAGTGTAAGGCATTGTCAAATAAATGAAAATTACATTGCTACAATTTGGTCAAATATGCATTCACTGCTACTGCTGGTAGGAATATTTGATTGACTGCTTTAGGAACATTGATGCTTTTTGCCTGTAATAAATGAAAGATAACACCTGATGTTAAGTGGTAACCTCTGCCTATAACAATGCGTTCACAAAGCGCGTCCACTGAGGACATGCCCTATGAGGCATCGTACTGCGTCCATCTCTCTGAGACAAAGATGTCCCATGTGCCTGTTATAGCACTGGCACCTATAAACTTCAAACCGGAACACAGCAATGCGAGCATCACTGCTTGACGGCAGAAATAGGTACGGTGGCAGTACTTCTCCGGACGAGCTCGTTTACTAGAAGCTCTACTACTCGTATTACTAAAATTATCGACACAACAGTGAAAACTTTATTAGACAATTCGTTCGAGAGTAATCAGTATACACAAAAAAGTATAAATAGGCGAACCTCCCCTCATTTTAGATAAATATTTTTTTTTGTATTTTTTTTTTTTTTTATACATTATAGACAAACGTTTGACCGCAATCTCACCTGCTGGTAAGTGACGATGCGATCGACTATGCAGCACATTTGCCTAGAAGAAACCTATTCACTCTCCTCTTGAAAACATTCAAATTGTAAGTGTTCGGAAACACAGACGCCGGCAAAGAGTAAGAGTAATTAACCTATCTCGTCCCACTGCTGGGCAAAGGTCTCGCCCAGAGACTTCCAATATTCTCTATCCCGAGCCTCCTCCCACCATCTCCCTTCGAAGGCGTCTAGATCGTTCCGTCAAGGTGCCAAGGTGTGCAGATGGTCCACCTATTAAATAAATAAATATTCATGTATAGTTCACACAACGCTTTCTAGTCCCAAACTAATGCTAGATGCTATGTTGTTTCTGATAATGTTCTAAATATTACAGAAAACTGCTAAATACTTGCGTAAATTGGTTTTTCTTGGTTCAAAGATTTTAACTCCTGAATATGACCCGTAATTTTTGCTCTCAAGTGTATTTAAAAACTGTGTTGGTACTTATAGCATAACCTACTTTAGCCGGTCGCAAAATAAAATGCAAAATAAAAATATGAGCGAATATGCGAAAATACATTATAAAATGTTTTAGATTCTTATTTATGTTTCCTCGTGTGCTCTTTAAACGACAACACTATATTATTATGGGTATTAGTCTGTCCGATAATGTTCTCGCAGAAAAAAAATTACAGGTACTTAGGTATCTGCCAGTACCCTTTAAAGTTTAAAGAAGTACAGTATGCACAACGGATCTTTATCCCTCTGAAGTTAGGTGCAATGAACGATTGCGTGCATGTACTGTTGCGGAAAACGCTTACCTCCTCCAATTATCCAAATAATTTGAAACCGATGTAGGAGATAGTCATAGTCATAATAATTTATTCTGATCTCAAGTTTGTTAAAAGGGGTTTAATCAAACAAATTACTTGGGGCTGCCTTAAACAACCCTAAAGTACCGAATCTTAACTAAACTGCTAACAAGATAAGTACAAAGCTGAGGATTCTTAAATAATCATGAAACTAAAATCTGCTAACTTCATATTAGACAGAGCTGAAATATAATAAGTACATTTTAACTTCCTGAATCCTGAGTTGATTCATGTTAGATACCTAATTTTATGAAACCATAAAAATGACGCCACTATTTCTAAAAGCGATTTTGATTTCAAAACATAGAATAATACCCATTGCATTGAACTACCAAAGGTTTCATAAAACTAATCCACGTTGATTCCCATTCGTCACGGACCAGTATCCAAAACTCGAAACAAGGCACAAAGCTAACGTCTCATAACCTCAGAACGTGGCACTTATGTATGTCTGTACGTGGAATCGTCAGCGTCATGGGCACAGTGCACTGACCTGCCTCAGTAGGCACGCTCGGTCTATCTTCTGCACAACTTGCTCAAGCAAAGATACCACGAAAACCAACAATTTCTGGACGTGTGGCGCACTTGAATAAAAAACTACAGTGTTTTACCTAAAACGCTGCAGCCAATAGCTAAACTTTCGCGTATATACAACCTATATGCCTACTTATCGAAAGAGAATGTTAAATACACTTAAAGTTAAGTAATGATTACATGCATTATGCATGCCTGTTAGGAATTTTTTAGCTACAGGTCATATTATGGTGCTCTTAAATGACTCCGCAGGTTTGTATTTACACACTGGGCCTGACTTTAATAGGGACGTAAATCTATCCAGTCGTAAAGATCCCATAAACCCATCCATTGTCCAATACTTCAACCTATCGCAAATGGGCTGCATAGTATGCACAAAGAAATGAGTTGTTTATTCAATAAGGTTTTAAATGCGTGTTTAATATTCATCAGATACAACTGGGCCACAATCACCTCTACGATTCGATCCAATTGCAAATTAAATGAATTTCCGACACCGTGCAAGTCATAAAGTTGTCTAGAACCAGAACATGAAACTAGCTTACTGTATTATAGTGCACTGTGATGGAACGTAGCTCGGGACGATAGCCGAGCCAAGTTAATAATAATAAACGAGAGAAAAAACCGCTGTCGACCGAGGGGCTGCATCTTCCGTCGATAATGTAAATAGAACGAGACCCGCAAAACAACGAATGTGCATCTACATATTCAACAGTTTTAAACACCAATAACGCGGCGAATACACCGAAAAACTTAGAAACTTTTAGATATTATGTATCAAGTACCACCAAGCTATCGTAAAATGACATGAAACCCGGTTTAAATCGCACGGAAATGGCTAAAAACCGATGTAATTAACGCTGTATGGAGGGCACATTCGCTGTGTTGCAATCGCATTGCGTGTCGGTCGGGCGTGCTCGGCTGTTTCCGCCGGCTGCTCGGCTAACGGCTCTTTTCCCGCGAGCTGCGCGAGCGCAGACTTTCGCTACAAAAATAAACGCTCCTTGGCAGAGAATCAAGGCGACAGGCGAGCCTTCGGACTTTAAAACGATATAATATTCAAACAGTTTTATGGGCGGCCGTTTTGCATCTCTGGTTAATGACCAGCTTTCTCTTGATGTTTCAAATGAGTTTGACATCTTGGAGTTCATAAATCTTTTCTAAAAGTGCTCCTATTGAATAAATGAGAGCGCTTAGACCATCCTTACAAGTCTTACAACTGGCATAAGTAAGGATTGGCAAATAGCTTTCACGCTGCGATTTCGTTTCGTTTAAATGAGTTGTATTTTTTAGATTTCTGTTTCGCCGTTGTACTGTGTATTTCGATGGACTTTTTAGTCCGTTTTCTTCTAAAAATTTGAACAATTTAGTGAAGTACTTTTATTTAAATCTTTTAACAAATACATCGTTTATTTTCATGCAAAGTTCTCCTTAGCCATGGTTGGTCGTTGTTTACCAGTTAATAAAGAAACGAAATACAAAAAATGTACAAGACCATGTGCAGTAATTCTCTCGAAGCTAGATTCAATTAGGTGGAGTTAATCGCGACACGCCTCAGAGATTATATCCCTGCAGAAATTAATTTGCCAGTTTAAGATTACAGGATGAAGGTTATTTTATCTGTACCTATATGAAGTGTCTGCGGCTTACCTCACGTCTGTTATATTCTTTCAACCTTAGACCTTTAGCTGAATTTACAAATCTAGTTTTTTTATTCTTCTTCTTCTTACGTGTCAATGGTATGGAACATTAGACGAAGTTCGAGTAGAACTTCGCCACCTTTACCCCCTCGTCTGTGGCATCTATGAGGTCATCCCGTGTGCAGGTGTTAGGACATAAGTTTGTTTATACATTTTAATAGACGTGTTTTTACATTGATCTTAAACTCCATTTCGTCCATCTACATGTATTTAGCCGTTTCAGAAGGCATCATTATGAATTTTATCTAAACTGACTTCTCTAGCAGATCAAAGTTAAAATATTCGTGTAAGATAAAAATCAGCAGAGCTATCTTGACTTACTCAAGCCTTTTCGGATCTGTATCGGAAACTTTCGAACATTTTAAATTCGATATTTGAAATCTCCTTCGAAATTTTCCGATATCGGTTCAGAAATGTTCACGACACATCCAATATAATCAGGCTTGCTTTATAACTTAGTACAGTACGCTGAACGGATCTTTATCCCTCTGAAGTGAGGTGCAACAAACGATTGCGCTTGTAGCTGTTGTGCGGAAAAATTAGCTTACCTTCTATTACCCAAAAATGGGTTCTGCGCAGATACTTCAGAGAGACCAAAATCCGTTGTGACTACTATAGGTATTTATCTTTTCATTCAATGACTCATACACAATGACAAAAGCAGGAAAACTATTTCAAGATTTTGTTACATTTTAAACATAAAGATGAAAGGAAAATGTATTTTTTGTTATCTGATATTTATTACCTACGAAAAAAGATAATATTCTTCATCTGCATTAAAATGCGGCTAAATATCAAGTTTTAAAATCGCATAAGATTTATATTTTTACTAATGTAAGTAAGTATAGCAAAAAAGCCTGTGTTAATTGTTTTTTGTCAGAACCAACGTTCTATTAATTCTTATCGTTTAACATAACAATGACCCTCATTTACCCTTCAATAAGCTCTTTCAAAGCCCCTTCAATTCAACTTTCGTTTAATCCTGCTATTTATAAACTAGTTGTCTATCTTTTACATTTGTGACTCAATCACGATTCTGATGAAACTTGGAATAGACATCGTGACCAGACACAAGGGTTCTTATATCCCTAGGGTTTCTAAGCGAAAACGCGGAGAGATGCTAGTAACAGTAATAACTAATACATAATCCTTGCACATAGCAATAGCATATTTTACTTGTTTGAGTCGCGTGAGAGCGAACGATTTCATTTTATGAAAACATTTAAGCGCGTCTGTGTGGGGTGGTGTTGGCGTCGCATTGCAGGCGGTAGATGGCGCTTCTAGTCAGGCTTGACTTGGCAACATGGCCATGTTAGCCACGCCATCGTCATTTCCCATACTAAAAGCATCGCCGGTTTGGTAACTAAATGTTATTCAAGAATAGCAATAGAATGCCAAGCCGGACATTCTAAAACAGATACGACAAAAAATCGTACCCTACCGCTGTATAATTTCATCTTTATTGAATAAGTAATTAAAATACTTAAGTAAATACACTCGAGAGCAATGATTCCGGGTCACTTAAAGAATGTTAAAAATCTCGGAAACTAAAAATGATAGGTTAATGCAATAAATTGTATTTAATAGACAATGTAATACTCCTTAAATGAAAGTAAAAAAATATGAGTCACCATACATTTTATTAACACAAAATTACATAAAGAAAAAAACTGCTGATCTCTCCTTAAAACAAAAATAGGAAACATGAAATTTTTGAACTTTATTACGATTTGACTTGAATTTTAATACTTCGTATTGCCTCCTCGTGCTTCCATTACTGCGTTTACGCGGTTTGGCATGCTGTACACCAAGTTCCTTATACGATTTTGGGGAATATTCTCCCATTCCTCTGTGAGAGCAATTTTGAGCTCACGAAGCGTGATTGGGGGAGGGTTTCGTTGTTTTACGCATCTGCCTAGCTCGTCCCAAGCATGCTCGATCGGGTTGATATCCGGGCTGCGCGCTGGCCACTCCATACGAGTAATGTTCATCTCTTGACGGTAGTCATTCACAATCCTACCTGTATGAGGTCGGGCATTGTCATGCATAAATATAGCATCCTCACCTAAATTGACCATAAATGGACCAACATGATCATTGAGGATTTCTTCCACATATCTTACGCTAGTTAAAGAGCCGTTTTCTATGATCACCAGCTCTGTGCGACTTTCAGAAGAAATTCCGGCCCACACAAGTACAGACCCACCACCGTAGGCTACTTTTTCTTCGATGCATGCTTGCTTGAATCTTTCCCCTGGTCTTCGATACACTCTGTGTCTTCCATCGTGCTTGTAGAGCATAAATTTTGATTCGTCGGAGAACATAACTTTTGACCAATCTTCAATACTCCAATTTACGTGGCTCTGGGCATATCTTAGTCTTGAAATACGATGCCCACGCTCCAGTTTAGGGCCGTTTGCAGGTCTAAGGGGTTTTAAGTTAGATTCAGCAAGCCGACGTCTTACTGTCCATGCACTTGGGTTACTTCCTCCGAGGCGTCGAAACTGATTTGTGAGTTCAGTTCCTGTGAGAAAGCGATTTCGAAGCATGGTGTTCACCAAGTATCGGTCTTCTCGTGCTGTGGTACACCTGGTTCTGCCCGTTCCTGGTCTGCGTAGGTTAGAACCAGTTTCTTCGTAACGTCGGAGAACTCTTTGTACTGTTGACAGCGACACACCGACAGTCCTGGCTGTATCGCGCTGACTCCGGCCGGTTTCCAGCATTGTAAGTATTCTGGTGCATTCTTCAGGCGTAAGCGACATAATTTCAGCTTGAATAATGAATATAGAGCACTATCAACATGGTTTATATACCCACATAAATGACAGATTACAAACAAAAGCAAAACCAAATGCTGTAATTTCGTAGTTCCATCTTCGAAAGTGGCCCTTTTTCAAATTTGATTTTTTTAAGATATAACTTTACAATAACTAAGAAGTTTTAATACCTTCATTTAAGGAGTATTACATTGTCTATTAAATACAATTTATTGCATTAACCTATCATTTTTAGTTTCCGAGATTTTTAACATTCTTTAAGTGACCCGGAATCATTGCTCTCGCGTGTAGTTACACATAAATAGTTTATTTAACGGGTTTAAAATTTAAACATAGGTAGCAACAATAAATTGGTATTGATTAAGTAGCAGATAATTCTTTCTTACATAGGTTTGCCAGCGAAGGCCAAGCTTGTATTATTTTAGCGTTTGTAATAAAAACAACGTGCAACGTCAGTTTAAAATTATAAATTGGAAAAATGTACTATATTACGCGGATCTTTGTCTAAAAGAAATCACTCTTTTAGCGATAAGATCGCCCATTGTACATTTATAATTTTTTTCTCCGTTTTTTTCTTTTTCCTTTGTTATTAGTTTATAAGGTGTACAACAAAGAGGTTTCATTCATTCATTAGGCGGTTCTTTTCAGGGTAGAAAATCCACCCCTAATTGCTTTATTTTAATGGCTATGGAAATGGTTATCTAACCATTCCTATGGCTGACGTTTTTGGGCATCGTAGTGTGGGTGCAAAGTGACGTAAAGGGCTGTCAAAATGTCAAATTAATAGCCGTTTTGAGGTTATATCCTTTGTTTCCAATGGAGAAAATCCACCATTTTGCCTTCAAAACAAATGACAGCCGACTTGACGAATGACTCTACATGACTAAACTTACAAAATTATCATGAAAGAAGGTGCGAAACAAGAAAATAAATTCTTTTGTCGCAACTGGTTGTGAAACGTAGAAACGTTACCATCTTGTCGTGAAAGAAGAAGTAAAACTCTTCTACCGCAACTAGTTGCGGGTAAAGAATGATATTTCCGTTTTCGCAACTAGTTACGAAAGTTAGTTGCGGAAACGGCCGGAAGGAATAATTCACTTGGCACTGGTAAAATTGTCTGTCGAAATGACGGACAGAGGCCATTTATAAGAAAAGAAAAAGAGAAAATGAGCTGGAGCCAATTTGTTGCAGTAGCACACATTACAATTTTGTGTTTTCTTTCTTTTTAATGGTTTTCTATGTGTAAAGTAACAGATAAACGTATGTCTATGATGTCGATTCTGTTGTTGCATTTTTCTAAACTAACCTAATTTGACAGCACTAAAAATGTTGCCGTCCCTTTCTCATAAACTGAAACTACAAAGGCAGCTATAATTCTAGCGCTGTCAAATGAACATAACGTATGTTAGCCAAAGAGCCAGTTAAAAAATCTAAATCGAATTCAGCGACTCACCAACTTCGTATAAACCGATGACTAAGGACATTCAGTGACACATCCATGCAAATACAATATCGAGTTTGGTACCTAAGTAACATAAAATTAAATATTCTCACGACTGTAACCCTCAAGCACTGTAGACATCTTGGAACTTTATGAATTACACAGCCTTTTTGAGTCTATCTTTACGAATAAATAAGATTTGTAACATGTTTTATGTTCTTAGATCTATAAATAATAAATCTTAGAGAGAGAGGTATGACCTCGCGTGTAGGAAGTAGATATTCGTAGGTAGATTTTAATTGTTATGGAAAAAGCACTTATCTCTAACAAATTAAACTTATTTTTTTTTAATTAACCTGTCTCGTCCCACTGCTGGGCAAAGGTCTCCCCCAGAGACTTCCAATACTCCCTATCCTGAGCCTCCTCCCACCATCTCCCTTTGAAGGCGTCTAGATCGTCCCGCCAACGCTTTCTTGGCCGACCCCGAAGTCGCCCGAAGAATTATACTTTTAAGTATGGGAATATCAAAATCGGACCAGCCATTCGGGAGGATTCGGTGAACCTATAAAAACATCTTAGATGTATAAACAGGAAAAATCAATACAAATTATCTAAAAAAAATATTTTGCCTTGTGTCAACTTAATTTTTAGCACATAGTTAGGGCCTGTTTTACCAGTTCTGAGTAACGCGATCCTTCAATAAAAATATATCCATCGTTGTTTTTGACAAGTTTAAAGTAGACGGAGTTATGAACTTTAAAAAACTAAAAGCTTACTTTAAGATTGAGGCATTAGAAATGGTTGTAGACTGCAACTATGCAAGTTATTGTAACAAAGTGTGATAGGTACGGTACTCCGTGATTACAGTTATAATTCTAAGTTTTGTAAGTTGCACCGTTTGTGTGCTATGCGCTCGATGGATCTCGCAGCTTTTCTTTGTGAAAATCCAAACACATTTCATTATCATAATAATTCATTCATAGTTACTTAGTTTTGTAATTTAAGTATTTTAGTTAGGTGGAGTTTTATTTTAATTTAATTTTAATTAGAATCTATGAAATGTTTTAATCCATGCACCTAAAATATGTACAAAAGGCTTAAAATAAACGATTTTTATTTATTTATTTATGGTAATAGAATTATCATTTTAAGCTATGTCCATCCATCAATGGTAGTTAATTTACAAACATCACTGAATCATTGGTATCATCCATATGTATTGAATTTCCATGTGTTACTTATCTAAATAAAAAAGTAGTACATTACTGCAGCGGCCAGCAAAAGAGGCATTGATGGACAAACGTGTAAATGTGGGCCGTGGCGAAGAAGGTTGTCAAAGCTCAAATTTCCAAGTATGTTTGAGAAAATTCATTTTTGAGCCAATCCAATCGATTATTTTTTATCTACTGAATTTTCCACTATAATGTGTAACACATTATAATGTGTTCTAATATGTACAGTCACATACATACGCGAATACATAGATTTCGTCTCGTGAGAAGATTTCCTGTGCATGGCACCACGAAATCTAAAATGTGTAGGAAATGTATAAGGAAATACATTATTGTCTCAGGCATTTATTTTCTTGTATCATGTGTGAAAGTTTAGAATTGACTACAGCATGCTGGTATTCGTTTGATGACTCTTACAGTGCCACCGAATAATGTGGTAATCGTATGGGTCATATTTACCTACCATTATGTGATTTTTAAGTGTTTCTTCATTATGGAATACTTTAGTTAGCAACATACAAGTGAGTTCAAGCAATATCTTGATTAGCCTGAATCTGGGTCAGTGGGTCACGTCCTGCGACCCGGCACGAAACCTATCCGAATGATTTGCACGCCACTGACACGAAATCTTTTTGCAATTTCATCTTGTGGTGTTAGAAAACACGAACAACGAAACATGTTTCGTGTAATAAAGTGAAATGGGACTCGTGCAACATTTTGGTAGATTTTCCACCAGCTCACGAAAAATATGTTTCATGTTTTGTTGACACAACTCAAGCTGAAAATTAAGTTTTCCACAATGCTTAGAAGAACAAGTAGCAAACTTACTGTGTTGTAAATTGTAGACCCAAGTTCTTATGGGACGAAGAGATTATCTTTCGAAGTTACATAGCATTTATAATTTGTTCCTGTAATTCAGCGTCATTATTCTGTTCGACAAAGGACTGAGGAGGCTTTTGTCCAACAGAAAAAGTCTGACGAGAAAAAATCGGTCACCCTACAGAGATTATGGAGGCATAATCTCTATATAGGACGACCGATTTTTTTCTTAAGACACTATCTAAAAATATCCCAGGCACTGCAGCGTTCCTTACATCATCGGTGCATGTCTAAAAAGTAGCTCCTGACGCTGTATAAATCATCTAGATTAGATGCAAAGGCCTGTTTATTAATTACTAGCTGCCGCCCGCGACTTCGTCCGCCTCCCGTTTGTCCTATATTTTTTTTCAGGATAAAAAGTAGCCTATGTGTCGAAATACGAGTATTCCAAGTTTCAGCCAAATCAGATCAAAACAAACATCTAAACTTTCACAGTTATAAATATTAGTGGGATGAAAAATAGATACATTTTTCCATTGGCATACCCATCAGATTGCAGTACTTACAGCGTTATTATTGCTAATAATGTGTCAAGGTCCATGCGGCATTCAATTGAGCTGGCAATGCCGTCGGCGGGAGGGTGCAACGGGAAATCCTTTCAAGTACTTTCAATGGCATGGGATGAATAGAGTGCTGAAAATACAGGTGCGAGTACAAAAGACATGTGATATACTTGGTGCTCGTCATTAAAATTAGGTATTCGGTACATAAATGATCCTTATTATGTTGAATATTTATTATATTATATAAAAAGTTATTTAAGGTTACAAGTTAGTAACTAATAACTATTATACGTTTACCTAAATAATAACCTAAACTAATATTTTTTCCCCGTTACTGAATTTACGAATTGAAATTAAAAGTCCATACACGGAAATGATTTTTGAGAAGATTGAGAAGTACGATTATGTGACTAAATCTAAATTCAATTCTTATTGATTTATTTTAAAATTTCACACAAATAGATAGTGCTAGGAGGACTTGATGCTAATAGCATTGTCTGCCAGTCTTACTGGGCGTGCAAAATTCTTTAAATCTCTTCTTAATTTTTTATTGCACACAAAACAGAACAAAATACAGTACAAAATACAATTCGGAAATAGATGACATGTACAAAGGAGTTTTCTTCCATGAAAGCTTTGAGGCTAGAGAGGTGACTATTCAATTTTATTTTCTGCGCGTACTAAGTCCCAGTCTGGTCTGTAGTGATGGTTAAATACCTATCTACATTACCACGATAGCCGGCTTCAGATATCTCGATCCAAGTTAGATGAAGCGTATAAGGTATCAAAGATGCGTCTGATTGCACACGGAACTAATTGATGACAGTACTCGATTGATTGTCTCTATGGCTTATAGGAGAGTATCCACTAAAACCTGGCAACCGCAGGTTATTTGAGACAGAGTAGGTACCTACTAAAACGGCAATATACAATTAATTGTTGAACAATAATTCCGAGTGCGGCTCCAAACACAGATAACTCTTTATTGATTATTTACTAAACACACTGGGAGTTCCAGACACATAACCTTAGATATACAACGTGTAACATATTGTCCCTATAAGCCGAAAAGGGGCTTATTCAGACCAAACACGTAAATAGATTGGCATGTGCAAAGGTTGAATACATGTTTCAATTTTTCATTTTTTTTGTCTATTAAATTTGCCACCACTTTTAGTGTTTATTTACTTTGCGTATGTATCCAGCCTGTTAGTACACATGCTCACGCACCCTCCTATCACATCGCACCCACACATAGACACTTTAGCACGTGTGCAATGCTATTTTTAAGGAATTGAATTAATGAAAAACTTAAAAAATATTAAAACTTAAGAAATATTAAAAGTCGTAGAACGAATGTTGTTCACCATGGCGTGTAGAATACACCCCCCCCCCCTTCGGATTTATAGGGACATTATGTTACACCCTGTATAACATTACTTTTTAATTCATAAAACATTTAAAACTTTATTGAATCATCATTTATGTTTGACGCTGACAGTACTAACGTGAAATTTAAACATGCCTCTGACTGAAAGAAATATTTACACAGAACGTACTTCAATGTGTGTCGTTGAACTCTTTTCTTCGTAACTTTGAATCATGCCAGCAGCTTTTTCGTTGAGAGCTTATTTTTGCTCAAGTCTCTAGAACATTTTTATACATTTCAATGAAAATCTCTACTCAATTCTATGCTTGAGTTGCGCTGGAGTTTTTTTTAGCATACCAGCCTATGGCCTACTCGTACTACTATCATTTATACGAGTAGGTAAGTTTTAAAATTTAGGAAAATAGACTTAGCCTTCCGGCTTCATCATCAGATAATGACGTTGATGGCAGTCCGTTGGGATTGTTTTAGTGACCGTAAACACCACTATAAAGTCACAGGAAATCAAAATACGCAATTGCATTTACGTGATGGCATATTTTTTTAGTTATTTGATTCTAAAACCAAACTACTAAATCGATTTTTACGATCAACCAATCAGAAAGTATCATTCGAACAAAAAAAAAATCAAATCGGTTTATAAATGGCTTATTCCAGAAATCTCCTTAGCGAGCCCTGTGACTGCCGGCAGGGGATCTTTGGAAAAGAAGTCCAGAAATCCCCTGATGGGTAGAACCTCTTTTAACAAACATTAAAAAAAAAATACAACCGAACTGAAAATCTTTTCCTCTTTTGAAGTTAGTTAAAAACAATACTGAAGTCTGCAGTACCGAGTCCAGCATTTTGAGGCGATTTGCATCAAATTACGAATCCGCTGTTGTTTCGATTCATCATATCACCTATGTATGTATGTTACTTAGTATGTGTAAATTCCGATAGTATGTAAACAATACCACTCATTCGGTTCGAATTCCACGGGGAATGTAAACAAAACGTTATATTCACAATGCTATACCTATACCTATAATGCTATACATATATATATAGTAACATGTACCTGACCTAAATAATGAGTAGACAACAGAGAGAAAGAGAGAGAGTTTACTATTCTCTACACAGAACCTCATAGAACTATTGGTTCTATGAGGTTTATAGCATGGTATGGACACGTAATGAGGAGGGATGAAAATCATGTTACAATAAAAAGCTATGAATATGAGTGTGAATGGGTATGCAAGTAGAGGAAGACCGAAGAAGAAGTGGTTGGATTGTTTGAAAGATGACATGAATATGAGAGGAGTAGATTCAGAGTTTTTTTTTTAATAAATATTCACGGACATTTCACACGACGCCTCTAGTCCCAAACTAAGCAAAGCTTGTAATATGGTAACTAGATGCTGATAGAATACTTATATATTTACTTGTTGACGAATGATAGGAGGGAGTGGAAGAAGAAGACATGTTGTGCCGACCCCACCTAGCGTGGGATAAGGGCAGGGGAATGATGAGAACCTTATAGAACTAATTTAAACAGAGCCCCAAAGTCTTGATATTCTTTCTCGAAAATCGAGTACCTACTTATCGATCGCGCATTTTTTGTACGGAAAAAAGTAGGTTTCAACAGGATAAGTTGACTAAGAGCGCTTATTTTAAATGTATTATCACACAGCGGTCACATTACTCGATTATATACATCCCTACAAACATAATTTTAATCCCTACTAAACCTAAATCTTCTAACCTACATAGCATGTATATGTATAGAAAGAAAGAAAGAAAAAGCTTTATTCGACAACACACCAAAACGTAACATAAACAAAAAACAAAAGTACATAAAACTATATGTTGCCAAAAGGTTGACAGCTCAGCATTATTGTTGAAATGCAATTCAACGCTGATTTTCAGCTGAACCCGATCGAGTGACGGCTAACCTACGCCAGATCAAAGCACCAACAATGTACTACATCTTGGCTTCGTCCGAAAACGTACACTAGCCAAGATGCTATTTACCATGCCCACTGCTGGGGCACTCGTACCGTGCGTCACTTCATTTCATACAAAAACGTTCCATTTTCGATTCTAAAACTATTCGAAAACCAAACCATATATACCTGAGACCCGTCACTCTGAAATACTTTGAACGGCCCTTCACCGCCTTTTCATAGTGCATTTTATATTTCAGGTGTAAAAACGAAGAATTCAAAATAAAAAAGAATGGTTATTTTTATGAAAGACTAGCAGTGACTTCGTCCACGAAAAAAACAAAAATATATAACAAAAAAAACGGGAAAAGTAGCCTATGTGTTAATCCAGGTTACGAACTATAATTTATTCCAAGTTTCATCCAAATCGGATATAGTAGTTACAGTGTGATTGAAATACAAACATCCAAACATCTAAACTTTGACATTTATAATAGTAGTGCGATAGTAGGTATAGAATGGTCAAGACTTGTAAAATTATTTTAAGGTTCATCCCATTTAAAAAAGTAATCCGCTACGGCAAAATAGAACTCTAAAAGCAACGCCATTCCAATCAGTTCATATACAAGACAAGTAAATAAAAGATCTAAACGAGTACAGTATACAAACGTATATATATATGAAATAGATACGTCCTTCAAGTACATAAGCTTGAATGACGTCACCACCAGACCCAACGCGACTGCGCGGCAATAAACGATGGATCTACTGAGATTGAAGTCATTTGCGGTTAACCTCTAAAAAATCTAAAAACCCGTCAATCAGAAAAACAAAATACAGGTTAAATATCATAATTTCTTCAATAATTATAATTCTAACCCCCTTGAAATCATAACTTTTGGTAGAGCTTTTGATAAAAAAAAAATCCTATGATAAGGTTTTAGGTTTATTGCAGAAATTAACTGCGAGTTCCCCCTGCTAAGGGGATATCTGTACTTTTTGTCCTACAGTATTGCACATTAGATAAATCAATATTTTTTTATTATGTAAAACAATGCTGTTTTAATTTATCTCCCGTAAAAATAATTTAAAACCGTATTTTTCATATTAACCCTTAAATCAAGAAGTGGTAGATGGCAATCTTACATCCCCCATTAACGGGATGCTGCGTTGTATTAAGTACCTACCTGAGATGTTTCATACAAATATCTGAATGTTGCTATATCAATGTAGTCTACCTACTAATATCAAAAAATAGCTAAACGAGATAAAAGATAAGAAGCATATTTTATCTAAACCGGTAAATAACTTGCAAGATATTGTTAATATCTAATATCTGATTAAGTTTCAGAAATATGTGAAAATATAAAAAATTCACTGCTCTTATACCTACAAAACGGTGAAAAAAAACAGCGTAATTAACAATTAGTAACATTAAAAAAATCGATTATTAAGTAGGGCGGACGCCATCTGCTTTATCTGTGACTTTTAATAAAACATAATACGGACGCGGCCCCATAAACCTTAGACATCCCTATGTACCTAAATACCTATTTAGGTACATTTACTTCAAAGTCAAAATTTCTTTATTCCATAAAATTACAAGGATCATTTTAAATATCTTTTAAATCCTACATTATATTCCTACAATGTGACTGAACAAGGTACTCAACCTACCTACCTATTTGAAATGTACATATTGTAGGTAGGTACGTGTTATTTAAGGTAAAAATTGATTTACATATCTAGTTTTCTGTTCTCCCATATTTCGATATTATTATCATCCAAAGGCATCATTACCTTTTCACACAAATAAGTAGCGCTAGGAGGACTTAATGCTAAGAGCATTGTCTACCAGTCTTCCTGGGCGTGCAAAAAGATGCTATGGCGTGTTTTTATCGATGACTAGCAGTTACCCGCGACTTCGTACGCGTCTACAGTTTCCGTGTACATTATATTATCTGTGCGTGTACCGAGCGGATACTTCTTTGAGAAACTTGACATTACACCTCATTACACCGAACTCGTACCTACTGGAATGTCAAACGCTAGTCGTTAGACCAAAGAGGTAGTACTACGCCCTGTCAAACTGACGTGACATGACATGACAATGAAATCCTTTTGCCAATTGGCGCTGCTAATTCTTTTCGTTCATTTTATCCTGTAGACCCTGTTAATTATTCGGGATAAAAAGTAGCCTATATGTTAATCCAGGTTACGAACTACATATATGCCAAGTTTCATCCAAGTTGGTTCAGTAGTTGTGACGTGATTGAAACACAAACATCCAAACATCTAAACTTTCGCATTTATAATATTATAGTAGGATTCTCAGTAAGTAGATCCATTGCACAGATCCATTATGGAACTTATAGGTACTTAGACTTACCTACCTACTAAACTGAAAATAACAAAAAGTTGTAAAAATTTATGCATAACCTATACAACCCTATACTGTAGAATAACCACAAAATGTAAGCATAAGTAAATAGCGAGGGCTTACGGCGCATATAGAATAGAATTATATTAGCGTTGATCGACCGCTGCGCCACAGAATAGTACGTAGTACGACGCGCTCTGCAGTACGCATGCGCGCCAGTGACGCGTCTCGCGCTGACGTACTCGGTGCGTACCGGCGCGCGCCGCTCTGTTCCAACATCACAACCACACAACTTTACAAGCTGATCACAAATTACATTTTGCTACGTAAGAAGTAACCTGCGATCGTCCACCTGTTTTATAGAAAGAACGTCAGCTTGAAGAGAAGAAACAATGAAGATATTTTCGGCAGTTTTGTGAGGTTATCTGTGAATGAACCACTCTGACTGAACTAGCGTTAGTTCACCGTTCGTCCGTTCGCGCATTACGGCGCCACAAGCGCACAACTTCACAAGGTGACACCGTTACATTCGTCAAGAAACAATCACTGTAAATACTGTGTTAAAAAAAAAGAAATTACTGTTTATATAGTTTGGTGACAAATAATTTTGTAAACCAAAAAAATTGTTTACTTACTTATAAGCTTGAGCTTATTTTAGACGAATTCTACTTGTGGATGATCGACCGATTTGGGTGAAATAACAAAATGGCGAATAAGGAGACGGAGAAGGTGCAGAAGATGGCGGGAAAAATAGAAATATTACGCGATATATATACAGCGAAAGATATGCTTTTCGGACCATTCAGCTATGAACGTACTGCGCAAATGAAATCGAAAATATGGACCGATATTCTAAATAAGGCGAAGTCACTCGGCTTAGTAGCATCTTGCAGGAGCCATAAGTACATGCGGAACATATACTGGCAGAATATAAAACGACATTCGTTGTACAAGAGAAAAAACGCACAAAAGCTCGGGAAAGAGTTCCTCAGCACTCCCATCGACGAGCTGGTATACCAAATCGTTGATAACACATCTACTCTCCATCAGCAATACCAGTCAGATCATGAACCGAATATACTATCACCACAAAAAAAACCCGTTTCACTCAAGCAAGCTATGTTAACACCGAAACCCGATCTCGACTTCGAATTGATAAACGAAGCTGAAAACGGAGATAATGAAGACTTTGTTATAGAAAAAGTAGATTACTTAGCTGATGAATATTCCTACGAGCAATCTCAACAGATACCCTCAGACGGTGATCCAACTCAGCCGAATTATGAAGTCTTGTCTGATGCACCACCCTTTGCAGCTAACGGTCACAAAAATTCATTCGAATATAAGAGGGTGAAGAAGGTTGTGAAAGAGGTAAATCTATCGAAGAGAAAAGCACAGCTGGAAATTGATTTTCTGGAGCTGAAGAAGTACAAAACTCAACTGGAAGTTCTAGACCTGGAAACAAAACTTGGGATGAAGCCGTCCAGGTTTACAAGCGAACTGGCTAAACGACAGAAGAAGACTAACCAGGTCCTTGTAAATGATGATAGCGAAGACTCTGATTTTACTGTCGATTAACTTTTAATGATTAGTATTATGTATAATTTTCACTAAAACCAGGATATTAACTGTAATATGTTAGTTTTATTGTAAATATGCCGTTTCTAGTGAAAATTATTTTCTCATCGTAACTGTCAGTAGTTAAAATTTAAATAAAAGTTTGGTATTAAATTCTCCTACTTTGTTTTATTTTAGCTATAGGCTTATGCAGAAATTGTAGATAATGTTCATGTGCAGTAAAAGAATTACAAATTACAAGCATATTCCACTAGGATGAAACTTGGTGAATCATATACATATGTGATAGGGGGAAGCTCTAGTTCGTGACTTGGATTAGTAATTTTTAATTTAAAATGTTCATTTTCATGGTCTGAATCACCCTATTCAGGCTTAGCATACTAGTTACAGCAAACTCTGTATGCTATTGTACTATTTATCCCGCTGCCGGGGATCGAACCCGCACCCCTTGCGTGTCACCCGGTCAGCCGCCACGGAGGTCGTCAGTAAACGTAGCCTCTTTACACGTTCAAAACTGATTGCACAATTTAAATACAAAGTCATAAAATGTGATTACAATCTTACAAACAAAACATTTTTATTTTGAACTCTAACTCAATGAAAATAAGAGTTACTGTATTGCGTTATCTGAAAAAAAAACATTGTAAAACTTTTTATTTAATGGAGTTAACGTAAAATATGTTAAATAGACGATGCAATATTGTTCGGCTTCGAATCGATCATTGACCTTCGTAGCCCGTAGCACTTCGTAGCCGCTTCGGTGCTACGAACATTTATCAACATTCTTTTTTATTTACATTTATTGTTGTTTCGTACATTTTTTATAATTATTAACATTTAATACATATGGTTAAATTATTTCAAAGCTCAAACATTTGCTTATTTAAAAAAAATGTGTGTTCAATATTCTCAAAAATCGATATATTTTACAATACTTAGATATTTATTACATAAAATATGAAAAATAGACTGGTTCATTTAATTATTTGCAATCAAAAATATAATTTCATTTTTCAACACATCGTCATTATCATCGTTAGACTATGAAATACATACACATGTATTTTCATACACCTTGTATATAACCTAGGCATGTGTGTCATACACAGATATAAACCAAATCTCACGGAAGAATACTAAATTACAATGTAATCAAACCTATCTCAAAATTGCAAGACATAAAATAAATAATACATACCTATTTATTTTATGGACATTTCACACGACGCCCTCTAGTCCCAAACTAAGCAAAGGTTGTAATATGGGAACTAGATCGATAGATAACTCTTTATTGTACTCCACAGAAATATCACAGGAAACACATAACTTAAAAATTGGCATCACAATGGGTCCTTATTTGTATGAAATACTTGTATTAGGAAATTCCGCTCTTCTCTAAACCAAGATACGTTTTATTTTATAGGCAGTTTATGTAGTTAACTATTTTGTCGCACATAGTTTTATATTTCCGAAGTGCCAGGGCTCCAGCGCTTCTGCCAATACGGTAGGCTCTTATTTTCAGTCATCGAGCCCATTTTAAACTCATTATTTGAACATCCAGAAGTTAGAGAAAATCCGAGTACCTACCAGACGAGTGTGATGTAAGCAAACGGCAGAACCCGTCCTGCGTTTTAATTCGTTGATTTGCGCAGATTCTCAATTTTTGTATGGAGAAAATTAGTTTTCGTTTGACATGCCAGGCAAAAACTATTTTTCTCTATACAACAATTTAGATTTTTGCAAGTAAACAAAATAAATACTTAGCAGAGTTCGGTCTCCGATGTATTTTTATCCAACCTGTAATCGTATTAAACTCCATCCCCGTGCAAATTGCCTACCACTTGCCGGAAAAACGATTTAATCTGTTTATAAAAAACAAAGGGCTCATAAATAGTAGTATAAATAAATAAATATTCATGGACTTTACACACAACGCCCTCTAGTCCCAAACTAAGCAAAGCTTATAATATGGGAACTAGATGGCTGATAGAATACTTAAATATTTTTTTTAAATACATACTTATAATACATAGTAACACCCAGACATAGAACAAACATCTATGTTTTCCATGCACAAATGTTTGTTCTCAGTGGGGATCGAACCCACGACCCACAGCACGGAAGGCAGAGCCATTACCGACTGAGCTGTGACGCCTGTCAAATCAATTTCAAGTCAGTAGGTAAATATTATGTGAGACCGTAGGCTGTTTTATAAATTAGAAATAAAAAAAAACAGACTATAGGCTTAGGCTCAAAAGCTTAAAAAAACTCCACAACTTTTTATAGCTAGATATATATTTGATACTTACCTACAACCTTTAGATAGAACACCAGTCTTTATCGGAGAATGAAATCTAAATATGAAATAATAGATTCATACTTCTACTGTACTTAATCCGCAAGCACAGTAAAATCCCCTCAAATTATATCGCCATAGCAAAGAAAACATATGGAATTGGACCAAACCCAAACCTCAAACGTGACGTCATACCACGTTGCATCAAAACTTCACATTGCTGCCATCATAGCTTGAGGTTACAATAGATGGCGCTGCAGTGCCCGACCTCTGGCGTTTCCCGGAAACGGCTGGGACGCCATCTTGTTGACGCGACGCGTGCGCATGTACCTGACTGAGCGATAGGGTGACCAGCTAGTTACGCACGCGGTTTGAAGAAGGCTTAGTAAAATTAGATTCTTTCAATGCATTGTTTTATAATTTTTTTAAATACTCAAAATATTTTTGTTTTTTTTTTTATTTTAAACCTAGTCATTTTACTTAGGTAAGTACTTAAGTAAGTATAAAGAAAGAAAATGCATTTGTTTAAATCGCACAATAACAGGTCACATGACCCAACAAACTGTTATATTATACTTTTAACTAAGTAGGTAGATATCCGAATGCTTCCAATGCTATAGCGAACCTATGATTGCAAGTATTGCAACAGAGCTTTATTGCTGACTGATTATTGACTGATAGATAGCAATTGATTGCTGTTAAACTGACTAATCCTCGTTTCGTAATGGCTCTACTAAGACCAGGAATAGTTACTCATTGGCATAAACATGATATGAACTTATGGTAACACCAATCGGATCGACACGTGGTATAGTACCTACCTACTATTTACGTAACGCTGTAGTCAATTAGCTGATAGTGTTGCCGGCATACATAGATTTCTGATTTACCTTACCTTCTGTATGTATGTATTTATAACTAAGCCTAAAAAGTTAAAAAGACTCCTACAGGGTAGGCAACGCACCGACGATGCCTCTGGTGTTACGGATGTTAATAAGCGACGGTAACCGCTTACCATCAGGTCCGTAAGCCTGTTTGCCTAACCATATAAAAAAAGCCTTTGCTCAATTTTGAATCGAGATTAGAGCATCTATTTGAGTTATAATATTCGGTATACTTACAGGACAACTTTGAAAAAGCTTGGTCCAAAGTTATATCCATGTAAAAACAATGTAGGTACGTATTGAGTTATACTTTCAAGGGATAATTCGAACTGACCAATCTTTTTAATTTTAAAGCATTTAAAATGATAAAAATTGGAGCTACCATAATACTCATAATATAAACTGTTTTAACTGCCGATTCTAAAAAATATCAAACAAATTCGAGCACGCAGTTTGAACTCTGAAGGGGAGAGCATAATAAAAAGATTACCTGTACTCGAACAATACCGGCAGATGTACAGGCCTGCTATTTTACCTGTCTTCTGGTTCCTGGCTTGTAGAATATCACACAGTATCGTGGGCCATTCGTTATTTACAAATATATTTTTTGCCTCTTGACTAGGAATTTTCTACTTCTACAAACGATCAATAAAAAATTTGTAAGTATTTTGGATAAAAAATAAATAAAACTCATATACTTAAGTAGTTTAAAATAAAAAAGTATAGTAGAACTAGAATAAAGTAGGTGCTTCGAATCGGCTTATAAAAACGATGAGTTTTCACGCTAAAGTCTATAAAAGATATTTGAGAAACAGATTTATACATTCCTATTTGCAATAAAAACATGTTCATTCAAAATGTTATTGTGTGTTTAAACTTAAATTTAAACTTTAAAAAACTGTTTAAATATCATCTCAATAACCATCGAACAGCCACATACGAAATTATAATTAAATAAAACCAAAATAATACTAATTCATAATATCATTGACGAAGTTCACGGAAGGCATTACTATTTCTCGGTAAGGTATATAATTAAGTATATTGATAATAATAACTTTAACTACTTACTATTGTTTCGTTTTGTTACATCATCAGCCAGGTCATAGAGTTAAAAAAATGTGGACATCATTTTAACAACTTTAGCATTACCCAAATAATTCAAACTGAATTAAGGGATAGTTAATTACTCATACTATTAGTAGTTACTAGCGTCTGGTTTTATCTTATCAAGTTGTAAACATTGTAGATTTCACTAATATTATTAAAAATGAAAATCAAATATTTTGGTTTCCCTCTAAGGGTGCTATGCTGGTCTAGTAAGTTTTTGCAATCTTGGGCTTTTTTCTCGCCAGCCCCCAACTTAAATTATTTTTAGGTCTGGTTTGATGCCATTGAACCTGTAAGTTTAGGTCTACTCCGGGATCTTTGTTCACTTGTCATAAATTAACACCATTATCCACCATTCATTTACTCGAAAATGAGTCCTCGGTGCTGAAAATCAAAACAGGTTTCTGAAAAACAAAGAAGCAGGTATTTTATAAAGAGCCTCTCAAGTCTCAGATCCAGTGGGCCGTCAACCTTTTTAATATCCTCCCAGGTAAAATGACAAACCGGTTCGAGAACGAAAATTACTGTGCGACTCGAATAATATAGTGATAGAGCGTGCCTGGCTATGTACAGATACCAACTAAGATTTACCTTCAATTCAACGGCTACCAAGTCTTACAAGTGTTATAGCGAAAATCTCTTTTCTTAGAGATTTTCACTACTTAGCTTATAGATAAACCATAGTGAAAAGAAACCAAGCCCCCTAAGTGATAGAAACTAAACAAAAAAAAAACAGTCGGCTTTATACGATTCTCGGAATAATACGACTTGTTATTATAAGTTTGAGAAGACGTAGTGTGATTAGATGTATGAAAGGGCTGAAAGTCGACATTTAGCGAGTCAACCTTCTTTTTGGGGCACTAAAAAAAGGAAAGGTAATAGCTATTATAATGCTTAAAAGTAGATATCCAGCCACTGACAATATATACTTCTAAGTTAATGAAATATATTTTGTATTGGTTAAGATTTCCACAGGGTAGGTAACGACTATGCTTCTAGTGTTGCGGATGTCAATAAGCAATGAAAACCGCTTACCATCTGGTCGGCCGTAACCCTATTTGCATAACTATAGCATACAATAAATAAAACTAACATTTAGGCTTTGAGTAATGAACATCATTTTCGTTATTCTAAGGCTATAAGTTGGTGTTTGAAAAGTTCACGCTAAGCTTCATCTTTGAAAGGAATTGAGTATCTCCATTGGTTTCCCTGAAAGGCAATAAAAAATATGATCAGAAATAGTGAAAAACTAGATGTTTCCACCAACTCCGAATAACGCAATCCGTCAGATAGAATACTATCCGTCTTTAACTACTTTAGACTTGTCAAAAACAAGGAGGGAAATATTTTAATCTAAAGAATAAGGCTATTCGGAGTCTATCGAACCCGGCCTTAGACTTTTTATTATTTTTATTATATTTTTTATCTAAAAATGGCATGCTAAGTTAATATTCAGTAACGATTGGGTTGTTAAACAATCCTATTAAAAATGGTTACAAAAATATCCAAAATAAGATATGTTTATTTGCCAGAATATATGTTACAGTTTTGGTCTTAAATTTAAAAATAGTGCATTATATCCTACCTTAATAACAGGCATGCAAATGTTTAGGATTTGATTTTGTTGGTAGTTTTGTTGGTAGGTAGAAATTTAAAAACATCAACATTAACATGGATTACGAAATATCTTGAATTTAGATATAGCTGTCGCAAAATACAGAAACTTGATATTAACTCGTCTGTAGTGTTCCGTAACCAAACACAAACAACGAAGTACGGTTCGATTCATTTGCAATTCAAATTATAATTTCAAGGTGCAATAAAGAAACATATTATTTAAATAAAAACTGCATAAGTCAATGTGTTTTGAGTGATTGTTGCGAAGAGGAAAACCGAAAATACTATATTTTCATGGCTTACAGCCATTTCGGATTATAACTTTTCTAAAAGTGTTCTTGTTTACAATTAAATTATATTATTTAGAAGACAAACAAGCTTGGGACGAGCATACTCCAACTTATTCAATAAAAAAATGTAATAATGATTATTTTTAGATTTTTTACCTAATCATACAAAACTTTATGACGATTCAAAGTGATTCTGTGAAAAATTGAATAAAAGCCGTCTTTGACTTTGCCTATTGACGAGTGGTGGTTTTTGAGTTAGTCAACGGGTCGCCGCCGTCGACGAGCTTAGCTAACTAAATCTAAACTCTATTTCTCTTGTCCACAGAGTGAAAAATGGCTTGCGTACGAGCACCTGAAGGAGGAAATAATGGAGAAGATGCGAAAGCTCGAAGAGGAGAGACACACGGTGGACCTCTGGAGCAGCGGCGGCCAGGAGTGGGGGAAGAAGAGGAGAAAACGACAGGTTCGTCCTCTTGTACCCATTCTTCTACTTATATTTTTAGAATAGACTTCGTTTCGCGGTAAGGGTGCAAGTCTTCTCGAGTGCAGGAATAGTTTTGTGCGAGCACTTTGTGTTTGAAAGCATAGGTACAGTACGGACAACGGATCTTTATCCCTCTGAAGTTAGGTGCAACAAACGATTGCGCATGTACTTTTGTGCGGAAAAATTCGCTTACCCCCGATTCGACCAACAATGAGTTCTGCGCAGACTTCAGACTTCAGGACAAAGGTCTGTTGTCACTACTAATACCTGTATGGAGTTTCTGAAATGAATCCTAAAGGTTGTTTCGGAACTTACAATGTTTTTTAAACTTTTAATTAAAAAAAATATTTAAATTAGGCATGTAGGTACAGAATGTTTATATAATCCGACCTTGTACATGAATATTATATTAGAAACATTAGGAATTGTTTGTTTTAATTCTATGGTAAATTATTGATGTAATGTAGGAAGTAGGTATTTTGTTTCTGCCTACACACGAGACAGGCTTCTTTAAAATGGCGTCAGCGTAAACGAAAAAATTAAGCTTTTCAATGAAAATCTCTCAAAACATCTGTGCTGGATTTTCGATACACATGTGAGCATTATACGTATCAGTATATGAGGCTACATGGGAGGATGGAGTTATGTGAACCATTCAAACTGCAAAAAACTTAATCAGATTCTTATTGTCATAAATGATATATTTTGCAACGTAATACACCTTACTCATAACATTAAATTCGAATAGGTTTTTATGCTATTTTAGCCTATTTTAGGATTTTAGATAGACTATCTGAAACATGAAAATAGTCTGAAAAATAAGGGAAGATTATGGGTTCCCATTCATAACTTTTGGGAAGTTATAAAAGTCTTTGTTATTTCAAATTGTCTACAGGTTACAGTACAACCTCCCTACGTTGTGTACATGCTGCCTGACTCGGACATCATGGAGGACTGGAGACTGGTTAGAAAGCTGCTGGAGAGGGAATGAGGTGACTCCTAATTTGTAATTGTGTTGTTCCTTGAAATGTTAACAAATAAATTACGGCCTTTCAGTTTTAGGATATTGTTCTTTGAAATGTTAACATGGAAATTACTTGCAGCCTTTTAGTTTCAGCATATCGTTCCTTGAAATGTTAGTAAAGTAGTTTTCAGCATTTCAGTGTTAGGACGTCCACTGTACATAGACCTTCACTTCAGAGTGAATGAATCCTACTTGGATTCATTCGCTCAGCAATTCTTTACGTAATTTTTTTATCTAAATTCCTGAATAATGAGCATACAGTTTGAATAGACTGTTTACGAGTTTTTAAATGTATGTTATGGTTATTTCTAACGGCTGTTTAGATTTCAATGTAATTTAGGTGTATTTAGAGGTATAATAAATTGATATACGAACGAGTAGATAATGTAACTTGAGGGTTAACGATAAGGGAAAATATCAAAAAAATTGTTAGGTATTGATTTCTTTGTTTGCATTTCAGTTTTGGAATTTATAAATCGTCTAGGCTATCTAGGTAATTAGGTGGTTTAGAGTTTATATCAATTAATAGAAAATATATTTTACTAATAAATATTGTGATAATCTTGATTTAAATTAAATCAACTTTGTCACTATTCAGGGTTATTTTATTTTAGTTTTTAATCAAAAGTGAAAGCAACATATTTCATACTTAGTTTTACTTTTTTTTTCACATTAAAAAAACGTAAAATACATTTTTCTGTATAGTTTTCATTAGATGACTTTTTACGCCTTCGGAAAACTCTACTATGGTTGAATGAAAGTTTTCTCACAACAAAACTTTTATCTAATTCTAATCAAAATTTCGTCCAACTCGGTAAAGCTGTTTTGTGATTTAGGCTCGTATGCTTAAGAATAGAGAGTCAAACGTAGAGTTTTTTTACAGTTTTTATTGAGATGTTTAAAAAAATCTATAAGTGTTTACGATCGACGATAAAAAGCATCGATTTGAGCAGAGATTCTCATACAAAATTATCAGCTTGAGTCTGGATCAGCAGCCTTACTTTGGAATCAAATAAAAACTCAAATACAATGTAGATCAGAATCCAATATCGATGAATTTTCGTACTCTTGAAGAAAAGTTTGATAGCATTTCCACGCAAACCTAGCACAATACACGTAGATGCTACCAAAACAGCGTCACGAGTACAAATATTTATTTGATCTGACAATGCAATGCCAATGGCAGCTAGTTCATTCAATACCCACACAATGTTGAAATTAATTTGGAGCTAGGTTTGCATTCAAGAGTATGAAACGCCACAAATTCAATACCGATTGATCGGAATCAACATCCAGAGTTAGGCTGCAGTGCTTTGTGCCAACTTGTATCATGCAAGTGTCACAAACAAACATCCCTCCGGCCAAAGATTTCTCAATATTGGCAATATTATTACGATTACAACAAAATACTTTGTCCTGCATTTATGTGACATATTGTTTTACAAACCACGTATTGTGTAGAAGGAAAACTGTATGCGTGACGCTACATAGGAAGTTCGAATTCAATTTATGCATATTTCCTTGTGGCTTTTAGGATTAATTCCTAACCGATCAACTAAGTCGCATCTGATGCCCGAGGTGCCAATTCTACTAATAAACTCGTCGGCTGAAACGCGAATGAACCGTAGTTCTCTCATCTGTTTGTAGGTTTTTTTTTAAACTGTTAAGGTAGGCAAACAAGCATACGGCTCGCCTGATGGAAAGCGGTTACCGTAGCCTGCACGCCTGGAATACTGAAGTATCACATACGCGCGGCCAACCCCTTCGATTCGATTTCCGTATGTTCTAAACATATCGCATTGTTTTAACTTGAACTCAACTCTGCTATTAGTTTTACGTTTATAATTAAGTATTCATTATTTATTGTGGTATTTTCAGATGTTTACCGGTAGTTATTTAAGTTTAGCTGTATAACCTAAATTTTAACAATGTTTTTATTTAATAATTTCGAATATTGCATAGGTATTTTAATATGAATAGTCGTTCATATCAAAATGCCATTTTTTTTACATCTACAAGTTCTACAACCGATTACTTAAAGTTAAATTATGCAAACATTATGTATGAACCTTTGACAGTGCTTGTAGCCAATAATAATGTGTAATAATGATGTAAATAAATATATAAAAAAATAAATAATGTCTGTAAAGATTGATAGATAAAATTTTGCATTTGTGAAATAAAAATGCGAGAAATTCATGTTTGTTTCATTTTAATTTTACAGTTTAATAACTCCAAAAATAGTAGGTTATTAAGTACATGAAAAAGCATCATCATCAAGCTGTTTTAGGAACTCACTGCTGGACTTTAGGCCTCTCAAATACAGTTATTTTATTAGTGAACGAGTTTTCAAGTGTTTTGGTGAATCCTAATTATGTAAGTAGGTATATAAATTCGTACTTAACACACAGGTGTGTAACGTACATAAGCAGGTACAGTACGCACAACGGATCTTTATCCCTCTGAAGTTAAGTGCAACAAACAATTGCGCATGTAATATGTACTATATGTCTTCAAGGGGACAAATATCTGTTACTAGCAGTTACCCGCGACTTCATACGCGTCTACAGTTTCCGTGTACATTATATTATCTGTGCCTGTACCGAGCGGATACTTCTTTGAGAAACTTGACATTACACCTCATTACACCGAACTCATACTGGAATGTCAAACGCTAGTTGTTAGACCAAAGAGGTAGTACTACGCCCTGTCAAACTGACGTGACATGACATGACAATGAAATCTTCTTGCCAATTGGCGCTGCTAATCCCGTTCTTTCTTTTATCCTGTAGATCCTGTTAATTATTCGGGATAAAAAGTAGCCTATGTGTCAATCCAGGTTACGAACTATATATAAGTATGCCAAGATTCATCCAAGTTGGTTCAGTAGTTTAGAGTGATTGAAACACAAACATCCAAACATCTAAACATCCAAACATCTAAACTTTCACATTTATAATATTAGTAGGATTACTAATACATACTTAATTAGCAATGATCTTCTATACATATAAAAAATCTTTGTTAATTAGTATCTTCAATATAAGTCAGACAGGCGTCACAGCTCAGTCGGTACTGGATCTGCCTTCCGTGCTGTGGGTCGTGGGTTCGATCCCCACCAAGAACAAACATTTGTGTGTGGCAAAACATAGATGTTTGTTCTATGTCTGGGTGTTACTATGTATTATAAGTATGTATTTACAAAAAAAAAAGTATATAAGTATTCTATCAGCATCTAGTTCCCATATTACAAGCTTTGCTTAGTTTGGGACTAGAGGGCGTCGTGTGAAATGTCCATGAATATTTATTTTATTTTATTTATTTAAGTAAGTAGTCACTGAGAGAATAGTGATTAGTGAGCTTTTCCTATCACAAACTTTTAATTTATACTTTTGAATATGGCGTCGGAAATTGCATCCTTTATCTTCATTGACAGTTTATTAAATAAGTCTCCCATCATGTAGTGTAGACTCATTGTTTAGGCTTGGTTAGCCTGTGGGGAGGATTTTTCAATATATTTTCCATAAGTTTTCAGGAAGAACAAGAGATCTTTCCTTCCTCAATTCCCGGGTCTTTCAGAATCACTCATTCCATTCGCCCGGGGTCAGTATATTCAGTACTAGCTTCCGCCCGCAACTTCGTCCGCATCCCGTTTGTACCTGTTGATTATCCGGGATAAAAAGTAGCCTATGTGTTAATCTAGGCTACAAACTGTATTCAAAGTTTCATCTAAATCGGACCAGTAGTTTTTGGGTGAAAGAGTAACAAACATACTTACAAACTTTTGCGTTTATAATATTAGTATGATGAGATAGATGTCATGTCGTATAAGGACGTCAAGGAAGCTGCCCTGAAAAGAAGAACCTGGTGGGAAATGCATACATTACGCCGACAAGAGCTCAGCTCTTAAGTTAGAAGAAGAAGAAGATATATTTATTGACATCACTAGCTGTTATCCACGACTTGATTAATAATATGTTACATCGTTGGTTCTTCGGAAGCTATGAGTATCATGAATCGTTTTAGGCGGTCCAAGAAGTAAGGCAACACCAACATTACCTACATACTCGTACATTAGATAGATAGATAGATAAACACTTTATTGTACACAAAGAAGAAACAGGACATAAGAGAAACAATTAAAGCTAATGTACAATGGGCGGCCTTATCGCTATTTACATTAGGCAAGTACCTTGGTTTTATTCCGTGCTACTAAGTAGTTCATCGTTCGTTCTACATCGTCAAATTATGTATCTGCTAGTTTTTAGATCTTAAAAACTTGGTGGTAAACAAAAAAACCATTGCTACGCAGCGCGTAGCAATGTAGAGCTATGGCCACAGAGATGAATTTTGTGATGGGGGCATGACCGCGTGCCCTGTGCGCAAAGCACCATGCGTACCTCTCTGAGACGCTCAACACATCTAAGTTGAGCACCCATGCTTGGCAGCAGAAATAGAAATACCTACCCACCTACTTCCCCCGATGAACTCTTCCACAAAGAGCTCTACCACAAGTAGGTATACATACATACCTACTTAGTTAAGCTCGACTAATAATACAACTTTAGTAGGTAGGTACTATTATTTATTAATTAATTAGGACAATCAACAAAGGTAACACAAATATAACAAGATTTTGGACTTAAATCTATGTGTACCTTCAATTAAAGGATGCAACAGCATGCACTAAAATATAGGCTCAACTAGGCAAAATAAACTTTATACTTACATACATTAAAAACAAAAATGAAATATATACCTACGTTGGGTATCAAAATAAAAAGTAAGAGATCTTCCGTACATAAAAATAATTAATTAAAATCATCGTAGGGTAAAACGTTATTCTGTACTGTACCTATTAATAAATAAGTGGTAGGTTAGGGTACGTATAACTTAAATCTTCTACGGGCGAAGTCCTGGTAGATGCCACTAGCCACTTGTTATTTTACCTAACCTATTTTGTCCCACTGCTGTAAAAGTCCCCCAAAGATTTCCAGTACCAACTCATTCCACCATCTACATTCAAATCATCAAGGTCGTCTCACCAATGCACCAACGCTTTCACAGCCGACCTCCAAAGCGCCGACCGTCAGTGACCCAACGCGTGCAAATGGTCGCCCACCCTAATAGTGGGATCAGCGTATCGTGCCTAATTCCCCACCTATCGGAAGATATCCGGCTGGGTGACGTGCCTCGCCCAGTCTTATTTTAACCACTTGTTAGTGATAAATCATCATCTCTGATGATGAAGCTGATTCAGCAGAAAACATAACTAACTGCAGGCCAAAAACGCTGAAAATGCATTGAAGCTTATGAAAAAAACTGAATAATCGGACAGAAGGCGAGGTCGATACAATAATTATGACGGACTGATGGTAGTACTATACTATTTCTACTAGGGTTGCCAACAGTCCCGTAAGTATTTCACGGGTTTACTTATTCGTATTTTATAATCAAAAGAAGAGCAGGTAAACATCGTACAAGTTCTCTACTATTTTAGCGGTGATGGGTTTGCAAACTGTCACGTAAATACCTACCCAACTACCGAAAATGGAAATAAATACAACTTTAAATAATCTTTGGATTTGACTCTGACTACTCCCCAAGTCCCCCATAATCTTCCCTAAACAGCTTAGGCATGGTACCTAACCATATCTAGGTAGGTACTTAGCCAAGATAGTACCTAGGTATAGGTGAATGTCCACCGTGCCTTTTTACTTTTTTACCAAAACCAGAAACATTTTAATGTAGTAACTAGGTTTAAGTAGGTACTTAGTAAGTACTACTAAGTTAGTAGTAATAGGCAAGTATACCTAACCTACCAATTAGTACGTACCAATCCATGCTAGTACAAAATTTACTAGGTAGGTACTTAAAATGGACCTCAAACCTTCGTAAATTGCTTCTAATGTATGTTCCGAACCTATTGGTATTGATTTAATGCAATTAATCAACGTAGAATGTATGTACACGTGTCCACTGAAAGCGTCTGGCCTTGAGCATCATTATATACCTAGGCCATACTTCATACATAGGTAGGTTACGTAACTAACTCGACCGAAACGCCAACAGTTGAACATTGATTAGCTCACCCGAGGTAAACGATAACTTTAAAGTTTCAACGAACGATAAAAATATACCTAACAATTCCATGATTAATATAACTAAGATTCTGACAACAAAACAAATAAAAATTACCTACCTAACCTAATTAATTGAGTTTTGGTAAAATTATAATTTTCGTCATGAAAATTGTGTCGTGTGGACTAATAAACGATCAAGCGATGTAGAAAAGTTGTTTTTAACAAAGGCAAAGTAGCTAGGATCGGGTTGAACGAAAATATAAAATATGGTGAAGAGGCCCACAGAACTCGGGTCGGGCGGATGTTGTATAGCTATAATTGCTAGGTAGATAAAACCTTCCGCCGCGGGCAGCGCCCCTGGCGGCGGCTGAAGAAAGTAAACTTCATGCTCGTGCGTACACCCCGCCACACAGCTTTCGATTGCTTTTTGGACAAGCAAGTACTTAAATAAATAAATAAATATTTAGGGACATTTCACACAACGCCCTCTAGTCCCAAACTAAGCAAATAATTTGCGTATGGTAGTGTTTCGAGTGATATTTTCGTTTTATAACCAGCTCTCCACTTTTAATGTATTATCATTATTACACGTCCAGCCTAACCTGAACCGTATTGTCGCTCATGTTACATTGGTTTCACTTATAACCTAAATCTTACTTCAATTTTATTAAACTTGTATTGTATGCATGTATGTTTGTGTAGGTATTTCAAGCCAATAATATAATTTCTATCAAACCTAACCTAAAAAAATATTATTGAAGAAAAGAAATGATTTTGTGCGAAATATTTCATTCCAGTAATCTAAATGATCCTTGTGATTTTATTGAATAAAGAAATTTTGAATTTGACCAGATAGGTTCCTTTTAAAGTACCCGTCAAAAATGGGTGATTAAGGTGTCTTTCTCACTCTACGAAATGATTTTACTCTTGAGTACCTACCTATCTATTTCGTCCTTTTACCTATTCGTTGTTTTATCCTTTCTTCTTTTTATCTAATTTAAGGAATTTGTGCCTGCTGTTCAATAAAACAACATATCAATGAAAAACTAGTTTATTGAATCAATTTAACTCTTAGAAATTATCTAAAAGCCTTTGGAATATGCCCATTCTTTTAAATCAATAACGTAATCACCTTTAGTTTCAATTGATTTGACTACTTCATGCACCCTGGTTTCTACGTATCTATTGTTTTTCTGTTTTAGATAAGCCTTGATTTCATCGTTCAGAAGCCAAATATCGCCTTCAATTTTCCGTATCATGGAGATTTTACGTATTCCTCGAAATGTTATGCGTAAATATATCGGCAACTCGTGATTTTTGGTTCTTTTAATGAAATATGGATGTTCAACTGCTTTTTCACTTGGTGGAACCCAGCCTGAAGGATAGTTTTCTTTTGGAGTAACATTCGGAATCGTATCAAAAGGCAGCAACCTTTCTACGTATTTCCATTCTTCTGGATTTTTTACAACATCAAAATTGTATTGTTCTTTTATTTTATCGACAAACGGTGAATGACTGTAGTTTGAATATGGCCGAGCACTCTGTAACAAAAAAATATTTATTAAGGGCGGCTTGCACCAGAATCGCTAAACGCGTTTAACTCTTAAATAGTATTTAGCGAGTTGTCAAGTCATACAAATACGTCAGATTTAAATCGATTTAGCTGTTAAATACGTTTAGTGATTCTGGTGCAAGACGCCCTTAGTGCCTATTATTTTTAAGTTAAAATAAATGAGAATTCGTTGAAGTGGCAGTTGAAGGGTATAAAGGTTCTTGAATGGCGACCACGAAGGTCATAACAATGTCGTCATTCCAACGGGTGGGGCTGTTGGAATGAAGACATTGGTTGGACTTCTCGAGGCTGATAATGATGATGATAAAAAAAGAAATTTTGCAAGGAACTTGCGCGCAGGGGTGTACACCCATCGCTTTGTCACATGTCGGGGTTAATGCAACTTTTCTACGTAATCCAAGTGAAAATACACAAAAATTATTACCGATAGTGATCCCGGAACATGTCTTGTACCCGAATCAACTGCGTTGTTCAGGATTTGGCTGCTTTTTCCAACAAAAAGCCGCAAAAACGCGCACTGTGATCGCAACACCGTCGCCATTTTGAATAGCGAATAGAGCGAATTGCTACAAGAGCAATACGAACTATATTATTCGTTTCGAAGGAAACATTATGGCGGACGCCTCCATACATTCGGGCTTTTCAAAAATCGTTTTCTAACTTTATTTGCGTGTTTTTATTGAACTTTTACGCATATTATGGTGCATTGTGTATTTGGATAGCTGTTTATTGTGGTTTTTGGAGGTTCCATTGGATAAATTGTAAGTATTTTGTGAGGACATATCGGAGGTGCGCCACGGCTAGGGAAATGATTTGGTGCTTTCGTTCGGTCCGGTCGACGCACACGCACTCGCTCAGCTGGTAGGTGGCGTTAGGTGTCATTCGACCTCATAATATCAAAACACAAGAGTTTTTCATGAGTTTTCCGGCGCGATTTTCTAATCACTGTGCAATGTAAACAAATAACTTTATTCATATTTAGTTATACCATCTTTTTAGGCAGCTAAATAACTGAAATGTGGCATGATTCTAATGAAAACTAAAGCGTAAATAATGCGCGAACTTGTTGATTCCACAGTGCTCCCTTTTGTTTACCACCACTTATAAACCTGATTTTTATGTGAATAAGGTCCATTTGAGCGATAAATATCCTTGTATTATGATAAATCGGTGACCGAGCTTTGTTTATATGTTGAAAATAATACGAATAAGTAAGCGATTTCGAAGTTATTAGGGTATAAAATTCAACAGGTATCTCTTGCTAAATAAAGAGTATTTACAATGAGTTTTTATTACTTTTCAGGTTCAGATGACTTATTCCTGGGCCGATTATCGGTCTGACGTCGTCCCAACACAAGGGCTAAGAATCTAAGAAGACAAAAATAGAGTTTTACAACTTTAGCTTCATTGAATAACAGTTTGCATAAAATATTTAGCTAGACTTAGTCAAGCAAGAAACTTTCAAACAAGCTATCTCTAGACTCACCGGTCACTGCGGATAGGAAAGCTGACAAGTCTTTACCTAATGTCGAATAAACGGGGTCATCTCCCACCACACATTCCATCATGAAAACTAAACAGGTTAAGGAGGAGCAGGACAAAAATACAGATGAAGAAACAATTATAGAGCCCAAGACTCGAGCGCGCAAGAAGGCTTCTCACATCATCAACGAGGAGAGGAACAAGACCAGCCAAGATGAGCCTAAAACATCCAAAGACACTAAGAAAGCACAACCCAAACCTAAAGCAATAGTTAAGAAACGTCCACTGGGTATCCGGAAAGCACTTAGGAGTAAGAAAACTGTTGCAGTCAAAGAAAAAGTGAAGAATGTCATAAAGTCCAGGCGGGGCAGGAAGCCTGCTGTCAAAACTGAACCAGGAACCTCCCAGGATAAGGAGTCGGTCCCGCTCATTCCTGTTACTGAAATAAAAAAGGAACCCATCGAAGACACTTCACCAAACTCCAGATCATCCAGCCCAAAAACAGCTGGCAGGAGAGTCAGGGTTAGCTCCGACATGGCGATGATGAAGACAATGCTCAGTGACACACCCAGCACTCTAGTGCTGGGGCCTCGCACCAGTCCTTACTCCATGCGCTCGGAGAGGAGCAACAGTCCATCTCTATTTGAAACAAAAAGCCTCCGAACTGGGAAACCGAGGAAAGTAAAAAACTTACTAAGCGAGGTGGTTATCAAGGAACAGAAGAAGAGGCGCAGATTGCTCTCGGATTCAAAGAATCCTGAGGCTTCTGAGCCGGACCAAGACTGCAAAAAGCTGAAGCGAGGGCGCTCCTGCTCCCGGGATGGCAGCGAGGTCTCCAAGTGCTCAGACAACACAGAGTCCGACCTGAGCATGAGTGAAGCACTCAACGACTCAGACGCCAAGGAGCCAAACAAAAAATTAGATAAATCTAAGACTGACCTAGATGTAGATATTGAAAATAGTATTCAGATCCCTACTGAAAAAGTGCCTTCGAATACTGACTCAAAATTAGCAGAACCTACGCTTGACCCGGAGACCAGCATTGTAAATGACACAAAAAAGAAATCGAGCTTACAAAGAAGTACTTCACTAGACTCCGACAACAATAATAGTAATAGGTTAAAGTTAGATGCTCTAAACTCATCTGATGTAGAAGACAAACTATTGTTGAAGACTGAAAATGATACGCTTTTCCAAGCTCGTAGTAATATATTGACTAGCATGTCCAGGACATTTAATTCAAAAGAGATGTCTAAGAATATAAGGAGAGCGAGGCGAGGGAGGAAGGCGGCGGCGGAGGCGCGGCGTCCTAATCCCCCCGCCCCCCCTGCACTGCCTGCCCCTGCGGCGCTCGCGGGGCCCGCTGAGCCGGTAGACGACAAGCACGAGACCAGCGAAACTCTCTCGAAAGACATCGAGGACCTCATCAAGAATCTAGACCAAAACATCGATAGCGATCACGAGATGACCACGGGAGCGACCACCAGCATCCCTGGGATCTTACCTCCACAGCCTGAAGCTAAACCTGTAGCCAAGTTCTACGGTTTGACTAAGCCGTTGAATAGCGTCGATGATAACACCATCGTGACTCCCGAAACGCTAGTAAAGGATAAGGAAACCGTCTCCTCGGTATCCACCGAGAATACTCCTTCCAAGGTAGATGATAGCGATAACATCAGATTACACTATGAGGAGGACTCAGTGGAGAAATCGGATACCGCAAGAGGCGAGATCACATACAAGTGCAATACTGTCGCTAGCATCGACAAGCTCATGGACAGACTAAAGGAATTCGAAGAGTTCGACAAGCGAAGGCAGAGGCAGGAATCAGAGTCGAAAGCCTGCGACAGCAAGCCGGTCAGGGTGACGAACGACGTGGTGCTCTACCACAAATCCGGCGCAGAGTTCAAACCCCTTGACATGCAATCCGTCCGCTCCCCGGAAAGAACCATCGAGAAGGAAAACGTGCTCAGCTGCTTCGAAAATAACTCCGCTATATCGATCGTTAAGCGGGATCACGTCAGGCGATCTGTGGACATTGACCTTCCGAACTCCGTGACGCTGATCAAGAGGAACAGCGTGAGCGCTCGCAAAGAGTCCACCAGCTCCAACCATTCGCGAGAATCCGATGCTATCAGCATCTTCGAGAAGTCTCTGGGGAAGGACGTTACTCTGACTGAAATAAGAAAGTCTGTAGATAAAAGCGGCACGTCTGCGCAAATAGATCTCCATCAGTTCGCTGCGCTACATCCCAGCAACTCTAACCAGTCGGTAGCGGGCGTTGTGTTGGACTCCAGCCAGATTTCCATTACGCCGCGGATTTCTGAAGTCAAAATCGGCGGCAACGATGTTCAGATCATCACTAAGAGGAAATCTAGAGAAGAATTGCTGTCCGGGAAATCGTCAGAGTCTACGAATGACGTGGAAACGGCTTCGATAGAGAAGATGCGATCGCCTCCGCATCAGTCTCCCGCCATATCGCTCACGCCGACTCCCGTCGCCGTCAAGTCTCCCGAAGCTGCTCCGATCGAGGCTGAAGCCTCACCACCGCCGATTGACAACATCAAACCGGTTCTTGAAATACCCGCTGCATCCGAAACACCAGCGATCGAGATTCAACCTGAAACAAAACCTGAAAAAGTGGTTGAGGAAGTAGCTACAATAGCTGAGATCCCTCCAGAACCACAGGTCGAAACTCCTGAAGCTGAGAAGGAGGTGCCTGAAAAGATGGAAGTCGATGAAAACCTTCCGGAGCCTATCGAAAAAATAGTTGAAGAAAAGCCGGTGATTCCGGTAGAGCCGATCAAGGAAGAAGTAGAGAAGAAACCAGAGGTTAAACCCGCGAGGAAATCCGCTCGCAACTCTATAGAATCCATAGCGGGGCCTAGCAACGCCTTCAACGAAACCCCTGAGAGCCAGAAACGGAAGGAGAACGTCCTACGAACGCTAGGCTTACTCACGCACAAAGCTGCTAAAGAAGCTAAGATAGAAAAGGCGAAGGAAAAAGAGCGCATCTTCAGCGAGAGGATGTCCAACAAAGGCAAAGCGACAAAATCCTCGGGCGATTACACCGGCACGCTGAAAACCGTGATCAAACTGAACCGCGGTGGTGAGAAGAAGAAGCACAGGAGTTCGTTGAAGATGACGTTTCAGAAGAGCAAGTACCGCAGCGGGAAGCCGGCGATGGAGGTCGGCGAGGCTGCGGCTGAAGACAGCACGTTTTACACCATCGAGCGACGGGAGGTGAGTTTTTTACAACTTTTATATATTTCTGCTCAATATTCATATAATACATATATTCAAATATACATGTATATTTTGTAATGTAATAGGTAGCTTTTTCCCGGCCGCATTGTACCCGGATATAAGTTAGGCTAGGTGTTATTTCAGGTTTCATTCAAATCTGTCCAGCCTTCACGACGTGGTAGAGCTTTTAATATTCATACAACTTGTTACATATCTAGGTACAAAAAAATTTATCTACAAATATCTATTAATATCTACAGTAAATAACTGTCTATGTTATGTTGACTGTCCCATTTACACGTTAGTTAGGAAAGGATGAGAAGTAAAGCAGCCTTAGTATATAGTGGTTGTGGGTTCAAATCCGGTCGGGCGTCTATAGTTTTCTTATGACCGCAATGCCAGTGCTCTCAAACTATTCATGGACATTGGACATGGTGAAGAAAAACACCGAGAGTAAAGTTGTGTGATAGGTAACTGCAGCTGGTGTTTGTTGAACAAAAAACTTGAAGCTTTGTATCTCCTAGTCAAAGCTCTAGCCACACAAACCCTTATTCAGTTTTATTAGGACCTAAAAAAACCTCATATTAAGTTAATCTTTTTATTATTATTTAATCAATTAATTAATATATCTATGATCTCGCGGTTCCGCTAATAATACACCGATTAAAATACATTTTTTTTTAATAAACCCTGGATGTTTAATTAAAATCGTTGCAACCGTTTCCAAGTTATAAGGAAATTCATCAGTACTGAAATCCAGTTCGGAGGGATATCAGGCAATAAATAGTATCTTATACCTATTTCGAAAGATTTTTTAATGCTCCAAGGTCTGGTCATAATTATGAAGGACTAGTGAGATCTAGAGAAGATAGGAAGATTTTCAGAGTTGAAAGTTTTTATATTTCTGTAATCTCTGTGTATTTTGCCGTTGCGTAGTTTTCATATCAAAAACACCTGAACAACGTGGTCGTTTGTCCCCAGATTGCGGCGGCTACTTCAGCAGAGGGTGGGCACAGAAAGTCACATTACAGTAATCGGCTTAACAACCATGGTGTGTGGATATTCACCCGCCCTAACCCTTAGTTACGTGCAAACATTACCAACTATACTGCCAAAACTAGATTATATCTTAACCTGTGATGTTTAGATTATTTCATATCAACAGTACGATTGCCTCAGGATAATGATGGGCTATCTTTTATAGCGGCACAAATGCTTATTCGAATATCATAATTTATTTTTACCCAATAAATATCCTCTAAAATTTGAAAAATACAGATGAAAAGTTGTTTGCACGTAGCTATTTCAAATCAGGATTATCAAAGCCCTTTAGCAATTATTTGTTTTGTCTAAGTTGAAGATCATCTCGCTAATCTGTTTCGCAAATCTTTGATCATCCTGAGAATGTTGTAAGCTAATTCTTAATAACTGGAACGATTTTATCTCTGGACTATATTGGTACACGTTCAAACTCAGTTTCATCTTTTAAAAAGATATGGTGAAAAATAACGCTAATCTTACGATCGCCAATGTCCAGTGACTAAATCAACTTGAACGAAATGGTGAAAAAAAATACATTTTTAATAACTAGTAATTATTAATATGGTTCAAGTTTCCTGTACCACCATGTATGTCTTAAAATTATAACAAACTTTAACTGGTGGATGAAAACTAATTCGCATGAACTTTAAGTTGACGACTGACAAGTAAACTCCGGTTGACCCATTCAGGCTCAAACGTAAAGGTAGGGAGACAGAGCCACGTTATAAATTAGGTGGCTGTCAGTCGCCAAGTTATAAGTACGTGATAGATTACCACAACCTTATTACGCCCGGTAGTCAAAAAGGTACTAAGTGCACCTCAGTACTCCATATTATTCTATTATTATTTTCTCAATGATGGCACTAACGTCATGTATTCGTTTCGTCATAGAAATCAAAAACTTTGGTTGCCATTTTTACATTAGCGAAATCTACAATGTTTTTAACTTGATAAGTTAAAACTATCCCTTATTTCAGTTTTGGGTAATGTTGTTAAAATGATGTCCAAAGTTTTTGAACTCTATTACCATTTCACATCGCGACAATGGTGCGCGCTAGATAGTTTGTAGCACTTAAATTGACTGACTGCATGACTACATTGGTTATTAACTTAATGATTATGGTTCACTGAAGCCAACGTTTTGGTCGAAAATTTCACTGAGGTTTTTTATGTGGAAAATATTTGCATGATCTCCAGCGGTCCAAACAGTCCGACCATGACAGAATTCGCGTCATTGCGTCAGGTTGTTGGATGGAGAGTAAATGACGCTACATTCCAACAACCAATCCGATGACGCTATTCTGTGCTGGTCTGGCGGAGTACCAGACTGTCTGCCACCCCCTTATATAAGGTGGCCATTTAACCTAAATCTGATGAGTATAACCAAACACCCCTCGAGCTGTTACCATCACGGATATCCTCAGATGCTGAACCGGCTCCGGAGCCCACAGAGCCCAAGGAGACGTTGAACCTGGTGATCCCTGAGAAGGCATCTTCGTTCAGCATCCATCCTGGACGGCTGTGCATGGACCAGTGCTTCTACTGCGGGGGGAAGTTCGGGCTTTTTGATACCCCGTGTCATATCGCGCAGATCAAAAGCTCGGAGCGGCAGAAGAAGGTTTTGGACAGTAAGTTTTTTCTTATCTTTGTTGTTTGCTTACTTATAACATGAAAACTGGACGTTCTTACTGGATCAAGCACCGTGGCTCTGCAAGGTCTCATTAGGAATGACCTTACCCATTAAAGTAAAGTTTGGTTAAATTTGGGTACAAGACAAAGCTCTGCTAATCCTAAAATGAGCTTAAATTTCTCTAACACACGTCTGATTTTTTATTGAAACTATTTTTTTTTATTCAATATCGCATCCTTTTGTAAAGACCATTTCATCCCTGTGTTTTTTATAAGGGTTAGCCCGTGGGATGATACAGGCTAAAAATAAAAAAAAAATAAGCTCGTTGTTTGTCCACAGATGAAGAAAAGCTAACCATAGACAGTTGTCTGTGCGACGCATGTTATCGTCACGTGGACCGCCGTGCCAACTGTCCTTCATACAGAAAGCGCCCTCTGCCGAAACACAGCGACATACCTGCCCCCCGCTCCCCCCCTACGACGTAAGTTACATTAACGTTCTCTATGGTGCGATTGATAACCTCTCTGTAGTGTAGTTAGCGACCATAGACAAGTGGCCAAGTGGAACGACCACAGAAAGCGCCCTCTGCCGAAACACGATTCCTACGAGTTAAGTTTCATCTTTCGTAGTCAATCTACACCGATTTATCTAAGTTAGCGACGTTCTGCGCGGTCACTGTTTGGATGGGTGACCGCGCATAACATCTCAGCGCTTCCGTGCTTCGCAGGGCACGTTAAACTGTCAGTCCCAGCTCTCGCAGTCGTTAAGCCGGCCTAAAACTCGGTCATTAGAGTTGACAACTCATATTTCACAGAATGTCCTTGTACCACACTGGTTAATTCTTATCATAAATAAAGCGAAGTGGCCAAAACCAGATGGATTTCCTTATAGTTAGTATATTGTAGGTTGGTACATCTGGCGTAGCTCTGTGCTACGACGTAGCAGTTGTCAGTACAGTGCGTCTACAACATTGTATCTTATTTCTCTTTCTTACCTTATTATTTTTATTACTTTGTCTCGCGAGTCTGCCGCTCGGTTTTCTAATACATATCATTTTTTTTCGCTCTACAATGCTCTAGATTTAATATTTCGTCGCGTTGTCGTAAATACTTAAACGTACAATTGTAATATTTAGTAAATAAATGGAAAGTTTAACATCGGTATTTGTAGTCAATATCTTGATAAGGGCTTTCCAGGACTTATCCCTATAATGGGCCATATTCACAATAATATAAACATGTGCCTCAAACATTTTTTGACACTTACTAATGGAAATCTGTCAAAATATTTAGACTCCACATGACTCACACTTGGCCAATAAACACTGACATTGGCACATTCGTGGTAGCCCTAGCCACCGGACAGCCAGAACAAAAAGAAGAAGAAGAAGACTCACACTTGAAGGCCTTACTACACTATGCAATCTCAAGTCAGGCTTACTGACAGTGATGTGACGTGACGAGTTGAATTATTTCGAACTCGAATTATTTTAGTTAAACCATCGATTAATGAATACACGAAGATTGCTACACCCTATATATTAGAGCGTGACTCGCAAAACCGGCTAGTTCCCGGTCGTATTTCCAGATGACGCTACCGTCGACGACGACTTAAGCTTCAAGTAGCCGTTAGAACCAAAGAAACGCCATTAATTTATTTTTGAAATTCATCAAAAATTATGTCCTTATTTTAGAATCTGTAATGGTGTTCATTTATTTAGTTATCACGATTTTATTTCATACTGATTATCTAACATATTTTTCGCCACGCCACCTAGGCGTGATCACCTAGGTGGTCATCAAATTGAAAGATAGTGTACCAATTAATGACATAACTTTACTAATAGGTGGCGTCTATATAAAATAAGTTTTCACCTTCTTGATTTACGGCTTTTGCGACAGGTCACAATTTTGTCAGTGTCTGTTTACTATAGTGTCAAAATTATAATTTGAATTGTTAGTCCATACCGCTCACTCGTTCCCCAAATTCTAGGGTGGCTTTAGCACAGCAATTTAGTCTGTGCATAATATTTGGACTACGAACAAATGAACCTTCTAAATAAAACACCTAGGGCGGCTTGCACGAAATGTCGTTTAAATTCAGCCTAAACACGTTTAACTAAACACGTTTAAATCGTTAAAAGTGTTTAGCAAAATTACGCATCTTGCACCAAACTGTTTTGAAGATAATTTAACTAAACTCGATTAGTGTGTATATATCAGTACTCTATGGTCGGTATAACCACAGAAAACAGTTCCCCTACGTTTCGTTAAACGTACAAAACGATTGACGCATTTCTTTTCTAAGAAAATTCATCTTTTCCACGCATCAAGTAAGCTAAAACGGAACGGTACTGTCATTTTTTGATACAAAGTGTCATTGGCCTGCGTGTTGTGTTGTATTCTCTTTGACGATTTTATTTACATGTACAATTATTTCATTTTCTTGTTTTGTAGTTGATTGGTTGTGTTGTGGTTGTGATGAAAATAGTGCTTCCCGTTATGGACTATAATACTGTTCAATTTTTTAACTCGTTGGTATCGAATTTTAACTGATTATAGATTTGATGCAAAAGTATTTGTGTGGTTTCTTTCGATAGTCTGAACCTTCTTATATATTTTTTTTATCACTCCTACGGTGCTCAGACGTGGTCGCTGACTACTTTGCCAAAGAGTGATGGAGCGAAGTATTTTAGGTGTGAAAAGAATAGATCGAATTCGGAACAGAATACTTCGCTCCAAAACTGGAATCGCCGATGTAGGTCGTAAAGTAGCGGAAAGGTGGGCTCAAGGAGTCACAGGCTGGATACCCCCAGGGGGTAGAAGACGTCGCGGCCGCCCGAGGAAGCGCTGGCATGACGACCTGGACTTTCGAGCAGAAATGTGCTATACTCGGCAATAGGTACTGAGGGGTAATCACGAACAAATCTGACAGTCGCCGCGTTACGTAAACCTAACGTATTCGAGTGATATTGCGCATCAACATCAGCCCGACTGCCGAACGTTGTAGCGTCACCGCGCAGTGTATCTCGGATACGCTAGCGTTACGATACGTTCACGATTGTCAAATTTATTCGTGATCAAGGCACTGCTAATGAGTAGACAAGCCGTTTTACCACCAAGTTTAATGATAAGTCGCAACGCAACTACGTCCTTGAAATTTTTAGAATCCTACTAATATTATTAATGCGAAAGTTTAGATGTTTGGATGTTTATGTTTCAATCACGTCAAAACCACTGAACCAACTTGGATGAAACTTGGCATATATGTAGTTCGTAACCTGGATTGACATATAGGCTACTTTTTATCCCGAATAATTAACAGGATCTAAAGGATAAAATGAACGAAAAGGAAAAATTGAAATTGAAGGGACTCCCTTTTCCGCATTTAGGCTCAAAGTTGGCCCATTATGCGTGGGAACGAAAAGGATTAGCAGCGCCAATTGGCAAGAGGATTTCATTGTCATGTCATGTCACGTCAGTTTGACAGGACGTAGTACTACCTCTTTGGTCTAACAACTAGCGTTTGACATTCCAGTAGGTACACGGAAACTGTACACGCGCACGAAGTCGCGGGTAACTGCTAGTCAATCATATACCTACTTTAGAATATTTATATTGATAAATATACCTATAGGTACCTACCTACCTTCTTCAGACATACCTATTCCATTATTTATAAGTAGGTAGGTAGTAAAACTAGAACAGGATAGCCTAGGAACAAAAGACCTAGGCAACACTCGTAGAAAACTTATTTGTTCGTACCTAAATGGTTCGTAATGTATGGTAATGTTTCAGTACATAACTAAACAAGTACCTATTGGGTGTGATATTTTAATAATATATAATTAAAAGTCTACCTACCTTTTATGTTTTATTTTATCAAGCTAAAAACATTTAAGATTTCATATAATATCATTGTATTTTTTTGTTACCGCACTTGGCGGTAAGGCGTCAGGTTTAAAATCGAAACATCTATTATTTTACTAGCTTGATACGACCAGAGCGCTGTTGCCGCTCTGCATCCAGACTCTATCTCGCTCGTTCGACATTGCATAGCACAAGCTGTCAACGTCGCGCGCGTTGTAACCGAATTTTGGTATACGCTTTGCAAAATTTAGAAATAGCGCCATCTGACGTTTATTTCCGTACTGCTTATAGTGTCAGCGCGCCAGAGGTTCAAGAAAATAAACACCGTTTTGATTTATTACCGACTCGATACACCCAGCGACATCTCACGCCTTTGAAGGTAATCCATTTTCGGGTTACGATATTTTCTAAACGTCTGCTGGTCTATTTTTTTATTTGTCTATGGTTAAACTGAACCTTGACTCGAGCCGCCAATTGGGTTGACTCAACTAGGTCCGTATGCAACGTAAGTGGTTAGAGAAATTTTTGCTAGATTTTCACTTGTATGACTTTATATGCATGCAAGTCTTCGATGCGAGTCAACTCAAATAACTTGAGTTCGAAATAACTCAACTCGTCACGTTACATCACTATCAGTAAGCCTGACTTGAGATTGTATAGTGTAATAAGGCTTTAAGTGAGTGAACACATTAAATAATAGATAGATAGATAAACACTTTATTGGTACACAAAGAAGAACATAAGAGAAACAATTAAAGCTAATGTACAATGTAATTGGCAGGCGTCACAGCTCAGTTGGTAATGGCTCTGCCTTCCGTGCTGTGGGTCATGGGTTCGATACCCACAGAGAACAAACATTTGTGCGTGGAAAACATAGATGTTTGTTCTATGTCTGGGTGTTACTATGTATAATAAGTATGTATTTACAAAAAAAAAAGTATATAAGTATTCTATCAGCCATCTAGTTCCCATATCACAAGCTTTGCTTAGTTTGGGACTAGAGAGCGTTGTGTGTAAAGTCCATGAATATTTATTTATTTGAATATTTATTTAATTGTAATTGTCTTGTCCACAGTTCCGAGAAGCCTCTAAGCCCGGGCTCTGAGGAGAGTGGGTCGGACGCGGGCGCGGGCGGTCGGCTTGCCACCTGTCACACGGAGGCGTGCGCCGCCGCCGCAGACTACTCCATCCGCAGGAAGTGGCTCATCAAGATGAGGACCTCCGTCAATAAAGTCGTAAGTACAACAAACAAGCCTGTGTGCCTATTGTACACATTTACACAAACAAGCCTGTGTTCCTAGTGTACACATTTACACAAACAAGCCTGTGTGCCTAGTGTACACATTTACACAAACAAGCCTGTGTGCCTAGTGTACACATTTACACAAACAAGCGTGTGTGCCTAGTGTACACATTTACACAAACAAGCGTGTGTGCCTAGTGTACACATTTACACAAACAAGCCTGTGTGCCTAGTGTACACATTTACACAAACAAGCCTGTGTGCCTAGTGTACACATTTACACAAACAAGCGTGTGTGCCTAGTGTACACATTTACACAAACAAGCGTGTGTGCCTAGTGTACACATTTACACAAACAAGCCTGTGTGCCTAGTGTACACATTTACACAAACAAGCGTGTGTGCCTAGTGTACACATTTACACAAACAAGCGTGTGTGCCTAGTGTACACATTTACACAAACAAGCGTGTGTGCCTAGTGTACACATTTACACAAACAAGCCTGTGTGCCTAGTGTACACATTTACACAAACAAGCCTGTGTGCCTAGTGTACACATTTACACAAACAAGCGTGTGTGCCTAGTGTACACATTTACACAAACAAGCGTGTGTGCCTAGTGTACACATTTACACAAACAAGCCTGTGTGCCTAGTGTACACATTTACACAAACAAGCGTGTGTGCCTAGTGTACACATTTACACAAACAAGCGTGTGTGCCTAGTGTACACATTTACACAAACAAGCCTGTGTGCCTAGTGTACACATTTACACAAACAAGCCTGTGTGCCTAGTGTACACATTTACACAAACAAGCCTGTGTGCCTAGTGTACACATTTACACAAACAAGCCTGTGTGCCTAGTGTACACATTTACACAAACAAGCGTGTGTGCCTAGTGTACACATTTACACAAACAAGCGTGTGTGCCTAGTGTACACATTTACACAAACAAGCCTGTGTGCCTAGTGTACACATTTACACAAACAAGCCTGTGTGCCTAGTGTACACATTTACACAAACAAGCGTGTGTGCCTAGTGTACACATTTACACAAACAAGCGTGTGTGCCTAGTGTACACATTTACACAAACAAGCCTGTGTGCCTAGTGTACACATTTACACAAACAAGCGTGTGTGCCTAGTGTACACATTTACACAAACAAGCCTGTGTGCCTAGTGTACACATTTACACAAACAAGCCTGTGTGCCTAGTGTACACATTTACACAAACAAGCGTGTGTGCCTAGTGTACACATTTACACAAACAAGCGTGTGTGCCTAGTGTACACATTTACACAAACAAGCGTGTGTGCCTAGTGTACACATTTACACAAACAAGCCTGTGTGCCTAGTGTACACATTTACACAAACAAGCCTGTGTGCCTAGTGTACACATTTACACAAACAAGCGTGTGTGCCTAGTGTACACATTTACACAAACAAGCCTGTGTGCCTAGTGTACACATTTACACAAACAAGCCTGTGTGCCTAGTGTACACATTTACACAAACAAGCGTGTGTGCCTAGTGTACACATTTACACAAACAAGCCTGTGTGCCTAGTGTACACATTTACACAAACAAGCCTGTGTGCCTAGTGTATACATTTACACAAACAAGCCTGTGTGCCTAGTGTACACATTTACACAAACAAGCCTGTGTACCTAGTGTACACATTTTCACAAACAAGCCTGTGTGCCTAGTGTACACATTTTCACAAACAAGCCTGTGTGCCTAGTGTACACATTTTCACAAACAAGCCTGTGTGCCTAGTGTACACATTTTCACAAACAAGCCTGTGTGCCTAGTGTACACATTTTCACAAACAAGCCTGTGTGCCTAGTGTACACATTTACACAAACAAGCCTGTGTGCCTAGTGTACACATTTACACAAACAAGCCTGTGTGCCTAGTGTACACATTTACACAAACAAGCGTGTGTGCCTAGTGTACACATTTACACAAACAAGCCTGTGTGCCTAGTGTACACATTTACACAAACAAGCCTGTGTGCCTAGTGTACACATTTACACAAACAAGCCTGTGTGCCTAGTGTACACATTTTCACAAACAAGCCTGTGTGCCTAGTGTACACATTTACACAAACAAGCGTGTGTGCCTAGTGTACACATTTACACAAACAAGCCTGTGTGCCTAGTGTACACATTTACACAAACAAGCCTGTGTGCCTAGTGTACACATTTTCACAAACAAGCCTGTGTGCCTAGTGTACACATTTTCACAAACAAGCCTGTGTGCCTAGTGTACACATTTACACAAACAAGCCTGTGTGCCTAGTGTACACATTTACACAAACAAGCCTGTGTGCCTAGTGTACACATTTACACAAACAAGCCTGTGTGCCTAGTGTACACATTTACACAAACAAGCCTGTGTGCCTAGTGTACACATTTACACAAACAAGCCTGTGTGCCTAGTGTACACATTTACACAAACAAGCCTGTGTGCCTAGTGTACACATTTACATAATACTTTCATGTAAACTGTATTGTGTATGTAGATACGGGACATATAGATAGATTTTTAACAAGATTTTTTTATATAAGATAGAGATTCCTTTGGCCACAATCTCACCTGATTCAATTCAATCTCATCAGTGACGATGAGGCCGACGATGGAGCAGGACAGTCTAGAAGACACCTATTCACTCTTGCCTTGAAAAGACCCAGATTGTAATTCTCAGGAAAAACCGATAACAACGAGTTCCATTCCTTGGCAGTGCGCATAATAACACTTGGTGCGAATGAGTAGAATGTTTACCAAGTATGGATGGTATTGTGCCGTGCCTGATTGTCCTATGGTGGAAAGGAGAAGGTGGTATCAGATCATGCAGTGCGCATAGGCATGCAACTTTGCGGCGGTGATTAAGACTCTGGATTCCATGAAATGTGTATTAAATAGGTATGTTCTTCTTCTTCTTACGTGTCAATGGTATGTTTGTCCGCAGCTAAAGCTGAAAGGCGACTACCCGGGCCTGCACACGATCCCGCTGTGCGGCGCGCACTACCGCTGCGTGTCGCCGCTGATGGCGTGCATGCTGTGCCGGCGTCGCCTCACCAAGCATCACAACTTGCACTTTATACATCACGTAAGTACATATTTTAACCACCGACCAAAAAGGAAAATAAATAAATAATAAATAAATATAAATATTCATGGACTTTACACACAACGCCCTCTAGTCCCAAACTAAGCAAAGCTTGTAATATGGGAACTAGATGGCTGATAGAATACTTAAATACTTTTTTTTGTATATACATACTTATAATACATAGTAATACCCAGACATAGAACAAACATCTATGTTTTGCACGCACAAAATGTTTGTTCTCAGTGGGGATCGAACCCACGACCCACAGCACGGAAGGCAGAGCCGTTACCGACTGAGCTGTGACGCCTGTCTGAAGGTGTGAAGGTGTTATGTTCCGAAAAATCCTCGTTGATTTCAATTCGATAAGAAAGCTGATGGTTTTAGAATGGTGCTTGGCTATGTCTGGTTCAAAATGCAGCCATTTCCGTGCTTTGAGGAATTAGATTAGAAAATTCTTTATTGCACGTAAAAATAGTACAGAGACCAGCTTAATGCTATTTAGCATTTCCTAAATGCTAAATTCGGAATTCATCACTTTGGAAGCATTTACTATTTTCTGATATATTTTATTGTAATTTTAAAACATTTGGTTCTAGTCAAATCGTCGACATTTGACAATGAGTTTGAAATTTTAATGATTCTATTTTTTGTCCTCAGGGCTGGCTAGACCTGAACCCGCTACTGTCAGCCGCCTGCCTCCCCGTACAGTTCAGCGAACGCGCCGTGCTATGCAAGGGATGTCGTTACTACTGCTCACTATTGCAACGGCCCGGCCATAACGACGCATACGCCAACTCATACAGACGGAAGTAAGTTACACACACACACACACACGCACACACACACACACACACACACACACACACACACACACACACACTAGTAGCACACTAGTACTGTACACGAAAAAAAATACTTACTAAACTTAGGAACTGTTTTAGTGTTTATTGGCGCTTGGAGGGCTCGCGTGCGTTCGATGTCAAATAATTATGCGAAAATTATTGTTGAGATAGCTCAAACAACCAACACGCAACCTGACAAGTTCACTTAAAGGGTATTTGTGAATTAACTTACTATAGAAGAAACATTCTTGTAGATGTAGATAGTGCAAAGTTAAAAACAATCTATGTCAAGTCAACCATTCACATCTTGACCTTTTTTTTTTGTTAACGGGGGAAATCTACAACCAGACATGTTGACCTAGTGTAACGCTATTCTTTTTTCCCCAGACTTCTACAAGTATACAACATAGAAGTTCCTCCAGAACAAGCAGGCGAACTAAGCGACACGCCGCTCGACGACCCAACAAAGAAGAAGAAGCAGCGCACTAAATACAAGCAACGGAAGTCCACCGAACCGGATATGAGCAGCGAAACCTCATCCGAAAAGACCAACGAGTCTACTCCAGAAAAAGAACAAAATAAGGAACAAGAAAAACCTATTGAAGAAGATATAGAAAGCTTGATATCCTCCAATAAGATCCTAGTACCTGGAGCTATGAAGCCGAATGACCTTCATCCGAGTGACGGCTCCGACGAGAACTCCGGAGAACTGCCCGCCCTACTCACCAAGCAAACGGAGCTACAATACTTACTGCAAAAGCAGAATAACCCCGCACAGTTCCTACAAGGACCACCCGTACATAAGCACAAGAACATGCTGAAGCTCAATGTCTCCGGTATACAGAAAGCTGGGCACCAGCATCGGATCAGCGAAAAGTATTCCAAGAAAATACATAAGCTAGGACAACTTATTATGCATAAGGAGAAAATCTCTCGCGGTGAAGACATTGAGATCTTCCAAGACAAATCAAAAGAACCCGTTCCGATACTCAAAAACATCACACTGAATGATGAATGTACTATCGAGTCGATCCCCACCAAGCGCCCTCCAGACATTAACACGCTCAAAAACAAATGGCAAATGTCCGAGAGCTTCACTCAAGTCAAGAAAAACTTGAGCGAGCTATCAAAGAAATTAACAGTCGAGAAGGAACCCAAGAAATCAGAGACCAAGTACTCCAACCCCGTCAAGAGACTGGAGACAAATCCTTCAATATCTGTAAGAGAATTATTCCCCGGAGAAGAAGAGATGAACCTGCAGTGTAATATAGAGTTCAACAATGTCAAAGGTGTTACTCCGGAAGGCTGGGAGAAGTGCAACACGACCGTGCAATACGATACAGAAACAAAACGACTGTGGAACGAGTTACAGAGGCCTTACGGCAACCAGTCCAGCTTCCTACGACACCTCGTGCTGCTGGAGAAGTACTTCAGGTCGGGGGATCTAGTTCTATCTCATAACGCGTCTCCGCCCGCGGCTAATTACAGCGATTCCGTACAAAGTCGCCTGCGCGCGTATGATAACATAATAAACGACAGTACGCCGCGCCGTGCGGAACCCGCTATAAGTCTTATAGAATTCCGTAAAAAGCCGTCAATCAACGGCAAAAGCTTGCTCAAATCCAACCACACGGATGATAACGATCCAAAAAAATTCATGCCCCCGCCTCAAGGAACCCCGAAGCTTAAAAACAAGGAAAGATCTAAGAAACAACTACCTCCGGAGCTGATTGCAATCAACACCCCCAACGCGCAAGGTCGGAAAGCGATCCAAAACGTCCTACACAACATCCAGCAGTTAGTCAAAGGGGTATCTGCGTCTGATCCTACGGAAATCGCCGCTTCACCATTACCAAATTCATCACTGCCGGCGGTCATGCCTCCAGCTGCACATAAACCGGTTTTACCGATGCCGGGGGCTCTGCCGATGCCGACAGTCCCGACCCCACCAGTTATGCCAAAGCCAGATCCACCACCAAAGGAGAAGAAGGAAAAATCTGAGACTACAAAGAAGTCGAAGGCTAGCAGTAAGCCTTGGAGGCCTACGCTTATGCCTATTACTCCTGTAAGTATAGCTTTTGTGTGCAATTACTTTATTTCAAAACTACTTTTTTTTAGAAAAGTTATATTTATCTAAAAAAAGACACATGTACTTCATTATCTTATTAGTTTTCCAGAAAGGACGATTTTGAGTTATCTCCATCTATCCATACCTACTAGCCAATATTTAACTTTTACCTTACTCGCAGTAACTTACAACTGAGCGTTCCTTGTCTAATTTTCCAAGTGTAGATTTTCTCATCAAGTACTGCAAATCTTGATTTTTACTATATTTCCTGCGTATAATTCGATATCTAATCACCATTTTATTTCCAGGAGAACTTAAGTAGAATAGCGCGCGAGCCGACGCAGCTCGCCGTCGACGGTCGGTCCCTCCCCAGCCTGGTGCAAGTCATGTCCTCCGGCAAACGGTACCACATCACTCTACAAGACTACAACAAGATGTGTATCATGCGCCGGGAGAAGCTACAACAACTACAAGATGGGGAGAAAAAACGCACCTCGCTGGACGATAGCACCGTCGTCACCGAGCTGCAGCCTAGCGCCATGCTCGGGAACGGAGGCACGGTCACGCAACTCACACATGCGGAGGATAAAAAGGAAGATTTCAGCGGATCCAACGCTGCCACAATACTCAAAAATGTGGGACTGAAGAACATCACTATAGCTCCCATACCGGCCAAGACATCCACCATCACATCCCCTGCCCCCAGCGTCTCATCACCATCCTTGATAATGACATCAACACCGATGAAAATACCTCAACTCGGACCATCGGTGTCGATCACAACCGAAACAGTTCTAACCCCAAACTTACCACTAATGACTAGCACGATGATAATGCCGAAAATCCCCAAGTCATTAACCGTCATCCCCCAAACGGTGATGACGAGCATGACCCAGAATATAGTGATGACCTCCCCTCAGATTGTGCAGTCGGAGGGGGCGCGACCCTAACGACACATATACGTGGTCATACGACCACCGCGACTGTGAGATGTGACGTCACCGCAACTAACTGACAAAGTGTTGTGTGAACTTAATTTATTTAGTGAAAAGTGAGATACTGATTAGTGATGGTATAGTGTGATCACCGGTTGAGCCTTAATAATTATACTGTGTACATATAGAATAGACGGACTCGAGCTGTGAATGGAAGAAGTTGCTCGGTGGTTCTTTGTGCAAATGATGTGATAGATGACCTCTAATGTTACTGGATATCGTAGTTGGGTATGACACTGGTAACCGTCATGTGTTACCACTGAAATACTCAAAGTTTGTATTGTTTAAGAGTAGAGACCTGGCTACATTCATGGTCCTATCGGACACCCCAATACTAAATTCTCTAGTCAGGTCAGTATTGCATTTATAATTTATTTGTCATCGCCTCAGTCCTAAAGATCTCTTGTATCGTTTGCGCGAACCGACCACTGTATATCGAACTTGTATAGCTAAAATAGTGAATATCACACGCATATTTTTCCATGTTATAAATGTGTAAGTAAAACATAAAATTATAAAAAAAAATCTGAGAGCAAGATGTAGTTGTACCGATGGAAATAATTTAGATGTTTTCAAATCCATTTTAATCATGAATTAAAATACTTTATATAAATAATGTATTGCTTAAACCGTACATAATATAATAGGTAAATAGTAGAATACAGAATAGGTGTAAGACAGGTTTATGCAAATGATCTCTCTCGCTCTTACACTATTATAAATGAGCGAGACGTCAAATGCGTCCTGAATTTACTTACAAAGTAAATGTAGTAAATATTGTAACCTAATAATCCCTTATAGCATAAATCCATAGTGCGTCTGTAGGTATTCTCACACAATCAACTTGCTAGGAAGTGTTTGCACTACATCACTATAAATGTATGACCGGGTCATTCTGTGTTGATGTAAGTACAAAATATAATGTTGGTTATTTTAAAAACTAGCAATCCCCTCACAAATTACATTAAATTATGCAATAGACTCTATTGCTGTCGATTCTGTTGTTGCATTTTTCTAAACTAACCTAATTTGATAGCACTAAAAATGTTGCCGTCCCTTTCTCATAAACCGAAACGACAAAGACAGCTATAATTTTAGCGCTGTCAAATTAGGTTAGTTTAGAAAAATGCAACAACAGAATCGATACCATTATCCAAGTAGCTAATTGGTCCAACATAAATTGTAAAAACTATTTACATACAACAGGTTCTTATGTACAGTCAGCTAATTACAGTGAGTAACTAGCAATATGGAACAAACGCTTGTAGATACTGTAGAGTAAGTACAGTCAGCGCAATATTGACGAGAAAGTAATATTTTTGACAAATCTGCTAAATGCAGAACTGGTATTTTTATAAAAACAATGCTAATAATATTGTATACTCTACCCCCAATATTGTGGAATCTGTAAATATCAACTATAGTAATTGACAAATACACGTTCAAATTATGAGTATGGTGATCTATGTGCCTGACAGACGGAAAAATAATACATATTAAATGGATTGCACTGTACATAAAACAGCATATAGAAAGCTGGTGATTTTTATATAAACGTCTTGAATGCTCATCGTTGAAAAAATTATTTAGTACTTATAAACTTTGCTTCCAATGAGAAATGGGAAAACATGTGATTATGAAAGTAAATAAATATTTTCAAAACTCTACTATATTGGCATTTATTATTTTAGTCTCCTGGACATTTGAGGGGCAAAAAAAAAATTTTTACGCTGTGACCGGCCACATTTTTTTTTATACTTTGCATAATATCAAAGTTTATAAGTACTAGTTAAATGTTAAAACATTATAATATTGTTGAAATATTAGTATTTTATTTGGTCCAATAGTAAAGAATACGGTCCAATGTTACAGTTGACTTTGTACAGAAATATTTCTGTTTGTTTGTTTGTTAGGCGATGTTTGCTCTACATTTTTTCTGCAAAAAAACTGGCACCACACAATTCTATCGCGGAGTGTACCTTGAAGCCACCTTTGGAAAATACATTATAGATAAAATAAAGGTACAGAATACAAATAAGATATTATGTTAAAATCTCAACCTTCTATAGTTATCTCAAAGGGGTTCAAACATTTATGTATGGAAGCTAACATATCCATCGGCCGCCATTTCAAAAAAATCAAAATTTCCGCGCACGATGTACCTAAGTAGTATATACTTATGGGTAGAGGACACTAATACAAGCAAAAAATGTTTAATATTATATTGTCAAAGTGTCACGTTTCCGAGATATTTGAGAGTTAAAAATCGCAATTGAGAACAAGGAGGAAGATGAGTGAGGATTTTTTCCTGTTTTTTAGCCTAAATCAAAAGTCTAGAAGATTATAACGACAACTGCGAAATAATTTGTGCGATATCTCTAAAACTGAGTTTTTTACGATTTTTTAAAGTTTGGATTTTTTAAATCTGTTTTGGGTACTTTCAGTGGTTGAGTGATTTCACACTCAAAGACGTCATTTAAACATAAGTATTACTTAAAAGTGTCTCTGTTTGTTAATCTTTACTCATCTCAGTGAGATGTCGATCATGTCAATAATAAATTGTCAATGGGTAACGCTTACGTTATCTTTTAAATTCAATGTACTATGCGAGCGATAGACAGAACCACAATTTGCTGGGCAACTTTTTTTTTCACTTTTTCACTCTAGCGACAATAACTAAAGTTAAGTATTGCCGTAAGTTCGCGTGTAAAATCTGTACCAAGCTATTTATTTAAGTAACAGTTGTGTGAGTGCGCTTAGACCAAACATCGCTCTAACATTGAATGTTACGCCTAATTTAGAATCTATTTGGAAGTCCCACCATTGTTTTCGATTGATTTTTAATTTGAGAGAACTCTGAACAAAATGCGAGATCTCCTAAATTGCTGGCAAAAACCCGGATGTTAGTTTCTTCCAAAGATAGCGTGTTAGTTACAATTATTTTAGTTATGTAGACGGGATGTTCGTCTAAGTATGAAGTTGTCTAATAAATAAATAAACATATCCTTATCTCCTGAATTTTGTCAATTTTATTCCATCGTATTACCTTTTAGTAATTTTTTTCCATTAATACATACTTACATTAAAACTACGTAAATTGGTAATAAAAACGCTCTATGGTAGGTACAATGGGTGGCCTTATTGCTAAAAGAAATCTCTTCCAGGCAACTTCTGGATGGACAGGATTCTTGTATTTTGAATTATTACTTAAATAGCCTTATTTCAAAATATAGATTACTCTTGCTGTAAAGTTAATATTATTTCCTTTGTTAGTACTATAAGTAGGTACCATGTAGTTTTAAAATCTAGGACTCTAGGTAGTAAATCTTTTCATGGCATGATTTCGTTGATAGGGGCTCCTTCCTTTTTCTTGTGCTTTGGAGTTCCTTTAGTTCGTTTCCACTTCATACGCCTGTTCTGAAACCACACCTTTACCTGTGAACAGTTTTTGTATTGAGTTCTCGGCTAGACTCGTTATCTCTAGTAGTAACCTATGACAGGCATCTTTTCTCTAGTCTCAGTGATTTACTGTGTGTATATAATTTAATTTGATATTATGAATTTGCTATTTATTTTTTGTGTAAACCGTTAGTTAATTGAATAAATAGTAATAATGGACGCAGTGCAATGAGGAAGATGAGCGTATTTTTTTTTAAATGTAGATCGATAGATTTTTACGTCCAAAACACAACAGTGAAAGAATTTTGGCGATAGCTCAAAAACTGAATTTTCTACGATTTTTTAAAGTTTGGATTTTCAAAATGTGTTTTGAGCCCGGCGATTTCGCGTGTGACGTCAGCCGGTCCGACCGCTCACCCGCGCTTTCTAAGCGTTTTCTGCCTTTACGTTTCTATTTATATTTCTGAAAAATTGGGAGAAAAGTACCAATATTTTTATGTAATATTGTGCCTTTAAGTCCTAAGGACACGTTTAACGCTTCAGATAAACTTTTTAACCACCGACTGAAGAAGCAAGGTGTTCTAAGTTTGAGGCTTTTTGTGTCTATGTGTCTGTACCTTTCAAGGCTCGTAGCTCCAAAAAATCACTCGTAATTTTTTTATAACTATTCTTGCAATGGAAAGCAAATAAATCTGGCATAGTTCTAAGCCAAGTTTGATAGAAATCGGTGCAGCGGTTTTCAAGTTATGAGGATGTTTATCAGCCCTCGACACGCATTTTGAAGGGTTCTCAGGCATATATTGATTGTAGTTTGAAACATTTGGTTCTTATACCAGTATAACGTGAGCTACTATTTCTTAGTGTTTCATTGATTTTGTATATCAGGTAAGACTGGTAATGAGCAAGATTGTGTTATCGACGTGATTAGCAATGTTTTTAACCCCCGACGCAAAAACGATGGGGTGGTAAAGTTTGACGTGTGTGTGTGTCAGTGCGTGTGCGTGTGTCTGTGCGTGTATGTGTGTGTGTGTGTGTCTGTCGAATGCACGCGTTGGTGCGCGTGCGGATGCGGATGGTAGTAGTCTAAGTCACATTGTCTACTAAGGACGTGCCTAGTGAGACATTGTACTTGACAGTACAATGTCTCACTAGGCACTGCATTATTTATATTATTTATATTAGCAATGCATTGCTAATGCCTCACTAAGCACGTCCTTCGTAACTAAGGACGTGCCTAGTGAGGCATTGCACTATATGTATGTGTAGGCATTGTCTACTAAGGACGTGCCTAGTGAGGCATTGTACTTGTACAGTACAATGTCTCACTAGGCACGTCCTAGTGTAAGTCACATTCTTCTTTTTCTTAGCGAGTCACATTGTCATTGTCATGTGACTTAGACTACTACCATCCGCATCCGCACGTGCACGTCCTTAGTAGACAATGCCTCACTAGGCACGTCCTTAGTAGACAATGCCTCACTAGGCACGTCCTCAGTAGACAATGCTTCACTAGGCACGTCCTTAGTTTCTGAGGACGTGCCTAGTGAGACATTGTACTTGACAGTACAATGTCTCACTAGGCACGTCCTAGTGTAAGTCACATTCTTCTTCTTCTTAGCGAGTCACATTGTCTACTAAGGACGTGCCTAGTGAGGCATTGTACTTGACAGTACAATGTCTCACTAGGCACGTCCTTAGTAGACAATGTGATTTAGACTACTACCATCCGCATCCGCACGCGCACCAACGCGCGCATTCGACAGACACACACACACACACATACACGCACAGACACACGCACACGCACTGACACACACACACGTCAAACTTTACCACCCCATCGTTTTTGCGTCGGGGGTTAAAAACATTGCTAATCACGTCGATAACACAATCTTGCTCATTACCAGTCTTACCTGATATACAAAATCAATGAAACACTAAGAAATAGTAGCTCACGTTATACTGGTATAAGAACCAAATGTTTCAAACTACAATCAATATATGCCTGAGAACCCTTCAAAATGCGTGTCGAGGGCTGATAAACATCCTCATAACTTGAAAACCGCTGCACCGATTTCTATCAAACTTGGCTTAGAACTATGCCAGATTTATCTGCTTTCCATTTCAAGAATAGTTATAAAAAAATTACGAGTGATTTTTTGGAGCTACGAGCCTTGAAAGGTACAGACACATAGACACAAAAAGCCTCAAACTTAGAACACCTTTCTTCTTCAGTCGGTGGTTAAAAAGTTTATCTGAAGCGTTAAACGTGTCCTTAGGACTTAGAGGCACAATATTACATAAAAATATTGGTACTTTTCTCCCTATTTATCAGAAATATAAATAGAAACGTAAAGGCAGAAAACGCTTAAAACGCGCGGGTGAGCGATCGGACCTGGCTGACGTCACACGCGAAATCGCCGGGCTAAAAACAGATTTTGAAAATCCAAACTTTAAAAAATCGTAGAAAATTCAGTTTTTGAGCTATCGTCAAAATTCTTTCACAGTTGTCCTTACAATCTTCTAGACTTTTGATTTAAGCTATAAAAACAGGAAAAAATGCCTAACTCATCTTCCTCATTCTGCACAGGACACGTCCAGTGGACGACTTATAAGCAGAGCTAACCAGAGGTAACTATTTAACATTCAGTAGGCCTGCATGTTTGTTTGTTTCATCTTCGTAACAGACTGTTGATATCCACCTCTGGACATGGCCCATCAATTTTCAATTCTCTTAAAAAACTTTAACCTTAGGCACTTGGCCTAGACCACCCGCGGGTCATGAAAACCAATCTACCCCGTGCCCACTGTGTGAAATTATCTCGGTCGTGCCACCGCCATCTCAGATCTATCGCATCGTACCGGACCCTCAAGGATCTAAAGTGTTATCAGAGGCACAACACACTGTACCTTGCAATGAAACTGTACCGAAAAGGGTGAATAAGTTTTAAAGTGCCTCCGACTTTGACCAAATTGTAGGTAACAACTTATTTCGGCAAATAAACGTATCTTGTATGGGCAAATACCTGTCGTTCAGTAAGGTGCAGTGCAACCGCGATCTCGTATCTCCTCAGCCGCGTGAGGTAGTTCGCTCGTGAGAACTCCGCCTCGAGGCTTCGAACCTGCGCTTTCGTGAACGCGGTGCGCTCCTTGCGACCGCTAGACGGTGAGCGGACTTCTGTACAAAGTAGCAATCAGAATTTAAATTAGTGGTGATAAGTACAAAAACTAAAACAAAGTTTTAAGAGGGCTATCGCAGTTTGGCCGTGCTCGAATTCCGGTTTCTGAGCCGCCAAACTAAAAAAAAATGCCCACGCATAAATTGAAGCCGCTTTCCGCTCGAGTTTTTACATTAACTAACTAGTCTTGGTACTTGGAAGTTAGGTAAATAAAGCCATTAAATTTATAAAAATTTTCAATGTACCTAAAGATTTATAATAGTTTATGGGTGTTTCTATTTAAGGTGTTTCTATGTATTATAAGTATGTATTTACAAAAAAAAGTATATAAGTATTCTATCAGATCTAGTTCCCATATCACAAGCTTTGCTTAGTTTGGGACTAGAGGGCGTTGTGTGTAAAGCCCAAGAATATTCATATTAATTTATTTTATTAGATAGAATTTCTATCTAAACTTTAACAAATCTGTACATTGATTTATTTTTCGATAAATTCTTTGAAGGAGATTAAATGAACGCTACTTGTTTTAATTTATTGTATGTCTGTCGGTTTGTCGTTTGAGCACAGTTGACGCTGAAACCGCCGAACAGATTTTGATGAATCATATCATGGTGATAGCTTATAGCACCGATCAACATTAGGTACATTGCGCACATCAGGTAATTATGTCAAAATCAACTTCAAACGGCCGAGTTATTCGTCAACACGCGAGCGTGAAACTCGAGATTTGGCACTTTCCCATTTAACCTATTTTTTTTGTCGTTTACTCGCGCGCACAATATTATAAAGTACAGTCTTGTTATAAAAACGGATTATCTAGAAAAAAAGAAAGAAGAAAATTATGTTTATCTCTCATTCTCTCTCTATTAATTCAGTTCTCGGTCGCCCGCGCTTTTTATTAGGACTGCCATTTGTTTAGAAAATCATAACGATTTAGCGTATCAGCATTGCTATTCAGCGCGGCAATGCAGCTAGTGTTATGGGCACGCTTCCGATTGGTACTGATTTGGATCAGTTGAGCTATCTATAAATCGTTTGCAACGGTGTGTAGATAGCTCAACTGCTTCATGTATATTTTGTACATATTATAAATATTGTAAATACTGTATTAGTCGTAATTTTCTTTGTGAATGAATGTATAATACTAAGTAAAAAAATTAACGTACTTATTAAATAAATAAAATTAACAGAGTTACTTTATCATCTTTATCATGGCCGCCATTTTTAACTTTTTTGTTTATGGATCGATTGCTTTCAAAATCGATATCTGAGGGTCCCCCTTAGCCATTATCAGGAATATTATGTAAAATTAGAAAAAGCATCGCCGCCATTTTTAACTTTTTTGTTTATGGACCGATTGCTTTCAAAATCGATATCTGAGGGTCACCCTCAGCCATTATCAAGAATCTAATGTCAAATTTGAAAAATCATGACCACCATTTTTAACTTTTTTGTTTATGGACCGATTGCTTTCAAAATCGATATCTGAGGGTCACCCTCAGCCATTATCAAGAATCTTATATGAATGCCGTTTGAAGTTAATTTTGACAGCTGTCATCAAATATGTAGATTTAAATTGTCTCTTTCATTTAGTATTAAAACGAGTAGTCTAGGATGAGTAGTTTCCAAGATATGGTCGTTTGAAGTTGAATTTGACAGCTGTCATCAAAAATGTAGATTTTAATTGCCTCTGTCATTAAGTGATGAAACGAGTAGTCTAGGATAAGTAGTTTCCAAGATATAGCCGTTTGAAGTTGAATTTGACAGCTGTCATCAAATATGTAGATTTTAATTGCCTCTGTCATTTAGTGATGAAACGAGTAGTCTAGGATAAGTAGTTTCCAAGATATGGCCGTTTGAAGTTGAATTTGACAGCTGTCATCAAAAATGTAGATTTTAATTGCCTCTGTCATTTAGTGATGAAACGAGTAGTCTAGGATAAGTAGTTTCCAAGATATAGCTGGTTGAAGTTGAATTTGACAGCTGTCATCAAAAATGTAGATTTTAGTTGTCTCTGTCATTTAGTGATGAAACGAGTAGTCTAGGATAAGTAATTTCCAAGATATGGCCGTTTGAAGTTGAATTTGACAGCTGTCATCAAAAATGTAGATTTTAATTGCCTCTGTCATTTAGTGATGAAACGAGTAGTCTAGGATAAGTAGTTTCCAAGATATAGCCGGTTGAAGTTGAATTTGACAGCTGTCATCAAAAATGTAGATTTTAGTTGTCTCTGTCATTTAGTGATGAAACGAGTAGTCTAGGATAAGTAGTTTCCAAGATATAGACGTTTGAAGTTGAATTTGACAGCTGTCATCAAAAATGTAGATTTTAATTGCCTATGTCATTTAGTGATGAAACGAGTAGTCTAGGATAAGTAGTTTCCAAGATATAGCCGGTTGAAGTTGAATTTGACAGCTGTCATCAAAAATGTAGATTTTAATTGCCTCTGTCATTTAGTGATGAAACGAGTAGTCTAGGATAAGTAGTTTCCAAGATATAGCCGTTTGAAGTTGAATTTGACAGCTGTCATCAAAAATTTAGATTTTAGTTGTCTCTGTCATTTAGTGATGAAACGAGTAGTCTAGGATAAGTAGTTTACAAGATATGGCCGTCCGAAGTTGAATTTGACAGCTGTCATCAAAAATGTAGATTTAAATTTTCTCTGTCATTTAGTTATGAAACGAGTAGTCTAGGATGGTCAGATATCGATTTTGAAAGTAATCGGTCCATAAACAGAAAAGTTCAAAATAGCGATCATGCTTTTTCAAATTTGACATCAGATTCTTGGTAATGGTTGAAAGGGACCCTCAGATATCGATTTTGAAAGCAATCGGTCCATAAACAGAAAAGTTAAAAATGGCGGCCATGATTTTTCAAATTTAACATTAGATTCTTGATAATGGCCGAAAGGGACCCTCAGATATCGATTTTGAAAGCAATCGGTCCATAAACAGGAAAGTTAAAAATGGCGGCTATGATTTTTCATAAATAGGTACAAATAAAAATATATACATTGACATTTTTACACGGCGCCCTCTAGACGACTCATAGAACAAACGTCTGTGTTTGCCACACAAAAAATAATTATGTTTGTTCTTGGTGAGGATCGAACCCACGACCCACGGCACGGAAGGGAGAGCTAGTACCGACTGAGCTGTGAGGCCTATCAAAATATCTTTTCATTTTAGCTCATCACCATGAATTTCTATTCTATTCAAGTACACGTTCTTCATTGCACTGCAGATTGTACTGTTTGGCACAGTACGCACAACGGATCTTCATCCCTCTGAAGTTAGGTGTAACAATCGATTTTGTATGTACTACACAAACATCCAAACATCTAAACTTTTGCATCTCATCCCACTAATATTATAAATGGTAAAATAAGATAAGTTTTTAATTGTCCCCAATAGGTATGTACAGGTGTTAATGATTGTCATGAATAAAAAAGTTACTAACATCAAAACTAGGTAGTCAGTCACACTCCACGTGTACACGTACGGTTATGCTCGATCTTTTTGGCGCGGAGAAAATCGACACAGGTCCGCCTTCCACGAGCGCTGGCGCGCGTCTGAATTCGAACGGCCAACGCATCGCATTTTATGCAGTTGTAAATTACGTTTATTCAAATTAATATAATAAATTATTTAAATAAAAAGTATACAATTTTATTGATTATGAACTAACGTTTATTTTGGTATAATTTTTACCTAATAATAATAATGTAGTATGGAGAAATTAACGGCTAATTCTGAACGTTTTTAGAAGTTTTATGGTTTTGAATTGATTTTTTTTTGTACATATCCCATACTTATTTCTAAATTCCGGGGCCGCTACGGTCAATGGCAGTATATAAGAGATATTTGTAGATATTTTTCATTTCGTTTGCTTTGCCGAGTAGTTCAATCCAGGAGCTTGAAAAAGTGTCTGCGCGAGTTTTATTAAAAACTTGTTTCGGAATTTTGGCTTTATTTAAATATATAAGGAAAAATTGCAAAAAGCGAGGCCGCTACGGTCAATGCGAATAACTATTCTACACCATACAATAAATCGAAATTATCTAAGAGTTTCAGTTTCAGAGATCTAGAACGTCAAAAATGGGCATTTTCACGGTTTGACCGCGATATCGGCCTTAACTAAAAATGCGTCGATTCAATAAAATCTAAGTATGAATATATCCTACCTAGCTATGTAGTCAACTTCTAAAGCCAACGCTTATATAAATAAAGCTATATGATCTAGCCAATTAGGGTTGTATTATAAAAAAGAAATCTCAAGCATAGATTGAGTAAGTACAGATTATCAGTATTATCACACAAAAATCTGTTTTTGAGTGCGGATCGCTTGAGCAGTAAATGCGATTACGGACATAAGTGCACTAAGTAAATTCGTTTAGATGCTACGGGGAAGGGATATTGTTAGGTATAATAAAATATCGGCTGTGTGCTCTGGATCCGTGGAATGTTTTTCCTTTTGATATTACTTTAGCACTTTTAAGTACAGAGGAAGTAACTAATAACTAGCAGATGTGACAATGGCGCCGGCGCTACCTTGTTTACAATGCCTAGGTTTTATTGAGGAGCTACGGGCATGCGTCCGTGTCAGGTGGAGTTTATAGCTCGCTTTGTCTGTTTACATTTCCAAGCTGAAACTACGCAAGCGTTATTTTGTGAAATTGTGAGTCACTTTTATGTAGTTGAGTTAACTTTCAATACATTTGGAGAACTCTAAATGGTGTTACTTATTTGGTGGAATTGAATAAGTATATAAAAACCTCCCAGATCATATAATTTAACGTAATTATAATACCTAGGTTCCCAAGCCCAGCCCCCCAACCCCGATTATCTTTTGATACTATGTAGGTATTATAAGTATGTATTTACAAAAAAAAAAGCATATAAGTATTCTATCAGCATCTAGTTCCCATATTACAAGCTTTGCTTAGTTTGGGACTAGAGGGCGTTGTGAGTAAAGTCCATGAATATTTATTTATTATTTATTTATTATACCATCAGAATCTGACAAATAACAATCAAATCATTAATTAGGATTTTAATTTGTCAAATTCTGATGGTATGAAAAAATAGACAATCAGCCCGTAGGAGTCACAAAGTCTCAAATTACAAAAAAGCTGTGAGTTTACCGAGTTTAATTAGTCTTTTTAGTAGAGATATGTAGGTACCTAAAGACAGGCACAAATGACCGGTCAAGCTAAGACTCGAGAGGTGCAGGTTCAACTCCTTTGACAAACACACCTATATTTTTTTCTACTATGGGTACCTACATAGGTACAATACATCCAAGTGGTAAGTAGTTCCAACGAGGCCAAGCTCATTATGAAAGTGGTATGAAAATAAAGGCCTTCCTAAAATCACTTACCTTCCTCACTGAATGTTGCAACTCGTTCGTCCTTCACGAGGACCGGTTCGGTCCATTCCTCCCTGGTCTCCCGCGGCTCCTGGACCCACGGCCAGCAGTTCCAATACTCCTGAACTTCAGGTGCTGGTGCGAACTGCTCCTCGTAATAGCCCAGGTCTTCTGGTTGGAAGGGGAAGCTCGTTCTTATAAACTCCATCGTTTTGATGGAGTTTACTTACAAAGTCATCGGCGAAATATTTTTATTTTATTCGAGAACTGGAGAACAGAACTGCTCTAACTATTAGAATGAGAATTCGAGGATTGACTTTTAGGCCTGTTAAAAAGTTTATTTTTAAGTTTTTCAAATCTCCGCGTCCGTATCACTACAGTTTCAGCGATGGAATACATCAGCTGAAAGTTTACTTGACTCGTGCGCGCGCGCAGCCGTAGGCGGAGCTTGTAGATGGGCGGCGCGGCACACAGCGGGATGAAATAGTTTATAGTAAATAGGTTTAAAAGAATAAAAAAAAATGCCATAACCATAATAGGAAAAATCTCTACGAATAATCAAACCTTTTTAATTAAAAAGTTCTTCATTATAGTCTGTGGGAACCTGCAACTGAGAATAACACAGAAATACTTCCCTAACATGATAGGTCATCAATATGTTAATTAGTTAATTGAGTGATTTAAATGTGAAACGTTAGGCTTGTTGAAGGGTCAGCCCCGGGGTGGCATGTAGTGTGGCGATCCCGGGGGAGCCCTCTGACCCCACTTCCCACGGCTAACTGACTGAAAGATTTGAGGATACAATAATACTTCCGAATGTAGGATGGAAATAAATATGGTAAACTTCATTGACTGCTTGTGACCTAGGTATAGGCCTATACTTAATTAGAGATTTTGATACGAATATGAGAAAAAAAAGATATAGTTAAGTATGTTTAATATTGACATCCACATATTGGAAATAGTACTTAGTACAGCTTCTTGTTAGAGCTCGTCCGGGGAAGTAGCTAGGTATCTATTTCTACCACCAAGCAGTGATGCTCGCATTGCTGTGTTCCGGTTTGAAGGGTATGGGTGCCGGTGCATCAAGAGTAGGATTTCCGCCTTACCACTTTTGAAACTGTTTCGCTTGCAAGCAGTTAGCTACCTGACCCTGCCTTTTTCTTTTGTCTTCTTATTTTGACCAACCAGAGACCTAAACATCTATTTATTTTTATCATGGCCCATTGTTTTCATAACTTTTACACCCGAAATAATTTGCTTCTATTGGCATTCAAAAATTAACGGCTAGTCGGCTTACAGAAAATGCACCCTTAAGGTGGTAAGGTAGAACTTTTGCTGATAGTACGTTCTCAGTGGACGCGCTCAGCGACGCAATGGCATCGCTATAGGAAGTGGTTAGGTACCACTTAACATCAGGTGGGCCATCGGCTTGTTCCATCAATTAGTTGTACTTATAACAAAAAAACTTAGTACCTAGGCCTACTTAAGTCTACTGTAAGAAATCCTTTGATGTCGAATGATTTTTACAGTTTGGTTAGGTTATGTCAGAGGTTGTATATTAAGGGCGTCTTGCACCAGAATCACTAAACGTATTTAACAGCTAAATCAATTTAAATCTGACGTATTTGTATGACTTGACAACTCGCTAAATACTATTTAAGAGTTAAACGCGTTTAGCGATTCTGGTGCAAGCCGCCCTGAATCGATTTAAGTCTGACGTATTTGTATGACTTGACAACTCGCTAAATACTATTTAAGAGTTAAACGCGTTTAGTGATTCTGGTGCAAGCCGCCCTAAATAGGCACCAATATCTAGTCAAGATGTCAAGATGATACCTAGAAGCAGATTAGACGGACGAGATAATATCGATGAACTCATCAATGAGTCGATAGAGTTGTCTGTGATGTGTACCGCAGCCGTGGCCTCGTCCGGGCTGGTTACACGCCTCGTTGCTTCTTCCCAACACTGGAAGCCACTCTTCAGTTAGCTTAATTAGGTAGGTAACCCTTCCATAGTGACAGGCGACACAGCTCAGTTGGTAATGGCTCTGCCTTCCGTGCTGTGGGTCGTGGGTTCGATCCCCACCGAGAACAAACATTTATGCGTGGAAAACATAGATGTTTGTTCTATGTCTGGGTGTTACTATGTATAATAAGTATGTATTTACAAAAAAAAAGTATATATCAGTCATCTAGTTCCCATATCACAAGCTTTGCTTAGTTTGGGACTAGAGGGTGTTGTGTGTAAAGTCCATGAATATTTATTTATTTATTATTTATAGTACCTACTCGTAGGTACCACTATGATTGAGGACCGATACCCTTTTCCCTTCATCCACATAATATATAACCAGCTACGGGAAAATACTTTCCTGTACTGCTTCACAACCATTTAAACAGGATTTTATTTTCCATTGTCATATATTTTGCAATCTTGCAGCTACGAAAAATTAATTTCTTCCGTTCTGATTTTTGTACTGTATTGAAAAATCATTGTGATTTTGTAAGAAAAATTACAAGGGTTACATACATACCTAACTTTTAAGATTTAAAAAAATCTTTATGCGTTTCTTTCACTGTTTCAAAACATATTTTTTTCCTAAGCAGCAATAAAAAAATCCTAAAATCATACAGGGGGCTGAAATCATAAGTCAAACATATTTTCTTATAATACTTGGGAACCCTAAAAAGGAATCGTCGCGTGCGCACCCTCCAAGGTGGATTTGTTTAGGCAGCTGTGGCCGAGCGTGAGCTGATGATACCTACTGCTTTTGTCTCTTATTACGGTGATGAGAGGCTGAGTTGTTTTGGTTTTGAGTCATATCAAACCACACGGATGATATTATTTTAGAAAATCGATTTTGAAAGGACTCGACCAAACAATGCGATCTAAAAAAGAAAAATTAAAAAAAAAAACTGTGCGAGGCAAAAGTTCCATGATGACTTTTGAATAATTGTGATGATTCTCGTTCGTAAACCATTTAGTTTAATAGTCTAATGACTCATAACAATAAATAATTATTTTTAAGTTGTAGTAAGCTGTATGTTGACTAAAATATTTTAGGGTTGTCGCAGGCTCAATTTTAACGTTCTACGTTCAGAACGCAAACTGCATCGATCTGTGCACTCTAGGCATGACCATGCTGTCCATTGTGCATTAATCTAGACTACAATGTCATCGTTACTAATGAAAATACTAAGGTGACCTACTAAAACCTATCACAACAGCCGGTCACAACCATACACTCAAGATAATTTCTTCATTTTGAGAAGGGTCATTCCCAGTTGTAACCACGTTCAATGTCTACAGTGCTCCATTGGTGACAACTGAAAATTGTTTTAAAGTTTTCACATCCGACATCCCTACGTCCAAATCTTGTGCGCTGATGACTTTACCAGCTAGCTATAACCCGATTATTTATTGTCGGTCACATCATTGCGCAGTACTTTCGGACGGTCCATGTTTCGGCTATTTTTGATGTTCCGATGATGTAGTCATTGTAATAAAATTAAATCAGTAGAAACAATACAATGGGCTGGTAGAGTTCAGAACACACTAGCATTTTAGTTTTAAAAAATGCGTAGGTACCTACACTAGGTAGGTACCTACCTACAATCAAAAGGCTTGCATTGGTAGGTAGGATACAATTTACATGCAGACAAATCTCCGATGACTAAACCGTGTTTTCTTCACAGGATTCAAATAAAACAAATGTTGTTAGCATAAAAGATTTATTGTAAAATAAAGTGTCACAACTCAGTCCAATATAATTTTACGATCACAAACACAAAAGCTTATTCGTACTGAAGTAGCCTTTTTATTATATTGTAATTTGTAGTACATTTTAATACCGACAGAGCTTTCTCATTTTTACAACAGAAAGCCTAATTCGCATATTTCAATGCTAATAAAGCAAAGCCTATAAATTTTATTTCTTGAAAACTATCACAATATCGATTTATTTTTGTTCATTTGAATTAAATGAGTATTCTAATGAACGTGTTCCACGGGATTCCTATTTCTATAATAGCTGATAGTGTTAGGTAGGTAGGTATATTTTTCTGTCTACAGGTTTCTATAGGTGTCTATAGGTTTCTGTCTACAAAGATTTTAAGAGAATTGCGTCACATTCATGCCCTTTTTGCCAGTAATATTCTGACTGTTCGGCCTAAACCCTAAACGGATGATCAGAAAAATCCTATTGATATGATATCTAACTAACTACCTATCACCATAGTGTTATAGGAGTTATTAAAACAGATCTTTGTCCCTCTAAAGTATCTACGCAGTAGCCATTTTTTGGTAAGCGAATTTTCAATTCAATTCAATTGTTTATTGCGCTTTTATGTTGCATAAACAGGTGTTATAAAAGTATGTAGAGTATCAAACATAAACCCTGTTAGGGCACAGCAATTAGGTAGGTAGATAAATACTTAAATATTAGGTGGCACCTTTTTGCAGGTAGGTATCCAATGTAGGTATTTAATAGGTGTTTTAGTCTTCCAGAAACTCGTGCAACGTAAGCGCAATCGTTTGTTGCACCAACTTCAGAGTGATAAAGATCCGTTGTGCGTACTGTACCTGAGTAGTACATTTCCTGTTTTTCTTTTTTTTTTTAGTTTTAACCAAAAATTATTTTTTTCTAGATTTAACAAGTTACGAGGCAAAGTGCGTCACGCCCGTAATGCCAGTATTCTGACAAGTGTGAGAGTGGTGTACATTATCAGAAGTCTGGCGCGCGTGGCTGATGGCTACCGAGGAACTGGCTCAGCGGAGTTGCTAAGCGCGGACAGAGAGCTTGCGCGCTTCATGCTGTGGAGAAATTACTTGTTACATACTGCAACGCCTATGTACCTATAGGTATTACAATGCAGCCAGCGAGTTTAGGCAATCTTGAAGTTAGCCCTTTGTCATGCACGAAGACAATTAAATAGTTCAACATAGCTTTATTGCGCATTGAAACGGCTATTACGGCTAATAACTTCCTAGCCTAAATTCACTGGATGTACACTCTGCGAAGAAGTCACATGACATGTAGGTAAAAGATACAAATATCTACACTCAATATACAAGAAATTTAAGTATTTTCGCAAAACAGCTAAAAATAATACTTACCGTTGCAGCGTCTTGAACAAAACTTGCAAAACATGATGCATTATAAACACTACGCCATAAGCAGGCAAATAATAATTCTACTTGAAGCAGGCACATCACATTACCTAGGTACACTTAAAGTAACTTAGCGTATAGTATTGTGACCTAGCTATCAGTCAGTCAGTCGGGCAAAGCGAAACTTAACAGAATTTCTGGTCAAAGAGCTACAGTAGAAAACTTTTTTCAAAATACCTCCCCATCCTAGTAAAGATATTTCCAAAATCAATAAGTATAGTAGTCACAACGGATCTTGGTCCATCTGAAGTAGGTATCTGCGCAGAACCCGTTTTTGGGTCGCTTATTTTTCCGCACCTAACTTCAGAGAGATAAAGAACTGTTGTGCGTACTGTACTTGTCTAAGAGCTGTAGTTAATATCCTCATTTAACCTTAGGTAAGTATTAGAAACCTTTATAAATACCGACTGTGGTGGCATCTTTATAGAGATAATAATTCCCTATCAAGAATTCAACCCTAATTATCATCCATTGGATGGTTGGGCTTGGGCGACACATTAGACATAAAGGGACGGCCACATTTTTAGTGCTTTCAAATTAGATTAAAAAAAATTCAACAGAATCTACAACATTGTCACTTATCGCGGTAGGCACCTTCAGAGATGTTAAGTACCCCGAAAAGTATCAATAACCCGAGAAATACACGTTGCTAGTTACCTGCCTACATAGAGATGTTAATACCCTCGAGGACCGTTTGCAATGTTACCTGTCAGGGTCGGAGTAGTCTACGTGGGGCAGTACTGCCGAGTGTCGGCCCGTGAGTCGGTCAAGCAGGCGAGCGGAGGAGCGTCGCAAGGCATCGCGGAGTTTAGTCATACTGCCACTGCGCATCACCGCTACCTGCCCCGCGTTATGCTATTTATAACCATTTAACAAGCAATCAGGTGCCATCGGCATTTTCCAGCATTTGGGAAAACATAGATGTTTGTTCTATGTCTGGGTGTTACTATGTATTATAAGTATGTATTTACAAAAAAAAACAGTATATAAGTACTCTATCAGCCATCTAGTTCCCATATTCCAAGGTTTGCTTAGTTTGGGACTAGAGGGCGTTGTGTGAAATGTCTATGAATATTATATAAACATAGATGTTTGTTCTATGTCTGGGTGTTACTATGTATTATAAGTATGTATTTACAAAAAAACAGTATATACGTACTCTATCAGCCATCTAGTTCCCATATTACAAGGTTTGCTTAGTTTGGGACTAGAGGGCGTTGTGTGAAATGTCTATGAATATTATATAAACATAGATGTTTGTTCTATGTCTGGGTGTTACTATGTATTATAAGTATGTATTTACAAAAAAACAGTATATACGTACTCTATCAGCCATCTAGTTCCCATATTCCAAGGTTTGCTTAGTTTGGGACTAGAGGGCGTTGTGTGAAATGTCCCTGAATATTTATATATTAAAAAAGTTTGGTGACATGACATCCTGACTGATAGATTTTACCAAGTTTTGAAAGACTAGATGTTTAGGTTGCAAGAAAATAAAGATATTACCATAAAAGTTTGAATTCAAGACTTTTTTTTAGTTTGGTTGGGGTATCTAACAACTATATGATATTATGTGTAAAATCAAACGAATGAACCTAGTGTTTTGGTCACGTTGGTACATTAGATATTCTGACCTACGTAAAACATCTGGTGATTTTGGATGGAAAAGCTTACAATAATGCAGCTACGAATTATTATGTCACTACATGATTATTAACTAAGAATGTATAACTTTACCTACACAGAATTCAAAAGTGAGATGAATTTCATCAATAGACGTCTAAGAAAGCAGATAACTGTGTTCGAACGTGTGATGTTTCCCATCATTGAAAAACAGTGGTTATAAATTGCATAAGACCGTAGACTCACCTCTCAATGAAAACAAAAAATAAAACAAAACAAATAATGTTACATAAATATTTATTTTAACAATTTTAAAATTATAATTCGACATACGATATCGACAGTAAAATCCAATAAATTCAATATTGTGACAGAAAAATTGTAGTGATTTTAAAATTGGAGATTCTTTATGTTATCTGCAGGTATCGTTGCAATTGTATTATGTATATTAAATTCTAGTGTACATAGAGTAAATATCTGACATAGACAAGCAGCACCCACATACAGATTAAAAAAAAACCTCAATGTATATAAAAATACTATACTACCACCTACTCTCTCACATAAAGCTTAGACCGATAACACTGGAATGAAAGATTTATATGCGTAATAAGTAAAAATTGACAACATGACGAAAATAAATATTCAACTCCACTATGTATTGACGGAAAATATCAACATTTTTTTTTCACAAAATAAAATCACTCAATCATGCATTCTTATAATAAAGAATACAAAATAAAATTGAATAATATCAGCAAATTAAAATTGAATAATGTTAGCAAATAAAATCGTTGTATCTATCATGCGTGATTTAAAATATGCAATAATTATATACCCAAAATCCACAATAATAAATGCAATATATTTAAATGCAGTTTATACATTCAAGAAATCGTTGAGAACATTTCTAATTTGTATACTCAAATGTATAAAACGCACCAATTATAAAATTATATGACTACTAATTGTCATCGTTTTAAAATCTTATAATCTCGCCGTCGCATATTTTCAAGATGTCACAACGGATATTGAAGAAGTATTTGCGCGAAACCCATTTTTGGGTTGACATGCGCAATGTTTGTTGCACAACTTGCACTTAACTTCAGAGATATACATAGATCCGTTGTACCTACTGTACTAAGTTTTTTTTTTTAGTTTATACTTTAGGGACGGCTTACATACATACATGCTTAGATATTCTCTATCACACTTTCATTTGTATTTTTTTTAGAATTTCCTTCGTTACTTATAATTATTACTATCAGCATGCTACAAATTAATAAATAATTCTAAGCTATTAACGTTCAATTCGGCCATCTTGATTTTTGCACTTAGTAATACCAAAATTCAAAATGGCGACGAATTACGTACGTGATCCTTTTACAACAAAATGAGCGAAGGCTTGATCTTTGAAACAAAAAGGAGCACCAATTAATCTTATTTTTTTAAAAATAATGTATGATATTTACAATTACAATATAAAAATGTTGGCTCACTACTTCACCCCGATCATTATTGTTTCTACGCATTACTTAGCCACCGTCTTCTAAAATGTATCAAGATTCATTGATTTGACACAAATCTCTGAATTTACTTTAAAAATACGAATTGTATCAAAAAACGATAGCTCCAAGACCAAGCCAGACAAGCAAGGAGCACGTACGTATAAAAGCGAGTGAGTAGTTACTTAAAACGATTCTATACAGGGTATAACATAATGTCCCTATAAGCCCGAAAGGGGGGTATTCTACACGTCATTTCTATGATAAATAAATAGAAATTTCAAACATGTTGTATTCAACTTTTGCACATGCGAATCTATTCACGTGTTTGGTTTGAATAAGATCCTTTTCGGCTTATAGGGGCAATATGTTACACGTTGTATAATGTAGGCTATCTAAGGCTAGTACTACTGGTGCGCCGCGCTCGCAGTGTTGATTCCTAGGGCATTGAACAGCTTTGACTTTAGATTGAGACGCGGTTCACTCGTTGGATTCGCGCCCTACAAACGAACGGACAAAATAAAATAAATGCAAATTAAATCGTGGAAGCGTGCCGTATAACAAGCAATGTATTTAGAAAACAGCTGGTGATTTGGTATGTTGTGATTTGTAGATGTAATGTATCAAGGAATCGAATTGCTGTTTTTTTTTACAAGAATATTTATATTTTCTATCATTTTATAACAGTCGAGTGTGTTTTATCTGTTTGACAATCGAGGACGTTATTGTATCACGATAAGTGCTCCTGGCGGGTGAATCGAGAGCCCTTTTCCCTATCGATTATCGAAAGCGAATCTCAGAATGAGTCCTCTGTATATATCTATATATATCTTTTCATTGACACGAGAAGAGACAGAGGGCCGATATTGCCAATTTTAGGCAATGATCTCCGCGACACGACAAATATCGTCACCAATATTTGTCGTGTCGCGGAGAGAATTTGTATTATATAAATAAGGTGAAGAAAATATTAGTGATACGTAAATACTATTCGTTTCCTTGATACCAATATATGAATGAAGTAAAAAATGAAAGTGATATTATAATGTATAAAATGTGTAATATGGTCAACAAATTATATGGGTTAGTAATGAAATAGTAATGAGATTGCAACGCTGCCGAACATGAAATATTTTATAATGAATATTGAGAAAATTATTTCATTATTACTAGACATTTTCATGCGACTATAAATGACCACGTAAGTGGAAATATAAAAAAACTCAAGCGAAGGTTTTTTTGACATATTTTCAGTGAAAACTGACGCAACATCCATGCTTAAGATGCATGAGTGAGTATATATTATGCTTGAGTGACTATTATCCCCTATACCCCGAATATTATTCTTGTTCCCAGTTACCTCGATTAATCTTCGCCTTGACTCGAATCTTTGATAGTAATTTTGACAACGCAAACCAAAACACGATTTCGAGATCGAGTCGAGGATTATTCGAGGTAACGACTAAAAATAATGGGCCTTAGTGTGAAGGTGCGAAGTGATAGCTGATTGAAAAGTGACATGTGTAAGACAAGGCCAGAACTAGCACCCACAAATACATTTCATGGGCTTTTTAGACTATGCAATCTCAAGTCAGACTTACTGATAGAGATGTAACGTGATGAGTTGAGTTATTTCGAACTCAAGTTATTTGAATTGACTCGCATCGAGGACTTGTATGCATATAAAGTCATACAAGTGAAAATCTAGCACCAATTTCTCTAACCACTTACGTTGCATACGGACCTAGTTGAGTCAACCCAATTGGCGGCTTGAGTCAAGGTTCAGTTTAACTAAAATAATTCGAGTTCGAAATAATTCAACTCATCACGTTACATCTCTATCAGTAAGTCTGACTTGAGATTGCACAATCTAATAAGCCCTTAAAGAACATTAACAACTAAAGTAACAGTGAAATGGCTGTCATTAATCAACTGGCCAAACTTGAGGAATAAATAATATTTAATCTTTTAATATAGTTGATATTAATTTCCAACCATTTCAATGCAAACAGTGACAATAAAACAAAAACAATACAAAATGCATCACAGAACAGACAAATAACCACCAAGTGAGATTTGCCGACAATGGTTGCTATGTCGTAGAACGGTTGCTCATTTGTAGCCAATAATAATTGCAAGCATTCGATATATTGTTGCCAAAAACGGTTGCAAACCATCTATCGAGATATGATATAATTAAGGAGAGTTAACGATAGTTGTGAACTTTGCAATCACTTTTAAAAAGCGTTGTTTAATATGAATAACCATCGCAAATTATCAAGAATTACATAAATCTTATTCTTAGTCTTATTCGAGTGGCAATGGACGAATGTTTGCCTATTTGTTGCCAAACATGATTGCAAATCATCGACGGTTTCCCAAAAATGGTTGCAAGCCGTTTTGTTGCTATAAATGGTTGCAAAGCCGTCGAACTTTTGCCTATTATTTGGCAAATATGGTTGCAAAGCTGTCGAATTTTTGTCTATTTGTTGGCAAAAATGGTTGCAAATGGCCCGACTGGTTGCACTACGGTTTCCCTTGGTTCCTGACCTCCTCGTGATGCTCCGGGTCCATGGAGTCCCGGCTGCCATGCCTCGCCTGCCGCGCCCGCGATTGTTTCACTATGTCCAGCGCCTAGACGGCAATATCATTTTGTAGGGGGTGTTTACATTTTTGATGATAAATGGAGCTTCTGAGCCCTTTCGGTCGGTTTGTGGGGCATTCCGTGATTTTACAGAGTAAAGGAATTTTGACCGGTACAATGGAATAAGATGAATACCAACCCTATAGGCTAAGGGCAGAGAGGTCATGATATGAGGAGATTTTTTGAAATATGATTGAAAAGAGATTAAAAATAACGGCAGAGTGAGTTTATATTAATTGCACTAAGTAGATGTAAGTTTTATTCAAATTGGAAATAATAAGGAATCATTTGTGCGAATATCTATTATGATTAGGTTTGGTCATTACAGTAATTAGCGAAAAAATCTGACTGCAATTCGATAGCATATAAAAAGCTGTTAACTTTTGTTCAAGTAACCAAAATTGGACTCAACTAGATTTAAATCACATTATCATAACTAGAATAAGTATATTATTAAGAATTGTATAATATCCCAAAAAATATTAACTAAATAGATGGTCTTTGGTTCAAGTTTCACTTGCTCCATGATAATTTATTATAAGTAAAAAAACAGTGACATTTGACAGCAATGATTGCCTATTCGTTACGACTCTTGCAGACCTGTCGCAAATTACAAAATCCAGTTTAAAAATAATTTTGAGATATTAATTTTTTTACTTCTAAATTGTAAAAACTAATTTAAGAAACGTCAGAATACAATATTAATTAAGTTAGCTTCAGTGACTTACTTGCTGAACGTGCTGGCAGCGTGCAAAATCAACGTTTATGTTATACTTAGAATTAGAATTTACTTAGCAAAATATAATATAGATTTGTGAAAAATACATAAATATGTAGTAAAGTAAAATACTCATAAATACATAATATGTGTTGTGTATTGTGTATTAGCATGTGTATTAGAAAAGCTAAGACAACAGTTTATATATTTCCAATAATAAAACTTTAGATTATTGTAAAATAAAACCACAATAGTAAAAAGAGTATTTTTAAAATCACTTGCACAGTACATAGAACATAGCAGAAAAGTAAAGTAAGCCATGTTTTAAGAAATACGAATTATCTGAAATTAGCGTAATTTACTATACGTATCCCCGTATCAGGGGGTGTGGGTTCGAAGCCGGGGGGAGCGGCTTTAGGGATGTTATAAAAATTCAATGTGATTTTCTTTAAAGCAGATAGTACTTTAATAAAAAAAATATTTGAAACGAGTGTCAACTCGGTATTATAAGTAATGGCTCTAGTTAGGGTTGCCACCTGCCACTTCTTGATTTACAGGTTATCAGGGTTTTAATTTTTTTTACGAGACAAGAGCATTTTTTTATTAAATAAAAGAATAAGGGTTTATCTACCGCAAAACACAGACGCAGCCTTATAGGCGAGCTGAGTGAGTCGCAATTATTTTTTTATCAAAAGCTCTATCAAAAGTTATGTTTACTCCGTAATTTGTTATACAATTACGGGTTCTTAGATTTTGACAGCCTGTAAAACGGGGTAACCCGTAAAATACGGGGCATCTGGCAACTCTAGCTCTAGATGAATACTCACCTCCTTTCGGCTGCGAAGCGCGCAATCCTCCAAGGTTTCAGCGGCTTCGTACTTTCCCTGACGCCGGTACAGCGCGCCGAGGTTCTTCAGGGTCGTCGTCACTGTGGGGGAGTCCACCTGCCACGGGAGCTTGTATTACATACTGCTCGTTCATTGTTGTGCACTACCAGTCACTAGCAGTCGCGTTACGTAAACCTAACGTGTTCGAATCATATTGCGCGTCAACGTTAGCTCGACTGACGAACGTTGTAGCGTCGCCGCGCAGTGTATCTCGGATACGCTAGCGTTACGATACGTTCACGATCGAGGCACAGATTGTGCAGTGAAATTTACTTAAGAATGATGTGAATAAAACTATTAATAGGTTATGGGCCTCCTGATCAGTGGACATCATTCTCTGTAAACAGTCCACTTTTTTTACATGATTCAGATTTCAATAAAATACAATAAAAATATATTTCAGATGTATGATTTTTGCTGCTTTTAAAAACTAGATGTTCATCTAGAATGGATGGTGTATGCGTGCCACAGTGCATGTAAATCAGATAAGGTACTAACAGCACCCACCTTGGCCGCCTTGTGCCAGCCGCCGTACTCGCCGTACGGGGCGTTTTCCTTCTGCAAATGCTTGTTCTCTTCGCGCTCCTCGGCCACTTGCCAGATCGGCTTGTTGTCACCTGTGTAGCAAACAAATATTATTGACAGAAGACTTTTTTACACAGAAACTAAATCTTAGCTCGTATGCTGCAAAGTTGTTAAATTCTAAGGGCGGCTTGCACCAGAATCGCTAAACGCGGTTAACTCTTAAATAGTATTTAGAGAGTTGTCAAGTCATACGTCAGATTTAAATCGATTTAGCTGTTAAACACGTTTAGTGATTCTGGTGCAAGCCGCCCTAAATCATATATTTTTTACTCAATGGAAAATCTGTTAAAAGTCTACGATTGAGTATCGCTTTGAAACATACGAGCCCAATATTTGATAAGCTGATATCAAACGGTTCTTTTCTCGCGGATTTCTGAGTGAAAATTTCTAGACAGAATATGAAAAAAAAATTTTTGAAATGAAATGTAAATTCTCTCAGATATTGTGAATCGTCTGATAACAATTTTAATACGCGATGCTAAGATAGATGAAAGTGTTGAACGATTAAGAGAATATATTGAAGTGAGGTATTATTTATTGGAAAAGAGTTAAAACGAAAATAACAAAAGAAAGGTAAGAATTACTTCAGAAGTTTGTAGGTAATATTAAACTTAACCTCCGAATTAATAAACAAAGGCTAAACAGTCCGCTCAACCGTATCTACCGGCATTCACCTAGTTTAGCGTCTGAATCCGCCTTTAGAGTTACAACATCGTTTATAAATTCGACGGTTAGTGTTCGCATTATTAACAAAAGCAGAAAAAACCATCACCAAACATTAATTGTGACACAAGTTGGGAAGGTGTGACACAATTGGCAAAAAATACTTTAAAATTAAAAAAAAATTGAAAATAATAAACTTAAATTGTTTTGCCTTTCCTACCTGTGCCACGCAAAATCCAAACTTGTGTCACTCACCTATGTCGCACTATCGTATAACAACGCCCCTGATCGCACCAACTGAGTTTTCGACAACAAATGCGAGGAAATCATAGACATATTTCTAACTTTTTTATTGTAACTTTGAGACAAATAGATTTTTATCTATTAGATAAAAATTAATGCATTTTAGCAACAACTGAAAACTTGAGAAAGATTGACAGAAAAATGTGTCTAATTATTTCAAATTAAATATGATTTCCAAAACATTAAACAAGTAAAACAGATTCAATTTACAACACGGTTTAATGCAGTTTCAAAAATAAATTCATCTAAATACATAAAATTTATTCAAAAATTCACAACATTTCCTCATTTGATTTTTATATTGCACAAATAACATTTTATATTTATTAAGATATAACCAGCATGCTTTAAAAATACCAACTAATAAGGAACTCTGATTTTATGATTACTTTTTGTTTTCACAAGTACTAGAATATTTTACAAAACAAGGTAAAATCTACAATGCGATTCTATACTACCTTCTACTAAAAGTCTATGAGCAATTTCTGCTGCAATTTATAAGTGCAATTGTATTAATTAGATTATAAGCCATTTGCGTGCCCGAGACCAACTAACATGTCTAAACTGCACAAAGAACTGCCTCCGTATTCCAATCTTTTGCTGTCAAGTTATATTTCACTGCCCAGTGTAATTTCTTCAGGTCACGTGGTACAATTCTGTACCCCGTGATCATTCTTTTTAGACACATGACAGCAAAATATGCGCGAAAACAAATTAAATGACATCATAATGTCACTATTTAGTCACAGAATAACTATGAGTTAGTATGAACTGACCATGATTTAAAACTTTGCAGTTCAACTTAGATTGGAATACCCCTGCTGGCACTTAGATTTACCTAGGCTTGTATGCTGTGTTGTGATTGAGTTTCAAATAAATAAATCTCTATCTTTCTATCTCTCTCTCTATCTATGCCTGAATCGAGACAAGCATTTTTTTTACAGATTTTCATTAACATGCCCAAAAATCTATGCTCAAAACATGCTCGTCTCAATTTAAACTTCAGAGATCACGAACTAATCTGGCAGTCGCCGCGTTACGTAAACGTAACGTATTCGAGTCATATTGCGTGTCAACGCCAGCTCCACTGACGAACGTTGTAGCGTCACCGCGCAGTGTATCTCGGATACGCTAGCGTTACGATACGTTTACGATTGGTCACATTTATTCGTGATCAAGGGACCAGGATATTTAACATGTTTCAAAGAGACGTTTGTTATTTACTGAATAAATGTAGATTGGACTCAATTGCAGCTAGAAATTGCAACAAAAACTGGCCTATACTCAACAGGCAAAATATTGGCAATGAAAGCGCATACATTTCAAAACACAATCGTACAGATTATCTTTCACTTGAGAAAGACAAGAGAGTTTGTATTCCTAAAAATATCGACTTGTCTTTAATGAATTAATTGTAATTCATACGCAAGTTTCAAGGAAAGGTCTTTGGAGTTTAATACATACAGGTTGTAATAAAATTACTCCAGAAAATTATTAGGAGATAGGTAATTAGGTATGAACGTTTTCTATGAACAGAGTAAGAGAGAAAAAAAAAAGATCTATACTATGTTCCCAAAATACATTGCAAAGATGTATAAAAAAGATGTTCATATTAATAGATACCTTTCAAGTTTTTTTGGAGTATTTTTATTACACCCTGTATAAGAAAATACATACAGAATTTCTAGTAAATTAGCAGCAGTATGCATACCCGCATATTAGCGAAATTCGAGCATAAATCAAATGCAACAAGAGATCTACTAAATAAAATAATAATTTAAAACTAAAATTATACAAAAATATCTTAAATTACATTTTGGCAAGCATACAGTACAGTAATTATTAATTACTAATACTAAAAAAAAAATATTATTTATTGCATCTGAAACTAACTACTCAGCTATTTAAAAAAAAAAAAAATAATGTTGGTATATTATGCTGTATGTCTGGAAGATAGTATTAATTCAAAATTAAAACCTAACACTTAAACCTAAAATACAAGCTAAAGTCATGCTTTCTAAAATCACTAAAATCTCACTAATAATTTACTAAATATCATGCGATTGTTTTTGTATTTTGTATGAAATTTTTCTACCACAAAAACAATATATTTACAAAAAAAATACTTTCTTAACCAATAAAACTATAAAAAATACTCATGGGCGAGTACGAGTTGACAATGTACAAAACGGTGTCAAACGTCTGACGCCGAGCACACCGGTGTGCGCTGCTTGGTATGGAAACACTGAGCGGGAGCTTGACGAAACCAAGCTTCTCAAAAAATCCACTCAGTGTTTCCATACCAAGCAGCGCACACCGGTGTGCTCGGCGTCAGACGTTTGACACCGGTTTTTACAATGTCAACTCGTACTCGCCCCTCATAAGAAATATACATGAAAAAATTCAACATGGATTTCGAATCACTTTCGAAAATATACTTCAGTATTTTGTGCATATATTTTAAACATTTAAAATTTATAACAAAATATATTATGTCATATTTGAGCGAACGATATAAATATATAATTTTAATAGCCACTGCAAATTTATTTCATTTGTACTATGGCTTATTCCACTGCTAAATAAGAAACAATAGCAAAATACAATGAAAGTCTCTTTTTGTGCCAACAAAAGAGACGAAGAATCTTTACGCTCATAATAAAAGTCGTTTCAATTTGGTCGCATTATACTAAGATAAGTTAATTGGGCAGCAGTATTCGTATCTAGAATTTGTCTCAAAAATACTGCTTTTAAATTAGGTTAGTTTCAACATAAAACAACGGAATTGGCTCCAAATATGTCCATTCTTCTTCACGGAATAGCGTTTCTAACGCCCAGTTAATACAGGAATGTAGCAAAATAATAACACAGAGGTGCGCGGGGGTGGTGGGGGGAAGGGGGTTGTTATTTTTTAGTTTTATTATTTAGTGATGTAATATACTCTGAAACGGTAAACAAAAATACGATTTAAAACAAGCTCAAATAAATACACTTAAAAGTTTTGTTATTGGCATAATATAGGTTGAAAATGGTCTAAAAATCTGATAAGTGTAATTTTAAATATGTATTGGGAAAAGAACGGTGTGAAGTGTTAGCTTTCAAAATCGTACATAGAATGTTAACTTAAGTACTTTTTTATAAACCAAATAACCTTTTTTAATATAAAAATTATAGCCAAAGTGAACTGCATCGAAAATAGTAAGTTCTAAATGTCCCAATTTAATTTAACCGTATAATATTTCCCCCTTTTATAGTAACAGATTTCATCATATTCACTTTACGTAGCGATTCTACAAGTGTAATGTTTATCTCATAATTGATAGCAGTCTTTACCTGGTTAATATAATCAATCATGACGTGCTTGTCAGTGTTCCGATCCAAGTTATAATTATAATTTTATAAGTTATAATTATAAAGTAGACTTACCATCTATAGTTCCGAATTCCCGCTCGTGAGCTCTGGTCAGCACCTGTTTGTACAATGTCTCGGCTTCCTTGTATTTTCCCTGCGAAACAACCGGACATTAGTCGAGTAAAACTAATCACGGTCAATGTTTTGAGCCATTGGCTTATTATTATTTTTAGAGGTGTTTTAGACCGATATACTTTTTGTCTTGATAGCTTTTGTCAAAACTCTATAGTTTTTGAGAGAATCATCAACATGTTGTTTTCAACTTTTGCACGTCATGCCAATCTATTAACGTGTTTGATCTGAATAAGATCCTTTTCGGCTTATAGAGACAATATGTTACATGTTGTATTATAAATACTGTATTAGTCGTAATTTTTAACCAACTACAAAAAAGGAGGAGGTTCTCAATTCGATTGTATGTTTTTTTTATTTTTTTTAATGTTTGTTACCTCAGAATTCCGTCATTTATGAACCGATTTCAAAAATTCTTTTTTTATCTATACTTCCAGATTGGTCCAATTTAATTTTCATCAAAATCGGTTCAGTAGTTTGGGTTATAAATAGAAGTAACTGAAAAAATATGCCAAGTTGCGGCGCAGCGCCCACCATTTTACTGCTAGCAACGATGCACGCGTGTTCAATTGGCTAATGCATTACTTTCGGACCCTTTGTCCTGTGCACACCTAAATTTGCACGAAATTGCGTATTTTCCTGTGACTTTTATGTGGTGTTTATAGTGACTAGGACATTCCCAATGAACTGTCATCATCAGATGACGATGATGATGATGATGACAGTTCATTGGGAATGTTCTGGGAAAGCTGGTAGTCGAATTGAAGTCGGTTTTTCCAGTTTTTTAACTTATAAATTTTGTTTGTGAATAAATGTGAATGCATACTTGTTTGAGATAGCAGGAGGCGAGGTTGTTCTTGGTTTTGGCGACGTTGGGGTCGTCGGGCCCCAGCTTGCTCTCGTAGATCTCCAACGCGCGCTGGTAGTACTGTTCCACTTCTTCGTATTTATTCTGTCAAATGTAAAACATCATTTGACATTTTCATACCAATTTATGTCACATCGGATAGATCAAAATTGAATCATGATAAATAAATAAATATTCTTGGAATCACATATTACAAGCTTTGCTTAGTTTGGGACTAGAGGACGTCGTGTGAAATGTCCATGAATATTTACTTATTTATTATGTTTCGTTACGCCAACGGCATATTCACAAATTACTTATAAACAACAAAAGTTACAACAGTCTAGGACGGTGTGATAAACCATTACAGGCATCAACTTAATAATCATATGATTTAGTATTTCTTACAGAAAAAAAAAAGAAAAAGAAGCAACAAGTTACATCTTGGAGTATGAGCACCCATATTTATATAGGTAGGTGGTCACAGTTATAGTAGTAGTCCAATAGAGGATGTTATCCTACTAATATTATAAATGCGAAAGTTTAGATGTTTGGATGTTTGTGTTTCAATCACGTCTAAACTACTGAACCAACTTGGATGAATCTTGGCATATATATAGTTCGTAACCTGGAGTGACACATAGGCTACTTTTTATCTCGAATAATTAACAGGATCTACGGGATAAAATGAACAAAAGGATTAGCAGCGCTAATTAGCAAGAGGATTTCATTGCCATGTCATGTCACGTCAGTTTGACAGGGCGTAGTACTACCTCTTTGGTCTAACAACTAGCGTTTGACATTCCAGTACGAGTTCGGTGTAATGTCAAGTTTCTCAAAGAAGTATCCGCTCGGTACACGCACAGATAATATAATGTACCATCAACAAAATTTCCGCCTTACCACTTTTGAAACTGTTTCGCTTGCAAGCAGTTAGCTACCTGACCCCGCCTTTTTCTTTTGTCTCCTTATTTTGACCAACCAGAAATCTAAACATATATATTTTTATGACGGCTCATTGTTTTTATAACTTTTACATCCGAAATAATTTGCTTCTATTGGTATTCAAAAACTAACGGCTAGTCGGTTTACAGGAAATGCACCCTTAACCCGTCGTGCGATAAACTAGCTTGAAACCCGACCTGCACTGCGGGTTAGGGTGGGGGGGGTAGAAATTTTTTTCTAGGCTAGGTCAGCGGAAAAAAAGATTTTACGTGATGACGCTATAATTATATGATTTATATCATACATCGTTGTCTTCAGTATGAAATTCCCCAGCAGCTATATCCTTTAGATAGGTTCAAAAACTTACTTATATTGTAGAAATGATGCGATTTGTATTTGACTCCATGATTTTTATCCAAAATCGTGACACATTTTGTCATAATACACTAGTTTACACTATACACTGATCCAAACTACCACCATAACTTTTTAGAATACATGTTTACGCATTGATTTCATAAATTATTTAGCTTTGAAACACGGTAATTACACTACAATTCGATTTTGTGACACGAAAACAAAAAAATCCGCCATTACGTCATTACGGCACCAAAAGTTTGATACATTTTTCAACCAGAATTTTTCATTTATCTGTAAATATACCACTTTACACGTAATCCTTGACACTTTTTCAGTAGAAATCATTAATAATCATTATAAATTCACTTATCAAATGTTTTCATTCGACATCTAAACGGCACACTGACTCTCCGAAAAAAAAAATGGCGGCTGTCAAGCAATCGGAAGCATGAACTTTTTTGTTTATTTTGTCTGATGTAATCACTTCGCTCTTCAACCAATCACAATGCGGTATTTTGAACGATTTTTGAACGAAACGGAAGTACGTCACAGAAAAAACAGCCAATGGGCGCCTAGATAAATGACAATCAAGCACCCAAACAGGCGGAACATAGTTTGCACAGAGGGTGTGCACGAGACACGCGTGAGGAATGAAATTTTGTGCACAAGGTTGGTGCAAATTCGTTTCACGGGTGGTGGTAAGGTAGAACTTTTGCTGATAGTACAGGGAAAGTGTAGACGCGTACGAAGTGGCTGGCAACAGTTAGTATGAGAGGAGTGTGTGGTGGTGACCTGGTTCTGGCAGAGCAGGGCGAGGTTGTTGAGTTGCTTGGCGACGTCGGGGTGGTCGCGCCCCAGCACGGCCTCGCGGATGCACAGCGCGCGCTTGCACAGCGGCTCCGCCTCGCGGTACTTGCCTGCACAACAACACAACACAACACGCACTATACTAACTTATCAACCTCTGCAGTGAGGTACAACAAACTATTGCGCATGTACTGTATCAACAAGAAATTACATTAAAAATTTCAAAAACCGCCTTAAGATAAGATAATTCTTTATTTGTCCTCAGCAAATATACAGATGACTTAAGTAACTTATTATAAGAACAGGTAAGTTATTACCTACCTACAAAAAAGTAATAATTTATAAGTTTAAAAAACTAGAAAAACCGACTTCATCATCAGATGATGATGATGATGACAGTTCATTGGGAATGTTCTAGTCACTATAAACACCACATAAAAGTCACAGGAAAGCAAAATACGCAATGTCGTGCACGTGGTTGGTGTTGATTCTTTAGAGGAACAACTGGTGGGTTTCTGCTTTTCTCCAATTAAATGCGGTTTGATTGAATGTACCTATAAACTGGGTTTATTGACAAATTTTGAAAAATTTAAAAAAGGTGTGCACAACACAAAGGGTCCGAAAGTAATGCATTAGCTTATTGAACATTAATAGAATTATACGCGAGCATCGTTGCTAGCAGTAAAATAGTAGGCGCTGCGCCGCGCCGGGCATATTTTTTTCAGTTATTTTCTATTTATAACCCAAACTACTCAACCGATTTTGATTAAAATAAAATGGGACCCATCTGGAAGTATATCCTTTCAGATCAAAAAAGAATTTTTGAAATCGGTTTATAAATGACGGAGTTCTGAGGTAACAAACATTAAAAAAAATAAAAATAAAAAAAAACATACAACCGAATTGAGAACCTCCTCCTTTTTGGAAGTCGGTTAAAAATGAAAAATAAACAATTAAAAAACAAAGTAGGTAAGGTAGTAGCTCTTGGACCGCTTTTCATCAAACATAGCTAAGAACACTTTTCTTTTTGCACGCCCAGGATGACTGGCAGACAATGCTCTTAGCATTAAGTCCTCCTAGCACTGCCTATTTGTGTGAAATTTTAAAATAAAATATATAATAACCCCGACTAATTCACCTTTCAAACAAAATCAAAATAGATTCATCCGTTTTGGAGCTACGTTGCCTGCTACACATACACACACACACACACACACACACACACACACACACACGCACACACGCACACACGTGTCAAACTTATAACACCCCGTCGTTTTGCGTCGGTGGTTAAATTTAGCTTACATCCAGTTTGACCCAAAATGTGTTCTGCTCAGATAGTTGAGAGACGCAGAGGTCCGTGTGAGTAGGTACTGTACCTCGTTTCCCGTAGAGCACGGCTAGGTTGTTGAGCGTGGCCGCGACGGCGGGATGGTTCTCGCCGAGCGTCTTCTCGCGGATCGACAGCGCGTCGTTCAACAAGTTAGCCGCCTCCTTGTACTTGTTCTGATCACTGGAATATCAACAAAATCATTATCAATCATTTGTTTTAGAGCAAAATCCATATACCGATAGATAATACCTAACTTTTTTTTATTTATTTTATTTAGGGCACCAGAGGGGCGATTACGAGTTGGCAATGTAAAAACCGGTGTCAAACGTCTGACGTCCAGCACACCGGTGTGCGCTGCTTGGTATGGAAACACTGAGCGGAAGCTTGACGAAACCAAGCTTCTCAAAAATCCGCTCAGTGTTTCCATACCAAGCAGCGCACACCGGTGTGCTCGACGTCAGACGTTTGACACTGGTTTTTACATTGTCAACTCGTAATCGCCCCTCTGTAAATTCTTAAATAGTAATGCTTTGTTTTCCTAATTACAGGACGCCACCGCGTGCGCAGAATAAACAACTAAACTAAGCAAATTATATAACAATATTATTTATATAAATAATTTAGTACCTACTTAAGTACTAATAGTCACTAATATGTAATCAAAGTTGTTCGGAGTAAGTTGAATACGTAAGCGTTTTTGTATTTGTGCACGTTTAGACGCATTTCCGCGCGCAAGTTTCACGTTCACATCCAAGTCTGTGAATGTCCGTGAACCTACCTATACTACCGGGTTAATACATTTTTTCTTTCTTCCAATTTTAGCGTTTTACCACCAGTACGCGATCACCTACCATTTGATGCACCCGCGTGCTCTAATACCAAAAACACCATAAACCATTATGTTACCATCACCAAACACATAAACCCATCTCGTTTTACACCATTAAGGGCGGCTTGCACCAGAATCACTAAACGTATTTAACAGCTAAATAGATTTATTACGTATTTATATGACTTGACAACTCGCTAAATACTATTTAAAAGTTAAACGCGTTTAGCAATTCTGGTGCAAGCCGCCCTTAGTGACATTATCATTCAATTACTCATAAGTACACACTTTATAGCATGCTAAAGCGGAATATGGTATGTATTTTGTACCAAATCCCAGACACCTGTAAATAAATAAATATTCATGGATATTTCAACCGACGCCCTCTAATCCCAAACTAAGCAAAGCTTGTAATATGGTTACTAGATGCTAACCCAACCCATGTTCGCAATGTTTTAAGATACAGGCTTCTGAAGATGACTGACCGGTAGACTAGAGCCAGGATGTTGAGCATGGTCGCGACGTCAGGATGGTCATGTCCGGATGTCTTCTCGAGGTCCTCTAGTGCTTGCTTGCAGAGCGGCACGGCCACCTCGTACCTCCCCTGCGACGCGTACTGGATCACCAGGTTGTGCAGCGTGCGCAGGCGCGCGGGGATCTCGTACCCCGCGTTCACTTGCTGCGCGAAGTGTAACGGCGGGGTGGGGGACATTGCTGCAATCATTACATTAAAGTTTTTATTTTATTTTTATTTATTTTATTAAATAGGACTCCCAACACGGGTTTGCCCAACAACAACAAGTTGTAACACCCATACATGATCGACATGCCACCTGTCCGCACCAAGCGCTTTGCCTCAACATTTATCCTGAGGACCGCCAAGGAGTGGAACTCTTTGCCGGCGTCTGTGTTTCCGAACACTAACAATTTGAATGTTTTCAAGAGGAGAGTGAATAGGTTTCTTCTAGGCAAATGTGCTACATCGTCGACCACATCGTCACTTACCATCAGGTGAGATTGCGGTCAAACGTTTGTCTATAATGTATTTAAAAAAAAAACACACCTTCGAACTTGTTCGACCACGATGAATAGTAAACTCTTTACACTAATCTGCAGCTTAAAAATCTATAAAGCAGACTTTCGAAACTATACGATTTCGTTCATTTATTCGCCGCAGACAATTCCACAGTGATTCATCATCACATTTTCATCACATCACATCATCAGTTTCAATAAAGTTTCGTTTCGTTTAGATAAAAACTGAACGGTAAGAATTGTAACGACCAAGTAAATAATTCAATTTGAAATCACACAACGCCAACCTAGGCAAAGCTATGGGAACAGAAAAATGTCTATCACACAAATGTTTGTTGCCCGTTCTTGTAGGCTCTGGTCGCGTGGAACTGGCATCTAGAATCACCGACTTATATAAGACGACTATAAATATAAAAGATTTTTGACTTCGACGATGGCGATCGAACCCCACATCTTACAGCGCAGACGGCAGAGCCCTATCACGAATAGTTCCAACCATAACCATTCCATTAATTAACAATAAATGGTTAGTTCAGTATTGAACCCTCTTGTAGAACACTTACATTTGTTGTTCCTGTTATCGTCGTGATCGTCATCAGGGAAGAGGTCGACCATGGGGTCGTCGCGTTTCTTCTCCGTCTGTCCGCTGCGGTTCGAATCTTGCTCCTCATTTATATCGCTGTCGTATTTGCTGGAAGACAAACAGTATACATTAATATACGTCGAAGCAAAACATAAAAGGATTGGTTTTTATTGTTCTGAGGGATGATCACGAACAAATCTGACAGTCGCTGCGTTACGTAAACCTAACGTATTCGAATCATAATGCGCGTCAACGCCAGCTCCACTGACGAACGTTGTAGCGTCACCGCGCAGTGTATCTCGGATACGCTAGCGTTACGATACGTTTACGTTTGTCACATTTATTCGTGATCAAGGCACTGATCCAGTTTTGAAAAAAAAAAACACTTATGGTCTTTCTCCGATATTTGTCTGTCTGTCACCTCCACCAGAGCTGAACCATGGTTTAAATTTGGACGGTAAAAAAAAAACTTATTTTTAACAGCATAAATATCGGTTAAACAGCACGCTAAATGGACCGCCTTAAGGTGCTTTTCCACCAGAGCTAAGCTATATGGCTAAGCATGTTTTTAAAATCCACCAATAGGGATCGTTTATTTTCTTTAATTCTTTATTATACACACAACCGGACATAAAAAAAAGATAGAAATAGATGACATGTACAAAGAATGTTCCGACTGAAACTCATCATTGTTTTTCTCCCAGCAGCTTTTTCCACTTGGTTACAGCTCTTTGCTTGAAACCTACAGTCATTGAGCTGTGTTTCCAGATCTATTACTAGATCTAGCTCTTTTCTCCATCTAGATTACGTATGTTTAGCTTCTGGACTCACCGAATGGAAGCCATGAAGTCCAGATGTTTGTTTTCCTCTTCCAGCTGTGCGACTCTCTGCTCCGATGCCTGCAGGTGCTGTTGAGCTGCTGCGAGCTCATCCCTGAGCCAGGCGTTCTCCTGGCACAGTCTGCGCACCTGGGTACGTAGCTTCTGCTTCTCTGCCTCTACTGATTGTAAGTGGGAGGCTAGGGCCATCATCACCTGGAAAAGATGGGTTTGGTTAGGGCATTTATAATCGTTTTATTATAAAACCTAAAACTGGTTGCCTACATCGCTTTAACCTGGAAAGAACCATTAAAAATTTGGAGGGATTAAAGAACACTATAAAGATTTCTCTAGTTTCAAAAAAATTGTATATTCTTACAAAGAAAAGCGATCAAGGATGTTTCTACTCAAATTAAAAGAAAACTAGACAATGATAAAACCAATGTGATTTTTTAAAAGCATCAACTTTTCACTCAACAATTAATTTTCCCCCTATTAATTGCGACAGCTATTTCAAACAATGTTTTCCCCAGCCCCTAACTGACTACACGCGCCGTAGTGAACTACTGACTAAAGCCGCGATTTCATTATACGATTAACTCGGACGCTACTTGCGTCGTGTAAACTACTCCACAGTGGTATTGGGTATGTATGTAGTTCAAGACGGTACTTATTTGGTTAGAGACAAGCCGTTGAGCAATCACGTCTGCCAAAGCCGCCGTTTTAGTACAAAAGCGTTGTTTGACAGATTGCAAAACGCTTATCGCGAATTGACAAATAATACATAATACCACTTCTGAACACTCTAAAACCCCTTCAACTTATAGCTTCAACCAAAAATACTCGTTACAAACGTACTCTTATCGTGAAAACTCCGCTTTAGCCAAAGCCCCCACAAGTCGCATAGGGTAGTGCTCAAAGAATCTGCACCCTTTTGTATGTAAAACAAACATTCTCACGTCCATCAGTTCATTTTGTCGAGTCAAGCACACGCCCTGTCGTGTGGTGTAACTGATATGCTTTTGAAGGAATAAATCTTAGTCCTGTCATTTGGGGCTCATAAACGGGTTTCCCTGGAAAGTATTCAGGGAGTTTTGAAAATTTTATAGTAGATTTTAAGCGGAAGCGTCGCCATCTTGAACTATCCGTTTAAATTTAAGCTTGTAAGCGCTTTACAGATATTGTTTTAGATGAAGGTGCAAAATGAAGTGCCTAGCTACACTACACGGAATGTTATTTATCACTAAAATCACAAGAATCATTAAAACTTTCTTTAGATTGGACAATTTCTGCAATTTTTAGCACAAAACAGAACTTGGATGTAGTGATTCCAAATAATATACAAACCGTCCCAACTGCGTGATCCAATGACAACAAACAAACATTTAAAATTTTATATTAGTAGTACGGATAATGGATAGTGACAGGCGTCACAGCTCAGTCGGTAATAGCTCTGCCTTCCGTGCTGTGGGTCGTGGGTTCGATCCCCACTGAGAACAAACATTTGTGTGTGACAAACATAGATGTTTGCTCTATCCTGGGTGTTACTAAGTATCATAAGTATGTATTTACAAAAAAAAATATAAGTATTCTATCAACATCTAGTTACCATATTACAAGCTTTGCTTAATTTGGGACTAGAAGGCGTTGTGTGAAATGTCCATGAATATTTATTATTAAATTTAGTCAAGTCTAGAACCCCTTCATTACTCAAAAGTCTCTTGACTACACTCCGACAGCTAACGTCGTCAACCTCACAAGAGTCAGACTCCTTTGTACGGAAGTACCGCCAGAACCCTTTAGGGTGGAGTAGAGTATGTTCTATTCTCTCCCTCTAAAGGTGCAGTCAGCGTCAAAAGTTGTTTTATATTTTTATCTATGATTCTTTTTCACGTGGATTTAGTAAATAAATTGTAGGAGGTTGCAGATATTAGCAATATTTAATAAAAAGGTTCGTTGCAAAAAAAACACCAGTTTTTGTTTGCTTTTTTATGTTTTAGGTGCGTGGAACTGGCACCTAGAAACATTTAATATTAACCACCGAATTCATAAACAGAAGCTATAAGTAAGGCTCTAGCAGTCGCTTAGCCACGACGGTCCCCAGAGTGGTCCACTACTCATACCGACTTACTTAACAGAGGCCTTCGATCAACTAACAGAGGCTAATAAAACTATTCGCAAACGGATTTAGATATTTTTGTTTTAGGAATTGTTAGTTTTTTTGCTGACTGTACAATAGAACCTTGAAGAGCGACGCAGTCGGTGACGTAATTTAGGTTTCCCGCGTGTCACATAAGTTTATGATGCTTTTAGGACGAGTAAGTTTACTAATAGCTGTTGTGTTTTACTTAAACCCACACAGATAATAAAGTTGCAATCTGGACTAGTTTTGACCCGCGACTCTGCTAGCTTGGAACCAGAGTATAAATTTTACTCGATTAATATTAATTTTACTATCGACGTCAAGCTTGCAACTAGAACTTTTGCTAAAAGTGCACAAGTAATGTCATGTTCAATTTGATCATCATGTCAATCATCATGTTTTGATGCGATAAAACATTGAAAACTATCAAAATCAATAATGAGTGCCTAACTGCCACACACCCTGTTATTAATAACATTGAAATATTTCCTAAGTGACAAAAGCCCTTTACCGCAAAGCGTTTCCTTTCACACTTCCCAAGCGTTTAGACGTGACCTAAATGATGCTCAGATGAGTCCTTCAAGGCATTCAGCGAATGTAGGGCGGCCGCCTTCGGGCTTTAAACTTAAATAGCCTCTTAGGCACCCGAGCTCATTAAGCAGTAGGTTTTATAGCTGTCCTATTGCAGAGATATTAGTTAAACTCGAGTTAAGTTTGAGGTACTACCAAAGAGGCAAGAGTCTAGAACCTGAGTGAACGTGGTAAAGTTTACACACTGCATAATCTTGATCTTGCTATAAGCATTTGTGGTAATAAATCACTGCCAACTTGGTCACTAACTCCTACGAAATAACTAAATCAAATTGAATTCAGTTAAATACCGAATACCGCCAGGTACGAGATTTCATTCACGAGATATGCGATGCAAATGAAATCTGAGACACGGATAAAATATGATATCCTTGTTGCGATGTCGCCAATAGTCGCTATTCATTGTGCTACAATATATCTGGTTACAATATTAGACGTAGCGTTAGTGAATCGAACATGTGCTTTGTTCACAACGCAATTCTCTGTATTGCCGAAAGGGATGTGTTTAGCTCTGCTTATCTGTCTGTGTGTACCTGTGCTTCTCCAAGGCCAAGTTCGATAGCGTCAATGCTCTTCTTAACAAGGGACGTCTTCTCCTGCTCATGGTCTGTGTTGGCAGCCAGGCCAGCCAGCAGTTGCGTGTGTTCAGCCCGCAACGCCTCGAGGCCAGCGGCGACGGTGCGCGCGCCAGCCACCATTTCCTCCTGCGTCATCGCCGTCATCCTTCCTAGGGATTCGATCTTCTTTCTGTGGACAATGAGAACCAGCTCAATTTTACGCTTTTTTTGAACTGTTAAGCTCAATCCTATAAAGGCAACAATTGATTGCCTTGATCGTTTTGATCAAGGCAATTGCGAAGGCAACGGATTTGCGTCTGCATTTGATACAGAACGATATTTTTCTCTCAATATTAAGATATTGAGAGAAAAATATCTCCTCCTCCTCCTAAGGGAGAACCTACAAGTTTAGTCCTGCAATAACCTAGATTCTTAAATGCAATTGGATATATTCAATTCCATTGTATTTCAGATTAAATTGACATTTATTGATGGAAATTGCCAATTTACAAATGGAGGACATTGTTTATTATGCAAGAACATTACAAACGGTTCCGCTGATCCAGACAGACTGCAATCAGATGATTTATTCAATCAGTCAATCAAATTAGGGCAATTTTATGATACGGCTCTGCATGGAGACATTGGAGACAAACAGTTTGACCTGATGAGCTGACCTATCAAAGTACAAAATACAAATGGTACCGAGAGACTAGATTCACTCAAATGGAATGAACATGCTCGTAAACGCAGACACAGTTCGGAGTAAAACTTCATGCTTCAGAAAATTGAGGATCGTTTGAACAAGCTTTGAAACTCGCATATTCTAGAAAGCTGGGCGTTTGTTCAAAATTCAAAAGTCAAATATAAAATTCATCATTACAATGGATATAAGATACTTCACCATAACAATGGATAAAATTGCTTAGTGGAAAGTGTACTAGCTCGGTACAATGGGTATATAAGATACGAGATTTCATCAGAGCGACTTCTTAAGCATTGATGATAGCCTTTGAAATCAATGAGGCACATTCAATAGAAAAGAAAGCTAAGTTTCAGAACATTACGCTTAATTGAAAGCGTATATAGAAGCTAAAAGGTCTGAGGTCAGACCATTATTAACTCAGCGGGCCTAATCAATACCGCACAGCACTAGTACGAGTAAAAGCTTTTAATTCGCAGACAAATATAAATGATCGTGAAACAATTCAGTGGAAATATAATGAATGTGCCAAAATGCTTTTCGAAACGCAATAACGGAAACTGTATGTGACAGTATAAAGAGAAAATATTTAAGTTTTTTTATTTAGTATGATCGAAGTATGTAGAGAGAAAAGAAGAGGCAAGAGGGACACAGAAGCATAAATACAATAGTAACGATATTTTAATAATTTATGACTAGAGCACCACTCTATTCTTTGATCGATAGAGCTTAGTAGTAACAACAACCCATTGTTAGAAGTACGAGAAGCCCCACAAAATAGCACAATAACTCATTTCGCCATAACATGCATATAACTGTTTTATTGCAATGAGCCCACAAATGGAATAAATGTGTCAATGCGTCATGCAAGTATACTTTCTGATTAGTGATTTGCGTATCAAAATATGGATGGCAATGATTTTGAAACAGATTTGATATACAACAAACGAACAGTTAATAAAATCAACAGACAACAGAAGATATCTAAAACAAAAGCGATGATAGAATACAAATTAGTCAGTTCCTAGGTGCAAATCAATAGTATATCGTAGTAAGGTTAAAACGTTGACAGTTGAATAAACACGACCTTGGCAATGTCCAAATTAGGCGCGAATTGATTAAGTAACAGGTTTTACCAGCTTGTATGCGGAATAATATACCGTAAATATTTATGATAAAACAAACTAACGTCCGCGACTTCGTCTACCCAATCTCAGTGTCATGTCACATCGAAATCTGTTGGTCGTTAAAACATTATAATATATCATACACATTTTCGTATTTACAATAATGGAGATGGTGAAAAAAAAATAGCTACAGTTCAGTTAACGAAATAACATGCTCTTAAATGTAATAATGATGCCTATACGGACTTAAATGTATAAAAATACGCAAAAGGAAAGCTTAAATACGTACAAAAAATAACACAATGAAGCTGTAAAATGTCAAGGACATAAGAAATTTTGAGAGGGGTAAAATAGCAAGATACCTACAGAAGTTGATCGTGGAAGTAGACAAGACACAGAACAGGGTATACAGACTGCAATTAGACATGGGGTAAAAAGCGTGAAATTGTTAGCTCATGCAATTCAAAGGACAAACACTTTGTGCAAATGAGAATCGAATGTTAACGATGTCGCAGTGCGGTTAAACACAATACAAAACAAGGAATACAATAGGGAAAGGCACCCGGAACAAAATAGAAGACCTTTCGATAACCCGCAATAATTGAGGATAGCAATCCTGCGCAGTGTGCAACTCAACTTTAAATGGTTTTGGAATAAAAACAAATATGGGCCTAAGGCCGAGCCTTGTGTAACCCCTGAAAATAAATGCCTTTTAACCAATGAAACATCTATAGTTATGTAGGTATATTGTAGTAGTGTTTGTGTAGGGAAATATGAATAAAAATATGTAAATTTAGCTAAATCCCGTCATTAAGATATTTTTTATATCAAAATATTTATTCACATCAATTTTATACTATCTACGAGGCAGTTTGTAAACAGACTTGTTCTTTCATACGGTTATCAAATGAGAATCTAAACATATTGGCCTTGTGGTGTGACTCGGTTACTCACTAGGCTGTTTGCGTAAACTTGTGTGGAAATGAATCGTATGGAAAAAGCAGTCAAACGAACCCAAAAAACTATGAAATAAATAGTAGATATAGACTAAAAAAATCCAACCAACCTTTGTATGAAAATATACAACAGCACATCAACTAGATATTTTCTTTGAAAGCTTAGGTGTATCCTAAAAGTAAATAAGTCTAGAAACAGTGTTAAAATACTTCATAAACACTCCATTCCTTACAAAGGTCTGACAAACAACATTCCACGTGTATCTTTCGAATTCCTGTAATTCATCCAATTTCAGGCCTGAAGGCAGCTAGGGGGATAACCTTGCCAAAATTTATCTACCATTGGGTGGGTGAGTGGGGGCGACGTGGGACGCATAAAATCTACGTTACTATGGTAACCAAGGGCGACAACCCTCCTACAGAGCCATGCTGTGCCTGAACAGAATTTTAGGATTTTATAGACGCCATATGGCAAGCCTTAGATGGATTTGAGGTTATATTTCACACCTGTATTATGTGGGCGTTGCCAGACTTTGAAATAAAGATGAACTAGATCAAATATATATAGTGGCAGTTAAGGATTGCGGTTCTGAATAACTATATTAATATCTGAATCTATATATCTGAATATTTTAATGTGGGTGTTTATTTTTTATAGCTAGTTAATCTCTACAAGTGATCTGTTTGAGTGATACTGCAATGCACCTAATTACATCTCCTCGGGAATATCACAGCTTGAGAGAATATAATTTTATTTAAATAATATACAAAGGTTTACTTAACTACTGGCAAAACAAGAAAACTGATAAGCAGGAAGAAAAACTCAAATATAGTTGGTCCTTTTAATTTAAAAATTCAGTCGCCATAAATTCTGCAGCGCAATAAAATGGTACGAGCTGCAGGGGATTAGAGGAACAGGGGTGTTTCAGACTGAGGCCATATAAAAAGGTTTATTCTGGACGTGTGCCAGGCTGTATGTTGATATTGAAACTGAGACTCGGCAAAATATATTTTAAAATGAACGTTTTCATCCCGATTTAGGATCCATGATTCAAGTATACCATACGTGAAAGAAGAAAGACTGGATTAGAATGACATCAACTTTGTTTTATCTTTGTAAGTAAATCAAACATTGGAAGAAATCTAATAAAACTTGCGAGGGCAATTCAGCCAATTCCAGACAAAAACAACCTTTTGTTCCCAACGCTCTTCAATTTCACCCCTGATAACTTCGCCAGATAATTTGAAAAATAAACATTTAACCTTTTTGTTTGGTTTTCTGGAAACATCAACGGTCTACAAGTAGAGTTCTCGACAAACATTGAGTCGAACCTTGGAAGACCCTTCTCAACAGAGTGGCAGGATTAGGTACACTCGTGTACAGTTGAATAGGCTTACTTCGTAATGAGCTTTATTGACTGGTATATCAACTGTATTTGCGAGAAAATAATCTTCGTCAAATCAGTAGTTTGAAACGCTGAAAAATTTTTTAGCTACAAAACCAGTACCTAATTAAATTAAAAATTAAAAAAACCCCGAACCTTGGACCGGTTTTCATCAAACATAGCTAAGAATACTCTCGACTAATTCACCTTACAAACAAAAAAAAATCAAAATCGGTTCATCCGTTCGGGAGCGACGTTGCCTCAGACAGACGCACACGCACACAGACACGTCAAACTTATAACACCCCGTCGTTTTTAAAAAATAAGTAGACTGATGGACTATAGTAACCGAAAACATGTAGTATGATATAATATATTATCAAAGTACCTATATTTAGTCCCGTGACTACTTCTCTGTTCTGTGAAGGCACCAATAAATGTAACAAAAAGTATGGTAGACAGGTTAATCTGTTTCGTATCTCCACTGAACAGACTACCTCATCGGAGGAACCAATGAGTCAGAAAACAAAAGGACTAATGCAATTACACAAAGTAAAGGACTAAGCTTGGGCCAATCGATATGTCTAGACGTAGAGGCGGCACGGTAGACCAACGTATGCATTCAAAATTAAACCCGTTCATTGAGCTAACATTATCATTCCGGTACGTGCATTGTAGAATGTGTAGATGCAGCACTTTCAAAATTATGATAACACTTGTTGTATTGTATTTGGTGGTGTCTGATCAAATATTGAAGAATACAGTTGCTATAGTACGTTACTCCAAGTTCAAGATGAAGTACTCATGGAAAACACAAGTTAAATTAGGATTTACACAAAAAGAATTGTTGAGAAGAGTACAGTGATAAATCAGACAAAGTGATACCTATTTATCTTGAATTCATCAATCAAAAGACTCAAATTCACAACCCCATTCGAAAAACAGCATCTCTACGAAGCTTATTCCATTTGATAAATGTAAAAAGTTATTGTTCTCTCCCTAATTACGAGAATAAATCTCGAATCACTGAAGAACAAGGGAGATTTGAAAAAGCTGTGCGGCGTAAGCGTGAACCATTTTATTAGCATGATATATTTGAAGGTTAAAGGCTCTATAGCAGCAGGGATGAAAATATATCAAGGGTATCTATAGCTACGTATTCTGACTACATTCAAGGGTACGCTTTTCATTTCTAAGATAACGAAGGTCTGCTTTAATATTCCGTTTCTTTAGCGAGATTGTGAAAAGTTCATGCGTTTACGGAGAAAAAGACGAACAAAGACTATGAATATTGAGAGACACCAGTCATTTGTGATTTAAATAATATTAGGTAGGTAACTAGGCTACCTATGCTTCTGCAGAGCTGCATTAAGCTGAGGCAGGACCCTTTTGACTCACATCAACGCGCTGGTCAGCACTCACACCTGCCCAACCTACCTACCTACCTAGCTAGTAGTAATTGTGTAGGTGCTTATTGTTTTCTTTTTTTTATGCTTGTTCTGTGCTGTACCTGTGTTGTGATTGTGTGTCAAATAAATAAATTTCTATCTCTCTCTATCTCTATGTATACTACTAAAAGACTACCTAACACTTAATGTTCATGTTGAAGACGTTACTATTTGCACCCATCGCGTTACGCTTCAGCTAAGTCTAGATACTATTAGAACATTTAATATGATTCGCGAACCACAATAAACGAAAACAGAGCATAACCAAATTGTGATGAACATTTCGTTTTGTGCATATGCCATCATCTCGCATTACTACAGAAAGGCAAAATGTGGTGTGTATGGAATGTCAATGTAAAATCCACGAATAGCAAGCTATCTCACGGAAGAACAAGCTATTACAGTTACATTGAAGCAGCGATGCTTAGCAATGATGCAGGTTGCACAACCCTCGTGAATGTAGAACAAGTGGTGTTGGAATTAAACTTACAAAGTGTGCTTTAGTTCGCTGGATTTTCATAACCTTAGTAGTTCTCTGTAGTATCTAGAGCACGCAATTCTATTAATTAAGCTGGTTGGAAATGTTGGAATGGAAGTTAGGCTCTTCAGTCGTGTCGCGCTTATATGTAGGAACTAGCTTACCTACTCTTTAGAAGTTGATACTTTTTATTATTTTTTCATCATATTCAGTTTGTTTCATAAAATTGCACTTTTCGAAACGTAACTTTATATGACTCATCCCTCAATTAATAAAGTTAATATCCATTAAAAATTACAGACACGGTGATTTAAATAATAAAAATCTGAGACCGTTATTGTTATTACGACCCATACTTAAAACAAAAGACTCCATTTTCAATATAATTACTAGAAACCTTGGAAGTCCACCAACTTTGTTATGAACTTAAACCGGAAAATAATACCAATTTGAATAATAAACGAAATTATTTAATTTCAGGGAAAAAGGGAATTACTCTAGCGAATGGAATTCAAAAGAACGAATCAAATACATCAATACGTTTTACTATGCGTCGTCTTGATCCCTCGAACGTCTAATACTTTGTCTAACTTTGAAATACCTAATCTGAAAGCGCAGCATGATACCTCCCAAATAAATCTAAAATCGTGAGCGAGGGGTTAGTTTAGTTTGTTGGTGAAGTCATAAATAAGTCTAGTCTAGCGCTAGATCGGCGAATGTCTGGCGACTGAACGGGTCTTCCACGCTGGTGATCACGATGAGTCATCAACAGAAAAGCTGAGATGTAGGTGTTTCAGACGCTCGCCACCGGCGACTGATCTTTGGCCAGTTTTATGACTTATCATAGGACTTTCACCGTGCGCTTAACAACCATGACGAGTTGACGACTCATCACATAAGATCCATCATCATAAACTGACCCTCGGCAGCTGTAATTAACAGGCAAAGTGGTCGTTTCCGATTAATTACCTTCCTGACAGAAGTGGGTTGGTCAATGTTGGATTGTAATTGGCAATTCATGTCCATTTTCGCAATATCTGCTAGACAGACTGAAGAATTTATTAGGATCCGATTTTCAATTTATTTTTACCCCAGTAATTTTATTTCTAGGCGACTGAATTTTCAACAATAATTAATCAATTAATAGACAGAAGTCTTCATTTACTCAGAAATATTAAGTTCGATGATTCAATAGATAAAGAAACTTTCTAAAGTAGCAATTATATTAAACAAGATAAGGTATGAAATACTATTCGAGATAACAGACAAGATAACGAGTTCAATAAAAGTAAATAAAAAATCGTTGATAACCATCCTCTAGCCGATAATCAATATAATTGGAGAGCTCAGTCGATTGAGGAACTCATTTCTATGAATTAAGATTAAACTGTTAAACCAAATAGAAAAATATACTTACATTCTGTAGGCGTTAAGGGTCTTCGACATTATACAACTGGTGATCTACCAACAAGCACAATCCATGTCACTGCACTAGCATGATGCATTCGACATCATAGAGATTACAACACTAATATTTGCACTGATATAAAGAGTATACAAAAATACTAAGCCACTATTTATTTAGGTACTTTATAATACTGTCCACTGAAAAGGTTGAAATTGACGTTGGTCACGATTAGGCTGCGACCTTGGAAGGACTACAAATAACTGTTGACGAAGCTAAAGCTAGCATAACTGAAATAGTTACAATATAAACACTTTTGAGATATTTTGCAGCTATATGTGACGGAGCAGACGATACAACTTTGTTATATCTAACCAAGACTCGGGTCATCCACGTGTGTTTTGGCACAGATGCTAACGGAAAATAAAATTCTTGCCAATAGTTGCACAATTCCCGATCATTTAGAAGAAATATACAAAACGAAGGGGATGGAAAGAGACGGACGTATAAACTGAGTTGATCGAAATAGATCCACTCCTACGCATCCCGGTTGGTCTGCCTGTGTCGTTGATCCCTTTGGATCATTCGCCAGATCTATTGTTTGTTTTTGTATTGTGTGTTTAGTAAATAAAGCGACGTGAAATAGGAGTACGTTTATTATTAATAATTGGCAAACCAAACAATACATTTAAACAGAAGTCATTATTGCATTACGTTTGAATCATTAAAGCCAGATATAGAAATGTAAAGAAATGAGTAAGATGCAGGTTGGAGGAAAGTTAATTTAAATTACTATCTCTTTGAAACTATCTGAATTCTTTCAGATAATGTGTTCTAACAAAATACAGCGCAAAGAAATTTACAATTGACAACAGACTGGTTAAAAAGCGATAATTATGGCACTAAGAAGCGACTGCTCGGCTACCAATCAACGTATATTACGGATATTAAACATCGTTTAGTACTGTACTGACACTTATACGGAAATATAATCTCTCAGAATACTTAAACAAGAATAAATAGTGGAAGCAAGACAACTATTAGACTTGATATGAGTGTCACCAATAAAGCTATCAGAGAAAGTAGATAACCAATCCTCGAATAATTTATTGTACCTACTACTTGTTTACTTTATGTAATCCCGACCAATTGCCATCGTCAAAATAGTTGGCTATAAAATATACTTTCAGAGAAAGTTAAATTGTGCGAAGGATAACTAAAAATATCAAAAGAAAATGATATGAGACATCTCCCTGTTTAGTACTGAGCATGTTAAGCTATGCTAGATCAAAGTGAGTGCCTTGCGGTACTCTAGGGAAATCTCAAGGTACCCAAAGGAGCTTTTGATGAAGACTTCGATAAAGGAACCTTCGCGCGTAGAATTTAAATAAGCGAATCGAAATTCTTGGGAATGTTCTCGTGATAATATGATTTATTATAAATCTTTTGAAATGTTACCTTTTATAAGTTTGTTATCCAAAGTGTATTTTATTATATGTATTTAATATGCAACTTTAGAAAGATGAAACTCACAATACCTGTTAGATATAATATGTATTATTAACGATGTACTGGGTACTTTTAAAATCTCTGCCTGGCTCTATATAGCTATACCCTATACAGGACCCATGAGATACTTAGACTAAAATCTATGTAAATATTTTAACAGACTTCAAAAGAGAGATTCTTAATTCAGTAGATTTTTTTTTGTATTAGGTATTTAATAATTGAGATCAAAAATTTGGTCAGTACCTACTAGATATATTTTATGATAATTTTAGTTTAGTTACGTATTTTCACAACAGAGCGATGAAATATTTTCGAATCAAAGTTTAATCATTTTGCCATTATTCCTTGAATGAGACATGCCCTATCAACAAATAAATCATACAAACACGAATTAATCCAACAATTAACACAGTTCAACAAGATTTATGAGCAAATAAAACCGGGTCAATGTTTTGCTAAACATTCAACAATATTGTCGAATATGTTAATAAACATGTAATCGTGTGGAAACGACGACTTTAGAAATAGGTTAATGCCATAGAAACTGGGAATTATCTAGCGGGATGGCTTTGACAAAAGCAGATTAAAAATAACCTAGATAATTGATCTTAAAATGATCATGTAAGACGAACATTGACAGGAGAGTTGAGATATTTTGTATTTCTGACATCGAAAGGAAGAGCAATATTTATAAACATTTGAATAACAATGATCCGGAAGTCTTATTGTATGAGTATTAAATTATACAGCCGGACGTACGAATTTTCTCTTATCAATGCGTATGCAGGATTTGAATCATTTTATCTTATAAAATAGAGTAAACCTGAAAAATATTGTCATCAAAGAAACCATTATAGCCACAGCTGGTAATAAAATGGATGTTATGGGATTAATAACTTAACATTCACTAGCTGATAGCATATCAAAGTAATAAGAAAGCTAGCGAAATAGGCATGAGACGAAGATATTAAATAGGTGATCGGAATGTTAATTGCCGATTGGTAAGGTACGCCAACTAAGCGAATACAGATTCAAGATACTTTTTTAAACTTGCTTATATTATTATAAAGGATTTACATAAGGTAAAAACAGTGAAAACTGCTTGTGTTATTTATTATTCATGTTTTAATAAAGTAATGATACGACCAGTTGTATTAAATCTGGTTAGTTACCGTTATAAAAGGAAAAATATATATTTGTTATGAATAGTTCGAGGTGAAAACATAACGTGGGCCGGCGGGCACGTAATCGATAAAATATACAAGATGCCAGACCTCGTTTACCAACACGCGATTAAGTTATTTTTTTTATATACAGTTAGCCGCATAAAACCGATAAGCAGCAAATAAATAGTATGCACTAGATAAATATCAAACAAAAGGCTATAATTTCAGTTTGTTGATGTCATAAAACATACAAACACTGACACTGGTCATAAAACTAGACGGGACGCAGGACGGGTTTATTAGGTATTAGGACGCGTAAACGTTTTGAAATATTTGATTTGCCGGTTCGCGGTGCGACGTCAGCTCGCTACGGAATCCCGATGCGTACTAAAGTGAATCGACTCGCGGACTCACCGTCACCCGTGGCCTAGTGTGGCGCACGCAACAAGCGCAACTCTACATTATCGAGTCGATAGTTTAAATTATATCCGAATTGGAGATCGTATAACCCCCAACAGTGATTATTTAATTTCTATTACAGAAACTTAATCAGATTCTTCATTATTTTTTAGACGTTAAAAAAGTAATAATCAGTAAAGTTTATTAAGATTGACTTTCTATTTCGATAATTATTGCTCGCTCGCTATCGTGTATTGGTTTGTTTTTAATTTAAAAATTATGTAAAGCTATCTTATTTTATTTACAAAAAAGATGTATTGAAAAGGAAAAAAACATCTCAATAGTTATTATATCGTCGTTTCGCCGCTCTAGTTTGCCAATCGCGTTAACCACCCCAACCCCTGCACACATGCAGCTTGTGCAACACGTTCGGACGCACACATACAAGCGCAATGCAGGGGTGGCCATGAATCATGATGAGCACCTATGATAGGAAAACTTTAGGGGTAGCACAAAATCGATATTTCATCTCAATTATTTAGATTGTTTGATCCTTGTAATTTGTAATTGATACTAGAATTAGGATGGAATTTTTTAATAGGTAAGTCGAAATTTTCAATCAAGTAGGATTCAAATTTTCTTTAGGACTTATGTCTTACTAAGTATTTGTGGAACTAACAATAGTTACCGTATATTACCAATTGTATTATGTATTTTATTCACTAAACTTCAATTATAGGACTATATGTAGAACATAAAGCTCTAGTAGACAATGTTTAGCGTACTTATAGCATTTATACTGATAGGTTTATATAATTTCAAATGAAACCTCATAAACACAGGTCCAGAATATTATACCAGGAAGCAACAGGACATCTGGTATTAAGATTTACTGGAACAAAACGATAACAATAAAAATGCTGCAAAACATAATACAAATAACGCTACTTTTTCGATAGATAACTAATCCCGTTTACAGGTAGCTAGGACGGAAGTTAATATGAACGCTGATGTTGAAGTAGCTAAGCCACAGCTGTAGATATAATGGAACACGGGTTGAAACGTTACATAATCCGAAGACAAGGTCAAATGAATCGATAAGGCAAGGAGAGCAGGCGCCAAAACGTCTTGGAAAGTAAACAAATAGCAGCTTGAACTTTGCTGAAAGCTGAAATAGGTTGATTATGGGGTGACCTAAATTTTAATCTAGGGCAATTTATTCACAAAAAAAATACAACTAATACAGTATTTACAATATTTATAATATATACGCTTCCGATCGGTACTGATTTGGATCAGTTTAGCTATCTATAAATCGTTTGCAACGGTTTGTAGATAGCTCAACTGCTTCATGTGTATTTTGATTTTAATTATATTTTTTGCTATATACTGCGTCTAATAAGCTTTGTATAAAAGAGAGTGGGTATTATCATAACATAGTGAGATAAAGATAAATCTAGTTCTTTGGATTAAATACTTTTTTGGTATTTAAAATGCATTAGAAATAGCGAGATACTAACTTAGCACCTGTTTTAAAATCTTTTCTAGCCTTTGTTCTTGGGTAGAAGAATGCAGAGAGTTCATCCTTGCTTCATCCACTTCATTTGAAATTCAGAGACGAGCTCTTCGGGAATGAGGTTTCAAGTTTTATCTACATTTTCAGCACTCAACTTATATAACACTGCGGATGTATGTACGGAGAATAAAATAGAATTTGTTATTTATTTCAATTATCTTATAAATAAGAATTGACTTGTAATTTTTTAAATCGTTCGGGTAACTCGACGAAATTACTGGATAGGATACTAATTTGAAAGGCACTATACAGCAGTTTAAGTATGTTGATAACAAAACCAAGTGTTCCATATTGTAATACAAATGGTGAATAAAAAACTATGACTATTAAAGACGGACAAATCTCTTAGATTTACCACGTCTTACGCGCTATACAAAATTCCCTTACCCTTCGCAAAGTTACTATGTTTGCGTGCAAGCCCTAGTTTCAGATACCTACACGTACGAAATTGACTCTACAAAGTTTCTAGGCTACATAAGCCTTAAACACATGCAACTGTTAACATAGTTTGAAAATTAGCGTATATTGTACCGTACATGCTATGAGTAGAGTGGAATTCTAATTTAACGGCAAGCAATTTGCTATTAAAAGGTTACAGATTTTCAGATGTAGTCTTGCACAAGACTGCGGATATACTGAGTGTTGGCAGAAGAATCAAGGCTGTATCAGTGAATAGAGATGAGATCTCACAAAAAGCAATGTTTGATAAAGAATTCGGTGTATTATTTTAACGGAGTTCAGAGCTGGAACACAATTATATTCTTAGAAAAGCGCTGTAGCACTAAAATTTATGAGACGTATCATGATTTTTTTGTAATGGACATAACTGCAACTGAACAGTTTTTTTAGTACAAAGCATTGATATATTTTCTACACATAGATCAAATTTTTTTGATTCGATTCCTGAATAGGCGCTTAGCTTACATAAGAGTGAAAATTCAAAGGACACCTAATTATCTGTGACTCGGGAAACAAAAGCGAAAACTTTCTACGGGAAGAACCTGATCCAAGCTGATCCAACTTCAAATAGAATCCATGTGAATGAAGCAATTGTCCGTTATGTCTCTAGTGAACTCACAAGCAACAGTTATCGATGATATAAGTTACACGATAAACATGATATTGTTTTCAAGAATTTATGTAAATAATCCTGGGCACCGACTAGAACACACGTACAAAACATAAGTAAGTAACCACAGCAATCAAACTCACATCAATTAAACAGGTATACATTTTATCCAAGTTGTTCGATAATAATTTGCTTCTAATAGAACCACTCACAGTATCGAATAAGGTGAAGTAAACCATTGGGGACAGCGGCGATAATAACAAGTAATAAATTGCTAAGGGACCTGTTATATCGACTGAAATCATATACTTAAAAGAAAATAAACCTGTCCGCGGCGATGCTCGTAAAGTTAAACCACGTAGCTTCAATTAGACTCTCGTTTTTGTTTTTGAAAACGCTAAAAGCGTACATGTATAAAAGTAGATGATGATGGACGAGATGCCAGTTTTTACACCATGATATAGGTACTCCATAAATTATGGTAGTCGAGATAAAAAAGTGGCTGGGCGAGATGTATTTCTAGAAAATGGTGTACCATTATCCATGTCATCAGACGCGTATTAAATAGCAAACACATTATCAGCATGGTTCACGATAAAAAGCATAATTTCTTACAGGAATGTGTAAGACAATATCCTCATCATTTTGATCAACTCAGTAGTGTAAATAGAAACGCTACCAGTCTTGGAAGAACAAAGAGCACAAAAGAAAGTGGAGGAGAGCGAATCAGAAATTCCTTTTGAAACACACATAGTTGCGAGTACAATGTAGGCAACAAGAGAAATAGTTGATCGAATATTCGAAAACTTTTAAAGGATAGGTTTGAGATATTAAAAAAATATAAAGAAGAATTATAAATTACTAGCAGTTACCCGCGACTTCGTACGCGTCTACAGTCTCCGTGTACATTATATTATCTGTGCGTGTACCAAGCGGATACTTCTTTGAGAAACTTGACATTACACCTCATTACACCGAACTCGTACCTACTCGAATGTCAAACGCTAGTCGTTAGACCAAAGAGGTAGTACTACGCCCTGTCAAACTGACGTGACATGACATGACAATGAAATCCTCTTGCCAATTGGCGCTGCTAATCCTTTTCGTTCATTTTATCCTGTAGATTCTGTTAATTATTCGGGATAAAAAGTAGCCTGTATGTCAATCCAGGTTACGGACTATATATATGCCAAGTTTCATCCAAGTTAGTTCAGTGGTTTTGACGTGATTGAAACACAAACATCCAAACATCTAAACTTTCGCATTTTCAATATTAGTAGGATAGGATAGTAGGATAAACGCTGGAATTCCGTAACAAATACTTTGCTCAACTCGACACACTAAAGTTCCTAGGCGTTTTCTCGCGAATGCACGTTCCGTAAACGCGATCGATCTGACTGACTCACGCAGCCCGAAGCGGTCATTGTCTCTTTGGATTCTGATTAATTTATTTACAACTACAGATATGCGGCAGACAAATGGACGCTGCCAGTGCAGTTTGGGAATATATGAAACTCAAAGCGACTCATACATTTGTCTGCTAAAAAAAGACCATAATACGAACACATTAAGTACCACATCACATCAGTCGCTAGGAAATAAATTGATTGATTTTCAATACGTTGTGTATCATAATCACGTTTATAGCCAGGAAGGTGCCATGTTATGAACTGAAAATGAACATCAACATAATAATGAAGTGAAAGAAAGCAAATTAAATGAACTATCACGTAGATAGAGTACCGACTTTAATGAAAAGATAAATCGAAGTTACAAAAGAAATACTGGCAATGAAAAGTTTAATGCCATCTAAGAATTAGATTTTGACGAACATAATAACTTTATTGCAGGTAATTTCCGGTTCAAAGATGAACTTACTATTGAACTTTAAAGTAATTATATAGATGAAAGAATACGGATTGAAGACGCTTTCGACGAGAATGATTTATGATTACTTTTACTTGAATTTAAATAGAAAATTGTATTTACGGAAACGATGTTTTCTAAAACTTTCTAGATATTCTGCTTATTAATACTAACAAGACGGAGATGAATCTATTCAGATGTATAATCAGAACCTAAGACCTAGATCCTGCTTTCTCATGAAAAATTAGTGATATCAAAGAGTTTTATTGTTCTAGTTAGGGCAATCGAAGGAACTCTAGAAATTTCCAATTAGCAGAAGAACTAAAACTACTCGAATAAGTGAAGTAATTGAATTAGAAGCCAGCCTGCCGGTGAAATTGCGGCAGCCTTTCTATTGCAAGAAGCAATTACTTTCCCTTTTCATAAATCTTTAACATTCTTTGTTCCTCTATGTTATCAGAATCGAATCAAGACTCTATTTTAGATTAATTGTGTCTGGTAAAAGATTAATTGGTATTTTAATATTATTTTACTATTTATTGTTTAGATGAAAGTATAATGAAAAGGAGTGGTCGCAATGTGGATCCTTGCGTAACCTTATTGGGGAAGGTTATAGTTTATTTACGTATGTAATAAATAATTTCATTGATGACCGATTTAGTGTAAAGCACGTAAAATCCTTGATCTATGCCTTATCTTGCCTTAAACCGTTTCCTCGTGACTCGTATGTTAAAAATACAATTCGGAAAACAAGGCAGGATTTTTCGTGACGAAGGTAAGCAATATGACAAGATTATTATAATTTCAAGCCACAAAGGGACCGAGACCCGTGGTCCAAGATCCTTATAAAAAGTATAAAAACTTGCTTATTGATTCAGGAAACATTATAAAGTCTAGACAACACAAAAGCAACCAGACTATGGAGAGACATTCATTACATTCTGCCTGTCAAGGACACAGCTCGAAATAGCGAGGGATAGAGAATGCCAACAAGAATAACATACGGTATGTTCAACTGAAAGACAAACTACCTACTGCTTATGAAGCCACAAAAAAGTAGCAAAAGCACGAATATCCATGCAGGGAGCAACAAGGTTAAAACAATTGACTAGGGAGGTAAAGGACGTATAATAAAAACTGCGTCGTCCTATCTCGTTGCATCGCTTGCAAATATCTATACCGGCCGGTTTACTGGCTCTATAATTTTCTTGGTAGGTAACTTAACTACCTAGACTAATACATTGTAAATAACTTAATAATATACAGACAAGAAGGATATGAAATACTTGCGTAGAAACTTTGCAAAAAATATTAGCGACTAATTTCGAATAACCAAAGTAAAACCCATTTTCAAGTTCATTATTCAAGATCTTTTACAGAGATCTCGTACACAAATTGATGGATCGCAATCTTTCTTGACTATGAAAGAAATATAAACTAATCTATCATCAAAAATTCTGATTTTCTTTTTCTTTGCTTACTTTACGACATTGATATGAATTTCCAACCTTTACAAAACATATATTTTGAGAGCCTAAAGGGCTATATCAAAGTCGATGAACGTAGTGTCAATGCAAGTTTGTGCGGGTTCTATTCCATGGTACAGGTGCATTCCCGATTATGTACTGTCACGCACGAAACGGTCAGGTAAAGCAGGTGCCTACTCGGTCCATTGTCTTTTAAAATTGATTATTTTTCATTTGGAGAAAGAAGTGTCGTTTAGAATGTTTTTTAGAAATAATGAGGTCATGTTACAGGAAGTTGAAATCGACAACAAGGAGTTCCACTGTCTTTAAAAGTTCAAATAATTAACAGAAGGAAGGTCTGTATTAATTGTAAAATAATAATTGTATTAATTGTAAACTTTTCGAAAAAGAGAATCAATGTTAAAACCTGGAAGTGATGTTGAAATGCACTCAAGATCACCAAGATTTTAAGACGAGGGCTGCGCGATGTCCTCATTGAAGTTCAGGGCCGTACAAAACCCGCAGTGACGACGGCCAGTCATTCACTGCAGCAGCCAAATTGAATGGATATTTACTGTCCTACTGACAATTGTGCACTTTGACATTTGTGCGTAGAAAACATAGATGTTTGTTCTATGGCTGGGTGTTACTGTGTATTATAACTATGAATTTACAAAAAAAAGTATATAAGTAGTTTATCAGCCATCTAATTCCCATATTACAAGCTTCGCTTAGTTTGGGACTAGAGAGTGTTGTGTGAAATGTCCATGAATTAATATATTTAAAGTTTAAATCTGTTTGCTACTGCATTCTGGAAGCATAATCAAACTGATAGAAAGATTGTGATTTAACATCCACATTCTGGATCCAGATGGAATGTAGTCGCAGCCTAATAGTACTAATATTTTACGTCAAGTTTACATTGCCTGATATTTTTGATTTAGAGCGGCTTGCACCAGAATCGCTAAACGTGTTTAACAGCTAAATAGATTTAAATCTGACGTATTTATATGACTTGACAACTCGATAAATACTATTTAATATTTAAAGCCACCCTTAATCTCTCCGTAGTTGGAAGAATATAAATGGAACACAATAAAAGTCTAAATAAAAATGTAGTTTGTGGTCAGGAAAATGTTTTTACAATTTTTTACTTTACCTTGTGAATGAGGCTGTAGTAAATAATAAAACTAAATCACAAGATGGTGGTTCTTTCTTAGGTTGGTAATAAACTATAATTACTACACAATTTTGCTTCACAGTTACCAACAACAATACATAATTCTGCAAACAATGGTTTACATTTGTATGTCACAATTCTTGTTGCCGAGCAAAAAACATTGGCCCGGGGTCAAATAGTATAATATAACTTGTTATTTATATTGTGGACAAACTGACCGGTTTGTTTGTTATTAGGTTTAATGAGTACCCAGCATGGAAGCGGAGGGTTAGTTATCTAATTAAGAAACCACACAAACACACCCCATTTATGACATCATTTTATCTCCTACTGTGTCATAGTAGGTAATTAAATATACAAACAGAATCTTGTCATAGATCAACACTGTAAATTTTGTTTTTGCTGCTTGACATTATAAAAGAGATTCAATGCAGTTGACCTAGCAAAGTACAGCAATGGATGTGATATTACCACTATTAATTTATCAACAAAAAGTAAACTGGGGATCCCCCCACTATAAGACGACAAAGCAAAGGTCGCTAGGAGCTGCTAGGTGCAAGTAGCGCAAGATTAGTTACTTTGGAATTTTATTGGGGACATATTGCACCCTAGATGAAAACCCCGAAGTACCCAAATTGAATTAATAGCATTTTTAGCAATAACATATTCAACAGACATCCTGAAATGGTGATGAAAAATGTATTCAGAAATTGGACTAAATTCATAGAAAATACCTAATTTTTACTCCCCAGAGTGATGGCTCGATAATTCTGTAAGTAGTGTTTATTTTGTTTACATTGCAATGTGCTATTTCATTATGACTGAGATAATTATCCTCTCGGGCATTATGATTTTGTTCTAATGCATTTATCGTGACCTTGCAGTTATAATACAAAAATAACTAAAAATTTATCATTTTCCAAGAATCAATGGGTAGGTGCTAACTACAGTGCAGTGTAGAAGCAAGTTGTTATAATTTGGTGTTTTATTATATCTGTCGCTTTCCAACCACAACAACGACCAAAATTATTAAGTACACAAAATAATAGAGATCTTGTTAGATGCGATTAGTCATCAAATCCGAATGGAACTTGGAAGGTAGGGTCATGAATGATGGAAAAACTTTGTTTCTCTCCGCCATCCCTGCATTATAATTAGAAACTTGATAATTAACTAGTCTGCGATTAGATATAAACCATATTAGATCGCAATTGAGTACAATGACGCGTAGAAAATCAAAAAAATATTTCAGAATCGGTCTACCTAGCGGAAAATGGCGATACGATTTCACGGTTTTATTGACATTTTTAGTGCAGCAATTAGCACAAACTCATGTAAACTAGCACGGGAAAGAAAGCCATGGCATCTGCAAATCAAAATACACAGGGAATTGTAAAGAAAAACCATAAAATAACTCACCTTTCTAAATAAATTGACAGCACACAGCACCAGAAAATTCACTTTTGAGTTTGACTTTTATCATTATTTCATTCATTCATTCTTTTATTCATTCATTTCCTCTTTCATTCAACAATGCAACCAACTAAACAAAACCAACTTGGCACAGACATACAATAAACTATAACTAGTGATGAAACAAAATTGAATGGTTAATTCTGTTTGATTGATTAAAGAAGCAATCTAGAAAACTTCCTGAACTCTGCAGTACTGGCAGCGCAGTGTCGTTCTGCGGGCATGGGTAACAAGTGGCCCCTGACGTACGTTCTGTTTATATTTTTTTACGATGGCAACTTTCATTTTGTTACTAACTTCATTGTTTTGTTGTATGTAATTTTACTTCATTTATTTTCTGTCAAACTAAAATAGTCGATTCATTTCATTTCACTCATTCATTCGTTTCGTTTCGTTCCGATGTTCCGAAAGAAAATCTAATCTGGTTTTGGTTTGGTGTAGGAGAGGAGGTTGAGAAATTATTTTATTTACTCAGGTTTTTATTAGCTTATATTTATCTGGTGAATCAAGAAATAACCGCTTTGTGGAAGTGCGTGCATCATCACTAACACTATTGTGTCGTCTTGTGTGATTGCTGTGAAAAAGCTGTGCTGCATGAAGTCCAAAAATATCCTGATGATTTCTCTGTTGTTGAATAATGCTTAGTCTTACCTTGAGCATTGGGGTTTATATTTTGGGGGTCGTATGGGGTACAACTTTTCTCCTATGTTGGGTAACTATACGTACGCAGCATAGTATTGGTAAAATTGCTATTTTGGTAGCCAGTATAATTACTGTGTTGGTTTTAACCTTGCCAAATATCGAAATCCAGTTGGTAGCCAGTCATATTTTGTATGATAAGTATCTGGTGGTCCGGTACTGCACGATTACGTTGCTGCTGTTGGGTACTGTCATCGGCTGTGTATGTGGATACTACCACCACTGCGTTGAGCCTATAGACATTCGCAAAGTACGGAGTTTTGGTAGCTAAGATACTGGTGAAACTGGTAAGTTTAGGTGCTGGAGCGGCTGGTATATTGTAGATTATTTAACAGCACATCCTATCTGCACAAGAGCATCTTGTTAATAGAGTATTGGTGGAAAGTTGCTATAAACTAGTTTTAATGCCTGTAATCACACTGATCCGGACTTAAGCATAGATTTTGGTACTACAATCTCTACTCAAATCTATACTTGAGTAAAGATTTCTTTCTGAATTCATCTGTAGACAAGACCGTTAGAGTTTGTTCTAGGTACCTTGATTTGATACGATAATAATGTAAAGCAAAACTTTCAGGTGTTTAAATAGATTTGTAAATTAATAACTCTTTGCTATTTAATGTACGCTATTATCATCAATCTACTACAGATAGTGAAAATTCAAGACATTGTAACTAACTGACAACAGGCATATAATTGTAATAGCTAAAAACTGGGACACCAGTCACCACTATAAAACAATAATACTTTAATATCCTTACAATTGTATAGGTATGATCTTTCATTGGTGTCATTTCATTCATTATGGAATAAATATCACTATTCACACATGTTATCAAGCTATCATAGCAGCATATCTGAGAGGTTGTTATCAAACTGCCCGAAGCTAGGCTAATATCATTCATGCATTGCTTGCTTGAGTTTACATATCTGTGTCTAAAATTATTGTTACTAAACTTTATAACCATCATTAATCTTTAGCAAGCTTGAATGCAGATACACAAGATTGATTGATAATCAAAAGGTTTTCTACTAAGCTTAATTCTAGCTAGTTAATTTAATTATATTTTTCAGCAAAGATGTCTAATGCAATATGTCAAAGTCTCAGATCGCCGATCAGGAATCTGGCTAGGTTGAGCAGAGCAAAGGCAATATCTACCTCCATTGTACACAATGAGACCATTCTAGTCAAGAATAATGAAGAATTTGTTAATAAAGTAAGCACTAACCTAATCTAGCCTACCAACCTGGTACTGATATTTACTATATTATTTATATAGCACGAAACGTAGGATCGAGGTAGATGGGCAGGAGATACATTATGTCGATGAATACACCTACTTGGGCCAGTTAGCGAGCTTCGAAAACAGGCAAGATAGAGAAATCGATGGACGCATCGAAAACGCCTGGAAGAGCTACTGGTCCTTGAGGGAATACATGAAAGGCGAACTTCCCCTTACTCTAAAACGCCAACTTATCGACATGTGTATCCTGCCCGTCCTAACCTACGGTGCGCAGACATGGTCGCTGACCGAACTACAGAAGTCCAAGCTCAAGATTTGCCAGAGGGCAATGGAGCGTAGCATACTGGGCTACAAGAGAACCGATCGTGTTAGGAACACCACGTTGCGCTCCTTGACCGGCATCGCTGATGTTGGAGCGAAAACGGCAAAGCTCAAGTGGGAATGGGCCGGTCACGTGAGTCGCATGTCTCAAGACCGGTGGACTACCACCACCACAAAGTGGATACCTGAGGGTCGGCGGCGTCGGGGTCGGCCGAGAAAGCGCTGGAGGGATGACCTTGACGTGTTTGAGACGGATTGGTGGGAAACCGCCAAGGACCGGGATAAGTGGAAGGGTTTGGGGGAGGCCTTTGCCCAGCAGTGGGACGAGCCAGGCTAGCATAAAAAAAAAAAAAAAAAAATTATTTATTTATATATATTTATTTTATTTTATTATTTGGTACTGGTATTTTTGATTATGAAACTGACCTATTATCCAGGAGCCTGACAAATCACAACAGATGTTTTTGTGGTCATAGAATAGATCTAATTCTTTATATGTTTTAAGGCAAGGCAGCCGGGGTAGTAGTGGTACATTACATTTTGCAGCATCTACAACCCATTGCTACTGCTATACTTACTTATCTTCAACAATATTTTTCTACACTGTTTGGGACCGTTAACACTGAGAAAGTTATTTTTTTTAAGCATGCCCCACACTGTTTCGAAAATAAGTCTCAATGTTAATTCCAGGTGATGAACAGCGACAAGGCAGTTATAGTGAACTTTCACGCGGACTGGTGCGAGCCCTGCAAGATCCTCACTCCGAAACTGAAGGAACTTATTGAACCGCTGGAAGACCTGGATCTGGCCGTGGTCGATGTGGAAGAAAACGCTGATCTGGTGCATACTTTTGAGGTAAGAATAAAGGTCGCAGCGGTGATGGGCTTGCATCCTATCACGTAATAATAACTCCTGCTAAATGCGGTCAATTTAGTAAAAATCACAAGGATCGTTTAGAATCATCTTGGTGGTCATATATTAGCAGCCCCAGACAGAATGGTAGTGATGAGTGGTGATCTTTGTCTCTTCTGTATTTGTACAAGTTGAACCAGAATCACTAATACTTTTATATCATCCTAAAAGTTTCGAAACATTCATAAGTCGAGTGGATCTCGCTCGAACCCTCGACTTTCCCTTGTGATTTTGTTTATAGCAAAAAGTGAACCAGAAGGTATAAAAGTATGTGTTAAATTCCAGGTAAAAGCTGTCCCCGCAGTGATAGCAATAAAGAATGGTCTAATAGTCGACAAATTCATAGGTCTAGTGGACGCCGATATGATCACAGGTCTCATAGCCAAAATGTCGGGTAAGAAGAATTCAGATCGGTAGGAATAAAAACCGTAAGACGTAGTGATAAGTAGGATTTTTGAGTGATCTGTTGGCGACGCAAAATTTATAATATTATTGGTAAGACGTGACATCATAGGCAAATAATACGTACGTGTGCCGAATACAATGTTTGGACGTGCCTTTGACTACTCTTTTCAATTACCAATATTTCACTCATTGTAAATTCGTAATATCAATATCACAGATTTTCTAGAAATGTATGCTAAATGCCATAATTTTTATTAAATTTTAGTTCTAGCTTAGTATATTATTATATTTACAAACAAATTGTTATATTATTTAGATGGGTTACGTTTTTATTTTTATATCTAAGAATTGCATACTTACTGGAAAATTCGTTCTTATACAACAAAATAAACGATGCTTTTATATTCGCTGACATTTTACCAGGCTCTATAAAATATCTTCTAAAATTATTGTCAAAAATGTCAGCGAAAAGAGATGGCAACAGATTTATCGGCTGTTTTAGCTAACGGGGCTCTCAGCGACCAATATAAATAAGGCCTATGTGTACCTAACCTACTCGTACTATTTTTTTTTAATTAGTTGTAATTTTTTTTGGATATTGTATGTGAAATAGCTATGAACAGTAATGTAAATACATTTCTTGCCTTGGAATTTTGTAAATTATATTGTAAAAACTATCCTTTTTAGCAGTCGGGTAACATGAGCTTCATTGTGTTGTGCGTAGGTGCTTACTTACCCTAGTCCATCCTGTGTGAGTTTACCCTTACATTATTAGATCTAGATCTAGCACATCGGTCTAGCTCTGAGACCAGTGTTTTACTGCATATGAATATGCAGTTAATTGCAACTACTATTATGTACCTGTATTAATACTTAGAGGAGCATGAATTAAATTAATAGTAAAATTGACTATCAAATATTTTGTAAAAAACGTAAATGAAATTGAATGGGATTCGGAGGTACAATTTTACCTTTCATAAAGGAATAGGTACATACCAACTGCCATGCCATACAACTAAAGATCAATAATTAATTGACAAAGACCAAAGTATTTTGATAACCCTGTGTTGGTGAATAACTTGGCCCAGAGACCGAATTATATAACGTTTAAAAAAAAAAGATATGGCCCTTAAAGGCAAAATTAAATGATTTTAGTACTCGTGTGTTCTGAGTTTCTTATAAGAGAGAATCGATGACGAATTAGATGAAAGTAGATATTTATTAGATATAGCCCTTAGTGTAGGAAATCCGTCGAAGAATTACCTTTAAAAGTGGTAGCAGAGTAGAGCATTTAGTCAATGGGCTGATAAAGAATATGGTAGTTTTGAGCTTAGAAACTGACCATGACTGGGTCCATTTTACCGCGGTCTTACACCAGGTTTAATAGCTAAATAATAAAACCCTTGTTTTTAAATAGAAACGATTAACAAATTTATTTGCGCTTCAATACTTAAGACGCCTTAAAAATATACAGGATGGCTCTCACAGTGGTCCGTATAAAATAGTTTAAAGCTAGCTACATGTCTACTAGTAGTAGTACGCACAGTGCACACCGAAAATTCGATTAGTCCAATAATCTAGAGGTTTAGATAGATAGAAAATACTTTAAGTTGGGATGTCCTACACTCAAAAAAATTGGACCACTGTAAATGGTCCACCCTGTATAACGCGCTATTTATCGCAAATAAGAGGTATGTAATTGTACATTGAAAACATAACTATACAAGTACATTTACTATATTTTACTGCTTTGTAAATTTTTTTGTAAATTGTGGAATTGATATATTATAAATCAATTTATGGTTTTATTGTTTTTATTATATTTAAATTAGATCAATTTTGAAAAAGTGGTAGCTCATGCGTAGAATTGCAATAAAACAACTAGGTATTTTTAATGGATTTGATTATTGTTAATTTTAGGACAACTGGCACAATGAATACGTTAAACGTTTCTGAAGTTTTATGAATAAAGACGAAACATTTTTGAAAACGTTTTAGTCGATATTTAAATTATTTTTGTTGTGCAAGTTGAACTGAGCAGTTAGTATCTAAGTAATTCGTTACATAAGTACCTACCATTGTTAGAATATGATAAATCATAAAACACTATAGAAATGATTTTAAATTAATATATTTTCTGAAAATATCAAACCTATCTTTTACTAAAACAACCTAAAACAGTATCTAAGGTGTCAGATTTGCAAGAAAACCTATTTTAGACCGCCATCTTTACAAAGTCATCGGTCCATCGGGTAGGAGGCCTAGTAGAAGACGTGCGCGGTAAATTGTAGTAAGTGTGAATAGAATAACATCGAAAAGAATTGTAAGAATGTGAATGTTTTCAGTTATCTTCGTAGAGTTGAATCAGCAACGAAAAGTATGTCCAAGCGCTGCTCATTATCTGTAAAAAATAATAAAATATAAATACTTTGACAGGCGTCACAGCTCAGACGGTATATTAGCTCTGCCGTCCGTGCTGTGGGTCGTGTGTTCGATCCCCACTGAGAACAAAAACATTTGCGTGTCCCAAAGTCTGGGTGTTACTATGTATTATAAGTAGGTATGTATTTACAAAAAAAATAGGTAAGTAAGTATTCTATGAGCGATTTAGTTCTAAAGAAGGGACTAAAGAGAGCCCAGGGACTAGAGTTTGGACCGATAGAGAGCGTTGTGTAAAAAAGTCCATGAATATTTATTTATTTACTTTTCGATTACGTGCCACCTATAAGACAAAATGCAAATGAACCGTGGGCTAGAAGCGGAAGCGAGAAAGCCGAACTTTTCGCTAAACACCTTAGCAAAGTCTTTACACCAAACGAGTCATCCATGACGATGTTTGAAGAAGAAATAGATACAATTATCAATAGCGATCAACAATTATCTCCACTACTTACACTTGTTACCCCAAGGGAATTGATAAGAACAATCCGTTACCTAGAAAATAAAAAAGCTCCCGGATTCGACCTAATAACAGGCGAAATTCTGAAACAACTGCCCAAAAAAGCCATAGTGTTCATAACAATGCTATTCAACGCCATTCTTAGAATACACTACTTTCCAAAGCTGTGGAAAATATCACAAATCTGCATGATTGCAAAACCGGGGAAACCACCAACGGAACCTAGCTCATATAGACCCTCATATAGCCTTCTCCCAATACTCTCCAAATTATTTGAAAAGATATTTTTAGTGAGACTTAAACCAGTGTTAACAGAGAACAAAGTCATACCTAACCATCAGTTCGGATTCAGAGAGAAACATGCTACTGTAGAACAAGTGCATCGGGTAGTGCACAAAATTAGACAGTCACTTGAAAAAAAAGAGTATTGCTCAGCAGTATTTCTAGACATTCAACAAGCGTTCGACAAAGTGTGGCACAAAGGACTACTATTCAAACTAAAAACCCTCCTACCAAACTCATTCTACATGATCCTAAAATCCTACTTAGACCACAGACGATTCCAAGTAAAATACGAAGAAGATCTCTCAAACCTGCATAATGTCACTGCCTCAGTCCCACAAGGGTCGGTGCTTGGCCCGGTCCTTTACTCAATATATACAGCGGATCTGCCTGAAACAGAAGATGTTGTAACAGCAACATACGCTGATGATACGGCATGTCTAGCAAGCGACAAGGACCCACACATGGCTTCACTTAAACTACAAGAACAGATTAACAAAATAGACGAATGGCTAAAAAAATGGAGAATCAAGCCTAGCGTAACTAAATCTACACAAGTAACATACACACTCCGAAAAGGCGACTGCCCACCTATATATATGGAAAATAAACCGCTACCAAGCCATAACACTGTAAAGTACCTGGGACTACACCTTGATAGAAGATTAACTTGGGCTAATCACGTTAAAGCTAAAAAAACAGAAGCCACCATACAATACAAGGGGCTATCTTGGTTACTAGGCCGCCAATCTCAGCTATCCTTAAGCAACAAATTACTCGTCTACAAAGTAATCATAAAACCCATTTGGACCTATGGAATTGAACTCTGGGGCTCAGCTAGCAACTCCAATGTCGAAATTCTGCAAAGATTCCAAAACATTGCTCTTCGAACAATCTCGAGCGCACACTGGTTTGTAAGAAACTCAGAAATACATGAATACCTGGAAATGCAGAGGAAGTCGCCAGATACAGCATAAAATATAAGGAAAGACTTGAACACCACTCAAATGAACTAGCTAGAAACCTACTTAACACACAAGAAAACGTGAAACGCCTCAAAAGATGGCAAATACTCGACCTAGACCAGAGAACGTAGACTGTTCTGAATACTGAATGGTGTTACTCGCTGGAGTTACACCTTAAAACACCAATACAAGAACCAATCTGATTATGGCTAAATAGCCGATTGCAGATAGCATATGTGGAAAAAAAAAAAAACTTTTCGATTACTAGACATTCCGGACCACCGAAAGAAAATATACAGCCATAATTTCCTTCTTGTCGTATTTTATTTTATGCGCTACTTACCCTTGAAAAAGAACGCAGAGTTATGTCGGAGTATCCCAAAGCAGATAAATAAGTAGGCTTTTGCGATCTGGAATTCAGAATGATTCAATTTGAGCCATTTCTTTTAGTTAAATCACAGGCCGCAGTATGGGCCTGGTGGCGAATGACAGGTACCTATATCATAGGAGGTAATAGGTACTTTTTTTTACCTAATAATGATGAAGAGCACCAGTCTTTTCACCCTCACATCGCTATCATACCAAAAACTGTTATAAGCAGCGTCAGCCACGCCAGAACTCTGGAAAAAACATGCACAACTTCACAAGGTAGGTACTTAGGTAGTAGGTATCCATTTTTAGAGGCAAATGTAGGTTTTTTTTATTAAGTAACAATTTTTATTAACAATTTATAAAATTAATCCTATCCTATCCTACTTACTTCCTACTAATATTATAAATGTGAAAGTTTAGATGTTTGGATGTTTGTGTTTCAATCACGTCTAAACTACTGAACCAACTAGGATGAAAGTTGGCATATATATATAGTTCGTAACCTGGATTGACATATAGGCTACTTTTTATCCCGAATAATTAACAGGATCTACAGGATAAAATGAACGAAAAGGATTAGCAGCGCCAATTGGCAAGAGGATTTCATGTTCATGTCATGTCACGTCAGTTTGACAGGGCGTAGTACTACCTCTTTGGTCTAACGACTAGCGTTTGACATTTCAGTACGAGTTCGGTGTAATGTCAAGTTTCTCAAAGAAGTATCCGCTCGGTACACGCACAGATAATATAATGTACACGGATACTGTAGACGCGTACGAAGTCGCGGGTAACTGCTAGTAAATATATAATGCTGGTGCTCTATTAATTTGAGTCTACTTCAAAGTAGGTATTAATCCAGGGTTTGATGATGGTATGGATATAAAATGACAATGAAATCACCCGGGTTTAGATGATTTTTTTTAACTTTTTACCGTATCACATAGAAGTTGTCCAGATATCGCAAGTAGAAATATTATTAAGACCGCGTTCAATACGGTTATTAAATTTTTTATAGTTTCTGCTACACCACCTATCACCTGAAAAGACAATTGACACACACTATAATTTATACTTACATGCAAAACTGCAAATTTTGTTTTTTTCAACCGATTTCAAATTGTATAGTTTTTTATTGAGAATGAATTTCTATAAACCTACGTCAAGGTAGGAGCTCGCATACTGTAGCAAAAGCTGCAGCTGCAGCTGTCGACTTCAGTCGTTTGAATCCATTACTGATTTCTTCTCCGCATATAATAGCAATCTCAGCAATAGCCAAACTTATTTCACTCTAATACGACTTAGATACCCATAGGTATTGAGGGAGTTGTGAAAAAAAATTTAGGTAATTAGACATTTTGGGCCGATTTTCATCAAACATAACTAAGAACACTTCCGACTAATTCACCTAACAAAATAAAAATCAAAATCGGTTCATCCATTCGGGAGCTACGTTGCCTCAGACAGACACACACACGTCAAACTTATAACACCCTGTCGTTTTCCCGCGGTTACGTTTGCAATTGATTTGCCCCATTAATGGTGCAAATCAATTGTTGTAACTGGTTAGTTAGTGGGGGTTAAAAACGAAAGACATTACTACTGAACTTACCACTGTCAAGAAGCCAAAAAAACATATAAGTAAAGATGCGAACGCGATGTGGATGAATACCACCAAACCGAAGATGTCGTTCAACTTTGCGATGATACTGGACCAAAAAGAAATATCTAGGCTTCAATGAGTGAAAACTCTTTATTGTAAACCTTACAAACGTTAAAAATATAAATAAAATAAAAATAAATACTCATGGACATTTCACACGACGCCCTCTAGTCCCAAACTAAGCAAAGCTTGTAATATGGGAACCAGATGCTAATAGAATACTTATATACTTTTTTTGTAAATACATACTTATAATACATAGTAACACCCAGACATATAACAAACATCTATGTTTGCCACACACAAATCTTTGTTCTTAGTGGGGATCGAACCCACGACCCACAGCACGGAAGGCAGAGCTATTACCAACTGAGCTGTGACGCCTGTCACAAAGATAAAATAAAGATCTTTCTATATAAACTTGCCTTAAAATTCTCTGATGAACTCTCACAATTTTTATAATCTGATTGTAGCTGTCTTCTGAAATATTACTCAATGATCCACGTGCTTCGATAGCATTCTCCAGATCGACTTGCAGCAGACGAAGTAGAATACTAGTGTTGGAAGCCAACGTGACGAGTAGGAGGTCAAAGGGGAAGTAGAGGCAAATTTGGCATGGAACGGCTGAAATGATAATTCTTGATGGATCGATAACATACGAAAAAATATTTTTTATCTGAAAGGATAAAAAATTTATACTTCCTGGTTAATCCCATTAAAATCTCATCAAAATCGGTTCAGTAGTTTGGCTTATAAATAGAAATAACTGGAAAAAATATGCACGAAATTGCGTATTTTGCTTTCCGGTGACTTTTAGTGGTGTTTACGGGTCACTAGAACATTTCCAATGAACTGCCATCATCACCATCAAGATACAAGATACATTTATTTGCCGAAATAAGTGTTACAATTTGGTCTTATGCTTAAGTCGGAGGCGTCACAGCTCATTCGGTAATAGCTCTGCCTGCCGTGCTGTGGGTCGTGGGTTCGATCCCCACTAAGAACAAACATTTGTGTGTGCCAAACATAGATGTTTGTTCTATGTCTGGGTGTTACTACGTATTATAAGTATGTATTTACAAAAAAAAAGTATATAAGTATTCTATCAGCATCTAGTTACCACATTACAAGCTTTGCTTAGTTTGGGACTAGAGGCGTCTTGTGAAATGTCCATGAATATTTATTATATTTATTTACTTTAAAACTTATTCACCCTTTTCAGGTATCGCAAAAATGTTATAACTTATTGTAAGTAGGTAAATCATCATCTGATGATAAAGCCGGTACTCGAATTGAAGTCTGTTTTCCTAGTTTTTTTAACTTATAAATTATTGAGTAGAAATAGCATTTTTGCGCAATATATCACTCACTTGCCAACAGCTCCAACACGTAAGTGGCAAGGTACGCCGCCCCAGAGTCGACATGCCAGAGATTCGGCGGTAGGACCGGGAACAGGTACTCGTTAGTACCAGCTGAGATGTTGTAGCAGCTCGCTAGGAGCGGTAACACTTCAAATGACACTACGTTTAAGACAGCGTAGATGAAGGATGCTGGGAAAAAACACAGCATACATCGACGCAGTTTTGTAGTATTAGAAATAAGTCGAAATAAAAATATAGATACCCAAGTAAATGCAAAAAATAAATTATCAAAAGCTCCCAAAACATTAAATGAATAAAATATAAGCTGCTGACTGTAGGTACCTACATTTGATCAGTACTTCCATTCTTCGCATCCAAGTCTTCAATATTCTTTTTCCATTCGCATCTAATTTCATCGGCCACAATTGTCCAACTTCCATGAAGACCCATACGATTTCGTCTCTTTTTTTCAGTGCAATTGTCATCTTTATAAGATCTGTAATTTGAAATCTCACGATTTTGTAGATACCTTTTGCAATAACCGAGATTATCTCTGGCACCAGTGAAATATTTCTGTAGTGTTTCCGAGCATAGGGTCTGTTCTATTTAACATTTTCCGCCATCTATCGATGAGTTAGCTAGGTGTACAAAATAGGATAATAAAGACTTACCCAATGCAAAAATAAGTGCTATAGGAATATTTTCAGCGGCCTCTAAAAAGTTATCAGTTTTAAACTTAGAAATCGCACTGCACAACTGCAAGGTCATGAAAGAAATAAAAATAATATTGAAAATAAAGAGCCTTATCGAAGCATTAGCATTTTTACGCCCTAATTTAGGCCCGAAAATATCTATCCCAATCCTTTTTAAAAGGCCAGTATACAACAAGAAAGTTTTTTTGTAGTTTGAGGGTAGATTTTCAAATGCTTTTGAATCTAACGCATTTGAATTGTCCATATTTAGAACACTCTGTTTTTCCGTTCAAAAATCTATGCACCCAAGCCGACTGTCATCGGGCGTTTAAATGCAACCGTAGTGTCGCTATTTCAAATACTATTAACTAATCAAATAGAATTGAGACCTACGGGCATTACCTACTGCACATAATTTACTTAGAAAATTACCAGTAATTTACCACAAAGAAAATTATTTGAAAGGTGAATTTTCTACTGCATTTTTGTAAGCCTCGAGGCTTGATTACTGGTAACATAATTGTGATTTTTTTATACAACTCAATGATGGAATAAGCCGATGGTCCACCTGATGCTAAGTGGTAACAGCAGAAAAACAAAAGATACACTTGACCCTTACTGACGAGTGGAGTGATATTCGGGTTATGTTTACAAATTGCTCTACCAAAATCTTGAGTCACTTCTACAAGCTTCTTTTCAACGAGGGTTTTTTAAAACCAAGAAGAAGAAAAATAGTTCCAAATTGCTCGATAGATGGAGCTGATTCCGTCATAGATGTAACTTCAAGCGCAGGTTCAAGCCTGAACAATCGAGACTTAAGCAAATTAAAAATGAATGATTTATCATAATCATGAGATATCAAGGATGTACGATAGTGATTTTAAGAGTTGTTTTGACATTGAATGATCTGATATCCATCACACTCAAGCGCCACCTAGTAGCAACTTGTAAAACTTGGCTGCAAAAAGCGCAAATTCTATGCAAATTTTTTTTATTGCTCATAGCGATAAGGCGGGCGGCCTTAATATAAGTATATATATTATATAAGTATTAATATAAGTATTGTACTTTAATATAAGAACTGTGTCTAATATGCAATTTCTTTATGGTGCGGGTACTATTAAGAGTTTTGGAGTTTTCTATCTAATTTTAAAAGAAAAACTACATAAAACAATGAATTTCCATGAACCATTTAATTGTGTATTTATCCTGATATTCATTCATAACTTCAACATTCTAGAGGCGGTTTTACTTTACAACTACGCTGAAACTTTCCATCATAAAACTACAGTCAGTAATATAAGTTGATGAACAATTTAATATTTTCTTGTTATATTTTGGGAGCTTTTGACTACTTCATTGTAACTTTAGCAAAAGTATAGGTTAATTTTTATATTTATACTAATTTCAATAAGACAACTTATGCCATTATACGACTTTATTTAATTGGATTAAATAAACTCAATTTATTAATCAACTTTTGCTGCCGACTGTACCGTAATACATAAATCTTTTAAATTGTATATTTTGTTATGATTACCTCTACAATTTGATATCTATTGCAAAAGATATTGCTAAAATGCATAATTTACGATGAATATTGGTCATGGACGGATTCCCCTTTAATTATTTCTAAACTATCTTCAATTCTATCCATACAATATGACTATGATACAATGACAAAACCAAAATATTAATAGTTGTGTAAAAAATAGTGCAATTCTCTGGAATATTTGAAATAGTATATCATTTGTTCAAATTATCTACAGTTTCAGCAAAATAATGTGTAAAACCGCCCATCTAGTGTTAAGTACACAAAACAGGTCTGTAAGACAAGTAGCAATCGAAGCGTTAACGACAAACGAAAGCGCTATGCTGAGTGATTATCCCCTCTGTCTTGTATATCTCAAACTAGCTTCCGCACGCGACTTCGTCCGCGTCGAGACTGATCCTGTTGATTTTCCGGGATAAATAGTAGCCTGTGTTAATCCAGGCTAAGATCTATGTGTATTCCAAGTTTCATCCAAATTGGACCAGTAATTTTTGCTTGAAAGAGTAACTAATATCCATACATCCATACTTACAAACTTTCGCGTTTATAATATCAGTATTATGATTATTAGTATGATTTCGTTTATAGTTCTCCGATTGATACTAGTCTTAAAACTGCCCTTCAAAGATATTCAAGAACATTCATTATTTATATCTTAACAGTACGTATATTATATTATCGGTTAGATACGCTCACGATTATAAAATCAGTCTAAAATATATTAAGGCAACTTCAGAATATATAATTTTATCGGACCGTCTGCGTTTTAATAGGACAAATTATAAACTAAGTAACATGAGTCTATAGTTATATTTTAATGTTAAGATTTCTAATAACACAGACGCTAGACAAAAAAAAACACGAAATAGCTAAGCGAACAATACTGAATAACGTTGACATATCGTTATAAAATAATTTATTTGACTAACGCTTTCGTGACTTTTCGTTTTCGATATTAATTTATTTTCTAAGACTTTTTTACCCGGCTGACTAGCCAAATGTGAGTATTGGAAATGATAAAATTCTTTTTAACCCCCGACGCAAAAACGACGGTGTGTTATAAGTTTGACGTGTCTTCGTGTGTGTCTGAGGCAACGTAGCTCCCGAACGGATGAACCGATTTTGATTTTGTTATTTTTTTTGTTTGAAAGGTGAATTAGTCGGGAGTGTTCTTAGCTATGTTTAATGAAAATCGGTCCAAGATTCGGGGGTTTTTTAAATTTTTAAGTTAATTACTTGTTGGATTATTAAAAACACAGACGGTCCTTAGACACAATATTATGTCATTTAGCGCAGTGTGCAATAAACCTTTTAATCTGTTCTACATTTTTCACATTCCTTACACCCAGTGCCTATTTCACCATCTCAGGATAGTTCAGTCTATCCGCCAGTACACGACAGATAGCGTTAGTAAGAGATGGTTAAAAAGGCTTTATGATTCTTGTTATTATTGGTCACTAGGTAAGTTTTGTCAAGTAAATCGTAAGGAAAAATTTCAACAATACTATTGATATTTAAATTAAGATTAAAAAAAACAGAGTTTAGAGAACAAAAAAACAGTACGCACAGCGGATCTTCATCCCCCTGGAGCAGATACTGCAGAGGGTCAAAGATCCGTTGAGACTACTATACTGATTTAGGATTAACACAACAACAAGAAAAGCAAAAGAAATTTGCGAAAAATGTCCAACAATATAAAGGTTACATATAGAATTTGAAAATATTATGTAACGATTTGGGGAACAGTTTTAATATTATTCATAAGCAAAGCGGTCATTTAATTTTAATTAAATCAATTTACTGTTTAATAAACGTTACATTTAACAATTATTATGATTATTTAGAAATAAATCATCTGTTCTGTACCAAATGTTCGGTTATATTCCGAGCACAGAAGACCGAAAACTGCTGAGTGAATATGAATCTAATTTCAACGCAATAACGTTCATTTTAATTTCCCGTTGTCTTCTGACTTGGCGTCATGTATGTTTATCAAGAAATATGAACTCTAAAGCGTATACTCTAGATTCATTATTGCGTGTGTTAAGCATCCAGTCAGCCAGTAATTTTAGAATCATTTTAAATGAAAAAAAAAAAGTAACTGAAAAAAGAATGTTTTTTTAACGTTTATTTTATCTTTTTAAAACCTTGTTCCCCATTAAATTCGTGAAACACAACACTAATAAGAATCCATTTCACCACAATAGTAAACAAATACATAGACAATATAGACATAAATACATCACAAGTACATAACTAGTAACAATAACGAATATTAGTAACAGTTGTTCGAATATTAGTAACAGTTGTTCCATCTCACGAAAACCGTTTGGATATGTATGTGATAGTGCAATAACAGTTAGCAAAATATCTTGGAATGTTTTGATAGATAGATAGATCTTTATTCGTACCCAACATGTATATCCCTGTGTAGCCTCGAAGAAATCGCTTTCAGCGATAAGGCCGCCCATTGTACTACTATTAGTTAATTTTTAAGTTTTGTATGTCACCTGAATTATTTGTGTACAATAAAGTATTATCTATCTATCTATGTATAGTTAGGTGCATAATAACAATAATGAAAGGTGTACAACAAAAACAAGACAGCCTACCTGCCCATCGAGGGCATGGGGGCAAATTGGACCCTCTCTCAGCATAATGCTGCAATATACCTAGGTATAATACAGCTCTGGTTTTCAGCGTTTGATAAGTAAAATAAGTAATGAATACTTTATTCACAAAGAATATTAATTACTACCAAAACAGTATTTGTAACGGTTTGTAGATAACTCAACTGTTTCATGTGTATTTTGTAAATACTATAAATATTGTAAATACTGTATTAGCCGTTATTTTCTTTGTGAATAGATAAAAATAAAGAGTTAACTTTAATATGCATTTACAATATTTACAAAATACACAAGAAACAGTTGAGTTATCTATAAACGGTTGCAAATGATTTAAATGTAGCTCAAGTGATCCAAATCAGTGCCAATCGGAAGGTATGAGTTATTTTGTCACTTTTGCAAGGGTTTAGATTAATGGACAGAGGTTAACGCTTAACATCAGGTGGGCCATCTCCTTGTTCATGGCATTTTACGACATAAAACTCAATTTGTTAATCAACTTTTGTTACTGACTATACAAGTACATACACCAATCGTACGTTCCGTCTCTTTCTATCTCTATGTGTGAGTGTTCAAGAGCTTACGCACACAAACATATCCAAACCGCCATCTTGAAATACAACTGTAAAACACTAGCTAGAGGAAATAAATACTTACGAATCAAAAATTACCTTGAAATTCTCTGTATTTTATGTTGCTCCAATAATCTTTACCTAATTTATTAAACGTCTGATAAGTAACGTCATCATGTACACTCGAGAGCAAAAATTTCGGGTCATTTATAAAAACTTTAATATCTTGGAAACCATGCTTAGCTAATAATGCAATTACACAATTCTTTTTAATTAATAAAGGAGTATTAAATTGTGTATCAAACACAATTTATTTCACTAAACTAGGTCACTGGTTTCAAAATATTCAAGTTTTTAGATGACTCAGATTTTTTGCTGTCGACTGTATTTAAAATATTTTTTTTATAAATTGTGTTGTGTTAGGAGTTACTTTCCAAGTTAATTTTTGGTCTTTAAATCATAGCTTGTGTACATTTTCAAATGTATGACTTTTATCATACATTTTCATAAATAATTTAAAAATACATACATAAATCATTTGGCGTCAGAAAGACTAAGTTTCATTTGGGAGCGATTTTTATAAAAAAAAACACAAATTTAGATAAAAAATAACAAAAATAAAAAAGATTTCGACTTAATCATTATACAGTTAAGTGCGCAGGCGCATGATTATATTAGGAGTTAATATAACTACAATTCCAATGATTAATTTATACATTATTTACATATTTATATACAAAATTAAATTATCTACGAACCTATTAATATTGGTGTCTGTTCTCTTACATTTTCCTTAACCAACCTAATTTGACAGCATTATAATTATAGCTGTCTTTATCGTTTTAGAAAGAGACGGCGACATTTAAGGTGCTGTCAAATTAGGTTAGGAAATAAAACAGCAGAATTGCTATTATTGTTTCAAAGAGTTTTATCATTGTTTATAAGCTTACAGCCATTTTCGAATGTAGGCCTCTTAAAACTTTGCCTAACGTTAGCTATCATCATCATCATCCGCCCCTGAACGCCATCATCGAATCGTAGCCCTAATATTTTTAATTGTTTATATTAATCAATAACTTAAAATTAGCAGCGTGTCTGTTCGAAATCGCGCATTGATAAGTAAATATTTTAACGTACATCTCTAAGTGTGGCAGTCAATCATTAGTTTTTATAATCCATTTATTATTTTCGTGTCAATTATGATGTTGCACATCGCTAACATAATTTGACAATGATATAAATATAGCTGTCCTTGTTGTTTCAGCTTATAAAACAAGGAGAGGTATATTTTTATCAACACAATTTGACAGCATTATAATACCTTTCTTGTGTGTAATGCAGTAAGATTTTCAATTTCTTTCGTTTTTGTTTTTATTTTTAAACTCTGTGTTTCGCGCTCTAGAAATTAAAGTTATACCTTTATTTTAAGCTTACAAAGATTCTTATAACATCCCAAAAGTTACGAGTCAAGATTCAAACCCACAACCTTCCTGTTACCATGCGTAACCAATTACATTACCGACTCGTTATTTTCATTCAACTATGATTTTATTAATATTTTACACTGTAATTTCACGAATAATTTTGTGACAAACTTTATTCCGTGCAAAATAAAGTCTATTTTGCGACTGATATCTTAGTTTACCTCCGTTTGTCACTTTTAAAAGCCTCTTTAATTAAGATGTGATTTATTGAATTCTTAGATACAGGGAAAATGTTTTTATAAACATTTGTAATGTAAGTATTGGATGAAGAGCCTAAAAATTGGCAAAGCTTTTTGTCAAAATCCTTTGATTATATATTTTTTCATTGTCAATATGTAGCTAATAGATGAGGCCACGTTTTAAACATTATTTAGTCCAAGTTCCACCAACTCCGAATAACATTATTCGTCAGATAAAATACTATCCATCTTTACTCTAAACTTGTCAAAAACAAGGACGGGAATATTTACATCTAAAGTATAAGCGTTATTCGAAGTTGGAGCCGGTCTTAAATGATTTATTTTATTCGAAATTAATTAGTCAATTCTCTACAGTAAGTGCGCTTGTAAATTTTAACTAATTATTGTAATGAACACAAGTATTCGGCGAGTAAGTAAATGGTAATTTATCTATATCTATTAAATTTTAAGCTTTGGCCAAACCGACTGCGATGCATGTTTAGGGAGAACGCAAACCAAAGACAAAACGTCTTGTCGAACAGTTAGTGATGTGAAACTTCTCAGTAAAACTTTTTTAGTTACGATATGCTTCTTTTTATTTGCTGTTTTCGTTACTTGCTTATTTAATGAGAATCATCCTAAGTACTTAATAATATTATTAAGTACACTACATAATTACTTTGTATTCTTATTTATTAAAAAAGCTCAGTTCATTCTCTAGGTGTATGCGTATAAAGCAATGTTTAATAGGTAGGTACTAAACAATGCTATAATAGATAGGTAAACATAATTTTATGCATGCGTGTTCGCTTTTAGAAGCCCGCTCGGCCAATTTAATTAATTAATTAAATTGTTTTAACGGCTGGTTTGCGAACCTATTAATAAAAAACGTAAGAAAAGACTGTCGTGTCAATTGATGTGAGTTTCGTTACAACGAAAACAGCATATGACGAGGAAGTATTCAGCATATGCTGTTTTCGTTACAACAGAAAATTTATTTTCACGTCACTAAGTACGCGACAAAACAGTTTTGTCGATAGATGTGCGTTGGCCCTTACCCCACTGCCGCGTCGGTTTAAGCGCAGCTTTATAAGCTCTGCAATCAATACAGGGTGTGAAAAAAAACTACGAAATTTTAAACGAGACAAACAGACCACGTTCTAGATCGATTATTACCAAAAAAAAAGCGAAAATTATAATATTCTTGTTTTTGGGGATTTGTTTTTTACATACCCTGTATATTCTCGATACAAAATAACTGGTAGCAGTATTTGACCACTGAGCATTCATAAGGAACGTAAATAAAATCACATAACAACATTCGTCTTAAAGCTAACCTTCACACGAATATACACCTTACCGCTATTGCAATAACGCTGAGATTGTGGCACGCGCCGTCGAATGGAAGCTACAAACCAATTTGATCCCTTTGCTTGTGGTGTAAGATTCTTTTTCTATTGCCTCCGTCTCGGCAGCTTAGCGCGCCTGCAATAGACATCAAATTGAAGAATATCTAAATTACCTAACTTAATACAAAGTGTAACATATTGCCCCTATAAGCCCAAAAGGGGCTTATTCAGACCAAACACGTGAATAGATTGGCATGTGCAAAAGTTGAATACAACATGTTAAAAATTTCTATTTTTTTTTGTCTTTGTAATTTGCGACCACCCTTAATGTTTATTTACTTTGCGTATGTATCCAGCCTGTTAGTACACATGCTCACGCACCCTCCTATCACATCGCACCCACACATAGACACTTTAACACGTGTGCAATGCTATTTTTAAGAAAACTTTAAGATGCTTTTTCATGCATGAAAAACTTCGAAATATTAAAAGTCGTAGAACAAATGTTGTTCGCCATGACGTGTAGAAAACCCCCTTTCGGACTTATAGGAGCAATATTTTTTTTGTATGTTTTTGAATGTTTTCAAGAGGAGAGTGAATAGGTTTCTTCTAGGCAAATGTGCTACATCGTCGACCACATCGTCACTTACCATCAGGTGAGATTGCGGTCAAACGTTTGTCTATAATGTATAAAAAAATATGTTACACCCTGTATAACAGACTAAGGAGCTAGGTACTTACATGTGGTGAGCATAATAAGCTCAAAAAATGTATTTTAAGTTTAACTTACCTACCTACCTAAAAAGAGTTTATTCTATGGTTATTTTAGGTATATATTACCATTTACTTTTTACTTAGTTTAGTATCTATTTATGCGGTTTAGTTTGTGAAATGTAGTGTTTGTTTTTTGCACCGTCACTATCGTACATTTAAAATCCAGTCCATCCAAAGGTTGCCTGGAAGAGATCGCTCGTAGCGATAAGGCCGCCCATTGTACTTCGCTTTGATATAGAGCTATGTCTAATATCTAAATTCCGGTGCAGTGCAATAAAGAGTTTTCTATCTATCTATCTACCTACTTTACCTGTGCTGTGTTTTTTGTGGCCAATAAATAACTGTCTATGTCTAACTTTTATATAAGTTGGTGTACTATCAGCAAAAGTTCTACCTTACCACCTTAAGGGTGCATTTTCTGTAAGCCGAAAAGTCGTTAATTTTTGAATGCCAATAGAAGCAAAGTATTTCGTGTGTAAAAGTTATGAAAACAATGGGCCGTCATAAAAATAAATAGATGTTTAGGTTTCTGGTTGGTCAAAATAAGAAGACAAAAGAAAAAGGCGGGGTCAGGTAGCTAACTGCTTGCAAGCGAAACAGTTTCAAAAGTGGTAAGGCGGAAATTTTGCTGATGGTACATCCTGTATATGATAGCAAATGAGTATACTAACCAATGGTGCCGTCATACTTCGTCCCCCAGGTCCTGCACGCAGTGCTCCGCGATGGGCACGTACTTGTCCTCCACCTGCAGCAGCAGGATCGTCTTGTCCACGTGCGAGCGCAGGCGCGGCTCCAAGTGATTCGGCGTCCATTTGTGTACAACCTGACAATCAAACAAACATCCTATAGATATTATAAATGCGAAAGTATAGATGTTTGGATGTCTGTGTTTCAATCACGTCGAAACTACCGAACCAACTTGGATGAAACTTGGCATATAAATATATCCTACTAATATTATAAATGCGAAAGTTTAGATGATTGGATGTTTAGATGTTTGGATGTTTAGATGTTTGGATGTTTGTGTTTCAATCACGTCTGAACTACTGAACCAACTTGGATGAAACTTGGCATATAAATATATCCTACTAATATTATAAATGCGAAAGTTTAGATGATTGGATGTTTAGATGTTTGGATGTTTGTGTTTCAATCACGTCGAAACTACTAAACCAACATAGATGAAACTTGGCATATGTAGTTCGTAACCTGGATTGACACATAGGCTACTTTTTAACCCGAATAATTAACAGGATCTACAGGATAAAATGAACAAACGGGATTAGCAGCGCCAATTGGCAAGAGGATGGTGTCATGTCACGTCAGTTTGACAGGACGTAGTACTACCTCTTTGGTCTAACGACTAAGCGTTTGACATTCCAGTACGAGTTCGGTGTAATGAGGTGTAATGCAAGTTTCTCAAAGTATCCGCTCGGTACACGCACAGATAATATAATGTACACGGAAACTGTGGACGCGTACGAAGTCGTGGGTAACTGCTAGTACTAAATAAAGATCATTTCAAGTAATCCTGTTAGCTCATAATTACATACTTGTAGATATTACAACATTGTACGGTATGGCGCTACAATGGCGACATTAGATTAAAACACATGTTATTCTAAAACACTATAGCGTTAATCCATTAATCGATACCTAATTGTCACCTTATTCTAGTGCTTTTTGGAAGTTGTTTAAAAGTAGTAAACTGACCATTCCATCCATGCCAGCCATCGGCACCCAGTTCCCCCACACGTTCCGTCCGCCGCGCTCGCGTTGGTACTCCGTCGGCCACTGCACGTCTATCCGTCTGCCGAGGTTTATGCAGTCGTACACGCCCAGCGGCTCCACAATCACAGCCTGCACATTTACAAATAAAAATTACTGACGTCACATCTCAGTAATAGCTCTGCCTTCCGTGCTGTGGGTCGTGGGTTCGAACCCCACTGAGAACAAACATTTGTGTGTGATAATCATAGTATTTGTTTTATGTCTGGGTGTTACAATCCTACTATCCTATCCTACTAATATTATAAATGCGAAATTTTAGATGTTTGGATGTTTGTGTTTCAATCACGTCGAAACTACTGAACCAACTTGGATGAAACTTAGCATATATATAGTTCGTAACCTGGATTGACACATAGGCTACTTTTTATACCGAATAATTAACAGGATCTACAGGATAAGATGAACAAAAAGGATTAGCAGCGCCAATTTAGCAAGAGGATGATGTCATGTCACGTCAGTTTGACAGGACGTAGTACTACCTCTTTGGTCTAACAACTAGCGTTTGACATTCGAGTACGGGTTCGGTGTAATGTCAAGTTTCTCAAAGAAGTATCCGCTCGGTACACGCACAGATAATATAATGTACACGGAAACGGTACTCGCGTACGAAGTCGCGGGTAACTACTAGTGTATTATAAGTATGTATTTACAAAAAAGTATAGAAGTAAGTATATAAGTAAAGCTTTGTTTAGTTAGGACTAGAGGGCGTCGTGTGAAATGTCTATATTTATTTATTTTAGTTTAAATACCTTGGTCCCAACTTGAACATTGATCTTCATCTCACTTCTCCCGGAATCGGATCGTTTGATTTTCATCTTTATCTCCTTGCCCTTATGGTCCTTTTTGAGGATACTCTCCTTGTGACTTAGGTCGGAGTAATGTGTATCTTTAGTCGGCACAGATTCTGGTTTCTCGATGTACCGTCCGGTCAGTTCGCGGTAACTCTCTCGCTCGTGTCGAATCTCTTTGCTAAGTTTTGATAGATCTTTCGATGTGCCTTCACTCATGTAGTACCTAAAAAACAAGATATATTTAATACAGTACGCACAACGGATCTTTATCCCTCTGAAGTTAGGTGCAACGAGTGCGCATGTACTGTTGTGCGGAAAAATTAGCTTAATCAATTCGAACCAAAAATATGTTCTGCGCAGATAATTCAGAGGGACAAAGATCCGATGTGAATAGTATACTATATTTTACAAAAATAACTATTTTTTTTTATTAAAATTATGAGAAAAGTCAAAGTCAAAACTTCTTTATTCAATAAAATCACAAGGATCATTGAGACAGGAGATGGATCAGGCAATGGATGGGCCTAAAGTCACTTCCATGTTTAACTTTTAATTTTAATTCTTTAATTTATCACCGCAAAAAATATATTACTTTAGGGTACATCATCATTCCCCTGCCCTTATCCCGCGCTAGGCGGGGTCGGCACAACATGTCTTCTTCTTCCACTCGCTCCTATCATTCGTCAACTCAGAATCTACTCCCCTCACATTCATATCAACTTACTTTAGGGTCTTAAATAACAAGTTTTTCACATAAATCCATTGGAGATGGGTACATATTTCGGCCTTTTGGCGTAGAAACGTTAGGACCGTGGGGTCCAGAGGCGTGGCTTCTATTCAAAGAGTTATCCAAAAAGTTGGTGGACGTGACAAATGACCAAAGGGCTGGCGCTTACCTTGGACAGAGAATTAGTATTGCCATACAAAGAGGTAATGTTGCCAGTCTTTTGGGCACCCTGCCTGCAGTCGGTGATTTGAACTCTGTTTTCTATCTCTAGCATTTAGAATTCAGAGTTCATTTTAATAATTTTTTTTTGTTAAAAATGCTATTTTCTTAAATATTTGTATAATAGTTATAGTTTTCACATAAAATACAAAATTATTGGTACATTATCAAGTAACATCTATAGAATTTGAAACAGAGAATTAGCTATCTAAGAGAATTACCTGTGATGATGCAGAGGTTCGTTGCTGGCTGCCCGGTTGGCAATGATCCTGCAATCGGGCAGTGAGACGTCCACGCCTTGCGCCACGTCTTCTAATGACGAGGACCCTGAACCCGCGCCGCTCTCCATCGACACCTGACACAAGTATCGCGTTGTACTCATCTTGTGTAAAACATTTGACAGGCGTCACAGCTCAGTCGGTATAGCTCTGCCTTCCGTGCTGTGGGTCGTGGGTTCGATCCCCACCAAGAACAAACATTTGTGTGTGACAAACATAGATGTTTGTTCTATTTCTGGGTGTTACTATGTATTATAAGTATGTATTTACAAAAAAAAGTACACAAGTATTCTATCAGTATCTAGTTCTCATATTACAAGCTTTGCTTAGTTTGGGACTAGAGGGCGTCGTGTGAAATGTCCATGAATATTTATTTATTTAATGTAAAGTAATAAATGTTGGAAACTTTATTCACCACAAACAAAAATTATGACTAATGCAGTATATTATACAAAATTTACACAAGTAATTACATTTCAAAAACCCCCGAATCTTGGACCGATTTTCATCAAACATAGCTAAGAACACTCCCGACCAATTCGCTTTCAAACAAAAAAAAAACAAAAACGGTTCATCCGTTCGGGAGCTACGTTGCCTCAGACACACACACACAGACACACACACACACATACACATACACACACACACACGTTAAACTTATAAGACCCCATCGTTTCTGCGTCGGGGGTTAAAAAAAGCCCATATATATATATGACAAATAAAGATGAGTCTATGTCTGGGTGTGACAGTATTATAATGTCGTGGGTTCGATCTCCACTGAACAAACATTTGCGTGTGGCAAACATAGATGTTTGTTCTATGTCTGTGAACAAACATTTGTATGTATTTGATTACCTTAGCGCTGGCTGTTCGTCGTGGTTGGTATCGCCATCCGCATTCCCAAGCATTATTACTTGCGGAGCCCTAAAACAAAATACACATATACACGACCTAAAACGTCTTGCAGATCAACATTTTCATAGTACAATGCGGCAAGTTATGCAGCGATGTGTGCGTGAACTCACACTGATGGGTTCGCGTACGAGAGCCGAGCGGCAGCTTCGGGTGTGTTCGGCCGAGCCGAGCGGCTCAATATACGGGGTTAATAATAAAAAGTTCATTTATTGGGATAACTTAGTCCATATTGTTAGTAACAGAAACTTATTAAACTAGGTTAGTAACTTATAACTAATAATGATTTTGTCCTCTGGGTGAGTTTCCACACCAAAGAACAATTATATTTTTCCGCAATCACTTTTAGGATGCTGTTGTTAAGCTTAATTCAACTAATTTACGACGGTTATCGTTTCAGTTGCGAAGTTTGATAGTAAAATATGAAATAACCTAAACACAGATAAAAAGTCAGAACTGAGTCCTTGGTACAGTCGAAGACACGTCCGTCGTCCACCTATTAACGTTGCAAATCGTGCGAGAAGGACGACATGCGACGTGTGTTTGTTTAGGACGGGCTGCTACGCCTATTGCGCTCCCGCCCCAACGACTCTGCATTGTATGTAGCGTAGTTATGGTTGTATTGGGTGTATAACCTGACCTGTGGCCGGGTGTACATGCTATGTCTAAAAGCTTGGTTTAAATAAATAAATATAAATATTCATGGACTTTACACACAACACCCTCTAGTCCCAAACTAAGCAAAGCTTGTAATATGGGAACTAGATGGCTGATAGACAACTTATATACTTTTTTTTGTTGTAAATACATACTTATAATACATAGTAACACCCAGACATAGAACAAACATCTATGTTTGCCACACACAAATGCTTGTTCTCAGTGGGGATCGAACCCACGACCCACAGCACGGAAGGCAGAGCTGTTACCGACTGAGCTGTGACGCCTGTCAATTTGATTAGATAGTGATAAGTTGTAACTAACTTGTGCGTCCTCCTGTTGTTCCGTGGTCGGTTGTTGTTGTGTCACGTGGTCGTGCCTCGCGCTCGCGTCGGCTGCGATGAGTCTGAACGACGCTGCTTGCCGCTCTCTGCGGACGCGCACACGGGACCCGCTCTGTCGATACAAAATTATATACTAGTAGTTACCCGCGACTTCGTACGCGTCTACAGTTTCCGTGTACATTATATTATCTGTGCGTGTACCGAGCGGATACTTTGAGAAACTTGACATTACACCGAACCCGTACTCGAATGTCAAACGTTAGTCGTTAGACCATAGAGGTAGTACTACGTCCTGTCAAACTGACGTGACATGACATCATCCTCTTGCTAAATTGGCGCTGCTAATCCCGTTTGTTCATTTTATCCTGTAGATCCTATTAATTATTCGGGATAAAAAGTAACCTATGTGTCAATCTAGGTTACGAACTACATATATGCCAAGTTTCATCTATGTTGGTTTAGTAGTTTCGACGTGATTGAAACATTCAATCATCTAAACTTTCGTATTTATAATATTAGTAGGATATCGCTATTTTAACTTTCGCACCCGTCTCGTTGAGAGAGCACGCATAAATACATAGTTTCTAGGGAAGTGACTACCGCAGCGCGGTTATCAGAATTATTGTTTGAAAGAAAGAAAAAACATTTATTCTGAAACACACACAGAACAGCACAACAATATACACTAACAATAAACTAACAAACTAACACACTAACAATACACTGACACACAGCAGTTTGATAACTGCTCTTGATAAAACCATGTTATAAAGTAGATAAAACCATGGTATGTAGTACAGTCGAAGACACATCCACCTATACTGTTTGGACACTGAACTATTAGAAGTAGAACGTTGCTCGTGGTGGTGTAGACACGTCAGTGTTTGTGTAGGACGGGCTGCTACGCCTATTGCGCTCCCGCCCCAACGTACCTCTGCATTGTAGCGTAGTTATGGCTGTATAACTTTTTTTTTTATAGATTATAGACAAACGTTTGACCGCAATCTCACCGGATGGTAAGTGACGATGCGGTCGACGATGTAGCACATTTGCCTAGAAGAAACCTATTCACTCTCCTCTTGAAAACATTCAAATTAAATAATAAAATAAATAAATAATAAATATTCATGGACATTTCACACGATGCCCTCTAGATCCAAACTAAGCAAAGCTTGTAATATGGGAACTAGATGCTGATAGAATACTTATATACTTTTTTTTTGTAAAATACATACTTATAATATACTTATAATTGTAAGTAAACTTGAGTTGTGTTCGTGTGTACCTGTCTGGCTGGTTCCTTGCCGGCAGTCCTGGCGCGCATGTTGCGCTCGCGGCGCGCGCCGCCGACTGCGCCGGCGCACATGGCGGCCGTCACGGCGCGGTCGCGCTCCTCGCACCGCTGCCGGATTTGAGCTTCCGAACCGAACACCATGCCGTACATCGGCGCTGGAACTGAATACAAAAACCACTGCGTTTAGGTAACTGTTATGACGTCTACTGTTTAATGTTGTCCAATAATTTAGAAAATAAGTTTATGTTTGAGTACCGGTTTCGAAACTAGATGGCGCTAGTAAATTGAGACAATCTGTAGAACGCGCTATCGTTGTGTTTTGCGTGGTGAGGCCCATTGCCTCACTTTTGAATAAATATGCTTCGATTCCTACCTAATTTTTCATTTATTATTATACCTACATATATACCTACATATATAGACCCTGATTTGGATGATTTGGATGATTTGGATTCTATACATCTACTAGATGTATATAATCCAAATATATAAGATATAAGATAAGAAGATAAGATAAGATAAGATTTTGAATAAATATGCTTCGACTTCTACCTAATTTTTCATTTATTATACCTACATATATAGACCCTGATTTGGACTGATTTGGATGATTTGGATTCTATACATCTACTAGATGTATATAATCCAAATATATAAGATAAGATAAGAAAAAATAAAATAAGAAAAAGAAAATATAAGATATAAGATAAGATATATAAGATAAGATAATGATCGATGATCGAAGTCACGAGACAGTAGATGTCTAGGTTTATGAAGGTTTTGATTGATGTTACCTACTTTATATTTATTGCCGCCTAGAAGAAGTTTTACGCACGTTTTACGTTAGGCGCACAAGACAGAGGCTGGCATTGTATGAAGGAGGCCTATACCCAGCAGTGGGTGATACCGGGCTAAAATGATGGTGATGAGAAGAAGTTTTGTCAAACGATTGTAAAATATCAAGTTAGTGTGTGTGTACCCTGTGTGGTTTCCTCTTGCGTTCGTTCATGCGAGTGTTCCCGCAGTAATCCAGCCAGGGATGCCAGCGTGGACGATGTGGGCTTGCCGGCGCTCGCCAGGCTGCCGCGGGTACCGGCTGCAAATATAACCGCATCTTAACATTCTTCTTCTTACGTGTCAATGGTGAATGGGGTGGGAGAAAGAAACCTCCACGTGGTCCACTCTGGTAACAGCTAGATCCGGTAACGCAGGGTCTAGTCTGGATAATTCTTTCAACACAACAACAACATCTTAACATTGACAACAATACAAAGTTGGCAAAAGTAATTAAATTAAAAATTTAAAACACCCCCGAATCTTGGACCGATTTTCATCAAACATAGCTAAGAACACTCCCGACTAATTCACCTTTCAAACAAAAAAAACAAATCAAAATCGGTTCTTCCGTTCGGGAGCTACGTTGCCTCAGACACACAAACACACACACAGATACGTCAAACTTATAGCACCCCGTCGTTATTGCGTCGGGGGTTAAAAAGGGCGTAGACTACTTATTACACCAGAGATATTTTCGATGAGTAGCCTACACTTCAGGATAAAAGATGACTTTTCATCATGAATGCGAGGTAATTAACAAAATATTTCAAAGAAAATTGGCGTTCCCGGTTTTTCGCCTTTTTTCTATTCTTTTTGAAAGCAGATTTTCTATTCTTTTTGTGTTAGACATAACTAATACAATCCACGGTCTCGGGCACGCGAGTAAAGTAGGGCGGTGCGTCAGTCTTACGCGAGCCACGGGCGAGAGTAGACGTGCCGCTTGTACACACCGCTTGTTGTCGAGCCTGTGACGATCTAGGTACTAGGTGCTGCCTAAAATACTACTTACTGGCCAGCGAGTAGGTAGGTACCACACAAAGGAATTAGAGAAGTATCACGGAGATAGTCTATGTCTATATGTTTATATGTGTAGTTCTATCTCTGGGTGTTACTATGTATTATAAGTATGTATTTACAAAAAAAAAGTATATAAGTATTCTATCAGCCATCTAGTTCCCATATCACAAGCTTTGCTTAGTTTGGGACTAGAGGGCGTTGTGTGTAAAGTCCATGAATATTTATATTGATTTATTTATATTTATTGTGTCTATATGTATGTATGTATCAGAGGGTGTGTGCGCTGGGGGCTGGTGGTGCGGCTGGTGGTCGGGGCGGGTGCTGGCGCCGGGCGCCGGGCGCCGGGCAGTAATGTAGGTAAGCGAATTTTCCGCACAACAGTACATGCGCAATCGTCGTTGCACCTCACTTCAGAGGGTCAAAGATCCGTTAGCGTACAGTACTGACCCAGTTCTGTGCGAGAGAGATGCAGGTTGTGCCTGGGAGTGTTGACCCGCGCGGCGCCCGCCTCCGCGGCCGCCTCGCATGCGCCGGCGCCGCCGCTCGAGCAGCCCTCGCCGCAACGACGACGAATACTGCACACAAACATATCATCTCAACTCAACACATACTAAACACAAAAACTGTGAACTGAAACTAGTAAGGTTTTGTTGTACAGTCGAAGACACGTCCACCTATACTGTTTGTACTTTGAATTATTAGAAGTAGAGCGTTGCTCGTCATGCTGTAGACACGACAGTGTGTTTGTGTGTGTCAAGCTGCGAGCGCAACGCGCGCCTACGCCTATTGCGTTCCCTTTCCAACGGTTCTTTGCATTGTATGTAGCGTAGTTATGCTTGTATTGGGTGTATAACCTGACCTGTGGCCGTGTGTACAATCCATGAAAAAATCACTGGACACATTGTTTACATTTATGTATTTGTTCGTCTACAATACAAATCTTTACAAATTACATTTCCTTGTATCGCTCCATCTCTCTCTTTACGTCACATTTTGGATTTTTTTCTCGACTTTTTCTCGTTAGTCGGTCAAATATTTTTAGCTGTATAATTCCGCAGACTACTGGGATCCTCTCTCGGTGCAGTAAAAAAATGAAGACTGGATTTCTTTTAATATTTTGTATAATAAAATTCAATAAAAGGGTACAGAGTTTTAGATGTGTTTTGTTAGCGTAACGGTATATTATTCGCGACAGCAGCTGTCAACAAATTTGAAATTTTGACGTTTCGCGACAATTCGGATACACGTGACATCATTCGAATCCGCAACACAGTATTTTAGTACTTAGCTTAGTAACATTAGAGAATGACTTACCGCCTCCACAATGTGACGAGTTTGTCCCGAATCACAGTAACTGTAACCGCTGAGCCCAGTAGCTTGCAGAGCGGCGGCGAAGTGTCGGCGTACGACGTGGTGAGCGGCGACACGTAGATAGGGTAGCCTATCGGCTGGTCGCACGATGAGTTGATTATATTGCGCAGTGCCTGAGAACACAGGAGTTCAATAATAATATGAAAAAATGAAAATGAAAAAATTTATTTTGGCACAAAAAAAATAAGACATAGGTACACAAAGAAAAATAAAATTAGAAAACAAAGAATAGGTACAGGCAAGATACAGAGATATTATAATATGTAATATGTAGGTAGGTATAGGTAGGACACAAACTTAAATAAAATTATAATAATAATATGCAATTGTTTGGTAACACTTTCGCCTGCGAATTTAAAATGTTCTTTGTAGGAAGGATCATACAAAAAACGGGAAGCAGGACGTAGTTTGTTGGCCGTTCTTGTAGGCTCTGGTCGCGTGGAACTGGTATCTAGAATCACCTAGTTATATAGATGACTAGGAGTTACCTGCGACTTCGTCCTCGAAAAAAAAAACAAAAAATTACTTACCTTAAGAAAAACTAAAAAAGTATTCTATGTGTTAATCCAGGTTACGAACTAATAATATATTCCAAGTTTCATCCAAATCGGAGCAGCTTAGTTACAGCGTCATTGAAACACAAACATCCAAACATCTAAAGTTTGATATTTAAAATAGTAGTGGGATTTTTTTTCCTTAACCTATCTCGTCCCACTGCTGGGCAAAGGTCTCCCCCAAAGACTTCCAATGTTCTCTCTCCTGGGCTTCCTCCCATCATCTCCTTTCAAATTTTCAAAGATTTTATTGAACAAAGAAATTATGACCGCATGGTCATAATTTCTTTGTTTTCCCGACTTCGTTCACATAATACCTAGCTAAAAAGTAGCCTATTGGTGTTCAATTCCAGAGCACGATACAATATTCCCTCCTAGTTTGAGCATGTTATCCTCACCTGTTTAGCATTCTGTATAGACCCCCTCTCCGGATTCCTATTCCTCAGGTACACGAGCTCCTGTTGTTGTCCGGCCCACAGCCCCCGCACACATTCACGGTTTAGCTTGATCACTCGGAAGCCGAGGTGGCGTTTGTTCAGCATTATTATCTTGTAATCGTCATTCCCTTCGTCCATAACGTGTCTGGAATAGATTTGGGAATAAATACATGTTTGAACTAGCTTAAGTTTAAATAGGCAGTGAAGGAAACCCCTTTAAATTAAGGATTTTGAGTATTAAGAGATCCAAGAAAAAGTCTGATGATTACGAGGAGTTTTGACACAAAGAGTAATTCAATTCAGGTAACATAAGTGAGTGTTCAGTAACATAAGTGAATGCACAGTAACATAAGTGAGTGCACAGTAACATAAGTGAGTGCACAGTAACATAAGTGAATGCACAGTAACATAAGTGAGTGCACAGTAACATAAGTGAGTGCACAGTAACATAAGTGAGTGCACAGTAACATAAGTGAGTGCACAGTAACATAAGTGAATGCACAGTAACATAAGTGAATGCACAGTAACATAAGTGAGTGCACAGTAACATAAGTGAGTGCACAGTAACATAAGTGAATGCACAGTAACATAAGTGAATGCACAGTAACATAAGTGAGTGTTCAGTAACATAAGTGAATGCACAGTAACATAAGTGAGTGCACAGTAACATAAGTGAGTGCACAGTAACATAAGTGAATGCACAGTAACATAAGTGAGTGCACAGTAACATAAGTGAGTGCACAGTAACATAAGTGAATGCACAGTAACATAAGTGAGTGCACAGTAACATAAGTGAGTGCACAGTAACATAAGTGAGTGCACAGTAATATAAGTGAGTGCATGCACAGTAACATAAGTGAGTGCACAGAAACATAAATGAATGCACAATAACATAAGTGAATGCACAGTAACATATGTGAGTGCACAGTAACATAAGTGAGTGCACAGAAACATAAATGAATGCATAATAACATAAGTGAGTGCACAGTAACATAAGTACACCTAACCTATGGACTACATTGTGTCTGCAATAAAGATTCATTTATTTATTTATAAGTGAGTGCACAGTAACATAAGTGAATGCACAGTAACATAAGTGAATGCACAGTAACATAAGTGAATGCACAGTAACATAAGTGAGTGCACAGTAACATAAGTGAGTGCACAGTAACATAAGTGAATTCACAGTAACATAAGTGAGTGCACAGTAACATAAGTGAGTGCTCAGTAACATAAGTGAGTGCACAGTAACATAAGTGAGTGCACAGTAACATAAGTGAGTGCACAGTAACATAAGTGAGTGCACAGTAACATAAGTGAGTGCACAGTAACATAAGTGAGTGCACAGTAACATAAGTGAGTGCAAAGTAACATAAGTGAGTGCACAGTAACATAAGTGAGTGCACAGTAACATAAGTGAGTGCAAAGTAACATAAGTGAGTGCACAGTAACATAAGTGAGTGCAAAGTAACATAAGTGAGTGCACAGTAACATAAGTGAGTGCACAGTAACATAAGTGAGTGCAAAGTAACATAAGTGAGTGCACAGTAACATAAGTGAGTGCACAGTAATATAAGTGAGTGCACAGTAACATAAGTGAGTGCACAGTAAGATACCTGAGTGCCAGTAGATGTGGTGCGCCGCGCAGTACGTTGTACCGCCAGGCGGGCGCCGCCTCGTGGCATATGACGAGACGTGACGCGTGTGATGTTATCGCGGTGTGCAGAGCTGTACTACTGCAGTATTCTTCGGGGAACATAAAGTGGTCCTGTTTAAAAAAGCAAAACATTCAACTACCCTCATTTTTTTTAGATAGGATTTTATTTCCGTCATTTACTAATTCATTATCATTTTCTATGTATGTCGATATATCGACTATTATCTCCTGCTTCAAAATAAGGATGAGTTAATAGTCGCGCAGAAATGTCATAAGTTACTGTTGATAGATAGATAGATAGATATTCATTTATTCGACACACAATCACAACACAGGTACAGCACAGAACAAAAATAAAAAAAGAAATTGATGATGATGATGATACAAAGGCGCGTTGTGTTGACAACAGTGACAGTCGTTAAGCCATGACGGAGACCTTTAAAGTTTTCATTAAAACCCCTCCACGTTTAAGTTTCCTTGCTCCAGATGCCTGGTTTAATAAGAATAAATTATATTTATTTGTAACGAAAACGATGGGTAGGTACATAAAAAAACACACAAACAAAGAAATAGCAAAAGGAAAATAAATATAACACATGTAGGTAGCAGACAAAAACAGAAAAACGGAAAAATAAAACCGCTAAAAATAACAATGAAGATAATTACAAGAAATAATAAAGAGAACACCTGCCTGCAGTCGGTGATTTGAACTCTGTTTTCTATCTCTAGCATTTAGAATTCAGAGTTCATTTTAATAATTTTTTTTTTGTTAAAAATGCTATTTTCTTATTAGTATTTGTATATAGTTATTGTTTTGATCAATAAAATGAGACCCTTGTAAAAAAATAATAATAAAGAGAATAAATGTGTGTTTCCCGCGCTACGCTATACGTTACAAACGGTAGTTATAACCTAGTAAACAATCAGTAAGCCATCACGAAGACTTGCAATGTTCATACCTGATGCAGCTTGAGTGCCATCCTCACTGCGGGCGCCAGAACAGCATGCAGTAGCGACATGTCTGTGAACACCCATTCGTCGCGCGCGCACGTTATTCTGAAGTCGCCTTTAAATAGTGAATGTAGCCCGTATAGGAAGAACTCCACACTGTAACAATAAAAGTTAGATTAGGACAATAAATTATACTTTGCCACGTTTGTGACATTGACGAATCAAACTCAATAGTAACCTAAAGGTAGAAATATGTTGTGGGGGTGCTTACTTTTGGCGGGCTTCCATTGAAATATAGCGATGCCAGAGTGGAGTCCTTGCCACGTTTGTGACATTGACGAATCAAACTCGATAGTTACCTAAAGTTAGAAATATGTTGTGGGGGTGCTTACGTTTGGCGGGCTTCCATTGAAATATAGCGATGCCAGAGTGGTGTCTTTGCCACGTTTGTGACATTGACGAATCAAACTCGATAGTTACCTAAAGTTAGAAATATGTTGTGGGGGTGCTTACGTTTGGCGGGCTTCCATTGAAATATAGCGATGCCAGAGTGGAGTCCTTGCCACGTTTGTGACATTGACGAATCAAACTCGATAGTTACCTAAAGTTAGAAATATGTTGTGGGGGTGCTTACGTTTGGCGGGCTTCCATTGAAATATAGCGATGCCAGAGTGGAGTCCTTGCCACGTTTGTGACATTAACGAATCAAACTCGATAAGTAATTACCTAGAGGCAGAGACATGTTGCGCGGCCGCCAACGCCCGCCGTCCGACTAAGCTGAGGGCGAAGCATAGCGACGCCAGTGCGGAGTCTTTTCCGGCGCGTCGTCGCCACGCGGCGCCGCGCCGCATGCTGCAGTGCACTATCCAGTCGTGGTATACTGCACAGAATCTACTCCTGGAACAATGTGTCAAATGCAAATAAATAAATAAAATAAATAAATAAATATTCTTGGACTTTACACACAACACCTTCTAGCCCCAAACTAAGCAAAGCTTGTGATATGGGAACTAGATGGCTGATAGAATACTTGTGTACTTTTTTTTGTAAATACATACTTATAATACATAGTAACACCCAGACATAGAACAAACATCTATGTTTTCCACGCACAAATGTTTGTTCCCAGTGGGGATCGAACCCACGACCCACAGCACGGAAGGCAGAGCTATTACCGACTGAGCTGTGACGCCTGTCACAATGTAGTAATGTAGTAGTAATGTAAGCTGGTGTATAGGCGAATGGCGTCAGTGCGAACATTATAAAATTATGTAAGCCAAAACTAACCATGTGAAAACCATGTTAACAACGACATTTTATACAATGAACTATGCATTGGCGCTTTGAAAATGGAACGATACAATTGTGCTCAGACGAGCGCGTGAGCACATTTCTTAGTTATACATTAACGGCTTGATTAGCGATTCAGTACCAATCTGCAATATACAACAAACATACTACTGACGAGTGCCAAAACATGACCTTTCCAAAGTGGCAAAATTCTGGCGTTCTCGTAATGAAATGCTGAGTGCTTTGCAGTTCAATGCACTCAATCATCAAGGTAAATACCTATCTACAGAGTGTATTTAGAGATAGACACGACTATTATACATACCTAGTGATCCCTGAAGCTCTAAAGTCATAGTCCTCATCCAAGTTAACGTTGAATATGGGGTCAAGGTCCACAAAGTTGCGTTCGTTCATCGGTTTGAGCGCTTCAGCGAGAACGGGCGACGTGAGCCATTCTTCCAGCTTGCCTGATTGGATCGTGTAGTAGATTATACTCTGTGGAAAACATCGGTTAGATATATCACATACATAAAGTTCATTGGATTTTTTACGCGCAGTGGTTACCACTTAAAGTGTATTTCTTTGTAAAAATAATCATACAAAAAACGCCGTAGTTTGTTGCCCGTTCTTGTTGTCTCTGGTCGCGTGGAACTGACACCTAGAATCACCTAAGTTATATAGGACGATTCTAAATGATCCTTGTGATTTTATTGAATAAAGAAGTTATAAAGAAAGAAAGAAACATTTATTTGCAAAATCACGCTGACACATACCTATAATACATAATACACAAACAATACATTTACAAATTGGTGACGAACTCAGCATGGTGTTGCGTCAAAATGACACAACGCTGGTCTTCCGCCGGCACCAGGTGGGTACGTCACAGATACTTATGACTTTGATTCTGACTGACCTTGACATAGTATGTGAGCAGGACCTTCCTGAAGTCGAAGGCCTGCAGCATGGAGAGCGCGCTGTTGTCGGTGACGCTGTACCCCTCCAGCACGTACCGCGTGGAGGTGAGCTGCCACGCCAGCCAGCGCAGCGCCCACGCCGCGCCCGGCGCCAGCACCCGCCCCGACCACCAGCCGCACCACCAGCCCCCAGCGCACACACCCTCTGATACATACATACACATAACATAAGATAAGTTACATTTTTATTTGTCCCCAGTATAAATACAGTAAGTACAGTTATAAACATAAATACTTTGTGGTTGTATGGGGGCAAAATGGTCCTAAAATACATACATATATAGACACAATCATCTCAGTGGGGATCGAACCCACGACCCACAGACGGCAGAACTATTACCGACTGAGCTGTGACGCCTGTGTTTTGTACGTAGGTATGACGCAAACATTCCGATTCTCTTGCACCGCATTTTCCGACTATTGCGATTAGTACCGCTAACTTTTTACAGCGCTGTTCGAATCCGCTCGAACCCCGCTTACACTTCCCACCGTGAATTAGAAAGATAAAGAATACAGTACGCAAAACGGATCTTTGTCCCTCTGAAGTTAGGTGCGTCAACGATTGCGTATGTACTGTTATGCGGAAAATTTCGCTTACCTCCAATTCGACCCAAAAATGGGTTCTGCGCAGATAATTCAGAAGGACAAAGATCCGTAGCGCGTAGTATAGTATCTCACCACTGCTCTCCTCTGGCCCCTCAGAAATAGCTTCGACCTCGCGTTGCTGGCAGTAAGTACCGCGGAACTCTAACCCCCGCAGTTGGAAAGAGACGAGTCCATTACCCATTTCAACTATATGGACGAGGCAGTTTAGGTAGTCCGATGCTAGAACTGTAATAAATACAATGTAATTTAGCACACACAACTTTCTAATCTAATATTAGGTACGTCTCGACAGGGCTTAGATTTCCGCTACTTTTGCGTAGCGGTTCGACTGACATCAACTCGGAAGTGGTACTTATTTGGAGATAAACTCTACGGGGGCAGTTTGAGACAAACTTTACGGGGCAGTCTGAGATAAACTCTACGGGGCAGTCTGAGATAAACTCTACGGGGCAGTTTGAGATAAACTATACGGGGCAGTCTGAGACAAACTTTACGAGGCAGTCTGAGATAAACTCTACGGGGCAGTTTGAGATAAACTATATGGGGCAGTCTGAGACAAACTTTACGAGGCAGTCTGAGATAAACTCTACGGGGCAGCTTGAGATAAACTATACGGGACAGTCTGAGATAAACTCCACGGGGCAGTTTGAGATAAAATATACGGAACAGTTTGAGATAAACTATATGGGGCAGTCTGAGATAAACTCCACGGAGCAGTCTGAGATAAACTTTAGGGGACAGTTTGAGATAAAATATATGGAATAGCTTGAGATGAACTATACGGGGCATTCTGAGATAGACTTTACGGGGCAGTCTGAGGCACTTACCAAAACAATCTCCTTGTTGCACCGACCCCCAGCGCCCCATCATGAGATCTCCACAAAGGTAGTGTTGTAGTGAACGTGTTAAGTGTTCGTAGAATATCGAGTTTAGGTTGTTGTCATCTGAAATAAAGAATTTACCTGGTAAAGTGGTAATGATCTGTGAAATGTATTGCACAGACCAAATTTTGGCTAGTAAACATAAACATTAGTTGAAAATAGGGAAATACCGTGTTCAGCGGAGTTTTAACTACATTCAGTGGTGATAAATAAATAAATATTAATAGATATGAATAATAACAATAGTTAGTACCCTATATTTAGGGCGGCTTGCACCAGAATCGCTAAACGCGTTTAACTCTTAAATAGTATTTAACGAGTTGTCAAGTCATAAAAATACGTCAGATTTAAATCGATTTAGCTGTTAAATACGTTTAGTGATTCTGGTGCAAGACGCCCTTAGAGGTTCTAAGCGAGTTTCATTTGTTTATTCATAAAATCAACTACAGATCAATGTATTAGTAATTTGGAGGCACAAAAACAGACCACACAAAGTCCACACAAATGACTATCGGAGGTTTCAATCGACATTCAGTCAAGAACGATTAGATTAGATTAGAAAATTCTTTATTGCACATTTAAAAAACAGTACAGAGGCGGGCTTAATGCTAATTAGCATTTTCTTCCAACCAACCTTTGTGTAGTGTGGAGAAAAGGTAGTGCTTAAATTATGGAAAAATTGGTAGGGAGAAACGTCTTTAAAATATATAAAAATTACCTACTTAAAATAATAAAACACTAACCAAATATATATATATATATACTACCTAAATACCTATATAAATACATACATGAATTGCTCAACTTTGTTGAGAGATCTGAATTGATAGAAAGTGGTGATATAACGATATTGTAAATTAAAGTGAAATATTCATACCAGCTCCCAAATTCCGTTCCAACTGCGATGATAATCTGGTGTTGCTTTGATCGACCCTTTTAGTGTTGTAATCTCGCTCCCAAAACTTGACCGGACGCACGTACGATGTCATAAATATCGCACTGCCTGTACACAAAATAGTCTAGTGAATATTTATGTATCAATTTTAATAACTATTTTTTATTGTTTATTCGCTCTAGTTGAGCCTATATTGCATTTTTTTTTGTATTTTCTTTGTTGGATATTCTATTTAATAAAATTAAACTATATTTTAGTGCATGATGTGGAATCTTTAATTAATAAACGTTAAGTTTACTAAGATTGCTAATATGTACAAAATACACATGAAGCAGTTGAGCTATCTACACACCGTTGCAAACGATTTATAGATAGCTCAACTGATCCAAATCAGTTGAGCACGCAAGTTGAGCAATTAGATTTTAATCCATTGTCTTGTTATTTTTATTGGTTGCCTCAATAAAAAAAATCCATATTGTGTGTTGGCAAATTAGATAAATAATTAATAACTATTCGTAGACATTTCATACAACGCCCTCTAGTCCTAAACTAAGCAAAACTTGTGATTTGGGAACTAGATTGCTGAAAGAATACTTTTTTCTAAATACATACTCTAAATAAATAGGTGTTTATTTTGTATCTGTATTTTATGTTATAGTCAGGCTATGTATGATTTTAATTTAGTTACCGAGAGCTGGCGTGAGAGGAGACGACAACAAGGCAGACATAGCAGCTTGCAAGAACAGCATCGCGGAGTGCGGCACGGAGAAGGGCTGCGCGAACGCATGGAACGCACTGCCCCACGTGATCTGCCACGGCGCTATGTACGTCACCACAAATTGTATCTGTGACCAATAAAAATCCTACTAATATAATAAATGCGAAAGTTTAGATGTTTGGATGTTTAGATGTTTGGATGTTTGTGTTTCAATCACGTCTAAACTACTGAACCAACTTGGATGAAAGTTAGCATATAAATAGTTCGTAACCTGGATTGACACATAGGCTACTTTTTATCCCGAATGATAAACAGGATCTACAGGATAAAATGAACGAAAAGGATTAGCAGCGCCAATTGGCAAGAGGATTTCATTGTCATGTCATGTCACGTCAGTTTGACAGGGCGTAGTACTACCTCTTTGGTCTAACGACTAGCGTTTGACATTCCAGTAAGAGTTCGATGTAATGAGGTGTAATGTCAAGTTTCACAAAGTATCCGCTCGGTACACGCACATATAATATAATGTACACGGAAACTATAAACGCGTACGAAGTCGCGGGTAACTACTAGTAAACCCATACTTCTTACTTTCATGCCCAACTAAAATAGACAGCGCTAAGTACACACAGCGATATATCTTCTACTTTTAGTAGAAGTTGAACGTTGCGAATCGTGCGAAAGAGACCGATGTATTTATGCGGGACGCGCTACTAATGCGCTCTCTTTCCAACGATTATCTGCGTTGTATATAGCTTATGGGTATAGCCGTGTGTACCAGCGACTAATATAAATAAGCCTAAAAGATTCTACAAAAACGGTTAAATCGTACCTTCAACAGAAACTCGTAAACTTTACTAAATATAATGGCAGTGATGAAGTAGTCCACAAGAAATGTTTCGGATATCTTCTGACTGCTCAGATCCCTTTGAAAGAGCAGGACGGCGAATACTAAGATCAGGTATTGGGTATCTGGCTCTGAGTAGGCGTGTCTTAGACCTGCAAAATAACAAGTAAATATTTTATCTGTACGAAATTTTCGTCCTTAGCGTCCTCCAAATAGTGGCGTTATCGGCATGGCTAATTTAAACCAGCAGTCTGACCGCAAAGTGTAATTTTCAAATATAAGTGTTAGAACGTGTAATAACTATCCCTTATTTCAGTTTTAAATGATTTGGGTAATGCTACGGTTGTAATAATTACAGTCAAAGTACAACGCAATAAAACTCACATTTCAATGCGCACACGCATATAATAAGCGCGCCGAGTGCATCGCCATACTTCATCGCTATAGCTGGCGCGTCTTGCGTAATGGCTGCTATAACCACTGCTGGGTATAACACGTTGCGCTCCAGAAAGCAGAGGTACACGAAAATCTGAAAGAAAAAATGCGTTAAGAGTGGTTGCAGCTTTGAATCTATGGTCGTTTCCAAAGACAAGGGGCATAAATATTTTAAAGAGAAACTCACAGTTTTTGAATGGAGAAAAAGTTTGCAAATCTCCCGCTAGAGGCGCTGATCGGGTTTTCATACAAAATATCTCGCAAGTCGCTTTTCGATATATTTTTTTATACAACTAAATGATAGAACAAGCCACCTGATGTTAAGCGATTACCTCTGCTTATAACAACGCATTGCCTCACTGAGCATGTCCACTGAGGCGTACCTTTTCTATCAACTAAACAAAACTCTACTCAACTCAAAACTACGGGCTCTGGGTTGTTGGTTCGAATCGGCGCGCGGCGGTGTTAAATGATCTAATAGTTAATTATATTTTGATACTAGCAGTTACCCGCGACTTCGTACGCGAGTACCGTTTTCGTGTACATTATATTATCTGTGCGTGTACCGAGCGGATACTTCTTTGAGAAACTTGACATTACACCGAACTCGTACTGGAATGTCAAACGCTTAGTCGTTAGACCAAAGAGGTAGTACTACGCCCTGTCAAACTGACGTGACATGACATGACAATGAAACCTCTTGCCAATTGGCGCTGCTAAACCTTTTCGTTCATTTTATCCTGTAGATCCTGTTAATTATTCGGGATAAAAAGTAGCCTATGTGTCAATCCAGGTTACGAACTATATATATGCCAACTTTCATCCCAGTTGGTTCAGTAGTTTAGACGTGATTGAAACACAAACATCTAAACATCCAAACATCCAAACATTTAAACTTTCGGATTTATAATATTAGTAGGATTTACGCACAGTTTAATTACAATAATGCTACTAGCTACACTTATGACAATACCTTTTCAACGAGCATGGTTTTCTGCGGCTCAGTGACTTCAAACATGGCATGTTCGTGCGCCCTTAGCACCGGTCCGGCGAAACATAACCAGGGTTGTTGCTTGCGGAGCTGCGGGGCCAGGTAGTGCAGGACCCAGCCTAGGATACCCGCGATTATCCACAGTACCTGTTAGGAACAATATCAGACTCAAAATGGAGAACAAAAACGGTTTAAATGAAATGATTTTGAACTCCTAAAATTGTGTAACATTATTACGTCCTAGCCACGATCGATTTGAAAACCGGGACTAGAATTTAGTCTAATCCTGACAGGATTAGATTATAAACCCAGCGTAAACCGTGTTTTGTCATTTGGAGTTTCAAGTTTGACCAGAACAGATAAAATATGGTACTCCCAGCTTACATAGAACTTATTGGTACGAAGAGAAAGAAATAATTTGCAAAAAGGCTTTGAAAAAACTCACCGTGTTCAACTGCGGCCGTAGCGTAGTAAAGACCGTGGTGCAATGCAGTCCGAACACAAGAAGACCCAGGAATGTGCACACGATGACGTCATTCTTAAGCCGCGCGTTCACTGTCGCTTGCAGTTTCTTTGGCAACGGATCTTCCATGTCTTCCTCCGTCGTTTCAGATGCTTCCTTCTCCTTTGAGTCCTTCGCCTTATCTTCGGTTTCCGGAGCCTGTTCCGTCTTCAAAGACGTGGTGGAATTCATTGTATCACCACCCCTAGGGTCCATCTTTAGGGAGCTAACACTCGATGTCTGCGAGCGCTTTTGTGTTCTAGCGATATTCGTTTCCGAGCTAAAGTTGATTTTGGACGCTGAGCTGCCGATCGAGTTTTGTTTAGATATGTTGCTTTCTGAATGCTGCTTTTTATCATCGGTTAGCGTGTTGGGATCAGATTTTTCTAGCTCTGGATTACATTCTGGCGTGTGTATGGCGTAAAGTTCTGGTGGCAGTAGATGTTTTTTTATTAGATTCCATATTAGAGTATAATCGCTGGCTGCTCTACTCAAGTGATAAGCCATCGGTACAAGGATACCACAGAATATTGAGAATAGAATGTTGTGCTTCTGATGCTGAGATTTCTTCCCCTCCACGATGCCGCTGTAAGCGAATCCATACAGAACTCCTATAGCGGATACTGATCGCACTATGCAGTACACCGCCGCGCTCAGACTACTCGTTGCATTTCCCCCGAACACATGCATATCAATCTGCTCCAACAAATACATCAGAAAGGTGTTTACCTGAGGAAACAAGCCCAGACTGAATGCCATTGGGAAAAACAGCAGAAACTTAGTCAGAATTTCTTGAACGATGAGCAAAAAATCCCGCTCATTCATCACGAGTCCGTAAACAGTCAACGGTTGTTCGAAACTCCTTCTGCTTCTCGAATTAGCTTCCTCAGCTGGAGCGGTCTGTTCTAAGTAATTATGCACTCCGCATAGTAACGCCGTGCATATACAAAAGTATACAGGTCTCGAAAACACGACCATCTTGTTAAACCCGTGCACCGGGGATGCAGAATCCGGTTGAACACTTTTTATTAGCGAGTATTGACTGCCGGCCATTATGAAACAAAACCAAAATGCGTAGACGTCCTTGTAGAAGCCGAGGTTTAAAACCATGGACCCGAAAATAGCCACCATTATAGCTAGGACGATGGTGATAAAATTGTCTCTACATGTTAGATTTCTATCAAATAAGGCCATAAGTTGCAGTCGGTCCATCTCCACTTTGATTTCGAATAGTTTACAGTTCACTTTGTAGTAGCTCTTTGGTTTTGGCTGATTCGCTTTCTCGATCTCGTCCATGAGTTTTGAGAACTTGCTTCGGATGTTGTTCTCGACGCTTTCCTCCCCTATCGACGGCATCAAGCTCGGCACGTTCACTGATGCGTTTTCAGCCTGGATCGCTTGCTGTTGGGCTCTCTGCTGCGTCATCATAAAGTTGATGTGCATGCTCGGTAAGCCCATTCTAGACTGTCTCTCAGCCTCGATCTGCTCCAGTAGGCTATCGGTCACGTACGCCACTGGAGATCTCGGTTGGTCCGCGTAAATCCCGTTGCCGGTCCCACCATCGAAAACGTAGAACCTTTTACTGGAAGTGCTGGTCGTGATGGGGATTATGGAAGCGACGTTATTGTTGCTGGCTATTAGAGGGTTGTTGCTGCCTTGGTTTGAGGAGCTTTGGTCCACGCTGTCTGCGCGCTTCGGCTTCGCTATACTTTCGCTGTTCCCCGCCTCAGATTCTAGGGAACCGCAGCTGCCTTCGCCGGCCGTTTCTTGGGAATTATCCGGGTTGCTGTTATCGATGGGTTTGACTCTATTTATCCGCATGCCGTCTTCTTTGTCGGGGAGAGGTAGGGGTTGCACCTGCGGCCGTTCAGCGATGTTCTTATCGAAGGTGTACGACATCCAGTTGCCGTACTCGTCCAAGAAGCAATGGATCGCGCCGTCGGTCGTGTCTTCGTGGGAAGTCGCGAAATGTGCCCGAGCGAAGTTGTTCTGGACGTTTTCGTTGTTCGGGGGATTTTCCTTCCTCTCGGAGGTGTTTTGCGATTGCGGGTTGTTTCGTTGCCTGGTTGAGCGCTTGATTTTCCTGACTCGGTTCCTGTGGTTTCGATCCATCAAGGGCCGAAGTCTCGGCGCTTCTTCCGCGGCTTGCGCGGTCGGTTCAGGCGATCCGCCCTCGGGACATGCGATCCCAGCCGCGGCCATGGAGGGCGAGTACTCCGCAACTCGGGAGTTGAGAAAAGCCGCGAGAAGGGGCATCGAAGTTGGGAGTAGCGTGTTAGCGGAGTTTTGCGCCACTTCCTCGATGGACCGTTTCCTAGTTTTGTGGATGTTCTCTCTGTCGCCGCGCAAGCTCTGTCGGTGGCAGCGAGCCCGCTCCTCGCCGCGACTGGCTTGCGGCATGACAACAGTGTTCGCGTTCGTCGCGGCAAATAAACATTCCAAGCCTTGCACCAAAGCAGCCTGAGCCTCCACCGCATCCATGAGAATTCTCTCCTCGTTCTGATTCTCGTCCTTCTCCTTCTTAGAATCTCTCTTCTTGTTCTCCTTCTGCGACGAGGCTCGCGAACGCGCTAAGTTTTTGATTTGCTTTGGTATGGCTCCTAAGTTTTTTGGAACGTTGGATGATGTTTCGCCGAGGGCGTTGTCAAGTTTCTGGCATACTTGTTCTGGCAAGGCGCACGCCTCTTCTTCCTTGCCGCTGGTGGATTCGTGCGGCTCCTCGAAGAGCCACTCTAAACTATACGTGCTCCTTTCGTCTGAGCTTTTCCCATCATCAGGAGGTATTTCTTCGGCTTCCTCTAACACCTTGTCACTTCCTTCATCTTTATTTTGTTCGTCGGGCGGTTTCTCTGCGTTGGTATCGCTACTACTGCTAGTGTTCGATATATCGTGGTCCCAGAGTTTTTTCTCAACTACTTTCACAGCTGTTTTCTTTTCGCTATCAGGGTTTTCGTTTGATTCTAAGCTAGATTTCTCTATGAGTAGATCCTTCGAGCTCGCGCTAGCTTTGTCGAAGTAATCTGCTACTAGGGTATTAGGATTATTTTTGCATCCGCAAGTGGTGTTGGGTCGGTGACGTTTCGCTTCACAGTGTTCAGGTTTAGGCTTTTTCAGTCTCACAGCTTTGCTCTTTTCGTGGGGATTGTGGTTCGAGTTGAATCTAGGGTTGGGTCGACGCTCGTACCGTTGCACTTTGAACTCGCGAGTGTTCACTCCTCGGACCACGCGCACCTCGGTGGGTCTATCGAGTAACGGCGACCGGGAACCGTTGTTCTCGTAGTCACTGTCACTGGATCGCAGAGCTGGAGATTGCTCCGCGTCCCAATCGAAGCCCTGGAACTGCTTTTCGTCTTCGTAATCGCTATAGCTTTCCCCGCTAGAATCCAGGTCAGTTTCTTTTTGCGAGGTTTGCATCTCATCCGATATCTCAGCGATCGGATAGACTATCTCCGAACCGTACGTTAGATACGGATAGCTGCATCCTTCTCCCGATTCATTTTTATTGGGGTAAAGGTTCAGATGGGGACCTCTGGTCAGACTTTTGCTAGGTGGAGGGATCACAGCACTTTTTGGGTTCTTCAGCATCTGTCCGCCGATTGTCTCAGCGCTGTTGGGGTGGGGGCATAAATTCGATACGCTAGGCGGTGGGCAACCGATTTCCAACGCTGCACTTTTGATTCGTCTAACGCCTGGACTTTTGCCTTTGGTCTTCTCGGCTTCCCCGGATGGTGCTTCGGCTTTCACCATCATATACTTCCCCAGCTCTACGCTAGCGAAGAACCCTGTATCCGCGTTGTTAGAATGCCTTCTCATGTGCGACACGAGCTGCGCCGTTGAGTTCAGCAACGGCAGCTGGATCGTCGACATTGTAGAGTTGGAGTTTCTCCTGATGGATGGTTGAGCGGTCGCGAGCGCGGTGGCGGACTTTGTGCAGCTTTCTTCCGGGTAGTTGTTATACCTCCGCCGGTGCGCTAGCCTTTTCTTTGGCGACGGAGGGCCGACGTTCGGCTCTGAGTTGTCTCTGGAGTCCGAGCTGAGTTGCCGAGCGAATTTTGACTGGTAAGGTTCGCCCGCGGCTTCGTTCGCGTCTAGATACAGCCACTCTTTGAAGAAGTCTCTGTTGCTGGAGCCTCGTCGGTGTGGACACTCGTGGTATCGCCTGCTTACTTTCGCGAACGGTCCTTCGTCGACTAACATATGTACAGGGAGGTTGTTATCTACTCTGGGGCTACGCGTGGCTTCGACTATAAGCTCATCTATCCTGGTGCCGTGCGTCCGGCGCTTGGACGTCCGTTCCCGGCGATGTCCGGATTTGGACCGGGAGCGCGTTGGACGGTATTTCGTGGGGTCTGGTGCGTCCGTGCTTTCCACAGTGCATAAGTCGTATTTAGAAGTGCCTTCTTCTGGCTTTTTAGTGGACGTTGCGCTGTCTTCTATACTCGATTCTGAGCTGTTTTTACGATGAACATCCACTTTAAGATCTGAAACATTTTCAAACAACACTTCTTACCTTTTGGCTTATATTAAATACAGTGTGTTCAGTCGCCTTGTCGTGAGCCTTACCAATAGTGCTAGTGTTAGGTTTGTGGTACTCCAACGACGTAATAGACTCGTTGTCGGAGCCGGCCGCGGCCTGACCGCCCAGCCGCAGCATTTGCATCTCTACTCCTTCTTCTGGGCTGTAGACAAGTAAACATTCCCAACCAGTTACTTATTTGTCCTGACTACCGAATTAATAGGTTTCAGTGTAGGTAGTAGTTAGAATCTAAATGTTTTTGGGTTTCATGTAACAAATATAAAAACTAAATAACTCAGGCCCATGACGTATCTGCGGAACATGTAGGTAATCTTATTTACAATATTATTTTAAGTAGGTAGGTACTAGTACATGTGTTATTCTTTCTACTGTGACATCAGGCTAATTTTTATAAAATCCAAATAATGATCATTAATTTGTTATTGTGCAGCACAAAATAAAAGCTAAAAAAACACATTGAGCATGACCTACTCCTTCCATAGATTAATTACTTAGTACCATTGAAATAAACATTTATTTACAAGGTTTTCCAATTAGCTTCATAAAGATAAGTCACAAAGAGTCACATAATTGTTTATACAGACCTAGGTGTGAATGTCATTTGAGGATATAACTTTGGAATCACAGTATGTCATACTGTCTACCTAAACATGGCAAATCATTGCAACTTATTATTTATCTAAACTTACAACAGTTGTACTGAAGAATTAGGTAGGTATTTGAAATTATACCTACTCACTTATTATAGGTATCAGAAAACAATTAAGGCAGTAAGATAGGTACTTTATTTAGTTCTATTGTAAGAACATTAGTAGGGTAATATTTTTGGGAATCTATTAAGGTGCCGATGTAAATAATAATGTAGATCTCTTTATATAGGAGAATGTCTAACTAAACATCCCTACTATGTAATTATTTCTAGACATACAAATTTCTTCATATTCATATTTATTTTAAAATATTTTGTGATGAAAATGTGGAGAGGTGTGCAGTTTCTGATTACAATGATTTCTAACAGGTACTCACTTCAAAGTCTCGTTTCCTGTGGCAGGGTCCGTGGTCGGCTGAACAACTATGCACTCCTTGGTATCATAGATGTGGTGCAAACCATGGTTTACAACCTTCAGTCCCGTGAACACTATCGCTACCAGCACACAGTAAATTATCCAACCGAGACTCGCTGGCGGGAAGTACTGCAGACAAGAGTAAAGAATACTGCTTACAAAAATACTATTACAACATACTTTCTTAGATTTTGTTTAGTTTTTTATATGAAAATTAGGAAAGGTTCAAGTAGTTGGTCCATCTGATGCTAAGCAAACCTCCAATATATTCCCAATATATTGTCTCACCAAGCACATGCAATGTTTTTGTATATTTGCTGGCACAGTTGTAACGTATATACTTGTAGCGTATCTACTCTTTTCTCCTAACTAAATAAATCTGGCCTTATTCCAGACCTTACCTACACATAAGTAGGTTCTCGTAATTTTATAACAGTTAGGTATCTATTTCAACTGCGCGTTCATACGATGATGCCAGCGAGTGTACCTCGTAGCAGTTGCTTATGTTTGAAAAGCCGAGCGCATCGCTCGGGTGTTTTCGGTGACGAATGACGATGCGCGTCGGTTAGCGAGCGCACGCGCTGCCTACAGCCGCGCCTCGCCTCGCGTCCCTCCGGCATTCTCCAGCTGGCTGTTGTTTGGTTCGCACGCGATGGCTCTTCCGTCCGTGCCTCTAGAGCCAACGCAACATGCCGGTCGGGAATCACTAATTTTAAAAACTTAAAATTCATCCTAACATTTATATTTGTTTACATTAATAATGTAGCTTCAGTGTTTCACCCGAATATCGGTAAGTGTTGAGCAACGCCTTCTTAAAATAATAGTAGGTAGGTAGATTTGTGTTTGCTTGTAACGGACTTTTTATTTGTATGTAGTTTTTCTTTGTTATTTTTATTTATTTTCAGCTTTGCTTTTTGCTACGCACTTTAGAATATACCTTGTAGGTATCTACTCCCTGTGCCTAAGTAGATATCCTACCTATATTCTAAAAATTCATTTTTCCATCGTAGCTACTTCTATCATTATATAACTTCATTTTAAATTCATTCCTCATATCATGTAAACTCCACTCTGATTGTGATGCCTACACACCACCCTGTACTTTCCTCATCACCGTCATCACCAGCCACTTCATGCTCGCTTCGCTACGGTGGTGGTCACAATCAGAGGGAGCCAAACCTGGAAGCTGCTTTGTGACACTTGTGTTCCATTCCAGGGTTCGTTGCTACGGCTTACTAAGCCCGACCTTGAGGCTGGGTCAAGGTCACCCGCTGCCGCTACCTACCTCGGCTCGGCTCCACTTTTTACCTGATCGGATACCTACCGACCTGAGACCACCGCAGCACCCTGAGCACTACTTCTCCGGCTGCGCACTTCCTGGACCTCCGAGGAGAGTACTTTAAACACTACTCCTTTAAAGGCAACCCTAAACCTAGTGACCGTGATTACGTAGCTACTTTTTTACGTATCACTGGCGCCCGTACGTGTTCAAAGGTCACTGAGCTTGCTTTTGAGGGGGTTGTTGTTTTTTTTGGTGTTGGTGTGTAATTTTTTTTTTCTCTCTTATGTAAAACGTTATTTCTTTTCTAGCTTTATTTCTTTTGGTTGCCAGCAACTAAGGTGTACGTAACACTTTCTTTTTGTGTCGCTAACAAAAATTTTTTTTGGTACAGTCGGCAACAAAAATTGGTATTGTTTTTTTAAATTTGTTATTTTTGTGTTTTGTATTGCATATTGACTGTTACCAACGCTTATGTAATTTTTATTAGTAAGTACAGTTAGCGCAGAAAATTACTGTCCAAAATTTTTTTCTTTTCACATTTTTTTTTGTTTTTTTGTGATTGGTTCGTACACATTAGTTGCACTTAAACGCTTTTTTATTTTTGTTGCGTTACTTTTATTTCTGTCATTTTTTAGTGATTAGAAAAGAAAACAACCAAAACGTTACTAATTTTTAGCTTATTTCAATGTAACAGACGGAGTATTTTCGTAAAATTTTCGTCGCTCAACTTTTACCGATACTTTTTAAAAAAATTATTTTGTCTCTGTAAAACCTTATAGTCCCTTAAGACCTTACGTCACAATGTATTTTTTCTTCCGTAGCGTGCTTTCCACCTTATTTGGAATTAGTGTTTGTTGGGTCTCGAGTTCCTATTAACTTGACACCCCTGTATGAATGGACGCGACAGTAACTTAAACTAACAGTAACTGCCGCCATTTTGTAAAGAGATGTATAAAAGATTAAGCGTGATGTATGTAAGATGAAGAAAAGTATGGAAGAGGATGTATGAACGTGTAAAGCAAATACTCACTTATTTTCCTAAGTGTGGATTATTATTATTTAGAATAACCTCAATTCGCAACTTTCCTTCTTCTTAAACGATGCTAGCTCTCTATACTGGGACCCTATTTTTCTGGTAAGCTAGTGTAGTTTTTTTAAGGATGGTAGACTCTTGATTTTGTCTTGCAACCCTACTCTTGTAAGTTTCAAAGTCATCTCTAAGTTTACCAATTTTAAATGCGGATTTTATTCTCTCTAAAATAATAAAATCCTTCACTAAGCGCGGGGGTATTGTAACGTATATACTTGTAGCGTATCTACTCTTTTCTCCTAACTAAATAAATCTGGCCTTATTCCAGACCTTACCTACACATAAGTAGGTTCTCGTAATTTTATAACAGTTAGGTATCTATTTCAACTGCGCGTTCATACGATGATGCCAGCGAGTGTACCTCGTAGCAGTTGCTTATGTTTGAAAAGCCGAGCGCATCGCTCGGGTGTTTTCGGTGACGAATGACGATGCGCGTCGGTTAGCGAGCGCACGCGCTGCCTACAGCCGCGCCTCGCCTCGCGTCCCTCCGGCATTCTCCAGCTGGCTGTTGTTTGGTTCGCACGCGATGGCTCTTCCGTCCGTGCCTCTAGAGCCAACGCAACATGCCGGTCGGGAATCACTAATTTTAAAAACTTAAAATTCATCCTAACATTTATATTTGTTTACATTAATAATGTAGCTTCAGTGTTTCACCCGAATATCGGTAAGTGTTGAGCAACGCCTTCTTAAAATAATAGTAGGTAGGTAGATTTGTGTTTGCTTGTAACGGACTTTTTATTTGTATGTAGTTTTTCTTTGTTATTTTTATTTATTTTCAGCTTTGCTTTTTGCTACGCACTTTAGAATATACCTTGTAGGTATCTACTCCCTGTGCCTAAGTAGATATCCTACCTATATTCTAAAAATTCATTTTTCCATCGTAGCTACTTCTATCATTATATAACTTCATTTTAAATTCATTCCTCATATCATGTAAACTCCACTCTGATTGTGATGCCTACACACCACCCTGTACTTTCCTCATCACCGTCATCACCAGCCACTTCATGCTCGCTTCGCTACGGTGGTGGTCACAATCAGAGGGAGCCAAACCTGGAAGCTGCTTTGTGACACTTGTGTTCCATTCCAGGGTTCGTTGCTACGGCTTACTAAGCCCGACCTTGAGGCTGGGTCAAGGTCACCCGCTGCCGCTACCTACCTCGGCTCGGCTCCACTTTTTACCTGATCGGATACCTACCGACCTGAGACCACCGCAGCACCCTGAGCACTACTTCTCCGGCTGCGCACTTCCTGGACCTCCGAGGAGAGTACTTGAACTACAACTCGTTTAAAAGCAACCTTAAACTCAAGTGACCGGGGAACTGAAGAACCGTTTAATAAATTTCGTATATGACTGTGTTCACCTTTGTTTCACTCCTAGTCGTATCACAGTACAATAAATCAGATACCCCACAATGTTTAAATAAAATAATAAATAAATATTCATGGACATTTCACACGACGCCCTCTAGTCCCAAACTAAGCAAAGCTTGTAATATGGTAACCAGATGGCTGATAGAATACTTATATACTTTTTTTTTGTAAATACATACTTATAATACATACTAACACCCAGACATAGAACAAACATCTATGTTTTCCACGCACAAATGTTTGTTCTTAATGTTTGTTTAATTAAAAGTAAGAGCTTACTCTTGAACTTGATACTCCAGGATTAACAATCCAAGCTCAAATATTCAAATAGGTCTATTTGGAACCATTCCAATAACAGAGTGGGGACTAGAATGTTTTAGAATGTTGCTAAAACATGGCATAAAATTATTGTGATAATATGTCCTGTTAACAATTCAAATCAAGGCCAAAAGAACCACCAAAAGGCCATTGACACCATGACTCAAGTCATTTTCTAATCAAAACAATGTCCAACCAAACATGTTGACCTCATTACAGTCACATAGACCATAACCTAGTTCTGAGCTGCTAGAGTTATTATATCCTGTATAGTAGGTACTCACCAAATATACAGAGAAAGGTAAACATAGCAGGAACAGCCACACATATAAGTGTATAGTGTTGCAAAACAGATTCTGATGAGGATCATAGAACCAGCCGCCAGTCAGTGAAGCCCAAACACCCTGGCGCAGTATCTCCAATGTCTGAGAGCCCATCTTACACGCTATGTCCACATTTCCGAGCACGGCACATCCACCCACACTGCACCATCAAACAATCTCGATCACTTTTGTAAAACTGCAAATTGTTACTGCCATTTTGTGGCAGTGTACGAGCGATTATAGCCTTTATTTACGGACGCAGTTTGCTCCGCAAATAAAACATTGTCACGACACTGATGCACTTGGGTTGCTAATTTTACATATCGAATTCATAAAACATTTACAGAAATAAACGAACAATAGGTAAATTGACAAAATACACGGAACTACAAAACTAACATCGTAAACATTTCGTCCAATCCAAGTCCAACAAATTGTTGACTACTGACTTGACTGCTGACTTGACTGACACTGACTGACAGAACAGATTGCTGTCGCCAAACGAGCGCCAAACTGACATCGGAAAGGAACTGTCTTACTTGATGTGATGACAGAAGAGCCGTGAGTTGGGGGGGGAGCCTAATAGTGATGTACCTACTACGCACTACCGATTCAAGAAACCGCTAATTCATTGGAACCGATGATGTGGGATTATTCATACTAGCTGAAAATGATAAAGTTATACCTACCTACGTTACGTACACGTACAGCGGTGTTTTGTTTATACGCAGTCTGTCTCTCAGCTGGTCGACACGTTCAGGCATTTAAACGACTTTGATAATGCGCGTGACATAAACTACACTTTTATATCTAGTACTGAAAAATTCTGTGATACTTAAATATATAAAAATGGCTGATTTTGAAAAACTATTGAAACAAGCTGCGATGCAAGTTGGTGCTGGTGGAAGTGCAGGATTTGTTGAAGTTTGTATAATGCATCCTCTCGATCTCGTGAAAACTAGATTACAAATACAATCTAAAATAAGTGTTAGCAAATGTTCTGACCCACATTACTACAATGGTATAATAGATTGTATGAAAAAGATGTACAAATACGAAGGAATAACATCGTTTTGGAAAGGAATTTTGCCCCCGATACTCGCAGAAACACCAAAACGTGCTGTTAAGTTTGCTACATTTGAGCAATACAAGAAAATATTTATGTTTGGATCTAATACACCAACGCCCTTGGTAAGTATAAAACGTACCTATCAACAATTTTAAACAACCAAGTTTCCTTGTAGGTACCTACTAAGCATAATTTATTATTATCTTCAGTAGAAACAAACTGAATACTTTAGAAAATCCCAATAAGAGTCTGATAAGAAAATAAGATAACCGCGTCTTGTTTGATGATAATGTCTACCTTACCATAATGTGCATAAGACAAGACAAGTGTAAACAATCTTATCATTGCTAGTTTAATGATGTCAATCTAGATACCTATAGTATGGTAGGTATACACTTACCTATAATGTAAACATGACATTACTTCACAGACATTTTCTTTAGCTGGTCTTGGAGCTGGAATTACCGAAGCTATTTTGGTTAATCCTTTTGAAGTAGTCAAAGTGACTCTTCAATCTAATAAGGCCATATCAGCCCAATTACCATCTACATGGTCTGTTACTAGACAAATAGTCCGCGAGCATGGCCTTGGTTCAAAAGGATTGAATAAGGGCTTGACTGCAACCATTGCGAGGAATGGTATATTCAATATGGTCTACTTTGGTTTTTACCATAGTGTTAAAGGCTACGTTCCTGAGTATGAGGTGAGAAAATGAGTCGTTACTATTACACACGCCACTGTCTGTGACTGCAAGTTCACGATGTTATATGAACGACCTTGAACCAATGCTGTAATAATTATAGCACTTAAGTATTTATTGCGCAATACCAAAACCATAAGAACTAATAAAATTTTTCTACATTATTTTGAACAGATAGAAACTATCATGTATACGTATAGGATTAGTTTTTGTTAGTAAGAATGTTGTTGAAGAAACCCACTTGGCAACAATCTGTCACATTCTTGGTTAATGTCATGAGGCATCAACATTTTGTTTTAATTAGACAGGTATGTGTAAGTACTTACCTATCTACTTAGATTATTATTTGCTTATGGTATGCAAACAAGACTACCAGAGCGAACGTAACCAGGAGCGTTGCGTTGTAAAATCAATATTAAAATTTATTCTAGGATCCTCTCCTCGAATTTGGACGAAAGGTTGCTATTGGATTTACCTCAGGAGTTCTAGGCTCTTGTGTAAACATACCGTTTGATGTCGCCAAAAGTCGTATTCAAGGACCACAACCAATTCCTGGTTCGGTAAAATACAGTTCTACCAGTGGAGCTTTAGTCATGGTGTATAGAGAGGAAGGGTAAGTACAAATAGGTATACGGTACCTATGTACTCATTGTATACTTAGTCATAAAATTACGTGTCACTGACTGACACTCAACGAGTAGAATGAGTTTCCCTAAATTCTTTATTAGGTAGACTTGTAAATAAATCTACCTAAACAAGAATTTAGAATAGACTTTGGTACTGTTGTTTGAAAACGCAGCTCTAGTCGACTAATATCATACACGCCACATTGTAAGAATTAAAATATTTGCGAAGTGTTTTCTTACGAAAATACAGACTTTCTGCAAATCGTCGTCCGGGCAAAATGCCAAGTGAATAAGAAGCTGTGCATCAGTTGTTAAACTTGTTAGGTATACGAATTACGAACACCTACCACCTACATTTTATACAGAGTTTTGCGTGTTTCAAAGATTTGTACATTTATTTGTTTCTTTGTGTTTTGCTGGTCACAGTCATACTGCTTATACGTACCTAAATAGTCAGGCTGGTACTTACCTATATTGTAAATATATTGCGTGACATGTAGATTTAAATACCTACCCACTACCACAATTAGAGTAGGTAGTTGTTTAAGCCACTGTTAAACTATTCTCTTCAAAACATGAGTTAGCTTATACTTTATCTCAGGCTCTCAGCATATGAAAGTATTACAAAGCTATTCCAACAACCACTATTACTTTAGCAATAACTATTTAACTTTTCTGCAACCTAGTTGTTTTCGTGCACCTATCTAAAATTACTTTGCACTTTCGTGTTCTGGACTAAATTCAGACACTAGGTTAAAATGCATCGGCTAGTATGTTCCAATACGTAAGTATTTAACTCCTACGCTATTCCTAGCTAGGTTATTTGTAGGTATTAAATCAAGCTATGGTTTTGCTCACTGATAGGAGTGATAAGTCAGTAGAGTAGGTACCAATAAATTGTAGTAGGCCCCTGATTTATTTCTGTATGTATGTGTTCTACTTCATGTTATTTTTATTTCAGATTCCGTGCACTGTACAAAGGACTCCTGCCAAAAGTCTTGCGCTTAGGTCCAGGAGGAGCTATAATGCTTGTGGTGTACGATTACGTATATAATTTCTTAGAAAACAAATTTCCGAACTGACAAACTAAACGTTTTCTTTGTAAGTGGGTAAGTAGTTTCACCTAGGCTAAAATATTACAAAACTGCATAAATTTTTGAGCTGTCCAGAAATAATAAGACTTATCCAAAACTTAGCAACCAACAATGATTCAAACAACGTTTGGAAGCGATTGGTGCCGGTATTGAGAATGGTTAGATATTATGTTATTGTACTTAGTGCATTTAAAAAACCCGATTTATTTTTTGAACAATGAAAAAATTTAGATATGCTAGCAAAGTATTTTTAGAATCCTGCAGGACAAGTGAAACTTTTTATTTTACATTATTTTACACAATATTTACGAGATATGAAAAAAAGCATTTTAAAATTTACTAATACAAGTAAGATACATAATATTATTATAAAAGAGATTTTAACAAGAACTATTTTACACAGCTAAGAATTTGTTATTTTACTATACCGTTTATTTTCGGGATTATAATAAGATATATTTATAAACATAATGTATACCTACCTAGGTACTATGGTGTTATTATGCTGACGACCGTCCTCTTTGTCTCAGAGGTATTTAAAAAACTTTGACAGGAACCGTATTGGTACATACTTGCAGGTACCGAGGTATAGTAATAGTTGATCGAAGCAGGTACCTACAGGATTGATAATTACCTAGATAAAGAAAATGATAGAGAACAGACATCTAATGTTTGTTGTCATCATCACCGTTTGTTCTCCATGAGGATCAAACCCACGACTTACAGCGCATAAGGCAGAGCTAGGGTAGACCGTACCTACTAATAAATTATGTCCATGTTGCGCTAAATAAATCCCTCCTACCGTCCTCATAATAATGCATAAACAAACATTTGTCAAACATTATGACCATTATGTTAAACGTCATACGAGAACCAGACACTAAAACCGGTAATTATTCAGCAGATTTAATCAACACTACATCCCTACAAACTTCAAACACAACGCAACGTAAGTTTCGTTCCGTTCATAAAGTAATACTATACGGAGGGTTCCGTTGTAGGAACTCGATAACATAAAAAAATACTCTTTGTTAAGAGCACGGTAGGTAATGCAAAGATAGTTAAAATGGACACTCCCACCGTGCTGGCCTCCACCACAACCATAAAATAATACTATCCCGCCAGCACAACCGACACTGCCTGTGCTGCAAAGTGTAAAAGTTGTTTATTTAAGAGTTTTTTTTTTCTGAGTGAAACGGAAGGTAGACAAAGACGGATCAGTGCTGCCAGATCGCAAATCAAATAACAACCCACAGACAAAAGAAACTGAAAAACCGAACAGAAGAAGAAAGGGAAAATAAGGTTTTTTTTGGCTTTGGATACCTGTCTTTTTGCCAAGAAAAAGAAAGGAAAGGAACCGGTGCTGCCAGACTAATCCCTTTCTCGGGCTTTCGGTGGCGGCGGTGGCGGCAGTCGGCGACCCTTTGATAGGATTGGCCTCGCGGTAAATAAGTAGTACTCTATGATTGATTGGCTTATAGGCCTTTGATGTATATATGATCCGTATTCGCATTTACTGCTCAAGCACTGTATGTATAGGGCTACTCCCGACCACCGTTCGGTCAGTTTGGTTGGCAGTAACCTAGTGATTCAGACTAGCCCGTCGCGCGATAAACTAGCTTGAAACCCGACCTGCACTGCGTGCCAAGAATCTTGACGAGAATTTTTTTTCTAGGCTAGGTTAGCGGAAAAAAGGATTTTACGTGATGACGCTATAATTATATGATTTATATCATACATCGTTGTCTTCAGTATGAAATTCCCCAGCAGCTATATCCTTTAGATAGGTTCAAAAACTTACTTATATTGTAGAAATGATGCGATTTGTATTTGACTCCATGATTTTTATCCAAAATCGTGACACATTTTGTCATAATACACTAGTTTACACTATACACACCACATAAACTACCACCATAACTTTTTAGAATACATGTTTACGCATTGATTTCATAAATTATTTAGCTTTGAAACACGGTAATTACACTACAATTCGATTTTGTGACACGAAAACAAAAAAATCCGCCATTACGTCATTACGGCACCAAAAGTTTGATACATTTTTCACCCAGAATTTTTCATTTATCTGTAAATATACCACTTTACACGTAATCCTTGACACTTTTTCAGTAGAAATCATTAATAATCATTATAAATTCACTTATCAAATGTTTTCATTCGACATCTAAACGGCACACTGACTCTCCGAAAAAAAACAAAATGGCGGCTGTCAAGAAATCGGAAGCATGAACTTTTTTGTTTATTTTGTCTGATGTAATCACTTCGCTCTTCAACCAATCACAATGCGGTATTTTGAACGAAACGGAAGTACGTCACAGAAAAAACAGCCAATGGGCGTCTAGATAATGACAAGCAAGCACCAAATCAGTCGGAAGTTAGTTTGGATCAGATGTTGTACCCGTGACACGCGGGAGGCGCGGAATTTGTGTATCAAAAGTTGATACATTACCGTTTGACGGGCTAGAGCATAGATTTTTGTATGAAAATCTGTTGTTATGTACCTACATAAGTATTTTTCTTCTTGCGTGTCCATAGATTGGATAACAACTATTAAATTTATGCTTGAGAAATGATTTCTTTACCAGAATTTGAATCTCTACTGAAATCTATGCATAGCACGGGATAGTGAATGTGTGATATCATCTGGGACAGATGAATGGGATATCGGCCTATTGGTGTCAAAAACAGTTCCTGGCATCCTTGATTTTGGCCTTTTTTGGATTGTCATGTGATGGCAACGCTAGAAAAGAACATTGGCAAAAAGACAAGATTCCAGCTTCAGAATAAAATTAAAAAGAAAAGGCAAAAAAAAAAAGAATCAAACTTTACCAACCAAACTAGAATAAACAAAAAAGCAAAAAAGGATTTTTCGTTCGGATTTCAGAATTTTATTCCTTAAGTAGTTACCTACCTACCTTACCTACTGCTTTAAGCATAACGCAAAGAACTGAATCATAAAAACGAAGAGAGAACATAAAATTGGATCTTGGACGGATATACACGACCATCTTCAAAAACTCAAATAAAAGTGTAATGAATTGGAACTCGAAGTAAGTTGTTATAATAATTATTTATTTGTTTTTTTCGATTACACAATCTACTTGTGGTTAGTAGAATTCAGACGTTTACCGTATGAAGTTAAACCAAGGACTCAAACAAAAGTTTAGGCTTGTACCTACAGGATTGGCTTTTGGAAGGGGGCAGTAAGATACCTTATCTGTTACAGCTGCAGGAAAAGCTCTTAGGAGATTTGTAAATTTTTGAAAATGATCAAAACATCCTGAATTTTAGATAGTCCCCTAAGAACATTTTAAAAACCACCCTATATGCACCTCTGTAGCTTGAGTTAAACTTGTTCTTTTAATTTCTTACTGGTTTCAATGAGGTAACTAACCAAGTGACTTTAAAATTTCAGATTAAAATGGAACACCTTCAGTCCCACATACCACACCTGGTGCAAGTCTACCAGCCCTCTTCTGACTCCAAGATGGACAACCCTCAAATAATCCACATCACGCACCCATCTCTGCAAGCTCAGGGAAAGGTCACATACCAGCAAACCATCACATCAGACATTCACATCCCAGTATCCTCCATTCAGAATGAAATGATATCTCAGAATCAGATTGTGATGTCATGCCAGCAAACCCATCTTCAATCTATACAACCATTGCAAGGACAGGTTATTCAGGGTACTGATTTAGCTCAGCAACTTCAAATTACAACGCATATGCTTCTGCCGCCCGTTCCTGTCTTTAAGCAGCAGATTCTGATGAATGAAGTTCAGTATTATGGATATGATTTTGGAAAGGAACAGTGTATAATGACTAAGATAGAGCCACACACACAACCAGCTATTGACATACAAGAAAAGATGAATGGGTAAGTGTCTGTAACATTGAATTCATACTTTTTCTATAAATAAAAAACTCATTCACATCTATTTTATTTAGTTTTGAATAATCTCTTTGACATGTTGAGGTAAAGATATAAACAATAGAAATAATACACTCGCTAAATGTTCATTGAATTTAAAATCTTCTTTCAGATGCAAAGTAGAAAACCAGCTGGTTACAGAGACAGCACCAATTGTCAAAAAGAAGAGAACCAGGAGTCTGTCTCCTAAACCTAGCACTTGGGCCAGTAACATACGGAAGTTAAAGCACCAGAGAGGGGAGGCCTATACTAGCCGCAGAGGCAAGTATGTACCAGAAAGACGAATCAGAAACACGAAAAACTGCCTACAAAAGTGCAAATATGAATGCAATAAAATAATCTCGGATAGCGACCGCGAAATGATATTCAAATCATTCTATTCCCTAAGCACAAATGAAAAACGACATTTTATACTCAACAGTACTGAACGCCATGCCGTCAAACGGGGCAAGAGTAATGCTAAAAGAAAACATACATTTAAATACTCATTTGTAATAAGATCGGAACGGTACACGGTCTGCAAAAACTTTTACCTTGGTACTTTAGCTATTTCTCAAAAGCCTGTCTACAATGTTCACAGTGGGAAGTCAGAAACGAACATTCCTAAGCCGGACGGAAGAGGGCTCTCTGAGAATAGCACCCACGCATTACCAGATGACGTTAAAGAAAGGGTTAGGAAACACATTCTGACATTTGCAACCACAGATTCTAAACCCGTAAAGCAGCTTAGTAGAAAGAAGCAGTATTTACCGGCAAATTTAAACATAAAACGTATGTACACTATGTATTACAGCCAGTGTAGTAAAGAAAACATCGCGCCTGTTAAAGAGTCAATGTACAGGAAAATTTTCAAACGAGAATTCAACTTACAATTTACGAATATTAAAACTGAAGCTGATTCATTATGTTGTAAGTGCAAAGAGAGGATCAAGAGAATATGAGGATTTTTACATCTAAATTATGAACTTGAGAAAAAATTTATTAAAGATCAGAATCATGGTGAAGCATGTGGGTAGCTAAGTCAAGGTAAATGTACTTTTTATTTGGCAATTTTTATGACGGGATCAGTAAATGTCTGTTTAACACCCGCGAAAGGATAAAAATGTTTGCTTGATCTGCAAATACTTGTACTAGTTCCAGTAATGTACAGTCGACACGAAAAATATAGAGGAAAATGTATTTTTCTGTTAAAATACATTTCTGATACTGTCATCATTTACTAATGATGTTGGCTGTACTAAGGACTACCTAAGAAGTTTAGAAAGTAATATACATCTATGATGGGACAAGCTGATAGGCCACCTGATGCTAAGTGGTAACCACTGCCTATAACAATACATTGAACTGCGCCTATCACTCTGAGACATATCGATGCTAAGTATCATGTGCCTGTAATTGCACCGGCACCTTGGATTGACACTGTAAAATGATGCATAAAAATTAGGTACAGATGATTTATATTTTATACTAGCAGTTACCCGCGACTTCGTACGCGTCTACAGTTTCCGTGTACATTATATTATCTGTGCGTGTACCGAGCGGATACTTCATTGAGAAACTTGACATTACACCTCATTACACCGAACTCGTACCTACTGGAATGTCAAACGCTAGTTGTTAGACCAAAGAGGTAGTACTACGCCCTGTCAAACTGACGTGACATGACATGACAATGAAATCCTCTTGCCAATTGGCGCTGCTAATCCTTTTCGTTCATTTTATCTTGTAGATCCTGTTAATTATTCGGGACAAAAAGTAGCCTATATGTCAATCTAGGTTACGGACTATATATATGCCAAGTTTCATCCAAGTTGGTTCAGTGGTTTTGACGTGATTGAAACACAAACATCCAAACATCTAAACATCTAAACTTTCGCATTTATAATATTAGTAGGAATTAGTAGGATTTATGCATGAGCTTTTCAAATAAAACACATTTTTTATTCAAAAATATAATTGCTCTGTTTGTAAAATGTTTCCCAGGCTTTCTGACATTCCATTCCACTTTGCTTAAACCATAATCTAGAAGTATCAGCTTAAGTAATTGTAAGATCAACTTTCTTTTGGATGCCAGAGTATGTATTTTTGTATGTAAAAAAAATAATAGGTACATCGCAAAAGAAGTCACGGGTTGTCAAAAATTTCCAACAATTCTACATCTTAAAAATATGAAATAAAAAACTTTATTTTATACTTAAATCTTTATATTTCTTGGTCTTTCTATAAAACAAAAATTATCACTTTGGTATTAACTTATATACCTACCTACCTAAATACTTCTCGATAATTTTAAGTAGGTATTAGGTAGGTACTCTGACCTTCATGGATTTTTCGAGCCTTCCAAAATGCAATCCTAACTTATGCTACACCATAACCATCTGCGTATAGTATTTGTTATCTGTGCTTATAAAATTCTCAACCTCTCAAATAAAAGAATTATACAAACGGCTTCTGACGTAAAAAAAAGTCGATGACTTATACTGAGATAATCGGCCGTGACAGACGGACGGACAAAGTCGTACTATAAAGATTCCGGTACTCTACGGATGGAACCCAAAAAACATTTTATATAATGCAAAGGCCTGTATTCATGAATCTCACTGTATTTATGTTAATCCTGAAAAAATCACAGCACCTTAGGTATACATATAATAGCGCGAATGAGTTACTTAAGCTTGGCAGGGATAAGAATACAGACTAGGTCTTCATCATCGGCAGTTTTCAATTCCCACTTGATATCTACCTTTATTTGAGGGTAGGACTTCAGTACTTGCATGGTGGTTACGTAGCTCACCTTTTGTCCGCTCTGGAAATTAAAAAAATCTCAAAGTTACCTCTGATTCTGTGTCTGGATTTCGATGACAGCACTCACTAATTATTGGGTTGAAAATTTGATAAATACATGGTACAGTCGGCTACATATCAACCTATCCACTGTTTGAACTTTGAACTATTAAAATTTGAATGCTGTGAATCAGGGATCGCAATAGGTGTAGGCGCGTGGCGCGCAAGCAGCGAGTCTCACATAAAAACATATCGTCCCTCTCGCATGATTCGCAATATTCAAATTATAATAGTTCAAAGTTTGAACCGTGTATAGGTTGATGTGTAGCCGACTGTACCAACTGTTTCTTGAGCGGGGTGGTGTAAATTGTTTTGAAATATGCAATTGTTAGTCTGTACAAGTCTTCATACCATGATGGTAACTTAGACTGACGCACTGGATGTGCCAAATGTCAAGGTGCTTACCTTCAAAGGGCATGTGATGTGATTGTCCTTACACGCGTCAGGGTTAGGCAGGGGGAAGGGAACCGGCAGGTTCATGATGACGCCGTGGACTTCTGTGGTGATTTCAGCCACGTCTACCGCTGCGAATGAAATGTAGAGTCAAACGATATGTAGATTTCTATTTATTATTGTAATAATCACACTACAAACAAAGTTATCAAAAAAATTATGAGTTAAATGGGCATCGAACCCGTGACTTTTCTTGATACGGGGTTAACCAACTTCGCTTGTGTAGCTTTTAGATAGTGTACTTTTAAAATACATTATACACAGTACGAAACACTGCAGTTGATACAGGATGTAAAAATATTACCTACTAGGTAACGTTATCTGAAGAGTAAAGATATATGCAAAGATTTATTCCTACAAACCATGTTTTAAATTAGACAAGGCTGTTTTAATAGTTTAGTAAATAGGAGAGGCCTATTCGTATTCCATTTAGTTCACCCGGGAGATATCACCCTTCAATTGCCTTGTAGTTGAAGTGCCTTGATTTGTATGACAAAAAGACTAGATAAGACCGATAAACCTACCCCAAATAAAGATTTTAGTTAAAATAACATTACTTACATTCAAATTAGTTTGTAAAAATAAGTTGTAAAAATAAGTTTGTAAAAAGACATGCATCACCTTATCCTTCGATACCTTATCGGATAAATGCCAAAACAGAGGTACATCATAGGTAGGTAAGGAGAGGGGAACACAAACCAAAATAGTCGTGTAATTTGTCTGATGTGGTGAGGAATCAATCAACAAAAATTAATCTGAAGAATGATTCATAAAAATTATGTAATTTGTCATATCGATTCAACAAAACGTCTTGGTGAGTCGGTAAGTATCTAATTACCCCATGTTATAAATAACTGAACGCCTAAACAATAGCATATTAATTAGGTATTGCTTTATCATTATCGAAACATGTATCATGCTAAGTGGCTATAGTCCTGATTCGATCATGCTGCTGGGGTGACGAGGGTCAGATCTAACTAACGTTTGAAACGAAGTCAAAGACAATCCACACCTGCCTGACTGATCCAGGCCGAGGTCCACACAAGGCTGTATCGCCTTTTATGGTACTACCTAATTAATTCCATTCCTTGCAAAATTGCTATCCGGCTTCGCGGTTCAATTAAGTAAGTACTTATATCGATTGATCGAATGACGCGGTCTCTACATTACAGAACAACTGAGGACTAGGACTTCTGATTCGTCGTAAATGTTTAGGCTACGGTATATTTATTCGCAAAGAAAATTACGACTATACAGTATTTATAATATTTATATTTACAAAATACATATGAAACAGTTGAGCTATCTACAAACGATTTATAGATAGCTCAACTGATCCAAATCAGTACCAATCGGAAGCGTGCCCAAGACACTAGGGTTGTTTAGCTTCTGTAGAGTTAAGCGGTAAAGTCATCACGATCACAAAGAGATTATCCGATGACCTTTGAGAACTAAGATACTCACATGGCGTGAAGTCTATGCTAATTGTGGCATTGGTGTTCCTCTTGAGGATGCACTCTTTAGCGTCTTCATTGCACCCACTTACGCCTACCATCTCAATCGTGGCTAGCTTTGAACCTGAAATAAAGATTTTTTATCTATTCATTTTACTTAAAAATGTCGTGGTCTACAAATACATTTCATAATCTATTTTTTTTAACTTTATTGAGAACATATATTTGATTTTAACCAAATGTCTCATTTGTGTAGTATAGTTTTTATTGAAAAAAAAAACCAATTTACTTAGGACTCTAGCATAACATTTTGAAAAATTGGTTCCCGCCATTATGTGTAACACGAAAAAAGGAGAGTCAGGATATAAATGAGTATAATAATAAGAAAAGCATAAAAAGATGTGGTTAAAAAAAAATTAGTTTCATTATCACACAGATTTAATTATGTTTTGTGTAATAATATTATTGATTGATAAACTAGGTACTAGGTGGAATATCAACAAAACAACGATAGCATCACAATCGAAGAGTTCAATGAACCATTTGCATAGGTATATTCAGGAAATACAATTTTGTGATCTTCCCCCTTCAGTCGTAGGTATTCCTCATTCTGAGTGTCCACTGTCGATATTATAACGACATTATTGTGATAGGTACCTCTACCTAAATAGCTGTTATTGAGATAGACCGGTAAGCAGTAGGTTATTACCTAAGAGGTAGAATCAAATGCGTAATGCGTAGTATTAACGGTATAATTATGTCTACTAACAATATTAGAACGTTCTACTCTTGTTAAGTAACACGCCACATTACTGAATCATCACTTGTGGTCACTAAAATTAAAAAAAAATTAAATAGAACCTACCGCAATCCGTGTAAAACTTTGCTTGAGCACTGGCAAGTAGCACTGCGACCGTTAGATGAAACAACATTTTCCAAATTTGGAATTTTAAATTTGAACCGAATTTAAAGCGCGCGCTAGCGTGTGTTCGACTCGCGCGGTTGTGTTAGACTGACCAGTGATCAGCGGATGGGTGAACTATTGTGTCCACTTGTTGATTGTGTTCTGACCTTTATTGCTTGATAAAATGCGCCGGCGCCGGTCAAAGATGAGATGAGGTCAAAGCAGACCGTTTCGTCAATAAGGGTTTACTTTTTGTCCATTTAAGATATGGAATGGTAATTTTTGTAATGATTTCACAAACTAACCTTAACACAAACATTTCCTTGCTTATCTGACAACTTTGAATGCGAATATTGACTTTTTAAAACTATTCACCTCTTCGCCCAGGTGTTCAAGCCACGCGCGATTATTTAGACCTTTTAGGGCACCCTGTATTAGCGCAAGACATGTTTTAAAATTGTATTGTAATAAATGTATTTGCAAATAAATATCAAGATAAACATAAACACTTAAAATATATTATCTTATCGTAAAATACGTCCTAAAACGTTCCTATGATAAACCAGCCTACTTATTAGGTACTAGTTTAATAAGCGGAGACGTCAAGAAACGACAGGTCGTTTCTATAAATCCGCATGCTCTTTGAAAGTGACCGGAAGAGCATCGTTCGACTCGTGCGCATGTTTCAGGAAAACTAACAAACATTGCGAATTCTCTACAACGTTGTTTGTGTAGTTCGCAAACCTTTATTGAATAAACATGATATCCATGCTGTGAATTTAGATGATAGGAAGTATGAACCTTATTATCATATCAGCTTGCTGGTTCACTTCAGCCCCCGTATGCCAATCTTTTGCTGTCAACTTATATTTCACTGTGTAATTGTAATTTTTATGTAAATTTTAGTAAGTAATTTTTTCAGTGTAATTTTTTCAGGTCACGTGGTACAATTTTGTACCACGTGATCATTCTTTTTAGACACTTGACAGCAAAATATGCGCGAAAACAAATTAAATGACATCATAATGTCACTATTTAGTCACAGAACTATGAGTTAGTATGAACTGACCATGATTTAAAACTTTGCAGTTCAACTTTGATTGGCATACCAATTGGCTGCAGGACCATAGATTTCCGAAAAGATTTTGAGCCTTCATCGACGGACTTTCCTTAATTTTCATGTAGTCAGTCCATCCGCTGGGAGCCCATCAAACGTTTCGCTATCGGTTGTGGTTGCCGACAACCTTTGTTGCTTAGCAGTGAGTGTTGTCATTGCAAGCGATACGGAGCTAAGAGCAAATTAACACACTAGATCCGGCATTGTGAAGCTATGAGCTAGATTAATTGGTTATCGTGGGTAAAAACTAAACAAAAACTTTATAAAGGTATACTTTTTGCCACAAGATAAAAATCATAACAATTAACTATTATTTGCGTGCCTGTTTCCTTGACTTTTTACAACACCACCACAGGCCTTTGCATCTAATTTATCTAGACAATTTATACATCGACAGGAAACACTTTTTATCCATACCCTGATGAATGGGACGCTGCAGTGCCTAGGACTTTTTTGATAGAGTATTCTTGCCCAGCACCTATACCATCCTCTCGTACCTATGTACCTACTACCTAGTGGATAGTTACCACTAGACCACTGGTGCTCATACTCTCCTACTTACCTACTAATCCTTCTATTAAAAACGTCCAGTTAACTTTAATCTGCCCTAACCGGATGACAGTAATCATGCTGGTAACTGATGTAAGTAATTTTCTGTAGGTAGGTACTGAGAAACAGAGAGGAACAAACCAATTAGGTACCCAGTCGCTAGCTTACTACGAGGTAAAAGTGTAGAAAATTCACCGAACATGTGTCTGAAGTTTAATCTTTTCTAGATTACAGTAGCAATGGGGCTGCATCATTTTACCACGCGAGCCGGGTCTTCGACACTCCCACCTTGGGGATGATTTTACGCAACATCGTGCGGGGTTAGGCCATGTCCGAGTTCAACTAATTTGAACTTTATTTATAACGAAATAGAGCTGAATAAACTGAGCCTCGATAAGGGTCTGGCGTAGTCGGTCTGCAATTCCATGTTTGATGTATCCCGATATTCATCTGTAGCATCATAGGTACCTACAAATAGAGTTTCAAATTCAATGACAACTCTGACATGGTCCGATCTCGGCACGGTATAGCGTAAATCATGTCTTATCCTGGCCGTTGGACTAAAGAGGTTGTAAACTTACCTATAATAACTAAAGAAATATTTACCCCCCGAATTCATAAACAGACTGAACAGTACGCCAAGTACGCCAGTTTCAACCAGCATTCGCCAAGCGCAGCGAGTCTGCCTCTACATCGTTTATTTATGAATCTGAGGATCTTAATTTTACCTTTCTTTATTTAACTAGGTACGTAAGACGAGGACGTCTAAAAGTTTCATATTCAATTCTATATTCCGTGGAATGTGAGGTACTGAAAATAGGACTAAAATAGAGTCCTTTGTTATGTTGTGAGTACCGCAAACCAGGCCGAACATCATCATAAAACTACATGATACAGCGAAATTACACGGATCCTAGCAAAATTACGAGCAATCTCACAAATGAGCGCCCTGCACTCTGTCCTAAGAAAACAATGAGCAAGCCACCTACAGCTGAGTGGATTGACAAACGTTCTCTACTTTGGGAGACTATTAGCTCCACGCTTTTGGAAAATGTTGGACAATTTAGTAGGTAGGTACTATGCACAACAAGGACAAGCCAAGGGAGTAGAATGACGAATTAGACTGAGTACTATTTTATTGCTCTGCCAACGTCGACCAAGCCAAGATCCGCTTTGGAATAATAATAATATCTGCACAATTTCGTTAGCAGATAAAAAATTACACTGAACGTAGGTACCTAGTAAATACAATCAGCGTCAATTATGATATAGGTAAGTAGAGATAAAAAAAAACAAAAATATCTTGTGGTTTTCCCTGCGAGAGATCCACAAAAACAACCTTTAACATATTTTAGAAAATTTTGATTTGTAGACACCTTTTTGACGCTCATTGTATCTATAAATTATAGAAATTATTATTATCTAATAATATTATAGACTATAATATTATTTGAAATAAAAAGAGTTCACTAAGTCCACTTAAGTAGAAAGTTATGGACACACTACATTTTGTTCTCCACACGTTATCTAAACGTACCTTCTCCTATGTAACAAGAGCATAATTCAGTCAGAGGTGTCGTTGACTCTACATCTAACAAAAGCCCGTTTGAACACTACCTTAGACTAATCTTTCAAAAACATGACTTTAAAATGTAAACTTAGGTAGATTACGTATCTTTAAAAAGTTCTGCATTTTGCTCATTACTGGATTCATTCTGATATTATTGCTTGGTCATCGAGTACGGAAAGGGAAATGACATAATATGGCAGAAGAGAATGACAGAATACAATATTGCAGTTTTGAAGGAAAAATTCACGATTTCGCTTTCAAAACAAATGACTTGACGAATGACTTGACTAAATACTATTTCAATTCATATTATTCGCTTGACACTGGCAAAACTGTATGTTGAAATGACGGACAGAAGCCAAGAAGAAGAAGAATGGACGGTTTTATCGAACAGCAGGGGTATTCCAATCACAGTTGAACTGCAAAGTTTTTTTTATGGCAATCGTCCTTAGTTGGAAATTTTTGCCAGCGTCACGTCGTTAAAAAGAATGATCACGTGGTACAAAATTGTACCACGTGACCTGAAGAAATTACACTGGGCAGTGAAATATAACTTGACAGCAAAAGATTGGAATACGGGGGCTGATGCACCCAGGTGCTTAAAGTTTACTAAAAGTGTATTTAATACACCTAGGTGAATTAGCTCAGGTTAATTAAGTTTACACCGTCGAACCTTCACATGATAATTTTAAACAGCAAATTCATTATTCGTAGAAGTTCGTAGTACTTTTTAAAATATCGTGTTTCACGATTATCATCGGGTGAAAAGAGACAGTTCTTGAGAACTGGAGGTTGTCAGACGTCGTAGATCACTTGGTGGTAGGTAGCTCTATCTTCTGCGCTGTAGGTTCGATTCCCATCCAGGACTATTAGATTACTATTAGATAACTATTAGATTTTTTCTAGTAAACATTACCACAGCTAGCCTCACCTAGTTGTTTATGACGATTCTAAATGATCTTTGCGATTTTATTTAATAAAAAAATGTCATTGACTTTGAATTAATTGGTAAATTACACGTGATACAGGGAGGTGAGCAATCACCATCAATTCGTCTAATAGCCGATAGAAATTACATCCTCGTTTCGGACCAAATAGGTATTAACCTCAATCAAATTGTAAGACTATTTCGGAACTCGGTACTACTCGATAGCGTGGGATTGGCCAGTTAAGTGCGGGTTCAATTACTGTGAGGAGACATACTTTGGTGCTTGCCAAGAGTAATGCGGCGCTGATAGATCGAATTGCGTTGCTATTTTTGGTTATGTCGACTCTTAGGGCGGCTTGCACCAGAATCGCTAAACGCGTTTAACTATTAAATAGTATTTAGCGAGTTGTCAAGTCATATAAATACGTCAGATTTCAATCTATTTAGCTGTTAAACATGTTTAGTGATTCTGGTGCAAACCGCCTTTAATCCTAGATCTCGTTGCTGATTGTAATATTGTAATTGATGATTCTTATGACTAAGAAATAATTTATAATAAGAAACATAACCTAAAATTATTATTCGTAGAGGTTCGTAGCACTTCGTAGCACTTTCTAAAATCTTGTGATACGACGATCTGATGATATGACCATGTCCTTATCAAAATAAAGAAACGTTGCGTTTGTAGGTACCTAAATGTGTTGAGCAGTTTATAAAGTGTGTGACGAAAAACCTGATTTTAAAGTTGTTACATGAAAAATAGAGCCCCCTGTATAATTTACTCGTGTACCTAACGCTACGTTTGAGGTGGGCCTGGTGACCCGCGTTACAGGTTTTTTCATGCAAAACCTAGTGGGCACCAGCTCTCAGACAAAAATTTAATTTAAAATGGGTTTGATGAGATAAGGAAACAAAAAATATCATTCAGTCATAATCGGCACGAGGATTCTTCAATTGTATCATGGCCTTCCAAGTCCCGACCTTTGTGACAAATCCTCTGAAAATGAACGAATGATTTGAAAACTTATATGGTACCTTGGTAATCTAAACTTACATCATCATTATTCATATGTATGATTTTAAAATGTGATCATACTTGCATGAGGAATTGAGGATTTAGTCATTATTCATAATAGCACTTTTTACAGGTCCATACAACGAAAACTTGATACATATAAAATAGGCTACCGTAGTTTTTAATTAGGTCCCGGAAAACGAAGCGTAGGATGGCTCCCCATTCGATGAACCGAAGATATTATCAAGGTCTCCAGATTATAGTCCTAAAAACCTGTACCAATGTTCTTTATGTCTGGTCGGGTTTGCCTAACTCCGTATAACGTTATTCTTTAGATTAAAATATCTCCGTCTCTGGGGGCGATTCTAGACCGATAGACATTTTATCACGATAGATATATATCCCAAGAACTGTCAAAACTCCATAGTTTTTGACAGCTTTTGGGGGATATATCTATCGTGATAAAAAAGTCTATCGGTCTAGAATCACCCCCTCTGTTTTTGACAAGTTTAAAGTAGAGACTGATAGAATCTGATGAATAGAATAGCGTTATTCGAAATTGGTCGAACACTGCCTAATGATGATGATTTGATAAAGTAGTGTTAAAATAAAACAATGCAGCATTGTAACGAGGTTTTATTATATTCATAAATACTTATTTAGGTCATTTCATATCAGCTAAGTTATTTTAAAACTAAAAACTATGTAGGTACAGTCAGCTCCACCAACTTACGAGTAGGTACTTCTCTGATAATAGAATGAATAATTTTATCGCAAGATACATGTAGATACATTAGGTACTTATCACCTAATACATTCCATTTTACATAATGTAAACAAAGACTAGTGTAAAATATTGTGAGGGATAATTAATTTGGTGACGTTTGTCACACGTAACGGATTACAAAGTAAAATATATGTTTATTTTCGATAAAAGAGTGACAAGACACTGTTTAAATTAACAGGATTATGAATACGAATAAAAAAACTGGTCTATTTATACAGCACAAACGTATAAATGTACTCGTTTAGAGTTATATTTTATATTACAATTTAAAAGGACACCATTTTTTTATTCATATTTTGCTTCAAAGAAATGTTATTTTACTGATGTTTTAATCGTCGAAGAATGTTTGAATGTGTTGTATGTAAGTTATTACAACTGATAACAGACGTAAAATAAAATAACAAATATTATTACCTACTTACCTTTATAATATCTTTTTCATACTAACAGGTACTTACCTAAGTAGGTATAATTATTTAGTTTAAACTAGTATGTATTTACTGATATCGAAACCATTGTACCTTATTTTTATGAAAGTATTATCAAAATTAATTTGGATAATCAGGTACATTCTTTAGAAAAAAAAATAGTAAAAAAATTACAGGCTTCTTCTAAAATAAGTCTAGTCTAGACTCTACCATAAAAAAGTTAATCAAATAAGTATAAAAAAAAGTTAAATAATCTGAGCGAATGTGTGAGATTACAGTTTCAAAATCAGTAATATAACAATACTTAAATAGGTAAATACATTATTCTAGAAATTGAATTTGATATAGAGACGTTATTTAATATTTTCTTACAAGAAATGTCTTAGGAATATTATCTTATTTTTATTAAACACCTATTGAAACGAAAATAACAAGCTTAGGCTATTGAATTGGGTCAATCAAAAGAAATACACTTTTTTCACGCGTTTCTAAGTAGGTACATAAGTAATTTGGCTATAAGACTAGACACAAAGATTGGTTTACAAACCTACATAAATTATAACACCAGTATGATCTCCCTAAATAAAATGACAGAGAATGTACAATGGTCTGCGACAAACTCTAAAATCTAACTTCATGAGCCAATGATGAAACAGATGGCCCTCCTGATGTTAAGTGGTAACCTCTGCCTATAACAATGCGTTGCTTCAGGACGAGCTATGTGAGGCATTGCACTGCGTTCATCACTCTGAGATGTAAATGTTTATTCTAGACAAAATTTCAATCACTCACATTACATAGCTTCAGGTTACAAGGGGATTTCAAGCATTAAGAAAAGCTAACCGAACATGAAGTTTCACGTACTACAATACTCTTGTTAAGCCAATATTAAATCGGCTAAAGACAGATTCTCGTCAAAAACAACATTGAGGTCTTGCAGATTAAGTGTACCGCTTTGTATATTCCTCTGGTTAATACTATCTGTGTTATGTGTATGCGTGTGTTGTGTCGGTGTACGTTGAGGTATGTTGAAAGATTTGTATGTAAGCGGAGGTGTATTGTATGGTTCATTGCGTTGTAAATGGTACACGGTTGGATATTTTGTGTCGGAGTGTGGCGTTTCAAGACGTGTATCGGGCTGATACGCGTGGGGCAAGGATATGTCAGAGCGATACGCGTGTGAGTAGGATATTTCAGAGTGTGGTGTGTGAGCACGTGTGTCGGAGCGGTACGCGTGGGGGTAAGATGTATCGGTACGTGTGTCGGAACGGTACGCGTGGGGGTAAGATGTGTCGGTACGTGTGTCGGAGCGGTACGCGTGCGGATGGGAAGGTCTATCGGCCGAGTCCAGTCCACAGCAAGCCAGGGTCGTGGTGGTTCGCGCCGGGGTATACATCATCCGCCTCCACAAACGATCTGCGGTTGTAAGATCTACGTACAACGATATTTTAGACAATACTTTTATAGTTCCAATTGAGGTGAAGAGTTGATTTAGCAAATAGGAAAAAGGTACAGCAAAAAATATGGTTTGATCTTACTAGGCATGGGCCTGTTTCACCATCTGAGTAACGATATCTATCAAATAAAAATATTTTTAGCTTTGTTTTTGTACAAATCTAAAGTAGAGGCGAAATAATAAATAAATGTTGTTGGATATTTCACAGAGCGCACTCTAGTCCCAAACAAAGCCAAGCTTGTAATATGGGAACTAGATTGTTAATAGAATACCTACATATAAATATATTTTTTGTACATACTTCTATGTACAAACATCTATGTTTGCCACGCACGAATGTTTGTTCTTGGTAGGGATCGAACCCACGACCCACAGCACGGAAGGCAGCAGAACGACTGAGCTGTGACGCCTGTCACAGCTGTCATAAGAGGTGGGATTAAGGCAGAGAGATAAATGTGATAATGAATAAACAATTGAAATGAGGAATGCTCACCTGATGTTGCCGGTCGGTCTCAGAGGTCGCAGAGCATGGAACCTCCGCATGCCGCCGCCGCCGCCACCGCCTCCTGAACCAAAAGAACACGTTTTTTGAAAAGATTGCAAGAACAAGATCTAGTTCCCATATTACAACAAGCTATGCTTAGTTTGGGACTAGAGGGCGTCGTCTGAAATGTCCATGAATATTTATTTATTTATCAAAATAATTGGGTTCCTAAACGAAGAAAAGTATGAACACTAGGGAGCTAAAACATAGTAATTTATTATTAAGTAGGTAAACAATTGTTTTTTTATCTATAAATTTTCGCAATATTAATTCCAGTAAAATCATCAAATTTTCATGCGTGCTTTTTTCAAGTTTTGTATAATCAAGGTTGTCTGGGATGAATCGCTCTTTTAGCGATAAGACCGCCCATTGTACATTTTTAATTATTAATTTCTTCTGTAATCTCTTTTTCATTAGTTTGTAAGAGTAATACAGAGTTTTTCATTCATTCATTCATTCAATATTTGCAACGCCTATAATTTTTTTATTCATTATACCTAGTATAACTAAGTAATTTTATTGAGGTCTAAAAAAATCTTTGACGAGATGAAATCCCATCCCATCCCACTATTACATGTATATAAATGTATATAAATGTCAAAGTGTAACTACTGGCCTGATTTGGATGAAACTTGGAATAGGTTATAGTTCGTAACCTGGAAAGAAAGCCGTAGAAGGCCCCTTAACATATAGGCTACTTTTCTCTTTTTTTTAGGTTATATTTTTTGTTTTTTTTTCGTGCCTATATTTACTTCGTATACACTACCTTTAGGCGTATAAGGTAAAAACTTTTGTAAACAATGTCCTCATCCATAATCATTATGACAACGTCCAATTTTCCTACTTCCTTCCAAGTAGGAAGCCTAAACTTTCCTTAATCGAGTCTAATTGACACACGGCCAGCGTACCCATCAATGGTTTCAAGAGAGGTCGTCGACAAGAACTGGTAGAGCACGCGATTGTAGCTCTTACTGTTATAGGAATAGAGATGTAGAATGGAGTAGGGAAGTTATGGCTTTTGTGAATAGTGGGACTTTTGAAATTGACGTATTTTGCAGTGGTGATTGTAATGGTTTGACGGTGATGAGAAAACATGAGTGATTAGGTAGGTAAAAACTTAAATAAACTTGTGTTATACCGGGTATAAAGTCACTTGTGCATGTATCTTTAGATCAATGATGATAAAAAATTGAATATACTTACCTAAATATAGATATACTTAGTAGTCACAACGGATCTTTGACCTTCTGAAGTATCTGCGCAGAATCCATTTTTGGTCGTTAGAAGCTTTGAGACTACATCTTTGGAGGTAAGTGAATTTTTTCGCACAATAGTGGGTACATGCGTAATCGTTTGTTGCACCAAACTTCAGTGGACAAAGATCTGTTGTGCGTACTGTACTAGCTATTTCGAAGTCAACCAAACGTAATAAAATAGGTTAGGTATAAACAAAGAAACAACACGAATAATTTATTATTATCGACATGTAGTTGATAAATATCAAAGTCTAAAATCGTGAAACAAAGTGCGTAAGTTTTCTCAATGGAATCAAATGGATCTTGATCACTGGATCTACAGAGAGTAAACGGTATTTTCTCAACTGTAATATACTTATTATTATTTTCAAAATGATTGATTCAATACTTTTAATGATATGTGGGATCAAAAATGAGAGATTGAGGTACTGTAAGCTCTTAAAGGGAGCTACCCGTTGTAGTAGGTACAAACCAAGCGTAAAACAACTTCTAAACAAGCTCTATCAAAACACAGATTGCGACATAAAAAATGTGAGCTACGGTAAAAAGTTCTACAATGTTGTCTGGTGCAGTCACAATAAAAAGTCGCGTAGTAGCGTTAGTACAGTCGCGTTCATAAAACTAGTCGTGATCTAGACTAGAGATGATTGCGTGTAACTTTGAAAAAAAAAAGAAAATGAAAAGTTAAAATAAAATAAATAAATATTAAATAAATAATATGGTAACTAGATGCTGATAGAATACTTTTATACCTTTTTTTGTAAATACATACTTATAATACATAGTTACACCCAGACATAGAACAAAAATCTATGTTTGGCACACACAAATGTTTGTTCTTAGTGGGGATCGAACCCACGACCCACAGCACGTAATTAGTAGTTAGTAATTTTTTTTTCAGATAATAATTTTGAACCACTCTGTATAACGTCTGTACCTAATAAATGGGTGCAAATATTAGTCTGGATGCTGTGTAGATTTATCTACCAGTAGATAGACTTGTTTATTGTTTACCGATGTAAGTTGAAGAGAAATAAAATCTAGTAAGACTTTTTTCCGAATTCAAATCAAAAGAGAATCCTAAGAAATAAATTAAATAGGTGAAGTTCAAACACGTGAATACCTTCGGGTCTTGTTTTGTCCCTATTGGCCTCGTCAACTAATTGAACTTTGTGAATGCTTGCTAAGGCTTTGGTTGCAAAACAGCTACTGTAATATTACGGCCGTAACATAACAATAAACGAATACTTTTTTCGCAAATTTCGTGCAAGGCAAACTCATATGACATAAGATGGAAATGAGGCAAAATATGCGAAAATGGTTGTACGTTTTCACAGCTGAGACGAACTCTAAGTATAAGCTATAAAAATATTTTATCCTGAAAACTGTTACAGGCTTACACCAATCTCATAGAGTTGTCTTTGCAATGATACCGTCGTCAAATGACGGCCACCTGTTTGGTGGAACCTTAACTTTACATGTCAGAGTTCTGTGAAATCTCATGGGAAAGCATATTGTACAAACAAATCTAACTTAGATTTTCCTCTCAGATTCAACTAAGTACGGTAGGTGTAGGAAGTAATCCTCTGAGTAAAATTGTACATCCGTCCATTGAATTTTCGTCACGTTGACTTAGATGGATGTTGGAATGCCGCTGAAAAATGAATTCTAAGTTTTAACCTTTTTTCTAATTTTCACCACTAAATACCATTTAAATATAAATGACTAGCAGTTGCCCGCGACTTCGTACGCGTCTACAGTTTCCGTGTACATTATATTATCTGTGCGTGTACCGAGCGGATACTTCTTTGAGAAACTTGACATTACACCTCATTACACCGAACTCATACTGGAATGTCAAACGCTAGTCGTTAGACCAAAGAGGTAGTACTACGCCCTGTCAAACTGACGTGACATGACATGACAATGAAATCCTCTTGCCAATTGGCGCTGCTAATCCTTTTCGTTCATTTTATCCTGTAGATCCTGTTAATTATTCGAGATAAAAAGTAGCCTATGTGTCAATCTAGGTTACGAACTATATATGTGCCAAGTTTCATCCAAGTTGGTTCAGTAGTTTTGACGTGATTGAAACACAAACATCCAAACATCTAAACATCCAAACATCTAAACTTTCGCATTTATAATATTAGTAGGATTATAGACTACTTAGTGGGAAGTGTAGATTAAACTGTCTCTACGTTCAGTCAGCATTAAGTCAAAAGTTTTTTATTTAATAAAATCACAAGGATCATTTTAGAATCGTGTTATATAACTAGGTGATTCTAGGTGGCAGTTCCACGCGACCAGAGACAACAAGAACGGGCAACAAACTACGGCCTACTTCCTAGCGTTTGTTAGTAGTTGTTGTAGTATGTAGTTGCCTAGACCTAACCAAAAAAAATAGTAAATAAATTATTAGGTGAGTATATAAAAAAATCTTTTACTCTTTGTATTTGACAGCTTCTTGAATAATACATAACAAAAGGGAAATTCTTACTGTTTTTCACGTTTGATGAAGCTGAGGGACATTTTAATATTTCATTTCAGTCGTCCTTACAGTGTGTCACTCAACATACAATTATCTAGATTTGCTAGAGGCCGTGTTTTTCAACCCCTGATTCCGTATCATACGATTCAACTGACCTATTTACTGAATTATAGATAGAAAAACTTTATTGATCTTGTAAATTCAGCTCTTCATCAAAAATACTCTTAAATATTTCAAATAACGCTCTCTAGCCCCACACTAAGGAAAGCTTGAGATAAAGCACATGATGATTTGTGACTATAATTTTGATATTTGCGGTGTAAATCAACTAGTGCATAAAAACGTTTAAATTCGTGTCATGCGCATTGACATTGAACATAATATGAAAGCTCCTAAGCTATTTTATATTATGACCAGATTAAGTGAACGAATTCCTGGAATTTTACGAATTTACGAATTAAAAAGATATTAGGGTGCATCGGGAACTTTCAAAACAGTGCAGTGTTTCCAGTCTGTTTCTTCCTAAGAATCTATGAAAGCGGTTTATGTCTAGTAGTGCATTGACTTTTTGGTAACTTTTTATAATTTTGTCGTTAATTCTAACAGTGTAGTAAGCCGAATCGGGTGATCTTGAATCGGAGAGCTAAACTGATTTCATTGCGTTCGAACTTCCGATTGAAAAATCTGTTTTTATTCTCAAAGAATAGTTTTCATACGACTTTACAGATAAAGTTATATGGAAGAGTGTTTTATCAGAAATGCTGATGTCATAAGCTGAAATTAAATTGTCTTTCCGTGAATCGCAGAGTCATGATTAGTTCGTCGTACTAAGTCGAGCGATGGTAATGAAGGAAGCCTGTAAAATACTCAAGTTTTCAAAAATCGCTATAGGTAGGTACCGACATACTATAAATCCCAACATACGGTTTACAAAATTAGCATTTCAAAGATTATTTGACTGACTCAAAAGAGACTAACCAAATCAGACCAACGCGCTTAGCATGAATATGAACATACTAGGCCTAACGTTTCTAGCTCAATTATAGGATTAGGGCGGATTCGACCAACTCCGAATAACGCTATTCGTGAGATAAAAATATTCCCGTTCTTGTTTTTGACAAGTTTAAAATAGAGATAGATAGTATTTTATCTGATGTAGGTACAGCGTTATTCGGAGCTGATCGAATCATTTCTGTTTGTTTCACCTGTTCAACCTGTCTCACCATCTTTGAGTAAAGCTACCCGTCAAATAAAAATATATCCATCTTTGTCTTTGTCAAGTCTAAAGTAGAGGCGGAGATATAACGGATATTGTAATCATGAGATGGTGAAATAGGCACAGTCAAATAGCTCTAGCGCTCATGTTTAGCCTACTGGACAGTGATGGGGCTACGGAATAGTACACTAATACTTCGGTCTCTTTTTATCATCAAACAAAAGAAAGTAACAAAATATGACTTTGTTTGGTAGAAAGACGTGGTCTAGAGCTCTCATGCTAAGCGGTCAGGGAGCTGGAGATTGTTTAAAACCGTTCCTTCAACTTTAGAAACCTAAAAATGGTAGAAGTTACCGCTGGAAGGCGCATGCACAACTGTAGGTGGTTCCTGGAACAATGTAGACCGCTGTGCCGGCGACAGAGAAGCCAGGGTCTCCAGGTTATCGCGGAGAGAGTCGAAGAAGGAACCCACGTCGTTTAGGACACCTGTAATGAAGGAACGGATTAAATTACAGTTGACAAAATATTTAATTTTGTTCTGCATTCCCGAAGTATTGCGTCGCTTTTTGTGATCAATTCGCGCTAAGTTGGCGCTTATTTTAATAGGTTGGTATCTACATATTATAGTCATGATTTTGTTAAAAAAAAACTTGGCAATTTGCAACAACACCACACACAGCGCTGGTCATGTGAAAGCAACTTGACTCAGAATGAATAGACAAAGGGCAATGTAAGGAACAATAGGACATGCATCTTTGAACATATTCCTATTCAGAAAACGGTCCAGTTGTAAAACTTGTAGTTGTAGAACCCGGTCCGTTTTTTTATGGATTTTTAAACCAGTTTCAAGTGGAAACAAATCCTAAAATAGACAAAACCACCATGCCCTCAAATTTTTAAACCACAAAATTCTTGTTAAGGGAGAGTAAACAGAAGCGATTATAAACATTAGATTTCAACTTTTTCCAGTTCGTAAATAAATTGCCCAAAACGTATCCGCAGGAGAATATGAAAATGCAATGGTTCTTTGTAGGGAAACACGCAAAAGTGTTTGCCAAATGTTTAACGGAGTGTAGATATCCTCATTGGTCCATAAGTGGCTATAAGGAATGCAATATATTCACAACATACGAGGAGCTGAACCAGAAATAGTAAAGATAAAGGCGAAGTGAGGTAAACAAGACAATAAACTCCGTTATTGATGAAACCGAGCCAAGGAATGGAACTCGTTGCCGTCTTCTGTCTTTCCCGAGAAATACAATCTGGGTCTTTTCAAGACAAGAGTGGATAGGTGTCCTCTAAACTGTCCTGCTTCATGGTCAGCCTCATCGTCACCTCTAAGGTGAGAATGTGGCCAAAGGACATTGTACTTATCTTATATTAAAAAAAATCTTACGCATGTTACTAAAAATTTAGGAATTTTATTTACCCAAATTCATTTCCTACCTTAGCTTATTAATTTCTGTTTTTAACCCCCGACGTAAAAACGACGGGGTGTTATAAGTATGACGTGTATGTGTGTGTCTGTCTGAGGCAACGTAGCTCCTGAACGGATGAACCGATTTTGATTTTGTTTGAAAGGTGAATTTAATAGTCGGGTTGTTCTTATCAGCTATGTTTGATAAAAACAGGTCCAAAAGTCGGGGGTTTTTTAAATTTTTAATTTAATTACTTGTTTTATGTTGAGTATGAAATATTTAAACAATTTCATGCCTTTTTACTGCTGGGGAAAATCTGAAGAGATGTCTATCATGCATAGATGTGCGTGACTACAAGTCGTAGATAGGTATTAATTTATGTTATATCTACCTACCTGTACCTAGCTCGATTCTTTGTGTGTGACGTGACCCAACTTTTTACTTGTTACTCCACCGCGTTTGTGATTATTTCTACTTTCTCAGTATTTTTTCAGCATATTATGAGTATAGATTTACACAATAAATAACCCTACGGGAATTTCAATCTTATGATACTTAGATCAATCTTCAATGAAAATAGCTTCCAATCTCCAATTTCTCTCGGTAGGACGAGGCTCGACGTAATTTGATGCTAAATTTATTTTTCTGTTTTTGTATGCCAAATTATCCGATAAATCGGTGGGTACCGTCAATTGGGGGAATTTAAGACTGGAGTCAAACTTGGGACAAAAGTGTATGCAAAATTAATTTGCTCGTTGCGGCAAAACTAATGTAGATATTTCAGCCATTTTGCTGTCAAATCTCCCGGAGCTGCAAGAATATTACTCAGGTATCGCAAAAGTTTGTTATTATTAGCCTAAACTCTTTAAAAATACGATAGATCGTTACCTGTCAACTTAGAAATATAAATAAGCTGTAAAACTTTGTTTGTCTCGGCTTTGTTAATAGAGTTACGGTAAATTTGTTTGGAAATATCATGACATAACTTTATGGCCGTAATTTTGACGTTTACTTCGTGACAGTGCTACCAACCGTTCAAAAATAAAACGAAAAAATGTTAAGGTGTATTCACATTAGGGTAAATTGGGACAAACACATTTATATTTCCTCAAGTGGACGATGAGCAACTAGTTGCTCCGGAGAATGTATTTCGAGAGGAAGACACATTTTCCCTAAGTTTATCAAAGAATACTGTTGTTCTTAGTTAGAAGTGCCTTTAAAGGGTTATGTTTTTGTTAATCTAAAATTGTTAACTGATTGCTCATTTTATTAGGCTAAGTAGATATAGAAATGAAGTCAATGAGTGTGAAAAATACGATCTCTTAAGCTTAAGTTGTTTTTTGATATTATTCTTTATTATAAATGTTTAAATGACGATCTCATATAATGTTCGAAAGATGGTAATTTTTGAATTTCCTATGTTACTTTTGATACTAACTCCTTATAAATGATTAAATTTTTATATTTTTGTTAGGTAAGGACAGTATATATCTCTAAGCTAATATATATCTCTTCAGCCTTTAATTTCAAACTCAACTAAATTATTTGGTTAAGTTCATTTTAAAACAGAATTCTGTGATTTTTTTTAAATAAATTGTTCCAATATGAATGCTACCTTATAATTTAGGTCACCAGTGATTTTAAAAAAAATATTAAATGGCTCAAGTTAGGGAGAACGCAAACCAAAGACAAAACGTCTTGTCGAACAGTTAGTGATGTGAAACTTCTCAGTAAAACTTTTTTAGTTACGATATGCTTCTTTTTATTTGCTGTTTTCGTTACTTGCTTATTTAATGAGAATCATCCTAAGTACTTAATAATAATATTAAGTACACTACATAATTACTCTATATTCTTATTTATTAAAAAACACAGTTCATTCTCTAGGTATGTGCGTATAAAGCAATATTTAATAGGTAGGTACTAAACAATGCTATAATAGATAGGTAAACATACTTAAGAAAAGTCTGTCGTGTCAATTGATGTGTTTCGTTACAACGAAAACAGCATATGACGAGTGCTTCCTCGTTATATGCTGTTTTCGTTATAACAGAAAATTTATTTTCACGTCACTAAGTGCGCGACAAAACAGTTTTGTCGATAGATGTGCGTTGGCCCTAAAAATGCTTCCACTTATGATAAAATAGCATCTAATGGAGTATGAACCCCATCATATAGTGTCATACCGCTCTCAATTTGAAAGAAAGAAAGAAAGAAAAAGCATTTATTCTGAAACACACACACAACAGCACAAAAATATACACTAACACACTAACAATACACTGACACACTAACAATATAATAGCTAACTTACAAAACTACTTATAACTAACTAAGGTAGTGGTGGTTACGTGCACCTGAGGCAGGTAACCACCAACAACCGTGTGGGTGAGATGGGGTGCACGGTGTCATCGTCATTGTGCCGGTGTGCGCGGAAGTCAAAACGGAATTTCATTTCATTCATTTCTCAGCAGTTCGACACAATGTTATAGAGCTGAAAAACTACTATAATAGGTAGGGTTTTCTCTCTGTTCGCTTTTCTGTGGCACTCACATTATGCTCGGCCTGAGCTTTGGCTGTACGTCAGAATCGTCGAATTTGAGAATGGGTTCGAAATTTCAACAAATTGGTTTTCTTACATTTCCACTGTCAAAAACAAGCATTGGATGTTTATGTTTCATTGTAAATTATCACTTTTGAAGTTAATGGTGTAGTATGTAATTGGATAGTTTCGAGTGTACAGGGTGTCCCAATTATGAGTATCAAGCGGACGTATTGAGAAGTATTAGGACACTCGATATAATTGGATTTGGGTGGACCACCTATAGACAAAAACCATTTTAAGATATTTACGCTTGCGGAAAGAAACAATTTTATAAAACAGTAGCCCAGAAATATTTTTATCTGTGTCATATTATGGCAAATGACTCAGATTAAAAAAAAGACAGCTAAGTTAATTTGTTTGACGTAAAACACTCACACGCAGGAAAACGAGCCATTTACAGATTTATTTTGATTTTACAACTTGAATTCGTTCAACTTATCTTGCTAAGGGAGAACGCAAACCAAAGACAAAACGTCTTGTCGAACAGTTAGTGATGTGAAACTTCTCAGTATAACTTTTTTCGTCACAATATGCTTCGTCTTATTTGCTGTTTTCGTTACTTGCTTATTTAATGAGAATCATGCTAAGTACTTAGTAATATTATTAAGTACATACATAATTACACTATATTCTTATTTATTAAAAAAGCACAGTTCATTCTCTAGGTATGTGCGTATAAAGCAATGTTTAATAGGTAGGTACTAAACAATGCTATAATAGATAGGTAAACATAATTTTATGCATGCGTCGTGTCAATTGATGTGAATTTCGTTACAACGAAAACAGCATATGACGAGGAAGCATTCATCATATGCTGTTTTCGTTATAACAGAAAATTTATTTTCACGTCACTAAGTACGCGACAAAACAGTTTTGTCGATAGATGTGCGTTGGCCCTTCCTCGTCATATGCTGTTTTCGTTGTAACGAAACTCACATCAATTGACACGACAGTCTTTTCTTACGTTTTTTTATTAATAGGTTCGCAAACCAGCCGTTAAAACAATTTAATTAATTAATTAAATTGGCCGAGCGGCCTTCAAAAGCAAACATGCATGCATAAAATTATGTTTACCTATCTATTATAGCATTGTTTAGTACCTACCTATTAAACATTGCTTTATACGCACATACCTAGAGAATGAACTGTGCTTTTTTAATAAATAAGAATATAAAGTAATTATGTAGTGTACTTAATAATATTATTAAGTACTTAGGATGATTCTCATTAAATAAGCAAGTAACGAAAACAGCAAATAAAAAGAAGCATATCGTAACTAAAAAAGTTTTACTGAGAAGTTTAACATCACTAACTGTTCGACAAGACGTTTTGTCTTTGGTTTGCGTTCTCCCTTAAAGATACAGCAGTGTAACTAGGTTAAAACCTGTCAAAAGCATAGGTGTCCCAAATTACCCCTTCCTACAGGACAACTTGGGACAAGCACTTTTAAAAAAATATAATAAAAACTAACGCCAGAATCGTTAAGCTCACATGGAAATCATAAAATATAAGCGCCCACTGTAATTTAAAAAAATGAATCAGATATCTAAAGCAATGATTTTTATATTTTTTTTGTTCTTGAAGTTGAAAATCGTCCCAAGTTCCCCCATTTGACGGTACGTGATGTATTGAATACGTCTTTTACAATTTATAAGCGGGTACTTAGTCATGGGAATCTCGTGTTGGGAATTTCAATTATGTATTGAATTGACTGTGGAAAAATTAGGCCACTTTGAACCAAACACACACGATTAAAAGAATCAAATGAGTCAAAGTCCAATAAAGACAGTTAGTTTCGGTATCGGCCGGAAGCGTATTTTCATCGTAATTTCTAGTATTTATAAGAAAAGTTCTGTGGATTGAGTCTATAACTATATTGTCTAAGCCACTCAATATAAATAATCTGCTAAAATAAAAATCGTAATTTGTGTTCAAAATAAATTCGAAAACGTTGGCTATAAATATTCTAAGTAATTTTTATGGGTTACCAATTTGTTGTCCTCAGACTTCCTTATTAAATGTTCAAACAACTTTAACTTTTCGACAGATTCCGGAAAAATCACAGATTGATTATTTCGGGTCGCAGCGACGCGTGCCCCGAGGGCTGGTGAGTATCTGGGCCAACGCATCAGCATTGCTATTCAGCGCGGCAAAGCAGCCAGTGTCTCAGCTTCCGATTGATACTAATTTGGATCCGTTGCAACCGATTTATAGATAGCTCAACTGTTTCATGTGTATTTTGTATATACACTCGAGAGCAATGATTCCGGGTCACTTAAAGAATGTTAAAAATCTCGGAAACTAAAAATGATAGGTTAATGCAATAAATTGTATTTAATAGACAATGTAATACTCCTTAAATGAAAGTAAAAAAATATGAGTCACCATACATTTTATTAACACAAAATTACATAAAGAAAAAAACTGCTGATCTCTCCTTAAAACAAAAATAGGAAACATGAAATTTTTGAACTTTATTACGATTTGACTTGAATTTTAATACTTCGTATTGCCTCCTCGTGCTTCCATTACTGCGTTTACGCGGTTTGGCATGCTGTACACCAAGTTCCTTATACGATTTTGGGGAATATTCTCCCATTCCTCTGTGAGAGCAATTTTGAGCTCACGAAGCGTGATTGGGGGAGGGTTTCGTTGTTTTACGCATCTGCCTAGCTCGTCCCAAGCATGCTCGATCGGGTTGATATCCGGGCTGCGCGCTGGCCACTCCATACGAGTAATGTTCATCTCTTGAAGGTAGTCATTCACAATCCTACCTGTATGAGGTCGGGCATTGTCATGCATAAATATAGCATCCTCACCTAAATTGACCATAAATGGACCAACATGATCATTGAGGATTTCTTCCACATATCTTACGCTAGTTAAAGAGCCGTTTTCTATGATCACCAGCTCTGTGCGACTTTCAGAAGAAATTCCGGCCCACACAAGTACAGACCCACCACCGTAGGCTACTTTTTCTTCGATGCATGCTTGCTTGAATCTTTCCCCTGGTCTTCGATACACTCTGTGTCTTCCATCGTGCTTGTAGAGCATAAATTTTGATTCGTCGGAGAACATAACTTTTGACCAATCTTCAATACTCCAATTTACGTGGCTCTGGGCATATCTTAGTCTTGAAATACGATGCCCACGCTCCAGTTTAGGGCCGTTTGCAGGTCTAAGGGGTTTTAAGTTAGATTCAGCAAGCCGACGTCTTACTGTCCATGCACTTGGGTTACTTCCTCCGAGGCGTCGAAACTGATTTGTGAGTTCAGTTCCTGTGAGAAAGCGATTTCGAAGCATGGTGTTCACCAAGTATCGGTCTTCTCGTGCTGTGGTACACCTGGTTCTGCCCGTTCCTGGTCTGCGTAGGTTAGAACCAGTTTCTTCGTAACGTCGGAGAACTCTTTGTACTGTTGACAGCGACACACCGACAGTCCTGGCTGTATCGCGCTGACTCCGGCCGGTTTCCAGCATTGTAAGTATTCTGGTGCATTCTTCAGGCGTAAGCGACATAATTTCAGCTTGAATAATGAATATAGAGCACTATCAACATGGTTTATATACCCACATAAATGACAGATTACAAACAAAAGCAAAACCAAATGCTGTAATTTCGTAGTTCCATCTTCGAAAGTGGCCCTTTTTCAAATTTGATTTTTTTAAGATATAACTTTACACTAACTAAGAAGTTTTAATACCTTCATTTAAGGAGTATTACATTGTCTATTAAATACAATTTATTGCATTAACCTATCATTTTTAGTTTCCGAGATTTTTAACATTCTTTAAGTGACCCGGAATCATTGCTCTCGCGTGTATTATAAATATTGCAAATACTGTAGGTATTAGTCGTAATTTTCTTTGTGAATAAACAAATGTTTTATAAGATAAAGGTACTAATAATAACTGCAAATATAGTCAAGCGTAAGTTTACAACACCGATTTGACATGACATGGGATTTCACGAAAGCAATAATGATTTCGAGTATGACGAAGAAGAAACTGAAGAATTGATGAAAACGCAAATCAATAAAAGTTGTAAATCATAACACTGATTATGATAACATGAGACATGTGGTGAAGAATGGCACAAGAGCCTAATAATGATTATGAGTATGACGTAAAATAAATTGGGAAAGTTGATGAAAACCCATACCAATAAATAGTTTCTTCTATTCACGAAAAAGATTATGCTAGATCTAGAACAAAATAATAAAATGAAAAGATGGCGAAAGAAGTGGAAATATAAAGATGGTGGACGATCTTTATTTTAATTTAGTGAGTGAGATTCGAAGAAGAAGTAGTAAGTGAGAAACCTGAAGCAACAAAATTATGTTGAATGGAATGAAAAGAGACAAAACATGACACAGTAGTGCGGTGGACGCGGCGTTGCTTACCGACGCCAACATATGACGTGACTGCCTTACCGAGCGCCGGCGTCGACTGGCGACGTCTGCGCCCGGAGTTGAGTGCCGTGGCGACGGCTGACCGCTTGCTGGACACTCTGTACCAACACAAAAAAAATACTCTGTTGTACAACGTGTAACATATTGTCCCTACAAGCCGAGAAGGGGCTTATTCAGACCAAACACGTGAATAGTTTGGTATGTGCAAAAGTTGAATACAACATGTTTGAAATTTCTATTTTTTTTTATTATCTTAGAAATCTTAGAATTAGAATATTATCTTAGAAATTTGCAACAACCCTGTGTATTTGTTCAGTTTGCGTATGTATCTAGCCTGTGAGTACAAATGCTAACGCACCACGTCGCATCCACACATAGACACTTTAACACGTGTGCAATGCTATTTTTAAAGAAACTTTAGACGCTTTTCATGAATGAAAAACTTCGAAATATTAAAAGTCGTAGAACAAAATGTTGTTCGCCATGACGTGTAGAATACTCCCCTTTTGGACTTATAGGGACATTATGTTACACCCTGTATATGAAACAGAACCTTATGAATAAACTGTAGTTTATTTTTACTGATAGATTTAAACATAGAAAAACGTTCTCGAAATATTGCACTGTAATGCCACTATCCTAGACCCAAACAAGATGGGTGGAAAACATTAAACACGGCTTGGACATAACGGGCTACGCTACTGTACGGATAATCGGTATGGTGGTATACACTCTTAATGTTAAGGGATCAATTAAAGCCCAGTAGCTTCTGCAAAGATGTATTAAAAGTGGATGTCGTATGGCGATTGCTAACTGACACGCGCTTTGTGAAGTCTTAATTTTTTTTAATTGAAAAGATTTCTCTAGCTCAATAGAATACAAATTATCATACCTTAAATCATCATCCACGTCATCTCTCGAAGGCTCATCATCCTGAGTAAGTCTTCCATTATCCAGATCGGTTGAAGTGCGGTCCCAGCGGTGAGGTTCATGTTCCCAGGGTTTGGTAGCCAGGAGACGAAGCAAGTCCAGGCTTTGGTCCCGGTAGTCCCGGTGGGCATGGCTGGTTAAAATACCTAGGTGGAACAAAAATACGTTCGTAAGGTAAGACTCTAAGGGCGACTGGTCAAATCTACTGCAGGAATTCTCGATTTCCACCTCATGGTGAAAATTCATTCCATCATATTGCTGATTTACTACTCAATATTATACAAACCATAAACTTTTTAAAGCACAAAAACTCCTGCGTTGTAAATTTTACCATTGACATGCATATAGATGACTAGATAAAATACGCTGCAGGTATTTTACGAATTAAAAGTGTTCACGAGAAAGCCTAAAACATGCAATAAGTCGAAAATCGATTTTTATAAGAGACAACTTAAAGTGGCCTTTGGTATTTAGCGGGAGTTACAATTAATGGCTGTTGTTTGAAAGTAGGACTTTTAGAAGATTGTATCTTTTGAAAAAACTCAAGGATACCTCTGGCTTTAATAGATAACTTCCCCATTTTCAGTTCAATAGTTTTCATTGTAGCTATTATAGAAGCACTCAGTCGCGTGATCGCGTGGAACTAGCATCTAGAATCACCTAGTTACGATTATATAAGACGGTTCTAAGTGATCCTTGTGATTTTATTGAATAAAGAAATTATGACTTTGACTCAGTCTAATATCATAACAGTACCTACCTACCTAGCTACCTAATAATTATGGGAATTAGCGCACTGCCACAATAACTATACGATGCCGACATGTTTATTTATTTATTTTATTTAGAGCATCCAACAAAGGAAATCACAATTATCAAGTACATTCTTAAATCTAAAGGAAATGCTTTGTATTTCCCTAATTACAGGACGCCACAGCGTGCACAAAATAGACTCAACTAAACTAAACTAAATGTTAGTACTTGAACAAAATAGTATAATGATGCAAGTGATAATGATCAATGGACTGTTTTTTTTTGTGTGTTGAAGTGTTGAAAACGTCGTATGAAACACGTGTCCATTCGGCTCTCTTTAATAAAACCACCTCGAGTGTAATGACCAACATAGCACACTTGTATCATAATATACCAATTTGTTCAAGCACTGACATAACATGTTGGTATTGTGTAGTTATTGTGGCATTGCACAAACGTCCATTAGTCGCAAATAGTTTTTTGGCAAACATTACAATATCACATTAAAATGATGATGACTCTAAAATCAAGCAATGCCATTTGGGAAATAAGTGTAAAAACCATTATTCGTACATCAGATTACCTAAAACTAACGACCCTCGTTAAACAGAGGTTTAATTAAAAGAATGGTGTTGGTTATACCCTAATAATAGGACCCTTGTTGTTATTGGGTACTTTAACAATGGGGTGAAGAGATAGAGGGTTGTTTAAGTTTAACAAATAATATTATGATCCTACGGATACCTCGATGCTCACTTGATGCCAGCTTTAGGGGTCAAGGGATTTTTGAAGGGATCAAGGGTTTATAGAAAAAGTAGTACTTTGTAGTTCCCGTAAAGTAACTTATGTTTATGTCATGTCTCTGAGTGTGGTAGTAACTTATTTGAAGTTGCTAGTCATCCACGGTTTTAATCAGATAACCTTTTTATACCGTCGTTCAATGTTTCGGCAGTGTTATTATAAAAGGTGATATCATCGCTAATGACCACCATTATAACGTTTTTACCTGTAAATAACATCGTTACGATATAAATCTGTTTTAGTGGTTAATCTGTATATCTAGGTAAGTACCTTTATTCTTTATTGTACACAGTTAAATGTACAACAAACAACTTAACCTTAAAACATACTAACTGGTATTTTTTTGTAAATAAACCAAAAGTTGTTTTTTTATCAACTTTTTTACCCCCCTCCCTTCCTTGCTTCCTTTGTGATACCTGATCCATACCACCAAAATAGATTTGAAGGTAATACATATATATAGTCTAAAACCTCATCACGTGTATGGGACCACGAGTCGCGACCCATTTTTTGGTAAAATTTTCGTTTAAAAATCGCGCGTTCAAAGAAAAGTGTGGTCTAGCATTCGATGCTGTTCTACCATTAGTATTAGTACTATTGTGCTGCCCACCATCAATCTACCACGGAGTGACGTGGGAAATAAAACCTAGAGTACTCGAGGGCGTGTATCCTGTCGTTAGGAACAAATAAAGGAATGTGACTGGGTTCTGTACACGCGATGGTCATGGTTAAATATTCTTTTAAATATCGGAATTCTAAAATAGTATGAGGATGCTTTTCCACCAGAGCTAAGACAGGGGTGTGTTTGATATCCGATAGGAATCGTTTATTTTTATAGCTTCGTATTTAAAACGAGTTCAATAAAGCTAGGTTCTATGTATAGTGAGAAGCGTGTTAAGGATGACAGTATGCCAATCTTTTGCTGTCAAGTTATATTTCACTGCCCAGTGTAATTTCTTCAGGTCACGTGGTACAATTTTGTACCACATGATCATTCTTTTTAGACACTTGACAGCAAAATATGCGCGAAAACACATCAAATGACGTCATAATGTCACTATTTAGTCACAGAATAACTATGAGTTAGTATGAACTGACCATGATTTAAAACTTTGCAGTTCAACTTTGCAGTACAACTTTGCAGTTCAACTTTGATTGGCATACCAATGCAGATTACAGATGCGTGCTGTGTGCTATACTCCTCGCACAGCTAATTCGCGTAGCTTCATAGCACATCCTCGCTTAGCTTTGGCTAAACTGCAAAGTTACTAGTTAAAATATTTTGATTTTGACTCGAGCTACAATTTGAAGAGATTTTTATTGAGAATAGACAAAAAAATTTGCTTGAGTAGGTACGTCACGCTCTAATCTAGGATTTTTTGAGCATTACCTACTATTAAAATAATTGTAAGTGTAAATATTTAAGGCTTTGATTAGGTACAGTTGTAAAGATCGCGGAATGTCATTGAATAGAGGGTTCAAAACTATATTCTCTATTAAATCTGAAATATATGAAGGAGGCGTACTAACTTGTTCAGGTTGATATGTAGAGTAGAATAGAGTTATAGAAGCCAAATAGACTCACGACCGAAGCACGTGCGAACTCTTTCAAAAATAAAACGGATAATGTGTCTGTGGAGGAGAAGAGAGATGATAAGTCTGTTTTCTACTGCGTGTAGTCAACCTTTTATTATAATTATATCAAGATAATTTAACGAGGTTCATTTACCACATAGTTAATTGAAAGTTCAATAAATTACACACGAAATAGGTGGTGTGAAGCATCAATGGGAATAGGTAATGACAAATTATATAAACTACGTCGAAAATACGTGCTAATGGATCGCGTAGGTTTCATCAAAACAGCGGAGTACCGAGAACTGGAATTAATTGTTAGTAGTGTGCAAATAATTACCTGCCAAATAAATTATTTTGACAATGGGGTTTACACAAATACCCACCTGATGCTGAGCTGTCACTGAACACGTCCATGGAGAACGTGCCTTGAGGCATCACACTGCATCCATCACTCTGAGACGTAAGGCTAATGTGCTTGTAATAGCACCGGCACCCATACTCTTCAAAACGGTACACAGCAATGCGAGCATCACTGTGCGGCGGTAGAAATTGGTATGTACAGTATTGCTACTTCCCCAGACGAGCTCTTTTACAAAAAGCTCTAATCCGTAGGTACTATTGTTTAATTGTAGCTAGCTAGTTGTTTTAAGAATCCCCCCAACTACACTCAAGAGTAAAAATTCCGGGTCATCTATAAAAACTGGAATAAGTGCTAGCTGATAAACTAATTTAAACAACTAATGTTATTTAATTAAGGATTATTTAATTGTCTATCCAACACAATTTGTTTAAACAAACTATTCAAGTTTTTAGACACGATCCGGAAGTTTTCCTCTTGGCTGTAGGTATATCCAATGTGTACGCCCACTAAATATATGAGTAGGTAGCTATCACGAGTAGATTGATATGATAGGTAAAGACAGACGCCAACAAAGCGTTATGCTCCGATTTACGAGCTCTTTGTGTTATCCTGTTACATTAAGTATAAGATTTTTGTACATCTGATATTTCCCATTGTCTCACGGCCTCACGGCAATCATTTCGTTATCGGACCGCGGATTTAACGAATTCTTCGAGTTACCACGACTCTTTAGGCCCTTATTGGCATGACTGATTTTCCTGTCCTTTGAATCTGGTTACTTACAAAGTTACATAATAAACCGATAGCTAGATCTCTCGGTGGTATTCAGTGACTGCTTGGTTAATGAAATAGCTACCATTGCAAGTGATTTTCACCTAAATTCCATGCGAAATTCAAAAGGTACTTAGGTAGGTAAGTTGAATTTTGATTGGTTCGCGTACGTCGACAATTATTCAATGAAAATCTAATAATACAAACGACATACGAGCTTTGAACTAGAATGAATCTCTGATTTAGTAAAAGGTTAGCTGTTAAAAGCTGATGCGCTAAATTATGTATACAATACATAATTTTAATTTATTATTAAAAGAGAATTATAGAATTCTATTTGAAGCTCAATCACGATTGAAGGTTGAGAATCCAAATCTCTACCGAAGTGAGAATTAGGCCCCTGGTCCATCCTTAGACCTGGAGCTTTTAGAGGGGCTTGAAACTCTACGGGGGGGGGGGGTAGGATCCCTGGATCCGCTACTGTGTGACAAACACCTTCAAATTGGTTTTGCATTTGTCAGAAGCTTCTCCCAGTTATTCCCTAAAGTAGAGTAGACTCCCTGATGCATTAAACTAATGAGCTGACCACTCCAATAACAGTGTCCTAGGTCGTGATAATATCAAACGTGGGAGGACCTATAACATCAAAATTGCCTAGGGAGACTCTGCTAACTATTCCAAACTTACATCGATTTTATTAATAACAGAGTAAAAGCACACTGTAGGGCTTTCGTTAAAATTAATTACACTACAGTGTAAAGAGCTACTAAGTTCCACATAAATTAGTATCGCACATCAATAGGCTGCTGAGAGCGTCTACTCGATTGGTACAAAGCTTTACCTAGCGAAGGCTTCATTGTATTTCCTTTGAAAAGGTGCGATCTTCGTTTTTGATTGAAATGGAGTTTAAAGCCACCTGCATACAACATTTTGCTTATCTATTCTAGGTGTTGAATGGTGGGATTTATATTGTAAACAAACCTTGCAGTGTCGTTGTGTGCGAGTCATATGACAACTGACTGTGGTCGTTCGCATTGAATATTTAAATTTTTCGTTAGTTTTCTTGTTCAGTTTTCGTAATGTTGTTCGCCATGACGTGTAGAATACCCCCCCTTTCGGACTTATAGGTATGTTACACCCTGTATGTACCTACCATCAAAGAGTAGGTACCTACCATTCCGATAGAATAGACATACGTATTTAGTACCCAAATATACATATTCAAGGGAACTAATAATCTCAACTACATGAGAAAACTTCAATTCCATCTCTGTTGTGTACAGCACCAATATCTAGTGTAATATTGAAGTTTCAAAGTTCCGTGTTGCGAGGTTGCGACTAGTATTTCAAAAGGTGTATATTTAACAAAGGATTGCGCAGCGCATCCTTAGCTTGCGCTATGGAATTTCTTTGTAAAACTAAGTATGAACCCAAGTAAAAGTTTAAAAGAGTTATAACGACTTGAAAAAAAATTGGCTAAACAAAGCCTGGAAAAAATTTAATTTTATTAATTTTTTTTGTTGCAATTGGCGTTCAAAAAAGGCGTTTCATTTTTATGTGTGTTACCTCAGAACTCCGTCATTTATAATTTAATTTGAAAAATGCTTTTTTATCTAAAAGGTTTGAGGTCTACCAGATTGGTCACATAGAAATTTTATCAGAATCGGTTCAGTTTATCAAAATTACTGAAAATATATGTACACTCGAGAGCAATGATTCCGGGTCACTTAAAGAATGTTAAAAATCTCGGAAACTAAAAATGATAGGTTAATGCAATAAATTGTATTTAATAGACAATGTAATACTCCTTAAATGAAAGTAAAAAAATATGAGTCACCATACATTTTATTAACACAAAATTACATAAAGAAAAAAACTGCTGATCTCTCCTTAAAACAAAAATAGGAAACATGAAATTTTTGAACTTTATTACGATTTGACTTGAATTTTAATACTTCGTATTGCCTCCTCGTGCTTCCATTACTGCGTTTACGCGGTTTGGCATGCTGTACACCAAGTTCCTTATACGATTTTGGGGAATATTCTCCCATTCCTCTGTGAGAGCAATTTTGAGCTCACGAAGCGTGATTGGGGGAGGGTTTCGTTGTTTTACGCATCTGCCTAGCTCGTCCCAAGCATGCTCGATCGGGTTGATATCCGGGCTGCGCGCTGGCCACTCCATACGAGTAATGTTCATCTCTTGAAGGTAGTCATTCACAATCCTACCTGTATGAGGTCGGGCATTGTCATGCATAAATATAGCATCCTCACCTAAATTGACCATAAATGGACCAACATGATCATTGAGGATTTCTTCCACATATCTTACGCTAGTTAAAGAGCCGTTTTCTATGATCACCAGCTCTGTGCGACTTTCAGAAGAAATTCCGGCCCACACAAGTACAGACCCACCACCGTAGGCTACTTTTTCTTCGATGCATGCTTGCTTGAATCTTTCCCCTGGTCTTCGATACACTCTGTGTCTTCCATCGTGCTTGTAGAGCATAAATTTTGATTCGTCGGAGAACATAACTTTTGACCAATCTTCAATACTCCAATTTACGTGGCTCTGGGCATATCTTAGTCTTGAAATACGATGCCCACGCTCCAGTTTAGGGCCGTTTGCAGGTCTAAGGGGTTTTAAGTTAGATTCAGCAAGCCGACGTCTTACTGTCCATGCACTTGGGTTACTTCCTCCGAGGCGTCGAAACTGATTTGTGAGTTCAGTTCCTGTGAGAAAGCGATTTCGAAGCATGGTGTTCACCAAGTATCGGTCTTCTCGTGCTGTGGTACACCTGGTTCTGCCCGTTCCTGGTCTGCGTAGGTTAGAACCAGTTTCTTCGTAACGTCGGAGAACTCTTTGTACTGTTGACAGCGACACACCGACAGTCCTGGCTGTATCGCGCTGACTCCGGCCGGTTTCCAGCATTGTAAGTATTCTGGTGCATTCTTCAGGCGTAAGCGACATAATTTCAGCTTGAATAATGAATATAGAGCACTATCAACATGGTTTATATACCCACATAAATGACAGATTACAAACAAAAGCAAAACCAAATGCTGTAATTTCGTAGTTCCATCTTCGAAAGTGGCCCTTTTTCAAATTTGATTTTTTTAAGATATAACTTTACAATAACTAAGAAGTTTTAATACCTTCATTTAAGGAGTATTACATTGTCTATTAAATACAATTTATTGCATTAACCTATCATTTTTAGTTTCCGAGATTTTTAACATTCTTTAAGTGACCCGGAATCATTGCTCTCGCGTGTATTTACGTATTTTGCTTTCCTGTGACTTTTCAGTGCGGTGTTTATCGTTGCTAGAATAATCCCGGAATGTAGTCAAATTAAAGAGTTCCATAGCTTTTTAAACTTACGTGGAACCTAATAAAGTAAGAAAGTTTAGGATGATACTTAATTTACGTTACAGTGTCAGGGGTAACTTTTCACACATACCCCTATTTATGGTACACTGCGAGTTGATTTATAGCGGGTAGGTTTGCCCCGTATTTGTCAACCTGGTCATTGTATACACAGGGAAGGCATGGTCAACACGTATGGAGCTGACTAAGCCACAGGCTTCTTTTCAAAGCATAACTTCATATTTCAAAGAAAAATACATGCTAGACCGACTAACACGAGTGAAATGCTCTATCCAATCTAGATAGGTAACCTAGGAGCACTAGCATCAAAGTATGGAAATTAGAGAGAGTATCAAAGAACTCATTATTACCCCGCCCTTACCCCACGTTAGGTGGGGTCGGCACAACATGTCTTCTTCTTTCACTCGCTCCTATCATTCGTCAACTCAGAATCTACCTACTCCTCTCATACTCATATCCTTTTTTACACACTCCAGCCACTTCTTCTTCGGCCTTCCTCTACTTGCGTACCCAGTCACACTCATATTCATAACTTTTTTTATGATATGACTTAAAGAGAGACTTAGAGAGTATTATAAAACTGTGAAGCTTAATTTGCTTCCAATTATAATAAATGCAGTGCACTTTTTGAGGCAAAGAGGTGCAAAATACGAATGCCATTGCAGGGCAAGATTGTAACCTATAATTTCGCTATGTACTCACCCTACTGCAATATCACCCACCCACCCTACAAGATCCGGCAAGATAGGGTGATGATCTGCGAAATGTAGCTGACAAACACTGGATGAGAAAAGCCGAAAACTGGGCTGAGTGATGCGTCTTGGGAGAGACTTACGTCCAGCAGTGGACTGATATAGGTTGATGAGGATGATAATGATGATTCACCCACACTACAGTGAGAAAACTGTTCAATGTATTTATTTGGGGCAAGAATATTAATCACTGATTATTTATTTACCAAGTTTGGTCTAAAAGATTTAGGTTAGAGTGGAATTGAAGCTAAAATGAGCACTTAGGGTGGCTACGACTAAAGTAGTATATTATTTTACAGCGGTCACTAAAGTCTGTTCAATTTTAAACTATTTTAAACTGTTTTTTGGTTGTATGGAGCAGAAATGAAAGGAATACTGTTCATTGAATGATTCACTTATATGTTTACAAGGATCAATTTGGTTGCTTCATTCAAATTGAAAGGCAAAAGTGAACCTTAACGGTAATTCATTGCGATTCTCTGTCAGTTACTATTTTGATAGTGGCTGAATAGGTAGGTACCTACTTTTCTATAATCTATGGTACCAAGTATACCTTTCAGGATTATGTCGACCATGGCACTATTCATAATCAAGTTTTACGAGCATCGTCCTCTATCCTTGCTACTCGGCCGATGTTTACGAGATTTTCAATAGCTCATTATATTGTTTATGTCCTCCGCTATCGATATGGGACTTTCCAGCTGGGTCTATGCAGTGTGTCAAAATAGAAATAAATAAAAGAAAGTCTACACTTGGGCAGGGGCCTTATGCTCATTTCGGCAAAGATTTTACTCTAATAGGGATGATAGGGATCTATTAGAGTTAAATCTCTGCCGAACTGAGCATAAGGTCCCTGGTCTGTATGGTCTGTAAGCAAAAGAGTCGTGTTGATCGGTGATTATTTTGACTTTCTCATAGTGTCGGGTATTTTATTGAGCCAAAATATTTGCAATAAGACAATTAGGTTAATTATTTTTTAGATTGTTTTATATTTGACACTAGCAGTAGGTATTGATGGCAGAACAACTATTGAAACCATTTTTTAGCCATGCTGTGACGTGATCATATTTTAGTGCGATTGATTAAAACGATGAAACTTAAAGTTTTAGTAGGTACAACCCACGTACAAACGTAGACCCATATTATAATCCTAATCATGTGAGTTCCTCAGGTAGTAAACTTGGTCATAAAATACATGATTTAGGCATTTAACTACACGGTAGACTACATTATTACAATCGAGTAAATTAATAGTGGCAGCCGATTTTAATAGGGGTGGGAATTTGGTGCTCAATAACGTTGGCTGTGTTATTCACACGTTCATTGTAAAGACTAGTAATTTAATATAGCATAACACCTGATAACAGTGATTTAATAATTCAATAAGATTTTATACTTATCTCTTAAAAACAGAAAAAGGAAACATACAGAAAGTAAAAATTACCTACCTAGGTAGTGATATCGAATTGAAAGTAAATGTATGTAAAAGTTTGTTTGTTTATGTAAATTGTTTAATTGTAAAAGTAAATTGTTAGACATTTTGCAGTCTCAGGAGGGTCAAAGGTGAAACGATACTTCACCACATTTTAATATTTAAAAGTTCATTACAACCTTAGGTATGAATGAAAATACGGGAGTGGCCGACGTAGAAAAGGCTAACAACAGGTCACTTATGGCAGACTTTGGCTTCAAAAACCCACGGGTTCCCCTGAGAGGCCGGAACAATAGACAAAATTTATCATATCTAAATTAGTGGTACTTATTTCAAAGGTTAATATCATAACCGAAGATGCGTGGCTCATTAATTGAACCAACTCATGCATTTTAGAACAAAAAAGTATTTTTTCCTATTTTTCAGTAGTCTTAGATACGAAATTATAAGTAAGTAGGTATATACTTAGTAGGTACTATAAATATAATTAGTGTGTCCTATATCGCTGCTAGTAAATAGGTAAAAGTTTTCAGCCGTAATTTACATATGCGTGGATGTCATAGGTAAATAGACCACTAAATATAAGTTGTTTGAATTTTAGTTACTTAAATAAATTATTTGTAAGTACTGTATATTTTTCCAGTTATTTTGATATAAAAGCCAAACTCCTAAACCGATTTTGATGTAATTTTTATGGGACTAATCTGGAAATTCAAATCATTTTATAAATAACGGTGTTCAGAAGTAAACATACATAAACAAAATACGAATTAAGAACCTTTTCCATATTTTAAAATCTGTTAAAAAACTATAAGTTTAACATGTTCTTACGACTGGTGAATATTGTATGTAATTTAACCAAAATCGGGAGCTTTTCATGTAGATATTAACAAAGCCGGCTTTTCGTGTCAAACTGGAGATTCTAGGATTACCTAGCACTGAATATATAATTAAACACCTAATTGTAAACTATTAAATACATAATTCCTAGGATTTTCTTGCCAGGATTTGAATTCACGAATTAACCCACAAGTTTCATCGCAAGAATCTAGCTTTTCGCTCGCATTTTTTTCCATACATCCAAAAATAATGAATGAAAACTTTTTGTGTTTTTCACATTGTGCTGATAATCTGTAACTTAATGATATAATCTATATTTTCATGTAGGCAATACGTAAGATATAGTTTTTATGAAAGATGAAAACAAAACCATGTATGTAAAAATGCGTAGAACTCTCGCAGAGCTCCATTTGTTTACAAAACAAAATGAGCACGTAAACATAGAAAAATTCGAATCTAAAACAAATCACAATATTTTAGGTTTGAATTAAAAGTGATCTTGGTATGCGTTTGTTAGGGCAACTCATAGTCTTCTTAAGAGAAGAGACCTAGGAGTCCCCTTAAATGGTACAGTCATCATAATTAATTGATGTTTAGACCAAGTTTTACAAAAGTTTTGACTTAAAACTAGCACCTCGACATTTTCATTTTTCAACTATAACTAAAAAGTCTAAACTGTTATATTAAAATACAACTAATTTCTTAAAAACTTAAAATAAAATATTGACTCTATTTCACTTTGATAAATTAATCTGGAAGCTTTAACAAGTATTTTCTAGTAGAAAATTCTCGAAGTTGTCTAAGGGGTTATCCGCAATCTTCGCTAAAGGCGCGTTGAGATCACCTTCCATATTTCAATTATTTTACACCGTTGGTTGTTGTGGTACAATTTGGCAAATACCTTTATTCAAACAAAATAAGAAAAATGTATCATCTACGACGCCTACGCCGTAGAGGCTGCTACGACGTAGACAGCTACAACATAATATAGCTAAAACAAATTAAAATATATACATTACCAAGAGATTTACTATGAATTAGAAATAATAGGTAGGTATTTTGTCGTGTCATTATTACAATTAAAAATAATACGCACAATGTTATTAATAGCAGGAAGGAAAGATTTTTGATTTATAAAACTATTATTTAGGCTGAAATCGAAACGATCAAAGGTCAATTTAAATATTTACAATTTGATTTAACAAAATTATATTTTATGTTTCACTACGACATCGAATTTTGTGTAGGTATCAAAAGGTAGGTACCACTTTTAGGGCCTGTTTTACCATCTCTAGTAACGGTATCCGTCAAATAAAAATATGTCCATCTTTCTTTTTGACAAGTCTAAAGTAGAGACGGGTATATTTATAACAGATGGTAAGCGTGAGAGATGGTGAAATAGGCACTTAGGGCGTCTTGCACCAGAATCACTAAACGTATTTAACAGTTAAATCGATTTAAATCTGACGTATTTGTATGACTTGAGAACTCGCTAAATACTATACGCATTTAGCGATTCTGTTGTATAGAGAAAATTAGACAAAACAGTTGTATCAAATTCCCGTACGTATTTTGCACATTGCTCTTTGAACTGCTCTGTATTGAATAAATAAATAGGACTGCTCTTGTGTATCTTTTGTACAAAAGATCAGATCTCTGTGTCTATCGCACCAGAGAGTTACCAAGTCGTTTTTATAGAAATGAAAATAACAATTTAGCTTTTTTGGAAGCCACTTTTTGCACACGCTTCTTTTTATTCAGAGTATTTATTTATAGCACAAAAAGTAAAAAAAAAAAAAAAGTGTGGTTTCGGTCTAAAGTAGGTACCAGAATGGAACCTGTAACTTTCAGTGGCACTCTCAATATTGTTCTTTGTTGATACAACCACTTGAATAATACAAAACTGAGTCTAACCCTTGAAATGGGAGGGTAAATACTTGATCTAAGAATCTCTTAAATTATGCTGAATTTTGTAATGTAAACGCCGGTAAGAGCCAAGAAAATTTAGGGTACATAAGTCCAAAAGTGCCAGCGTAAGTATTTCTATTTATTTCTTTATCCTATTAATATTATAAATGTCAAGGTTTAGAAGTTTGAATGTATAGATGTTTGGATTTTTGTGTTTCAATCACGCTGCATACTTAATATTATCAATACTGGTCTGATTTGACTGAAACTTGGAATATATATAGTTCGTAACCTGGATTAACACATAATCTACTTTTTGTTCCAAAAAAAGATAAACGAAGTCGTGGCAGGAACATATTATTTTAATATATTTAGCGTGCAACAGTATCCTGTGTCAGGAAAAATTATAACTCAAACCAAAAGTCATGAGAAATTAAATAAAGTGATTGATGAAAGTAATTTAGGACATAAAATTACACACATTAATAGGTTTAAAAAAATTATGTAATTTTAGGTTCTATAAATCCTTAGATCCTATAAATGTAATACTGTGACAGGCGTCACAGCTCAGTCGGTAATGGCTCTGCCTTCCGTGCTGTGGGTCGTGAGTTCGATCCCCACTGAGAACAAACATTTGTGCGTGGAAAACATAGATGTTTGTTCTATGTCTGGGTGTAACTATGTATGTATTTACAGAAAAATAAGTATATAAGTATTCTATCAGCCATCTAGTTCCCATATCACAAGCTTTGCTTAGTTTGAGACTAGAGGGCGTTGTGTGTAAAGTCCATGAATATTTATTTATTTATAAATGTAAAATATATTTTCATCTTTTATTATTATTATTTTTGATAAAGAAATGAATTTATTCACGAAGAAAATTACGACTAATATTATTTACAATATTTATAATATGTACAAATTTTCATCTCTTTTACTACTAAAATATTTAATTTAAACCAAATAAAATATAGTTTACTGTGATTTAGAATTTATTCCGTTGCTCATAATAAAATTGTTTGAATATAGATTATGTGAGGGCCCAGATTATAGATAATAAGCTCTTTTTCGGAGTTATAGCAATAATAATATAGGGCCTAAAACAGAGCTTATCTCTGGGGCCTCACTATAATCTCTGGGCTTAGACATTCAAGCAATTTTATTATATTAGCTCTATACTCGTTGTGTCAGCCCTACAGAGCTGACAAGGCGTAAAACACATCCTAACTGTCGCACTCAGAGATGTACGTTAAAACATAATGAACGATTAGAATATTGACATCTTTTTTCAATGAGTACCTAATGATGAGACGCCGCTAATTTTAAGTAATATTTATATTTAAATGACCTCTCTGAGTACGGCAGTATAAGCCTCCTAACACAATCTGAAGCCGCTATGGCATATGTACGAGACAGCAACAAAAGACGCAGGATCACGTCGCTCAGCCATTGTTCTCACGAGTCACACAGAGGTCTCTAATCACACGGATTCCTCCAAATTAATACATTTTGATTATAAGATGAATCAACAGAGACGTGGGATTTACAACTACAGACAAACAAAAAGCTGTAGACTATGTTATCGGATTACTAGGTGCTCGAGATGGAAATATATTGTATTACAATACGAATGTTCAATGTTTTTTCAGTGAGTGGATCTAAATCCTTTCGCAAAGGATTATACTAGTTGTTCTGTGAGAACAGTAGACCTCGCGAGCCTTTATAACCATGCAATAATAAGCTTTGCTTAGTTTGGGACTAGAGGGCGTTGTGTGTAAAGTCCATGAATATTTATTTATTTTTATTTAATAATAGACACTTTCCCATGGCTAAATCGAATTGCAGGTGCTTGAATTTCCCAATAGACTTACCTATGTAGACTTTTGAGCAAAACAGGGGTATAAGTTTTAGCGTTTCACGTTCCCTTGGTCCTAGGGAGTTGAATTTGGTGTCTACGGATTTGTCTTGTAAAGGCGGAGAGGATTGCGTAGTCTGATTGATATAGGTAGGCGTAAATTTTCAGAAAATAAATAAAAATAAATTTGGCCACAGAACAGCCACAATAAACAGAAGAAGAAGTCGCGGGTAAACACTAGTCACAAATAAATGACAGATTTTTATTAAAAGGTCACGGAAAACCGATAAATGTTGTCAACAAGTACCTACTACTAAGTACTTATTGTCAGGTAAGTATAGGTGTTTTTATTCAGTTGAATATTTATAGCCTAACAATAAGTTTCGCAAATGTGTTTGGCAGAACCATAGTTATTTTTACACGCCTTTGTGATCAATTGGGAAAATCCGCGCTTGGAAAAACCATAGATCATAAGTACTTCTATGGGATTTCACTATTGAATAATATTTTTATGTAGTAGGTAAATATTTTGACCGTCATTGCCTCATTGATCTAGATTTGCGTACCATTTTGGAACTAGAAATAATTAGAATCCTGCTAACATTATAAACCGGAAAGTTTAGATGCTTGGATGTTTGTGTTTCATTTACGTTGCCACTACTGGTCCGATTTGGCTGAAACTTGGAATATATATAGTTCATAACCTGGATTAACTTATAGGCTACTTTTTATCCCGAAATATTAACAGGACGAACGGGACGCGGGCGGAAGCTAGTTAGAAATAAACGTGACTCTACCAAAGAAATACCTACTCTACTTGGTCTAAATAAACCGTTTTTAAAAATTTTTAAACTACATTTTGTTCTGACATGAAGTGAAAATGTTCAAAGGAAATAATTGTTATAAGAATGTGTAACATTAGGAACTTCTCAAAGCTTTCTTGACCTGTTGCAGAAACTCACGGCCGCAATGTAACAGGTGTTTGGCAACTTACGGAAATTCTGACTCGAACTACAAGTGTTCATTCAAGGACTCATGTATATAATGTACCTGAAATTATTTTCTATAGGATGGAGGTAGGTATCTATAAAAAACTAAAAGTTTTGTTTAGATAAAAAAAAAATTATGAACATTTCACACGATGCCCTCTAGTCTCATACTAGTCCAAAGCACTATGGAAACAAGATTGCTGATAAAATACTAATACAGGGTTGAACGGGAACTAATCAGGTGATTCAGATTATGAGAATGAACATCCAGACGGGTAACATTACTAAGAATTCTTAAATTTTTTAATTTTTTATTTGTTTTTTTTTACATAAATCGACCACCCCAATCTGTCGATACGTACGTTTCTTACCTACATTATTTTTAAGTAGTACGTATTTATTATAAGCCTAATAAGTACGCAGTTTGAAGAAACCTAGAAAAAACTTTCCACATTTCTTCAATGAACATTCATTAATTTCGATACAAAGACAATCTATATGTTAGGTTTTTCTGAAAAATAAGTCTTATTCCCATGAAACGAGCCCACTGGCTAAAGTACACTTACAATTTTGTTTGATATATTTCTGAATAAAAATTACAAACACAATAAATTAAATTAACCTTTTTTAAAACGTTTTTAATTTAACTTCGTTCATGAAAAAACAAATCGTCAGTTAGAATTTTCACAAAGGTTGCAGCCTTGTAGGTAACGCCCTAGCACGAATGAATGCAAGTATGATTGCAATACAGTACGCTCAATAACCAAGTTTTATTACTTACCTAGTTGAACGGTTTCACGTGGAATTGTTTTCATATTACATTGAAAATACTCGTACCTTGAGGTTTGAAGCTTTTCTTATTTTGTGACTTGATTTTGCTGGTAAATTTTAGTTCACCTATTTACTTCAAGGGCAGCTTTTCAAAAAAATTAAATAAATATTGTATAATGAATCCTTGAGTGTTTAACCTTGAGTCCTTGAATCCTTGAGTGTGTAAAACCCTATTTTAAATTGCTATTCGTTCGTCGTTCGTTCGTTCATATAAATTAGTGGCCAACTCTGGTGACGGAGTTTTAGGCCACCTTAAGGCCTCTATCGTGGCTTAACAAATAACTACGACTAACGACTAGCTAGACCAGCAGCGTAAATTGCTGTAAAGATTATGCACATTTATTTTAAGGCTTTACTAAAAAAGTTATCGAAAACAGTAGCACAGAATAGATATAGTTAATACCAATAGGTTACTTGTACTTGTAGGGCGGACCATTTTCCGCAACTAGGCCGCAGGCGGGCCCTTTTTGCGTGAATACCAATAGGTTAAACTTTTGTACGTTTTCAGCAAAAAACATTGTGGATAATGCATTAGCTAAATTAATTTGTGCCCAAAAAGAGTAGATATAGGTAAGTAGATTACTTTCCAATTTCCATTCCATTACACTAATGTAAGTGATACCTGGTTGGTTTTTGTAATAAATGAACAAACCGTCTAATTTGGTGGTTGACAAATGTGTAGGTAGTTTTTATGCCTACATTGATACAACTGCATTGGAGTCAAATTTAATATGATCGACATTTTTAGAACTGTTAACAGCACTTACCCTCTTTTCTGGAAAATTTCACACTTTAGCATAACCAATAGCAGAATAGAATAAGGATAATATAGTGAATTTAGAAAGCATTATTTTTACAAAATCATAAAAAAATGTGTGAATACCAAGGAAAAACAAAAAGATATCATGCTTTCAGAATAGAATATTTTGAAAATAGAATGATTTTTTTTAAACCAACCGGCCAGGTCCAATAAGTGTAAATAAAAAAATCTATTGTAGCATGTAAACTTTTTAAACTAATCGATCATGCGAAATAACTCCACGGAAAATAGAAATACAACTTTGAATAAGGAACAAAAACTTTTTGAATGAATCGGCCAGAAACCATAAATAACACGAAAAATAAAATTTTGAATAAAGAATGTAAACTTTTTAAACTAACCGGCCAGGAGCAAGGCTAGCACAGCGGTCGTGCAGGCTGCGTTGAGTTTCATCGTTGCGTACGGAATGCCGGGAGAGGTGTGTGTGCTCGCCTTATAACTTTAGGGTTGAGCCGCCCCTGTACGGGGGTCGAGCGTAGTGTGCGCGTTTCAGGCGGTTTCGAGTTTCTCGTCATTTAAGTATTGCAAAGAATTGTCAAGCCTATCAGGTTTAATCGTAGGTATTGTGTATCAAGACTAGAATAAAAGTATAGCTGAAACCAAAGAATTTTTCATCAAGCACATATTTCTTAAATTCAAAATAGCCTATTGCATATTATATTTTATAGTTTCTATTTTACTTATTAAAATTGATAAACTTTTTTCTTGAAGTTACACAAGTCGTAATTTACATATGATTATGACTTTTACATAAAACATCCAATTTTGTAAATATTTAGAACCACAATTTTTTTTTTTATTGCAACACGTAGTTACTACGTTCCCTCTTACGTAGTATATCATCGGGAAGCAATCGCCCACTACAACATGGCACAACAAAAAACAAGTGACCTTTATTTATGACTAATAAATGTTTTTTCACGATATATTACACAACACGGTAGGTATTCGATAAAAGGATATTGCATTTTTTCCTCATTGTTACCGCAAATGATAGATTATTCTAGCGGAAATGTATCTGTTTTTTCTTCGAATGAGAACGTAAATTACATCCATTAATGTTACGTTTATTCTATTTATTTTTTGGATTATTCTGAGTAGCTCGCAAGGATTATTTGTATGGGTTTTTGTCGAACCAGAATATTTAGTCAAATATATTTTGGGCTTGCGGGATGATTTAAATCTACTCGTATAATAGATGATCACTGGTACGAGTACCTACCTGTTACATCCTATCCTATCCTATCCTATCCTACTAATCCTACTAATATTATAAATGCGAAAGTTTAGATGTTTGGATGTTTAGATGTTTGGATGTTTGTGTTTCAATCACGTCAAAACCACTGAACCAACTTGGATGAAACTTGGCATTTATATAGTTCGTAACCTGGATTGACATATAGGCTACTTTTTATCCCGAATAATTAACAGGATCTACAGGATAAAATGAACGAAAAGGATTAGCAGCGCCAATTGGCAAGAGGATTTCATTGTCATGTCATGTCACGTCAGTTTGACAGGGCGTAGTACTACCTCTTTGGTCTAACGACTAGCGTTTGACATTCCAGTAGGTACGAGTTCGGTGTAATGAGGTGTAATGTCAATTTTCTCAAAGAAGTATCCGCTCGGTTCACGCACAGATAATATAATGTACACGGAAACTGTAGACGCGTACGAAGTCGCGGGTAACTGCTAGTAAAAAATAAAGATAATTATGGTATCTCAATCGATACTTCAACGTCATTTTACACGTTTTTCGAGTTTTGTAAAATAGTGTTCTTATTTTGAAAAGCAAAAAAAACAAATGACATAGAGGACAAATATGACGAAGAAACGTCTCAGTTCGTATAGCGTAGCGTTTACGTAGCGATTGCGTAGCGCGCTCGTAGCAAGCTCGTAGCGGGACTACAAAACCTTTTATTTGGTGACTTGTTTTTTTAAGTTGATATAGATTGACTAGATCGATTAAATTGCAAATTTTTTTCAAAGTAGAATAAAATAAAATTATTTCAACCTATTTGAATTAATAGGGTCAATATTATGTTTTACTTATTTTCTGCCAAGAAACTACTTTTTGTTAAAAAAGACAAGTTTTTTAAGATTATATTTTTTTTTTAAACTGATAGCTAGCTAGATTTTCTTCTATTAGAAATAAGATAAAATGACGATGCAAGACGAAAAATGATTCCATATTGACCTTTAGATAATATCGACAGAGAACTATTCTACCCCTAATGATCTAATCCGCCCACAGATTTGGGGGTCGTTAATTCCCGCGGGCGGACATTGATACAACGATTAGCGAGCAAAAAGTTTGTCATCGCTACGTTCAAGCGTCAACGGGCTAAATAAATAACTTGGGAAACACAATAATCTACGCAGAAAATTAAAAAATATGGTTATGGTATGGAATTTTGTGTTACACTACGCGGCCGCGTTGTAAGTTGTGCGTAGCTAAAGTAAAAAAAAAAGTAAAAAACGTTTATTTCAGAGAAAAAAGGTAAAAAAGAATATCACTGCCAAAGTTTAACATTATAGGTTGGACACAAAACAATTTTCTCAGACAATGTACAAAACTTAGAAATACCTGTCAGTCTCCTGCCAGTCCTGTCAGTCTGCTTAGCCTGTATCGAGGAGACTTTGGAGCGAAAATACAATAGTTTATTGCTTCGGTCATAGTGTAGTGGTAAGCAGTAGGTCACCTGATTAGACACATATTATACGACTTTCAGAACTACATAATAAAATTAAAAGTACAAAATTAACTATAAAAAAAACCAATAAGAATAAACTACAAATAAATATAATATAAAAACTAAAATATTAAATTTTGTAAAACTAACTAACAAACGAAATTTAAAATATTTTCTGTTTCATCGTATGATAAACCTGCCAGCCATTTAGTTACTATGCGTTTTGCTTCAGTTACACTTTTGCTTTTAATGTCACAGTGAGCAACAATCTCATTATAAATATGAACTTGAATGAAAGCACCAGTACGCTGAGCAAACCGAGAGTTAACGGAGGGGGTTGTTCATTTGAAGACTCTGCGCTTCAACATGTTATCATAATCAGGGGAAGAAATAACTGATTTGTGTATTGATAGAGAAGTTTTAAGCACAAAAAGTTGACGCACCGTTAGTACACCAGCGTCTTTGTAGAGGGCTGTCGTTCGATATCTGTATGGCTTACGTAGCATTACTTTTAAAACAGAACGTTGTGCCCTTTCAGCTTGTATAATATAGGTTTTTGCAGCATTACCCCAGCACATTATGCAATAGCCAATCAGGGACTGACATAGCGCATAATAGACCAATTTAAGGGTGTCAGTACTAGCAACATACCTTAGATTTCGCATTATATGGATTACCTTCCTTATTCGGCCAGATAGTGAAATAATATGAGCCACAAACGACAGATTTTCATCAATGTGTACTCCAAGATACTTCAGAGACGCTGTTCGGGTTAGGGGTTCGCAATTACAGGTATTAGCAATGGAGCATGAAGCATCGTGTATTCTTTTACGGGCATCCCGATCTGGGGCTGAGGCCAAAGTTTTATGAAAACATAGGTACATTGTCTTCTTCGTATTAAGTGTAAGGAGGTTATGCTCTAACCATTGAGATATCCGGGCCATACCGTGTTCCGCGGATGTAAATACAGCTGGCCAGGATTTTCCATAGAAAATTAAGGCAGTGTCATCAGCGTAACATAATATGTCTGCATTTTCAAGATGTAAATCATGTATGTCGTTTATGTACAGAAGGAATAACGTTGGACCCAGGATGCTGCCCTGTGGCACACCATAATTGATATACTGAGAGCTACTAATAAGCTGACCAATCTTCACACACTGTCTCCGGCCCGTCAGATAGCTCCTGAACCAGTCCAAGGCAACTCCACGAATTCCCAACTTATCAAGTTTTTGGAGAAGTATTGGAACGGAGACCGTGTCGAAGGCCTTGGCCAGGTCCAGAAATAGACCAACACAACGTTTTCCTTCATCGAGATGCGAAGACACAGCAGTTGTTAATACCGTGACAGCATCTTCTGTGCTCTTTCCCTTGCGGAAACCAAATTGTTTGGACGATATCAATTTATGGGACTCTAAGCTGGACGGATTGTTGCTTAGTTGTCGCGCATTGTAATCTAAATGTCAATGCGAAAATTAATTATCGTTTAATGAGTAGGCGCCTTAGTTGGAGTGCGTAGATGGGTCAGATAGCGCAGGTTTGTAATGTGACAGAAAAGGGAGGTTTTATCCAGTGAAGATAGTTTGTGGATGATGATGACGAAATCACGCAATTGATACAGGGTTTAAAAACTGAACTTTTAGGGCGGCTTGCACCAGAATCACTAAACGTGTTTAACAGCTAAATAGATTTAAATCTGACGTATTTATATGACTTGACAACTCGCTAAATACTATTTAAAAGTTAAAAGCGTTTAGCGATTCTGGTGCAAGCCGCCCTTAGACTAAACTTTTAAGCCAATTGCAACATAAATATGCGTATAATACGATTCAGTTCATTCATAGAACGTGATCAATGAGGCAATGCATCGTAGGCAGTGGTTACCACTTAACATCAGGTGGGCCATCGGCTTGTTGTTGTAAAAAAATTATGTTATAAATTTGAAAATCATTGTGTATAACGAGGTGCAAACCAAAATGGAGAATCATCAATCAGTGGGGTAGTGTTACAAGGGTTGTGATGTGAACCTCATAACACCACCCCATTTAGATAACCAGTCAACGACATTGTGATAGATTCAATGTAATAATCAGTTTGGTAATCTGAGTAGTAAGGCAAGTATCTTGATAAAAAAGTATAGATATCCCTACACTATGCTTGAGTAAATAGACATAGACATTTATTTATTTACTACATAGCACACAAAAAAAAGTACAAAACAATGACACTACTTAGTGAAGAATAATATAGGTAGGTACATAGCTCTTCTTAAAATCTTCTTTATCTTCATATAATTAGGTGGGCCGTACGCTTGTCTGTAGAGTCTGCAAATTCTCGACAGACAATATACGGCCCACCTGATGGTAAGCGGTTACCTTAGCCACCTGCAACACCAGAGGTATTATAGAGTTTTTTTATATAATATAGAATCTGATGGTAAGTGACGATGAGGCCGACGATAGAGCAGGACAGTCTAGAAAACCTATTCACTCTTAGAATCTTTATAAGAATAATCAAATATTTATTAGAATCTTATTATTTATTCTTTAAGGTATTATAGAGATATTTTTATTTGATACACAATCACAACACAAGTACAACACAAGCAGAAAAACCAATAAGTACACAAAAAGTTACAACTTGGTAGGCATGAGAAGTTATATATATAAAGTATTTTTTTTAAATAAGATATTTTAAGCGTATGTAAGAAAGTCAAAGTCAAAATTTATTTATTCAATAAAATCACAAGGATCATTTTGAATCGTCTTATATAACTAGGTGATTCTAGGTGCCAGTTCCACGCGACCATATACTGTAAGGCAAACCCCGTGTCACTACTCTGCAGTGTTTATCTCTACGTACCTACATAATAAATAGCTAGAGATGAATAACAACCATCTTAGACCTCGCACAAAGCACACGTGACACTAACAAGCTTCCTGGAGCTTGTCACATGAAGCCTAAGTTATGTTAAGGAGTCTTAAAGAAATTAAAACGAATAACGCTCGCTGCAATTTAGTTTAATCATCATTCTGTCTAATGAAGGGGAGAGAAAATAGCTACAGCTTACTAACACACAGGTAGTTAAGTATCATATATTTTTTTTGTTAAGTTTTTTTTTATAAATTTATAAGCAAGCGTTTGACCACAATCTCACCTGATGTTAAGTGTTATTATTAGAAAAATGTGACTAAACACATCTACCAATAACTAAATTTCATAGATAGAATAACTACATAGCCTCTACGAAAGAATTATCTACGCCGTAGCACCTTTCCTTCTAAATAATAATATGCAAATGATTCCGGTTTCTGGAACGGTGCAATCTAGCAAGAAAACTTTAATAGGTACCTTTACAGCCTATATTTCTACGAAACTGGATTCTTAGAAATCCAGCCACAGAGTAAAAAACAAGTAGTATGAACCAAAACTACAATTAACAGATAGGTATCGTTTACAACGTTTCTGCGAAGAGTCATTCGTTTACGCGTTTATTCCGAAGATTAGAACCGATTGGCTTTGGTGAAAGTTTTACGTATGGTTAAGTAAGCCATAGATAAGGTACGTAGGTAGGTACAGTCACAATTTACGAGTTCTATGATTTGGGAGCTTTTTTTTCGTAACTTTTCCAAGAGATCGATCCCCACTGAAAACAAACATTTGTGTGTAGCAAACATAGATGTTTGTTCTATGTCTGGGTGTTACTATGTATTAAAAGTATGTATTTACAAAAAAAAAGAATATAAGTATTCTATCAGCATCTAGTTCCCATATTACAAGCATATAGTTTGGGACTAGAGGGCGTCGTGTGAATGTCCATGAATATTTATTTATTTTAGTTTACTTAGATCTTTATACTAATTTCAATGATAGAACTACTCATAAAATTTTACGACTGCTTTACTTGAATACTTGAATTTAAAAAACTCAATTCACTTATTTTGCTGATTGTAACATGTCATAAGTTCTGGAAGTTTTTTTTGCCACGTGTTTAGAAATCACGTGAAAACTCAACAATTACGAACGCGAACCGAAAGTTATGGTAAGTTTAGGACAACTTAGAACCTTTTTGATTTCACAATTATTTTCGCGCTTGTTTTGTTTCACAATGCGTGGAGAACCACTGTTTGGGCGAGTTTACCAATTTGCTTTGAAGAAGTTTACGATTGAGACGTCACCGTAGCTAAGTAGGTCTTGTATGTTTTCATCGAGAAAATTTTAATTACTTATCATTTGTTACTGAAAAGGTATATGTGGTTTGGTGCGGATTCAGGGACGGCTAGGGGACTCAAGTCCCCCCAAAAGCTGTGTCTACCGAAGGAAGGGCAAAAAAGCTGCCCCCCCCCTTCTGAAATCCTGGAACCACCAATGCTCATGAACGTCGTGCCTCTGACTACTCTTGAGAGGATTTTCAGGAGTTCTGAAATATTTTGTTATTGGAACATGCTAGGATATTGTTGTAAACGCCTTCAAAAATAAGATCGACAACTGGCTACGAAAATGTAAACAGAAGAAATTTTTTATTTTATTTTATTTAAATAGGACTCCCAACACGGGTTTACACTTTAGTATCAAATATCAAATAAACTAGTCGAGGGTCATAATAATAGTGCTCCCATACTTATAGAGCGTCACAGCATGCGATGACAAACAAACAACAACTTAACATTGATTGAATGACAAAGAAATCACATCACAGTGCTAATAATAGTTAAAAATTAATACACAAGCAATAGATAAAAATCAGTAAAAAAATGAAAAAAGGACAATAACTTCTCGTGTATAAACAATACGTGCTCAGTGGACGTGCTCAGTGAGACAATGCATTGTTATAGCCAGAGACAACCGCTACACATTACGTAGGCCATCAGCTTGTTCCTTAATTTAGCTGAATAAAAAAATATATTGTATAGTAGGTAAGTATACATTTAGGGTTGCACCAGAATCACTAAACGTGTTTAACAGCTAAATTGATTTAAATCTGACGTATTCATATGACTTGACAACTCGCTAAATACTATTTAAGAGTTAAACGCGTTTAGCGATTCTGGTGCAAAACGCCCTAAATCTGACGTATTTGTATGACTTGACAACTCGCTAAATACTATTTAAAGAGTTAAACGCGTTTAGCGATTCTGGTGCAAGCCGCACTAAGGGCGGCTTGCACCAGAATCACTAAACGTATTTAACAGCTAAATCGATTTAAATCTGACGTATTTGTATGATTTGACAACTCGCTAAATACTATTTAAGAGTTAAACGCGTTTAGCGATTCTGGTGCAAGCCGCCCTTAATGTGGTTATATTTAGATTTAATTATTGGATACCTAGGTATGTCCTTTCAATAAATAAATAAAGCCTGGAGGTGGTCGTAATGACTTTTTGTTTGTTCAGAAGCAAACAACAAACCAAATCAGTGATTGTGATGGAATTAGGTACGGTATAAAAAAACTTTGCAGGATTCAGTGTAGGTTGTATGAATAGAATTATCTTTTTATAGCAATAGGTACGTATATTCATCATGTCATGGCCGAACAACATTTGTTCTACGACTTTAAATATTTCGAAGTTTTTCATTTACGAAAAGCGTCTTAGTTTCCTTGAAAATGTGTACTAAGTAACGGGCTAGATTATCTTTTAACGTACGTTTTTTGGCAAAATTGTCTGCCGTAATGACGGACAGAGGCCATATATAAAAGAAGAGTGTGGCAATAGGTTCACAAAAAAACATGGTTTAAAAAAATATATTTATTACACTAATTTCTTACAGCTACGATGCTATGACATCTCGGAGACAGAACTGGATCAAATAGTTTTACCAAATACACATTTTCAAATCCATTCTCATACAAATACATAATTCTATCTAACAGTAATAAAGTTTCTATCACTTGAGCTAAACATGACTTTACCAGATAAAATAATACTAATTTTTTCCAATATCTATCTTCATTTTCTACGAATTCTTTCAGATAGTTTGTAGGTAGAGTATCGTAAACGCCAAGATTCAAAATACTGTCCGCCATTTTAAAGTATTGTTCAAAGTTTTCAGCTTTCGAGGATATTCGTTTTAATTTTCCTGTTGTGAGGTTAGATCCTGGTTTGTAGGTTTTGATTATAACCTGAAAGAAAACAGGTAACTCTCAAGTTTCGGCGCTCTAAAGAAACGTATAAAAAAACCGTCACTGAAAAAAGTCAACGAATAATTTTAAATGAATGAATTTATATCCTATCCTACTAATATTTATTAATGTGAAAGTTCAGGTGTTTGTGTTTCAATCACGCTGCAACTATTGGTCCGATTTGGATGCAACTTGGAATATATATAGTTCGTAACCTGAAATAACAGATAGGTTACTTTTTATCCCGAAAAATCAGCAAGATCAAACGGAACGCGGACGAAGTCGCGGGCGAAAGCAAGTTTATAATATAAATAAATAAATATTCATGGACTTTACACACAACGCCCTCTAGTCCCAAACTAAGCAAAGCTTGTGATATAGGAACCAGATGGCTGATAGAATACTTATATAGGTACTTTTTATTTGTAAATACATACTTATAATACATAGTAACACCCAGACATAGAACAAACATCTATGTTTTCCACGCACAAATGTTCGTTCTTGGTGGGGATCGAACCCACGACCCACAGCACGGAAGGCAGAGCTATTACCGACTGAGCTGTGACGCCTGTCAAATATAAATAAATAGTAAATGGTACCTCGAGCAGGGCTCTGTAGATGAGGCTCCGCGGCGGCAAGTCGCGTTGGAGCACCATTCTATCTATGGAGTGGTTGGCCAGCATACGTGCATTCCTACCCACCTCGCACCCTGGAACCAAACAAGCGTCTGATTTGAAGGATATGGATACCATCTCAGAATTATCACTAATATTATAAATGTGAAAGTTTTGATTTATGGAATTTTACACATCACAATCCTACTATCCTACTAATATTATAAATGCGAAAGTTTAGATGTTTGGATGTTTGTGTTTTAATCACGTCTAAACTACTGAACCAACTTGGATGAATCTTGGCATATATATAGTTCGTAACCTGGATATACATACATAGGCTACTTTTTATGTCGAATAATTAACAGGATAAAATGAACGAAAAGGATTAGCAGCGCCAATTGGCAAGAGGATTTCATTGTCATGTAATGTCACGTCAGTTTGACAGGGCGTAGTACTACCTCTTTGGTCTAACAACTAGCGCTTGACATTCCAGTAGGTACGAGTTCGGTGTAATGTCAAGTTTCTCAAAGTATCCGCTCGGTACACGCACAGATAATATAATGTACACGGAAACTGTAGACGCGTACGAAGTCGCAGGTAACTACTAGTAATAAAATAAAATAGACCTTTTGTTGGTGAAGTCACTGGTTCCCGAGACACATTTCACACTAGTTCGGGATCCTATGGATTCATATATTAAGCTAGCGATAAAATAAGAAACCTTTTGATATACATTATCAAATATTTGATTTACCAGCTAAGCACTGCGACATAGGAAACCCCCCACTCCCTCCAGGGTCTTCATTGAGAAGGTGGTAGCAGCATGGTACGTTGAACACAGCGCTGGTAGACGCATGTCTTTCGAACAGTCGCAGTGAGACCGGGCCAAGGTCCCCACACGTGTGCAAACCTGCAAAACAATTCATTTACAAAAATTTAAAAACCTTCGATCATAACAATTTCTTTGGTCTATTTCGTCACTGCTGGTCATCATCAGACCTTGGAGTATGAACTCCAGTTCATCAAATCTAAATCTGTTCAAGCTTCGAAAACCAGTTTTGAGGAAAACCTCAAAATTTTTCAGAGTTGATGAATACCCCTCATAAATTGGAAACGGCTAAATTTTCACCAAACATAGCTAAGAAAAAATTTTCTTACAAAGTAACCGCATTCGTATCGGAGCTCTACTTTTAGAGTCACAGACAAGTAGACAGACACACAACGGCGTCAAACTTATAACAACCCTTCTATTTTCGTACCATAGGTATCTCATCTTTGGAACTCAAGATCTACGAGGACCTTAGAGAAAAGGTAAAAAACAAACAATTAAAAGTTCAACATTAGATTCGATCATGCGGTAACGGCTGGACCGATTTGAATTGAATTTCTAACAGATATAGTTCGTGAGCTTTGTATCAACAATCTCCCAGTAAGTGTTGTGATACAGACCTGTCAATAAAAGCCTCGTGTCCTTATGATCTGGAAACTGCGTCCGCACCGTGTCGGCCAAATCAGTATCATGATTTATAAAGGCAGCTGCGAACCTAGACAAGGTTGTACTCAATTAGATTATGTATAATTTAAGGATGCTATAACAATTTCGATGCGCTCGAATTTAGGAATCTGAGCCACCACACACACACTACGACAATGTGCCCACGCACACATTAAAGCCGCTTTACGCACGATTTTATGCATGAAACTAATCTTGGTCTTGCGATGGTAAAAACGTTTATATGTGAAAATGTTGTATAGAACCACCCAGTTTTTTTCTTATCTCTAAATATGAATCTATTATCTTTCATTTTTAACAAGTAAATAAGTAGATAGACGCACCTAAAAACATTTATATTTGTAATTGTCCCCTTAAGAGCCATTTGTGCATAAAATTCATACCAAACGTTGAACAAAACTATGCGGTTACAAAAACTTGGGCGGAAATAATTGTACAATCATAATTAAAAAGAAGCAATGATTTTGAAAGGAACGCACTTTAACTATAGGTACATGTTCCGGTGAGCGAAGCAAGCCGCGAAAGTTACGAGTATGTTTGCAATGTGTTACATTATAAAACCAACCGGTGTATGGTGCTGTCGGCTGGCAGTATCCGTGACTCAGTGCTGCCATCTGTGCGTTTTGCTATCACGTGCCATTGTTTCTACAAAAAAAAAATTAAATCGTAAATGTACTTATAACATTTTTTTTGAAACGTGGTCAAGTTTTTGTCAAAAATCAGTTTTTTTCTAACCAAAATTTTTTCACGTGTTTTGTAATGTTTAATTTCTTTTTGTATTTTATCTTTATTATTGCGGGTTTTAGTCTGTGGTGAGATGGGGTATATTGTACCCCAGAAACAAAATTCCCTGTAATTACCCTCAATCGTTACTGATAAACTCTTACCTTGATCATGTTAACCCGTTTCTCGGCTGCCTGGACCGCTTGCGTATTACAGTCTATAGTGAGACTGGGTATATTGTACCCCAGACATAAAGCCACTTGCAAATGGCCGCGACCACCTCCAGCTTCAACTGAGCACGTGGCCGCAGTCACGTCGAACAGAGAGGCTACCAGTTGAGACATTGTTTGGACCTGTAAAAACAAATACTATACAATGACAAACATTACAACTCAGTTGGTAATAGATAGATAAAAACATTATTGCAAACACAAAAGAAAACTATATAGAAAAAACATTAAAAGTAGAGAGTACAGTGCTAAAATTTTTATTATATTTTATTGTGTAAGTATTTTTTGTTTTTTTCTGCTTGTTTTGTGCTGTACCTACCTATGATTCTGAACTAAATAAATAATTTATCTATCTAAAAGGGATCTCTTTCAGATAATCAATCTTATCAGTACCTTAGTCTAGTGTCACTTACTTCATAGCTTTTCTTCTGCGTCATAAACTCTGTAACCAGGAGTTCATGTCTAATACTCCCTCCCCATGACGTCATCCTGTCCTCGAGCTGGTCACTCGACAGACAGTACATGTTATTGACTGTTGCATAATGTGAACGGGCAGTTTTTACCCATTTTGATAACTCTGATTTTCCTGAAGCATAAAAGTGAATAAACATTTAATTATGAGTCGGTATCTTTAGAGATAGGTGTTTAAGGCACCGTTCAAATCGTAACAGCAATACAATAGTTACTGCTTGGCTAGTAGCCAAGTAGCTAGTAACTAGTAACAGCAGTGTAGTAGTAGTAGTAGCCTATTTCAGTAGCCAATGGCTACTGAAATAGGTATGGTGGCGGTTTGTGATAGAGTAGGAGTGAGTGTAGTGTCTGGGTAATATTTACCCAGACAAACTCTTTCACGTACAGCCCTACACTATGTAGTGCTATATTGTATCTATGTCCGTACTCCGTACCTACGCTGTGCAACAGCTTGAGTGTCTACAGGCACTGAGAAGGTTTAACAGTGTTTTTACAAGTTTTCTTACATATAACTTTTGATTAATGAACATTGCTTTTATTTATTCACAAAGAAAATTATGACTAATACAGTATTTACAATATTTATATGTACAAAATACACATGAAGCAGTTGAGCCATCTACACACCGTTGCAAACGATTTATATTAATGAATAAATACAAATACAGACAGACAATTTCAGAGATATTGAATAGGTACCTAGTTTTCGAGTATTCTGCACACGATTTTGATTCAAGTACCTACATAAAAGAAGCGATGATTCAAGTACTGATTTTCTAACCTTCATGGTAGTTAGAATGGCACTGCCAAAATTCCTCGACAGCATCATTCAGCTCCTGACCTTCCAAGTAACATCTCAGTGGCTCCGGTAATAGGTTCCAGTGTTCTTTGGTGATGAACTCCACCATATGGCAGTTGGCAAGTGGCAGCAGTGGTGTTAGATACTTTGTGATAGAGTTTATGTGGTTCTTGAGATGTGCTATGGTAGCCATTTTTAGGTTAGAGTCTGTGAAATGAAAATGAATGACTCACAACAATTATTTGCAAATCTATGCTCATCAGAACGCAACGAGCTATACGAGAACATATATTTAATACAATTTATAGTAGTCCTAAGTACAGAAGTCCTTAAGGATACATAAGACTTCACGAATAACTTACACTTCTGTTCAGAATGAGACATCGGCATCATATGGGTTAGCGGAAGATATCTTCAGAAGTGCACAAGTTTTCTTATACTGTGCTCGTATTGATTCCGCCAGGCCCAGTATATCAACGTCTTTCAAGTTTTCTCTGGGGAATTTGTCAATGAGATCCTTGACCTTTGTCAGCTGGGCGAGGATTTTGTCGGAGTACTTGGTTTCTGCTTTCTCATTTAGGTCGAGGTGGTGTGTGACTGTGCATAAGTAATAGCCTAGAAAATATTGATGTAAATGTTTTCGTTACTGAGTTAGAAAAAGGTGGTTTTAGACCAATTTCAAAAAAGAAGCAGGTTCTCAATTCCGTTGTATTTTTTTTATACTTCGGTTGCAGTATCATGCAGGTAATGATGCTCGCATTGCTGTGTTATGGTTTAAAAGGCACGGGTGCCTGTGATTACAGGGCGAACAACTCTAAGTCTTAGATTTGTATTCTATAATAAGTTGTTGAAAGAAAGTTGTGGAGTAAATCTAGTTACCAAGTTCTCTGCCTAGTTCAGCTCCACGGTGGTACCCTAAATGGTAGCCTTCTGGGTTCCCCGCCTCTACTCCTGCTTGATATCCCTCGGTATAGCTCTGCTTGTGTTCAGTTTCTTCACGCAGGACTATGCTGTCTAGCACATCGTTGAAGTCCTCGGATGAAGCCATTGGGTTCATATGCGATGTTTTTAAAGATAGTTTAGTTCGAAAAACTTTCAAACCATGTCTTGTTGTTGTTTTATTTATTTATATTCTATTTCCTCCAAAAAGGCTTTTTATATTCAGTTTTTGTTTAGTTTGGTTTGGATTGGAGGTTATGTTATGTTCGCCAGTGCTGTGCTGCCAACTCATTAAAATCCAAGTCGCTAGATTAGGTTAGACCTCAAAAGTTACTTACTCAGGGCGGCTTGCACCAGAATCGCTAAACACGTTTAACTCTTAAATAGTATTTAGCGAGTTGTCAAGTCATACAAATACGTCAGATTTAAATCGATTTAGCTGTTATATACGCTTAGTGATTCTGGTGCAAGACGCCCTAACACATTCTATATGGAACAAGTAGTCGCAAGAAGAACAAGAGCGAATGAATTCGATCGCCAAGGCTTGTAAATAAAATATTTATGACTTTGTGTATCTTTTATCTGAGAGCCAGTTTTACAAAACAGGTTAAGACGCTACGCTAAATAATTTTTGCCAAAAAAATTTTGTCACTACGGCAAGTATTGGCAAGTAATGTAATGATGAGTAATGCCAAAGTCGCTATTTCTAGCGACAAAGTTACTAAATTGGCAGCACTGATGTTAGCTGACTGTGTTACCGTTTCCTACCTCTTTGGTGTTACCAGCCGTCAATGTCAGTTGTCTGTCACTGTCTATTTGTCCTTGACAGTCAGCTGTTCCAGACTTTCGGATTGCAGGATAACGAACGAAACGCAAAATTGATTTGATTTGGTTTTCACAGGTACCTCTAAAAATTAAATTATAGTACATACTACTATCTATTATGATTTAATTTTTATTTGATAGGTAGGTATGTATGTAGCACCTCAAGTGTATGTTACCTGTGTGTAGTTATTAATTGCTCCCATTAAAATTCAGTGCAAAACAAACCCTATTATTAATTTTCACAAGTAACGAAACGCAATCGTACAACTGGAAAATGTCCGAGTCAGTCAGCTGATTTTGACAAGACAACTAAAGAAACCAAGCCCTATTCCACTTTCATTCCATTGTATTCCAATATTTCCAATCAAAGATTAGATAACCGAAATTCAATATGAATCCAATCCAATCCAATAGCCATCCTTGAGCTAGCCAGTGAAAATCCGTGGTGGTGGCGGGTCTGCCCGAAAAAAAATCTATAAAATTCCACAACTGAAATAATGAGTTATTTTTAAAACTGCAATCCACAAAAACAATTCAAAATGGTTCGCCTAATTACAAAAGAAGAAGTGAAGAAACACAACACCAATCGGAGCATATGGATCATTATCCACAACCAAGTTTATGATGTCACCAAGTTCTTGGATGAGGTAGGTACCTACACAAATATTTTAGGTTAGGTTTTGTGTAAACAATCCTCCACTTTAGTTTCGCATAAACTGAGGAATGATTCTTGTTATAACTGTCTCATTAGAACAGCTGTTATAGGTACTCACTATACTCAAGTAGATATTATGTATATGTATAACCACCACAAAATTAAGAAAAAACAAAAACAAAAAAGAACCTAAAACTAAATAGGTACCTAACCTACTAAGTAAATCTCGTTTTAGGTGCTAAGTGGACTCGTACACATACCTACTTGCTTTTATTTATTAGTTTATAGGTGAGCAGCTTTCGCTGATATGTCTACATCACACAGTGTTGAAATATTTTTATGTTATTTCGAAGTAATTGTCATTTCGTTTAGTCACATTTTTAAGCACTATTTTACTTATTAGTCTGTTGAACTGGTTTTTGAAGGTATGTATAGAATCAGTGGTTTACTCACGGTTTCCAGCACAAAAAAATCTTTAGTAGGTACCTGTACCTACCTAATAAGCAGTAAATATGTTTCATTATTGGATAAGTAACTCAAAGTGCTAATTACCTACCGGTACTTAACTATAAATAATAAATAATAAATAATAATAATAAATATTCATGGACTGTACACACAACGCCCTCTAGTCCCAAACTAAGCAAAGCTTGTGATATGGGAACTAGATGGCTGATAGAATACTTATATACTTTTTTTTTGTAAATACATAAAAATACGGTAATACATAGTAACACCCATAGTAACTTTAAGATGTTTAATTTTTTTTATAAGAAAGATGACATAGACAAGACAGTGCTGACTACTGAGATGACAGCTAATAGAAGAGGCTTTTTTTTATATTTCCAGCATCCAGGTGGAGCAGATTCCCTCATGGACTATGCAGGACAGGATGGAACACAAGCGTTTGAGGATGTGGGTCACAGTGATGATGCTAGGTAGTATTCATTTACATAACTATATTACTTTATTATTATATTGAGTCATAGATCATTGTTTGGTGAGGTCAGCTTTCACCTGACCGCATTTTGATTTAGCAAAATATTCATAATTTTACCCCTTTTAAGTGTTACTTTTGTAAATACCTGCCCGGAATCCATTTAATAAATCTGATCAATTTGTTTTTACACAGAGAGATGATGAAACAATATAGAATTGGGAAACTACCGCCAGCAGAACACACAAAAACCATTAATTCATGGTAAGTTATTTTTTTGTAATTTACATAAATTAATTGGATGCGAAAATGTTATGATTTTTCATGCATATCTGATTGTTCGTTTCCGTAAGATGTTATAAACATTCTAAGAGCGTTTATTTTATTAATCTATAACAAAGCAAGTCTTATTACCTTTTTCTTTTATTACAATTATGTAGGATTTGGTTCCAGGACAGGGTTGTTACTTGTTAGGTCTAAGTGCTCACCGCTAGCATCAGGAATCTATCATTTTACAGAATTTTAATTTTTTTATTTCTTTTTATAACCTTATCTTATCAGCACTAATAATATAGACTAGATACGTGTGTGCCATTTCTGTATGATTCCTAAGATTTTGAGCAATAAGGCTTTTTTTTTCAGCTGTAAACCTAGGAAGAAATCCAGGTTATATTTTTGATTTTTTTAAGCATTTAGTAGGTACTTAGTACAAAAGTACAAAAAAATGTTGTTACTTCTTACTGTATGCGACTCCTTAGTCTAACTTTGTAACTTGTAAGTCTAATATTGAATGTAAGTACCTATGTACATGTACTAATACATGGTAATACTTATTACCTATTAGAAAATAAATTGATATAGTAATGAATTAAGAACTAAGGTATTATGGTTGATTATACCTAGTATGTAGTAATCTTTCTAAATTTTGAACTTTTAAGGTTAGTTAGACTAGATAAGGGATTTTTATTTTATTTAACTAAAAATGTTTGAAATTATAAATCATGAATCATTTAAATTGAATTAACCTCAAGCTTTTGATTTGTGTATAAATTAAAATAAGTAAGTTAACTGGCCATAGATAGATTAGACCTACTAAATTTCAATTTTATCAACGTCATGTATGTACAGTATGCACAACGGATCTTTGTCCCTCTGAAGTTAGGTGCAACAAAAGATTGCTCATGTACAGTTGTGCGGAAAAATTCGTTAAATTCCAATTCAACCCAAAATGGGTTCTGCGCAGATGCTTCAGAGTCAAAGTTCCGTTATCACTAATAAACTTATCTGTATATTTTAATAATGTCAGTCTAATTTTTAGCGGGAACGTGTCTCAGATAGGAATCAAAGATTGTTTAGTCTGCCATCAAACCTCCAGGTTAATATATTTTCGTTTGTTTTTTTTTAATTTAATATTTTATAATTGCAGTAGACACCTCTTAGCCATCATCTTGAATTATTAGCATACTTCGTCCTTTTCTTTTGTTTGATGAAAGAAAGGATAGAAATAGTAGCGTACTCTTCCGTAGACACATCGCTAGCTATGCTAATAGAGGTAAGGATTCCTGCACGCTTAGCATGATCGCCAAAAACGACGTTTCTTTCTATAAAGATAAGACAAATCATACTTCGTCCCTTTCTTTTGTTTGGCGAAAACCGAGACAGGACTAGCTTTAGTCCATTTTACTCGTATTTGCAGTTGTGAATTAAGTTCCCTTAATTTTATTTTCTCATTCATGTTATAAATCATACTTTGCCTTATTTAGCTGTCCTGGTTTACCAAAGAGTCCGAGTAATAAGGAAAGAAGTTGGCGCACTTTCGATGGATCCCGTGATCGGTTAGTTAGGTATCTCGTTTTATCCTAATTACTAGAAGTTAGGTAACTCTTTTTATCCTAATTACTAGAATTTTGTCCTTATGTAATGCTGGGCCAGTTGACTTGCTCATTTTTAGAAAAATGTTTGGCATAAATAATATTTCTGTATTTAGCAATATTCTATAGATTTATTGGTCTTCACATTGGACTCCTAAAACTCCTTTACCTAATATGGCTACTAAATCTGTTGTAATCTCTATTCGTTGTCATGCAAGTGACAATGATCGACTATTCTTTAAAGCCGCTCTAATATGACAGAGTATGATATAATAATAATATAATATAATTTATATGCTGCCTATATTTACGTATAATTGTTTGAACAGACCTAAACCTCCGAAGTCTGAATTCAAAACTCCTACAACGCCCAGGGCAGAACGGCGAGTTCAGACTATTGTAGTCCCGAGAGAAAGGTTCCTATCATTTTTACTTATTTAGGCCTCCTGTGCACTAGGCACGGTAAACAACTGACGGCGTATAGTGGGCCAAGCAGTGGGAGCTGCCTAGTGCGCGGGGAGCTTTATTCTAAGGTTCGGACATGCCAGTGACTACCCCCGTATACATCCATGGGGATAAAAATCAGACTACTTCTGTACTATTACTATTTCACTACAGTACAAAGGTCTCATCCACGTTTTTACACTTCTCTATATTTGTTATTTAATTTTATTTATCCATTATTATTTTATTTTAATTTTTGTATTTTTTTTTCAAAGACGACCCCGTGGGCCTCCCTGTGGAAGGTATAACTTTTGTAACTTTTTTTCTAATATACATAGTAGAATATGAAATGTATACTAAGTATAAACATTATGTATATAATAGCTATCTATACTTATCTACCTTCTAGAATTCACCATTATGTGTTATGTACAATTATATAATGCGTCGAGTATTATTTTGTAGTAAGTATTTTAAAAGTTGCTTTGTCTGTACCGGCAACTCACTCATGTATTTAGATTAACAAGTATTTTATACCTAGTTTTAATAGGTAAAATATTAGTAATAGACTAGATAGATAAAAAGGATGTAAATGAACTAATCTAAAAACCTCAAATTCCACCACTTTAGTAAGTACAAGGTGTAAATGCAAGGTGAAATGTAAAATCACGAGGATAATTTGTATAAATTTGAGAAAAAAACAGTAGCGGGGCATACAGTCTTATACTAAATCATAGTTTTAATAAAAAAATGTATGTAAATGTAATGTATGTATGTGTAAAAAATGTAAATGTAATGTAATGTATGTAAATGTGCTGTGGGTCGTGCGTTCGATCCCCACCAAGAACAAACATTTGTGCGTGGAAAACATAGATGTTTGTTCTATTGCTGGGTGTTACTATGTATTATAAGTATGTATTTATAAAAAAAAGGATATAAGTATGCTATCAGCATCTAGTTCCCATATCACAAGCTATGCTTAGTTTGGGACTAGAGGGTGTTGTGTGTAAAGTCCAAGAATATTTATATTTATTTCAGTTAGACCATTACATTTAAATCAATTTGTATTTCCAACCATCTCTAATGCATTGTAAACTAATTATTTTTAAAAAAATATTCATATGGCTTGTAATATGTGAACTAGATTGCTAATACAATAATTATGTACTTTTTTTCACACTCATAATACATAGATATAGAACGAAGATCTATTTAGCCACACACAAATGTTTGTTCTCAGTGGGGATCGAACCCACGACCCACAGCACGGAAGGCAGAGCTATTACCGACTGAGCTGTGACGCCTGTTGTGTGATGTTCAACAACTGTTTATTAGTTTTCAAAAACATTTGTTTTCTATTTTTTTACAGTTCCAAACTGAAATGGGCGATATTCGCGTTGGGAGCTGCAATCATCATAGGTGTAGTAATGAAGAAATACATGACTTAGTCCACATATAGTCTTATACAAAAATCACTTCCGATTCAATCTAATCATCAGCCTGTAGAATATTGCTGAAACATGTTACAGGTAGGTATTTGATCTAGGCGACGAATATTTACAAAAAAAACATAGGTAGGTACAGTACGCACAACGGATCTTTATCCCTCTGAAGTTAGGTGCAACAAACGATTGCGCATGTACAGATGCGGAAAAATTAGCTTACTTCCAATTCGTACAAACATGAGTTCTGCGCAGATACTTCAAAGGGACAAAGATCCGTTGTTGGTACTATACTTTGATATCACGCCCACGTCATAGGTAGAGTCTTATAGTTTCCCAGTGCTGGCTAAATGTAAGCTAAAATCTCACAATACTTATTTATATGTCTATTTTAAAATCTGTGTAACATTCCTACGCTTTTTAAATATTTTCATACGATGAATATAAATAATCAAAAGCTCTCATAACTATTTACATTTACAATCACAATTTCAAGTGTTATTGCCATTCTTAGTTATTTTGATGTAAGCCGGGCTTGTGATAGAAATCATTGAATGCTAATTTTTTATTAAAATACTGTGTAAAATTGAGACCAATATTTTGAGATTATCTACCAATTGTGAACTGATAACCTTTTCTATTATCTATTTATCCAAAGATTTATCTGATTTTTACACAGAATTTCTATTGCCAAAGTATTTCTAGATTTTGAACTAAATGGTCTTCAGTGCTCAAATTATTTATTCAATAGTTTTAACTGTGATTTAATTTTCTAGATTATCGGCAAATGAAAAATACTATAATTATGTGACAATAAACTACAGGATGTTTATGAAAATAATTGTTTAATTCATTGTAAATATTGTAGTTTGTTAGGTACAAATTCTGGCTTTTTGTAGTTACAAAACGTTACATAGTAACCAGTTTAATTTGTAAGTACTTACTAATTTTTAGAAAAGACAAATCCTAAATTTATTTTTCGGTATGGATTTTTTAATGAAATATTGAAAACAATATTATGAAAAGGCTTCCGAATAGAACACATTTTGTCTAGTTATTTTTGTGTTATAAAATATGTACCTATCAAAAATGTACCTAAGGATACTAAGACCGCTCTCTGCAGGGTCAAACCAATCAATAACAAAGTTATCCACATGGAAAACAATCAAAAGATTCGATCAATTAGTAAAATGAGTGTCGCCGTCGCCGTCTCGTCTCATGGTCACGGCCTGCGGATGTAGGAAGCCAGTGCTGTTCTGAACTCTGTCCCACCCACTCATGTGTTACGTCTCTTAAAAACTATGCGAACAAAATCATTTTAATCTACTTCATCTACCCTCAAAACTACAAAATCTAATTTAAAAATAAACGGTTTGATTATATATGTCCACAAACGGTAATTAAAAAAAATACTCTAATCATACGTAAATAAAATAAATTAAATAAAAAAACAAAAGAGTTTTTTGTGCGCGAAAGTTTTTTTGACTAACACATTTTGTAAATAATAACATTCATTTAAAACAGCTCGTCGATTAGATCATTTAATTTTGACAGGTTTTGAGGTCTGATGATATAACGATCAACAATTTTTGTAGAGTCATCACGTAGGTAATTTATTTACCTACACCTAAAGATGTTCGCTCAACATTAACAAAAAGTTTGTGCTAAAAACGATGCGTTATGAAGGTTAACAGAATATTGTTGTTATTTAACTAAATTGAGCAACGCGGGAATTCAGAGGACGGACTTTAAATAGACTAGACATCAATTCAACGTACGTTTAATTATAGCACAGTAAATAGATTGAATGAACGAGTGAACGAAACGCAATCGTATATTAAAAACACTTGTTCAATTAAAAGACTAGATAAATAAACAGAACACTTCTTTGGTTAAGCGACATTTGCTAGTTAATAACAAAGGTAAAGATTTTCAGTTGTAGTGAAGTTGTGCTTTTGTGTGGAAAATGTCAGTGAAGTGGTGAGATGCTCTGCCGAATATTTACGTTCTTGTGCACTGTGTGACCTGCTTTGCAAGTTATTTTGACGCTTGGACTGATTTGCCAGGTCATAAATGAAAAGGTATGTGTTCTTTTAATTTTGCTCATAAAAATTATAACCACCGAATTCATAGAGAGGTTAAACAGTTAGCGCCTCTTTATCGTTTATAAATTCGAGGGCTTGTGGTTGACTTGTCTTGAGCTGGTCAGCATTTCGGCATGCTAGGGGTTAAATGGGTTACGATGCATGAGTTTGAATAGCTTTTTAAACAATCACAAAATATTGTGCGAATTTAAATATTACTTATCAACGGATATTTTGGTAATAAAAATATCCAAAATCTTGGATAAAATTATTAGGATAGGTACATAAAAGTATAATAGTATTTCCCAAGCTGTCTTTGTTTTAAGTTTCTTCGAGCAGTTACGTGAGTTAGAAGGTTAAAACCAAACAAACAATAATCTTTCCATTGTATAATCATTAATGATTTCGAAAAAAAAACATTGCTGATACCTACCTACCATTGTCACTCCAAAATATGAATTGAATGAAACCATTAGTAAGTAACTATACTTACTTAATCAAAATGCATGACACATCCATATCATTAGACTACCAACCCAGATACCGGTACGGAGTACTTGCCTGTCCATTTGCCATACGATTGCGTGCGTTTATTACATGGAAAATTGTCATTTTATTCATATTTCTGTCATTCTAGATTCTTTATTGTCTTTCAGGCGTGTCCAAAGAGTAGGTACTCAAGTCAATAGTAGTGGGCGGCTTGCACCAGAATCGCTAAACACGTTTAACTATTAAATAGTATTTAGCGAGTTGTCAAGTCATATAAATACGTCAGAATTAAATCTATTTAGCTGTTAAACACGTTTCACGATTCTGGTGCAAGCCGCCCTAAAAATAAATAGGTACACGGTTTTTAAACAAACGTACCTAGTCCAAGTATCACTTTTCTAGTGATATGATTTGTCACAAAAACAAATGTGTTTGGTCTTCGCAGCATTTCGTGCACTGTGGTTCCAGCTTTTGCTTCAAACATATAAAAAACAATTTGCACCAAAAGCATTTTTAGGCGTTTCTACAATTCGTTGCTGTTTCAGAAGAGAGTCGCCGATGCCGCTTATCAGAAGCTGCGGATGCCTGTCTCTAAAGACAGGATGTCTCATGCTTTGTGCTTTATCCACCGTAAGTATAATTAAGGTTAAAGTAACGTGTTTGAATTACATTGCGCGGCAAACTTTTGTTTACTTATTTGATTTACATTAGCCCTCCGAAAGACGAAAGCCTGACTTCGGAGCGGTCGATAGCGAGCACTTATTGTGATGAGAATTTTTAGTCTACCCTGATAGTTCAATATAAAATCAATAAATCTAGGCTACAATAAGTAATTTATATTCCGCAGTGCCCTAATAAAGTGTTTTTGTTATTTTGCACACAAATCACCGAAGCGCAAAACTACTATGGGACGAACGAAACGTAAATAAATCAGTTTTGATCACGCGATCTTTTTATTACTTCTGGGTCATCAATCATCATCAGCAGCAGCCTTCAAGAAGTCCAGTTAACTTGACCTACTTACCTTCTACTTACCCTAGGTGTGAAAAAGTGTTTTTCATACATTATTTTAGGTAGAGTAGCTCCCTAACATACAAATAGGTACCTACCATTTAATTTGATGTATGCTGAGCTGGGATTATGTTGAATTGGTTTGTGTATCCTACTTGTAGTAAATCTTTGAGAGACACCTTGAAGTTCACGTAAAAGTAAGGGCTTATTCTAGAAATCTCCTGCGTGTTGCCCCTGCGAATGGTATTTCTGAACTTTTTGTCCAGAAATCCCTTTAGCGAGCCTTGCGACTGCCGGCAGGGGATCTTTGGACAAAGTTATATCACCAGGGGTATTCCAATCTCAGTTGAACTGCAAAGTTTTAAATCATGGTCATTTCATACTAACGCATAGTTATTCTGTGACTAAATAGTGACATTATGATGTCATTTAATTTGTTTTCGCGCATATTTTGCTGTCAAGTGTCTAAAAAATTCTGTACCACGTGATCATTCTTTTTAGACACTTTTAGACACTTTTAGACACTTTTTGCCACTTTTAGACACTTTTTGACACTTTTTAGACACTTTTTAGACTGAAGAAATTACACTGGGCAGTGAAATATAACTTGACAGCAAAAGATTGGGATACGGGGGCAGGTATATAAAGTTACACAAATTGTGATGTTTCAGCTGGCTTGCATAGCCAACATCACAGCGGGCGCGTGGAAACTGCCCGGCCATCGGGACCGGGATCCGGAAGACAACCTCATCTCCCTAAGCATGGTGATGTTCTCCAGCCTCTCAGCAGTCAGCAACATCATCGCACTGTTCGGGGTTTGGTTGGTAAGTTGTGACAACCATAGATTTTTTTACATACCTTGTTAAAAGATCATTGGCGACAGTTGGTCTTGCTGTTGAAAACGAATAAAGATTCTATCTAATTGTTAAAATATTTCGAAGAATTTTTTAAGCAATTTAAAGTTAAATCGCATTTAGTGTTTTTACCCAAAATTTGAATCGAATGCTCAATATATGGATGGGGATGAAAGCATTGATTTATACATGATTAAGCGAACTTCTAAGTGAAGTTCGATCATTATATGAATTGCTTCATTAGAATATATGATTTAACAATATGTTGATATATTTCCAATCAAAAATTTGCCAGTTATTTTTCCGTTTGAGCTCACGAGTTTCCTCTACCTAAACTCAGACACTGTGAGAATCGATTCTGAATATTAACTTACCTACGATTGAGTTATCTTACCTCTTTGTATCGAATTTAACATTTCGGCTTTGAACTAATTAAAATACCTGTTCGATAAGTTCGGAGACTTGTTCGTACTTGTACAGTACACACAACGGATATTTCCGCAACGATTGCATGTACTGTTGTGCGGAAAAATTCCTCCGATTTCGACCCAAAATAGGTTCTGCGCGATACTTCAGAGGGACAAAGATTCGTTTTTTATTTTATTTTTTAATTTTATTTAAAATAGGACTCCCAACACGGGTTTGCACTTTAGTATCAAGTGAGCTAGTCGAGGGTCATAATAATAGTGCTCCCATACTTATAGGCACGCAAAGTGTATTCTGTACGCGGACGACTTAAAGTTGTTCCTTGAAATAAAATCTATTGAGGACTGCCTATTGTTGCAGCGTGACATAGACGCAGTACACCAATGGAGCTTCGACAACAAAATGGAGTTCAACTCATCGAAATGCTTTAAAATGACTTTTTGTCGAATGCGATGCCCTATCCAATTTAACTACAGACTGGATACTTCTGTCATTTCAAATTGTACCACCATTAAAGACTTGGGAGTCACATTCGACCAAAAACTGACTTTTCATGAGCATATGACCAGGGTGGCCAAGGAATCGTTCCGACGACTAGGTTTTGTCCTCCGGAACTCGAAGGATTTCAGGAGCACTGAAGTGGTTCGCCTCATTTTTGACACATTAGTTCGTAGCAAGCTAGAGGCTAGTTCATGTGTGTGGCACCCATATGAAAGCACATATGCGCTCATATTAGAAAAAGTGCAGAAGGCCTTTTTAAGGTACTTGTACAAGCGCATATATGGGTATTACCCATACATGTATCCAACCAGGTTCCTTTTGGGCTGTGTAGGTTATAACTCTTTGGAGGTCAGGAGATCTAATGATCAGTTGATCACCATGTGCAAAATTCTTCGGGGAAAAGTGGATGCCCCGGCCCTTCACAACGAGCTATGTACAGTTTATGCTCCCAATAAATACTGTCGGAGCCGAAAGCATAAACTTTTTGCTCTACCAACGAGCCGCACTGTTGCTCGTTCTAAATCCCCCATCCCGCGGTCGCTAGTCGCGCTCAATGCTCTCCTGGCCGAACAGCCTGCCTTGGACGTGTTTGCGGATGAATGGAGAGTGATCCTGTCGGAATGCTTGCGATATACTGAAAGTAACTACTGAATATGAATGCGTGTTACTGACTTTGCTTATTATTTAGTAATTTTGACATTATTTTAAATCATTAGATGTATTTAATTCAGTATTTAATTGACTTTTTGTGCATGTTTTTATTTAATTAATTATTGTAATTGGCGTTAGCCGTGGTAATTAATAATAATAATAAATAAATAATAAATAAATAGGGCGTCACAGCATGCGATGAGGAACAAACAACAACTTAACATTAATAAATGACAAAGAAATCACATCACAGTGCTAATAAAAGTTAAAAATTAATACACGAGCAATAGACAAAAATCATTAAACAATAAAATTACTAGGTACTTTACAAACTTAGTGCTAATAATTCGTTGTGACTACTATACGTATAACTTGGTTTCAATTACTAAAGAGAATGTGTGGCTTCAATTCCATATGCCTAAACATTCTCACACGTCTGTTTCTATATTATTATTTTTTTCAGAAGCGTCCAGGTAACCTCCAGCTATCCTTAATGTCGAACACCGTGTTCATTCTCTGCATCTTCGTGGTTGCTGTGGTGACATGTCTCTTCAGAATGAGCGTATTTTTCGAACAAGCTGTCAACATAGCGCTGGTGATACTGCTGCTTTTAGCTGGAGCTTGTATGTATGAGTCCTCGTTTAAACTTCAGTGTACAGTTAAAGGCTATGTATTATAAGTATGTATTTACAAAAAAAAAGTATATAAGTATTCTATCAGCATCTAGTTCCCATATTACAAGCTTTGCTTAGTTTGGGACTAGAGAGCGTCGTGTGAAATGTCCATGAATATTTATTTATTTATTTAAAAAAAGGAGGTACATTAGTTATCTGTGGTAGTAGGTTGAGTGTAGTACCTACGCTGCAATGACTATGTTATCTGTTTGTGAAAAGTAGCCACGTTTTCCTGGACACGCCATACAAAAGCGCTTTTATAACTACTTTATTTATGTGCATATTTTTGGAAAAAAAAATTGATAGTAGTCATCATAAAAGATCTTTATCGCTCTGAAGTTAGGTGCAACAACGAGTGCGTATGTACTGAGGGGCGAGTACGAGTTTACAGTGTGCAATACGTCTGACGCCAACCACACCGGTGTGCGCTGCTTGGTATGGAAACACTGAGCGGATTTTTTGAGAAGCTTGGTCTCGTCAAGCTTCCGCTCAGTGTTTCCATACCAATCAGCGCACACCGGTGTGGTTGGCATCAGACGTATTGCACACTGTAAACTCGTACTCGCCCCTCTGTTGTGCGGCAAAATTAGCTCACCTCCAATTCGACCAAAAAATCGGTTCTGCGCTGATAATTCAGAGGGACAAAGATTCGTTGTGACTACTATTAAAATACCTATCGATAGGAACAACATGGTAGACTGATATCGACCTTGTTTCAATTCTTATAGAGTTCCAAACGATTGTTGACCCTGAATCTGTTTCATGATGTCATTTATTCCAGCCTACTCCATCTTCTACCTGATGGTGGTGAACAGCTACTACCGGACAATGAAGATGACTTACGGGGACAGTGCTGTACCAATATAATAGATCAGATTACTCTACTGACGTTTTCACAAATGAAAAAGCCATTGGTGGTGAATGGTGGACTATGAATGAAGAATTACGAAGAAGAAGTTCCAATAGTACGTCAGGCAAGTACTTACTACACCATATTTATGATACAAAATGTCTATTGTGATATATAGTGCCAGAGCTAGCGCGCACTTTCATAATTTAATGTAATATACAAAATTATTTGACACGAGCATGGTGCCTTGTATTTGTAAATAATGAAATTTGTTATTAAATTAATTAATATGTGAACCTATATAAAGTTTGTTAAATATAAATATTATTTTAGTACCTACTCATTTGGATTTTATTGTACCGACCTAGTTCTAATAATTTATCATGAAAATAAATAAAATAAATAAATATTCATGGACTTTACACACAACGCCCTCTAGTCCCAAACTAGCGAAGCTTGTGATATGGAAACTAGATGGCTGATAGAATACTTATATACTTTTTTTTTGTAAAATACATACTTATAATAGATACATAGTAACACCCAGATATAGAACAAACATCTATGTTATCCACGCACAAATGTTTGTTCTCAGTGGGGATCGAACCCACGACAGCACGGAAGGCAGAGCCATTACCGACTGAGCTGTGACGCCTGTCACAAATAGGATAATAAAGCACCTAAGCATTATATTTTATTTCTTCATTTAATATTATAAAACTCAAGGTGAGGTAATAAGGAAAGTAATAAACATCCTTTTTTTTCAGGTTTTTTCAAGTTTTATTATAATATACTTTGATGCGTTTAACAAAGCGTTGTACAATGATCACAAACATCAAAATTTCTATAAAATAAATTCAATTCACATTATAAATTAACAATAATTGTAACGACATTTAAAGCACATAATTGATCGATAGTTAGGCAGATACAAAGTGAGAGTAAAATAAGATTTGTACAAAATTTCAACAAACTCCACCCATTTCAATTTGATAGACTTCGTATAAAATACTTTCTGGTACCTACCTACTTTGAATTCGATGAAAAACGTTCGATTCTTGATTTACACGTTTGACTTCGATCCGTAGTTGTGTTGTATCCAAATAAAAATACAGGAACTAAGCAATTTCTGATTAAGAATTAATTCATTCAAATCGGACAAATCGCTACGAGTCAAGTCGTTTTACAACCAGTATCAATTTAAATCGTCTTGTGTATTTATTGGCAAATTGAATTACTTATAATAATAGGCTTTTACATAGTGTAGTTTAAATTTTTAACAAACCTTAACAAGTAGATAAAAGAGTAGGTACATTTGAAAGAGAAAATGGATACCTACACTAATAAACATCGATTTTACAATTCATAGGACAAAATATAAGAAGAACCCTCACGTACGTAATACTTACAGCGATATGTTCAGATAAGAGGGTATTCTCATATTTTTGCATTGGATAAGTTTTTAAGCCAGCAAGATGAAACAAATAATGTTCTGATGATTTAAATTTTTTTCAATAGGAAAAGCGAACAGACGAACAAGTTGCAGTAAAATAATATCAGACGTAAATTTTTACTAAATACCAGATTGTGAAACTTTTGTGTTTGGATTTTAGATATTAAAAATTCAATTATTCATGGAAATTTTACACAACGCCAAAGATTCTAAGAATGGCTGGCAGAAAATGCTTTTAGCATGAAATCTTCCTATTGTAGAAACTCTTGTTTTGTGCAATAAAGTATTAAATAAAATGAAAAACAGTGACGGCATCTAGTCCCTAACAAAGCAAAGCTTGTACTATGGGAACTAGATTGCTGAATAGCGAAGTAAATAGATTTGGAACATAAAAAACCTATCTTATAGGTAATCCCGTTGTACACTGCATCATTATTTCACCTCTATCAGATAAGATTACAGTCATTATGATTATTCTTAGTATAATTTGTATGCATATTTTCGTTTTTGTTATAGGCAAAGAGCACAATGTTTTTTATAACCTTGCTGATTTAAAACCTTTTGAATAGTAGATAGGATATGATTTTCTAATGCTAGTTAAAGCGAAGGACGAATTTATTGTCGATATTTAGTTAATTGTTTCTAAGACATACGTTACACATTAATAAGTAGGTAATTGAATAATCTTTATCTACATGATAAAGATTATGATATTATGATAATATTATGGAAGATATAATTTGCTCAAACTATTTATTGTAAATTATTATACAAGAGGCATCTTGCCTAATTATTTTTAAAATCATCATCAGTATCATCACTGGTTATGTGTCGTGCTGATATTGCTCAATAGTACCTAGTTTATATCTATAACAATCGTCTCAAATCGCTCTATAGCTAGTATGTACTTAGTGTAATTATAACAAAGATATTTGGATAATGATTTGATCCCTAAACACTAAAACACAGATTTTATTTCACAAATAGACCAAAAAAGTAAATTACCTATACAAATAGTAGATAAAATAGGTAAATATATATAAAACAGTGGGTATAAGTATAAGGACTCTGTATATAAATTATTTAGCGACCCTGAAATATCTTATTCAAGTTAATAAAAGTGTAGATTAAAAATGTCTCAGAACAAATTGGGTAAGATCGTTTTATAAAAATTAAGTGGATTATATTATTATCATTGATCAGTTTTAGATATTATGAGATAAGAATTTGAATTGATTGATTACTTAGTCTTATAGTTATTAGAAAAATATTACAATTAAACAAGTTTTGCAAAGAATAGAATAACGTTAAAAGTTGTTTAAAATTTAGGCACAAGACACAAACTACAAAATGCGACAAAAATTAACAACTTTTACTTAAAGTAATATTACTAAATGGAAGACAATTTCTAATATATAAAATGATTTCGCATAACAAATATTTCTATACAAATGCACCTAGCATGTAGTTAGTTCACAACCGACCTGTCTAAAATACTACAAACTTAAATTAGAAAAATAGCCCGTTGTGCTCTGGTCTAACAAGAGAAGAATACGTTTTATAAACCTCTTATTACTATGAACTGTTTTAATTAAATAACTATTTATAGACCAGGAGCTCAGGTAAGCATAATAACATCAATAACAATCAGCGCACTATATAAATATTCATTTCTTTATAAATAATATGCTTTTAATATTCATTCCGGCCTTTCCAATGTAATATTTATCTCACTCTTATAAATGCTTTTCGAGATCACTCTTCACCTTTTAAAAGCATCACCTTTTTGGTCCATACTCTCTATATTCATGATTTACAATGTCAATACCTACTTCAGTTACACGCTAATTTATTAAACTCTATTTCTTTATTGGAAAGTTATGTTAGAACAACTGTAACAAAATTCATTCTGTGTGTTATTTTATTTTTCGGATCTTGCTGTATTATTTGTGTGCGTCAACCAACACTTACCAAATAATATACGTATTTAACTAAATATTCATCAAGTGTTACACAAGTAGTTTTAAAAACTCTATAGAAAACACATCATCAAAATAAATATTTACATAAATATAAATACAGCAAAAATCTATATTTTGAAATGTCAGTTAATATATTTTATTAAAATATTAAGTTCTTAGAGATTGTTCATACCTCTATATATATAAATTGATAGAACATAATAACGATTCAAAAATAAATTGCATAAAATACATTTACTTACAAAAATAAATCAAAATTGTAGTGAGATTTTGTAGTCGAGCTCTTGCACTATTTTACACTTGTTTTACAGCATCCCGTCATCATGGATGGATCTCAGGTAACTCCTGATGATGCTGATGTAGTATAAGTTTTCAGCTGAAACAAAATTTGCTACTAGATCTTTGCGAGGTAGCTGTAGCAAGATGTTCAATAGGGTTGCTGCATTTTCCTAACTTCGTAAATATTCGTAATAGGTGAATTGGACATACACATACACGCGTAGCGTCGTAGCTACTGTTTATTGTTTATTTATTTGAGTCGCCAACATTGTATACACTAAAACACACAATAGAAAAAAAATTACAAGGAAGGAATCATGCCAAGTGCTACAATAGTTACAGGAGACAGACAACAAGCTATTAAGATTAGAGCGAGAGCGAGCAGATATAATAGAAAAGGGTACACATTAAAAAGCTAAAACATAATATAATAATACTAAAATTAAAAAAAATATATTTTGTTCAAATAAATGGATTAAAATTGAATTAAAATGAGGTATGTACAACATGAAATAAAATTAAAGATTACAATAAGATAAAACATAATAATAATAACAGATAAAAATTCATACTACGGACATACACACGTAGCGTCGTAGCTACTACGGACATACACGCGTAGCGTCGTAGCTACGACGGACATACACGCGTAGTGTCGTAGCTACTACGGACATACACGCGTAGCGTCGTAGCTACGGACATACACGCGTAGCGTCGTAGCTACGGACATACACGCGTAGCGTCGTAGCTACGGACATACACGCGTAGCGTCGTAGCTACGGACATACACGCGTTGCGTCGTAGCTACGGACATACACGCGTAGCGTCGTAGCTACTACTGGCGTAGCACGCGTAGCAGTCATAGAGAAGATGCTACGCGCGTAGACAATACTAAAATTATTATTTTCGAATAGACAAGAAACTATCTATTTTGTTTACGACAATTATAAATTATGAACTAAGTATCACAACATTTTTGCTATTAGTAAAAATTCTGACAATAAAATTTAGGTGTGCACCACAAAGGGTCCATCGTTGCTAGCAGTAAAATGGTAGGCGCTACGCCGCAACTTGGCATATTCCATCGTTGCTAGCAGTAAAATAGTAGGCGCTGCGCCGCGCCGGGCATATTTTTTTCAGTTATTTCTATTTATAACCCAAACTACTCAACCGATTTTGATGAAAATAAAATGGGACCAATCTGGAAGTATATCCTTTCAGATGAAATAAGAATTTTTGAAATCGGTTCATAAATGACGGAGTTCTGAGGTAACAAACATTAAAAATAATAAAAAAATAAAAAAATAAAACATACAACCGAATTGAGAACCTCCTCCTTTTTTGAAGTCGGTTAAAAATAGGACCTAGTTACTTTGTGGAAGCAATGTTAGCTAGATTCTTACTAAGCATTCTTTGTTATTCACCTTTCAAACAAAAAAAAAACAAAATCAAAATCGGTTTATCCGTTTGGGAGTTACGTTGCCTCAGGCAGACACACCACACACACATTCACGTCAAACTTATAACACCCCGTCGTTTTTGCGTCGGGGGTTAAAAATCGTAAAGTAAGTAAATCTCACCTAAAAAGAGCATAAGACCAATAACGATGCCGGCACCCATGTGGAACAGCGTCTTCAGAAAGCCGATGATGAAGAGCACCAGGAATATGATCCAGAAGATGCAGTACTTTTTGATGAGACCGGATCTCTCCTGGAATTCAGTAAATATTGCAAAGTTAAATATTTTATTTTCACTTATTTTTTATTTTTTTTATTAGCTTTTTGCGGCTATTATATCACTGCGGCCTTCTGGCCTATTGTGATCGCCACTATATTTTTACTTAGTGTTTATTATTATTATTATTAAGGGTCATTTTGCAACATCTTGTATACTAGGTCTGACCACGCTGAAGTCTGCAATGGAATAAATATCCAACCCCGGTACAGGGTGTAAAAGATTACTCACGAATTTAAGGGTACACCCATCAATATGAACAACTTTCCCCAAGGAAGGGACCGTCCTTTTATTAATAAGCGCGAAAAAAAAATTACTAAAGTGCATTCTTGGTAAAAATGGTTTTTTTTTCGCGCTCACACTGTTGATTCTATAGGAAAAGTGGTTTAACCCTCAAAGTTTTCCGAAACATAATATTATATCCGCATATAGCAATGGACGAGCAACAATCTTCAATCTGATGATAATTTTTTTTATGACATGGTTAGTCAAACAGGCTTACGGCCCGCCTGACGGGAAAACGGTTACCGTCGCCTGTTAACAACCGCAACAAACACCAGAGACATCCTACTATCCTATCCTACTAATATTATAAATGCGAAAGTTTAGATGTTTGGATGTTTGTGTTTCAATCACGTCTAAACTACTAAACCAACTTGGATGAAACTTGGCAAATATATAGTTCGTAACCTGGATTGACACATAGGCTACTTTTTATCCCGAATAATTAACAGGATGTACAGGATAAAATGAACGAAAAGGATTAGCAGCGCCAATTGGCAAGAGGATTTCATTGTCATGTCATGTCACGTCAGTTTGACAGGGCGTAGTACTACCTCTTTGGTCTAACGACTAGCGTTTGACATTCCAGTAGGTACGAGCTCGGTGTAATGAAATGTAATGTCAAGTTTCACAAAGTAGCCGCGCGGTACACGCACAGATAATATAATGTACACGGAAACTGTAGACGCGTACGAAGTCGCGGGTAACTACTAGTTGTCGATGTGTTCCCTACCCTGCAGAAGTCTCTGAACTAACCTTAAGCACCGCCCAGATGAACACCAGATCAAACAGGAACTTCAAGAACAGCAGCACCACTAACAGCAGTATGATGGTGTAGACCACCCCGGACAGGCTAGCCTCGGCGTCTTCCCGCTTCGCCTGTGCTGCAGCAGCAGCCTTCACATCCATCGCCAGGGTGATGAGGACCAGGCCCAGCACGAATGTCAGGAACTGGAATGTAAGTTGAAAATATTATAGAAATGTAGTCGTTTGAAAGAAAAAAGACATTTATTTTGGGACACACACACAACAGCACAATACATTAAAACTAACAATAAAACAGAAACATACAAACACAGATAAATATCCTAACCTATCCTACTAATATTATAAATGCGAAAGTTTAGATGTTTGCATGTTTAGATGTTTGGATGTTTAAATGTTTCTTAATTCTTTATTGCACACAACACAGGACATAAACAAAAGACAAAAATAGATCAATCAATCACGTCAAAACTACTGATCCAACTTGGATGAAACTTGGCATGTAGTTCATTACCTGGATTGACACATAGGCTACTTTTTATCCCGAATAATTAACAGGATCTACAGGATAAAATGAACAAACGGGATTAGCAGCGCCAATTGGCAAGAGGATGGTGTCATGTAATGTCACGTCAGCTTGACAGGGCGTAGTACTACCTCTTTGGTCTAACGACTAGCGTTTAACATTCCAGTATGAGTTCGGTGTAATGAGGTGTAATGTCAAGTTTCTCAAAGTATCCGCTCGGTACACTTACAGATAATAATAATACACAGATAATATAATGTACACGGAAACTAGACGCGTACGAAGTCGCGGGTAACTGCTAGTAAACCATAATAGTACAGTTTAGATGGTGGTGGGTACCTACGTACATACGAGGCCACCACCACCAACCGCGTGGCAAAACGGGGGTGCAAATGTCATCATTGACGTGCCGGTGTGTAAGCCAGAACAGGTTGCACCTCAGCTTCATGCCACTTCACATCGTGAAGTTTCTTTTCTTCTCTCCTTCCTTCCTTAGTCTCGAAGGAAATCTCACCTTTCTCACCTTCTCAGCCAAGTAAAACTAGTGTGAATTTTTATCGCCATACCTCACGCAAAATAAACATATTTCATTTCAAGTAAAGTTACATAGCTTAAACAAGGCTAAATGATGTAACTTTGTTCACCAAAACCGGTGTAGAACCTACCCAAGTACCTACCTAGATATTTATTTTAAACAAATAGCATAGAGTTTTTGTGAATGAGCTGTCCGGAGGTGGTACTACCACCGACCTATTTGTTCCACCAAGTAGTGATGCTCGCATTGCTGTATCTTGGTTTGAAGGGTGCAGTGCAATTAAAAAAAAGTAAAAAGGCACATAAAACTTTCCTTACATCTTATAGTGATGGACGCAGTGAGATGCCTCACACGTCCTTAACAGACGTGTTCGGTAAGGCATTGCATTGTTAATGGGCAAATTAACTGAGGATGACAGAAAATAGAATTACATGGACTCGTAAATTGGTACTCACAGAATTGATAACTCCAAGAACTATGCATCCTGTCTTCAGATGAAAGATGAAGCAGAATTTGTCCAAAACTGGAAGCTCCATATCTGCCTGTAGATAATATATAAATTAGGCTAGATTCAACCAACTCCGAATAACGCTTTTCATCAAATAAAACGCTATCAAGTAGAACTTGTCAAAAACAAGGACGGAAATATAATAATCTAAAGCACAGCGTTATTCGGCGTTGGTAAATCCAGCTTTAGTTATACAATGTGCCTAATTCTGCCTTTTTACATTGCTTTTATTGAATCTGTGAAAAAATAGGAACCGAACATGTTAGTACTAAATATTTTCAGTGAAAGCTTCACTAAATTTGGCTTAGGCATAAGAACTATCTTGTAGACGACATCAAGAAAACTGCAGGCCCACTGTGGACAAGAACTACTCGACACCGACCACTTTGGAAGGAACCAGAGTCAAAAGAACGCGCTGTTGGAAATAACCAACAGTAGTAGTAGTAGCAAGGGCTCAGAAATCAGAAACTAGCTTGTATGTTTGGGACAAACATATAGAACTCCAAGTGAAATGCTAACAGGTAGTTAACTAGGATAGGATGAGAGTTTGCAGGTTGTAAAGAAATCTAATGTGTATTTTAGTGCATGCGAGCCACGACTCAGGTTCAGAAAACCACTTCGCAGGCGGAATGAGTATGACATTTTTGGAATAAGCTCAGTTTATGCTCAGTGCCACCAAGCTATCCACGCCTTGTTGTTTTTACTGTAGTTAATTCATGTCAGTTTTTCGTGGCTAACCTTGGAAAAGCTGTTAGAAAACTTACAACGCTGTCCCTCAGTTTTTGTATGATCTTTCTGATGAAATGTTGAATCAGCTTACCATAAGCTCTGTTGAGATCCCTCCTAGCTCCAAGCACTACCACAATCACTCACGCGGAAAGCATTAAGCACGGGAGAGCATTTTACTAGCACGTAACAAGGCTACGGGATGCCAGATGTGATTGGAGAGTTAAGGGGTAGAGGTGAGTAAGTGAATTTAATTTTTGATTATACATTTTTCAACTTTATATAAATTCGATAGATTGTACCGTACATTAAATTAGATTTTGTAGGAATTTTGATTATTAAATTCGGAGGAAAAAATTAGAACCACGTTGAATTTTCATACAAGAGATAAATACAATGTTGGTAAGATCTGTAACTTTTACACTTCTGCGACTTTTGTCAAGATAAACCTATCAGTTTAACTTCTTAAAATTTACGTAAAGAAAAAAACGCCTTTTATTGGAGCGGATAGCGTAAATACTTGAAATGATGGATAAGGACCAAAATGATGATGATAACTGAAAATACAAAGTTTTCATGACAGGCTTCGCCTTAACAGGGAGGCTGCATTACACACATGCGCAGAAGGGTCGGCGCCGATCAATATCCATTCAGTTGTCATTCGCGACCTATCTATTATGTGTAAACATATATGATTTACATATTTTATTACCTATCTGGAAGAACTGGTGGTACGATACACTATTTTACGCGAAGGTGGTATGGTATGGGTCCGATTATTTGTACTTAAATCAAACATGTTCGATAAGCCACTAGAGGGGTGATTCTAGCTAGACCGATAGAGTTTTTTGTCGCGAATGTCACGATATATCTCCCAAAAACTGTCAAAAACTATTGAGTTTTTACAGTATTTGGGAAATATAGCTATCTAAAAAAGTCTGTCAGTTTAAAATCACCACTAATAGAGGCTTTGGTCATCGAGAATTTACAAATGAAGAACCCAACCTAAACTTGCTTGTTGATAATGGATGGATAAAATAATACTTTACTATATAATATAATAATAATATTCATGGACTTTACACACAACGCCCTCTAGTCCCAAACTATTGCTTAGTTTGGGACTAGAGGGCGTTATGGGATAGCTTGTGATATGGGAACTACCTAGATGGCTGATAGAATACTTATATACTTTTTTTTTGTAAATACATACTTATAATAGATAGTAACACCCAGACATAGAACAAACATCTATGTTTTCCACGCACAAATGTTTGTTCTTGGTTCTTATATGAATAATTTTATTATTATACCTATTAGCCCAAAAAATTAATCAAAAAAATCATAGTAGAAAGGAAAGCGAGAGACGTCCGCCGTCGTGCGAAACCAGAGTTTGGCTAAAATATGTTTAACTAGCTGTTACCCGCGACTTCGTACGCGTGTACCGTTTTCTGAGCGGATTCTTTAAGAAGCTAACTTAAAATTAGGTAAGGTGCATTATATTTCAGTATTCAGTATTAAAAGAATTTTTAGAATGGGTCAAGTAGTTCCAAAGATTTTACAGGCTGGAAATAAATAAATAGACTTTTATTTGTTTACTTAAATTTATTATAAAATATGTAGGTATACAATCAAAAATATTTATGACAGAGTAGGTGTACCAAGTACTTACCTAAAGGTAGGTAAATTACCTAGCAATAAAGAATTACAAAATGAAATCATCAAAAAATAATTATACTTAAAGCATAATTTGTGCTTTCAGGCAATATAGACATAGACATAGACATAGGTTTATTTGTTACATCACACATAGAAACGAGAACATTAAAAGAAAGAAATATGCAATATGCTGTTAATTGGGGCGGTGTATTCGATGTCTTATTATTACCCTAAACAGTATATTCTGTACTATCTGTGTGGTAGGTATTTTATTTTAATTCAATCTTTGATTGAAAAAAATTAATGTTCTGTTATGGATAATAATACTATAAGTAGGTACGCAGAAATGTGTAGGTAAAGTAATCTTTCAAAATTATAACACAAATATATAATATATAGGTAGGTAAGTAAAGTACCCAATATTCATGACTTTGTATAATTTATTATTATCAAAATGATTAATTAGGTGCTTTGAAAGTTAAAAGAAATCGGGGAGAGGCCGGACCGGGGTTAGGTGGTACCAACCCGAATGTTGAACAGAAATATTGCCAATTTTATAAAAGTATTACCATAATGTATTAATCTATGATAAGCCACCTTCTCTATCTAAACAATATATTATTTTATATTATGTAGGTAGTGTACGTAGTTACTAACAAATATTATGAATATAATATCGATAAGTAATCCTAAGTATAAAAATGTAATCAAAAACAAGAAGTTATAATGTAGTTTCACGATCTAAAAAAAAAAAAAAAAAAAAAAAAAAAACAAAAAAAAAAAAAAAAAAAAAAAAAAAACACAATAGCAATCGGACGTGTAAAAGTTCGCTCCGCAGAAATTAAATTATATCTATGTCCAAAACGATAATTGTGCAGTGAACCATTTCCAACAAGTTTACGGATTATTTGCCCGAGACATTTCAGGTATTTGCACATTATTTTACGGACTGTGAAGTGAAAAATAAAGGAAGAAATCATATCACTAGTGCATGTGTCTAATAGTACCTACAACACGGTCGAGAAATAACTGACCTGGGTCAATACTGCCCTGAGCCCTTAGCGCCTGACCAAATAATCATATACGTGGTACACGACTGAGAGCTCTCTGTATTCTTTTGAGAAGGAACATTGCATATTTCATGCCTTTGGATTAATTCTATTATTTTCTACGAAAATATGAAGTGTAAGGCTTGTAATAAATTTGCAAAAGCGACGGACACGAAGGCTTGCTTCTTATGTGCTGGTCAGTATCACTACCAGTGTCTGGGAATATCCACTGAAAACTTCAACAAAGAGTCTAAGCAGGCGAAAGCGAACTGGAAGTGTCCGGACTGCAAGAGTTCCGAGAAGAAAGAAGATAACTCCAACACACCCATAAGGCAGCCGCAGTACCCGAGTAGCTCACCTACCACACCGAGCAATATTAGCGGCTCAGAAGTGGACGAGTTAAAGAGCTACTTCGACACAAAACTGAAAGAAGCGACGGCCACTATTTTGTCTCAAGTAAGAGAACAAATAACGACGGAAAATAGAGCAATACATAAGGAGTTTGAAGAGGTTAAGGCTAGCATCAGTTACGTGCACGGTCAGTTTGAGGAACTGAAGAATCAAGTCAACGAGAAGTCTAAGATTATTGACACTCTGAAATCAGAGAACGAAATACTTCGTTCCCAGATTGGCGTCATCAACAGCCAGCTAAACCACATCGAGCAGCAGTCTAGGGGATGCAATATTGAGATCCAGTGCGTTCCTGAAACTAAAACTGAGAACCTGTTGTCTACAATTAAGCAACTCGGGAAGATTGTCTCCAGGGATATTCATGAAAGCGAAATCGTTGATTTCCACCGCGTTGCAAAAATAAATCAACAATCAAGCAGACCCTGAGCGATTATTGCGAAACTAGCTAGCCCCCGCGTTCGCGACGAAATACTAGCAGCGGTAAAAAAGTTTAATAGAACGAACAGTAGAGACAAGTTGAACTCAGGGCACCTGGGCCTCGCGGGCAGCAAGCAGCCGGTGTACGTCGCCGAACACTTGTCGCCGGCAAACAAGAAGCTGCATGCGGCCGCGCGTCTGGCTGCCAAGGAGAAGCAGTACGAGTTCCTGTGGGTCCGGAACGGCAAAATTTTTGTTCGGAAAAACGCTTCCTCGAAGTCACTGTTGATCAGTAACGAAGACGCTCTTGTTAGTCTGTAGTGTCTGCCGTCGCGTTTTTGGTACTTACATACTAAGTGTTAGGTATTAACTAGTGTTATATTTTTTGTCTGGCATAGGTACATGTTGAATATCTATTACCAAAATGTAAGAGGCCTGAGAACCAAAACCGAAGATTTCTATATGAAAACTTTGCAGAATCAATATGATGTCATAGTACTTACGGAGACCTGGTTTAATTCGTCTATATTCGATCACGAGGTAGTGGACGATAGGTACATGCTTTTCAGGAGAGATCGCAGCTCTACTATTTCGTCTCTAACAAAAAAAGAAGGAGGAGGTGTGTGTATAGCGGTACACAAGAGACTTGAAGCTAATCGTCGGCTCTCGTGGGAATCGGAATATGAGGATTTATGGGTGAGTGTAACGGTTAGAAACGGAACTTGTAACCAAACCTTGAACCTATGCGCGGTTTACACTCCCCCCGCGGTTAGTCAAGAAAACATTGAATCTTTTTTCTCTAATTTTACAAATGTGTTTAATAATAAAATAAAAAAACCTTCAACAATTCTATTAGGCGACTTTAACATGACAAATATTGTTTGGAAATATAATTCAAGCCTATCCGCTTGCGCTCCTTCTAATATAAACTGCAGTAAGGTAGAAAACACATTCATAGATGAAATCGTATTCAACAATTTAAGCCAATGTAATCACATAACAAATGAGAGGAACCGTACTCTAGATTTAGTACTAACAGACTCTGCTAATAGAGTTAGAATCACAGAGTGCATATCGCCACTAACAAGTCTAGACTCGCATCACCCTGCTCTGGAAATAAAAATAACACAATCTAAAAAGTATAAAACTATAAAACGAAAAAAGGTCGCAATACTTAACTTTCGCAAAACCAACTACACTGTGTTAAATGAAGAATTATCTAAAATACAGTGGTCAAAAGTATGGGAAAATATAGTTAGTGTAGATGAAATGGTAGACACTTTCTACTCAACACTTGAGCCCCTAATAGAAAAGTATACGCCACTTTGTGCGCCAATAAACGAACGTTATCCTGTCTGGTTTAGTTCAGCTTTAATAAAATGTTCTAGAGAGAAGCTCAAGTACCACAAGAGGTATCACTTATATGGAAACCCTCGTGACAAGGAGTCTTTTGACATCCTTAGAGATAGGTACGATACAATGTTAAAAGACTGCTTTAAAAAATTTAAGGAGAGTGCTGCCTCTACAATTCGCACACACCCTAAATACATTTGGTCCTATGTAAATGATCTGAAACGAAACAGTGGTACTATTCCTAATCAACTGTCACTAGGAAGTGAAACCGCTAACGGAGGCCAAGAAATTTGTGAACTTTTTTCTGACTATTTCCAATCGGTCTATAGCACAATAAATAACACACCGCGTCCATCCCTTCATAACTCTGAAGAAAATTGCTCGACCTTTAGTAGTCTTTGCCTGGTAGAATCTGAAATTGTTACTGCCCTTAACCGATTGGACACCCAAAAGAGTGCCGGATTAGATGGAATACCAAATATTTTCTTAAAAAATTGCGCAGAAAACATATCAAAGCCACTGTTGACAATGTTTAATAAGTCACTTCGTGATGGGTTGTTTCCTTCTAAATGGAAAGTAGCGCGATTAACACCGATACATAAAAATGGTGATGCAAATGTTGCGTCAAACTACCGCCCAGTGTCAATTCTTCCAGCTATTGGTAAAGTGTTCGAGTCACTAGTACAACAAAAAATATATTGGCATGTAAAGGAGAGTATTAATACAGAACAGCACGGTTTCCTACCTAAGAAATCTACTACTACCAATCTCGTTGGTTTTGCGAATGATATATCCCAAGCTATAGATGACGGAGAGGAAGTACATGCTATTTATACAGACTTCAGCAAAGCCTTCGATCTTATAGACCACGTTTTACTCCTAGAGAAGATCTCGAAAATGGGAATACATGGATCATTGTTAAGATGGTGCTCATCGTACCTGGAGAATCGATCGCAACTAGTGAGTATCCGTGGATACTCATCTAGGGCAAAGTTCGTGCCCACAGGAGTTCCACAAGGATCGCATATTGGTCCTCTATTTTTTGTTATTTTCATAAACGATCTTGCAAATCAATTAAAATGTAAATTTAAAATGTATGCTGACGACCTCAAAATATATACGCGAGTCAATAGGGAGAGCGACATAAAGTTGTTACAGTGCGAGTTGGATAAGGTTGATACTTGGTGCTCTGTTATCAAAATGGTTTTAAACGTCAGTAAATGTTACCATATAAAATTCACAAAGAAAAAACAGCCTTCTCCTGTAAAGTATTATTTAAAAAACACTGAATTAAAAGAAGTAAGTAATATTAGAGATCTTGGAGTAATATTGGATAGTGCTCTCAATTTCAGAGATCACATAGATAAAACTATAAAAAAAGCGTCTCAACTCTCCGGATTTCTTTCTAGGCAAATAAAGTCTTTTAAAGAGCCAAAAGTTATTATACCTATTTATAATTGTATTGTTCGCAGTGTTTTAGAGTTTAACAGTAATGTTTGGTCCCCTGGGTACGAAGTTCACTCAAATAGAATAGAACGCATACAGAAAAGGTTTCTCTATCAATTGTCATATGCGAATAATAAATGCAAAAAATTACCTTCTTACGAATTAAGACTCGACGAATATAAGATGAAATCTCTCAGAGATCGCCGGAAGCCGCCGCCACAAAATTGATCGCCGCCACAAAATTGTGCATGGTTTAGTAAACTGTCCAGATATTTTAAAATGTGTCAATGTAGATGTGCCTCGATCAGGTAGTCGTTTAATAAACAGGAAGTCTTTTAAGCTGCCTCACTGTAGAACTAACGTTGGAAAGCACGCCCCATTGAACAGAATGTTCAGGTTCTACAATGGGATCAGGTCTCATTTTGATATTTTTAGTGGTTCTCTAGCCTCCGCAAAAATAAACATTTCAAAGCATATTCATACTTAAACTTGGTAACCTGTATCTTTTAGTCTTTATTATATTTAATTTTTGCATGTCCTTTTATAGTCTATAAAAAATTATCAGCAACTTTTTAGCACGTTTGTAAAGCACGCTGTGTTCACTGTATTTAGAAACTGCGCCGTGAATGATTATTTTTACACCATAATTTTAATTAAGATTTATGTGCATGTTTCAATTTGTGAACCAATTAATAAAAAAAAAAAAAAAAAAAAAAATCTAGTACAACTTATTAATACTAATTAAAAAATTACAAACGTATTTTTTTGATTTCAGCCCTGATGGTTCTAATCTGTATGAAACTTTCTTGATAAGATCTAACAAGACGCTGGCGTATTGTACACACGGCCACAGGTCAAGTTATACACCCAATACAACCATAACTACGCTATATACAATGCAGAGAATCGTTAGAAAGGGAGCGCAATAGGCGTAGGCGCGCGCCGCGCTAGCAGCCTGTCCACAACAAACACACTGTCGTCTCTCTCGCACGATTCGCAACGTTCAACTTCTAATAGTTCAAAGTTCCAGCACGGTAGACATTCAGATCTCGTTCTCAGAATCAAAAGTACACTTAAATATAAAACATATTATGTGGTAAAACACATTAAAATGCCTCGTAATGCTAATAGTAGACGATGTTTAGACACCGTGTTTAGGGTCAGTGTTGTAGATGGCTGGTCCTCGTTCAGGGCGCTTCATCACGAGGTACTGGCTCCTTATCACCAGGATGAAGTAGATCGACAAAACTGAAATCAAAATGAGAGTGTAAAGTGTAAAACAGTAAGGTACAGTACGCACAACGAATCTTTATCCATCTGAACTTAGGTGCAACGATTGCGCTTGTGTAATTCATATTCATATTCAAATATTCATGGACTTTACACACAACGCCCTCTAGTCCCAAACTAAGCAAAGCTTGTGATATGGGAACTAGATGGCTGATAGAATACTTATATACTTTAAATTAAATAATAATTAAAATTAATATTACTGCTAATAAAGAAATATATGAACCTAAAGAGGAAATTATATTTCAAGAAATATATGAATCAGGATAATCTGGTAATTGTGTAGATACTGGGGCATTCTCTCTTCGGCAGAGATTTTACTCTAATAGGTAGGTATCTATCGTTGGCACGAGTGGACATAATTAATTGTAAATTCCCTAGTTATTCTGAAAACGACGTTCATTCTTGTAAAATCCTGTACCCTTCACTGGCTCACCAATTACTATAAGACCATATTACCATAGACCGTATTCGGTAGCTCTGCCGTTCACCGTGTCTTGCTCCAGCCTGTCTCCAGGCTCTCCCCTCCCGACCCCCTCGTCCTTCCGCCCAGACGTACGGATGACATTGACAGGAGACACTGACAGTTACCTAACTTACTTGTCTATGTAAGACGGTACAGTATGTACTAAATAGATGCAAACACTAAACTTCTCTCCCACCACAAAGATGACTCACCGATGCTGAAGATGTTCTGTGCAATGCTGGCCCCTTTAACGTTTCCAGACACAGCACTGACGATGAACAGCAGAGTCGTGATGCCCGTGTAAATGCAAGCGTAGATCAAGTAAGCCTTTACATGACCTGGCTTGTTCTGGAAAAGACAACGAGGTTGTGAGGGTAAGGCTTACTCCACATACCACACTTTACTGGTTCTAAGATACTAAATGGAACCTGTGCTGGAACCGAAACCGCTATTAGAACCTAATGAAGAACCGGACCTTTATTTGGAACCGGTATTTAATGCTTCAAATGCTTCCCTGCTTCGACTTATTATGGTTTAGAGAGCACTAAGCTTAAAAACTCATCGTTGCTCTTCGTAGATTGAGAATTCAGTGCTCTAGATACAAGACACCCGATTTTATTAATTAAAACAAATTATAAACTGTTCTATATGTAAGTATAAGGGGAAGGTAATTAAAGGAATTCACGTAAGCTGTAGAACACCCTCTCCTGCAGTCACAACCTAATTTTATGCTTGAAGATAGCAGCCGAAGCTGCATCCTTTATTAACTGCGCTGCGGGAGTCTATTGTAAACCGACGGGCCCATTATAAAAACACATCTCTCCGACTTATTTAGTCTGTGCAGCGGTGTGACCAGCCTGTGGTGTTTGTTACTCTGGAGGGCGCTGGCTGGGTCTAAACCTGGCTGTTGGAATGCCTCCAGTTACCGTGAGAAGTAGAACCTAAAAATTACCTTATGCAAGCCGACCAGAAGAACAATGATGAAAGTGAGGAGTACCACCGTGAAGAGTAGGAGGATCGCCGAGATAACCATGATCACAAAACCAACTGCCTGAGCATCGGGGACATCTTGATCAGATACAGCTCCTGCCGCGACTGCTCCGCCAACCCCAAGACCCACTATACATATTACAGCTAAACCGATATAGCCAATCTGTAATCAAAGGAATTATTTTACAATGTACCTACTTTTTTAGACAACTTTCGAAAACTGGTGCAACGAGGCCATGACCTCGAGAACTATCCCTTAAAATTAATTAAAATGATAAAAATCACTGAAACGATTTATGAAAAATCGCAAACAATATTTAATACAAACATAGGTACCAAAAATATATTTATGATCAAAAAACGTTAAGAAACTAAATCTAGAAAAAAAAATAGAAACTAAAAATTATTTGTTCGTCGGAAAACTTGTTGGATCAAAATGGTATTTTCACTGAACCGTCGTAAGTAGGTATTGTTATTATCTAAACGTTGGTTGTTTGTGATTTTTCTTAGATTCAGTGCTTGTATAATTTCAAAACCGTTGAAATTTGCGCGTGAAAAGTTCTTTCGTATGAGTTAGTAGCCAGTAGTGTAGTTCTTAGGCCACCTTAAGGCCTCTGTCGTGGCTTAACGACTGCTAGATCCGATGACACGTGCACTCCAAAACACGAAAGCGCTCAGAGTAAATGCCATTAACGGCCACCCATCCAAGTAGTGACCGCGCAGAGCGTCGCTTGACTTAGATCTAGGGTCTTCAACCCGCGGCCCTCGGGCCTCATGTGGCCCGCCAGCTAATTTCTTGCGGCCCGCGGCCACCAGAGGCTAAAAAAAAAAAATATCGCGCCCATAGTGATATGCTATCTTTCCTCATCGCGCCGCGTCCGCAAACGCGTCAAAAACACATTGATTAACTTTAATTAACCAATGAAGATTGACTTTAATTAACCAATAAAGATTATTGAAATTTGAAATTATGTATGTCTTTTATTTTATTGATAAGGTGGTAAAGTGTCGTGAAAAGTTGTGGCCCTTCGGACGATGTGAAATCGATGTTTGGCCCTTGCACTAAAAAAGGTTGAAGACGTCTTTAGATCATCGTTAGAGATACTATGTATGTAAGCTACGTCACGGATGGTTGTCAGCGCGCGATCTCTTACCAAGGATAGGTATCCGATGATGAAGCAACCTGACTTCAAGTCCACGCAGAAACAACACTTGTCAAACTCCAAAGATCCCATGATAAGTCTGATAAAGAAAACAAAACATGTTATAATTTTGATGATGCCAGTAAACTAAAAGAAAATTTGGTAAGTTACTGCGTAGAATTCGCCCTTGCAGCTTGCGGTTGCAATTATTGCAACAGTTTCTTTTTAGCTGTCATAAAGTTGTGAATCAAAATAATTGAGCTATTATCAAAGACCATTAATTCCATTGCAAACAACGCAAAGGCACTTGTGGAAATGTCATGTTTTCCATTTCATAAATAATGTTCCTAGAGGCTTCTCTAGATACTAATTCAGGCTAAGAAAATGCTCGTTGAAACCTTTCAGTCGTTGGCGGAAACTCCGCCATTTTGTATTCAAAACAAATGACAATCAACTTGACTTGGCTTACTTGATTAAAATTGGTAAACTTAGAACTGAGTTTGGTTCAGCCCAGCTTGCCACAATAGTTTAGGTAAGTAATTAAATTCTTTACTGGGTGTTCATTAAACGTTTGGATGATATCATTCGCCGGTTTTGGAAATTTCCGCTAATATACCTAACGTAAAATATTTATTTAAATATTTTACCTACCTACACATATGCATGCATGCATCATGTTACAAAGAGAAACATTTATTAAGAAACCGGAAAAATCGGCATTTCACGAAGCGTGATGGATGAATGCATAGCAATTTTCAATTATTATTTTGAAAATCTTGGAAATCGTTGCTCGAGCCACAGATAATAATAATATTTAATTATAATACAGACCTACTTATTGGGGTACCTAGGTTATTTCTTAACCTGAAATGCCTCGCACATAGGTAAAGTAGCCTACCAAAGCAAGGAACCACGGATATGCCATTATATGTTTCGTTCTACAACGCAGAATATTTTTTCGTTCAAACAAAACAATTCGATGCTGATGACGTCATTTCATGTCTTAAACAAGGTCAGTCGGTTCGGTGCCGGCTGGTCGCTGGCTATGGTCACCACGTGGGTATGCACGGCGCTAGGTGTCCACGTAAAAAGTGTAAATATTTACTATTTACACTTTTTACATCCATACACAGCACTACCACTCGACGCAAGAAAATTTGCGTGGCGAGCGCGGGCCATGGGTGCCACTGCCAAAAAATACTGACCTATATAAGAAGGTACCTAGAAGAGTTACCTAGAAGGTTGCCTGGAAGAGATCGCTCATAGCGATAAGGCCGCCCATTGTACAGTCGGCAACACATGAACCTATCCACTGTATGAACTTTGAACTATTATAATTTGAATGTTGCGAATCAGGGATCGCAACAGTGTAGTGTAGGCGCGTGGCGCGCAAGCAGCGAGTCTCACATAAAAACATATCGTCCCTCTCGCATGATTCGCAACATTCAAATTATAATACTCGTAGTTTAAAGTTCGAACCGTTGATAGGTTGATGTGTAGCTGACTGTACTTCGCTTTAATATTAGAACTGTGTATAATATGAAATTTCCGGTGCAGGTACAATAAGAGTTTTCTATCTATCTATCTCTATCTACCTAGACCTACCTAACCTACTTTATTACCGGCCACAAAAGCAGTTAATTTTCTCGCTTCCGAAACAGGGTACGCGGTGATTACTATACTTACAGATATTTCTTCTACTTTACAGCTAAATACTTGCTTAGAAGTTTCATGTCTATTAATGAAAAAAATAAAAAAAATTTATCTATTGCTTGGGTGCTTCTGCCCGTGGCTTCGTCCACATTTCTTTTCTCTTTTCAGCTCTGTAATCCTGTTGAGTTTATGTGAAGTATTCTATTCTTGGTTACGAACTAAATACATTCCATGTTTCGTCCAAAGCGGTTCATTAATTACAACGCGATTCTATTTTATGGATATTATATTTGGAATTTTGGACAGCCCTAGACAATGCTTGAGAGCGGCGCGGGAGCAGCGGCGGCGCTTCCATACTGCTCCCACTTTTATATCCACAGTCTATGGTTTATTTATATCAAAGGAATAACTATGAATTCTAATGGTAGGTACTTACAACAAGTTTCAACTAAAATCGAAAAATTTCAAACTAAAATCAACATGCCTTAGAAGAACCCTTAAAAATTCGTGTCCAAGGCTGATAAATACAAAAAATTTCGAGTGATTTTTCGGAGCTACGAGTCTTGATAGGTAGGTACATAGACACACAGACACAAAAAAGCCTCAAACTTAGAACACCTTTCTTCTTCAGTTGGGGGTTAAAAAGTTTATCTGAAGTGTTAAACGTGTCTTTAGGACTTAGAGGCACAATATGACATAATAATATTGGTACTGTTCCCCCTATTTATCCTATCCTATCCTACTAATATTATAAATGTGAAAGTTTAGATGTTTGGATGTTTGTGTTTCAATCACGTCTAAACTACTGAACCAACTTGGATGAAACTTGGCATATATATAGTTCGTAACCTGGATTGACATATAGGCTACTTTTTATTCCGAATAATTAACAGGATCTACAGGATAAAATGAACGAAAAGGATTAGCAGCGCCAATTGGCAAGAGGATTTCATTGTCATGTCATGTCACGTCAGTTTGACAGGGCGTAGTACTACCTCTTTGGTCTAACGACTAGCGTTTGACATTCCAGTAGGTACGAGTTCGGTGTAATAAGGTGTAATGTCAAGTTTCTCAAAGAAGTATCCGCTCGGTACACGCACAGATAATATAATGTACACGGAAACTGTAAACGCGTACGAAGTCGCGGGTAACTGCTAGTCAGAAATAATAAATATCAGTAGGTAGGTAAAGGCTGAAAACGTCTTTGAAAGCGCGAGTGAGCCACTCGACCGGGTGACGTCACAACGCTAAACGACCGCCTCAAATAGATTTTGAAAATCCAAACTTCAAAAAACCGTAGAAAACTCAATTTTTGAGATATTGCAAAAATTATTTCACTGTTGTATTTTGACCGTAAAAATCTTTCGACCTACATTTAAAAATAAATACGCTCATCTCTCTCATCCCCACTTTTGTTGATTTATTTTCTTTTCTCTAGCGATTGTCAACCCTAGTTTTGACGTTTGCCAATCTCTAGCAAAATATTGTAGTAAGTACTTATAAAAACTAGCCTGGCGATCACTTTTAGAAAAAAATGAACCACAAAAAGCACGCGTGCTTCTAACAGAAACAATGTTTTTTAAACCTGCCACTGTATAAGCTTTAAAATAATTTGGGTGATGCTTTTGACTTCCATTACTTGCTTACCACTTGGCGGTAAAGCTGGCCATAAAATTTAATAAGGTTCCCATAACTATCACCCAAAAACACCCACTTTTTGATAATCTACACGGCTAAAGCGCACATGTATAGGTAGGTACCTACATCGCCAAAATGAGGTCGCACGTTGATCCCAATATTGTACCTACCTAGCTGGACTGGTAGCTATGACATCATGGTGTGAATTTTATGGGATTATTTAATTGGATTCATCACAGCTGAATAGGAGCTAGTCACTGTAGCAGTGCCTTGTATTTTTATTTGTTGATGTTTTTATCACTTTCAATTTGATCTAATATGGATCAGTCGAGTATTGTAAATAGGTACCTACTGTGGGTACATGGAAAAAATAATTTACTACAATACAACAAGAACGCTTAGTTAAAATTAAATATGTTATAGTAACGAGAATTTGTTTAGAGTAACTAAAATTGTTTAAGAAACCCATCATATTGGTAATGCAAACGACTGAATTCTAGATTCTATCTAGTAGGTAAAGTTTAACGGGCAAATGGTAATTATTGCTAGTATTTGTGATAAGTACTTTATTTATTATTTACAATTACATCGTAAAGTATACGAACTATACCTAGTTATATAAGACGATTCTAAATGATCCTTGTGATTTTATTGAATAAATAAATTTTTGACTTTGACTTTGACTTTGAACGATATTGGTTTCGGAACGTGCCGACTAGTATCATCGGGGGTGAGCGGGGTGTGCGGGGTGTGGGGGGTGTGCCGCGGCAATTCTAACCACACAATCATTTTGCAACTACAATAGTTTTTTAGCTAGATAGAACAGTCTTGTAGTTGTAACAAAATAGACTGTCGTCACATATTATTATATTAGCAAGACATTCTTGTTGAGCGTGCGATATTATCGATGTTACAAGATTTTTTTTCCGTATAGCTAGTATCATGTAGTTCTGTTTCAAAAATATAACCAACGAATTGAGACCATCTTCTTTTACAACAGTCGGATAAAAATAAAAGCAGTAAGCGAATATTATGTAGGTGAATATTATGTAGGTGAATAATATGTAGGTGAATATTATGTAGGTGTATATTATGTAGGTGAATATTAGTTAGGTACCTTACCTACGCGTGACCGTTTTGAAATGTATCTATACCTTATTATTGAAATTTATCCCGCCTACACAACACACCACACCTCAAAATAGGTACCTATAGGTAAATGTTCATTTTAAAATAATGCTTTATTGTACCAACTTTTGTTTAAACTTCATTAAGTTTAAGGAAAATTACAGGAAAGCAAAATAGGTATAAAAGAGGGACGAGGAGGAACAGCGTGGACATTCACAAAAATACAAGCAACAATTAAGCACGCGTCCTTTCTATTGTTTTAAAATTACAGAACTAGCTTTACAGTCCACTCTTTTATGAAATACTGAGATATCCAACAAATGGTACGCAATTTCGTGCACGTGGTTGGCATATTTTTTCAGTTATTTTTATTTATAACCATTGGGGGTTTTAACTTTATAACTGAACCGATTTTAATGAAAATGGAATGAAATCAACCTGGAAGTACATCCTTTCAGACAAAAAAATAATTTTTCAAATCGGTTCTTATATGACGGAGTTCTGAGGTAATAAAAAAAACGAATTGAGAAACTCCTTTTTTGAAGTCGGTTAAAAAAAATGTCTGATTTCTGATTTTGAAAAATAGTAAACCTGATTGACCGTTAAACACGAGCATAATTAGTAAAATCGCATCGCACACCTACGTGGTAAAACTGTTAAATGTATAGGGTGTGGTCATAATGGTGCATAAAAAATACACACTCGTGCGTTTCGAATCCGTGAAAACACGGGTCTACCGTCTAAAGGGAGGAAGGAAAAAAAATGAAGGTAAAATAACTACTGTAACCCCTGACGCAAAAACAACGGGGTGTTACAAGTTTGACGTGTGTGTGTCTGTTTGAGGCAACGTAGCTCCTGAACGGATGAACCGATTTTGATTTTGTTTTTTTTTTGTTTGAAAGGTGATTTAGTCGGGAGTGTTCTTAGCTATGTTTGATAGAAAACGGTCCAAGATTCAAGGGTTTTTTAAATTTTTAATTTAATTACTTGTTTACGACAATTACATCTGAGGCAATGAATTCAGATTTGATGAACTAGAGTACATACTCCAAGGTCTGCTGATGACCGGCAATGATGAAGAGGATCTAGGGAGATTTGCACGGTCGGGGGTTTATAATAATAAAACTATAAAACATATCATATTTTAACCACAGATTATTAGTGACGTTTAGTTTTTCATGGATCATCATGTTATCATGTTATTCTCTAGATCAGGAAGTTTTGCGATTTTTTAAAATTAGGTACATTCAATGAGTTTAAATCTTCAAAAATGTTGAAATGTGCTAGCGAGTAGGTGGTTTTCATTACCCATTTGTACTTCACTACACAAGATATTGTGAGTTGATGTATTTATCTTAAACCGACACCACATGTTTCAATTTCGGCCACGCTAAATTAGTTTTTACGATGCGTCCCAAAATTCTTATTCAACCTTGAAACACCACAACATTCTTAATGACGGCATCACATCAGGGACAAACTCAAAATTATCCAACCCAAAAAAAAAATTGACTAAAATAACCTCTAAAAAGTGTGGAATATTGTTTTATATTTACTCACTTTTTTTTATGAGAATAGACTGAGATACACGAGCGTGGTCCACTCCTTGCGTCTGAAGACTGACGGCATTACAGTACTCGATACAAGTATTGAAACCTGTTTTACTTCGAATTTGATTGGTGTATACCTACTCATTTTGTGCCCGATAAATAATAAAATAGTTTAGTTAGAAGTGGGTACTTGACAATGGGATTTCGCTTACTCATATCCCCTAGAGATAACAAAAACCCCCGACAATAATATTTAGCAAATAATTATAATTATCAATAGGAGCGGATATAATATTGTGATACATATTGATAATGAAAAAAAAAGAAAACTATTTATTGCAGTAAATACAATTAGGTAAGTAGGTACATTGTAGGTTGGAAGTGGGAGGACCGACGACTAGGATCTATAGTCCAAACTTAGCCGTAGGTAGCTCCGCAGAGCCAATTCTTGGCCCAGCCTGATTTCATCATGAAATAACATTTGATGGATGATAATGAAAGACAGGATCAGGAGGAACAGAAGTTTGAAGTTTGAAGTTTGAAGTTTGAAGAACCGTCTGTGTTGGAGAGAAAATTCACACTTCTATTTTTTCCCTGGTGACTGTCGAACCTTCTGTCAGTCCAAGTTTAAATATGTTCCAACAACATCTGTATCCAGAGCGTGATCGACTTCACTGGTCACTGAAACCAGTGAAGTCGATCTACCATCTAAGTACCGACTCCGAACTCAAGTCAACTTCAACTTCTTGGTGAACTCAAGTCGGTCCCAGCCGAGAAGAGAGACCATACACGTGGCCAATGTGACTACGGGGTCCGTTCAAACGGATTATTCCCTTCTGTCACCCAGATTTGTCGCTCTTTTTGTAACAGGGTGACATATGCGACTTTTAAAAATTTAAAAAGACCAATCTTACTAACCTTACTAGCCCTGTTACTAGCCCTGTTAGTAACAGGGCGACAGATCGGACGTTTTTAGTCCAATCTGTTCCCCAATAAAAAAAAACAATAAAAACGATGTCTCACTTGCTTTTAAACACTCGACGCAAAAACGACGGGGTGTTATAAGTTTGAGGTGTCTGTGTGTGTGTCTGTCTGAGGCATAGTAGCTCCCAAACGAATGAACCGATTTTGAATTTTTTTTGTTTGAAAGGTGAATTAGTCGAGACTCGGGAGTATTCTTTAGCTACGGTGGTAATACTTCAAAATCTTATCAATTAGACGATCATCCGTCAGTACCTACTACTTTTTTGAAATTATCAGTTATTGCTGCATTCTGTAAATAAAAATAATTATACGGTTTTCCGCGAACTCGTTAGTTATTAAGCTGATAATAATTACTTATTCCCATTTTTAAGTACCACCTACTACCCGTTGTTAATAAACACGACGTAAGCTTGGAATAGTTACACCGTGTTTTGTCTCTTTCGATCAAATCTGTTTGTCAATGCAAAAGACAAAACACGGTAAAACTATTCCGGCTATTATCAAGTGTATTATTAACAGAGACGGTTTGTTTGGTGTCATACTAACAGGAGAATGCAGTTGTGGTTTTTAGATAACACTCTTCATACTCATATCTCATTCGTCAGACTAACGAGCCCTTAATAAACATATTATTATCTACTGTGCAATGTCTCGAAATATTTGACAGGCGTCACAGCTCAGTCGGTAATAGCTCTGCCTTCCGTGTTGTGGGTCGTAGGTTCGATGGGGATCGAATCGAATCTTTGTTCTTGGTGGGGACCAAGAACAAACATTTCTGCGTGGCAAACAGATGTTAGTTCTATGTCTGGGTGTTACTATGTATTATAATCTCTCTTATGGCGCTCAAACAATGCCCCTTTCCCCTCAGGTGCACAGGAAGCGGCGCCCCCCGCGGCGGGAGGACCGCTGGGTGGGCATTGATGCATTCTTTCGCAGATTTCGCGATTATTTTGTTTTAATACCAGTTAACATCTATATCTATTTGGATTTTACATAAAATTGTCTACTGATTAGGATATAAATATAGAGAGAGTGTCATACATAAGTATTCAATGATGTTCATGTAAAGTTGAAATAGGTAACTAAAAAGTATCGTATAGCTGTAATAAATCATAATCGTATGTATTAACAAAAAAAAATGTATAAGTATTCTATCAGCATCTAGTTCACATAATATATATTATCTAGCTTTGCTTGGTTTGGAACTCTAGTCCCAAATATATATATATTCAAATATATATAATATGTCCATGAATATTTATTATTATTTATTTATTTATATAAAAAACTACGACAGTAAGTATTTACAACGTTATAATATTTATAAAATACACATGATGCAGCTGAGCTATCTACAAACCGTTGCAAACGATTTATAGATAGCTATTTATAACAATTTGTTGATATTGAAACTAATTCGGCGCTAGGTTTACATTCAAGAGTAAGAAACGCCATAAATTCAATGAAGATCAATCGGAGTTGCCTTCAAGAGTCAGGCTGCAGAAATGGCTATCATCATGAATGCCTAGATCCGGAGACCGCACTGTACAATATCTGTTGGTCCATAATAAAACCAGTTTTGAACCCAAAACGTGGCCTTGGCGGTATTATCTACAGGCGTTTTATGATACATATAAATAGCATCAGACGACTTCTATGGTATAGCGAGTGAGTTAGCACCTCTTCCAAAGGTGGCGGTTTTATCTTATTCGAAATAAGTTGCATGATCTCCGAGTAGGTAGGTACCTATCTACTTATTATTTCCGGTTCACGATTTATCCTCAGCTCCAACATGACTCTTTTGAGGAAAAATATTTGCTAAATATTTTTCTAAATTGGTGACAATAGGTATTTGCTACGTGCCAATATACTTAGTACAAACAAAAAACTCTGCATTGGTACCTACTTATTAAGTTGTCTCACTTGCATAATAAGTAGGTGCTCAACCTATCAAAGTTTCACTACATAATACATAATGTACTCTAGCGTACTCTAGCTTAGGTACTTATAGGGTTTTATAGCGCCTTTGTGTTGTGTTGTGTGTGGCATTGACTAGAGCGAGACCATGCAGCCTTTGTATTCGCACGTTTTTAACCCCCGACGCAAAAACGACGTGGTGAAGCTTGACGTGACTATGTGTTCGTGTTTGTCTGTCTGAGGCATTGTAGCCCCCGAACGAATGAACCGATTTTGATTTTGTTTTTTTGTTTGAAAGGTGAATTAATCGGGAGTGTTCTTAGCTATGTTTGATGAAAATCGGCCCAAGATGGCCGCCGCCACAAAATGGCAAATTACATTTTTTTCACAACTCCTTCAATATGGGTATCAAAGTCAGGGGTTTTTTAAACTTTTTAATTAAAATTAAGTACTTGCTATGTAGAATTACATAGGAAATCGTTTTGTCAATGAACTCCTTGTACCTGTATAATAGCAAATGATGCTTGAAATTATTGCTATGTGCCAGCTAGCAGGCTCTGGACAGAAAACGCATGTCATCCCACCATAATCTGAGTAAAGCTACTTTTACCTGATGGTAATCGACCTAATTCTCCTGCTGTTAAGGCTGCAAATGCACTTGCAGCCATGGCTATGGTGATCGGCCCTGGCCAAAGTAGCCGTTAAATTACCCACAAAAAAATATATGGACTACACTCATAATCAGCTTCTATGTCACTAGGTTGGTTTGGCCGCCCAGTAAGCGCTTTTTAGCCTAAAACGACTCTTTACAGTAGGTACAGTCTTCACTGACTTTTCTTTTTTTCCCCTGCAATTTTTAGGAAAATCACTGTCATCTTAACTCGTTATTAGCAACTGCTGGGGTAGTCTCCTTCGTTTTATGGCAGCTTCCCATGTCTTGGTTGCGTGTTTAATTGACCGCAACCACAGATAATTATTATACTCACCTGTATTATTTTACTTTGACATAGGTACGTAGGTTAGGTACCTTAAGATTTCTATATATAAAAAATCACGTGGTTTAGTGTCAGAACTTTATTATCACAAAATTATTAATTTTAATAAGTATTAAATACCTACTCGTACCTAGAACCTAGATAACTAAAAATAAATACTTATTTAACAAACCTACAGGTAGGTACCTACTTATTAAGTTCAGTAAATATATACGAAATAAAAGCTCGTAAAACTCTTATTTAGTAGGTACTTATACATAGTCTATAGTTTTTCACAATAAGTTAATTGATAGTCGTCTGTTTTGATAAATATAACGTCTGCCTTAATAAGAAGAAGAAGAAGACCTAGCAGTAGTACCTAATCAAGATAACTTCTAAAAATAAAATAAATAAATTAAAGAGCTTTGAATTTCGCTCGCAGTCGACAAATCTACAAAGTAAATACTTAATTTATAAATCCAAAAGTTCGTAAAAGATCACTTTCAGCCAAGATGTCCAATTTGCTCATGGGCATTCTAGTATGACACCGGGCGTAGTTCTGTGGGTTCAGTCAAAACCTTATTTGTTGATTTTCAGCTGAACTGGAGAGTTTGAGTAGACATTCCATTGTGGAATTACTTCCTTCCTCATCATGAAATAGTAACTTCTTATGACGGTCAAGAAGTACAAGTACAACACTGAAACAGGGATAACCACACACATAACACACACACACACACACACAGGGATATCTTTAACCAACAAATCTTTATTATTAATTGGTTAATTGGTGGCGATTTTCAAGGAGATCACAATGTCCTAGTAACAATATTTTGAAAGTTTACGTTAAACATTTAACATCAGGTGAGTAGATATAGGCCAGGGGTCGGCAACCTGCGGCTCGCGAGCCACATGCGGCTCTTTGGATGTGAAGTTGCGGCTCTTTAGTGCCATACGCAAATATTATTTATTTTATTAAAAAAAAAAAAACATTTATATATCGTTCTGAATCGATTAACGAGGATTTGTTGTGAAAAAACACTAGGTAAGTACTGATTATATTTTATATCAAAAGCTTTATTAATAAAATTAACTACTATTTATAGTTGGCAAGAAAAATTTTTTTGGCTCTTTAAAAACTTTGAATTTTTTTTAATTGTAATTTTTACTCTTCCGACTCAAAAAGTTTCCGACCCATGTCCGTCATAGCTGTATTAAAAACTATTCTGAGAGGAGTGATTCTTTTTATAAAATCTGGCACAAATATTTAAGAATGTACTTGATAATTGTGATTTCCTTGTTGGACGCTCTAAATAAAATAAATAAATAAATATCAATAGAATTTAGTTGGAATGCCACCAAATTCACGTTGGCTCAATTTAATTGGCGCACACGCACTCAATTTTGTGGTTTCACATTTCTTTAATGAAAATCATTGAATTTAACAAACCCCTATCTAGAACCTAGAACCTTCGATCAATAATGAAAGATAAAGTGTCGGCGCATAAAAACCGTCTCGGCAAATAACAGCTCACTTGCAGCGTGAGAGCTTATTTTGTTCTCGTGTCATCTAGAATCGTTCTCTCTCGGAATTACTTGTTCTTGTTTACTTGTTCTGAGATACCGTGTATACTTACAGTGACATAGCATTTCCACGGTCAGGGTAGTCCACTCCCAAGCTCCGAACATCTTGACCATCGCGTCTGCATACCGCATGAGGAACACCGTCAAGATGATGAGCCTCGGGATCTCAAATACGAAACCTCCGACGTAGAACATCTGCACCTGGTCTTGAATTTTCTGAAAATAAATATTAAATTGTTTGATATTTTACTGGATCATTCTGGGATATTGATAAATTCTAATATTAATCTATGTATCTTTCTGTAACTACCACCTCAAGCCTAGGATTGCCGACATTTTTTGGTCTGAACATAGTATTTTTAATAAAAAAACTTTAAAACATATAGTAGGTACGCTTTTAAAAAATATAGTACTCTAATAGGGAACACTTAAAATATAGCTTAGAATACTGCACATAATTCTTAGTTGTTACCTCGAATAATACTCGCCTCGACTCGACCTCGAAAACGTGCTTTCGTTGTAATTTTGACACCTCTACCGAAAGCACGATAAACTATGAATATGGGAAGAAAACTGGTAAAAATAAAGTAGTCCTCACCTTATGTAGTCCATTGAGCAGCGCCAAAGTGATGAGCAACTCAAAGGTAAGCAGTAGGATCTCGAAACTGACGATCAGCTTAGAGAACCCTAAGTCTTGTACCATCAGCATATGGTTGTGATTCGCGTATCCTGCCAAGCGAGTATTTAACCCGGAGAGGCGGATGCAGCTCACTGTGAACTGGATTAATCGTGATATCTGAAAAATTGTGTAAAAAAAATTACCGACTGATGGTGGACACATTTGAGCGGGTATAGTGGTTTTAATTTTGTTTAAGTATAATTTGCTTTTTGTTGGTATTCCGTAAATACAAGTGATAAACCAAAAATAAAAATAAGTACAGAAAGTTCCTGATGCTTCCATTTGCTCTAATCCCGAAACACGATAGAAAAATATTTTCTCGATAGAAAAGTAATTTCTCAATAGAAAAATATTTTTTCGATAGAAAAATATTCCAAAGTTACCTTTTATCTTTGGTTTACAAGATTATCATCAAAAAACTGCTTTTTCCACTCTTTTTTATAGGTTATATTTATTTTCGTGGACGAAGTCTCGAAGTCGAAGTCGAAGAAAAGTCGAAGCAATACTAGCGGTTACCCGCAACTGCTAGTATTGCTATAAATAAAGTAACAGTAGAGGGCTACAGCAGTTTTAGATAAGATGCTCTACCTACAAGTGTCGTAGACTTTCTTTCCGACTTGTCGAGAACAAAAGACATCAACGCGCATCCCTACGAACTTACTGCGAGAGATAATGGACCTTTTCATAATGGCAGGTTATCAAAGGCTTAAAATAAACCGTGTGAAACCTACGAGTAGTTGTAGTGTGTATAGTATATTATCTGTGGTATGACATTAGTTTTCGTGGGTTCGATCCCCACCAAGAACAAACATTTGTGCGTGGAAAACAGACGTTTGTTCTATGCTACGCTAACCTATGTAGTTATAATTATAAGTATATGTTTACAAAAAAAAGTATTTAAGTATTCTATCAGCTATCTAGTTCCCATATCACAAGCTTTGCTTAGTTTGGGACTAGAGGGCGTTGTGTGTAAAGTCCATGATATTTATTTCTTCTTTACCTATTACAAAAACATTCTGTTATAAAAATGAGTAATTACCAGTAATAAGTAGCCGATGATGAAACTACCTGTCCTCAAGTCGAGGCAAACACAGCATCGGTTAAAAGTACCCAGAGACATCTCGATCCTGGAATAAGGAAAAACCATATGAAACCGGTTTCAAATATTAATGGCAAAATCAATTTTATATTTTGAACCTTACCGCATGAAGATAAAGTTTAACTTATCAGATTATAATGTTAGAATTGATTATGCACCTACAAGCTTCAGTATAAGGTTGATTTTACCTGTCTAGATGAATGTTGAGGTAAATGTTAGCATGTGGCCCCCTTTGCATTCTAATTTGAAATTTTGAATCTTATGATCTTAAGCTAAAGTTGATATTTGTTTGTTATAAGACCAGATAAAGTTGCTGCGGGATTTTCCGAAGCCATTTATCCTAATTCAGTATTGCAAATTATTTATGTTCTTCGATCAACAACACAACTTTCTTTTCGTAACCTCTCTCTCTCTCTCTATATTTAATTAAGCTAGGAAAACTAAATTCTTAACAAAATTTTATTAAAATGAACTCTGATTTTCACCTTTTAGTAGTTACAAGTTTAAAACAGAGTTCAAAACATCGACCGCAGGCAGTGTGCCCAAAAGGCTGGCGACGTTACCAGCCCTTTGGTCATTTGTCACGTTAGTTGTTTATTTTCGTTGATTACTTTTGAATGAAGCTAGTTAACTCAGTCTAACACGTTTACTTTGAGGAAAATTGTTGAGTAAAATGATTGGGCCACATAGCTTTATTCGTTTATTTTATTTATTTATTTAAATAGAACTCCCAACACGGGTTTACACTTTAATATCAAATAAACTAGTCGAGGGTCATACATAACAGTGCTACCATACTTATAGGGCGTCACAGCATGCGACAAACAAACACCAACTTAACATTGATTGATTGACAAATAAATCACAGTGCTAAAAAAAGTGGCTGCCGTGCCTATTAGATTTCCTAGAGTTTTATTCCATTCAACCAACTATAATATACTAATAAAGGTAAGCATATGAGCAATTGCTCACAGTATCATATTTGGATGATGAAGATAAGCAGTTGTAATACTTACTTTGCCTAAACTGTTTATAATTGGCTTAAAGTAAGAAGTAATGGATTTCCACTGGAAAAAAAAAGTACCTATACTTACTTATACCACACTTTACGATGATCTAGAACAGGTTAGTTTATAACAAACAATTTGGGATGAAATTAGAAAAGAAATATTAATAAGGTTGTAAGGTAGTGTTTCGTTCCAGTGCGACGAAAGAATGGTAGTCCAAAACTAGAATAACTCTCTAAAACTATTTATATAAACCTCTAAAAGAGTCTATTTAAATACTGAAAATCTCTTTACCGTATAAAAATACAGTAACCTAAGTAAACAGTTTTGTTACAATACTAAGTAGACTAGGTTATTCACAATTTCAGCACTTTTTAGATAGGTATCTTTTATTATGAACCAACCTGTGATACAATAAGAAAAAACTCTAGGTACGTACAACAATAACATTACGTACCTACCTACTTCACGTACATCAACAGATTTTTACTTGTAAACAACTTTACACAATATAAGTGCTATTACAATGTAAATCAAACAACAAAATCATTTTCAAACGACCAAGTACGAGTACTGTGTATAATAATGTATGGTATATATGTAAACAAAACAAACTCACCTCTGTTTTCAATTGGAAATTCGAACGAAGGTTGAACACGACGCGACGAGCGTGCGTTGCACACTGAGTCACTGAGCCCAGTGAGCCCTGAGCCACTGACTGAGGCCCTCCCTCCGTGCTTAGAGTAGAAAACATTACAAACGAGAGCTACTTTGATTCATTCATCTGCAGACACGTATCAAGGATGGATTGCCAGTGGCTGTGGAGGGGCACAAAAAAAGAGGTGCAAATTAGTAATACAAGTTCAACAGTAATACATAATTTAAGATGGTATGTTGTCACAAATTGAGTCGATTTTAGCAGTAATTTTGACCTTAATTCTTATAGCATCAAGTGATTTCTGTTTAGTTTTCACCATGACGCAGCCCTTCGTATCGCGCGCGCTTGCCATCCACCCATCAAGGAGTCTTATTCTCAATTCGGCAGAGATTTAACTATAGATGACGTTAAATAACGTCAAAAACTTGTTTCACGTTGCCGAAAGGATAAAGCCCCGCCGCCGCCGCCGCCATTACGTGAATTTTGTAACGAGCCTCTTACCATAAAAATTAAATGGTGAACCGATAAGATTTCGCATTCTAGGACAATGAATAAAAGATTATCGGTTAGAGTCAAGTTCACTTACAATTTGTGCTACTCCTTTAGTATTTTTGAATAAATGTTCGATAGAGCCCCTTGTTCTAGCAACGGCCCTGGCATCAAATAGTATTGTATAGAATTGTGCAATGGAAAATACGCGACACATACATACTATGCTATACTACAAGTAAAAAAAAAACTAGAAAAACCGACTTCAATTCGACTTCATCATCAAATAATGATGATGACAGTTCATTGGGAATGTTCTAGTGACCATAAACAGCACTAAAAAGTCACAGGAAAGCAACATACGCAATTTCGTGCACGTGGTTGGCATATTTTTCAGTTATTTTTATTTATAAGCCAAACTACTAAACTGATTTTGATGAAAATTGAATCGCACCAACCTGGATATACATCCTTTCAGATAAAAAAAGAATTTTTTAAATCGGTTCCTAAATGACAGAGTTCTGAGGTAACACACATTAAAAAAAAACATACAACCGAATTGAGAACCTCGTCTTTTTTGAGGTCGGTTAATAAAATTAAAGCGAAACACCTGAATGACGATTACCGACGAAGTTGCTCTACATTGCTCTACATTTTGCTTTAGGTGTCTTAGTAGGTATAGGTGATAAATAGTAGGTCACTATATTTTTTTAAACTAAATGATGTAACGAACCGCTCAACTGATGTTAGGCGGATAATTATTAGTACTGATATGTTTAAACGACTGTTTTGAATAAGGAAGTAGGTCGCTTACCTAAGTCTCATCTCCCGACGTCGGTTGTGACGAAAACACAATATTGATTAAAACAGTAGACTTATAGACGCCATAAGACCGCCAAAGAATAACATGCGCAGAAGTACCAAATAAAACTAGTTGTCCTGTGAGAACACAGACCTCGCAAGCCTTTATAACCATGCAATAACCGACACTTTCCCTTTTCCCCTGGCTAAATCGATTTTCAGGTGCTTGAATTTAGACTTTTGAGCAAAATTAGTTTTAGCGATCACTCGCGTTCCCTTGGTCCTAGCCTAGGAGGTCGAATCTGGTGTCTACAGATTTGTCTCGTAAAGGCGAAGGGGACTGTGTAGTCTAATAATAATTGACATTGGTAGAAGTCAATTTTCGGGAAAAAATAATTTTCCCTTTTTTCCCCTTTCCACTCCCTCTTTTTGGAAATATTTTTACACCATCTTGTCTAGAATGAAGTCTTTCGTGTGCTTCTCAAATTTGATTGAAATCCGTCGATAAATAACGCTACAGCAAACTTTTCCTCTTTTCTCCCCTATTTTCCCCCCAATCAAAAATCTCCGACGACAAAAAAATCTAATAATTCATATAACCTGTGTACCAAGTTTCGTTCAGATCGGTTGAAAAATGCGACCTGTAGAGGAGAACAGACATCCGGACAAACGCATTTTTGGCCAATGTGGAAACTGAGACGCTTCGCTCGCTTCGCTCGCTCGGTCAATAAATGGCCTATTATGGAGAGTCAGTCAGCCAGCAAGACAAGAACTGAATGTCAAAGCCACAAGCCGAAAAGGTAGTAGGTAGGTAGATAGGAGTGCTTACCTATAATAATCCCACTGTAATAATGTTCATTGGCTACCTATCTAGGCATTGTAATGACGTAAGTGTATTTTTGTATTTTCCGGTTAATTTGAATTTCCTATCTATTCGAAAACAGTACAATACGTACAACGGGTCTTTATCCCTCTGAAGTTAGGTGCAACAAACGATTGCTGTACTGTTGTGCAGAAAGATTTGCTTCCTCCAATCCGACCCAAAAATGGGTTCTGAGCTGATACTTCAAGAGGGACAAAGATCCGTTGTGACTACTATATAATAGTTAGGGCTAACAATAAATGGTTTTGTTTAGTCGAGGTGTCAGAGCACTATCTCGTCTGTCGTTTATTCTTTGGCTCACCCTCACCCCCATAAGGATTCAACATCTGAAACCAACCAGCCAGTCTCCGTTCAAATTCCTCGGGGTTAGTGTAGTTTTCTGATAGTTAAAAAACGGTAAGGAGATCAAGTTTTAATTATTTTTTATTTCATAAATTATGCTAATAGACGTGTCATTACTAATGAAAAAAAAGAAAGAAAGGTAGGTACTAATGACTCATTAGTACCTACCTTTCTTTTTCTCTACCCATAATGCTCATGTCAGTTGAGTGAGACTAAAGAAAGCATGTTTCAACTGACTATAACTTTTTTTTATCTTAATTGAAGTTTTCATTAAAAAGTGTTTTGAAATCTGTGCACCATACTACTAGGCAAATAGTCCATAGGACAAATTACGTTCATAAAAAATGCACACATGACAAAACACTATCGAGGCAAAATGCGATTAGGAAAAAACCTAAGTACCGATGAAAAATGCGTTCGAGGCATCCATCTAACCAACCTCTAAATTCTACCGCCTAGGAACGTCATATCATCATCATCATTTCAGGAATCATGGGGCTGCCTCAATTGGATTCCTGCTGTTTTGTGTTCGACTTAAAAACTGGAAACATTATAATGGGTTGTATGAATGCGGTGAGTTTTAGTTTTCTTTTTTTTTAATGAGAATTCTGCAGACTAATCCAAATATCCTATCGAGTTTGGGCTCGTTTGATTTGTCTAGGACTCCGGTCCTAGATGGCGCAATAATAAAGCTTGTTTTCAGAAATAACATTTTTAAACAAGACCTAACCATCAGCTTACCTCTCATTCTCCTCTGATGTAACCAGGTGCTATCATTCACGTTGCTGGTAATGATGAGCGTGGAAGCTGCCACGATTGACGTGGAAGAAACAGAGTTTAAGAAACTGGACGACCTGGAGATGAAGGCTGGCCTGACGGGGCTGTACGTCATGAGTGTCATCTTACTCATCATGTTCCTCGCCAAGTTCTGTTTTGATGTGGGGTTTGTGTACGGAGTTATAGCGGTGAGCTATTTATTTTTTACTAGCAGTTCCCGCGACTTCGTACGCGTCTACAGTTTCCGTGTACATTATATTATCTGTGCGTGTACCGAGCGGATACTTCTTTGAGAAACTTGACATTACACTTCATTACACCGAACTCGTACCTACTGGAATGTCAAACGCTAGTCGTTAGACCAAAGAGGTAGTACTACGCTCTGTCAAACTGACGTGACATGACATGACAATGAAATCCTCTTGCCAATTGGCGCTGCTAATCCTTTTCGTTCATTTTATTCTGTAGATGCTTTTAATTATTCGGGATAAAAAGTAGCCTATGTCAATCCAGGTTACGAACTATATATATGCCAAGTTTCATCCAAGTTGGTTTAATGGTTTTGACGTGATTGAAACACAAACATCCAAACATCTAAACATCCAAACATCTAAACTTTCGCATTTATAATATTAGTAGGATAGGATAGGATAGGATAGGATGCGTTTGCGCACTGTCACGGCACCTACATACTGCTTGCATGATGTGCAAGTAAAATTTTAAATAGATAAATATTCATGGACATTTCACACAATCTGTTCTAGTCTCAAACTAAGCAAAGTAATGGGAACAAAATTGCTGATAACATACACATTTTTTTATAAATACATTACACCCGACATACTTCTAACAAACATCTGTGTTTACCACACACAAAATGTTTGTTCTCGGTGGGGATCGAACTCACGACCCACAGCGCGGAAGGCAGAGCTAAAACCGACTGAACTGTGATGCCTCTCACCTTATCCCCCCTGGTGGGGGTTTCTTAGTGGGTACCTATATCTGGAATATACCACTTATACCTACAATTTTATGAGTGTCACTGTACGGAGAATGTCTGCCAAAGAAAATGTTTTAATTTTTTAGGAGAGAGCGAACATCATCAAATCCTACTTTATAATGTGGGTTGTGTTCTTCATTCTGTCACTGTCAATCTTCTTCTTGAATATCCTCAACTTCGATTGGCAAACTGTGTGTACGGAACTCTTTTATATTGGTGAGTGAATCCAATGAACCAAAGTGGTATAGAACTATTAGGTATTCGTTTGCAGAACCCAAGCGTAGAATGTTGGGCAGAGCCAAAAGTGTATTTTTTTTAATTTTGACTAAAACAAAAATACGATGGATAATCTTGTCTCTATATGGGGTAGGCTGTGTATGCAACTTAAGTTTAATTAGTTTTTTTACACCCTGTGCAAGTGTGCGCTGCACGCACATGCTACGCAATAAGATATTAGGAAATAGAGAAAATATCAACATCAATAGGTGTTAAAAATCTGTCCATCTATTTTACACTTCGGGAAAATTATCTTGAAATCATCCTGAAAACTTTACGAAGAGGTCTATTTACCATGTTTTATTCAGGCTACTGACCAAATTGTTTATTTTCCAGGGGTAAACGTGTACATGATACTTCTAAGCCATAGTTTTTACAAGCAGCTCAACAGTCGTGAAGAGGTCTAACTACCGACCATTTAGAGGAATTCGAAAATCAAAAACTCACTCATTTTGAAGTACTTATTCAAAAAACAAAAACTTGCCCATTCAGAGGAATTAAAAAATAAAAAACTCCAATGATATTTTGAAACGGACTTAGTATTCGGCGTTTGTAAAATGGAATGGTGTGCGGATGTTAGAAAACTTTATTGCATTCTATATTGCATTCGATGATGAAGACTAGCGATTTAGAAATTAGAATTCTGCCACATTTCGTCAATTCTGTATACCTAGTGTAGGTAGGTAGATAGGTAAATGATTATGATTATTCACTGTTACTATTATATGTAAGTACAAAAAACATTATATTAATATAGCTACCATAACAGTAAAATATTGAAAATGTAAAAATACTGCCTGACGTTTATGAATGATAAAAACAAAATATGTATAAAACCTATGTATACATACGTGTTAAGTTGTTGACTTGTGTATAATCATTATTATAAAGAAATAGTTAAATATACAGATAGTATAAGTAATTTTTAAATAAAACAAGTTCCTTTATAGTAATAATTTTTATATTTATCCCAAAATCTTATGATACCTACTCAGTTTTCTTTAGAATTCTTAAAAACTTAATATTAAGTAAATAATTACTTACGTAATTTTATTTTTGGTTCTTTATTTAACTAGTAATTTATTAAAATGATAACTACTACATATTTAGGTAGCCTTTGCCTACATTTATTCTTATTTTGTGGTCAGCCCCCGTATTCCAATCTTTTGCTGTCAAGTTATATTTCACTGCCCAGTGTAATTTCTTCAGGTCACGTGGTACAATTTTGTATTTTTGTATTGTTTTTTCCTTTTAGACACTTGACAGCAAAATATGCGCGAAAGCAAATTAAATGACATCATAATGTCACTATTTAGTCACAGAATAACTATGAGTTAGTATGAACTGACCATGACTTTGCAGTTCAACTGAGATTGGAATACCTCTGCTGACCAAGATCCAATATGCAACTTTTGAAATACTTACCTACAATCTTCAGTTTTCCAAAAACAAAACAATGTTTTTATGATGCCTCTTGGCCTTTTTGTGCTGACATACTAAGTATTTAATTAATGTTACAAAATTATGAAGTTGATGGCACTTTCCTGATTACTGGTACTACTATTGGTGTGGTGCTACCGGATAAATAATTGACTGTGACACAGAAAGAATGAATAACTGGACCTTAGCACAAAATGTATGGGTACTACAGTACAGCTACCCACATATTAAGTGCCCCTAGAGGCCATAGCACGAGTTTACAGTGTGTAAAACGTCTCGCCCAGCACACCAGTGTGCGCGTGCGCTGATCGGTATGGAAACACTGAGCGGAAGCTTGACGAGATCAAGCTTCTCAAACTAATCCGCGCACACTGGTGTGCTGGGCGAGACGTTTTACACACTGTAAACTCGTGCTATGGCCTCAGTTATTCTTCCTTTGTGTGTCTCAGTCAACATTTTTCGACGACAATACCTAACCCGGGGACTGTCAGATTGGTTCATGATTACAACACTCTATCACACTGAGGATTTGATTGGAGCCAACAAGACACGCGGACATTCAAGTTTATGGCGTAATTCGCGACGAAACATGAATGAATGAATGAATGAAATTTCACTGCGCTCTTGTTCAGCTTTGAACTCGCCCGTAAATCGCCAGTGTGATAAAGCACTAAATTCAAAGAAGCTAACAGTCATCCGTCGAATCCACAAGCATGGACTGATCCGACAGACGTCGCTGACGGAATTTAAATGCTGTTCCACTGAGAATAAGTTCGTAAGTTGTATGCACCACGACAAGGCAATGTATGTAGATCGCTGAAATAAGGAAAACCTATGTTATAATTATGTTGTTGATATGCATTACACGACATTTAATCCAAATAATAATTATAATGTGTTACTATGATTTTCATCATCATCATCATCATCCATCATCAATTTATATTGGTCCACTGGACGTAGGTTTCTCCCAAGACGCGCTATTAAGCCCAGTCTTCGGCTCTTCTCATTCAGTGTCTGCCAGCTATATCAGCTGTCTGTCTGTCTGTCATATTTGCCGTAGAACGTTGAATCGTTGGAGCAAAACTAATACTCGAGTGGAGACGACGTTTAGGCGACGCCTCGGCGAGATGGGGCGACGATATCCGTAATATAGTTGGCAGACTATGGTTTTAAATTTGATCCCATTTCCTAATGAAAACCTAACAGAAAACCCACACTACAGGTGACGGTCATACTTTTTCGTATTTTTGTGTTCCATAGTTCACTTTAAGTTTTTATTTTCTTGAAGATCTTGGATCAGTTGAACTATCTATCAATTGTTTGCAACGGTTTGTAGACAACTCAACTGTTTCATGTGTATTTTGTATATATTGTAAATACTGTAAGTCTTAAGGCTCATATCACGGCCAAACCGTGAAAATGCCCATTTTTGACGTTCTAGATCTCTGAAACTGAAACTCTTAGATAATTTCGATTTATTGTATGATGTAGAATAGTTATTCGCATTGACCGTAGCGGCCTCGCTTTTTACAATTTTTCCTTATATATTTAAATAAAGCCAAAATTCCGAAACAAGTTTTTAATAAAACTCGCGCGGACACTTTTTCAAGCTCCTGGATTGAACTACTGTGCAAAGCAAACGAAATGAAAAATATCTACAAATATCTCTTATATACTGCCATTGACCGTAGCGGCCCCGGAATTCAGAAATAAGTATGGGATATCTACAAAAAAAAATCAATTCAAAACCATAAAATTGCTAAAAACGTTCAGAATTAGCCGTTAATTTCTCCATACTACATTAATATTATTAAGTAAAAATTATACCAAAATAAACGTTAGTTCATAATCAATAAAATTGTATACTTTTTATTTAAATAATTTATTTTATTATATTGAATAAACGTAATTTAAAACTGCATGAAATGCGATCTCAGACTCTCAGACGAACTCAGACGCGCGCCAGCCCTTGAATCGCGGCCAAACTGTGATAGCCCTCTTAACTCTCTTCATACTATCATAACATAATATTATAAAGAGGAAAGATTTGTTTGTTTGCATTGAATAGGCTCCGAAACTACTGGACCGATTTGAAAAATTCTTTTACCGTTGGGAAGCTACACTATCTCCGGGTCACATAGGCTATATGATATTTTTAAAAAAATTAGGTAAAATCCTTACTAAAACTCCACCCGTGAGAAGCCGGGACGGTCTGCTAGTTGTGAATAAAAGTTGTATTTCCATTTATTATTTAAAAAAAATATGTCACTTACTAGAGATGATGAACTGGACCAGGGACAAGACCCAGTGGTTCTCCAGCAGCACCAGCAGAGCGCTCAGTATGCCAAAGATCGTCAGCATGATGCCGAATGAGAAGTACCAGAGCACGAAGCTTGACTTGTTCTGAAAATAAATTAAAGGAATCAAAAATATTTTATTGTTTATTTATTTGAGTCACCGATATTGTATACACTAAACACAGAATATAATAAAATTACAAGGAAGGAATCATGCCGAGTGCTACAATAGTTACAGGAGACAGCGAGAACGATTTTATTTTAACACCAAAAAAAAATAAAAGGGTGTTATAAATTTGAGGCCCCAGTGTGTGCACGAAGACTTAAATACTGTTTGTACTTTGAAATATTACTTATAAGTTGAACGTTGCGAATTGTGAGGGACGATATTGTGTTTGTGTAGGACGGGCTGCGAGCGCAGTAAGAAACTACTAAACCAATTCTGACGATATGGGACCAATGGAAGTAAATCCTTTTAGATACAAAAAAAATTCAAAACGGTTTTATAAATGACGGAGTTCTTAGGTAACAAATGTTTAAAAAAAATACAATCGAATTGAGAACCTCCTCCTTTTTTGAAGTCGGTTAATTAGACGCTTGCACTGTTTGACATTACCCGTTCGTGAAATCGAAAGTTATGCAATAATAAAATTGTGTATGGCGTGCCTACACCGACACGGTATACCTACGTTTTTTCTACAATTCAGCGAATTCTCTTTCACATTAGTAGGTATTTCAAACATGAAATATGACACCATGTTGGTAGTTACAGTTACATACATAGCTAATATCATAGGTAGGTGTATCAAGTGACAAAATAAGGCGTTGCGATAATATTCCTGTTTTATAAAAGCAGTTCTATTAGTTCCTTGTAGGAATTCGAGACCAAAAACATAAATAAATAAATAATCATGGACATTTCACACAACGCCCTCTAGTCCCAAACTAAGCAAAGCTTGTAATATGGGAACTAGATGGCTGATAGAATACTTATATACTTTTTTTTTGTACACACATACTTATAATATAGTAACACCCAGTCATAGAACAAACATCTATGTTTTCCACGCACAAATGTTTGTTCTTGGTGTCACAGCATAAATAGAGTCTAAGTACAAGGATGAATGTACCTTCCTAACTCCAAGAACCAGCATGGCGGAGAAGAGCATCCAGAGCAATGCCAGTACCATCACTGTCGCTAGGATGGTGACTGCAGAAGCGGTGTTCATCACCCACTGAGGAAAACCCTCCAGGTAGAGCGCTCCTCGACCAGATTCAGAACACTCCATGACGAGCAGAATGGTGGAAGACAGGGCTACGAAAGCAGCTATGACCTGGAAGTTTAGAATACGGTAATTAGTAGCAAACTTTAGTTTTTTACTGAGAATTTAGTAGTAGTAGGGCTCTTTATGAAACCATACCACCGTACCTATTTCTACCACCAAGCAGTGATGCTCGCATTGCTGTGTTCCGGTTTGAAGGGTATGGGAGCCGGCGTAATTACCTACAGGTACGTGAGACTTTACACCTTTATGTCTCAGAGTGATGGGCGCAGATGCATTGCATAACATGGCACGTCCTCAGTGGACGTGCTCGGTGAGGCAATGCATTGTTATAGGCAGAGGTAACCACTTAACATCAGGTGGGCCATCGGCTTGTTCCATCATTTAGTTGTATAAAAAAACAATTGCAAATAATTTTAGTGAAATTAGTGGAAGTTATCTATGATGATGACTCTAGCCTCGAATTCATACGCCAAAGCTACCGTAGAGGCGGATTCAGAGCCTCTACTCCGAATAATGATTGACGAAGATTCATTAGTGACGTTTGTGTTACACTGCGCAGTGACGCTGTCACTTTGCAAGAGCCCGCGTCATCGCACGAGGCAGCTGCGCAGTGTAACACAAACGTCAGTACCGGATTTCCGCTAATAAAGTACTTCGCCCACGGAAAGCCTAATAAGCGAGATGGCTATACAATTTCAGTAACAAATTGCCTAAAAATAGTCAGTTTACGAGCTATGCGGCCTACTCATATCCATATAGGTAATTGTATAACTGTCTCGATCGCAGCGAGATGGCTATACACTTTCATCTACTCATTGTCCACATTGTTGTACCTATAAACACTAGTTGTCCTATGAGAACATAGACCTCGCGAGCCTATATATAAACATTCAGTAACCGACACTTTCCCCTTTCCCCTGGCTAAATCGAATTTCAGTTGCTTGAATTTTTCAATAGGCCAATAAACTTTTGAGCAAAATAGGGGTAGGTATAAGTTTAAGCGAGTACTCGCGTTCCCTTGGTCCTAGGAGGTCGAATTAGGTCTCGTAAAGGCAGAGAGGACTGTGTAGTCTCATTGATATTGGTACGAGTAAATTTTCGGGGAAAAAAAAATTAAAATTAATTTCCCCTCTTTTCCCCCTTCCACTCTCTTTTTTTGGAAATATTTTTACACAATCTTGTGTAGAATGAAGTCTTTAGTGTGCTTCTCAAATTTGATTGAAATCCCTCGATAAATAACGTTACAGCAAACTTTCCCTCTTTTCTCCCCTATTTTCCCCCCAATAAAAATTCCCCGACGACAAAAAAAATCTAATAATTCATATAACCTGTGTACCAAGTTTCGTCCAGATCGGTTGAAAAATGCGACCTGTAGAGGAGAACAGACATCCAAACAAACGCATTTTTGGCCAATGTGGAAACTGAGACGCTTCGCTCGCTCGGTCAATTATGAAAACCCTAGATTATGCATAATCGAATTCTTAGAATAAGATAACATTCGATATCTAATGGTTGTTTTTATACCGATACGACACCAACCACGATATTGTCTTACATTTTATCTCCATACAACTTTTATGGTAGAGTTTTCACTTCCAAAAAGAAAATGTTCTTAGTTTTCAGTAATAAAATCGTATTGAAACTTTGGTTCAACGTCGTTTACTAATGATGCTAACTGTACCTGCAGGGGTTTGCCAATCAAAGTTGAACTGCAAAGTTTTAAATCATGGTCAGTTCATACTAACTCATAGTTATTCTGTGACTAAATAGTGACAGTATGACGTCATTTGATGTGTTTTCGCGCATATTTTGCTGTCAAGTGTATAAAAAGAATGATCATGTGGTACAAAATTGTACCACGTGACCTGAAGAAATTACACTTTGCAGTGAAATATAACTTGACAGCAAAAGATTGGCATACGGGGGCAGACCCTTCCACATCAGTTCATTTCTACATTGATAGTTCTATTGATGTAACTAGTGGGGATTTTTGTCCCAGTATCGTGTCGGGGTGCCGGTACCGATATTTCCTTTTCGAGCTTCATATCGACATCGGTGAAGTGGGATAATGCGCTAACGCACAATAGGTAAATAGGCCTCACCGTCACTTACCATCAGGTGAGATTGTGGCCAAAGGACATTCTATATTACTTATAGAAAAAAAAGGGATAGGTTGTTTTTAAATAAATGGTTGTTTCTTGGGCTTCGATAAAGATCAATGACCTCCGCCTCAAAATAATGGTTCGAAGTACGAATACCTACACCTACTTGAGCTACATCCCCCTTTGTGTCCGTCGAGTGTTTATTATGTTTAGACTGACGAGTCCCAAAATAAACAAAAAAAATCATTTGAATGACTAAACTTGCCAGTGAGACTTGACGGAAATACTATTTCAATTTATTAACTTGATACTGGCAAAATTGTATCATAAATAATAAAAGAAGAAGAAGAAAGACGTAGAAAAAAATAGCCTGTCGCAAAAGCCATAAACCAAGAAGTTGAAGGTACCAGTTTGGCAAAACGACTTGAAACAGAACTAAATATTTCGTTTATTCATTTTTGTAAGAAATGAACGAATTAATTTACTACAAAGACAGTGGCGACCTTTTTCTACAATTTTTTGCCAAGTTATAAGTTGCTATAACAATAATATTAGTCAGGAGATGTAAAAAAACAAAAGGGTCGGTCGTTGTTGTGGCTTAGGCACAGGACTCAAAAACGTGGTTTTGTGGTGACGCTTGATGTGCCGTTGCAATAGACAGGAGCTGTATTGTGGATAGCTTAATCGGGGAGTCCCCTTTAAAACTGAAGCTTAGGCCAAGCTGAACTTTTAATTCAAAAAAACCTTGTGTGGATAGGTATTATGAATTAGGATGTTGGATGAAAAAGTTAAAGGTTTTCTATCAATTTATCGGTCCTCATAGTACCAGTTTTGCTTATTTTGGAGCACTTTGAGGTTAGATGATGCTTACATTTTTTAATTACCTATTTTATCAATTTATTTAATTGGGATAAGAAGTTTGATTTCAATAATATTACAATCACTATCCACTAATGTTGCAGAACTGAAAAATTCAGTGAAGTATCCATCAATTATTCATAGAAAAGCTATTGAATTCCACTACTATTATAAATGTCGAAGTTTTAAGATATTTGGATGTTTGTGTTTCAATCACGCGGTAACTACTGCCCCAATTTGGATTTAACTTGGAATATATTATAGTTCATAACCTGGATTAACACAGGCTATTTTTTCCGTTTTTTTTTAGGTTAGGTATATATTTTTTTCGTGAACGTAGTCGCGGGTAACTGCTAGTAAGTAGTATAGGTGTAAAGTTACTTACGAATGTGAACATTCCCAGCATCAGGCATCCCAGGTCCAGAGGCACACAGAAGAAGAACTTCTCGACGGTGCACATTTTTACCGGCAATGTCTACCGATTCGTTACAGAACTGAAATGCGACTGTAAACTGTACACAACCCTGTAAGCTTTGTTTATGCTTATTTAGCGGTATTAGTAGGGTTGGCACACTCGTAGGTTCGAAAAAACGAACTTTTTTTTATACATGTGATGGAAAAAGCTTATGTTAAACGGTAACCACTGCCTGTAACGATGCATTGCTTCACTGAACACGTCCTCTGACGTGCTCGTGATGCATTGCACTGCACCCATCACTCTGAGACGTAAATATGTTAAGAGGAAACGTGGGTGGTCTTTTCTCCCTTGTTAGGGTTAATGACCCTAGAGCAATGATTTTTCACAGAATAATAAATAATCACTATTTCTATGCCCCTATGTTTTCCTTTTTGGTGATAAATTATTTTTATAAGCACTAGAACCCTCAAAAAATGCTCAAAATTGCTTATTTAGATCGCTGTTAACAGAGTCCTAGTGTACAAATTTGACAACTATTAACGAAAAAAGAAAAACATAGCGGCGTAGTATATATCCTCCTTATTCAGTGTCTAAAATATCTTTTAAATTGGTTCAATATTGGAGGAGGAAATAGGCGAGAGCCAAACCTCGAATTATAACTTTTTACTTAAGCTTTTGAGTCGGATCTGCAGTTGTCCTTATTGCACGAATTTGAGGGCAGGGAAGACGGTAGCGACAGCAATAGTTTCTTCATTTCCTCTTAAGTCTCACCTCGCTAAAAATGCTAAAAAAATAATGAGTAAACATTTTTCATAAGTTAAACACACAGGCACTCGTAAACATAAAAAAAATTAAACAAAACAGCCTTCCAAAACTAAACATTAAAATGCGGAAAGTAAACATAAATGATGTATTATGTAGTTAAACAAAATTCGGGTATTTGAAGAATATTCTGTCACTTTATTGATTCTGATTGACTTTAATAAAAACGTAACGGAACCAGCAAATGGGCCACCTGATGCGGATGAGACAAATGTAATGCTGCACTGCGTCTGTCACTCTGAGAATTCAGGTGCTAAGTTTCATAGCTTCATGTGAGATTGGAACAGAATTCCGTTTTTATTTATTTTTTGCAAATGCTGTAGCTGTTGTTATGGTTCTGAAGTTCAACAAGACAATGAACTTACAGTACGCACAACGGATCTTTATCCCTCTGAAGTTAGGTGCAACAAACGATTGCGCGTGTACTGTAGAAAAAATCGCTTATCTCCAATTACCCAAAAATGGATTCTGCGCAGATACTTCAGAAGTACAAAGATCCGCTGTGACTACTATGCTTAGTCTTTCAATGTCCGTCTGTCCGTCTGTTCTTTCCGATCCGCGTTGCAGACAGTGACAGCCCTAAGTGCATGTGACGTCTCTTTTCCTCCCGAAGTTGAAGCACCGTTCAAGTGTTGGATGGCAATGTCATAATAATAATTATTTATACGTTGTAAACATTATGTAGCACAGCCCTGTGTAATAAGGACGGAATAAGGATGAAATGTGTTATATAATGAAAACATACTTTTATAGTTGATGATTAATATCGATATAAGTATATTATTACTCTATTTTATCAGTAGTTACAGCGTGATTGCAACTCAAACATCTAAACATCCAAACATCTAAACTTTGTCATTAGTAGTGGGATTATCATCATTATCAGCCTATAGAAGTCCACTAGACATAGGTTTTCCCGATTTACGGAAAGAGTGATTCTTTGTCTTCTCCATTCACAGGTTTCTCGCGAGCATTCCAACGGGTGGTCGTCTTACGCTTCGCCTTCCAGTCGTAGTCATTCGGGAACCATTGTTTCCCAACGGTGGTCATTCAATACCTACTTAGTAAAAATAATATCAGGTCATCTTTTACCATAGATAGATAGATAATACTTTATTGCACACCGAATACTTTACAGAAATGACAGAAATATAGTAAACGAGGATACAATCGGCAGCCATATCACTAAAAAATATCTCTTCTAGATAACCTTGGAATAGACTGGATTGATAAGAACGCTAGAGGACCATAGAATACCCGTATACCTAAACATCCAAAGCATATTATGTTTATTTCTTTTATATTCGTGATTCGAATTTATTTTAGCATTTCTCAAAGTCAAAGTCAAAATTTCTTTATTCAATAAAATCACAAGGATAATTTAGAATCGTCTTATATAATTAGGTGATTCTAGGTGCCAGTTCCACGCGACCAGAGACAACAAGAACGGGCAACAAACTACGGCCTGGTTCCTAGCGTTTTTTTGTATGATCCCTTTTACAGAGAAATATACATAGAACACAAGAATAGCACTGCCATTGCAAGCACTGACATTTCTATAAAATGTAATTGTGAACTCCATCCCTGTTGCGTTCAAGTATGTGTATACAATCCAGTCAGCAGCGTCACTCCTTATCGCGATTTTAGGAGCACCTATACGTAAAGCAGGGTTCCTCAAACTTGTCATGTCATGAACTCATGCATGCCAGTAACTAGGAGTATAGTTTGTAGTGAGTGCGAGGCCGAATACATGGAGCTAAGGTAAACGCATGTCATTTCAACTTTCCCTCCAATAGAAGCACCAAATAACACCCCCCACCCCTCATAAAATAAGACAATTTAATTATAGAAGATTAAGGGCGTCTTGCACCAGAATCACTAAACGTATTTAACAGCTAAATCGATTTAAATCTGACGTATTTGTATGACTTGACAACTCGCTAAATACTATTTAAGAGTTAAACGCGTTTAGCGATTCTGGTGCAAGCCGCCCTAAAAGAGTTAACAAATTAATGTCGATTAGAAATATGTTTCTTATAAGTATTATCTGATGTATGAGCTTGCTTCTTGTCACAAATCGATTCGAATTGAGGAGTAATTTTGGGATTTTTTTGTCAGCTATCAGTCGCCATTATATAAATCTCACCACGAACCCTACCATCAAATGACGAACCCCCAAGGGTTTGCGTACCCCGCTTTGAGTAACCCTGGTATAAAGGTATACTTATATTATTTATAGAGTAGGTTCCCTTCCCACCATGATATTTCTAAGAAAGCTCAAGTAGTTTGTGATTTTTAGGGCGGCTTGCACCAGGTGTGCAAGTACCGTTCTTGTCGATCGCTTAATTTGACATTTAGAATCGTCAAAATTCGATAAAAATGGTTTTATCCATAGTTGCAAGTACGAAGTATCGAATTTTGACGATTCTAAATGTCAAATTAAGCGATCGACAAGAACGGTACTTGCACGGCTGAATTGCTAAACGCGTTTAACTATTAAAAAGTATTTAGCGAGTTGTCAAGTCATATAAATACGTCAGATTTAAATATATTTAGCTGTTAAACACGTTTAGTGATTCTGGTGCAAGCCGCCCTTAGGGTCACAGAAATAATAACAAGTGTGTTTCGTTTTAGTAGGTAGGTATAGTAAGGTACCTAGTCGACGGGCAACACGACGATGTTGCCACTTTCTTCATCCTACTTAATATTATAAATGCGAAAGTTTAGATGTTTGTGTTTCAATCACGTCTAAACTACAGAACCAACTTGGATGAAACTTGGCATATATATAGTTCGTAACCTGGATTGACACATAGGCTACTTTTTATCTCAAATAATTAACAGGATCTACAGGATAAAATGAAAAAACGGGATTAGCAGCGCCAATTGGCAAAAGGATTTCATTGTCATGTCATGTCACGTCAGTTTTACAGGGCGTAGTACTACCTCTTTGGTCTAACAACTAGCGTTTGACATTCTAGTAGGTACGAGTTCGGTGTAATGAGGTGTAATATCAAGTTTCTCAAAGTATCCGCTCGGTATACGCACAGATAATATAATGTAAACGGAAACTGTAGACGCGTACGAAGTCGCGTGTAACTGCTAGTATTTGAATAAAGAGACGAGAAGAGACCGAATTCAATCATAGATAAGTAGTCGAAGTTGACGTTGACATAAGCTCATTCTATCTGTGGACTGACTGGCTGGGCTCTTCTTCTTGGTTTGGTTGTTGTGATGGCTGGTGATTTTGCTCTCGCTTTTGATTTGTGTTCTATGCATAGAAGTTTTATGTTTTTTAGAGTAATTTCAATAAGATTTTAATGCTTCCTGTTTCTTTTTATGTAATCTCTGATCAGTTCACAAAAGTACGTTTTCTTGTAAAAAGTTATCTTCGGGAAACCATTGCATGTAGGTACCTACCATCGATTAATGAATACACGTTTTTATTTGTCTATGGTACCTACCTACGTAGCTTCTAGATACATAATCTAAAATCAAACACAACACACACGCCTTGCCTAATTTATTTTGTGACAGCTTTATTGTTACCAAAATCTTTCAATCGGAGAAAACTCTGCGAAAATGGTTGAATTCGGAGTACTTTCTTCTTCTTCTTCTCTTAATTCTGGCTGTTCGGTGGCTAGGGCTGCCAGGAATTTGCCAAACAACTCGGAGTACTTTTCACTGAGGCTGGGGGGAAATGCAATTTCAGGGTTGGCAGCACTGGCTGGACTGTGATTGCCAGTAAACGCGTTTGCGTGCTGGGGAAATGGTGTGTGTGCGAATTTTAAAAGTGGTTTAATTTAACTTGACATTGCAAGGACCCTACTTATAAAAGCTGAAAACTCTAGCATACATTTTTTGGAGAGAAAAGTTGCGAATACTTACTTAGATCCAGAAATATAAGGTAAAATTGTTGTCTATACCAAGTATTTATATTTGGTGTTAAAAATGCAGTCTTACGGGAGGTCTTACGAAGTAAGAGTTTTTGCATAGGAATAAAAATGAGTAGGTATAGTAGATCGGTGAGAAAGCGGTGGGGTTACCTATTTCTCTTCCGGTGAAACTTCTCAAGTGTAGAATAGTTGAGGCGCAGATTATAAACATGGGAAAGTTAAAGTCTATGTTACGGATATACTCGTAAGTGAAACTACACCGAGTTGCAAAGAAACCGCGAGGTTCGGTAATAAAAATCAATAAAGTCCAAAATAATGGAACTGGCTTTATGAAATAAAGACTGCATTATAGACAATTTTATAGTGCTTTTTTTAAATAAAAGTTACAAAAATTTAAGATTAATAAAATCATTAATAAGTATAATAGTATAATTATTACATATGAATTATTTATATAGGTATTTATATATTTGTTGATATATCTTTTGTGTTCTTTTTCTTGTTTTTATGTATAGTTATGCATTAATTTAAATTTTTGGTATCAGTTTTAGTACCTTTAAAACACGCCACACCATCTTTTTGCACGCCCAGGAAGACTGGCAGACAATGCTCTTAGCATTAAGTCCTCCTAGCACTACCTATTTGTGTGAAATTTTAAAATAAATAAATAAATTCAAATGAAATGAACAGGACTGAACCTACCTCAGATTTTTAAATAATAAAAACACAATTTTTCTATCATCATGTGCGTGCGTTCTTACCTTCTCTTATTTATACTTGTTCTTGCCATAGAAATCTAACCACTATTGATGTCAATAATGGGATTTAAATTACAATATTTACAATCAAGAAAAATCACAAAAAATTGTCACTTAATTTTTCAACGGTCTTTTTTTTTTACCTACCTTTTTACCTATTATTTACTTACTACTGCGTAGCTGATTTTAATATCTGATTATTTTTGTGTCATGTTTCAGTTACACATACCTATATTATAAAGAATGGTGTGGTGCACTTGGTTAGACGTACAGCCTGAGAGCAAAGTCGGCCAGTTTTTAGCCAAAAAACATGTCAGTCTCGTCACTGGATACATTCAAGTAGTAAGTATTCCCTGAATAATAAAAAAAAGACCAGCAGGGGTATGCCAATCAAAGTTGAACTGCAAAGTTGAACTGCAAAGTTTTAAATCTTGGTCAGTTCATACTAACTCATAGTTATTCTGTGACTAAATAGTGACATTATGACGTCATTTGATGTGTTTTCGCGCATATTTTGCTGTCAAGTGTCTAAAAAGAATAATCACGTGGTACAAAATTGTACCACGTGACCTGAAGAAATTACACTGGGCAAAGAAATATAACTTGACAGCAAAAGATTGGCATACGGGGGCTGATCATAGATCCCTTGATTCTATGACGGACCATGTTCCGTCAGAATCGAGGAATTCACACTCGGTCCTGCAAAACAAACTTTATTAATTCTTGGGAGTTCTATTTATTTTCAACGTTGTATTTCAATTTCCAGATGATTTGGGTAATGTCGTTTTTAAGGTACATCTTCCCACAAAGCTACTTGAAGGAACGCATTCAAAGTATGGACAATACCTCGTATGCCTTGTCGATCATAACCATTTTAGTCGTGTTGGGATTCTCAGTACTATTACTCTTCGGATTGCATAAGGTACGCTTTTATAAAAAAATATAAATAAATATTCATAGACCTTTCACACAACGCCCTCTAGTCCCAAACTAAGTAAAGCTTGAAATATGGGAACTAGATTTGCTGATAGAATACATACTTTTTTTTATACACATATGTAAGCACTTATTATACAAAGTAACACCCAGATATATAGTAAAAACTGATCTGTTACCGTAAAACTACATACATAATGTACATTACATATAACTCTGACTTCGTGCTGTGGGTTCGATTTTTACCTGGGACAAACACACATAGTGTTGTGTCAGACGTTCATAAACATTTATTTATTATTAGTATTGACAAATTTTGCTAATTATCCTGCTATTAGTATTTATTTTTATATTAGTATTTATTTATATTTATTACTTTGTAGTAGTCATAATTTTATTAGTAAATAAACTTTATACATTATCCTGCTTAGATCAGAGTTTAATACCATTTCATATCATAAACTCACTATACCTACCTAAAATAAAAGGAAACTTTGCCAATTTGCAGACTGTGCTGTGTTCTATGTATGCCTCCAGGGAACCTGAGATTAACGCAACAAAACTTTTTTATATCCGTCATAACTGTGTGCAAATTACTCAATGCGTTCAAGTTCGACTTCAAGACTTCGTTGGTTGTTTCGTGTTATGAATAGTTTCGCACTTTAACTGCAACATATAAAGCATTTAAAAAAAAAATACAAAATAAGTCCAAAATACAAGCTCAACGCTTAGTTTGGCCTTCGCCGGTAAACTTAAGTAAGATTTATTAATACCTACCTTTGTTGCTACCTATGTTTTATTTCTAACTAGTGTTTTGGTAAATAAACTATTACTAAACTATTTGCAGTAGGTACGCATACCTTGCGTCTAGTCTAGGCAAACCTAAATAACCTTTCAAACACACAAACCTAGATGCAGCTAGGTGTAGGTACTAGGTACACTTTCACCGTCAGCGTGCGGAGTGTGCAAAAATTGCAACGCCTCTAGCGGAAAATTAAGAATGCACCATATGCGATTTTTTATTTCTAAAATCGTTATTTATCTCAGAATCTGGAAAAAATACTACCTTTTTTTATATAATATAGAATGTCATTTGGCCACGATCTCACCTGATGGTAAGTGACGATGAGGCCGACGATGGACCTTAACGGAATCTGTGGAAAAATTAATACGATTGCTGAAAATTGGTGTATTTTTTCTGCAATAGTAAATTGAAGCATTTATTATATTTATAGGCCTTTTGTAGGTACTTACAACATGAACGCAATAAGATATTGAGTAAGTGTTAAAGAATAAAAATTAAAAGTCGTGCATGGATGTGACTTTTGAGAAGTACCTACCCCATTGAGCGTGTTTTGTGTGTATAAAATGTACCTAATGCTTTACAAGTCTACCAAAATAGGGCTTATTTTAGGCAAAATAAATACATTTTATATTATTGATCGACTGACTCACGAAGAAATAATTTTATCGGCAAATAAACAAAAAAGTACTTTCATAATTTTAATTCTTTATTGCACACAGAAATAGATGACATATACAAAGGCGAGCTTAATCCTAACAAGAGTTTTCTTCCAGCAAACCTTTGGGGCTAGAGAGAGGTGACTATAGACTATTAAGTAACTAGTCTACGAAAATGTTCGTAGCAAAGCGAGCGCGTTTATGTCTTTTTTTATGAAAACTGTAATTTAGACGCCCGCCGGCGTCGTCACGTGCTAATCTTGTAGCATATTATTTTTACAAGCTTTACTAAGCTTAGATTACGTAGATATAATATATTGTTGTGTGGATGTCAAGTGGCGTAGTACGCAGAACGAATCTTTATCCCTCTGAAGTTAGGTGCAACATGATCACGTGGTACAAAATTGTACCACGTGACCTGAAGAAATTACACTGGGCAGTGAAATATAACTTGACAGCAAAAGATTGGAATACGGGGGCTGAGCAAGTCCATTGAGGATGTGCCCTGTGTACTAGACTGTGTGCCTCAGAGGCTGTGAGGCAATGCACTCACATGTAGGTAATGTATCGTCGGGTGCAACAAACGATTGGGCATATAGGTTCAGCGCAGATACTTAGAGGGCAATATCCGTTGTAACTACTTGTAAATGGGTATCAAAATAAGAATAAATAGCCATTTGAAGGTTATTTCCATAGCCTGAATTAGCCCAAGAGGGTTGATGGGCAATAGTGAAGTATAAAACTTAGAGCTACTAAGCTTTTAAATGTCTCATTTCAGGATCGTGCAAAATACATCAAGGTGTATCTCATCTTCGCTATAGTTTTCATAGTCGTGTCTATCATTTCAATCATCCTTGCCTTGTTTATCCAACCCAAGAAATACGGAGTGTTCGCCTATTTTGCAGCCATTTTCGCGACAAGTAAGTACTTAACATTATTATCTATAAATAAATAAATAAATATTGATGGACATTTCACACGACGCCCTATAGTCCCAAACTAAGCAAAGCTTGTAATATGGGAACTAGATGCTGATAGAATACTTATAGGCACTACTTAAATCGTCTGCAAAAGACGCAAAGGCCAATGATGATACTCTACTTATCTATGTCCGATAGGTTATCATTGACGTGGTATGCTAATGTGGACCTTGGACTAAGCATAATAAAATCTATATATTTTTCTAAATAAGACAGGCATCACAGCTCAGTCGGTAATAGCTCTGCCTTCCGTGCTGTGGGTCGTGGGTTCGATCCCCACCAAGAACAAATATTTGTGCGTGGAAAATATAGATGTTTGTTCTATGTCTGGGTGTTACTATGTATTATAAGTATGTATTTACAAAACAAAGTATAATAAGTATTCCATCAGCCATCTAGTTCCCATATTACAAGCTTTGCTTAGTTTGGGACTAGAAGGCATTGTGTGAAATGTCCCTGAATATTTATTTTTTTGTTTTTAGTACATTTGTCAGTTTATTCCCATCTGGGAAAAACTCTTAAAAATCTATGCTTTAGTCTTGATCCACTTATTGGTTTTGTTTCAGTGCTACATATCCTGTTTTATTTCATCATCAGGAACTACTATTTATCATTTTTAAATAAACAGCAAATGGAAAGTCCTGCTGCGTAGATTGGGACGAAATATGTAACCTATCATAAATTTTTTTTATAAACTCATCAGATTTTTTTACATTTATTTTTTTGTAAGTACTTATGGTGTATTGTGTTGGCTTTAGTAGCATATCGGTCTCGGCAGCATATTTTGTAGTAAATATGTACCAGTACCTATTAGTACAGATATACTCGTACATACCCTCTTACACCTTGATAATCTTTCACACCTTGACACTTTCATACACCTCGACACTCTCACACATTACTACACAACACTACACAATTGCTTTTTCACAGGGTCTATTGGCTGATGGTTTCGACAGAATAACAGCGCCTAATTACCTTCGGGTGGTAGTGTAGACATAGGAGGATCTCCAAGGGTATGGAGGCAACACCATTGGGGCCATGGAAGAGTGCGAAAGCGTACCCACAGCCCCGGCATATGGTGTGAGAAGGACCCCTGTTGGGTTTTAGTCGGTACGAGTCCAACATAACTCTTCTGTCGCTCACCACGACAGAAGAGTATCCATGAGGATTCCCCAACGTTAAAAAAAAAAAAAAAAAAAAAAAAAAGTGAGGCATACGCTGAGTCGAAACCCTTTAGCTGTTGCAGCACACAAACACATAGTTAATTTTTAGTTACATTTTATTTTATCTTTTTTGTTGGTTCTGTTAGTGTACTGTGTGTTTTAGTGTGCAAATAAACGCCTGTCTATGTCTACTGTGAACCTTTTCTGAATCTCATAGCAAATTTCTTAAGTAATGAAATACAAAATTATAATAATAAGGTTAGATTTTATTCTTAAGTCATCATCCTCATCATAAATCTGTATTGGTCCACGGTTGGTCGTAGGTCTCTCCCAAGAGGCGTCATTGAGCTCGATTTTCGGCCCTTCTCATCCAGTGTCTGCCAGCTACATTTCGCAGATCGTCGTCGCTCTCATATTTATATTATTTTTATCCCTAGGTGTGTGCAATAAAGCATTTTCTATGTATCTATCTATCTAAGTATTTTTAAGTACTTATTTCAATGTCTTTGTAAACTTCTACTCGTAATTTCATACCACTTTTTTGTATAAAATGTAAAGTATCTCTTACATAATATTTAATTTTGGCTGAATTTTTTTATAAAGATGTGTTAGAATTCTTATTTTATTAAAAAAAATATTTTTTATTAGTAATTTAATACCTAAGTACATTAATAAACTCGTGTTCTTAAAAGTCCATCATTATTTTATAGGTATTATGTTCATAAATAACTATTAAATACATTAGATACCTACCTGCAAAAATGTGCCACCTAATATTTAAGTATTTATCTACTTACCTACCTAATTGCTGTGCCCTAACAGGGTTTATGTTTGATACTCTACATACTTTAACACCTGTTTATGCAACATAAAAGCGCAATAAAGAATTTGAATTGTATAATAAGTATAAATGCAATATTTTATGAAAATTAAATTTATTAATAATTACCTACTCTAAATTATTTTTGTAAATCACCCAGTTTTACACGAAAATCCTAGAGTAAGCCACAAATTATTAAATTAATAATTAAGAGCACCTATATGCCTATGTAAATAGTAAATAACTATCTTGAAAATTGGTACCTACCTCCATATTTTCTTTAAAATAATAATATGCATCTAGGTACATTTTAAAAGTTTTTTTTATAAAACTTAGTAACCTGGATATCAGATATTATTCATAAAACTCAGAATTACCATGCAGCAGAAGTGCTTATTAGATTGTGCAATCTCAAGTCAGACTTACTGATAGAGATGTAACGTGATGAGTTGAATTATTTCGAACTCAAATTATTTTAATTAAACTGAACCTTGATTCAAGCCGCCAATTCGGTTGACTCAACTAGGTCCGTATGCAACGTAAGTGGTTAGAGAAATTGCTGCTAAATTTTCACTTGTATGACTTTATATGCATACAAGTCCTCGATGCGAGTCAATTCAAATAACTTGAGTTCGAAATAACTCAACTCATCACGTTACATCTCTATCAGTAAGTCTGACTTGAGATTGCACAGTCTAATAAGCCCATCAGTCGTTTATGCATGTTTTTTGCGTCTTATGTGCGTCTGCGCATGTTTTGTTTATGTCGTAGTGTAGGTATTGTACTTGTAGAGTGTAGTGTACTATTTATTATTCGGAGGCCCGTCGGCCGTCACTCTGCCGCGCCTAGAGTCCGCCAGACTGCCAGTAGCCAACCAGGAGGGGAATGTCTCGGTACCTCACAAGAGAGCACTTCTCTCTGAGAGTCCAGACAATTGTCCACTGTGTGATAATTTCTACAAACAGAAGCCCACACGAGTGGCCGTGTTACAAGTCAGTGTGACAATACAGTGATAGTGATCGACGTCAACATGGACAAAATACACTTCACGGTCAATGGACTGACTTATAGCTTGTGTAAGTATTTACCGTTTTCGAGAGAATTTCTAGTTTTTTATATAACTTCGAATATTTTTGTTTATGGGGAATGATAATAGGCACATAGCAGAAAAATTCAAATATATAATTATAATAAAAATTAAATTATAATTGTTTTCTTTTGTAACCACATTTTGTGTAGAGCACCTAATTAGTGTGCGAGTTCGTCTTTCAAATCAATAGTTAGCTTTACTTAACTTGCTTACTTTACTAACTTTAATTTACTTAACTAAGCTTAACTTGTAGGTAAATAATTGATCGGATTATAAATCGAATATAAGTGCGTCACTATTGGAGGACGCTATTTGTGGAGCCAATTCATTTTGTGATTTTTAGTTTTGTTTTTGGAACGAGTTTCCAAGTATTTGTACTTCGTTTATTTTTTATAAGTTAGGTTTAGGTAGCTACAATCCGTTGACTGTAGCTATCATATTGACGCTTCAATAAGTAAGATATCTATAAATCAACATTTTCCAAAATACCTTTGTTCTTGACATTCACATTGCGATCTGGATGTAAAATACCGAAATACATGATACCTACTAGTACTAAGGTAGGTAGGTATACTATGTCATGTAGGTAAGTAGGTACACAGTAAACTACAGCAAATAAGCTACGCAATTACTAAATATATGATCAAAGACAAAAATAGAATCATAGCCAAGACTCCAACGGTATAAAAAGCATTTTACAGCAAATAAATGTGCTAAAACTGTACAAATTAGCTTCAAAAATATTCAACGGAATATGGTGATTAGGTACTTAAGTACTGCTGATTTTATCTGTCTAGATGATTTACATATTTTTATTTATAAATACTTATGTGGGAGATATAGCCAGTTGGTGCACTTCACTGTACCTACGCGCCATCTAGTCAGAAGTTCTACCTTAGAAGTACCTAAACGTTACGCACACAACATCATAGTGGTTTTATTGTGTGCGTAACGTCTAGGTACTTATTTACATAAATAAGTATTTTATGTCCGAGGTGTCATTGAGTATTATTATTGACCTTGGCATTGGTACATAATGAATGCAATCACAGATTTTTTTTAAACAAGAGTTAAAATAAATGTGTTGGCTTAGGCCGAGATAAAGAATCGTAGACAACAATAATATCAAAAAATATCGAAATTCGTTAGGCCTATTAGTACCGACGACCATGTTTAGCTCAAGCTTCCTACGTAGAGTAGAAAAAAAGGCAAAGTGTAGAGGTAAAGAAATGTGAAGTGCTCTAGGTACTTAAATCATTTAGTTTTTTAGTTTAGTATAAATAAATTACTTATTAGTCTTTGAAGGAGGTCTTTGCCGTACCTCGCGTGGGCAGTGGGACGACATGCTTAATACGTTATGTAGAAATCAATATTTTGTAGTATCTGCAAAATGCGCTTATCGAAACAACATTGCTTATTGGTAAATTATATTTGTGCAAAACTAGTTTGCGTACTCCACAAACACCCATATCTTTATGTCGGGTTATTCTCAGCGGGCGCGGAGGTAAGCCCTTCGACGTCTCTGAACGACTACCTACGGAACTACCTTCAACTGCACGGCACGAAGGCGATGTGCCATGAAGGAGGCTGCGGGGCGTGCGTCGTGTCCGTGGCACGGACCAACCCTGGCACGGGGGTGAAGGACGTCTTCTCAGTTAATTCTGTAAGTACCACTAAACAGCCAGCTAGGAAGTTGTGATTGTGAGAAAAGGTGAGCGAACGCTTATAAGTCCTTCCTGGATGTTAAGCGGTGTTTTGGATTACCTTACAGAGAACGTTCAGTTACGACGTGCCTTATATTGCTTTGCGATATGTGTCATCACTTACTGTCATGTGCCTGTGATTGCACCGGTGCCTCTTAAAATCGGAACACAGCAGCATTGCTGTATTCGGATTTGCTGGGCGAGAGGAACAGGGACCTATGGTAGCTGGTGTGATCATACGGAGCAACTCTGTCTACTCTGCCAACAAAAACTTTCACGCGACTCTCTGACAACACTGGTCAACAAAAACACCGGTCGTACACTTGTAGGTCAAGGTGCGCTGAATAACACTCTTATAGATAGGAAGGTAGAAGGAAAGAGAGGAAGAGGAAGACCGCGTATTAGCTACATGAGCCAAGTGAAGGCGAAGATAGATGTCATGTCGTATAAGGACGTCAAGGAAGCTGCCCTGAAAAGAAGAACCTGGCGGGAAATGCATACATTACGCCGACAAGAGCACAGCTCTTAAGTTAGAAGAAGATAGGAAGGTAGGTGCCTACATATAATCAAATCAACACCCCGTCGAACGTATAGTCCTGCGTCCTGCATGACCCCACACTATAATTTCCAGCTATTTATTTTATTCTCTCCGGCCATTCAAAATAACTGTGCAGTGGGTGACTGTGGAGACGACAGCGGTTCCATTACAATATTTATGATAGGCGTTCTGGGGCAATCGCTGGCCTTGTTGCCAAACTATCTTCCGAAGAAAAGAAAGTCTATTAGGTATAACGGTCATTTGTTACCTTGGATAGCTAATAATGTTCTACTTATTACTAAGTAGGTACACCTACCAAGTCTACCAACTATTTATTTCGAAAGAAATGCTGATACTCGTCTGACGCGAAGTTGGGTGTTTTTCAGCTAAAACAGCAGAACTATTTCTAAAAAGCATCAGGAACTATAGAACTTATCTGCATGCGTACAGAACTCACATTTATTTCTAATTTGCTGGACAATGGTCTGATAAGTTCACTCACATACTGACGCGCTACCGAAACACCATGTGTACCTACCTACTGAGTTTTGCAAACCAATTTTTAGTGCAAAGCACTAAATCCTAATATACTATCTCCTTTCAGTGCCTCGTCCACATCCTATCATGCCACCAATGGGACATTACAACCATCGAGGGAATCGGCAATCGCCGTGACGGTTACCACGCAATCCAACAGCGTCTGGCTGACTTCAACGGCACACAATGCGGATACTGCACGCCGGGTATGGTGATGAATATGTACAGGTGAGCTGGTTTGTAATACTCCTTTTTTTTTCAAGGTTAATATGACCCTGTTCCTACCGTATGAACTGATCTATCTATCAAATAGGACTTCACACTCTGTTGGGACTAATTCGCTACAATCTGCTCCCAACATCTCGCTTATGACTAAAATTATATTTGTCAACAGCCTCTACAAAACCACAGCAAACCTGACAATGCAGAACGTGGAAAACTCTTTTGGCAGCAACATCTGCAGATGCACCGGCTACCGACCCATTTTAGATGCGTTCAAGAGCTTTGCGACGGACCTGGACCCTGGTTTGAAGAGTAAAGTCCAGGTTAGTGGAACCAGTTTTTGATTTTACTTGACCTGGATGTAGCCAAGGCCGAGGGGTTTAGTCAATGACCTTCAAGAACTGGCAAAAAGATAGGTAATTCTTTGGGATGTTAGGGAGCTTGTGGTGTGGGTAGGTAGATACTCTTTTTCTTACCCTGAAGCTATGATCTATTCAGTTCATTCTTCAATCCCGATCTTCTAGTTATAAAAGAGATTTTTATCCAACTGCTAAAAAAAATCAGACACAGTTATGCAGAAAACGAAATACATCGGGTACCTAACCTACCTATCTCAATTGCTAAGTGTAGTATGAAACCAATTCTTTCCAGGATATAGAAGATCTGAACAATTCAAAGTGCCTCAAGCAATGTAGAACCAAATCTCAATGCAATGAGGAAGACGACTGGTGCATCATAGAGAATGGTAGCTCATCTCTAAGGTCCGCAACTCTTCAATCCGGAAGGTGGTACAAAGCATACACCATTGGCGATGTTTTTAAGGTCAGTTTTAGTGGATATTAGACCTTCATGGCGGAAATACTAACATAAGAACAAGAAGAAGTGCGCCAATATTATGGAACCCGACATCAGGATTGGTGCCAATTTAAAGGGGTGCCTAACGAGCACGGAGATTATAGTTATGTGAGATCATTGAGGGGCATTGATGTTGAGGACGACTGGTTTTTTTATGAGAAAAGTATTGGACAATCTGATGGCCAATCTGATGTTAAGCGGTTACCTGTGCCTTTAATTATAGATTACCTCACAAAGCAAGTCTGTTGAGGACGTGCTCTGTAAGCAAATGCACTGCCTCCAAAAATCGCATGCACCTGCATGACCGGCACCCTTCAAACCGGAACACAGCAATGCGAGCATCACTGCTTGCCGGCAGAAATAGGTATGGTACTTTCCGGGACCAGCTCTTTCACAAAAAGCTCTACTAAAATGACCGGTCGTGAGCCTGTTTCCTTTCAGAATTTAGAAAACTTTCAAAGTCATGTTGACATCTCATTTCTTTTTCAGGTGCTCTCTAGAATTGGAACAGATAATTACAGATTAGTTGCTGGAAATACTGGTCAAGGTAAAATCGATTTGGAAACAATTTACTTACTATGAGTCTGTTGAATAATGAACCCTGTAACCCCGTTACGAAGATGGTTATAGAGACGCTCAATTTTATCCTGGATATCCTTTCCGAGGCACTTCTTCAGATTCCTCTTCTAAAGTCAACCTACCACGTACGGAGATATTAATTTGCTCTTATTTATTTTTTCAGGAGTGTACCCGATAAAATTACAGCCAACAGTCTTCATAGACATATCCTCGATATCCTCAATGAAGTCTGACCTCCCCGATGAGAACCTGATCATTGGAGCTGGTATGAGCCTCACAGACCTGATGATGACTTGCAGACGGTGGTCTACGAAAAGCGACTTCAGTTACTTGGCAGAGTTCTACAAGCATTTAGATTTGGTTGCACATGTTCCGGTTAGAAATGTAAGTTTAAAGAGGACGCATCAAAGAAAATGAAATCATGAAATCTCACACGTGAAATGAGAGTTTCATGCAGGATCAATGTTTGCACGAGTTGCAAATATTTCATGGTACTACGACACCCTATTCTAGACTCATGAAACCCTGACAAAGACACATCTAGATACCAACCTAAAATACAATGCATAAAATAGTTTTTTTTTCAGATTGGGACAATAGGTGGAAATTTGGCATTGAAGAATATGCACAACGAGTTTCCATCCGATGTCTTCCTTTTGCTGGAAACTGTCGGAGCTGTCGTAACAGTGAGTGAGTATTTACCAGATATTCAAACTATCTCATAAACTGACGACAGACGACCAACCTTTGTAGTTATCCCATCCTCCCCATTAGTGGAACCAACCCCGCGGAAAAGAGGAAAGATGTAAATAACCCAGTGGAAGCAGTAACAGTAACTTTGTGTTACAGTAAATGGAAAATTGACCAAAACACAATTAAAAATGCAAGACTTCATGAAAACGGAGCTGAGAAACCTGCTCATACTGGACATCAGATTACCTCCGATGTCGGAGTCACGCAACCTGCTAAGGACTTACAAGGTACTACAAAATAAGAATGGGTCTTACCTACGTACTAAAATGTAAGCACAAAAAAAATGAACCTACTAGAAAATAATTTGATGATATAATTCAGAATGCAGTCAATCAGTAGTTAGAATATCATACAGAAGTAGGAACAAGCCCATGCAGTGTTTCTCGAATGCTAAAACAATGAAACCCAGAGAACTAGAAAACCAACATTCAGTTGAGCTACGATGGCCTAGCGACACCCTTGTTTCGCAGTAAGTATAAATTATTGTGGTGTACTTATTTCAGATAATGCCTCGAGCACAAAACGCGCATGCCATAGTCAATGCCGGCTTCATATTCAAAGTAGACTCTACAAAAAAAGTTACATCAGCTAATATTGTCTACGGTAACATAAGTCCTACATTCGTGACTGCTAAGAAAACGGCAAAACTGTTAGTTGGTGAAGAGCTTTTTGATGATAAAACACTGCAGAAAGCGCTGATGAGCTTGAAAGATGAGTTGGTGCCGGTGGAAGCGCCACCGGAACCGTCTGCTGAGTGTAGGAAAATGCTGGCTCTAGGGCTGTTTTATAAGGTAAGGTAACATTTTAATATAGCATATCACTGATAACATATCAAGTAATAGTAAGGTACCTATCTACAGTAGATAGAAAATGCTGCCCCTGATCTAGGCTAAGTTAAAAAAATCTTTTCGCTCAATATAGCCTAAGAAGATGTAAAACAAAGTTTTAGACACACAATAACACATTTTATTTTCAGGCGGTTCTATCGTTAGCTCCGAACGTGAACCCTCGATATAAATCTGGCGGGAGTATCCTACAGCGTGCGGTGTCGAGAGGAACTCAGAGATTCGACACGGACAAGACCTTGTGGCCTTTGAACAAACCTGTGCCTAAACTAGAAGCGTTGTCTCAGGTATGTACTTTTCTAGCTCACCATTAAATACGAGGACCATGGAATATTGACACTTGGTAGTGTAATGTGAATTATTGAACGTCAAACCATCACCATCGTCCCTAACTTCAATGGTGATGATACTCATGTGTTTCTTCAATTCGGCGTAAAGTATAAGAAAAACTAAATGCTTCCCGCAACAAAGGTACCTACTCGCAGATTGTAAAGTATGTAAGGTTGGTATATGACATAGAGACAACATTGTTTCGTAAACAATAAACATGCCTGAGTGTGAGAACAAAGCATCTATTTATTTAAGCAATTACACGAGTGTCAGACTCATCATATACATAATTGCAAAGCGTAGTATCGTTATTACACGGATATTAATTATTACAAGCAGCCAAAAATCGAATAGTTGTTTATCTTTCCACTATCCACTGAGAACAAACATTTGTGCGTGGAAAACATAGATGTTTGTTCTATGTCTGGGTGTTACTATGTAATATAAGTATGTATTTACAAAAAAAAGTATTTAAGTATTCTATCAGCCATCTAGTTCCCATATTACAAGCTTTGCTTAGTTTGGGACTAGAGGGCGTTGTGTGTAAAGTCCATGAATATTTATGATTATTATTATCTTTCATCTATTTATCTAAGCAATTAACACGAGCGTCTGGCTCATCATTTACTTAAATTGCAAAGTATAGTATCTTAATAATATTTGTTACAAGTAGGCTGCGCACTTTACAGTACTTATTCTAACTTTACAAATATTGGTTTATAGTGTTCCGGAGAAGTGCATTACGCATGTGACGTATCCACAGAACCCAGTGCAGTACAAGTGGCATTTGTGCTGTCTGAAATATGCAAGGGAGATATCGAGAGCATCGACGCGACCGAAGCTTTAGTAAGGACTTTTTAAAAACATATCACATACCTGTACTTTTGTCAATAATGAAACAATATGGAATTCAAAACACAGTGATGTAGTTCGTAACTGTTTAGGAAGCTCCGGTTTCGTAGGCAGCCGAAGGAGGTTTTAAGAACTTACGAAACGTAATGGTTTTTTGAAAATATGAGCAGTTCGATTTGGTTCAAGATAAAGTTCGAAAGTAAAAAAATTAATGAAACAAAATAAACAAAAACACTTTAGAAGCAAACAGTAGCATGAGCTAATCTTCTGCTGAAAATATTTAGAAATACTTTTCAAGGAAATAAAATGACCTAACAGCATGTTATTTTTCTAATTAATTATTTTTAATCCACAGAAAATCCCAGGAGTGATAGCCTTCTACACCGCAAAAGACATTCCCGGAAAAAACTCCTTCACTTCCAAAGAAATCCCCTGGATCGATGATGACGAAGAAATCCTGGCTTCTACCGTGTCTTACTATGGACAACCCATTGGGGTAATGGTGGCTGTGACGAGGAAGCTAGCATTATCAGCTGCAGGGCTGGTGAAGATTAAATATAAGAAGAGTAGTGATAAACTGGTACTGAATGTGAGAGATGCGTTGGTAGCTCCAGATAAAGATCGAAGGGTAAGTTATAGACATGCGGTCAATATTGCTTCGTCAGCTTTTATAAGCATGAAATTATTTTGGTGCGATTTTATTTCCTCAGTTGCGCCAAGAAGTTAACCTAATGCCCAGTGACCGAGGAACGGACGTAACCCAAACCCTTCAAGGCCGTTTGACCACTCCTTCGCAATACCACTACACTATGGAGACTCAGAGCTGTACCGTCTCGAACAACTCTAGAGGAGTCACCGTCAGAGCGGCGACACAATGGATAGATCTGGTGAACGCTGCCGTGGGAAACGCGTTGGCTATTGACCATAATCGGTCAGTATTTTCCGGAATAAAATATAACTAGTTGCTTACTTGTATCAAGCTTAAAAACATAGGCCCAAGCCGAGTGCTTTGAGGTAACCAAACGGCTGATTGTAAATTGTACTCTAACTAAAGTTGGTACATTTTTATGAAAGCCTACATCGAACATGCTGGATTGATTAGGTATATTATGGCGTTCATTTATTTCAGTGTGGAGGTGATAGTCCCTAGATTGGGAGGAGGATACGGATCCAAGGGATCGAGGGCATCGCTGGTAGCTTGCGCATGTGCCGTCGTGGCGTACAAGCTAAACAGAACAGCTACAATGGTGCTGCCGATTACAGACAATATGGCAGCTGTGGGGAAGAGACAGGAGTGCGAGACTGATTATGAGGTACTTAGGTCTGAGAGAGATAGTTAAGAGAGACCCACGAAATGCAAGTTGAAACAAGATGAAAGAGTCTTTAGGACACAAACATCAATGGGATAAACAATATCAGATAGGAACCTAAGGTATTAAAACTAATCTTTACACTCCTTTTCAGATAGGTATAAACAACGCAGGCCAGATCCAATACGTAAACCTAACTTACTACAGCGATGCCGGTTACTGCTTCAACGATTCCGCTGGCGACATCAGCGGTATGTTGAGCACGTTGTATGACACGACAAGATGGCGGATCGAAGGGTACAGTGTGCTCACAGACAAGGCCAGTATGACCTGGTGCCGAGCGCCTGGTAAGTTCTTTTTCGGCGAAACCAGCAGATAGGGAATAGATCATTGTAAAATAAATGTTTGTATTTCAGGGAATACTGAATCGACTGCTATCGTGGAGCATATAATGGAAAGGATAGCATTCGCAACGAAAAAGGACCCAATAGAAATAAGACTTATGCATCTAGCGACTAACAATATCGCTATGAAGGATATCGTAGCTGAGTTCAAGAGAGACTGTGACTTTGAGCAGAGAAAGGTGCAGATACAGAAGTTTAATGAAAAAAACGCGTGGAAGAAGAAATCTTTAGCATTAACACTGATGGCATATCCTATTAGTAAGTAATACAATATCATTTCGTGTTAAGGTATAGCTAGTTGAATCAATGCTTCAGAATTAGAACCACATGGAACTACAAGAACAGTGACAATGATAAAAACAGTTGCTAAGTCCTGATGTCTGTAATTTCTGATCTGTACCTGCAATGTTTGGTAGAAATATGAAGGAAGACGTGGACATGGTGTGATTGATAACCAATCAAATGTCCACAAAGATTTACCTACTACCATGACAGTAGATAGAATACAACCTGCCGGTACATGCAACTTTTATGTTACTAATATTTTGCAAACCAAACCAGGCTACTCTTGGAACTACCCGGTGATGATCTCAGTCCATCACGCTGATGGTACCATCAGCATGGCTCACGGAGGCATTGAGATGGGACAAGGCATCAACACTAAAGTGGCTCAGGTCTGCGCTTACACGCTTAAGATTCCTTTAGAAAAGGTAAGGCACACATCAGACCATATTGTTGTGGGAGAGATTCAAATATAGGTACTACTCATAACTGTAATACTCGTACCTACTGCCATAGGCTAATGAATTAGACATTCGTAATGTGATGATAAAGGTAGCGTGGGTTATACTGCGTGGCAATGCGGTATTGCTTCACCATCGAGTTGCAGTTACCACGCAGTGTAAGTCTGATCAGATAATTTACCTTAAAATCTTACCTTAAATTTTTCTAAACTCTTTATAGTGTACTACAAAATTGTAACGCACATTCAGAGCTCACAAATGCTGTGGTTTATCCAGGTAACAGTGAGACCAAGCGACAGTTTCACATGCGCCAACGCAATGGCCACCAACGGGAGCATTACCAGCGATTGCGTAGCCTTCGCCACCGTGAAGGCTTGCGAGGAACTGCTGAAGAGGTTGGAACCGGTGAGGAAGCAACTGGAGAAACCCACGTGGGAGGGACTGGTCAAAGCTGCTTTTAACAAAGGTACTTATGACAAAGCACAAATAAAAGATCTATCTCATCAATAAATCAAATCAATTCATTAATTCATCTAGATACCTAGATGTGACCGACGACAAATGTTAGAATGAAGCAAGAAGATTGCGAGAAGTTGATGCATGGAAAAGTACTCAAACCATTTTTGAAATCTAGATGAGAGGCATTGTGAGAGGCCAATGTCTACCAGTGGACTTTAACAGGCTAATGAATGGTGATGATGATGAATGATTTTAAACAAATGAGCGATAGCATACGATCGGAAGTATGGGATCTTCATTATTCGCAGTAAACAAGGTTACTAATACAGCTTTCGTTACTAATACAGTATAGCTGGCAGTTATAACTGGAGAAATAAGGTCATTTCGATCGATGCCAGAACCTTCAGTGTCAGCTCTGGGTCCTATATCATTTCGTTCACCATTTTCCAGGTGTAAACCTACAAGTTTCGCACATGTGTTCACCGTCAGACAACCTGCAAGACTATACCGTGTATGGAGTATGCGCGATTGAAGTCGAGTTGGATGTACTGACGGGAACACATCAGTTGCGAAGAGCTGACATAGTTGAGGATACGGGGATCAGCATCAGTCCGGATATTGATGTGGGACAGGTAGGCTTTCATAGCTTTCGTAGTAATGATTCAAACTTATAGTAAGAAAATTACGTAGCCACAGTTCATAATACTATGAATATTCATGGTTATTTATTTCTAGTTCCAAACTAAGCAAAGCTTGTACAATGGGAACTAGATAGCTGGCTGATAGAATACTTTTATAAATTTTTGTAAATAAGTACATACTGATGAACATAGTCAAGTAATACCCAAACATAGAGCAAACATATGTGTTTGCCAAACGTTTGTTCTCTTTTCAGTGGTGATCGAACCCACGCCCGACGACCAGCGCTCCCAAACGGTGAAGAAAAACATCGTAAGGAAACCCGCGCATCAGCTCCGAACGTATTGATCTTGTCTGTCCTGTGGATAAGGCCGACTAGGCTGAGGGGATGGTATAGGTGCTACAAGCCTACTCCATCTAAATCATGCCCCAGGCACAGCAGCATCCCGTTAATTGGGACATGGGTAAAAAGTGGTTCTTGACTGTCATCTAGATTACATGTATAAAGGCCTTACTACTATCTGTAAAGCTTACAAGACGAAGTATCGTCAGCAAAATTGACCATGAAGATTTAAGAGTTTTTTTATAAACCAGATTGAAGGAGCATTCGTCATGGGTCTAGGTCTCTGGACGTCCGAGCACTTGATCTACGACACTGATGGAAAACTGCTGACGAACAGAACTTGGACTTACAAACCACTAGGAATTAAAGACATCCCTGAAGACTTTAGAGTCAGCTTTAGAAGAAACTCGCCCAATTCCGCTGGAGTGTTGAGATCTAAGGGTAAGAAAGCAGTGAACAGTGCCTTGATCACGAATAAATGTGACAATCGTAAACGTATCGTAACGCTAGCGTATCCGAGATACACTGCGCGGTGATGGTACAACGTTCGTCAGTGGAGCTGGCGTTGACGCGCATTATGATTCGAATACGTTAGGTTTACGTAACGCGGCGACTGTCAGATTTGTTCGTGATTACCCCTCTGATCCTTTTTAAACAGTCAGCGATGGAACAAGGACGAATTGCGATGGAATCAAGGCGTTGTGTCTGTCTGTGCCCTTATAGCTGTCTCTCGTAGTGTCATATGTCTGATGATGACCAGCTATGATGAAGAGAATCTAAGTAGTGTCATGGTCAAGAGTTTTAAAATTTTTATAAATTAACTTTTATTTATTCAGTCAAGTGGATAGCCATGGTTGAGCATCGTTTCAAACTTAGCTGAACTCGAATTCAATATACGACACGCAAGCAACGTTTCGGAGTCAAAGCTCGTCTCAAATCAATGCTATGAGCATACATACGGCCCTAAATAAAATAAATAAATATTCATGGACATTTCACACGACGCCTCTAGTCCCAAACTAAGCAAAGCTTGTAATATGGGAACTAGATGCTGATAGAATACTTATATACTTTTTTTTTGTAAATACATACTTATAATACATAGTAACACCCAGACATAGAACAAACATCTATGTTTGGCACACACAAATGTTTGTTCTTGGTGGGGATCGAACCCACGACCCACAGCACGGAAGGCAGATCCATTACCGACTGAGCTGTGTGTAAATAATCCTTGTGATTTTACTGTTCCCTGATTTACTTCGATCCTTGTGTCCGATATTTCAGCAACCGGTGAGCCAGCATTGGTGCTCGCAGTAGCGGTCATAATTGCGCTCCATGGCGCTATAGCTAACGCCAGAAAAGAGTTTGGATACAACGACATTGAATGGATCAACATTGGTGAGTTTTTATGACCATTCAATCACCATCATTAGGGAGCATCCATTGAATTTTGGACATTTTCGATAACCCCCCCTTCACTCCTTGGTGAAGAGTGCTTCCCCCCCCCTCGTCCAAACGCGTCACGTAATTAATGGATGCCCCATTACGGCTAGCATGATGCGCCGTAGACAGCGATTTGTCTACGGAATAGACTAAAGATAGTTCTGTCTCTGTTTCCCTCAAACAAAAGAATGGGACGAAGTATTAGATAAAAAGAAACAGTTTTTGGCGCTCATGCTAAGCGGAATTCTGTATCAGAAGTATCAACATGAATATAATTTCCTTGTCCATCCAGCTACATACTTTGACTATTTTGTTTTTATCCGACTTCAAAATATTACCATGTGAAAGCAATTAATATATTGAGTATAGATTGAAAAAGGATGCGGTTCGCAATTCTTATAAGCAGATTTGAATTTTTTAATTACTTTTCAGTGTAAATTGTATTTTTATTACAGACACGCCATACACCGTGGAGCACATACTCAAAGCAATTTCTGCAAAAACAGAGTATTTTAAAATAATGTAACATTAATAAAGAAAATGTGATTTTTACTATTAAAACTCAATGCAAAATTGTATTTGTTTTTATGTAAAGAAATAACGTAAATTCACAATTCATAATTCCTATGATAATATAGTTACAACGAATCTCTGTTACTCTGAAAGTTAGTCTGTGTATTTGCGTCCCTGTTACTCATGCACTGTTGAATGGAGTTAGAGCGAGATATAAAGATGTGATAAACAATTTCAGAGTTGCGAAAACTCGTTATGACTACAGTAAGTAGTTATTGCTATGTATTTATTTACAAATAAAAAGTTAAATAACTTAATTACTTCTCGCATGAAAATTAAAATCACTGCATTTTACACGTAATTATTCACAAAGTTCGTTTATATCGATATGTTTTTTCTAGATTTTGCTAATATTATGAAAATGCTTACCACAGTATTGATGCTCAATTTCATTTTTGCACTCTACTTTTTCAAGTGGGCTTATATAAGACTTGTGAGACTATTATTGTAATGATATACGTGTATAGTAGTCATAACGAATCTTTGTCCCTCTTAAGTATCTGCGCAGAAAACATTTTTGGGGTAATTGGAGGTAAGCGAATGTGTCCGCACAACAGTGCGTGCGTCATCGTTGTTGCACCTAACTTCAGAGGGATAAAGATCCGTTGTGCGTACTGTACATAGCTGTATTCAGTCCATGCCCGGCGGTAACGGCTCCAGAAGGTTGATTCCCTGCATCGGCATTGGGGGCGGCGTCCCGGGGACCGGCCCATCCACGTATTGCGGCTCAGCCTGAAATAAATATTAATTGATCAAGTGAGCGAAGCGAACCAAAATCGTCTTGAGAGAGTCTGCTTATTGCGCTCCCTTTCCAACGATTCTCTGCACTGTATATAGAGTAGTTATGGTTGTATTGGGTGTATAACCTGACCTGTGGCCGTGTGTACATAAAGAGTTTTCATTCATTCATCCTACTAATATTATAAATGCGAAAGTTTAGAATCACGTCGAAACTACTGAACCAATTTGGATAAAATTTGACATATATATAGTTCGTAGCCTGGATTGACACATAGGCTACTTTATATCTCGAATAATTAACAGGATAAAATGAACGAAAAAGATTAGCAGCGCCAATTGGCAAGAGGATTTCATTGTCATGTCATGTCACGTCAGTTTGACAGGGCGTAGTACTACCTCTTTGGTCTAATAACTAGCGTTTGACATTCCAGTAGGTACGAGTTCGGTGTAATGAGGTGTAATGTCAAGTGTCTCAAAGAAGTATCCGCTCGGTACACGCACAGATAATATAATGTACACGGAAACTGTAGACGCGTACGAAGTCGCTGGTAACTGGTAGTTGACAATAGATACCGGTTGTGAGTGCATGTAGAGCGCGACATGTTGCGGCAGTGCGGCCGCCTCGTGCGCCGGCAGCGCGGCTGTGTGCGTGAGCAGCGCGGCGCGCATGCGCGGCACGCACACACACGCCTGCAGCGGGGTCGCGGGGAGAGACGCCAGCAGGAACGCGGATGTGGGTAGCAGGCGTTCGCAACATTTCAGCCAACCTTCCCATGCTACCTTGTTTAGCCACACCTGTCAAAACAATATAGACATTTCATTTGACACCCTCATAGTATTAGGGCGGCTTGCACCAGAATCGCTAAACGCGTTTAACTCTTAAATAGTATTTAGCGAGTTGTCAAGTCATACAAATACGTCAGATTTAAATCGATTTGGCTGTTAAACACGTTTAGTGATTCTGGTGCAAGCCGCCCTTAAACTAAGCAAAACTTGTAATATGGGAATGAAAAAATAAACAACTTTTTATAGCAGTTCTTATATTTGTCAAAATCGAGTCCGTGACTCCGCACAACATTTTTCTATAACTATTCCGGTTAGATTCCCCCACAGAGGGCGCTCGAAAGAACTCACCCTATAAACTAAAAGAGAATCTCCGTTATATTATAACCTTTTATATACACGGACCTGCCTCTGTAGTCACCTCTCTCTAGCATCAAAGGTTTGCTGGAAGAAAACTCTTGTTAGGGTTAAGCTCGCCTTTGTACATGTCATCTATTTCCGTCTTTTGTTTAAGTCCTGTGTTGTGTGCAATAAATAATAAAGAGATTTTCCATAACTTTCTTACCTCCTTCTCAATAAGCAACTGCAGTATATTCAAAGCCAAGGCTCCCATGCCGGGATACAGCGTCAGGGCTTGCAGGACGCTCCTCATCATCAGAACCGGGATCTCTGGCTCCTCGGTCAGCCTCTGAAGAACCGCTGATATAACCTGAAATTAAAAAAAAACAGATCACTTTATTAGCAAGGTATTCTTTCAAATCTCCTGAAATAAAACAGGGTGTAATAAAACTTCAGAGGGTTAATGTACAACATTGTTTATATTGATGTGTACTTTAACCCGTAAGTTATATTACACCCGGTATTGGCAGAATATTACTAGTTTTTTTGTCTATTTATTAAATCTACACTCAAAAGCAAAAATTCCGAGTCATCTAAAACTAGAAAATCTTAGATAGCTTAGTGAAATTATGCAAGCTAATAATGCAATTAAACAATAACTTATATTTAATAAAACAGTATTAAATTGTATATCAAACACAACTTATTTCACTAAACTAGTATTCATGGTTTCCAAGATATGCCAGTTTTTATACGCGACCCGGAATTTTTGCTCTTGACTGTATTCAATACAGAATCTGTATCACGAACAAATGACAGTCGCCGAGTTACGTAAACCTAAAGTATTCGAATCATATTGCGCGTCAACGCCAGCTAAACTGCGGAACGTTGTAGCGTCACCGCGCAGTGTATCTCGGATACGCTAGCGTTACGATACGTTTACGATTGTCAAATATATTCGTGATCAAGGCACAGGACAGCATACATTTTGTTTGTACTCACATCTTGCGTGAATATATTCTTCTCTCCAAAGCAAATTGCGGTGGCTTTGATGATGAACTTCAGATCGGCTTTGCTCGGGTCTATCAGATGCAGAGCAATTAGGAGCTCAGACGGTGAAACTGGAAAATAACATTAGTTACACATATAGTTACACAGTAGCTGACAATTGCAGGAGAAACTAGTTACATAACGGAGAAGAAATGGGACCGTGAAAAATAGAAAGTAATGGGACCACGGAAAATATGTCACTCGTGGTTCTACTAATGGGACAAAATAATGGGACCACAAACACCTAATCCCTGTACACACGGCGAGAGATCAACCTAGACTTTGAACTATTAGAAGTTGAACGTTGCGAATCGTGCTAGGACCCTTTTTTTATGCATTGTTAAGCGTAGTTATAGGTATGTTGGGTGTCTAACTTGACGTGTAGCCGTGTTGCTAGAAAGTTTCTATTATGCCCATTACAGGTAGGCAGTGGAATTTCTACTATCTACACTTTTGCTTTATCTACTCTCAAAGCATAATTGCGGGATTCCCCGCGTGCAATATCGCACAGTCCAATAATAAATCAACATTTTATAGTTCCTATAGTTTGGCACTAGATGGCGCTGTGTGAAATGTCGATGAATATTTAAATACACCATACCTATTCCCATTCGTCCGTCTTCATATCCGAGGGGCGAGCAATAAACAGAAAGCAAAAGCACACAGTTAAATAAACTAAGAATAATACTTACAAATTATGCACACTGAAATAATAAAACAACAAATATGAAAAAATCTCAAAAAACGACTCTCTTTTCCGAGATTTCATTCCTAAATGGTTTATTGAAGTACCTAAATGGTTTATTGAAGTACCAGGAATTTAGAACCAACAAGATAAAAAGTAGTCTATGTATTAATCCAGTTTAAGCACTATTTGTGGGACTGGGCAGGCCACATCTGCCGTATGCAACCTGAAAGGTGGGCCAAGGTTAACACAGAGTGGATCCCCGGAGATGGAAATCGCCGCCGAGGAAGACCGAAACGGCGGTGGAGGGACGACCCTGACGTTTTTAACAGGGACTGGCCTAGTTTGGCGAGGGACCGTGACGAGTGAAGGGAAGAGGGGGAGGCCTTTGCCCAGCAGTGGGACAGAATAGGCCTACCAAAAAAAAGCACTATTTAAATTCCAAGTTTCATCCAAATCGGACTAGTAACTACTAGTTCGATTTGGATGAAACTTAAGTGTTTAGATGAAACATTGGTGATTGAAACACAACATCTAAACTTTGACATTTATAATGTAGGTTAGAAAATGTTTTTTACCTGGAGATTGCTCGTCAGGGTTCTGCAATCCGAGTAGTTTGTTGAAAACCTCCTTCACCACCGCTGGATTCAACTTTATGAATTTAGGCAGCGCCGCCAATATCTGGAACACAGGATATGTACTTGAAAAACAAATCCTACTTACAATGTGTAAATTCTTATGCGAAATTAAAATGAATTTGACAAGCGTCACAGCTTGGTCGGTAATAGCTCTGCCTTCCGTGCTGTGGGTCGTGGGTTCGATCCCCACCAAGAACAAACATTTGTGCGTGGAAAACATAGATGTTTGTTCTATGTCTGGGTGTTACTATGTATTATAAGTATGTATTTACAAAAAAAAGTATATAAGTATTTTATCAGCCATCTAGTTCCCATATCACAAGCTTTGCTTAGTTTGGGACTAGAGGGCGCTGTATGTAAAGTCCATGAATATTTTTTTATTTTTTATTTATTGTATAAAAACTTTTGGTAAAAAATATAAAAAAAACTATGGATAAAAGTGACGGAATAACCAAATTCAAACGAGTACAAGTATATTTATGAAATGGGTAGAAAGTAACCTACAGTATGCACAACGAATCTTTGTCCCTCTGAAGTTAGGCGTAACAAACGATTGCGCATGTACTGTTGTGCAGAAAAATGAGCTTACCTTCAATTCCCCCAAAATAGGTACTGCGCAGATACTTCAGACGGACAAAGATCCGTTGTGAGTACTGTAAGTGAGTAATCATTGCAATACTATACCTCTTTCTTGGACAGTCCAGTGAGTACTGGGATCAGGAACCTAACATCGGACACTCGCGTTGCGTACAGATCTCGAATCTTTGATACCAACTCCGGCGTAGGGGGCACTGTAAACAAAATAGTTTTATTTAACTCGAAAATAAACATATCCAATAGTGTATTTTTCATACTTTCTGATGATGATGATATATACTTATTTACACCAAGCTAGGGAATGAACCAACACTCGGTATGTTCGCGTTGTCGGTAGAATTTGAAACTTTATTTGCACTGTGATAAAGCTGAAAATCAGCGGATAAACACGTCAGCATTTATACGAATTTTGAAATAGATTATCATTACAGCCCGTTGAGCAGACTAAAACAAAATGGTAGTTACTTTTCTCAGTAAATATATGCACGAATCTGGTGAGCAGAGTCTCAGCGCCTCTAGGACACTCATCGAGTAGGGCTGCGAAGGCGGGGCGAAGGCCTGCCTCGGGCACTCCTTTGGCAATGGCGGCGCGCACCGGAGTCTCAACACAGCGGAGCACCACCCGCTTCGCTTCTGGATCACAGCAACCGTATACTCGCGCCACTTCTATTATTAAATCTGGATGAAAAAAATACCATTGTTTAATAAATATTCATGGATATTTTACACAACGCCCTCTAGCCTCGAATTTAGCAAAGCTTGTATAAACCAACTTCAATCATTGGCCACTATAATATACCATGGACCAAATCATAATCCATGATAATAAGCATTGCGTACAAACATGAAAATAGCCGAATATGTACAGTAGAAAACACGTCCACCTATACTGTTTGTACTTTGAACTATTAGAAGTAGATCGTTGCTCGTGATCGTCTAGACACGCCAGTGTGTTTGTGTGGGTCGGGCTGCGAGCGCGGCGCGCCCTAGCCTATTGCACTCCCGCCCCAACAACTCTGCATTGTATGTAGCCTAGTTATGCTTGTATTGGGTGTATAACCTGACCTGTGGCCGGGTGTACATAGGTTTAATATATAAAAACATGAGCATACCTTCATTCTCCAGAAGCAAAGTCATCGTCAGATTCAAGCATAGCTTATACAGATTATCAGTCCACGGCATTCTGTAGCCGGTTCTATCTCGCAACAGCTCGGGCGGGGGCGTGGCCAGCGCTATGAAGCCTAGGTACAAGCGCGCTTGCTTCTCTATAGCTTTGCGTGTCGCGTCCGTCGACCGTTTGTAGATTTTAATGATAGATTTTATTGTCGTTTCACGGATTTCTTCTTGGTGATTTACTGTGAAATAAACATGAATTCAAGTATTTGAAAAAATAAAGTGCGTTATCTAAATTATGTTAACAATAAACTTAAATACCACAATTCTTTAATTCAATTTCAGACTTCTGATTTACTTTGGAAATGGATTCTAAGTTATATCTCTGCCGCCGCCGCAAAATTACGAACCACTGTTACATGCTTTTGGATTTTGACTCATAATATGATATTGGTTACCAAACGATCTTTATCAGTAATACCTAACTCCTATCAAAAGATTCATAAAATTAAAAATACTCACAGACATGGCATATCAAAGCGCTCACATACTTGTGCGAGCGCGGCGGGCGCATAATACAAATCTCCTCCATTATCTCCAGCGCTACTGTCGCCATTTTCTCTTCAGTAACTAAATGCTTCAAGTAATCTATAGCCTCATCCGTGACCACAGGACATTCGGAGTATATCTTCCTTAGAAGAACATCCTTAGATGCTTCTATAACCGGATCTCCTCTTTCGCATATCTGAGTAATGAGCGCGCACAGCAAATGACTGTAGTTCTGGTCGTGTTTCTCGTGGCCTTTTGGCTGTAAAGTGACCGGGTGCCGGTTGAAGCCTTGCATAAACGCGTATTCCTCGTACAACCAGTTCAGCGCCAAGTCTATTCTACTAGCAGGGTCGTCTAGGATGTAGTTTAGAACCAGATCGCGGATTTCTGGCGTGTAACTTGATGCGAAGATCGTTATGAATTTGGATCTGATTTGGTCGGCTCCACCGATCAAACTTTCCTTCTCAGCGCGGAGAATCCTCTCCACACACTGTAGAATCATCTTTTCCTTTATTTCTTTCGGTATCGGGCGTGTGAGCTCTTGCAACTTGAGCAGTTTGACTCTCTGTTTCAACTTTGGTACGGTCGGTGTTTGAGGGGGTATCAACTTTTCCTTATTCTTTGCATTTCGTTCCTCCTCCTTCAAATGTTCCGATCTAGTTTCTTCCATGAGCTTCGATACAGCGTTTTCCATTTGCCGTTCAGCTTTCGATGTTTCTTGCAGTTTCGCTACCGCGTTTTTAAGGGTAATCTTTTCGTCTTCCTCCTTTATCATGGGGATTTTAGCTGCGATATCAGACAGTGATGGTAGGGGAGGTGGGTCTTGAGTCGGTAAAGGTGGTACTATGGGTGGTTGAACCGGCATCGGCGCTGGAGCGACTGACTCGAGCTCATTTTGGATCAGACCCATGATCATCTTGGCGAGACTTCTCTTCTGAACCTTACTCCCAGAGTTCGGTATGGGTTTGTACAGAGTTGAGAAATTCGGTGGTATTTCTTTTGGAAGGCCGTTGACCAGTGTAGACATAACTAGACTGACGACAAGCTCAACATTGTTGAGTCCGTCGAAGAAGGTGTCTTCGGAAACCGGTTTATCTTCTGGTTTAACCGGAGCTGGCTTTGGCGTCATCGACCGACTGTTATCGTCATCAAAGATGTCACTACGAATTTCACGAGTGGTCTCACGAGTAGGGAGGTCAACACGACTGGTCTCGCGACCAGTGAGCTCAGTACGACTGTTGACCTCACTCCGACTGTCCGTTATAAGCTCACTGCGACTGTTACTATCACTGCCTTGGCTGTTGCTTTGAGGCGAGTCGATTCTGAATCTTTTAGAAGGAACATCGCTAACCCTGAGCTCTCCTAACCGTTTATTTCTCTTCTCCTTCGGCAGGGCTTTGTTTATTTCCGAAGTGGTCATACCAATATCCATGAGTAACTGTGTGAGTTGTGGCAGATGGTCGTTTGAAGATGGATGCTTGATCAGATTGATCAACAGCATCTTAAGATGTTTCCTAACAGAGTTGACCTGTGACTGGGTCAGGGTTGGTGGTAGGGTTGTGTGTAGATCTCCTAGTGCTTGTATGACTCTTGTCATGTATTTAGGTCTGAATTTAGCTAGCAAGCAGAGTGTGGTCATACAAGCCATCAAGTTCACGCTAGAAATATGCTGTGAATTGTGGAAATTTACTATTAGATTGAAGATGTGCCTGAAAAGATGGAAAAAAAGCACTGTCAATGGCATATACAAGTAAAAACATGGCACATACGCGTGGACGTGACGATGTACCGTGACTTTATTATGATTCATTTTGAAACATATAGACTGTATGTTCACGTGGAGAAAACGTTTAGTAGCAGTTCTAGACTAGATAGTCTGTTATAACTCGGTTTGGTTTCATTTAGATTATAAGAAGCATGCAGTTGAAGTGGTAGCTATAAAAAAACTCACTCAGACTCTTCTTCAAGCAAATCTCTTTTTATAAAAGGCAGGTTCGTGGGCAGGCTGTCCAAGGTGAAGTCTCCATCAGTTGTATCACCGGGGCTCTGCAGAAGTATCACTTCTTCCAGAAACTTAACGGAGTGGGTCCGGATGCCTTCGTTGTCGTTGTCTATCATGTTCAGTACTATGAGCTGTGGAATAAATAAATATAAATATAAATTATTCATAAATATGAACACTATCTAATCCCAAACTAAACAAAGCTTGTACAGTCAGCTTAAGAAGTCAGCATTTCAGCACTTTATCAAGATTTAAAAATTATTTATTAAAGGCTCAAATCATAAACTCTAGATAATGTACTACTTTTAAGATTTATTTTTACTTCTGAATTATAGCTGGAAAAACGAAATGAAGATACTTTTTTGTTTGTTGTAAAACATTATTACAATTTTGTCTCATCATCACTGTTTGTACTATGGAGTTAATACCTATTGCTGATAAGTAAATAATAATATAAATACATCCTCATGGAATTTTTGTTAATAATATGTAGGTGTGTATTATACCAGTAAAACCTCCCATTCTTAGCAACTCTTTACTAACCTTAATTTGGCTAAGATGCTCCCAGACAACTTGGATATTGGCCTCGGTCTTGCCCTTGCAGATCCATTGCAGGGTGTTCCTGTACACGATGCTGGCAGCTTGGATGGCTCGCTTCTGCACGGCTATCACCGAGTCCATAACAAGTAGTTGCAGTTGGCCTATCACTTCCGGCAGATTGTCCGGATGAAGTTTGCTGGAATGAAGTTAATAGACCAGCCCTGAAGAAATCTAACTCGTCCAAAAGTACAATGGGCTAATGACATTGTAAAGGACACACTTGGTTGAAAGATGCACAAGACAGAGTAGGCTGGAATAACATGATACCCTGTGCAGCCCAGCAGTGGGTGATGCTGGGCTAAAATGATGAGCTCTATTTTGTGGGGTTATGACCAGTTTTAGTGATTGATTGGCCCATAGACTAGCGACTTATTACTTTGTATGTGTTGTACTTATTTTACTAGAACCCTACATGCATGTAGCATTCTATGACTCCTCACCTTATCTCTTCAATAAAAACAATGACCTGCTTCTTCACATCATTGGATTTATCAGCCCCAAAGCTCAATATATTCTGGATGTATTGAGGAATGTACTGTGCTCCTTGATGTAACAGAACTTCAACAATCTTCCTCAACAAGTTCACTTTTTTTACTCCCTCGGCCATGCCTGCATCGTTTATCCATTGTACAAGCTGAAAATACAGTAAAGAAATAAAAGACGTTTCGTTACGTAAAAACTTTAATTCACAGAGGAAAAAATACAAATAACAACAAATTATGAGGATTTGTCAATGATGTTCTGCTGAATTTGGAGCCGCGCGTCCACATGAGAAAACGAACCTGGTTTTGAGTTGCAATGTTAGTATTTGCAGCGCCTTTCTTCGACATAATTGATTGCTGATAAAATAGGATGGTGAAATTATCAGAAATTCATTGTTTTAGCTCAATCTTTTGATGTAAATAAGAAAATAAAATTGTGTAGTTTAGAAAGACAGAGCACTTGCTTGCATTACGAGATGAGAGAGTGAAATGCTGAATTGATTGAAACACGATTTTTTTTGAATTGTCAACCTATTTTGACATTGACAATTTTATTTAAACAGACATTGATTTCTTCTTATATAGGGCCTTTGTTTGGAGAATGTCATAGACATAGCAGTAATAGTATTAGGCGGCTCCTAGACGATCAATTATATTGCGCAATATTGCGAACTGTGTAATATTATTGACCATTTAGGGTTAATATTGAAGTTTGCGCAATGATTGAAAAAAAAGTTTGAGTGAGTTTAATTTTTATTGCACCATATTTTTTTCATTTCATCGTGTAGGGTCAGTCAGTATTGTGCAATGTTTTTGATTTTTTTGTTTTAATTTAATTTTTAATTCAAATTTCAATGAAGGTTATCGAAAGTCATATCAAGGAACACCCGTCTACACGGCAGAAATCGACAGAAATCTATCGAAAACATGACGATCTTCAGATGTCATCTCTTAAGATTGTCGTGTTTTCGATCGTCTAGCAAGCTCTTTATTGTCACAAAAATCACAGAGACTAGGGGAAAATGCAGTTTCAGGGCTGGCAGGCACTGCCGTCATAAGACTTGGCAAAAGGACAAGTATCCAGCGCCACGCCAGAACAAAATAAAATAAAATATGATGTATGTTTTGTTTACAAAATACAACCATATAATAATATATAATAAATAAATATTTAACAAAATACACTCAGACGTATATCAAATTAATGATATAAAAAAATACATGATAATAAAGACATCAATATAGTAAAATAACACGTAAGAAGAATAAAAACGGAAGACGAGGTAGTATGGTCTTAGGACTTCCGCCTGGCCGTAATAGCAAAAAAAATTTTAGTTTGGAAAGGTTATGCCCCGTCCAGACTCTCCATGAGGCAACACGAGGGAACGCGAAGGCGAGAGTGAGGACGGTGCGCTCGTGTCCCCTCTCGTCTTCGCTCGCCTCACCTCGCTGTCGCTCGAGAAAGTGGTAGCTTAGAATTGTTAGAATATTATTAATGGCCACTAGACCATCATAAGTGGTGCCGGCTGGGGCATGTACAAGTTCTGCATTTCGAAGTCGCGCGGCTTCAGCTGCTCCTCCATCTCGTGATAGGTGCTCCGTACTACGATTAAGCAAAACAGAAGTGCAACTGAAACAAAAATAAATTAATAAGATAGATACCCAACTAGGTAGTAGGTACCTACCTATTGCATTTATTAGTATTTTATCCTACGCCATCTATCGGGGAATAGCGGAGCTAAAATTGTCAAAATGTATTACAAATTACACGCACATTGGCTTGGCGAGAATTTTATAAAGTATAATCCATAAAAGTAACAATAGATGTCACTTTTATAAATTATGTAACTGAAAGTTTGTTGGTTTACAGTTTATAGGTTAAATGTGTTGTAAAGTTGGTATAGGTACTCACAAGCCCACTTTAGCATTGGAATGGTAGCGACGAAGCCCATGAACACACAAGTAACGACTACCAATGCTACTGCCAACGCGAACAGGAAGTACCCAGCGTTGCAGTAATACTTCAAATATTGTGGCTTATTCTGAAATAAAATTCAATAGGTGAACACAAACACAACACAAATCAGAAGGCGAGGCGAAGTGTAAGACGGTAGTCGATGAATGGAGAAGACCCAAAATCATTCTCTCTGGAATTCCATAGATAAAGAAAGAAACTCACTGTGTGGAATTCTATGGCTAATGGCTACCCTATGTCCAGGCAGTGAACTACCCGAAGAGCGTCTGGTTAGTCTAGTCCCCAGGCTTATACCAATTATTTAGTGCGTACCGAGATACCTACTCTAGATCCTTTATGGATGTCTAAATGAGGTAGTCAAGGCACGTCCAAACATTAAAATTAGACTAGTCTAAGTTTTGCGTCACTTGCGTCAGAGAGGCGATTACGAGTTGACAATGTAAAAACCGGTGTGAAACGTCTGACGCCGTGCACACCGGTGTGCGCTGCTTGGTATGGAAACACTGAGCGGATTTTTTGAAAAGCTTGGTTTCATCAAGCTTCCGCTCAGTGTTTCCATACCAAGCAGCGCACACCGGTGTGCTCGGCGTCAGACGTTTCACACCGGTTTTTACACTGTCAACTCGTAATCGCCCCTCAGGTGGTGGTATTCCGTAATGTAGGTAACGTTGCAAATCCATCGCCGTTACTAATCAACATCATTATTATCAGTCTGTAGAAGTCCACTACTGGAAATATAGATAGGTACCTACATACCTACCTAAATTGCTACTAGAGTTGGTACCTTACTTATGTAGCTACTGATAGCTGCACGGACCCCTTACGAAAGTTTCCTGGCACAGCACCTACCTGCTGAGGAGGACGGTCGCAGAGGTTTCCACGGAGTAAAGTAAGGTTCTCTCGCAGGCTGATGTAGATAAATGATGTAAGTAAAGTTGAAACTTACATTATGCACACCGATCACCAGCAGCAAATGGATCACCAGGTTGTACAAAAACACCAGCATATGATACGCAAAGGAGATGTACAGGCTCAGCGCCGTCTTGGCTACCTCATCGGGCGAGTGGTCAGGGTTCGGGTGATCCTTTGTGGAATCTACGAAGGTCGCTACTTTGTACGTGAAGAAGGACACGGCTGCCAGGACCAGGCATGATGCTATCTGGAAAATTGGTGAATTACGGTCATAAGAAACATTGCCCTAGCGAAGAGCATTTGACAGGCGTTACAGCACAGTCGGTAAAATTTGCTTGGCCTTCCGTGCTGTGGGTCGTGGGTTCGATTCCCACCAAGAAAAAACATTTGTGCGTGGCAAACATTGATGTCTGTTCTATTTCTGGGTGCTACTATGTATTACATGTATGTATCAATAAATAAGGTACCTATACCTACCTTCTTAAAAGTAGGTAAGTATTCTATCTAGTTCCCATATTCTTAGCTTTGCTTAGTTTGGGACTAGAGGGCATTGTCTGAAATGTCCATGAATGTTTATAAATATTTATCCTCCACGGAACCATGTAAGTACCTACTGGGAATAATCGGCTACAAGTAGGTATATTCCGTAAATAATCATCAAAAGAAATTACTCACAATTGCAAAATACCCAATCAACAATGATGCTATCTTCAGTGGGACACAAAAACAACATTTAGTTACCCTTGGAAATTCGAATCCCATTTCCAACACAAACAAAATACAAATTACTACTTATGGGGATTCCCAAGCACTGATAGAAAAGTATAATATTTCAACACAAGTTTTTTGTGAAAAATTGCATAGTTGTGCCGAGAGCCCAAAACATGCTGACGGAATGGATACGATAACATTACGTCGCCTTATCTGATAGTGACATAGATACCTAGTGGTGGAGATAACGCATGCATGACCAATGAACTTTCGATAGAAAGAGACAACACAGAAAAGTATAAAAGTGGTCATAATAATATGTTTTACCTTATTTTGGGGAATTTGAGCTTGGCGATAGCGATACTAATGTGTCACGTTCGAAATATAAATTAGGTATCTAAGTTTGACTCAACAGGAAGTACCTATCCATTTTGGGGGTGTATCATCAGAATTTATCATACCAGCCGTGTAAAAAAACAAACAACGCTTTGATTGAATTTTATCAAAGAGTAAAACTGATTTAAAAATGCCCCTAAAAGCTCGGTTTGCCCATTTGGGATTCTTCATACTCCATCAGCTCTACGTAGTAACTGTAAACCACGATAAAACCGTAGAACTCCAGAACTGAGGACAGAAAAATATTTCAGGTTAAAAAGGGGGTCGAGAACTAAAAAAAATGTCAAAGAAAAAGTTGGTAGGTCAAAATGCTTTGAATGTAGTGGGCCTGTACTGACAAAAACTGGTCTTTATAATGAAAAAAAATTATAAGTAGGATATATTCGAAATCCTTCCAGGATTTGTTGTTTTTCAGAAATCCCCACTAGCTACGTCGTAGCATGCTACGGTGTAGCTGTGGGGATTTCCGTGTTTTTTTCCAGATATCCCCACCAAGTATGTGTCCCCTATTAAATACACGGAAACTTTTCATATGATCTCTTCGTACTGAAGGCTCTTGAAGATGTGGGGAGGCTCTTAGTTTCCAAATTATTTCTTCAATGTCTTTAGGTACTTCTAACTCTAAAAGTGGCTTAGCTTTTATGTTCCCTATACGTTCTAACCTAAATTCACCTAAATTACATACTTATAAGCCGTTTGTTACCCTTATTTAATTTAACTTCCTCCATCTCCCATATTCTCATCACGCCTGTGACCTATAGTAACTCCATCTGAAGGTAGAACAAGCTACACCGGACTCACTTATAGCCATCAACAGTCCTATGTACCATCCAATAAGCAGCTTGTGAACCAGTGTGAGGACGGTCAGGTTAATAACCTCGATCAGCCAGGTTATGAACCGGCAGGTCAGGAACTGGGGCAGGGGTCGAGGTTGACACTAGAACAAAATACCAGCATAATTTTTTATATAAGTGGAGGTTTTTTTCTACAGCGACCTATCCCTCGAATTCATCGATGTTGAGGCTCCTCTAGAGGCGGATTCTCGTAAGTACGTCCAGCAGTAGATTTCTACAAACTGATTGAGATGATGCCCCCTTCCGATCCTAAAGGCCTAAAATTTCAAATCCGGTCGGTCTGTACACCAATGGGTTTTTTATTTGAAAAATTTACGTGCGCAATGCCAGTGATCTCAAACGGCGAAGGAAAACCTCGTGAGGAAACCCGCGGCTCAATCAGCTCTGCACGTATTGACCTCGTCTTTGCTGTGGATAAAGCAGACTAGGCTGAGGGGATGGTATATGTGCTGGACAAGCCTACTCCATCTAAAATCTTGTAACAGACACTACAGCGTCCTTCAAAGGGGCATGGGTATAAAGTGCCTTCACGCTAAGTATATCTAGATTAGATGCAATAAGGCCTGAATGTGACGATGAAGTAGTAAATAAATCTGTTATGGAACTTACACAAAGCACGGCACGAGCTAAATAAAAGCAATACACGAACAGGAAAGCTTCACCCAGAATCAGGGCTATAGAGCAGTAATACAGGTGGAATATATTCTCCTCTGTCGTCGGCTCTTCGTTGTGTATGAACGCCTGGCCGAATGGAGACTTCCTCTTCACAAGCCCTTCAAGGATCACCACAATGAAGAAGAACAGAGTGAAAAAGGACCGTATCTGAAAGAAAATTACAAATGACAAGCTTCCGCCAGCGACTTCGTCCGCGTACCGTTTGATCCTGTTGATTTTCCGGGATAAAAAGTAGCCTATGTGTTAATACTACGAATTAGATGTATTCCAAGTTTCATTCAAATCGGACCAGTAGTTTTTGCGTGAAAAAAATTTTTCGCGTTTATAATATTTAGTTCAATATAGTTACAAATAGAACGATGTGTGTGACTGCGAAACCTACCTACCTATTAGACAGGTAGATATATAATAAGTTAGGTACTTATTATGTATTATTTCAGGGAGTTTCAGTCAAGCAGGCCTGCGATACCAGACACTACGCTAACCGCTTGCCATTAGGTGGGCTAGCAGTGGGTTAACTACGGTAACCGCTTGCCATTAGGTGGGCAGAACGCTTGTTTGATTTCTCAGCAAGTAGTATAAGAACATCTTACCACAGTCCAAATGAGAACTGCAGCGCTACCAACCCTCAAGGGGTAGAGCATCAGGAATGTTCCCACGACGGGTAAATTCACATGCATGTCGAAACACATTGTTTATTTGGTTGTATGTATCCTTAGAATAAATTGTATCCTGTGATATTTTTGTATCAACGATTTGAATAAACACAGTGTTTCCAGTCCATAGAAAAAAATACTCAATACATTTATTGCTTCACATGGTAAATTACTCAATCCAGTCTCTGTAACTTTCGTGTCGGTTTTAATGGTAGAGATCTAACTTGACTTTTTATCATTAAAAATAGAATATACTTATAGAGTCAATGATTTTAGAAAATAATGCATTTACCTAAATTACATTTTACGTAGAGATTTGTTGTTATAAAAAGTAAACAATAATAATGTCAAAAAATATAAGCGACATTTTTTGTCATAGAATTCAACTTATCAAAGTCATTTCTGATGGAAGTACTTACCATCTATGTACTTACTAGCAGTTACCCGCGACTTCGTACGCGTCTAGTTTCCGTGTACATTATATTACCTGTGTATTATTATTATCTGTGCGTGTACCGAGCGGATACTTTGAGAAACTTGACATTACACCTCATTACACCGAATTCGTACTGGAATGTCAAACGCTAGTCGTTAGACCAAAGAGATAGTACTACGTCCTGTCAAACTGACGTGACATGACATGACATGACAATGAAATCCTCTTGCCAATTGGCGCTGCTAATCCTTTTCGTTCATTTTATCCTGTAGATCTTGTTAATTATTCGGGATAAAAAGTAGCCTATGTGTCAATCCAGGTTACGAACTATATATATGCCAAGTTTTATCCAAGTTGGTTCACTAGTTTAGACGTGATTGAAACACAAACATCCAAACATCTAAACATCCAAACATCTAAACTTTCGCATTTATAATATTAGTAGGATAGGATAGGATAGGATAGGATATGATAGGATAGGATAGGATAGGATAGTAGGATAGGATTTCAAACGAGATTGTGTTGTACTGTATGAGTCACGGGGTTTGACCAAGCTAAGCCTGCAATGAAAGAAATAAGTCATTAAAAGATTTGGATTTAGTAACTTTTGGATTGTTTTAGTAGTTTTCAGTCATAAAATCATTAGATAAATCTAAATCATCATTCAATGATGCTGACTGTACATAATCGTGCTAGTAAATAGGTCCCTACATAATTTGTTTATTTTTCACAATGCTAAAATTTGCCAAAGGTCAGCCTTTATCACCATATCAGTTCAATAGGTACTTAAACAAATAACAAAATATTACTTATCTTAGAAATTACATTTCGTCAAATCCGACCTGGATTTGACCAACTTCGAACTCAGCAGTCTGAGGAAGTCTTGGTGCTGATAATGACTATTTGCTAGCGACTTCATGGTTTTCCACTTGGGATGAAAGTACTCTACTTTCGTCAAGTTCTCTTGCCATTTGAAGTGGTTCAATCGTTTATTCCAATAAAACTGCATAACTGATTCAATCAACTCAAAAAACTTAGTGCTGTTAATAAAATTAAGGACTCAATTATCATTGTAAATAATAAAGCCACAGAACAGAGAAAAGTAAGCAGCAGGGGTATGCCAATCAAAGTTGAACTGCAAAGTTGAACTGCAAAGTTTTAAATCATGGTCAGTTCATACTAACTCATAGTTATTCTGTGACTAAATAGTGACATTATGACGTCATTTGATGTGTTTTCGCGCATATTTTGCTGTCAAGTGTCTAAAAAGAATGATCACGTGGTACAAAATTGTACCACGTGGCCTGAAGAAATTACACTGGGCAGTGAAATATAACTTGACAGCAAAAGATTGGCATACGGGGACTGTTTTGTGAATAAAGCTAACGTTGGAAGGAATGAACAGGATTTCCGAATACTCATTTCACGACTGTCTTAATTTAAAACTCCGTATATGCGTTGTTTTACTGAAATAATCGTCAAGCAGAGCGAATTTTTTTGAGAAATACTGGTAGAAAAAAATATATACTTGTAATAATGTGTTTTCAATGGCACCAGTTTCCAGAGTGCAGTGCATTATAAGTAAACGTTTGACCGCAATCTCATCTTATGTTAAGTGACGATGCGGTCGACGATGTAGCAGATTTGCCTAGAAAAAACTTATCCACTCTCCTTTTGAAAACATCCAAGTGACCTTACCATAATCCATACCAATAAGTCAATGATTTAAACTGTATGGACAATGGGCGGACATGTATCTTATCTATTTGAGCTTGCCATACCCCGTTTCCAGCTTCCCCACACACTGATAGACGACACAATACAATCGAGTTATTCATTAGATAAATGCTCCCGCCAGTCGCTTGACCCATCAGTCCCACTTCGTACACAGACGTATAAACGACACTTTGATTCTTTTGAAATACTCTTTTACTTTTTTGAACTGTCAGGTTCTCCTTTGTAGTCCATAGTGGTATTTTGTTTTTAGGTGAATTTAAAAGTGAATCTTAAAATGTATTGTGATTGGCCATTGCTGGGAAGATGTTGCTTTTGTATGCCCTTGAGAAGGGGTGTACTGACGTTTGCGTATATCCATATTGTAAGTACTATTTTGTACTATTTATTAAACAACTTTCAACTTTGTAGACTTACAGGCCGGTTTTTTTTAATTCTTAAAATTTTATAAAGACTTTGAGTCGCTTAGCGACTATGTCACCCCTGTTACATCTTGCAATGAAACTACTATATTATACGACTTAACAATATTATACACTAGTGTCAAAGGCCGGTTTGGAGAGTAGATTTACATTACGCATCAATGCATTAGCGCCAGCGCAGCTCGCCACTCGTTGTTTTTACCCCGCAATGTAAGTTCTCCTAGCTGCTGTAGGTACTTATGGGATACTTTCCCTAGGGCACTGGTTTTAGGCATTGTTTATGAGTTCAGCGGTAAATCTCCAACAGCTCCTAGTTATGTAAGACAATTCTAAATGATCCTTGTGATTTTATTGAATAAAATAGCTATGACTATAGCAAGAAGACCAACCATCTGTCATTGATATAATTTTTTTTTGATGTATGAACATCGGATCGACACGAAAATGATCTTTATTTCCTTGGTCTTTAGGTATAAACACACATCTTTTGATTCGTTCATCTCTTTGAGGTGGTAGGTCATGGAGGATAGCGTTTGAGTGATTGTAATAATGTACTTACAGATATGTAAATAAAACACTATGTTAAACAACTTTATCTTTCTCAGAATTCTCAGAAGTAATTATAGGACTGACTCAGATTAAGCTATAAGTGACAAACCATTCACAGTCTGATATATCAATAAATGCTTTCGAATTATGAAGTAATTTTGAGTATTTAGGTGTAGTATAGCCCCCTGGATCAGCTTAGATAGAACCCCTTTATACAGGGGTTTTCAAATTGTCAACAAAACTATTGTTGACTTTTTAAAATCACTTCTAGTGACATATAGCTTGCTTAGAGGGGAAACTACTTATATAGCCTAAGCTAAGATAGACAGGCGTCACAGCTCAGTCGGTGATGGCTCTGCCTTCCGTGCTGTGGGTCGTGGGTTCGATCCCCACCGAGAACAAACATTTGTGCGTGGAAAACATAGATGTTTGTTCTATGTCTGGGTGTTACTATGTATAATAAGTATGTATTTACAAAAAATAAGTATATAAGTATTCTGTCAGCCATCTAGTTCCCATATCACAAGCTTTGCTTAGTTTGGGACTAGAGGGCGTTGTGTGTAAAGTCCATGAATATTTATTTATATTTATTATTATCTTAAAAGTTTACGCGCCGAAATCCAACATTTTTGCGATAACCGAAAGAGGTGAATAAGTTTTAAAGTGCCTCCTTTAAGCATAACACCAAATTGTTACAATTATTTTGGCAAATAAACGTATCTTGTATCTATGCTACCTCATCTTTCTTCTTGCCCAGCAATAAGACAACTAATTTAATAAAAATATTCATGGACATTTCACACGACGCTCTCTAGTCCCAAACTAAGCAAAGCTTGTAATATGGGAACTAGATGGCTGATAGAATACTTATATACTTTTTTTTGTAAATACATACTTATAATACATAGTAACACCCAGACATGGAACAAACATCTATCTTTTGCCACACACAAATATTTGTTCTTCGTGGAATGAAAGACCTAAAATAATAGGATAATTTTAATAGGAGATGAATGTATAGTAAGTAGCTACTTTTACTTTTTTTCAGTTCTTCAGTGCCTTCATGATAGGCATGTACAGTTATGACGTGAACTACGCTGAGACCACAGAGTGGGTCATCTATGGCAGAGCCTCGATGCTACCGGCGGAGGCCTGCCTGGCTTTTTACTGTCTCGAGCTGATCTTCGACGCCCTTCTCATATACGGAACTCATAAGGTAAGCTTTCCGGATTAAATAAAAATAAATAAATATTCATGGACATTTCACACAACGCCTTCTAGTCTCAAACTAAACAAAGCTTGTATAGGAACTAGATGCTGATAGAATACTTATATACTTTTTTTTTGTAAATACACACTTATAATACATAGCTATAATATATATTTTTTTATACATTATAAGATAAACGTTTGACCGCAATCTCACCTGATGGTAAGTGACGATGCGGTCGACGATGTAGCACATTTGCCTAGAAGAAACCAAGACATACTATATATATATGTTTATATGCTACAATTTAGGCATTTTTTAAGGTGAACAGGTGGATAATAGCTAAGCGTGCTCCGCCTTAGGTTAAACTTTCCATCAAGCTTTGCATAGTTTGGCACTAGAGGGCGTCGTGTGAAATGTCCATGAATATTTAAATTAAATACCTATTTAAAACTCTCAGTTATTTTGTGCTAGTTATCTCGTTTGTGCGAGATAGCTTTTGAACTTCAAAAATATAACGTCAATCGGCTGAAAAAGCTCAAAGGTATATAAGTATCGATAAATTAACTCCGTTGTTTTTTTTTACAGAAAGCAGTGATCTACTTAAAATTGTTCTACTACTACACGATGGTGACGTGTGTAGCGGTGCTGGTGATGCACTTACTGAGTGTCATGAATTCAGGGCGCATGTTTTTCATCGGCGCTATTGAGATGTGCATTTTCGCTTTTGCTAGTCTATGTAAGTACATCCTATCCTATCCTATCCTTCCTATCCTATCCTACTAATATTATAAATGTGAAAGTTTAGATGTTTGGATGTTTAGATGTTTGTGTTTCAATCACGTCTAAACTACTGAACCAACTTGGATGAATCTTGGCATAAATATAGTTCGTAACCTGGATTGACACATAGGCTACTTTTTATTCCGAATAATTAACAGGATCTACAGGATAAAATGAACGAAAAGGATTAGCAGCGCCAATTGGCAAAGGATTTCGTTGTCATGTCATGTCACGTCAGTTTGACAGGGCGTAGTACTACCTCTTTGGTCTAACGACTAGCGTTTGACATTCCAGTACGAGTTCGGTGTAATGAGGTGTAATGTGAAGTTTCTCAAAGAAGTATCCGCTCGGTACACGCACAGATAATATAATGTACACGGAAACGGTACTCGCGTACGAAGTCGCGGGTAACTGCTAGTCTTCTATATTTTTTTAATTGAAGTTTTTTGAAAGTCTCCGTAAAATGTTTGAGTAAAGGATCATCAGATTTATTCGTACTGACTCATAACAAAGTCATTCGAGTTGTACTGCGCGTAAATTACTGCTGGACTGCCCTAAGTTTCAGCGACACCACGCAGTGTAAAGTGATTATAAAATGTTTTCCCCTCAAATGCGTTTGTCAGGTAGTTCCTGGTATTTGTGATACTAAAGTACTGAATTAACACTGAAATGACGTGATCCTTAAATTATCCCGTATTGCGCGGTTTGTTCTCAATTGCTTACCTTGTTCCCGGCTCATAATGATGCTAAATTGGGATGTAACCATGTAGCTACTAAAACATTTCTGGTTGAAGTACTTTTTGCCAAAAATAATTTGGTACATAGAGAACTACATATATTGTGACATAGAAAGAATCGGTGATGTAACAGTACCTAGCAATCTTAGGGGTCTAAAAAATGTATGTGGAGATATAAATGGTGAACACATAACAAAATTGGAGATAACCGGAAAGGAAAAACCAAATTGTTTCTCTAATTTCCAACGACGATGTGAGATTTAAATAAAAATACTGCTATCTCATGTACGTACTGAGGAATGATAGATCTACACATAAGTACATACCTATGTCACATTATCAGGCACTGTTTTACTTATAGATACTTATCGTATCCTACTTCCTACTAATATTATAAACGCGAAAGTTTGTATGGATGTTTGTTATTCCTTCACGCAAAAAGTACTGGTCCGATTTGGATGCAACTTGGAATACATAAATAGTTCGTAACCTTTATCCCGGCAAATCAACAGGATAAAATGGGACGCGGACGAAGTCGTAGGCAGAAGCTAGTGACTCATAAAAATAGTTACTCAATACATAAGTTTACTTATTTGTCGAGGATTTATAAAGTTCTCACGTATTTTTTCTTTTCAGGTATACAAATCTACCTCATGACCTTGATTTGGAGTCTCATCAGAAAGCTGGCGGTGTCTGGTCCTCACGTATACGGCAATCCGCTGAATCAGATCGTGAATGGAGATAAGGTTGAGACAAATGGAATCTACTGTAACACTACCGTGGTGCCTCTGCCTATTGATGTTTGAGACTGTTTTTACGAACTTTTTAGGGTCATGATCAGGGGTCTCATTCTCAGTTCGGTAGAGATTTTACCCTAATAGGGATGTGAATTCGTAGCGTGCTACGATTGTCGTAGCACGCTACGAATTTGCTAATTGTCGTAGATCCTGATTATATTATTGTAAATTTTATTATTTGATGTAAATATTGTGATATTATGTTTGTAAATTTTGTAATAAATGGTTTTATAATTTAAAAAAATACCTTTCATTTATCCATTCTCTGACAATTTATAAAAAATATTTTATTGCTCTTTGAGACTATTAAATAATAATAGTTTGTAATATGTACCTATATAAGTACGTTATTAAATTATGGGCTATCCATATCCTTGATCTTAAATATTTCACTATAGAGCGCTTACTTTTACGAAGTGGGTTCAAAGAAGGTATTTATTATAGTTCTGTTTCTGCTAAGGTCAATGATAAATGACGATAAATGTACAATACAATTCATGACACAACGTTATTCTCGGACGTGGACTAGTGAATAAGATAATAACGTTGGGGATTCACTTATGATGGTTGGTCTTTTTCCTCTCAACTCATGCATTTTGTTTTGAGTCGAACGCTTACGCATCAACAGATAAACGAAAAAAAACAAAATAACTCAACCACTGTGTTCGAATTTTGAATCAAAACAAAAACAAATCACTTAGAGAAAAATCACCGCCACATAGTTTTAGCAAGTTTTTTTTATTGTTTTGATCAACTAGTTGTACTGAGACTGAGACCAAAGAGTTTTGTTCACGGAAAATGCACTTTGAGGTTCCAGACTGCAAGAGATGTTGTTTTTGTTTACCTCTGCGGCATGGGATACTTATTTTTGGATATTTAAATCTGGTATGTACTTGCACAATACTGAATAATAAAAACTTGTAAGTGTCTACATTTCATTTTGCGAAAATAACCTTTGTAGCTACAACTAACTGTTAAGTAAGTAGGTACTACAATCTTGACTGCATTAAAAAGCTACCTACTTAAGTATCTGTTTAATTTATCGTAATATACGATAGTGATGACCTCTGCAGTTCGTATTAATCTGAAGTGGCGTCAAGAATAGAGTTCACGACATAATGTAATTTCCTTGAATGTAGGTAATTCACATTCACACTGGTAAATAAGATAATTGACCAGGAGCCATCTTGGATCAGTCATAAGACTTATCCGTCTGGGCATCACATCAGACTGCATTTTGAATTTAGAATTGCAGTATTTTGTTCATAAAAGAGGATATACTGCCAGTGTTGTAAATTTTTTGAAAAAGGTTAATTTATAAAACAGGTTTTTGTAGCTGAAATCAAAATGCGTTCTGATTTTGAAAGATGCTGTTGCTTTGTTCCTCTGAGGTACGGGATATTAACATTTGGGTATTTCAACTTGGTGAGTATAAGACACATTTTCATCTACATAGCTAAATTGGTTCTACCAGTAATTTTGCCTGTATGTTCTTCGATCAACTATAGTTGATCGAAGTGTATATTACATGATTTAAAAGAATACACTTAAGTTTTTTTATTCAAATCGCATTGTAGTCCTTAAAAAAGTTTTTGCTCTTCTCTGCGATTAGCTCCTATTACTTTTTTCATTTCCAGGTCTCAACAATTTTAATTCTAGTGCTAAATGGTTTGGTGGGCATCAGCCCAGTCCTGACGGTCATCGTGTCCAACTACAGGGGTCTGTCTGAGTACCTACGATGGCTTCCTCAATTCTTGTATGTGATGGAAGTGGTGTTGAATATTATACTGCTAATTGGCGCTCATACGGTAAGATCTAAAAAATTGGTAAAAGGTGTCTCGTGCCTGTAACTTTTATAGAAATATCTATCATGCTTATTGTTTTGTAGACTTCCATCACATTTACGTACACCCGAGACCTGCTGCAAGACCTAGCCTTCCATAATTATGAACCTATTACTACTTTCCTCCATGAAAGCACTTAATGGATCCAGGGAAGCTAGAGGGCTCAAGGCCCTCTACAAGTTTTAGTTCTATCCAAGTGTGGACCAGGGTTTGTCAGGGGAAACCCTAAAAGGTGCGTCTAGGCCCTCCTAACCCAAAACTCTGGGTAAAGCCCCTCCGAAGAATAAATCCTGGATCTGCTACTCGCGCAAAATCTAAGGAACAAATTTTTTCCGATTTTGTCCTGACACAAGAATCAACCCCGTTTCTCAAGCATCTCAGCTGCGCCAAGAAAGCCATCATGCGGCAGAGGGAGAAAATTAATTATTCTTCTCATTTTCCAGAAACGGTCTCTCCTCATGCGTATTTACTACTACTACGGGATATTGAGCATAGTGACTACATTCCTGGCTTTTGTGGAACTGCAAGTCGACCACTACGACCAGCACTGGTATTGGACTGCACTCGAGTATTGCTTCGCTTTCACTGGATTTGGTAAGAGGGTTTGTGAGAGAGTGCTCAAAATTACTATGTACAGAGTGCATGTGGTGATCTCATCTAAAAGGCCATGATACTCGCCTGTATCTTTTTGTCACTATTAGCATTGTATTTTTTTCTTAGTGAACATAAATAAATCCAGGAACATAAATAAAAAAAAATAAGAGTGGCTACTACTGAAAAGAAAGCAATACCTTCTTAGCAAAAATGTATGGAACAGCAAATTTTTTTCGCACACACTCTTTTTTGGTTCCGTAAGAAAGTTGTAATCTTCATAATTTCTAGGTAATTCTAAATTTCTATTGGTTCTTTTTAGCACTCCAAATCTACCTACTGCTGCTGATCAGAGCCGAGTTAAAGAAGCTGAAAGAACAGAATGGGCAAGATGTTGCTGAAGTGATTCTGGACCCACCATCGTATGGAGATGGAAGGAAAAAATAAATAATACTTTAACAAACAAAACATAGGCGGTCTTATCACTGAAAACTATCTCTTCGATCACATGTCTATGTATAAGTAATTATTTGATTAATTTATTGATATACTCGTATATTGCACCTACTGTTCATTTAGATTGGGTACTTATTCCTTTGCATGGTAAACATTGATAACTTTTAAAAATCTCTAATTTATAAACATCTACCTACCGCCATTGAGATATTTAGCCGAGGACGGTATAATTATTGCTAACGCTATTCGAATAAAAATTTCAATTACTAAGTATCGTTTGTTTTATTATACACAACATCAGGTGGGCCAGCGGCTTAGGAAAAAATCTTGAGACTTCCTCCTTAGTAAATTAATATACATTTCTGCGACAATTTAGCACCACTTGTGCTACCTCAACTTTATGTTGATACTCTCGAACTTCCAGTTCTTGTTAATCTTTGTTGAGAACATTTGTGAATTAGAGTTTACGGCACACTTCCTTGAAAAATTGTAGACTGGAATTAAAATGATTGACATCATAAGGTTCATTTGTATAGTCGTCCCACTTGTCGCTCAATCTGATAAAAGAAAAACATCTTCACCTTGTCTATTAGGCTTGTTATTGGTGTTATGGGTAGATGTGTCTCTCTAGTCTCTACCTACGTATATCCAAAACTTGAATTTGTAATTCGAATGCCTCAATAAAACTAAATAATTCTGTCAGCTGCCAGTAGTTCTATATATTTAAGTTTGGAAAAAGGTTTTACTTACTAGGCAGCTTAAAATGTGTTGTGAAGTTCCTGACTTTAGCAGATGTTGTTGTTTTATTCCTTTGCGTTATGAGAACATTATTTAAACCTGGTAAGTATTTTTAAACCTCTTTACCTAAGTATTTTTGTTTTTAAAGATGACAGAACCTGAATTTCATGTGCATTTCACATGAACATGGTGCATTCTGCACCGTCATCCAAAAAGGTTTTCTATGAAACTTAGTAAGTAAGAAAATGTACTGTAGCTACCTATAATTTTGCACATATTTGTTTACAATAATATTATACCACAATATCAACTAAGCACGGGTGATGCCCTCGAATTTCGACTAATAAATGTTGAGTCAAGAATAGCGTCCACTATACAATGTAATTTCCATGCTGTAGACTAGCAAATGAAATGATTGTGGTCATTCGCAAGGATCATCCGATAAGGCAGGGCGTTGTTCTGTGCAGTAGAAAACCGACGCGTATTTATAGCAATCACAATAACAAAAACAAAAAAATAAAAAGTTTACATTTGAATTTCGAAATCTATAATTCAAATTTTGGAAGTTTTGTCAGCAGCCAGTACTCCGTTTTAGAAGAAAAATAAAATGCGCTGTGAAGTTCCTGATTTTAGAAGATGCTGTGGTTTTATACCTTTACGATGCGGGATACTAATCTTTGGATATTTGAATTTGGTGAGTTTTTTTTAATTTAAGGTCCGTTTCACTACCTCTGAGTAGTAACCGTCAAATAATTTTTTTTTAAATCTTGGTTTTTGATAAGTCTGACGGAACTTTCCAGGTCTTTACAATTTTGATCACGGCGCTGGAAGTATGGATAGACTGGGGCTACAACCCTTTCATCACGGTCACAGTAGCCAACTATAGGGGTGTCTCGATGTACGTGCAGATGTGGTTGCCTTACCTTCTGTATGCCATGGAGGTCGTGTTTGATATTGTACTGCTGGTTGGAGCTCATAAGGTAAGACTAGTTTGAACGAGTACTGTTTTCGCGTGCCTCAGGCACAATATTCGTACATACTATTGATATTTTAATTGATCAGCTTCTCTAATAGGCCAAAGTAACTTTCTGATGATGATGACGCAATATCCTCATCATTTTCTCCAGAAGTTCACTGCTGGATATTGACCTCCTCTAACGCCGTGCCCATAGATATATAGAAAGAACGATTTCAAGCCGTTTTCATTTATGTCGATAACTTCTACGGATTTCCTCGTCGCTATAAAACCTGACAAATTAGTATTGACCTTCAGCTAAACAGAGTTCTTTGTTTCTACTGTCTATTGCTTTTATCTAAGTATAAGAATAAGAATAAGAATCATTTATTGACCGAGCGAGCGAAGCGCCTCAGTTTCCACATTGGCCAAAAATGCGTTTGTCCGGATGTCTGTTCTCCTCTACAGGTCGCATTTTTCAACCGATCTGGACGAAACTTGGTACACAGGTTATATGATATATAAGATTTTTTTTGTCGTCGGGGATTTTTGATTGGGGGGAAAATAGGGGAGTAAAGAGGGAAAGTTTGCTGTAGCGTTATTTATCGACGGATTTCAATCAGAGGAGCACACGAAAGACTTCAGACAGACACAAGATGATGTAAAAATATTTCCAAAAAGGGGGAGTGGAAAGGGGAAAAAAGGGGAAATTATGTTTTTATTTTTTTTCCCGAAAATTGACTTCTACCAATATCAATGAGACTACACAGTCCTCTTCGCCTTTATGAGACAAATCCGTAGACACCAGATTCGACCTCCTAGGACCAAGGGAACGCGAGTAATCGCTAAAACTTATACCCTTATTTTGCTCAAAAGTCTACATAAGGGCCTATTGGAAAATTCAAGCACCTGAAATTCGATTTACTTAGCCAGGGTAAAAGGGAAAGTGGCGGTTATTGCATGGTTATAAAAGCTCGCGAGGTCTATGTTCTCACAGGACAACTAGTTGTAAAACTGTGTAGAAGAGATCTTATGGTAGAAAAAGTTTCAACAGCCTACCCTTTTAGGGCGTAGGTACAATATTTTATTAAATATCTTCGTTTCTAGAAACGGCCACTCCTCATGCGTGTCTACTACTACTACGGGATATTGACTACAGTGGCTACATTGTTAACCTTTGTCGTGGTGCGGCTGTACCACGATGAACAGCGCTTGTATTGGACTATGCTGGAGTACTGCTTCGCTTTCTCTGGATTTGGTAAATCTTTCGCTAATTTATACAATGATGAACTTGCATCCATCAGCTTTGATAGCTGCTGAAGTGGTTTCGAACTAGTCATGCCTGCATCATGTTATTGTCAGTTGAGCTGTAGGCGGGACACCAACCCGACATTACGGAGTGAACTGGTCCGACTCCTAATACTAGGAGACGATAAGCCCAACCACGCCATATATGGATAGAGTGACAAGCCTTGGCCCAGCACGAGACACGAAAGATTCGTAAAGACACCCTCTAGAATTGTTACATTCTGACATATTTATTTGCACCATTCACATCTAAATGAGAAGAAAAAGAAGAAGAGGAGTGAGTTTCGATGATAGCAAATAAACGGACCTACTTGTGTTATAGTCTGTTGATGATCTCATTATAACAAGGTTTGTAAACTATGTAAAATTAACTGTTATTTTTTTTATTTCCAGTACTCCAAGCCTACCTACTGCTGCTGATCAGAACAGAGCTAAAGAAACTGACAGAAAAGCAGAAAGGGCAAAGCTACGAAAACCACATGACGGAGGTGGTTTTGGATCCACCACCGTTTGGCAACGGCAGAGTTTATATGTGATTAGCTCCTTAAGACTTGCAGCATCCTGTAAATAATGCTAGGTGTGAAATATGGCCTTTACTATGTATAGATGCAAAGGCAAATCATCCCTAAAAAACCTATTTGTAGGTGCTTATTGAATTTTTTTAATGTAACAATGCTCATATTCTAAGAGATGTAACCTTCATGCAGAGAGATCAGAGACGTGGCATCTAAACAGGGATTTTGAGGCAAAGATGTAGGTGCTATTCTATTACTTCTTCTTTTAATTTAAGAGCTGCGCTCTTGTCGGCGTAACATATGCATTTCCCGCCAGGTTCTTCTTCAGGGCAGCTACCTTGACGTCCTTTTACGACATGACATCGAACTTCGCCTTCACTTCTATTTTATTACAGTTAAACCTATTTAGTATCCTGTGTATTTTTTTTTGCTTTCGTCAGCGTTATGAGAGCGACTATGGAAAAAATAAAAGAAGCATCATAAAAAAGATAAGGATTAAGGGGATAGTCTATCTATGCAAAACAGAAGAATGGAGTTGTCATGACATGCGCGGAAAGCAATTCGTAAATTTTATCGAATACTAAACTAAACTGAAAAATGCTTTACTGCGATCTTTATATTTATTTATTTAGTTAGTTACACCAATGGCATATTCACAATTGTTATTTAGGAGAAAAATATTACTTATAACATTCTACAGTGTGATATACCATTACAGGCATAAACAGATTTGATGTAGGTAAAATATGTCGTAAAAAATTTAGTACTTATTTTTTAAGGGAAAAAAAGCGACAACTTATAACTAAGTGTGTGATTGGATTCCAATATACGAGTAATAAGTGCTCATGATAACATTCATGATAACAAAATTAAAGGAACGCTATTGTTTGTGTCAAATAGTCAGTTAATTGGATAAAATCTGCCAAGATTGGTTTTAAATCATACAGGAATGAAAGTATTTATTGGTTTTTGTTACTTTTTGAATAATCAACTTTTTTGAAATTATGTGTGGCAAATTTTTACCCTTTTAACATTTTTTGTATCATTACATTTATATCATACATTAATTATAATATCTAATGCAGGGTGATGAGGATCTAACTTACTGAGGGGTAGTTTATTTTCACACTCCGTTACACCACTAAAATTGCTTATCACTAAATCTACAGTTCTTTGAACAGTATTTTATAAACTACATAATATTTACTATTATTGAGTTTTAGTGAGATCTATACTTCTTCATTTTTACTTCGCAGAGCCTGGTTTCATATCAGTATGGAGTTCATATCAGCCAGTGCCTCATAGTTTTTGACTTGCTTTGCAGGAGATTGGTCATCTCTGCGGATGAATATGCGACCATTCCTAGTCCACACATATTTTTACCCATTTTCTCGTGCCACTTTTCGTGTTTGGGCATAAAGCCTTTTGTAGAAAGGTGAGAGGTGCTCAGAAACGAAGATTGGGAATGTGGCACCTCCAAGGCCCAAATGCTGCAAGCTAAGCTTGTCATTCGGGTGAGATTTATTGAATTTGACTACAGTGGCGAGTACCTCATCTCTTAATCTGATATTAGGCAGCTTGATAACAATTGAACGCGGGCGGTTGTTAGACTTTGGTTCTCTGTCGGATAACTTCATTTTGGATTCTATCCTTGAGAGCAATTCCGAGCATAGCTCTCTCCATAGCTCGCTGAGTGACTTTTAGCTTATGGACCAGCCCTACTGTCAGTGTCCACGTTTCGGCAGCATAGGTCATGACAGGTAGGACGCATTGATTGAAGACTTTTGTCTTCAGACATTGAGGAATGGGCGACGAGAAGACTTGACGGAGTTTCCCAAACGCAGCCCAGCTCAGCTGGATTCTCCGGTTTAGCTCTTTCTCAAAGTTGTGTCTACCCAAACGCAGGGTCTGCCCGAGGTAGACATACTCCTGCACAACTTTGAGAGGCATTCCGGCGACAGTGATTGGCTCTGGGGTTATACGATCATTGATCATAATTTTCGACATAGCTCAGAGGATTAGCAGGCTGAAGTGGCAGTGGGCCGGCCATGTTTGCCGTAGAACCGACGATCGTTGGAGCAAACTAATACTCGAGTGGAGACCACGTTTAGGCAAGCGTAGTGTAGGACGCCCTCCGGCGAGATGGGGCGACGATCTGCGAAATGTAGCTGGCAGACACTGGATGAGAAGAGCCGAAGACCGAGCTCAATGGCGCGTCTTGGGAGAGACCTACGTCCAGCAGTGGACGAGTATAGGTTGATGATGATGATGATGATGGTGGTTAGACTCATCCATCTTTCTGACTCTGGAGCATGAAAGTATGTCCGCATTATCAATAGGGAGTTATATGGCTGTGTCTAGTTGTTTAATTGTGTTCAGTAGATTTTCGGTCTCGTTTTCTGACACTCCATTTATCTCCAAATTGTATCAAATTTGAATTTATTTATCAAATTGTATCTTCAAATTATATCCCGTCTTGTGAATCCAAAGTAGCTGGGCGTAGACATAAGTACATTAAGTGGGTATGTTTGTTAATATTTAGGTCATAGTAAATTCTACGGAAACTCTCAAATCGATAAATAGTAGATAAGCTTAATTACTAAAACCTTAGGTACTACTGAAAAATAACTCTCTAAATAATATGAAAAAGGATAGGGAGGGTACTGCTCCAAACTCATCTTTAACATTAACATATTGCGGAGAGTTTAACACAAATTGTGAGAGACAGATACAGATCATTGATACAGAATTGGATGTAAGTAGGTAATTTCAGAAGAAATAAGTATTCCAAAATATACGTGCAATAAAAACCAGCAGTATTTATTTTAGTTTTTTTGCATAAATATTGTTAACTAGCAGTTACCCGCGACTCCGTACGCGAGTACAGTTTCCATGTACATTGTATTATCTGTGTATTATTATTATATGTGCGTGTACCGCGCGGATACTTTGTGAAACTTGACATTACACCGAACCCGTACTTGAATGTCAAACGCTAGTCGTTAGACCAAAGAGGTAGTATTACGCCCGGTCAAACTGACGTGACATGACATGACAATGAAATCCTCTTGCCAATTGGCGCTGCTAATCTTGTTCGTTCATTTTATCCTGTAGATCCTGATAATTATTCGGGATAAAAAGTAGCCTATGTGCCTACTGGATTGGTTTGAGTTTTAGGAAACTTGGCATATATGCCAAATTTCATCCAAGTTGGTTCAGTAGTTTAGACGTGATTGAAACACCTAAACATCTAAACTTTCGCATTTATAATATTAGTAGGATAGGATAGGATGTGGTTCTTTGCGTTCTGGCAAGATAAAATGGTAAATTTTGTCTTGCCAGAAGGCAATGTCTCTCTCTATGTATTCTACTTTCATCAAATGTTCCTCTCCGGTCCATACAGCAAATAAGCACATATCCATTTCCGTAATGTTTAATTGCCCCTGAATTTGAAAAAAGTTGTGTTAGATCCTTCTTTAGAATAAATAAGGTTGTTCACAAAAAAGTTTTTACAAAAGCAATAAAATAGGTTGAATTAAATGCAATACAAGTATGAGCAGTAGCAAGATAATAATTAGGTACTTACTTATCCTAATTTAATTGGAATTAGGATAGTAAAATCTATTTTCCGTGTAAACAAATAACAGCTACTGACTGATTGGCGGAGTTGACTTAAAAGAAATAAAATAAAACTAAGTTTACATTGGTATGGTTATTGTTGGATATTGTCATGTATACAAGAGAAAAAAGTAAAGCCACTTTCAATGCGTATTAATTGGCAAACCAGGAGTTCTACTCGATAAAATTTTATTGTGACTGTTCGTAAATGTCAAATGAGCTTATTACGCGGTCTGCTTACGCGTTACGCGCAGCCGCGAGAAAAACTGCCATGTTGCTACGTAGTGTACTCAAATGATACAATAGAACCATGATTTGTAGACTTTTGTCGAGTAGACGTTTGCGTGTTCTTCATTTAAAAATCCTGAGAAATTTGGCGTGGGCCTGACGTCCGAACGTTTCGGCCGCCTAGAGGCCACTGAAGAATTTTCTTGCGATATTTGGTTAAAAACTAGTCTCAGCAATTATTAAATATTAAAAAAAATAAGACTATTTAAGTAAAGATTTTACACTTTTTATATACTTAAATATTTGGCCTATACGTAAGTTTAGTTGTTTTGTAGATAAAACAAGGGAATATTGTGGAATAGACCATTTAAAATCCAAAATTTCGAAGATCTTCTGCCACCTGGATTAAGGAAATGAAAACAAAATCGCAAAATGTATTCAGGGCGTTTTGGAGACAAGGATATGTACATCAAGACGCGCTGAGTACTTTTTGCGATTTTGTTTTCATTTCCTTAATCCGAGTGCACAAACTTGACTCGAAACGGTTTGGGCGCGAGAGAGCTGTGTTTGATCCCAGATTTATCTATTATAAACCAGCTAAATGAAGCTAAATTAAATATGTAATTGTTACACATATCCTGAATATTGATTTGCAACCAAAATAAATGAAGTTACTATCTTACTTTTCTTTTAAACACACTTTGAACTTCGCTAGTTTTGGCAATTTGGCAGATCCCCAGCCTTAATTATTATTTCAAACCCATCATTTGATATAAGTTCAGCCCCCGTATGCCAATCTTTTGCTGTCAAGTTATATTTCACTGCCCAGTGTAATTTCTTCAGGTCACGTGGTAGTACCACGTGATCATTCTTTTTAGACACTTGACAGCAAAATATGCGCGAAAACACATCAAATGACGTCATAATGTCACTATTTAGTCACAGAATAACTATGAGTTAGTATGAACTGACCATGATTTAAAACTTTGCAGTTCAACTTTGCAGTTCAACTTTGATTGGCATACCCCTGCAGGCATATGGTGTAATGTCTCAGCATGTTTCAGCAATCTCGTATCGTATACTCCCACTCCTGAGTATTTCCATTCTTTCAACAGTTCCATCCAACGAGCATCCAACCCTTGCATAGGTCGTTGCTCATACAATTTAGAACGTATTTCTAAACAAATAGGGCATATTTTGCGTAGCGATTTTACCAGAGTCATTCTACCTAGTGACTGTACTTACTACCTACAGATAACATATTTAAAACATGCGCATCGAATAAACGCCCCCAACTTCAAACTCAATCTCGGCTAATTAACTGACACTATCAGACGGCTGTGCAAAGATATTGTTTTTATTTTCATAGTTTATAAATTCGCAATCTCAAAAAAAGAAATCGAACTTCTAAAAAACTTACAGAATGAGGGTGGAGCGTTTCGAGTTCAAGCGATGCTGTTGCTGTATCCCTTTACTATGGGGTCTTCTGGTTTGGGGATACATAAAATTGGTATGTAGCTACCTAAATTTAATTGTAGATCAGTGATAGGCACTTTTATCTATGCTCTACTAACGAGAGTTTAAGAGACCAGAGAGTTATTGTCTTTTATGTGTTCCGAGACACAGTGTCATACCTCACAGGAGACGTCCTCAGTGGAAACGCTTGAGGCAACGCGCAAAGCATTGTTATATTATAGCTTAACATCAGGCGGACCATCTGCTTGGTCCGTTACTCTCATAAATGAATAAAAACTATGTTCCACTATTTACTCTCATAAAAGAACTATGCTATTTTTTCAGGCAGTTTCAGTACTGATAATCCTGCCAGTATTGATACAGAGTATCTCGGCTAATATTGCACGATTTGGGTACCAACATGGTGTTGATCTGGGAATCCTTGGATCGTTCTTTCTCGTTGTGCTGGCAGATATAGCTTTGACCATAGTATTTATATTTGGAGCTCATTAGGTACTTAGCTACTAGACTGTGTGACTCAGTGGACTCACAGATACAAATTCTTTTTTTCAGTGTTACACGGCATTCATAGTACACACGGTGACGCATCAACCTACTCTGGACTTAAAGAACGTTGTATCACAACGTTCAAATTAAAGGATATGAAAACAATTTATTAATTTTAGACATCATGTTTCATAGTAACATTTATTGCACAATACATACACAATCGTTATCTAAATAGAAATAGTGTTAGTTTTTCAAAACGTCCGGGTTCGATTCCCGAGCTGAGTAGGTACAAGTTTTTTTAATGTATGAATGCAGTTTTCCTTGTTTCTAAAATCGATGACAGAATCCTAAGAACAGATCTTCGTATGTCTTATAGTTTCAAACTTTCACATACTGACCGATTTAAATGTTACACCCTGTATCATAGTTATGAATAATATGTTGTGTGTCTAGCCTTACGTGTAGCCGTGTGTACCACTGTGTTTTAGAAAAGCAGAACTAAATTAGCTCTTGAACTAATAGAGCATTGACAACTCAGTAATATAACTACTTGTATTCTATGTAGGTATGTAAATTAGTAAACGCATAGGTATTTATTCATTGACCTAAAATACAATTTTTTGTTTCAGAAGTGTCCTAAGCTCTTGAATGTGTACAACTATTATTCAATTGGGTTATTAGTGCTCTTTATCTTAGCATACTTTACATTCTTTGGTGTAATGTTCTACCAATTCATTTCATACCATGGGTTATTTAATACAATTTTAGTGATAAAAGGCCCTTTCTCTATTGGATTTATAAGTGTTGGTGAGTAATAATATCAAAAATTCAATCTTACTTCTAGATTGGTCCTTCATCAAAATCGGTTAGACTTTTAAATCAAAATAACTGAAAAAAAAATATGTCATCGATATACATACACGAAATTGCGTATTTTCGTTACCTGTGACTTTTTAGTGGTTTACAGTCACTAAAACATTCCCAATGAACTATCATCATCATCATTAATGATGATGATTGAGCCAGAAGGTAGGTAGTCAATTTGATATGAATAATTTCCATTTTCAGTCATCCAAGTCTACTTAATATTTCTAAACAAGGCTGAAATCGCCAAACTGAAAAGTCAACGTGGCTTTAGATTTACAAACAACGCCAATGAAGCAGAGTGTAAAATAGTCGAGGAAGAAGGTATCGTGGCAAATGACATCAATGATGACCTAGAAAATGGAGCTTACGATGAAAATATTACAGAACCTTACAGGAAAAGTAGTGAACAAGAATATGAGGTTTTCAGTGAAAATGTAAAAGATGATAGCACGAAGCTAGACGGGAATTACGTTAAGCTGGTTTGATAAATAAAATGATGGTATTAAATGTATTTGTAGTTTAATTTAAAAAAGAATTTGATACATTTTTTCGTCCTGTATTATAGATATAATCACTGTAACCGACGACGAAGGCCTAAAACTCAGAGTTGGCCACAACTCTACGAACGAAAGAAGGAACTGTAGGAATGATCTGGATTTATTAAAAATATTCTGGTAGGTATCTATTAAATAAGAAAAATTAAATAAGTATTCATTTAAAAAAATATTTTTAACACAAGCTTTTATTGCGTCATCTAGAACCGTACTCCTTGTCAAGATGAAACAAACGAGTCCAAATTCGATGGGGGTGCGTCATGTTGATACAGAGTTCCTATGGCCACCTTCCGTTTCCATCATCAGATCAGCTTGTCGTTACCATATTATTGCATTGTCACCAAAAACTAATAGGTATGCCTCAGTGAAATGGACATCAGGACGTGGGTCAAATTCGGCTTACAAGATTTGATCTAAACAAACAAACAAACCTACAAACATAAATTGCAAGATAAATAAAGGCTCTTATGATTGTGTATTCTCAGATTTCCCAGGCACAGTCAACATCCACTTAGATACCTACTAACCGACCTAGTCAAAACCCTCTTACAATATAAGGGAAAGTAATATATTTTGAGGCCCGAGAGAGGAAGAATTAGAAGTCTTTGGGACCTTGCGGGAGCAGTTGGGACGAGATAGGCTTAAAAAAAATAGATTTCGTAAAACGTGGGTAACTACAATTGGTAGTATTTTTAATATTATGTTAGGTTTATACAGCTCAGTCGGTAATGGATCTGCCTTCCGTGCTGTGAGTCGTGGGTTCGATCCCCACCAAGAACAAATATTTGTATGTGGCTAAACATAGATGTTTGTTCTATGTCTGGGTGTTACTATGTATTATAAGTAGGTATGTATTTACAAAAAATATATATAAGTACTTATTCTATCAGCATCTAGTTCCCATATTACAAGCTTTGCTTAGTTTGGGACTAGAGGGCGTCGTGTGAAATGTCCATGAATATTTATTTATTTATTATTTTAGGGAAATGGTTAAAAACCTGTTGCATCATGTTAGAAAGACTTATTTCCTTCAACAGGATACTATGTAGACTCGTACTAACTCTAGTTACTAGTATCCTACTTGTATGTACGAGTATGGACCTTGTGAACTGAGGTCACTCTTCAATTCACTCATTTAGGTTAGTTTATTGCTAGGGTTTCAGAGTGCGCACGTTACATATCTTTCTATAAAAAGTTTCATAAAACAGTGTGTATTTTATCGAGCCACAATAACTTTTTCAAATGCTAGCTGATATATTCTTGGAAAAAATGATAAAGATACAGCTTATCTGTGCGTAGTTTTAAAAAAACTCGCATAAACAATTCAGAGAATTGGAATAAAACATGATAATAACAGTGTTTGTCAGCTCTCGGGGAGAAAATAGAATTCCCTGACTTTGTTGATGTCCGTTATCATTTTGCTCGTAAAATATACTGGGTGAGTTCTTTCGAGCGCCCTCTGAAGGGAAAATCCGGGGAAAAAGTACGGTTATACTTAGTTATAAAAAAATGTTCTTAGGAGTCACGGGTTTGATTATGATAAAAATATGAACTGCATTTAAAAATTAAATAAAAGTCGTTTATTTTTCGAGAAAATTGACTTTTTTTTACATTATTTGTTTGTTATCAGGTAAAGAATCGAGATATGCAAAAAAATAAAAATAAATGACTTTTAAATTCAGTTCATATTTTTATCAAAATCGAGCCCGTGACTCCTAACAAAATCTTTCTATAAACTACAGCCGTTTAAATTTCCCCTCAGAGGGAGGCGGAAGAACTCACCCTGTATATAACCACTGATTACAGTTCAGTTAATTTGTATAAGTACAAAGTTTAAAGATCACAAGTTCAAACTCAGCTCGTTAACTGACACTATCAGACGTTTACCAAGAGTATCGCAATTAAAAATAAATAAAACAATTTCAAGTAAAACTTGGATAGAGCTTTTTCAGAGTGTATTGAAAACTACAGAATGAGGGTGGAGTGTTTTGAGTTCAAGCGGTGTTGTTGCTGCATTCCATTGAGATATGGACTTCTTGTTTGGGGATATCTAAAATTGGTATGTACATTCACCTCTCCCAACAATCTCTAGTTTTATTTATTTATTTAACAGTGCTATGCAGAAATATTAATTACATGCGTATTCAAGTAGTCTTAAGTCTGGTACAAACATCAATTACCTACAGGCAAACACCAACATTCACAGTGCAACAGTTAACTTAAAATTAGGTTAGGTATATTAAAACTAATATTGAGATCTATTTTATGTTATCTAAGTAGACATGATTTTATTATACAAAAGTATTAAAGAGTTTATTCACAAAGAAAATTATGACTAATAAAGTATTTACAATATTTATAATATGTACAAAATACACATGAAGCAGTTGAGCTATCTACACACCGTTGCAAACGATTTATAGATAGCTCAACTGATCCAAATCAGTACCAATCGGAAGCGTGCCCAAGACACTGGCTGCATAGCCGCGCTGAATAGCAATGCTGATTCGCTGGCCCAGATAACAAAATGTATAGTTTTGCCTTACTAAAAACAAAAAAGCGCAGTTTTGTTGAAAATGATCGAAAATCGCCTTTCAAATTTAATGTCTTTCAAAAGTAGAATTTATAATTAGGAAAATTGTCGACCATAATCCCGTATCAACGTTGAGAAGCTGCGAAGTAAAAGTCAGAACTAAATAAAGAAGCTGGAGTGGCATTGATAGAATAGTGGCCTAGGGGACACGAGAGAGGCCTTGGCAGACCAACAGCCAGATGGATGTATGACATCGTTACCGTACAGGGGAAGACCTGGTTGCAAAAGGCCCAAAATAGACACGAGTTGCGTTTGAGGGAGGAGGCTTATGCTCAGCAGTGGGTACAAGCTGCTTATGATGATGATGATGAAATAAAGAAGGATTTGACCATTGCGTTTGTGCTCACCGACGTTGTATGACTATGATTGCTACTTATTGGTGCACAAAAGGTAGACTAATAATCATCAGTGTTCTTTTTTTTCAAACAAACTATACATTATGATGAGACTAGACGATGTTAGGTACACCTGCAGGGGTATTCCAATCTCAGTTGAACTGCAAAGTTTTAAATCATGCTCAGTTCATACTAACTCATAGTTATTCTGTGACTAAACAGTGACATTATGATGTCATTTAATTTGTTTTCGCGCATATTTTGCTGTCAAGTGTCTAAAAAGAATGATCACGTGGTACAAAATTGTACCACGTGACCTGAAGAAATTACACTGGGCAGTGAAATATAACTTGACAGCAAAAGATACAAAAACAAAGTAAAGTAAAGATACAAAAGACAGTATACGGGGGCAGGAACACAGAAATGCGAGCATCACTGCTTGCACCTTTTCATTTATAAATCTGAAGGGCTTTTAAACTTACCTCATAGTGCTAAAAGTCTTCCTCTTCTTATTTTTATTTTTTAATTATTTTCAGGCATTTTCAATACTGATGATCCTGCCCATGTTGTTTAATAACTTGTACGGCATCAACCGGTCAGGATACTACATTCAGCTCGCGTTTCTCGCGGTATTCATTCTCATTGCGTTTGGTGATATCGCTTTGACCATAGTATTTTTGGTTGGATGCCACAAGGTAATGAAGTTTTTATTAGTAGCTTATTATAAAGTCAAAGCCAATGAAATAAAACTTAACCTAACTTTGAAAGGTGATACGTGAATCTAGATTAGTTTCACGCGATTAAAACATTAAAAAAATAGAAACGAATTGAGAATTGAACCTCCATCTTGAAGTCGGTAAAGGATCATAAAATTTACTAACTTATGTGCTTATCGTCCTACTATGCTGGACAAAAACTTTGCAATTTTTGTAAAATCTAAAATGATATAATTTGGTAAGTTAAAAAGTAGTTGAAATATTAAATTTGTTTACAGAAAAATCCAAAGCTCCTGAAAGTGTACAACTATTACTCAATTGGTTTATTAGCTCTCTACATCTTGTCTTTCCTTCTTTTCCACGGAGCACACTTGTTCTTCTTGGTTCAACGTTTGGGGCTTCTCACTGCACTATTTATAATGAAAATCAGTTTGACTATTGGATTTTTAAATATGGGTAACTAAAACTTTTTTAAACAATTACACACGCGTCACAGCTCAGTCGGTAATAGCTCTGTTTTCCGTGCTGTGGGTCGTGGGTTCGATCCCCACCAAGAACAAATATTTGTGTGTGGCAAAACGTAGATGTTTGTTTTATGTCCGGGTGTTACTATGTATTATAAGTATGTATTTACAAAAAAAAGTATATAAGTAATCTATCAACAATCTAGTTCCCATATTACAAGCTTTATTAGTCAAAAAAACTTTTCTAAAAGCAATTACAATACATTTTTAGGTAAGTATATACCTAATATCCAAAAAAATTACATTATCTATGTTATGGCTCGCGAGATATTATCGCCATAATATTGAAATTGTAATCAGCGTCATACAAATTCAAAATCACAGATTTTTCTCTTGACACATTAGTAAATTCATAAAAAAAGTATCAAATTAAAATAAATTTTACCTATTTTCAGTTTTGCAAGTGTACCTGATCCTTTTAAACAAGGCTGAGATCATCAAACTGGAAAGCAATTGTAACTTCAGATTTTCGAACAACGCCAAGGAAGCCGAGTGTAAAATAGTCGAAGACGAATGTATTGTGACAAATGGCGTCGAAAATGAACCAAAATATGAAATTTACATCGAAAATAATTTAAATGAAAACTGTACTAGGGTAGTTTAGAGAAATAATATTGTACTAATTAATAATGCTGTTTAACATAGGTATAAGTAGATGAAACCTTGATTGATCCATCATTTTTATACCAAAAATGACTGTGTAACGTGAAAAACTGTTGTGTAAAGTTGACGGGGGTAAAAACAAATGATCTATCATTTTGTATACCCTAAAGAGCTCTAGAGCTCTCTATGTGCTATTCAAATTAATTTATTTAAATAAAATAATAAAACACTTTTACGGGTTGTAAGGATTTTATTTTTTTTTGCGTTTCCTGGGTGATATTACCAAAACTTTAGTCTTGCGACATGCATTTTATTATCTACAACTTAATTAATTTGATCTTTATTTTTATTAGGTACTACTCTAACTGTTGTTTAGTACCTACCTAATGTAGGTATGAAGTGCCGAATTTCGATAACCCAATACGACAATCAATAAAGGTCAAAATTGTGCAAAATGACATAGAATATTTATTCTATGTTATTTTCATTGCGAAATAACACACAATTTTGAATATTTAGCTAGTGTACCTAGAGTTAGAGTATTTACTTAAGTACCTAATTATACTCGCCAGCAATGTGCAGAATGTGCAGATCACTAAAATGCGGTTCCTACACCAATACGGGTTTTGAAGCCTAGCATGTGGCCGTAAGCCTTTGTGAAAGTACTTTCGAGCTTCAGAACCAAATAACAATGAGTAGGACGAAAATAACGCAGCGACGCGTGACCCGAGGGCTGGTGATTATATTGGCCAGCGAATCAGCATTGCTATTCAGCGCGGCAATGCAGCCAGTGTCTTGGGCACGCTTCCGATTGGTACTGATTTGGATCAGTTGAGCTATCTATAAATCGTTTGCAACGGTGTGTAGATAGCTCAACTGCTTCATGCGTATTTTGTACATTATAAATATTGTAAATACCGTATTAGTCATAATTTTCTTTGTGAATAAATGTTTTATCTTCTGAATATGAGTAGGCAAGTAGCTTTAGGTGAAATGTAGCATGCACGTTTGAAGTTGGCTTCGCTGTACAAATAGAACAAAAATGCAACGCAATAGATTCGATAGAGTTGCTTCTGTGATGAATCGCGACTATTTAAATCATGACGTCATACCGACGATGGCTTCCAGTACCACAGATTATCTATAAGAAATGAAAAATGCTAAAATATCCTACAATCCTACTACTATTTTAAACTAGCAGTTACCCGCAACTTCGTCAACAAAAAAAAAACAAAAAAATATACGTAACCTTAAAAAACGGGAAAAGTAGCCTATGTGTTAACCCAGGTTGCGTACTATAACCCATTCCAAGTTTCATCCAAATCGGACCAGTAGTTACAGCGTGATTGAAACACAAACATCTAGGGCGGCTTGCACCAGAATCACTAAACGTGTTTAACAGCTAGATCGATTTAAATCCGACGTATTTATATGACTTGACAACTCGCTAAATACTATTAAGAGTTAAACGCGTTTAGTGATTCTGGTGCAAGCCGCCCTTAAACTTTGACATTTAATAGTAGTGGGATATCTTTATATTCTGTAATACATTATGCTTTCACATAAACAAACAGATGTTTAAGTCTTCGGTTGGTCAAAATAAGAATACAAAAGAAAATGGCGGGGTCAGGTAGCTAACTACTTGCAAGCGAAACAGTTTCAAAAGTAGTAAGGCGCCAAATTGGGCGATAGTACATAATATATATTAATAACATAATTCGAATCAGTTCTACTAACAGCACAAGCAATGTGGAAATGAACCATCCCGTTTACCGTCCTACCCAAGACGTGACAGAAGAAGACACAGAACATGTTCTGTGCCTTGATCACGAATAAATGTGACAAACGTAACGCTAGCGAATCCGAGATACACTGCGCGGTGACGCTACAACGTTCGGTAGTCGGGCTGACGTTGACGCGCAATATCACTCGAATACGTTAGGTTTACGTAACGCGGCGACTGTCAGATTTGTTCGTGATTACCCCTCTGTAGTGGAAGAGAGAGAACTAACACGCATCATAGCGTAGTCAACTGCAGTAGAATAGTTACGTCAGTCACTCCTAGTTATACTGTGTGCAGTGGAACTGCATAAAAAGCAACAGTTGATAGCATAGTAATAACACGAGACGACTATGTTGTTTGTGTTCGTACTCTCTGTCTAAAAATACGCCGCTGCGTCCCTCAGTCGTGCTCTAGACTTTGAATCTGCTTTGTTTTAGTCGAAAAATGAACATCACAACGATGGAAGAGGAACCTCCGTTTAGGAAGTGCTGTTTTTATATACCCCTAAGATGGTGTTTACAAACATGGGCGCTGCTCAAAGTGGTGAGTGAAGGGAAACCTCTTTGGTTATGCTGAAACATCGAATTGATTTTGTTCATTACGTATGCGTGAATCTTGTACAGTGCTTTTTTACATCGAGTATGTAGGTAAAATAACTGCAACATTGTTAAATATTAGGGTGATGTATGAAATGTCCATGAATATTTCTTTATTTATTTTTAAATCTGGTGTTTCTGATAATGTTTCTAGTTTTAGATACATACATATACTTAATGAGAAAGTCCTCTTTTTTCTATTGAAAAAAATACCAAAAACCTTTCATAGAAATACGTACTACAATATTACAACTTTATATTAGAAAATATATTACTTATTAGCAATATATTACGGTGTGTAGATAGCTCAACTGCTTCATGTGTGTTTTGTACATATTGTAAATATTGTGAATGCTGTATTAGTCATAATTTTCTTTGTGAATAAAGTCTTTAATATTAATTACAACATATTTACAATATTATAATATTTTTCCAGCTTGCAGATATCCTAGTACTAAGTCACCTGGTGCTTCTGATAGCATTCCTCTACAGCTTCAACCACGGAGGTAGCTTCTGGACATTATACGGAGTGTATTTGATGGGCCTCATTGTCGGGGTGTTGCTTGTCGACGTGGGATTCCTCATTGCTTTGATAACAGGCATTTTTATGGTATGTTGAAATTATTTCAACATACTATATATATTATTATTATTTTGTTGTGTGTGGCAAAACATAGATGTTTGTTCTATGTCTGGGTGTTACTATGTATTATAAGTATGTATTTACAAAAAAAAGTATATAAGTATTCTATCAACATCTAGTTCCCATATTACAAGCTTTGCTTAGTTTGGGACTAGAGGGCGTCGTGTGAAATGTCTCTATGAATATTTATTTATTTATTTATATATTTTGATTATTCTTTCCACTAATGTTATAAACTAGCTTCCACTCGCGACTTCGTCCATGTCCCGTTTGATCCTGTTGACTTTCCGGGATAAAAAGTAGTCTATGTGTTAATCCAGGCTACTAACTATATGTATTCCAAGTTTCATCCAAATCGGACCAGTAGTTTTTGCGTGAAAAATATAATTATTAGTTGCTTAATGATAAAATATATCTAAATGTTGCAGAAAAGCTTCAAAACTCTCCGCGTGTTTTATTTCTACGAGTTTTACATGATGACAGTTGAGATCATCATTGCAGCCATCATCAGCGTGACCATGATCCAACATGACCTCACCCAGGGTTTGCTGTACGCCGCTATTGGAGTTTTCTACATCTGTGAGTAAATTATTATTAAAAAAAGTTGGTCCATTGAAACTTTATTGTGTGTGAGTATAATGAAAATTAGCACCTTATTAGGCGTGCGATTTAAAACTGTGGTCATAAGATTGTCATAGAAATTAGATAAATACATTGGATGAACAAGTATTCATCTAATTTTCAACCCAATAGTTAGTGCTGTCGAAATCCAGACACAATCTTAGAAAATTAAAGAAAACTTTGGGATTTTTTTTTTCTATCGAGAGAATATTTTTCTATTTCGGGATTAAAAGCAAAGGTTGCAAATACGAGTATAATACATTTCCTGCCCCCGCGTATTCCAATCTTTTGCTGTCAAGTTATATTTCACTGCCCAGTGTAATTTCTACAGGTCACGTGGTACAAAATTGTACCACGTGATCATTCTTTTTAGACACTTGACAGCAAAATATGCGCGAAAACAAATTAAATGACATCATAATGTCACTATTTAGTCATAGAATAACTATGAATTAGTATGAACTGACCATGATTTAAAACTTTGCAGTTCAACTGAGATTGGAATACCCCTGCTGTGCCTATTTTTACTTTTGGTTTAATACTTGTATTGGTGGATTACCAGCGAAAAGCAACTTGCGTTTTTCACTATACCCGCACCCTTAACCTTAATTATATCTATACCTAAGTAGGTACCTTGAATTTGACAATTAGAAAATATATAGGTAGTGAGCTTAGTGAGTGACTACTATTCCGTTTAGCTTCAAAAAGTATCCATATTATCACATTCGTGGTCAAACTACATATAAGTATTGTCATGATAATATCTTTAAAATATGAAACCCTGAATGCATTTTTTTTGTTATTTTCAGTTATTGACGTGTTTATAAGTATGACTGTGAAAAGCGAGATGATTAAACTGAGGAATAAAGAGCAATACGACTTCTCGCGGATGTCGACTAAATCAGACGATGTGGAAGGCACCGACTCTGTCAAGTTCAAAACTGAAGTGGAGTAACTTCGTCTACAAAAATTTTTTTTATATGAATTGCTAACCTTTGCCCCTAACACCATGCGTTTACGCGATTGCTGTGTTTTGGTTTGAAGGGTAGGTGCTGGTGCAATGGAGAAGTTTCCAATACAAAAAAGATAAAGCTAAGCGGTTTTGAATTTCGAACCATTTTTGCCATTAAAATTTTATCCCTTTTTGGGAGGAAAACACAAAGGGGATTTTGAGACTATCCCATTATAGCGATGAGACCGTATTGTATGTACATCATGTTCAACGACATTTTATACAAAGGACCATGCATTGGCGCTCTAAAAAGGAACGATACAATTGTGCTCAGACGAGCGCGTGAGCACATTTCTTAGTTATAGGTACATTAACGGCTTGATTACCGAACACTTAAAAGGGCTTGAGTGCCAATCTGCAATGTACAACAAAGATACATCTGAGAAGTGCCAAAATTCTGGCGTTTTTTGTAATGAAATGCTGATTCTTTTGTATTGTAGTCATATTGTAGTTCTATATTCATGTTATTTCGCTTATTTTTTTTTTACTTTGGTTTACAGTAAAGATAGCTATAATCTCTATCTATTTATATTTTGGAACAACTGATTTTCTTTTCGCGTTCATATTGTGTTCTAAGCAGAAGTTGTTTAAGGCTACATTCATCCCTCGAATTTTTTAGGAGTATTTTTATTACACTCTGTATTTTACAATTTGTATAAAAGATAGCATCATAAAGTCTCTTTTGTTTGTCGCAGTCACAATGTCGTTGGTCAATTCAAATATAGTAAGTTATTTCTAAGTAATATTGTTTTTATCGTTTACAACCTTCATAAAGAAATAAACTGAAAACGTTTTACGTTTCCTGCGTGTGGTGCATGCAAGTATTGTAATGCAACTACGCATCACCTTGTGCTGCCCATCTACTTATATGAAATGAAAATAAAAAATAAAATTATTGCTAGCTATAACGTGGATTCATGAATATGAATAAGTAATAGCTTGGCAAAAAAGAGTAGAAAAAATGGAGGGCGCCACTGTTGCAATAAATAAATTCGTTCATTCTTTTGTATGGAAATGAATGATCAAGATATTTGGTTCAGTTTCAATACGTAAGGAGGAACATTAATATTATGTAAGAAAAGTAAAAAAAACTAAATTTTATGAAAAATTTAAAGAGGTTACAAAGCAACATGCAATAGATGATGGCAATATACAATGCGCAGATACTTATTGTATTTTATTAAATAAACAATAATTTATCAATAAATGTAATAATAAAATTACTTACCTACCAATACATGTTATTAATAAGCCCTTGACATAATGTGATAATATTAACATTAAATTAATTTACTACTAAACATTAGGCTATGGATTTTACTAATCCAATATGGTGTACTTATTTAGATAAAGAAACCTAAATAAAAGAGTTACAAATAATTAATGGTTATTATTATTCTATACTGAGTTCGCTGTACAATACCATGTGAAATCAATAAATGTATTGAGTAAATGAAATAGGATCACGACTATATCCCATTGCAGGCATAGTAGACATCTGTACGGTAGATGTAGACTGAGCTTTTTATGAAAAACTAGACATAGACACATTTATTTATTAGCGACAAAAACAAAGCATAATGTTTGTTAAAAAGATAAAGTAGGAGATAACAATTAATAAATCAAGGAACTTGTGTGCCGATTTTCGTCCAAATCGGTTGATAAATGCGACCTGTAGGCGATTACTGACAGACGGATAGCCGGACAAAAGGATTTTAGGCCAATCTCGAAACTGAGACGCTTCGCTCGCTCGGTCAATTAAAAACAATAGATTATAAAATACTTAATAATAATAGAAACTAATTTCATTAAGTAAATGTTTCCGCCTGCGACTTCATCCGCCTCCCGTTAGAATCTGTTGATTTTCAAGGGTAAAAAGTAACTTATGTATTAATCCAGGTTACGAGCAGACTATATTCCAAGTTACATCCAAATCGGGTCTGTAGTTTTTGCGTGAGAGAGTAACAAACATCCATACATACAAACTTTTGCGTTTATAATACCTACCTACCTATTAGGAAGTAATGATAATTATAAGATAGAATTTTGATAACACGTTTAATAAACTTGTGCTATGGGTCTATACTATCTAGTTATGTTTATAAATTCATTCTGAAAATTGTTTGTTTACAGTTCTTGGACGTGTGACAAGCAGCTCGGTTGTAAAATCACTTTTCTCGTAATATTGTAGAGAAAACGTGCGGTAGAGTAGTATGAACACATTCTAAAAATACCCTCGTTCGTTCTCTTTCGGTCGGCCATGAGCTCGGTTTATTTCGTCAGAGTGCTGAGTCCGAGTTTCACTCTTAAAAAGCTAGTGAGGGCTTTTCGCAGCCATATTTCGCAAGTTGAAACTAGGTGGCGCTAGGCGAAAGGAGTGAAACACATGTCAGTATTTTATTGTCAGTCGAACAAGTGAAACTCGCAAAATGCGTTTAGATTTTCTTCTTCCGCTTTCTTTAATTTTCAGTACAACACGACTTTTATAAATAGAAAACTACCAAACTATATTTTTTGTAAGCTTAATGCATGCTTGAAATACTTCAGCCCCCGTATGCCAATCTTTTGCTGTCAAGTTATATTTCTCTGCCCAGTGTAATTTCTTCAGGTCACGTGGTACAATTTTGTACCTCGTGATCATTCTTTTTAGACACTTGACAGCAAAATATGCGCGAAAACACATCAAATGACGTCATAATGTCACTATTTAGTCACAGAATAACTATGAGTTAGTATGAACTGACCATGATTTAAAACTTTGCAGTTCAACTTTGATTGGCATACCCCTGCAGTCTCGATTTGTATCTATGTTCATGTACCTACACAGCCTAGTCGAGTTAGACCCATAACTATCGAGCCATTTTTTTTATCTAGCATAACCTGTCCCACTGGTGGGCAAAGGCCTTCCCCAAACCCTTCCACTCATCCCGGTCCTTGGGATTTTCCCACCAATCCGTCTCAAACAGGTCAAGGTCATCGAGCCCTAATAAAACAATTTCTTTGCTTCGTTTTGGTGAAATTAAAAGCCTTCATATCGAAATTCCAATTCGCAGTTTTTGTATGGGGAAAAGTGGTTCTCAATTCCCCCGCTAGGAGCGCTTATCGTGAATTCAGATAGAAAGATTTTCGAGAGTGAAACCAAATAAAACTCAGACTCGAGACTGTGTTTTCGTCAGTTTGTTTTGCGTTTGAAATTGTGAACCACTAGTAAAAGGATTTCCAGAAAACAATGATTTTCGCTAATGCCGCGAGTATGATGAGAGATGAGCAGCCGAAGATCAACAAGTGGTGTTGTTCCATCCCGTTGAAGCTGCGGTTGCAGACTTGGGCTTATACTAAAATCGTAAGTTCTTATACCAGCATAATATTTAACGAATTTTATTTCTTTGTCGACTAAAAAACATAAAACTGGTACAACTTTTACAATTTAATAATGAAGTGTATTTTTTTTCATGCATGGCTCTCTTCTTCATTTTAGTAAATCTCTCAGTCTAGTAGTCTTAAACATGAAAATGTACCCTAATGAAAACATAAAAAAAACCAGCCTACATTTACCTAGGTAGCTAGTGTAGCTATATTTTACAAGAGTATGTGTGTGTATTTTTATTTCAATTAGGTGCTCTGTTTATGACCTACTTAAATATATATACAATCGGGAGCAAAAATTCCGGGTCATTGAAAACTAAATTATCTTGGAAACAATGAATGCTAGGTTAGTAAAATAAATTATGTTCGATAGACAATTTAATACTTTTTAATTTAATAAAAATAATTGTTATAATTGCATTATTAGTTTACATAGTCACTAAGCAATTATGGTAGTAACCTTGAGCAACTGTTGGTTACCGGAAAGGTCGATGGTAATCGCCCCAGAGGACGCAGCCCATTGAGATGGTCCGATCAAATTCGCACGACCATGGACGCGAAATTTCATGATGTACTCCACGCCGCCAGAGACAGGAGAAGCTGGCGAGACATCGTCCGGAAGAAAATCATCTTTCTACGGGGTATCACGACCCTCAGCCATGAGGAGTACGACGCGAGGAGGAGGAAGCAATTAAAAAAATAAATAAAATAAATATTCATGGACTTTACACACGACGCCCTCTAGTCCCAAACTAAGCAAAGCTTGTGATATGGAAACTAGATGGCTGATAGAATACTTATATACTTTTTTTTTTGTAAATACATACTTATAATACATAGTAACACCCAGACATAGAACAAACATCTATGTTTTCCACGCACAAATGTTTGTTCTCGGTGGGGATCGAACCCACGACCCACAGCACGGAAGGCAGAGCCATTACCGACTGAGCTGTGACGCCTGTCAATTCAATTATTAATTATTATTATTGTCTTTTCAATTAATTATGGTTTCCAAAATTTAAAAGTTTTTTGGACGACCCGGAATTTTAGGCTCTAATGTTTATGATCCAATAAAGACTCACATTAGTATAGCAAGCAAGCATTTATTTATCAGATTTAGGTCATGTAAACAATGCATTCAGCGCTATATATAACTGCACGGTGCATGTACGATTTCAGTGTTTCGTAATTTATACTACGTGCGTCATCATCATTATCATCCTTAAAATAACTTTATCCACTGCTGTGTTTTCTCCCTACAGTCCGTATTCGCATTTATTTCGTTTATTTGTAAAAGCTAACAATATGTATCTCAGATATACTAGAAACGCAGACAGAATTGTGTTACCTAAGTTACTTAGAACTTCGATGTACCTGAAAAGTAGTTATGTAATGTGCGGAAAAATTTATAATTCAGCGCCAGTGATATCAAAAGCCTTCCTTACAATAAAGTCATTAAACTTAAGTCGTGGTTGCAGGAAAAATGTTAGGTTTTTTTTTATCGTGGACGTCGCAGGTAACTGCTAGTAATACATAAACTTTACAAAATTTATTGATGTCTAATTTGTTATTAATGACATCTCATCATATTTTTCAGGTTACCGGACTTTTAATGGTAGTCAGCAGCACTTTACCGGTATTCATCAATGGCTTAAACCGACACGTGTTTGGGGACAAATCTACGCACCCCCTTCTAGGGGTATTACTAGTAGTCTTAGCAGTCGATATTGGATTCCAGACAGCTTCGATAGTTGGAGTTCATAAGGTAAAGGTCATATACGCCACCGTGCTATCAAATCATCATTTACTTATTTAAGTTACTTAGGTATCAATCTAAAGTTAACTTAAAATAATAATTTTAACAAATTTTGTTTTCATCCCCCGACGCAAAAACGACGGGGTGTTATAAGTTTGACGTGTCTGTCTAAGGCAACGTAGCTCCTGAATGGATGAACCGATTTTGATTTTTCGTTTTTTTGTTTGAAAGGTGAATTAGTCGGGAGTGTTCTTGGCTATGTTTGATAAAAATCGGTCCAAGATTTTGGGATTTTTTAAATTTATAATTGAATTACTTGTTCTAATTTTATATTACGCGTCACCAAAATATCTATCACTAGTATACGATGATCCTTATAGCATAGGCTGCTTTTGATTTAGAAAATTCAAGCTGTATCTAAAAATTCCACGACCGACTCACCTTCATACCGCTCTGTCACACTGGTGTGATGGTTATGAAGAAAATTTACTTCATCTAACACTAGTATTAAAGATAAGAAAACGCTTTCCTTACCTCGACACCGTATGCTTCTCTGTCACACTGGTGTGATGGTTATGAAGAAAATTTACTTCATCTAACACTAGTATTAAAGATAAGAAAACGCTTTCCTTACCTCGACAACGTATGCTTCTCTGTCACACTGGTGTGATGGTTATGAAGAAAATTTACTTCATCTAACACTAGTATTAAAGATAAGAAAACGCTTTCCTTACCTCGACACCGTATGCTTCTCTGTCACACTGGTGTGATGGTTATGAAGAAAATTTACTTCATCTAACACTAGTATTAAAGATAAGAAAACGCTTTCCTTACCTCGACAACGTATGCTTCTCTGTCACACTGGTGTGATGGTTATGAAGAAAATTTACTTCATCTAACACTAGTATTAAAGATAAGAAAACGCTTTCCTTACCTCGACAACGTATGCTTCTCTGTCACACTGGTGTGATGGTTATGAAGAAAATTTACTTCATCTAACACTAGTATTAAAGATAAGAAAACGCTTTCCTTACCTCGACACCGTATGCTTCTCTGTCACACTGGTGTGATGGTTATGAAGAAAATTTACTTCATCTAACACTAGTATTAAAGATAAGAAAACGCTTTCCTTACCTCGACAACGTATGCTTCTCTGTCACACTGGTGTGATGGTTATGAAGAAAATTTACTTCATCTAACACTAGTATTAAAGATAAGAAAACGCTTTCCTTACCTCGACACCGTATGCTTCTCTGTCACACTGGTGTGATGGTTATGAAGAAAATTTACTTCATCTAACACTAGTATTAAAGATAAGAAAACGCTTTCCTTACCTCGACACCGTACGCTTCTCTGTCACACTGGTGTGATGGTGATGAAGGTTTCTTCTACCTAACACTAGTATTAAAGATCACGTCTTTGGTTTTAATACTCAATACTCAATACTCAATACATTTATTGCTTTCACATGGTATTATAGTTGTTACATTGTAGGTAGGTATCACACATGAACCCTGTTCAGGGGTATTGCAACAGGAAAGTAGGCAGACCGAGGTTTTATTCACGTCAATTTTTCATTTACTTAGTCAATTTCTTGTGTTAATTCAGTATTATTATATTCGCACATTTTGTCATTCATATAGTCATTTAATTCATAATAACATTTTTTTAAAAGGAAAGATTTTAGTAATTTTATAAATAGGGTATCAGATTGGGCTTCTTTCATTTGTTCTGGTAGCTTATTATATACCTGTATGGTCATTTTATATGGGCCTTTACTGTGTATTGTTAACTTTGATGGAGGTTGAACTATTTTATTTCTACCTGGCCTAAGAGCATAGCGCCTGGGTTCGTCATCTAATTTTTTATAAAGGCTAGGATATTTCCTTACAAACTTGCATAATTCTAATATGTAGATCGAGGGCAAAGTCAAAAAAAAGTTTAATGAAACATAGTCCATGTTTTGATCCGGAAAAAGGCTTCTAAATTGTATAAGTTTACACTGTATTTAGAAACTGCGCCGTGAATGATTATTTTTACACCATAATTTTATTTAAGATTTATGTGCATGTTTCAATTTGTGAACCAAGTAATAAAAAAAAAAAAAATTGAAATTGGTTCAGTAGTTAAGGCGTGATCCACAAACAAACAGACAAACTCGGTTTTAGGAATCAGAATCGTTTATTTAGTGTATCTGCATATTTACTTTTTCCATATCTTAAATTTTAGTTTTTGGCTTTTTTGCAGTTTTATAATAGTATAGAAATATATAATTTTTTTCAGAAAAGTTACAATACTCTTCGTGTATTTAATTACTATGAGATCTACGCGATTACAACTGACATTGTTCTAACAACAGTGATATTATACATGACAAATACAGAGCGTACCAATGTCGATGTTACTAAAACGGTTATTATTTTAATCGTTGGATTCTTTTATATTCGTGAGTATTTTTATTCTTCAACTAGCAGTTACCCGCGACTTCGTACGCGTCTACAGTCTCCGTGTACATTATATTATCTGTGCGTGTACCGAGCGGATACTTCATTGAGAAACTTGACATTACACCTCATTACACCGAACTCGTACTGGAATGTCAAACGCTAGTTGTTAGACCAAAGAGGTAGTACTACGCCCTGTCAAACTGACGTGACATGACATGACAATGAAATCCTCTTGCCAATTGGCGCTGCTAATCCTTTTCGTTCATTTTGTCCTGTAGATCCTGTTAATTATTCGGAATAAAAAGTAGCTTATATGTCAATCCAGGTTACGAACTATATATATGCCATGTTTCATCCAAGTTGGTTCAGTGGTTTTGACGTGATTGAAACACAAACATCCAAACATCTAAACATCTAAACTTTCGCATTTATAATATTAGTAGGATAGGATAGGATTTTGCCATTTTTTTCTATGAAATAGCTACTAAGTACTACCCCAAGTTATCAGGGTTTTAGTAGCAGTAGAGCTTCTTGTGAAAGAGTTCGCCCGGGGAAGAACTACCACCGTACCTATTTCGTGCGCCGCACAGTGATGCTCGCATTGCTGTGTTCCGGTTTGAAGGGTATGCGCAGTGCAATGCATCACAGGGTATGTCTTCAGTAGACATGCTCAGTGAGGCAATACATCGTTATAGACAGTGGTTACTACTTAACATCAGTTGGGCATAGGCTTGATCCATCATATTGTTGTATAAAAAAAACATCCAGCAGGGGTATGCCAATCAAAGTTGAACGGCAAAGTTTTAAAATCATGGTCAGTTCATACTAACTCATAGTTATTCTGTGACTAAATAGTGCCATTATGACGTCATTTGATGTGTTTTCGCGCATATTTTGCTGTCAAGTGTCTAAAAAGAATGATCACGTGGTACAAAATTGTACCACGTGACCTGAAGAAATTACACTGGGCAGTGAAATATAACTTGACAGCAAAAGATTGGCATACGGGGGCTGAATGGTACAGTCTCTTCAGTTATGTTCAAACTTTGTTGTAACAAATAAATATTTTTTAGATCATATTTTTATATCCAACATGTTTTTTAGTAAAGCTTCGAAGAAAAATCTATTAAAAATGACTGATTTTTACTTTTTCTTCTTTTCAGTACTGGACGCTGGCCTTATAAGGCAAGTTAAAAAAGAGATTATGAAAGTGCATCATAAATATGAACTGTCTAGTTTACACGAATGATACGTACCAGATAAATTTTGAAGTTATACAGAGTAAATCTTATAATTTTTGTGTGTTGTGATCGAACTAACAACCTCGGTTGAAATAACTTCCTGGACTATACGATTCATGTGGATTCAGCGTTACAAAGTAGTGGGAATACAATGTAGAGTCATTGTATTCCCTCTACTTTGTAAAGCTCACAAAGTTTTTAAGGAAATATCATCTCAATTAATCTATAGATATAAAAAAGATAGATGGATAACTCTTTATTCTTCACCGAAATATCACAGAAAAAAAAATATAAATTTTAAATTAAAATGTGTGAATGAGGGCAATTTGATTTTGTATAAGTAAAAAATATATTGTTTTTATTTATTTGTAATGTGGGATTATTTATTAACTAAAATAATTACAACTATTTTTAACCTGACAATAATAACATTGCTGCCATTTGTAAATGCGAGGAATGCTAAAGTAATAATGTTTGTAATATATAATGGGTCTATGATATCTGATCCCGGTATCAAAATGAAGTAGAAACCGATCCCGAATTAATTAGTTTACCGTTTGTCTTTTTTTTGTAAGAAAACTTTCACTGCAAATCATTTAAAAATAAAATGCAGGTAAGAGGCATTTAATTCAACCTTCGCAGTGATTCTGTATCCCTAATCTACCGGATATGACACTCCTCAACACTTCAGCTAGGAAGTCTTGAAGTGCGCACTGATTGGTCGTAATCCACAGCATTCCTGGATACAGACTTTACAAATAAAGCAATGTATTGTGTAATAGTTGCCACAATGAGAATTAATAGCCACGAGTGGGGAGAGGAAGTCTCCTATTACATCACCAACGAACCTGACTTTTGAGATACACTTGCTCAGTTACCTTACCGCGATATGGATCACAACAGTAAATCTTCACTTAAATTTGGTAAATTAAACCTAAAGGAATTAGCTTAAAGTGTAGTTTTCGATGGAGGGTTGTTTGGATAAAATGACGCTGTGTAATGCAAAGTGCCCGAAGTGGCCAGTGACTAGAAAGTGCTGTTTTTGCGTCCCCATTCGCAAAGGTGTCACTATATTTGGATACGTTAATTTGGTAAGTCTTTTAACTTTCTATTGATACCTTCTGCTTCTTTGCAAAGAAAAAGTTGTTAGTCCAAACCTGCCCTTACCACAAACTCTGCATGAATGGACACCATAATAACGTTATCTTAATTAATTAACTTTTATTACAATCTTAGCATCGGCCAAATCCTTTAAAACTGAACTGAAGGAGAGAGGGATAGAGATAGAGATGATGTCTATCATTTTGTAGCTGGTACCTAGTCGATCAGACACAGCATCGAAAAATATTAGTCAAAATGATATAACCAATTACAAATTTCCAGGTTTTAGCTCTCCTATCCTTCCCTCTGCTGGTATTCCAACTGGTGAAACACCTTACTTCAGATCAGAAGCAGGATGAGGATAATAGTCTTCTGGAACCTGCCATCCACCTGTCGCTGACCATTGCGTTTGTGCTCATCGACGTGGCTATGAGTGTGGTGCTGCTTATTGGTGCACATAAGGTAAACTAATATTTTTCAATGTTTTTTTATGCATCTATATGATGTGGCAAACCGATGGCTCATCTGACGTTAATGGTAACCGGCTATTGAACACGTTCTCTGAGGACGTGGACGTGTTGAACTGCGCCCATCACTCTGAGACAGAAAGGTTATGTCTTATGTGCCTGTAATTACGCCGACACTCATCATACCCTTCAAACCGGAACACAGCAATGCGAGCATTAATGCTTGACGTCAAGCATCAGTACGCTGGTAGTACTTCCCCGGACGAGCTCTTTCACAAGAAGCTCTACAATGAAATTGAATTTAAGAAATCTGATTAGTTAAGCTGAGATGCAGCCCGTTTTGACTCCCGCGCACACCGGCACAACGACGACAGCTTGCACCCTTAGTTAGTTTTAGTTATAAGTAGTTTTGTAAGTTAGTGTGTTAGTGTATTGTTGTGCTATTGTGTGTGTGTGTTGCAAAATAAATACTTTTTCTTTCTTTCTTTCTTTTCTATTATTCTCTTATTAGCTACTAGCTTCTGCCCGCGACTTCGTCTGCGTCCCGTTTGATCCCTCGTTTCTCGTTTGTTAATTTTCCGGGATAATAAGTAGCTTATGTGTTAATCCAGGCTATAAACTAAATGTATTCTAAGTTTCATCCAAATAGGACTAGTAGTTTTTGCGTGAAAGAGTAACAAATATCCATACTCTAGCTTGCCTGCGTGGTAAATAGTTTTGATATTTTTGAAATTGTTGATACTTGATACTTTTGAAACTATAATTTTTGACATTTTACGTACTAATTCTAAGTTTGAAAGAAATCGCACGTCGCGTTACAAAGTTGCTATACTAACTTTGACACCCCCTTGCACCCCCTCTTTTATTTGAATACAGACTTTTACCAAAATAATTGACGAATATTTTCCAAGTTTCAAGTATACCAGGAATATGATTTTTCATACATACGTTTTCACCTCTTTTCACCCCCTTTAGGGGTTGAATTTCGAAAAATCTCTTCTTTGTACACCCCTATGTACTAAGATGTACCTACCCTCAAAATTTCAAGTCTCTAGTTTAGGCTGTGCGTTGTCTGTCAGGAGGACAAAGATTCTTTAGATTGTAGAACAGCTATAGAGGGCTGAGTGTATAAAGTTTTGTGTATTTTCAGAAGAAAGAGCTGCTCCTGAAGGTCTACTTCTACTTCGGGGTGTTCTTCCAGCTGGTGACTCTGTGTGTCGACCTCGTTTACTTCGACTACCGCGAGTACATCGAAAATGGCATCTACTTCTTCTTTTTAGGTGAGATTATCGTAAACTTAAGGCAATGGGAGCGATTTGATGACACATACTTTTAAATGGATTAAAATAAAGCATGAATAACGTGGCTACAGCTATTCTGCAGGGGTAAGTATGCCAATCAAAGTTGAACTGCAAAGTTGAACTGCAAAGTTTTAAATCATGGTCAGTTCATACTAACTCATAGTTATTCTGTGACTAAATAGTGACATTATGACGTCATTTGATGTGTTTTCGCGCATATTTTGCTGTCAAGTGTCTAAAAAGAATGATCACGTGGTACAATTTTGTACCACGTGACCTGAAGAAATTAAACTGGGCAGTGAAATATAACTTGACAGCAAAAGATTGGCATACGGGGGCTGATTCTATAAACTCAAACCACACCGTAAGTAGGTAAGTATTCGAAATAACAAACGTTGGTATTTGCTAGAAATTCGACACGCACGCTAAGAACTTACTCAAGGCGACTGTCCATAATTTGAATAAAAAATCGCATTCCTCGTTATCGATTTAGTATTCACGTATTCGCATTCTTTCATAATACAATTTTTGAATCTATCATGATAAGAACATAAGTTCAGACAAAAAAGGGAATACTTATTTACCGAAAACTCCCAGCAACGAGTTTTCGACGTCATTTTTTCGTCAGAGATTTTACCCTAGTAGGGAATTGGGGTAAAATCTCTGCCGAACTGATCTTAAGGTCCCTGGTCCTTTGAGAGTTGGTGTCATTAACCTCATGATATTTCCTTGTTTCAGCTCTAAATATCTACCTCTTATTCCTAGTCTACAACACCGTCCATCTGATAGAAGAAAGTGCCGAGGTCCAGTACGTAGCTTATACAGAACCTAAACACTAGTCCACTATCAGAATGTTGAACCTCTGAGGCCCTAAGTAGTACAAGTTTACAGTGTGTAAAACGTCTGACGCCCAGCACACCAGTGGTATGGAGAGACTGAGCAGGTTTTTCTAGAAGCTTAGTCTATACCGAGCCCGTCAAGCTTCTCAAAGAATCCGCTCAGTCTCTCCATACCAATCAGCGCACACTGGGACGTCTGACGTTTTACACAGATTTTGTACACCAAAACTCGTACTAGGGCCTCTCGTAATCTGAGTCAATGGACTTAACTTCATATCATGTTGGTGCCGACACCGTTATTTACTGATTTGACTCATATTCCTGGTCGTTACCTCGAATAATCCTCGCCTCGACTTGACTCGACCACGAAATCGTACTTTGGTAGTAACTTTGACAACTAAAACCTATCGAGCACCGTTTTGTGCAAAACGGTGCTCGCGAAGATTATTTGAGGTACTTACTAAGAATATGGACCTTCCACTTGGCTTTTATTTGTGTCCTCTTTCTTCGCCTTTGCTTGTACGTCAATGATAAGTGCCCTGTTTAATTGTAAATAAATAATATCTTTACTTTTTTGTCTTTTTGTTTTATTTTAGAATACCTTATGTTTTTAAGCATATCTGAGTATATTCATACAATTTTATTAGTTGAGAGACGATGTAGCACCTATACCTATTCACTCGTCTCTTGAAAACATCCAAACTATATGAAAACGGAAACACAGACGATAATCTTTGGCTGTCCGCATTATAAAAGTGCAAGCGAAACGCTTGTTTCGAAAGTGCGGGTAGGTGGTATACCAACCATGAATGGAGGTCTCATCTCCGTTCGTCTGGTGGTCCGATGGTAGAACGGGGATGAAGGAACTAAGGAAATTCCATCGCACACTCCCCGAAATGTATCCTAAACACAACACCGATTAGCTGTCAACTTTGCGTCGGTGCTTGAGACTCAAAAGCTTCAGAGCGGCTTGCACCAGAATCACTAAACTTATTTAACAGCTAAATCGATTTAAATCAGCAGGGGTATGCCAATCAAAGTTGAACTGCAAAGTTTTAAATCATGGTCAGTACATACTAACTCAAAGTTATTCTGTGACTGAATAGTGACATTAAGACGTCATTTGATGTGTTTTCGCGCATATTTTGCTGTCAACTGTCTAAAAAGAATGATCACGTGGTACAAAATTGTACCACGTGACCTGAAGAAATTACACTGGGCAGTGAAATATAACTTGACAGCGAAAGATTGGCATACGGGGGCTGACGTATTTGTATGACTTGACAACTCGCTAAATACTATTTAAGAGTTAAACGCGTTTAGCGATTCTGGTGCAAGCCGCCCTTAATAAGCTTTATTTCAGTTTTGTCAAGATCTGATAACTTCTAAAGTTCTAGCAAAAACAGTTTCTGTTTACGCTAAAACGTAGTACTCGCGTTACTACTGTTTTGAAACAATGATGGTAGCAAGCTGTATTACTCTAAACACCGTCGACTTCCCACGGTTCTACCGGCAAATCCACAATTATGGAGTCTTATGTCATGTCACGGTAGCTTTATCTATATAGCCAGTGATTTACGCAGAGAACTGGGGTGTAATTCTCATTTCGGTAGAGATTTTACTCTAAATAGGGATGACGTCAAAATGATATCAAAAACTCGTTTAACTAGAGGGTGAAACTTAGTTTTTGGTCGAGATATGACGTCATCCCTATTAGAGTAAAATCTCTGCCGAAGTGAGAATCAGGCCCCTGATGTTTTTGCATTTTGCTAGCCATCTCCATCGTTATGAATAAATAACCACTAGATGCTGTAATGTTTGGGGGACCCCTTCGATTGGGTTAGTCTCAAAATCCCCTTCGAGTTTTCCCCCTTAGAAAGATTGCCTCTAGCTAAGTTGATATTTTACAAACATGACTTTATCCCTTTTCAACTTCGACATTTATACCCCCCATTCGTTGATAGGGTGGACATTTTGGGCACACATTTTCCCGCTCAAAAAGTTATTTAATTTTTGGCGTTGAATTTTCTTATGGAAGAGTAGATATCTATTTGGCTAGAAGGGGCAGGTAAAAAAATAGGTAAAATAAATGTATTTCACAACACGATTTACAAGTCTTACAACAGTGCGTAGGCGTTTCACGGCTCTTCTATTCGAAGCATGTACAATCTAAATGCCATGGGAAAAAAACACTATAAATTTTCCAAGTCATACAGAATTCTTGGCATATATTAATCCAAACGCCTAAACCGATTTTGATGAAAATAAAATGGGACTAACCTGGAAGATAAAAAAAGAAATTTTCAAATCGATTTATAAATGACGGAGTTCTAAGATAACAAACATTTGAAATAAAAAACAACCGGACTGAGAACCTCCTCCTTTTTTGAAGTTGATTAAAAATTAAACAAATTGTTTCTGATGGGGATCAAACCCACAACAGCGCAAATGGTGGTAGAGCGATACTAAAGGCTCGTATTCTGAAATCGTTAAGAAACGTCACTCAAGCATACATTTGAGTAGAGAATAAGAATAAGAATAAGAATTTATTTATTTAACAGACATTACACAAAAACACATACATAAACAAATACAATACAAAAACAAATTGCTGTCAAACAGGTCCAGTCTCAGCTTTATGCCACTCCCGAACGGGGGTAAGGAAGCAGCGCTGGTTTTCAGACTGGACCTCATACAAATACTAGATACGAGATACTCATACAAAAATCGTTGCTTGAGTCTAGATCAGCGCTTGAGCAGTAGGTAAATGCGAATACAGGCCTAAGGCCTCGTACTTACTTGTACTTGTACTTGTAGGGCGGACCATTTTCCGCAATTAGGCCGCAAGCGGGCCCTTTTTGCGTGATGGGTGGCGGCCGTTATTCCAGCCACCCGATGTCCTCCAGGAAGGCCAGCAGCTCGCTCACGCCGGTGCAGGCTTCCTGAGGGGTCCCCGGAGAACCGAGGTGATGTGCCCTTTGAGACGCCACGCTGCTGCACTCCAGGAGCACGTGCGCTGCCGTCTCGTCTGCTGTCAAGCACCCCCTGCACAGGGGGCTGTCTGTAACACCTAAAGTAAACAGGTGTTTGTTTAGGGAGCAGTGACCCGTGACAATGCCGATGACCCTTCGTTACTAAAACGCGCGCTTCAAAACGCCTAGTGTGTACCAGGCCTAACTGTAGCGCTTGCCAACCTGCAACGCCGGCGTATCATCAACTCCATAACACAGCACAAGAACCTTACTAACCTCAAGTCACAGTCAGACAGTCAGTGATCGAACAGACGCGCCGCGCACCAGACGTATCGACATGTCGGCCACCGTGCAGACTAGCATGAAGTAAGTGATGTGCGGGGAAAGTTTATGCCTTCGGGCAATCGGTCAAACGATTCGGGTCATGTTGTGAGCTGTTGAGAAATTCGCGTATTTTTATTGTGTGTGATTTAAAGTCATTGTTTTGTTTGTAAAGGTGCACGCGTTGTTTTCTTAGAGAAAGGCGTTCTTTAGGAAAAAATAGAAAATTATGACGCATGAGCTGAAATATTATTGGGTCTATAGTAAAAAAATAAAAAAAATCTTGTCATGTTTCAAAAATATATTCAGTATTAGCCGACGACAGCACAATATTTTTTACTTTTCAGCATTCACAGAGAATTAATTTAATAATGTGATTATTTTATTATTTGTTATGGTTTAAATGGTAATGAAATTTTCAGAATTTAATTAAAATATTCCGCGGAACCTTATCTTATAATTATAATATACCTTCAACGTCTGCATTCGATTTGGTCTACTTATCTTACTCTATGATACGACAAACTTAAAAATAATTTTCATCATCCATAAAGTCTACTATTTATAGGACTCTATTATTTGGTAGAGTATCTTTTGCCATGGAAAATGATCTAAGAGATCATAAATAAATAAATGACTTATAATGTAATTCTAAAGCATGTTAGACATGTCATCAGTACTTTTTGTCAAGATTCTTGCAAAAATAATTGTCAAGAGACATTCATGAGAACAGAAAATTAAGATTCTTGACGTAGATTTTGTTTTTCATGTTTTCATAAATATAAACGTATTTAATGTACACACAATACACACATAGACAACTGTGTAAACAGTTAGGTATACAGGACTTGGTGTGAGTTAATTACTAAACTGATACATTATAATACGTCAACGTACGCGTCGACGAAGTAAAATAAGTCGAATAAATTAAGTCAATAAGAAACAGATAAAACTCTCTATTTCTCGCCATTTGGAAAGTTTGATGCATTTAAAAGGCGTTTTTAGATATTTAAAAAAAAACTAGGTAGTTAAAAGATGACAGTGAGCCCGATTCTGCTGGCGCATTTCTAAAGTAATACAGCATTAAAAATTTTACCGTTCTTTTCTCATTAACAGAAATGGCAAAGAAGGATATAATTTTAGCGCAGTTAAATTAGGTGTAGATGCAACAATAGAATCGACACAAGTGTTTGCCAGCCAGCCAACAAGCTAAAATACCCACAATATAATTTATAAGTTTAAAAAAGTCGAAAACCCGACTTCAATTTGACTACCGGCTTTTTCATCATCTAGGAATGTTCTAGTGACCGAAAACATCAACTGTGAAAGAATTTTTGCGACATCTCAAAAACTGAATTTTCTACGATTTTTAAAGTTTGCATAAGCAATGTTTGGTGCTCTCTCCGTTCAGTGAACTCAATAATGTGATGGCATTACGTGTGGTAATTGGTAATCCATGTCAATTATACACTCACATTTGGGATTGCCGCACAGAATCATAAGCAATGAGGTGCTATGAGCAAGCAAAGGCCGGTATCTCCCTTCCATTCGCAAAAATGGAACGGAAAAATTGTTCGCTTTGTAAAGGGCTTATGACTTTATTACACTATTCTTTATCTAGTCAGTGACGTGCCATGATGAGTTGAGTTTTTTCAAACTCAAGATATTTGAGTTGACTCGAATCGAAAACTCGCATGAATATAAAGTCATTAAAAGTTAAAAACTAGCAGCAATTTCTCTAACCACTTACGTTGCACACGGACCTAGTTGAGTCAACCCAATTTGCGGCTCGAGCCAAGAAACAGTTTAACTCAAATAAGTCGAGTTCGAAATAACTTAACTAGCCACGTCACATCACTGTTAGACTGACTAAATTACGAGTAGTGTAATAAGCCCAAGGGAATGCAAATTGTTAGTTTTGGGCAGTGTCTCCAACCACGCCGTAATTACGGTAGACCTACCGTAATTTTTCTAGATCTACCACCTACCGTAGACATATTATTACGGTGTCACATTCTACCGTAATTTTGTCCGTGTCCTTATTTCTATAATGGTAGCACTTGATTTAGCTAAATATTACTAGTTTATTGCGGCAACACTGCAATGGGCAATAAAATAAGGGATTCCCAAGATTTAACTAGTGTTCATAGACAAAATGACAAAGTTTATACGACCAAATTACAAAGTTCATAAATATTTCGGATATACACTGTAACTGCATGGTAATTAGATTAAGCCATACTGCCATCTACAAGCTCTATTCTGCGTTTGATGTTAGAAATATTTTGAAAAAGTTTGTTGCGGGTTTTCTGCTATTAAAATAAAACTTAGTTATTTTAGGTACCATATAAAGAGTTATATAGTGATGCCAGTTATTCAAGTGAGGCGAGTGATGGAGGGCCATCAAAGAAAAGTAAGGTCACTAAAAAGACTCGTACAAGCAAAAATTTAGAGCAGAGTGGCTAAACCACAAGGACTTCTCTTCCTGGTTACGTGAAAACCCAAAAGACCCTTATAAAGCAATGTGTTCCTTTTGTGATACTATTAATTCAGGCTGACATATAAGCGTTTTGCAACTTCATAGTGCGGGTAAGAAGTTAGTAAGATGCCTACCGTAATTTTATACCATTTTTCTACCATCTACCGTATTTTTAGACCAGCAACACCGTAATTTTGACAGAGAGAGTTGGAGACACTGGTTTTGGGAGAGGTATTACGCTCAACAGGTGAACCAGTAGTTTGTCCGTCAATTTTTCTAATAAAATCTAACTCGTCGACTCAAACACAGGGAGTGTTCCATTCCTGCTTGAGAATTATAGTTTACAAGCGCATGTTTTGTACATTTCGCCAAATGAAATGAAATGGTTTATTTGCTACAAATATGGTTACAAGTTCTTACAGTATCTAATCGGTTTCACATATTTCACCAAACACATCGGCATGCCAATTTATATTATATTATTTATGTCAAGTTAATCACTGGTACCTACTAAAATAAAATTAGAAGCATTTAATATCGAATTAAAAAATGATTACAAAATGTCATTACCTATTCAAAAAGTCATTAACGCTATAGAAAGTTTTGTCAACAAGCCATAATCTTAATTTTCTAGTAAATAATCTAATAAATAAATAAATAATAAATAATAAATCAAACAGAACTCTACCACCTCTAGGCCTTTACTTTTTTGCATGCAATTTGTTATTCCAAACTTCGAGATTTCTAATAAATCAAGCTCAGTGTATTGACACTTCTTTATAAAAACTGTTAAATCTGTTAACCACAAGGATCAAAGATGTTCGAAATAAGCTTGCAATTAAGTTTAAAAAACTAGAAATACCGACTTCAATTCGACTACCGGCTTCATCAACAGATGATGATGATGATGATGATGGCAGTTCATTGGGAATGTTCTAGTGACCATAAACACCACTAAAAACTCACAGGAAAGCAAAATACGCAATTTCGTGCACGTGGATGGCATATTTTTGTCCAGTTATTTCTATTTATAAGCCAAACTACTGAACTGATTTTGATGAAAGTTAAATCGGACCAACTTGGAAGTACATACTTTCAGATAAAAAAAGAATTTTTGAAATCGGTTCATAAATGACAGAGTTCTGAGGTAACAAACATAAAAAAAATAAAAAAATACAACCGAATTGAGAACCTCCTCCTTTTTTGAAGTCGGTTAAAAATCAAATTCTAAAATCACTGTCAAGATACTACTTGAGTCTTGAGCACTAAGTTTCAATAGGTACGTGTGAATTTTGATATTTATGATAGAGTTCTAAGTGGTAGTCTGGTGGTACTTGACATAAGTGTTTTACGAGTAGCGGACGACACCAAATACGTCAATGAAATTATTCTTTCTCGAGTCAAGTTTCGTGCGGTTTCAAGTTCAGCTTCAATGAATTAATTTAAAATCTAAATGATTACTTAGAACTGAGTTGATGACACAACATGAGAGATACAGCTCTATGTTTTTAATGGAATTGATAATATTCTCTGAAAGTATGTTTGGAAATCATAAAGGGAAGCCTTTCATGTTTTTTTAATCATCATTTGACAGCCGTTCTCCACAATAGTAACTATTTATTTAGTTTAATATAATAGATAGCATAACTACTATGTAAACAACATACAAAGTCACCTCTGGGTTTTGTCAACCTGTGCAGTTGATACAAGTAATTAAGCTAAAACTTTCAAAAACCCCCGAACCATGGACCGATTTTCATCAAACATAGCTAAGAACACTCCCGAGTAACTCACCTTCCAAACAAAAAAAAAAATCAAAATCGGTTATTCGTTTGGGAGCTACCGAAGCTACGTCGCCTCAGACAGACACACACACACACACACACAGACACGTCAAACTTATAACACCCCGTCGTTTTTGCGTCGGGGGTTAAAAAGAGGTGTTGGTTCGATTCCTAAAGTGGCGGCGTTTCATTCATTCATTTCGGTCATTCGGTCATTTGGTCTTCTCTATTCTCCATTGTTCACAAGCAAATATTTTGTCAGGATTTTTGATGACAATCGTTTTTGAGTTTACATTAAATAAAACAAAACATCAAAACAAACGGAAATGCACTCAGCAGTTTCAGTACAACTTCCATAAAGCATTGCTGTCACTTTTGGCTTACCTACCTACATTGGAAAAACTTTGCTCTCAGCAAAATACAATAGCCTTGTGTGCAACGACATTTTATACAATGGACTATGCATGGGTACTCTGAAAATGGAACGATACAATTGTGCTCAAGACGAGTGCATTTCTTAGTTATTAGCGAACACTTAGAAGGGCTTGAGTGCCAATCTGCAATGTACAACAAACATAACTGTCAAGCGCCAAATTATGACATTTGAAAGTGCCAAAATTCTGACGTTTTTCGTAATTAAATGCTAATTACTTTCTATTGTGGATGAATATTGTGGGTCAATGCTTGTGTGTAGGTATAAGTAGTTTTTAATTTGTCGATATTTATGATTTAGGGAAATTGTCCAATTCTAAAAATTTGTTTGAAAAATTGAGCGTGAATTTGTGATAGAATTTTATTGTCATTCTTACAGCTACCGTTCGTTACAGAGTAGGTATCTTATGTTATCTCATCCACCTAAAGTACATTGCATTGTATTGAATATTGTACGCATGAAAGGTTGTTGAAACTGTTTCTACTATAAGATCTCTTCTACACAGTTTTACAATAAATTATTCTTATTAGAATTAGTAGAATAAATTCCTTCCGTTTTTGCTCTACCGCTTTTTGCGAAGTTCTACTCAAATTATGTTGTTATTGTGTGTTACCCAACTCTGAACCGGTTTGTACCCGCAATCCTTGACCGTGCAGGACAGTGTTACCATCCAAAGGTCAAGCGCAACGAATACTGTCCAAATTATTGCTGTAAACTAAAAAACCGTGAAAATATTGCTCATACAATTTTATGATTGAAAACGTTTAAAAGACGTGTAAAAAATTTAAATTATTTATTAAATAAAATTACAGAAATAAATTTCATGTTAGGAATGGTACAAGTAACTTATGTTATCAAATCGTTTTCGAAGTATAGACGGTGGTGCTTTTAATAATAGGTTTTCAAAAGAGTCCACATATAAGTCTGTAGCACTTAAAACATGTACAGATGTATGCTAAAAACCTTCGACATTGAAAATCTCCGTCGATTTAATACGCTTAGCTGTTATCAGCTGATAGCTAAGCGTAAACATGAGATGAGAACAATGCTTGTCAAAAAGATAAAAGACCCACCTCTTTGTTATAGGCTTATTATTGCTTATCAGTGAATAATTGCTTGGATCTAGATTATATTCTAAAGAAAGTATTTTTACGCGTTCCTAAAATTTAAAACTGTTTAAATAACACCACACAAGAAAACTTCAGGGTTAAAATACCTATCAACGTTATACAATCAATATATTGAACAAATTGTATGAACAACTCAATCGCCCGGTATTTTCGACTTGGAGACTGAACTGAACCCATCAGTCCTTCATTTCGCCAGTATCTCACACTTAACTAATGATAAAATAACATACTTTAATCGATTGTTTCAAACAAATGTGTCAGCTGTGCTAAGCTAATTAATTAGTAAATGGGTTCTAAGAGATATTGACAAACAAGATCCATTCAAACGTAAATAGACCAAAATGTATAGAAAGGTTTATATATTTCGTAAGTACTTTTATCTAGGCATTCTTAACAAAAGATTCGGTGAATGAGTTCAGTAGTACTAGGGCTCTTTGTGAAAGAGCTCGTCCGTGGAAGTCTACCACCGTACCTATTTCTGCCGCCAAGCAGTGATGCTCGCATTGCTGTGTTCCGGTTTGAAGGGTAAGGGTGCCGGCGTAATTACAGGCACTTATGTCTCAGAGTGAGGGATGCAGTGCAATGCATCACAGGGCACGTCCTCAGTGGACGTGCTCGGTGAGGCAATGCATTGTTATAGGCAGAGGTAACCACATAACATCAGGTGGGCCATCAACTTGTTCCATCATGTAGTTGTATAAAAAAAAATTAACATTTAGGTATTATGAGGTTTAAAACCAATTAGTCGCCGATTTGAGATCGTCCTTTTTTTTTCTTAAATTTTATAACGTACTTTGACTCAAAGTACGTTAATAGGGCTGACATAGTCGCTAAGCGACTAAAGTCTTTGAGTCGCTTAGCGACTATGTCAGCCCTATTAAATAAAATAAATAAAATTTGTTTATTGCAGGTATTCTTCATACAAAAAACACAAATACACGCATATCACATAACAAGTTAAAAAATTAAAACACAATAAATAGATTACACGTTCACTTCTTGTTTTCGTTAAGGTGGACTGAAATCCAATGTTTATAGATTGGATTATGTAGGTGGTCAAAAACAGCCTTCAGGATACAGTTTTTGGAGCGACTTATTTGACTCCAAAAGGGCGCAATGCGAGCTAAAGCTAGCAATATATACAAAACTATGACCTAATAATATTATGAACTAATCTTTTAGTTAAAATGAAAACAAACAAAGGAACTAAACAAGTACCTATCATTCACAGCTCAGTGCAGTAAATAATGGCCTAATTATGAATTACATCACGAGTTCACTTTATCTGCGGTCCGCTCTACTGTACAAATTGATGATTTTAGTTACATTGCGTGATATGTGCGGCTACGACAACTTGAGTGCAGAGCGCTGCTACGTTGTTGCGCAGTGTAATTCTAAGTTTTAATACAAAGTTTAGAGACTCCCAGCTGATAAGGTAACATCGTGAGATGTCATCGCGCATTGTTTGGTAACAAAGAGGTTGGTTAATAATATGACCTGCGGGTCGGGATTACACCTCGAAGGTTCTCGAAAAGGCAAGTCTGGGAGAACGATTTTAATCTGTTTCACTGAATACTTATACAGGGCACGAAAATATTGCAAAGTATTTATAACAAATAATGTTTATACATTTCCTAAAATTATTTTTTTTTTTCATTGTTCCCCTTGTTGATACTCCATATTTTTCGTGTTTTTTACAGCCGACTCGACTCAACTTGACTAAATACTATTTCACTTATTTACTTGACACTGGCAAAATTTTCTGTAGAAATCACGGAACAGAGAAAAGTTTAGAAATGACGGACAGAGGCCATAAATAAGAAAAAAAGAAGAGCCGCTATAAAATGACATGATAGAGGCAGTCTTCAGGAAAATCGCAGCGGTCATAGGTTCCTAGTTCCTAAACATTATGTTTTTTTCCACAGATAAAAAAAATATTATATTTAATTATTGTATTTTTTTATATCCAATCCAACCCACGCGTGATCTCAGCTCTCAATGATTAATAGTTACTTAGAGTTTATCTTAAATCCAAGGCCATCGAAGATGTTGCTGTTTTTTATCGATGTTTATAAAAACAATACAAAAACCACGGACTTTCCGCGTAGTATCCCGTGGAGGTCGTCGATCGTATACTACTATTACGACTAGTGGAAAGCTTGCGGCTTTGCTCTCAATTATATTTTGTCTCGGGTTTACCTACTGCGTTTGGGTTCATAATTGGATGGAGCAATTTGCTTCCAAACATAATTATAACCTAGCCTCGCCGCTAGAGGCTGAGTTTGCGAGATGCCTAAAATACAACCAGATTAATTTTCCTGATAGAGCCACCAACACCTAACTTACCTAAAGTACTAAGTAGTACTTTCGTGTATTTACAAAATCAAAAACAAAAACTTAGATACGATACAAATAGAAAACATATTTACTTATGGACTTGAGGTTGAGACCCAATGCCCTGCAAACCAAGGGCAGTGGCAGCAGTTGTCATGTGCAGTTGAAAACACGATGTTGTATAGTCCTGTATTTTATATAACTGGCTCATTACTACACCAAGCTCGTATCCATCGGTAGTTCTGTCGTTCCCGTGTCTCCAAGCTCTCCCCCCCAACCCCCTCGTCCTCCCGCCCAAACGTACGGATGACATTGACAGGTCGGGAGCTTGACACTGACAGTTACCTAACCACTTGACAAGTGGTACTTGTGCATATGAGACAGGGTAATATACTTTTTAGAGACTCGCTTCTTCACTGGTCATTTTTCCAAACTTACCAACTCAGATCTCCGCCTTTTGTTAAAAGATTAGTTAACTAGTAAACGCCAATAAACACTGACATTGGCAAACTCGTGGTAGCTCTAGCCACCGAACAGCCAGAACAAAAAGAAGAAGAAGAAGACAGGGCGCGATGAATAAAATTTCTAAACCAGCTCTTACTTTCGCCTGCAGTGACCGCTTGTCCCACTTTGCTGATAAAGGGCATGAAGCATTGCACCCACTGGAGTACATCAAACGCATAAAAGGTTGACAAGTCACAGTAGGTACTAAGTATATATCAAAAACAAATCGATAAAAGCTGTCGGTCATCATGACTTCATTACGTATAATAACCAGAATAATTATGCTACAATTTTTATAATAAATAAATTTTCATGGACATTTCACACAACACCCTCTAGTCACTAATCTAAGCGCAATACGCAGGGCATTTCTGAAATAAGCCAGCTTGTAATATGGGAACTAGATTGCTGACAAATTAAAAATACTTTTTTTTTTCTAAAGACATACCTACTTATATACATAGCAACACCCAGATAGAACAATCATATATGATTGCTACAAACAAATGTTAGTACTTGGTGGGGATCGAACCCACGACCCACAGCACAGAAGGCAGAGCTATTACCGACTGAGCTGTTTTTATGTAGACCATTCGAAGTAATATTAATATTAAAAGGAATAATATTATGAACAAACGGTTTTATGGACACAAATGTCTTATGGTGATATTATGATTGTGATGAGTGATGTTTATCCGGATGCGGTGGATAGAAAGGGAATCCCAGAGGCCACACTAGCGAGCGCACTCGACCGAGACCACTCCATTCCGAATGCTCCGCCAACACAACACTTGCCCAAATTGAATAACACACTGTCAGTCTTTAGCAGGAGATAGTAGTAGGTAATAGGTTGATTATTTTTTTGATAGATTTTTTTGTCTTGGCAGTCAGTTTTTGGCACAACGCACAACCTTAGGAATCCAGTTGCAGACAACCCTACCAAGGAGCTGTATTTCGATTACCGGTTACTCGTTTATTCGTTCGTTCGAATGAGGAAATAATAGGAATTTGCTAGCAAGATTTTCTTTTATTTCATGGAGCAGAACTAAAAAAACTCTGTGTTACTAGAACAAAGGATCAGGATACTAAGTAGGTACACATGTGGCTAAGGTCAAAACTCATCTGCAAATTAAGATGGAACATTCGTAATTTTGTCGATAAACAGGAAATTGAACCAAATTGATGAAATTATCAAACTGACTTAAATAAACTAAAGTTTTTACAACACTGAGTTGAGAAAATGGTTCAAATCCCGAAAAGTTATAATTTCAATGCTCATTTACCCGAAAAACGCAGATAATCGGTTATTAAAAAACAGCATTTTTTTTTATTTCGCCATACCATATAGGAATGACGTTATATTTGCCATAATATTTAAGTTTTTAAAGTTTGTTGAAATAGATTTGTTTTAAAATCATGATTAGGTCCTTGATTAGAATTCCGCAACAATGTTATGAAAAGAAGTTATTTTCTTACCTAACACGTGTAGAGAAAGGTAATTTCAACAAAATTCTTTGAACAATCGTATAGTGACATTTTAATTTTTTTTTCTAATGTTTAGTTATGAAGTTATGACTTGCTTTAAATGACATCGACTGTTACCGATACCTTGCGATTTTTTTTATACCTTACTTCTATAATATTTAATGTCAAACTTTTTCTTCATGATATTAAGATAATTTAATAATAATTTAATAAAATATAAATTGATAAGTATTCTGCTAGAATTTCATAACAGACGAAAGATAACAGAGTCCTTGACATTTTACCGATGAATGCCATAGACCATGGTGATGGTAATAGTAATGATATTGGTGATGATGATTGATTAGTTTAATCACCGGAGGCTGAGAAAGAATGTACCAATGGAGGAACTACCAATTGTTACGTAGAACGAGTTTAGCCTTGTCAACATCTAATTTACGTAACAATCGCTCAGTGCACTGCACGCTAATGAATGATCATCCAGATGGTTTACCTCGTTGGTTGACCACGTGACTGTGGTGCTCAAACTTACCTTCAGAAAAATCATTTACTATGATTTTGGTAACCACGTTCTTAAAGATTTAAAATTCAGTGTGTGTGCATAGGCAAAGGATAGGCAAAGGTTAAAAGTGTCTAAAATAAATTACAACTAAATAAGAATAGTTAATAAGATTATCAAATATCTCAAAATACCTCTTTAATTTTAATTTAATATTGCATATACCTACAAACAAACACTTATTTGGGCGTTAAAACTGTTACATTAACAGTGTTTATAACTTTTGCAGTTTAATCGATTTAGTTTGTAATTTGCACACTTTGTAGATACATAGCTTTGTTTACTTTAACTATTGTTATTACACTAATGTTTTTTTAAGTAAGGGCCTACGCATGTGTAAAAACTGAGTGCATCAGCAAACGCAGTCGTTACGCAAACTTTTATCTACCTACGTCAAACGCGTTCAGTAAATTATTACACCTACCTATCATACATTTTTATAATAATAAGAAAAAGTTTTTTCTTTTATAACATCAAAGTGGCCTATTTTTTTAGTAATACCTAATTAGAAAATTTATTCACAATTAAATAACGACTTATATAGTGTTTACAATATTAATTAATTATTATCAGCGGCCTATTGATTATTTTTAATTAGAAGAATTGGGCTTCTGATGTATCGTTTTGATTCAAAACGTTAAACTTTGAGAGCCACTGCAGATGAGCAGATAATTGCGAAATTCAAGGATACTGTCCGCGTAATTCTATGGAACGTAACAATAAAGTCGTCTAATCATAGTTTTATGAAATTCACAATGTAGGCAATACACTGGGGGAAAACATACTATAATTATGAGCAGCAAGGGTATGCCAATCCAAGTTGAACTGCAAAGTTTGAAATCATGGTCAGTTCATACTAACTCATAGTTATTCTGTGACTAAATAGTGACATTATGACACTATAAATAGTCACGTGGTACAAAATTGTACCACGTGACCTGAAGAAATTACACTGGGCAGAGAAATATAACTTGACAGCAAAAGATTGGCATACGGGGGCTGAATTGGCACGCTCTTGATTTTTCTTGACTTCTTATCTTAGCTTATTGCTTTTATGTACCTACCTGTACCTACTGTACTTATACCTGTACATACCTTTTGGGGACAAATAAAAAATTATCTTATCTTATCTTAACGGTGAAGAAATACATCGTGGGGAAACCCGCGGCTATTTCAACTTTGACGAATTAATGGGGTCAATTAGCATGGTACTTACGATTTGACGAGAAATTTAAAAGAAATGTGATTTTAATATTTCCTGTTTCTCGGATAATGATCTTTGAAATTATAGTTTGCGGCATTCGTATAACATTTTTCACGACTGAGTGTTGTAAAACCTGTTTTACATATGATCAATTACAAATACTTACCTTCGTAATTTTATACATGATTAAAAATACCTGAAGCAATCGGACCACGAGAATCAACTTCACTCGTGGTCCCATTAATAGGACAAAACGATGAGTCCACGAAAAAAACCTCTAAGTTTCTTGCAGTTTCTATTATTCAAATCGTCATTATGTTGTAAATGTATAATAATTATCAAATAAAACAGAATGTTATGTTAATTTAAATGAGACTGGAGCGTATTATGATATGACTCTACAAACATCATGACAAAATACGCAGACAGTGACTATTACACCATCTCACGAATACGCTATCCTACTTCCTACTAATACGAAACGAATACGAAAGTTTAGATGTTTGGATGTTCGTGTTTCAATCACGTCTAAACTACTGAAACAACTTGGATGAAACTTGGCATATATATAGTTCATAACCTGGATTGACATATAGGCTACTTTTTATCCCGAATAATTAGATTAGATTAGATTAGAAAATTCTTTATTGCACATTTAAAAAACAGTAAAGAGGCATAATTAACATAATTAACAGGATCTACAGGATAAAATGAACGAAAAGGATTAGCAGCGCCAATTGGCAAGAGGATTTCATTGTCATGTCATGTCACGTCAGTTTGACAGGGCGTAGTACTACCTCTTTGGTCTAACAACTAGCGTTTGACATTCCAGTAGGTACGAGTTCGGTGTAATGAGGTGTAATGTCAAGTTTCTCAAAGTGTCCGCTCGGTACCTACACGCACAGATAATATAATGTACATGGAAACTTTAGACGCGTACGAAGTCGCGGGTAACTACTAGTTAGTTATAAATATTTCCTTCTCCACTTTAGTCATCAAAAACAAAGATGGATATATTTTTAACCGACTTCGAAAAATGAGGAGGTTCTCAATTCGGTTGAATTTCAGACACGTTTAGAATTTTGTCATTTATGAACCGATTTAATTGGCATAAAAAGCCCGTGTTCATCCAGGTTACGAACTATACAGGGTGAGTACGTCTGTTTCCCCTCCTCTGAGGGCAAAATCTAAACGACTGTAGTTATATATGTTGTGAGGAGTCACGGCCTCGATTTTGATAAAAATAAGAGTTGCAGCGTGATCACAAACATCCAGCAGGGGTATTCCAAACTCAGTTGAACTGCAAAGTTTTAAATCATGGTCAGTTCATGTTCATACTAACTCATAGTTATTCTGTGACTAAATAGTGACATTATGATGTCATTTGATGTGTTTTCGCGCATATTTAAAAAAAGTCAAAAGTCAAGTGTCTAAAAAGAATGATCACGTGGTACAAAATTGTACCACGTGACCTGAAGAAATTACACTGGGCAGTGAAATATAACTTGACAGCAAAAGATTGGAATACGGGGGCTGACTTCTAAACTTAGTAGGATAGAATAGGCAAAATCCATCTTGCGCACGTAAACAAATGCCATGCATAAACGCCGAGTAGCTAATAGCTATTTTTACATCAACTACCTACTTTTTATTGACTGTCATAAGTGCACTAGTCTGTTTTTACGGAATAGCAAAAATTGTGCTGAGTACTAAATAAGTAAATATTAGGTATTCTTAACCTTGGTACCTAAACAAAAAATAGCCAAAAGCGAACCGGACCTTGCTTATTCCATTTTACTATCTTATGATCGAATCCCTTTTGAAGCACAGACAAAAAAGTTGGCACTAAACTCCATTCAACTTCTGCGGAAAGACTGAGCGGATTCTTTAGGAATCTTGAAGGGCTCGGTGTAGTCGAAGCTTCTTAAAAAATCCGCTCAGTTTCCATACCAATAAGCGCACACTGTGTGCTGGGGGTCAGACGTTTTACACCGGCTTTATACACTGTAAACTCGTACTAAGGCCTCTGGTAACCACAATGATATACAGACGTAATCACAAACTGCAATACACAATCTAACATAATCGTGGTGCCTTCCTACGGTAACTGGGCTGTGAGAATAATGCGTAATGATCACTTTGCACTTTACAACTGCAAGCTCTTGCATAAGTACCTACCTAATGTTTTCTGGTTTTCCTCTTCTGTAGCATGTTATTTGATAGTTCATTTACTATAATTTAAAAGTTAAAAAACTGCAAAAACCGTCTTCAATGCGACTACCAGCTTCATGATGACAGTTCATTGGGAATGTTCTAATGACTATAAACACCACATAAAAGTCACAGGAAAGTAAAATACGCAATTTCGTGCACGTGGTTGGTGTTGATTCTTTAGAGGAACAACTGGTGGGTTTTTGCTTTTCTCTAATTAAATGCGTTTTGAATGTACAAACTGGGTTTATTGACAAATTTAGAAAAATGTAAAAATTTAGGTGTGTACCGCAAAGGGTCATCGTTGCTAGCAGTAAAATGGTAGGCGCTACGCCACAACTTGGCATATTGCATCGTTGCTAGCAGTAAAATGGTAGGCGCTGCGCCGCGCCGGGCATATTTTTTTCAGTTATTTCTATTTATAACCCAAACTACTCAACCGATTTTGATGAAAATAAAATGGGACCAATCTGGAAGTATATCCTTTTAGATAAAAGAAGAATTTTTGAAATAAGTTCATAAATGTCAGAGTTCTGAGGTAACAAACATTAAAAAAAAAATACAACCGAATTGAGAGCCTCCTCCTTTTTTGAAGTCGGTTAAAAAACTAAATTGTTCCTTGAATACACATTCTTTGTTTTACTACCAAGGATGCGCGAGGTAGAACTGTGAGCAAGGAATAATCCGTTTATACCCTGTGACACAACTGCATGGCACAATAACTAGTTGTGCCATAGGTAAATATTAATTTCCGTAACACAACGATTCTCAATAGCTGCTATAGTAGCTGGTAGTAGTACTACCTCTTTGGTCTAACGACTAACGTTTGCCATTCGAGTACGGGTTCGGTGTAATGTCAAGTTTCTCAAAGAAGTATCCGCTCGGTACACGCACAGATAATATAATGTACACTGAAACGGTACTCGCGTACGAAGTCGCGGGTAACTACTTGTTCTGCAATAAACTTTTCAAAAACAAGGACGGAAATATTTTTTATACAATTTTCATTGTTACTGTATTGTGGTTTTAATAAATGTATATCTATCTATCTATTAGTGAAATAATAGTGTTATTCGAAGTTGGTCTAATCTGGCCATAAATGAAAGTTGGGATGGGTGAAATAAAGTTCGTATCCAAAGTGGGAAGTCGTGGGCATAATGTAATTCCTAAATATGTTATCAATTGTTACTAATTTTTTTTTTTGTTAAAAATGATATTTTCTTATTAGTATTTGTATATAGTTATTGTTTTGATCAATAAAAAGTATTACTAACATAAAAATTGTTACTAAAATGAGATAGGTACTGCCCAACTTCCGATTTAGCTACATTATTATTATTGGTTACGATAACATTCAAACAAAGTCAATTTAAATGTTTTTATCGTGAGTGCACTGACTATTTCCTTTCCCGATTGTTCATAATGCGTGTGCGTACTAGCCTTTGCCGACACCTACACGATACCGTACCGTCATAAGAATACATTCACACTGTATCAACGGCGATATTCAAACTAGTGGACTGACGGACCCATCGGCGTTGATACAGTGTGAATGTATTCTTATGTATATTTATTAGGTTATAACTAAAACTAATGAGGAAATAGACTAATGAGTTAAAACTAATGAGGAAAAAAACAAATTAATGACGGTTTTCGAAACTAAAATATACAATCAAAGTGGCCAGTACGACAAAACACCAATTTCGTAATGTAATTTTGTCCGTGTATGTGCCTCAAGTTTTGTTTTCTTCCTTTCTTATGAGATTAGCTCTCTGCCGATGTCGTATAGATATCGTATCGGTGTGCGGTGGTGGTGTGAATACCAACTGCATCCTTGCTACAAGATATTAGAACCAACAAAACAATAACTTCCGCGAAGATAACAATTAACTAGCTAAACAGAATGTCAGTGGGAACGAATAATAAAATGATGTACTTACTTACAAATTTTAAAGCATGAACTAAACTATCATGATGTATATTAAATGATGTATTATATAATAGACTATTAATTATTTTTATATATTATAGACAAGAACAAACAATAAATAGAATAGACATAGGTTAATGCTGAATTTACTTAATTATTTTTCATTTCAAATAATTTATTTTTCACGTCAAATAATTTTAATAGTGTTTTGTTTTTGGATTTAATAGTATTGAATTGATAAGATCAGAATCTGTCAAATTGCAAACAAAATGGTAGTTTAACTCTGATGAGATTCTAAGGGCCGTAAGATCAAAAGCAGTTAAAACTACGGATTTTCTAAACTACGATCACATTTGATCGATGGCTTAATCTACTGTCATAAGATCAAGTCGAAAATAGAAGCAGATTAGATAAACTTCGATTAGTCCTAAACGCATGGCAACATTCTCGTATTTCGTTCTTTCGTTCATGAAAAAAAAGGTTATAATTAGTCAGTTTGACATATTCGACCACATCGACATTGACATACAGACGCAATTTTTGTCAAGGCCTTATTACACTATGCAATCTCAAGTCAGGCTTACTGATAGTAATGTAACGTGACGAGTTGAGTTATTTCGAACTCAAGTTATTTGAATTGACTCGCATCGAGGACTTGCATGTATATAAAGTCATATGAGTGAAAATCTAGCACCAATTTCTCTAACCACATACGTTGCATACGGACCTAGTTGAGTCAAGCCAATTGGCGGCTCGAATCAAGGTTCAGTTTAACTAAAATAATTAATTCGAGTTCGAAATAATTCAACTCGTTACGTTACATCACTGTCAGTAAGCCTGACTTGAGATTGCATAGTGTAATAAGGCCTTTTGGTTGTTTGTTTTGAATTTGAACACTTGTTGTATGTAATGTTTTCAGCCCATGAAATAATTCGATATCCGAATAATTTTCCATTGCAATAGAGTTTTTTTATTTATAATCTCAAAACTACAACAAACGAATTACAATACAAATAGAAAGTTTAGTCCAAACAAACATCTGGTAGCCAGGCAACCATATTGGAAAAACGTCAAAAATGAGCGTTTAATCTTTGATTGGGAGTTTAACCGTACCCTGGGCCGAGTTTAAACTAATCGATAGTTTAAGCTCCCCATGGTCGATTAACTACCATTGATCTTATGAAATAATCGGAGAGTGGAGGTTAAACTCTCTTTTGTAGTTTAAACCACTATTGATCTTACGGCCCTTATAGTATGAAAAGATAGATAAATAAAACAAAAGAAATAAATCGTATCTGTTATTGTTTTGACTAAAAATGTTGTCGTTAACAATACTTCATTTACTATTTCCAGAGACAAAATCAAGGAGTCCATAGAAATTCCCATCCTGACAAGATGCTGTTTCTGCTTTCCATTGAGAAGAGGTCTCATGGCATTCGCATACATTAACCTGGTGAGTAAACCCTTTTAGAAAACCACACTGTAGTTCTATTAATACAAACATTATACTTAAGTAACTCTCTGCCATTCGCGAAGTAATATAAGCTATAGAGTTCCATTAAGTACATCCTACTAAATATAAATATATATAAATGCGAAAGTTTAGATGTTTGGATGTTTGTGTTTCAATCACGTCAAAACCACTGAACCAACTTGGATGAAACTTGGCATATATATAGTCCGTAACCTGGATTGACATATAGGCTACTTTTTATCCCCAATAATTTACAGGATCTACAAGATAAAATGAACGAAAAGGATTAGCAGCGCCAATTGGCAAGAGGATTTCATTGTCATGTCATGTTACGTCAGTTTGACAGGGTGTAGTACTACCTCTTTGGTCTAACGACTAGCGTTTGACATTCCAGTAGGTACGAGTTCGGTGTAATGAGGTGTAATGTCAAGTTTCTCAAAGAAGTATCCGCTCGGTACACGCACAGATAATATAATGTACACGGAAACTGTAGACGCGTACGAAGTCGCGGGTAACTGCTAGTAAACAATATACTACAATATATGGGTGTTACTATGTTTTATAATTATGTATTTACAAAAAGTATATAAATATTCTTATCAACAATCTAGTTCCCATATTACAAGCTTTGCTTAGTTTGGGACTAGAGGGCTTTGTGTGAAATGTCCATGAATATGGTAGATTTACGAATTTTCGAAATAAAATGTGTAGGAAATAGTGACTCAACTGTGAATCTTATGGAAATCAGTGTATGCCACCGACTTTACATCTTTTATTTGTAACAGGGGTAGGTAAAAAGATAAGCTAGGAGCCCTGAATCTTACAAACTAATTAACGTTTGGTAAGTATACGCTGAAACGCGGATCCACGCGGGACACGATGCATTTTTACTGTGTCTAGTACCCAGGCATACCTACTAGAGGTTAAAGGCCACTTGATCAACGATAGATAATATAATTGAAAGGTGGTAAAGAACCAGTGGCACGCAGAACCAAAGATTGCCTTCGAATGGCGAATAAACAGCTTCGCCCTATGATGTAATGGAGTTGCAAAAGCTCTACCAGGATATTATCACATGCCCAATTGAACTAAATAGCATTGCTATTGGCTCAGCCCTCTGTCCGGTGAAAACCTGTTCAAAGAAATATATCACACTACAGTAGTTTTACTAAAAATTTATAAAATCAGCTTTCTTTCAAAATACCCAGATTGAAATTGGAGTATTTACAAGCTCACCAATCCCTGTCCACTCCCTTATTAAAACTATTCTTTTTGAGTCACCAGAACACACCCTTTTTTCAGTCGGAAGGTTTAATATTCTGTGTCAAATATTAAAAGGTATTGGTAATAGTATCGTGATTAGTAATCACACTAATTATCTCATCACAGATCTCTTGGTACAAAATCTAGTATTCCAGTCTAATGGGACCAAGTTATTTGACACGAAGTACTTTTTGTAACTAGTGGGAATGGATCCCTCTGTTACATACATACGTGACATGACATAGTCTCATAGTCACTGCCAGCCCCCGTATTCCAATCTTTTGCTGTTAAGTTATATTTCACTGAACAGTGTAATTTGTTCAGGTCACGTGGTACAATCTTGTACCATCATTCTTTTTAGACACTTGACTGCAAAATATGCGCGAAAACAAATTAAATGACATCATAATGTCACTATTTAGTACACTGAAAAAAAAAAATGATCGCTGCTAACAAAATGTTGATAACTGTAATCAAGACACATAGTTATATAGGGGAACGCAAAGCACTTGTTTGCCGGCAATAAAGCTGACTTGATCATTGATTGAACCGATGGTCTCAGAAATATTAATAAGCTCTCGATTATGTTGATCACTGAAAATATATGATTCAAACAATATGTTTGATACTTTTCATCATGTTGTTGACGAATGTGAACAAGAGATTAATTAAAAATAATAAAGGCATTGATCATGTTCATTAGTTAACTTTTTGGGCAAAATTAAGCCCGTTTGCTAATTTAATCATGTTTTTTTATAAAATTTACCATGTACCATGTCAAGTTTTAATAAGTATTTTATGAAAAAAACTATCAAGAACTTTATCAGATTCAATAACTAACTTGTTTGAGAGAAATAAGTCAGTTTATTCAGCTTACAATGTTTATTTATTAAAATGTATAAAGTACTTTGTCAGATTAATTACCTAACTTGATTATCAGAAATAAGTCAGTTTATTCATCTCACAATGTTCTATTTATAAGGCACTTGGTCAGATTCACTATCTGACATGTTTGTCCGAAATAAGCTGTTTAATTAGGATAACCATAACCATGTTTGATATAATAGGGTTGGTATTGTACTCGACTAAAAACTGTGGTAGGTATACATAATACCTTCCCATTTCATGCCAAGCTAAATCATAATTTCAGAAAGGCTTGGCAAATGGGAAGGTATTATCTATACCTACCAGTTATTAGTCGAGCACAATACCAACCCTATTACATATATCAAACATGGTTAAGGTTATCCTAATTAAAAAGCTTATTTTAGACAAACAAGTCAGATAGTGTACAAAGACTGAAAAAGTACCTTATAAATAGAACCTGAAATATTATTATTTGAAACCTACTACAAACCTACCTACGAAGTATGAAGGCAAATTTCTAAAATAAATAGAGTTAGTATGGGTAAACGAAAAATTTATTTTTCTAAAACTTAAAGACCTACACAATTACTTATAAACAATTTTATAAAATTAAACTATTAAGACTTATTATAATAGAAATAACCATTTAAGAGCTAATATATCAACAATTTTATAAAAATATATTATGTACTTAAGTACATATTATATTAGGATCAGTCAACCATACTGTAAAACAGTCTTAGGCCCGCTCCAGGCTTCATAACAATTTAAGAGCTAAACAAAATAATTGCATTACATTATGTATAATCTATTAAAAACAATACATAAACTTTATACATTCTAAACTAACCCCATTTTCTACATGTGGGTACTAGTGGTTGAAAATAAAAACCAAAATAAACTAACACAAAGTAGGTAAATACTAAATATGTAGGTATAGGAGCATTGCTTACACTCAGGGTAATATTTTGAGAATAACTCATATCTAATATATTTATACATACGTCATACATCCAGATTTTCCAAGAACGCATGAATAGTGCACGTGGCCCTACTCGTGGGATTAATTCCTTAATATCTTCATTATTGAGGGACGCCAGAGCTGGTATAGTAATGGAATTACCTATAAAATGAAAATGATCAGGATGTAGGCAATTAGATTATGATTTACATGTACACAATTTTTATTACCTATCTACTATCAAATTAGGTTGGTAATCTAGCTCACAAAGGTTAACCCCCTCATTCATCTATTTTCGTCGGTGTGATGCGGAATTGTTAGGTCTGTCACAACACAAGCGAAGTCCAAAGCCCGCGCTGGAGCCTGGACCCACGCTAGTAGCGGCGGCGGCGACGACGGCCCACCACCGCACTTGTTTCTTTCCAGAAATATGTTAGCTGCATAATTATTACCTATATCTACCTGTACCAAAACTTCCAGGCCCTCGGGCACCAACGCCATGTGTTTTGTGTGTAGGTTAGATTGAAGGTTGTCAGATAGGTACTTACTACGAAAACTCGGAACCAGTTGTGGTAGCTCCCATGCAGTGAGTAAATCCGCAACCTCGTCCATAATCCACTTGAACGTCCAGCGCCCTCAGCGCAGCGAGCGTCCGAGCAATTTGTCAGCTTTGGAGTGTAGGAGAGTAGGTATATTGTTTTTATTCCTAGTTCACGCGTAGAATATAAGAAAATATTACATGTACCTATCACAATCCTAAAAATACACAAGAAATCAAAAGAAATTATGACTTATAACCACAACATATCGCAAATTTTTTCTCGCTCTGTTGTCAAATTTTTTTTTTTAAATAATCTTTGTTGCCAGGTAGGGAAACTTTTAGTAAAAATTGGTAGAGAATTGTATAAAGGTTGAAGGATGTATTGTAGTTTAGATAGCTTCTTCCACAGTTATTGCTGTTATTGAGTGCTGTTACTTGTAAAGAAAAATATATTGTTTATTTTCGTTTAGTTTAGACACGGAACAAAAGAAAATAAATGCAACAAAGTATTCCACGCTATTATTAAATACCCAAAAAATAATTACTGGCAAGTTTCTAGTCCTCTAAATTCTACTAAAATTGAGTATTTACATAATTATATCCATAACTTAGGTTGATTGCGTTCAACTCGGTAATTTTATTTTCTATAAACGAGTTTATTGTCGCTATTATGGTACATAATGAACATTGATAATGGGTATATTACATCTAAACAAGACTTGTCTGAATAAAAGTTAAATAGCCTGCCTAAAATGATACTTTATAGAATTCAAAAAGTCAGTTTTCAACTTGACGGTTTGGAACAAGTATAATTTATAGTAAAAATAAAGAGCCTTTATTAAGTGTTTAATCATTTTGACTTTATTCGCAACTAACAAGCGTGATTTTAAAATCAATCGTTTTATTTTTAGATTCAGACATAAAAAAGTCAATCAAGCAAAATTTGCACTTGATTGGAAATCTTTTTTTTCAGTGTAACAGAATAACTATGAGTTAGTATGAACTGACCATGATTTAAAACTTTGCAGTTCAACTGAGATAGAAATACCCCTGCTGAGTAGGTTCAAAGTAAAATAACGGAGTACCACTAATGCTCTAACGTAAAAAAAAACTAATATAGCTATCTACACTTTATATTAATTGCTAGTAATTAAATTGCAGCAATTGAATTGCTGATAAGATTTGACCAATCAAATGATGAGAGAGTTCAACTACTTAGTTAGGTTGTCCGTCTGGTGAACTAGGACACGAGATGTGGGTTCAATTAACTTGGCAGCAGGATATATCTTAAGGTAACTGTTTGGATAACATTTTTTTTGTATAATTCCAGATTCTGACTGTGACAGCGACCTGCTTCCTCTCACTGTACATCTCGCTGATCCGGAACTCCTCGGAGGCTGACCAGGCGGAACTGGCGTCGGAGTTCGTCCGGCTCATAGTGGACGTCATCGGCTTGATACTAGAGCTGGTGCTCACGGCGTCCTTCATCGTGGCTTTACATAAGGTACCCATTTTTCTTCATTGATGAAAACTGATGATGCCGGTTTCGATCCTTTACTGCTAAAGATCCTAACTCGTGTCATGTATTACCAGGATTTGTCTCCATCAGCTCCTGTCTGTCTGTTGGAAAGCTGCGCTGATTGGTATCATCAGGTGTTCAGCCCCCGTATTCCAATCTTTTGCTGTCAAGTTATATTTCACTACCCAGTGTAATTTCTTCAGGTCACGTGGTACAAAATTTTAGACACTTGACAGCAAAATATGCGCGAAAACACATAAAATGACGTTATAATGTCACTATTTAGTCACAGAATAACTATGAGTTAGTATGAACTGACCATGATTTAAAACTTTGCAGTTCAAATTTGCAGTTCAACTGAGATTGGAATACCAATGCAGGTGTTCAGATACCCGTTCCAACGTTTGGGACTGCATCTTCATTACCTCCTACAAAGATCTTACTCGTTGTCGCCACTAATTACCGGAACAACAACATTTCAGTAAAGTAGCGAGTAGAATCTAGCTGTTTGTGTCGAGCGCCTACAAGATGTGCTTATTTGGCCATGAGTGTCTGCAGTCAGTGCTCTGCAGGAGCCAATGCTCTCTACATTGCTACTTTGTTTACTAAACTACTAAAGATAAATAAAAGTACGCTTGTATAAAACTACGTCAGTCAGTAAAACAGTGGTGTATAAAGTGGTGACGGAACTGAGAAACGAAGGCCTTCTTCATGGTCTGGCGACTGCTGTGAGCTGGGAGTAACGAAGCGCGAACACTCTCAGATACCTACGCAAACACTCGTATGTTGGCACATTTCAGCGAATGATGTTGTATCATTCGCTGAAATGTGCTGAAATACAGCAAGGTCACTGGCTGTCGAATTTTCGTAAAGTTATAGCTAGCTTCGGCATGATAAAGCAAGCTATGTAGCGGATTTAGCTATTTATATACCTAACCAGACCCCATTTTCCGTAATTTTTTGCGACGGTAAAATGGTTTTTATGTGAAAATGTTGTATAGAACCACCCAGATTTTTTTCCTTATCTTTAAAGATGAATATATTATCTTTAATTTTTTACAATATCATCTCTACATTTATTATTTATGGTGTCTAAAAGTACTACCTAAAAAACATTGAAATCTGTGACTTAAATTTTGTCGAGAAAAATTATCCCTTTCTAATATCATCACAGCAGCAATGTCACTGAAACAACTAAAATAGAGACAGAAACGTGCTATTGAGCACGTACTTAGAATAATCTATACTAAAAATTTAAGTTAGAGCTAAATTATTGATTAGCTCGTATTTCGGCTAGATCGTAATAGTTTTACAGTTTATTCTATAAACAGAATAAACTGCGAAAAAAACTGTAATATCTAAATAATATGATTGTTACCTACTTATAAAAATATTGCTCGTTTATACGACTCTAAGCCACGCCTGCGTGTGAGCGTGACTATGACATATTTAATATCTTTCTTATGTTTATATAAATTGCATTTTCGTGTTTCAGAAACACGTACTGCTGATGAAAGTGTACATGTACTTCGAGATCGGGTACTCCATCATCGGATTCATCTACAGTCTCGCCTTCCTCTCGAAGGAACTGGCCAGTGAACTTTTCCTTATTCTGTTCCAGCTTAGTAAGTTTATACTCAATTCTATATTTCTTACTACTTCTCAGAATGGTTCAGTATTTTGTTGAGTGGTGGATAGTTTTAAGTTACCAACAGTTACCACAAATACCATGAATCTTTTTTAGACAATAATTTTTGAAAGCCCCTCAAAAAAATCAACATGACATAATGTTGATACCAAAGATGTTCAAAAGAGTAGTACAAACACGAGCCCTTTTTTGTAGTAACGAATCCAACATTATTTATATGCGATAACCACTCTCATTGTTATTTAAAACGCGGCAATGCAGCCAGTATTCGGCACGCTTCGGATTGGTACTGATTTGTATCAGTTGAGCTATCTATAAATCGTTTGCAACGGTTTGTAGATAGCTCAACAATTTCATGTGTGTTTTGTAAATATTGTAAATACTGTCGTAATTTTCTTTGTGAATACATTACTGTCACTAGTGTGCTTCTATTTATAGATCGGATGTTTTTACTTAGTAATACTTCTAGGTACAGTCGGCGACACATCAACCTATCCACTGTTTGAACTTTGAACTATTTTAATTTGAATGTAGCGAATCAGGGATCGCAATAGGTGTAGGTGCGTGGCGCGCAAGCAGCGAGTCTCACATAAACTCACTCAGTCTCAGACTCAGTCTGGGGAGTCCGTAGCTACTACGTAAGCCGGCATTGGTGGGGAGCCGGTCTAATTCCACACCATCAGATATGTTGAAGCGTATAAGCAATCATATTATGGTAAATAAATAATAAAAACATATCGTCCCTCTCGCATGATTCGCAACATTCAAATTATAATAGTTCAAAGTTCGAACCGTTGCGCGTTGATAGGTTGATGTGTAGCCGACTGTACAAGAATCAAAAATCTATTTTTTCATGTTTCAGTGCTGCAAATCTACCTGGTGATCCTGATCTGGAGTTCGATCGTGAAGATGGAGCGGGACGGCACCGTCAAGTACACGCGAGACCGAGACCCCGTGTAGTGTACGCCTTAGTTTTATTTGTATTGCACCTAGTAGGTAAAACATGCGTTTGCGGACTGGCACGATACCTACATCTTACCAACATGCTATGTCAGTTGCTCAAACAAATACATATAATTATATACTTAAGTATACAGGGAGTTACCAGACCACTTCCGAAAATGAAAGGGAGGAGTACAGCACACCAAAACCCAAGCAAAAAAAATCAGTTATCCTGAAAAATAATTTATTTTATTTGTTTTTATGCTTTTTTAAATGAGACAATTAGGTAGATATGTCTTATTATGTTGTACTGTGTGTATGTAACTAGAAAAAAAATGAAAAGGAGATAGTCAAGGCAATTTTATTATTTGCGATTTTTTTCGCTAAATGTTTTCAGTATCATGGTCTGATTGGAACCTCCAAGTTTTCGGAAGTGGTCTGGTAACACCCTGTATGATTATACTATACAAAGCTCGATTACCACCGACTGACTGACAGAATATAATTATATACCTAAGTATATATTTGATAGCGTATTTTGTTCGAGCAACTGAAATACTGAAAGTACCTATAATGAAAGGGGATAAGTAAGCATGACTGTTATCACACTGTCAATGGTATGGCACCTACACACGATATCGTCGAAGAGCTAATCTCATACGAGATTATCTCACATTAATCTCATTTAGTTGTAGACGTTTTCGTCGGGTCAGTGCTGGCAGCAATATTTGAGCGATTGTCAAGCCAATTACGTATCGTGCAGTGTACATTAAATAGCCCTGTAGGTAGATTAATATTTTTTTTAATCTCTGAGGGTATTACGTACGTATTTCGTACGCAAAAACCCCTAGATACTTATCCTAAAACAAGTAGAACATCGTTTGAAATTTTGAATGTCGAATAGAGAACATAAACACTAGTTTTTTTTTACTCTAAGCGTCTAGCTAACGTATTACTGGTCAGCATGACAAGCAAAGAGTTTTTACTTAGATAGGTAAAGTTTCATTGGAGTTTAACAAATTATGTGCCTTAGGATAAATGTGATATAACCAAATGCCGTGACAAATACCGTGATAACTACCTATGAATACAATAAAATCTGACTATAGTAAGTAACGACTGTAAAAAGGATTCGTTTAGTCATTTTTATAAGCGATTATTTTATCACTACTGAGTTTAAAGATGAATAAAAATTATAGAGTTATATTTCTATGGTAGTTGATAAATGTGCGTTTAAATAAGAAGATTGAATATTTTTTGATAATATTAAAATTACTTTCTTTACTAAAAACAGAATCAAATAGACAATAAATTGATGCCTTTAATTTTTGACGTCAGGTAAACTAAATTATGAATTAATGGTAAAACTACCATGTATATTTTTATAGATTACCCCTAAGGGTAACATTTTTGTAAGTAGGTAACATTTTTTCCTACCTACTTATGCCTGTAAGTTGTGTTAAAGAATGTACTCGGCTAATATAAATCAGATTTTTATAAGCAGTCCAAATATTCAAAAACATTATTAAATAATTTAAGTTATTTTGTGTTGAGCTCATTAAATACATTAAATATGTTGATTATAAGATAATGTTACCAAGTATTGTAAAATACGTAACTATTTTTTGAAGGTATTGTTGTAAAAACCGTATTATACCAAATAAAATATATTTTATAAGAACAAGGTTTATTTATAAATTGCCTATATTTTTGCACTATATACATTCTTTATATTGCTTTATAAAATAACATTTTAGGTATATCTGTTAATAATCAGCCTATTATTTTTGGTTGCGTTTATTATGTTATTTTTTAAATAGTTAAATTAACCAACAGTTAAACAGTAGGTTAAATAAACTAAGCGCTGTTATACCAAACATCTTGATTAACAAGGGTCTTGAGACGCTCTCCATCAAACCGTTCCTCTTCGAGCTGCTTGTGGTAGCTAGCAACCAGCATCAGCATGTAGAATCGAAGCACTGAAATAAGGAAAATAATATTTGCAATAGCAGCCTTTATTATCTTCAAGTATTTGTTTTATCAGCATGATTTAATATATATTGGAATCGAATCCATATTTGAACTCTACCGTTTTGAATTTGACAATGATACCTACTGATAATACTTGTAAAGTAGTTACTTACAGTATGCACAACGGATCTTTGTCTCTGAAGTTAGGTCCAACAACGATTGTGCAGGTACTATTGTGCGAAAAAAATTCGCTTACCTCCAATTCGATCCAAAAATCGGTTCAGCGCAGATAATTCAGAGGGACAAAGATCCGTTGTGGCTAGCGGCTACTATACATTAGTACAATGAACCTACGAAGCGTAAAAACCCCTTTATGTGATGTTATCAAATTGTTACGCGCAAAACATTATCTATTATGTATGAACTTACAAAGGCTTAAGAGCTCGACAACGTAGAGAATAATTGAGTCCCCGCCAGCATGGTTTATCACACTCATTGTGGTCCAGAAGACAAACAGCATCAGGTAAATGATCACTTGGACAGAAGTCCAGACGACCCAGGGACGCATGAGCTGAGGTTTCTCCTGAAAACGTATCATAACTTTGTTGGTAAATTGATAGGGCACTCTTAAATGGAATGATTTGAAATAAACAAGTTATTATTAGAATTCAATATATCAAGAATATATTTAAAAAGATTTGGTGATCTTAACCCTCAAAGTCCCAACGAGCATAATCGCAGTGAGGAACAGTGTGACTGCGTGGATGATGGTCACGGTCACTACCAGTCCAAACGTCAGCATGGAGTCCACATTGTCAGCGCTGAGGTGTACTGCCAGCTCATCCAGCGCTGCTGCACACTGTGCCAGTGACAGCACAGAGTATAACTAGAAGGGAAGGGTGACCTTTTATAATGTTATCTTGAATATTGATTTAGATTTATCAGTAAGTAAGTACTATTCTGAGCAGCAGGGGTATGCCAATCAAAGTTGAACTGCAAAGTTTTAAATCATGGTCAGTTCATACTAACTCATAGTTATTCTGTGACTAAATAGTGACATTATGACGTCATTTGATGTGTTTTCGCGCATATTTTGCTGTCAAGTGTCTAAAAAGAATGATCACGTGGTACAAAATTGTACCACGTGACCTGAAGAAATTACACTGGGCAGTGAAATATAACTTGACAGCAAAAGATTGCCATACGGGGGCAGGAGTAAAATCTTCATCGTAGAAGTCAGATATTTTGTATCACTTTCATCGAAAACGAAATGATTTATATTTAACTACTTATCAGCTGCAAAGGTTTCTGATACAAAAAATATCTCCTCAGATACATAGTTTTAATATATAATACAGTACGCACAACGGATCTTTATCCCTCTGAAGTTAGGTGCAACAAACGATTGCACATGTACACTATTGTGCGGAAAAATTACCTTACTTCCAATTTGACCCAAAGTGGATTCTGCGCAGATACTTATTATCTAGATACCTATTGGGGACAAATAAAGACTTATCTTATCTTTATCTTATACTTTAGAGGGGCGAAGATCCATTGTGACTATAACTACTTATGCTAAGGTTGTAAAAATTACGACTACATTTTCACGACGTATTTCTTCACGATAAAAAACTAATATGGAGTGCAGCTACTTACAATTATAATTAAAGCAGATATGATGCAGCCAAACTTCAAGGAGAGGCAGGCAAAGCTCTTCTGCCTCGGAATGTTCTCCATTGAGAATGGAAATTCTAGAAAAAAACATTTATTTGTCTTAGTTATCTATGGTATATCTGCCGGGAAGTTTTACTCTGTAAATTGTCCCTAAGCTACAGTCGCAGAATTATTATGAGCTGTAACAAAATGAAAGGCACCTAGAACCACCTAGTTATATAAGACGATTCTAAATGATCCTTGTGATTTTATTGAATAAAGAAATTTTTACTTTGACTTTGAACGTCTGGATACCTAATATACAATGCAGAGTTTCAATGTTCACTGTTACCCTCGAACTGAACTTCAACTTCTTGGTTTATGGCTACCGAACTCATAAACGATGTAGAGGCTCTTCTAAAGATGGATTCAGGCGTTGCTCTAAGTAAACGCTGCTGGTTGAAATGTTATAGCAAACTATGTTGCTTGTGCCTTTTAGTTTTGATTATAGAGACTACTATTGCATGGTCTATGACTGTTTACAAAAATAATCAGGAGCTGGGTTTGATAACTATTGATCTATCTAAACGTATTTTATCAGTTTTATCTTTACCTGCTGTGCGAAGCATAAGTAGACTTTAAGCTCTACTTTTTGATACCCAATTTGACTGATCCTGATGGTATCAAAAGATAGACAATAACCCCGCTGTCATGTCATCCACAACTTTATCAAATATCTAGTCGTCAGAATTTTGGAGACCAGTAAATACTGTAGGTTGGTCTATCTCAATGAGGTTGGTAAACCCATGGATTAAGAATATCTCTTGTTTTCTTATTTTTAACTTATTTCCTTGGTCCATGGTAAAACTTACCTCCCCTACCCCCCATAGTTCCGACGTGATGTATCTACGTGTCTAGTACACGCTGAGTCGCAGATACATCACGTCTAGTTGCTCCATATATAACGGCTAGGCTCCACTATTTTATTTACATTTTTATCGACTTTTGGTATTGAGAAACTTATTTAAATTAGCGGTTATCAGTTATGTTTGACAAAGCTATCCAATACATGGCCTACTGCACCAAATCCATTAAGTATACCTACTTCTTTGTTCATTGACCTCAGTGTTGATAAGTAACCCAAACACACAAGACGTTGTGGAGTTCACTGGAAGTTAGTACCTAGTTTATGAAGCTCGATCAAGGCTATTCCTCTTAAAAGTCTAGACTTTACATGACATTTAGAATACCTACTACTTACCTACTTAGGCACTATTAGTATCGACTAAATCCTCTGTTTTCATTACAAATGTAAATATTTAAAGAAACACTGAAAATTATCTTGGATTTGTAAATAAGTACTAAGTACATAGACATTGCGCGATCACTAGATCAATGGATCGATGGCATTATAAAGATCTTGAGAGGTCAGTGGATAAAAATAGTGGAAATCCACATATTACAATCTAGAAGTATTCCAGACCAGTTTTTTAACTGACTATCTTCAAAACGCATATTTTATATTTCTATGTACCTATCTGTTATATCTTAAATCTTCACCTTACCACTGACACGAAATAACACAAGCATTTCGATGACACTTTGGGTTTTATCACAACACTATTATTGCATTCATGCTCAAACTGCATTGCATTTAACACTACACAGTAGAATACCTACTAATAAAAGTGACAAAGATAAAAGTTTATTTACCCAGTGTAGGTATAAAAACCACAATAAAAACAATAAAAATAACAACTTACTAGAATACATAGTTGCTCTAAAAATCCTCTCTCACTATAAAATTGTACCACGCACACACAGAACACGGATTTTTTGTCACAAAACCTTCTTTCAATTTAATTGAATAATTTTTTTCTGAATAGAGACACCAACTTCACAGTGAACAAAAGAGGTTGAACATCGAATACTTTAGTTTAAAATTGGAACAGTATATTTTTCTAGCACTCTGACCACTGCCAGTGACTTGAGGACGGACACTGATATCCGTTATCTTTTCTGATTATTGTACCTTTATCATGTAAATATCGAAAATTAGACAAGAGTTTGTAGTGATAACAAATACCTAATGTAGTCGGATTACTCATTACTTTTCTTCAATAAAATAATAAGCGTTCTTTTCTTTCTCTACTTGTTGAAAATACGGAAAAAACCAATTATCGCCATATTAAAATTACAAATTAGTAACATTGTGGTATGTGTGGTATCTTCTGAATTATAAGTATCTACAAAAACTAGGTGAGACATTCTAGGCATTACATTTTAAAATTTTTGAAACTATTTTTCTATAACCCTATATTAAATGGCGTCCTTTTAAAATCACATATCCTCTGGATGATAACTATATTTTTATATAATCGTTTATCTCTCATGCATGATTTAAATTTTTTTATGATAATAATATTCGTGACTAGAGATATCGGATACCACAAAGATTTTTCATATAGGTAATAAAATATCAGCTTTTCATCGCAATTTTATTGAATTTTCTAGAGTTAAAAAGAAAGTACGTATTAATTATGATAAGATAACACATAAGCTCTGCAATAAATAATACTAAAACTTAGCTTAATATGTACAAAACTAAAAATATAATGAGATAGGCTTAGATACATTAGGTATTCTTAGTAAGGTAGGTACCGTATTACTATATTATGTAGTTATGGTACTACTGGGTTCCGCCCGCGACTTCGTCCGCGTCCCATTCGTCCTGTAAATTTTTTGGGATAAAAAGTAGCCTATGTATTATGCAGGATATGAACTAGGTATATTCTAAGTTTCAGCCGAATGGAACCAGCCCCCGTATGCCAATCTTTTGCTGTCAAGTTATATTTCACTGCCCAGTGTAATTTCTTCAGGTCACGTGGTACAATTTTGTACCACGTGATCATTCTTTTTAGACACTTGACAGCAAAATATGCGCGAAAACACATCAAATGACGTCATAATGTCACTATTTAGTCACAGAATAACTATGAGTTAGTATGAACTGACCATGATTTAAAACTTTGCAGTTCAACTTTGCAGTTCAATTTTGATTGGCATACCCCTGCAGTAGTTGCAGCGTGATTGAAATACAAACATCCAATCATCTAAACTTTCACATCTATAATAACAAGTTTACATTAGCTTCAAAGTAAAACTGATGTGAGAGTCATTCGGTGGGTCATCACTTTAACGCACTGACAAATCAATACGGATGATGTATCTCATGTCCATGACTAGACACCACAGTTCCGCTACTCACCACTGGTTGTGACCCCCCTGATCCGTACGAACTGTAACCTGCGCCGTACGAACCGTAACCTGCCCCGTACGAACCAAAACCTGCGCCGTACGAACCGTACGAACCTATACCCGAACTAACTAACCCAGAACCCCCAGAACCTATCAGTGCAGAACCTATACCCGCCCCAATACCTCTAACTACACCTGCTGAAACTGGTACTCCCACAGCTACCCTCACAGGTACCGGCGAAGGAACACCAACCACGTAAGGCTGGGGTACTGGTATTCCTACTCCCTGTGTCACGGTCACGGGTACAGGCTGGGCTACAGGGTACGGAAATGGGCGATCGACCGGAACCGCTACTGGTCTTGGAACTATATGAGCTACTGGATGTGGAACCGACACTGGTACCGCTCGGGGACTGTCGACAGGCACTCCAACATGTACCGGATACGGAACTGCGCGTGGGACTTCGATTGGCACAGCTTGAGGGACAGGTATACCGACGTGCGTGTGGTATTCAGCATACGTGTGGCGTGTAGGAACTCCTGCCACTCTGACGCCTGCAGATGTTACTCCAACTCCAGATGACGCGATACTGCCTCCGATCCCAATGCCAGAAGCTCCCAAAATACCAGAAGGTGATCCAATCCCAATTGATGATACACCAAGAGATGGAGACACGACTGAACCGCCAAGATCTCGTTTCTCAGGTACGGTACCGGCCCATGCTAGTTTCACATAGATGAGTAGGAGAGCCTGAAAGAGACAAAACGTCATTTTAAAAAAAGGAAATTAAAATTACATGGTTTTTAGTAATAATAGCGGTTCCCACTGTTAGTACTTTTACCCCCACGTTCATGGAGGCTAAACAGTCCAAACCGTTTCAACTAGCATTTGCCTAGACATGAATCCGCCTCTAAGAATTTGAAGGTTCATGTTTTTTGAATCATAAATCATTCATCATAACAGATATAACAATAATTAAAATACTCTTTGTTTTAGGTCGTTAATATTGTGGTTTGATATATTTTTTTTTCATTTTAGTATTAAAAATTAAATATATATTGGTTTAAAATAAATGTACGAGTATATTGGGACCAAACAGTAATAGAATAGTAATAGGTAGTGTTTCGTCCTATTGGGACCAATACCGGTAGTCCGAAACAGTAATACTTGCCTAACTCTAAATTTTAGCAAAAATTCAATTTAATTTATAAGAATAATAATGCGAGTTTATTTTCGTAAAGAACTAATCTCCGTACTAATAAACGTTGCTTCTAGCACAGCAATGTTTATATTTATAAATAACCGACACATATTATTATTTTAAACTTACATAATGCATCGAAATCATTTTCCTAGTGACTATTACGAGTACAAGTTTTCGACGTGGAGTAAGGAAAGAAAGTGATTCGATCTAGGAAAGTGTATGTATTTATAATGTCACATATGGCGGCTGTATAGGGCGGAACCGGGGCTTGATACACCCTGTATAGCCGAGATAAACTAGATAATGGAATTATGTAGAGTAAGATTATGCCCCATCACGTATATGTACAGTTTTATTTAATGTACCTAATTATTTAACATTTCTTTTTTTTGCAAAACGTCCTTTGAGAAGTTCTGTTGTGCAGATGTTAATATAAATCTATTCATGACACGACATATCAAGGACATTCATCAACTTCATACCTTGGAGAATTAAATTATTTACTATCTCTATCTAAAACCAAATTAATGTGGGGAAATATTATTATTTATTTTATTTTAGGAACCTTTTTAACTGGAAAACTGCAGAAACTCAGAACTAAAAAACTTTGGTGGTTGTATCACCTCTAGAAACATACAATTACCACGTCATTTTGTCTGCGTTAAGTATCGCAGGCGTGCGTAGCTACCTCGGTACTAGTAAACTAGATCTGGTCTAGACCTACACGTAACAGATGATGTAACTTAGCTACTTACTATGAATCATAAGTTCTCACATGGAAACTATATGAAGATTCTCTCAGACCAACGGTTTTTTTTGAACATTTCACACGACGACTTCTACAATCATCTGTTTTCATGATCACCCATTTTTTTCTGAGAAATAAGTATAGTTCCGATATGAACGACACAGAGAAACCGAGTGTAAAATCATGATTAGGGTGCCCTACTATTAACTGAAAAGTGCTCTACATCAAATGTAGAGCACTTTTCAGTATTCACTTTGCTAGATTCTAGCATTTTGTACCCCACGTCCATGGAGGAAGTTGATCTAAAACAACCTAGTTAATATGGGATTATTCCCTTCTGTCACCCTGACCGACAGATTGGACCAAAATGTCCAATCTGTCGCTCTTTTTGTACCAGAGTACAGATGCCTTGTCCGGGGAAGTTCTACCACTATAACTATTTCTGCCGCCAAATAGTGATACTCGCATTGCTGTGTTCCGTTTTGAAGGAGCCGGTGCAATTACAGGCACATGAGACTTAACACCTTTATGTCTCAGAGTGATGGGCGCGATGCCATCACAGGGCACGTGGGCAGGCGGGCCATCAGCTTGTTCCATCATTTAATTGTATAAAAGAAAAAAATATATCCTATCCTATCCTACTAATATTATAAATGCGAAAGTTTAGATGTTTGGATGTTTAGATGTTTGGATGTTTGTGTTTCAATCACTTCGAAACTACTGAACCAACTTGGATGAATCTTGGCATATATATAGTTCGTGTAACCTGGATTAACACATAGGCTACTTTTTATCCCGAATAATTAACAGGATCTACAAGGATAAAGTGAACGAACGGGATTAGCAGCGCCAATTTAGCAAGAGGATGATGTCATGTTATGTCACGTCAGTTTGACAGGGCGTAGTACTACCTCTTTGGTCTAACGACTAACGTTTGACATTCGAGTACGGGTTCAGTGTAATGTCAAGTTTCTCAAAGAAGTATCCGCTCGGTGTTATAATGTACACGGAAACGGTACTCGCGTACGAAGTCGCGGGTAACTGCTAGTCTAATATGAAAATGACTTGCTCATAGAACTGTCCTTATCTTATGCTTGCTAGATGCATTCTAGCAGTAGAGTGTTTCAGTCCAGACCTTCGGGTGTAAGGTAGTTACATACCTACTTCACATTACTCAGGTATATCGTGCAAAAATACGTGATGCACTTATATTTTGCAACAAAACGAAGTGTTGAGAGCATACACGTTTTCTGGGGAAAGTGGACAATGGAAAAATAACCTTCAACATCAGTTTTATTCAGTCGACGTGTGTTTTACGACATCGCCTACTTTTTGTACTCTTCCACAGAGTTGTCCTTCGAAATTCATGAATAGGGTCTTTTCTTTTCATAGACAAAATTGGAAATATAAACAGGGGGGCGATTCTAGACCAATAGACATTTTATCACGATAGATATATATCACGATAGATATATATCACGATAGATATATATATATATATAGAACTGTCAAAACTCCATAGTTTTTGACAATTTTTGGGAGATATATCTATCGTGATAAAAAGTCTATCGGTCTAGAATCGCCCCCCAGGTAGAGCCTGTTCAGAGTAAAATAAATCTTTATGTATGTCAGAGTGATGGGCACAGTGCAATGCATTATAGGGCACGTTTTCAGTGGACGTATTCAGTGAGGCAATGCATCGTTATAGGCAGTGGTTACCGCTTAACATCAGGTGGGCCATTGGCTTGTTCCATTTAGTTATAAAAAAAGTTAGGTTAGTTTAAAAAAAATGCAACAACAGAATCGATACCAGTACCTACTTATTACATAATTGATTAGAGTATACGCTTCATGAATGTGCGATCAGCGGTCACAGAAGTTGGTGTTACAGTTTAGTCACACTCACGTGGCACTGATGCGTGAGATTAGATGCAAGTCAGAGCGTGACCTTCTTTGAACTAACCTATTTTCAACCTAGTTTGTAGAAGAGCTATTTATTTTAGGCTTCTACCCAAGCTGATATTCTATAATCTCTGGAAATCGGTAGAAAACATTAAAAAGTTAGTACATAATAAACCGATAAACAAAAGAAAATATCGCAAAAAGATTTTATAATAGCAATAGCTACATACAGTACTAACAACGGATCTTTATCCCTCTGAAGTTTAGGTGCATCAACGATTGCGCATGTACTGTTGTGCGGATAAATTCGCTTACCTCCAATTCGACCCAAAAATTAGATCGATGCAGATAATAGATAGATAGATAGATGCAGAGGGACAAATACTCAAAGTCAAAGTCAAAATTTCTTTATTCAATTAAATCACAAGGATCATTTAGACTCGTTGTGACATATACATTTAGTATAGACTGATGATCAACTTCATTGATTGCTGTCTACTTTTTAATCAGGATGATAATATTACTGGCAACATTGTCGGCACTGACAAAGTGGTCGTAAACACCAGTTTGCGTGCCGGGGCTGCGCGCGCGACGCATGCCAGCCACGTATGTTTATTAGTCTTACACATCTGAATTGAATAGATGTAGCTTAGCTATCCATTCATATGTTAAGCAACGCTAAGCGTGGTCACGATTTAGATGGGTGACCGTTGTTTAAAATCAAATAAAAATATAGCTAGCAGCTTTTTATCGTATTTTTCTTCTTATTTTCTTTAAAAAAAAAGTATATTAGTATTCTATCAGCCATCTGGTTCCCATATTACAAGCATTGCTTATTGCTTAGTTTGGGACTAGAGGGTGTTGTGTGAAATGTCCCTGAATATTTATTTATTTATTTATTTAAGAAGTAGATTGCTTCAGTAAGCCGTAAGAGGTCATGCTAAAGAACAAAATCCTAGCACACATGAGAAAATATTATGTAGGTATATTCCACTGTCATTTGTTAATAGCTACTAGCTATAATATTTCATTGCTTAGTCAAAAACCTAACCAATTATTTTGTTAAAACTAAACGACTCTAGTCTACGCGGAAACCCCGCAATTTGAAAGGCAAATCTTTTTGATATTGTCCATTTATTCCATTGCAAACTCACCGTGGTCAGACTCTAGTGCGATTGACTATTGAACGTTTAAATTATTGCATTTAGAGAAGAAAACTGGGGTAAACAAAATTATATGGCTACTTGAGGCAAACTACCCGACGTCAGCGTTACCTACGTAATAGTGTCTGAGGTGTAATGGTTTATCCTAAAACGTTCCTACGAAAACGCCATAAGCACTAATTTAAATCTAAAAAACCTAGGACTCGCGCTTACGTAAGCGCAGTGTAGGACGCCCCCCGGTAAGAATGGAGCGACGATCTGCGAAATGTAGCTCAAACCTAACGAACTGGCACCTAGAATCACCTAGTTATATAAGACGATTCTAAATGATCCTTGTGATTTTATTGAATAAAGAAATTTTGACTTTGACTTTGACTTTGAAACACTGGATGAGAAGAGCCGAAGACTGGGCTCAATGGGAGAGACTTACGTCTGGAACCTAGGACAAGAGCGGTTTCCGCAACTTCCAGGAGAGCGTTTGTTGCGTGGTGGATGGCAGCCACTATTCCAACCTCTCAAACCAACAACATCCAGCCCATAACTGAATCGAATATTGGCAATAAGCATGGTTTGTAACTCTAGAGGTTATATTTATGAAGTACTTGATTCTATGATAGATAAATAAATAAACGGTACTAGCAAGCTGGTCTTCTTGGAGAGATCTAAAAAGGCCAATAAAATTGTTTGTTGATGCTAGTGCAGACTTCTGCAGGGGTATTCCAAACTCAGTTGAACTGCAAAGTTTTAAATCATGGTCAGTTCATACTAACTCATAGTTATTCGGTGACTAAATAGTGACATTATGATGTCATTTAATTTGTTTTCGCGCGTATTTTGCTGTCAAGTGTCTAAAAAGAATGATCTGAAGAAATTACACTGGGCAGTAAAATATAACTTGACAGCAAAAGATTGGAATACGGGGCCTGAAGGTGTAGTAGGGGAGCCCAAGCGGGGATTTCGGGATTTACTAAAGCGCGGCAGATTAATATACAGGGGGATACCTTGTACCCGGTTAAGTACCCCCACAAAACATGAGGCCCATATATAAGGCCGCCCGTGAAGGATACAGGATCAGATTAGTAAAAAAAAATTGACCATCAGAAATTCTCGAGCGCGTCAGATTAAGGTAGGGTGAGTTAATTACCTAAAAAGTGTATATTCCACTAATCTGACAATTTGAGAGTGACGTAAAAAAAGGGGAGGGCAACAAAGTTGTAAAAAAAAAACGTCATCTCGACATTCTCGAGCGTAGCTAAATTTTTTTTTATTTTGAAGGAAATAATTCAAGAATAATGAAAAATATAAAATCTGACGATTTCCGCAAGCCGAAATAACAAAAATTCGTCGATAAAGTTAAATGCGTGCAGCTGCGTGATGCCTATATTTCCTTCTCCGCGTTTCTATTCCTCTCTCACTCTTTCTCTATCTATTACTCTCGAGCTTGAAAAACTACGTCGATCGCCACCAAGCTGGTCAAAAGCGGTTGATTCGTTCGAGAGATATCGTGAACTAAAGAAACTCGAAAAAGTGTTTTTTCGGGATTACTCCGAAATTTGTGGCTCGATCAATTAAAATTGCAAAATTACTTATGAGGATGATAAAACTGCGTCGAATTGCGCCAACCGCGTGAAAATTGCTTGATCCATTCAAAAGTTATTGCGGTTTGAAAATTCCAAAAATAGTGTTCTATGAAACTTCTATCAGACTTTCGAGCTGGGAGAGCTCAAATGCATAGAAATATTATTTCTTTGAACTCAGCGAGCTCAAAATCCTATCCTACTAATATTATAAATGCGAAAGTTTAGATGTTTGGATGTTTAGATGTTTGGATGTTTGTGTTTTAATCACGTCAAAACTACTGAACCAACTTGGATGAAACTTGGCATATATATAGTACGTAACCTGGATTGACACATAGGCTACTTTTTATCCCGAATAATTAACAGGATCCACAGGATAAAATGAAAAAACGGGATTAGCAGCGCCAATTATTGGCAAGAGGATGATGTCATGTCATGTCACGTCAGTTTGACAGGACGTAGTACTACCTCTTTGGTCTAACGACTAACGTTTGACATTCGAGTACGGGTTCGGTGTAATGTCAAGTTTCTCAAAGAAGTATCCGCTCGGTACACGCACAGATAATATAATGTACACGGAAACTGTAGACGCATACGAAGTCGCGGGTAACTGCTAGTATCACAAAAATTATATTTTGAGCTCAGAAATGTCATAAGTTCAATTTTAAGCACCCAGGAATGGAATTAGCGGGAAGTTGCAGGGATGGCCTTTAAGGTGAACCGTTTTTCTAATTTTTTTTGTCAGATCAGGCAAATCCCTCTAGATAATCGGCAGATTATGAGACAGTACGTTTAGAACATAAAGATGAACCATATATATATCTTAATCTGACGCGCTTGAGTATTTCAAAATGGCGAATTTTTTTTGCACATTATGAAAATGGCCGCGAGTTTGCGTCCCATCGAAATCGTCAGATTAGTGAATGAGAGCTTTTTTTTGGTGCACTTAACACTCCCTTAGAAAATCTGACGCGCTCGATAAATTTTTTTTTTTTTTCATTTTCAATTCTTAAATACAACCACCCCCATCATGCAAACGATCAGATTAACATACGTACATTATTAAAAATACGTAGGACATTGATGCTATCAATATCTGACGCGCTAGAGGATGTCCATGCAACAGTTTTTTTTTACATATTTAAAAATCTATAGCCGCTTCCCCCACCGATGTAAAGGTATATATCATATAACATTTTTTTCTTCTTATCATCTAAGCTTTGCATCCCAATAGGTCTCTACGACGCTCGAGTAAATCCCCATTTAGCATCGTGGGCTCCCCTACTAGTGTCTCTAGTAACCAAAGGTAGCATGCTTACTAAGACACCACGCTACTACCGAGAAGAGATTTAAAAAAAAAGGGAGATGAATATTTGTTAGTGAAAAACTCGTGCTCATGGCTGTAAGTGTGCACCTACATTACACAATTATTCATTACAAAATGGAACATCTAAAACAGTTCGTAGACCATACTGGTCCAGCAATATTATGTCAGCAGTGAAAATGCAATAAAAACATCACGACACTCCCTATCTACAAGTACATCTACAATTATAACTAGACAATTTTATAAGACCCTTAACCTCAGGTAATAAGGATCAAAATTGCTTGTTAGAGCTGTGGGAATATCAGAGGTGTGGAGGAAAAATTCTTTACGAGCGAAGACGCATATTGGAATGAAATTGAATAGGTACATAACTTAGTTATTCATTAACTTGCCGATTAAGTAATAAAATGTGAGATTGCTAGGTAGCCTATATTGGGTCTGGTACGCGTCACTGTTTTTTTAAATAGCACAGGTAATAGCTTTTAATCTGAGGGGTAATTCTCTTAATAAATTCTAGCATAAATATCATTAGGATTTTGTTGGGATGTATATTTTGTATATTGCCTTGTACAAAGGATCATACAAAAAAAACGCTAGGAGCCAGGCCGTAGTTTCTTCTAAGCTCTGGTCGCGTGGAACTGGCACCTAGAATCACCTAGTTATATAAGACGATTCTAAATGATCCTTGTGACTTATTGAATAATTATGACTTTGGTTTTGTCCTAAAAGTCCCAATATGGCAGCTTTTGTGATCTCTTAACTAAATCACAATGACAATAATGAGTTTTCATTTAGAGAATTAACCCTAGTTTGAGTGGCACACATGTAATCTCTTGCTGAAATACGAGAAAAAGTTGGTGGTTTTAATACTGTTACTCAATAAGCTACTGGGGTCACTAAAGATTCTTATGGTGACACAAACACATGCACCACATTTTCAGTAACGCAAAAAATCTGCGGTGGCAGCCACATCCATGTGAAAAGGTAATTATTAAAAGTGATAAATTAACCTTATGCAAGTTAAAAATATTCCTACTAAAGTCCTTGAAAACCGCCATCGAAAGTAGACCATCGACGCATTCTTCGTGTGTCACCAGAAAATCGCACCGACCCTTATTATTATTAGATTTAAGGTATAGAATTGTACAAAAGATAAAGTGAGACATATGCCGTTGTACAGCATTGTCCAATCTAGATCTAGGAGCTGTGGGAACTGTTGTCCCTTTCAAATGTAAAGTTGTTCATAGTACCATGAGTAGGGACACCATTATTTTTTCATTTCCTGTATAGTATTGACTAGCTTTCGCCCACGACTCCTCCATACCTAAAAATAATCTAGCTATTTTACAGACAGCAAACTGATCGTTTCTATACGTACGTTTCATTTAAATCAATCACTCTATCAACTGTTTAAAAATATTTCATTAGTTTACTTGTAAAAAAAATATTGAAAACCTATTACTTTTTGGCTTTTATTCATGGCTATAATCTAACAAAGTATTTGAACTTTAGATTTCTGAGAAGGTTGTCAGAGGCAAATCTAAGAGATGATATTAATTTCTAACTTGCAGCGCGTTCAAATCTTTCGTATGAAACCAATGTTCTATAAAAAAGACTTCAACGCGCTCTTTTTCTTATTTTCAGAGTGAAATTAAAAAACTTTTTGTAAACCAAAATGCTTATACAAAAAATTCTTAAAAAATTACAATGAAATAATAACAATTTACCATTGTTTTTTGATTTTATGTTTTTTTTTTTATAATCAAGGTATAAAATACCATGTTAGTAATAACGTATAGAAATAAAGTAAAATAAATATTTTTATCCTCGATGATGTCTTTATTAAACAATTTTCATGGCAACCCTGCCGCTAGGATGCTGTTGAAATTTAGCTGCGACCAAAGATAGTACATAGGAAGCCTATTGGGTAATTATTTACCTGCTCGTAAAATAAATAGGTCGAATTGAAGGAGATCAATAGGTACATTAATCTCATTCTCATAATCTTGAGTTTTTTTATCTCCATATATTTTGTTTTTGGTTTGTGTGTAGGGATACTTGTAGTTTTTGATACATAACAAAGGAAATAGGTACCTACTACTTGCTCTCGGAGCGCTGCTGCAAGTAGGGCTCCAATTTGCCCCCCCCCCCTGTGCCTTGCTAATTAATTAGGGAAAATTACAATAAATTAAATTCCAATATTATGTATGCATGCACAATATGTATAGTTGTAAGTAGGTACCTAAGGCAATACATGTTTTTCTTTCTTTCTTTCTATTTAAATGCGGTTTTTTTTGTAAGAAAGGTGATTTATCTCGGATGGTTTTTAGCCATGTTTGGTGAATAGTGGTGGAGCCATTTCTATGTTATGAGGATATTCATCAGCTTTTAAAACCAGTTTTGAGGAATCTCAGGCACTGCAGTTTGAAACGTTTAGTTCGTCGCAAAGTATTAAGATTTGATGAACTGCCCCCGTATGCCAATCTTTTGCTGTCAAGTTATATTTCACTGCCCAGTGTAATTTCTTCAGGTCACGTGGTACAATTTTGGTACAATCATTCTTTTTAGACACTTGACAGCAAAATATGCGCGTAAACACATCAAATGGCGTCATAATGTCACTATTTAGTCACAGAATAACTATGAGTTAGTATGAACTGACCATGATTTAAAACTTTGCAGTTCAACTTTGCAGTTCAACTTTGATTGGCATACCCCTGCAGTAGCGTTTCTTCATGACCTTGATGATATAAGATGATCCTTCCGCCCACATTTTCGTCATTGACACTTGCACGTTTTTGCATTTCACAAAACTCTAGATCGTTAATTCCAAGTAGGTACAATTGAACTTATCCAAACCTAAATCATAGTAACTATTGTTTATTCCTTGTCTATATGCCATAATAACTGTTATATATTCTACAGTTTTGCTGTAGTGACTGTGATGTATTCTGTGGTTTCTAGTGGGGTAGTCTGCCTTATATAAGGACAGTGCAGATACCTAGGCACATATGAAGCTTGGTTAGCGTGTTTGGGTGCTGTATTAAGTCCTGTTTTAGTGAAGTGAATCAATATGAGAGCATTTGTAAGTGTTAAGTATGTGATTTTGTGAAATAGGTCAGCTTGGATATAGGTTTCTTTGTTTAGAAGAACTATACCGGTAGCAGCAGTGTATTTTAGAAAACAAAAAAAAAAACATAATTCTAATTTCAAAATAGTTTAAATAAGTAATTAAATTAAACATTTAAAAAACCCCCGAATCTTGGACCGATTTTCATCAAACATAAGAACACTCCCGACTAATCCACCTTTCGAACAAATAAACAAAATCAAAATCGGTTCATCCGTTCAGGAGCTACGTTGCCTCATACTCACACACACACACAGACACGTCAAACTTATAACACCCCGTCGTTTTTGCGTCGGGGGTTAAAAACAAAATGAGGTTATTTTTTTCATGAGTTTGAACGCATTAACAAAAGAGATCCGAACTTTTTTAGGCAATGAGTTAAATACATAACACACAAACGAGATTTTCATACTTTAAAAACCTTTTGTCAGAAGTAATCATAATGATATTAATAGTAAAGATAACTCGAGATTACTAGCAAAAACCTGAAAAAAGGGACCTTCAACCCTCTTACACCCTTGAAAACTGTACCAATTTACAAAACTACTCGAATTTTATTTCCCTGATTTTTTAAATATCGGACTACTAGTTGACATGCACCATTACGAGGCCCACTTCAACCGTGAGGGGAATACCATAAAAAATAACTAGATTCTAAAACTAGGTGAAGTTAGTGGCACAATTCAAATCACTTCTTGTTACGGTCCGTGCATACAAGATGAAGAAGTGACTTTGTTCACAAATTAAGTAATCAGTGAGGCTGCTATCTCACATTCAGTGGACTATAAAGAAGGAAAAATTTAATAATATGAAATTTCAAAAAATATCTCTTGATCAGGCTGAAGAACTCTAAGTCTTCAGAATAAGTAAGTAACAGGAAGAATGGTTTTGACTTCTCTATCAGTGATTGTTAGTCCTCAGTCACCAGCATTTAGTCAATTAGTCAATAAAAAAATAGCTACTTCCCGTGATTGTTAAAATATTGTTAGCTCATCGGGCAATACTAAGTTTCATATTGTTATGCCGTCGCTTTTCAAGAACTTTTATTCTCCAGCCGTAAACCAGCTAAAATGCAATAAACATTCGTCCCAAATCCAATCAAATGTCTAAATCGGAACAACGTATTACACGGTTATTACGTAAATTATCGACATGAAAATGACCAATTGGCTACAAGTCATTGCTCAGGCTCAAAAACCTTATTGCTAAGCTTATCACGTCAAAAATTTCGATTGTGGTCACTTCGGGAATCACCAATGAGGTGATGAAGTAACACGTAACGGGGAAAAGTCAACACGGTTGATTATTTTTATGCAAGTGCATAATTTTAGTTAGTAAACAAACAATAATGCAATCATAACTTTCGTTTATGGATCAATTTAGTATCTTGATGCTATCTATAGATCGTTTGCAACAGTGTGCAGAAAGCTCAACTGTTTCATGTGTATTTCGTAAATAATGCAAGTTTGTTAATAAATATCTAGTAGAACATTACAATTTTATTGGAGTTTTCATCCAGCATTTATTGAATGATCATAAAATCATACGCTTTATCTTCCAGATTGCGATACTTTTCGTGACAGCATCGGTTCTTGCTGAACCGAGCAAAGTCGTCGAGAAACGAAGTGGCATCGGCCACTATGGTCTGAGCTCGCCCCTTCTTGGACACGGCTACGGCTTAGCCCATGGCTATAGTCTGGGCAGTGGATTCGGCCATGCTATTGGTGGACATGGTCTTGCGTTATCAGCTGGACCTGCGATTGGATACGCCGGATCAGGCATTGGCTACGGAGGTCCAGTTGGTCTGAGTTCTGGAGCTGTGATTGGTGCTGATGTGCACACCACAGTGACGAAGCATGTTGGTGTGCCGGTCCCAGCGCCGTATCCTGTGCCAGTTGATAGGCCATACCCTGTACCTGTCAAGGTAATTTTTAAAACTATTTGACCCTATTGTGCTAGTATTGCGCTAAAGCTCCTAGGATCCTTGGACTTGATTAATCGTATCCAGAAGTATACACTCAAATACTAATTGGTTTCCAAACATGTGCAGGTTGCCGTTCCAGTCCCAGTAGACCGTCCATACGCAGTGCCCGTACCCAGGCCGTACCCAGTCGCCGTTGAGAAGCACATCGCAGTGCCGGTAGACCGCCCAGTGCCCGTACCAGTGCCTCATGCTGTACCGGTTCCTATTGTCAAACAGGTGAGACAGCTAGCTGTTTTCCAACGGAACTAGATTTTACTTTCGGTTTTGTTTTATCATTACGGTCATACTTTCAAAATGTTTTAGAGTACACTCTCATGTCATGGTGCGTCCTGGAACCAGTCTATGTCCTTCAGAACTTGAAAACTAAATATCCGGTACTATAATATCTGGCAAAACAAACTAACGTTGTAGTCCTGATGATGGTGTTTTCCTTCCAGATTGGAGTCCCCGTACCAGCACCGTACCCAGTAGCAGTTCCGAAGCCCTATGCCGTCCCAGTCGCCGCTCCCGTTCCTATCGTGAAGTCCATCTATGCCCCTCACTCACACGCGTCTTTCGGACATGACCTGCATGGGCACGGGTTCCATGGCAAACTGGGGTGGTAGATGGTGATGTGGTAGATTATGGTGCTATGGGGATGAGATTTATCTGACTGATTGATGGTAAAGATTTTGAGGAATCTTGAAGATGGAAAAATCCTCCTGTATGAGATGAATTTAGATAACGCCTAAGGGTGGTGATGACGTCATAACATCATAATGCTGGCGTTATGAGTTAAAAGGTGTAGTTATCTGGTGCAGAGTAGTCAGTCCAGATTCTATTGAGTTTAATGAAAACAATAGTTTTTTTAAAAACCATCGATATCGCTGAACTGTTAATAAATACACGGGTCTTTGCATCTTATCAAGAGGATCATACCTTAGAAGCCACTTTTAGCCATGTCCCTAGAACAGTACGCTGTAGTGCCTGGAGCATGTTTTGAATGGAACTTTTTAAATGTCGCGCATCAGGTAAAAAAAGTTATAGAAAAACTTTTTGTTGATTTTGTAGGTATGAAAAAGTTTGAAAATGAGTAAAGCACCATAATCTACGCAGATACAAAGAGCATGAGGCATTTTCATATAGAAATTGTATGTAGTCAAAGGATTTGTGTGATTTAGTTTAGTTAGGTTATGGGCATCGCTATGGGAGTTGGTTTATGAGCAGTAAGAGTGAAATTGATTTGACAAAGTCAATCATAAACTCTAATGTTTTGGGAATTGAGTGCAATTATTCAAAGCCATGTAGGTTTTGTACAATTATTGTGTGGAGAAGCCGTTGAAATCTTTGCGTAAGCTGTGTTTAAAAGTTATATGATTGTGATGAACCATTAATATTTTCATTAATCATTTGAATTTTTAGGAAATGGGGCTGACCTTTACCCGGCTTTGGGACAGCGGTTACAAAAAAAAAATATTCTCAAAATAATTTAATTTTTTTACTTTTTTTTTACATCATAATTGAATACGGAGGTGAGGTTATGGATGATTTACACAGTCATAAGTAGCGAGTTTAGCGTATAACTGTACTACGCGGTTTGCAGCAGTGCTCTGCAGTTGAGTTGTGGATCCCACGCGGTGTAGCTGCGCTAATGTACTTATAAGAGTGTAAATTAACTTTGTGAAAAATCAGCTTATTATTAAAAATATGGTTTTTAGTTTTTATATCACTTTTAAACACATTTTGGGGATATTAGTAATTCACTTGATCTCTCCCAGTTGAGGGAACGTCAAGAGTGTGTATGTACCAGTTTATTGCACTGTTGTATATAGTTATAATTTAAGCTTTAATACTCAATGAATAAGGTTTATTTCGATCGCAGTCGACTAAAACTATTTTTACGAATTTTTTTAATAAAATATAATACTGAAACTATTTACTTTACTTCTGATTGATTTCCCCGCTTATAGGTATAACATATATATTTTAATATTTAAACAATTTAAATTAAATAAACAGTTGCTATATTAGTCAATTAAAGCTTAGAGCTTTTAGTAAAGTACTAAAACTATTAGAACCATCTAGAATAATCTTGGTGAATGTATTTAGCCTGAAATGACAATGAGATTTATAAAACAAGATACTTAATCCATTTTTTTGCTACGAACCAATACAACGGAATTGCTAATCAAAATTTTTGGTTATCGGATTTCCACACGTAGAAAAGCTAAAATTGAACGACTTAATCTTTATTAGAAAGAAGAAAAAGTGCGTTCTGTCGCTGCAGCTGCATAACCATAGCCTTTGCATTCAATCTAGATCTCGATGATTTATACAGCATCTGAGGCCACTTTTTACCCATGCCCCGATGAACGAGATGCTGTAGTGTCTGGGATATGATTTAGATGAAGTAGGATTACCTACCGAGCACCACCTATACCATTCTCTCAGCATAGTCGGCCTTATCTACAAGAAAAACAAGTTCAATGTGAGCTGACTAAGGGCGTCTTGCACCAGAATCACTAAACGTGTTTAACAGATAAATAGATTTAAATCTGACGTATTTATATGACTTGACAACTCGCTAAATACTAGTTTAGCGATTCTGGTGCAAGCCGCCCTAAGCCGCGAGTTTCCTCACAATGTTTTCCTTCACCGCTTGAGAGTACCTGGAAATTACTGAAAATTTGAATAGAAAAATCCACTGGTGCACGACCGGGTTTGAACCCACGACCTAAGGATCGGAAGACGAGGTTGCTACCAGACCATCGAAGCTCATTAGGTAAAAGGAGGATCAATAGTGCCTAAGTATAGGCCTACTAGAATTATCGAGTTCTAGACCGTAACTTCGATAAGTAGTCCGTATCATTACGTAACATCCGGTCAACCATACCTTCCTTACTCCAGGTTATGTCACGCTCCATGCTCACATGTGGTCCAACCACTTTCTATAGGAAAAAGGACGTGGTATGAATTCTTTTGGAATCAGGATGATGTCATTGGTAATCGGCGTTTATGATGTAAGTTGTCATACATGAATCATAAGTAGGGTGCTTAAAAATTAACCTAACTTCAAAAGGATAAAGATCCGTTGTGCGTACTCTACTCCAAAACATATCATAGTCATTAAAAACCAATACGACTGGTTTGCATCTGTTTTTTGTTCGTAAAAAAAACTATTATTTTGGTTATTGTGGCAGTATTGATATTATGAATTTCAGGGCCTAAAATGATCTAATTTTGATGATAATAAAAAAGAAATAAGTTGATACATTCTCACTTTTCAATACACTTACAACTTAGGTACAACTGATTTACCTCCAAAAATGTGCCACCTAATATTTAAGTATTTATCTATCTATCTAATTGCTGTGCCCTAACAGGATTTATGTTTGAAACTCTACATACCTTTGTAACACCTGTTTATGCAACATAAAAGTGCAATAAAGATTTTGGATTTGAATTTGATCTTGCCTTGCCAAAGATAAAAATAAAAAAAACCCACACCATCTTTTTGCACGCCCAGGAAGACTGGCAGACAATGCTTTTAGCATTAAGTTCTCCTAGCACTACCCATTTGTGTGAAATTTTAAACTAAATAAATAAATAAAAAATCGTTCATGAAAATTATCTATGGACCTGAACTTCTGGTGCGCGCATTTCCGCATCACAATCAAAGAAACTTAGATCAAAACTCGTTCGATTACGAAGTTTTGTATCAGAGAGAGTAGCGGTCCAGCCCCCGTATCCCAATCTTTTGCTGTCAAGTTATATTTCACTGCCCAGTGCAATTTCTTCAGGTCACGTGGTACGTACCACGTGATCATTCTTTTTAGACACTTGACAGCAAAATATGTCCGAAAACAAATTAAATGACATCATAATGTCACTATTTAGTCACAAAATAACTATGAGTTAGTATGAACTGACCATGATTTAAATCTTTGCAGTTCAACTGAGATTGGAATACCCCTGCAGAGCCTAGAAGAACGGGCAAAAAACTGCCTGGTTCCCACCGTTTTAACTGTCAGATACAACAATTCAATTGATACCATTTCAGAACGAGAAGGGACAAGTCTATGCAACTACTTTATGATACTTTACCTGTTGGTGCAATCCCACACAATGCAAATGTCAATGAAACTGCAATACTTGCTCAACTTGACAGCTGGTCACGGAATCGAACCCGGAACCCGTGGATAATAAGCTGTGACGCAATGGGACAAGATCGAATCTCAGTGGTTTTTGCGCAATTTTATCAAACTTTTGCTGGCATAAAAGTTACAAAATGGCAGCCGTGAAACTTTTATGACATTTACTGGGTGGACTTTTCCATGAAATATGCATGTCAAAAATGTACACCGTATTTTGTTTTGTTTCGTTCTCATTTCAAATCGCCTGTCAATGCAAAAGATAAAATTTTGTGCCAGCATTTTTTTTAACCGACTTCAAAAAAGGAGGAGGTTCTCAATTCGGTTGTATGTTTTTTTTTTTTTTTTTTTTTTTTAGTGTTTGTTACCTCAGAACTCCGTCATTTATGAACCGATTTCAAAAATTCTTTTTTCATCTGAAAGGATATACTTCCAGATTGGTCCCATTTTATTTTCATAAAAATCGGTTGAGTAGTTTGGGTTATAAATAGAAATAACTGAAAAAAATATGCCCGGCGCGGCGCAGCGCCTACTATTTTACTGCTAGCAACGATGCAATATGCCAAGTTGCGGCGTAGCGCCTACCATTTTACTGCTAGCAACGATGGACCCTTTGTGGTGCACACATAAATTTTTACATTTTTCTAAATTTGTCAATAAACCCAGTTTGTACATTCAAACCGCATTTAATTGGAGAAAAGCAAAAACACACCAGTTATTCCTCTAAAGAATCAACACCAACCACGTGCACGAAATTGCGTATTTTGCTTTCCTGTGACTTTTATGTGGTGTTTATAGTGACTAGAACATTCCCAATGAACTGTCATCATCATCATCTGATGATGAAGCTGGTAGTCGAATTGAAGTCGGTTTTTTAGTTTTTTAACTTATAAATTATTATGCAATAACTTTATCTCCCTACATCTACAAAATAAGACAGTTTATATGAAAGACATCTTCCTTCTAAAGTTCTAAAGTCTCAGCAAACACTGCTAACGTAAATAAATAAGTCGAACCTTCGGTTCAAACACGAAAAAGCTCAACCATGGAACCTTGCATCAAACATTTTAATTCTAAAGTTAATAGATAGATGTCGCTTTTTACTGTGTTAAATTGCTAAACCGACTACAGTTTTGTAAAAATATAATTGAGCAGTGACTTTTTTGATATCTCAACAAAAACCCAACAGCATTTATTACTAAATTTTATCAAGCAACTATTTTGGCAGCGATAGCAATTTATAAATACACGATCATTAATTACCTACATTTTGGACCAACAGTTATTTTTCAAGTAAGCCATGGCAACACAAAACTCAGACACTGAACAAAAATGTGTTCTTGTGCGGGATTCGAACCCACACAACATGAATTAGCATACCATGTTTTCTGATTATATCCTAATGGTGATTCCTCGCGTGCCACCGATGGTTATCGATGCTATCAATCGATAGTACATGCATTTTTAATATCATCGATCGATGACCTAAAACACTAGCTCAGCTTCGAAAGAATTGTTGAATACCTAAGTACTAGGTATTTAGGTAAGTAAGCCTAGTTTTTTTATATGGGGCACGATATGACACCGTAGAATAAGGGTGGCTACTAAATGAGATATTGATGTTTGTTTTATTGATTTTTGTTGACTATTGTTTGACCATGACTAAGTATTTAGTTTCATTTTGGTATAGCGTTACGACAGATTAGACATTTTTGTCCAATCTGTCGCTCAGAGTGACAGAAGGGAATAATCCAGGTAATTGGACTAATAGTGCTTTTCAAAAATGTAGGTAAATATAGCATCAAAAGTGAATACTAGTACCTACCTAAGTAGGTACTAAATTATCTAGATAATATTGTTTTATATAATTCGCTTTGTTTAGTTTAGTAAATTTTATTTTGCGTCCAGGGAAACACAAAGCATTACTACTTTAGATTTAAGAATTTGCTTGACAGGTAATTTCCTTGTTGGACGCACTAAATAAAATAAATAAAAACGAATTTATCAAAGTTTCAAGTATCTAATTAAGAACTAGAAAAAGTATAATCTAGTTACAAGATTTTAGTAGTTATTACGAAAAATAAAAACACTCTATTATATAATGTTTGTACAATGGGCGGCCTTATCGTCCGGTATCTCTTCCAGGCAGTTGATACCTTATTGAAGACTAGATATTCTAAACTAAATCGTTTATTTAATGAATTTACAGTTTTTATCGCGCAATCTCGAAACTGGGACAGAGAATGCGTACATTCAAAGAATATCTTCGGGTGGAGCTCACAAAAAAATGGTCCGATACAGAAATCCTTACATAGGTATAACTAGGGTGTTAATTCTCATAATAAAACAGCAATGATATTTTTACTAGATTTGGATAAGAGAATTACCCTCTAGTTTGTAAGTATGTAGTTGCTTATATATAGCTGTCGTGTGGTCACGCATGTTTAATTACATAGGTATACCTACAATCTAATGTGTGTAACTATTAGGAAACTATAGATATTATCTATTCTGTGGCTAGGTACCAATATACACAAAATGGGGGCATGATCCAACATCATAATTTGAACGGTGATTTTCAAATCAGTTTATCGCAACAAATCCTACTAATATTATAAATGTGAAAGTATAGATGTTTAGATGTTTGGATGTTTGTGTTTCAATCACGTCTAAACTACTTAACCAACTTGGATGAATCTTGGCATATATATAGTTCGTAACCTGGATTGACACATAGGCTACTTTTTATCCCGAATAATTAACAGGATCTACAGGATAAAATGAACGAAAAGGATTAGCAGCGCCAATTGGCAAGAGGATTTCATTGTCATGTCATGTCACGTCAGTTTGACAGGGCGTAGTACTACCTCTTTGGTCTAACGACTAGCGTTTGACATTCCAGTACGAGTTCGGTGTAATGAGGTGTAATGTCAAGTTTCTCAAAGTATCCGCTCGGTACACGCACAGATAATATAATGTACACGGAAACTGTAGACGCGTACGAAGTCGCGGGTAACTACTAGTTATGTAATAAAGGGGCAGCGGGGGATGTGAATGGTGGATCAATAACATATTTTTATTTTTTATTTTGATCGTAGTACCGGTCTTCTTCTTCTTCTTCTTACGTGTCAATGGTGACAACAAACACTAGACGAAGTTCGAAGTTCGGAGTACCGGTAAAAACGTATCATAAAACTATGGGTGAGTATTTTTACTCTGCTGGCAAACTAGTTTAGATCTAATTTGGGACATCCGTATCTACTCAGTGGCAGTCTCCGCAGGTGCGACAGACGACCATATCTAAATAAGGTAGGATATGAGATTTCTAGACTTAATAAACTGATTATTATTAACTAATGCGGTCCATTTTTCCAGACATGGTAACATAAAAATGTTTCTGCGTTAGAATCTCATAATTAAGTGTGAAATGCTAGTTATTTATAATTATCTACGTAAGATGAACGTTATTATTTTTATAATTATAATTTTTATTAGGTGTTTGTCATTTTGTTGTTGTAGCATTGTTCATCAATTAGAGTATTCTAAAAAATATAAATAAATATAAATATTCATGGACATTTCACACGACGCCTCTAGTCCCAAACTAAGCAAAGCTTGTAATATGAGAACTAGATGCTGATAGAATACTTTTATACTTTTTTTTTGTAAATACATACGTATAATACATAGTAACACCCAGACATAGAACAAACATCTATGTTTGGCACACACAAACGTTTGTTCTTAGTGGGGATCGAACCCACGACCCACAGCACGGCAGGCAGAGCTATTACCGACTGAGCTGTGACGCCTGTCAAATATGGAAAAGGGATTACAGATTATAGAAATAAAAAACTTAAACAAAAAAAATAAATAATGAGCGCCAATACATGAAAGGTTTTACACGAATTTTCGGCTCGTAGCACCCTCGCGTAGCACTGTCTACGAATTTTCCAAAATTGCTTTTCGTCAATGAAACCGAACGAAAACATGAGTTATTTTATAAATTAAAATGACAGCCATATTTATTAGTTTGTACCATGATAATTATATCATTTTACATTACAACATACCGCCCATTCGTTAGCTACCATATTGAGAGTGATTTCACGTACCTACATGTTTGAAGTTATTAATAAGTAAATCGTTAAATAAGTTGTTATAAAGTCCTTAACTTTTACATACTTTTTGTTTTTATTTTTCTTCTATCATCGAAAAGTGGCCAAAAAAAATTTGAAAATTTAGATATATCTGATATTTCTGTTCCATGTATAGAAAACCTATGCAAATTTCATTGTTAATAAGTTATTGCTCCTACGATAGATGTACTTGCTTTCATTACATGTTAAAAAATACGCTATTTATGGTAAAATAAGATACCTAACATTTCTGTCGTTACCATCAGCGAATGGAGAACGGACTACAAAAATGAAGGCAAATAAGTAAACATTTAATAAATTGCAAAGGATGTCTAAACTTACGCTAGCTAGATCACGCTCCTTAAAAGTTAGTATATAAGGTGCGCACGCGCAAGCAATTGCCATATTACATTCCTAGTTCAGTAGTAGCAGTGTCCACCATGAAGTCCTTAGTAAGTATTTAGACTTGACTATCAAAAAACTGGTTCCATAAAAATAACCGAGGAAATTAATAATTATAGGGTTAACAAAAACGTGGCAAGTCGAGCTTGAAAACTAAATATTTTACACGGCATCATATCATTTATTTATTTATCAAAAAAAAGTTATGGTTTTTTTCTAAAACAATAACCTAAAAAAGAAAATGTTATTCCGGTGTTGAAATAGTTTTGGTTAGTTTTCCGAAACTAGGACGCTGTTTCATTCTTCATTGCCTTTTTTTAATTACAAAACAATAAAAGTTAGTAAAGGGCAGTGGCTTACTGCAAGGGATTTTGTAATTACCTACAAAAATTATAAAATTTTCAGATCCTTTGTACATTATTCTCCATCGCTTGGGCCAGGCCCGGCGGCCTTTACTCATCAGGATGGGATGCGCCAAGCGTAAGTTTTCAACATAAAACTTGCTCGATAATGCAACTGACAAAGGTTTTATTAACCGAACGAGCAAAGCGAGCGAAGAGTGTATTCGGCTTTGTATGTTTGTAAGAGCATACTTTCAAATGGTCTATTAGATTTGCTTGAAGAAATGCTGAATCTTAAATTAATGTTGCTGAAACCAAAAATTCCCACTAGTTACATCAATTACCAATGTAACCAGTAGGAATGGACCGAGTTGAGCTCCAAAATGCCATTAAAAATGTAATAAGGTGACATAATAGAAGGCTTCATGTATTCCATACAAATAAATAAATATTCTTGGACTTTACACACAACACCCTCTAGTCCCAAACTAAGCATAGCTTGTGATATGGGAACAAGATGAAAAAAAAATGATGAAGATGATGATGATGATGATGAAGATGATGATGATGATGATGATGAAGATGATGATGATGATGATGAAGATGATGATGATGTGATGGGAAATGAACGGTTATTTCCTTCTTCTTCCAGATATCTTCAGTTAGTCTAGTTCAACAACCCGTGCATGTGGCCCAACCCGTAGTCCAGCAGGTAGTGTCACAGCCAGTGGTGCAGCAGTACGTCCACACGCCGGTCGCCATCGCTAAGCCTGCTGCCACCAGCTACTCATCTTTCCAAAGGGTAAGCCTATAAAATGGAAAAGAAAATGGAAGATGACGGCAGGAACTGCTCGGGTGCTACTCCTCAGCATCCACCACACTCTCGGGGATGCTGGAACATTGCTGCTATCAACCCAAAGTCCTTCACCGTTACTTTAAAGAGTTGCGCTGGCTGGGGTGAGGTTAGCAGGGGGACAATAATCCCCGAAAGACAAAAAAAGCCGATTAGTTTGGATCACTGTTTAAAAGTGAATCATTTTGAAAACAAAATCTTTAAAAAACCATATTGTTTTTAATGAGAGTTCCTTGTTAGGTATTGCATTGTTATCGGCAGAGGTAACCGCTTAACAACTTCATCTGCTTCTTCGAAATAAATGTGCTAACCACAGTATTTTTTTCCAGGTAATCCACCCATCAGTGGTCCATGCAGCACCCGTAGTCCACGCAGCACCCGTAGTCCACGCATCACCAGTCATCTCCCAACCGATCGTCCACGCTCCTGTGGTCTCTCAACCAGTCGTCCAATCGTACGCCCAACCGATCGTCGAAACCGTAGCGCACCAACCAATCGTACAATCGTATGCTCAACCAATTCTGCAATCGTACTCGCAACCAATAGTGTCCTCTGGTCACGGATGGTAAACTTTTGAAACTGGATTCTGATTTTAATTTTTTTTACTATTTATTACGTTGAGATCATGTCCGTTTTGTTATTGCGGTGCAAATAAAGCTGTTGAGTACTGTCAGTATTGAACATTGTATTTTGTTTCCTGCTTTGTACAGTTAGCTACGAAGTAGGTGTAAACTTTTTAGAATTTCAAAATTGTTTAGAGAGGATCAACGAATGACGGATTTGATGACCAACACTTGATGGACTAACTGAACTAACTTATAGTACGTACTTTGTTCTACAATTCAATAAATAAATATTCATGGACATTTTACACAACGCCCTCTAGTCCCAAACTAAGCAAAGCTTGTAATATGGGAATTAGATTGCTTATTTTTGTTAATACATACTTATAATACATAGGTAGTAAAACCCAGACATAAATAAATAAATAAATAAATATTCATGGACTTTACACACAACGCCCTCTAGTCCCAATCAAGCAAAGCTTGTAATATGGGAACTAGATGGCTGGTAGAATACTTAAATACTTTTTTTTTTTGTAAATACATACTTATAATACATAGTAACACCCAGACATAGAACAAACATCTATGTTTTCCACGCACAAATGTTTGTTCTTAGTGGGGATCGAACCCACGACCCACACGCACGAAAGGCGGAGCTCATATCAACTGAGCTGTGACGTCTGTCAGAAACCAACAAGGGTAGACATATTATCATCGATTTATTAACGTGTAAATATGGGACAAATTCATCGACATACTACCTACGATAGATGTATTAACATAACCCAGTTAGAATTTGAACTAATATTATTAAAATTTAATACTGAACTACTCAAGCCAGCTATGCAATATTCATCGTGAGAATCGATCATGCTAGTGTTGTCAGCACTTATTTTAGTTGCTATCGATAAAGTCATTAGAAACAGAGTGGGGAATGTGGATAGGGTCAGTAACCTACTCGAACGAATAAGTTATTCAACCTCTAGACAAGTTGATATTTTCTTCAACAGTCATCGAGAATTGGAAGTAGCTACTTATTGGAATGACAACGATAAGTCACGTGACTATTTTCATACATTACATATCGAGTTTCTATATAATAAGAACGATTATAAAGGGAGGGGATATATTTTCTAAATTCGCAACGGTGCTTAAAAAAGTTCTACGCTCACCTAAAAATCAAGCGATATCTCGAGCTATAAAATCGAGTGATAGGTGAGGATCTCTTAGTAAAATTATCATGGGGTTTTTTTGGATTCATAGAAGTTACAAAATTGAATGGCATTTTGTTACGCTATGACATATTTTTACTAGGTTTTATTAGAAAAAAAGAAAGCCTTTGTCTTACAGTGGAACACTACAAGCTTTTAATAAGATTAGGAAAATTAATAATAAATAATAATCAGGTCACTTTTCACACATACATGAACGGATTTTTTGTAGAATTACCCTCTTAAAATAGGGTTCCCACTGAAGTGTTTATAAACGTGTACAGAAACAAGGTTTTCCATATCATAGACATAAAAGTGAGTGGAATGACTCAAGCTATTACACGATGAATGAAAGCATCGTTTTGCGTTGTGTTAAATCGATAAGGCACAACACTAGCGTCGCGTGCGGCATAGCACATCACCACTGTCCTTTGAATCGGGTTGGTGGTAGCCATGAGTATGGGTTTTATTAGGATAAAGCTATTTTGAGTTGGTGATAACGATTATGTACAGTCAGGATTATATAAATGATGATGAGAAAAGTAGGATCTTAGCATTTTCTTTTTTTGAAGTATAAAATATGATTAGAACCAACAGTACCGGATTTTGAAATTCTTAAAAAGTCTACTTAGATAATGACTGTAGCTTATACCCACTAAAGACCAATTATTATAAATAATAAGACAACAAGTAATTAAATTTAAAATTTAAAAAACCTCCGAATCTTGGACCTATTTTTATCGAACATATCTAAGAACACTCAACAAAAACACTTTTTTTTTTGTTTGAACACGACTTCAAACAAAAAAAAAAACGAATTCAAAATTGGTTCACCCGTTCAGAAGCTACGTTGCCTCGGACAGACACACACACACAGGCATGTCAAACTTATAACACCCCGTCGTTTTTGCGTCGGGGGTTAAAAAATAAAAGAGGTCATTGTAAAGTTGAGTACCTTTTCGTAAAACATTGTTATGTTACTAAGTATACTAAAAAAACTTTTAAATAAAACAGTTTTTTTTTGTTAATGACCTACCGGAGGTCATTTACTTTTTCCCACCCCTAAAAACCAGCCTAATCGCTAATCTAGATCAAATCTAGGTATTTGATCTAGATTAGCGATTAGGCTGGTAATTTATCAAACCGTCCAACGCATGGTCACCACAACAAAAGCTGAAGCATTTCATACGCCACAACAAACTTACAGTTGCCTGAAAACCATGAACTGAAACACACGGCTTGTACTTACCGTGAAAAACTAACGAAGACGAAGTTTTCAGAACCGTTAGAGATTTTTTTTCAACACGTTTTCAGTGTTTAAATCTACTTAAATTCATTCAAAATAACTTGAAAGCTTAAATGTAGTATACAGTCGCTAAAATGGTATTGAAGTTGAAAATGTGGTTGAGAATAATGGGTCTTCGGAAGCAGGGTAGGGAAAGTTTCAGATAAGTTCAAAAAGTATGATGCGAGCGTGGTCGGGTGAAGGAGGCGATGTGATGGGACCTTCAGTAACCAGTAAGTTTTCCAACGTGAATACCTAACTAGTTTTTTTTGTTTTTTTTTTATATAACTAAATAATGGAACAAGCCCACATAATGTTAAATGGTGATCTCTGCCTATAACAATGCATTGCCTCACCGAGCACGTCCACTGAGGACGTGCCCTGTGATGCATTGCACTGCGCCCATCACTCTGAGACATAAAGGTGTTAAATCTCATGTACTTGTAATTACGCCGGCACCCATACCCTTCAAACCGGAACACAGCAATGCGAGCATCACTGCTTGACGGCAGAAATAGGTACGATGGTAGACTTCCACGGACGAGCTCTTTCACAAACAGCCCTACTACAACACTAGTTTTCTAACTAAAATATCGAATGTGACTTTACAATATGTTGGAAAAAGTAGTATTTAATATAGTAGCTACCTCTTAAAAATGCGTTCTCCCATTTCAAGTAACTGTACTTACCAAAAATGTATTGCATCTCGTTTTGTAATAAAACCTATTTCAAATTTTGACGTCTTAAACCTCGTTCGTTTTTTGAAAGTTCGAGACTTGGTACAAAGTCATTGCACAGCGTCCTAGCATCTTTTTTTTTCGATGATAAGAATAAGGTTATATTTTATGTATTATAGGCACGCAGTGGAATTTTAAATGCTACGATAGTTTCGTAGGTATTTATGCGTAGGTCACAAAAATCTACCCAAGGTTTTGCAGTAACCTACCTGCTGGCTATAATACCTAAAGATGTTATGATAAGTCGCGGCCAAGAATTATTTCACCTAGACAAGGCAGTACCTAGTTTAGTTCGATGGTCAAGGCAAGACTAAGTGGGATTTATTTTTATGAAAATAAAAATTATTGCTTTAGTTTGCTCGACTTATGTTTTTTTTTTTAATTTTACTAAAAACCTATAAAGAACAGGGTTATACTAAAATCCAAAGAAGTATTTAGGTGAATATTCATTATTTAACTCAGTCAAACTTTTTTATATCGTTCATTATGAAAATGAAACTATGAAATATTTTAATTAAGATGAACAATTTTGAATTTTTCCCACGATGTTGAGCGTGAAAATTTTTCAGATGTTTCTCTAAATTAGGTAGAGGTTTAACCTAAAAACGAAAACCCAAAATACAAATTAAATGTCTAAAACATTATTTATACCTAATCATAACAAGGATAATTTTAAAACATCTGATTACTCATAGTAAGTGAAGGAAACGCAATGATGAACGGGTAGTTTTAGACCTCATCATACCTACTCTACCTACAAGAACTATACCTACTTTATGCCCATTGTACAATTAGTTAAGTTTTGTTTTGTATTATATAGTAGTCCCTAGGTTAAGGTGTGCAATAAAGTATTTTCTATCTATCTATCTATGCACCTTCCTCAAATTGCTAAAGCACCTTCTTAGTTATTGTTCTGTGGTCGATCAGGTAATGGCAGCCCAAAGCCAAACACACCACCTCTAAAGAACGGCAATGATCTGGTAGAATCAGGATATTTGATAGCAGTCGGCTCCAGAACTTCAAGGTAACTTCAGAAATTATTTTCATAATCCTTTATTGTTTATATTTCCACGAAAACATTGACAGCATCGTGGATCGTAGAGGTAATTAATTCAAGATTGTGGTGAACTGTTCACTCATACCTACCTCTTATGAACGGGACACCAAATTTAGGTCTATACCATCCTCTCAGTCTAGTCGGCCTTATCCACAAGAAAGACAATGTCAATACGTGCAGAGCTGACTTAACTGCGGGATTCCTCACGATGTTTTCCTTCACTGTTTGAGACCACTTACAATAGCCACACTGGATCTATGCCTCTCTGAACTTAGCCGCAGGTAGCTCCGCAGACCCTATTCTTGGCTCGTATTGGAGGAAAGTGAGGAGTTGCTTCAGAGATATGGTCATTAATATACGCTGATTTTCTTGAAAAACTAAGTAGAATAATTGTTTCAGATTCAGAAGAAAACACAAAGAGAAAATCACTGTAATGATCCTTATTTGTATTTTAACTGTACTTCTGGTATTAGCCATTGTTATGACCATTTTGTGTAAGTGAACATAAAATCCTACTATTATTAAAAATGACACAGTTTAGATGTATGGATGTTTGTGTTTCCATCACATAACACAGATGTATCCTGCTATCCAATTGAGCTGAAATTACAGACCCACTGTGTATTTCCCTTTCCTACTAATTAATTACAGACTACAAATGCACATGGCAGCCTAGTCGCGGCAGCTTCTTCAAAATTAATAAGCTTAATGGTCGCCGCGACCACTCTGGCAGCCTAATGTTTGACAGCCCGGCTGAGGCGACCGTCATCTTGAAGAGAAAATGAAGGCCATTAGGCTCCGAAGTGCGTTCGCAGCCTATATACTTACTTACTCTTTTGTTGACATTCTAGATGCACTACAAAAGCACCATAAGCCAGTACGAATTTGTGAGAGCAGAGAGTGTCTCAGATCTGCCTCCAATCTTGCTCTCTCCATGGATGTCACTATTGATCCCTGTGAAGACTTCTACCAGGTACCTGACAGTACTTTTAACTGGCATAGATTAGGTAGAGCATGATGAAATGTGACGATGCCAATAACATTCCAACTGTGATGGATTTTTTTCAAAAGCCTGTCTATTTAGTAGGTCCTAGTATCTTTTTTCATCAATTTTTCTAGTATGCCTGTGGAAACTGGGCGGAAGACCACCCCCGTCCAGATTCTTACCTTTCATTCGACTGGTTCAGAGCAAAGCAAGTCAAGGTGTACGTACTAGTGAGGGACTTCCTCAACAGGAATACCAGCAATCATCCACGCGCTGTCAAATATGCGAAGGATATGTATGCTTCTTGTATGGACACAGGTAAGTTTCATAATTAAAGTAGAAAGATTTAATGACGTAGAGAATAGATATCTGAAGTACACAAAATGACAGTGATGGTTACCAAAACATTTGTTAAAGTTGCGAATGTCATAAAAACATTGATATGAATATAATTGATCATTCCTCAAAAGAAATACAATCTAGAGTCAATTCTGCAAAGAAAAGCAATAAAATAGATCGTTTGCAATAGTATGTATAAATTATATTTTGTAGGGTAGGTATTCGTTGTAATTTATATGTCTTCAAACATCTTCAGTTTCACATTCTCCTTTGTAGATACATTAGACAAGCGAGGACTGAAACCAATCTTTGAAGTCCTAAAATCGTTAGGTTTACCTCCCATCCCCACATACCTAAACATATCTGAAGATTTCGACTACTCCGCCTATAACTTCGACTGGTTAGAAACCGTGATTAAAGTGAAGACACAGATTGGGATGGATGTAATAATAGGGTTTGATATATTTGCTGATCCGAAGAACTCCTCAACGTATACCCTTGCCATGGGTACGCCGGAGACCACAAATCCTTTTCCAAGGTTGGTACAAAAAGCAAATGGTTGCATATATTTAGTGCGTTAATATAGCTAACCTACGAACAATGAGTTTTTAGTTTTACACCCTGTTAATAATACATTTGATGAAAGGATAAGTTTACAATAGTTACAACGTGTTTTGTCTTGTGCATTGACAAGCAGATTCAAAATTAATCGAAAGAAACAAAACACTGTGTAACTATTCCAAGTTTACTAGCTTTATACTTTTCTATGGTAGTTTATGCATTGCATATATTGCATATGGTAGATTACTAATCACAGACCTCATACATTTTATAACATTTATTTCAGCTTACAATACAAGCAAAAAAGCCACGGACATGACCACTCAAGGCATCTTTATAAATATCATAAAAACTATGGAAACATAGGAGATGAGTTTGAGTTTAAAAATATGGCAGACAAAAAAGACGATGAAAAATCATATAGCTTCATTTACGCTCAGCTTATGAAAATATTCGTCGTTGAGTCTGGTATGTTCAAAGACTCAAAACTGACAGAAGCTGAATTGGACGACAATATTATAACAGCTAAAAACACTTACGTGTTGGTTAAAAATGATATTACCGAGGTAAAAGCATATCTAACTATCAAAACATATTGCTGAGGTCTCTTTTATATCTAGGTACATAAGTATAAAAGCTGATTGCTATTGATATAAAGTAACATCAGTACCTACTGGACTACGTGTGCTTAATTACTGTCAGTACAGGCAATAGTACTGTAGGATATCGTGTGGTAGTAGGGTGATTATTTTTATGGCTTTGTTATGGATTTACCCCTAATCTACTGTCGTTGTGGTATAATGTATTGCCATTGTGTTTGGTGACACGATATAGGTATCTACATATACAGACTTATGTAGGAATCTAGATTAACTATGATAAATGTACCTACTAATAACGATTAGTTATTATTTATTACCATTAATACGTACCTAACCTACCTATAACTGTTGTAACTATGCCACACTTATTTATTAATTCTTCTTTATTTGATCCATGTTGTGGCTTTATCATTATTCTAAATTAGTTTTGGTGCAACTATTTCTACATTGTTAAATTGCTATTAAATAGTGTAGGTAGATAAATAGATACCTACTAATAAATAACTGATTTCCAGCTAGAAACAGAAAACAGTACCGATTCAGACGAAGATTATCAAAACTTACCACGCCTCACAGTAGAAGAACTCCAGATGTTCACAGATATCAACGTTGAAAATAACAATGCCACAGTAACGCCTCTTTGGAAGAGATACCTCGAAGGAATATTCAACGTCAGTGATGTTACTTTAGACTTTGAAAATGATAAAATCCTGGTGTCGGAGCCTGATTTAAAGTATCTGGCTCAGATTGCTGCTTTTCTGGCAAAGCTACCACCGGTTTTTATTGAACTTTATATTTGGGTTAAGGTTAGTATAAGTCACGTACAAGACTCAAGCAAAATGCCTGAAATGAATGAAGCTTCTATAAACTATGACTATGATAATGACGTTATTTTAAACAAAATGAGAATATACAGCAATACAGTCATAATGCGTAGTTTTGAACTTTTCCAGGTCGTAGAAGTGATGGCGATCCACACGACATCAGAACTTAGAACACTATTCGAAAAGGCATATCAACTAGAGAGTTTGCATTACTACTCGGGCTCCCGAAGTCTGCAGTGTGCAAACGCTGTGAATGATATGCTAGGAATGGCAGTGTCCTATGGGATAGCTGATCCACACTTCTTCAATGTTACTAAGCCTAAGGTAACGCGCACTCGTACTCATTTCAAGATGATAAATAGTAAAGGTTCTATAACACCACCTTGTTGTACACCGTACATTATGTTATATTTTCCACTGAAGAAAATGGTTAATTGAGATAAGTAATTTATTTTTAACTCAGTATTCACACTGTAACAATACAAATTCAGAGTGAATGTTCTGAACTTTTGTATGGGTAGAGTATGGTTATAGTCTACGAAGTCGAAAGCTTCTGTCAGACCTGATCAAAGCAACACAAAAAACCCTTTCAGGTGGAGATAATGCTAAATGAACTGAAGAACTCTTTAGCCCATCTCGTAGGCCAAGCAAAATGGATGGACGACAACACAAAACTAGCAACCTACCAGAAAATCATCCAAATGAAGTCCCTAATAGGTTTTCCGGAATGGTTACTAGAAGAAGGGAAATTAGATGAATATTACGAAGGCATTAACGTACAGACAGATAAGCATTTGGAGAACATGATAACTATCATACAAGCAATGGTGAAACAGGGATTTAATAAATTACATGATGTGCATAACGTCTCATGGGCAACGGAGCCGACTGAAGTCAACGCTTATCATACGTTTCAGCAAAATACTATAAGTAAGTTGCGTAAGGTTTTTTTCTTGGAAGCGTCTACCTATTTAAGATTTATACCAAACATGACTTTTGGTTTCAGCGGTGCCACTTGTGGTTCTTCAATATCCATTCTTTGATTTAGGTATTGAGTGAGTATAATTTCATACGCTTTTGCCTGAAAAATTATGATTCTACAGTACTATGTAGCTTGTTATTTACGGTACCTAACCTTATTTTCAGCTCTCTCAACTACGGATCCTTGGGCACGGTTCTAGGACATGAGATTACACATGGGTTTGATAATTTTGGTAAGCATTCTAAATATTAGACCTCAGGTGGCGATTAACCTGAATAATAATATATTATGTTCTTCAGTGTCGATGGGTATCCATGCTGTAGTAACTGGTAATAGGTACGGAACATCGAAACCTGAAAAAGTATTATTAGCTGACCCTAAACTTAAATTTTCATATTTTGCTGATGAAATACCTACTTTCCAAGAACAATTTTGGCTTCGACACTCTATTTAACCTTTTTTTTTTTCATTTCTGCAGGGCGATACTTTGACAAGAACGGCAACGCTCTCCCTTGGTGGACGAACGAGACAATAGAGTCCTTTGAAGACAAGACAAAGTGCTTCATTGATCAGTACTCCAACTACTATCTCCCTGAACTTCACAAGCATGTAAGTTTCCTCTACCATTAAATACTATTTAAAAAAACTCGATGAAAATAATTACAGCATGTTTTACAGAAAGAATACTTAGGCGATGTGTCTGCAAACTTGACTCTACAAGATCCAAAACGACCGCAATAAAATAATTCGTTTATAATTATAAATGCAATGACATAATATATTTATAGAGCCGCCATAAGATGACAAAGGATTATTAACATTTTGCTGACTTCTAACAAAAAACCTTTGAAATATTCCAGGTTGATGGTAAAAAGACTCTAGGAGAGAACATAGCCGATAATGGAGGTGTTAGAGAAGCACTGGCTGCCCTACGCACTCATCTCAAGAAAACTGGACCAGAACAGAAGCTACCGGGATTTGAGAAGTTCACTTCAGAGCAGCTGTTCTTTCTCTCATATGGAAATGTAAGTCAAAAGAATACTTGTACCTAAAGCTAGTTGTGATATACAAAATACAAATACAAATAATTTTATTTTGCCAAGTATACCTCAAGGCAAATGCTTAGCCCACTTTTATTTCTTTGAACCAAATTAAAATTTAAAAACGATAGCTGCAGTTTTTGTGTCTCCAGTGACGGTAGACATAAAATACATAATCGTGTGTTCATATGAGATACCAATTCTGGTGAATGAGTTTTTAGGCCGCCTTAAGGCATCCGTCATGGCTTAATACATAACTTTATTCATCTCTTTACAGCTATGGTGTGGAGTTTCAACATCAGAATCTTTAACGTCAGACCTAGAAGACGAACATGCTCCCCAAAAGTTCAGAGTAACAGGCTCACTCCAGAACATTGCAGCATTCGCAAAAGCCTGGAGATGCCCCCCCGGGTCCTTTATGAATCCTAAAAATAGGTGTATTATTTACTGAATAATTTGTTTTCTAGGGGGTTTCATCCGATACTAAGATCGGATTAAAATGGCAAGTGATCACAGAATTATTCACAGATATCAATATCCGTTTCCAAAAACAGCTAAACGTGATGTAATAAGTTCTAAGTAAAAATATTCCGTCCAAAGTTTATCATTTAAGTAGGTACATTTTGTAAAATCTTTAGGAAAAGTAATCTTCAGTATTCTTAGTCTGCACTACACCATCGCTCACAAGTCCATGTAATATTTTTTTGATGAACAAGATTCCTTACCTTTCGTATTATGTACTTACCTAGTTTAAAACGGCTGTGTGACATACATTAAGTTATCAATGGCAAAATAAAGGTTTAATACTTTTCAAGGTTTAATATTTTCCTCTGTTGAAATAGTGGATACCAATACAAACAAACAATATTTTTCCAAATCTTTTAATTTCATCAAGTCTTACCGTAACACAATAAATCATTCAGTGGTATACGGAGTGTCCGTACCCGGAGTGTCCGTACCCGGAGTGTCCATACACGCTGTTATACGTAATCGACTTCGAAACCCCGATCCCTGATGATACACCATAACCAGCCGACAGCGGGACTCCTGAAGAATATCCACTGGAGTATCCTACAGATGAGACTGGGTAGGTTCCAACACCTACAGACGATATAGAGGAAACTGGGTAGCTTCCAACACCGACTGAAGACACAGACGAGACAGGATAGCTGGATACAGCTACTGGTGCGGCTTGCTGAACATAAACGGGTTGGGGCACCGCAACGGGTCTGTCAACATGTACCGGTACCGGCACCTGAACCTGTCTGTCCACGTACACAGGATGGGGAACCGCCACCTGTCGCTCCACATACACCGGCCTATCCACCGGCACTTGCTTCTCAACCGTCACTGGATATGGCACCGGTACTGAAACCTTCACAGGGTATGGCACTTTCTTCTCATAGTACACTGGAACTTGCTTTGTTATCTCCACCGGTACTTTCTGAACAACCGGATACGGTACAGGTCTGTCTACAGCAACCGGGACGTTGACTCTGTACGGTACAGGCACTTGACGGTCGACAGGAACAGGCACTGGCACCTGTACCGGGATTTGAACGTCACGCGTGATTGTACGAGTGATGTATCTCGGAACTTCTTGTCTTAAAATCACGGGGTTAGGTGATACATTCACTGACGTCTGTACGGATGGAACTGGTAAAGCCACAGGTGCAGCGGAAACTGCGATAGGAGCTGCAGAGACCGCTACAGCTGGCGCTGCAGAAACCGCTATACCGCCTCCACTGATTCCGATACCTCCCGAAGCGACGCCGATGCCCCCTCCAGAAACTCCTACACCGGACGAGAATCCATACGGGCCTGATGATACTGCTATTCCTGGACCAGACGAATAGCCAATAGAAGAACCTCCAATGGAATGTCCGATCCCTCCATACGAAACACCTCCTAGTGAGTGGCCGAGCGAGACTTCTCCACCGTACGACGACAGGCCCACATCTCGCTTCACGCCTTTCTCGGAAGACAGCTTCCCTTTAATTCCAGTTTCAAGGAGAAGCTTGGATACTTTTTGTTTTGCAACGACCTCTCCTGCTGTTGAAAGACTGCTTGCTGCAAGCAGCACCTGGAAACATCATATTCTTAAGTTATCTTATCAAAACTCTTCACAATTCGCGTCACGAGATCATTAAAGGGACTTTAAAAATGTTCTGTGTTAATTATTAGGAGTGTATTTATAAGCCTAGGATATGTAGAGACAGTTATTAAATCATAACATAAGTGTACCTAGACTGAGAACTAGGGCGAGGCTATCTGGTCGGAAACCTCACGGAACTAGAGTCAGGTGTGTGCTCGACCCTAATGCACTATTTAATGTGAAACTACATTTGCGAAATAGCCAGACATGTAAAAAGCACTAGTTACAGAGATATGTATGGTTACGAAATATTTATGCCCCGGAAATACGATGCCACACACAGACACGTTAAACTTATAACACCCCGTCGTTTTTGCATGGAAGGTGTTAAAAAAATAGCTACGAAAAGTCCGCGCCTTTTCCTTACATAGATATAAACAAAGTTAATCTTTGTAGAGAAATGTACACACGGAAATCAATAAGTAAATTATTTAACCGTCGTAATACCTACTAGTGTGTGCATTGGAAAGAAAATAATCCACGTAACTGAAAAACGTTAATAGACATTTAATTGACTAGTCTACCAATCTTTTACGTTGTAATCTGTAAGCCCAGTTTCAATCAGATACCTCGTAAGCTAAAAGTAAAAATAACTGTAAATTACTTTTAAATTGTAGCCAAAAACATTTTTGACAATTGGCGACGAAAAATAAATAAATGGTCTTGATAAATTCATCAAAAATAAGCAGTTGGGATAAATAGCTAAATTACTGATTTATTAGCATCGTTAACGTAAATATTTTATTTATTTCAGCTATACAAAGCTCAGTGAAGTTTTAAAGTTCAAAAACAAGATTACTTTTAAATCTTGTTTATTTATTTTTTGTAGTTCTTTTTAGTGAATCTCTCTTCCTACTTCTAGGCAAAGACTATATCCCAAGCTTCCTTTCCTTTCGAAGGCTTCAAGATCGTTCTGCCAACCCTATTTTTGTTAATCTTTTACTTAAATGTAACTTATTTAACTCTAAAATAGGTTAATGTGATAGTTCTCTTACCATCAAAACCGGGATCAACGCCATGATATTTCTTCAATTGAAATCACAAATCACATTACTTTTAATCAATCCGAAACCAATCTAACACCCGCCAGTTACTTGCGATCAATATGTGATCGGTACAGTTCACTGGGGCTTATATAGACATAATATTAGTTACATTGGTCTTGAGTACCCGTACCCATGGACCGAAACGATATGCTTTCGTGTTCTACCGAATTAAATCGAAGTAAGTAATAAATTAATTACATGCATGAAAAGTCGGTACTAAGTATAATAGAAACATGACTGAGAACACTATGTATGCGTCGTTCTGTTCAACGGTGCTGCAGGAAAGATTCTTAGCGGTTACCGGTGAGTGTGACAATCAGAGATACACTACGCGGTGTCGCTTCAACGTTTGGCAGTTGAGCTGGCGTTGACGCGCAATATGATTCAAATACGTTAGGTTTACGTAACGCGGAGACTGTCTGATTTGTTCGTGATTACTCAGATCCCTTACACAAAATACATTGTTTATACGTCATAGAGACGGTCACTCGTTTCTCTCAAAGCTCTATAGCGGTAACACCTTGTGACACTCAACAGTCGCATACCATTCGAATCCCACCGAAACCCCCTTTTTATCAATAGTTTTCGGGTACTATGATACCCCAACCTTAACAAACATCAGTTAAAGGGAATAAAACTCGCACCTCTTGCATCGCAGCTAGCTCGTCACTGCACCACAAGAAAAGGCCAGTGTTGACTCAGAATTGATCCAAAATATCGTGTGACCATGGAAACGCACCAACCGATGACCCAACTGACGGCCGCGCGGTGGTCCTCCGGCATCCAGGGGGGCAAGCATGAACTAATCTGACAGACACCAACCTAACGTATTCGAGTCGTACTGCGCGTCAATACCAGCTCTTTTTCCGAAGGTTGTAGCGTCGCCGCGCAGTGTATCTCGGATACGCTAGCGTTACGATACGTTTACGATTGTCACAGTTATTCCTGATAAAGGGACTGTAGATACAGGGCGACAGCATTTTATTTTACAACCGTTGAAAAATCTTAATTGCCTTTTCTCGAGACTATTATATCTATGAAACGTTCTTTTTACTGATATTATGAGGACATGATACCATTCTATAATTACTTAGCTTGCTCAATTTGTCGTAAACGATACCCTTTTAAACATTGTTAAGTATTTCTGTAAAAAATATTCGTTCAAAACTATGTTACATATATTACCTTTATCGTTATTTTCAGGGGGTTTTTTATGCCATGATTAGGCAAACAGGCTTACGACCCACCTGATGGTAAGCGGTTACCGTCGCCTTTGACATCCGCAACACCAGAGTCGTTCGAGAAATTTTAATGTTTTACGTAGGTATTATGTCATGTACAGAGGCACTTAGACCCTTAAGTTTTTATTGAAAGTGTAATCTAATTAGAGACAGGAACCCACTACATTTGTAACAAGTCTTGTAAATTAGATCAATTAGATAGATACGGTAGTTTTTACTTCGCCAGCTGGTCTATGTCTTCCTTTTAAAGGAATTTGTACTCAATTTAAATACTGGATGTTTCTACACACCGACGTCGAATACCGAGAGCAGATTTACATATCGATGAATCAAACATAAGCACATAGCTAACTATATCCTGAATAGTGTTTTTACTAAAAATGCTTTCTTAACTCTGCATCAACAAGTAATTAAATTAAAATTTTAAAAAACCCTTGAATCTTGGACCGATTTTTATCAACACTCCCGACTAATTCACCTTTCAAACAAAAAAAATAAATCGAAATCGGTTCATCCGTTCAGAAGTTACGTTGCCTCAGACAGACACACACACACACACACACACACACACACACACGTAGCTTATTTTAGATGGAATAGGCTTGCTAAGCACCTATACCATCCTCTCACCCTAGTCAGCCTTATCCACAGGAAAGACAAGGTCAATACGTGCGGAGCTGACTGACCCGCGGGTTTCCTCACGATGTTTTCCATCACCGTTTGAGAACTCTGGCATTGCGCACATTCCGATTAAACCAATTGGTTTTCCGAGTAATAATACCCATTGGTGCACGACCGGATTTGAACCCGCGACCTTAGATCGCTACTACTAGACCCTCGTGCTCTCACTTACTAATTTGTGGATACTAAAAGACCTAGGAAGTTAAATTTTATAGCTTTACCTACCTACACAATCTTCAATCTTCAAAAGTTTTCCAGTAGAGTAGGTCACACGGGCGAAAAAAATAACAGTCACGTTTTGTGTTTAAAAATAAGTAAACAGATACACAATAGATTTTTAAAATAATTTATTTTAATAAATAACTTAAAACTACAGAAGATACACACAATTTAAAAAACTAAGCTATAATAGATATTTTAATCACAAGTTACTCACAAATAAATTATTTACAACAAATTCAGTCAATTAGTGTAGAACTATTTCATAATAATCAACATTTTCATCTACAGTCATACATTTTACACGTTTTTTTTTCTTCGAGTCTATTTTACAGGTTGACTCTCCCTATAATCTCAACTTATTTAGGTACAGTATGATCCGCGAATCTACGCAATCGTGAAATTAATTTGCGATGCGCGAAGACAATTTTGTTCGAAAAAGTTCCATGATTGCGCATCGAAACGGCACAGAATAGATTTAGAACTTCAAAGAAACGGCTAACTTCACGGTTGCCAAGATCCGTCGATTGTATTGTAGCACTTATTTCCCTAAATATACTGACAAAGTAAACTGTTTAGTCTTGGACAGCACAGGAGAACTTCCTATGCGTTTTCTTTTAGAAATCGCTGAAGAGTTTTTCACATCTTTCTCTGAATCTTTGATTATCATTTCAGTGGTCTTTTCCATTTCTTCATCGGGCACATCATTGTCTTCTTCAACGACTGTAGTTGTACCTTCCGTTGTAGTTAGATTACTTATTGCTGTCGTAGTTTCTGGTAGAACTTCGCAGTACTTTCCAGAGGTGCCAAAAGGACACTCGCATCTAAAGTGACCATCGTCTGCTTCCAAGGACTGACACTTGCCGTTATTTTTGCAAGTATCTGCATTTTTCTCGCAGTAGTTTAGCTCTGAAAAGAAGGTTTTTTGGTTTATTTTTGTCAATAAAACTTAATAAACCGAAATAAATGATAGCGCGGGAAGTCTGGATAAGGCCTAAAAAGGTTCTTTCTGGAAATCTATGAGGCCTATGTCCAGCAGTGGACTTCTACGCTGATAATAATGATGATAAACCATTGAGGTGCTTTTACTAAATTATTACAAGAAAGTCAATAATTTTCACTAAAAACGGGATATTTACCATTATTTGTGAGTTTTTATTGTTTCTAGTATTTCGGCATAGTTGCATGCACAGATGATCACGGGTCGAACTCATACCGTCGTCGTACCTAACTATCCCGATTTTAGTGAAAATTATGTTCATAACCATGATATCAAACTTGACTCAGATTCCTGATAATGGCCGAGGGGGACCCTCAGATATCGATTTTGAAAGCAATCGGTCCATAAACAGAAAAGTTGAAAATGGCGGCCATGATTTTTCTTAACATTAGATTCTTGGTAATGCTTAGTTCAAAAAATATAATAGGCAATATTTACATCTTAATTTTAATAAAGTTCCAAATAAGTATCTCGAATGTGTTGATTATTTTAGACCTACAAAAAGTAGTAATATGGTATAACGACATATTTGTGTTCGATACAGCAACCATAAACTATCTTCTCGTTACACATTTGTTCATAATTGCTCACAGGAAATAGATGCTTTTAGTTATTAGTAGGTAATTAATGTATTTCTAGTAGATTACCAAAACTGTACTGATGATTAGACACGTTAAGTTATTGGTGCCCGCGATGGCGTTTCGTTAAAAACATGAAGAATTCGTAAGGTGTGGTTTGCAGCTAAAATAGAGCTTATTCTACATCGTCAACCGACAAAATTTTTAGCCATAAATTCACGTACACTTCTTAGAAAGGATTCTAGACCTTATACAGTATTGGTGATCTCAGGCTAGGCTGGGTTTCTAATACCTAATGCTCGAACTACTATTTCATTAGCTGTTGCTAGGCATTTTTTACATCTACCAGATAGCAACACAAATAAGTTAAAAAAATTAAATAGACCTATGCTCTCACCTCAGGCATGGAACAATTCCTTTCATAGCTGCGGTACCTAACTCAATATCTACCTATACCCAGTATTTTTAAGATATCGTAGAGGGTTAATTATAGAACCTGATATATTTATGTTGTGAATTCTCCGCCGCTACTAAGATAATATATGTTACAGTTTTGGTAATTTTCAAAATAGTGCATTATATTCTACTAGATTACTAATTCGCTTCTTCAAGATACCAAACTGCTCATTCACAAAAAAACACTCAAAATGTCCTCAACCCGGCAATATACCAGCGTCAATTTTTTTTCAGACATTTATTTGTCTGTTGTCTCTCACTGTACCTACCTGCTGGGTTTGTACCTTTCCTACCCTTGCCTACCTACTGTATGTATGTTTTGCTGGAAATAAAGATTTTTTCATTTTCTTTTTTTTTTTCATTTCATTTTCAAAGGTAAAGTCGATGCTTGTTCAGTAGAATCACTAAAATCGCGTTTCTTTTCACGCAAACAAAGTTCATAGCCTTACCTTCATCACATAGCATGCCTCCCCAGCCAGGCTCACAGCTGCATTCCCAGGGACGAGCGCAAGTCCCGTGGAGACATCCCGGGTACCGATGGCAGGTGGCGCAGTCTGGTCCGGTCCAACCGACGCGACAACGACATTCGCCTGGTCGTCGGCAGTACCCGCGCTCGCTGTGACATCCAGCCGCGCATACAGCTACCACAGATAATAAATGTAATGAGCCTCATTCTATTTTCACAATCGTCAATGGGTCGTAAATCGCGCTTTTGCACCGTATTTTGAGCTACTTATGGCTTACTTTCTGAGCACGATGACAAACAATTTAGTACCAAGTACATAGAATGGTAGGTAAGTAAGTAAACTTACGTGTCTGACACAGCAAGCCAGTGTACCCCTTAGCGCACTTGCACTCCAACGGCTTGTCGCAGTAGCCGTGCTGACAGCCCGGCAATGGCTGACAGTCTCGACACGTAGGACCAGTCCAGCCGAAGCGGCAGCGGCACTCGCCAGGCTGCTCACAGTACCCGCGCGTTGAGTGGCAGTCCGACCGGCAAGTTGCTGCAGATATAGAAAAGGGTAAAATCGCAAGTTGCTGCAGATAATAGGGTATACTCGCAATGTATACCCATTTGTACTGCAGGTTTTAGGACCCAATTTAGGGCAGTCTACCATACCATTTCAACCCAGCATTCGCTTTAGAGAAGCTTCTACAGCGTTTATGAATTCGAGGGCTATTTTTTACGATTGTGTCGGTTTTCGTTGAATTAGATAAAAATTACCCCTAACCACTTCCTTAAAAAAATCTAAGGGTAAGGGTATGTAGGTGCTTCGTTTATGCACATAATAATACTGGTTTAGGTAAAGTTTTGCTTCCTAGCAGTATACTCCGACTCTTCGTATTTCAATATCATAACTAAAAGTAAAGACTTCGCTTACGTTCAGAGCAGAAGATGCCGTCCCAGCCCTCCTTGCAGATGCATTCGAAGGAGACGTTGCAGTATCCGTGCAGACACCCCGGCATGGCGATGCATTTGTTGCACTTATCGCCGTAGAAGCCTAGCTTACAGCGGCATTCGCCAGGACGTTTGCAGTACCCTGAAAAGAACCATAATTCAATGCCGATAAAATAGGTACATTATAAATAAACCGGTAGGGGAACATCAATGACCAGCTTCAGTATGAAGGGGACAGTCTTGAGTTAGGCGCATGATTACTTTCAAGGCGGATTGGATGATGACGTCATCATATTCGCATGTAGAAGTCTACCACAGCTGAGGGTCTAGTACAAGATGTGATAGTTTCAGAAAACATTATTTTGTTTTGTTTCCTTTCATACAATTACTTACAGCGCCCCCAGCGGAAACACTCAGGAATTACAACAATGTATGGAAGGAGACGAAATAAAGTTTTCTAGAACTATCAAATCACGTAGGTATTTACTAGACGCCCTGGACATAGACCGCTTCCATAGATTTCCAAAACTAGCGAATTTGAGTTATGCATCGACCTTCCAAGACAATGTTTCACTCCCTCGCTCTCGGGAGAAGGTTTCACTCTCCCACGTGCTACGCTTCGCATTCATATCTTTCGTAGTCACTATTCGAGAACATTAGTTCTCAATTTATAAGTTAAAATAAACTTTCTAGAAAACAAAACGATACAATCATTACTCATCTGCATCATACACATCTACCGGTTAGCATCTTCACTGGGTCAAATAAACAAAGGATAATGAACTATGCTTGTTCTCTGAAGTCGATGAGTGACTCCGAAGAAAGTTTGCAAATTAACGGTAGAAAGCTCTGACTGTATATTTTATTTACCTAAAGAAAAAAACTTGCTTATTTAAATCTACACGAGGCATATTATTCTTACCTTGAATGGGATCACATCCCTTCTTGCAAATGGGCACATCGCAGAGGTCGCCCTGCCAGCCCTTCAGGCACTTCGGCTCCCCCTTGTCGTTGCAGACGTAGTGGCTGTCCTCGGAGCGCTCGGCCGGCGAGCACGCCTGTCGGAGACCAGGCTTCGAAGATAAGATGGATGGTAGAACATCGGGGAGCATCACATAAATGTGACAGTCGTAAACGTATCGTAATGGTTACACTGGGGTGGTACTTAAACAAGTGGCGATCACAATAGGCCAGTAGGCCGCAGAGTCATAGCCGCAAAAAGCTAATTAAAAAAAAATGGTTACGCGGCAAAGCTCCGCGGTTGATCGGTTTTTGCTGCACAGACCCTACCCTTACGATACTATTGCGATTGTCACATTTTGTCGAGATCAACCCTAGGGCGTACTGCAAGCGTGCTCAAATTTAAACTCAAGCTTTTCCGAGACTCGAGCATAGGTCTTTTGACACCTTTTTATTGAAAAATGCCAAAAATATATGCAGTTATTTATGTAACTCTCGTTTTAATTTAAGATTCATTTTAAATTGAACGATTCGAACTATTTACAGTAAGTAATTAGAAATGTTACTTATAGTAGTCACAATGGATCTTTGTCCCTCTGAAATATCTGCGGGTCAATTCAAATTTTTCCGCACAACATTAGGTAGGTACATGCGCAATCGTTGGTTGCACCTAACTTCAGAGTGATAAAGATCCGTTGTCCGTTCTGTACGTAGTAGGTATACATTTGTTAGTTTTCAATTTCATGAAGAGTGCAAGACACTGGAGAAGGATATAGAAGCTGATAGACTATTTGTAACCGGTTTCAAAACCATTGTGCATTAGTAATGCATGTCATACAATAACAATTTCGATTTCTATCGCTTTCGGCATTGTTCGGTCGGACGTAATCAAAACAAACGAAAGTAGAGGTTGGAAGGCAAGTCACTTGCACTTTCGACTTACTGGCCCGCTAGGTAGGTACCTACTATGTTATGAAAGACCTCAAAATCATTGGATTGTGACTGTGTGACGTACTTATATAGAATTCAAGAAAGAATAATAAGGTTTTATTTATTCATTTATGTAAACTGTAGAAAGAGCAACTCTAGACCAAAATAGGCTGAATTAATGCATAATGTTGATGACTATCTAAATTACGCCGTAAATGATGTACTGATTTCGATGATAGGTTTCATCGAAATCAGTAGGTACACCATTTTGGATTTTGTTTGGATAGAGGCTCTAAACACCATACGAAATCTGTTTTTTATAAGTACCATAGTTAGGCAAACAGACTTATGGCCCACCTAATGGTAAGCGGTTACCGTCGCCTATTGACACCGGTACCACCAGATGCATTATTGATTCATCGTCTACCCTGTAGAAGTCTTTTACTTTTTTTCGAAGCTGGTCAAGCTGGTGGTCGTAGCTTTTAAAAAATTTGCCCCATCATTCATTCGGTCACCAAATAGCTATCGAAATATACCTAAGAAAGTTTATTGTTCGCCAACAAGTTCCTTTAGTCGGACGACTCTACAAAATTCATAAGTCCACGTATAGACGTTTAGGGCGGCTTGCACCAGAATCGCTAAACGCGTTTAACTATTAAATAGTATTTAGCGAGTTGTCAAGTCATATAAATACGTCAGATTTAAATCTTTTTAGCTGTTAAACACGTTTAGTGATGCTGGTGCAAGACGCCCTAGTCATAGAAACCTGAGATTTTGAGGAAAACCTCATAAAAGGACAAGTTTCTCTTAAGAAACCTTAAGGATAAACTGGTGACGATAATCTGCGTGAGTAAGCGTAAACGTGACTTTCTAATAAACTCGAGAAAGCACGAGAAAGCAGGCCGCGGGAAGCGACCACCAACACGCACCTTTTAAAATACCTAATAAATTGCATATTTGGTGGATTTACCGTATTTGGAGCGAGTGCATCCCATACAGTGGGTCAGACTAACTGGTGACAGGAGATAGTACACAGGGCCCAGGATATTTCAGATATTCACACACAAAATGGAAGCCAAAAGAATTACAAAATAGTACATAATCATAGCTACCTGCTAACTACGTAAGGTTTTACCTAAAAGTTGAAAGACCTTTTGTAACACAAAACAAAGATATAGATAAATAAATACCTAGGTAGGTAATAGAGAAAATATAGTTTAGGTACAAATAATTTTCATCTAAGCTGTAAATGCCATCCTAGATAATCGTTAATTAAAATAAATACGCGCCTAATCTAGAACTGATTTACAACTAGGATAGCTTCTATATTAGGAACATAGATATTTCAGCACGAGAGTAATGTTCTAGCAAAATGAATCAACTTTGCTAATATATTTACAGATATTCACATAATTTTAAATATTTATCAACTTGGCAACGCAGACCTCAATGTAAATCAAACAAGACTAATAAAGGCATAGAGCATACGCCTAAATAAATTATTCAAAAAAAAAACCTCACCTGTTTTTTCCATTTCGGTACGTACTTAGCCGGCAGTACAGTCGGCAGCACACAGCTTATCACCACAGCAATAACAATAGACTTCATCCTGCCACCGCACGCGATCCACTATTTATGCTCATGTACACTTGCGAAGAAAAAACTAAGAATTTGAACGGGAAAATCGAATCCGGGATGTAACGGGACAGGTCGGGAAACTTGGGATGAGACGATGCGCGCTCGCAGCTCGAGGTGTACTGTTACGTGTTATTGAACTTGACTCGTATGGCGTGACTTTCTCCGCCATCGCTTTTTACGAGGCTAGGAAGCTAGCGAGTATCGGTGAGACAAAAAGCGGATCTTATCGAGATCCGGTAACTTTTAACACCCGGCGGCCATCTTGCTCCGTCCGTCCGTCGACTTCATCGTCACGTTCAAATAAGTGAGATTGAAGTCAAGGGATGGTCTATCAATTATAAAAAAAACATTACAGTTCAGCAAGTAAAAATTGGCGCGCAACTTTACGCTTAGTATCAGCGCATAAGACAATGTTTCTTTATTTAAAAAAAATATCGCGTTTGTACCCCTGATTATACCTACTGGGTGATTTGATTGTTCAAGAAAACTCACGTTAAAAATAAGTGTAGCGGTTATTAAAACCGGAACAAGATATCCTTGTAGAAAGTAACATACCAGCTAGTTTCGTGGCCCTATATGCACTTTAATTTCTCGTGATCTCGTTATAAAATATTGCAGACGCATTTCAGGGTAAACCAATCAAGTTTACGACCGGATTTGCAATTAAGTAGGTAAAGTACATCTTAAGATCAACAGGAAAAATCTAAAAGCACATCTATTATGGTTGAATCGTCAAAAATAAAAACTAATTTTGCTTGTAAGAAAAATCTTGTAAAAAATGAAAATCCGTGAATATCATCAATCACGTTACATTTATTTATATTAATTCTTCTATATACACTATAATATAAAGCTATATACACAGTTTAGGTCCATGTTACATCACCATCAGAAGCTGATTGATAAAACGTTAAAATGTTCTCAACAGACACTACATTTTTACACTTTATAGATTAAAAATTTAAGTGATTTTTTGTCAAGTTACAAAAATACGCCTAAAAAACCAGTACTCGTATTTTGTATGGATACAAATGCACTACCTTACACTATCATAGGGTGCACCTCAGGGTTCCATTCGTAGACCCTTCCTATACACTTAGCATAACAATTTTAGAGCCTTTGTCTGTTCTAATTCTGTAGACAAAGTCAAAAGGTCAGTGTGATTTGTATAATGAATAGGTACTGGGATAATTTCTTATCAACTATGTCGACTAGTTAGAACAATGTGTATAAAATATATCGGAAACTGATTCTAATTCCTAGATTGTCTTTAAATTTAAATGCATTTAGTATCTATACAAAATAGAATTTCTACAACTTTCTACTTTATAAAACAAAGAGTTTCTAAATCACACAAGAACTCACAAAATATCGTATGAAATTCATACCTACTACTGTATGATTAATTATAAAAATACATGTTTTCACTATAGCCATTTTGGATATAAAGGTGCGTTCATACAGTTCACATCAATTAAATGCATTTAAGATTACAATTTTTAGACAATATTTTATTCTTATAACAACTGAACAATAACAGCCCAACTTTTGCCTGCTATAAAAATAGAAGCCCTCTAATTTATGAACGGTGTAGATATTTGTAGAAGCGGATTCAAGCGCAGTGCTGGGCCAATGCTGTTTGAAATTGGTTTCGCAGCCTATAAGGGTGCTTTTCCACCATATCCACCAATATGGATCTTTTATTATCATAGCTTATTTTTGTTTAGCCCTGGTGAACAGGTTCAACAAAGCTATGAAACTATAAACTTCAGCATTAAAGTATATTTCTTTGTAAAAAGGATCATACAAAAAAACGCTAGGAAGCAGGCCGTAGTTTCTTGCCTGTTCTTGTAGGCTCTGGTCGCGTGGAACTGGCATCTAGAATCACCGACTTATATAAGGCGATTTTAAAATAATCCTTGTGATTTTATTGGATAAAAGAGTTATGACTTTGACTTGTGTTTTTTGTATAGAGAGATGCGTGCAAAGGATGGCAGCTACGGATGCGTGATGCTATCCTCCTCGCACAGCTAACTCGCGCAGTTTAGCTTTAGTGGAAGCTATCACATAGTTTCATAGCATAGCTTCGACCTCGCTCACCGCTTAGCGACGTAGCACATCTCTGGTGGAAAGTCAGCCTTAATAAGCCTGTTACTCGCGGGTTAAGTTCGTCCTCAAATGAAACGTAGCTTTATGAGTTCGGCAGTTCTCCTAACTTTGTATAGCGTTTACAACAAATGCGTGCTTAGTATAAAATAAGTTATAGTAACAACAAAACAAAAAAACGAAAATGAGCAAAATTAAAACTTAAATACTTTAGTAATTATAACGTTATTCGTATTTTAAATCAATAAATTATTCAACCAGGTAAATTATGCAGTATATGACTGTTTTGGGCAAAATGTTTGAAAAACTGAAATTTCGTCGAATATTGTGAAAATCGATCTTAAGATGTTTACTAAAGGTCGAAATTAGCATACCGCCTCAATGACAATCTGGCTGAGAATCATAAAATAAACTAAGTTTTGAATTTTTTTATTCAACGTTATGATTAAAATTTGACGTTATTTGATTAAAAAATGATTATTTTAGGATTGTCATTAGTGATTATGCTAATTTGAATTTTAATATCAACATAATAAGAACGTTTATTTTAAACACTTTTGGTTAGTTAAGTGGCAAACCACAGAATTGACACCAATGTGGAACTTTCTAGAACGTACGTTCGCGTATAACATGTTTTATAAGTGCGTCTTGCGATAGGCTAGGCATCAATTTAAGTATTATTGTTTAGATACACTGATGCCCTAACAATTTGAAGATCTTTAAAAAAAGATCTTGAATTATAATTATTTTATTAATATCAGATCATAATAAGGAAGCCAATTGATTTAACTTAGAGAACATAAATATTAATTGCAATGATTACTCACATAGAGTAGCCACAACGGATCTTTGTCTCTCTGAAGTATCTTCGCAGAACACATTTTGAGTCGAATTAGGTAAACTATTTTTTCCACACCTGTGCATGCACAATCGTTTGTTGCACCTAACTTCAGAGGGATACAGATCTGTTGTGCGTACTGTACATAACATTTATATACAGATCTTTAAATGTCATTTGACGAATCATTTAACCTTTTTATGCCCCGTTCACTTATTACGTGTGTCGGCTGTAATAATTTGAATCAGGCATAATTTCGTTTAATACTCCCACATTCATTTTTTCATTAGTTATTATGAATAATTTGCCAACGAAAAACTGTAAAACATTGGTTAAAAAAACTTGTCTTGCATTTATACTTACAAAGTACTAACATAAAGGCCTGCTCACACCTCTACGTGATATTCGCAAGGGGCACAAAAATACGTTGTGTTTGTGTGTGGTCATAAAATGGTAGACAACACTACATAAACGCTTGCTTATAAATTTATAAAAAAAAATATCTTAATTATCTCAGTGCATATGGCTTCAGAACTAATATTATATCACCGATTTAACTAAACAGCCAATACATTTGTGTCACAAATAATTTCACGTTACATTCTAAATAACAATAAAAACATTGGAAACTAAACTAAACAAGTAATTATTTAATGATTTAGTTAGGCCCTAATATAAAGAGATTCCCTAATTATTTCTAAAATTCCAAAATAAAGGACATTTTTGACAGTTTTCTCTGCTTCTTTTATCTTTTTTGTTTCTGTTATTTCTATGGTCGGTCTGTCAACTTTTTAAGAAATTGGTGGCTGTTTTCAAAACTTCAACCGGATAAACCTAAATATTAATCAATTATTCACACTTTGTGCTAAAACCTCCCTTGATTTGGTAAAACACCACCGAAATTACCCAGAAAACTTAAGATACCAGAAAGCTAGCATTGTCTGGCTCTCATCAAGAAATGGGCTTAAATATAGCCCTTATCACAACGGCATAAAAGTCATTAAAATTAGCAGTAAGACTGCACAATACAGCTAATAGATTAATCTAACCGTCATCGCCTAAGTCTGTCAAAAACAATGTCCAAGTCGAGAGCAAGCACAAACAAATGTGGTAATCGGATGGTCGCTAGCATATACGAATACAATGCGCGGAAACTACAGCTCGACCGAGGACCGGTGCCGCGTCACTGCGCAGTGTAACTCGAATATGTTACATTACTTTTGCGATTGTCGCATTCGTTCATGCTGACACACCCTGGTAACCAAAGGGTACAAGATTTGATAGTATTAGAAAACTTTATTTCAGGATAGGGAGTATTAGAAGTCTCTGGGGGAGACCTTTGCCCAGCAGAGGGACAAGACAGGTAAATTAAAAAAAAAAAAAAAGTTCCGCACTATCGAATCTTGTACTAGAGCCCTTGATGAAGAGTATTGTGGAATGTTGGATGGAAGCTCATGAACTACCTAATGGAAGTTTTTGAAAAGATTCAGTCTGTTTTCAAATTTTTCATCATTGAAACATTTGAAAATGACGCCATAAAATCTACTCGGATCTACTTTGATTTTTAAATTACTACTATGTATTAGAAAGTTGTTACTTATAACTAAATATTTTTATCTGATGAAATTGAGATTAATTACTATTTTGTCATCACACGAATTTACCCCATGTCCCACTACCGTATGAGAAAAAGAAAAGAAAATAAATATCTACAAAACTTCACAGATTAAAAAATATCCCTTGAAACTATGATACAAAAGTTTTCACAAGATTACGCAAGATTACATTTTCTACATTAAGGCGATGGATAATGGTATCGATTCTGTTGTTTCATTTTTCTAAACTAACCTAATTTGATAGCGCTAAAATTATAGCTGTCTTTGTCGTTTCAGTTTATGAGAAAGGGACGGCAACATTTTTAGTGCTGTCAAATTAGTTTAGAAAAATGCAACAACAGAATCGACAGCACTGTCAATCAACCATCTCGCTCGCACATTTCAACATTTTTGAAGATCAACGCTTCACGATGTAGAGAATAATAATGCAGTGTGTGAGCGAGAAGGTTGTCTGACATCACCCATAGCATTAAACATTGCATTATAACATGTATTACAGTCTGTAAGAATCTAGTTATGAACACAAACGCGTGCTTTTATAGCGTAGCTTGTTTCATACACTTTGTACGTTAGACATCAATCGAACTGAAAGATGCAATAATGAGCTGTAATGCGTACGCATAAAGCACATTTTATAAAACTGATGACGCCATTTTGAATTCTACGGTTTAAACCCATCAAAGTGATGCGAGGTAGCTATTTCGTTCTAGGCTAGATATAACTGCGGGGGGCGATTCTAGACCGATAGACATTTTATCACGATAGATATATATCCCAAGAACTGTCAAAATTCCATAGATTTGACAGGTTTTGAGAGATATATCTGTCGTGATAAAAAGTCTATCGGTCTAGAATCGCCCCCCAGGCTTGACTGCTGGAGGTTGCTAATAATCGGACCGCCCTGTCCATGATTAGGATGCAAGCTAGCATTGCCAGAGAAAGATTGGTGAAGACTTGCATGTCCAGTATTAGGTCGATGTTATTAGTTATAACTTGGATTGCCGCGTGTCAGAGTATAATGGCACTTGCTTGTATTCCGGGAACTCGTACAGCACAAGATGATCCGCCGTTTTGTACCACGGGATTAGACCGTTCTGGAACAAAATAGTCATAAAATAAGTTCATGTTCATGTCTGGGTGTTAGTATGTATTATAAGTATGTATTTACAAAAAAAAAGTATATAAGTATTCTATCAGCCATCTAGTTCCCATATTACAAGCATTGCTTAGTTTGGGACCTAGAGGGTGTTGTGTGAAATGTCCCTGAATATTTATTTATTTATTTAAGGATTTATGTTCCGGGAGGTTTTGTAAAAGAGCTTGTCCGGGGAAATACTAGCACCGTACCTATTCCTGCCGCTAAGCAGTGAGGCTCGCATTGCTGTGTTCCGATTTGAAGGGTATGGGTGCCGGTGCTATTACACGCACATTAAACTTAACGTCTCTGAGTGATGGATCCAGTGCAATACCTCAAGACACGTCCACGAGGCAATGCATTGATATACGCAGAGATCCAATCAACATCAAGTGGGCAATTTTCTGTTTACTTATTTATTGTCATTAAAAAAAAGCGTGCAGTATTCTAGTCATTTATAAGTAGTTCAAGTCAGCGCTACAATGTCGAATCTAGTTAAGTACCTACTTTTGTAAATGACTAAGGGCGGCTTGCACCAGAATCACTAAACGGGTTTAACTTTTAAATAGTATTTAGCGAGTTGTCAAGTCATATAAATACGTCAGATTTATCTATTTACCTGTTAAACACGTTTAGTGATTCTGGTGCAAGCCGCCCTAAGTAATCTAATGTATATAATCTATAATTATATAATCTATAATTATATACATTAGATACATTATATAATCTATTTCTTGAATATTAGTTTTAATTAATGTAATTGGTTTTAACACCGTGTTAATTAATTGAATTGAATAAATGAATGAATGAATGAATGACTTACAACATTTGTTCTTCTATTAGTGCCGCGACCGAAGCCGTTCCAGTGGTTACCAGCTATACCGATTTGATCGTCCACCTAAAATAACAATCCAAAATAAACAATTGTTTATTGAAATGTCTCAAAAAAATTAAAATTAGAAAAAAAAAGTCAATTTACAAAAAAATGTAAATCCCCCGACCAAGACATTCTCTCTAAATCCTCTTCATCATTATTGGCCATCGTCAGGTTCTGAACCAGGGTAAATATACCTACTAGTTTTGATATTACAAGAAAGTTTAGATGTTTTGACTTTTATGATTCGATCACTGCGTAACAGCTGAACCAGGGATGATATTTTGGACGCCACAGACGAAGGGGTAAAAGTGGCGAAGTTCTATTCGAACTTTGTCTAGTGTTTGTTGTCACCATTGACACGTAAGAAGAAGAAGAGCTGAACCTATTTCGATAAAACTTAAAATCGATATAGGTAGCTCACACGCGACTAATACTTAGTCAGTTGCGTACGTATTGACCTTGTCTTTCCTGTTGATTATGCCGACTAGGCTACTCATCTAAATCATGTCCCAGACACTGCAGCCTCCCGTACATCGGGGTATGATTAAAAATTAAAGAGCCAGAAGGTTGGCATAGGAACTTCTTAATAAAACGACGCAACTCCATCGAGTTTTGGCTCATTTGATTTATCTTGAGAAGAACTATGCTCCTAGATGATATTTTTCTTCTTCTTAGAGCACAATAATAATTTTATTTGAATCATCATCATCATCCGATGACAGGCGTCACAGCTCAGTCGGTAATGGATCTGCTTTCCGTGCTGTGCGTCGTGGGTACGATCCCCACCAAGAACAAACATTTGTGTGTGGCAAAACATAGATGTTTGTTCTATGTCTGGGTGTTACTATGTATTATAAGTATGTATTTACAAAAAAAAAGTATATAAGTATTCTATCAGCATCTAGTTCCCATATTACAAGCTTTGCTTAGTTTGGGACTAGAAGGCGTCGTGTGAAATGTCCATGAATATTTATTATTACTATTATCCACAGCCTGACTTCACCCACTGCTGAGTATAGGCATCTCTCTTTTTGTACCATCTCTCACGACCCCGCGTCACTCTCATTTTTGCCCACAATTTTTGCCCGCGATAACAGTGACATCGTCCGCTCATCTCGCCGCAGGTCGACCGACATTTCTGTATCTGGTCCTGGGACGCCATTGAATACTTACATCAAAAGCAATATCATGGTTGTTCCCCGCGTTGGGCATCACGCCGACTCGGTCGTGTGCGTTTTGACCTCCGAAGTAGTAAATATCGTCCAATGAGAAGTAACTGTTCGAGGCGTCCACACGATTCGTTTGCATCATCTCGTACGCCACCCGTCCAACCTGGAATGAAGGGTACAGTGTAACATTGATAATAGTATTGAAGTATATATGAAACTAGCAGTTACCCGCGACTTCGTACGCGTCTAGTTTCCGTGTACATTATATTATCTGTGCGTGTACCGAGCGGATACTTCTTTGAGAAACTTGACATTACACCTCATTACACCGAACTCGTACCTACTCGAATGTCAAACGCTAGTTGTTAGACCAAAGAGGTAGTACTACGCCCTGTCAAACTGACGTGACATGACATGACAATGAAATCCTCTTGCCAATTGGTGCTGCTAATCCTTTTCGTTCATTTTATCCTGTAGATCCTGTTAATTATTCGGGATAAAAAGTAGCCTATATGTTATTCCAGGTTACGAACTATATATATGCCAAGTTTCATCCAAGTTGTTTCAGTAGTTTTGACGTGATTGAAACACAAACATCCAAACATCTAAACATCTAAACTTTCGCATTTATAATATTAGTAGGATAGTAGGATGTATTCATATGTGTGTACAAAGAATAAAGAAGAAGTAACCGTTCTAATAACCGGTAATTATTAATATTACCCACATTTATCACTTTGACCGTAACATGTACATAGCCCTGAAAAGTGTCTGGTATAGCTCTTAAAAACGTGTATGCATCCCGCTGAAACGCATATACACCAACTTGTTCGTTTCCCTCTCCTAAAACGCGTATGCATCGCTCTGAAAAGTGTATACATCGAGTTGAAAAGTGTATACATCGCCCTGAAAAGTGTATAAGCATCGCCTTGAAAAGTGTATACATCGAGATGAAAAGTGTATACATCGAGATGAAAAGTGTATACATCGAGATGAAAAGTGTATACATCGCCCTGAAAAGTGTATACATCGAGTTGAAAAGTGTATACATCGAGATGAAAAGTGTATACATCGAGTTGAAAAGTGTATACATCGCCTTGACAAGTGTAACATGGTGTAACTCCTAGATTATTTTTGACAGGTGGTATTCCCTAGAAGTGCGAGTACCTGGCTGCTGAATGTGCAGACGATGTAGTCGCACATGGCCAGCATGTGCAGGTCGAGCAGCAGGCCGGTCAGCGAGAGCGGCGTGTAGCGGCGGTGCGTGGCCGCGCTCTTCGCGATCGAGGGGTCGCCGAGGAACGTGTACGACGGGTACTTCCTACGAGCATCTTCTAGTACCTGCAATATGTACCATTTCTTTATCATTCATGTGCACAAAGTACGCCATATAAAGTAGCTCCAAATCCGGCCCGAAAGTGCAATATACGGTCTAAGGGCCCAAATAGAATGAGGCGTTACATTACATTTATCTATAGCTCTGTAGTGCAATGCAATACTATTTTAATGAAATTTTTGTTGCGTATTTTGCTTTCCTGCGACTTTTAAGTGGTGTTTATAATCACTAGAACACTCTGAATGAACTGTCATCATCATCATCAGATGATGGTAGTCGAATTGAAGTCGGTTTTTAGATAGATAGATAACTCTTTATTGGTACACCACATGAAAACATTACAAAAAAAAAAAGAAAGCTTATAGTGTATCACAATGGGCGGCCTTATCGCGATAACCCATTGTGATACCCTATAAGCTTTAAAACCCATTGTGATACCCTATAAGCTTTAAAACCCATTGTGATACCCTATAAGCTTTAAAACCCATTGTGATACCCTATAAGCTTTAAAACCCATTGTGATACCCTATAAGCTTTAAAACCCATTGTGATACTCTATAAGCTTAGTTTTTCTAGTTTTTTAAAGTTATTAACTTACGTTAGCATCATCAGTAGCTAGGTAGACCCTCCTCGCGTCCACAGTGTTAGTGAGCTCGAGCTGGTCGTAGTAGTCCTTCACGTGCGTCATGTACTCGCGAATGTCGTGGAACGCAGCTTCCGTACCAACTTTGTCCGTCCGTCGGATGTGTACGCTGAATATAACAATATTTATTTGTAAATATGTCGGGAAATGCGTCAGCAACAATGTATGACAATCGGCTCGTGCCCAAGAAAATGTTGTTTTTTATCGAAAATAACTTCATAACGGCATCAGCGCTTGGAATGTTTCTCTATGCAAAATTTAGGCTGTATATTAACCAGAGAATATAACAGTTTAACAAAAATATAACATTTTTGCGATACCTGAAAAGGGTGAATAAGTTTTAAAGTGCCTCTGACTTTAGCATAAGACTAAATTGTAACACTTATTTTGGCAAATAAATGTATCTTGTATCTTAACTAATTTTAATTTATTGTCAATTATGATACGGAGAAGCATTACCTTGCCGTAACTCAGTACTATACTAGCACGGAAGGTAAAGTTTTTAAGACCAATGTGAGCCTACAGCCTTTTGTTGAAGGGTCTTAGGGACTACCTACCTGCTACAACTTTGCATGCAAATAAGTACGTTTTTATTTATTTATTTTTGTATGTTTTTAGAAGTAAGTAGCCTCATTTTAGTATTTTACCTTTGTACCTACTTCTGTATGGCTATGTATTTTTTGGAAAAATAAACATTATCTTATCTTATTAAATATTAAATTATTATTTATTACTTTAAGGGCGGCTTGCACCAGAATCGCTAAATGCGTTTAACTCTTAAATAGTATTTAGCGAGTTGACAAGTCATATAAATACGTCAGATTTAAATCGATTTAGCTGTTAAACACGTTTAGTGATTCTGGTGCAAGCCGCCCTAAGTGTCTCTTTTTATTATTTTTAAATATCTCTAGTGAATTAATGAATTGTAATAATTATCTTTTTATCTCCAATTATTATTGTATAGGTACCTACTTCACCTGTGATGTGTGTTTTTTGTGGCCAATAAATAACTGTCGATGTAAGATTTGAGCAAAGCAGATAAGCGTGAGCGAGGAAAAAACAACTAATTATTCATAGTTTCTTTATTTAAATAACTGTCTATATATATTCAATAAAATCACGCGAATCATTTAGAATCGTGTTATATAACTAGGTGATTGTAGATACCAGTTCCACGCGACCAGAGACAACAAGAACGGACAACAATCTACGGCCTACTTCCTAGCGTTTTAATTTTCCTTCGGCAGAGATTGTACTTTAATACGGATGACGTCATACCGCAGCCAAAAACTCGTTTTACCCACGAGTTTTCGATGTTTTTTTGACGTTATTAGAGTAAAATCCCTAACGAAGTGAGAATAAGGCCCGTGCCCCCGTATTCCAATCTTTTGCTGTCAAGTTATATTTCACTGCCCAGTGTAATTTCTTCAGGTCAAGTCAAGGTCAAGGTCAAGTGTCTAAAAAGAATGATCACGTGGTACAAAATTGTACCACGTGATCATTCTTTTTAGACACTTGACAGCAAAATATGCGCGAAAACACATCAAATGACGTCATAATGTCACTATTTAGTCACAGAATAACTATGAGTTAGTATGAACTGACCATGATTGAAAACTTTGCAGTTCAACTTTGATTGGCATACCCCTGCTGGTCTAGTTGAACTAATCGCCAGTGAAGATGCCCACCACATAATCCATCTCATCTTAGCATTACTTAATACTATGTTAACAATACTAAAGATAATCACAGTAATTGCGAACACGATTACGCGAGACTTATTGTACGTCGTAAAATGAATGAGTTATACACTATTCGTTAATTTTACGGTTTTTACAACTAGTTATTACGTTTGTATATTAGATATTCAGTGTACTATGTAATTAAAGTCAAATGGAAGGTTGTAAACGCCTTGAGTCATTAACAGCAATTAATTTACAAGGTTTATGAGTATGCATCGGTGTTCTAAAAATGGAACTGTAACACTGTGCTTAGGTAAGAGGTATGCACACTTTTTAGTTCATTACTGCATGATAATGTGTACGTAGTTCTTGTATAGTTTATAGTTATACTTGGGTTTTTCTACTCGGAAAATTTATGTGCGCAATGCCAGTGCTCTCAAACGGTGAAGAAAAACATCGTGAGGAAACCCGCGGCTTTGTCAGCTCCGCACGCATTGACCTGGTCTTTCCTGTGGATTGTGGGGACTAGGCTGAGAGGATGGTGCAGGCGCTACAAGTCTACTCCATCTAAATCATGTCCCAGGCACTGCCAGCCTCCCGTACATCATCGGGGTAAAAAGTGGTTCCAGACGCTGTATACATTATCTAGGTGAGATGCAACGGTCTGAATATAGTTGTACAGTCGAAGACCCGTCCACCTATACTGTTTGGACTTTGAACTATTAGAAGATGAACGTTGCGAGTCGTGCGAGAGGGACGACAGTGTTTGTGTAGGACGGGCTGCGCTCCCTTTCCAACGTATCTCTGCATTGTATGTAGCGTAGTTATGGTTGTATTGGGTGTATAACCTGGGGGGTGATTCTAGACCGATAGACATTTTATCACGTTAGATATATATCCCAAGATCTGTCAAAACTCCATAGTTTTTGACAGTTTTTGGGGGATATATCTATCGTGATAAAAAAGTCTATCGGTCTAGAATCACCCCCCTGACCTGTGGCCGTGTGTACTTACCCAACAATGGGCGTCTTGAAGTTCATCTTAGCGATGGTATCGTTGATAGCTTTCTGCATGGCAGCTCGAGGCTTCAGGATGTATTTGAGCATCTGTCCCACCCACCACGAGGACGGATCGCCGTTGAAACGGACTATTCTGAAATGTACTTTTATGTTTTCAATTCAATTAAATTTATTTATTTGTAAACACAGGTAAAACGGTGACATAATAGTTATTTTTGTGCACTGTGATTTGTCTTAAGGCGTACAAATTTGTCTTTAACTAGGTTTAAGTAAATTAATTAATTAAATATAAATTAAATGTGTCTAAAATGTAAATAAACTTAATAAAAAAATTAATTAAGAATGAAAATAACGTCAGGTTAATATATTAAAGTCAATGCAATGTATTTATTACGTAGTAAATTATAAAATTAATGAGTATTGTCAAAAAATTCTTGAATGAAGTAAAATGTCTTTTCTATTAAATAGTTATACAGTTTTAGGCAAACGTCGACCCCATCGTTACTTAACATCAGGTGAGATTGCGGTCAAACGTTTGTCTATAATGTATAAAAATATTAACTTATTTTACGAAACTAGATTCATAATCATAACCTACCGTTTTAATAGTTTTTTTAAGTATGTTTTTCTTGTTATTTTAATGGTGGATTCAATAATAGTTTTTTTTTATTTCTTTTATTCAACTTTCGAATGAAAAACCAAGTGCGTGTAATAGTAAACATCAACAAGGTAACAAGAAAAACAATGTTTTTTCAAGTATATAAAAGCCGATGGCCCACCTGATGTTACGAGGTAACCACTACCTGAATAATATTAAACATAAGTACATACTTATAAATAAACAATGTTGCTATGGTTACTACAATGAGGAAAACACAGAGATAGAATGGAGATTGTCAGTAGGTTACCTGTGCGCCAAGTCTTTCGGAACAGCCAACGGCAGGAACTTGGGCTTCTGCGATATCGAATCTATGAACGGGAGGGAAATCACCTTCGCGTCGTACGATACTGCAACAAATGTTATATCGTTATTCATCTTTTCTTATTTTAAAACTATAGGATTTACAGCCTTACCGTGTTATGAATAAAGTCGAAGTAAGCTTGGAATAGCTACACTGTGTTTTGTCTTTTGTATTGACAATCAGATTCAAATTCGATCGAACGAGACAAAACACAGTGTAACTATTCCAAGCTTATATCAACTTTATTCATAACAGGGTTAGGGTCACTTCATACTGAGATGTTACGCGACGTGACAATGCTTTAAGAGGCCAGTGGTTTCGTACAACTACTTTCATACCACTACTTTCGTACCACTACTTTCGTAGACTATAAATAAGAAAAGCGCCGATTGAGCTCAGTGGCGAGACTTATATCCACCTAAATACTGAGATATAGATGACTAGCTTCCGCCTGCGACTTCGTCCGCGTCTCGTTTGATCCTGTTGATTTTCCGGGATAAAAAGTAGCCTATGTGTTAGTCCAGGCTACCAACTATATGTATTCCAAGTTTCATCCAAATCGGACCAGTAGTTTTTGCGTGAAAAAGTAACAAACATCCATACTTACAATCTTTATAGTATTAGTGGAATGATCATGTCATAGATCTTAGATCAATACAAATAGAGTTCAAACTCACTTGGCCACTGCAGCACCTTGTCATTATAAGCGCTGGTGCATGTCTCCGACATAGGATGGAACACGTACTCCCATCCCTTGGTGTTGTACCGCCAGCCTTTGGAGTTCAGGATGAGTGTTCTCTCAGTGGCGTACGCGAATACCAAGCAGTACACTATGTGGTGGAGTTGACAGCCGAAACCGCAGCCCTGAATATAAAAAATAAATAAATATTCATGGACATTTCACACGACGCCCTCTAGTCACAAACTAAGCAAAGCTTGTAATATGGGAACTAGATGCTGATAGAATACTTATATGCATTGTTTTTGTAAATACATACTTATAATACATAGTAACGCCCAGACATAGATAAATATATTAAAACTAGCGGACACGGCTGCGGATGATGATGATGAGCGGACCCGTCATAGCTCAGTCGGTAAAGCTCTGCCTTCCGTGCTGTGGGTCGTGGGTTCGATCCCCACCAAGAACAAACATTTGTGTGTGCCAAACATAGATGTTTGTTCTATGTCTGGGTAAAAAAATGTATTTATTATATTATAATTTTATTGTAAAAAAATAAAAAATTAAGAAATTAAACAAATGTGTGAATAAAAAAGACAAGTTCCTTGCTTTTTTTTTGTACGGACTTTATAATTAGTAGACCAAATATAGAAAAAACGGGCAAATGAAATGTCTATAAAACTACGTCCATGACGTATCACACAAAATTTGATAACACAGAGATCAAATATTCCGTCACCGCTCGTGTAGGTCATTGACTTACCCGACACGTGCTAACTAAGAGATCGTGACAAACGCTTAGCGGCTGTTTGTTTGTTCATCTAATTATAGTGAGATCTAATCCGGGTTATTTAAATATAGATGAAGACGGGTGACCAAACAATATGACTAGTATACCACGTATTCAGAAAAAATCAAGAATCAAGAAGAAATTTCAACAAAATCGGTCCAGCAGTTTGGTTTTTGAATCCAAATAACTGGAAAAATATGTCATTCAAGTTCACGAAATTGCGTATTTAGCGTGACTTTTTTTAAGTGGTGTTCACGGTCACTAGAACATTCCCAATGAACTGCCATCATCATCATTCAAAGTTAAAGTCAAAGTCAAAATTTCTTTATTCAATAAAATCACAAGGATCATTTAGAATCGTCTTATATAAATAGATGATTCTAGGTGCCATAGAAAAAAGAATTCAAATTGAAATCCGTTTTCCTACTTCTTTAAACATAATATTATAAATTACCTAGATCCATACAAAAACTGTGAGTTTTTCAATTTAACTTTGCGCGAATCGAAGCAAATAATACTCGAGATTACGCTTCGCAGGTGGCGACGTGTTTACGACCGTCTGGTACAATAAAAAAATAACATAAAAGGTCTTAATAATTATGGCTGTAAAATGTGAAACTATTTACAAGACTGGATTACCGGTAATTACAAGCTTTGAATGATCCAGAAATGTACAAGACGAAATAAGCTTAATCTACACATTAAAAACATAGATCATAAAACATAGATGTTTGTTCTATTTCTGGGTGTATTATAAGTATGTATTTACAAAAAAAAGTACCTGTATAAGTATTCTATCAGCCATCTAGTTCCCATATCACCAGCTTTGCTTAGTTTGGGACTAGAGGGCGTTGTGTGTAATGTTCATGAATATTTTTTTTTATAACTTTTAATAATAAATAAATATTCATGGATATTTCACACGACGCCCTCTAGTCCCAAACTAAGCAAAGCTTGTAATATGGGAACTAGATGCTGATAGAATACTTATATACTTTTTTTTTGTAAATACATACTTATAATACATACTACATAGTAACACCCAGACATAGAACAAACATCTATGTTTGCCACACACAAATGTTTGTTCTTGGTGGGGATCGAACCCACGACCCACAGCACGGAAGGCAGAGCTATACCGACTGAGCTGTGACGCCTGTTAATCTGACTTATTATTTGTTTTCGTATTCTTTTGGAAATGTTTGAAACCCACGCGCCACAATTTGTACGCTACTTATTGTTTCATGTTGGTTTATGTACAGATCTCATCATACTATAATAATGGATGTTTGTTGCTCTTTCACGCTAAAACTACTGGTCCAATTTGGATGAAACTTGGAATACATATAGGTAGTTCGTAGACTGGATTAACACATAGGATAATATTTATCCCAGAAAATCAAAATAAAATGTAATACGATGGGCCCTATCGCTAATAGCATTCTCTACCAGACAACCTTTGGAACCGTTGTAACTATTATACCCAGTTTTAGAGTTTAGCGATTTTAAGGACTATACATACATTGCATTTAAAATATTTAAACTTCACAATAATGGCACTAACCTTATTCAAATTGCAAATGAGTTTTCTAGCCTCCTTGCAGTTTGCCGGATTCTGAAGGTGATGCAGCCTCCTTTGTACCAAATCGCTGACGTTCGCGGCTTCTATGTGCCGCCAGTCTTGATATCCATCTAGATCTGTTAGCTTATCTTGGTCCGATAGAAGAGACCTATAAAATAAAGGGTTTTATACAAACTCGAAGGAAAAATTTCTATTTTAAATTGTTTTTGCAAATGTAAAAAGAATAGTAGATATATAAATTTGAAGAAAAACATTTATTCTTTTTTGACTCACATTCAAATTTTTAATACAAGAATTTAATTTTTATTTAAAAGGATCGCGTTCGTTCAAAATCCTTTTAAAAATCCAACATACAATAACTAGGCTAGGCCACATATAACTTGGCAATTCATTATCACATCGCCGTAAAATGTTATCTTTACATCAAATCAATAAACCACTTAAACATTACATTTTATGTGTAAATCCGATAGCTATTTAATACAAGCAAAAATCAATTTTTTCCTATCGGCCACTTGGTTCAGAATAGTCTGTATTTTGTCTGACTTTATGTCATCGGTTGTAACCTTGATGAGTTCAACTTTTTAGTACAAATCTCTTGTTCTTTAGCAAACTAACAAGCCATTACCAACCTTTTTCTATCAGCAACTTGGTCCAAAATCGTCTGTATTTTATCCGACTTCAGATCGTCAGTGGTAAGTTTGGTTAGTTCGTGGTTAACGTAATACCACAACTCTTTGGTATTGGAGTATATTCGCCTCCTGAGATTCTCGTACTCCTCCATAGGTCCTTGACCTGAGTCTAGAAAGAGAGATCCTTCTATGTCCTTTAGGTTGTTGAACCTAGAATGAAATTGTGAAGGTAAGTTACGTAGGTAAGGTAAGGACTATTCTACCTCTACTTATGAATTCGAGGTACTTACCTCGAATTCATAAGTAGAGGTAGAATAGTCCTTTTAAAACATTCGTTTGAAGGTGTACTAAGCTGGAATTTTAAACATCTTAGGTACAATTTCATGTTTCAAAAGAATATGTTTTTCCCACAAGCATAAGAGATTATATTGTACCTATTTAATAGTTATAGTGATTTGATAGCACAGTGAAATGTCGATCGACTATTTATAACTAAGCACTTGTAGATTTATAAGCAATACAGAGCCCGTAGTTTTGAGTTTCGCTTTGTTGATCGAAACGAAAAGCGAGATATTTCGCGTGAAAACCCGATAACCGCCTCTAGCTGGAGATTTGCAAACGACTTTTCTCCATACAAAAACTTGTGAGTTTTTCGATTCTCACTTTTCGAAAATTAACAAAATAAAACTCAGACTGAGGACTACGAAAGGGCTGACGTGCTGAAGATACCTACTCAAACGAGTATCGATCGATATCTGTCTGGGAACTCTCGACTTGAGTGTGTACCGTTGACAGAAAACTGAACAAGAAATCAGAGGGGTAATCACGAACAAATCTGATAGTCGCCGCGTTACGTAAACCTAACGTATTCGAATCATATTGCGCGTCAACGCCAGCTCGACTGCGAAACGTTGTAGCGTCACCACGCAGTGTATCTCGGATAGGCTAGCGTTACGATACGTTTACGATTGTCACATTTATTCGTGATCAAGGCACAGTTGTGATCGTATCTAGATTGTAACGCAGGGAATTATTTAATGTACAGGTTTAGAATTTGTAAAGTATCCGGATATTGCATTACAAAAACTGTGGTTAGGTGGAAGCTGAAGTCACCGGCCATGTAGCTCCACTGAGAAAGAACATTCGAATGACCACCACGACCTAGAACTACCCGGAAAACAGACCGGAAAACAGGGAAAAACAGGGATGAAAGTTATCAATCGAGCGGGATAACTCATAACTTTTGGGATGAATGTTATCAGTCGAGCGGGATAACTCATAAGTTTTGGGATGAAAGTTATCAATCGAGCGGGATAACTCATAACTTTTGGGATGAATGTTATCAGTCGAGCGGGATAACTCATAAGTTTTGGGATGAAAGTTATCAATCGAGCGGGATAACTCATAAGTTTTGGGATGAATGTTATCAGTCGAGCGGGATAACTCATAAGTTTTGGGATGAAAGTTATCAATCGAGCGGGATAACTCATAACTTTTGGGATGAATGTTATCAGTCGAGCGGGATAACTCATAAGTTTTGGGATGAATGTTATCAGTCGAGCGGGATAACTCATAAGTTTTGGGATGAATGTTATCAGTCGAGCGGGATAACTCATAAGTTTTGGGATGAATGTTATCAGTCGAGCGGGATAACTCATAAGTTTTGGGATGAATGTTATCAGTCGAGCGGGATAACTCATAAGTTTTGGGATGAATGTTATCAGTCGAGCGGGATAACTCATAAGTTTTGGGATGAATGTTATCAGTCGAGCGGGATAACTCATAAGTTTTGGGATGAATGTTATCAGTCGAGCGGGATAACTCATAAGTTTCGGATGAATGTTATCAGTCGAGCGGGATAACTCATAAGTTTTGGGATGTAAGTTATGAGTCGAGCGGGATAATAACTTTTGGGATGTTATAAAAATCTTTGTAATTTTATCGTTGTTTTAATTTTATAAAACCTTTGCGTTGAAATAATTTTGCGTGAGTTGTCGTCGGCTATTTCTAGTATTAAATCGCGTGCTAGTAGTACTTATTTCATACTAAATTGCCTGAAGTGAACGTAAATCACTTTGATAAACCTTTTATGTATTTTTATTGTGTTGTCTGAAGAGTTACATTTGTTTTATCGTAATAACAAATAGAAAAATTACGCGTACCTAAATGAATACTGAACTAAAGGAAGAAGTAGATTAAACCACTCATTGTTTTAAAAGATAATCGCTAGCAAAGAGAATCCTTATTGCCTCACACATAAAGTTGTTTGTTCTGATCTCATCATTCTCATAATCCCAACTACTTTTTAGTAGCTTTAGCGACTATAATCCAAAAACAACGAGGAAACTGATAATACAATATAGGTAGGTACAATTTACACATGCAATGATTTACGTACATGCTCTATGGTTGGGTGCAGCTGTGTGAGTAGTGATCAACCCACGATTTTGCCGCTCAAGTCAGTTTGTTATTATCAAACTGTATGCATTATTTGATGTCTTTGTGGTCACACATCCTAGTAATCATTTTCCTACCCTTATACCACTAGGTGGGATTGGTACACACGGCCACAGGTCAGGTTATAACCCAGTATAAACATAACTACGCTATATACAGTGCAGAGAATCGTTGGAAAAGGAGCGCAATAATACTAAAACACTATTGTCTCTCTCGCAATAATAATGAGGATTATTAGTTGATCGGTTGGTCATTTACCCAGCGGACCTCCGAATTTGAGAAATGAGATTGCTATGCTGCTGCCGCAGGGTGTCCAACTGTGAGGAGACTCGTTTCAACCGCTCCTGGAATACCGCCGCGTCATCTGTGTTGCCACTGCATCTGGATAAAAGAAACAAATTCATTTTCTTCGTCGTTAAAATTGGGAGTGTTTATCTTGATGGAATATGTATGTGGTATTTCGAAATCAGAACTACTTCTGCTTTTTCTGGACGAATGACAAAGAACACTGAAATTTCATATTTTGTCGGAAAATCGTAAATAAGTCATCATCATCGCCCGACACCAAAACTCGCCAGATTTGGCATTGCCAGTTTCCAGCTGCTGAAAAGAGTACCCCTAAAATAGGTGTTCAGGAAAAACGGTTTTTGAGTTTGGCCATCCACCGATTTTCTGCTCTCTACGCATCGTCTTCAGTTGTTTTAATATAAGCCACACAGTTACCTTACAGCCCAATCCCGGTGTGTACTTCAAAGTGTCCTTGCTAAGGCAACAAAAAAATGATAATTTCAAATTAATAAACTGACCTGAGCGGCGATATAACGAGATAGGTGACAACTATCCACACAATGAGCAGTAAGACCGCCGCTCGCTTCCATTTCGCCAGGTACATCATGAAGTAGTCATTGAATGTCATGTGTCCATTGGAGTAGTGCCTCGTATCCCGCCGCATTGCTATGCATCGCAAGGCATCGTGGCGTCTGTAAAGACATCTCTATTGAGCACACCAGCAGGGCCAGCATGAAGCGCCCTAGACAGGAAGAATAGACTACCAATAAAGTGTCTCCTGTCTCTGTTTTCGTCAAACAAAAGAAAGGGACGAAGTATGTTTTGTCTTCTTTTCGTTAGACGAAACGTCGTTTTTGGCGCTCATGTTAAGCGTGCTGTATGTATTAATGTACAATATGCTCAAAAATAATAAACCCTTCGGTATCAGACCTCTACAACGAAGTTATACAATGGGTAGCTCTTATCCATATCAAGCAATCTTATAAAACATTGATCGTCTTACTTAAAATCGTTTCTCAACATCGCTGTTTAACAACTGCTTATGATTCTCCCTTTCACTATTTCAAAACAAGATGGCAGTTTTAAACGGTGATTAAACTTTTGACGGTAGTTGACAGGTGATTCTAAGTAAACCCCTGACTACGTAAGTAAACTGCGGATCAGTATAAGTTTAGTGATGAGGCCTAAATATGAAACAGTTTTATTCAAATGGGTTCTACCATTATTGTTTGATTGAAACACAAACATCTGAACTTTCCCATTTATAAATAAGTGTGGGTAATTTAATGTAATTTGAAATATTTCCAATTTTGATAAAAGATTAATGTAGGTAGTTAGTTTAGGTACCAAACTCGACACACTGAACCAAACATTCGCCAATCTGATTAAGTTTTTGTATTTTATACTCTAACCACCAATACATAGAGCTTAATTCTATTACACCACATGGGAGAGCAATCTGATGATATGGATGAGATAACACAACAACAATAGTATTGTGATAGAATACAGAATGATAACATTGTTTTGTTTGTAAAACCTTGTGATTTTATAGAAAGGTGCCTCAATTCACTCTGCAATAACTATGTGAAAATGGAAAAGAATAGAAAAATTTATAAATAAATTTCTTTAATCACAGAATTATTTGAGAAATAAAAAAATTTTACGTGCTTATGTGAATTCTCACTCACTACAATTTCTATGGACAAAAGACCTTTGTTAGATTACATACAGCTTAGAAGTACTTTAGTTATCAGGTTGACAAAAAAGTATAATCAAGTAATATTGCAGCGCAGTAGTTATCTCTTCAATTCTAAAAAAACTCCAAGTTTTGATTGTAGGTATTTCAGAGACTAAAAATTACATTAATTAGGTGTTTGTAAACATGCATGACATGTAGTATGTGAACCTGACAAGAGATTTTATTTAAAGATGGTGAACTGCAATGTGATAATGATATTCTGGAGAATGTTTGAAAGCTCTACTAGTTGATAACATTACCAATGTTAGTAATATTTTGAATATTAATTTGGTGAACACCTACCTTTATACATTGGTGACTATCTTTCATTCAATAGGTACCTACTAATGCTTAGAAAGGCACTGGGTTTTTTAGAATGGTGACATCACACCGGGCAACACATCCATGTGGCCCGGTGTGATGTCAGAGTCTTATCAGTGGTGTTTGAGGAAAATAAGCATGGGCTGATTCTAAGGAACTTTTTACCTTTTCTTTGTTCAATCAAACCATTATTGACCTAAAAGATCTACCTACCTCACGAGAGCAACTAGGTACCTACCTAAATGTTTTATAAGTACGACATGGAACAGTAACATAGTTTTTGTGCCAATCAAAATAATATGATAACGGTAGAGGTGGCTGAGAAGCGAGACTGCGCAAGGAACGGATATTGGTAATTTAATCTAGATGATTTTGTCCGACACAAAACTCGTACTTCCATACACCCTAGTGAAGTGTGATGCAGTATGCTTTTGCCTACATTGTGAGATGAATCTAAAATCACTACAGCTTGTTATAAACAAGTTATGGCATCGGCTAACGAGGGCCGGAGCCTGCATTCAGCAACGTTCTAAAAAATTATATGCAAACCTTATAACTAGCAGATATGATGCTTTACAACCAGTTCATATACACTATTGATGAAGCAATCTATAACTGAAGTACTAATTCAATTCACAAAATTGTTTACTAAAAATCACGCACAACCACTACCCAAGATAAAATCCCAAAACTGAAAAATGTCGTCGTCTTGCAGTGTTGCCAACCCATACCAAATTTTACCCCCAAGTATTTTTTCAAATCACCCTAAAAAACCCTAAAATTTTTTTTTACTCTTTATTATTGTATAACGTGCAAATCATGTCTCAAATTTTTTTTCAGAGCCTGAGTTTTCAGCCTAGGACTGTTATTAACTTATTTTTCTTAAAATTGAGCATTGTAGTGGCCAAAGCTTTAAACTTAGCAAATTATCACAACATAAGTATAGTTCAATTGAACAAAAAAAAACAAAGTACAAACCACAACACGTCATAGACAAATAGACTAGACAAACAATGACAATGACAAACGCTACATGGTTGGTTGTCGGACTTGATTGTGCCATCTCTCTCACTGACCTGTTTATTCATTATTTGAGTGAGAGGACGGACCATACGATGTGAAGTTTGGACGAGGCTTTGCAATACATACTGTGTGCTCGTGTCGTGCGTTCCGTTCTACGCACGAGACTAATTGGAAGTTTTATCAGGGCTCCCCCTAAAAAAAACCCCAAATAATTTCTACCCCTAAAATTGCCCCTGTTTACATAATTCACCCCTAAATTTAGGGGGAAAACCCCTAACTTGTCAACACTGTGTCGTCTTGTCTTGTCAAGTCACGGAGCAAGAACAGACATTGGCAGAATTGTGACATGGCGTACAGCCAACTGACAGTGACAACAAAGTTTCTATTGACTTATTACATTCTATGTGTCTTTGGTATTTTCTTTCTTTTTTGGGGCTGCCAGATTGTACAATTGGATACAAAATCTGTATATAATACTTTGGGGCCCTTTTGTACTATATCGTGGCCTTTCATGAAATAAATAACGCATTGGAGTAGGTGCTGGTAAAACAAATAATAAGACTGACCTGTATTTGCATTTATTGCTCAAATACTGACTTTTGTATGAAAATCCCAACTCAAATCTATGCATGAGTAATGATTTCTTTATCAGACTACGCACTTTAGATTGAGATCAAAATCAAAACTAAAATCTATGTACTTCTTTTGTATTGTATTTGAATTTTGGTTTTAGTAGATAGATGTATTACGTGTTTAAAACCGAGGTTTTTAAAAAACTATAATATTATTTTGCTGTTTTTGTAACATCTTTACTAGTACTTATTTGGTACTAGTTACTCTTAAGAGTAAGTATGAAAAATTTCGCGGTGCCTACCCTTCGCCGGTCGTTATATTTATTGCTTGATTTATTAAACTTACATTAGACTAGCCTGTTACCCGCGACTTTGTACGCCGTACCTACTGTTTTCGCCTGTTTTTTTTTGGAATATGATACTATTTATCTAGGTGGTGCCTAGGTGCATGTTTTGGGAACGTATTTTAATTTCCTCTTCGTGTAGTAAATTTTGTACAATTTAGCAGCATGGCGGTATATATTATAAACAAAAATTACTGGCAGCTCTATCTATTCTTCTAGAACAAAAAAACAAATAAGACTTGGCAAAAGGACTAGAATCCAGTGCCAGAACAAAATTAAAAAAAAAGAGAACAAAAAAAAACCCCAAAAAAACCGCAAACCGCTGAAACCGCACACCGCACGTCCGGCTGTTTTCATAATTTTGTGCTTGATTGGCTTGGGTATCAGTATTCTGTGTTGATTGGTTTGTTTGTTTTGCGGAAGTTTACGGTTTCATTCGGCTTCCTAATTTCGTTCGACAAACGAAGGTTTTCGTTCAAGAAAAGAGCGAAAAAACTCTGGAAAACAGCAGCTAAACCTAGTGTAAATCAACAGTGCGGAGCAGTTTTCTCACAAAGTGCATTTAGTATATTGTTTAGTTTTCTGGAATACCTACATAAGTCAAGAAGAAACTAAAATGCCTAAGAAAGCACCCAAAAATGCTTACTTTTATTACATGATAGATTTTCGAGAAGAACAAAAGCGAAACGGTGTAACTTACGCCAATATGACCGAAGTCCAACAGGCAGCGGATCCGGTTTGGAGGGTGATCATTTTGTCCACTTTATTTTCCGTGGTTCTGTACTTTCGTCTAGATTTTCAGTCCAACCAAATCGCTTTCGTGACTTCCTCTCACACCTCCAAGATCTTTTTTTCGTAGTAGGATTTTAAAGTAAGTACAGCATCCTATTTGTCTGTTGATTTCCATGATCACTAATCTATGAATTTCAGGCATCACACCCGTCTGTCCGCGCCAAGTATGAAAGCATAGCTAAACAAGAAAAAGCTAAGTACAATATTCCCGATCTAAAGTATACAACAACAGGAGTGCCCTTCTCCGAGATTGAGAATCAAGAGCGTCTGGCAAAAGAAGCTGTGGAACGGGAGCTGAGGGACATCCAGAACTTCGTGCGGCAAAACACTTTCAATAAGAGTAAGAACTGAACTAGCAGTATTGTTTTCAATTTCTATTGTTTTATTTATGTTTTTGTTCTAATCATAAAACTATTTATGAGATGATTTTGAGTCTTTGTATTATAGAGATTCTGGATGAAGACATCTACATCATCGATGTTAACTCGTTCTGCGAGACCAATGTTGGGTATGTGATTGGAGAAGTCACCGTCTTACGCTTCAATATCCGCAGCGGAATCAAAGACCACTTACACGAAACTATCAATCCACGTAAGTGATATCAATCATGCGTAAGAGTTACAATTATAGTAGTTCATAGTTATTTATTAAAGCGCTTGTGATGTAGCTTCAAGCTTCACCGATTATCTAAGTTAAGCGACGTTCTGCGCAATTACTATTTGGACGGGTGACCACAAGTGGCATTTACATCTGAGCACTTCCATGCTTGGGAGGGCAGGTTAAACTTAACTTGGGTAAAGATTTATGACTGAATCTTTACGAGTCTGGATCAGTGCTCGAGCTATTAAGGAGTATAGCCATGCCAGACTTAGGTCCGGTATGTGAAAGCTTGTGTTTGTAGTTTGTTTTATCCCTGATAACACTTTCAGCCACGATTCCTATCGGCTATGCATCGGACATCAAAAGAGGATGCGAAGAACTTGGTTTGGAGTTCCCCGACTCAGAGGCTCCTAAGGCGGACTTCATGAAACTGCTGGCACACATTGTCGATTACCTGAAGCAGGGAGACACAACAACTAAGGTAGCACATTCGTCCAAGGGTAGCACACATAGGAGCCTATTTCACCATAGTCTGTTAGTCTTAAATATCTCTGTCTCTATTTTTGATTAGTCAAAGACAAGGATGGGTATATTTTTATCTATAAAGGAGTCCAATAAATTAGGCTTGGTGACAACTGGTGCTGGATATTGGAACTCTTCAGTGGCTACTAGTAAACCCCTCTTGTTTAGACTCATGTTTCGTTTTAACATATTATTTGTTTAATAGTCGTGTTTTGTTCCCTAAGGTCCTGCCGCCAATGTACACTATGCCGGAAAAGGAACTCCAAGTTCAAGACTTCACGATGCAGCTTTGCCATAGAGCGCGTAAGTAACAAGATAACGTAAAAAAATTGTATCTAAAGTCGCGAGTAAACGCTCAAACATAACGTTTTGTTAAGTTCACTTCAAACGTAAGCGTAGAACAACTCGAGTTTGTCAAACAAGTCCTTAGATGACGGCGCGTTTGTTTGACGAACACGACCGGACGTTTAAACTTTGACAATCACGCAGTCAATCTTTTCTTTCAAACACGTTGTTTGACAAACACTTCAAGCGCAATTGCACTGCTAAATGAATGAAAATGAAAAATCTTTATTTCCAGCAAAACATACAGTAGGTAGGTAAAGGTAGGCAAGGTACTACATAGGTACAAACCCAGCAGGTAAGTACAGTGACTAACAACATGCAGATAAATTGACAAACACGTTCAATTTGACAAATTTTGCATTTACGCGCGGTTTAGATGGTTTTGTATAAAATGTCCTTATTATCCATGATTATTTATTCTAGCCACTCACATGCCACTTGTACTCCGCAGGTGAAGACGAAACTATGTTCCGCATTTACAAGCTGGACGCCCTGTTTTTCTACGTGATAAACTCTCTCAAGAACCACTCCAAGGAAGGATTGCCCAAGGAGTCGCTCGCCTTGGCAACACTGCGAAAAGACCCTTTCAAGTACACGCCGGGATTGGGCTGTGAGGTAACTGTGGGGTTTTATATTACAACATATTTTTCACATGCTTTCAGAAGTTTTTTTATACAGGCGCATGGCCCACCTGATATTAAGCGGCTACCTCTGCCTATAACAATGCATTGCCTCACTGTACACATTGAGGACGTGCCTTGTGATGCATTGCACTGCGTCCATCACTTTGAAACATCGTGCACTAGCACCCATACCCTTGAAACCGGAACACAGATAAGACAGTAACAGTGCTCAATTCTATCAGGAACTCAAAACATTAATTTTACAATTTATATTACAACATATTTTCAAGTGTAGATCAATCTATGCATCTTTCACGTAAATTCAAGCTTATGTAGGCTTCTAAATAATATAAATAAATAAATATTCATGGAATTTACACACAATGCCCTCTAGTCCCAAACTAAGCAAAGCTTGTGATATGGAAACTAGATGGCTGATAGAATACTTATATACTTTTTTTTTGTAAATACATACTTATGATACATAAAACCATAACCCAGACATAGAACAAACATGTATGTTTTCCACGCACAAATGTTTGTTCTCAGTGGGGATCGAACCCACGACCCACAGCACGGAAGGCAGAGCCATTACCGACTGAGCTGTGACGCCTGTCGAGTTAATATGGAGTTTTATCTTAATTTTCACCTGAACTAGAACAAGTTGGTTCATAAAATATTTATGTGTAAAGAACTCTTGGTCCCTGTCAGCACCACGAGTCCGGCGAGAAGACCACAGAGTGCACAAAAGCGCGGGTGAAGCGCTGGGCGTACACTATACTGGACAGCTGCTGCCCCGTCGCAGGCGTCGACGTCCTGCCGGGACATCACGTGCCTGAGGACACTGATATTGACGTGAGTGTACCTTACAGCCCAGGCTCAGAGGTAATCACGAACAAATCTGACAGTCGCCGCGTTACCTAAACCTATTCGAATCATATTGCGCGTGAACACCAGCTCGACTGCCGAACGTTATAGCGTCGCCGCGCAGTGTATCTCGGATACGTTTACGATTGTCACAATTATTCGTGATCATCCCTCTAGTCACGTGGAACCGGCACTTAGAATCACCTAGTTATGAAGACGGTTCTAAATGATCCTTGTTATTTTATTACTAGCAGTTACCCGCGACTTCGTACGCGAGTACCGTTTCCATGTACATTATATTATCTGTGCGTGTACCGAGCGGATACTTCTTTGAGAAACTTGACATTACATCTCATTACACCGAACTCGTACCTACTGGAATGTCAAACGCTAGTCGTTAGACCAAAGAGGTAGTACTACGCCCTGTCAAACTGACGTGACATGACATGACAATGAAATCCTCTTGCCAATTGGCGCTGCTAATCCTTTTCGTTCATTTTATCCTGTAGATCCTGTTAATTATTCGGGATAAAAAGTAGCCTATATGTCAATCCAGGTTACGAACTATATATATGCCAAGTTTCATCCAAGTTGGTTCAGTAGTTTTGACGTGATTGAAACACAAACATCTAAACTTTCGCGTTTATAATATTAGTAGGATAGTAGGATAGGATAGTAGGATTTAGAGCACCGGTGGTCTAGCTAGTGGACTAGTGGTAGCGACCCCGCCTTCCGATTCTTAGATCATAGGTTGAAATCCAGTCATGCACCAATGTTTTTTTGTGCGCAATACCAGTGCTCTCAAACGGTGAAGGATAATATAGTGCAGAAACCCGCAGCTCAGTCGAACCCATTATTTATTCGAACAATGTTATTTTCAGGCGGTCATGACATTCAAGGAAAAGAAGAAGGAGGAAAGACGCCAGCCTGCTTCCAGCGTAAGTACAGATATTTGTGACTACACCCACTACCTAGCAATGGATGTCTACTGTGCATACTGCATAGAGGCGCTTAGCTTTTTATCTTGTAAACTTGTTCCTTTATTTAATTTATAATTATTTATTTGATAGGCACCATCGACGTGTAATTCGCTGTACGACTCGTTCGAAAGTCCAGTTCAGTCTCTCGCCGCCTCCTGGGGCAGTAAGTATTGGTTTTTTCAATCGAAGGACGCGATGATGATTTAACGCTCATATTCTCATCTATTTACTATTTTATATGTACAGTCGGCGACACATCAACCTATACACTGTTTGAACTTTGAACTATTATAATGTGAATGTTGTGAATCAGGGATCGCAATAGATGTAGGCGCGTGGCGCGCAAGCAGAGAGTCTCATATAAACATATCGTCCCTCTCGCATGATTCGCAACATTCAAATTATAATAGTTCGAACCGTTGATAGGTTGATGTGTAGCCGACTGTACGAGGAAATCTGTAGAACTATAGAGTACAGAATGTAATACATTTAGACTAAGACCCAAGGTCACCGAGCTCTCGGAATTAGCAAATCTCAGCAGCAAGTATTATTAAGCAATTAAAATAGCAGCAAGAATCATATAACTTATATCCCACAGGAATATTTAAATGGTTTTTGGATGGCATCCAAGAACCAGAAGACGAAGCGTAGAAGCGTACCGAGTCAACTCGATAGACCCACAACATAGTGACGATCGCGAGAAATCTTATGTCCAACAGAAGCTGATTATAATGATGATTAAACCTGTAAAATACCGGAATGGTTAATGATCCTGGCTATTAAAAATATTTTTTATCATAAAATGATGAAAGAAACACATGACTCACCTGATGTTAAGCGGTTACCTTTTATAATAAAATGTTGTTTGTCACAGAACCAGCGGTGAGAACACTCCAGCCGCTTCGTAAACCGACTATCGATACAATCAGTAAGTTTGTATGAAATACAATTTAATAAAAAAAACTTGAGAGGTGTCAAGGGACACCCGGATGGAACGAAGTTCTATAAGAGAGAGAGAGACAGACAGAGAAACATGCGACGCCGCACAGCTAGCAAAAAGTGTCGTGACAACTTTTCGTAAGAATTTTTTCCGTCTAGCCCCCATTCACAACGCGCGATAAGGAACTTCGTTCCAATATTTAAAACAGAGATACTGATATATGATTGCATTGTTACAGACTTCCAGAATAGAATTTTAGCTCCGGAACTATCAGAGAGTAACTTCCCACCGCTGAGCCTGGGATCTGGACGAGGTAACGGATTTTGCTTTCCAGTCGCTCTTCAACAAATACTTTTATAATAAGTATATTAAAAGTACTAGCAGTTACCCGCGACTTCGTACGCGTCTAGTTTCCGGGTACATTATATTATCTGTGCGTGTACCGAGCGAATACTTCTTTGAGAAACTTGACATTACACCTCATTACACCGAACTCGTACCTACTCGAATGTCAAACGCTAGTTGTTAGACCAAAGAGGTAGTACTACGCCCTGTCAAACTGACGTGACATGACATGACAATGAAATCCTCTTGCCAATTGGCGCTGCTAATCCTTTTCGTTCATTTTATCCTGTAGATCCTGTTAATTATTCGGGATAAAAAGTAGCCTATATGTCAATCCAGGTTACGAACTATATATATGCCAAGTTTCATCCAAGTTGGTTCATTAGTTTTGACGTGATTGAAACACAAAGATCCAAACATCTAAACTTTCGCATTTATAATATTAGTAGGATAGTAGGATAGGATAGGATAGGATATGAAACATCTTGGGGAAACCCGTGGCTTGGTCACCTCTGCAAGTATTTCCTGTGTTAGACCAACAGGGCTATTCTTATTTATGCGGAAAGCCTTCTCAAAACCGAATTTTCATAGATTCCAAATAGCGAATGTCGGAGACTTAAATCTCCTTCGAAAGTTTCCGATATCGATCTGAAAATGTTTTCCGAATGAATCGGAACAGTCCAGCAGAAACTGATCACGAAAACTGATCACATGTCTTTGTTCGCAGGATCCGGTCGCAAAATGACTGCTGACATGAAGAATTTGGATCTCAACAAGTAATTGCATAGGTACTATCAGCTCTCTATCATCTCAATCTCGGCCAATCGAAAACACTATAGGGATCGATCGGTGATCGAGTGTTCGCTACCGCGCAATGTTACACAAATATGTGACCATAATATTGCGAATACCAAAACTCTTACCTATAGGTATTTTATTTCAATGTAAGTTCAAATACCGTTAAGAGTAATAAGATATAGTAGGTACATTCGACCTTTCATGTCTGTTTTCCACACAAACTAATGCAAATAAAATTGAAACTCATTCCAGTCTTTAGGGAGACCTTTGCATAGCAGTAGGACAATATAGGCTAGCATATAAATACAATTCTATTTTTATAAATGAACCAATTTATTTAGTAATAAAATCCATCGTAAAACATGATCCAAAGATTTTTGGATTTTTTTACCACTGGAATACGGATGGATCTTATAATAATGAAATAATCTGGTGAACTATTCAGATTCATGGGGAAAGACTTGATATTCGAATCTTTCGAAGGAGATTTCAAATTCACTATTTCCGATATCGATCTGAAAGTTTCCGATATCTATCTGAAAGTTTTCCGAATGAATCAGAATAGCCCATCTGAAGCGGATTAAAATACGATATAAGTAATGTTTGTATTAAAATAAATAAGGTTTCTATTACGATTGTAAAGTTGTTGACTCTTTAGTTTTGTTTTTTGAATGGTTGATCATTTAGTATATTTTTATTAAAAAATATAGGTACTTACGTCATAAGAACCAAAGTTTCTGACAAATTAATATAAGTTTTCTTGATTATTTTTATATTTTTATAGCGATATAGTTAAGCTGTATAAAAATAAAACATTTAAATAAGAATACTTTTGGGGTATGTAACAATTTTTAAATTTTTGTTGAGGAATTAAGTAAAAGTATTATTTTGTTCCATTAACAATAAAGTAAATAGTTTCAGACAAGATATTTGATTGCCATAACATTGATAACCAAAATAAATGATAAACTACCTTCGTAATCATTGCCTATCATTGCCAAAATACCGCCGAGAAAGAAGTTATGTTAAGGATTGCCGATAAATAATAATTTTGTAACCGCTGACGCAAAAACGACGGGGTGGTATAAGTTTGACGTGTCTCTTTCTCTCTGTGTGTGTGTGTGTGTGTGAGGCAACGTAGCTCCCGAACGGATTAACGGATTTTGATTTTGTTTGAAAGGTGAACTAGTCGGGAGTGTTCTTGGCTATGTTTGATGAAAATCAGTCCAAGATTCGGGGGTTTTTTAAATTTTTAATTTAATTATTTGTATTCGAATACGATAGGGTCGACATTTAAGCCATTTGAGCTGTCTAGTCTCAATTTTAAAACAATTATAATCCTCTTCATTCTCCCAAACTCCATGCTCGGGGCAGTAGACAAAAGCCTAGTTTTCTACAGCCAAATGTTACATTGTCTAATTCTTCCTTTTCGAGAAATTATTGTCTACGACCGTCATGCTGCGCCTGCTCTCTAATCTAGATGATTTTTACCTACAGAATTAGGAGCCACTTTTTACACATGCCCCGATGAACGGGACGCTGTAGTGTCTAGTGATTTAGACGGAATAGGCTTTTAAAACAATACTAAAAATTCTATGTGAATAACTATATTTGCATCAGCTTACTACGGTTTAGCCGAACTGACTTCCTCATCAACAGTTTCTAGTTTGGCTTCCTTCTTTCCATTTTTTCTTTCAGCGTCTGGTTCTGGACCTTTTTCCACATCAGTTTTAGCTTCATCAGATATGATAGCGTTTTCTGTGTCTTCTATCTGTTCGTTCTTTGGATCTTGTTTGGAGTCGTGGCTCTTAATCGAGATTTGGTCTTTCGGTGATTCTTTGTCATGGAGGAGGGAACTCAAGACTAATGTAGGCAGATCGGGTTGCTTATTCTCCCATTTTATCTCTACTATTGCACTTCTCACTAGCAGAAGCACGTAGGATTGGAATACTGAAAATAAACAGATTTAGAATAATTGGAAAAAAAACTGCCAATCAATACTCGCCCTAGGATACTTAGCCAACTTGTATGGGCTAAGTGGCATGGCAGCAATCTGTAGGGGTAGCATAAATTCTGATCTAAAGGTCGTGGGTTCGAATCCGGTCGAATAAGTATAAATTATTATTTCTTATTTGAAAAAAATTATGTGTTTCCAAAAAAATAAAATCCTAATTAACCTTGCGGGAATAAAGACGCCGGCGAAAGCTAAAGTTAAATAAAAGTCTTACTTATGCCGCATATCATAGTAATCTGTATAACCACGTCGATAGCCAATATCACGATGGAGTAGACGAGAAAGGACATCACGAGAGCAGCTATGCAGTAGTACATGTACACTCGGAGTAGGACCAAGTCTTTCTGTAAAACAAAATGTTATTAGGATCAGAACCAGAAGAGGCTTGGGTTCAAAGACTGAAGAGGCTGGTCTGTTGAATCACGACCCTGAACCACGACTACGCAAGAAGGATATCAGGAGCCTAATTCTCACTACGGCAGAGATTTAACTCTAATAAGGATGGCGTCAAAATGACATCGAAAACTCGTTTAACTAGTGGGTCATACGAGTTTTTAGCCAAGATATGACGCCATCCCTGTTAGAGTAAAATCTCTGCCGAAGTGAGAATAAGAACCAGGAAGACATTTGCTAATCGATCTTATGCTACAGACGCGAGACGAAAAGATATTTTGAAAAAGTGACTAATTTTCTATACAGTCTGGGTGTCACAATGAAAATGAAATTCGAATTTTGAAGCTCAGATTAAGTAATATCTATGATCCGGGATGGATAGGTGTGTACAGTACGCACAACGGATCTTTATCTCTTTGAAGTTTTTTTTTTTTTTTTTTTCTTTATTGATTTAGAGACATTGAGTCGTCTTACGACTATGTCGGTCCCATATTGACCTCTACCTATTTAGCTACACATTAACCAGCCCGTACGTGGACCGGTACAGCATAATAGCTACCTCAGATGTCTTTGAAGTTAGGTGCAACAAACGATTCCGCACGTAGTTGTGTGGAAAAAATCGCTTACATACCTCCCTATTCGACCCGAAAATGAGTTTTGCGCAGGCAGATACTTCAGAGGAACAAAGATCCGCTGTTACTACTATACCTAGTTGTCTTTTACATTCTGTAATGACTGTTTTCTGTTTTGACTGTTTTGCATTTATTAGTAAATATAAATACATCCTTCCTAACATTACTTACGCGGTATATCCCACACAAACAAACAACGCTGAAAGCCACTTCGGTGATGTAAGCGAACATGACAACTGATGTGGTGACAAAATCCTCCATTATCTTCGTCTGTACTTGTATCAGCGTCGTGACCAAGGTGCCATTGGCTGTGCCTACCACACAGACAGCCTGGAACAAGATATGAACCTACATCATCATCATCAACCTATATCAGTCTACTGTTGGTCGTAGGTCTCTCCTAAGACGCGCCACTGAGCCCTACGTTCATTCATAATCCAGTTAGTAATAAGATTTAGATTTTTTAAGCTTTGCTGAATTTTAGGTAGGTAGTTTTCTTTTCCAATCATCGTTTTCCTCACAGTTATACCTACCTCTCCAGGAACTTCAAACCCACTACTTATTGCAAGGCAATTAGTCGGTGGAGTTTGTTCAGGATCAATACTACGACATCTCTCCTAGGTACTACAATGCAAGGAGTGATGCTAGCATTGCTGTTTTCCAGTTAGAAATATGTGTGTGCCGGGCAACTACAGACGCAGAGGGACTTATAATTCAACACCTCTACGCCTCAGTGATGTGCACAACAAAGAGGAAAATAGGTAGGTAATTCAAATTGCTATATGCAAAGGTACAGAACATAGATTATTCTGTAAGCAGGGGGCTTATCCTTTTGTACCTACAGGAGAAGGCGCCGCCATCTTGATTTTTACTAAGGATTGAATTAAGTAACTTACCGCTAAAAATGCATTGAAATATCCCGCTAGGATTAAACCTATTCTAACAGGCGCACACCAACAGCAATTGTAGAGCCGGAAATTCAACACTAAAGCCTTTACATAATCAAAAGGCTCCATCTTAATAACACTTTTCTACTAAAAAGTTTTTATAAACCGTTTAAAAAAAATTATTTATTTTGAAATTTCACTAAAAACGCGTTTTCACGATGTGCCATTCGTGCAGTTTATCCCAAAAATGTCGGTGAGTTTTATAATTAGGATGCTGTTGATTAAAAGGTCAACTAAAACTATTAGGTTCTTAATTAGTGTTCTAATTGTCCAGCGGGTAACAGTGGCAAGGTCTGAATGTTATATTATAATTGAAATCAATGTTACCTACAAACATGTAATTGGACGTAGTTAAGCAAAAAGGATCCAATCCACACTAGTAAATTTGTTAACCTCTCAATGGTCGCAAGATTCAAAATGCCATCCCTTGAAGACTTTGAAGTACTTGTGTGCCACGCCCCGTTCCCGTTTTTTGAGAATAAATTCTTATATCTCCAAAACTTCCAAACAACGCATCCTAAAGTCTACCTTTATGTTTAGCAAAAATTACCCAGACAAGAAATAACTGCAATGCATTTGTTTAGGACCTATAACCTATCGCAAATGCATCTCAAAAGTGACTTGATGTGGGTTAGATACTTTTTGCATAATTACGTCCAATTTAAGGTGTCATAAATGAGGAGAACCAACAGTTTACATATTTGGAAAACATGATAACGAACATGAAAAGGTCCTACTGAAAATAAAACAAAACATAGAAAACAAATTATTTAATTCTTATAAAAACTATAAGTATTATAATATAACTAATGAAGCAGTAAATTAAATAATTTATGAATTACTTACGCAGGTATCTGTTATCGGAATTTATAACATATTTATGTGATAAAATCTATTTTAAAAGGCACTAAAATATTATATTTATTTTTATGAAGATAATTGTCTCATTATAATGCTAACGGTAGGACTGTGTTTTAATTATTTGAACTTTAAAACAGACTCATAACTTCAAATAAATAAAAATAAAATAGTATGACACTTTGGAAATTAATAACTTTCCTAGCAAACATAGATAAATCAATAAAATACCATAAATTTAGGTCCCTTTGTGACGTCACTCAAAAAAATATATTAAAATAAAACTATTTACGAAGAATACAATCCCTGTAATACAATCCGGAATAAAAAAACAATTAATCGGAAAAAGATAATTTATTTATGTATCACTTAATATTTGTAACCTTTTACCTCATTTATTATTTAGTAATTATTCTTATAATCCTTTAATAAAATTATTGCAATAATAAAGAAATACATTTAATTGTTGAATAAATCAATACTTAGGTAATAAAACATAAGTACTCGTATTTCGATAAACGCCTATGCCTGCCTTGATCATGAATATATGTGACAATCGCAAACGTATCGTAACGCTAGCGTATCTGATATACACTGCGCGGTGACGCTATAACGTTCGGTAGTCGAGCTGGTGTTGACGCGCATTATGATTTGAATACGTTAGGTTTACGTAACGCGGCGACTGTCAGATTTGTTCATGATCACCCCCAGACCAATTCGGCTCGTATGCTGAAAGTTTGCTTGTTTAAGTTTTGAGGGTAGATTGACATTTTTCAATGAAACTCCATGCAGTCTCCGTAGTCCATTAGTGTGTATTGTGTTGTTACTGGCAAGATTGTAAGGAAATACAATCCACATAGAAGCCACAGTTAAAAGAGCATCATTTCAGCATATGGCGGTCGAGAATTTCAATGGTACAAAAACAGTTCAAAAACTTTGGTTGTAATTTTAACAACCTTAGCAATACCCGAATCACTTGAAACTGAAATTGAAGATAGGATTATCCAAATATTGATGACGATTCTGTCGTTGCATTTTTTTAATATGACATCGCTAAAATTATAGCCGTTTTTGTCGTTTCAGTTTATGAGAAAGAGACAGAAACATTTTTAGTGCTATCAAATTAGGTTAGATTAGAAAAAATGCAACACTATAGATTTGATCCGTTCCCCACTAGTTACACTGCTTGTTCTATTGGTAGAACTGATTCCAATTTTTTGTCCCAGTTGAACACAGATCCTCATTTTTATATTAGATTTAATATTTTAGTTTTAAATAAAATGTAACTAATGGGACAAAATTCTCACTAATATTGTAAAAAGGGCATCGAAAGATTTGGATTAGCTGGCGGTAAGGCTGACCTGGGATGGTTTACTTCATAAGTGCGTGGACTACGGCGTTTGCATTCAGCGCCTTCAAGTCTGTGTACGTCTGTCCCGTGCCTACGAACACTATCGGCTGCCCAGTTATGTACGTCATAGAAATGGCTGCCCCCACCTGTTCATAATAAAAAAAATTGTTAAATTTCATTATTAAAAGCAATTTAGTAGTAGAGCTTCGTTTATACAACTTTAATGATAAATCAAGCCGATAGCCCACCTAATGCTAAACGGTCACCGCGGCCTATAACAATGCATTGCCTCACTGAGCATCTCCACTGAGGGCGTGCTTTGTGATAGTACTTCTCCAAACGATCTCTTTAATTTTTTTGTGAAAGAGCTTGTCTGGGGAAGTACTAGCACCGTACCTATTTCGTGGTTGGCACAGTGAGGCTCGCATTGCTGTGTTCCGGTTTGAAGGGTATGGGTGCCGGCGTAATCACAAGCACATGAGACTTAACACAATATCTCGTGATGGACGCAGTGCAATGCATCACAGAGCACGTCCTCAGTGGACTTGCTCAGAAAGTGACTACTGATGATATAATACGAATCATTTTAAGGTTCTCTATTCTTTACTAGCAGTTACCCGCGACTTCGTACGCGACTACCGTTTCCGTGTACATTATATTATCTGTGCGTGTACCGAGCGGATACTTCTTTGAGAAACTTGACATTACACCGAACCCGTACTCGACTGTCAAACGTTAGTCGTTAGACCAAAGAGGTAGTACTACGCCCTGTCAAACTGACGTGACATGACATGACATCATCCTCTTGCCAATAATTGGCGCTGCTAATCCCGTTTTTTCATTTTATCCTGTAGATCCTGTTAATTATTCGAGATAAAAAGTAGCCTATGTGTCAATCCAGGTTATGTACTATATATATGCCAAGTTTCATCCAAGATGGTTCAGTAGTTTCGACGTGATTGAAACACAAACATCCAAACATCTAAACTTTCGCATTTATAATATAACAAGGAGGTTCAAGAAAGTAAGTAAAGTAAGAAGAGTAATGAGGTCCTCATTCAAGGAGGTTGCTCATTTAATACTTAACACAATAATCGAAAGAGTTTGCTTGAGTTATTGTGAGGAACCCAGCTCTCTAACACCGTGGTAATTAGCATAGAAAATACCAAATACTTCGGTACCTACCTACCTACATATTGTCTAGTTTTTATGTTTTCTCTTGTTAGTTATCTAGATATTTTATTGTTGTTCTCATGTCTTATTAGGTTAATAGTTTATTATGTCCACCTTGATCTCATTTAATTTCTTTATATTGTGTTTATATACTTACTTAAATAATTGTTATAATTCTTTTTTATTCAATAACGCATTAGATATAAGTATCTGTAATGTTATTTTATTATCCTACTGTCCTACTAATATTATAAATGCGAAAGTTTAGATGTTTAGATGTTTGTGTTTCAATCACGTCAAAACCACTGAACCAACTTGGATGAAACTTGGCATATATATAGTTCGTAACCTGGATTGACATATAGGCTACTTTTTATTCCGAATAATTAACAGGATCTACAGGATAAAATGAACGAAAAGGATTAGCAGCGCCAATTGGCAAGAGGATTTCATTGTCATGTCATGTCACGTCAGTTTGACAGGGCGTAGCACAGAACAAAGGAAGTAAATAGAAAGAGCATGATGACTTTTTAGTATGAGAACCAGTGTAGCTAAACTCACACCATGTCAAAACTAACACACTTAGAAATAAAGATTATAATTGGTTGAAAGAGAACGTAAAACGGACCTAAATCCATTAAAATAATTTTATTGTTATAAAACCTTAGTTCCATCGGAACATGGTTCAAAACTCAATAAAATAAACAAGTGATAAAAATTAAAGTTTACTTCGTCTACTCAGCAAAAGGTGGCGCTTTTGCGAAGCATTTTTGTTATAGTCTTTATTAACAAACCTTAAGATTGATAATGCAATGGCTGTTATGACAAACATAGCTACTCACTTAGTGATGTGACCAATGAGGATACATGACGAATTTGTCGATATCGAGTATTACCTACCCACTGATTGATAACGAAATAGCTACGTTTAGCCGCAATTACATATGTCTGATACGTTGTGTCCAAGGGCTCTGCCGTTTGTGGTGGTCGAAATAAAAATATTTTCTTTCTTTGTTTAATTATAATCAATCACAAAGGTTAGTATCAGACTGACACTATTGTCAGTCTGATACTTGGGTAAGGACCAAGAATGAAGGTACCTACCTAATTAATTAAAACTTCATTAATATAAATAATAACACTATAATTACCTGAAAACACAAAATTATTAGAGTCGGTATAGCTGTGCCAACAATGTATTTGTTTCCACTTTTTTTTAATTACAAAATCTTGGTCCTTAAAGTGCAGCAAATTGTACCTACTGTATTTTGTAGGAAACCAATTTTGTTTCCCAGTTGCATCAATCAATTTTTTTTTATGTCTGGCACATTGGGTAAACTGAAACCAGAAGATATACCTATTTTTTCAAAATATTTCTGTAATTTTCATCTGACCCAGCCATTAAAGTTATCGATAACGCATTCATCAGTTTATTGGGGCCACATCCCTAACTGAGTAGCGAAAGTTGAGGTTTAAAAGAAACGCGACTTTAACATGTATGATTTACAGTCTTTTTTTCTTTGACGGTTTTGCATTTTAACAAAACTAACAATTAACAATAAAATATTACTTATCGGTGATATGATATGCCCCCATTTGTTAAATTTTTGATTCCGCTATCGTTTTTGCACTCTAAAACAGCACAATATGGCATGTTTATATTTTTTAATGATTTTTTTCAAGTACGGTTACCATGACAAAATTCAAACACGACTGAAGTGAGCGGAGCTAGGCGGAGCTTGAAGTGCGTAATACGATGCAGACTTGATATGAAGCGGATCCACCTACTTACTAATTCTACTTATTTTCTTTTTTCTGTGGGGCGTAGTACTACCTCTTTGGTCTAACAACTAGCGTTTGACATTCCAGTAGGTACGAGTTCGGTGTAATGAGGTGTAATGTCAAGTTTCTCAAAGAAGTATCCGCTCGGTACACGCACAGATAATATAATGTACACGGAAACTGTAGACGCGTACGAAGTGGCGGGTAACTGCTAGTTAGTAATAAAGAATTTGAATTTGAATACTCCATTGCAGATTTAGCGTGATCATACTAGCGTGTTGTAGCAGGTACCTTGTCGTCGATGGTGTCGAACTTGGTGAGTACAATGCCGTCGATGCAGTGCGGGTTGTGGGAGGCACTGTGGTCTGCGAGCGCCTGGTTGAACTTGACGAGCTGGTCCACCGCCTCGTTGCCGACCAGCGCCTCGCCCACGAACAGCACCATGTCCGGCTCGTTCACCTGCAAACGTTACTCTATACAATACAACGTCAAACATTACCTATGCATCTATAAGACGAAAAAGGGCTTATTCAGATGAAACACGGAAATTTAAAACCTACATTAAGAATAATCTCGTGAAGAAAGCATATTATACCTTAGATAACTATATTAATGACAAAACTGCATGGCCCGATGTCGCTCCACCCATCGACAGCTAACTACTCGACTTGCAATGTCAGTGCTATTTTTGTGTTCTATGTATATTTCTCTGTAAAAGGGATCATACAAAAAAACGCTAGGAACCAGGCCGTAGTTTCTTGCCCGTTCTTCTAGGCTCTGGTCGCGTGGAAGTGGCACCTAGAATCACCTAGTTATATAAGACGATTCTAAATGATCCTTGTGATTTTATTGAATAAAGAAATTTTGACTTTGACACGTCAATAGATCGGAATGTACAAAAGTTGAATACAACATACTTGAAATTTCTATTTTTATCGTAAAAGTTTGTTACTTTGAGTAGCTATGTATCCAGCCCGTTAGCACACGCGCACGCACCCTCCTATCACGTCGCACCCACACATAGGCACTAACGTGTGTGCAATTTTTTTTTAAGGAAACTTTAAGACGCTTTTCATGAATCGTCAGTTACGTTTTCATTCGGTAAAATCACAAGGATCATTTAGAATCGCTCGTGGCGTGGCTTGCTTAATCGATCTTCAACAATTATCTAAGTTAAGCGACGTCCTGCGCGGCCACTTTTTGGATGGGTGGCCGCTAGTGCCATTTATATCCGTACCTCGGAAAGCACTAACTATCGATTTCAGCTCTAACAGTCGTCAAGCCACGGCTTAAAAACTCCGTGACCAGATTCATATGAACAACATATCAACATTCATATGATTCATATAATATGATGTAAATGGGACATCGTTTGGATGGTTCATTTACTCATTTGCCCCTTGTGCCCTATCACCTGCACAAGGGATGATATTTTGGACGCCACAGACGAAGGGGTAAAAGTGGCGAAGTTCTATTCGAACTTCGTCTAGTGTTTGTTGTCACCATTGACACATAAGAAGAAGAATATGATGTATATGAACTTACAGTACGTCCAACGGATCTTTATCCATCTGAAGTTAGGAGCAACAAACGTTGTTTAGTGTGGAAAAATTCACTTCCTCCAATTCAACCAAAAATGGGTTCTGGTGCGATAGTTCAGAGAGACTACTATACCTTGATAAGTTTAGCCAGAGCTCGCATGAGGGGCTCATTGTCCTGCATCCGTCCGGCCGTGTCGATGAGGACCACGTCGATCCTGGACTCGTTGGCGAAGCGGATCGCCTCCATTGCTATACCAGCCGCGTCCTTACCTGAATAATGTGAAATTAAAATATCTCAATACTCAATACATTTATTTCTTTCACATGGTATTATAATTGTTACATTGTAGGTAGGTGTCACATATGAACCCTGTTCAGGGGTATTGCAACAGGAAAGTAGGCAGACCGAGGTTTTATTCACGTCAATTTTTCAATTCAGTCAATTTCTTGTGTTAATTCAGTATTGTTATTATATTCGCACATTTTGTCATTCATATAATCATTTAATTCATAGTAACATTTTTTTAAGAGGAACGTTTTAAGTAATTTTATAAATAGGGTATCTTACACCGTCAACAATCTTGTCTGTGTTTCTTCGACTTGATTTGTAAATATTGAAATTATTATGAAACTATCCTCTCCCCGGGACACGTTCGTCCTGTTAATTTGTCGGGATAATAAGTATCCCTATCTATATTACAAACTATATATTCCAAGTTTTAGTCAAATCGGACCAATAGTTACAGCGTGATTGGAACACAAACATCCAAACATCTAAACTTTCATATTTATAATAGTAGTGGGATATTGAGCATGTCTACTGAGGATGCACTCTGAGGACGTTCTCTGTGAGGTACACTACGTGAGCATCACATGGTCACGAAAGGGCTATTACACCACACGTTAGTCAGTTTAACTGATAGTGATGTGACGTGATAGAGACTGACTGAATATCGCGTGATGTAATAAAGCTTTCACTCTTTACACACTTCATGCCAGAACACAGCAGTGCGATGCCAACATCACTATGTGACAAATTATTTCTCAAAGAGCCTTATTAACCTTTAAAAAAAGAAGAAAAAAGGGCTCGCCTGCGTCCTAGTTGCGGAAACCAGTCCGCACAACACAACAACAACAACCAACAACAACAACCAACAACACAACAACAAAAACCCGCAACAACCAACAACTTGTGTTGTTGGTTGATTGGTTGGTCTAAAGGTTACTTGTTGTTATCAACAAGTAACCTTTAGAAGAGTATATTTACCGTATCCTTTCTCATAGAGTTGGACCATGGTCCTTCCATTGTGCCTCGTCTCCGGATGCAAGGCATTGAGATGTCTGACGTGCGTGCGCAGCTGTTCGACTGCGCCTGCGCGGAACGTGTCGCACGCCGCTATGAGCACGGAGAGCTCATTCTCGATCAGCCAGAAGCAGATCTTAGCAAGGTTTGTGGATTTGCCGACGCCGTTCACCTGCAGACAAAGTCTACCATGTAAATAAATAAATAAATATTCATGGATTTTACACACGCCCTCTAGTCCCAAACTAAGCAAAGCTTGTGATATGGGAACTAGATGGCTGATAGAATACTTATATACTTTTTTTTTGTAAATACATACTTATAATCCATAGTAACACCCAGACATGAACAAACATCTATGTTTCCCACGCACAAACGTTTGTTCTCAGTGGGGATCGAACTCACTACATACGAAATATATACGAAATAGAAGTTACATTTACTGATATGGCTGCCGACCCGTTCAACCCTAGGGCTCATTTTTACTCCATATCTAAATCAAACAACAAATGGTTATTCTTGTTCTATACCTACTCGCTTACAGTACCTAGGTACCTATCTAGGTTTTAGTCAGATTTCATCATCATCATCATAGGCAGCGTGTGTTAGCCCACTGCTGGGCATAAGCCTCCTCCCTCAATCGCCACTCGTGTCTATTCTATTCTATTCGTGTCAGATTTAGTAAAGGTTTATCTGAAAGAAATTGCGCTCTGCAATAAGACTGCCATTGCAGGACTTGATTAATGTCTTAATTATTTAGTATAAGAAATAACTTTAAGGTGCAACTGTAGTCCTCAATAAAGTTTTTATTTAGTTAAAATAGTGAGATTAACAAAAGACCAACTGTAATCCGATTTTTTGCTAGAATTAAACGTTCTCAGCCATGTTTTGTGGAAATCAAAAACGCTAGGAACCATGCTGTAGTTTCTTGCCCTTTCTAGGCTCTGGTCGCGTGGAACTGGTTTCTCCCTACCAAGTTTTCCATAACATAAACACTACCTTTTCTCCACACTACACAAAGGTTGGTTGGAAGAAAATGCTAAATAGCATTATGCCCGCCTCTGTACTGTTTTTATATGTGCAATAAAGAATTTTCTAATCTAATCTAACTGGCACCTAGAATCACCTAGTTATCTAAAATGACTCTAAATAATGATCTTCGTGATTTTATAGAATAAAAGAATGATGACTATGAGAAGTACTCACCCCACAAAAGGCCATAACGTAGGGCACGCCCTGCGACTTGGCATGCAGGCAATCCCGCAGTATGTCGACGCGACGCTTCGGAGACAGGATCTGGACGAGGGACTCCGTTAGCGTGCTCTTTACTGTCTTGGCCACACTGTCGAAGGTACCCAGCACCTGACGAATTATAAATATAAATTATATTTAAAGTACATTATTCCATCAGAAATCTAGTTCCTATATCCCAAGCTTTGCTTAGTTTGGGACTAGAGTTTTTATTTTCAAAAGCAAGATTTATCATTCTTCACCGCCAGTACTTCTTTGTATTTATAATTTGTAAACAATTTGTATTCTACTCTGAGTAGCGAGTCTGAGTTCTCAAATATCAAATCGGGGATGAACTCAATAATTTTTGTATGAAGTCACGATAAACGCGTTTAGAGTCAATTTTTCACTCACAAAAACTGAACAACAAAACTTATATTGCACAGCACTCTGTGGCGCAAATCCTGAAATTGGTATTCGATGTTTTTTGGCGACACGTCTGACTTTTAAGAGATTTGAGGCGATTTATAATTTGTATTGAGCGATCTAGAATTACATTTATAGTGAGCCTGTTTCGGAAAAAATCAAAATAACAAAAATCTCAAAATTACTCTGTTTTGATCGTGGAAAATTCTAAAAATCTAACTATTTACATTCAGTATTCAAGGATACAGGAGACATTGGTAGCTGGTGACAAGGTAGCTGGCAGACATTGGACGAGAAGAGCCGAGAACCGAGCTCAATGAGAGACCTACGTCCAACAGTGGACCAATATAGGTTTATGATGATGATTCCAGGATGGTAGTAATAGTAATTGATGTTCGTATTACCTTCCCCTCTAGCTTGGTGGAGACCGAGTCACACAGTTTGTTGGCGATGTCTGAGGCTACGTTCTTGCCGATCAGAACATCGCGTAGCTTGTCCAGCGCTGGACGCATTGTTTCCTCAGTCAGGGCCTTAGATCCTACCAGTCCTGAAAACACAAGGATATATTTGAAACATGGATTGTGCCACTATATCAGTGAACATAGATAAATAACTCTTTATTGATTACTTACAAACTTAACACAGGTTTTACAAACTTAAAAATAACATAAAATAAAAAAAACATTGTTCTTTTGGATTTTATAACTTAGTAAAAATCCCAGCATAGTGTATAACACCAATAGTCAGACAATGTCTCAGTTCCATAACTCATCACTGGCAACACGCATTCATTATTATCCCATTCAATAACTCATCACTGGCAGCACGCATTAATTATTATCCCGTTCAATAACTCATCACTGGCAGCACGCATTGATTATTATCCCGTTCAATAACTCATCACTGGCAACACGCATTCATTATTATCCCGTTCAATAACTCATCACTGGCAACACGCATTGATTATTATTATCCCGTTCAATAACTCATCACTGGCAACACGCATTGATTATTATCCCGTTCAATAACTCATCACTGGCAGCACGCATTGATTATTATCCCATTCAATAACTCATCACTGGCAACACGCATTCATTATTATCCCGTTCAATAACCCATCACTGGCAACACGCATTGATTATTATTATCCCGTTCAATAACTCATCACTGGCAACACGCATTGATTATTATCCCGTTCAATAACTCATCACTGGCAGCACGCATTGATTATTATCCCGTTCAATAACTCATCACTGGCAACACGCATTCATTATTATCCCGTTCAATAACTCATCACTGGCAACACGCATTCATTATTATCCCGTTCAATAACTCATCAATGGCAATACGCATTGATTATTATCCCGTTCAATAACTCATCACTGGCAGCACGCATTGATTATTATCCCGTTCAATAACTCATCAATGGCAATACGCATTGATTATTATATCGCTCGACTCATATCTTTTAGGATGTTATAAAAATCTGTTTTATTTTCTTTCATCTTGAGGCAAGCTGTGATGTGTCGTAGTTTCCTTAATGTTGCCTATTCGAGTTGGATCCCTTGGTTGACCTCTATTAAAATTGAACTTGATTGGATCGTTCACACCCGAAGATTTACAGAGAGAGAGATGCAGTAACCATCGGCTCCCAATAAACGTTGTTGATTGTATTTTCATCTGGTGTTGCGATACCCTGTTGATATTGTTGATCAACTATGTACTAACCCTTAAAAATGTTGAACATGCCGCCTTGCTTCTTCGGCGCGGCCTGGGTCTCCTCCTCGTACTCTTCGTCGCTGCTACTCTCCTCGGATTCCACCTCCAAGTCGCGGATGGCACCCGTCATTTGACCTACCAGCTGGAACAAATCAAATTGTATAAAAACTCCCTTTGCATCTGTTGAAGATGAGATATACAGGGATACTGTAGTGCCTGGAATATTAATTAGATAGAGTCGGCATACACAGCACATATCATCCACACAAACCTAATCCACAGACCTAAACCAGCCTGTATGTGGACCGGTAGTCTTTGACCATAGTTTCAAGGTACATACCTGCGTGTCAGGGTTGATCTCAGCCTGGTTATCACCCTCCTTATCGGTGCTGAAGTCCAGAGACGGCAGGTCACGTGAGTTTCCACCCATTTCCCAGACGCGTGGCTGTTTCACACGCTCTTTTTCAACCACTTTCGGGCTTTTTGGTGATTTCCTGTTAACACCATTATTATTCTTGTAATCTTAGACTATAATGCTATGTTTCATATATGAACCAAGTTTAGGCAACGTAATTCTTACTGAATACTGACTTTTTTAACTGTCTGTTGTGTACCCCAAATAGTTTTACATCTTTAAAAATCATAAAATAAAGCTACTGTTCCATACATTTTTACCACATAGGTACCTAGTATTGACTTTTGTATGAAACAGCAAATTTATCCCCCGTTCACACTGTTGATTCTAGGATAGGTGGTCTTATACACCATGTAGTTTGACTTACTTAGGTTCCTTCTTGCCTTTAGAAGAGAGTTTCTGGGCGAGGCGCGCGCGGTTCGCGGCGATCACATCGTCTTCCACTTCCGGGGTCTCATCCACCGCGCCGTTCGACAAGCTCTTGTTTTCAACTATTTTCACTAAAACAAACAACAGTAAAATCCTAACTACATTTAATTTCATGCAAGTCCAAATTAATAAAATAACGAAATTATTAAGTACATAAAAACACAACAACTGTATAAGATAAACCTTATTTTAAACCCCAACGCAAAAACGATGGGGTGTTATAAGTTTGACGTGTGTGTGTGTGTGTGTCTGATTTTGATTTTGTTTTTTTTTGAAAGTCGGGAGTGTTCTTAGTTAAGTTATGTTTCATGAAAATCGGTCCAAGATTCGGGGGGTTTTTAAATTTTTTTATTTAATTACTTGTTATCAAGTGAAATCCAATAATTGTTATGTGAAAAAGACTAATAGTATTACTCACCTGACTTCTTTCCTTTCTCCTCTCCTTTACGCTCAATCATAGAGGCTACAGTCTTTTTAGACTTGAGCGAGTCTTCAAAAGTTTTCATTCTTTTTGGAATCTTAGCTTGTAACTTTCCTGAAATTTAAATATAAATACATAACTCTCCAGCCAGATTTCACTGCAGGAAAACAAAACTAAAAATATAATCTTGTTGATCAATTCTGCAATGTTATGAATAAACGCACCCCATTCCTCAGCATCCCTCAGGATGCGGTTGAAAGTCTTCATGAAATCAAAGTCCACCATCTGATGTCCTCTTGTGAGCTCATTTTTGTACTTATCCCTAAACTCCAAGTGCACATCGCTGAGGAACTTATCAATGTAGGATAGTTGTAGGATTCGCTGATATGCAACCACAAATACCAATTCAAACTCATTGTCCAGCTTATATTGCAACGTCAACGAGTTGTGATTATGAGTATTGTTGCCTGTACGCTCCTGTAAAGAAAAACAAGGTTTTACAAGAGTTATAAATACAAGATTACCTTGAATATCAACTGTATAAGGAAATGACACAGTTTTATAAAAAATATTAAGTAGAATAGTTGGATATATGTGTCAGGGGGGATTTCCACGTGTCTGAATCACTAATTAAATTATAAACAAGGCACACTCAGGCTTCCAAAGTGTTGTACTCACTTGCAAAATAACACTACGAATAAGAGCGTTTACGGAGGGCGAGAACATCTCACCCGTGCTCTGGAAACACCATAGCACTATACCTCCTTTACTGAAGATGCTGAATAGGTCTAACATTTTGTAAAATTAGGTGGTAAATTGCGTTTTCAAATAAATCGCCAACAGATGTTTCGCTGCGCAGGAATGTACGACTGAGTGACAAAATAGATGACAACACTTTGACAGATAAATGACAACTCACTACTAACGAAGTTCTGAAACCAAATCACACCGAGAAAAAATAATTCAGCTTAAACTACTTACAATTTCTTTATACATACATGATTCTGTTAAATAAAATGGTTGTTTTATTTATTTTATTAGGTGGTAAATATTTTGTACTTCTAAGTGAATTATTTCATAAAATTAGTAAGTAGATAGATTTTATTTTCTACATGCAACCAACACTGTACTTTTTACCATGATATTTTTATGTATTTTCGTAATAGGTTAATCTCTTCTTTCTAGTCTCCGAACGTATATATATGCTCTACTGTCTACGATACTGTGCTACCAACGAGTCCGGTTATTGTACAACCATGGAATGCACAGCCTTGGAAAACACAACCATGGAAAGCACAGCCAGGATTGCACAACCCGGGAATTCATGTACAAATGTACATGAAATCCATGGTTGTGCATTCCTGACACGTGCTGAGATTGCACAGCCAAGGATTGCACAGCCCAGGAAAACACAACCATGGAATTCATGTACAAAAACAATGTACATCAATTCCAAGGCTGTGCATTCCCAGCACGTGTCAGGAATGCACAGCCCAGGAAAACACAACCATGGAATTCATGTACATGCTCCTGATTGGTCGAAAGCGTTTAGACGCAATTACACAGTAAAAATGGTACCTACTAGTGATTAGATTAGACCACAGATAAAAGTTGCAATCATTCGATCAAATAGGTAAGAATCTGAATGTTTGAGCTCTCCTTGTCTATGGAAATGGTCAGTTTTTTTTTTAATTTGGACCTACCTAAACGAAGAATAGGTAGGTACCTATACTTTGTTATTTTTCTGATGCTCGTATCAAATCAAAACTGACATTGTCGTTAATGCAATCTCAAGTCAGGCTTACTGATAGTGATGTAACGTGACGATTTGAGTTACCTATGTGGAACTCGAATTATTTTAGTTAAACTGAACCTTGACTCGAGCCGCCAATTGGGTTGACTCAACTAAGTACGTATGCAACGTAAGTGGTTAGAGAAATTGGTGCTAGATTTTCACTTGTATGACCTAATATGCATGCAAGTCCTCGATGCGAGTCAATTCAAATAACTTAAGTTCGAAATAACTGAAATCGTCACGTTACATCACTATCGGTAAGCCTGACTTGAGATTGCATGGTGTAATAAAGCTTTTACCATCGGATGACATTTGTCATTGGATGCGTAGCATAGCATCTATTAGTTTGTGGTCATTGGTTTAGCCGCACTTTGTGTAGGTAGGTAGGTTCAAACCCGCAGCGGGACGATATCGAATGGGCAGGTTAATTTCTCTAGACACGGAAATTCACTTGAATCTTCAGGTTGCTTGGAAATGTCTCTGCAATACCTACGTCTGCCTTTAACAGGGAATCAATGTCAATCAAGTTCAATCAACTAGGTACCTACCTATTATAAATTTATTTCCCAGCCTAATACCTATAATTGTTCCAGACTTTATTGAGAAGACCTGGAATTAGAAGAAAAAATATACCTACCTACCTAGGTACTTGAAAACAAAGATACAACCAGCAACACTGGCTGGCAACAGGCTGAAGAACTCCACGTAATAAAAATGCCAATCTTATGTTAGCGAAGGCTGTCCAGTCCACCAGTAGACATTATATGTATTATGATAGATAGATGTATTATGTACGTACTAAGTACCTAGTAGGTAATGCCCTTTGGGTATCATCGCGTAAGCGGACAGTGACATTCTCAATTTGAATTATATTGAGCCATTTATTCTAAACTAGCAGTTACCCGCGACTTCGTACGCGTCTACAGTTTCCGTGTACATTATATTATCTGTGCGTGTACCGAGCGGATACTTCTTTGAGAAACTTGACATTACACCTCACTACACCGAACTCGTACCTACTGGAATGTCAAACGCTGTTAGAAAAAAGTTGTTAGACCAAAGAGTTTAGTTACTACGCGCTGTCAAACTGACGTGACATGACATGACAATGAAATCCTCTTGCCAATTGGCGCTGCTAATCCTTTTCGTTCATTTTATCCTGTAGATCCTGTTAATTATTCGGAATAAAAAGTAGCCTATGTGTCAATCCTGGTTACGAACTATATATATGCCAAGTTTCATCCAATTTGGTTCAGTGGTTTTAACGTGATTGAAACACAAACATCCAAACATCTAAACATCCAAACATCTAAACTTTCGCATTTATAATATTAGTAGGATAAGATAGGATAGGATTATTACCTAAACAATTATTTTAGTTTATAATAGATACTGTAACGATAGCATTAATTATTTTTGGCTAAGTAGAATGCATACACCGCTACATGCCGTTGCGGTAATGTCAAATGTCAAATGCATGACAATAGTTGTTGTTGTTGTGCCATTGTGTTGAAAGAATTAGCCAGACTAGACCCTGCGTTACCGGATCTAGCTGTTACCAGAGTGGACCACGTGGAGGTTTCTTTCTCCCACCCCCTACTCATTTGCCCCTTGTGCCCTACCACCTGCACAAGGGATGATATTTTGGACGCCACAGACGAAGGGGTAAAAGTGGCGAAGTTCTATTCGAACTTCGTCTAGTGTTTGTTGTCACCATTGACACGTAAGAAGAAGAAGATGACAATAGTTACAGAATTCTAAAAAAAGAAGAAGAGGCATTACTATTATTTTTCTGACAGATAATTAATTGGTAGCGGGTACTTATTGGATTGGATCTGAAAAAAAAATACAGGACTATTGTAATTTACTAAGACTGAAGTTTTATTCACAAACCAGTACCCATGAATGTAATTGGCCATTACACTTAGCTCTTGAACTGAATTAGGTACCTACCTAGATACTGGGAACTCTATATACCTAGCTAAGAAAATGAAAACTAGTTGGTACCCATAAGAAAATATAATACCCATAGTACCCATACCCATATAAATATTTTTTATTAAAAATACCTAAGTACCTAGGTACCTCATGTTTTATTTACAAAACAACAATGTGTTTGTTTTTTGTGACAAGTTCAGGATAATTATTAGAGTTCTGATAAATTTATACATTTCATCATCAAACAGTCATCTTTCACCCATTCAGTCAGATTTAAAACTCCTCCCAAAAACAGAGAAGTTTTCTGGGAGCTTTGCAGGCTTAGATGAGAAATAGTGGTTTCCTAGGATTTTTTGTTGTTAAGTTTTTCATTACACCCTCGCCTTCCAGTGCTACATGGGCAACTGATTCTTCTTCAGACAGGCAACCTCTGCAGAGTGGACTGCTTGTGGCTCTAAGGTTCAGCCTGTGTAGGTTTATTAAACAATCTGTCAGACTAGGTAGGTATGCATACCGTGGATGTCTGCGCAGTCTTCTTGTATCTACAATAGAAACTGTTGGACTGGCACGAGCACATCTCTACTGCGGTGTCCCATCCCTATTGACTCTCTACTCCATGGTGACACGGCAGCCATATTGAGAACTTTCATTCACCTTCCTCTACAAAGTGTTGTGTGTGCGTGTAAATTCATTAGAACATTAAAATAAGATAAATAATAGACTTGCTTGTGAAACCATTTACTAGTAATTAAAGTTCATGCTAATAAAGTCGAATGTAAAATACTGGTCCGTTCTAAATACAAGTGGAAAAATCCTCTAACAAATGGTAGCAGAGCGTGGTTGGGATCATCATGGCCACAACTTCTCATCAAATATCGCAATACCGTATCGAATTGCTAAATAGAAATAACTACGATACGTGGGCAATACAAGCTGAAGCGGTACTTGTGAAAAATGGTTTGTGGAAAGCCATCAGTGACCCAAAGCCCGACGCCGAAACGGATTTGTTGGCGCGATCTGAATTATTTCTCCTCATATCGCCCACAGAAATACGACAACGGTGCCTGGACAGTGGGTGTACGTCCCACATGACCGGAACGGCTAAGAAATTCACTGAAATCAAAGCCGGACAAGGCAAGCTGAAATTGGCATCAAACCAAAGCGCTGAGATAAAAGGTACGAGGATAGTTGCAGTAAATTATAAAAATATAGACATTAAACTCAATGATACCATTTATGTAGGTACCCGAGTTATCAACAAATTTGCTGTCTGTTGCTCGTATAACTGAAAGAGACCATACAGTTTTGTTCATGGATAAAAAGGCCTATATGTATAGGATAGCCAGGAAAAAAACTGTACTGACTGCAGACAAAAAGGAAGGACTTCATCTGACTTCTCTCAAAAGCTTAGAAACAAATGAGCAGGCAAATAATATTTCTGAAAATGATTTAATGAAATGGCATCAAAAATTGGCACATTTAAATGAAAAAGATTTAAAAAATCTCGCATCTAAAATCTAGTACCTAGCCGGTTTAAAATTTAACAAAAATGAATTATTTCAGAACTGTGAAACCTGCATAAAAGCCAAGATGACGCGGTTACCTTTTCCCAAAAATGATGGAAAGAAATCAAAACAGATTTTGGAGGTTATACACACTAACTTGTGTGGACCTATGCCGCAAGCAACCATTGGTGGTGCAAGATACATCTTAACTTTTATTGATAATTTCAGCCGCTATTGCTATGTTTACTTCATACAGAAAAAAATCAGAAACATTAGAAAGATTCAAAGAATTTAAAGAAGAAGTAGAAATACTTAAGAAAATAAAATAGAACCTTAGTTGAAAAAGCCAGGTGTATGTTGATAGAGTCAAAAGTTCCAGAAGTTCTGTGGGCAGAAGCTGTATTCACTGCAAATTATATTGTGAAAAGATGTCCAGCAAAAGCTCTGAATGGAGAGACACCCTATGTGAAATGGGTTGGCCGCATACCATCTGTAAGACATCTACACATATTTGGATCAAAAGTTTTTACACTCAACAAACAGAAGAAACACAAAAAGTTTTCAGCCAAAGCAAGTGAAGGTGTGTTTGTTGGATATGCAAAATATAGTAAAGCGTACAGAATATACCTAACAAAACAAAATACAGTTATTGTGCGTAGAGATGTCAAAGTATTAGATGGAAAAATGTACTATCAAAACGATGATGTCCAAAATGGTCTACCTCTCCTTGAACTGGAACGACCTGAAACTGAAAAAGAAAGCATTAATGAAGAAAAAGAGAAAAACTTATCTTTTCAGCCTTCTTTATTTCAGCAAAGTAGAGAAAGTTCTACTACTGATGATGATGGTGATCATGATTAGACAATGCGCTCTTTCAGCGAATATGAAGATGACGATGAGGTCGCTATAGATGAAACCGTAAGTCCACAAAATGTTATCTTACATCATCAAGCACAACCTAGCTTGGAGCCTAGCTCAGGTACCCGTCCTTCAAGATAGAAAAAAACCTCCTGTGTGGTCAAAAGATTATGAACTTGGAGGTACAGATGAGTGCAACTACATGTGTGAAGAGATTGAAGAACATGATATTAAAAATGATAAAGAATGGCAGGAAGCCATAAAATCTGAAATAAGGTCTCACATAAAAAAATGATACTTGGAAAATTCTACAAAAAGAAAAGAATTGTAAAAATACAGTAGATTATAAAATGATCTTGAAAGAAAAACTTGGCCCAAATGAAAAAATAATCAAGAAGGCAAGATTGGTGGCTCGTGGTTTCACTCAAAGACCAGGAATCGATTATAATGAAACTTATGCCCCCGTAGCCAAACTGAGTTCAATCAGAACGTTGTTGGCACTTGCAGTTGAGCAAGATCTAAGTCTACATCAAATGGATGTTACTACTGCATACCTAAATGGTGATCTAAATGAAAAAATAATAACGAAAAAACCTGAATATTTAAAAGAATATATCACAAAAATAATGCTGGATGAAAGTGAAAATGAAAATTTAGAATTATTCAACAAAGCCATTCATATTCATATGCTACAAGATTTAAATAAAATAAAAGGCGAAAAAGTTTGTCTACTACAAAAGGCACTCTGTGGCTTGAAACAAGCTGGTCGTCAATGGTTCTATAAGTTAGACCATGAGTTGAAAAAGATGAACTTCAAATCATCAACAGCTGATCCATGCATTTACACAAAAATAGAAGGCACAGATAAAATAATAGTTGCAGTATATGTCGATGATTTAATAATAGCTTATTCAAATGAAAGCTCATTAATTAAATTAAAGAAGCATTTAAATCAAAGTTTCGAAATGAAAGACATTGGAAAACCAAAACATGTACTTGGCCTTGAAATAAAACATGAGAAAAATAAATTAAAAATAACCCAGAAAAGGTAGGTATATTGAAAAGGTTTTGAAAAAATATAACATGGAAAATTGTAAACAAATAAGTTCTCCAATTGAACCATACCTAAAGCTGGAAAAATCTGAAAATTGTGACAAAAATATTCCATATCTAAATGTTCCAATTAAAACTCTGATGTACCTGTCAGTGGCAAGTCGGCCAGAAATAGCTTATTCAGTGAGCTACCTGTCACAGTTCAATAACGCTTACAGTGAAGAGCATTTTAAATATGCCAAGCGTATTTTGAGGTACCTGAAAGGTACCATGGAATGGCATGGTACTATGGCATGGCTGATGCCGATTGGGCTGGCTGCAAGATAGATCGAAAATCATACTCAGGCTACTGCTTCAAGTTTGCAAATGCTTGCATAAGTTGGGAAGCGAAGAAACAAAAAATGTGTGGCTCTATCAACAGCTGAAGCTGAATATGTAGCACTAACTGAAGCTGCTAAAGAAGCTGTTCATCTGAAAATGTTATTCAATGATTTAGGCATTACTATAAATAATGTTGTACTTTTCAGTGACAATCAAGCTGCCCAGAGACTTTCCTACAATCCAGTAATCAGTGGGAAGTCCAAGCACATAGAAATTAAACAGCATTTCATCAAAGAATGCGTTCAACAAGGAACAATCAGCATCCAGTACAAACCTACTCTGGAAATGGAAGCTGACATGCTCACAAAGGGTGTTCCCGGACCAAGGCTTCTGATACTGAGGGAGCTACTTGGCCTATCATGAGCGATGAGCTCGTGAGGAGGAGTGTTGGACTGGCACGAGCACATCTCTACTGCGGTGTCCCATCCCTATTGACTCTCTAGTCCATGGTGACACGGAAGCCATATTGAGAACTTTTACCTTCCCCTACAAAGTGTTGTGGGTGCGTGTAAATCCATTAGAACATTAAAATAAGATAAATAATAGACTCTTGCTTGTGAAACCATTTATTAGTAATTAAAGTTCATGCTAATAAAGTCGAATGTAAAATACTGGTCGTTCTAAATCCAAGTGGAAAAATCCTCTAACAAAACCATCATATTGGGTTGTGATAAACTATTACTAAGTACTCCAAATTATAACTCTCTAGCTTCTACGGTTCAGCTCTGGTGGCCTACGACAGACAGACACCGGAGTGAGGCCATAAGTGTTCCGTTTTTCCAAAACTGGATCGGAATACTAAAAACATCGATTTCGATAAGTAGGTAGGTATGGTAGATATGAGCGTCACGCCGGCGCGCCGCCGCCGCCCCGGGGTTTGCACTCGCGCCGCGCCGCGCCGCCGCGCCGCCAACACCGACCGTGACACAAACCTAAAAAGGCATAGTAGGTCCCGGTTCTGGCCTCATATCAGAGCCCAGTCCTATATGGAGATTTATAAATGTTTGACAGATCCCGGTAATCAAAATATTGTTTTTGCATGTTTAATAATTAGTTTCATTACCCGTTTGACCACCCCCCCCCCCCCATAATGGTCCCTAATTTTAGAATATTTGAGATACCTACCTACCTAGTGTATTCCGTTTAAAACTATAAGACCTAAAGCATCATATTTTAGTGCTAAGTTAGTTTCTAAGCTTAGGTAATTTTTTAGTAATACATTTTCTTTTACGTTTATTCTCGAAATAGTCAGCGTTTTTGTCAATAAATAGATAAGTAATTTATTATTATTATATTTAGCCCTCTGTGTCCCACTGCTGAGCAAAGGCCTCAAGATAAGTAATAGTCTTGATAAAAATAAATGTAAGTAAGGAGGTATCTGTGGTTAGATGCAGGCGCAAATCAAGAAATACAATCTTGTGACGGATCTCATGGCGGCGGTGCGGTGCATGCATACCTACTACCTAGGTACTTAACTTGCTGACAAAATAATATCTACACCTACATTTGGACTACAAAACAAACATAGCGCGCGGCGGCGCGGCGGCGCGGCGGCGGCGGCAGCGCGGTGCGGTGCGGTGCGGCGCGCGCGGTGCATGCATACCTACCTACTCAACTTGCTAACAAAATAATATCTACAGCTATACCTACGTACATTATAGACTACTAGCAGTTACCCGCGACTTCGTACGCGTCTACAGTTTCCGTGTACATTATATTATCTGTGCGTGTACCGAGCCGGATACTTCTTTGAGACACTTGACATTTAACCTCATTACACCGAACTCGTACCTACTGGAATGTCAAACGCTAGTCGTTAGACCAAAGAGGTAGTACTACGCCCTGTCAAACTGACGTGACATGACATGACAATGAAATCCTCTTGCCAATTGGCGCTGCTAATTCTTTTCGTTCATTTTATCCTGTAGATCCTGTTAACGTGACATTGGCGAAGTTGGCTTTCCCCCACATGCCATTAAACCAAATATTGAATTGAATTGAATTATTCGGGATAAAAAGTAGCCTATATGTCAATCCAGGTTACGAACTATATATATGCCAAGTTTCATCTAAGTTGGTTCATTAGTTTTGACGTGATTGAAACACAAACATCCAAACATCTAAACATTCGCATTTATAATATTAGTAGGATAGGATAGGATGATGCGGTTATTACATTACACAATCTCAAGCACGCTAACTAGCACGTGCTTAGAATCTACGTAGACTGGCTTGCTACTAGTAAGTCAGTCTACCTGTCTTTCCCTTATTACACTACGCTTGATGCTAGTTAGCGTGCTTGAGATTGTGTAATGTAATAACCGCTTAAAACAAACAGCGCGCGGCGGCAGCGGCGGCGGCGGCGGCGGCGCGGTGCGGTGCGGTGCGGTGCGGTGCATGCATACCACCTACCTACTCAACTTGCTTACAAAATAATATCTACAGCTATAGGTACCTACCTACACTAGTTATCAGAAATCAGAAAATTTTTATTGTGTAACTGTTGTACAAAAGAGATCATAAGTAAGTAGTACAAGTTTTTACAGTTTGTACGTTCCGGACGTACAATAAGAGGGTAATGAGTAAGCTTGCGCACCCAATAATCAACAAACTGATATGTCCTGTCCTGTGAGAACATACACCTCGCGCGAGCCTTTATAACCATGCAATAACCAAAACTTTCCCCTTTCTAAATTTAATATCAGGTGCTGGAATTTTCCAAGAGGTACCTATGTAAGTTTTAGCGATTACCTACTCGCGTTCCCTTGGTCCTACCTAGGAGGTCGAATCTGGGTGTCTACGGATTTGTCTCGTAAAGGAGAAGAGAATACCTAGCGTAGTTTCATTGATAAAGGTAGGCGTAAATTTTCGGGAAAAAAATTAAAAAATAATTTCCTCTTCCACTTTTTTTCCTTTTGAAAATATTTTTACACTACCTGGTGTAGAATGAAGTCTTTAGTGTGCTTCTCAAATTTTATTGAAATCCGTCGATAAACAACGCTACCTACAACAAACTTTCCCCCCAATCAAAAAACAGTCGACAATTATTTTTTAATAAATTATGAACTTGTGTGCCGATTTTCGTTCAAATCGGTTGATAAATGCCACCTGTAGGCGATTACTGACTTACTGACAGACAGACAGACGGACAAAAGCATTTTTGGCCAATCTCGAAACTGAGACGCTTCGCTCGCTCGGTCCCATGCCCGATGAACGGGACTTGATTTTGTGGAATGTTTATTTTTACTCGCAAGATTTGATAGGTAGGTAGGTATATACTTACTTACCTACCTAACTACATATCGTTGGTACCTGATGATGATGCAGTCTGGACTGGAGCTGTTCAATGTAGGATATACCTAGGTAGGTAGGTACTTATCCTATCCTATCCTACTAATATTATAAATGCAAAAGTTTAAATGTTTGGATGTTTGTGTTTCAATCACCTCTAAACTACTGAACCTACTTGGATGAAACTCTGCATATAAGTATATAGTTCGTAACCTGGATTGTCACATAGGCTACTTTTTATCTCGAATAATTAACAGGATCTACAGGATAAAATGAACGAAAAGGATTAGCAGCGCCAATTGGCAAGAGGATTTCATTGTCATGTCATGTCACGTCAGTTTGACAGGGCGTAGTACCAACTCTTTGGTCTAACGACTAGCGTTTGACATTCCAGTAGGTATGAGTTCGGTGTAATGAGGTGTAATGTCAAGTTTCTCAAAGAAGTATCCGCTCGGTACACGCACAGATAATATAATGTACACAGAAACTGTAGAGGCGTATGAAGTCGCGGGTAACTGCTAGTGTAGAATAAAAAAGATTAGGTAGCTAGGTACCTAAGAGTACTTTAGAAAAAATCATGACAGATATAGGTACCTACCTCATCCGAATGAGTAGGTATAGGAAGGTACTTACTGCTGCTACTACCTACCTAGGTACGGTAGGGTTGGCTCTTCTACGTGTTGAATTTCGAATAGGTACCTAAGTACAATGTAATAAGTAGGTAGGTGACGACGAAGTGATTTGTTGATGGAGTCAGAAGCCGTGCAACAGAACTCCTTATTGAATAACAGCAGGGAACATGCACACCTATTCCCACCATAGTACCTAGGTAGGTAGGGTAAGTAGATACGCGTAGAAAATTCTTGATACCTACTTACTTAGGCAGGTTAAACACCTACCCGGCTCATGTGTATCAGCTCACGGTATAATAGGTACCTATACCTACTTACCTAGGTACTATATAGGATTACACTAAAAAAGCTTAGGTATAATAATTACTTGAGCTCGTACCTATTTGTTATTGTCAAATAAATAAACCCAATAGTTCAACTGCAGTAAGATACCTACAAATGATATAACCTTACCTACATAGGTACTACCTACCAACCCAATGGAGTTGGGCAGGACACCTGGCGAGGCGAGGTGATGACAGGTGGAGTAAAGCTATAACTGAATGGCGTCCCAGAACAGGATACAGAAATGTAGGTCGTCCTGCGGCAAGATGGGCGGACGATATCACTGATATCGCGGGCAAAAATTGGATGAGACTGGCGCGGGGTCGTGAGAGATGGTACAAAAAGAGAGAGGCCTATACTCAGCAGTGGGTGAAGTCAGGCTGTGGATGATGATGATGATGATGACCAACCACTACAAAAAATACGAGCTTTTCCCAAGAGGTTTGTATCTAGTAGAGCCGTGTTGGCCGAGTGGAATTGTACCTCGACTTTCGATCCGAAGGTCGTGGGTTCAAATCCCGACCGTGCATCAATGCATTTTTCGTTCGGAAAATTTATATGCGCATTAACACGAGCTTTACGGTGAAGGAAAACATCGTGAGGAAACCCGCGGCTTAGTCAGCTCCGCACGTATTGACCTTGTCTTTCCTGTGGGTAAGGCCGACTAGGCTGAGAGGATGGTATAGGTGCTGGGCAAGCCTACTCCATCTAAACATTGTCCCAGGCACTACAGCGTCCCGTTAAGTGTAGGCATAGGTTGCCTCCTGACGCTGTATAAATCATCTTCAATAGATGTAAAGGTATCTAGGCATCTTCATTACAGCTTCACTATGCTGGGGATATACACATCTGGATTAGGCCCTCCCCTAGGTAGGTACTACTATTATTATAATAGTCGGTGTACGACGGCAATCCTTCAGCCTTTTGACAGGCGTCACAGCTCAGTCGGTATAGCTCTGCCTTCCGTGCTGTGGGTCGTGGGTTCGATCCCCACCGAGAACAAACATTTGTGTGTGGCAAACATAGATGTTTGTTCTATGTCTGGGTGTTACTATGTAATATAAGTATGTATTTACAAAAAAAAAGTATTTAAGTACCTATTCTATCAGCATCTAGTTCCCATATTACAAGCTTTGCTTAGTTTGGGACTAGAGGGCGTCGTGTGAAATGTCCATGAATATTTATTATTTATTTATTCTAAGTAGGTAGGTTAGCTACTTCGGAAAACGCTTGCCGGGTATCCGTGTCCCATTATTGCATGACTCTGTGCTGGTTCCCAGCGCTGGAGGTATTTGAGTTCTCTTTCTTTGTGGGACCTTAGGTTACCTAAATGATAAGTAACGTACCTAGTACCTACCTACCTACTTACTATTATTATTCCTCGAAATAAACGAAGAAAATTTTGAAAATCATACATTCGTTTGATTCTTATCATAGCAATCAAAGCAACTTAATAGTAGTGGGATGTATATAAATAAATAGCTAGGTACTTAGTTCTTGAGATATAAACATTATGATCATTCTAAGAGATTGGTATTAATTGTAATACATTTTATTTTATTGAAAATATTTTGGTGGTTCAGATTTTAGCAGTAGGGTTCTTTGTGAAAGAGCTCTTCTGAGGAAGTACTATCACCATGTCTATTTTTGCCGCCAAAAAGTGGTGCTCCCATTGGTGTGTTCTGGAACAAAGGGTATGGGTGTAGGTGCAATTTGCAATTACGGGCACCTTTACGTCTCATAGTAGTGGATACAGTGCATTGCTTCACAGGGCACATTCTCAATGGACTTGTTTTGCAAGGTAATGCATTGTTCTTGAGAGGTAATGATTTAACAGTTGATGGGGCATCAGATTGTTTCATTACCTTTTCTCATAAAAAAGACATGCACAGATACTACATAGTGTGAATTAAAGGTATGAATATGATGAACACCTTTAATTGAAAAACTTAGCTCTGTAGGAACTGGACCAGCCTCAGACGACTGACTGCAGTCACATTATATGGCTTTATACAGAGAATATATAACTCACAGCCGCACTAGAGACTCTCTAGTGCGGCTGTGAGTTATATATTCTCATCTCTCTAGTAGAGAGATGTCACTTAAACATGAGTAATACTTGTAGGTACTAATATTTTGTGGCATTACTTGAAATTAGTGGAGTCTCTGTTCATCATTGGTAAGAGATGTCAATAAAGGGTTAATTATCTTTTAACATACACACTCAAAGATGTGTGTTTGTTAAAAGATGATCAAACCAGAGTGTGATAGTCAGTTTCAAAATTGAATGTTCTTACCTTTTTTTTTCTGTACATTACTATACATTAAGTGCGGCTTGCACCAGAATCACTAAACGTGTTTAACAGCTAAATCGATTAAAATTTCTAAATCGCTAAATACTATTTAAGAGTTAAACGCGTTTAGCGATTCTGGTGCAAGCCGCCCTAAATATTGAACTATTTAATTATACTTACAAAGCAGAAATAATGATCGAACTGCCAAGAAGTTGAAGTGATTACATCAGTTTCTGCCTTTATAGTGAAATGTCTCTCACAAACATCTTTTTCATATAGACAAAATCACATTCCGTCTTACTGCTAATCTTCAATTATAACCCATGTCTTGAGTTGATCAGGTTACTTATTTAGGTTCGACAAAATATGAAGTAAGCCCCTGAAAGAAAATAATAGTTAACTGTTTGTTATATTACATACTTTATTTTTAATACTATATGATGCTGTACATCATGAGAAACTATCTGTAACTTATAGGACACTGAAATGTCTAGGAAATGTTTTAGATGGAGTATGTATGCTTGACATCACCTATTCCCACAGCTTAGCCAGCCTAAGGTAACCAAAGGAAAAATAATGCTCAATGTGTACGGAGCTAACTAAACACCACAATGTTTTCCTTCATCATTTGAGAACACTGGTTTGTATAAGTAGTTTATTAAGCAGGTATTGAAAAAATAATACAGCAACTCTTTAAAAAGATTAGGTATGTAGGTATTATAATCAAGAATGTACCAGATAATAATATGTGACTAGGTTATAACAGTTATAAATAAATAACTAGGTACCTATTATGGATATAGGTCTATACACTAAAATATAATACATTTTATAGTAGTTGCTGGGTGCAATGATCATATATAAATTATGAATATTGCCCACTAGGATCTAATATGAACATGGTTTGCACTTACATGGGATTGTACATCTACACGGAAGGCACAGTGTCTCAGCACCGATTCTTCTAAACACCATATCCATTTTTACCAATAATAGGTGGCCACGTCCACGGTATTCCTTGAGCAGATCATGAGGTAGGTAACCCAATGAGTGGTACGATGGACACGCGAGCACGCAAGACATGGACGGCACGTGGGCACTGCTTGTCACTTACAGATCAAACCATGTCTACCTAAGTTACTCTTGCAGAGGTTGATTTGTGTTCGCTGGCGGCTAGGGCTCTTCTAAACTGGCCAGGGTAGTTATAGTTAGTGACCAGGGGATAGCTTCTCTATGTAGTCCAGGGTGTATTTGGCTGTTCATAGAGCGAGTAGATCACCACTGTCGTTACTTGACTTGAGGATGCTGTAGTAACATCAAGCTAGGTTTTTCACCTTTCTAAAACGCTCTGGATGTTGTATTGTAACAGCATTCGAGGAAGTAATTTTTCTGTAGGTACCTATGGATTTTTCCAAGTAGCATGCAGCTTTTCATCGGACTTATAAAGGAGTTAAAATTAAATTAGGTAAACTACAAATAGGTACACTGAAGTTGAATGTTGATCATGCAATAGCAGTGACAATAAAATGATTACAAAGATCATCAAGGTTGAAAATTTCTACTTGAAATTCACTGATTTACCAATCCAAGGTTGCGCAATGTTTGATTCACAGATTATAGAATTTTAATAAAAAACATGAATGTTCAAATTATATTGGGTGTAAATGCGGCCTAGGTGATGACGTCATTTGGCATCGAATTCCATGGTTGTACATTCCATGGCTGCGCTTTCCAAGCACGTGCTGCTATTTCACAGCCATGGAAAGCACAGCCTTGGAATGTACAGCCTGGGAATTCGATGCCATTTGGCAGCCAATTCCATGGTTGTGTTTTCCCACCCTGTGCAAAACATTGTACGGCCTGGAAAGCACAGCCCGGGATTGCACAGCCATGGAATTGGCTGCCAAATGGCATCGAATTCCCAGGCTGTACATTCCAAGGCTGTGCTTTCCATGGTTGTGTAATCATGGCACCCCTACCAACTACAGGCCGCTTTACGCTTTACCCGACTTTGGTTATCTTATTTCTCAATACTCAATATTTTATTGCGTTCATGTTGTACAAAAGGGTCTTAAATATATTTATGCTACCAACATGAGCTCAGTTAGGGCACGACAATTTAAAAATGGTCACTAGGCATATTAACCATATTACTAACATAATTATTAAATAACATTTTTATATTCTTTCATTTTTATTTCAAGACATCGATTCCAAGTTTTGCTTACCGGTCTACTATTCTAATACTTAAAATAACAGATGTTTTTATTTTTGACTCAGTTATCATCCCTCTTTTTGCTTTTATTTGGTTAGGTAGAAAATAAAGCAAGAAATAGCTTTTTAAGAGTGGAAACACAACACGCTTAAAACTATTCTATGTTGTCTATGGTATTCACACAAAATAGAAAATTGTCAATTCATCTCATCGCAGTTTTGTATCGTTTCATATTTTGAAGGAAATTGAAGAAAAAGATTTATCTAAACCCAAGAACAATAACAAGGTATCAAAATGAATATCACATCAGCCGCGGGGATAATTTCCCTGCTGGATGAACCGATATCCGAAGTGAAGGAGTTTGCGTTGAAGAGGTTGGACAACATAGTTAATGAATTCTGGCCTGAAATATCTGAATCTATCGAAAAGATCGAAATTCTGCATGAAGACAAGGTGTTTTCACAGCATCAGCTGGCTGCTTTAGTCGCCAGTAAGGTGTATTACCACTTGGGTGCGTTTGAAGATTCGTTGACCTACGCGCTCGGTGCTGGCGACCTATTCGACGTTAACGCAAGAAATGAGTATGTTGATACTACGATTGCGAAAGCTATCGACTTCTACACACAGAAAAGGAAGGCTCTGTTCGTGGACTGCTCTGCGGAGGCTATCGACCCTCGCTTGGAAGCTATCGTGAATCGTATGTTCCAGCGATGCTTAGACGACGGCCAGTATAGACAAGCCTTGGGCTTAGCGCTGGAAACCCGCCGAATGGACATTTTCGAGGAATCCATTATGAAATCGGATGACATTGCTGGTAAGTTGTGCCTTGTCATTGTAACAATTTTCATATATGGCACCAATTAGGTAAATCAATTAAAAATTAGATCAATTAGGTAATTATTTATTTACTTTTCACATGCATTTAATGTCACAAATAGTCACAATTAATAACTGCTCTATTTCCCTGTAACTTAGAACTTTTCTTTGTTTCAGGAATGCTTATCTATGCCTTCACTGTTGCAATGAGCCTACTCCAAAACAAGGGCTTTCGTAGCACAGTCCTCAGATCACTGGTAGGTCTTTACAGAAATCTGAACATCCCGGACTATGTCAACATGTGCCAGTGCCTGATCTTCCTCGAAGATCCTTTATCAGTAGCTGAAATCCTTGATAAACTAACACATGGCCCACAAGAATCTGTTCTCATGGCATATCAGATTGGTTTTGATTTATATGATTCAGCCACACAGCAGTTCTTAGGTAGAGTCTTACAAGCACTCAGAAGTACTGCTCCTATTCCTTCCGCCCTGGGTGGAAAGCCCCAACCTCAAGGTGGTCCATTCCCTGAAGCTTCTGGTATGGAGGTAGACCAACCACCAGCCACTAGTGAAGAAACGAAAACCGAACGAGATATTGACAGTCTCAATGATGAAGAAAAAGAACACCAGAAAAGGGTGGAAAAACTTATATCTATTCTAGGGGGAGATGTTTCTATAGGATTGCAACTACAATTTTTAATCAGATCCAACCATGCAGATATGCTTATTCTTAAAAACACTAAAGATGCTATTAGGGTTTCAATCTGCCACACAGCCACAGTCATAGCCAATGCATTTATGCATGCAGGGACCACCAGTGATCAGTTCTTAAGAGATAATCTAGAGTGGCTAGCCCGTGCCACCAACTGGGCTAAACTGACAGTAACAGCTTCTCTTGGAGTCATTCACAGAGGTCACGAGGGTGAATCCTTAGCTCTCATGCAATCTTACTTGCCTAAAGAAGCGGGACCATCATCAGGGTACTCAGAGGGTGGAGGTCTTTACGCATTAGGACTGATCCACGCCAACCATGGCGCTAATATCATTGACTATCTTTTAACTCAATTAAAAGATGCTCAGAATGAAATGGTACGCCATGGGGGGTGTCTTGGTCTGGGGTTGGCTGCGATGGGTACCCATAGACAAGATGTTTATGAACAACTGAAATTCAATTTGTATCAAGATGATGCTGTGACCGGTGAAGCCGCTGGAATCGCAATGGGAATGGTCATGCTGGGATCAAAACACGCAGCGGCAATCGAAGATATGGTGGCGTACGCCCAGGAAACCCAGCACGAGAAGATCTTAAGAGGATTGGCGGTCGGTATTTCGTTCACCATGTACGGTCGGCTCGAAGAGGCTGATGCTCTCGTCCAGCAACTATTGAGAGACAAGGATCCACTATTGCGACGCGCCGGCTGCTACACCATCGCTACTGCGTACTGCGGCACCGGGAACAATGACTCCATCAGAACACTGCTCCACGTCGCAGTTTCTGACGTAAACGACGACGTCCGTCGAGCGGCTGTCACAGCATTAGGATTCCTGCTATTCAGAACACCAGAGCAATGCCCTTCAGTGGTGTCATTACTGGCTGAATCCTACAATCCTCATGTAAGATACGGCGCGGCCATGGCTCTAGGTATCGCTTGCGCCGGAACCGGAAACCGCGAGGCAATCGGTCTCTTAGAGCCTATGGTCAAGTTCGACCCTGTCAACTTTGTGCGACAAGGAGCGCTGATCGCATCCGCTATGATTCTTATCCAACAGACGGAGGCTCTTTGTCCCAAAGTCACGTACTTCCGACAACTCTACTCCCAAGTGATCTCAAACAAACACGAAGACGTTATGGCGAAGTTTGGCGCTATCATGGCTCAAGGGATCATTGATGCTGGTGGACGCAACGTGACGGTTTCTCTGCAGAACCGAACGGGACACATGAACATGCTCGCCGTTGTCGGCATGCTGGTGTTCACTCAGTACTGGTACTGGTTCCCTCTGGCGCACTGCTTGTCGTTGGCCTTCACACCTACCTGTCTGATCGCACTAAACAGCGACCTGAAGATGCCTCAACTTGACATCAAGTCTAACTCGAAGCCTTCTCTATATGCGTATCCCGCGCCATTAGAAGAAAAGAAACGGGAGGAAAGGGAACGCGTTACCACCGCTGTGCTGTCTATCGCTGCGGCAAAAGCCCGCAGGAAGGCGCACGGTACCGATGGCTCTGCTAGCAGCAGCATTACCTCCTCGACCACGTCCAAAATGGATGTCGATGAAGAAGAAAAGAAGCCTTCTAAAACTCCCAACTTGAATATCACCTTCCATGGAAAGTATGATAAAGATAAGGAAGCCACGACATCCAAGGATGTAAAGAAAGATGAAAAAGAGGGAGAGGAAAAAGAAGCCAAGGAGAAAAAAGAACCAGAGCCTACCTTCGAAATACTGAGCAATCCCGCCAGGGTTATGCGACAGCAGCTTAAGAACATTACCGTTGTTGAAGGATCAGGATTCCATCCATTAAAAGAGATAACCATTGGTGGTATTGTCATGTTGCACCATTCTGGGGAGGTAGAGCAAGTGCTGGTAGAACCAGTAGCCGCCTTCGGCCCAAAGACTGAAGAAGAAAAAGAACCTGAGCCCCCAGAACCTTTTGAGTACTTAGATGATTAGTAACTTTTAAAAAATCATAATGTAATTTGATCCAATGAACAAGTTTTAATGCCTACCTATCTATAATAATCTTAAAATGCTAACAGATTACAAATGATTAGATGCCCTTATGTATTTCTTCTTCAAATAAAATTCATTAAAACACAGTTAAATACTTTTTTATTTTAACCCGGGAACGGTGACCTAATAATAAGATGCTGGTGCCATAACATTGGCACCAGAATCATATTATCTTCAGGTTGCGGACTTCTGAAAAATCACCTCAGTCTGAAACACCTACTATTGTATATTTTCAGCCCGTCCATAATGACATTAATGACCCATTACAGTTCAATCTTACCGCTTCATGGCAATCGCGTTCGTTACGCCTTACGCCATAATACGTTAATTTTTTTTTGTGTAATGTCAATGTTTCATTTGACAGATTCTGTCACTATTGTATATTATAATAGAAGGTGTTTCAGAATGGGGTGATTTTTTCAAAAACAATAAATATCATGGCCTCTAGCAAGCTCTCTAGTGGTAGTGGTAGGTAGCTGCTTTGTCTGTGCTGTTAAATATTGCTACAAACTTGTTTGACATTTATAAATGTCGCGAATCTGACATTTTCACTGTCAAAACTGACAGTGAAGTGCCATCAGTGATGCCAGATTGGGGGGAATCCCCCCAAATTTGGGGGGTTTTTATAGCTAAGGGGGGAAAATTGGGGGGACAAAATTTTTGGGGGGATGTTTGGAGGGAAAAAACTGGGTATGGAGGGAATTGGGGGATTTTTTATTAGGTACCAAACCTGTGATTTGAGAAAAGATCAAACCAATAACTTGGTATGCCAAACATAGAATTGAAATTCCGCACGCTCTAGCCAAGCACAAAGCTGCGCATGATGACAACCGAGCAAATGGCGTCAAAATTTCCGCCCCGTCCCACCCGTGAAACGTGAAACAGGGTTGCCAACCGGTCTTCCGTACGAGGTACGAGGACAGTGTCATCCTCGTACTATTTTGTCCGAAGTTTCATCATATGGAAGTTTTTTGTAAGAGATTCTATCTAGCATAAAGAAGTTTAAAACGCAATCTTTCCTCTGAAGAATTTTTCACCGCAGGCAACATTTTTGTAGAATGACAGTCCGATTTGGACTGTCTGGTATGGTAGTCCAACCAAACCATCACAAAATAGCGTCTTCGGATTGCTTGTAGGGATAGAGTATCATTCTCTCTCCCTCCAACAACCAATCCGGTAACGCTATTCTGTGATGGCTCAAAATTCCAGACTAATTAATTAATTCAGCACACGTTGACTTACATGGCCTACATTGTATCCTGAATGCATTTGCTATCGGTTTGCTATTGCATTCAATGGATTCAGTAAAAAAATCATGCTTGAAATATTCTGAGTCTGGATTCAAGCTTGAGCTTGTGATTTATTTTAACATACCATTTGAATTATAATTCAAACCAGCATAATTTCTTGTAATTTTATTATTTAAAAAAACCTTAAAAAAATTCGCGGCTCGCTCCGCTCGCCAGTGTGAGTCTGCCTCTCTTCGTTTTCTTTTCTGTAATTTTTAACGTTTAACATACTGGTATGAACTACACTCACCATTTTAAACATAATTAAAACCAATGGAAATCATTATACCTAATTTACCAAAAACTTCGCGGCTCGTTCCGCTCGCCGATAACAACTTCACCTTTTGTTCCGTTTTCTACGGTGTTTAACATTTAGATAATTATAAGTACCTACTTAAAATCATGCACGGCATCGTTTTGTGTATATCTCAAAGATATTAATTAATAAGCAGGTATTTTGCATTTTGGGGGGTTTTTCCTTGAAAACCTCAGTTTTGGGGGGATTTTGGGTAAGATTTGGGGGGAATGTGAAACCGTAATCTGGCATCACTGAGTGCCATTTAATTTCTCAAGTCTCAACCAAACCTACTCTCAACTTTAAACGAAATCCGAAACACGTGGTTAACTTTTCTTTTCTCTTGAATAAATAAATCCATTGAAAACAAAACAGGATCTACTTTTGTGCTGTTGTTATTTGTACACCTGCTCCATCATGGACTGGGAGCTGGAGTACGGCGACCTGGCGAAGGATACTGATTTCGTGAGCAAATGTGAGAATTTGAAAGAAGATTTGGTAAGCGTGCAGGAAGTATTGGATCAGCTACTTCCACTGAAGGCACAGTACGACAAGCTATCTATACCGGAGCGTATTGAACTGGATTTGCTTTTGGCGTTTACCTTGAATTCTTTACAATGGGTGAACTTGCGCATACAAGGTGTCGACCCTACGAAGCATCCAATCAAAGGCGAGCTGGAACGAATAAAGGCAATGATGCTAAGGTGGCAACAAGTCAAGGATAAGGACAAAAGACCCACCGTCAATCTACCCGTTGCAAAGAGATTTGTTAAAAATGGCTTGTTTGACCACAACCACATGGCCGCTACACCTCCGAACAAGAAAATTCATTTTGTTGATAGTGATGATGAATAACCTTAATAAATTGGGTTATTCTAAGGCTGAATTTAGTAGATACATACATTTTGACTTCTCTGTATTTTATCTACTGAAAGTACTCTAGTACCTACTTAATATAGATTATAGGAATGTTTGATATTGATAAGGCTACTATTTTTTAAGAGTTACTGTAAGTTATCAGTCAATGGTATTCTGTAGACCTGTCTTCACTGGTTTGTTATTTCAATACTTATGTACAAGCTTGATCAGTAGACTAGTTTATTATTTAAGTTTCAAGTTCATAGAGCTATTCTGGAACTGATATAACAATGTTTAGTTTAATAAGTCTAGAAAGAATCTTTTTGTTTTAATTTCAACCAGTTTTTTTGTATTCTCTAAGTATTTAGTCATATCTAACTGATAAGTTTGTGATTGGATGAATACATCCTGTATTTACTACTTTAATATAATTAGTAAGATATGAAAATAAACAAGTCTTAACTAAGTACACTTTTAATTTTTGCAACAAAGTAAAATTTTCAAAAGATAAAATTGTCTAGGAATGTTTCACAGGAATACCATAAATTGGTCATAGTTAAAAATAATTAAATAAGCTTGTTCATGTGAGTAGTGAATACAATATTGCTCTATTTATTAATATAAAGTGCCATGACATGACAAATCAGTGTGATAAGTACACTTGGCAATAAAATGACTAAAATTGAACAACATTTCATGTTATAATAAGTATATGACTGTTCATATCTCTACTTGCAACACAAGTCCAGCAGCTGAGATGTTATCCCCAGCCCCTGCTGTCAAACGTGCCTCTTTACACACTAAAACTGGTGCTACACAGATCTCCACATCTTGCTCATTCACTTGCTCATCCCAACATGCTATAGGTTCTGTTGAATCAAAGTAAACCCTCCTGCTGTCGTTGTCATCTCTAGTAACAGCAAAGCTTCCATCGAGAAGGAGGTTGCAGTGGTCTAACTCTATTTTAGGATTGTCACAAACATATCTATGAGCTGTTAAAGATGCTTTTGCTGCAGCTGCTCTGGTTCGCTTCCAGTTTGAGTCCTTTACTGTCAGTATTGCTTGGTATGCCAGTGTGTGGACATGTATACGGGTCAAGTTTCTGTCACTACCATGTTCCTGATTCAGCTGTCTTGTCTTTGTGAATATTAGACGCATGAGATCCAATGCCATTGCTACTCTAGGGTTAGAATCAGTCACAACACTCACTTCTCCATATTCTAAGACACTGCGCAAGTTTGCTAGTTCTTGTTCATTCATACCAACAGAGTCGACGTATGGTAATACTTTGGTGGTCAGGTGTAGGAGCAACTCTATGTCTACATAACTGGCCATTTCAAAATGGACTAGTGTATTGTCTGGTTGGTTTATTATTTGTTCTTTGACCAAATCCAATCTTTCTTCTCTGAGATCTGCAAAAAAAATAGTTAATAATTTGTCTGTAATTAGTTTGGCTTGTAATTGTATTTTTACTTCATATTGGTAGACTTACCAGCACCATCCCCTTTAAAAGGAAAGTTATCCATCATTTGTAATCCACTTATGACTAGTAGGTTGGGTTTGAACTGTGGCAAGGTTTCTCCAAACTTCTCCAAAGAACTCAACAGTGGATTATTCTTGTCATTATGCATTATGTACCTGTTGGCTCTGGGAGCCTTGTACTCTCCAAACTTTTCATCAGCTTTGTACTCTAAAATCATGTGTATATCATCCTTTACTTCCTCATTAGCCTCATCACCAACTATCTTTATTTGTGAAGGGATCAGTTCTTTAAGCTTCTTGCTCATTTTAGCAGCAAATAGAACATTCCAGCCTTCAGTGTGGAATCGCTTAGCCATCAGTGGAGCATTGCCACCGATGGCCCATCTTGTGTCGGGTAGTTCTAAGGCTTGTTCAATGAGATCTTTGTACAGTTCAGAGTTAGACATGAACCTCCTGAAATAAACATAAAATAACATTAAATAACTACAGAGTATAGTAGGAATGGATGTGAATTAGTTTTTCAGAGTTCACACTTACTCAGCAGCAGCACCATGTTGAAAAAAATATGTGAAACTTTGTAATAATTCTTCTTTGTTCGTGATTTCATTGAAATGTTCTGGTTTTCCTCTTAGCGCTCCGTAGTCCAAAAGAGCGGTTGCGTTTACGAAAAGGTCGTGACAACCTCCGTATCCGAGTGCTACTCTAGGCTGCAGATTACCATCACCCACAAGGTTTTCCTTCTCTAGAACTAACATATGTTGCAGAAGAGACTCTGAAGATAACCGGACATCCATAAACCTTTGTCCCAGGTAAATAGCACACACTAAAATATTAATCGAGACCACCCATTTCCTAGCAATTTCACTAAACATTTTGGAATAAATTAGATTGAAGTGGAATGGTGTAGAAGTACTAGTTTATATCTTTAAGATCACTCTGTCATGCTACTATAAAAATGTGCTGGTGTTGTATCAGTTTCTGTGATAAAACATCAATAAACAAACACGGTCACGGATTCTGCAAATTCTACAATAATAAACGTAGGAAAGGAATGAGATCAATGTTGCCAGATGACCGTCTCACTTTCTCCCAAATCTTCAAAGACATTCTGGTTTTTTAGAAAATAAAACCTCCATTAAGGCAAAATACTTATTTATTAACTGGCAACAGTCACAGTTCAGTCGGTATAGCTCTGCCTTCCATGATCATGGGTTCGATCCCCACTAAGAAAAAACACAAAATAGCTGGAAAACACAAAATACGAATTTCAACAGATCGTGAAAAATACTTGATGATGACGACGGCGCAACGCGACGTATCAACTCACGTTCACCGAAGTACCTAAGTATAATAAAATATTAAAAATATTATTTTTATGTAAAACCATCTTTGAAATAACAACCAGTGGAACAACTCGAAACTTATATTGGTAAAATAAACAAACTAAGAGGTAAGTACATTAACTTAAACTTATTTTATAAATCAATCTTTCAAATGCTCGCAAAATCTAATGACGAGTGTCCATAATATCTTGCTGTAAGATGAGGAAAAAGTTACGGAGTGGAAACATTTACCACATAAGTGACAGATGACGTGCCCGATATGTCATCATGTCATCGACCGGGCGCCGGCGCCGGGCGGCGAGGCCATGGACATAGAAAAGTAAAGGAGGGGTTTTTCGTTTATATAGACCAAGGCAAGGGCCTCTAGCTAACGTTACTTAGGTACCTTCTCTACGCAGTTGCAAGTGCTTTGCTGCGCTAATACTGCTTTCTCTCCATTGTACTAATCTAATATTGCATTGTAGTAAAGTCAATTCGTAGTTTTGCCCGGAAAGGTACTTAGTAATATTATCAGTATTAGGTATTTTAGTTTGCCCATGCCCATTGCTATTTTAACTTGCTAATTCAGTGACATGTCGGTTATTTGAACTCTTTTAGAGATTTCCTCGTTTCTGGTTTTATCCATGAACGAAGAGGAAGTGTAGGACAGTCCCCCATCCAATGGACCGATGACACTAAAAAAGCCATTCATTCTAACCATTAATTCGAGTACAAATTAAATTACTTACAGTTATCGTCAAAAAACTGTTTTGGGCCACCATTTTTCCAAGATGGGAGCGCAGTGGTTCATCAAAATCAAAATCACCCGTAAGGTACCTAGGTAGGTACTTACCTAGCATTCTGCAATGCTTCTTTCTTACTGTGTTATTACTTTATTATAAGTATCTACCAACGTAGGTAGGTATACGTTACATAGCCAAGTTGATAGTCTTTTATTTTTGGGTTTAAACCTTTTCTGTTTGTTCGACAAAAACCGTAAGTTAGGCTATGGCAAGTAGGTGTGTATCATTTATACGAGACGATGCAAGTGGCGATATCTGCAAATGTTTTCGAAAGCCAAAAAGCCTTCTATAAAAGGCGCGACCAGTCTTCTCTCCTTAAAAGGCAAGAGGCTTTAGGCGCAAATTGTCTGTGTCAGGGGTGTAATGCAATTAATTTAAGCAAAGTTCACGACAGCTTTTGCAATTTATATTTTTATCTTTTTCCGCTCGGCGTTGATGCGCCTAAAAACTTCGTAGGTAGCAGGTTATTTATTTTGTAGCTCAAAATAACGGAATAAGATTTCCATGACGATGTTGAGTGTTAATGGAGTGTACCTAGGTACCTGTCTTCCTATCCCAACCCCAACTCCATTAGTAGGTAGGTAGGTAACTTGAGTTGATGGCAACACGTTCTAGGATCCTCGATACCTACGTCTTTATCTAATCTTCTCTGAAACATCAACTCTATTTACAGCAACTAAGATTAATATACCTGCGTGGTTAAGTTAATCCCAAAAAGGGATTATTTCGGCCACTACCGTACAAGGCATATTATATTTTAATCAGCTTCGCCTGAGCTTGTTTTATGCAACAATAGACACTAAAAACAGTCCATATCGAGTGATAAGTAAAGTTTAAGGTAAAAATCTGGTTTAAAAAGGTATAATGGCACCCGTTAAGGCAGTCTGTAGCAGTCAGGTTATTGTTGCTGCCAAAATAACTTGCAGATGAAATCTGTGGTGTAATGTAGGTAACTGACTGGCGCCTGTCAGTAAACTCCGTAAGCGTTGAACTTGTCTCAATAAATCCACATCTCAGTGCACATCACCAATTCACCACCCCGCGCCCCAGCGGAACTACCCCGGTAGAGTCGAGTCGAATGGTCCTTTCAGCTTATGCCTTCTGTCAGACACTCCCCGTGGTGGACGTGGTGGTGGTCCTTTGTAAAAAAGGTAGTCACAACAGTTCCTTCTTCCTGAAGTTAAGCGCTTTACCCCCCACTCCATACTTTCCTCCAATCAGCCAAGAACGATGCAGAGCTACCAGCTACCAGTGACTAAGTTTGGCGGGACAAAAATCGTGTGTCTATGTACACATACGTACACATACACGAAATAAATAGTGCTGAACTGAAGTAGTGGTTAGTTTTGCTCTTTTATCTAGATTACCTACTTAGTTTTGCTTGAGTCTAAAGTGTTCGTGGTCGAACTCAGGCAGGTATCATGATTCACGCTGAGGTCAGGATAATACAGTTCGAGTGAAATGTATGAGTAGCGTCATATTCCAAGCGATTATGCCATCTTTATTCATAATGTTCATGTTTTATTATGGTTATTTTAGTGCCATAAATAGAATTAGACATCGGTTTCTGAGAAGCGCCTACCTCCCTTACATTTTGTGCTAATCATCGATAAATCTTAAATTGGTTCTATTAGTTTAGTAGAGTATCATTTTGACAGCTAGGAATATTAAACGACCATGATTCGGAAAACGGGCATAGAAAGGTCTCTCGCCCGCTGGATTGATGTAAAGAGCACAAGAACTCGACATAAAAGAAAATCTTTCTCAAAAAATCTTACAGGAACCTCTAGGTTAGATACCTATCTAACCTAGAGGTTCCTGTAAGATTTTTTGGTACTAAGTACTTTCATAAGTGCTAGATGTGAATCCAGCAGTGGAGTTTCAGGAGGCTATGATGCTGAGTTTGTAGATACCTAACTATGTGTTTTAAAAATAAACAACTGTAAGTGTGGGGTGTCTGCTCTGCGGGGTAGACTTGTGGAACAACAGAAATAGAACTTAATGTTTTCTTAGATATTTTAATTTAGTGGCACGATGTTCATCCATTTAATTTTATTACTACTTATACGAGGTGTAAAAATACCACTTTCGATAATTCACGGAACTATTGAAAAAAAATTACCTACGGAGACACCGTCTATAAATTCGTGGAAACAATTTTTTGGTAACAAAAATGCTGTCTTTTTACGCCATGTAATAAAAAGATATCCTCAGATATCCTGCAACAGGATATCTTTTATTTAGGAGTTTTATTTGCGCATGGTAGTGTTCCGAGTGAAAGATTCGCTTTATAACCAACTTTTCACTTATAAATAAAACCAGGTAACAAGAGCTCCCATTCGTAGGATTTTTCTACGGTTGGTAGCGTGTGACAGACAGACGGACAGACGGACAGACGGACAGACGGACAGACGGACAGACGGACAGACGGAGTGAGGCCATAAGTGTTCCGTTTTTCCAAAACTGGATCGGAACACTAAAAATGAGGTTGCCACTGTGCCTGTAATAAATCAATTTGTTTAATTTGTTTTGTTATTTGTTTAATTAATTCTTTTGTATGAAAATGAATGAACAAGATGTTTAGTTCCATTTCAAGACGTTTTTGCCAAACTTGTAAATGATGGAACAAGCCGATATTCCACCTGATACTTATAAAATATATAAATAAATATATAAATATTCATGGACTTTACACACAACGCCCTCTAGTCCCAAACTAAGCAAAGCTTGTGATATGGGAACTTCTTCTTCTCTTTTAAATGGCTTCCTTCCGTCATTTCGACAGACAATTTTGCCAGTGTCATGTGGATTAGTAAGAAATGCCACTCATTCGTAGTGTCTGAAATGCAACCAAATACCTATCCCTTGTAACTAATTAAGTAGTCCACGTTTTACTAACAATAATCGTCTGTATCAAATAATTGGGCCAGTCAATTGAAGGTTTTCAGTAGGTTGATAGAGTCTGACCACACTTAAGTCTGCAATGATATAAGCAATAAATATAATATAACATTTTTGTGATACCTGAAAAGGGTGAATAAGATTTAAAGTGCCTCTGACTTTAGCATAAGACCAAATTGTAACACTTATTTCGGCAAATAAATGTATCTTGCATTTACTTATTTATTTGTCCATTTGGACAACTTTAAATATATTTTCATGAGCATACGTCAGCACTGGTGATATGGCTGGCAGATAATGCTTCAGCATTAAGCCCTCCCATTGTATAAAATTATTTTTTGTACAATAAATTATTAAATAAATAAATGACATGCATAAAACTAAACTATAGGTACTTAGATAGGTTCGGTACTTCGGTTACTTCGGTAGTCTGATCACGTTAAGTCTGCAACGGAATAGATGGGCAACCTCCAAAAGGTACCTACATGGTATCATCTTACAACAGTACTTACATTTTGTGGCACCTCGCTTTCGCAGTAGGTACAGCTGGAGTTTCTATCTATAACTTTTCAAATTCTGCCATGGTATATGTGTAAAATTAGTGTGGGCAGCCTCTACTTTCATCGATCCACTATAATTATTTAATTGGGGACACAATACACGTGGGAACAGACATTATGGGGCATTGAGAATGAAATATTGATTTCCTAAAACTCTGCGATGACGAGTTGGTCTATTTAAAAATATTTTCACGTATGAGGAACTACGTCTAATAAGTACAAGACAATATCTACCATATAAACCAACTATGGCCATTTTATATTGACTTCATAATGTTGGCTAAGTTTAAACAGAACGCATATTTTATCAGTGAAAAGTCGAACAAAAAAACCATTTTAGAACAAAAATTAAGAAAAGCACTGTACCTACCTAGGCACTCTATACAAATTAGGGAAGTAGCTACTTTATTAATTTAGTTATACCCTCGTGGTTTTATTTAATGTAACAAAAATATGTAGCTAATTTGATAACTTTAAATTGTAAATGCAACATAGAAAACGATTAATTAGTCCGGCTCAAGAATCAGGAACTGAAGCCCCTGCCTGATTACTTGCTCCGAGTATGTTCTAAAAACTTCAATGAACTATTATATCAATGAAACTCAAGAAAATATGTTAAAATACCAATTAAATACGTCTCAGATACTACTGGAGCTGTTTTTGTGGTAATTTTTTGAATAGTTCTGCTCTGTTTCATACCAATCTTCAAGTTCAAAATGCTATTGTACTGTCAGTCGTATCCCTTTGAGATAGAGTAGTTGGTTGGGTGCACTTTTTACATGAGGAATAAATGAATAAATAATACATCCAACCGCTGATAGCTATAAAATACTTACCCAATTAGTTCAATTCAAACACGAGGCATAGCAATGTAGAAAATTTCTATTGAATTTTTCACCGACTTCAAAAAACGGGGGAGTTTCTCTACTCTTAGGTACTTATGTAGTTTTTTTATAAAAATAATCAACTAGACGTAAATTAATTATAATGATTTTGTTAAAATTGTATTAAAACACCCGTCCATAACATATTATTATTATCATTAGGTAGCTATATAAACAAAAAATTTATTCACAAAGAAAATCATACAGTTTTCACAGTATTTTGGTAAAATTAAAATTAATATAACATGGTGGATGACTCGACGTAGTCCAACCAAAACCTTTCGAACCAAAAAGTAATTTCTAGAAACAAAATAACGTATATTTTGCTTTGATTACGTATTTACGTATAATTTTAATGTCGACTGCCTCCAAATTAGCAACTCGTTTCACCGCGTGTGTTTTTAAAGTAATATTTATATACCTTAAATCTATTAACATAAAGGTGGTTTTCACTCAGCAGATAGAAAGGATCAATGTTATGTGTGATACTGCGAGATATAGTGGCTCCATGCTTTATATGGAGAATCAACATCATTTTGAGGTACCTAGATATGGACAAGTCATGCATGATCGTGCTTGATGCTTTGATTGCTTTTATGGCCTAGTTGAGATGTTTATGCCCTGTTCTAAACCTTTATTGGGTAGCACGGTGCTACCCAATATTTAGGTGCTACTAGCACCTAAATATTGGGTGGGTAAAGAACATTTTTTTGTTTTAAACCAAGAACTAAAATAGTTACTTATGTAACTTATACTTAAGTCAGCTTTATTATAAGTACAATCAGCGACAACATGCATAAGTAAGACAAATCATCAAAGAATATTTCGGTTGGTACAGTCGGCTACACATCAACCTATCCACTGTTTGAACTTTGAACTATTATAATTTGAATGTCGCGAATCAAGGATCGCAATAGGTGTAGGCGCGTGGCGCGCAAGCAGCGAGTCTCACATAAAAACATATCGTCCCTCTCGCATGATTCGCAACATTCAAATTATAATAGTTCAAAGTTCGAACCGTTGATAGGTTGATGTGTAGCCGACTGTACTTACGTTAGAAGTAGGTGCTGGTTTTCTCAACTTTATACGACTTCGTTCAAGTTCGACATCAATTAAACGAATATTGTAATGAAAACATCTATATATAACACGATCTTATTGTAGAGTATATCTGCTCTGATTATATTATTTTTATTTTTTATTCTACTTAGTGGTGGAACAAACCGATGGCCCACCTGATGCTAAGTGTTAACTGCCTATAACGATGCATTGCCTATCTGATCACGTCCACTGAAGACGTGCTCTGTAATGCATCTTGCGTCCATTTAAAACGTATTTCTTATCATTGATCGAGTGCTGTGTGCAAATTAAGCGTTTCGAAGGACCACCTCGCCTTTTATGGGCATCGGCTACTGTTTACTAAGTAGTGACTCATGTTTGTATCAGCGTATTCACCTGCTCATTATAGTTTTTGGCATTTGCATAACGACTACAGTAATGTAGGTTGGCTATATTATAACATAAAAATAAAATAATTTCCTTTCAAAAAAAAAATTACTTGATTTTTTTTCACAACAATGGATTAGGTACCTAATGACCTTTCATGATAGTTTGCTTCTTTACAATATTATAACAATTTTGCTTACAGTGTGAGATGTAAAAATAAATAAAAGTGCTTAGTAATTTTCTCGTAAACATAAAGAATTTTTAAACTATGGTGGGCGCAGTTATACTTGCATCTTGGCGATAGACTTGCTATCTATCATTTAAAACCTAGTTTTAGAAATCAGAGAATATTCCATCCCCAAAGATTTTGAAAATCGGTGCTTTTCGTGGAATACCTAGATCAAAGACGACTTCATACATTGAGCATTGGATACAGTCAAAATAATGTTTGATAGGTTTAGTGATTTTGTTGCTCTAAAGTGTAATAACGTAGGTACTATGTAATACTGGATGCGGTAAATAGAATGCCTCATTCCGACAGCTATTAGAATTTGCCGCAACGCCAAAAGTTTTTTTTACCAGAAACTTTTCGTAGGCCAAGAAGCGCGTTTATGTCTTTTGTGTCGAATATGGGACTGTCTCGTAGCGGTTACCAAAATGAAATGAAATGAAGACGAGAAGGCCTAATACTACCAGAGATCAAGTTGACGGGATGTTTGAGTGAGTTGAAAATCTCTACAAAAGCAAGCCGAAGAGGAGCAAGGAAGGAAGGAAGAGCACCGACGACGCCCGTCCGTCGCACAGTGTAAACTAGTACGGAGGGTAGTCACTTGACTGAACATATGGCTTGCTTACAAACTTACCAACGTTTACATTGTAAAACTCATTCATTGTTTTATTTATTAATACCTACCTAGATGTAAGTTTGTAAAATTTAAGGAAATAAATAAATGAAATGAAATGAAGCCGGTCGGGCGTTTGAATTTGTAGGTATACTTTTTCATCCGACCCGCGGGGCTATCCTGCACACCATTAAGGATCAGGAGGTTTTGGAAGCTAAATGTTCTCACACGCGTTTTGTTCTGTGTGTTGTCCATATAAATACAACGGAGTACACCCGCACCCGTAAACTTCTACTCAGTAAGGGCTTTTTTAAGCCAACCGTGTGAGCGTGAAAGATTCAGCTTTTTAGCAAAATGCAATACCTACTTGGCTAAATGTACACTGAGCCAGTACCTACTCATTTCTTATTTCAGTAACTACTTTAGATAAAACTTGATAATTGTGATTTCCTTGTTGGACGCTCTAAATAAAATGAATAAATAAAAAAGTAACTGCGGTCCCTTACCTAGGTAAAGTAGTAGATAGCAAGCAAGGCCGTGTCACAGTTTTGAGGTCAACCGATTCGCAAGTGACCTAAGGGTTACAGGCGAAGGCTGAACTCGAGAAAAACTTATTCAAGTACCTACTTGAAGTTACAAGTTGGTGCACTTACGCAAAATATGTAACTGTTTTTTTTGAGACAAAAAGTCTCAAAAATACTAAACGGCTTGGCCCCTCAGAAGAGACCCGTGCTCGGTGAAACAATGCATTGTTATAAGAGGTTACCGCTTAACTTCAGGTGGGCCATTCTTGTGTTCCATTACTTATTTTTATAAAAAAAAACAGAAACTAGCGGACACCCATCAAACTGTACTAGGGTTTTTCTGAAAGTGGCAAAATACCAAAATAATAAAAAATTTAGTATCTCCGTACAGAATCATCATTATCAGTAAGTTAAGGAAACTATTTAATCTACAATACAAAACTAGTCTGCAGAACTGTGAAGCCCATTCATGGACCATCGAGAAAAAATATGAGTTCTCATTGATTGTACTGTGGTTTGACAGGTCTAGGCCTCTTTCACAATCGATCACTCACCATTCCTAATACGATATCGTCAGGTGGACTTTATATGATTTTTGAACCAATTTTTACAACGCAGTGTAACTGTTTTGAACCTTTTCACTACAGCATAAGATTCAAGTTTGAGCAGTATTGAGAATAGGTATGTTTAGACACGTGCAAAAGCTCACGATCATAATATATTGTGTTTTTCTATAAAAGCTGATGAAAATGAGGACAACCTTACTTAGGTTTACTAACAAATTCGAAAATGAATATGACAAGTGGTCACGCTTTTTGTTTCTTTTCACATTTATGTACTTACAGTACGCACAACGGATCTTTATCCCTCTGAAGTTAGGTGCAACAAACGAATTGCGCATGTACTGTTGTGCGGAAAAATTAGCTTACCTCCAATTCCACCCAAAAATCGGTTTAGGACTGATAATTTAGAATTTTAGAGAGACAAGGATCCGTTGTGTGTACTGTAGCTATATGAACCCAATGGCATTATCTCTGTATGAACTGCAAATATTTTGGTCTTGTGTTTGCGCAAAACATAAATATCAAAATATAGTTATTTCATTTCATATCAGCATGCTGTGTCGTACAAATTATAATTAAGGATAATATTTGATAAAAATGTATGGAATAAGAAGTAGATTTTTAAATGAACACCGAACTCAATGTTAATGTTTCTGGTTGTATCAAAATAATTGATTATTTTCACTATTCACGGTGTCAGACTTTTGGAGTCGTGGGAATGTTACATTTAAATTCACATCGCAAAGATTTTTTGACGGATGTCGTACCATAATCTTATCTTATCTAGGACTGGCAAGATTTTGGTAGAGTCACTTGTCTGATAATAATACTGGGGTTAATTTTGGTCTCAGTTAACAACTTGCGTCAAACGCCCAAGATATATCACCTCAAATAAACAGAATTTTCTTCGTGTTTCAAGTTGGGTGACTAATTTTACATGGGTAAAGATAGGTAGGAACTAGGAACACTACACACAGACTACACACGCTTTACCTACCTATTACCATAGACCAAATTAATCGATGCTATTACTAATGAACATGTAGGCTAGAAGTAAAAAGTTTATAATAAGTTCACGTAGAAGCGCAGTTTAGTCACAACAACTCACTTTAGAAGTATGTAGGTGAGGGTTATAGATTTCTCACACTAGTCTGCACCTAGAGTCCTAGACCTAGGTCTAACTAGGCACCCCACTAGGCGCCGCTCGCTACAAAACCTGTCCCACTTTTTGTACTACTGTGTTTACTTTTTACAATGTATCTAATAAACATCAAAACCGTATACCTATCTCAACGGGTTTTACTACAGTATTGAAATAAATAGTGAAGTTTAAACTGGTGTGGTGTGTTATCTTAAAACGCTATGTAGACAAAATTGTTACCTAGTTATTTTCTTATAATTTCTTGAAAACTTTCGGAAATTAATATAGGCAATTTTTTGCAACTTCGCAATCGTGTAGGTAGTTACAAGTAGGTACGCACAAAGGGTCTTTATCCCTCTGAAGTTAGGTGCAACAACATTTGCGCATGAACTGTTGGAGGCAAATTTTTCTTACCTCTAATTCAACCTAAAAATAGGCTTTGCGCAGTGCGCAGATACTTCAGAGAGACAAAAATCCGTTGTACTATACTTTTTAGCTATTTTTTAACATGAAGTGGTTACTGTTCATATGGATAGGTAGGCACCTATTCTGCTGGTGTAAAACTTTGGTAGGTAGTACGGTACTTCTACTAATAAAAATACTTGCTATCCAATTAAGCCTTACAATCAAGATTTCTAACAATGTTTTCGAGCGAGCCAATCCCGATATGGCGCTAAATATGACTTGCTGTAATTAACTATCAGTGACACTGTTGGAGCTATTGATCCAAGAGCCAGGGCCGGAACTAAGACTAGTAGTTACAATGTATCATCTACTCTTGGAAGAACTCATCAGGTGACTTCAAGTTCGGTATAACCACAGATAGGTTTTTACTCTGTTATACCACAGAGTCAAAAAACCTATCTTTCTATAATCTGCGGATTCTTGAAGCACTAGTGGCTTAGCTTGCCTATTATATTATCTAAGTTATGAGACGTATTGCGTGGTCAATATTTGGTTGGGTGACCGTCAGTCGTTGAACCACGACAGAGGCCTTACGGCGGCCTAAATAAATACTCCGTCACCATAGTTGGCTACTAACTCATACGTTTTATGTAATTTTAAATCTATGGTAGAGCAAAGGGTTTGGGGGTAAAATACTCTTGTTCCATCTCTGCGTTATCGATACTTTATTAGCTCGCAGGTACCGAGCGATCAACTTTTATGGTAGCAGTGGTAGCACACACCTAACCGTTATTATCTTGTGTTTTTGTTGATTCAAATAAATACGATCTTGACCCTTCTAAATGATAAGAATACTCAATAGCACACTGAAATAAAACGTAGGCGTTTAATTTAAAACGTAGGCAAGGCCTGCCGTTGGTCGCCACCGCAGACAAAAAGGTTCTTAAGAGGAGACCACACACCGGAAAGCGCAGCGTAGGACGCTCTCCACTTGAGTCCTAATAAAAGTTGCTGGGATATCTGGATATCTATAGGAGAGGCATATATGTTTACCAATGGACATCCTATGGCTGAAATAATGCTGTTTGTTGAAGTAGGCTTAAAGCTTTGTGCTGTTTGCTCAAGCTCATCGCACTGTAATTAATAGAGGTAAAGCTTTGAAGTGCTTGGCTTAAGGAGACAGAAGCTCAACTTACAGTTCTTCCCCGCAATTTTACGACAAGCTAGCACCAACCGCGCAAGTTCTGGATGAAAGGCCCCAATCGCACGCGCTAAACATTGCTATTCTATACTTACCTATTTGCTATAGGTTACTATATTATGCAGTATGCGGTGCAACACAAAATTATCAATTTAAATAATGTCCATGCAATATCTGGTTACTTCCATGATTTACGTAGGCAGATAACTGCCGTAACTTGTATTGCTTTGCAGCAGAGGCGAGGAAAGCATTCGTGTTGCCAAAATAAGTTGCAAAATAAAGGACCACACGAACTCATCCGCATTTGTCAGCAGGGGTATGCCAATCAAAGTTGAACTGCAAAGTTGAACTGCAAAGTTGAACTGCAAAGTTTTAAATCATGGTCAGTTCATACTAACTCATAGACTAAATAGTGACATTATGACGTCATTTGATGTGTTTTCGCGCATATTTTGCTGTCAAGTATCTAAAAAGAATGATCACGTGGTACAAAATTGTACCACGTGACCTGAAGAAATTACACTGGGCAGTGTAATATAACTTGACAGCAAAAGATTGGAATACGGGGGCAGTTCCATTCATACAGGATTTTTGTGATCAAAAATATAAAGGTAGGTAATATTTTTTAGAGTTCTTTTTTGCTGAAATAACGGTAAACGATAACAAAGTTACATCTAATTATTAATCTGATTTTATTGATAACTCACAAAAACATTAGGTAGGTACAAAAGACATCAACGCGCATTCATTTTTTTTTATGGAACTTATAGCCCACCTGTTGTTGAGCTATTAGGTACATCTGTTAGCAATCGCAGCGAATTGATATTGTTTACTTATTTGAAACCCAATAAGTACCCAGTTTTGTTTTGCCTACGGAACCATCAATGAGTTCATTGCAATCAACCATAACCAGTTATTTTGGTCGAAAAAACACGATTGCCCACGTCTCGCCCGCGCAATTTGCACAGCCTCAAAAATGTCGCACCAGATCCGCTGCAGGCGCTGATCTCAGAAACGACCTTGCATAAAATTGGTATACCTACAACACCTATCTGGAATGCCAAAGAACAGGAAATACAGACAGGACCACACCAAAAAACTTTATACGCTTTTCCTACGGAACCGAAAAAGGCCTAGTACAAATTTTGGTTTATAAAACCGGTGTGAAACGTCTGACACCTAGCACACCAGTATGCGCTGATTGGTATGGAAATACTGAGTGAATTTTTTGAGAAGCTTTACTTGCTTGACGGGTTCGGTGTAGACCAAATCCGCTTAGTTTATACACAATTTTATACACCAAAACTCGTACTAGGCCCTCAGATATCTTCCTAATCATTCGGGTTTGTTACACCCTGTATGAGTAGATATTTACGTGGATTCTTACAAGGTAAACAAAAATATAAAGAGTTCTCATCAGAATTTAACTTATTTTCTAGGTAAATGCGTGTCAACTCGTTCCTAACTTGATTGCAAGTTAATTTTTCCTTTAATGACTCACTTGGGCTAATTGCCAAGTATAGCGTTAATACATGGAATTTTTCGAAAAGTAGACTTGGTACTTATACCGTGTTTTGATGTAAATATACACCAAGGACAAACAAATGCTAAAGAAACTTCTTCTAACTAAGACATCTTGACTATAGACTTTGCAGAAAGACGAATAGTTGCCGTACCACACTCATACTCCGATATTATACTATCCCGTAGCTACCAATGATGATACGTGACAATTAAAAATAAAACATTACCTACATTTATTTTAGTAACGGCTAAACCGATTTATCAATGTTTGCTAATATTTGATTGCTAAAAACTGATTAGATGGGTTCAGGAGGTAATGGAAACGTTTGCTTAAATGTGTAAAAAAAAATGCTGGTGCTAAAACCTATTTTTAACCCCGACGCAAAAACGACGGGGTGTTATAAGTTTGACGTGCCTGTGTGTGTGTGTGTGTCTGCCTGAGGCAACGTAGCTTCCGAACGGATGAACCGATTTTGATTTTGTTTTTTTTTTGTTTGAAAGGTGAATTAGTCGGGATTGTTCTTAGTCTGCTATGTTTGATGAAAATCGGTCCAAGATTCGGGGGTTTTTTAAATTTTTAATTTAATTACTTGTGTTCCTAACCTTAGTGTTAAAGAGCAGATGACAATAACAATGTTTCAGCTAAAGTAGGTAATGGTAATATCTCAGGTAAATAGGTAAACTGGTCATAAATCGTAATAAATCTGGCCTACTTTATGGGTATCACGACATCTCTTGAGATAGAACACGATAAAATTATGTCATAGCTGGTTTGAACAGAGAGCACCTACCTACTTACTACAAGGACGTCCACGTTGTACACTATCTGATTGTGCTTATTATCTAAACAAGTAGGTTAGGTAGGTTGTATGAACTACAGTACGCACAACGGATCTTTATCCCTCTGAAGTTAGGTGCAACAAACGATTGCGCATGTACAGTGCGGAAAATTAGCTTACCTCCAATTCGACCCAAAAATGGGTTCTGCGCAGATACTCCAGAGGGATAAAGATCCGTTTATTTATACCTACTAGAATATAAACGAAGAGACTTCGAACTATGAATGACCAATACCAAGATCACATTTAATTCCAGCATATTTCTACAATATTGTGATGTTATTTAGATTCAAAAAGTACTTTTCTATGTCATGTCGGTAAACCTATTTTGTTTTAAAATATTGTTTTTGTCTGAGACCATAGATTATTTATCATCAAGTTACAAATTATAATCACAATGTGAAAAACACAAGTTTTCATTGATCATTTTTGGTAGCGCACGATTTTACAAAAATTAAAATGGCGTCGTATTTTGCTGTCCCAGAGGATGGACGAGTTTTAACTATTAGATATGGCCACCGGCTATGTCTTGGTTTTATTTCGTGATCTATAAACCCAGGCTTTAAATAAAATGTAGGCTTGTAGAAGATCGTCTATGGCTCACAAAGGATCTACTTACATATTTTTTTTTTTTATGGCCACAAGCTGATAAAGCTTGTAAAGGAGCTATGAATTGCCATCATCACCTTCCACCAGTCCATCAAATTCTGTCTCGTAGAGGGTCTACAAAATTCCCTAATGCATCTCGTAGAGGATCTACGAGTTTTACTCTACCTTTTCAAAGTTTTGTGTGCAGACAAGAGCATTTTTTTTTGTTATAAAGAAATTGAAGGGTAGGTACGTGTTGCAATATGGTATGAGTATAGAATCATACGCAAGTATAAGGTATCTCTGATTGACAGTCACACCCAAAGTGATCCAATCCCAGGTTCAGTTTCCAAGTACGGTCATCGCACTCTGAATTTGGCAAGCAATAGTTTAATCAAAGCCATTCAACACGCTAAAGTTGCTTGTGCTTTATGGACGGTTTCATGCAATACGTACACTTCACCGAAAATTATATGCGATTGTAAGACGTCAGTCTGTCATTTAATCACACACATATCGCATAATTCAAGTGAACTGTCATGCGTTCCTTATTTGGTGAGAAAGCAATCGTTCGCAAAAATGGGCATGCGCCTGGAACCGCTTGGTTCTTTATTGCATTACATGGTCCGTTGCATAAGTTAAGCATTTTTGCTCAAGAAGTCACTGGGACGACTCTAGAGATAATTACACGAGTATTTTTTTAAGCTGAAGACATTTTTACGAACTTAATCGTCTGCCTGAAGGCCACTGGTTACATGGAGAGATGAACGTATGTAAGTTATCTTCCATAGTATGTAGAACTTATACTAAAGAGGTCACCCATCCATAATCGTCGAACCTGGTAGAAAAGTAAAGCACAACCACAACGCTCTAAAACGGTCGAAAAGAAGGAAAAAGTCTCGTTTATTTGTCATTGTCAGCCCTTTTCGAGAATGAACTCGAATGAACTCATCGCAAAGAAAAACAAAACTAATTCCGAAACAAGACTGCTCAAGACCAGTCACGACCTCTGTGGCACGGGTGGAGCTTTTAAGCTGAGACAGTGTGGGTTCAATTCCGTCGACATTATATTTGCGTTATCTGGATCGTCAAATACTATGAATTCGGTAGAGCTAAGTAGCTTTTTAAAAGTTTGATAGCCTGATACCACACCCTACTAATGCCTCCAGCTCAGAACATGAACGTACCTACCTATTTCTTTTCCGTGAATAATAGAGAAGTCTCTAGGTTTCAATGAAAACCATTGACCTAATCTAGGGGACCAATTCATAAATGATACTCTCTTTAGCAGAAATCAGACTCGATTACTAGGCTTTTAATTATATCTTCTAAAAAATCCATGCAAGATAGAGTCTTGATTCTATTTCAATTTGAATTCTGGAATACAAGATATCGAAATTTAATCATCGAAGTAGGTACCAATAAATCGATGAACTCAAAATAAATGATCCGTAACAAAAAGTAATCGCATTCGTCTTCATGGCGATTGCAATACCTAGCAACTAGAGACAATGAGCGCGCGCGACGCGCGTGGGCAAATACTAGTGGGTGAGCCTTTACTATATAGAAAGTCGACCGGAGACACTATGAGTAACTAGAAAAATCTACTAATCTGCATCCCAGTTGGGCATTTTGCTTTTGCAAAGGAGAGAAGCAAGATTCCAAATTTAACTCATGTTTAGATGCATGATCGTAGTCTTAGGTTTCATTGCAATGTAAAAGAATATCATGACGACATGATAATGACATTTCAAATTATTCATCTCTGACGTCATTTCATTGAATTTTTTTGATATGGTGTCGTTTTCTTAGTAAATGAAGTTCACTGTTTTATATGCTGATGATTTGGTCTCCAAGACACTACGGGTTGTAGAACCAATATCGTGTAGGTAGAGTCCTCCAGCGACTTGAAATCTTGATATGTCTTTCACCGCGGGATCCCTGGCAATAAACAGACGAGCCCACGCTTCCGGAGGCATTTGCATAATCGACATCATTCCGCACCAGTGGACAAGCAAAATATATGGGACAAAAACAACCTATTAGAACAATGGATAGTTATAGGTAGGTGTGTGTGGGTAGTTCGATAAGTAGGTGAATCTACTAAGATTTTGACAAACAACTAATACCAAGTTAAGTTTAAATCGGTAAAAAAGGAGGGATTTAGCGAAGTAGTTAAATGGCACGAATAAAAACGATAACAATAAAAATTTATTAAAAAAAGTAATAAATAAACTTCAAAAATAGTCTATATCATAAACCTAATATTAGTATGGCAATTGCTGAATTAATACCTAATTTAGTGAACAAGTCCGACACGATCATCACATCTCTCACCAACATTGCACTGTCACGCAAAAGTCCTGTCTACGTAGTCACAGTCGAACTCCGCAAAGAAGGAATCGAAGGGTGATAGCGAGTCCTCAGCGAACTCTGACGGGGTCTCCTGGTCCAGCTCCGCGGAGAACTCCGACAACTCCGAGCAGAGCGGCGACGACCATCTCTCCGGCCGCGACTCTGAATCCGAGCTCGGTTCCCGCAGCGCCGATGACAGAGCAGTGATGTACTTCATCGCGAGTCGCAGAGTTGTGATTTTGGTTAGCTTCTCGCAGGGCACGGGGGTCCCCGTGATGGCAGCTGCGGGGACGGCTCGCCTCAGAGCTTCGAAAGCGAGGTTTATCTCTCGCATGCGGCTGCGCTCGCGTGCATTAGCTGTTTTCCTCCGGTACTTGCTGAGTGGTTGGGGCGCGCGGCGCGCGCGGGGCTCGCGACTGCGCGCTGCGCGCGGCCGCAGCTTGTACGCGTCGTGCTCGGGCATGGCGCGGTTTGGCAGTGCACTCGGCCACGTCCCGCTACTGCCGCCGCACTGGCATGACAGACACCCCACGCACGCCCGCGCACGGATATCTCAAATACGCTCACTCCGCCCACTTACCCTGCTCCGTTCACGTACAGTTGCAGAGAACTTCCTATCAATATGTTCCAGGTATGCACCGAGATGATGCTGATTACGGGCAGTCAACGACCAATCGTAAACATAACCATGTAAGAACCACGAACACTTAGGGAAGACACGGGACCTGAAGCTCGTTATCATTCCTACTAACATAGGTGCTGGTAGGTGGAGTTAATCTAGTACCTACCTAAGTGAAAACATAACTAGGTATAATAAGGACGGGGCATACCTACTAGTAGCATAATATTTAGCTTTACCTTCTACTGAGTTAGAAATCAAAAATAGTGGTTTTCACAAAAAAATCTCACGCCTGTTTTAAGTACATTAGTGTATAATAATTCTAAAAGAGTACCTACCTACCTATTGTTGCTTGCATCACACTTTGGCACGGGTTTTTATGAGGCACTTTACCACGCAATTGTACCATTACAATGAATGAACAAGGCTCTACTTATGTCATTGGGTAGTAAACTGTAGGTAGATCAACCTATAGGTACCTACCTAATCTATTATTAGTGAGTATTTATTTTGATTTTCGTTCCGACACCCGTTGCCGATTTTTGATTGCTTATTGACCTTGACAGGGAGTCAGTGTTTGTCCTTTAGGAAAGCGTGGGTCGCCCTAAAATGTCGTGTGTAGGAAGGCCCCGGTAATTTTCGGTGTCGCAAAGATTTACACAATCTTTTTAGATTGTTTCTAAGTTTGTACTAACCTAGGCACATTTTGTATCTAAATATTACAAAAAAAAAAACTATCGAAGAGCTGGCTGAATATATAGATTTCTCTTACTTATTGAAAGGTTGAATAGGTAAAGAACCTTTTTTCTTCACAAAAGAAAAAGAAACAACGATAAAAAAAACTGGTTCAATATTGGCGGTAAATTTAGCCGACCGTTTCGAGAAAGTATTTACCAACCTATTACAGTTTCTAAAATAATATATTACATTATTTAATTTTTGGTTGTAAAACTAATCACAAAGCAATAACCAAATGGAGCTGCAATGCCAATTATTGCTTTATTTGGATAAAAGGCGTTATCTAGCGGATATGAAAACTGAATGCGAAAAGTTTTCAGAAAATCAACTAAATGAAAAAACCGTAAATAAGTTTCCGCCGTTTCAATATTTACTCAATATTGACGTCATGGATTTGTTAAATGCATTTATAGATGTCGGTATGTTTCTACTTCAAGAACCATTGAAGTGGCAGCGAATGTGCAGTGAGATTTTGTTTGCATGTCTACAATCCAGTGCAGGAGAGTACAACCAAAATGTTCAACGGGACCAATGTGTCACTTTGGTAAGATTACAAAGTTTATCAAAGCTGCTAGTTCAGGCTAATAAACAAAGCTACTGCGGCCTGGTGTTATTTGAAGGTCTTCTGATTTCGATATCTAAACCAATGAGTTACGTCCATCACACCGTGTGGTGCTGCCCGGAAGAGTGTGAAGGCAGTGAAGTGGTTTTACGCTACATTCCGAAAGCTGCTCCCAAATGTTATACGTGCAGAAGTGTTCTGTTTGAAAACAGTGGCTTGAGACGTTGTGGTGAACAAGTAACAGCCACGTTCAAAATTAAAAATCAATGTTTTCCAAAGAACTTCGCAATAACTGATGATTTGATCCCGAAATTAACGCTTGGATTAAAATATTCGATACACGCAGTCGTACTGAAGAAACTAACAACCGTATGGTCTTTGGAAGAAGTAAGTCCACTTCTGATTTCAGCGACTTCACCGATTTTAAAAGATATTGAGGATTTATACCTCGCTTGCGCAGGCCTGCCGTGGAAGTTCGTCTACTGCCTCGCCTCGGTGATCGGTGTCAGTGTTTGTCCCCTCAACTGCTTCATGCATCTAAAGATAAATCTTTTGTTAAGTCTCTGCAGTGTAAAATCGAGCATGCAAACAGATTCAGAGATTGTCCACGTTTTAGCGGCTGGGTACGATACCGGGCATGTCGGAAAGCTCATGAGAGATGCAGCTAGAATCGCTGATCGGTTCATTTCTGTTGGAACCAGTAACTCATCGGTTACTACGTGCCTCCTAGGAAGTTCTGGAGGAGTTTGCGTTATGCCATTACCGCTGCATGTTTACAGTCAAAAACAAACGAGCGCTGTTTTAGCTGCCGTGGAGAGTAGCACTGTCACAACCGAAACAGCCAAAACGAAGCTACGCAGTGCCGTGTGGGCTCAAGGAATGGACTTTAAGAAGGTTGTTCTATACAACATCGCCAGCGTGTTTGGGACAGTTTGCCGCGGCGATGTCGGCGATCACAGCGATGAGATTATCAACTTTTATTTAGAGCGTGCACTTGATCCAGTGGATACCAGTGCGGAAGAACTGCAGGCGTTGAAAGAATTGGCGTCATACATTGACTTGGTTTCCGGGATTGAGGTTACTTTAGAATTTTCCACAGAGAACCTTTTAAGAAACTACTTCTTAGCAGCTCGAAAAGAGAGACCTAGAGCTGTGTCCGTGGGAAGCATGAGAGCGCTGGTCGCCACATGTGTGACGTCAGCAAGACTATGTCGAAGATCTGTCGCAAATACTGACGACGCAGTGCTAGCAATCTGGCTTCACGTAAGCGGCAGCCCAGAGCCAAGGATTGCTCCGGAAGAATATCTACAAACTCCGGCAGATGTAAAGAAACTGCCCAAAATGATGAACACTTTCAAACAGTGGCTAGAACAGTTTACAGGATGCTTGATTTCTAATTGAATATACTTGCATTTGCTTCTCAAACCTACCTAACTGAACCCATAATAGATGTTTATTTATATAAGAAATTGTTATAAAACAAAAGACTTAATAATGTAAACTGAATTTATTCTGATTGCACATCATTATGACTAGAACATAAAAAAATGTGATAGATACCTATTAACAAGTTCAGTTAGTAATTAATATGTTAAAACAATCATAATATATTGGCACTATTAATAAAGATAATATTAATATTAGATAAACATATTTTTAGTATTCACATCGAAATTAGACAAACTTAACAAAATGATTAGGTAAACTTATCAATATAATTAATTCGATTCGAAAATTCTGAAAGCACCACATTTATACAAACCTACAATAGATAGGTAGGAAGGTACATAAATTTTTTATATATTTAAGTAAATATAATCAAGAACCAAACTAGAGCTATAAAGATTTAGGTAAAATAAGTGCAAAGTAATATTAGTAAAAAAAGAACACTTTAAAAACTATTTAGGTGAAAATATGTGTTTGAAAACTGTTATTATGAACCTTTACCTTATTTGTGCAACCTAGCATATTGAGCACGCTGACGATGATCAGTCAGCACAGCAGTGCTTAATTCATTACTAGGTAGGTTAGGTACCTACCTACTCTATAAAAAAATATAATTTAGACCCTAATTTTCCTGTAAATAACTAAAATCAAGCAGTGATTTGTTTAAAAGCTCTTTTTGCGAGTTTAGCTTCTCAGTTAAATGCGCGTGACTTTTTCTTATTTGCAAACTGTCTTCAATCAGTGACTTAAGTTTATCATCTTCCTCAACTTTGTTCACCATTTTGATACAATTGTTGGACACAGGATCTCCTATTTTAAAATCTTTCTTCTCATAAGACACTACACTGTAAGGGAGATCAGATAAACTATCTGCATCTTTTACTATCAGACTTATTGTAGACCATGTGCAGTTTGTAAGCTCTTCAAGGACATTGGCCAAATCTACTGTCAACTTTTCAGTGTGTTCAGACACGTTTCGGACTATGTCGCATATTTTCCCAAACTCAGTGCTCAAATCTACCAGCTTTAGTATAAAGGGCTGGTGTTTGATCTCAGTTAATATTTTGCTTCTGAGTTTGAGGCAGTCATAGCACACTTTCATGATATCATAACATTGTCTTTCTTTTCCTCTCATTTCATTTATACTCTTCTTGTAAAATAAGAAGACTTTGTATGCATTTTTGTAAACAGTTGTGTAATTATATTTAGCTACAAACTGGTTGAGATCACCTGATATGGGTTCATTGCACCTTCTGGTGGCAGATTGCAGTCTTATGGTCACTTGGGACCAAGCACTTTTTAGCTTACAGATTTTGTCATTTAAATCTTCGGCATCTTTGAATATTTTGTCAAACCCACCCAGTAAGTTGGTTCCTGTGGAATTTTCTCTCAAATCAGTGATATGTTTTAAGCCTATTTCTTTAATTTTTTTTAGAATTTCATCTTGAGCTAGTAGGTTGCCAATACCCTTGTCCACTGAATTGTGTTTCAGAAGTAATTGGTTTCCTTCATATTTCAGAGATTCTGCTCTAACAAATATCCCTTTTATAAGTGAGTCAAACATTTCCATTTGGGACTGTACAAAATATAGGCCATGTTGGTACAAGTTCTGGCTATTCTTGAAATTGTAAAGAGCTTTTGGGTGCTCTAAGCATCTTTGAACTGACTTTGGCACAACAGGCTCTACACTGTCTGCCATAAAAGCAGATCTACTGAATAGGGACATCATAATATCATTATTTCCATTCCAATATTTAATGACTTGGTCATTATTTTCAAGCTCTACATAATTTTGTTGTGATATCAAAATCTGTTCATTAACTGTTATGTTTGTATCTCTTTGAATCCAGGATTTAAGAGTAGACACTGTTGTTACATTGTCGATAACATATGCAAGTTCAGTAAAAGTGGCCACTGAAAATATTTTGATGATTTTCTTCAACAATATGTCTCCAAGCTGGTCAAAAATCACAACATTGCTAGCTTTTTCTGATTCTTCTGTAGGTATTTTAAAAGTAACTCTTGAGGGAGCATCTCTTCCTCTTATCTTAGGGTCCCATTCCAGTGCTATCCTTAGCCATTCTTCAATGAGTCCTTTGAAAGGTTTAGATATGTGGTTTTCTGGGAAAATTTCATCAGAGTATTCTATATCTTCATGGAAAGTTTCATACACACAGATATTAGAGCGACACTTCTTTTTCACATGTGGCATCCATTGAACGGGAGCCATAAAAGGTAAGAATGGTCTCTTTCCACAAATAACTTCAAATGCAAGGAGGCCCAATGACCAAAAGTCCACAGAGTTGCTGTATGTTTTGCTGTAGAGGATTTCTGGGGCCAGGTATTGCAATGTTCCGACAAAACTGGCACAGATCGAGTTAGAGTCAATTTCTTTGGCATATCCAAGATCTATCAGTTTGTATACGACTTGCGGACCCTGTGCACTTATTTGTCCTGCATTGTCAAATACACACATCACAATGTTTTCTGGTTTGAGATCTCGATGAGTAATTCGGTTTTGATGAAGGAACTGCATAGCATTTCTGATATCGCTCAGTATTTGTCTAGTTTGCTGTTCTTTAAGGCCCGCACAGGATTCCGGCTTGTTGAGGATTTGCCGCAGGTCTCCTCCGCTGCAGTACTCCATACATAAGATCGGCAGGCCCGACGGGTTAGCGCGCTGTAAGCCGCTTACAAACTCCGGAGGCAACTCTTTCGTGCCCACTATATTCTGGTTACGGCAGCTCTGAAGCATCTCAACTTCCTTTGTCCATCTTTCTCTATGCTTCGCGGTGAGCTCATCGCCCCATTTGCACGTTTTAATAGCGAGTTTTTCATCTGTTCTTTTGTGTTTCCAAAGAACTACGACACCAAAACTTCCAGATCCTAAAACTCTATCCTTAGTCCAGTCACCAATGAAAACTATATCATCCATTTTATTTTTTCTTTCGTTTCACTTATTAAATAGCTAGTACGTAATAAATAGTAAAGTAGATGAGATGAGTAGTTGGATAACTTTGTATTTGTACAAAAATAACCCTCCTCCCCTCCTCCTCCTGAAGAATGAAATAAACGCTTGTTCCCGAGAAATAAACATAGAAAAAAACTCTTTGACAAGGAAGAAAAGAAAGCAAACGAGCAAACAAAAGAAGATATTCATCTTCTTGTTTTTCTTTACTTGTCCAATATTTTTTGCTTAGTTTGATTGATTGCATATACATGACATGACATTTGACTATGATAGACTAGCAGAATCGACAGACAAAACTTGGTGATAATAAAAAGAAGAAGAAAGAAAAGAGTAGCGCACAGATTAATATATGATGGATGATATGGAAAGGAAAATCCATTTTTTTTATTGCTGGCACAAACTACAGATGCTACGCTATTGCTGGCAGCACTGATTGTTGATAATCTAATCTTTCATTTCTTTGAATTTTCGCTAATTTTAATTTTTTGTGTTTATTTTCTTACATTTCGATTTGCGGGATTAAATGTAATAAATATCGGAATTATATACACAAAATGTTGGACTTCAATACATCGTGTAGGACGTGTATGAAGAGCAATGTTCCTTTGATTCCCTTGTACCAAGCAGTGAGCATTGATGAGAACAGCAATATTCAATTATTGCAACTACTATTGGAATGTACCGCGATACAAGTAAGTAGACAGGACAAATATTATTCTCTCTATCAGGCGATCAAAGTCACAACTCACTACTACAATATGAAAAGTGTTACCTACATAGGTATCTAATTAATTATAATATTAGACATCTCTTGATTGGACCATGTAACCGTATCAAATTAAGTAAGTGAAGCCATTTGATTGAATTTTCAGGCAAAAAATGATGATGGCCTCCCACAAAACCTTTGTGAAAACTGCGTCAAAGTGCTCCAAATATCATACACATTCCGAAATCAAGCTGCAAGGGCAGAGGAAAAGTTTAAAAACCTCATAAAAAACCAGGTAAAACAGGAGATCAAAGCAGAAAGTGATCACAACTACTTTGATGAAAGTTTCGATGAATTCTCATTCGATACTTCAGAGCCAGTCAAATCAGAACCTGAAGAAAAATTTAGTAACAAAATAATAAGTAAAGAAAATAGGAAAACATACACCTGTCCTACATGTGACAAAAGCTACACAAAAGAGAAGAAATACCTGAAGCATTTGGAACTCCACACATCACAATACTCGTGTGCCTACTGCAAGAAACAATTTCTTAAAGAAGAATCATTACAGAGACATTTGTTGAAACATGATGTTAACAGATGTCAGTTATGCGGGGACCTATTTGCTGATGAGGCTCTGTTTCTTCAACACATAACATCCCATAACGCCTCAACCATCAAGAATGAAGAGATTGATTATCAAAGTCAAGAAAAACCATCCTACCCATGCAATGAATGTGAAAAGATTTTCAGCAATACAAGATCTCTGGTATTGCATCAAAAAAAGCACAAAAAAGCGCCTCAGAACTGCTCGTGTGATGTTTGTGGTAAAGAATTTGTCTCAAAAGCGTTGGTAAAACGACACTTAAAACTGCATGCTCAGGATAGGCCATTCAAATGTACCGTATGCTCTAGAAGTTATTCAAGATCTGATCAGCTGAATGTTCACATGAAGACACATGATGGGCAGAAGCCTAAAGTCTGTCCATTCTGTAATAAAGGTGGGTTTCTGTCTACATTTTCAACCGCAATAATATTCTAGACACAATATCATATAGAGGTAGGTACTTAATATAATTTGCTAGTACCAGCAGTTGTAGCTATTCCCTCTGTGAACGATACAACCTTAAATATAAAGGGTGTTGTGTGAAATCTGTGTAATATAGTTGTTACATTGTTGTTATATTTATTGTAGGTAGATTTTTATAGGTTAGGCTAGATAAGAAAACATTAGGTTCTTGAAAAATACAGGTTGGTTAAGAAGTCTTTGTTCAATTCAGTTAAAACATTATGTGAATTGTTATTATTGCAGCATTTACCCAAGTCTGCAGTCTCAAAGACCACATTCGCACGCACACCGGAGAAACACCATATCTATGCTCGGAGTGTGGTCGAGGGTTTGCAAACAGCTCTAACTTGAGGCAGCACATGCTCCGGCATACCGGAGTCAAACCTCATGCTTGCAAGCTGTGCCCAAAGACATTCTGCACAAAAGGTGAATTAACGTTAATGTGCAATTCAGATATAATGAAAAGATTACGTACTTCAGATTTAATGTCAAAATCCAATTCGTAAAAAAATATTTTTCCGAATTGAAAATATTGTAGTCACAAGTGACAATAATTGTCCTGAAGTATCTGCACAGAACCCATTTTTGGTTAATTGGAGGTAAGCTAATGTTTCCGCACAACAGTACAGCACATGCTTTACGTTTGTAGCACCTAACTTCAGAGGGATAATAATCAATTGTGCATACTGCACTTCATACTCGCTTAATGATTTTTATGAATTTTGTCTCGATATGAGGCATAAGTAAGGAAGGGTACATAATGTATGTAGATACATGCAGTTTCAGCTTTAAAGATCTGGCGTCTTATTGTTCGCGAAATTATTAGCTTGCATATACATAAAAATAAAATAAATAAATAATAACTTCATTGAGGACTACAGTTGCACTTTACAGTTATTTCTTATACTTAAAATAAGACATTGTCCTGCAATAGGCGGTCTTATCGCAGAGCGCGATTTCTTACAGACAACTTTAACTAAAACTAGGTAGGTACTATCGCCAAAATTTTCGCATTCGTTTCGGAATTGCAAATTAAACTTATATAAGCAATCTCTCACATTGATTTTCTTTTCAATCAATGTGGAAGGCCTGCAGAAGACTTACATTTTGATATGATGAAGAATTGTGTTGCAGGTCAAATGACAGCCCACCTAGTGACGCACACAGGCGTGCATCCTTACGAGTGCGATAAGTGTGGGGCCACCTTCACCAAGCCCACGTCGCTCAAGAAGCACAGCATGATACACACGGGACTGCGGCCGTTCAGCTGCGAGACCTGCCTCATGAGGTAACTAATTGTATTTTCTAATTATACCAGGTGTAATATAAATACTACTCAAAACATATCGACCAACTAGTTCATATATTTCATATAAATGAACAAAATATTGATAGGTACTTTAATTAAACCTCTAAAGAAATTGAAATAGAAATTTTTGGAAGTGGTCTCATAGACACTTTTTCCTACAAATCATCATCATCCAACGATGACGCCGGAAGTCAAATTGAAGTAGGTTTTCCTAGATTTTTAAACTTAAGTATAAATTATTTTTTCAGTTTTCTGTATAGATTCTTCTAAAATATGCGACGAACTTGTATTTCCACAGGTTTACATGCAAGGACCACTTGAAACGGCACCAGCGCATCCACACGGGCGAGAAGCCGTACAAGTGCCGGTACTGCCAGCGCGCCTTCACGCAAAGCAACGATCTCGTCAAACACACGCGCTCGCATCTCGGACAGAACATCTACGAGTCAGTATACTATACAACGTGCTACACAATGCCCCTATAAGCCGAAAAGGGGCTTATTCAAACCAAGTCATGTGCAAAAGTTGTATACAATATATTTAAAACATCTATTTTTCTTTTTATCTTAGAGTACACATGCATACGCACCCTCCTATAACGTCGCATCCACTCATAGACACTATAACGCGTGTGCAATGCTATTTTTCAGTAAGTAAACTTTAAGACTCTTTTCATGAATGAAAAACTTCGAAATATTTAAAGTCGTAGAACGTTGTTCGCCATGACGTGTAGACCCCCTTTCGGACTTATAAGGACATTATGTTACACCCTGTATAAAACATCTCAAATTTGTTTTTTTTTTTTCAGTTGCTCCGTCTGCGGTATGCGGTTTCGATTGAAGAGCGAGTTAAAAAAACACTATCCTGTCCACTTCAACGACGATGGAACCATCAAAGAAATACCAAACAATATCGAAGACACGCACACAGACGCACAACCAGATACAAACATCCAATCAGCATACACCCACACACCTAGACCTCAGACACCTGCAGACGTAATACCTGTACATGAACACACACAAGCACATTTATTACAAGACTTACAGACTCATATGCCTAATTTAGAAAATGATACTCACATGAAGAAAATGGAAATAGATAAGTTCATGATTACCATTAATGATGATAATGGTATAGTTGCCATTAATATTGAGCCTGAGACACGGTAGATTTCCATATTCTGTCCTCATAAAGAAAACTGTGCTTAACAAAGTGATTTTATAACAAGACAAAGTCTGATTTATAACACTTTACGTATAAGTAGCGAATGTGATGGATTCACTTTTAAAAATAAGAAAGGATTTTATTATTTCAAGTCATTGGTCTCTAATTGATTTATATGACATTTTGAAATTTTTTCCGAAAGTGTGCATAAAACCTCGTATCGAGCTTTCAACTTTTTTTTTACTTTTATTTTGTTATCACTCCAATGACGAAAATGCCTTTAAAATCACGGTCATATTATATTATATGGCGATCACGATCATATTATACAGGGTGTAACATAATGTCCCTATAAGTCCGAAAGGGGGTTATTCTACACGTCATGGCGAACAACATTTGTTCTACGACTTTTAATATTTCGAAGTTTTTCATTCATGAAAAGCGTCTTAAAGTTTCCTTAAAAAAAAAGTTAAAGTGTCTGTGTAAGAGGGTGCGTGAGCATGTGTACTAACAGGCTGGATACATACGCAAAGTAAATAAACACAAAAAGTGGTCGCAAATATCTAAGACAAAAAATTAAAAAAAAATGGAAATTTCCAATATGTTGCATTCAACTTTTGCACATGCTAATCTATTCAGGTCTGAATAAGCCCCTTTTCGGCTTATAGGGACAATATGTTACACGTTGTATGGCTGTCATGTCATAACTTCATAAGTCATATTTGGCTGATTCTTCAGATGATTTTTGACAATGTCAACTTTATGTACTCGTTAAAAGTAGTCTGAACAACTTTTTATTTTTAAATAATAAGTAAATTATTAGTCGGCATGCATAATGAGAAGCATTTTGCTAATATTCTGCAGTTAGATTTGTGGGCTTCTCCCACATTTCTAGATTTAGGTACCTAACTAAAATATAATTATTTATTTACATATCTATCTTTATTACCTACCTACTTAAAACACTTTCATACATCACCATACACGCTAGTACATTCACACAACTCAAAGCAACGTATATCGGCTGGTCGTTGTCGAATGGAAATGAACCCCGCTGCGTGACGTCACGAGTGGCGTGAGAACTTCGGCCGCGCCGCGCCCTCCGCGCCTCACCGCCGCGTGCGGCCCTCCAGTCAGAACCTTCTCGAGACGCTGAATGCACGTCGCCTGCGCATCCGCTCATTTGCTTGCTTTCGCTTCCATATTTACGCGTTTACAGACAATATTAATATCCTTGTGCTTAAAACTTTTCTCCTTCTATCTATGTGCTATTGTGCTTGCTCAAATAAACTGTGGTGATAACAAATGACGTGTTGTGTACTACATTATTTTGCCGCCGTAACCTGCATCCGACAGCTAGGTACAATAGCCTAAATAAGGTATTTCCCTTACTGGTGACCCCTCAAGAACGTCAACATGAGTGATATTGAACAGCCTGTGAGTGATAGCAGCGATTCCGTAGCCTCACAAACTGGTGTTACGCATCGCATTCCAAAACCAATGCGCAGGTCCATTGTACCCATTGAACGAGAATCGACGATATCATCCGATTTTCAAAAATTCAACCTGAAGGTGCCACCCTTTTCTCCGGACGACCCAGAAATATGGTTCGCGATACTGGAAGGTCAGTTTGACAATTTTGGAATTACCGAGGACACTGTCAAATTCAACAATGTCATAACGAAACTTGATATCGTTCACGCCAAGGCCGTTAAAGACATTATCGTCAATCCGCCAACCCAGGATCGGTACGCCAAAATAAAAAGTGAGCTGATACGGCGACTCTCGGCCTCTCACGAGAAAAAGGTCAAGCAGCTGTTGACCCATGAAGAGCTGGGTGACAGAAAAGCGTCACAGTTCTTGCGCCACCTGCGTGACCTGGCAGGACCTAGTATTCCGGAGGAATTTCTGCGCACAATTTGGAGCAACCGCCTCCCACGCAGCATCCAGACGGTATTGGCGTCTCACCCCACCGGGGACCTGCAACAGCTGGCAGACTTGGCTGACCGGATTCAGGAAATCACCGCACCGGGTAACGTCGCAGCAGCTTCCGCATCTGGCAGCGGTTCACAACCCGTTAGCAGCACTTCCGGTGAGATAGCTGAACTTCGCAAGATGGTGGAACGTCTCGCTGTGAAGCTCGACGAACACACACGCGAATCACGCTCGCGCCGCTCTGATCATACTGACCAACAAAGCCGCCGCCGTTCATCATCGCGCAGCAGGACTCGGTCGGCTTCGAGCTACCGCCAATATCCCATTTGCTGGTACCACACCATCTACAAGACGAAGGCGCGCAACTGTCAGAAGCCGTGCGACTTCAACAAGTCGGGAAATGCCACGGGCAATCATCAGTAATGGCGACAGAAGATTGCCCCGACATTCCAGGTCGCCTCTTTGTAACTGACCGCTGCACGAGGACTCAGTTTTTGGTCGACACCGGTAGCGACCTCTGCGTCTTCCCACGATCTCATCTGCAAGAGCGCCGCGCACCAACGAGCTACAAGCTTACCGCAGCCAATGGGACACCCATTGACACTTACGGCTACGCGCATCTCAACCTGGACCTAGGACTTCGACGGACCTATCCGTGGCGTTTCGTGGTGGCAGACGTTACCAAACCCATTATTGGTGTAGACTTTTTGTGTTTTTATGATTTGATAGTAGACTGTAAAAATAAGAAATTAATTGATAACACTACTCACCTGTGTACACCAGCTTTACTAGCTATAAATTCTCAAAATATTTATTCTGTAAAGGTTCTCACTGGCGATTCGCGTTATCATCATCTATTGTCGCGAGAGTTTTCAGATATTACGCGACCAGCTGGTACACAACGCGCAATACCTCATAACACACAACACCATATACGCACTGCACCTGGTCCTCCGGTCTCATGCGCACCTAGGCGTCTAGCTCCTGACAAATTAAAAATAGCTAGGGCCGAGTTTGAAGCCATGTTAGCAAATGGCACTGCTAGGCCTTCCGAGAGCCCATGGTCGTCTCCCTTGCACCTTGTAGCTAAAAAGGAAAATGGGTGGCGTCCATGCGGCGACTATAGGAAACTGAACGCTAGAACCATTCCCGACATGTATCCTATTCGTCACATACACGACTTCACTCACAATATCGCTGGTTGCCGTGTATACAGCACCATCGATCTTGTAAAAGCGTACAATCAAATACCAGTTTGCGCCGAGGACATACCGAAAACAGCGATTACCACACCATTCGGTATGTTTGAGTTTCCTTTCATGACATTTGGTCTGCGAAACGCTGGACAAACGTTCCAACGTTTCGTAGACGAAATGATGCGCGGGCTGGATTTTGTCTATTGTTATTTAGATGACTTTCTAGTTTTTAGCAGGAATGAGGAGGAGCACGAGAACCATCTGCGCCAAGTTTTTGCTCGACTGCGGGACTACGGCATGGTCATCAACGTGTCTAAATGTATCTTTGGAGCTCCCGAGGTAACTTTTCTAGGGTATCGCATCTCGGAGAGCGGAACCAAACCACTCGACACGAAAGTGCAGGCCATTCGTGACTTCCCCCCACCCAAGGATGTTAGGTCTCTTAGACGGTTTCTGGGTATGGCCAATTTCTATAGGCGTTTCTTGCCTAACGCTGCCCAAATCCAAGCACCTCTTAATTCCCTCCTTGCTGGGGCAGTCAAAGGTTCCACGCCCATCAATCTAACTGGCGACGCTCTGAAGGCTTTCTCAGACACCAAGGAAAGCCTCTCCAATGCTGCTCTTTTGGCTCATCCAAACTGTCAAGCCAAGCTAGCATTGGTTACAGACGCATCAGACACGGCCATGGGCGCTGTCTTACAGCAGCTCCACAACGACGAGTGGCAGCCACTCGCGTTCTTTTCCCGAAAGCTCAAGTCATCCCAAATAAAGTATTCTCCGTATGATCGCGAGCTTCTAGCGATCTACGAAGCAATCAAATACTTTCGCTACATGCTTGAGGCGAGACATTTCACGGTCTACACAGACCATAAACCGATCACTTATGCCTTTCATGAGCGAAAGAATAACTGTTCGCCCAGACAGTTTCGACATTTGGACTATATTGCCCAGTTCACGACCGATATAAGGCATATTTCTGGCAAAGATAATGTCGTGGCCGACACCTTATCTCGAGTCGACGAACTGGACGCCCCAATATGTCTCACTGACCTCAGCACAGCCCAAGAGAATGACCCAGAGTTGGCTCATTATATTGCTGATAATGGCTCATCTCTTCGGCTCAAAAAGATGGATTACCCGGGAAGCCGAACACCTTTGTACTGTGACATCAGCACATCGGCTCCCAGGCCTTTCATCACCAAAAGCTTCCGGAAACAGGTTTTCCAAAGTCTACACTCCCTTAGTCACCCTGGTCCATCAGCGACTGCCAAGTTGGTAGCTGAACGATTCGTATGGCCTGGGGTTCGAAAGGACTGCAGAGACTGGGCCCGTACTTGCTTGTCGTGTCAACGCGCAAAGGTTAGTCGACACGTGTCTGCACCTCTAGGCACTTTCGACTTACCTCGCGCCCGTTTTAAAAACGTTCACATCGACCTCATAGGCCCTCTTCCTGTTTCACAGGGATACAAGTATTGCCTGACGGCTATTGACCGCTACACTCGATGGCCCGAGGTCATGCCCATACCTGATATGACCGCTGAAACAGTAGGCAAGGCTCTCATCTCTGGCTGGATCTCCAGATTCGGTGTGCCAACGGATATTGTCACAGACCGTGGACGACAGTTTGAGTCCACGCTGTTCCAATACCTGGCAAAAACTTCAGGGTTCCAGCACAGACGCACGACCGCCTACCATCCGGCATGCAATGGCCTTGTGGAACGTTTTCACAGACAGTTAAAAGCGTCCATTACCTGTCATGCCGATCACAACTGGTCAGAGGTTCTTCCTTTGGTGCTTCTCGGTATCCGCAGTGCTTTCAAGGAAGACTTGCAAACCTCCTCCGCTGAACTGCTTTATGGCGAACCACTCAGACTTCCTGGCGAATTTTTCGACCCGAGTTCAGACTGTACATCTGACTTATCCGATTTTACAGCGCGCTTACGATCATTCGCCGAGAAACTGAAACCGGTCCATGCTTCTCGCCATAGCAAGCAGAAAATCTTTGTTTTTAAAGAGCTCGCAACTGCAGAGCAAGTTTTTCTTCGCGAAGATGCTTTGCGTGCTCCTTTTCAACCAGCATACACAGGCCCTCATAAGGTTATAGAAAGAGGCGATAAGGTTTTTAAGCTCCTCGTCAAAGGAAAACCGGTAACTGTCACAATAGATCGTTTAAAACCAGCTTTTGTACTTACCGACTCGACTGAGGACGACAGCCGGAATAAAGTCGACACACCTCCACCTAAGTTGTCTGATAGTGATTCACGTATTCCAACTCCTGCCACTGTCGTACCTAAAACTACACGTTCTGGTCGACAGGTTCGATTTCCAGATTTTTATCGCCCCTAACCGGGCCTCAAGGGGGGAGTGATGTGGGCTTCTCCCACATTTCTAGATTTAGGTACCTAACTAAAATATAATTATTTATTTACATATCTATCTTTATTACCTACCTACTTAAAACACTTTCATACATCACCATACACGCTAGTACATTCACACAACTCAAAGCAACGTATATCGGCTGGTCGTTGTCGAATGGAAATGAACCCCGCTGCGTGACGTCACGAGTGGCGTGAGAACTTCGGCCGCGCCGCGCCCTCCGCGCCTCACCGCCGCGTGCGGCCCTCCAGTCAGAACCTTCTCGAGACGCTGAATGCACGTCGCCTGCGCATCCGCTCATTTGCTTGCTTTCGCTTCCATATTTACGCGTTTACAGACAATATTAATATCCTTGTGCTTAAAACTTTTCTCCTTCTATCTATGTGCTATTGTGCTTGCTCAAATAAACTGTGGTGATAACAAATGACGTGTTGTGTACTACATTATTTTGCCGCCGTAACCTGCATCCGACAGCTAGGTACAATAGCCTAAATAAGGTATTTCCCTTAGATTTATCGTATGTTAAATTGTATTGGAATTATTATGGTACTAAATAAAGTGCCTTAGTTATTAAACTAAGGCGAAAAACTACAGATAATTCCTGTTTTAAACACTAATCGTAACTCAATGTGCGCTAATAACAAAGTGATATTAAATTCTAAGAATAGTTGGCTCGGTATAAAAATGTTTTTGATAAGAAAAATGTAATTTATTATCTCAGTAGAAAATCTTCGAAATTGATATTAGAAAAGTAATTTTATAATGTCCTAAACATAGCATAATATTACTATAATGTGAGTTTTTAAACTACAGTATTTATCCAGAAATTCAAATATGGATCCATATGTGGATGTATTTATAACACCATATAATACTCATGTATATAGAGGCTTTTGTGTAAAAGTTTTAGTGGTACGTAGTATTAATTGCAAAAATGTGCATGTAATCTGTCATCAGAAGGATATTATATCCACTAGCGTTTAATTTCTCACGATTATAGGACTCCTGTTGTTATCAGTGCATTTTTATGCTTCATCCAAATATGATTTCCTGTATCGTTAATTAGCTATTTTCATTCGTGAATAGTATGAAATTATTTAATTTATAATATTAAATAATGTTTATTTAAATAAAAAACATACAGTGAGTTATAAACGAACTCATATATTCTGTACGTACCTACTATACTTAAAATCGTCGGCCACAATGATTTAATTTACCCTTGACTGTGACTAAAATCAAAATCTAAATGATCCTTGTGATTTTATTGAATAAAGAAATTTTGACTTTGACTATGAACCAAGCCGTATATGGACGCTAGCAGTGTGTAATACGAATATTAGAAGTATTTTTACTGTACTGAAAGTAGTTTTTAGTTAATTTGCATTTAGTTAACTTGAATACGAATTGAGTGCTAAATAATCTGTTTTACTGTGAAATTAAATATTAAGTGATCTGAAACATAGTTTATTATTTTGCACAATTATACCTATTTTATACACCACTTTTGTGGAGCTGTGGTAGCTGGGATGCTAGTGGATTTGGTTCTTGCAGCGAGTCAAAAAAGCACCAAGGCTCTGGGTAGCCTATAATAATTTATGCTTTAGGGTGGGATGCGATATATTTTCCCCTTCCATTCTACCTAAGTTATAATTCAGCTAAAAGCTCGTTCACTTATCCCGTTCTATTCAAATCTATTTTCTAAGTTCTCTTTATGACGTAGCTTAAAATGCAGTAGATGCATAACATCAACAGGTCCACGCAGCATCCAGCTCTTCTGCGCACATCTGTCGTGGGGCGGCAACCCGCCCGGCCGTTATCAGTCCGCTTCGAACCACCGTGGCCGGCGGTCTTGGTGAGTTTACCACCTAATTTCCATACCTGCGTAATTTTATCCATTAACAATACATAATTTATTACACTAGGTATAAATGTAGGTACAATTAAAGTTGCAAGGTAAAGCTTGGGGTAGCTCAAATTCGTGGGATTGATCTTGTAGTTTAAAAGTTTATTATTAAACCTTGATTGGTTATTGATTTCATTTGACAGGCAGTAGTTGAGCTCTTGCTGACCTATGCTAAGATGTATTAGCAAAAGCTTGATAGGCAAGAGCTAACATGTAAACTTTTATGACCCTTTAAAAATATCAAATTAAGATCAACCGAGAAAGTTATTACATAGTGTATGTGGTAGATACCTTAGGTACTTTTAATTTTATTGTTTGTTTTGGTAGATATAACATTGGTTTGGTTTTTATTTTCATAATCGGTTGGGTGAGCCATCAAACCTCAGTCCTTTGAGTGCCGTAAATTACGATACGACGGTCATTAGCCTATTTATTGTTAGGTATTGATCAGTTGCTATTGGCAAAAAAACCTTTCCGAATCGTAAGGATAAATAAATCCAGTAGATATTATGTAGTCCTTAATTACTTTTAATTTATTTTAGTGCTAACTAAGAATTCCTTCAATGTTTTTATTTTAAATCCAATTAATTTATAACAAAACAAAGTGTTGGTGATTTTCTAAAAAAATATAATGTACAGAGTTATCACAATAAGCAATCGGGTATAAAATTAGTAAAAAGCTCGAACCGCGGTGCTTTCTCTCGATGAAAATTAATAACATTTATTTAGATTAGGAAGATAGGATAGATTAGGATTTTTGATAGGTAGCTACAGTTTTTTTACTATTGCTAATATACCCATGGCCAAATGCAAAAACTTTAATTGAAAACTCCTCAAAAAGTAGAGACATAAAAACGCAAAAAAAAAAATGGCATTTTTGGAAGTATTCTTGTTCGTTTTTTGTGTGTCCTTTTCACTTATAAAATCAGAATGAATCTTAAATTTTACAATCCTTATAACTCAAGCTCTCCTCGTACCTACTCCATGTCTGCTGAACCTCTTCAGTCTATTCAATTTAAAAGTATAATGCTCTTTTTCATCGTCGTCACTTGTACTCAAGCTTTTATGATTCAAAAAATAGAGAGATGTAAAACATTCTAAGTTAAGTTTTATAGTAGGAGAACTAGAGATAATATAGGTAATTTTTTTATGCATTTCATCATGGTTGGGCTTTTTGCCACAGCAACAAATTTTTTTATATAGCATTGATCGTGAATTTAGTACCATGTTTGCAAAAGAACTTAATACTTTTATCTGTAGCTCTGTTATTAATAAACTCGATGTAAGCTTAAAGTTACACCGTGTTTTGTCTCTTTCGATCGAATTTGAATGTTTGTCAATACAAAAGACAAAATACGGTGTAACTATTCCAAGCTTATATCAACTATATTTTATAACAAGGTAAGATCGCGGCGAGGTTTTGTTTAACAGCTGATAAAGTAACTACCAAAAGTTATGAACGGCTTCAAAAGGCTTTATCAGCGACAAATTGCGTTAGTTTCGCCGTGGTAAGGCCGATATCGATCGAAAGCTATTAATAATTCTTAATGAACTCCGATAATGGGTCTAAGTTCGACACCGCTGCCGTAAGAATGAAAGCATATGGCCTTGGCTGCTTATTAGGTTTTTTGCGAAGATGTCGTCAATTTTCTTCGTTTCTCATTTCATCGCAATAATTAAACACAATATTTACAGAGGTCGTTACTTATAAAGATTATATATATTTTTTTTTTTTGGCTAATTTTTCGTTCACCTAAAAATGGTTGACCTAAAAGGTATGGCGGGGTGATTGTATATACCTTGATACTATCAGAATCTGACAAATTACAATCCATCTGATGGTATCAAAAGATAGACAATCAGGGGTTGTTTTCGAGATATTTACCTACATAGTTCTAGTAGCTTATCAAATAAGATGTCGATTTTTACAAAAGTAAATCTTGGTATTATGTGACGACCCGTTCACTATCCACGCGGTTTCGCTTTTACGCAGACATTCACGACCCCATGCTAGGGGCAAAAAGAAATATCATCATCATAATAAACGATAACATTTCCAACATAAATTACCCACCGCACTAGCACAATCAAAACGAAGCTTTAAGCTGCTAAAGATAAAGTTTACTTTCTCAATGCGGAAACCGGAGATGGTAATCCCACGTTTATACGAAAAACTGCTCCTTGCTTTGGTAATAAAATTGCTTTTGGAACTGTAGATAGATAGCTTTATAACCTGTAGTTTATTTATCGATTGCAGCGGACATGCGCTTTATGTCTTCTAGGTTCGGAAATATAGGTCACCTAAGAAATTATTTCATAAAACCTACTTATGGGTAAGTACTAGACCACTTACTCATATTGTACTTGTAGATACGATCGGGTAGATCGATCGAGAAAACTCGATTATAAAAGAGCTTGAAGAAAAATCTATGTACGCGACTACGTCGTAGCACCGTAGCACCTCGTAGCATTTTGTTTCGTAGCTACTTTGCTACGATCGCGTATTAGAATTATTTCGCGGGTGAATTATTTCTGCTCACTTTCGTTCATTTAAGTTCATAAAACAGCAGTGTTTTTTGTTCCCAATTAAAAAAATACTTCAATTCTCTAGGCAATTTTGACAGCTTGACAGGTTTCTAAATACCTCGAATACCTAGCTCCGTTTCAGCAGTTGAGAGGGCTTTGTCGAAAATGTCAGCCTAATGGTCTGTAATATCGCGTAGAGGAATTCCCTCCCCCTACCCCTGGGAGCACAAAACCTTTATAACGAGGTCCTGGGAGCTAGGAAACTTTCCTGTTAGATGCGGCGTTTTCAGCTTTCAGGGTCTAACTTGACTGGTTTCATATTAGATTACGTTTGAGCAAGTTTTCAAAGGAAACCCAAGCTGACATAGTTATTAAAGTTATTGCCGACAACTTATCTGCTCCACAGACATTCTATGATTGCTAGAGAATAAAAAACTTTAAAAATATTTTTGAATAAGTCACAATATAATATTATGTTATTCCTTCCGTCTTTGTTTTAGACAAGTTTAATGTAGATTACGGATAGTATTTTATGTGACGAATAGCGTTATTCGGAGTTGGTCGAATCCAGGTTTAGTTTTAATTTCTAATGACGTCATTTGAATTCCATAGATTAGGGTTATTATTTAAAAAGTGAGTCTAAGTAAAAGTGAGTGAGTGAGTCATAGCGATAAGGCCGCCCATTGTACTTCGCTTTAATATAGAACTATGTCTAAAATCTAATTTCCGGTGCAGTACAATAAAGAGTTTTCTATCTAACTATCTATCTCTTTTCTACCTTTTTAAAAATAAAAGATCTATGGTTTATAAACTCCGATTTTTTTTATTATTTCTAAGAGTTTCATTTGTTTCACCTACTTAGTTAGGTACCTTTATCTTTTCAGGCAAAGCATAGTGTCCTGCGGCGTCATGCACAACCCCGGGGGTGAAGAGCGTAAGTTCACCTTATTGTTATAAGCATAAAAGTATTATTCAAACGTCGACTTCATATGGCAACACACTCAATTTTATGCGAGCATGTGTACAGAACAGTTTATGAAAAGTTTTTCTGATCACTAGCTGAAATGGTTGAAAAGTCTGAAAGCTACTAACTAAAATAACTTTCTTTCATTCTATAAGTTTTTTTTTTGTTTATATGAAACTTGAAACAAAGTTCTTCGTCTAAAATAGTATAGATAATAGTTGTAGATTAGTACAGAACAGAGATAGCCCGCTTTATTTCTGTGTAGAGTAGTGCCGGCTTCTAAGTAATTTAATTTGTTGTAGTATGTTACGTTCTCGCAAAGGACGAGCTGGAAGCTGATTAATTATTCTCTTCACAGAGATTCTATTATGTAGAAAACTAGAGGCATAGGAAATCTAAAGAACGTACTATTACACTCGTATTCTCAGTAATGACTCAATAAAGCTTTATTAAAGATTGTTGATGTTCGCAGATATTTGTTAATTCAGCTTTTTTTGTAACAAAGCGTCTGATCTTCTCATCTTTATAGTAATTTTACAAGAGTTTCAGTTTCAATACCTATTTCCGTGACGAATTTTTTTTATACCATTTTGTTTGTTACTTTTTCTTTCTTTCTTCTTACATTCTATATGGTCGCAGGTTTAAAATACCGGGGTAATTGTATTGTTGCCTAACTGCTTAGGTACAGTTGTGTAGAGTCATCAGTGATTCATGACTCTACACAACTGTACCTAAGCAGTTTGACTGCGAACAAAAGCTGGAGTGATGACTCATCACTCCAGCTTTTGTTTGCAATCATTTTGTTTACGTTTCGGTGCCTTCAGACGGACAACTTGACCTACTTCGAGGCTGGGTACTGTTAACAGCAAAAGTGGATCGTAATGGGACTAATCTTTTCTGAAATGAAGCAGTTGTCTTACGCCTTTTTATGATAAAAACTGTTTTGCTGTTATCATTGACTATAACAATTGCATTGCTTCACAGTACACGTCCTGAAACGTGCCCTGTATTGCTCTATCAATTCAAATTCAAATTCAAAAGCCTTTATTTAACAACTTAATACTAATATTCTTATTATATTATGACAACGGTAGTGTTGAGGTTGTTTCGCTTTTCAGCATAGGCCTCCCCCAGGCTCTTCCAAAGTTCGCGATCGCGAGCTTTCCTTCTCCAAAGTGCACCAGCTGCTTCTTTGAGGTCGTCCTCCCATCTTCGGAATGGTCTTCCTCTCACTCTTTTCCCTTCTCTAGGGTACCATTCTGTAACGTCTTTTGCCCACTTTTCTTGTTTTGTCCGAATCAGATGGCCAGCCCATTTCCACTTTAGCTTTTTGATGGTGTAAGTTATATCTGTTATTTTAGTTTTTGATCTTATTATTTTTAAGTTTATTTTATCTTTTATAAAATAGCATAAAATAGTATTGCTCTATCACCTTAAGTTAATTATCGTGTGGCAAGATTTGGAAGGTCATAGAGAATTTACATATTTTATTTCTATGATGAGCAGTAATTGGAGTCATGTCTAACAGCTAAGCAAATACAGCTGTAAGTACAAACATATCAAGTATCTATACAAACATTCATTTTTTTTTACAGTAAAAACCCTACAAGAAATCTTTCCACATTTTCCAGAGCATGGTACGAGTTGCGAATCCCTCGTAAAGATCGTGTTCATTCGCCTCGACGCATATAAAACGTTTATCTCGCGCGCGGACCACAACGTAAATAATCTCGGATCGTAAATAATCTTGGTTTATCCTTATTTGGATCAGTCGATAGGGAAGGAGAATATAAAAAGCCGGATAAGAAAGTAAACTTTTCTTGAAGTATTTTTTTGTATCCACAATGAAAATTACGACTAATAGGTACAGTATTTACAATATTTACAAAATACACAGCTATGTACAAACCATTGCAAACGATTTATTAGCTCAACAAATCCAAATCAGTACCAATCGGAAGCGTGCCCATGCAATGAAGTAAATTCAATTACTGTAAAATAAATCTATGTAATTTTTTAAAATGGTAAATAAACTAAAAAAAAATTTAAATTCATCCAAAGAAAAATAATTAGTAGGTAGGTAACTCATACATGGGTCAACTACAAAATAGCCAAACTGGCTGCATTAGTACACTGGTTTTCTTGACACAATTTCAAAACTTACTCTTCATAAAATACCTACACTTACCTGAAAACTTCACTGTCACTTTTTCACTGTCTGACGTGATACCATTGGGTGATTTTAAGGATAAAATCATGTTTAATTGGTCTCGCAGATCTCTGATGGATACGCAGCTTAAATGAAACCTAAAATTCCAGAAAAATGCTGTCAAAAGCTTCCCCATACCTACTTATTTTTTCCGGCTAACGACTACATATTTTCCGGCTAAAGCCGGCGTTTAGAATGCCTACGCCTTGCTCGGAGGTACATACTTTATTAAATTCATTCCCTATATGTGTTAAACTTTTTCATGATGATTTCTTTATTTGATCAGATTTTATTCCATTCGTGTTTGGCAACACATTGCCGGTTCACGGTGGAGACGTGGCTTCGAATCTCGCTCTCTTGAACGTATCGTTTAGCTTTCAGAGCACTTAATTTGGTGGTCAATGTGGCCTTTGCCTAGGTCAAAGATGCGAGTCTAAACGTGCACCAATTTATTTTTTTAATATTTCTATAACGTAAGTAAAAATAAATAATTACATAAGCAAGATATATGAGAGCATAGTATTGCAAACGTCTATGAATAACCAACGGTAGGCCTGCCTCCGTATGCCAATCTTTTGCTGTCAAGTTATATTTCACTGCCCAGTGTAATTTCTTCAGGTCACGTGGTACAATTTTGTACCACGTGATCATTCTTTATAGACACTTGACAGCAAAATATGCGCGAAAACACATCAAATGACGTCATAATGTCACTATTTAGTCACAGAATAACTATGAGTTAGTATGAACTGATCATGACTTAAAACTTTGCAGTTCAACTTTGATTGGCATACCCCCGCTGACTCTATTTTGTCAGCTTATCGCGCTTCATCTGAGCTCGGCATTTGTTTTTCCCCTCCACCTATCAGATTTGATCTCGGTTCACTTCTTTCTTACCCAAGGAGTATGATATTTATTACCAGCGACGGCTCGCTTCGTGATCATCACCCCGGAGATGTCAAGCGCAGTAATCCAGCACTTGCGCAATAACTTCTTCGCTGATGAGCCCCTGAACAAGGCTGTGAACCTCTGCAAGCGTGGGGAGCCTCACGCGGAGTTGGAGCTGTTGTGTCTAGCCACCATGGCCAATGGACATTCTATTGCAGCTGTGCAGAATGACCAGGTAACTCGATTAAAACAAGCTTTGAGGTTAGGATTGAAGGGATTACTCAAACGAGTTTTAATACTAGGGTTAAAAGAAACCGGAAGTGGCGGAAGATAGATTATACACACAAATAGGGTATTTTTTATAGATTAGCAACGCCAACAGCACAGATATTACACATTCGGAAAAAAACACTTAAAATACAATAATTATAGGGGAGAGTATGCTATTATCGCGCGGTTGATAATTTCGCGCCCCTTGGTTTCTCTAAAACTATCAACAATACGCGCCCGTAATGTTAGTAAAATCATAGCTCTACGCCCCCCCACCCCGCTCGAGCACTGTCAGTTCCCACCGAGCAAGCAGAGAGGAAGGTCGCGCGCTTTTATTTTTCCCGCGCAATCGATCTATTTTTTCGGGAGATTTGAATAAGAGGTGAGTCAATGAATATTTCACATTCGATTATATATTATACGCAATTTTAGGGGGAGAATTGTGTAGATCTTATGTGTAAAATAAGTTTAAATTAATCCTTTGAGTTTGTTTTAGTTTTTAAGGTTACAAAATAAAACTACCTTGTTTGATAATTTCGCGCGTTGGGCGCGGTATTATCAAACCACGCGCGAAATTAACGAGTATGAAAATATCAAAGCAAATTTGTATATTTACAGGAACGACTTTCTTGACACGGTAGGTCACTATCGTAAAAGAGATGGCTGATCCTCCTACGAAAAAGAAAAAGACATGGAATCCAGAAGACATGAAGACCGCGTTAGCGGCTGTAAGTAGTGGCAGCAAGATAAAAACCGCGGCTAGGAATTTCAACGTTCCGGAATCTTCTCTTAGAGATCGTATGAGATTAGGAGAAGATTATAATCCTCCCATGGGTCGAAAAACCACATTTACTGATGAAGAAGAAAAAGAAATATGCGAGTATGTAAAATTATCAGCCAAGAAGTTCTACGGAATAACTCAGCAACAGTTACGAAAATTGGTTTATGATTTCGCCGTGGCAAAGAACATAAAAAACAATTTTTCGACAGAGAAGGGCATGGCAGGAAAATGTTTTGTATATGCTTTTTTGAAAAGGAATCCTGGGATTTCCTTGAGACTTCCAGAGCCCACGAGCTTGAACAGAGTGTTGGGATTTAATAAAGCAGAAATTGATATATTCTTCGGTAATCTTGAGACTCTGATGGCGAAGTACAGCTTTCCAGCAAATCGCATTTTTAATGTAGATGAAACAGGTATCACCTCAGTCCAAAAACCTGGTAAAATTTACGCCCCGACTGGACTTAAGCAAGTAGGAAAAGCAACCAGTGCAGAACGAGGCCAAAATGTGACGGTGGTCTGCGCATTCAGTGCCACAGGCATATACATCCCGCCGATGTTCATTTACCGTCGACTGAGGTTCACAGCTTCTTTGAGTACTGGTGGCCCACCAGAGGCAATCTACCACTGCTCCAAGTCCGGTTGGATAAATGAAGAGCTTTTTTTCAAATGGCTTCAACACTTCGCCCAACACTGTGGTGCTCATACACAAAATCCGACATTGCTGGTGCTTGACAATCACAGCAGCCACCAATCACTAAGCGCCTACGAGTTTTGTCGGGAGAATGGTATACATATCTTGTCACTGCCACCCCATACGTCTCATAAAATGCAACCGCTCGATGTAACGTTTTATGGACCCTTGAAATCAGGATATAATCGTGAGTGTGATTTGTACATGAAGATGCACCCATTCGAAAAGATCACGGACTATCATCTTGCTTCAATTTTTAACAAGGCTTACACACGGGTGGCCACCATGGAAAAAGCCACAAAGGGATTTCAAGTGACTGGAATATATCCCTTAAACCCGCATATTTTTGACGATGAGGAAATTTTAACAGCTAATCCAATTATTGTAGAGCCGGCACCTTCCGGACATGTCGTGGAATCAGGCAATCCATCATCCCAGAACCAGCCAATCATTGACCACGATGATTCCACGCGTAGTCTCCCGCCATCACCGACCATCTTTGACGAGTTATTAGGCGATGACAACTCTGACACTCCAATGAGGGCTGTCGATAGATGCCTCGAATCAACCCGTGAAGAACTTGTTCAAGAATTGACGCCTTTAAATACCAGACACGCTGTCGCTCCAAATAAGTCAAAGCCGAGCTCATCAAGACAGATTTTAGAAGAATTAAGCCCGATACCAGAAAAAATAATCAAAATGAAAAGACGTGTAAAGAAACAACACTCGACGATTCTTACAGCAACGCCGTTAAAAGAACAAATGGAACAAAAAGAAGAAAGAAGAATATTAAAGAACATGAAGATTGAAAATAAAACCAAAGGTAAAAATGTAAAAGGAAAAAATCTGGCAAAAAGAAAGTCTGTGAAAAGGAAAGTCTTTAGTGATACTGAAAATAGTGAGGATGAACCGACAATAACTAATCGGAAGAAAGAGACAAGTCAAAAAAAAACAGTCAAAAATGGTCAGGGAAAAAGAATAACTAAAAGAAGACCAGTAAGAGACGTTTCTAGCAGCAGCTGCAGCGAAAGCAATAATATAGCGAATTTGTGCAACGACGATGAAGATGATGATTTAGAAATCGATGACTTGTGTGCCATTTGTGGGGAATTTGGCCGTGATAGAGAAATGTGGTTCCGTTGCTGCTCCTGCTCCAATTGGATTCATAAAGAGTGTAGCGGAAAAGAATCTGCAGAAAATTTTATTTGTGATTTATGTGATTAGCATTTCTAAAATGAACATTTTTTCAGGACTAATTAGTTTTTGAAGTAGAAAAGATATCTTCTGTTTGTTAACTGTTAATTATTATTAAGGAAACACAGAACTGAGAAGTATAATGTTGAGACTGAGTTGATTTTATAATAATAAATACATAAGTAAAGTACTTTCGTATATTTTATTTTTTTTCCATCCTAAATACTAATACTAAACATTTGTTAAAGCTGGAGTCTGTATATATCAGGCTCCAGGCTTCTACTCTTTGAATGACTTATTGCGTAGTGATGATTTCATTGTCATTTGTGCAGGCGCGGTTTTATCAGACCCAGCGCGAAATTACCAACCTGGGGCACGATATTTCCAGACCAGTTTGATAATACCGCGCTTTCCCAAATTTTAGTTTTTTGCTTGTATTAGTTTTGTATGTGTTTTTTTTTTTAATTTGAAGTTTTGTAATTGTAACCAGATAAATTCTACACTTATTAAACTATTTAGAATTTATTTTAACCTAACCTGAGCTGAGTTATAGAATAATTCCCTTAGGGGCACGGTATTAGCCAACTCTCCCCTACTATAGAATGTGTGCCAATTACAGGCAATGTTAAGTTTCGTTCCGGATGTCTAAATATTATATTTTGTAGCCGCCGTAGCAGCAGAAACTCCATTTTCAATCCTTTTTTGTAAAAAAAAAGCTCTTATTTCATAAAGATCTAAAGGCCTTGAAAAAAACTTCCGTATAATAAAAGGTCGGTATTATACTCACAGTCCTAGAGTTTTATTTCCAAAAGGTGCAGGTTAGCCTTTACAAAATACCTCTCGATTCACCAACACAAATGAACGTGTGTTACAGATTGTGGGGGTTGCCTTGAACGGGATATTATGACCCGGCGACACCGAGGCGGCTCTCCAGAATGTCCAGAAGTGCAACGATCCCAACTATCACAAGATCTTCAACATCCTCTACACCGTCAGCCGTGATCTGGATATCTTCAAGACTTTCAACGTAAGCTTTAAAAAACCATGCTATTCTTTCAAGTCCCATAAATTAGTTATCTTCACTTTTAGTGTTTATGTGCGCTGTTTACGAGGGACTGTCGGGTCCAGCTCTAGCAGTCGTTAAGCCACGACGGAGACCAAAAACTCCGTCACCAGAGTTGGAACTCATACGAACGAATTATCAAAATTATTAATTAAAAAGTTGTAAGTTGTTGTCTGTGGTTTCCAGGTGGAGGTACTACTGGAGTGCCGCATAGTGTCAGTAGACGCGGTGGCGCGCGGCCGCGGCCTCGCCAAGGAACTCATCACGCGGAGCATGGAGTTGGCTCGGCAACAAGGGTTCAGGGTACGTGTCTATGCTTATCGTTTCAGAATTTTTTCATCATTCATGCTCAGAAAGTAGGCCATAAGTCGCTCAAAACGGGCCGAAAGTAAATTTAAAAATAGAATGAGGCTCATTACTTTTATACTCTATGGTGAAATAATATCTGTGATAATTTCTTATTTCCATTCAAAAATGGAACTGTCCACAGCTTGGTTTCGAAAAGCAAAAAGGCGAGAAACGGGTAACTCCAATTTTCTTTGAAATAATTTTTGAATTCCTCGCATTCATGATGAAAAGTCATGTGTTATCCTCGGGTGTAATGAATCAATGTACTATTTCAGTAGCAGTAGAAGCATAACTGGCCAGTTTAAGTCCGAGTTAAGCATAGTAAATTAACCTCTATCATGTGCCATCATAAACAATGTTTCTTCTCGACCATCGTTCTTCAATGAACTCTATGAAAGATGAACTCTATGTTCTGGCCGTTCTAGCTGTTCAAAGTGGATGCGACCGGTCACTACTCGCAGCGCATTTGCCGCGCTCTCGGCATGACGGAGCTGAAACGAGTCAGATACGAGGACTACAAGAACGAACAGGGACAGCCAATTTTCAGGTACCCAGTTCTGAACACTCTTTAATTAAATACATCACATGTATGATACGCGAATCCTTAATACCTCATATACTATGGCTCTGATTTCCTCTCAATCATTCGAAAAGGTCTAGAAGTTCATGAATTCATTAATACCTACTCTTTAAACCTTGCCGCAACTAAAGTGTCACAGTGTTGCAACGCAGAAGTGTCAAAAGTTGATGATACAAGGCGTGATTTGTCGACAATATTACCACAGATAATGATAATGTTCACAAATGTTGCAAAATGGCTACACTTTGAGAGAACGCGCCAAAATATCGCGCGTGGTCGTCCTAGGCCGGTTGAACACCTGCTTGCTGAATGTATTTTTATATGCACAGATTACCACTTAGCATGAGGTGTGCCGTCTGCTTCTTCCAACTCTTATATAAATAAAAAACTTTAGTGAAGGATTAGAAATTTTATATAAAAAAGGATATTTATAACTACATTATTACTTACTTGAATTTTACTTTTGTAATAAGTTGTTGTTTTGTTCCTTTACGCACGCTGTGGTACCCTTTAATTGTGGGAGCACCTAGTTTTATATTTTAAATGAACCTGTAATATTGTGAAGTGTAAACCTGTGTTGGGTATCAAATTTTAATAAAAAAAAAAATAAAAAAAATGTTTTCCGGGTATTATAATATGATGAGGTCATTAATTTGCAGAATACCGGCCCCGCACCACGCGCTGTGCATAATGGTGAAGGAGCTGCCGTGACCAGCTGTCGACGGCTTCACCATCTGTCGGCCCGGCACCACGCGTCAGCATCCATCCAGGACTGTCTAGATCACTTTAAGCTTTCATTTCCTACGTGGAAGTCACATGATGTATCGGTATCGCTGTTATTAAGACGATGGGATTGTCAAACAATTTCTCGCTTGCACATTTCAACAGTTTTGAAGATAAAAAATTCTGAAGTCAGGGGTGTGATTCTAGACCAATAGACTTTTTTATCACGATAGATACATCTCCCAAAAACTGTCAAAAATTATGGAGTTCGTGGGATATATATAATATCTACCGTGATAAAAAGTCTATCGGTCTTTATACAGCCCCCAGTGTTGATTTCACGGACGTCTTGGTTTGAATTTGAGTGAGTTTTATCCTTTACATGTTGAGACTGAAACCAAGCAAGAAATAGATTACTGTAGGAAAAACAATGTGTCACCTTTTTAGTCATAAAAGCAACTACTTGGGTTAGAGAGATGAAACCATACCTCCGATTTCCAGAAAGGAATGACGCGTTTTCAAACAGCCTTTTATTCGACAGATGTTAAAATCAAGCAAAAATTGGTTAGATCTGACAACTTATCTGAGGGCTGTAGTACGTACCTTTTACCGTACCTTTATCTCCTTCGTATCCTTTCGCTCTGTGTTGTCCGTACGCTCCGATTCCAACGCAGTGGACGCGTAGCTTTATACTACAATCATGTGACGTAGGAAATCAAAACTTTTGTTTTTTGTCATTTGCAATTCTTCGTACCTAAGTGATAAACGGTGAGAACTGTTTTAAATCTTGCTTGTTAGAACAAATTGCGCAACGAAATAAATTGCAAATGACAAAAAAAAATAATCTAGACAGACCGATGATTAAGAATAGATTTTTTTGGAACACAACAACAATAAATGGATCGATTGAAACATCACAGAAAAAAAATCTCGCTCGCTTGAATTGTTGAATTTGTGTTCGAAAAAACGGAATGAGTTTATGAATGTGAAACCGTCGTAAAAACAAACTATTAATAAGTTATTGTTTTGATTACGTAATTATTGTAAACAGTATTTAATCCATTTAAAGCCAGTAGTATAGTCGTTGAACTTTAGAAAATAAAATCTCTATAATCTACATTGCAGAAAAGTAACTAAGGGCATTTTGCAATTTTTCTTTTCATTTGACAAATTCAATGATTTTTATTCCACTGTGATAGAGTTCATATTTCGGTACCTATTATTATTTGTCTAAGCAACGTTGAATACGCGCTACTATTATAAGATCTTTTTGAAGGCAGATCGTTGCCACCCTCGAATATTGAACCTTACGGCCTTAGTTGCTTAGGCCCATAATTATAGTCGTTACCTGAAATAATCCCCTCGACTCTACCTCGAAATTATGCTTTGGTGGATTTTAGAACTCAAAACGAGGTTGAGTCGAGGCGAGGATTATTCGAGGTAACAACTAAGAATATGAGCATACCATAGTAGTCATATTGTTTTTTTCTTTTTTTTTCTTAATATCCAAAGTATTCCAAATTTAAAAAAAAAAACATGAAATACCTACCGTGTATTTAAATTTCAAATGGTTATTTGATCAATAGTGTTGTGTATGTTGTCAAATGCTTCGTATTATTTAGCACAAAAAAAACATGTATTTAAAAAAAATCAACATAAAATTAAATTTTAAATGTTACTTGTTGAAAAAGTAGAGTTGTTCTCGTAGACGTAGAAAAATATTTACTGTGGTTTACATAATATACAACATGATATTAATATTTATACAAGTCTGCTAAAGAAAATATTCTGGAAATAGTAAGCACGATTTATATTCTTGCGCCTATTTTTTATCGAACGACAATTTATTTTGATGCATGTTTGTAAAATTGCATCTCTAAATGTGTATATTTATATTTCATGATAGCGGAAAATGTAGTAGTTATTATAAACTATTTATGACTATATTAAAACCTACTACATGGTGAAGAATTGTTTCATTTTCGCCTTTACACCGCGTTTCTTTCATGCGCACAGTACGCACAACGGATCTTTATCCCTATGAAGTTAGATGCAATAACGATTGCGCATGTACCTAGGTACTGTTGTGCGGAAAAATTCGCTTACCTTCACTTTGACCCAAAAATGGGTTCTGCGCAGTTACTTCAGAGGGATAAAAGATTCGTTGTGAATACTATACGTATGTTTCTTACCTACATAGATACGTATTTTACGCATTAAAATAACTACAACACGTAATTTAAAAAAAAAACTTTCAATGACAATAACATTCTTTGTACATGTCATCTATATCTGTCTTTTGTTTATGTCCTGTTTTGAATTAAGGATCATTGAATTCACAAAAGTTCTGGAACATTTGTTACTTCCATAGTGTCGAGAACCACCTTATTCTTATAATTCTTATCTTTTTCTTATTTCGTAGCAGCTACACGTCTACGATCATTTGCTACGCTGCTACGACAGTTGCTACGCGCTTACGATTTATCCTGCTACACACTTGACAGAAAAAAAAATATATAGGTAGGTACCTATTAGTTTTTCCAATGCAGGCAAAAATGCCAGAGTGGTTATAAATTACTATTTAATTTATCTAAATACTGAGGTAACGTAGATTCGTGAACTTTTATTGATGCGACATCTAGTGGCCGAATACGAAACTTTGTTGAACGGTCCTAACATGAAGAAGAACCATTCTCAGACCTATTAAAAGTTTTCATTGCAGCAAAAGCCGCAGGGTGATCGGGGGTTGATTAATTTGGCACAGATTCCACTTCTCCACTGAGGACGTGCTCTCTGAGCCATTGCACTGCGTCCACACAGTGAAGTTAAATGTATGAATGAAAGGAAAAATTCATACACATCTATTTATTCAGGTAAATCAAATATTTATTCTAGATACTTTTTTTATTCTCCTGGTTAAAATTGGTGGCTTGTGACGCCACCAGAGTAAACCACTTCTAGGCAGTTCTAGGATAAGTACAATGTAAAGAGCAGTTCAAATACCTATAACAATGACAGTTATGTTTGCGGTAACAATGCTGTGTCAACAAAACGCATGGAAGACAGCGGGTAATGAAATAACGGGCGCCGAACTGGCGGCCCAATAAAAACTGGCAAAGATAACCCAATGCACAGACTTGTTACTTTATCAAACTTAGCTGGAGCTAGTGCACTTAAATAATAATAAATAGTCAAGGATATTTCAGATAACCCCCCTCTAGTTCCAAACAAAGCAAAGCTTGTGATATAAGAGGTAGATAAAATACTATTTTTTTATTGCTGCATAGTAACACCCACACATAGAACAAACATATATGTTTGCTACACACTAATGTTTATTCTCTGTGGGCAGGCACGACAGCATGACAAGCAGATTTTACCGACTGAATTGAATTAATTTATGTGGAATCGGATGGGGGTGGCAAATTGAAAACACTTTGATGAACTTCCTATTTTATTTTCAAAAAAAATACTTTAGCACACGCAGCTTCATCGTAGCCGGTAGACAAATCACAACATTCATTCTTTAAAAAAAAATAAAGCACTCAATCATTTTTCAGTCGTATCACTCGTTCCCAATCTTTCTACGTTCATTCATTTCACATACAAATCTCACGTTCCGTTCCCTTTCATAAGATCAACTTCCTACATTTATTTTATAAGTTTTTTGTAGGTAAAGTTTTCGCACAGATAATTGGAATGACCCAACAAAGCTTTGCCTGGGTGGGTGCCAGACATTGATTGAGACGCACTGCGAACGACCGGCCGTTGTCTCGGTAAATTGGGAAGATTTCTACGTGGAAGGAGGTTTGATTCCTTCGAATGTAGGCTTGGGATTTAGAGAAACTATTTTAGGGAAAAATATACTAGATGAACTATTTATGAAAACAGTCGTGAGAATACTTTGCTGCGTGTGACAATTAGTCAACAAATAGAGGTCTCAAAATCCCTTTTAAATTGTCGACTGTACGGGCACAGATTAGAGTTTTCACCACAGTTCTACAGCCGATACTCCAAAATAAAATTATCTAACTGTTTTATTCAGAGATAAGGGTATATTCGTAATTAATTACTCTGGCATAATTTACTTTTTCTTTTTTGACTATACTTAGCTGTAGATATTAATTAATGTAACCGGTATAAAATCGTGTTAATTAATTGAATAAATAAATAAACAATCAACTCAGAATATTAAACTCTTTTAATAATCTGACCTCATTGGTATGAGATAACGGTTGGTCAGACAATCTAACCTACATACAATATTTGTTTTTTTATTTCGGTAGACAAAATAATAACATTCAGCTTATTTAGTCTACATCTAATCTATTCTTACCAATTTATGTGCATTAGTATTAACAGTATCCAAACATAGATCTCATGAATAAGATATCAAAGAAAATATCTGGGAAAACTAGATATTGAAGCCTAAAAAATACGTTCTTTGGCGTATCTTGAACCACTTAAGGGTACCACCACCATGTGTAATTACTAGTAACTAATTTTGATGACAATTATACCTGTCTCGAAAATTACCTTGAAAATAAATATACGGGTTTTTTTATTTAACTTTATTATACAAAATACATACAACATGAGAAGACTTGCTATAGCTTTCTCTACCAGCCAACCCTATTTTTTCTTATCCCTTACTCATGTTTTAGAAGAAATGCGTACTCTGAGACGTGAAAGTTTTAACGTCTCATGGCATTAGTATTTAGTAGTATTTTTATTTATTCAGCCTTAAAAGTAACATTACAGAATTTAGTATCTACAGGAAGTAGGTACATCTAAACCGTCACTAAAGGTACACATATTTACAAAAAGGAATATACAATAACAGAGAGAATAAACAATTAAAAATTAAAAACAAGATAAAGAATTTATAGGCATGTGCCTATAATAGCACCGGCACCCATACCCTTCAAATCGGAACACAGCAATGCGAGTATCACTACTTAATGGCAGAAATAGGTACGGTGGTAGTTCCGTGGACGAGCTCTCACAAAGAGCTTACTACTTCTACTCCTTTGAAATTCATTGATTTTCAATCAAAATACTGAGTATAATCAATCTTAGATCATCAGTAACGATATGCATCTAAATGGGACATGGGAAATACAATAGTAGCCTAGGTAATTAGATAACGGAAATACTCGTAGTATAGAAATGATTTTATAAATAAGTAAACACCATTAGCACAATTCATGCCTCGTTACAAGCAGTGGTTACCACGGCCATCGGTTTATTCCATCATTTTTGCATAAAAAAATTCTACCACATCAACAATCCCTTGAAATTTGTAGTTTCACACGGAACATGATTAAAATACTAGCAAATCATGTAACAAAGGTCCTGCTTGGTAATCGAACCTGCTTTTCGCGTATCAACCAGCCACCAATGTGGCCACGGTGGGCCATCCGCTTATAAAAAATATCTTATAAAAATGTTAGTATTTTCAATCTCTAACAAAGTTATAGGAAAAAATATGCAAGTAAAAGTTTATAATAATGTGCTACACTATAGTTTATTATTATCTATGGTGCTACGCAGACTCTACGCGCCTCTGCGTCTACGAAAACCTACGAACTGGGGACTACAACTATCAGTTACCCATACAAACGTAATACCATATCTACAATAAGTATTGTGATATTACATTCCAATAGTATTTTTCTACTACTTTTAAGTTAGCTACATAACCTAATATGAAATGTAACTTAATTGAATTTTGCGCATTTTTCCATACGTAATTGACATGTTTTCATCGTCATTTCATATTTAAAAGAATGATATCGTATGCTTAGCATGGGAACATGGGTTATATCAAGTTCAAGATTATCATTACAATATGAAAAACACAAGTTTTCATTCATAGTTTTTGGTATTACGGGACACGAAAACGGTAATCGAAATTCTAGCAAAGTACGCCGGTCTCTTCATACTTGCTTTCTAAAGACTTTATTACTTAGTTTTCAAAGGAAACGAAATTAATATATTTTAAAAGAAACAGCTTATTAACCAGTCTCTCCGCGCGACTTCGCCCACGCGTAAAGTTTGATTAATACAAACTGGAACATGATATTGAAGTAGGTTCAGATTGTAGATGCGTACAAGAATTAAAATGCTTACATACTTAATAAATTTTGAAAAAAAGGACGCACTAACATCGAAATAATTGTATTCTAAAATGTACTAATAAAGATATCACAACGCATAATTATATGTATAGCCTATTTAGTCTGAGGTGTATTTGTATTTATTTAGAAGTCAAAATAACATCTAGATGCTAGATAAATAGGACTTATGTTAGGCTTTTCACGGAATTTAATGTATTAAGACCTAAGTTAATATTCATAAAGTGAATACATTTCGTTTGTCATGGTAATTAATGTAATATTAGGTGAATTAAGTGCTAATGTTAGTTCACTAGAGGCTTGTAGCAAAATAATTAGTTATGCTAGGTATAGGTATGCTAAAATTGTGCCTATATTTTATTTAGCTCATGCCTATTCAAACTAGGTGAAGTTATGAATATTTTTCCTAAGTTCATTAGCTTTAGAGCGTCTTGCACCAGAATCACTAAACGTATTTAACAGCTAAATCGATTTAAATCTGACGTATTTGTATGACTTGACAACTCGCTAAATAAGAGTTAAACGCGTTTAGCGATTCTGGTGCAAGCCGCCCTTAGTATACTAACTTCCAGCCACCACATACATAATATGAGTGCTATGAGTAAGTAGCTCATTTTTTCAATTTTTGAGTGTATCGTTTACCTTACAGTTTTACACATAACTTTAAAAACCTGAGATTTGTTAAATAATTGGTTTAAACTGTAAAATAAGCTATATAAATTAAGCTCGTCAACCTTTTCAATGCAAGCATAAACCTTGGTATCTTATCATTATAACGCGAAGAATGTTACCCACCCCTGATTTCCCCAATCTGAATCATACTTGCGCCCCAAAAGGTATATAAGGCGAGGGGTTTCCCGAAATTCCTCAGTCCACCGGCTGCTTTCTGTGGAGAAGGCCGCGCTATGCCATCGGGAAACTTTTTACGTACCATGCAGGATCAAAACTTTCCTGTTTGAAAAGGTAAGTTGTTCTGCTTTTTTTGTCGTACCGCGTAGGTTGGATATATAGTTTTAAATGGGAAGTTTACACGTAATTGGATTTTCTGTGGTATGCCTTTGAATAAGTGCATGTGAAATGAAGTACTGATGCTCGTCTTGCTGTGTTTCGGTTTGAAAAGTATAGGTGCCTAACACCTGTCTCAGAGTGATACGTAAAGCATTGCCACACAGAACACTTTTTTAATCAGACTATAGTTAATTGTATAGGCAGAGATAACCGCTTAACATCATGTGAGCCGTCTGCTCGTTTCAGCACTTTTTTTCATAAAATAATCGAAAATCAATACAATGCCCTACGTTCATTCTTCATGCCATCGAAGCACGTACTTGCATTAGGTCAATGATCAGGCCAAGTTATAGTGGCCTTGAAACTGCCTTATGTACCTATATTTATTGGCAGTTAGAAAGGCTTTTATCGCATAATTGCCTCATTCTTTAGGACTAGCTTTAAAGTTTAACTTCTAGGTATAGTTTGTATGTATGTACTGCCTCCGGCTTCCAATCTTTTGCTGTCATGTTATATTTCACTGCCCAGTGTAATTTCTTCAGGTCACGTGGTACAATGTTGTACCACGTGATCATTCTTTTTAGACACTTGACAGCAAAATATGCGCGAAAACAAATTAAATAGCAATGTTTTGTGATCATTATCGATTTGAAATCAAATGCAAAATGCAGTATTTCTATAATAAATAAATTCAAGTTATTTTTTTCGTAGTTAGAGAATAAATAATTAGATTTCAGTAATAAAACATTATTAAAATTTTAATGATGTTGAACTCTCATTTTCCTATTATTTTGGCTCTAAGGTAAGTATTCTCAAGGTGAATTAGGTAATCATATTGTGCTGCACTGGAAAATAAAAGCTAAAGACCGAACTATAAAAACTTTCCATGCACAATGCATTTTTGCACGTTCCAAGTCGTGTACTACATGCTGAGATTCATTATTAAATTATACAATAATTTTATCACACCGTTTGAGCACGCGACCCCCGCGCCATATAGAGGGTAGAAACGAATTTTCACGTTCTATACACATCTCACATAACATAAAAATAGGTACGGTTCTTCTTGAGGTTAATTTTATACGTCCAATTTAAAGATATTGGGATTTTGTTTAGATTTCATAAAAGTTACAAAATGTCAGCCAAAGTAACTTATTACATCCCAACAGAATCCCAATGACATTTTTCAGTTGCCTGTCTGATTGCTACGATTTTAGGTCTTATCAATCATTTACCAAATATAAAAATATCCAAATGCTGGTCTTACTCATTCATATTTAGAAGTTTCACTTCTACACGTTCGTAGCACTACATGTTTTTTGTCCTGGCATAATTCGCTCGCTAAACTTAATCTAGACTTTATTTCTGTTTCACTTATGGAAATAACTGTACACGATAGTTATGTAACGGGGTCAGGTCACAGTTTTCTATGCCTAGGGTTTAGTTTTAGGGGGTTTTTACACAAGGCTTTCGTAGCGCGTCTACGCTCGTAGCTGATAGCTACGCGGGTAGGCACTTTTGCACTTGGTACCACTTAGTTTACATGCATCATGGACTAATTCTTGCATTATTGTTTGTATATACAGGGTACAAAAAAATTGGCCAATTTTATTTTATAACAAAATAACAGAAATGTTTCAACACTGTGTGACGTAGACATATCAGCGAAAGCTGCTCGTCTATATACCAATAAATAAATAAATAAACAAAAATATTTTAGTGATATTCATTTTCATTTTTCATTTTTTCATTTTTCACAAACATCTAAACTTCGACATTTATTATATTATTAATAGGGTAATTAGACAATAATAAAGGCTTTTTTTATTTAATTAGACCATGACGTAGTGTGGTTATACTCAATTTTTGATGCTTGTTGATTTGACTGTACTTTTGCTAGTTTATGGTACTTTTATGTGTTACGTTCATGTTTTTATATTGTACCTGCAATTGACGATGTGCAATAAAATGTTCGTAAAAAAGTTTAATTTCGGTAACCGAAGTTTTTTATTGGATGGATAGCATGCAAAGACAATTCGGTTTATCAGTTAAAGTTTCGGGTAAAGGCACTTTTCGAAAATAAAAGAAGAAGGCTCAATGACTGTAATAAATAGGAAGCGCTGGTGGCTTAGCTTATTCGTCCAAGCTTAGCTTGCTCAGTCAATCTTCAACATTTATAATTGCTGTGGGTCGTGGGTTCGATCCCCACTGAGAACAAACATTTGTGCGTGGAAAACATAGATGTTTGTTCTATGTCTGGGTGTTACTATGTATTATAAGTATGTAATTACAAACAAAAAGTATATAAGTATTCTATCAGCATCATACCACAAGCTTTGCTTAATTTGGGACTAGAGGGCGTTGTGTGTAAAGTCCATGAATATTTATTTATTTATATTATATTTATTTATAGAGATAAATAAATGTATTAAAAATGCTTAAGGTATGCGTTCGTCTAAATGAGTACAGCTGCAATGATAAATGCGTAGAGAGGCTGTAGAGACTCGTACTACTATGGGTACTCATTCAAAACGAATGTCTCTAGAAATCAAAGCATAAGGTTTTGCACAAAACGAACATAAGCTCGCTGATCTTCCGACTCTTCAAATGGATAATCTCAATTGCATTTTAAGATGGCGCGTATTCTTTTGATGGAGCAGATACTCAACATTTTCAAGTAAGCTTGCGCCATCTGCAGGGGTATTCCAATCTCAGTTGAACTGCAAAGTTTTAAATCATGGTCAGTTCATACTAACTCATAGTTATTCTGTGACTAAATAGTGACATTATGACGTCATTTGATGTGTTTTCGCGCATATTTTGCTGTCAAATGTCTAAAAAGAATGATCACGTGGTACAAAATTGTACCTGAAGAAATTACACTGGGCAGTGAAATATAACTTGACAGCAAAAGATTGGAATACGGGGGCTGTACAAAATCGTACCAAAAGTATGTAAAGTACAATAATTTATAAGTTTAAAAAAACTAGAAAAACCGACTTCAATTCGACTACCAGCTTCATCATCAGATGATGATGATGATGATAGTTTATTGGGAATGTTCTAGTCACTATAAACACCACTTAAAAGTCACAGGAAAGCAAAATACGCAATTTCGTGCACGTGGTTGGCAGTTTTCAGTTATTTCTATTTATAACCCAAACTACTGAACTGATTTTGATGAAAATAAAATGGAACTAACCTGGAAGTATATCCTTTCAAATAATAAAAGAATTTTTGAAATCGGTTCATAAATGACGGAGTTCTAAGGTAACAAACATTTGAAGTTTTAAAATGGAAATGAATATGCTATGAAGATAATATTACATAATATTCGGCTCTATGCCATTTTATTATTTTTATGTGTAGGTAATCTAAACTACTAAGAATCACTGCCTTATCAAATTAACCACGGTAAGTTATCTAACAAATATTAGAATTATTAGGGCGTCTAGTCGCAGCGACGCGTGACCCGAGGGCTGGTGATTATCTTGGCCAGCGAATCAGCATTACTATTCAGCGCGGCAATGCAGCCAGTGTCTTGGGCACGCCTCCGTTTGCTATTGATTTGGATCAATTGAGCTATCTATAAATCGTTTGCAACGTTGTGTAGATAGCTCAACTGCTTCATGTGTATTTTGTATATATTAGAAATATTGTAAATACTGTATTAGTCGTAATTTTCTTTGTGAATAAATATAATATTAGAATAGTTTCTCAATACAGACACGTGGTTCGATGTCCCTGAGAAGTGCGTTTCCAATGGGCTGGTCTGCCGGCGGCCAAGACATTATCGATTGCTGCACAAGTGCATGCGAGGGCCGGTCGATCCACCTCCGTAAATAATTCACCCACGCCGGTGACTAACAGCCTATGTGTTACTAACCAGATACTGTCTGTAATTTTGTGAGCTTTGTAGTTATTTAAGCTACTAGTTCAATTCTAAACATCAGGTGGGCCATCGGGTTATTCCACCAGTAGTATAAAAAGAAAAAAGTTCTGGTATTGTTAATTGTAAAAGGCTCGGAGGCCTTATTCTCACTTCGGCAGAGATTTTACTCTAATAGGGATGACGTCAAAATGTCGTTGAAAACTCCTGTCACTAGTGGGTGAAACCAGTTTCGACCGAGATTTTACGTCATCCCTATTAGAGTAAAATCTGCCATACCCAGAATCACCCCCTTGGCTGAAAGCCTTTCAAATATATGTGAGCATATTTCATTTTCAATTTAGAAGTAAGTATTAAAAAAAATTATAAAATGGACCTGAGATTTTTAGTCAATAACTACTTAGAACTTACTTAACTTATTCATTAACATTACTTAGCTAAATATCTCAAGGTAAGGTGCCCACTGTCACCAAAATCATAACCTTGAATCAGTAAACTCCGAACCGATTTTCATATTGTTTTGTTTTACGAAGAGATTAAAATTCGCTGTGCAAGTGGAACTTTCGCGCAAAAAAATAAGCACTCTATTTTTTAAGCCACTTTGAATTCAAGGACTCTTTATTATTTTGGCACAATGCCTGAATACTTTATGAGGTCTAACAATATAATTAAAACGGCTGCCAAAGAGTTAAAAGCTGGGCATTGCACTAAAAGGTTTTAAATACTCAAAAAATTTTTATAGTAACAACTTAGCTATGTAGATGTGATCACAGATTACATGACACAACATAAAGATAGACTATTTATGTGTTCCTGCCACGTTATTCCACTTATCACTTCATTTGTTTTTGTTTCAGGACCGAGGGTGATCCAGATGGAAAAAGTGACGTAAGAATGTTCCAGCGATCGCCGACGACGGATCTCCAGTAGACCAAACTGCTTTATGGTTTTCATTGCCAGCTGGCAAGACTAAAAAAAAATATATTTTAGTTTATTGGTTAGAAGCGTCAGCAGCTGCAATTTTTAAGTCACTTAAAATGCGCCAGTCCTTTAGGTTATTTACAAGTCAAGCAGATGTGCTAGCGGCCAGCGCAAACCCGACACGGTCTGAACCTTTGAGCAGATTTGAAGCCAACCGTTCACTCCGCTAAGGCGAGTGCAGCCCACAGCCATGGACGACCACCGCTTGGACTCTGCCGCCCTTCCCTCCCTCTCCTATTGCAGACGCTGCGCTTGCGACGGGTCATTTCAAGTTTAGGTAGGCTGTAACTCTTTAGGCAGGATTCTTTGATAGATTATTTGAAACAGGCAGGGTGTCGTGAATTACAACGGTAATTCAAAACGAATAGGATAACCTAGCAGACTAAAAATTTCTTGTAGTTTGCGCTTCAGTCTAAGACACAATCTGAGAGTTACTTTGTCTGCAGGAGAGACGCTGAACGGCCAGCGTCTGATCGAGTTCAGGCTCGGGCAGGAGGCGGAGGAGCAGGGCACGGGGCTCGCCGTCGCCTCCGCGGAGCTGATGGTGCGCGCCGAGACGCCGCGCGCGCGACGCCTGCGCTACACACTGTGGGCGTTCACGGTCAGAATACAAAAGCTGTTTAAACCAATTTCTGCAATACAGTGTAGTTCTACAATGTAGAACTAAAGTTCATCCAGCTTCAGGTGTTGAATGGTGGACAATGTTTGTAGGTGATCGATAACTCGACGGTGGGCTCGCTGGCGGGCGCGGCGCGGGTATCGGGCGCGTCGGGCTGGCAGCGACTGGACGTGACGGGGGCGGCGCGGCGCTGGGCGGCGGCCGGCGCGGGCGCTCCGCTGCGCCTGCTACTCGACTGCAGCGGGTGCGCGGGCCGCGTGCGCCTGCGCCTCGGTGGCGGGCAGGCCGCGCGGCCACTGCTGCGCCTCCGCCTGCGACCGCTGCGTGCGCGCCGCCGCCGTGCCCTCGACTGCGACGCGGCGGAGCACGGCCGCTGCTGCCGACAGACGTACTACGTATCGTTCCGCGCGCTCGGCTGGGACGACTGGATCGTGGCGCCAGAAGGGTACTACGCCAACTACTGCCGCGGCGCGTGCAGCCCGCTGCAGAGCTACCACTCGCAGATGGTGGAGGCGGCGCGGCCGGAGCGCGCGGCGTGCTGCGCACCGACGCGCTTCTCCGCGCTCTCGCTGATCTACTTCGGCGCCGACTCGAACATCATCAAGCGCGACCTGCCCGAGATGGTGGTCGAGGAGTGCGACTGCCCCTAACCCCGCTGCCGCCCGCTCCCAGCTCGCTTCCGCCGCTCTCGAATCCGATTTCGTCCGAATCGATTATAAATGATATTCTCGACTTGTGTAACGTTTTGTTCCTCGCATTCGAAAGACTATATCCTAAATCGAATGAATAAATAAATGAATAGACGTGTGCGCGGGGGTCCGCGCCGCCGCCGCCGCCACCGCCGGCGCGGCGCCGCCTCGCTGCCGGCCGCGCGTCGCGTCGCTACCCTCATAGCCTGTGACTGCCTCGCGTATATATTTTGAACCTTCGATATAAGTGTTGTCTACTATCTATTGTTAATCTTATCTTCCTATATATTGTTTGTGTAATCGAGAGTATTTCTTATTCCGTAACGTATAATAAGTATAAGCACAGGGAGCGACGCGTCGCGCGACTCGAGACTCGCGACTCGCGAGTCGCGCGCACACTCAACTAAATAATTTAATACTATGCCGTTTTCTTTCACCACGTTTGGTGATCGCTTGTAATTATTGTAAACTGTATTATAATAATTATTATAATTATAATTAATAAAATCAACTTTTTCATAATTATTACAAATTATTTCATTATTAGGTCTAAAAAAAATCCACCCTAACAGCTACATGTTGCTAACTAAAAATGTAACAAACTTAACATTTTAGTTATCAACGATGCTTGTAGGTAGGTATGTCTCAAGTGTCCAGTAGACTGGCATTTAGATGTGTTTGAATGACTAGATACATCCACAAAATATATAAAAATAAAGCAAGTAGCAAGTTGACTTAGTAAGTACTTATAGGTAGAGTCGATTATCTCTGATGTCAAAAAGTAAAAACAATTGGAAAATTAAGTATTTAGCTTTTAGTAAAGCAATTTCAATTTATTTATTTGTAAACACAGGTAAGTAAAATGGTGACATAATAGACATTGTTGTGCACTGTGATTTGCCCTAAGGCGTACAAATTTCTTCTTAACTAGGTTTAAGTAAATTAATGAATTAAATTAATTAGCAAATTATAATATGAATTAAATGAATTAGCATCCAGTTTATAATCTAAAATATTAATTAGTGCTCTAGCTACGACAACTGGTGCCGAAAAAAATGTGTTCAAAATAACAAACACAAGAAGGTAAGGTGTTACTATTTTGGACCACTGTTTACCACTAGAGAAATAAACATAATTTATAAGTTCAACTACCAGCTTCATCATCAGATGATATTGATGATGACGACAGTTCATTGGGAATGTTCTATTGACTATAAACACCACTTAAAAGTCACAGGAAAGCAAAATACACAATTTCGTGCACGTTGTTGGCATATTTTTTTTTCAATTATATCTATTTATAACCCAAACTACTGAACCGGTTTTGATGAAAATCGAATGGAACCAACCTGGAAATATATCCTTTCAAACAAAAAAGAATTTTTGAAATCGGTTCATAAATGACGGAGATCTGAGGTAACAAACATTGCAGAACAAGAAAAAAAAAACAACCGAATTGAGAAGCTCCTCCTTTTTTGAAGTCGGTTAAAAATTGGTAGGTAATATTGGAATAAAAGTTTAGTAATTTACATGCATATTTCATGTAATCTGATGTAACGATAAAGATTTCCAATATCCAATATTCCACTCACTTAATGAATAGTTTTTAGTTCGTATAAGTACTTATAGGTACATATTGCTATGAATCGAGTTCAAGAAAACAAAACACACTTTATATTTTGACAAGCTTTTATTTCTTACTAGCTGTTGCCCGTGAGTTCGTACGCGTCTACCGTTTTCTGAGCGGATTCTTTGAGAAGTTTGACATTACACCGAACCCGTACTCGCGTGCCAGACGTTATTAGACAGCTTTATACACCAAAACTCTTACTAGGCCCTCTGACGCCACTGACGCGACGTCGTCCTCGTGTCAAAGTATGTTTTATTGGCGCTGCTAATCCCGTTCGCTTATTTACGACATAAAATGTAAGTAGCCTATGCGTCAATCCAGGTTACGAACTACATTATATTCCAAATTTTATCCAAGTTGGTTCAGTAGTTTTGATGTGATTAAAACACAAACATCCAAACATCTAAAATATAACCTATAAGCCTCCAATACATGTTGGCCCAACGTTTTTGGCCTAATTGCAGACATTCATAGTAGCTAGGTGTAAATGAGGTATCGCTATTGAATCTATTCAGCTTGTAATTTATCAAATCGACAATCGGTGTTTAATAAAAAGCTGTCAAAAAACATGTTTATAGTATGGAGTCCGATGTAAAAAGGTATACCTACTTAATCACATAGTTGCACTAGAAAAAACAATCAAACAACGCGTTGATGTCTTTTTAATTCAAATAAAAATGATTAAAATCACGTTCTACAAACATCAATTTCGTTCGAGTTTCAACTGCTATCTCTTTTAAATTATACCAATTTAAAATAGTCCTTGAAACGTGTTTTAAACGACTTCAAAAATAGAATTCTATGCTTTTAAAAGTTTTTTTCCGTGAGTTTTTGTGAAAATTAGATTTTCATAATGAGGTAACTAATGCATTTTCATAACCAGACCAGCTTAACATCAGGTAAGTAAGCATTACTTTTTGCAACGAAAAAACTTTACGCCCAGATAGACAGTACCTACATCATAATTACTAGTCTCAACGATCTCCATTGGAAATTTTTCTTTTAACGATTCGAATTCCAAAATTTACTTTTTAAAATTACAAGAAGAAACCTCTTTTCGTTGTTTCTTTAGCTTGGAATTCAAATGAGGAACGGAAGTAGGGTAGACAGCTTAACCGAAAATGCTTTATTATGGAATAATGTTTATTAGGTACTCTGTTTACGTAAACCAAGGCATTACAAATATCTCATTCCATTAGAACAAGGAAACAACAAAAAAGTTTGTTACTCTGAGCTTTCAGCGCCTTTTAACATGCACGGTATACGCTAAGTTACGCTTAAACGGCAGTGCCAAAAAATAAGGAGACTAGCTAACTACTCTGTGTTGTACACCAACTAAAATATAGAGTAGGCTTGCATACTACAGAAAAAACATGATAAAAACGTCAACACTGGTTTTTCATCACCTCTTGAGAGCACGTTTGGCTCAGATATTCTGAAGGGTTTACTTAGTTAGTTTTCTGCCCTGCATTTATATTAATATTTTATTCTCTAGCGATTGTAGAAAGTAAAAACTATGCCGAAATGAAAATTCTATGGAAAATAAAGGCTATCTCCATCGAGGCTACTATGCCAATGAGTAGGCCCGATGGGAGTTTAACTTTCCCAACTGTCCCACGGGCCAGTAAATGGTCTGCTTGCTTAGGGAGGAGGTCTTTGTTTTTTTTTATAGTGACCGACCGAGTGCATGTGACAAGTGACAAATAAGGCACTTTCACTAGGAGGCTCGGCTCCCTCCGGCGCCGGTCTGTCGCGCGGCGTCCGTTCCCGACAAAGCACAGAAGTTCTATGAATCAATACAGGGTGAAAGACTAGTAACGCTACGACAGTTTCACATTTTCAGCTACGTGATTTTACCATTACCATATTCGTCTAACTAAATAAATATTCATGGACATTTCACACGACGCCCTCTAGTCCCAAACTAAGCAAAGCTTGTAATACGGGAACTAGATGCTGATACAATACTTATAATTTTTTTGTAAATACATACTTATAATACTTAGTTATACCCAGACATAGAACAAACATCTATATGGTTTGCGACACACAAATGTTTGTTCTTGGTGGGGATCGAACCCACGACTCACAGCACGGAAGGCAGATCCATTACCGACTGAGCTGTGACGCCTGTCACTTTTACACCGTACCGAGATCGTTTTTAACTCTACCATTTCCGATATTACAATTCCCAGAAGCAAATAAAAAATGATTTTTTTTTTTTTTTTTTTTTTATACAATATAGACAAACGTTTGACCGCAATCTCACCTGATGGTAAGTGACGATGTGGTCGACGATGTAGCACATTTGCCTAGAAGAAACCTATTCACTCTCCTCTTGAAAACATTCAAATTGTAAGTGTTCGGAAACACAGACGCCGGTAAAGAGTTCCACTCCTTGCCGGTCCTCAGGATAAATGTTGAGGCGGCGCGCTTGGTGCGGACAGGTGGCATGTCGACCATGTATGGGTGCCGCGTCTCCGTACGTCTGGTGGTCCGATGATGGAATGGGGATGGGGGAATTGATATTGAATACATGACCTCAGATCACCTCGGATATGAAGCTGAATTTTAGATATTCTAGATGCGTGTAAGGAAGATACTTTAAATATCTTTATACTTATTTGGCGCATAGCCACTTTAAGCACCAGTTATTCAGAACGTGTCACCCTGTATTGGGAGCTAGGTTCTGAAAAGAATGGGATGCGTACGATCGATGGCTGCTGTAGACATCTAGGCGCCGCCGGCAGGGGGAGGTATGTAACTGGGTTTCTCGAGAACTTTATGGATCCAAATTGAAATTCAAAACCACTTGTAGTTTTGTGCGCTCAAAAAATTCAGTCTCAAACACTCAAGCATAGGCTTTTTGACATTTCTCAATGCAAATCTGTCGAAAACCCTCTGAAGTCTCGATTCAAGCTTGCACGTTTTTTTCAGCATACAAACCTGTCTTTTATTATAAAAGTCCTTAGGCAATTATTTGTATAACTGCTTCATGTGTATTTTGTAAATATTATAAATAAATACAAAATAAATATTCATGGACATTTCACACGACGCCCTCTAGTCCCAAACTAAGCAAAGCTTGTAATATGGTAACTAGATGCTGATAGAATACTTATATACTTTTTTTTTGTAAATACATACTTATAATACATAGTAACACCCAGACATAGAACAAACATCTATGTATGGCACACACAAATGTTTGTTCTTGGTGGGGATCGAACCCACGACCCACAGCACGGCAGGCAGAGCTATTACCGACTGAGCTGTGACGCCTGTCAAATAAAAAATACCAATTATAAATACTACTTATATTAGCCGTAGTTTTATTTGTGAGCTGTTTTTCTACGTAAGTACTAGGTATTACATACCTCACTGCCTCTAGCCAACGGCGCCCGCCAGTCCGTCTGTCGCGATAGCATATAAACAGTTTCAGAGATAATGCGACTGTTGTAGACTACCACTTACATTTCATTGGTTTAGATTACTGATGTGCACTCGTCTCTCTTTGCATTCGACTCTCCTGATTGGCTAAAATGACATTTTCACTCCGAAAAACAAAAACAGATCAAGAGTGAAGTTTTAGACTTCTCTAAGTATGTCTGAGTGTTTTGGAAGTTAGTTTGTAATAGCTCATAGACAAGAAAAGACCACTTTAGTTCTAGGTCATAACCTGGCCTCTTAAACTTTTAAAAGCTGTAGGTATACTCAGTATTACACTTAAACGAATTAGGTAAGTTAAACAGGCGTAGATTAATTTGTGTAAGCAGCCAGAATTAATTCACTCAGATCGAGGACTGTACCAAAGAATATTGAACTCCACGACCTTTCAAAAGTACTAAGTACCTAGATGTGAATGAAGAAAGTCACACCGTCCTTAACATGACTTATCCCTAACGAAAGACGAACTTTAGAGCCTAGGAGTCAGTGACCAAATTCTGACGTCAAGCTAAAACGTTGTGATAATGGGAGCAGTGTCCTAAGTCCTAGGTACTCCGGCCAATAACCGTGTTTTAAACGTGCATCCCTGTCGGCTCTGTATGTTGGTGAAAAACGACGTGAAAAAGTGAGTACCTATACATATAAGTGGAGGTAAACTAGGGTTAAAAATTTATCAATGAAATGACGCAATCTGCATCTTCTGTTCAGATATTATAAGTACCTAATATTTATTTTCTGTTCTAAAATTATTGTAATGATGTGATGCTTTATATTTTTTTTTGTAAGTATCCCCTACAAATAGAGGGTAATAATGGACTATGAAATATATGGGGGTGGCCTACGCTACAACGGCGACTACTATTCATTATGATGTTGTATGATTTTTTTATCTAAATAATACCTATGTAATTTATTATTTAATTGATAAGGTTAGTAGAATAAGTGGGTTTTTTACTTTTACTTAATTTTCTCTACCAAAGCACCCCGTAAACATACACTTTTCTTTTGCTTTGGTTACTGTGTATGATAGCCATTAGCCATAGACAAAATACCATAGGCATTAGCTCTCGGTCTATTTAACAACTTTCTTCTAGACAATGTCGTCAATCTAAAGTAATACCAAGTCATTTACAGGTACCTAAACTTTACAAATACTAACTTATCCACTTAGTCTACACTTAGGCCCTTATCACATTTCTGTTATTCGAGTTCAGATGCTTAGATATTTACTTTGGTAATGGGCTTCTGTTTTGTGAATAAACTTCACGTGAAATGCTATTTAATGCCTAATAGTATCGGTTTGTTCCATCATTGAGTTGTACTTATTTATAAAAAAAAATTCGAAACTAACACAGATAAACTCTTTAATATACACAAAGAAGAAACAGGATACAAGGAGAAACAATCAAAGTTATTGAGTACAATGGGTGGCCTTATTGTCAAAAGCGATCTCTTCCAGATAACCTTTGGATGGAGAGGAAAGACTAAATCAGAAAAACGGCAATAAAACAACCTAGGTAAGTAGTTTGCAGGACACTTGGCAAGATTTGGTGATGGCAGGTGGAGAAAGGCATTGACAGAATGGTGGCCTAGGGGATGGATGGATGATATCGTTACCGTACAGGGAAGACCAGGGTTGCAAAGCCCAAAATAGGCACGAGTTGCGTTTGAGGGAGGACACTAATGCCCAGTAGTGGGTTAATACAAGCTGCCTATGATGATGATGATTGTAGGTTTAAGTGTAGGTACTATCAGCAAAATTTCCGCCTTACCACTTTTGAAACTGTTTCGCTTGCAAGCAGTTAGCTACCTGACCCCGCCTTTTTCTTTTGTCTTCTTATTTTGACCAACCAGAGACCTAAACATCTATTTATTTTTATGACGGCCCATTGTTTTCATAACTTTTACACCCGAAATAATTTGCTTCTATTGGTATTCAAAAATTAACAGCTAGTTGGTTTACAGGAAATAACAGCTAGTTATAATAATAGTTGGTTTACAGGAAATGCACCCTTAAGGTGGTAAGGTTGAACTTTTGCTGATGGTACTTACATGGCATCTCCGTGATGCTTTGTGGGGAACATCGGCATGTGGTAGCTGTGTATGAATGTTAGTTATGCGTGGTAATGCGACGGAGGTTATGCTGTGTGCAATGAGGTTGACGTGGCCACTTTGGAATGCTCTATACTTAGTTCGCATGTTATCTTGGCGGCTAAACAGCCCCCGTATGCCAATCTTTTGCTGTCAAGTTATATTTCACTGCCCAGTGTAATTTCTTCAGGTCCCGTGGTACAATTTTGTACCACGTGATCATTCTTTTTAGACACTTGACAGCAAAATATGCGCGAAAACACATCAAATGACATCATAATGTCACTATTTAGTCACAGAATAACTATGAATTAGTATGAATTGACCATGATTTAAAACTTTGCAGTTCAACTTTGCAGTTCAACTTTGATTGGCATACCAATGCAGGCTGACATACATGAAGATTACATTTTACGTATAGTAGTCACAACACAACGGATCTTTGTCCCTCTGAATACCTTGCATTGACTTTTAATATAAACCTGACATTATTTTCATTCCACGTTTTAATAAATGTTTATATTAAGTTTAATTACATTTTGGACACATTTAATTAATTAATTTAATTAATAAACCTAGTTATGGACAAAGGCCATGGGGCAATGCAGGTCTCCACTCGCATCAATATAATATGGCTATAAATTAGTTTTGTTATTTTTAAGTAGTTATTTGTTCTATCGAAATCTCTATTGCAGCGGGAATTATAAAAATGCAATATAAAGTCATTATTTTGATGATACGACAGGAAAACGGGACTGTGACATATTTTTTATCCTTCTTAATATAAGGTTAGAAAAGTCTAAAGACTCTTTGGACAGTTTGCTGACACACAAGGCAGATGAACTCCGAACTAAAAAATTTTTTTTTCTTGAGGTAGGTACCTAAATAACATAAAATAAAATAGAATATTTTTTTTGTTCGGTAAGCACCTACATAGGTACTTACCTAGGTAGGTATCTAACAAAACAAATGACAATATAGCTAATGAAATAAACATGTAGTATTATTTAGATTAGGTAAAACCTTCTTTTTCAATCACCTCTTCCCAATCGCAACAGGCCATGTAAAACTTTTTTAAAAAAAGAACGTCCCTCTATATTTTTTGCGGGTGTTCTGATAGAACTTGAAAAGCGCACGCATTTATACTTTTTATCTGGCTTTTCTTTCATTGATTTTCCGGATTTTTAACCGATAAAAATATGGAAAATACCGATAAGAAGTATGAGGACGGTGCATCAACACTATGTTTAGACCCTAGAAGGAGAAAATTGTTGGTGCAGGTTCAACCAGTTAATATTGTTGAAGCTGTGTCATTGTGGATAGCCCCAATTCAGGTATGTTTGTGCTATTTTATTTTATTTTCATGAGACGAGTGACGAAATAAGTCCACTCCACGGAGGACGTACCCTTTGTGATATTGTAGCGCGTCCATCTCAGACGCTCAGCGAACTATACAGAACTATGATGGATGTTTCAATATGTGATAAAACCCGTATCGAGGAACTCCGTAGAAGAACTAATATCGACATACCTATTAGTTATTTTAGAGTTTTGTTTGTGTTTATTTTTTTATTATACCCTGACTTGTACTCATACCTAAATAAAATACAATTCATTCACTCACACCACTACTATCGTTTGCTATTATGTTTGAGTAGGTAAGTATACCAAACAAACGTAACAAACGATAGTATATATGATATTACTTATCACAAACTTCGAGAAAAGCCGCAGGTGAAAGCTAGTAAGTCAAATAAATACAAACTGTCAATTAAGTCATCGAAAAATACCATTTTCTGGCAGACCATAAAGTAATATGGCAGACAATCTTTGTTTTTTGACGAAGTTTGGATGTCGAATAACTAAGTATTCCCGTTGCTTTTTAATAAAATTATAACGTATATTAAAACTACGTTACAAGTACATTGTAACAAAGAAAGTAACATTAATGCGAGTTTAAAAAAATCGGGACCTGGGCTCCATAGATTTTTGCCCCAGACCCTTTGTACGCCTTAAGGCAAATCACAGTGCACTGTGTTTACAAATAAATAAATTGAATTGAATTATCTACGCAGAACCCCCATTTTTGGTTGAATTGGAGGTCAGCGAATTTTTCCACACAATAGTACATGCGCAATCGTTGCACCTATAACTTTAGAGGGATAAAGATCCGTTGTGCGCACTGTACCTACATGCAATCTTCATCCAAATACGGACGCCCAAGGTCATTTATTGTCATGTCATTCATGGTATAAGCAGTCTTCTCGTACATAAAATAAACGTAAACTCACTCAACAATTTTTTTTTATTAATTTAGTGTACATGTACTAATAAATAATACTAATACCCTAATTATATTACGATCTAGCCACAATGCAGGCTAATTAGTAATGTTACATTGACCTAAATTTTTATCATAAACTAATCTAAGAATGTGTCCATTGGCACTTTTCTTATTGTCTCTATTTACTTAAGGGCGAAGACACTTTGGTTTTGTGTTCTTTATAGGGTTCTTTATACTCAACAAATAATACTTATAAAACTAGTACTTTTCCACACATAACAAGGACAAGGAGGAATACTTGTTACTTAATCTCTTCACGTTTGTCCCGGTAGAGCAGAATTCAATGAATTAACACTATGATCATTGCATCATCAGGCTATGTTATAATAAGTACGTAGGTGTACGTATGTACATAATTATGTAAGTAGGTACATTAAGTTGGTAACTAGAAGTTTCTAGAAAAACATGGTCGTTATTTGTCGGTACACACCCTGACTAAGGTTCCCACTAGAGAAGCTACTAGATCACAGGACATAGAGGGTCATGTTGTCATGTATCCGCAAAACAGAGCTGCATTGGTATTCCAATCTCAGTTGAACTGCAAATTTGAACTGCAAAGTTTTAAATCATGGTCAGTTCATACTAACTCATAGTTATTCTGTGACTAAATAGTGACATCATGACGTCATTTGATGTGTTTTCGCGCATATTTTGCTGTCAAGTGTCTAAAAAGAATGATCACGTGGTACAAAATTGTACCACGTGACCTGAAGAAATTACACTGGGCAGTGAAATATAACTTGACAGCAAAAGATTGGCATACGGGGGCTGTTGTTAATCAAATAAACAGCTCCGTTTTATTGCATTCGTCAAAAACCAGGTGCAAAATACGATGCCAATGACAATAGAACACATACATTACTGAGACTTCTTTGTGGGTCTCTTTTATGTTGATGTGACCTTAAAGAGCCGTTAAGTACTGGTTTACCATGTTTTAGAAAGTGTCTAGTCTCTCATTCGCACTTACAAGTAAACACTATCTTTTTTCTCTCTCTGTCAGCACCATGAGAACCAGTCAGCTCACTGAATGGTATGTTTTCTACATGTATGCTCGTGCGCGGCAAAAATAAACAAGTGTTTTTATGTGCAAGTGAAGTGATTAATTCTTGAGGCAAAATGGAGGAAAGTGAGAGCAAAGTAAGTTATTTACAAGTTTCTTACTGCTTAGGAGGCATATTATGTAGATATGTTTATTAAAACTATAACTCTACTCTGCGATATAGAGTATTGACTCTACACACTACCTCTATTAAACAAAGATAAGAAATACTCTCGTAGTACTTACAGACTTTTCTTACATTTCAGGAAACTAAACCTAAACTCACAGATGAAAATGAAAATATTTCGCAAGATTTTGCTAAAGAAAATCAAGTCAAGAAATCTCCAGAAATGAATAACGATAACATCGGCAAAAGATCAGATCGAAGTGTCAACATATTTTTAATGGTGTGCATCATCGGTGTCTCACTAGGCATCTTACTGGAGATAATAAACGCACAAAACAGAAATAGATATACCAAAGATCACGAGAAAAGAAAGTACTGGGTGTATTCCGCCAACAACGATGTCAACAACAAGAACGGACTGCTAAAACACGTTCACATAGTACTAGATAGATTAGGCTACGAAAAATCAACAAACGAAACTGCATGGAACCTACTATGGTCCCACGATTACCCTTTCCGAGCGCTCTACCCCAACCTGCATAGATTGAAGCCACATCAAAGAATCAATCATTTCCCCGGAATCGGCTACATAACAAACAAAGTCGATCTAGCCACTTCCGACTCTAAATACATACCCCGAGCTTTCAAATTACCGAAAAGTAAAGAAGACTTTTTGAAATATGCATCGGAGAATAAAAACGCTTTGTTTTTGGAGAAGCACAATCAGCACAGAGGTGTTTATTTGAAGAACGTGAGTGAAATAGACTTGGCGAGTGGGGATAGTTTCGTGCAGGAATACGTGCAAAAACCGTTCTTGGTGGATGGACATAAGTTTGATATTGGTGTGTACGTGGTGGTGACGTCGGTCAATCCCTTGCGGGTTTATTGGTACAAAGGCGACGTATTATTCAGGTATTTTCATTTTTAATTCAATAAACAAAACAATATTGGACAATAAGCCCGTGACATCAAAAACGGCTCAGCTAGGATTATCTTTTCATTTTGGAACTTTCTCCTACTTCCTCTCCTAAAAATATGAGAAAAACCTAAATTAATTATTTTCCTTGATAATAAAATTATTAATATCTTAGGTAAATACTATCTACCTACATCCAAAAATAGATCTAAAAAAACTTCATCGTAGGTAATTACAATTACTGAAACGAGGATGTGTTTTTAACCATTGTACCCTACAGGTACTGCCCCGTCAAATACTACCCGTTTGATCCGGGGAATTTGGACAAGTATGTGATAGGAGACGACTACCTCCCGACCTGGGAAGTCCCATCACTGTCGCATCCATACGTAGCTCTGGGAGCGAGCATGAAGGATGCATTCGATTTGTACGCGCATTCAAAGGTTCTTTTTTTACAAATTATAAATAAATAAATGTTCATGGACTTTACACACAACGTCCTCTAGTCCCAAACTAAGCAAAACTTGTGATATAGGAACTAGATGGCTGATAGAATACTTATATACTTTCTTTTTTGTAAATACATACTTATAATACATAATAACACCATATATATAATATATAGTATAATTGATTTGCGAATAGTGATTCGAAAATGTGCAAATGTATAGAGAAAAGTAAGTAGTTTTTGTTTTAAAATAAGATTAGATATTGTTTATTTCCAAAAAATACATAGCCATACAGTAGTACAAAGGTAAATATTCTAAAATGTTTCACGAAACGCAAATCCCACTACTATTATAAATGTTAAAGTTTAGATGTTTGTGTTTCAATCACGCTTCACACTGTAACTACTGGTCTGATTTGGATGAAACTTGGAATATATTATAGTTCGTAACCTGGATTAACACATAGGCTACTTTTCCCGCTGTTATTATTTTACTTATATTTTTTTTGTTTTTTTTTCCGTGTACGAATCAGCGAACTGCTAGTCAACAATATAAAACACAGACTCAATATTTTCAACTATAGGTATAGGTAGGTAGGTAAGGTACCTACAGTGAATCGAAAACTATTTTTCTCCATACAAAGATAAGTTTGTTCGATTTCATTTTTCGTTCGAATCAAACCTACGGGCTCTGTTAATTTATTCGCGTTATTTAATTAGGTTGGTATAGCCTTATGTCATTTTAGAGCGGCTCAAAAAATGCTAAAAATACTGAAAAGAGATTACAACACTTTTAACTAGCCATTTTAGCTAGAGGAGCTTTAAGCGACCAATATCTTATCTTATCTAATATGAATGAGGCCACTAGTGTTTAACCTTAGGTATAAGTAAGTCTCTTTGCCAAATTAATTACCACTTTTCTGGGTATCCAACATGCCTTTATGTTTTGACAAAGGAAATTGACCTTTGAGTCTTCACACACATGCCACAGCATGTCATTGTGTGGGTGGAACCTTATGCCACAGAGTATAGCGTTGTTAGTATAACGAGCTTATACCGCGTTTAGGTTTTCGACAGTATTAATTCTTTATTAATTTTGCGTAGTTAAACGTTTTGAAAAATTACGATTTCAGATGGATGCCTTCTCTATACGTGGTCCGATACATGCTTGGCCAATGTTTGTTATATTGTTTTTGAACTAATTAAGTATAAAAAAATAATTTAGTACTTTGAACTAAAGCTTGTACCCACTCTGTGCCTAGTCCGAAGCAGTGAAAAGCTGCGTAGCACTATACGTAGCCACAAACTCGTAGCACTTCTACGAGCGCTACGCATCTTTACAAACCGTCGAATTGAAGTCGGGTTTTCTAAACTTACCTATACATTATTTTAGCTTCTTTTCATTCATTTTTATCCTGAAATAAATAATTCAAATTATCTCAGCTTACCACGCAGGTAACCTCATTTTGCTTGTAATAACAATGAAAATTTAAGGTGTTCAAGTGACGATAAGTACAATCCCAGACGACATTAAAAGCAATTTAGCAAAACGTTGAGTCCTTCGCCCACATGCTCTATGTTATTTTAGCTTGGACAAATTCCAAGTATTTTAGACTTCATTTTAGTGGACTACCTCCTAATAATCTTGAAACAATCTAATTTTATTTGGTTTTCAGGGAAAAAACACACGTGAAATGTGGGACGAGGTTCAAAAAGCTATTGCTGATATTATAGTGAAGAAGGAACATCATATTGTTGAAGCTGTAAGTACCAAGTCACTACGTCATGTAGGTGGGGCCGTCTATGAACGAGATCTTTCGATGTTATTATCTATCTAAGTATTTATATGAATAGTATAGGGGTAGGAAGGGCTAAATATAGGTGGTGTTATAAATGAAGCGAAGTCCAACTATGAGAGATAGTTTCAAAATTCCCTGAACAGAAACTGATCTTCAAATAGGTATGGCTGCAATCTTGGACGAATAGTGCTTATTCGTCCAAGGCTTATAGGTACATGACTACATAGTGGAAACCAGGTATTTTTTTCATTTTCAGCTCAAGCAGTACCCATCCCAAGACAATTTCTTCGAAATGATGCGTTTCGACCTGATCCTTGACGAGGACTTCAGGGTTTACCTGCTGGAAGCCAACATGTCTCCAAATCTGAGTTCCGCGCACTTTCCACCCAACCAGCTACTGTACGAGCAAGTGCTGTACAGCCTGTTTGGTGTTACAGGGATTGGAAACCAGCTCCAAGAGAGGTACTTATGAAGTATTTGTTGGAAAAAAAAATTATGAGAAGGAATTGGGCATAACCTAGGAGTCACGTGGGAGTGAACTACGTCCAGCAGTGAACCAATATAAGTTGACAATAATTAATGAATCATTTTATTCTATGAGGTAAGATAAGACTAGTGGATGGAGAGGAACTACATAACCTATTCACTATTGTCATCAGGGTAGGTACCTACTGCCCTGGCTAAGGTGCTAAGACGTAAGCCTACTCCATAGATTTCCAAAACGACCTATAGACTTCTGCGAAAAAAACTAACAGCATGATAAGTAGGTAAGTAGGTATACATAATTTCAAAGCAAAGCCATCAGCAAACAAGACGATAGAAATAAGAACTCTAAATAGACAAAAAGTAATGCGAGCCTGTTTTTACGACTATGTAGAACAAGCCATCTGTTTCTTTGGGCACGCACGCCAAACCTTGTGCCCTTTCTGAATCAGCATGTACAAAAATAGGTAAGGACTAGACTTTTGACCTGGCTCTCGTATCTGAGAAATATTTTAGTCTAGATAGGTAAGTTTATTCACCAATAATGTGGGTACTTAAGTACTCTACATCTACAGACAAAGAATTAGTAAGTACCTAAGTCTACAGGTATGCCTATAAGACCTGAAAAAGTACCTGTCTCGGCTGCCTACTTATTTTTGTAGGTTATGTGCCTACCTACCACAATACAAAAGTAGTATCATACCTACGACTTTTATTTGGACACGGCAGCGTGTCATCAAAGTTCAGATAGCTTAGGTACCTAACGATTCCGGGACTGGGTAGTGCAGAGGTCAACACAAAATCTATACGGACCGGCTGTAAATATTCGTTGTGCGTACCTAGTGTAAGTATCTACTATATCTTATAGTGTCGACTGCACATATCAACTACTTACCTATTTCTTTATTTTCTAGTGATCAAAAAACCAAAGACATGTTAGCTGCCCAGAAGAACATTGCTGTTTGGAGTAAGGAATGCAGCACAATATGCAAGGACCAGTGCGATGACGTCGTATGTGGGCTATGCAAACCATGCATAGATGCGAAACTCCGAAGCAGTCTACTGAAAGCGCATAAAGAGTTTATGCACAGGGGAGACTTTAGAAGACTGTTTCCACCAGCTATGGTACGGCTAGACAAAACCAACAGAACCTACCACAAATCGGTTTATAAATTTAATGACGAAGTAGTAAAATCATCAACGGCTATTGTGTTGTGTGGTGGTAGTGTAGGTACACCAAAACACATGGTAAATCTTACTACACAAAATACTGCAAATTGTCATTTGAGACTGGTGTACCTAATACCCTAATGCGTAGAAGGTCTAAATCGCAGACTTAGGGCGGCTTGCACCAGAATCACTAAACGTGTTTAACAGCTAAATCGATTTAAATCTGACGTATTTGTTTGTATGACTTGACAACTCGCTAAATACTATTTAAGAGTTAAACGCGTTTAATGATTCTGGTGCAAGCCGCCCTAAATGTCATATATTAGCTTTGTCTAGGACGGTCTTTGTCTATTTAGCAGATAGCTTACATCGTTTTATGGCTAATCTTTTATAGACCTAAAAATTCATCAGCGGCTGGTATAAAAGGTAGCCTAGTCCTTGTAGGCTCTATCTCAAAATTCGATATTCCAATAAATCTCAAAATCTGTGCAGTAGGTACAATTCATGTTATTTTTTTTTTATCTACCTACAATGTCTATAATTGTTACCTATCACGTCACAGAGTTACGATAGGAATAGATTCTATTGTAGATAATGAAATATAAACAGTTATAAAAATGTATATCAAAATTTTTTTTTATTTCCAGAAACAAGGACTTCATGATGAATCCGAATTGAAAAATTTAACAAAATACAACCAACTCCAGTATTTATGGTTCCAGGGAAAGTGTAATATAGACATCTCATGGTGTAATTAAGAAACTACAAAATTAACTTATTAATTAAAAGTATCTGTTCACAAATTCAACTATTTTCTTACAAACTAGTTATTGCTAACAATGGAATAGGCATTTTGCCGTTGATCCCTTAGAAACATAGCCAAAAACAGTTTGCATAATCTTTTTGTGGGTAGTTGAAAAACAAGTTTTTACACATCCACAATCACAATTTCTTCTTTATTGTACCATGGATTGAAGTAATCCTAAGATGTAACTACCCAAGTCTTCGTCTTGATTAGTCCAAGACACATAGATGTTTTTAGTACTATCATCATCACCTTCTACTTTTATCAGAACCGATTCTACCGATATGTTCCCATCAGAAATAGTTATTGTCCACCCTTCTAATTTCTCTAACAGCAAACCCTTGAGTTTTTCAGCTGTTTTAATGGAAGGGCCGGGGTCTTCAAAGCGGACTGTACTTGTGAATCTTATGATATGCCTGTTAATTCCTATTTCATCACAAACTTCATCAATATCAAGTAAAGAAAGTCTGTTATCCTTCACACAGAGAATGCCATTCACAACTCTACGTCTCTTGGGATCCGGAGGCAAGGCATTGTATCTCACAGCTTCAGCTTTCAGTAGCCTCAAAGAGACATCAATAGGAATCTTGATAGGAGTGTTGATGGTACAAGTTTCACCATTGGCTGGCATGTAGCAGCTGATTTTAAATTCCTTTTCAATTTTATCCTTCAAAAACTCCATCTTCTGAGCTTCCCCATGGACAAGCAGCACATTCTTAGGCTCACAGTATTGTATGAGCTGCATTATACCTTTAGCATCAGCATGTGCAGAAAATGACATGTATTCAACAGCCATCTTGACTTCTACTACTTGGCGATTCTCAAATTCCACTTTCTTAGCTCCGTTGAGAATTTTATGACCAACAGTGCCTTGAACGCAGAAACCTGGCATGATGACCATGTTCTGTTCATAAGGGGCCCATTTCTTGAAGATGTTCAGTGATAGGCCTGCATGCAACATCCCCGGCGTAGCAAACACAACCATGGCTCCTGGATTGTCTATGTATGACTTATCAAATGGTTTTATGTGTTTGAAATCAAACATGTTTCTCTGTACAAAGGTTTTTCTGATCTTTTGATTGGTCCATGTGATGAACATTTTGTAGTAATTGTTTGCTTTCTCTGTCAAACCTAAAGCAAAGTAAACTGGGAACTTCAAATTCATTCTTTCCCAGTATGTTTCTAAAAGAATGCAGAGCTCCTGTGCTCTTCCTAAGGCAAAAACAGGAATGAGTACTTTGCCACCCTTTTCAACACACTCATGGACTTTCTTGAGGAAGTCTCTCTCACGGCAGCGCTTGGAGTCCCTAATTGTTGTGGCATAGGTTGATTCTGTGATGAGTAGATCTGGCCTACATTTATCTATCCATGCTGCTCCCAAATGCCGATCTGGGGTCATGTTGTAGTCTCCCGTGTAGACCACAGATTGTGATCCAACTTTAATCCAAAACATGGCCGCTCCGAGCACATGGCCAGCATAGTAAGCCTTTATTTCTAATTCATTATCAACCATTACCGACTGATGCAGAGTTACTGCTGTAACTTTCTTTATGCAATCTTTTATCATCTGAGAGGTGAAGAAGTTCGATTCGCCTTTTCTTTCGACGGCCACTTTTCTCATGTCTTCAAGGAGAATAGGAGCAATGGCCTTGGTGGGGTGGGTCATGTAGATAGGGCCAGTGTAGCCGATCATCTCGGACATGTAGGGTAAGGCGCCGCAGTGGTCGAGGTGAAAGTGGGATATAATTACGCAGTCGATCTGACTGGTGATGGGACCTTCAGGGACGATGTAAGAGAAGTCGGGGAATCTCCTTTCGTCATTGTACCCCATGTGCATTCCACAGTCCAACATGATGTTTTTACCTCCCATGGAAAGTAGGATGCAGCTTCTGCCTACATCCTGTCCAGCACCCAACGGTGTTATCTTTATGTCGGGCATAGTGATTGAGCACAAACCTTACAACAAACACGTGTATTTGCTATTGTATACAGACACAGCACCAGCAGCAAAATGCTTGCAATTTATGGCAGTTGTCCGTGGTGAGCTGAGCTTCTTATCTTATTAGTTTTTTTTGTACAAATTGTACAAACAATTTAGTCAATTTCTCAATATTTCAAAATATCAAAATTAGTGTTGCCAACTAGCGTAGCAAAAATGTTATATTATACTATATATAGCTCGTCTTTCTTATAAAATGCCAAATAATGCATCACTGAATAATGTATCACTGCGTTAAGAATCAGGGCTCCAATCCTACCAAAAAAAGTACTCCAAATCTTGTTTCGCACCTATTAGGTAAATTATGTGTTGATTGTAACTGTGTACCAAACCAAATAACATAATTCTCTATCTCTATCTCTATAAACGTTTTTCTGTGCGTTTTAGACTAGAACTCTTCGGTTTAAAAACATTTATTTTCATAATGACAGTGTGTCACTTACATGAGAAAATAATATTACAGCAGGTAGGTTAGTAAGTCGTTCTTTAAATATGGGTTAGTAAATTTTATAGGTTGATTAAATATGTAGGTTAGTTCAAGAGTCAAGAGTTTTAGAAAGACCAAACAAAAAGTGTGGCAGTAGGCGTGGTCGTTTCCTTTCATTTACTGTAGTATTTTCCCTATTTATTTTCGAATGCTAAAATACATACTAATATTATAAATCATTCAAAAAATACTTGTGTCGTAGAAATATACCAATACGAGACCAATACCAAACACCTTAAAAATGGCAAGTTGGCATCACTGAACGAAAACAAACGGGCTAGACAAATAGCTATAAAATATTTTAGCATATTATGTCAATGTCACATCAAAATATTGTTGTATTGTCAAGTCAAGCCAGTCATGTCATGTCATGTCAGTCAGTACCGACTATCTAGTATCTATCTAATCTACTTGTCTGTCTACATTATTTATCCTGGTTGGGTGGATTTTTATTTTCTTTTCCATGAATGATTTTCTTTCTTTTCTTTCAATTACATACTTTGGATAGGCAGATTTTGGCCCGTTACAATGTGCAGAGTAGATCAAATAAGAATAAATTAAATAATCTGAAGCTGTGTAAAGCTACCGACCAACGTAAACGGTTTCTTCGATGAGTGCATTCGTTCGTGTGGCGTGAAATGATAAGCTTATCAGTGAGCGTTACCCGGCTTATATTGAGGACGTGTTTCTAATACAAAACAAATAAAAACTATTACATTCTCAAAATGTCCGGCGAAGGATCCAGTGTCAACCATACCAATTCCACCAACAATAAAGTGGCCCTCATCACCGGTATTACTGGCCAGGTACCTATATATCATTTTTCTATCGTAAAATCAATGCTAATCGCCTTTGGCTTCGGCACTTGTATGGCTCGGTTTACCTACTTGTTGATGGAACTTGTAGTGTAGGTTCTGATAAAATTAGCAATTGGCTTTTAAAAACTGTTACACTACCATACCACCTACTACCATATACTTATAAGGATCTGCTTTCGAAATATTTTTTCCCCAGGATGGGTCATATCTCGCCGAGTTCTTAATAGAAAAAGGGTATGAAGTCCACGGTATTCTCCGACGCTCATCTTCCTTCAACACGGGCAGAATACAACATCTGTACGGGCAGCCGGCTTGCCACACCGGCGGACACATGCACCTGCACTATGGAGATCTGACTGACACCACCTGTCTTATTAGCATTATTAGTAGGGTAAGCAAACTATGGTTTTGTATCATTATTTTAGTCCTAAAAAATTGAAAAAGTATCAAAAAAATAAGTTACACCTACATATATCCTACTTTAGAATGATAAGAGTATGGGGGGGGACCAATTCTATTCTTTTTTCCACTTTTCTAAGGACCTGATAAATAGATAAATAGGACCAATCTAGTAGGTCTCTTGTACTTTGGGAACTAGATTGTTGATAGAATACAGACTTAAATATTTTTTGTACATACATACATACATATGTGTATACCTACATATTACATAATAATATACCCAGGCATAGAAGAAACATCTATGTTTGCCACACACAAATGGTAGTTCTCATTGGGGATTGAACCCACAACCCACAGCATGGAAGGCAGAGCTATACCGACTGAGCTGTGACACTTGTTAAAACTACACGTACTAGTAAACCTCGATTTAATTAGCAAATATTTAGATAAAAAGTTGTGTACTAATTTTGAAATTATGATAAAGTGATCTACTTCTCATGCTGAGAGTACATACATACAGATGTTGCTTAACTTATAAAAAGTTATCTTATCTCATTGCCAAACAGTTAAACATGAAAATTCATTCTGACAAAAGGAAAATAAAATGGTTTATGGTGTTGGTGATCTGACCTTGTACTGGTTACGAAATGTTTTCTTCTAAAAACAATTTCCACTAAAACTAGCTATAATTGGGTATCATGAACTATAATTTTCTTCACAGGTAAGACCAAAGGAAATCTACAATTTAGGAGCCCAATCACACGTCAAAATCTCTTTTGAACTGAGCGAGTATACAGCTCAAGTAGATGCCATAGGCACCCTAAGGCTTCTAGAAGCTGTAAGGGTTGCTGGCTTGGAGAAGGAAACCAAGATATATCAGGCGTCTACATCGGAACTGTACGGGAAGGTTGTGGAAGTCCCACAGACTGAGAAGACTCCGTTTTATCCAAGGTCACCATATGGTAAGTTTTGATTTCCACCATGATTTTAAAGTTGTTTGGTAATTCATTGAGCGAGCGAAGATCTTAGTGTCAACAGACGAATCGGCATTGTATGTTGGTTAAAGCGTAACTTTTTAACCACTTAACAAATCAGCAAAGAATTTGATAGGTCTACAGATAGTATTCTTAAGTTTTACTGGTTAGATTATAAGGCAAATCGGCCAAAGGGTTGTAAAGTTATAAGGGTCCAAAAGGGTGTAATAAAAGTGATCCATATAGCTATATGTAGTGCAAGTGCTCGATACATTGAGTCAGGTCACCTGACTCAATGTATCAAGCACTTGACTCACGTGAGATTGAGGTCAAATGCTTGTTTATATTTATAAATTTATAAAAAGAAAAAAAAAGATACCAACTTAAACGACAAATCACGTGACTATTTCCAAGCATTTCTAAAATTCTGTGTTTAACAGGTAACAGTGTAACTTGTTTTGGTGCAATTTCTTGGGGACCGATCGATCATGGTCCATTCCCACTAGTTACATTACTAGTTCTATTGATGGAACTAGTGGGAATACTGAGGTTTTTTTTCCAGCTTGTGCCAAACTCTACGGCTACTGGATAGTGGTGAACTACAGAGAGGCTTACGGCATGTTCGCTTGCAACGGCTTACTTTTCAACCACGAGAGCCCTCGCCGCGGAGAAAACTTCGTGACCAGAAAGATAACCAGAGGAGTGGCTAAGATCACCCTTGGCTTGATGACGCACATAGAGCTGGGCACGCTGGACAGCAAGAGAGATTGGGGCCATGCTAAAGATTATGTTGAGGTAATTTTACAACGTATATATAATTTATAAACAGATTCAAAAAAAATTTTATTGAAAGGATATAGGTATATTTAAATTTATGCCATAAGATCATAATAATATTCTACTTAATATTATAAACGCGAAAGTTTTTATGTATGCTTGTTTGTTACTCTTTCACGCAAAAACTACTGTTCCGATTTGGATGAAACTACATACATATAGACATACATACATAGATGATACATATATTATAGTTCGTAGCCTGGATTAACATCGAATGCTGTGCATGCCTGTAATTGGCACACATTCTACATCGTCGACCGCATCTTCACTTAACATCAGGTGAGATTGCGGTCAAACGCTTGCTTATAAATTTATAAAAAAAAAAAAAATCTATAATATAATTATTGTTTATAAGTTATTTTAGAAAGTGTATTATGTGTGCTGTTGGCGATGTCTTATAATAAATAAACACATAGGCTGTCTATAAATCGTTTACAACAGTTTGTAGATAGCGCAACTGTTGCATGTGTATTTTGTAAATATTATAAATACTGTAATATTCTTAATTTTCGATGTGAGTAATTAAATATAGATTTAGAACCGATTCTCATGAAATTTTAACGCATTAAAAAAACCTAAAATGTTAAATGTTAATTAACTTGCCTGATAGCACAAGTAGTTATCGAAGTGTGAATCAACCGCCGCTGCTAACAATCAGTCACACTAGAGTCAGATTGTGATACAAAATGAAAACACATCCGGTTTTACCGACAAATAGGTACCTACTTAATCTAAACACTGTCACAAATGCGAGCGACGACAAATCTGAGAGAATTATTTTATACTAGCTTCTGTCCGCGACTTCGTACGCGTCTCGTTTTATCCTGTTGATTATCCGGGATAAATAAATAAATATTCTTGGACTTTACACACAACACCCTCTAGTCCCAAACTAAGCATAGCTTGTGATATGGGAACTAAGATGCTGATAGAATACTTATATACTTTTTTTTTTGTAAATACATACTTATAATACATAGTAACACCCAAAAAAGTATAAAAAGTAGCCTATGTGTTAATCCAGGCTACGAACTATATGTATTCCAAGTTTCATCCAAATCAGACCAGTAGTTTTTGCGTGAAAGAGTAACAAACATCCATACTTACAAACTCTCGCGTTTATAATATTAGTAGGATTATGCCCTGGGCAGTATTTATTACAACTTCGTCAAGAATCTATGCTAAATAAAAGTTAATGTGACAAAAAGAAATATTCGAGCAGTTGGTAATAGTTCTGTCTTCCGTGCTGTGGGTCGTTGGTTCCCCACTGAGAACAAACATTTGTGTGTGCCAAACAGACATAGAACAAACATCTATGTTTGCCACACACAAATATTTTTCTTGATCGAACCCACGACCCACAGCACCGAAAGCAGAACTATTTCCGACTGAGCTGTGACGCCTGTCCAATTAAAATAATTTAATATACGGGTACGGGCTCCGTGTAATATCAAACAAGTAATTAAATTTAAAATTTAAAAACCCTCGAGTCTTGGACTGATTTTCATCAAACATAGCTAAGAACACTCCCGACTAATTCACCTTTCAAACAAAAAAAACTAAATCAAAATCGGTTCATCCGTTCGGGAGCTACGTTGCCTCAGACAGACACACATACAGACACGTCAAACTTATAACACCCCGTCGTTTTTGCGTCGAGGGTTAATAGTCCACTCAGAAAAGTTACATGCGTACGAAGTTTTAGTTTTGTAGTTTTAGTTTTTTTTTATACATTATAGACAAACGTTTGACCGCAATCTCACCTGATGGTAAGTGACGATGCGGTCGACGATGTAGCACATTTGCCTAGAAGAAACCTATTCACTCTCTTGAAAACATTCAAATTGTAAGTGTTCGGAAACACAGACGCCGGCAAAGAGTTCCACTCCTTGCCGGTCCTCAGGATAAATGTTGAGGCAAAGCGCTTGGTGCGTCACGAGTAACAGCTAGTTTAATATATTTTTTACATTATCCAGGCGATGTGGCTGATGCTGCAACAAGATGAGCCGGAGGACTTCGTGGTAGCGACGGGAGAAACGCACAGTGTGCGCGAGTTCGTCGAGAAGGCGTTCGCATGCGTCGACAGGAGGGTCGCGTGGAGGGGCGCGGGGGTCGAGGAGACAGGACACGACGCTGACACTGATCAGCTGCTGGTGAAAGTGAACCCTAAGTACTTCAGGCAGACTGAAGTGGTGAGTTATAGTACAATAATAGTACACTCGGCTACACACCAACCTATCAACGGTTCGAACTTTGAACTTTGTATTAAAAGTATGTATTAAAATATCACGACCCTCAGCCATGAGGAGTACGACGCGAGGAGGAGGAGGATACAAAAAAAATGTATATAAGTATTCTATCAGCATCTAGTTTGCTTAGTTTGGGACTAGAGGGCGTCGTGTGAAATGTCCATGAATATTTATTTATTTAACTATTATAATTTGAATGTTGCGAATCATCTGGACCTGTTTGACAGCAATTTGTTTTGTATTGTACTTGTTTATGTCTGTGTTTTTGTGTAATGTCTGTCAAATAAATAAATTCTTATTCTTATTCTTAATCATGCGAGAGGGACGATTATGTTTTATGTGAGACTCTCTGCCTGCGCGCCACGCGCCTACACCTATTGCGATCCCTGATTCGCCACATTCAAATTATAATAGTTCAAAGTGCAAACAGTGGATAGGTTGATGTGTAGCCGACTGTACAGTACGCACAATGGAACTTTATCCCTCTGAAGTTAGGTGCAAAAACGATTGCGCATGTTCTGTTGTGCGGAAAAACTAGCTTATCTCCAATTCTACCCGAAAATCGGTTCTGTCCAGATACTTCAGAGGGACAACCGTCGTTTACCTGATGTTAAGCGGTTATCTCTCCCTATAACAAAGCACTGCTTCGATGACCACTTTATTGAGAATCATTTTTAAATGAGTTCATAACACTGCGCATATATTAATAATAATAAATAAATAAAATTTGATGTTCTGCAAACGTACTTATTTTACGATAAGAAATTTCATTTGTTAGAAATCATAAATCACGCTTTTTCAAGTTATAAAAACAAAATTATTGTCGTTTTGTCGAATAAAATTGTGTAAGCATGCAAACAATGCCTAGTATTGCTTTTATTGCATTCTTATCCAGTTACTAAACTAAGATGTTACGACGAAAATGACAATGCATTTTTTAATTTCCAAGAGATATTTCTACATACACTTACAATTTGAATGTTTTCAAGAGGAGAGTCAATAGGTATCTTCTAGGCAAATATGCTACATCGTCGACCGCATCGTCACTTACCATCCGGTGAGATTGCGATCAAACGTTTTTGTATAATATATAAAAAAATACTATATTACGGCGGCCTAAACCACCAGAGTTGATTTGATAACTCAAACTAACGAATTATTACAGATATCTATGTGCTCTTATTTCTTATTATTTATATATCTTCTTATTTCTATACCTAAATATTGACGCGTCACTTTATAAACACTACCTTAAAGTTAGCCATGTTATTATGAGCGATATGACAATGCAACCGTGAAAATGTCCATATTTGATGTTCTTATTTTGCACACCGCCGTTCTATATTTTTCGTCATTCCTCTCCATCCAAAGGTTGTCTGGAAGAGATCGCTTTTAGCGATAAGGCCGCCCATTGTACTCTCTATTTTTATGTTTCTCTCTTTCTGTAATTTCTTTTTTTCTGTGTGTGCAATAAAGTTTTTATCTATCTATCTATCTTAATCTCAGAAATTGGAACTCTTAGACAAATTTGAAGATAAACATTTTTATTTGCAGTGAACATGTAAATAATGTTAGCTCTATGTATATAATAAATTTTTTAATATAAAATGATTTGGTAATAATAACAGTTCATAGTGTTTTCTTACAAATATTGCTACTTCCAAAATATATAAGTAAGAATGGAAGTGTTAAAAGTTTGAGCTCCTTAAAAATGGGTTTACAATTTTACATGACTCAATTGGCTCCATGTTAAAGATTGCTCTGTTACACTAAAATAAATAAATAAATATTCATGGACTTTACACACAACGCCCTCTAGTCCCAAACTAAGTAAAGCTTGTGATATGGGAACTAGATGGCTGATAGAATACTTATATATTTTTTTTTGTAAATACATACTTATAATACATAGTAACATTCAGACATAGAACAAACATCTATGTTTTCCACGCACAAATGTTTGTTCTCAATGGGGATCGAACCCACGACCCACAGCACGGAAGGCAGAGCCATTACCGACTAAGCTGTGACTATTATTGCTACTGATTGATTGTATTGCAGCTTTCAATAACGTGTTGATTGTTTATCAGGATCTACTATTAGGAGACGCGACTAAAGCGAAGGTGAAACTGGGCTGGGTTCCACGCGTGTCGTTCGACGAGCTCGTCAAAGACATGGTGACGGCGGACCTTGAGCTCATGAAAAGGAATCCCGAAGCGTAGGTATGTTATTGTATATTTATTGTATATGTATATTTATATTGTATATGTATTTTTCCCTTAAAAGACGGTAATTAGACCTGTCGCGATGTATGGATCAGAGTGTTGGGCAACGAAGAAGACGGATGAAAGGAGAGTGCATGCTACTGAGATGCGAATGTTAAGATGGATGTGTGGGGTGACGAGGTTAGATAAGATAAGGAATGAGTATATCAGAGGAAGTTTGAAAGTGGCGCCTGTTGTTGAAAAGGTGAAGAGTGCTAGATTAGCATGGTATGGACACGTAATGAGGAGGGATGAAAGTCATATCACGAAAAAAGTTATGAACATGTGTGTGAATGGGTACGCAGGTAGAGGAAGGCCGAAGAAGAAGTGGTTGGATTGTGTGAAAGAGGATATGAATGTGAGAGGAGTAGATTCTGAGTTGACGAATGATAGGAGCGAGTGGAAGAAGAAGACATGTTGTGCCGACCCCGCCTAGCGCGGGATAAGGGCATAGGGAAATGATGAGGTATGTTATTGTATCTTGACTGTAGGTGAACAGGCCCTTAGATGAACCTGCCCACAACTTCGTATGCATTTCTTCGAAATTCTTCTTCTTCTTCTAATTTAAGAGCTACGCTCTTGTCGGCGTAATATATGCATTTCCCGCCAGGTTCTTCTTTTCAGGGCAGCTTCCTTGACGTCCTTATACGACATGACATCGATCTTCGCCTTCACTTGGCTCATGTAGTTACGTTTATCTCCGAAATTACGTACTCTAAGGGCGTCTTGCACCAGAATCACTAAACGTATTTAACAGCTAAATCGATTTAAATGTGATGTATTTGTATGACTTGACAACTCGCTAAATACTATTTAGAGTTAAACGCGTTTAGCGATTCTGGTGCAAGCCGCCCTAAAACTAGTTTTTATCTCGTAAATCTAATTTTTTTTGGTTCAGAGACTTGCACGGGAAAAAAATTGTTTTTTATTCACTGTGTCTGTCTCTTTGTTCTTAGTCAGAACTGTTTTACTTGTAGACCATTGAAGCTATCATTCTGAAATTTTGCAAAGTATCGGGTTCGCGAAAACAAATAATTCAGCAGTAATTCAGTAAATCGTGAAAAAAATAATTCAGTAGGTAATGACTTACATGTGAAGTATGTTTACTTTTTATTTTTTTATCCCGTTGTGTGAGATAACGTTGGATAGATATTTTAAATGTATTTTACATTATAGATGTTTTGTTCCAGGCAAACCTTGAAAGGACCAGTACCTTCAGAGAGATATGTTTTCTATGATTTAGATAGGATTGTAGAAAGATTTTATGTTTAGGATTGTAGTCTCACCAAGCTAAGTTTGCAATGAAATAAAAGGGCAACCCGAAAAACATTTCTTTAATGGTATCACATTGACATAGTAACTTTCGTTAGTAATCAAATCGGACAGACGGTGTTTCCAACTAATAGCAATCTTGGCGTGGTCGGACTTTAACGTTGTTTTGATAAAGTTTGTAAGTATAGATCACAAAATAGCCATAAGTATAATGTATTTATACGCATTTTGGAATAATTATAACCAGAATACATAGTGAGAAAATGTCTACGTGCACAAAGTTTTCATAGCTTTTATTGTTTTGCCAATAATATTTTATATAGATAAGGGTTAATTCTGTTGTTCCTTCTTACATTTATTTTTAAGTATCAGAACCTATTTTTGGGTCGATGTGGATGGCGATTTCTTCCGCACATTTGATTGCAATGCGTGCGCATTGCAATCGTTGATGCACCTAACTTCAGAGGGATAAAGATCCGTACTTACTTGCCAGAAATGGTAACGAAGCCGTCGTGGGTATCTAAGGGATAATTATAAGGACCCACGCCCCACGATTTCGCCTATTATACTTTTAACATTCACGTATAATAATTTTTATAATACAATAATTTTGGAAGGAATGCGTAAGTAAACAAAACACTAAATGTTGCGTACATTCCAGGACTTCTCTTCCATTTTACGCTTGTCTTGTATATAATATAATGATATATATTTAGCTGCCTCATGTTATTCAGTATTGTAAATAATATAAATAATAAATGACATGTGTAACATAAATAATGTTTTTTTAGTTACCCATCTACCTAATTTAGAAAATTGGGGATTAGCAATCAAACAAATAGTTGAAAACGAATGAATTCTTTTATTTTACAATCAAACATACAAAAATCACAGTTTTAATGTTACAAAGTAAAAAGACAATATCAAGATTGATAGTACAATGAATAATTTTAATCAAAATTATAATAAAGGCCTATGGCACCGAAAATATTAAATATGTTTGTATTATAAACGTAATTATTGCGGAAAATTAAGAAATAAGTATAACACCTTAAGAAACGCTGAATAATGTCGTGTTAACTAAAATACGTATATAACGTTCATCTCATTACTCTATTTGCTTGGTATTTTAAGAATCCTAGCGTCTTATGAGTGCAGAGGTCATCCAAACGACGTTAGACACATGCACACTTCTTTAAAATTAAAAGTTACAAACGATTCAATTTTAAATGCTAGGCTCTAATTTAACTACTCTTTATTCGAAATTAAAATACAATACAAAATTTAATTTAAAGAACTAATTTGGTAATCATAAGATTTCCCCATACTAAAAACAAATGCGAAATCTCTATAAAATATTAGGTACAATGTAGATCATGTACAAAATCCATACGCAAATATTAAAGCAAATGCAATAGCAATCCTAGATAAGTGGTTGGCGAAATCGACAAGACATATCGAATTTATACTATGTACTACTGAATTGACCTGTCACGTCATTCAAACCGATCTATCTCGCTCTAACATTACAAATATAACAGTTTACATGCACAAGGTCCTTCTATTACGTAATTCGCGATAGTACTGCAACTGGCGTAAAAGACAATCGCTGCTATCAAATACTTAAGTATAAAAACTGATGTTTGATATCATTGATCGCTTAATACCCATATCGCATCATCTATCGCGAGATACATACAATAAAATAAGTGTATGAACAATATCTTTTGGGAGTTTTTGACTATTTATTTTTTAATTTTTACAAGAGTTTACATAGATCTTTATATCAATTTCAATTATATATATGACAAACTCTCGGATTCAGAATCGTTTATTTAGTGGATCTGCATTGCATATTTACTTTTTTAAAACATTTACTCGAATTTTAAAAACTTTGTTGATTTATCTTACGTTGCTAATAGTACCCAATACACTTATCTAGGATAGCTGTTGATCACTGCTTGATGTAGGTGGAAAACTATATATATCTTTATAATACATCTCTTTAGAGACATTATTTACATTTTATATTGTAATGAGGTATCTGTTGAGGCACTAATTATCCTCCCTTTGATTATAAAATCCTTGAATCATGCATGCCATTGCTGCTGACACCATTATTAGTGTTTCAGTCCAGTTTTGAAAAAACGGAACACTTATTGTACTTGTCATACATAAACAGTTCTCTTTTGACAATTGATGTACTAATAAACAAACATCTTTACATCAGCATTTCATAATGCATCTAATCTATACGCTGTGGACCACTTTTTACTCACGTTCCTTTGAATGGGACGCTGCAGTACCTAGGAGATGTTTTGAGAGGCTTGCCCAGCACCTTTACCATTCATACATAGCAGGCGATAGACCGCAGCCTCCATACAAATAAAAATTATTTTTCGTAATGCGACACATCGCTCAGCAATTGCTGTCGCACTTTAAGTAATCAGATAGGTAATTTTTTTGAACTGTGATGCTTTGTCTGGCCTACCCTCGCAACTGATTTTCTTTTAAACAAGTAGTTTCATTTATTGCACTGTGACACTGTTAGTAGTACACTTTGGTATGCACGGTTACACTATTTTATCTTGATAGTATTAGCTTCAATGTCCAGTTGTTGTTGCAACACTCCTCCTAGTATAAGTTCTGTGGTGACGAGCGTAGCGCCGCGGCGACGTAGTTCGGGCCACAGCGCCCTGTCTGCTGAGTTGGAAAGGCACAACCATCGCGGCCCGCCTTCTTGCCAGTTCCCCCCAGAGCATTGCACTATCACTACAACAAAGAAAATAACTAAGTAAATGTTTTCTATATCTGTGTCGCGACTGTGCTCTGGTCGCGTGGAACTGGCACCTAGAATCACCTAGTTAATATAAGACGATTCTAAACGATCCTTGTGATTTTACTGAATAAAGTAATTATGACTATGGCTTTATAACTGACAGGCGTCACAGCTCAGTCGGTAATGGATCTGCCTTCCGTGCTGTGGGTCGTGGGTTCGATCCCCACCAAGAACAAACATTTGTGTGTGGCAAAAACATAGATGTTTGTTCTATGTCTGGGTGTTACTATGTATTATAAGTATGTATTTACAAAAAAAAAAGTATATAAGTATTCTATCAGCATCTAGTTCCCATATTACAAGCTTTGCTTAGTTTGGGACTAGAGAGCGTCGTGTGAAATGTCCATGAATATTTATTTATTTATTTATAACTTCTTTCAACTCAGTTGCTCTTTTTTATAAAACCACTAGCTGTTACCCGCGACTTCGAAGTCAAAGTCAAAAATTGCTTAATTCAATAAAATCACGCGGATCATTTAGAATCGTTTTATATAAGTCGGTGATTCTAGGTGCCAGTTCCACGCGACCAGAGACAACAAGAACAGGCAAACTACGGTCTGTTTCCTAGCGTTTTCTTGTACGATCCTTTTTTCAAAGAAATATACATAAAACACGAGAATAGCACTTCGTACGCGTCTACCGTTTTTTGAGTAAATTCTTTGGGAAGCTTGACATCACACTGAGTCCGTACTCTCATGTCCGACGTTTTACACTGGCTTTATACACCAAAACTTGTACTAGACCCTGTGAAGCATCTGACGTCGTCCTCTTTATCCCCTAAGTTAATAATCTACTACAGTATATCTTACATTTCATTTCAGAAGCTTGCGGTAAAACCGCAGGCGTGGATGACACGTTGTACCCTTGCAGGAAGTTCCGAGAGCCAGTCAATGTGCGCTGGAGGGTGAAGCGAAAACGCTGCTCAGCTGTTAGATCCTTTATTATGTACAGCCACGGATCTAAGAAAAACATTTTAATTAGGTAATGTAGACCATAGACTATTTTGCGAGAATCGAGAAACTGGAAGTTTATGAAGAAAAATTGTTTGCAAATCTTCCTCTAGAGGCGCTTATCCGGTTTTCATACAAAATATCTCGCAATTCGCTTTTCGATAGTCGTTACTATCAACAAAACACAGACTACTGGCTCAGACTATTTACTGTGAGCATCATTTCTCATTTTCGAAGAGTTGCAAACTCACCAACAATCATATTAGTATCAGAACACGCCTGCACCCAGTCAGGGCCAACTATAGGCTTCCCCAGTCCCACTGCACATAACAGCTTGAACGTTCTCCTTATTTGCAGAGTCAGCAGTACTGTGCATTGCATCACATCGGTGACAACCACTGCACCTGTCGGGATTTTAGGGTTAAAAAGTGTGTTATGATTTGTATTGGTTAGTCAACAATTAGTGATTAAAGAAAAGTTATCAACATACGATGCTGATTGTAATGTAAATCATTTATAAGTTTAGAAAACTAGGAAAACCAACTTCACTTTGACTACCTTTCGGCATCATCATCTGATGATGATGACAGCTCATTGGGAATGTTTTAGTGAGAGTGACAGTCTACTAAAGTCACAGGAAAGCAAAGTACGCAATTTCGTGTATGTGGATGGCATCAGTTATTTTAATTTAAAAGCCAAACTACTGAACCGATTTTGATGAAATTTTTATGGGAGCAATCTTTTTATACTTTGCGAAGAAAAATAATTTTTCAAATCAAATATAATGAAACCACAAAAGTCAGTTGAGTACTAATATAAAGTAGGAAAATACTGTCAGGGCACGAGGTTGTTCCTCAAGATACAAATATCAAGTTTCAATAAATTACAATAAAATTGATCTTGATTTTTGAATTGAAATTGATATGAGTAAAGTTAGAGATATAGCTAACGTGAGCGTTAGAAAGAAAAAAAGAAAGAAAATGAATTTATTAACCCAGACTTAGACTACAATAAAAAACTTAAACAATAAATATAGGTTAATTAGGTCCCTGACTCAGTATACGTGCACTGTGACCAAGGGTAACAGTGCACACTGGTATTCTGTCAGAGCCTAGTGGGCAACATCACGTTGCGTTGGCTTTAAACTGACCAAAAAACCATAAAAAAAAACAATAAAAAAAGCTCACCTAGTTTCTCCAGCTTCGATTTTACCTCTTCATAGGGGAACGCAGTGAACAGCACATAGCATGTTTTCTGCGCCCTCGCCGGGGTCGCGCGCGCACCACCATTCACTGCGGATCTGGTTCGTTTCGGCAATGGTACTTCAAACTCACTCGTTCTTTTCAAACTCGGCGATTCAGGCCCTGTCCCAGACAGATTGTACACTGTACTTTGCTCAAGCATTGTTGTATCTTTTTTGAGTATAGATTTCGGGACCTCTTCGTTCTTTTTTTCTTTATCCTTGGCTAGACGATTGCTTCTTCGTACTTCTTTATCTGGCGATGGCTCTTTAGATTTCTTTGTATGTTTTAGTTTTTCTTGTTGCGAGTCTGTGTCTAACTCTGTGGGATCGATGAAATCCTCCGATTGCTTCTTTCTACCTCTTGTGCATCTCACAGGTCTTTTTGACTCGGTCAGTTCTATTTTTTCAACTTTAATAGCTTCCGATTTCGTTTTTAATGTTAAATTATGGGTTTCTAGTTTAGTTACAGTTTTATTAGCAGGTTCTTTGTTTTTACGTTTGTACTCTCTCTTTTTTGGTTTATCTTCTTTGGCGGGAACAGCGATAGTGTGAGGCTCTATCATAATGGCTCCTCGAGGTTTTTCCTCTTTGATTTTAGCTGGCGCAGTTTTAGCATTGCGCTTGGATTCCCTAGTTTGGTTGGTTTTGTTATCTATCTCTTTGGAAATATCTACATTTTCAACTGATTTAGTTGTCTCATTTGATTGCACTGGTGCTTCAGTGACATGATTCATATTATCTTTATTGTCATTGACTGGTGACGACGACTTCTTTTTACGTTTACGTTCTCTTTTTATAACTGTTGTTCCTTCCTTATGTATTTCTTGTGATTTATGTATTGCTTGTTTCGGTTTATCATTATCAGTTGTAGTTTCTACTTTTGCTTTAGTCTCTTTTTTAACGATCTGTATTTCGTCGGGATTAGTACTTTTGTCTTGATATTTTTGTTTTTTAATTTCATTCAGTTTAGTTACGTCGTTAATTTTTGTTTCGTCTAGTTTGGTCACTTTGCTTGTGTCTTTAGAATTTTTAGATTTTTCATTTTTGTTTTTCAATTTCGTTATGTTTTCAGTGATTATCTCTTCATTGACATCATAGTCTTGCTCCGTTAAGAATTTAGGCTTCAGAATACTTTCAATTACCTTTTTGCTATCATTTTCTTGTACCTTAGACGTTGGTTTTCTTACTCGTGTTATCACTCTGATGGGTAATGCATCTACATTAAACTTTTTCGTAAGATTCATTTTTACAACTTGTTTTGATTTTTTCTTTTTATGGAAAAGAATTGGTGTGCACTGATCCTCTGAGTTTTGTTCATTTTCTGAATCACTGGAAGATTCTGTGACTACAGATTTAGAACTGAGGGATACACTGGTTTTGATTTCTTGGCTGTTTGGTAAGTCAGTATCCATTAATTTGAAAGGACGAACTTTCTTGGGAGTGAGCTCAGGGTCTGAAGCGTCACTACCCATTGATGATGCTCTTTTCACTGGAGCAACTTTATCAGCGCCAATTACTTCTCTGATTTCCTGACTGTTCAATGTTGAAACAAAATTATTGATTTTGTCTTCAACATCACTATTATTTGGAGAAACGTCTGACTGAGGCGATAACAAATTGTGGCGTTTGCCACTCAGCGATTTACTTGACAATTTAACTACATCGGACGAAGATTCTGTTTGCGAGCACAAGTCCAAATAAATATCTTGAGTGGCCTGATAGTATTTATCATCATCATTTTTCGCAGTCGACTTGCTTTCAATGTTAGCAAAGGCCTTAATTTTAGTTGTTCTAGAAACGTCTTTCTTTTTAGCTTTTAATACAGATTGGAGAGGTATTTTAAATGGGCTAATTTCAACTTCATCGGAAATGAGCTGAGCTTTTACAGGTCGTTTCATTAGTACATCATCTTCTACAATAACCTGTGTTGGTAAATCTTCGATGTCCGGCTTTTCAGAGTCAATAACTTCGAGGACATCAATCACTTGGGTAAGAATGTCATCGCTTTCGGTGGGTGGGGTTTCAAGAACTTCAATAACTTGTGTAGCAACATCTTCTAAATCCAGTTTTTCAGCGGTGTTATTTGGTTTTTCATCTACTTTCAACTCAATCATTTCATCTTCACAGTCAGTTGAATCCCCGTCATTGAGTTTTCTTTCCTTCTCCGGAATCCTCTGTGTGGGCAAAATATCATCATCAGTTTTCTCACAATCAGTTGAAGAACTATCTGATCTTATCCTCATATTTCTTTTCGAAGACTTGGGTAAAGCTATTTGCGATAGCGGTTCAGATTCTACGTCGATGTATTTATTGATTGGCAATAAAATATCCTCTGTCAATATCGCTTGTGATTCGAAATTTTCGTCGTCTGCCTGATTATCAATGTCATCAAATAAAACTATGTCGCTTTTATCCAATTTTGAAATATCATCGGGTTTATTATTAGATGGAGAGCTGCTATTACGTTTAGGGTGCAATGGACTTTCAGGGAACAATTGAGTCTCGGCGGTGTATATGCTGTTGTCTTTGTCAGTACAGAGATCAAATTGCATATCCTGCTGCTTATTTATTTTGCAAACTACTGGTAAATTCTCGCCGGGGAGTACTTGTGTTTCTTGGCTGTATATTGATGGAGAGTGTAATTTATCTGGGATTTTAGTTTCAGATGAGCGAAGAGACGGAGACTTATTATTTGAGCCTGGGAGTTGAGTTTCAGCGGCATAAATAGAATCGGGAATAGGGGAGTCCGGGAGTTGTGTGTTTGCTTCATAGATAGAATCTGTTTCTTTTACTTTGAAGGGATATACCTGCGTGTCCACATCGTGTATCGAAACACCCCCTATTAGAGGGTATACTTGTGTATCTATTTCATGTATGTTACCAGCATTGGCTTCATTTTCTTTTTCGCTTAACTTAACAAAAGGTACAGAGTCATTGAGACTACTGGCGGAATCGTCGAGGTTTAGTGATGTGGACTTTTTGGATGAGTTCCAGTAGACATTATCGATTTTATTGCCGCCTATGGGTTGTATTGATATTGTTTTGCCGGGTTTAATGAAATGTGTGTTGGAACTTTTGAATGTGTGTCCTTTCGGTTGTGACGCGATAATGAATGAATCATCCTGTAAAAAATAAAGAAAAATAATTGTATGTAGTTCACGGAACTGTTTTAGTATGCATTCCCGCCACGACCGAATAAGTTAATTTATTTTATTAGCTTTAGACCGCGACTTTACCGCGAGATTAAATGGGGATTTTTAGCAATAGGTCCATCCCCAGTTAGGTGCGTATCTGATGATAAATTTTACTAATATTGGTGCTACAGTTTAGCATATACACAGCCATGCAAGATAATCTTACACAAATTAGGACTCTTAAATGTAGGATCTTGAAATACATGATCAACTGAGCAGAAACTACTCAAGATCCTTTGATCATGTATTAGTACTTATACTAATATAGGTATAAGTTCAATAATCGTTTTCATTTTCAGATGTGAGTGGATTTCTAGTGTCTACCATGCCTGAGGGTTCTAGTGAGAGTCCCTTAGACATACTTTAACAGAAAGCATACCTTATCACTGACATCAGGTGACTCTGGTACAGTTGTAGCAGAGTTCAGTTTAGACATATGTCTTGTCGGGTGTGGTGTCTCCGGTATGTGGATCGGCTGTGTCATCGGCAAAGCTTGGGTCATCAGGAACTCACTCTGCTCTTCTAAAAGCCTGAATATCCCGAACACCTCCCCAAATTGTACCATGTCGCCATTTTTAAGAGGCTGTGGCATGTATGGTGGCAACGTTTTCTAAAAGAGACAAGAAACATAATAGGTATGATGAACAAGTCCTATTAATTACTACTGAAAGTGAAATAATGAAAGGTTGAATCAGGTATTCACTGGTGGCTCACCTGATGTTAAGCAGTTACCTCTGCCTATAATAATCCATTACCACATAGAGCAAATCCATTGAGGACATGTTCTGTGAAGCAATGCACTGCATCCATCACTCTGAGACGTTGTCTCATGTACCTGTAATTACGCCGGCAGCCATACCCTTCAAATCGGAACACAGCAATGCGAGCATCACTGCTTGGCGGTAGAAATAGGTACGGTGATAGTACTTCCCCTGATGAGCTTTTTCACAAAGAACTACTACTACTGAAAGTAAATCTAAGGTAGTCGTTGATAACTCTACTTTAAGACGAAATCCTACACCAATTTGATTTTATAGTAAGTGATTGTACTTACACCCAATAGTTTAGTTTTGTTCGCAGAGTCCAGATCCATCAGCATGAACTCCGTGCTGTTGAGAACATTTATCACGGCATGTTGTCTCGAAACTGACTGTAAAAATAAAACATTTCGTTAGAAATACAAATTATCTAGAGTTTGGGTCTGTTTCAGAGTGTGCTGACTGCTCATACATCTGAGATAGCTATTATGCTCTATCAGTCCATGTAAAAGCTGTTTAATGTGCAGTTAAATAGGCAGAGATCAATATGGGATCGACGAAATTGTAAGACAACTCAGTATCCCTAAAACAATAAAGAGAAAATAAAATAAATAAATATTCATGGACATTTCACACAACGCCCTTTAGTCCCAAACTAAGCAAAGCTTGTAATATGGGAACTAGATGGAAAAAAGTCCATATTCGCATTTGCTGCTCAAGCACCAATCCGTTCATAGATTTTTTAACAGTTTAGTATGTATATGAATCTCTACTTTAATCTATGAGTAACAATTTCTTTATCAGAATAACTTCAGAATAAGAGTCTTGGAATAAGGCAGAATTTGAAAAACTGAGACAGCACTTACATTTAAATTCAGAACTATATTACATGTATTTGAATCTCGTCCAATTTTATTAGGACCCTTCTTCACAGGGTATTTATTACCACATATTCCTAGGAAGCCAATCTGAAAAAGAATAAAATGTTAAATGTCCATTAGTATTAATTTATTTAAAATATCATCAACCATCACCTACTTCTTTTACAATAAGAATCTATTCTGTGTGCTAGAGTGTATCCTTCGATATCAAGAAGTTTGTCTCATGAAAGAATATATTATTTCAAAAATGAAAACTGTTCAGTAGGTCCTAGGCTACTGCAGTTTTCAAAATCCATGCTCAATTGTAGCGGCTAGTAAAACCAGAAACTATAATTTAGTATCTGACCTAAATACTAATAGAGCATAGGTAATAGAAACTAAATATTTATTACACTTCCTATCAAACTAATCAACTTAGTGCCAGAACCAGGGTCATAAGTAACCTCAATACTCAATACTCTGGCCCAGCACCATCCTCTCAGCCTAGTTGGCTTTATCCACAGGAAAGACAAGGTGATTATGTGCAGAGCTGACTAAGCAATGGGTTTCTTCACTATGTTTTCCTTCACCATTTGAAAGCACCGGCATTGTGCACACTTTTCCATGTAGAAGTACCATATTGGTGCATGACCGGATTCTAACCTACGGTCTTAGGATCCGAAGGCAGGGTCACCAGACCACCAGTGCTCTCCATGGTAACATAGCATCCTACTACTATCATAAAGTGAAAGTTTAGATGTTTGTGTTTCAATGACGCTGCAACTACTGGTCCGATTTGGCTGAAACTTGGAATAGGTTGCTATAGTATAGTTCGTAACCTGGATGAACACATACGCTACTTATTAACTCAAAAAACTAACAGCACGAACGGGGCGCGGAGGAAGTCGCAGGCGAAGCTAGTCTAGAATAATAATTTACTGTTTACGTCTGAGTCTTGGCTAAAGATAGGACTGGGACTGACTAGGTGCTTCTTCCTTTGAATTCTGTACCTCTATTTATAACAAACTGTACCTACAGAAGCTAATTTTGTTTTGTATGTACTATGCAGGTATGGTATACGCACCCTACCTACCTTACCTGTTCAGGGCACTGTCGCTCAGTTTGGAAGAACTCTTGCTGAGTACACTCTAGTCTTTGTGTACACTCCATATTTACTTAGTACTTGATTAGGCTCATTCCAATCCCCAAAAATCACCGATACAAATACAACCAAGAGGAAAATGAATAACGCCCGCCAGCCAGCATTCGCGCATAACATTTCATCTTCTTTCTTTATGAAAAAAAAATTTAACACACTGCTGCGTGACGTGACATTCAACCGGTCTTTTCACTAATGCTGTTTATACATGTTGGCTCAACGTCGACGAGTGAAGGCCAACGCCAACATGTGGACGGTTGTTTGCCTTGCCTTGCCATGGCTCAGTGTCGCTCGCCTTAGTTGGCCGAGTGCTTACAAGCGCCAACGTGTGGAGAGTACAGTGACTTGGCATCGCTTGCGGTCGCTCGCGGTCGCTCGCCGCCACTCGCCTCACTTCGGAGCCGTGTCGGTTTTTGTGCACAAATCAAAGGCGCTTGCCTGCGCTCGGCCAACCGTGTCCACATGTTGGCCCGCTCGTCTACGTTGGCCGCTTGCAATAGTTTGCGTAAGCTTGCCAAACATGTGGATGGTAGCACTCAATTTGCCTACGCTTGCTTACGCTCGCGTTGGCTCGCGTTGGCGTTCGCTCGGCCAACATGTTGTATTGGGGCTTTAATAAATAATGTCTATGAATGGATAGACGCAACACAAACAGTGATGCCAACTTAGTTACATACTTACATAATAGCTAGATCTATCTATTTCTCGGTGTTAGATAGGTGCAATTTTATGAAACTTGTGGCTAAATATTTAACACTAGCAGTTACCCGCGACTTCGTACGCGTCTACAGTTTCCGTGTACATTATATTATCTGTGCGTGTACCGAGCGGATACTTCTTTGAGACACTTGACATTACACCTCATTACACCGAACTCGTACCTACTGGAATGTCAAACGCTAGTCGTTAGACCAAAGAGGTAGTACTACGCCCTGTCAAACTGACGTGACATGACATGACAATGAAATCCTCTTGCCAATTGGCGCTGCTAATCCTTTTCGTTCATTTTATCCTGTAGATCCTGTTAATTATTCGGGATAAAAAGTAGCCTATATGTCAATCCAGGTTACGAACTATATATATGCCAAGTTTCATCCAAGTTGGTTCATTAGTTTTGACGTGATTGAAACACAAACATCCAAACATCCAAACATCTAAACATCCAAACATCTAAACTTTCGCATTTATAATATTAGTAGGATAACACTGTAGTCGATTTTTATTCCTTAAAGTAAGATATCTTACGCAGAATCCAATAATTATTTAAAGATGTTATTAAGTATTATAAACTAATAATTTAATCAAGAAAGAACGAAAAGAATTCGAACATTTTTGTATGAAAACTTTCATATATACATCGTGCGTGCGCCATTTTAAAAAATTTTCAAAGTGTCCGCGCACGATAAAAGTAGTATATATGGGGGTAGAGGACACTAATATGTATAAGCAAAAAATATTCTCTATATTATATTATCCTTAAGCGTCTCGTTTCCGAGATATTTGGTGTTAAAAATCACCAATGAGGTAAATAAATGAGTTAGATATTCGATGGTTCAATTTTGCTTTCATTTTCGATGCTTCATCGATGAAGCATCGAAAATGAATATTTCACATGAAAGAAATAAATAAACTCTCTAATACCGCCTTAAATAAATAAATTGGCTATCTAGCACCATTTTTGGGTATGACTAGCAATTTAGCAACTTTTTGCAAGTTGTTTAGCTGGTCTTAAGCTACTAGTTGGCAACACTTGAACAAAGATTTATATAACTATATTAAGAGCTGTCTTACACGCTCATTCTGGCGTCAGTTCAATCCATGATTTATGTCAGAATGACGGGAAACTGACTGTATTTCGCGCAGACTGATGGATTGATGGTCCAGAATGATGATTATTTAAATATTTAAATATTTTTTGTCAGTCTGGTCAGACTGACGCTAGACTGAACGTGTGTTTAAGAGCTATCAGTCTGATGTCAGTCATCATTTAGACAGCGATGGAGTTGCACGCCGCCGTGTCGCCGCCTGCGCCGTCTCCCTCGCCACCCCCGACGTCCCCTTCTCAACCAATAGCCGTGGAGAAAGAATTTATTCTTACTTTAGAAGTATTACCTATTCTTTAATAATGTGTGTTATCTAATAAATCTATCTTTAATGTGTGTAGTATTCTTTTTTCAGTAGCCACTTTTTACACCACCGCTTTCTTTTTCTACGATTCCTCGTAGACAGGGCTAATATTATAGCAACACAAGCTTTTTTCTTTTTAAAATCCATGCGTATGCGTGCTATCGCGTAGAAGTTTTCGGTTGGACTGATCGTCAGTCTGACCTACCGTCTAATACCTCCCGTCAATCCATCATTTAGCCATCAGTCTATACGTGATCAAGGTCACAGACTGAACTGACGCCAGAATGAGCGTGTAAGAGCTGTCGTGGTAAAATACACGTACGAAGAGAAAAAATGGAAGACGAGTTAGTATGGTCTTAGAACTTTCGCCTGGCCATAATGGCAAAAAAAAAAACCTATTTATGTCACTGTCACTACTCATTCGCTTGACAGATAGATAACTATTTAGAAGAGAAGAAGAGCCGAACTCGCTTCACTATGTCTGTTTATGCTATTTTCCGCTAATAATTCCAAAAAGTTATTTCTATTTTCTTTGTTAAAGTACCTACCTACGGACTGCTGAGCTGTGTTTAATTCGTCCGTTCGTTACATTTATTTATCAAGTTTTAGTTAGGTTGGGCAACTTTCCTTTTCGTGTAAGTTCTGTCGCATGGAGGCGCCGCCACCAAAGAAGCCCGAAGCCGGCGACGGCACCGAGGCTGAGGATATTCCTAGTGATTTTTTCGATGATTTTAATAAAGCCGATTTTATAGAAGGACTCAGTGTTATCGACAGTTGGGATGATAAGGATAAGGAACGAAACTTCAAAAGTGATCGCCCACGGTTCAACCCTGAAGCAGTCGAGAAGGTGAAAGATCTTCGCGAGCTAATGTCGGAAGAGAAGCCTAAAGGGTACGGTTCACATGACAATAAGGCGAAAAAGGACACTTTGCGCGACGATAAACACAATAGCGCGAAAAATGAGCCACCGCGACAGCAGCGGCGATCCTCGAGCATCACTCGGATCGACGAGTTTATCAAACCGGGCAGCCGCCGTGACCCGAACAAAACTAACGAAGCCATCAAGAAAGATAAGGAAGAAAAAGTGAAGGAGTTCCTGGCCAAATCGCTGGAATCTTCGGACGACCTACGGCCGCCGGGCACCGAGCTCGACGACTACTTCGAAAGCGGTAAAACGACGGAGAGAAAAGTGGAGGCGCCGTCCAAGGCCCGTTCGCGCTCTCGTGAGCGCCGCAGAGAATCGCCGCGCAAGACTCAGCAGCGGCGCAGTCCCAAGTGGAGCCCGAGAAGGAGCCCGCTACGACGCCGGCCCAGCCGCAGCCCGCGACGCAGCCCCCGGCGTACCAACGCCCCGACATGGCGGCCTAGGGAATTTTCTCCTAATCGAAATTTAGTTGCTCATAAACGCTTTAAGCATTACAGCCCAGGACGCGAGCGTCGCATCAGCCCTCGGCGCAGCCCGCGACGCAGCCCGCGACGCCTCAGCCCGCGCCGGAGCCCGCGTCGCAGCCCGCGCCGCCGCTCCCGCTCAAGATCTCCATACCGACGCCCACGCAGATCGAGATCGCCATCCAACCAGGACAACTTCCTTTACCCTTCTGAAACTGAATTACCACGAAACTATGGTCCACCTCCACATTATCAAGTGCCTCCACAGTTTGGGCCCCCTGGTGACCACTACCAAGGAGGTCCACCCCCTGCAGGATACCCACCATATGTGCCTGCTTATGGAGGTTACAATCCGCCATATGATTATGGAGGAGCTCCCATGCCTATTTCACAGCCTATGCCTGTACCCATGAATCCATTGCCTGCACCGGTACCCAACCCTGTGCCTGTACCCCCACCAAGTCATTCTGTCCTTCCCATTCCTAGCCCAGTTTTACCACCGACAGGTCATATTCCAGCCATGGTGCCAGCCCCTTCGATTGTGCCTTCAACTCCTGTGAAACAAGCTGATGCCCGTACTCCTTATGATGCTTTAGCAAAAGTAAAAAAATATTTCTTTAAAAAGTTCTTCATGATTAATGCTTGTAATTGTGTTTTAACTATTTAACTATTCTGAATTTTTCAGTTAGTGGCTGAAGGGAAGATATCTAAAGAAGACTACTTAAAGCTTGCACCCAACAAAGGTATAGCCTGCTAGCTCCGTTGGTGCTCAACCCTTTTAATATGTTATTTCTTTTTATTTTATAACTTAATATTCCCGTCTATAATTGCAGGAACAGTCAGTACATCTGATGACAAGAATAGAGTTATGGGTGGGTACTATTTGTTTATGTAATGCAGTAATAATTAAGTTCAATTAAATAAAGTCTTACATATTAGAGGTTTTGTATAAGCTAATTATGAAAGTTTCAGCATTGAAAATTACACTAGGACATTTGTTTATCTAATTACTGTATTTTATTCTTCCAGTTCTGAATCGATGCTCTACAGCTCTAATCAAACTAAAAACGCTTGACCTGCCGAACCAACTTCTCTTCAACCACGCCATAAAACTGGGCCCAGAACCAAAGTACATCGCGCCGAAATTCTGTTCGCCACTCAAGAGACAAGCCCCCATCCAGTTCCAATTCACCAGCCTCGACGGATCCTCCAGCTCGCAGCAGAACAAGCATCTGATCGATACCATCATTGCCGCCCTAGGTCTGGAGAAGGTGGTTTCCCGCCCGAAGAAGAAAATGCCGAAAAACACGAAAGATGCAGCGTGTCAAACCACGAAACCTTTTTGCGACGTGTGCGAGATCCGAGAAGCTACTACATTCAGCGACGGTAGCACGTCCATCGATCGGGATCACTTCTGCTCCACCGTTCACACTCAAGTTGTGGAGCAGGATTTGGTTAGTTCTAAATCGGTATTCAACCCAAGCGGTAGTGTCGGCGACGGAGCCTCCATGTCCATCGCACACCTGACGCCGGCGCAGCTCGTGTCGCAGCTCGCCGCCCGCGCCAAGACCTTGAAAAACCCGGAACCTGCACCACCCAACCAGTACCGCCGTAACCAGGACTATGATTACAACTACGACAACAGGGGCGGGCAAAACCAGCAGTATCAAAACTACACTAACTATAGATATTGATTGTATAAAATTGTAGTTGTTCTTATATCAAGGTAAGTACCTACTATAGTATGTTTAGTTAAACTATGGATAAGTCACGGCACAATGAACTTGTGATTGTAAGTCATGTGTGCTCATTAAATAAAGAAGGAATAAAATATTAGTTTTATTTTCCCTTTGCATAGCTAGACGTTATATAAGACGTATAACTAGACGTTAAGTCCCAGTTCATTCCACTTCGAGGATACTTCGCGATCCAAGTCGCAGATACTGATTCAAGATTGAATAACGCGGATGCGAAGATTTTGTGATCACTTTTTACTTAATGTTTAAGTAATAACTTGTAAAGGCTTTGTGGGCAGAACGAAAGACGAATGTTAATGTGCATTTACTTCTGATGTGTTAAAGGCCCTTTGCTTTCTTTTTACGAAGTAATAGCACACTGCTGCTTTCTCTGCCCTGAACTGTTCCCAAGCCTTAGTACCTACTCCGTTTGTATAATCATAAGCAATGACTGTAATTCATAAATTTACGTAAACATGTTCATTTGTGCGCCCGCAGCTAAGTGTAAGGTAGGTGGTAAGAGCATCTAATATCTTTTACCTACCTTACACTTTGCCGCTAAGGTCTGTTTACGTCAGCCTAGCCTAGAATAAAATGGTACCTAAATAGTTCTGCAATAATTATAATAGAGGTAGGTACCTATTACCTACCACATTGCTACTATTGCTAGTGTAAAAACTCGAATTAATAACAACCTGTAAAACCAATTATTTTGTTAATCAAAGCCAAGAGTTTTAATATTAAGTGGATTTATTTTTTAACATAAATATGATTAAATAATATGAAAGCATGTTTTTGGCGAGTTAAGACCACTATTATTTTATTAACTGCAACAATCTTCTAATGTCGTTGATTAACTGTCTAAAAAGTCGTCAAGCCACTTCTCAAGAGCCTCGGGAGATTCTATGACTGGATTTGCTTTAGATGCCACAGGGTGCTCTGAAAATAAAGTTTTAAATAAAATACTCTACATTGTTTTTTCATTCATAGTCTTAGTAAAAAATAAGTAAATTACCCTTCTCAGCTAATGTTTCATTGTTAGGTTTGGTCTCTGCTATTTTTGATGAATTATCCATAACTGTGGCTGCAACATCGTTTGTTACTTCAGGTTGTAGAGGCGCTGTATTATTTTCTGCTTCAACTTTCTCTATTATTGCTTCAGATTCAGATGTACAGCTTTTGACTCTAGTATGATGCACATCCTTAAAATTGTATTCATCATCAAAATCATCAACTGAATCATTTAATTTAGGTTTGGTATCTTGCTTATCATCATTTAGAGTTGTAACACTATCAGTCTTTGAAACATTAAAATCTAAATTGATATCATATTCATCGGATCTTGCATCTAACTCTGAAACTTTTTCTTTTAATACTTTATCATACTCTGTTGTATCATTTGACTTCTCTTTTAGTGCTAAACTCTTCAAAATCGTATCCTGTGATTCCGTTTCTGGAGTGGAGTATGTCTTATCATTGAAATATTTCAGTTTGTACTTTGAAGCCCTATTGTTCATACTCAGAAGGTCAGTTTCACTAAACAATAATTGGTTGATATCATTCCTTTCCAAGAATGGAACTGTGGAGATGGCCATAGAGAGATTATCCATGTTAATATCAAAGTATTTGTCATACAATGATGGTGCGGTGGACATGTCCCAAGATTTCTCATGTTTAAATTGAAAATGCCCTCCAGCTGATAGTGGAGCTTGAATTAGTTTCTGAAACAAGATACCAACACTGTGGTTTAATAGTGTTGACCTTGAATGGAGGGGAAGTGGAAGGATGCTCTGCCCATTCAAGGACAGTGGTATTAAACCGTGCCGGTACCTATATGACTTTTATTACTTAGCTTAGGCACATAGGTACAAAAGATTTGGTTACTTCATCTTGTTTATGTGATTCAAAATTCAAATATATTCATCAAATATTTCATTTCATTTTCAAATGAAACAGCCTTTGGGATGACAGGCCATAGTTTTGCAAAGATTTTTTGGGATTAATATAACTTAGGTGCAAGTTGTAGTCACAGAATTAACAAATTTCATTTTGAACAGTCTATAGGTACTCCTACATACCTAGCAATGGGCATAAAATTTCATGTGATATCATACCAGCCTGCAGAATTCCATTGTTGGGTAAAGGCCTCGTACATAGAGTTCCAGAAAAAAATATTTGGGTCTAATTTATCTGTGATCTATAATTTTTTTTTATTGATTTAGGAACTTTGAAATCTGCAATGTGATTGGTCCATCGGGTGGGGGCCGACCTACCATTTAAAAACCTTAAAAGTACTCTATCACTCCATAATACTAATGTATTATTTGTACCTCATAATCAGCCCCAACATCTTGCTCATCCACATCATCATAGCTGGCGATAGGCATCTCATACTTAGCCCAGTTACTCTGTATTTCTTTCTTCTTGTACTTGGCATTTTCTGATTCAGTTATTTTGACTATTTCCTCGGTCTCTCGTTTTAAGTTTTTATAGAACTCTGGTCCAGGATCTTCGTATGCTGGTTTTTGAGGTGCTGAAACTGTTTAAAAGGATTTCTTTCATTCCTGGCTTTTAACACGATCTAAAGCTATGAAGATTAGATTAGAATGGAAACAGGATTTATAGGGCCATATTTCCACATATAACTCTTGACTCTCACATTTAAGTAAGCTTTAGAAATCTGTAAATAATCTATGATTGAGTCTGGATAGTATTTTGTCAGTATACAAGGCAGGCATAGAATCATCATTAGCTCAGCTGTTATCAACTAATTAGGTACCTTTAGGTGCTGTTCTAGTTTCTTCCGTCTTTTCTGCTTTTCTATCCAGTTTTGCAGATTGGTTTCGATGATGACGTGGTTTTCTCTGTTCTTTGGGATCATTTTTCTTTTTATCACTGCAAAAATGTGGAAATACCTAGTTCAATTATTTTTATGGGGAAGTAACTAATTCGGTCATACACAATACTAACGCATTTTTCTTTGAATCTTCAGGCATTTTAGCTTGGGAAACAACGCAGCAATAAATAAAAAAGGTAGGTAGGCGTGTAAAAAGTAAATAATAATATAAAAAAAGTTTCAGATTTCTTTTCTCCTTTTCTCGCTTTATTTATTTATTTCTTTTTCTTTTCTTCATTTTTTTTAATTTTATTCTGGCGCTGGATACTTGTCTTTTTGCCAAGCCCTCGCTCTAATGTTGCCATTGATCGGCAATGTGAAATGAAAACGCCGCAAAATGTAGAAAGGTCAGTTTGACTGAAAATCGTTAGAAAAATCTGTTGTCAAAATCATTACAAGAACCTGTTTGTTTTTAATATGTTATATTATGTTTATGTTAGTAATATGGTTAAAATACCTAGTGACCATTTTTAAATTGTCGTGCCCTGACTGGGCTCATGTTGGTAGCATACATCTAACGCCCGTAGCACATCTCCGCGCGTTATTGGAGTAGCAAGTCCGCGAAATTCATTCCGCCGCGATCAAGTGTAGTTGTGTTAGCGGTATCGTGGGAGCGGAACGTTACGTCCAACACGTTTGAAGTCAACGCGGCTCCGCTACTAAATGGCGGCCGGAGCGCGGAGGTGTGACCGGGGCGACGGAGCAGATCGCCGAATCCGCGCGGGGAAAGAGATAGAATTATAGTCAAATCTATACGTTAGAACAGGCAGTCACGCTAGTGTTCGGCTTCTCATATAATACGGACAAGACATGGCGAATTTATAGCGGGTCCGCTGTTATGATATCGCGGCGGTAGTGTGGTTAGGGCGTATGACCCTTTTGTACAACATGAACGCAATAAAATATTGCGTATTGAGATTATATTTAGTGAATAGTACAAAACCTATCAAAGAACAAGGGAACATCGGATCAAAATAGAAAACCTACTGTGCTGCTGTCCGATTAAGATAGCATAATCGGTGAAAAACCGCTTAATTTAGCTATAGCTGGCAGCCCTGTGCAGTCGATATAGATTAGTATTGTCAGATGTAATATTTTAAAATCTAGACTTCAGAACAAGGATGGCAAAATTGTCTGTCGAAATGACGGACGGAGAGAGGCCATATAAGAAGAAGAAGACCTACCTATGATCCTTGCCTTGCCTTGCGTAACGTAGTGGTTACGCGGTTAGCCTGTGGGTGCTGTGGGTGGCGGGTTCGATCCCCACCAAGAACAAACACTGTCTTGCTTGTGTGTTGTTGGGAAACACGATGTTTAGTCTTAAGCGGTTATTACATTACACAATCTCAAGCACGCTAACTAGCATCAAGCGTAGTGTAATAAGGGAAAGACAGGTAGACTGACTTACTAGTAGCAAGCCAGTCTACGTAGATTCTAAGCACGTGCTAGTTAGCGTGCTAGTTAGCGTGCTTGAGATTGTGTAATGTAATAACCGCTTTACTATGCATGTACCATCAGCAAAAGTTCTGCCTTACCACCTTAAGGGTGCATTTTCTGTGAACTGACTACCCGTTAATTTTTGAATACCAATAGAAGCAAATTATTTCGGGTGTAAAAGTTATGAAAACAATGGGCCGTCATAAAAATAAATAGATGTTTAGGTCTCTGGTTGGTCAAAATAAAAAGACAAAAGAAAAAGGCGAGGTCAGGTAGCTAACTGCTTGCAAGCGAAACAGTTTCAAAAGTGGTAAGGCGGAAATTTTGCCGATAGTACCTTACTAATATTAGTTAGTGTACTTACTTACCTACCGTCAAAGAGTAAGGTATAAGTCAAGACTACCGTATAGGTAAGTAATATCATCGATTAATGAATACACGGTAATATTTATTTTATTTTATAATATTAGGTAAAGTAGGATAAGATAATTAAGCGGGCTAGACTGAGGTATCCTACGACGCTACCTACTTAAATATGTATTTTCAAAATTGTTATTAAATTCTTAACCTCCTGAATAATTATAATAAAATATTTCACTAGTTAGCCAGCGCGTTGAGAGAAAACAGAACCACTATTCCACCCCAATAACAAAATAAAATAAAAATAATTTCATGGATTCGAGATTCGAGAACGAGGAACAAACAAGGCTTAATATATTAGGATAGTTACAACAATCTTGTGTAGAAACGAAACTCGTCGGCGAGTAAGGAGCTTTTTAACCCCCGACCGCAAGAGGATATTGTTTTAAGTTCGACGGCGGCGTTGAGTGGTCTTTTTGTCTGTATGTCATATAAAAAGACAGACACGCTCGTTGTTTGGCCTCGTAGTACAGCTCTTGAGTAGCATTCTGACTCTGATGCTATATTCTCTGAGAGCTGATGGTTTTTTATATTACTTGTTGGTACTTACAAAAAACATTATTAGCAAAATTAGGGATTGTTTGTGTATCTGCATAGTTTTTGTGTTGTAAAACATACGAATCCTAGTGCATTACAATTACATTACATGCCTTCGATCGAACACACATACGTAGGTACCTCACCTATACCTAGCTACCTAGAATACCTACCTAAAAGACTGCAGAATTTGCTCATATTGCTAAACCCTACCCCAAACGCAACCTCCGTTCAACCGGGGAGGACTTAGTGCTATTCTATTAATATTATTTATTTTAAAATTTCACACAAATATGTAGTGCTAGGAGGACTTAATGCTAAGAGCATTGTCTGCCAGTCTTCCTGGGCGTGCAAAAAGATGGTTTGGGGGGGTTTTTATTATTTTTTATTAGTGTATTTAGCATTTCAGAATTTTCCCAATCTATGCGCAGGAGTATCGTATCTATGCAATAGAATTCCTCATCCTATTCTATTTAGCTCAGGATAGGGTGACGCATGCGCGTCGGCCGGGGGAGGGCCGCAACCGGCGCGCGCAGTCGCCACGCGCGCTTCGAACGTAGTGAGCGTTCTTCAAGGGCATTGACAACCCTAGCCTACTTACGAATACGAAACGAAACCATCTGTCAAAAACATAAACCGAAAAATCGCGTGTGCGTGAGAAATCTGTGATTTTGTGAATAAAGTGCAATATCAACGTGAACCAGCTTCCGTACCGATTGTTTTAGCAAGGTAAGACTAACAATAATAAAGTTTCGGCACTGGCAGCGGTTTAATCCGATGCGTTTTCTTCCGTGTGTGTTGTGTTCGGCGATTCCAGTCTGCGAATGCTGGGCAATAATCAACTTTATGACGTGACCTACCTACCCCGAACCGAACAGGGTGGTAATGGTTATCTTATCAGCAAGTAGGAGCTGATGCCCATAAAACCATTGATTGATAACTTGAACTGTTGCGGCGTGGTGTTGGTTCTACCACTTCTACCCACAGAAAAGTTTGATAATCTGTAGGTACTTCTCCTACATGCAATGCAAAATAGGTAGGTTAGGTATTTACCTACGGAAGCAAGCGGGTCTTTGATATTATCCCTACTCACATCAGGTGGGCCATCGGCTTGTTCCATCCTTTAGATGTATAAAAAAGCACCTAAGTAAGTAGATAATATTAAAACCCTACCCCTAAATACCCATAGTTGCTTGGTAGGTAGGTATAGGTAAGTATAATATAAAGTAGTAGATAGGTAGTATATTATATACCCTAGTCTAGTACGAGTACTTCAAGGGGTCACGGGGTTAATAACCCTGTATTTTGTTTGTTATCAGGACTCGTTTCATACCTACCGAGTACCGTCCTAGTCTACCTACCTACAGTATACCTACTACCTACCTACAACAGGTATTGTGTACCATGCGTGTACCTATACCTACCTAGACCTACCTACTTATCCACTGGTAGGTAGGTAAGGTATCTAAGACCCTAGGTACCTAGGTAGGTACTAGTAGGTAGCCTAGTTAGGTGTACCTACACATTTACCTATTGTAATCTAGGTACCTTACCTACCTATGCTAATCAAAACCACCATCTTCCTGTGTCCAATAAATTATTCTTGTTAGTGATGACAAAGGCTTCTGTGTGCGTAGTAGGTTTATACTCTGTGTACTAGGTAAGTAAGTAGGTACCTATATTATATTTATAGGTAAGTACCTAAATAGGTAACCTATTTAGATGTTTCTCCTCTCAGGATATGCCAGTCCGCTGTCTACACGACAGAATGCTAAGCACCACTTTATATTCTCTCATTCAAATCGTGATCTCGACGCCTAACAATAACATACCTACCTAACTAGATACAGTAAACCTATGTACAGTCGGCTACACATCAACCTATCAACGGTTCGAACTTTGAACTTTTTTTTTTTTTTTTTTTTTTTTTTTTTTTTTTTTTTTTTTTTTTTTTTTTTTATAAATTTATAAGCAAGCGTTTGACCGCAATCTCACCTGATGTTAAGTGAAGATGCGGTCGACGATGTAGCACGCTTACCTAGAAGATACCTATTCACTCGTCTCTTGAAAACATCCAATCTATATGAAGGTGGAAACACAGACGCCGGCAACGAGTTCCAATCCTTGGCTGTCCGCATTATAAAAGTAGAAGCGAAACGCTTAGTGCGGATAGGTGGTATGTCAACCATGAACGGGTGTCTCATTTCCGTTCGTCTGGTGGTCCGATGGTAGAACGGGGATGAAGGAACCAGGCCATGAAGTTCCATTGCACACTCCCCGAAATGTATCCTGTAAAACACCGATAGGCTGGCAATTTGACGGCGGTGTTCGAGACTCAAAAGCTTAGACTCGATCAGCACGTCGTCACCTATGAGCCGTTTGGCTCGTCTGTCGATGGTCTCTAAGACTTCAAGCTGGTATTTAGCAGAGCCATCCCAAAGATGAGAGCAGTACTCCATACACGAACGGACTTGCGCTTGGTAGAGAATGAGAAGCTGTTATAATTATAACAATTGAACTATTTGAACTATTATAATTTGAATGTTGCGAATCATGCGAGAGGGACGATATGTTTTTATGTGAGACTCGCTGCCTGCGCGCCACGCGCCTACACCTATTGCGATCCCTGATTCGCAACATTCAAATTATAATAGTTCAAACAGTGGATAGGTTGATATGAAGCCGACTGTACCTACCTACTTAGGTTTAAATTCCCATGCTCAATAGGTACCTACTACCTACACACTATTGCTTCCACATTGTACCTACAATAAATACTAGTCCACTAAGAAATACGAGTACTATGGTATAAACCATGTATAAATAGACAAATATACTTACCTGGTTGATGAAAAGCAAATTGATGAAATGTCGAAACTATTTCCAGATTTGAATGAACCACAAATATGCGAACTTTTTATTGTAAAGCTCGAAATAAAACAAATGGGAAAGGTTCAATCGATCCGCCTTGCGATACGCCCCTGCGAAGGGTCATCAGTTTACCCTGAAGGTCGAACGTGGTTGGGGACGAGACAAGTTTTTCGGAACATTCCCACATCGCCATTCTTGGTACTAAATGACGTAGGGCGAACGAGACGGCTTTTCTGACAGAAGATTATAAAATAGTCTGAAGATTTTTTCAGGATGACGCATCTGAAGGAAATGATATCCACGCATGTCTGTCTAATCTACGTGACTCAAAATATGACTAGGTTTTCGACTGTGGCTGAATTTGTACCTGTTACTAGGTATTGAAAGGAAAATTGCACTATTATTCATTAAACTTATATCCTCCTGATCTCGCTAGATAGAGCAATGTTTTTGGCCTCCTCACATCTATTACATTTTATGTAACCTACACCATTGATTTAATATACCTAACTCCTACACCTACTATCAAAACAGGCATTTATAACGCATTACATTTTCCTCCATTCCCGGTTTAGATGGTCTCCTTCGATTTAGACAAGAACACTTACAATTTGAATGTTTTCAAGAGGAGAGTGAATAGGTTTCTTCTAGGGAAATGTGCTACATCGTCGACCGCATCGTCACATACCATCAGGTGAGATTGCGGTCAAACGTTTGTCTATAATGTATAAAAAAAAACATATAATAGATATTTTTAATCTCTCAGTTTAAATTCGAGGCTCATTACTTCATTTTCCAGTGGCATTCACGTTTCTGTTATTATTGTATACCTTGCACACATTCACATACTTACCACTTACTCACCGTGTGTGGTCTTCGTTTCATTGTTTCACACGTCCATATTATTGTAAACTGCTAATTGATATTTTACTGACGAAAGCAATATATTTTTAAATAATTTTTCAAGTCATTCCTAGTGAGTGTTCTCGTTTGCGAGTGCTAAAAATTATTGCCGCATCATATAGAATTGAAATTACCTGTGTGGCAAAATAAAACGCGTTGTGAATCTTTGAATAGGTACAGATAGATAGATAGACAGATAGACAGGCATTTTTTTGCACACTAAGTAACACACAGTACACTTACAGAACAAAACCAACAAAAATAAAAATAAAGTAAAAAGTAACAAAAAAAACATGAACGCTAGTAGGTGTTTGTGTGTTACAGCAGCAAAAGGGTTTCGTTCGACTCAACGTATGCCTAACTACCCGAAGGTACCTAATTTTAACAAATCCAGCGGAAGGTAGGTACTGTTTTTAGCTATGTTAGTAATCGCATCGGACATTGAGTTTATCGCCGATTAGAACCCATATATCGCCTCGAAGTTATTGCTTTCTATAACAAATGGTAACTGCAGACGTATTTAATTAGAGGTAGGTTGGTACCTGGTTCATTCATTCACCTTCATTTAAACACGTGCTGTGCTAATTTGCCTAATTGCTGACAATGAACTTCATGAACTGCAATATTGCGTACTACATCAACTACTACGCACCATGAGAAAGACCATAAATCAGAACTTCGAAAGAGATTACTCCTACGCCATCCCAAACTATCAGTTATCTCAGATTTCAGGGGTAGGTAAGTAATCTAGTTACCTATCTCATATTGATTTTAGTCTTATTGAACTGCCAAACGACTAACTTCAGGGCAGCCCCGTAATTGTATTAGGTTTATTTCTGTTGAGTCTATTCCAAATATGTAACAGTATGAGTGAACGGGAAAAATTATTGTAGTAGGTACTGTGGTATAATTGAAAATTTTACCTGTATGGGTAGAGTAGGTAGTAGGTATATCAGTTGAAGTTGTTAAAGTTGCATTCAGTTTACAAGTAATATTATATGCTCAAGGTTGCCAGATTTTCATACAAGTTGTGATAGATTTTCATGAAAATTTGTCATACGAGTCTAAAAGCTTACTTTTCAAGGAAGCTGCTAAGTATAAAGAATCCTTTACGCAGGATGTTTATAGGTCTAACTCTGGCTAAAAGCCAACGAACTTACTTGTCTTTATTATATTGCCCGGTCTTATTAGTTGCATCTTCTAGGGTGCATTGGCCTAAGAGTCCTAAGCTAAGATCTAGATTTTAGACAAAGTTATGTCATTTGTACATAAAATCACAAAATTGTTGTGATCTATCGAATTGTCTGAATGCCTAATTCTAGGGACATATCTCTTTCATTTACCTATAGCATCTGTGATTATGAATCTGCTTACTTTGGCGAACGATGACTACCTAATATAAAAATGCTTAGTTTTATGAACCAAATATCAAACTCCTTGCAGCCGAGCAAACATCGCAATCCCAACCCGTTTACAATTGCCTTGTTAGTTACTACTAGCAATAACCTCTGAGCGAATTGCTCAGCTCAAAACTACATATAAGTTTATTCTGCCTGCGGTTCCACTTACTCTGATAAATCCTATTAGTATGCTATTTCCATTGCTATTTCAGCTCTCATACTAACAGAAAAATAAATCTGTTGGTTATCCAATGCTTTGTCGAACTACGAGTAACACCATAGATCAGGGACCCAAATGAGTTTACCATTGTACAATTGACGACGTCCGTGAACTTAGGTCATGTTCCCCTAATCATGGAACCACGTAAAAACTAGTATTTATTCTGTGGCATGAGCCGGTTCGCGAGGTCTTTCACCTCCCAAATTCCCCTCAGATCTTTCCATATTTAGAACTGCACATTTGGTCGCGTGCTTGCTCAAACTAGGATTGTTCTTGGTAACAATAGTTTGCTAAAACTAAATTGGTTTTCTTGGAGCTTTATTTAAGACATAATTTCTGATCGGAATTAAATTCTGCTCAATGCAGTTTAAATATTTTGTTTCAGATTTTTCGTGTCTGGAAATTCGTAGGTATGTTGTTTCTTGCCTGTATCTTCGCTAAAGACGATATCTATTTGAAAGTTTCTTAAGATTAAAGTATGCTTTGAAACAAAATATTCTCAGAAATTTCGAAATCCTGCTTTACCCAGCACTCCCCAAAAATACCACTTTTAGAAAAAAGTCCCTGTAAGTATAGGGTAGAATCTAAATTCTAAAGGGGCATTAAAACCAAGTCGTGACAAACTATTCTGGACCCCAATTTGTAAATGCCTATCCGTGCGAATTGTAAAACTCCTATCCTGAAATGGAAAACATAAATTCTTTATTCAATTGCTCCTGCCTCCGACTGTTCGGATCTGGATCTTGGTCTAGTTTTTGTTGAAACATCTTTCTTGGTATTGTAGGGCACAGTATAGGTATCCATACCCGCATGATCACGTCTTGCTACCGTATTTATACTGCAAATCAGATCATACCAGGATTTACCGATAGAACTCTTGTAGAGTTCTACGTAGTTCTATTCTAACTAGTTATGTGGTCATTCTCATACACACCTTCAAATAAATTAGATCAAACCCAGGTACTTATAATCAAAATTTGATAATGTGTAAATAACTTAGCTTTACCGTACTAAAAAGCTCGCGCAAGTTTTATTTCCAATTACAACAGTCCCGTTTCAGATTTGATCAAACCAACTCCTAAAGTGTCACGTCATCAGATATTATAATCATTGATGGAAATAGCTAAAAATATTCACTCATTTACTACAGACTTCCAAAGTTCCAAGGAACTTTTTTGTGATCATGGCGAAGTGATGTCGATACGAACGACATTTTCAGTTTCTTGTGAGGGGGAATGTGATCGGTAGGATTCATACGATAAATGTAGATTCAAAACCGGTTGCAGGAATGTTTCTGTCTGAATATTCAAGCAATGAGGAAGATGAGCGTATTTTTTTTTTAATGTAGATCGATAGATTTTTACGTCCAAAACACAACAGTGAAAGAATTTTGGCGATAGCTCAAAAACTGAATTTTCTACGATTTTTTAAAGTTTGGATTTTCAAAATGTGTTTTGAGCCCGGCGATTTCGCGTGTGACGTCAGCCGGTCCGACCGCTCACCCGCGCTTTCTAAGCGTTTTCTGCCTTTACGTTTCTATTTATATTTCTGAAAAATTGGGAGAAAAGTACCAATATTTTTATGTAATATTGTGCCTTTAAGTCCTAAGGACACGTTTAACGCTTCAGATAAACTTTTTAACCACCGACTGAAGAAGAAAGGTGTTCTAAGTTTGAGGCTTTTTTGTGTCTATGTGTCTGTACCTTTCAAGGCTCGTAGCTCCAAAAAATCACTCGTAATTTTTTTATAACTATTCTTGAAATGGAAAGCAGATAAATCTGGCATAGTTCTAAGCCAAGTTTGGTAGAAATCGGTGCAGCGGTTTCCAAGTTATGAGGATGTTTATCAGCCCTCGACACGCATTTTGAAGGGTTCTCAGGCATATATTGATTGTAGTTTGAAACATTTGGTTCTTATACCAGTATAACGTGAGCTACTATTTCTTAGTGTTTCATTGATTTTGTATATCAGGTAAGACTGGTAATGAGCAAGATTGTGTTATCGACGTGATTAGCAATGTTTTTAACCCCGCCCCGACGCAAAAACGATGGGGTGGTAAAGTTTGACGTGTGTGTGTGTCAATGCGTGTGCGTGTGTCTGTGCGTGTATGTGTGTGTGTCTCTGTCGAATGCGCGCGTTGGTGCGCGTGCGGATGCGGATGGTAGTAGTCTAAGTCACATTGTCTACTAAGGACGTGCCTAGTGAGACATTGTACTGTCAAGTACAATGCCTCACTAGGCACGTCCTTAGTAGACAATGTGACTCGCTAAGAAGAAGAAGAATGTGACTTACACTAGGACGTGCCTAGTGAGACATTGTACTGTCAAGTACAATGTCTCACTAGGCACGTCCTTAGTAGACAATGCCTACACATACATATAGTGCAATGCCTCACTAGGCACGTCCTTAGTTACGAAGGACATTGTACAGTAGGTACAATGCCTCACTAGGCACGTCCTTAAGCAATGCATTGCTAATGCCTCACTAAGCACGTCCTTCGTAACTAAGGACGTGCCTAGTGAGGCATTGCACTATATGTATGTGTAGGCATTGTCTACTAAGGACGTGCCTAGTGAGGCATTGTACTTGTACAGTACAATGTCTCACTAGGCACGTCCTAGTGTAAGTCACATTCTTCTTCTTCTTAGCGAGTCACATTGTCATTGTCATGTGACTTAGACTACTACCATCCGCATCCGCACGTGCACGTCCTTAGTAGACAATGCCTCACTAGGCACGTCCTCAGTAGACAATGCTTCACTAGGCACGTCCTTAGTAGACAATGTGACTCGCTAAGAAGAAGAAGAATGTGACTTACACTAGGACGTGCCTAGTGAGACATTGTACTGTCAAGTACAATGTCTCACTAGGCACGTCCTTAGTAGACAATGCCTACACATACATATAGTGCAATGCCTCACTAGGCACGTCCTTAGTTACGAAGGACATTGTACAGTAGGTACAATGCCTCACTAGGCACGTCCTTAAGCAATGCATTGCTAATGCCTCACTAAGCACGTCCTTCGTAACTAAGGACGTGCCTAGTGAGGCATTGCACTATATGTATGTGTAGGCATTGTCTACTAAGGACGTGCCTAGTGAGGCATTGTACTTGTACAGTACAATGTCTCACTAGGCACGTCCTAGTGTAAGTCACATTCTTCTTCTTCTTAGCGAGTCACATTGTCATTGTCATGTGACTTAGACTACTACCATCCGCATCCGCACGTGCACGTCCTTAGTAGACAATGCCTCACTAGGCACGTCCTCAGTAGACAATGCTTCACTAGGCACGTCCTTAGTTTCTGAGGACGTGCCTAGTGAGACATTGTACTGTCAAGTACAATGCCTCACTAGGCACGTCCTTAGTTACGAAGGACATTGTACAGTAGGTATAATGCCTCACTAGGCACGTCCTTAAGCAATGCATTGCTAATGCATCACTAAGCACGTCCTTCGTAACTAAGGACGTGCCTAGTGAGGCATTGCACTATATGTATGTGTAGGCATTGTCTACTAAGGACGTGCCTAGTGAGGCATTGTACTTGTACAGTACAATGTCTCACTAGGCACGTCCTAGTGTAAGTCACATTCTTCTTCTTCTTAGCGAGTCACATTGTCATTGTCATGTGACTTAGACTACTACCATCCGCATCCGCACGTGCACGTCCTCAGTAGACAATGCCTCACTAGGCACGTCCTTAGTAGACAATGCCTCACTAGGCACGTCCTCAGTAGACAATGCTTCACTAGGCACGTCCTTAGTTTCTGAGGACGTGCCTAGTGAGGCATTGTACTTGACAGTACAATGTCTCACTAGGCACGTCCTAGTGTAAGTCACATTCTTCTTCTTCTTCTTCTTAGCGAGTCACATTGTCTACTAAGGACGTGCCTAGTGAGGCATTGTACTTGACAGTACAATGTCTCACTAGGCACGTCCTTAGTAAACAATGTGACTTAGACTACTACCATCCGCATCCGCACGCGCACCAACGCGCGCATTCGACAGAGACACACACACATACACGCACAGACACACGCACACGCATTGACACACACACACGTCAAACTTTACCACCCCATCGTTTTTGCGTCGGGGCGGGGTTAAAAACATTGCTAATCACGTCGATAACACAATCTTGCTCATTACCAGTCTTACCTGATATACAAAATCAATGAAACACTAAGAAATAGTAGCTCACGTTATACTGGTATAAGAACCAAATGTTTCAAACTACAATCAATATATGCCTGAGAACCCTTCAAAATGCGTGTCGAGGGCTGATAAACATCCTCATAACTTGGAAACCGCTGCACCGATTTCTACCAAACTTGGCTTAGAACTATGCCAGATTTATCTGCTTTCCATTTCAAGAATAGTTATAAAAAAATTACGAGTGATTTTTTGGAGCTACGAGCCTTGAAAGGTACAGACACATAGACACAAAAAAGCCTCAAACTTAGAACACCTTTCTTCTTCAGTCGGTGGTTAAAAAGTTTATCTGAAGCGTTAAACGTGTCTTTAGGACTTAGAGGCACAATATTACATAAAAATATTGGTACTTTTCTCCCTATTTATCAGAAATATAAATAGAAACGTAAAGGCAGAAAACGCTTAAAACGCGCGGGTGAGCGATCGGACCTGGCTGACGTCACACGCGAAATCGCCGGGCTAAAAACAGATTTTGAAAATCCAAACTTTAAAAAATCGTAGAAAATTCAGTTTTTGAGCTATCGCCAAAATTCTTTCACAGTTGTCCTTACAATCTTCTAGACTTTTGATTTAAGCTATAAAAACAGGAAAAAATGCCTAACTCATCTTCCTCATTAGTGAGATCTGGCAGATTTTTTTGGCATATTGTAAAATTTATTAATTTAATATTATTTAATATTAATTAATTTCGATAACTTTTTAGCAAACAGGTGCAATTTTTACAAGGTGTAAAAGTAACGAGAAGAGGCGATGAGCGATCAGTAAAATTTAAGGGATTATCGATTCAAGAGTGATGTATGAGCTCATTATCGTGGGTTCAAAATATTTACTGAGTCACCGCACTTATTAAAAAGTTTTTAGAAACCCTATAGGAATTTGGATGACGTATTATTTGTTCTCCCCATAAGGGACCGAACATCACTGGTGTCTCGTTTCAATATTGCATGCCGTATCAATTTACTTGAATCACGCTACCTATCTACCAGTGAGTACGTAACGTAAGTAGGTCCTACGTACGTTATACCACATGGATGATTACAGCAGGACTTCTTGCAATGTAAATTAAACCTTTCTAACTAGGAAACAGTGATTTAAGCAATTATTTAAATCCAATCACGTTCTTGCGTCCGGTCTTTGTATCGTCGCCCAATTCGACGATCGATCGATACATATTCTTTCAATGGGGGTCTTGTATTCACTATGGGTGTCAAATAATGTCATAGAGAAGGTCGATGGTTTCGTTGGATTTTGAAATTGGAATATTTAGTATGCTTATTTACCCATTAGCTTAATACGCAACCTATCCTAGCCTTCCACATATCCATGTATCTATCTCTATGCTACGCTTTTCTCTCCATCTAAGTTTTTCCTTCAAAGGAAACTACCACCGGATAGTTGTTCCATTGTGCTTTCCACAAAGGCTGTAGTAGGTACCTCAGCTTGTAATCTAGCTATTGTTCATCGTGCAGCTGTTATCGATCGATACTTTGCAGCTTGCACGCTAAACGCTATGAATTAACTAGGGCACTACGGTCATGTAGGTAGCTTGCTAATTTATACCTACCATGAGTTCTTTCACTAGAGTTATGTGTTTTGGAGTGGTGTTATCCCTTTCAATATCCCTATTAATATGATGGATGTTATCCCTCTTTCGGAATACTACTTATTTTATAAACCAACATAAATAAATAATAAATATTCATGGACTTTACACACAACGCCCTCTAGTCCCAAACTAAGCAAAGTTTGTGATATGGGAACTTGATGGCTGATAGAATACTTATATACGTTTTTTTTTGTAAATACATACACACATTAGTTACGCTGGTAGGAAACAATGGATACTCAAGTACCCAATTTATTAGTCCAACATTATTGTAGCGCTGTGAGATCATGGGTCTCGTTATTATTTCGATCAAATAACGCAGATGCACTACCTAGCATGTCTGAAATCTCACTCTGTATAAAAAACAAATTACACAAGCCTAGTCATTAGTCCAGTGACTAATCCCCACACTTCACTATCCTTAGCTAAATCGCTTTAGTCTTATCTGTATTTTACACTCTGTTGTTCCAAATACGCAACGATGATTTCACACTGACTTGCCCCTCTGATTGTGTTCAGCTAAATATAAAACTGTTGCGAGTTTGACTGACTGACATTTAACGTACCTACAGCATGTAACGTACTAAAACAAAAAAATGTGGAAAATATAATTGTTTTGTAAATTACTAAGATAGGAATTTCTGAAATGAAATTCTAAGATTTAACAGGCAGGTACCAAAAACCAACACCATGCATGACAACGCCAATTGCGTGCACTTTGGTTACCAGAATACCCAGAGTACCAAACCTGTAACAAATACTTGAAGATAATTCAAAAAATAAACTTCTAAAATTTATTATGCCTCTTTCGCGTGTCTTTGATGCTCAAGTGTTGATTGGACTGCTTGGGATATCACCATATGCTCACCAAACCAGCTGCTCAAATAACCATACTACGGCACTTTCGCGAACCAATCACACTTTATAAAGCTTTTTGTTATCATACAGAATTGGACGCATAGTAAGTACAGATTAATAATAGATTCTAATATTTATTCTGTTACGTACATCTGAGGGTAACTGCAGGAAGCAGCTTCCACAGCACGCGCTTCAAACTCGATAATCGACCCTATTCCGTAAAGAGTAATAGCTAGAGATTCAGCGAAATGAATAAGTAGATTCAGTAGCTGTTGAGAAAGTAGACTTTATGATGTTGTAATAGAGTTGGCAATAAAAGTAGGGTGACGATGAGACGTTAAGTTGTTGAGAAAGCACGTGCCACAGGGGCTACTCGAGAAGCAGCGGTCGCGCAGCTGTCGCTAGATTTACTCGGCAACATAGTGCGTAGTATAATAGTTTTGACGATTGCATACGAATTATAGTATGTATTTTTTTCCAGACGTTGATGTCTGCTACTCAGTTTTTAAACTTAGCAGAAGTTAAAAAAAAACCCGTGGCGTCATAGTTTTTCAAGCCCAAAATATACTAAATAAGGTTCTTAATAATAATAAATGCATTGATTATTGATATCAACTAGCTGATTTATCTGGTATGTCGTTCTTCCTTTTCCTACACTGTACTGTATTCACTAAAGAATCTTTCTGCCACAATGGGTGTTGCTTTTACAACTTCCCCTGAGCAAACTATTACAACATTGCTCAGGGCTATGTTTGCCACCGATCTTATTTCAGCATTTTTAATCCTTATTTTAAGGCCCAGCTGTTAAAAAACTTATAACATGGTGTTGATTCGTGTTACCTCCTTCCAAATCTTTTGAGAACACTGAGTTATGTCTATGTCTGTGTTTGAGAATGTATTTATTGTCCAAATCTTATCGACAGGTAAACGACGCACGCTTTTCCAGTAGGACCTGCGCACGCGCATGACTCACGCACCGGTTCGCGATCGCAAGCTGTTTTTGTGCTAGCAGGAAGCGTAGAGCACTCGGACGTCCGAGTAACTCTCACTCTATTATTATTGCTCTTCGTATTTATTGAGCCGTGCTCAATGCTCGCGTGATCTATGCCCTTACACATCCATTACATGCTTTTAATTTAATGCTCGATGAGCGTGGGAGGCATTAGCCCACCTTGTTGATAATAAAGTATTTTAAAATTAAATTCATTCTTTTATGTTATGAAGCTCCCTGGAGTGCCAACAGTCGATTTGTCTTTAAATCTTTCTGAAACCCACGCAGATAAAATGGAAATCAGAAAGTAAACTTTTTGACCGACAAAATTACTCCTAACCTTACTCGCAAATCTTTTAAATTTTTGTAAATATTTGACTATTGTTTGATTAACTGATAATCATCGCCAAATCGGCAAATATTGTCTTTTTAAATCTAGATTCTTGTAAATTCGGCCGTCATTGCTCTAAAAAAGAGATAATTCCCAAGGGTGCACAACGAAGTTCCAGGCATTCCACTGCTGTTTTAAAATATCACTTTCTACCGTACCTTGCTTAGTTGGTTTATCTGCTTTCATCTCATTAGATCATCGATACGATGCTCAATACTAAAGGTCGGGTAAGGTATGATTATGGGTGACCTTAGATCGGCTACGTTTGAAGATATTGATGGCCTGACATTATCAGTTTCCTTTCTAAATGGTTCTTGATTAACCGGATGAGTGTTTTTATATTGACAAGCAATGGTACAGCACCGATAGTCATCACGACATTTTATAGAAGGCCCTCCCAACTTTCTGTCCGTGATCCGTTTTGGTTGAAACTCTCCGTCCTTCCAACCTCCTACCTGGGTTATCGTTTTCATTCTTATATCTCTGGTTTACTCGTATTTACTTTGACTTGAACTGATTCAAATGATGTTTCTTTGCTTCCTCCAACTCCTTGGTGGTTACTTGCCACCCACTTCATTTCTTTTTCTTTAGTTATAATATAACTAAGGTACCCTTCAGTAAGCCATATTTAGTTCATAGTTTTGTGGAGAAGCCCCACTACTTCATAATTTCCAAGGATCAGAAAATATCCAGCGTGCATCAACGTAAAGAAAACGCGTTGGAGGGGCGTGTAGTTTTAGAATAATCATCTCAACAGCCGCAAGCACCGTGCGTAACTCTCAACTCATGTACTTAGATAAGTACTCAACAGGATGTACTCTACTAATCTGGTTACATAAGGATTGTGTAACCCTGTTCAAGTGTTCTTAATTACACATTATCTATTAATTACCCACTGACAGTTCGTTACTAGCTATTGTTGTGAGAGTACTCTACATCTGTAATCCGGTACAGTGGTAGGTGTCTAGATGTACAGAGCTTTCTTCTGTCTCTGCTTACACTCAGAATATTGACTAGTTGGTCATCTGAGTGCTTACATAACGGGTCGCTTTGACAACTAATTGGCTACTAATTGTCAATATCCTTGATAAACCCCAACGATATTATTATCATCAACCTATATCCGGTCTACTGCTAGATGTAGGTCTCTCCCAAGACGCATTAAACTTGGTCCTTGAATCTTCTCATCCAGTGTTTGGCAGCTCTAAATTTCACAGACCGTCACCCCTCTGTGCCGGAAGGTAGTTCTTAGAAACAAGACCCTTAGTTGAGTTGTCAGCCTAAGTGATTCTACCTAATACGGCTTTATTGGATTACATTTCAATTTCCATCCGTCACTTCGAGGTATTTTAATTTCACCGGCAATCCTGCGCTTGATATAGAACATCGGAATGAAATCTAATTTGATGACTGCTGATTGACAGGATGGTCGGTACTTTGAATAAAATGAGACAGCTCTAATACTCATGTCATGTTCTTTGCCTTTTCTAACAGATCAATCAAGTTAAACAAATCTCAATATGTGTGTGTGTAGGTACATAATGTCTATTTATCTACATTTGCATTGTGACCATTATCACAGTATCTGCTGGTTGATTTCCTCTACCGCTGGAAAGCTCTACTGGCATAACCAATGCCTTCAAGCAGTCTATCTAATTACACTGTCGGGGTTGCCCATACGAACGAAATTCTTATCTACCTGCCTAAACAGTTTTATTTTGGTCTAATCAGTTCCGCATTTTGCTAAGCGCTCTAGGATTAAATCTCGGTCTTTACTTTAGGAACCAATTTAACTTTATCCCCACAACTTTGTTTGAAATTGGCACAATCACAATTGTTCTGTCGCCAGTCTGAGATTTTGAATACTTTGAACCTTTCATTCATCGGTCAAAGGTCAGCTCGGCTGGCAGCCACAAAAAAGTGGTTCGCCTTGCTCTTGCCAACGTATTCTAGGTTTTATTACTTGCATGTTTGTTTAATGACATGGTGTTCCATTATGACTTGAGTCAGTAAAATGTAGCGGTTTCCGTTTCCTGACTCTTGCTCGATGATAAATGATAATGCAAGGAAAAATGTTTATCCAAGTATATCTTGGACAACGGAAAGTCAGTCAAAACGCGATAACCTGTAATCTCGGTCGAATTGCTTTAGGTGAAAGAAAGGTCGATTTCCATGCGTGAGATTTCGCGAAAGCTTAATCGATCTATTACGCTACGCTTTTAAATCTAATTAATTATGATAATCCGTGCGTTGAAGAGTGGGGACATTTACATATCGATAGTCGACTCGGTATCGACTAATGGCTGCGGAGAGTAGTAAACGCGACGACGCATATCCGCGTCGTCAGCCTATGACCCCTATTCAACAAGCACGCGCGCCCCGCGGCCTTCGCGCCTGCATTTGTGCAGTCAACGCGCGTCGATATACTAGTGATGTGGGTAGTGCTAGTGGGTAATGGTGTCGATGAAAATATTTATTTGCTAAACATAAAACCCTGGTGGTTATATAAACAGGAAGAGATAAAGTTGTATCATGCTACAAAAATTAATACAGGAGTATGGAAAATATAAACGTATTGTGGTGGCCCAATCCAGCGAGAGTAGAAAGCTGATAATACAGCTAGGACTAATTATCGAATAAAAAAGTTTTCTGTTGACTGAATACGTAGGTATTGATAAGGTAAGGCCTAACTTTGCACCATCGAACGATAATAGTGTTTACCTGATATCATCGATAACACTATCGTTAGTAAACCATCGACTTGATAGCATCCCTAATTATTGTTTGCTCTATCGTACGAGGATATAAAATTAATTGTTATTCTATAGGCACGATTCGATGGTCCCCTTTCGCTGAAGATTCGAAGATTCATATGTTTCAGAGAAAAATTGGAGAAAGCAAGTTTAAAAAGCACATCGCCATGTTGCCAGCTTTTTTTGATTGGAGTCTTTTATTTACCACTAAATGATACTCCTTCCAGCTATAAATATTTTTAGTCCTACGTCATTTGTATTTTTGAACCGTGCAAGTTTCGGCCAATCAAGATTTTGATCAAAAGCAGATTTCCTTGAATATAAATATTGGCATAAATTTTATAATTTGGTCTCAGTTAATTTACCTCAATTTGATAAAATCACTACACTTTAGTAGAAGGGTTTAGCAGGTATTTTATTAATAAGGACTAAGTAGGGTTGTTGATTGATACCTCTGATAAAGTACCTGTACCTAAACTATTTCTGTTTTTTTTTCTAGCCTTACCTACTATACTGCAGAAGACAACAAACGTCACGGTCACGGTCCATTGATGGATTCGGTACCTATTTATATGGAACTATAAGTACAATGCAGTGAAATTATAACACGTGATCGCCCCGGGCTAGGAAGCTAGGGAAATAATAGAAAGTTAGCCTTCATTATAACTGGGTGTGACGGAAGTGTAGGACCATTTTCCGCCTGTGTACTGAGACTCTAGATTGGTTTATTATCCGTGCTACAATATTGTAATTTTAAATAATCCTGGTGGGGTGGGCTTTTGTTCCTAACGATATTGTAAAGGATCCGATTGGCACAGGATCAGAAAGGATGGCGTGACAAAGAGGAGGCCTATACCCAGCAGTGGGCGAGCGTGGGCTGATTAGATAGATAGGGGTTGGCTTTTGTTCCTAGCGTAGTCTTTGCCTAAGCTCTAGTCAGAACAGATGTACCTACTTGACTAGGGCAGGAGTTTCTTTTCACCCTATAAACGGGACGCTAGTAGTGCCTGAGACATTTGAAAGTGTATAGCCTACTAAGTGAGTTATTGTTATTACCATGAAGGCCAATATAGCCCTCCCATAATTTTTATGTTAAATCTGGATGTGCAGTGCACTAAGTTAAATTGTTCCATCCCTTCAAATGGTCCTTCGAGCTGGATATTTGTTTATCACCTTTTTGTAATTTTAGGTGAAAATCACGGTTATAATGACATTGAACTATGGACCACGTCGAATTCAGAAATCAAACAATTTGGCAAAGGTGCAATAACATTGTCCAATAAAACTTTGCACAATATTTCTCAAAAATCGCTTACTGTTTTCATCACCACGTCGCATTGAATTATTTGTCTGCATTGAAACAATGTGATTGAGAGCATTGTTCGGTATGTATTGGTGTTCAATTCAAGGTCATTGCGACACCTACATGTTTGGTTTTATTCTTTTGAGATGTGGGATTCAGCGTTTTAATCGATTTAACCCTAAAACCGCTGAAATCATATCTCGATTACTCTAAAGGAAGATGGTACTCTGATTTTGTATATTTAGAAAATCAGAGTGCATGCAACTGATTCGTTTCATTTGTCTTGCATATTTTGGATATAACTTTCGCTTTTGGTATGGGACTTATTCGTCAGGAGTTTTCACAGGCTCATGCAGACCAGCTACCAAGGAAGAGGTATTCAGGATACAGACGCGGTAGTCTCGTTTACAACATATGTGTTTTTTCCGCACTTGCATGGGGTAGATCTAGGTTTCCCCCTTTGCTCCTCACACTGTTATGTACAGTTTATTGAATTGGAAAACTTTTTGTGTAGCCAAAGACAGTTTAGGCATGGTTAAATAAGTTTAAAGGGGGAATAAATTCTAGTCGCTGGTGCTAAAGAAATTGTGGTCACTGGTAATCAAATGAGTACTGTGTATGTGTAATAAAATCTGAGTCGAGTAGTGTTATTTCAAAAGCATCTTCATCAATTTCACTTTCAACAACAGTTACTCCTCAAATCTGGTAATTTACCTACATACAAATACTTGTACCTACTTATTTCTTGCTTGATCAGCAGGGTTATCTAATCGCTCGTCATTTGTAACTTAATCCCGTAGACAGAATGTCTCCATTTCATATCGTTTCTCGTTATGATCCGCCTCCCATTGAAGCTGTCAGGTGTGATACTTACAAAATCCTCCACATCTATGCAGTTTATATTCGAAGCTTTATTGAATTTAATACTGCTATACGTTTTACATAAACTGTCTTACTGTCTTATCGGTACCTGTTTGTCTGTCAATGAACGTTGACCTTCTTAGTACATGTAGCTTTCAGTCATAGCTTGTAAAGTTATCCTTATGGTTATGTTCTCTCTCAGTAAGCAATTGTTTTATGGCTGTTCCGATTTTAGGTGAAGGAAAGTTGGTGAAATCTTGCTTAGTATGGCTGTTACCAATTTAATGGGTGCATGCATATGGCTATGCGCTTGGAGTATGGTTTGGTACCTGTATGTAGCGGTTGTATTTATATTGTACTTATGTGAAAGCTTGAAATTCGCACCTGGTTAATTGGTAAACGTGGTGATGCAGATTGTCTTTTCTCTCTGTACCTTTACTCTGGCATAGCGACTAATTTGGTCCCCCATAATAGCTTACCCCAAGATCAGGAGCTCCTTGAAAAAGGTAAATATACTCGTATGAGTAATCTAGTGATTCGCAGAAATTAACAGAAGATTAGATAGTAAGCGTTCACGCTGTTCTTATCATTATTTTGTCGTTCTTAAAAACACCATCATTTAACAAACCTTCAATTAAGACATTACCTGCAGTAAGCATAAAATATTTACAACCCATGGCTATAAAAACACCTTGTTTTACTACCAGAGCATTTTTTTCAGCTGTCTACTTATACTTGCAACGACATGTTATAAGGTGGGCTTTTACGTCTAAGGCTTGTCTGAGGGTGAGGGTAAAACTTTGGTTAGTATGTACTACGTCAGTAGGTACTGGTATATAATCTGTGGCACAAGGGGACACTGAAGAGATTAATGACTGTCTGGAACAGAAACTTTCCCTGCTATGTAACTGACATAGCTACCTGCCATGCTATTCTGCCCTTTATTTAACCTTCCGTACCTATTAGGGTGTCTTATCTTCGTGTGTGGTAAAAAAATGTTCTGGTGCTATACAACCAAGAAGAGGTAAGTAGAAAAGATTTTTATCTACAGTTCTGTGAGTATCTTGTTGGTATACCTACTTCTACATTATTTTATTTATCATGTAGGCTTACCGGGCCATGTTTATAGCGTGTTTACTGGCATTTATTATGCATTCAATTAGTTAAATCCTACTTCCGTCAAAGCCATTATCATTAGAATTTTCCTGTGTGCTAATTTATGTTTATTTAAACATGTGATGTTATTTGTTAATGCTATCTGGCTTAAGGTTGTGTCTACTATAGGGGCTTTGTATTAACTCTTAGTATAAATAGACATTTCCTATTAAAAAACTCATTTAGGCAAAATGTATCGTTCTGAGACTTACTTGAATCTTTATCAATGTATGTAATATAACCTAGGTCATTTCTTTGGTTGTACTAAGCAGGTAGGTATTCCCATAAAATAATTCTTTGAATTCCAAGACACTTTTAAATCTTCGTTCACAAATTCGGTTCCTTGGTTTTGCTCCGAAGCGATCACGCTTTTCAATCAGTTTATAAAGCATCCCCTCTTCAATTATAAAACCCCTTTCGGTGACATTGACGAGTACATTTCGTACTCTATAATTGTCTTCTTCAAGGATTCCACGAAACGAGATTTGCTTTATTTACTTCCCACACCTCGAGGGAACTGGTTAAGGATCTGCCATCACTTTCGCTCTTTCCAGCGAATCTGATAGCTCTATCATGTTTGCCGATGTTTTTGTGTTCTACCGCTCAGGGTATTTGCGCATTGCGTCGTCTTTATCCAATACTCAATCTGGTGAATTCTTGGTTATAAATGTTGTGCTACTTTCTCAGAAAAATATCTTGAGGTGAGGTTCAAATGGGTTCTGGTATAACCCACAGATGAAATCTATAAGAACTCCATTCTGTCATTACTCGTAGCATGTCTGCAGGATATGTGTGATTTTTAAGATTGTTGGAATGCGTTACTTGCATGTTGTACCTGTGATTTCTAGGATAAGGTCAAGCTTTTAATTTTATTTTCTTTATAAACCGGACGTAGAAAACAATCTAATAAACAGTTTTAGCTATTTTGTTTCAAAATCAACAGAAACTGTGAGAAAATGAAAAGTACAAACTGTCCTGTTCAAAATATAACATACTGTGATAGTTTCAGATTTATTTGTTTCACAGACGTGACATCTTTAAAAGGGCTCTTCACGTTTTCAATAATTGGCGGGTATGGGGCTTGGAAAATGTTTTCCAACTAGACAAATAAGTGTGTCTGTGTAAAAATTAAAGATATGACGTGAAGACGTTTCAAGACAGTGGTGTTTGGAAAATTAGCTGCTTTTTCATAGCGTTTTCATGTGATTCTCTGTCGGTCAATAATTTGAAGGAATCGTGTGCGACATTATCCTAATAATCCTCTAAATAAATGCTTCCTTACAATACATATACCTAAGCTAGGTTGTTAGATATTATGTAAATACAGTCAGTCATGCATAAAATGTCCAAAGTGACATAGATGTAACGATAAGAGATAATTATCATAAGAATTCGTTGGTTTTTTACTCGTTGTGTACTAGATCACCTTGTACTGAACCGATGAAATAATCTAGTACCGCTTTTGAATGGAATCCTGATAGCACACCCACTAAGCTGTGCCTGATATTTTGTTTTGGCTTAATCATGTTTTGCAATGTCTAGTATGTTAACATATAACTAACATATAACTGAAACGACAATATAACTTCTTTAATAAAAAAAGCGCTACGCCGACGCCTCTTGTAGGTGTCATTGTATTGGTTGGATCTATTACTTAGGGCGACTTGCACCAGAATCGCTAAACGCGCTTAACTCTTAAATAGTATTTAGCGAGTTGTCAAGTCATACATATACGTCAGATTTAAATAGATTTAGCTGTTAAATACGTTTAGTGATTCTGGTGCAAGACGCCCTTAATTAAGTTAATTGTTTGATTTCTTCTATAAACGTTTTCAAACTTGTATTTGATAAGTACTATAAATAAATAAATATTCATGGACTTTACACACAACGCCCTCTAGTCCCAAACTAAGCAAAGCTTGTAATATGGGAACTAGATGGCTGATAGAATACTTAAATACTTTTTTTTTACTATAGTTATTTATTAGATTTATACTCTTTAGCTCTTCGATTTAAGAGATTTGATATCAGCGATATTTTATCAGCTTCTGCATGCGATTCTAAATAGACGTCAGTATCTCATTCTGCTCTAGACTGACGCGACGACAACGATTTTCGCCGGTACCTAAGTTACCTTTATCTGTGTCATTTTATAAGTGTCTCCTTTTCTCTCTTTGTCAATCTATTGATTTGCCATCTAATACTGGTCTATTCGAATGCACGCCTTTCTCTTCGTTCCTTTATTTAATATTTTAAAACGATCTTATAGCCTTTTTACAGTAATTCCAGTTTTCCGATATTACGATCTCGTCCCTTTTGTTAATTATAGACTTGTGTCTTGGCTTGAGTACCAAGTGTTAATTAAGTGTAATAAAACATTGAAATTTTCCAAACTAGCCAATTTGTACGTTATCGTGCCCTTTATCGCCAATATTTTGTACAGGTAACATGCAATTTTGCAATAATTTAGCCCTGCATTCCGAATGCAAATTACGACTATTGGCAATTTGCAATCCGTTAATAAGTTACTAAGCTCACACTTCTTTTGATTCCGAGCTTCCGACCGAATTTAAACCATCTATAACATTATAGTAAAATACTATATTTTACTTTCCGCCAAGAGATTATGATTCGAAGTTATTTGCAATATAAAATATAGAGTTTTAACTCAAAATATATACATACCATTGAAATTTTTATGCCGAATGTATCGCCGCCGGTTTTTAATTAATATTTTTTGTAATGATGCACAAAGTGAGAAGAAAGATGTGTGAGATAATTTATTTAATTAGGTAGCTCATAAACAGACGTTTTGCCCTTCTGTGAAAGTTTTGGCACCGTCACACGCAGCGTAGCTTCATGTTTACATAACTAATTAGCATTTTAATATAAATGTTACTTAATTTGTATTCACTACGATCTTTGGTTTTAGATATTTTGACAGCATTAATAAACTGTTTTATAATAGCTGTAATTCTTAACCTAGTTGCAGGTTTATAGCTAATTTGTTTTATTGCACTCGTTTTGGAAAGTTAATTTGCAATTTTTGCTAAGTTGGTAATTTTTATTTATTATGTAGTTCTTTTTAATTTACTGCTACTAATTATTTTGAAATAATGAATGGGTTTATTGAGATAAAATTAATGCGCATTTTATTGAAGTTTAGCTTGCCTTATATGGTTTTGAACCACTTATAAAACCGGGTAGATCACATTTACATCACAGTAACACATCACCACAGTAATCCTTCAACTACATAAAAACACTTTCTTCTCTCTTCACGTTATTAGAACATTATTTTGTGATATGAAATGAAACTTGTAAAAAATACCTATTTTCACTCAAAACATGATGTATATGGCATCTTTGTGAAAATTCCTAAAATTTTTAACCAAAACTTCAAACTACAAACGTAGGTTTTATTCCAAAAAAATTAAACCTCTCGTGAAGCTCTATCTATGTAAAGTACGAAAAAGCTCTTCAATTAATTTTATCCTTTCACTAAAACTTTATTGACACTAAAACGCATGTCGATTAAATAAAAGCAATTTGTACCGGGCAATCAAACGAAAGTAAATCTTGACAAGTCACGGCTTTATTTGGTAGCTCGAACTTGTCCCACAAGATGGACCGGTTTGTATTAGACTAGTCTGTAATTCTATTGTATTACTAAGAGCTGATTTACACACTCATAGTACAGTGGCGAGTTATTAGCAGCGGTAGACGGTCGCGTGGTAACGCTTGCAATCAAGTGGTTTACGCCAGTTTAGTTCTACCCCACTGTACTTATTAATAAGCATGTAAATCGGATTACACTAGTCTGTAAGAGGGTACAAAGACGGACGTGTCGCTCGGTACTGTGTTGCATCCGGCTCGAAGGACCATGAAAGTTTGACATGTAGTGGGTGGTTGGAATCATAGAATGTCGTACGCGGAAATAATTCGTCCTTGCGTCTGTTGTCAAATTCATATTCATAAAGTTGAAGTCATGAAAATGAACGATTGAGTACTTCGGGGCGGTTTAAACAGCGGTTTCACATGTTTGTTTTTCGTGTTTCACAAACTTTAGTATTAATTGCGGTAGAGGGGCGCGTACTACTAGTATGATGTACTATATCTATCTATGCTACAAGTTAATATAAAAAAAAAATTAAAAACATCCTACTATAAAAATCTCCTTAGATCCTTTTCATTATTGCTGATCACTATCAGACCTTGGAGTATCGACTCCAGTGCAACCTTGACTTGGGTAGAACTTATTTTGGTTTCGAAAATTAACCGAAACACTTAACCCGATAGGTACTGGCGAGGTGTTGTAACGAATATGAAGGCTGCTGTAACGAATATGAAGGGTACCTATGAAAGTAATTGCTTTAAGTTATTTAGTTTTTTTTTCAGTAAGTACAGAAAAAAAAAATTCGATTGTAACTTTCCAATTACACAATATTGTTACATACCAGATGCAATTTGCTCCGATTTCCTAGACATTAAATGCGTCGGCACTTACAATCACCATCATTACATCGATGACGTCATTATCAAGTTGTCGCCAAGACTACTTAAACTAGGAAACGATAAATAAAATGCCGTTTACGATGACAAAGTGCACTCAATCAGTGGTCATTATAGAACACGTTACATCAGCCTTACTCGTTATTGCCAGCGCTCTCAAACGGTGACGGGAAATATCGTGAGGAAGGAGTCAGCTCCGCACGTATTGAGTTTGTCTTTCCTGTGGATAAGGCCGACTAGGCTGAGAAGATGGTATACGCGCTGGGCAAGCCTACTCCATCTTAATCATATCCCAGGCACTACAGCGTCCCGTTCATAGAGGCATGGATAAAAAGTGCCCCCTGTCCTGACGCTGTATAAATCATCTGGATTAGATGTAAAGATCTGATTGTTATTACTATTAAGATAAGATAATATAGTTACTGCGATTGCGAAACGACTTTGGACGACACGCGACGCGACAACGACGTTCCATACACGTTTAGTCGTTTCTCCGCAAAGTCGAATCTCGAAAGGTTAATAAAAAAATTAACCATTTATGTTTCCGATATAAAACCTTATCTCGATAAGAGCAATAATGATAATCAAGAAAAAAATTATGACATAAATCGATAACGATATGTTATGCATGTTACAAAATATGCTTATTAATTGCTGATCATAATGAAACAAAGTATCTGCATAATTTTTTATTTTTTTCATAATTTGACAGGCGTCACAGCTCAGTCGGTAATAGCTCTGCCTGCCGTGCTGTGGGTCGTGGGTTCGATCCCCACTAAGAACAAACATTTGTGTGTGCCATACATGTTTGTTCTATGTCTGGGTATTATAAGTATGCATTTACAAAAAAAAAAAGTATAGGTATAAGTAGTCTATCAGCATCTACACGCGAGAGCAATGATTCCGGGTCACTTAAAGAATGTTAAAAATCTCGGAAACTAAAAATGATAGGTTAATGCAATAAATTGTATTTAATAGACAATGTAATACTCCTTAAATGAAGGTATTAAAACTTCTTAGTTATTGTAAAGTTATATCTTAAAAAAATCAAATTTGAAAAAGGGCCACTTTCGAAGATGGAACTACGAAATTACAGCATTTGGTTTTGCTTTTGTTTGTAATCTGTCATTTATGTGGGTATATAAACCATGTTGATAGTGCTCTATATTCATTATTCAAGCTGAAATTATGTCGCTTACGCCTGAAGAATGCACCAGAATACTTACAATGCTGGAAACCGGCCGGAGTCAGCGCGATACAGCCAGGACTGTCGGTGTGTCGCTGTCAACAGTACAAAGAGTTCTCCGACGTTACGAAGAAACTGGTTCTAACCTACGCAGACCAGGAACGGGCAGAACCAGGTGTACCACAGCACGAGAAGACCGATACTTGGTGAACACCATGCTTCGAAATCGCTTTCTCACAGGAACTGAACTCACAAATCAGTTTCGACGCCTCGGAGGAAGTAACCCAAGTGCATGGACAGTAAGACGTCGGCTTGCTGAATCTAACTTAAAACCCCTTAGACCTGCAAACGGCCCTAAACTGGAGCGTGGGCATCGTATTTCAAGACTAAGATATGCCCAGAGCCACGTAAATTGGAGTATTGAAGATTGGTCAAAAGTTATGTTCTCCGACGAATCAAAATTTATGCTCTACAAGCACGATGGAAGACACAGAGTGTATCGAAGACCAGGGGAAAGATTCAAGCAAGCATGCATCGAAGAAAAAGTAGCCTACGGTGGTGGGTCTGTACTTGTGTGGGCCGGAATTTCTTCTGAAAGTCGCACAGAGCTGGTGATCATAGAAAACGGCTCTTTAACTAGCGTAAGATATGTGGAAGAAATCCTCAATGATCATGTTGGTCCATTTATGGTCAATTTAGGTGAGGATGCTATATTTATGCATGACAATGCCCGACCTCATACAGGTAGGATTGTGAATGACTACCTTCAAGAGATGAACATTACTCGTATGGAGTGGCCAGCGCGCAGCCCGGATATCAACCCGATCGAGCATGCTTGGGACGAGCTAGGCAGATGCGTAAAACAACGAAACCCTCCCCCAATCACGCTTCGTGAGCTCAAAATTGCTCTCACAGAGGAATGGGAGAATATTCCCCAAAATCGTATAAGGAACTTGGTGTACAGCATGCCAAACCGCGTAAACGCAGTAATGGAAGCACGAGGAGGCAATACGAAGTATTAAAATTCAAGTCAAATCGTAATAAAGTTCAAAAATTTCATGTTTCCTATTTTTGTTTTAAGGAGAGATCAGCAGTTTTTTTCTTTATGTAATTTTGTGTTAATAAAATGTATGGTGACTCATATTTTTTTACTTTCATTTAAGGAGTATTACATTGTCTATTAAATACAATTTATTGCATTAACCTATCATTTTTAGTTTCCGAGATTTTTAACATTCTTTAAGTGACCCGGAATCATTGCTCTCGAGTGTAGTTACCATATTACAAGCTTTGCTTAGTTTGGGACTAGAGGCGTCGTGTGAAATGTCCATGAATATTTATTTTTTTATTTAATAATGTTTATGAAACTAAAGCCAATTATCAAATAAGTTAATAAAGGCTGCGTCCAGTAAATCACTATCAAATTACATGTTACAAGTGACAACAGAAGTGTTCACTTATTTATGGTTTTACCACAACATACTAAAACCTTTTCTGAATACCAGCTTCCTTCACTCGTGTGGTAGGAACCTAGGAATCTCATATAGTTGATCGAAGTAGGCACCCGAATAAATGAAGGTACAAAAGAAAAAAAAATCAAAATTTATTGAAATCGGTCCAGGCGTTACAGCGTAAGAGTGAAAAGCTTTGACTACTTACTTCGGGGAAATACAATATAGTATTCAATTTTTCAATTCAATTCAATATATTTATTTTCTTAAATTTTACAAATTTACATCTAGGTAGGTATTACTAAAAAGTAGCCAAATTATTAGTAATTAGGTAAGTATAGGTATCTAAGCTGCCTTACTTTATACATAATACTAGGTAGGTAGGTACACTAGATTGTTATTGATAAGCCAAAAGAAAAAAACACTATACTAATAAAGAAAAAACAATGAATGAGTTGTAAATAGTAATGTTAATGTGTTAAAACTCTTGTTAAGTTTAGCCATGACGTGCGTGATCAACTTTAATGACGAAGTTTTTAGGTTTTGGCCTCCGAAAGTCATGGTCCCAACAAAGCTTTTTAACTGATTACGTACTTTAAAGTTATTGCTTTTAAGGTTTTGTCGATAAGTGTACTAACTTTAACACAATCTGGAAATAATTAGTCGACATAATGATAGCACGTGACATGTGTTGCTTTCAATAATACATTATTAACAGTCTTGAACGCATAAATCGATAGTTATTGTATTGACACTTGTCAATTTATTACTCAACAAATTATAATTAGGTACCTAATCGCTAAGCGCGTTTAACTATTAACTGGTATTTAGCGAGTTGTCAAGTCATAACGTCGGATTTAAATCTATTTAGCTTTTAAACATGTTTAGTGATTCTGGTGCAAGCCGCCCTAAGTATACTAAGTATAGAACTTCCTGGCCAGATTCGTTGTAATCAAAGTGTGTGATAAGTATGGGTCTAAGGGCGGCTTGCACCAGAATCACTAAACGTGTTTAACAGCTAAATAGATTTAAATCTGACGTATTTATATGACTTGACAACTCGCTAAATACTATTTAATAGTTAAATGCGTTTAGCGATTCTGATGCAAGCCGCCCTAAGTATTCTTTCTACCACACTGAGAGACATACGTCAAAAGATAATCATCCCTTAGTCTATTGACATCTCTTACCAATGACGAACGGATTTTAAGTAAATAGGTACTTGTGTTTTTATGACGTCTTTGAGTAGTAGTTTGATTACAAAGCTTTGCTTATGTAAAAGCTATCTGACATGTGTTACGTTTTACATCCCAAGTAACCTTACCTTTTTATTGTTTTCAATAAAATATTTTTGCTGGTAATACCTTAACCCGAAGATGCAGAAGAAAGTTACTGAGTACCGTCAACTGTAAAGGATCCTACAATCGTAATACCATGATCACTTAATTGGAGCTTATTATGATAATTTAGATGCGAATAGTATTTTTCTGCCCGTGTGTTAAGTTTGTTTTAAAAATAAAATGAATGCAAATTGCGAAAAGCGAGGGCGCTACTAACGATATTAATAACTATTCTCCACCATACAATAAATCGAAATTGTCTAAGAGTTTCAGTTTCAGAGATCTTCAGTTTCACCGTGATAGGGCTCCTAACTAGGGTAAATATGCCGTTTTTAGTGAAAATTATGTTCATAACCGTTATAGTTTCGAAAATTAATACTTCCAGAACTTATGACTTTACGATTGAAAGGTGGGTAGTGTTACTAAACTTCGTAGTAGATCAAATTTCCCCGATACAGCTATTAATTCGTGATAATAGCTTCAAGTCTATATCTAGGAGTGATGTAATCAACCTGTTCGTTCTGCTACTTTCCATTTATAACATTTATTTGCATGATTGAGATATTCATGGTGACGTGTTTCATGTGTATTCTATTCGTGCTTATTCATCCAAGATTCTACCTCTTTTTTGTGAAGTAATCCGTATGGTACTGAAAATCATCGTATAGAATGCAGAGCCGCTGTGTAATGAGGGTATGTGGTTGAACGTGCTTCTACTATCCCTTTGTTATGCTCTACGATCTTCAGTAGACCATCAAGAGATCTTAGTTAGGGTATGTTTGTCAGGGCATTTAGTCTATTACATATTGTTTGAAACTGTCAATTGCTGTATTTTTTGTAAAGCTTACGGAAAAATCAATGCTTTTCATTATTAGCAAGTATTGTTCATTTACCTATTATTATGATCATAAAACAAATCATTGAAATAGTTGTCAACGATTGTGGTCCAATTTCTTATCATATTCTCAAAGAAAACTATGGCTAATACAAAATGTTCAATATTTTACAAAATACACATAAAGTAGTTGAGCTATCTGTAGTCAGTTGCATCCTAATCAGCACCACTAGAAGGCGTGCTCAAGGCACTGCCTGCATTTCCATATTACCATATTCTTACATAATAATAAAATCGTATCGATATCAGAAAGTGGATGGATTTAGTTTATTTTATCGATCGAGAATACCTTTTATTGACTTTCTGTATGACGTAGCCATTGTTGGTTTTCTGGAGAAAGTTACCTACCTACCTGACCTGACCTGACCTGACCTGTGAACTTGGTGGTTTCTATCTGGTTCTGAATATTAATTATAATATGAGATGGTTTATCGACACACGGCATATATCTGTTGATCTGTCAGTTGGTATGCGATTTCTATAGTGTTTCCGCAAATTATATCGTTCCATAACGTCTCCCAAGGGTACGTTTAGTAGTTACTCATTTGTTTTTCATAAGCCTTCACATTTTCTTTCATCAAGTTTCATAACCTAGGTCAAAGCATTAAAATTTGCACAGCACTTCCATCGCCACTCTACCGAAAACAGCGAAAAGTTGTTTTACGAAAACAATAGCTTCATTCCAAAAAGGAACTTCCCCATCTATCCTCTATTTTGTCATCTTTTCCACGGCCTAATACGTTTTATTGCTCCTGCTAAATCACTCACGTCGTTTGTTCTAGAGTCACTCGTCACGGTCATTATGAAATTGTCTCGAGTGAGAACCGCTTTAGTTATACGGGTTCCGCCATCTTGTATAATACCTAACGTTTTTTCAAATACTTTTGTGTGAATAAGCGAGTCTTTTAGTCCTTGTTCTTCTAAGCTGCTTGCAAATTGTTCCTTTGTTTTCCCTATGTGGAAGTTATTATGAAGGATGAAATTTATTGTGTCGCTTCGCTTCACAATAATACTGGAATTAAACGTGTTTTGTGGAGCATGTATAGACAAATAAGGAAGATATAATTTGTGATGTTTACCGCTTCGTGCGTTGTTAACAATTTAACTGTGTGAACTAAGCAAACTACCTACATTTCAATAATACTCTAACTTTAATTTGATCGCAGCAAAATTTTCTTCACCGTGTATTTTAAGACTTTATTCCCACTCTAAGATCTTATTTTTCTCGTGTATCTTTCTGTGTGATTTAGCTAGGCACAAATTTTCACCTACTGGCTTATTTACTACTAGTCACAAAGCCTTTTTCAATGCCAGTACGACCAGTGTGGAACCCTAAAGTGTTATAACGGTCTCGTGTTGTTTGTTTTGCGACGGAACCACTACTATATCCCCAGTGTTTGGTTTCGGGATCAGCCAGCTGTCTTCATAATGAAACAGCCGTATTTTAGTTGTTAAAATAGAACGCGGAAGAGCTTTTGAAGTCCATCTGTGGGATTTGGTCAACCGATTTGTGGAGATTATAAGTTGTTCGAAATTGGGTGTGGTATGTTAATGCGGTTAATCCTATAAAAATGAAATCGCTGGTTTTATAGTGATTTAGTTTCATAAATTTATTTTGGGGTGTGTATTTTAATAGTGCAATGGTTATTATGGTTTGTGACTTTGTGACTCATTAGAAACTTTAGGCTAGATTTTATAATGTTGTTTATGCTTTTTGAAATTAATAATCTACGTATAAGCTTTTTATAATGTGAACTCCGTAAACGTTTAGGCTGTGGTGACTTTAAATAATGGAAACATATTTTACGATAAATTAATTAATTTGTCAGTCATTTGTAATTTGTAACTTTGTCATTCTCGTGTTTATTATGTCATAGCGATAAGTCAGGTACGAGTATAAAGTTGTTAATACCTTCTTTACAACATTGTAATGATACTCTTTTCAACAGATCTGTAGGAGTATCTTTTTACCGATAATGCTTTTCGTGACCGCGGGACTATAAAATTCGTATAATATAGCAATTATATCTCTTCAATGGATTTCTATTTATGGTATTATATTGTTGGCACGATTCTGTACATCACAAAGTAGATTGGTCATCTTTGTAAGGCTCTTGATTCTGTAGTTAGGACATTACTACTAGATAAAGAATAGGACATTACTACTAGCCTCTGCCCGTGGCTTTATGCGTGATTCGAGTACTCCCTTTTCTTCCAAATCAGCTTAGCTGATTTTAGTGATTACAAACGACCAAATAACCATACCTACAAACTGTCGAATTTCAATATTTTGCTGTCTACACAATTTTATTGACATTAGATTCATCAGAATTTAGACTATGATAAGCAGATATGTAGTAGGTAGGACCTACTTATTTTGCACTTCCCTTGAATTGTGGTAAGTATAGTTCATTTTCGAGTGGTTCAGAAAGATTTTTCTATCAATCAACCAAGATATTCTTTTCAATGTATATCAGCGTCGTGCTCTCAAAATTAGCTTATCAGAAGATATGATCGGTTCATTCGATAAGGGGGCGGAGAAAGTAATCGATAAATTGGTTTGCGTAGGACGTACCTATTTACTATCTACCTACCTAGTTATATCTAGTTCTCACGATGCATTCCGCTATGTTACAGTAATCGACACCTTACTGAAACTGAGTCGTGGATGTAAGATATCTGTTCTGCTTCTGTGGTTGAGATAACAGGATCTCAAATCAGTGCGAAATTACAGGACATTATTAATGATAGGAAATTGTTCTGTCCTGCTTGAAATCACGCTCGTCCAAACAGCAACTCTGGCGGGATCTGCGTTTTATACTCGTCACATACTATTGTTTGGGCTATTGATGCTATAGGTATGTTGTGTACTATAGTAGGTATTTGTCAAACTATTGTCTTCATCTAGCCAAGTGTGTGATGCGAGGCGGTATTGTTTTAAGAACAAAACGTTTTGAATAGTCATACTCCTCTTAAGATTTCATTAATAAATACCTAGTTTTCACGCACTCGACATTTGAATTTGAAATTTTCCTATAAGTAAATTCGAAACGATTAAATTACCAAATTGGCTTCAAATATATATATGCGTATGGAATTAGTAATGAAGATAGAATGGAAATATCTCCAACACGTTCATCGTATATTTCTAAAACTTAATTTTAAAAGGTGTAAAAAGGAAGGACTCCATATATCACATCTAAAAGCATTTCGACAGAATAATCTCGTCGTAAATATGATTCAACTCAATCTACTTTTAGTCAAATTGTCGAAAGGCGAGTCTATACTTGAAATATATCTTAACTGAATGTTGAAATAGTAATGCTCATTGGGTTTCGATATTTTAAGTCTGCAGGAGTAGAAGGTCAAATTTTACCTATTTTTGGAAAGTTAGGGTTAGAATAGAAAAGAAAACTTAAACCTTGCCGTATACACAATGTACTTAGTAAGGTAGGGTAGGGAAGGAGTGTACACAGTGGTTGGTTTGTTAGTAAATTTTTCATTTAATTTACCTATATGCAAGTGGCTTTAAGTAGGTAAATTAATTTTTTGACTCATCTAAAAATGATATAATTAATACAACCTTTGAAAAGAATCTGAGGATATACCAAATTAGCTACCCGATAATAAATCAGTCATTATTCCATCTAACCCAATCAATCATTTGGACTACCGACAGTCAATATCCGCTAACTAAAACAAATTGTTATTTCTTTCACAGAATAAATAATTACAACGCTGTGATAACTTATAATTTGGATCATGGAGTAATGGACTTCGTTTATTTCAATGGCGTGTCGGAAGTTTCACTTGAGATAATAACAGATTTTGATAATGGATGTGATTGAAAGTTGTGGAGGTATTTGACGAGATCGACTTCCTTAATAGTCACTATGACTTTTTGTTCTTGGTTTCTATTGAGACTAATAAAGGTAAAAAGCTTTGCCCAATCGTTCGTTCATTTCCAAGATTTACGCATATTTTCATTTTACAATAATGGACGCCTCATTATATTTATTTGTCTTCTCTTTTCAAATTCGTGAATCGTCTTCTTTCCGTAGGTACTAGGAACATGATTTTCTTTATCAGTCGTTCCATTATCTTCTTGGACATAGTTTCGCCATAACGCTATGAATATTCTCCCTATAGAGTATAGACTCCATTTAAAGTAAATCGACCTTTTTGGCTGCTATCTAATTCGATAGGAATCCTCCTTCCTGCCCTTTAATACTGTTTTCTCAACACGTTTGGGGCATTCTTGGGGTTTGTTATTGTATTCTTCTTTTTCTGGATCGCTATTGTGACCTGCTCTCTTATATAGGAGGGTACCTGTGATGGTAGCATTCTTTAATGTTCCACAATGCGCATACCCCGTGACCATGATTGGTACCACGACTTATCTGCGGTATCACGTCATCTTTCGTGAGAACACATTGTTATCACGCTATCTTGATTGAAAGTCTCTCTTCTTTTCTTATCTGGTTTGGAATTGCTTGGGATGAAACTGAAAGTATTTTAGGCAGAAATATTAGACACCTTTTAAACTTTTTTTGGTTCGTTGCGAATCTCGAAGGTATGAGTATCCAAATCTTTGCATTATTCAGGCCAGCGCGTTGGTTACTTATTTGTGTGATTCCAGTTATAAGCAGATTACATTGATACACTATTTATTAATTGACACCTTTTCAACATGTATTTCAAGCATCAAATATACTTTGACTTAGTGTGAAATTTTGCGGGATATTGGAGTGGTCCCTGATTTTTGTTTCCATATTTTCCTGCGTGGTGTTTATTGCAATGTCATATTAAATTATTTTATTATAGTGATAACAAACATTATTAACCGGGGGTAGCGGGCAACAAACACCACCTACATCACATATGTACTTACATATTTAAGTAGAAAAGGCGTGCTATTGAAACCATTGAATAATTTGATCTACCTTCTTGTTCACAAAGGTGCTTAGAATGCAAAATAGTTTTCGGTCATATGCTAAGGGCTCAAGCAGAACTAAATTTATTATACCTTTTGTATTCTAGAAGCACTCCATCAGAAGATTGCTATAATTTCACATGTGACCAATTCGTATCATTGTTGCAGGTAAGCAACGATCGGTATACACGGCGCGTGCGCAGATAAAAATAAACCGCCGTAGGACGGAACGGTAAGTGATCGCCGGTAGTTTTCTACAATTTTCTCTATTCTATGACATGGAAACCTATTTCGGGTAATAGGTTAAGGTTAAGGTTGAATAGGCGCAAAACAAAACCACAATTACAATGTTGTTGGTAGCATTGATCTTAGCTTATTATATTTCAGCAGGGACCTTATTAATATATGATAACGCATAAAAGATTTGAAACTTGGGAATTCTATGTCTGGGTGTTACTATGTATTATAAGTATGTATTTACAAAAAAAAAAGTATTTAAGTATTCTATCAGCCATCTAATTCCCATATTACAAGCTTTGCTTAGTTTGGGACTAGAGGGCCTTGTGTGTAAAGTCCATGAATATTTATTTATTTATTATTATTTATAATTAATTGGATTTACCAAATTCTTGCGAAAGTTAAAGATCTCATCAGCTGAGGGTCGATACAGGGTCATAAAATCAGTGACCCGATTTTAATGATACTAAAGTCTTAGATGTTGCTCTGATTGCAATTGATATGCAAGGACTGGAATTCCCATGAAACTTGGCATTTATTTGACTAACCTTTGAAGAGACATTTCTCTAGAAAACTAGTTAAATGGTAAGTTAAGTACATAGACAGCCAGACGCAGACAGCTCGATAAGCGCAGCACTATCGCCACTCTAGTCCGGTGCAGACGATTCTGCGTGGTGGCGCCGGTCGATTCGCCAGTCACCTGCAGCCCACCTCGAATGCAGCACGCGCTTTGCTTTTCTATCTTGTATTAAAAAAAACCGCGCGTTCGATTTATGAAAACCGCTCTTTAAAATTTTCCGGGTGTTTCGATCCTCTTCGCTGTGGACCTTGTTTGTGGTCAGTGATTGTGTGTTATCCTTTTTGATGCTGATGTGATTGGGATGCTTTATTTGTTGATGGTATTGTTAATTATCTTTAGGATATATATTTTTTAAATCTTTAGGGTATTTGTAGCAGCGTTCACGTGAGCTATGATGTCCATGAACTCGTGTACTATTAGCTATAAAATATTTTTTTTACAACAAAGCCGGTAGTAAAACATCAAGAAAATCGGTTCAACAAAAGAACACTAAAAGGATTTATTCATGGAAAACTGTAATTATTTGCATCAAAAACTAGTATTTCAATGCCACTGCAAATGTCATCTACCTCATGTATTTGTCATATTTAAATTAGGAATGGAAATATTATATTAATTTTCCTTTAATTATTTTTAAAACGAATTTTATTCGGCATATTAATTCGTTTGAATAAATTCATAAAAATCTATAAATATATATTATGTGATCTTAGAATTACGAGTATTGAATTTCTACCTAAGTACCTTATAGTTTCTCTATTAAGTAAATAAAAGGTTGTAAATTCAAACTTGGTTTATGTTATTCCAATGTTTTGTATTTATCTATTGACGGGTTTTAGCAGTTAAATTATACACGACTTATTTGCATTTTATCATAGTGTAACGGAGAAATTCTAATTAAGCTGAACAATTTAACATTCTTTTACGGGTTCAGTTAGTAATACCCTCATTTGATAAGGCAGTCGACAGTACGAGTAACAGAATTCGTACACTTGTTACAGACAATCCGTACTTTTTATATTTCAAAATGTGTGTTCGATGTCTTCAAGCTATATTAAATGTGAGTTTTTAAATAACTATCTAAGCATAAGAAATTATTTTCAAGAATTTCTAAAAGTTTGTAGCTATTTCAGATAGATATTTTTATAAATGCTGTATTTAATTTTTTTGGTATTGGTTGAACTTTCCGAAGATATCACTAACCTTTGGCATTGCCACATCGACAATGCAATGATGCACAGCACCTAGGTTATTTACACGGGTGTTCACTTATAGGATGACCCCGGTTTTATCTTACACTATTCACCACTTTGCTGAAGCGTGTTTCTCAAATGGTACTTTTACTCTACATGTAGTAAATTAAGGGTCTGGTCTACTTACATACTTATACTTCGTTGGAAAGTTTACATTTTCATTATTCTAGTTAATTAGTATCTAGTTAATTAGTTAACTAGTATCTGACGATCTCTTGCCATATTCTGAATGTAGAATTTCGGAAGATTTTTGAATTTGCTCTGCATTTAAAAAAGTATTCTTCTGGAACCTAGGAATAAAATATTCTTTTGTTTAAAATAAAGTGTCGAAGTTAAGAAGTTTGTGTTCTATAAATTCTTTATTTTGGAGAGCAAGTTTTTACTACCTATAAAATATTGAATAAGTAGATAATTACTGTCAATATAGATTGTTTATTATGATTGAACAAACACGAAACACTATCCAAAGCCTCACAAATGGTGTTGAAAGAGCTTAGCGAAAATTGAGCGTAGAGTAATTTTGACATGCCTGCGGTGAATTTTCGTAATTTCGTGCTGTATTGTAAATTCCAATTAGGGATAGGATATTTATGAAGTAAACTAAACGGCTTACGCCAATAAATGATTGTTGGTACTTAAAACTATTGGTTTTAGTATTTTTTTCTTGATTGCGCGTTTGTGTTATAATTTAGGTACCTACTATACAACATTGTACTTTGGCTTATTACAATTTAAAAGTCTATGAACTATAGTATCTAGACATGATACCTATCATTTTAAAATATTACAAAACAAACAAATCTTTATCTAAAACAGCAAGGTTTTTTTGCATACCACTAAGAACAAACATTTGTGCGTGGAAAACATAGATGTTTGTTCTATGTCTGGGTGTTACTATGTATTATAAGTATGTATTTACAAAAAAAAGTATTTAAGTATTCTATCAGCCATCTAGTTCCCATATTACAAGCTTTGCTTAGTTTGGGACTAGAGGGCGTTGTGTGTAAAAAAGTCCATGAATATTTATTTTATTTATTTATTTATACCTATTTGAAATGTTATCAACTCTTATCAGATAAACAAACATAATCATGAATCACTTGATAAGTACTCCAGCATCATTTCTGGTACATACGAGCAAGTATATTTAGATGCTCCCTACGTATTGACCTGGTCTTTCCTGTGGATAAGGCTAAGAGGATCGTATACTCGTATGTCCTGGGCAAGCCCACTCCATCTCATGTCCCAGGCATGGGTAAGAAGTGGCCCCTGTCACTGTATATAGGTAAATCATCTAGATTGGATGCAAAGACCTGATTACATTTAGATGTTATAAGTTAAGTACCTACCTCTGACTTAAAATCTTATTATTCTCAAACAGTTACTATAACTTAATGTGAATTGATTGATATAATTAATTGCAATGCGCTAAATTTCTATCTTATGCCATAATATGTTTTAAATTGACACATAAGTTAGATAATAAGAAGTTATAGCTATCTCAATACCATAACAAAGCCTAGAGACGTTGATTTCCTCATTAGAAACGATTTACACTGTCATAAGTACAGTGGTGAGTGTGGTGACTTAACACGCTGATATTTTTAATGAACTTCTATTGTTGTTCTTTCTGTAAACATTGATCTTGACCACTAACTACTTAACTAGCCGCTGTACTTATCACAGTGTAAATGCTGACGAGCAGTGGAGCTTGACAGTGAAAGTGATAATTCCTCATTTCGTTTAACATGACGAGCAACACGTTACAACTGAACAATGAATAGAAAATCAATGGTTTACTTTGGCTCGTAAAAATATTTGAATTGGTAAAAATAACTTTTACTTTCGATTAGTTTTTGGCCGGTTTGACCGCTTAGCTAAGATACACTTATAACCTTTTTTTATGTTTACATTATACAAAAATAACGATAAAAATAGATAACTACTACCTACCTATGGGGTCGTTCATTAGTGACGTGAGGGGCACGCGAGGCTCGAAAGGGGAGGTTTCGAAAAAAGTCACGAAATATCACAAAGTTTGTAGTGAAATATGGCGTGCATTTATTTTTTTGTTGAATTGAAACGTTCATTGAAACGCATTGAATCATAAATTAAATGTTCAATTTACAAAGTATTGACTAACAATTTTATTGATATTTTATTTTAAATATAATTTCATATAGAGTTTGTGTGCCGAACGTTTTTTACTATATCGAAGCGAATCAATTCGTCTTTCAATGTTGCAATATTTGCATTCAGTTTAATCAAACGAGGAATAGAAATATTATTGTGTACATTTTTATAATTAAGAGATGCATCACTGAACACGATTGATAGACTGACCACGCTAAATCTGCATTTGAATAAATGGGCGACACCAAAAGATTTTTACGTGGTATCATCTTACCTCAATAACTTTCGCAATAGAGAGGTTGTCAAATCGTTATCACAGTACAGACTGTGTTTTTAACTAAAGATTATCAAATTCTGCCTTTATGTGCCGCAGACTTAGTGTGGTAAGACTCTACCTGAATTTTCCGTAGTGAAAGCGTATTACAAAATAGTATTAATTTCGTAAATGTCGCAGTCAAAAGGCATGAAATTACTCGCATAAACCCTCTCAATCTTAAACTCTCATTTTCTTTGGAATGTGATACAAAAAGTATAAGACTCCCGACCAGAGATGGGCACTTACCCGGTAAATACCCGATCATCGGGTATATACCCATTTATACCCATTTTTACCTACCCATTTTGAATTTATACCGGGTATTAATTCAAAAACACTTTTTTAACATTGAGGTTTAGTTTTAGTAGGAAATTCATGTTTTTATTGGTTAGTATTCGTTCTGATTTATAATGATTTCGTATTAAAAGTAAAATAAACCAGAAAACAGAAATTAAACCAGCTAGGTAACTATTCAAATTATCGATTTTTGATGAGGTTTAACTATATAAAGTAGTTGTTCTGTGAAAAAAATTGACCTCACGAGCCTTTATGACCATTAACTTTTAATTTCCCCTCTTTTCCCCCTTCCACTACCTCTTTTGGGAAATATTTTTACATCAATTTGTCTAAAATGAAGTCTTTAGTGTGCTTCTCAAATTGAAATCCGTCGATTCCTCTTCCCCTTTTCTCCCCTACTTTCCCCCCAATTAAAAAACGCGGTCGATTAACAAATTTAATAAATCAAGGAACTAGTGTGCCGATATTCGTCCAAATCGGTCGATAAATGCGACCTGTAGGCGAGAACTGACAGACCGACGGACAAAAGCATTTTTGGCCAATCCCGAAACTGAGACGCTCGTTATCCTCGTGGCAGACTGTGCGGGGCCCCTCCCGCCTCGGGTGGCAGCACTCCGCGGCGGGATACCAGGTGGGTGAGAATTGATGCATTCTTTAGCAGGTTTCTGGATTATTTTGATTTAATACCAAATAACATCTAGACCTATTTAGATTCTGCATAAAATTATCTACTGATTAGGATAATAACTAGTTGTTCTTTCTGTAAGAACAGTAGATCTCGCGAGCCATAATAACCATGCAATAACAGACACTTTCCCTTTTCCTCTGGCTAAATCGCATTTCAGGTGCTTCAATTTTCCAATAGGCCTTTCCAATTAACCTATGTAGACTTGAGCAAAATAGGGGTATAAGTTTTAGCGATTACTCACGTTCCTTTGGTCCTAGGAAGTCGAATCTAGTGTCTACGGATTTGTCTCATAAAGGCGGAAAGGACTGCGTAATCTAACTGAAATAGGTGGGCGTAAATTTTCGGAAAAAATTAAAATTAATTTCCCTTCTTTTCCCCTTCTACATTTCTTCCACTATTTTTTGGAATTTTTTATAATTATAATAATAATAATAATCGTCAGTTATGAGACTGTACATTCCACGGAAGTCGGGGGGTCGAGGCTTTTTAAATGCTAAGAGCCTTCACAACCGTGAAGTGTGCAACCTCAGGGAATATTTCCTTAACAACGAGTGTGGGATGCATCGTGATGTTGTGGCTGTTGACAGGGGCTTCACACCGCTCTCCTTGGCAAACGAGAACTGGCGTAAACCCGTGTTGCTGAGCACCGAAGATCGCAAGGACGTATGGAAGAGCAAGGAGCTGCATGGGAGGTTCTATCGGGTCTTAACAGGGCCTGATGTGAACCTACTCGCTTCGGTGAACTGGCTACGCTTCGGGGACCTCTTTGGGGAAACCGAAGGTTTTGCTTGTGCAATTGCAGACGAGGTAATGATGACGAACAACTATCGGAAGTATATCCTGAAGGACGGTACGGTCGACATTTGTCGGGCATGCCGCCGTCCCGGAGAGTCACTCAGGCATATAGTTTCAGGTTGTTCGCATCTTGCTAACGGTGAGTACTTGCACAGGCACAACCTAGTGGCCAGAATCATCCATCAGCAACTTGCTCTTCAATATGGCCTTGTTGAGTCTGAGGTGCCATACTATCAGTACGCACCGGTGCCAGTTCTCGAAAATGGTCGTGCATTGCTCTATTGGGACCGCTCTATCATCACGGATAGGACTATTGTTTGCAATAAACCTGATATCGTGGTGGTCGACCGGTCCCAACGCAAGGCAATGCTCGTCGACATTACCATCCCGCATGACGAGAACCTCGTGAAGGCTGAAAAGGAAAAGCTCAGCAAGTACCTTGACTTGGCTCACGAGGTAACCGCCATGTGGGATGTTGATTCGACAATCATTGTCCCGATAGTCGTTTCGGTGAACGGCCTGATAGCGAAGAGCCTCGACCAACACCTCAAGAAGCTCTCGCTAGAGGGTTGGCTCAAGGGTCAGATGCAGAAGGCAGTGATCCTCGATACGGCACGCATTGTCAGGAGGTTCCTCAGTCTGCAGCCCTGACCACCTGTAGCTTGGGCCCTGCCCCGCTGCTGGCGGCACTCTAATTTTTAAGTTTTTTATAATATATGTTTTTTTTTATACTTATATTGTAAAAAAATTAAAAATTAAGAAAATAAATAAATATGTGAATAATAATAATAATAATAAATTCATTTAATTCAGGCAACACAGTAAAAAATACAAGGCCCATATTATAGATACCTTAAAACTAAAATACATATTTTATATTATTTTTAAATTATTTATGTTGTATACTTACACCATCTTGTGTAGAAATAAGTCTTTAGTGTGCTTCTCAAATTTGATTGAAATCCGTCGATAAATAACGCTACAGCAAACTTTCCCTTTTTTCTCCCCTATTTTCCTTCCAATCAAAAATCGCGCTCGACAAAAAAATTGAAATAAATCAAGGAACTTGTGTGCCGATTTTCGTCGAAATCGGTTGATAAATGCGACCTGTAGGCGATTACTGACAGACAGACAGACGGCCGGACAAAAACATTTTTGGCCAATCTCGAAACTGACACGCTTCGCTCGCTCGGTCAATTACTATTCCAAATTTTAACTCTCTAGCTTCTACGGTTCAGCTCTGGTAGCGCGTGACAGACAGACGGACAGACGGCCAGACGGACAGACGGTAAGTGTAAGTAAGTGTTTCGTTTTTTCCAAAACTGAACCGGAACACTAAAAACAAGAAAAAAAATCTAACTCCTTTACCTCATTGGCGATTTTTAACTCCAAATATCTCGGAAACGTGACACTTTAGGACAATATAATATAGAACATTTTTTGCTTGTATTAGTGTCCGCTACCCATATATACTACTTTCAATGTGCGCGGAAACTTTAAAAAATTTTAAAATGGCGGGCGGGTCGATATGCCACAAAGGTTCTATCCCCGTTTTGTTAAATACCCGTGCGAAGCCGGGACGCGCCGCTAGTGTAACTATAAAACGACAGTAGGCCTAAACATATTATAAAAATGTAGGTCGTATTTTTACCGGGTATTAATAAAAAATACCCGGTATAAATGGGTATTTTTTAATTTTTACATATTCTACCCTTCCCTTCCCATTTTTACCTACCCAATTTTTACCTACCCGCCCATCTCTGCTCCCGACCGGTTGTGTTACCATAACATCTGCGAACAAAAAATAGGAATTTTAATATCGAAATTGTGCAATGCCTATTATGTGTTGAGTTTTTCGATTTCTGTATTCATAAGACTATTGGAATGAATCTTATTTAGTTAATCTTTTCTACTGATGCTTGGTGATTTCTGATAATGCCAGTGAGCCGTATAACACCTATATTTTTACAAATAATTTTCACATATTTCCGTTTTACATTATTTTAACTATAATATGTAATAGATTCTGCACACTTTTTCAAACACATTACACATTTTTAAATCGACAATAGTTGCACATTAAAAGTTAATTGTTTTATACCGGAAGTGTTGGATTTTAATGATGACACATTCGTGTTTTAATGATGTTTGTATAGCATTATGTTAATACACCTAATAAGAATTGCGATGAAAGTTGCGCTTAAAAGGGCAAACTGGACCCACGAAATGTGTAAACAACAAAACATCTAGCGAGTCGTTATTTTTAAAACATTAATATTCAACACGTTCGTCGCTCACTACTTTATTGTGATTGTTTATAATTATGCAAGAATTTGGTGAAATTATTAGGAAAATGAAGATTTCACTAAAAGGTCGCTTTAGAGATTTGTTAGTTTATTTGATTAAATTTGTTTACGACTAAATAAGCATTTATAAATAAATCAAATTCATGGCCATGGACGGAATTAGATTGCTAATAGAATACCTACTTAAATAATTTTTTCGTAAATACGTACTTATACATAGTAAAACCCAGAAATTAATAAGAAACGTTAAAAAGACAAGGTACCTTACCTACCCAGATTCAAGATTCAACAGTAGGTATAGGTAATAGGTATATTAGACGTTATCCAAGCAATCTTTTGGTAATTTGCAAGTTTCGCAATAACACCTTGTTTCGGCAATACCAATATGTACTTAATTATGTTCGTATCGGTTCTTATTTGATCAGTATCAGCAACTCGACTAGAATATAAGTGTTACTATTAAAATATTGCGTAAATATAAATAAAAATGTCTAAACAATTGCGTGGTAATTTTAATCAAATCATGTGAAAACCGCTACGGAGCGGAGGTGTGTGCAATTGAGGTTAGAGTGGCGTATGTTGGCGTAACATTACGCTCTTTAAGAAAATACCCATTTTACCATTTTACATACCAAACCTCAGCTTTGGTTACGTTCATTTGCTTATTTTTAGTGTTCCTATCCCGGCTCAAAAAGGATTACATACAAACTTTTTAGTGATACATTTTGTGACTCGTAAAATGTGAAAAGTATCAAGAACTGTAAAGCAAGCATCAAAAATGTGCAGCAAGGATCAAATCAATCACATCCTGGGGAAGATCAATGTGGTAAGTTATTTTGTTGTACATACCTAGGTACATATTTTTTTTGTGTTTGCAAAAATATAAGCGCGGAATAGTCAACTATTTGTTGTCAATGCTCACGATTCTGTTCTTTCATTTTTCTAAACTAACCTACTTTACAGCACTAAAATTGTTGCCATTCCTTTCTAATAAACTGAAACGACAAAGACAAATATAATTTTAGTGCTGTCAAATTAGTTTAGTTTAGAAAAATGCATCTGAATCGGGCCCAATATTGAGATAGGTAAAAAGAACGTATTTTCCAATTTTCTTTTAAATGCAGATATTGTTTTCCAGACTCTAGTTGCTGATTTATAAATTTTGCAATGATTTTATAACCAGTTAATAACACTAACTAGATTATTAATTAAACACACCGGTATACCAGTGATTGCTTACTTACTTCAATTACCTACTTGATGAGGCCAGATTGAAAAATTGCCGTAGTAACAAGAAAAATTACATGCGCAGTCGTTGGTTGCACCTAACTTCAGAAAGGTAAAAGAAAACAAAACAAGAGAAATAAAGAAGAACAATGAACATGAAGTTAAGATATGGTAGAATATGAACATGTTTTTGAAGACTCGATTGTATTGTAAAACAATTAACTGGCACTGCGCCGTTAAGAAAGTTTGACTGACCTTATTGATGAAGTTTATGATGACTGTGACGAATAATAAAGAGATATGTGATGACGCCGGTGACACCGGACACCAGTGGTCTAGTAGTAACGACCCCGCCTTCCGATCGTAAGGTCGTGGGTTCAAACAAGATTGAATCAAGAGCCACTGAAGAACAATAGATTTAATTACTTAATTGAAACCATTAAAGCAAAAAAATATAATGTGAAAGCAATAAATGTATTGAGTATTGAAACCTTTTGATTGATAATAAATAACTTAAAATTTAATAAAATCTAAATTTATCCATGATGGCGATTGATGGTCACGTCAAAAGCTTAAATATAATAAAAATTAATTAAGACAATTATTCATAAAACCACAGTGACATTGAACATACGATTGCGATATAGCTATGGTAACCTTTACATATTGTTTTTGCATTACAGCTATTTAATTGTATATTTTTTACAATACCATCTTGCAATATATACTATCGTAATGCAATAAACTAAACGATTAACTTAAATGATAAACAGTTGGAGACATCCGTTCACGTCGCGATCCATCAAGCTGAAGACCGTGGCAGATGAAAATAAAAACATCAATAGAGTCCTTGCACGGAGTCTCGATCCCTAATAAAAATAGGGGAAAAGGTGAAGCTGTTGCTAACAAACTACACATATTCATCATCATCATCATCATCATCCGCAGCCTGACCTCACCCACTGCTGGGTATAGGCCTCTCTTTCATTGTGCCATTCTCCACGGTCCTGCGCCAGTCTCATCCAAGTCCGACCTGCGACGAGTAATGTCGCCGCATATACATTATACAATCCTCGTGAATTGAATCAAATTACCAGTTAATTTAACGTTGACACTATTAGATTTTGTTAAAAAGTATCATACACCTTCAGGCTACAATTAATTTCCAAAGTTTCAAACTTAAATATCGATAGTATCGAGTACAGGTGAAAATATTGGATCGTTAATCAAAATAGTAATATCACTCCTAGCATTGAGATTTTGAAACATTATTCCTAAGAGATAAGATCTATTAACCGCTTTATTATAAGTCCATATTTCTATTGTTCGGAAATGTTTGTTGACATTTTAGACACCTGCTGGTATTTCATAAGGTTTCCACTATCTACAGGTATTGTTTTGCAGCTTCCATTTATCATTGTTAATAGGTAACTAATATTAATAAAAACAATATTAATAGTTTTTAAGTAAACATATTGTTTACTTTAACTCGACATACACGACATATAGTGTTGTATTTAAAAGCCAATTGATAATTATTTTACCAATGATATTGATGAAAAATGGCCATACGCGTAATATATTTGACATACATTGTCGATGAGAATTTGCGCTGATGTGTTCAGTGATCCTTTGATATATTATTATCTGATATATCAATGGATATCTTATAGACGTGAACCAATCCATATAAGGGCAATAAGGGCTCGTGAGACCGCATCGCCCACTTCAAAACCTGCGTAGGGTTCCTCTTTGCCATACTGTTGACCGATTTGCACACTATTGGTCTTATATTGGTCTCTCAAAGCTCCTCCAGCTAAAATGGCTAATAAATCAGTTGTAAGTTGTAACCTCTTTTCGCTGTCATGTAGACAATGACAGATCATTTTTTAAAGCCCCGCTAAAATGACAGATATTATGTTATATTGCGCGGTTACGCTGCAACGCTTGTGGTCGAATCGTCTTTGCCGCGCAATGTACTCACTCAGCTATGACAAAGGTATGCAGTATGGGTCAACGCTTCTGCGAGCTCCTGTGTTGTCACGACCTTTGCGGTTTGCATTCTGCGGTGGGGAAGGATTGCAGCGTTACGTAATAATGTCTTCTTGTTTTTGTTTATTTATAGCTTTTCTTATTTTAATTTATGCTCAGATGTTATTATGCAGACGATTCCCAGAAAACCGATTAAGATTTCGATAACGTGAAAGATTCCACTATATTCAATAGGTAGGTACATACAGTAGATCAGGGGCCTTATTCTCACTTCAGCGGAGATTTTACTCTAATAGGGATGACGTCAACATGACGTTGAAAACTCCTGTCACTAGTGGGTGAAACCAGTTTTCGACCGAGATTTGATGTCATCCCTATTATAGTAAAACCTCTGCCATACCCAGAATCACCCCCCAGTACCTACGCACAGCGGATTAACGATTGCGCATGTATTGCGGAAAACTTAGCGTACTTCCAATTCGACCCAAAAATCGGTTCTGCGCAGAGGGACAACGATCCGTTGTGACAACTATACATATTTTGCAACATAGAATCATGTTAAACAAATCGAATAAGTGTAAATATATCAAAGATGATTGCGAACAAAAAGTATCTACATTCATAATTTGTAAACGCACGCACTCGTGCGCAACGCACTGTCGTGCGAGTGTTGCATTTCATTCTAATTGTAGTTCTTTCATGTGCTTCCGTTAAATTTGTTGATTCGCTTTGCCACACCTGTTCTTTACATGATTGCTTAACTGAGTAGTGATGCTTTGGGTACAGTGAACCGCTTCCTATTTTCTGTAGAACTTCCCCATTTATTTTTTCTTTATATCACTGTTGAATTGAAATCGATCGAAAATACTTTTGTACACCTCATTAGTATAAACGCTAAATGATAAACAGAAAATAAAGAATAAGGATGAACTGGTTTTACCTAAAAAAACCAGCGGTTGATCTATTTCGCACGCACTTTAATAAATCAGAAAAGAACAACATAATGAACTCAAGGAATGGAGCCATTAGATCAGTTTAACACAGTTCACAAACAGCCTTAACATTAAACAGTCGAAAGACAACCGAATGATTAATAACTACCGCACGACAACTAAGCAGTTATATACCAGTCGATGAAAGAACACGATAATAATTGGCCATTGAACTGATACTTGACATCAATAGATGTACGAAAATGACATGTAGATAAGAAATTCCATCACGACCATGGTGGTTCTAATTAGAAAGTTGTCAATGGTAACAATATCAGTGTATTTGTGTGTGGATAATTCCGGCATGCGCATGCAGCGCACATGTCAACCGAAAAAAGTAATGTGGATCAACTCTTCCCTTGATGGATCAGTGATTTTTACTTTACTGATTTGTTGGGTGAAGTCAGTGAAAAGAGTACTCTGGACATTAGATAGGTACCTATGTTTCATCGACGGCATCATTTTCATCATGTCATTTTAAATGCCATCAAGGTTAAAGACGAAATAATGCGTGTTGAACTTTAATGATGAAAGTAACGCGTAGTCTATTAATGACAACTGATATTTCAAAAGCTTAACAGAACTCAGCCCCAAGATTGTCTGTCTTTGATACCATCAGAAACTGACAAAATGACAGTTTACTCCGGTAAAATATCATTTGGACATCATTTAGATTATAATTTGTCAGATTTTGATGTTACCAAACAATCGGGCTGGTAAACGGATAACAATAAAACTAAAAATACTGACATTGGTGAAATAAACAGGAATTCAATTGTAAACCATCGACGCTTATCAAAACAACGGATGGATACGATTCTTCCGATAGTCTGAACCACATCCGTAAAGTAACCAAAAATATGACTTGGATTAAATTACCAGGAAGATAACAAGCAGTTGTGGTTAGAATGCCGAAATGATTTAGATATCAATAATACTTATTTCAAATGTCAGAACAAAACAAAAGTAACCTCCAAAAAACCTTAGTAATGCATCATTGCCTTTACTTTATGAGAAGGACCAAGGCTAATAGGGTATAAGTAATAATTATAATGTCTATGATTATGTTAGGTAGGTACCTAAATAAAACTATGATACCTAACAAGGAGTTTTGCAATTCTATTGTTTTGCTTAGTTTGGGACTAACGTAATGTGAAATGTCCATGAATATTTATTCATTTCTTATAATAATTAAATTAATATTTACCAAAGTGTCATCATCGTATCAGCTTATAGAAGTCCCAGTAAAAGGTACCTTATGACCAGTAAAGAGAATGTCCAGTAAAAAAAGAGTAACTATAAGATACTTACATTGGTTTCCTCTGACATTGAAGGCTTTTACCAACTTCACAAATGGGCAAGTTTGATCGATAGGTTAATTAAACTCCGGTTAACCTGAGGTTGATGTAGCCTTGTTGAACTACAGACTTCTTATTGTTTATATCTATGCTAAGTAGTTCACAAGGCTGGAAGTTTTGATCGGTTTGTGTTTAGAAGCTTTGTCAATCGTTTAGTTGCATTTTTTGGTTTGCATTAGTCTTGTTACTCTTAATCACTATCAGCTATCTAGGGCAGATTCTCATCTACTTTAGATGTGATTATGTGATTAATCTCGATATGTGTAGGTACTACTCTTTTTATTGTTCACCGATGCTCTAGTTTTTCCCTTTCAATTATTAACTAGCAAATTGATACTTATAACGCAATACAACCTATACATAACTAATTAATTTCGCTTGCACTATGATTAACTTGTGCAGTGCAATGTTTCAAAACGGATTGCATTGTGTTGGAATTGTGTCAACTCTGTATGCGTGTTTCAGTATTACCTACTGATTTGCATGGAGCATATTTTGTTATTTCTTTATTTCATTATTGGCAATTAGGTTTAATAGAAGCAATAATAATTGGGCTAGATGTGGCGACAACAAGTGTTAAATTTGTAGAAAAAATTGCGTTCAAATCAGCGGCGGACGTTGGGACATTGACAGCCCTAACGTCCGAAACAGCCAAAACTAAGTGTTGTATCAGCCAGCAGGCTGCTAGTATCGCGGATCGCACCTGGATGAGACTAGGGCAGGGACGATTCTAAATAATCCGTGTGATTTTATTGAATAAAAGATTTTTGACTGTGCTGGAGAGTGGCACAAACAAAGACAGGCCTATGCTTAGCAGCAAGGCCAGTCGGGCTGCGGATCTGCGGATAGATGATGATGATGTATCAGGTTGAGTAGTTAACACAATGTTAATAGAAGTACCTAATAAACATTCACTTAATGAATTAGGGTAAATATAATTGATCGTTATTTCAAAAAAGCTGACAGATAAATTACACGAAGTAATCCGCGATAAAAGATAAGATGACATTGGGGAAATCTTTGTGTTATATTGTAATAAAATCTGTTTTGTAAAGGCTGTGTTTTCATAAGCACGAATTGTTTCTGCAGAGTAACTGGTACACTCCATTATTCTTATGGACCGAAAGCAAACAAAGACTGAGATTTCACTAGAAAAGTACACAAAGTCGACAGATGAAAAATTTAGAAACATATGGTTCCTAACGACAACGATGATTTTAACAGTATTGATGACGTCAACGATAACAGCAGTTATAGAAACACCTTGATTTGATTACACATACTCGTAGATCACCAGCATAATCATCACAAAGTAATCAAATCTACATTTTATTCGAGTTAAACGAGTTTCAAATTGCTAACTCACTTTCTATTTTCATAACTTGTGTGATGATGTTTATTATTGTCTTACAATTTGCAACAATCGATCAATACAACAATTCGACACGGAGCACAATAGTCTCGAATGAAACAAACAAAATATCTTTTCTGTTTCAAAATAATGAAATACTAAATAATGGATTTTGCACGATTTGATACACAGGCATTTAAAATGATGCTTTGACTGAAGATAAAAATATAAACAGCTAATCAGTCAAAAGGTAATTTCCTGCATACACCATCGGTTTTTAAATTCAAATTTTAAATTTGCACACAAAAAGTATAGTAGAAATTGCGAGTACCTTTATTTTTCCACTCATTTGCTTAGTATTCTCCGAGGAGACCTATTGTGCGTATAGTCTTCAATCAGTTTTATTGTTGCAGAATAAATTGACTTTTATAAAGCTTACATGCGTTTTTCTAGGAACACTTGGCAGACATACTGCATGTTTGTCGTATAGGGCAGGTTTATGTGTATTTTATTTATGCAATTGCACGTCGATACGATGATTTTGATTCTATTGTTTGATAATAAGTACATGCATTGTTCATTAATTTCCTCAGATTGTTTGTAAAAGTATATTCAAATCGCGTAAAGGTTACCTTAAAAATTTAATGTGACAGATTTGGCCTAATAGCAGTTACAACCAACTCAATTTTCCAGTCATTAAAAATTCCATTTGGTGAAACGAATGCAGTGGGTTGATGTTTGAATTCGGTTTCTAGATCGCAGCAAGCAAATAACTAGTATTTTTTTTACCTTTTTTCAACAATTTTCCTGACAAAATCTGACAGTAATTCATATAAATAAGCGAGCAATAAGTTAAATAACTAAAAATACAAAATATATAAGGCAAAACACGAGGAAAACTTGTTATTCAATACACTGATCATCGAAGGATTTCGGTTCGAGTCTGAGCCATTTGTCAATACAATGCGCCGCCTGCTTGAGGTCAATCTTGTTTGCCCAATTATCAGCGTACAATGATGTTTGTTGAAGGAAGGAAAACCATAAGGTCAAGTGCACATCGAAAGACAGTTCAAGACAAAGGCTTTGCATGATTAATGAATGAAACTATTAAGAAACGAAATAAAATATTTATAAGGTAGATGCAACAAAGGATTTAAGGAAAATTTAGTTTAGCTTTAAATAAATATGTGTGATGATGTTTGTGCTGATATTTTGTAGATTTTGGACTAGGTTATAAATATAAAGCATTTCAGATCATAAAACAACACAATATAATATCTGATAGTCCCTCAAACCCACTTTAAACACTATTATCTGAGAAAGACATGCCATTAGAAAGAAACTAAAGACGAAGAGACAGTATATAATAATAATTTATAAGTTAAAAAACTGGAAAACCGACTTCAATTCGACTACCAGCTTCATCATCAGATGATGATGATGATGATGACAGTTCATTGGGAATGTTCTAGTCACTATAAACACCACATAAAAGTCACAGGAAAGCAAAATACGCAATTTCGTGCACGTGGTTGGTGTTGATTCTTTAGAGGAACAACTGGTGGGTTTTTGCTTTTCTCCAATTAAATGCGGTTTGAATGTACAAACTGGGTTTATTGACAAATTTAGAAAAATATAAAAATTTATGTGTGCACCCACAAAGGTTCCATCGTTGCTAGCAGTAAAATGGTAGGCGCTACGCCGCAACTTGGCATATTGCATCGTTGCTAGCAGTAAAATAGTAGGCGCTGCGCCGCGCCGGGCATATTTTTTTCAGTTATTTCTATTTATAACCCAAACTACTCAACCGATTTTGATGAAAATAAAATGGGACCAATCTGGAAGTATATCCTTTCAGATGAAAAAAGAATTTTTGAAATCGGTTCATAAATGACGGAGTTCTGAGGTAACAAACATTAAAAAAAAAAAAATTTATAAGTTAAAAAACTGGAAAACCGACTTCAATTCGACTACCAGCTTCATCATCAAATGATGATGACGATGATGACAGTTCATTGGGAATGTTCTAGTCACTATAAACACCTAAAAGTCACAGGAAAGCAAAATACGCAATTTGGTGCACGTGGTTGGTGTTGATTCTTTAGTTAGAGGAACAACTGGTGGGTTTTTGCTTTTCTCCAATTAAATGCGGTTGGAATTTACAAACTGGGTTTATTGACAAATTTAGAAAAATGAAAAAATTTAGGTGTGCACCACAAAGGGTCCATCGTTGCTAGCAGTAAAATGGTAGGCGCTACGCCGCAACTTGGCATATTGCATCGTTGCTAGCAGTAAAATAGTAGGCGCTGCGCCGCGCCGGGCATAATTTTTTCAGTTATTTCTATTTATAACCCAAACTACTGAACGGATTTTGATGAAAATAAAATGGGACCAATCTGGAAGTATATCCTTTCAGATGAAAAAAGAATTTTTGAAATCGGTTCATAAATGACGGAGTTCTGAGGTAACAAACATTAAAAAAAAAAAAAAAAAAAAAAAAAAAAAACATACAACCGAATTGAGAACCTCCTCCTTTTTTGAAGTCGGTTAAAAAAATAAAAAAAAACATACAACCGAATTGAGAACCTCCTCCTTTTTTGAAGTCGGTTAAAAAGTGACACTGACTGCTGCTCTAATTGTACTGTCTAAAGTATTTTAGTTCCATTGACGTCGATATAATATTCTAGTAAGAAACTCGCGTCCCTCGCCTCAACACTTTAGAACTTTTATTCCCATTCCACATCGTTGACTTCGTTTTCAATGGTGAGGAGACATTCCAAAGTGCTATTTTACTGCATTTTAGTATATTTGATGTAAAATGCTTTTCTAGGATTGAAATGAAAAATATAGCGTGCGCTTGTGCAGTGAATTCAGGATGTAAATTGGTGGGTATTACTTATCGTTGATTTGCGCTGTGAGTTATTAGGTATTTAAAATGATAATAATTTCATAAAATAATAGTTTGGTTTAGCTAGATTAAAATCAAAGCGGTAAAAGTCTATGCAAGCGATGGCTTCGATGGTTTCGAGGAAACGATGGCTAAGAACGACGGTTCTTAGCCATCGTTTCCTCGAAGTGTTTCATCGTGTTTTACGTCCGTTTTCACTATCTATTCCAAAAAGAAATTACTTTTACTTGCGGTTTAGTATTCGCCGGCCATGTACGCACATCCATATACTTTTGTTTCCAAAATGGTGACTAATCCGTTCAGCTTTCGCTGCATGAAACGCGTTTCACCGTGAACTTGGCTGGCAAAACGGTCAAGACTCTTGACCTGGCTTGCTTAGTTTCAGATTTATCTAAGACTTTTTTAACATTTTATTGAGATTATCTTACGATTAGTGCAGGTGCGTATATAACCTGTTACACCTGTAACAGATGTAAATAACAAATTGGTCTTAAAATGTTAAAAATATATTATATTATCCCTTATTTTCCCTGAAATATATCCAGTCTTAAGCTACTTATATACCACGATTCTACGTTTGTTCTCAGTAGTTCTTTTAGTTTTGATATACACAAGTTCATTGATTAAATGGACTAAAATTACAATGAGTCAAGGACATAACACCTGCAATAACAAAACCTGCGACAAAGCAACAGGAGCTAAACCTATAAAACCCAATAAATCTAATTTCCACACAGATCCAGCTCCAAATCCTTATCTACCGAAGTATTCAATTTATGCAGAACAAATGATTAAAGCCGTTTCAACACCGAGTATTGTTCGCATGAACTTTGCATTCGACATTTAGCGAACTGCAGCTGATGCGAACCCTGATAAGCTAGTCGACGTATGGATTAAGTGGTTGATGTGAGACAACATGTATTTCTTGGTTTATGTAGAGATTCCAAAACTGTATATTATCAATGCTGTTACAGCTTGAATAATGGCTTAACTAATACTAGGCACGTATCTAAAAGATAGAAAATAATGACTAAAGCAATTCACATCATCGTTGCTATGATATAGATCGAATTCGTTATACTTATCGACAAACAAGTATAAGCAATCAATAATTAAAAATTTCATCAGCACCCAAACAATAGCGTCTGAGGACATAAAGCGTACGGACAATGGCTATCAGCGACTTTCGTGCGACCGTGAATGTTGATGTATGTCAGGAGGGCGCCATTGTCAGGGTGAACACGTAGGAGACGAAAGGTGAGGTTTGAAAGCTGCGACCAGCGACAGCGACTAATCTTCTTTGTTATGATTATGATTATAATGATCATGATTATGGAAAACTAATCACGATGACATTTCCGAACGAATCGTCACGTGGTCATTTCCTTATATTTTATTCTTTAGCGACTGTAGATTGTGAACTGAATAGACGCTATGTATGAGCCAAAATTTCATCATCATCATCATCAACCTATACTCGTCCACTGCTGGACGTAGGTCTCTCCCAAGACGCGCCATTGAGCTCGGTCTTCGGCTCTTCTCATTGCCAGCTACATTTCGCAGATCGTCGCCCCATCTCGCCGGAGGGCCAGAATTTAATGGTGTTAAATCGACGAATGGTGATTGATAGTTGAGAATTACGTCATTTCAAAAGTTCAACCTTTTGAATTCAACGACATGTCTTTTGGTTTGCGTAGGGTTTCCTTGTTATTTTTATCATTCTTCTAATTTAAAAATTACCCAATATCTTGGAGTTATCAAATCTGAAAGTCGCTCGATAAACGCAAATCTCCATTCACCGATTTCGATACCGCACCTTTATGTGATGGCACTAGGATGTGCAGGTGAAAGTGACTGCTCGTCTGAGGGTTTGGTTACGTGCTTCGAACAGGTGGTGATGCGATGACGCTCGATTGACGGAACGAGACCACTCAATAGCCACCTGCTGAGTGGTGAGTTGAGTTGCACTGGTTTTCTGTCCTGTTTTTTTGTAAACAAGTAGGTTAAGTCGTACACTATTGTTATTAGGTCTGGATTGGTTGAAAGTTTACGTCGCTTGGAGCTGTCACTATTGAAGGAATTTATTTGGGTTGCCAGATGTGAATATATTTTTCGCATAAAATGCAGCAGAGCAAGATTTTTTTACAATTTACACACATTAAGCCATAAAATATTAAACATATAGTTATACCGTCATTATAATTGCTTGAATTCGCGTGTAATGGTGACATTGAGGGCCATTTTGTCACCCCAATCAAACGTTTAAAAACAACTATCAGGTAACTGTAAACATTTGATTCGCGACAACACCCTTGACACCTTGACATCGGCATTCCGAAAGTGAATAGCAAAAACCGATGTCATCAATAGACTTTACATTAATCATTTTATGTTACGACCCAAGTTTTAGTGCCCATTACTACAAATTGGATACGAGCAATAATTTGAAGTAATTACGTGTGCGATGCTCTTGTCAATTTGTCAAGAGCAAATTATTATCTGCGAACTACTGATGTCATGAAGTTGTATATAACTGTAGAATATATATATTTGAGATCGTATAATTATGTTTGCTCCGCACCCCTAACGGTCTAACTAAAATGATGCCGATACGCAACAGCCACTGCTTTGGTCTTATAGGGAATCTTTTATTGATGTGAAAGGCTATGATATGAATCAGTTTCTGTGGCCATACCAGCAAAAACATTTCTAGACTATTAAAGACTAATTTAGACATTTCTTTCTTTCTACCTCCATACCTTTAAATATTATTTTAGCTATGCGTCATGCTAACTTTGGCTACTTCTTTGTAAGCTTTCATAGATTTCAACCTTTGCTTTGAGTAAATTATAATAAGTTCAAGCTATAGCTTGAATGTGTGCCTTATAAATTACTTAGCATTCATAATGTAATATTATATTACCTTCTTGCTTACTATTCAACCACGATTAAATGTTTTGTGTAAATTCATCAGAATTAGTTTTTATTACATCAGAATTAGTTTTTAACAAATCTATGAATTCATTAATTCCTTTATGCAACGTTTTAGTTATATTAGAGTCGATGTCGAATTCTTGCTTATTTATTGATCTTAAATCTTCTCGAGGCGAATAAAATACTTTAGAAGGTCGTAAAGTTTATTGGTGTTATAGCATCGCCCTAGTTCTGTACTTTTGTTTAGGCATATCGCATAAATTAGCAGTATATCTTCATTTCCTTATTCTTGTATAATGCGATCCCGTTTTCAATCAAGTTTAAAATGATAATTCTACTTTTTGCACCATAACTCAATCAGCGCTGTCTCTGTTAGATCTCGATAAAAAGCCTGTTACTGAGTTCCGTGATCCAAATAGTGTAGTAGAACAAAACGTAAACAAGCCTTTACTGATGCTATAAACTGCCATTTACTTGATGCGCCTAGACTTTTCGAGGGCACACTAGTAACATGCATTATGATTAAGTAAATAAATAAAAATAAATTCGGTCTCTTTTGAAGATATCCTTTGAAGGTCTGATGACCAGCAATGATGAAGAGGACTTCATCATTGAACTAAATGTTTTAAACTGGAATTATGTTTGAGATTCCTCAAAATTGGTTTTCAGAGTTGATAAATATCCTCATAGCTTGGAAACAGCGAGTGTGTGTGTATGTGACCATTGACTACTGAAAGTAAACGATGTCAGCTGAATTATTCATGCCACATACAGTCATACAGCCGGATTTAAAATTGAACTAAAAGATAATAAAACTACTGTGTCCACTCTAAATGCAAAGTATCAATCCTGATCTGCTGAATTGTCTCTTTGTTTCTGACTAAAATCGTGTTAGAAGAAGTAATGGGTTTAGACAATTTGATTTAAGAAATCATGGATAACTGTCTGTTCTATATTACTCTTAATAGCTCGATCGAAACAATTTAGAGCACATTTGTAACATAAAGTTCACAATAGCAGACCTTGATCTTTAATTTCAAATGAAACCTTTACAATATTTCTTAACTAGATCCGATCTTTATTGTCTTATGTATAGGCTATAGGGAAACTAGTGTAATACGCAAAGCTAAGAAGAATATTAAGTAAAGTCGAGAGTGTAGGTATCTTAACGGTGTTGCAATTTGGCTTTGAACCCTTATGTATGTTAATTGCCTTTAATGGCCTTCGTTATTATGCTTAGATTTAATAGTTTAACTGTGTATTTATTAAATTGATCAAAAGATCACATTATATTTTACGGCCACATCAGATTTCTTTGCTAAATCATTTGAGGAAGCAAGCATTATGAAAGTTTGATTAGGAGTTATTACCGAAATCAATTATTAATAAAGTACGCAACACTTCTTAGATAACAAACTGTGTTAGTATACCAATAGGCAAACTGATTGCAAACAAACGGACCAGTAGTGCATAGTCGGAAGCAGTAGCCGGATACATCGATACAATTATATTACATCACAAACCAACTAGTGCTGTGACGTTGCGCAATGTTATTAGAACAAACGTGACTTGACCGTTGTTTTGATGTACATCTCGTTTAGTACATAATTTGATACGAAAGGTGAGAGGAAAAGTGAGATCATAAAGTATAGGTATTATAGATATCAAGCTGATTTATGATGATTCAACATTTTTGGAGAGAAAAAAGAGAGGAAGAGGAAGACCGCGTATTAGCTACATGAGCCAAGTGAAGGCGAAGATAGATGTCATGTCGTATAAGGACGTCAAGGAAGCTGCCCTGAAAAGAAGAACCTGGCGGGAAATGCATACATTACGCCGACAAGAGCACAGCTCTTAAGTTAGAAGAAGAAGAACATTTTTGGCGAAAGTCAAGGAATTTATTAACATTGTGGTACTGAACCAGAACAAAGATAACAGTTTATCGGATAGACATCTCATTTCGATGTTCTTGTATTTCTTTCATGAGTTCCCTAAAATTTCAAAACTATTGACACCCAACATTCTATTTTGACTAAAGCTGTAAGAAATGTGGTAAATATTTTAAGTCTGTAATACCAAAAGCAGTTCAGATAATGATATCAAAATGACTAATGCAGTAACGAAATGTAATCACATGCCTCCACATAAAAGATTTGTCCGATAATGACACAGTTCGCTTCAGAATTGTGTCTGTCCATTGCCTTATTACATGCATTATGTATGATTGAATTATTGAATGGATTAACATAAACGGAACTGCACTGTTATTATTCTATTTCTCTCAAGAATTCATGAGAACGCCCCTAAATGTCGCTTACAAATTTATTAGACTACTTTGCTGTAGACGTTGTATTGTTTGTCAGAGATTCTTTCACTACTAATATTTAATTCGGTATTCTCAAAGGGTTTTTTCGTATTAAGCTGGATCATTTTAGTAAAAGACTTTGGTCTATCTTTAGTGGGTTTCTCCGTCTTCAGCGAACTCCTTGGATCCATTCCAAGATTCTTGAATTTTTCCTTTGACCATTGAAATGACTCGAAGATATCGCTTGATGACTGTATTTTAAATGACTTTAAAAAATGTTTTAAGCTCATCGGCTTTATGTAAAAAAATTACCATGTTTTTTTCCAATTTGATTAATGCTTTTTCATTAGATATTCTGCTTTGTTTAAACGACAAGCCGCATCTTAATGTTATCGAGATCTATTATGACCGTGACATTTTCAACGATTATTCAGCTAGGATATTTGGATGTTTTTAACATAGTTCGTTAGGCAATTATGTCTAAGCTATTAGATAATTACTTTAACTAATTTGCATTCGTGTATTTGTCATGCAGAATGCAGAGGTGTGAGGTTACTGTGCTAATGCTAACGGATAGCGAGTGGTAACTTGAGTAACCTAATCATATTCACGAATTTACTGTAATAGATTTTTGTTGGTAATCTTAAATTATGCGCATGATATTTGTATTCGCGGAGTCTTAATTAGTTAACAATCTAGGCTAAGGCGCTTAAGTTGTTTTATTTCAGCAATCACATTAGGTCAATAGGTTACTGGTTATTGTTGAGTCTTTATTATTCATTTGATCTAGTTTTTTTGTCAGCGATCAAATACATACACATCAGTTTCAGTTTTTGTGGTATCATCAGGGTTTTTATTACTACTAACGGCTTCACTGTTATAATGTAGAACAATGAATCTATAAGCAATGCGTCATATCAATGTTTTATCAATGGATCACAAATAATAGATAGAACAATGTGATACATCTCTCGATCAATATTTACACGATTCTTACTAGTTTTTTCTAAAATAAAAGATTTCCTATCTCCGATGTTTCCTATTCCGATCATTGCGTCATCGAAGCCTGCCGGAAGAAAGCTAATGTTTTCGCTTTTTAACCTGTGCGTATGTGCTGATTAACATAATCTACACATGAGAGGCGAAACTGTGAGAACAAACCAAAATACTTGTTTGATGATTAATTCTACATCACTTATACAAGCTGCTGGTATGTTTCTCGCAATGTTTAAGTTGATTTTCCAAAGTTACGACTATGGGACTACAAGAACTCTTAAATAATTGGTGATACAGTTCAATAGATCAGTGGGTAAAAGTGCATAGGTATCTGATAATAGTCCCCAGAAGTCGGTGGACGAAAGCAACTTAAAAACCTTTGTTTGACCATGGCGTTTGGCTGCCAGTTCACCTGATGGAAAGTGTAGCTGCAGCCTAGGGTGGAGCAGGCTTAGCTATATTAGGTCCAGCTTTATGAACTACTTACTGTATACCACCCCGAATGCGTAACTGTTGAGTGAAAACATCAAAGACACGCTCGTCAGTGTACACGATAGATCATTTCACTTTTACTACGAGTAGTAGAGCACCGTTGTGTTTCCGTTATATTACGTGAGAATACCGCTCGCGTGCACCAACAGCTGTTCGCATTGCAACGGTGTCAGTGTCCTTGACAGAGATTACTGTGATGCATACGTAGACAGACGCTTGTATTACGGCCACTATGTTTATGTAAATGCGCATCTGTACTACTGTTTCATGCTCTGGGAATTTTGGGATGTATTAAGCGAGGTCGTTTTCACAGATAAGTGCATGCGTCAAGTCAGACATTAATGTTGGTAAAGTTTAGTGGTGACCTCAGATTTAGTGCAGTGAGCGAGGTTGGAATGAAGATGAACTACCTAGTTTCGAAAATCTCGCTGACGCTTTTAACCTTGAATGTTATTATGGTTTTGTTAGCTGCTAGCTACGATCATCGAGTATTTTCTTGATTACTGGTAATTCGTTGGAACCCTTCAAATCGGAACTCAGCAATCCAAGAATCACTGTGCTGGTCGTACTTCCCTGGTGTGCGTACAGTCAGCGTTACTATAGTAGTATTCAAGGGGGCACCCTCGAGAATAACACGATTTTACACGAACATCTAGGTGCCTTGATTCGAGATCAATATTACTAGCTGTTTTACTGGTAGATTCAACTGTCGGATAACTATTAGAAATCTACATCGTATAAGTGTGCCATCGAAAAGGATTGTATTGTATGTGTTTGACGTTTATTTGACCTGTTTTGTCTGTTCCCCAGAGCGTGCCATCGTGGTCGCGCGGCGTGGAGGCGGCGGAGGCTGCGCGCGCGCGGCTTGTCCGCTGGGCGTGCGGCGAGCCCCCGCCAGCGACCGACCCGCCGCGGAAGAAAATGCCGCACGCGCTGCGTCGGCGGTGGCCGCTGTGCCCATGCTTGCAGGTACGATCATCCTTATCACTCTTTAATTCTCGAAAAAATCGGCCGCTATGCTGGTACAGAAGCGCAACGTTTCTAATAGTGTCTTTATGTGGAATGAAAGTGTACTTACCTCTGAGGAACAAATCCTCAAAAGTATGTCAAGTACCTCTCTACTGAAACAAAAAACTGTTAACCATTGAAAGGCTTTTCCGACGCTGATGCAAATCGAGTCGCAAAGGCTTTCCGACGTCTGTGATATAGCCTTGTTGAACAGCCAATACATCACTGTCTGATCTTAGTCTACTAACAGTTACCAGTATGACTATTAGGTAGTCTAGTTAGGAAAAGGTCTCAAGCTAAAACACACAAACAAATACCTTCCAAACCCATTTGAATGTAAATGAACTAAAGGCCCACATTTATAACCACAGCGAATTGTTCCGGAACGTGCGCTGCCGACTCGAACCTCGAGAAATCCGACACCCCAGTATCGGCAAGTTACAATTTACGCAGAACGCAGGCTACTAGGTCTTATTGCCACTTAGACTTTGTTTTTATTATTCAGAAATACTCACCAGCTAAGAATATATTCATCACAATCTGCTATTGCGTTATAGCATTCTACTGTCACATGTATTGGTATCTCTAAAAGTAGACCTGAAGCACTGAATTTGTATATGCTGGTATTTAATTTAAACAATACAATAGGTGGTTCAAAGAGAGCAATCTCTCAGACAAAATTAATTTGTACAGCGGTGTACCGGCACTCAATTGAAGTATCAGAGCGCAGTCCAAACAGACCTAGCCTGGCACTGAGCTGCTGCCGATGTGGTTTTTTTAAAACGGTATTGGATTATGCGCTTAGTGTATTGGCCGAGTGGAACAGTGAGTGGGAGCAATTCTCCTCCTAACAACCTCAACTCAAAAGAAGAGGCACTGAAGCAGCAATGACCAAAACACTATCGTTATCCGAATTGGCCCAGCTTGAAACTGATCCAGCAAGCAATCCAAGTGATTACGACCGCTACATAAACTACACCGCAGTATCAGGTGCTGAGATCATTCATAACGTACTTTCACCGCCGTCTCCTATAAGTTATCAAGGATATAAGGTTCTCATTGCCAGCTTGCCAGTTAATTGGTACAGCTTGTGCCAACTTGTTGGCAGGTGAATTGTTGGAGCTAGACGACAAGTGGATTGTGGATTTGCGAAAGTTGGGCTAAATAATTGGTAAGGAAATAAATATATTAGAATGTGACTTAATGTCCATAAATATAAATTGCTTCATAGGATGAAGGAATGCCACCGTTTCAAACAAAATCAGTAGGTATAGGTACGTATCAAAAAGTGTTGAAATTGAAGTATCGAGCTCGAAAAATGGCGAAAATCTAAATTGAAGTAATAGTTAATCGTGTACAATCAGACTAAGCCTCAGTATAATGCTTTTATGGGTCACTCAATTTTAAATCAGTAGGTATGTAGGTACAATGATGCATGTCATTGTTTTAAAATATTGTGACAAATTACAACCTAAAATACCACGGTTGATAAAATACTAAACGAATGGGTAGCTTTCAAAGAACTATGAATTTGGTCTGTTCTGTTATGCTTAATAATATGGAAATTTATTTGTTCCAAATGAAGAATTCACCGGCGAAACGATGCTTTACATAACACCATGTCACACCTAACGTTTCTATTTGAAAAGGTTATTATAAATTATTCATAGGCTTTTTATACATATCAAGCGGATAAATTAGATCACTAGATGAGTATATTGATTATCAAAAATGCTATCCTACTAATATTATAAATGCGAAAGTTTAGATGTTTAGATGTTTGGATGTTTGTGTTTCGATCACGTCAAAACCACTGAACCAACTTAGATGAAACTTGGCATATATATAGTTCGTAACCTCACTTGACAGGCGTCACAGCTCAGTCGGTAATAGCTCTGCCTTCCGTGCTGTGGGTCGTGGGTTCGATCCCCACTGAGAACAAACATTTGTGCATGGAAAACATAGATGTTTGTTCTATGTCTGGGTGTTACTATGTATTATAAGTATGTATTTACAAAAAAAAAAGTAATTTTAAGTATTCTATCAGCCATCTAGTTCCCATATTACAAGCTTTGCTTAGTTTGGGACTAGAGGGTGTTGTGTGTAAAGTCCATGAATATTTATTATATATTTATTTATTAACCTGGATTGACATATAGGCTACTTTTTATCCCGAATAATTAACAGGATCTACAGGATAAAATGAACGAAAAGGATTAGCAGCGCCAATTGGCAAGAGGATTTCATTGTCATGTCATGTCACGTCAGTTTGACAGGGCGTAGTACTACCTCTTTGGTCTAACAACTAGCGTTTGACATTCCAGTAGGTACGAGATCGGTGTAATGTCAAGTTTCTCAAAGAAGTATCCGCTCGGTACACGCACAGATAATATAATGTACACGGAAACTGTAGACGCGTACGAAGTCGCGGGTAACTGCTAGTGTTATATAAAAACTACACATAACAACTTTTGAGAAAAAATATTTCACACAACTTTATTGTTGCCTGGCGTTTTCAAATAAAACAGAGAAACCTCCTGAAAAAGACAAAAGCTTCGTCCTAATTTGATACGTTTATAACCACTATGTAAAATCACGTTGTAAACGCAGTAGCGGCAGACGCTATCACAGAACAGCCGCTGTGCCGTTTCCGCTAGATGTGCTTGGTTCAAACGCTACCGTACTAATGCCAGATGTCTTCATTCATAACACTCAGAATAAACCCTGACCCCACACAGTCACGCTTACTAATCATTATAAATTGATGTTACAAGAGAGAAATGTATTGTGACATTCATAAAACATCCGTGTTGTAATATTTTTTTAATGTAATAATTAACATAATTTGTGTAAATGAGTTACAACCGTTAGTGGAGTCCTTGCGGCAAGTTCAGGGGTTAACGACACTAGTCTCAGTGAAATTTAGTGTTGACGTTTCTAAAATCTCACTAATTTACAGCAGACATTTTAATTTAAATGAATTTGTATAATTTTATGCTCTCTTAATTCAGGTGTTAGGGTAGGTTTTTGCATGTTAAATCTTCTTGCTTTTGATACAATAGGTAACGTTGTAGATACTAGCTAGATTCGTACTAGCGAATTTCTTGAATTTTGAGAAGTGCGTTGACTTTGCAGCTAACTTAACATGATTCAACTTTTCGCCAGCACTTATTACTATGTAGTACTTACTTAGCGATAAGTAGTTACTTGGTAAGTTATCATCACGACCATTGACTACACCAAACCTAATTAAACAGTTACCTAGTTAATCACTTTAGAATTCAATTTCCTCCCGTGGGTTAGGCTTAGGCAGTAAAACCTAATAGGAATTACCTTGACTTAGTCAATTTACAATTTCACCGCTGTACTGAATGTGCCATTAACTAAGAACTGACCCTTGGGCTGTGTACAGGCAATGACACAAGCATGTTTCATTTATCTTCCGGTTTGGGCCTGAAAGACTACGTCAAATTATTGATGAGTTCGTTCGGTTTTGATTTTGAGTCCCGTTTTATCCGGAAAGTAAAAGAAAAAAAAAGAAATAAGATAGAAACAAATAGGACAATACATACAAGAAGTAGTTAACCCGAGATCTGGTTTATATCTGGAACTAGCATCGTGGGGTCGGCTCTATACCTACAGATATCCAATTTGTAATAAACAAATCCGCACAAATAAAATATTATAGATGCATCTCCGTAACATTTAGGGACTACGCAAATCTACGAATGGTCTATAAAAGACAAGAAACAACTTAATAATTCATTTCGATCGATAAATCATTTTGAATGTCAATAGATGCTGCACCTCGGAAATTAACATTTAATTTTAATATCGACATTAAAAAGTCGTAGCTTTAATTATCTTGTGCGTTTAGTCGACGAGTGTATTAGAACCAGTTCGTATTGAGCACTGGAAAGTGGAGGCTAAAACAATTTACAAAACATGGGCAGCAGAGGGATTGGCAAGTGCATGGTTTGGAATTAGAATTGATGAGTGAGTGGTGAAAATTGTTGATGAAACGAATAGGACAACTTTAAAGCCTCGTCCGCACTAGACAGAGCTCAAGTCACGTTATGCCAAAATCATTATTGTACCTACTTACGAACTTGAGGACGAATAAAGATCTGTCTATTTATTATTACAAATGCCCTAAAGCGGACGAGGTGGCTCATACTTTGCAACTTTGCTCAACTCTGAATCGAAACTCAACCATAATGAAACTGTCAAAAAATTTAATCTCTGCAAAAAATCGATAAGAAACCAAAATAATTCAATGAAATGGCTCTATAAGTGAGGATGCTATTGGATTTAGCGAAGTTCAGGATGATGAATGGGTAAAAACAGACAGTAGTCACATTGAAAGTTCTGTATGTTTTATTATAATAGGACAAACCATTTTTAATAGCAAGATCACGACAGGCTGATGAGGTGATTTTAATAAATCTGAAAGTGACAGCGCAGACAGAAATTACACTAATTGTGATAAAGATTACACTAATGAACCGTTTCATAGCTTTGAAGTTAACACAATGAACTAAACTGTAATTGGGAGATTTAAACCACTTCCATTGACGGCGATTCAGTTCAAGTTCAGTAGTTGGGCCAACAATAAATTGAATCTAATGAAAAGATGAATCAGTGGAATGAATCAAACGATGCGATCAAAACGTCCATACAACAATAAGCCAGTTACGAATGAGAACGTTTTTGGAATGTTTTGTGCAATACAGGGGTGAAGGTTATAGAAATAACAATGATTTAGTTGATATACTGACACAAATTAGGGTTTCTTGTTATAGTAAACATATCGATCAAAAACATAATGATAAGGTCAAAAAAGCATTTGATTTGAAGTAGCATTTAATAAGAATAATATTTGGTTTGATGTTTTGTAAGCAAATTAGAAACAGACTATAATACATTATGGTTTTAATTATATAGGCCTTCTAAAGCTCCGCTAGCTAAAATGGCTGCTAAATCTGTTGTCATCTCTTTTCATTCTCATGCAAGTGATAATGACACAGCATTTTTTAAAGCCGCTCTAAAATGATAAGAGATTATGAATAAAAGGTTTAGTTTAGTAGGTCGTTACATGTTTTTGAATCAACAGACTTAACATGAGCGCTATAGACAGCGATTTGTATACGAAAGAGTAGACCAAAGCTATTCTCGTTTATTTTTTTTATCTTGATTTCGAACAAAAGAACGAATTAAATTAACTATGATTAGTGTTCCATTTGCCAGAATAAAACGGTGTTGAAATTGAAATCAATATAGGTTAATATTTTAATATGAATGCGATTAGAGCAACACGACACAATAGTCGGTCGATAAATGCAGGAAGTGATTTGTCGTGTCACAAACGTCTTGGTTGATAGACGTATTGTTCGAACGGTAGTACGATATTATAATAATTAAGTAGTTTATCAAATTTTTATTGTTCAATTGCTGTCAATCTAATAATCGGTATTTTGTTTTTGTTTAATGTCAGAATTGTCAGGAGGGTTATTAAATGCTGTTTGATCAAAATCAATATCTCAATAACATTGTGCTGTTTTTTTCTCTATGATAATATCTTTGATTCGATCTTGTTCTCCATCAACAGCTTTATCAAAATCTGTTAGTGTTAAATTCAGTTTAGGTTACTTTATGGTCAAGAGTTTTTTGTGCTCCCAAGAAATATTTCTAACATACACAATGTACCTACCCAAAATTTAATTATCACAAAATGAACACAAAGACCTCCTTATCCTGGAAGTTTACCAGCCAAGACGATAAGCTTCTCCAATCCAATCCAACTTCGACTCCCAGTTAAGTTAGTATTACTCACGCAACCGCTAATGTGTAACGTCATTGAGGAACCGAGAAACAAATAATATTATTGAATTTGAATACCAAGGTATCGACAAGGATAATATAAGTCAGATGTATATTGATAGCTTTGATCGACAGTTGTAAAACTTGCTATATATTCTGTAGACAGTTTAAGACAATGGTGATAATATAGCGTACAAAGTCAGTGAATATGGTGAAATCGAAAAGCTTCAAAATATTTGGAAGGAGGAGTGCGAAAGGTGCCAAGTCTAACGTAAGTGCGATGTTACTGCACGCTAGCGTGAGTCTGTCTTGATCTTACTGGTTAAAGATTCAAATTAAAAGAGAAATTTCTTGGGTGAATAGGCTTCAGTTTTCTCAGAAATATGGGATTACCTGAAGCTAGAAAATTTCAAAATATTCGTATCTGTTTTCATATACTGGTTTGTGTAGTAATAAATCCGGGTACTCTAACCTAAATGATAGCTTCAGTTATAATTGTGTTGCATATTATAAAAAAAAATTAACGATACCTACTAATAGGTTACGCCATACGTATTGTTTTTTGCCGTGCTCGGTCGGTACCGGCCTCTTTCATTAAATCATGAGTTCTTTAGGAATAAGGTTCTGTTTCCAGACATATTTTTTAAAGGCACAACTCTATTTGGGCATGCCCTAAACTATACGCATGCCCTACCTTCTGGTATTTTGTCGTCACTTCCACTGTTTCGTTCGTTCACCCTTCAAGAAATAGTTTGTAATCATAAATTCCTATAAAAGTTGCCGTCTCGTAAATTAGTTTGTCCATTCGTCCGAAACAGCCCAGTCCTGGTGAAGTCATCGCCGGGAATACTCCTTTGCAGGACTTCAGGGTTGTCACACATAAATCATATTTTATGAATCCATAAAAATAGCATGGTTCAACTGTGAAGTGAAGGGTTCATTGTGGCCTTACAATGTCTGAGCTAATAACACACATCATTGAGAGGTAACCCTCGGAACGGGGGTAGCAGGGGCTGTGCTGCTGTAATGAGCTGAAGATTTCAAAAGCGCTAAGTGCTAAAAGAGGCTATAGCAACTTTGTAATGATGAAAATAATACAAACAATGCAGCAGTCCCATTCCCATTACAAACTCTTTTTCAAAACCACGTACGCACAATGACCTGCATATTGACATTCAAAAGCTAAATTATATTGCTAGAAAGAGACAAACTCAGTATGAATGAAGTTGCCTGTCTAGTTTCAATTACAAATGCGTAGTTTTCATAATCAGCAGCTAAAATTCCATTGTTATTTCGGCAAATATTTGTTGCACCGTTCATGACCTGCTTACGGTATTTGTTCTTGTATCAACCGATAAGAGTATTGTTCAACTTGTTGATTTGTAAACATGACTTTTTTTAAAGGAAGTGGCATTATATTTTAACTTTACTAATCATTTATTTTCGTTGATGTTTTTATAATCTCTATGTACTGAAGTAATTTTGTATTTTTAATAACCGCAGCAGCCCTACTTTCTCAGCTCAATGTATTCGCGAGACGACGATGACGATGCTATACAAATTCATACAATCCGCTGAATGCATCGCGGCGCCTAAAAGTTGATATGACTCACTGGCACACTCGCTGCATCATTGTGACATGAAGGAACGTGTTGTCCAATTTGGGAGTATTTCGTCGTTGAAGAAGAATGATGGCTTCGCTTATTTTTTATTTTTGTGGATGCGAAACGAACAAAATCCTTATGTAAAATATGTACTGGATCTTATGCAAGTTATTACTGAAACTAACGCATCATATCAGCAGAAATCTAATTTCAAAGAAATTAAGGAAGCGATTAGCTTTTTTAATTGATAGTTCTCTTTAAATATATATAACTTATAGAATTACCGCTGGAAATACCGTAGGCTTAACTAGTTAAATATGCAGCTAAATAGCAACATTACGAGCAATTGCGAATCACGCAGTTTTATATCAATTAATGTAAGCTTCGCTTCGCCGCGTGGTCCGGTTTTTTCCATCTGTCCGTGTGTCTGTTTCCTCATTGTCCACATTTTACCTTTCCCTTTAAAGAAGAAAACCATCGTCGTCGCTGTCGTCTTCCTCGTTGCGTACTTTAGCAATTTAAATCATGATTGTATTACCTCGACTCGTTTTTCTGATTATATTACGCGCACAAATTATGTTCTTCCATTGATTTATTTTTAAACAAAAACGCTTGACAGTTTAATACAATTGGAATTTAAATTATATTGTCTGGCTATGTATGGATTTCAAGCACTGTCAATATTTTTGGTGCCTCTTTATATTCATTATTTTGTTGTGTATAAGATGAATGCCAGTGTGAAAGTCGAATACTTGGAAGATAAGTTGTTGAATACTTCGAGATGAGTTGTTGACAGACTCTTGAGTAAATCATACGATGGGTCTACAAAATATGCTTGGGAAAATACTTATTGTGAATGGTAACCTTATTTCATTTCTGTTTTCTTTATGTTGATACTCATGCCAACAACAACGGGCTGTAATGCTTTAGACATATTTAGGCTAATAGGGTATGCTTCACCAGCACAAGCCCATACTTTAAGCCTAGTCGGCCTTTATTTGTGCAATTACCTGTCTATCATATCATCCGCAGTCGGACTTGACCTACTACTGGGTATAGGTATAGACATACAGGTCTCTCTTGGCTCCTGCCATTCCCGGTCTTGGGCTACCTTTATCCATGTGCAGGCCCTACGCTAACAATGTCATCAATCCATCGTGCTTCTGGACGTTCGACGTTTCTCTTGCCAGTTCTCAGCTACCACTCTGTCAATCTACATTTTACTAAACTGTTGTATTTTGTTTCAGAATGACGAGCCCCCTGAGATCACATACTGCGTGGTGGGGGGTGAGGGTGGTCTGGCACTACAGGCCGTCACCCCCACACACCCCATGCCCCCACAAGACGAGCTCGACGCCAAGTTTGCCGAGCTGGTGGTGAGTACCTATATTGTCTATTATAATACTATCTCCGGGCATGGGTAAAAGTTCTGTAGAGTACATTTTATTGGTGAAGATATGAGTGTAGTGAACTTGTTGACTATGAGACTATATTTAAGTGGAATATCTTATCATTCATATTATAGTAAATAAACACTTGGCGCCAGAATATTTTAATTCGAGTCATCATTGAATGCAACGTCAAAGAATATACGAGTAAATATTGGCTTAGCATTATCATGTTCTCATGTGATTTCCGTGCATTGTCTTATTTCTGTTAATTACATAAATTAAAAACAGCCACACTTTAAATTAACCGTAAAGAATTTAAAACATTATAACAAACTTCTCATAACATTTTTATGGAGAGTTTTCATAATAAACCGCGTTTCTTGGTCGATGGAAGCGTTCCCATCATTCTGTGTCTAATTTCGTCATTGTCAGGCTAGATCTACATCTTACGCAATGACTATCTCAAGTGGTATTCTCATAAAAACCAGGAGTTCGAACCACCTGGGTTATGAGCTTCACCTATTTTTTAAAGCTATCGTCTATAACTTCAATATTTTTGACCACACCACCTCTATAGTATAGTATTGATTTACAGCTCATAGCCTTTGCCTTCAGGTTTTGGTTCTCTTTAAATTCATGACTAATACCACAATAGATAGATGCGCTGTTTTTACTGATCTTTAAGCGCCGAAAACCTGCTTTCCATGTTACTCCAGTTCAGTCTCAAGTAGGTAATTCTGTTGAGGTACTTTCAGTGAACCCACCGATTTTCTTGTCAGTTACCATACCGAATGCATCGGAAACATGTTTCATAATTGTGCATCTATCATCATCATCTGTGTCCTCGATTCTGTTTGATTTCCATGGGAAGGTGTCTTAGGAAATATATTTGTTTACCCGTAATCATGTATGGTCAGCTTCTACTTATAAAACAGTTATGGTATAAATTGGCAGCAGTTACTATTCTAATGAGTTCTCATTTTGTAAGTTATTGGCGTGATCACAATGGTCTTTCGTGCCATTAATAATGAATTGGTACATTTTATGAGGTACCATTCTTAGAACCACTTTGGTTTCTACCAGTCAATGTCTCAAGGCGATCATTTGATGAATTCAGTCTCTTCTATTATGATCTCGTTGCCCTATAGTTATTGCAGACGTTCAAATTTTATCAGATATCTGGCGCATTTTCTTGTCGGTTCAAATAAATGATTATAGTTGGTCGAGTAATAGCCGTGTACAGAATGGGCGATAAATCAGAGGCAGTAGGTGTTGTTGGGACAGATGAGGCGTACGCCTGCGGACACCTGGACGCGCTACTTTCACAATGCCGGTCTTAGGGCTGCACAGTTACCGTTGGCCTGTAGGCGTTAATAGGTACAATATCATTGGAGGCGTTTATACGATCGATATCTTTATAAATCGTTGATGGTTATCGTTAGTGGTTCGTGCAAAGCTTCCTCTGATACTGTATTAAACCGTCATCGGACTTTTACCATTGTGCTGTCCAACAAGCGTTACCGTGATTTCTTTGATTGTATTTAATCAATTTAATTGTAGACCGAAGGAAAAAATACCTAATGGTCGTTTTAAGTGACACCTTTCAGATCTTTGATTATTGCTATCTGTTATCTAAAAGACAGTTAGGCTATTTATTTCCTGCTTACCTACTACGCTTCAACTTAGTGTAACTTGGTAGTTATGGTTTTAGTTTCTCTCTTTAGCTCCTTTATCGTTTTCAACTTTGTTAGATCTTCTATATCTATGTGAGTGTCCTCTATCAACCCTGTTATTGTTGATGTTGTCAATTGACCAGTGCCGTAGGTAGTGTTTAATTTGATTTACAATCCGTGTCGAGATGCAAATTCTGGCCCGTTAGTGTCCGGTGCTTGCGAACTTATCGAGTTATCGGATTCACGATAATGATCGGCGATTTACCTGTAATAAGTATGATTGGTGTGTCACGTCGCTTGATGGGAAAATTTATTGAGTGCTAAAGTTCGAATCCAAAGTAATAATAATCACAATATGATGACACCGAGATGATACCAGGATCAAAACAAAACCATTGACATATAAATTATATTTGCTGTTTATTGAATTAATTTAATTATAATGTCTGCTATCAAGTTTTATATAAGTTAAAGTCTTGGGAAATTGTCTAAGTTATTGAATTTGGTTGCTGACATTTTTATTAGATACTTCTGTTATGTAACTCAATTATTCATCACTGTTTATGATAATGTCTTGTATTTACATGCACCCAACCTTGTGGTAATGAACGGCCGGCCGGGAGGCCTTATGTTTGTTTGATATACTGACCACTTCATCGATATCTAATATAGATTTTGCTCGATTATGTTATTAAATTATCAGTTCATAAAAAAACACATTCACTGCCGAATGCCATTTATATCGCTCAATAAAGATAAGTTGTACATGAACAAAATTTCACTTAGTAAGTTAACCGGTCTGTTTACGATACATTATTTAATAATATCCAATGTGGCCGTAATACCTGTTATTTATGCACTTTTAAATAGTGGCTTTATACTATTTTTGGTCGCAATAATTATTTAAAGATATTATTTTGGGGTAAATTGGAAGTAAAAGTGTTTTTTAAAGTCTTTGATGTTTTACCGCTATATGAGCAGTTACTTATTTCATGCGTGTTATTACCATTGAATACCACTTCAGTTTTCATTTTGGCTGGCAGCTTAAACTCTTTACCGTTTAAATCTTTAATATAAACGGTTTAGTACACATTAGTTGGACATTCTCAATACCTTCATCAGAACTGTTTCAGATACTAGTTCCTGTTAGCGGTTTTGCATTCTTCTTAAATTCAGCATAATTGTATAATTTTAGGAAAGTCATTGATTTTTAGGATGTAGTATTTACTTTATCCAAATCCGTCCAGTCATTACACCGCGTGTTATTGAACCGCAACATTTCGCGTGTATGTATATTGTAATGAATTCAGAAAGGTCATCTATCTCCATGATTAATAGCTTCACATAGCTTCATAATAATAGCTTCATAATAATAGCTTCATAATAATAGCTTCATAATAGCTTCATATATATCTTGATAGCGTGAAGTGCCACTGTATTTTTTTTATCCTGTAAAGTTACATCATCTTCACTTTCCCTTTCTCCTGAAGTGTCAATGACAAGTCCATTATGATTCGGCTGATGATGCCGGACTATGGTCATTACTGTGTCTACTGCTTTTGTCTGGTCTAGATAAGATGTGTTTATTGTGAGGTCTTTGACTTTGCTTTCTGAATCATTAAATCTTTTTTGTACGAGTATTACACATCGCTCTTGTGATCTAATCTTGATCTCTGATTAAGATTCTTATATAAGTTTCTTATATAAGTTTCCTTTGACTTTGGTTCTAGATATACACTCGAGAGCAATGATTCCGGGTCACTTAAAGAATGTTAAAAATCTCGGAAACTAAAAATGATAGGTTAATGCAATAAATTGTATTTAATAGACAATGTAATACTCCTTAAATGAAAGTAAAAAAATATGAGTCACCATACATTTTATTAACACAAAATTACATAAAGAAAAAAACTGCTGATCTCTCCTTAAAACAAAAATAGGAAACATGAAATTTTTGAACTTTATTACGATTTGACTTGAATTTTAATACTTCGTATTGCCTCCTCGTGCTTCCATTACTGCGTTTACGCGGTTTGGCATGCTGTACACCAAGTTCCTTATACGATTTTGGGGAATATTCTCCCATTCCTCTGTGAGAGCAATTTTGAGCTCACGAAGCGTGATTGGGGGAGGGTTTCGTTGTTTTACGCATCTGCCTAGCTCGTCCCAAGCATGCTCGATCGGGTTGATATCCGGGCTGCGCGCTGGCCACTCCATACGAGTAATGTTCATCTCTTGAAGGTAGTCATTCACAATCCTACCTGTATGAGGTCGGGCATTGTCATGCATAAATATAGCATCCTCACCTAAATTGACCATAAATGGACCAACATGATCATTGAGGATTTCTTCCACATATCTTACGCTAGTTAAAGAGCCGTTTTCTATGATCACCAGCTCTGTGCGACTTTCAGAAGAAATTCCGGCCCACACAAGTACAGACCCACCACCGTAGGCTACTTTTTCTTCGATGCATGCTTGCTTGAATCTTTCCCCTGGTCTTCGATACACTCTGTGTCTTCCATCGTGCTTGTAGAGCATAAATTTTGATTCGTCGGAGAACATAACTTTTGACCAATCTTCAATACTCCAATTTACGTGGCTCTGGGCATATCTTAGTCTTGAAATACGATGCCCACGCTCCAGTTTAGGGCCGTTTTCAGGTCTAAGGGGTTTTAAGTTAGATTCAGCAAGCCGACGTCTTACTGTCCATGCACTTGGGTTACTTCCTCCGAGGCGTCGAAACTGATTTGTGAGTTCAGTTCCTGTGAGAAAGCGATTTCGAAGCATGGTGTTCACCAAGTATCGGTCTTCTCGTGCTGTGGTACACCTGGTTCTGCCCGTTCCTGGTCTGCGTAGGTTAGAACCAGTTTCTTCGTAACGTCGGAGAACTCTTTGTACTGTTGACAGCGACACACCGACAGTCCTGGCTGTATCGCGCTGACTCCGGCCGGTTTCCAGCATTGTAAGTATTCTGGTGCATTCTTCAGGCGTAAGCGACATAATTTCAGCTTGAATAATGAATATAGAGCACTATCAACATGGTTTATATACCCACATAAATGACAGATTACAAACAAAAGCAAAACCAAATGCTGTAATTTCGTAGTTCCATCTTCGAAAGTGGCCCTTTTTCAAATTTGATTTTTTTAAGATATAACTTTACAATAACTAAGAAGTTTTAATACCTTCATTTAAGGAGTATTACATTGTCTATTAAATACAATTTATTGCATTAACCTATCATTTTTAGTTTCCGAGATTTTTAACATTCTTTAAGTGACCCGGAATCATTGCTCTCGCGTGTATTATAATTCGTAGTTTTACTTGTGCAGAAGTTTCTTAAAAGTTTGAATAAATATCATCTGGCTTTAATCACGTAACTTACAGTTAAATCAATTAATACATAGAATAAAATTAAGTATTATAATTTAGCAGCCTTTTTCTCATGAGTTTGGTCGTCCAAAGATTTGCATGTTTCTTAATTATTTCACACAGTTTCGCTATTAAAATGCTTCTCAATTACATTGCAAGTGTTTAAATAAGATTTATGTCGTATTGTACTAAAACTTGATGCAACTTTTAGCTTTAGTTAGATTTTTAGATTTACCAATACGATTGTGTTCGTTATATGCTTGGTTAGAATGTACATTCTAACCAAGCATTGGTTAGAATGTAGAGTATTAACGACATCTCCTAGATTTTTTAGTGTCAGCATAAGAATAATAGCGCTATAAACCTCTGATAGAAAAAAATATATTATAAAGCAATTGTGCAAATGTTTTGGTCTCTTTCTTGTTATAAATGTCTCTTTTGAACGAAACTACATGGCCAATTTTAAAGACAAAGATAAATCACGGTAGGTAGATATAACTATTCTGAACTAACTTTAGGTTTATTCATAATAGGGATAGACAGTACAAAAACCAAAATTACTTTCTCCTGACCCCTGACGAGATGAACATGATTAGCATCACCACAAACATCGTACTCAGTGAGATAATGATTTCTCCAAAGATAGTGTGGTGTTTTCACTAGATCATCAATCACGTATAATAAGGTTTCTACTTCTAGTATATTATTTACTGTTTATTTAGCTGGTGTTTTCATTTAATTTTCTTCGTTTGTTTCATTCCCAACATAAAAAGAAAAGTTATTTAAGAACATAGAACAGCTTTCTACGTATTTTCAAGCTTTATAAACAAAGTCATAACAGGAAAGCTAAACTAAACTATGAGTGAAACGCATATAATTAACATAGCATAACTTAACCACAGGCAAGTTAATAACAACATCGGCATCTTTGTGGAGGGTGAAGCCTTATACGTGATCAAACATTGTTTCAAGACTTGACCATATGTCCACTGTAACACAAGCAGCAACCACCTTATTCCATTCCACTTGCAAACAACAATCAAACAACAATCTCGAACGCACTCGAAGAATTCTATAGTTAAAATAGTATTATAATAGCCCTCAACTACTCTCAATAAAAATACAATCTCTATTGTTTGTTTATCTCTTTTTTCATATGGAAGTCCATCTCGTCTGCTTATTATTTAGCCATGGCATGTTCACTCTTTCTGTACTGTAATGCATCTTTCTGACCAGCCATATTATAAGTTACATGTGTAATAGCTAGGTAAGTAGATACGAGTTTACTTTTGTCAGTTTACTTTAGCGGACAGTGAGCTTTAGTTTTTTGTTCTTCAAACGATGCAGCCGGTCACTTCTCAAACGGGATTCTTAGAACACAAAGGTCTTGACTTGTCTCACACTTATTAACATCGACTTTGAATGCCGATCTAGAAACAACTTGTTTTATAATATTACTGAATGGTTATCGTGAATTAATTTCTGAATAGCCTTCGTTCAGTCACGAGGGTATTCAGTTCTTTTGTCATGTGCCACTGATACTTACAATATCTTAATCCTTAGAATGTAGGAATGTGGATCAGGCTATTTAGTCATGCGCAGTGTTTTGGCTGACTGAATATGAAGTCGATTACTAGTAGAATTTGAGTTTCGAAATAATTACCTGCGTTACCTAGTCTCCTAAACTCGATATTTTGTTATTTACGATCGTCTTTGATCACTTGGTTGCTTACCGACAACTTAATTATACTCGTACTACTCTTTCTACATATTCAAAAGTAGTATGCACTACCTGTTGTTCTAGTAACTTCATATTTATTTATAGCTAGCTATTACGAGGCAGGTCCCTTATATCCTTCAACGTGTTAATTAGGGCGTACCTACCTAGTATCTGGTAATGAACTTTTCACTCGTCAAAGTTAGGTGTTAGGCTGACAGTGTCGATCAGCGCATGCGCTCGCACCTTTCAAGTCAAACTGACACTTCGTGTTCTAAATTGTGCATACTGCGTGTGCACATTGTCTAAAATTTTATTTTCGACATTTGTATTAAATCATAATTCCATAGACAAAAATTACTCGCCTCTCAATCCCAAAAGTATTAATTAATTCAAATCTGTTTTGGCCGATGTTTTAAAAGTAATTGATGAATTCTGATGCGAGGATTTCATGATATAATTTACGTCCAATATAATATCCTCTATCACTATGTCTTTATCAACTTTGATATATTCAAGCTTTACGCATTTTATTATTATTTATCATAGTTTTACGTCTTTGAAACTTGATAACCAGGCACTCAAAGGTTATTCAAATCCACTCTCACTTGGCACTCCCTCAGTACAGTTCAGACAGACGGAAAACACATTAGTTTATATGTATCTAGAAACGTGATTGCACGCTTTCCATCGTAATAAGGAGTTGAAATACCTAACTGTAGCTGAGACTAGGATTTTTGTATGAAATGTGTTGAGTCGCCAAAATGAAAACGTAATTTAGGTACACATTTTTTTAAACGAATATTTTATGAAATGAATGGCACATCGACAGATAACATAAATGTGTGCACATTTGTTGCACAACGAGAAGATAATGCTTTCCACAATAAAGAAATATTAAACAGATTCTGTTAGAAGAGAATTTGGTTTTACTTCGTTTTATTATTTTGGAAATTCTATACACAACAGTGTCTAAATAACTTTACTCGTTAATTTTAATAACATTTGACATAACTTACGTAAATTCGTTGGATTCTTCAAACTATGTTAATAAAATAAACGACGAATAATTGCTAAATGACCTGCGGTTTCCATTGACCCAGTTAACGTAAACGCAGATTTAACTAAAAGCGTATTAAATATACCTACCTACTGGACAATGTATTAATGGGTCTTATTAGAACCCACAAAATGTTAAATGACTCTCTGGTTAATAAATTTAATGCAATTTGCAGAGTATTTCGCTTACGGTTTTACAATTTTGTAACTTTATTTATGTTGCTTCAATTTGATACTTTGGGCTCTAGCAGCTTCGGTGAACATTTAGGTAAATTATCATTATTTTTTATGACTAGATATCTATTCCATTCCATGAGCCTGCCATTTAATTTCACAGTATCTAATAGCTTTTTTAGGTTTATTATTTCATAATATAAAGAAGAGTAAGTATGCAAAACAATATTATTAATGAAATATTAGAGATATTTAATTTTAACTACTTTACGGGAAAATTCAAGAAATATGATAAATGTGGACACAACTAAGACATCTAGATTGTTAATAGTTTGTCCATCAGACTATGCTCTATCTATCTCGTCTGCTCACTTTCAAAGGTCATCAGGTTTTACTAGAGCCTTGTTGATGTCATCCATTTAATGCTAATTCTTTTAGAATGGTTCTTGTGATTGTAGTTTTTGCTTTTATTTTCTATTAAAATTTCGATATCAGCTCGTCCTTCCTTGTAGAGTTGTAAAGTAGTTTTGTATTTTGTTTTCTATTACTATTACTTTTTTCTAGTTCGATAGCAGTATTACCTAATTTGGTTTGTCATCTCATTCATTTCATTGCTCTTTAGAAAACCGACTAGTTTTTACAGCTTCATTACTCCGTGCCTATACGCTCTGACTTTACGTATAATGCTATTTCTCTTATTTTATAGCTTGATTTTACTTTGGTAAGTCGTATCGCTATTTAAATTCAGTTATAACAGTTTGGCTAATAAATCTTTCTGTTGCATTATGTGTGGTAGGAGCTCTCGTGCGTATCGTAGTTTGCTTGTCTGATCGTAATAAATCAAGATTGGATTTGGATGTATCCATCCAACCACTTGTCGCATTTACATCATCACTTCCGTGCTTTGGACTTGTCGGACGAAGTAATCTCTATTATGAGATGTCTACCGTTATTATGCCTTTATTGAACTCTGCATGTGGCTAAAAAATTTCTTTACCAGGACGCATGTCACATCACATTTCTTAACTTACTAGTATGAAAGCCATTTTGTAATTTAATATCTACTGACAGATAAATTGTATGCAGTGTATTAAAGTTTACTAAATAAACATAAGTAACAAAGGTCTGCCTCTCACGGTCTGTAGTTTCTTGAACTTGTCTGTAGATATTATCGGGTTATCGTTTACTCAATGAGTTGTCTCACTAATTTATGTTATCAATGTCTGCCGTGTATGTGCAGTACAGACACAGATCAGTTGTTTATTTATGGCCGTGAACTTGTTTAATTTAATTGTGTTTAGTATGAAGTACTTGCTTCCTTATGTTTGACGTGTTGAAGCACAATACCGTGTACTGTTTAATCTAAATAGTTTGCCTTCCACCATAAGCTATGCTTTGAAACAGTGGAAATATATTACGCTTATTAATTGTAATAATACGAAAAATAATACAATGCGTAAAAACGACGAAAAAGAATTATTGAAAAGATTGCAACAGTTGCATCTTTGACATAAGAATTTATACTAAAAGTTACCAAGCATCAACTAATGCCTTCAAACATAGGTGTCAAAAACCGGAAGATCTATTGTTTGATAATTATCATAAAAAATCTCTCATTATTTTCTACAGTAAAAGGTCGACGACCCAGATCTCATTGTACATCTAATTATAGCAATTTATTATAAAGACCACACTTATACGAGCTGAGATGAGATGCTTGTAAAAATACTTGAAATGTCATGTTTAAGTGTTGCCCTAAAATTTGAAATATTCCTTGGAACGACTGCTAAACTAGGTGAACATATTGTTAAACTAGACTAGAATATAAAAATAAGTTTAATTGAGTAAGTAAGCGATGATTTTGATCTTGTTCAAGTATCTTGTAAGAAATAATTTAAGGCGCTAAGTGCTATAGCAAGATAACTAAATTGAGATTACTAATAGAGGTTGACGCAAATTGCTACATTGTTTTAAGCTAAAAATAAATTTTTAATAGCTTGTTAAAACAATTGATTGGTTCTTAAAAAACTAAAAAGAGTGAAATTCAATGGATTAGCTAATTTACTCTTGGTAAGTAGTATTTATAGGAAATTAGATCCCTTGTGTTACTTAAAAGGTAAAGCAATTATGTAGCCCAGCATGAGGATATACAAACTACGATTTATCTCCTCGTATGAATTCCTATCTTGTTAGAAAGCTGTTTACATGCATTTCCATAACCGGACAAAGCCCTTCATTTGTCCTGCAGTCAACAGCGCATTTATCATCATCATGAACTGTTTGTCTTGCCCGGAGTCATGGTCATCACTTACTGATGATAGCTGTTAAGTTATTCTTAATAGACTGTTGGATATTTTGAGATTTGAGTAGATTTAATGCACTTTATAACTTATAATAGATTTTGACTTTTCTCCTCTTATCTACTGTAGTCATTGTTGTTCTTATTTACATTGCATCTTCTTTAAAAGTCATTGTTTTGTATATCCTTTTTAGATCTGTCGATCTTTTTTCGAGAGAACCCAAAAGTCCGATTTATATTCTGAATACAGTCAAATACTTTTCTATTGGACTTATTCTTTGTTCTTTCAATTACCTCAAGTTAAATAACCACCTGTCACGAAACCTACAATTTTGTCACATTATTAACTAAACATTGCGACGTTTACTTCCGCCAACAATGGTGGGAGTTACCATTTGCGACGGTTAAGCTTCCACCGTTGCCCCAGGGCGCTGTACCAATTATCTCACTTCGGTGCCACTTATCTACGTAAGTATTGCGAAATCGCGAACGAAAGTGGCCGAAAGAAATTAGCTTTTGTTCTCCTCCTATTATGTATTCCGTTACGTATGTATGATGCGTCTCATGATTTGATAGTTCAGTTCTTATGATGAATGGATCTGCCTAGTGAATGTATCAAGGTGGTACGATTATTATGAATGGTTCTAGATTTCGGAATGGCTTGTTCGATTCCAATTAGAGAGAGTTTGTTGAATTCGCGATGTCATAAATTTCTTTGTCGGTGTCAATATTATGGCAATTCATTCATGTTACGTCTTGCTTTTAAGTTTGCCGACTTGAAATTAGTAGAAAGTTTCAACAAGTGATAATGTTGGTTCAGCGGTGATTGTTTGGTGTTTTCAAGGATTTTCTAGCCTATCAACAGTAATTAGCACCATATTACAAGCTACAATATTAGGTAGATACACTTTGAAAGTGAGCGTGAGCTTTAGCGACTGAAGTGAAATATCGTGATATTTATGACGCTCATAATGAGGATAAATGCACACTTTTGGGCCATTTGTCATTTCAACATTGGATCGTAAACTTTGTATCGCATGCCATCGTATAATATTTGTACAGCAAAAATGCTCACGTAATGTAAGGTGTCCTTTTACGACACAATTCCAGGAGAAATGATACCATCTTTCGAGTTTATCACCTTTGTCGGGTTTTTAAATATTACTCATTTAATAAGAGCTGCAGCATGTTTTATTTCATCATGTTGATAAGATACTATGTGCCCATGCGAGCTGACATTCAGTCGTAAATAAACTATAACGACTTTGGCATTACCAGCTCAAGTTTCTAATACAATCAGTACAAGTGCTTCAGTGGTTTTTACTGCAAAAACGTCTTTATTGATATTTATGTATGTCTCGTTTACTCTATGGTCTCTGGTTCGTAAATCCATCCTAGATATCGCTCTCCTTTCTTTCTCTATTTGGAAATCTGGCACGCGTCTTCTAGAAGGTACTTCAATCATTGCTAACTATCTTACGGCCATCTCCGCTGATTGGTTGGTACCTTTTTCAATTAACTTTGCGTTCCAACTTCCGGTGTGATATTCAATGGCCCATAACTTTGACGCAGAGAAAATCAAGATTACTGTTTGAATTCCCGAGTTCCTGATAAAGCTGATGCTAGGTTACCCAGCCCTAAATTATTCATTCGAGTACATACGCAAGTATAGTACCTATATTATACCTACTCTTGACTTCGCTTTTACCAGTTTAGTTGATCTACCGTTTCTCATCACATTCGACTTCATATGTGTCCAATATTTGTGTTGTTTCTATTGTGTGAATGAATAACTTTATGGCTTTACGTGGTTAGTTCGTCGTTCCCCGATAACGCGGTAGTAGCATCGTAAAAATTTGAAATTCTTATGTTGTAATCATAAGCATCTTTACACTTACACATTAGATTAGTCTAAATGAGAGTTGCAACACTCTTGAGTAAGTATTCAGTATTTACCATCACGAATTCGACCCTTTTAGGAATGGCATTTGATATAGCAAGGACTCGGTTTTTCAACCTTGCTCAGGCGTTCCAGGCATTTGCCTAAATAACCAGCCCTTTTAAGTAAATTCGTATTTTAATTTGTTTAAATGTTTTTATATGGAAACTTGTCCGGAACGCGACTTATATCCGTATGTCCGTTCTCAGAACTTCAGTTAAAACTGGCCTGCCTTGCTGGTTATTTTGGGTTCAATGAGTTTTCTTGACATAATTATTAACAGATTCTTTGATGAGTACTAAAGTCAACTTCTACACTACATAGAACTGCTATCGAATACCCAAGTAGTGCTTTTGCTAATATTTTGTGCAATTAAAGGTTGCAGAAGTAAAAAAATGTTTGACTTCAGACTGAAACAGACTTTTGTCCGCAGGAAGAGTTGGATCTGACAGCGGTGAACAAGGCCGCCATGATGGCGCTCCCGGCCGCGAAGAAATGGCAGATCTACTGCAGCAGACGGCCGCCGCCGGGGCAGATGATGCCATTGGCGACGGCACCACAGGTTGAAGAGTACATCAAAGCCCTCAATGAAATAGCTGATGTAAGTTTCCGTTAGCAACCATTTGGAGTGGCATGTATCGGTCTAGTCTAGAGGCTCACACTGTGAAAATTTTAAAAGCTTATAGGTGCCTTCAAAATAGAACTCGCCTTTTTCAGGCTTCATTTGAAGGCGTACGACGTTGATGGTGCAGGGTTTCTACCTACGGTTTTTGTTTAGGCAGAGCACAATATCTATTTCCTTCTTTTTAAAAAAGTAAAACTCTAATCTACAGGACATATCTTCGGGCTTTCGCAGCATACAAAATGCCCACAGTTTACCATATAAGTTACCTCTTTTTTCTCCAGGCTTTCGCCTCATCTGAAGGCGTATCACCAGTGGAAGCGTGCGCTCTAGTCGACGGCCTGAAGACGGCCCTCCGCACACGAGCGCACAGCTTCGTCATACGGTTCATCAAGCAAGGGGGCCTGGGCGCTTTGCTGGACGCACTGCAAAGAGCGACCAGAGATGACGCGCTCACGAGGCATAACCTCATAGCCGGAATCAAGGCTTTGATGAACAATTCGGTAAGTGGCTCCATCTCTTAGAAATTTGACGTGTTCTGTTCAATAACTAACACTTCGAAAAAGAAAAAGTGTAGTCACCTTGTGCTCCTGAGCTGGAGTATTGGAGTTTACCTATTTATCCTACTACGTAGATCCTCTGTATCCCTACGCGAAGATTTTCTTCCTTTATTGCGGTCTGGACTGGAGTTCCTTGAGTTCCTGGAGTTCCTGGATTGTAAAAACTGCATATTCGCAACGTGGCTCTTAAACAAACACACATGGTGAACAGATATGTATCATGACAACAACATTGATATCGACACTACACAGTGAATCTGCTAAGCTCAAATTTTACTCAACGCAGATCAGCCTGTCGTAGACATGAATGTTTTTGAGAATAATCTGCATACGTAGTTTATTCAACATTATTTTCATCAACTTTCCAGACTGGTCGAGCACACGTTTTAGCACACCCGACCAGCATCGATCTAATCGCACAGTCGCTTGACACTGAGAACGTGAAGACTAAAGTAGCCGCTTTGGAGATTCTTGGGGCAGTTTGTCTGGTGCCTGGAGGTCATAAAAAGGTAGATTCTGCTTTAGTAGTTTATCTGCCTTAGATTGTAGTTTAGTTTTCGTAGTAACTGTAGAATCCTATTTGGTCTAAAATTATAAGGTAAGGTATTGTACTGATGGTACTTAAATTAGGTATTGTATTGATTAGAAATGCATGCAAGTTGAGCGACGTTTTAAAATTCTTGTCCGTTTTTCCAAGTTTTTCACGAGAAACTGGCACGAAATGAAATTATTCTTGTGATTTTAACGAAAATAATGTTTGGCTTATATTATGTTCAAACTAAAATTTACTTTTAAGGTGCTAGAAGCGATGGTCCACTACCAAACATACGCAGGCGAGCGAGCGCGCTTCCAAGGCATAGTGAATGAGTTAGACCGAAGCACTGGGGCTTACCGTGACGACCTTGGCCTAAAAACTGCCATCATGTCATTCGTCAATGCTGTGTTGAACTACGGACCGGGAGAGGACAGCTTGGAGTTCAGATTGCATCTGAGATACGAACTGCTCATGATGGGAATACAACCAGGTACAGTTCAAGTTTTCATCTTTATAGTTTTCACTTATGTAAATGAAGAAGAGAATTGGATCAAAGGTAGTGCCTTGGGGGATGCCTTTGTAATTTTTCTGCAATATATATTTATACTGCAGGATTGCAGGATATATTTCAATGATTTGATAACTTTCCTAATCGAGTACCTGGTGAAAAAACATAGTGAGCACCTGTTAAAACACTAAAAGCAATACACACGTCGCGCTGTTATGTTGTATGCTTTTGTTATGTCTAAGAGGTCCATACAATTTAGTAATAGCGTTTTGAGTAGTTTTAATTTAGTTTCTTACTAGTTTAATAACAAATGCAAATTACTTTTCAGTGATCGAAAAACTACGCAAATACGAGAACGAAACCCTCGACCGTCACATCGAGTTCTTCGAGATGGTCCGCGTTGAAGACGAAAGGGAATTAGCGCGGAGATTTGACAAGGAGCATGTGGATACAAAGAGTGCTGCTTCCATGTTTGAGCTGCTGCGGCGGAAACTTAGTCATACTGCTGCTTATCCTCATCTGCTGTCTTTACTGGAACATCTGCTTCTTTTACCTTGTGAGTATCTATCTCAGTATTAGGTATTATTTCCTTTACAGCTCGCGTGCTTACTTAAACTTGATTTTTTATTATTTCTCAATTAACATTTTGTCAAAAATCTTGGTTTTAGTGTCGATTCAATCTTGAACATTGTTTTAGTATACGAACTTAATAAATTTTACACATTTTTTTATACATTTGCGTGTAACTACTTATACACAGAGCACATCTACTGCAATGCCATCATTGCACTGCCTCCATCACTCTTGACACTCGCTTGTGTCTGTAAATGTACCAGCATCCAAACCTTTCAAATAGGAACACTGCATTGCGAGCATCACTACTCGGCGGAATCACAGAAATAAGTACTTTCCCAAACGAGCTTTTCACAACGATCTCTTACCACTACCGTTTCTTACTTAGCTCCAGCGTTTCTCTTCAAGACATCCCTTTGCGGTCGCTATAGCTCTTATCTCATTACATCGACTCTTCTCTTTTATTATCTCTTATTTATTTACTTGTTTTCCAGTGGAGTACAACCCTCAATCCCAGCATTGGTTACTGTTGGATCGTGTGGTACAACAAGTAGTGCTGCAGCAGCCAGCGGCAGGCAGCCGTGCTAACAGCGAACAGGGCAGCGAGCGAGGCTCCACGAGCGATACTACCAAGGTAAGGTGTACTGTGATATTACTAAGGTAAGGGGCACTAGTGATATTACTAAGATAAGGTGGACTTGTGATATTACTAAGGTAAGGGGCACTAGTGATATTACTAAGATAAGGTGGACTTGTGATATTACTAAGGTAAGGGGCACTAGTGATATTACTAAGATTAGGGGTACCAGCGATACTACTAGTTACTAAGGTAAGGGGGACAAGTGATATTACTGAGGTAATGATTGATATTCAATGATTTAGTAAATAATGACTAAGTCCGGACAAGTGATATTAAAATGGTTACAATAGATGAATATATTCAACACAGTTCTATTTTAGTAGGAACCTTATTGTATTTTGTTTCATCAATTTTTTATATATTTTCCAGATCTACGACCCAGATGTAGCTCCACTCGAAATTAACGTCGGTGAAATAGTTCATCTTCTAGCAAAAGAAGAAGAATTAGTCGCTGCCAGAAGTAAAGCCGAGAATCTAGAACGAGAGAACTGCGATCTTGCTACTGAGTTGGCTAAGAAGGTAAAAACTTCTGGCAAATAAATATTGTACTTCTTGAAATTATGAATTCTAAATCCCAAATGATGAATATCATGAAAACCATATTCGACACTCCGGCTTTATATGGTTTTGGAATTACTACGATGATCATGTCATGATTCAAATTACCTACATCTTAATCATAGACAATTTGTAAGACAATAAGAATTAAACGCGATCTAACTTAAAATCAAGGCTGATTTTAAACCCCAGCTTTCATTCAAAGTTCCCATGAGAACACCATCGCTTTGAAACCATTAGGTAAAGGTTAACTTGCATAAATCCCATAAGAACGTCCTAGAATATTGTCATAGGTTAAGGTTTTAATCTCATGAAATGGGTATTATTTACCACTGGGCTTGCAATGACTGTTTCTCCTTATTAATGTAATACTTAAAAAATTGGCTTTCTGAACAAAGACCTCGCCAACTTAACATTCGCTACAGAGAAACTTCAGTGGATGTAAACAGAATTTCTGAACCAAATGTCACGTGAGTATTTCTATATGTTGTATGTTAAGTTCGCTCACCTAATAATTCTAAGTTTTACGCCGTTGCAAGCCCAATCATCCATAGGTTAAGGTACAGCTTCTCAACATTGCATGAACTAACACTAACAGGAGAAGCAAGTGGACCAGCAAAGCCAGGAGCGCGAGGAGTTGGAAAACGTGGTTGGAAGAATGAAGGAGCGATTGGAGAAGGAAACCGCTGCTCATATGGAGTCCACTGAGCGGTTCCGAGCGGCTGCCTGCCGGGCGACGCAACTCGAGCATCAGGTGAACTCTTACACGCGGGACTTACGTACGGAATCATGTTCTGGGGAAACCAGACTCTAAAAAGTTACTAGATGGAATCGCAAAATCATGTTTTGAGGTTGTTTTTTGGGACATTCCGACATATTTTACATAATCAATTGTGGAAAAGTGACTTTATGGAAAGTCTGCAAAAGTAGCTGACACATCCAAGGTTAGTAAGGTAAAAACTAACGTAGGAAATCGCTACTCTTAGAAAACTGCGGTAAGTGTCTATTTACTTGCAATACTTAGATACGCGTTCATTCTTGGGGGTATGAAAAGTTCAGGCGATTCTGCATCTAATGCAGTCTAATTAAGGCTCTGCATCTAACAACTTATCGGTACATATAAGCTTTGAAACTCATTTCAAATAAGCGGTTTTGGCCATAAAGCAGATCCATAAAATGCTTTACTGAGGATATTATGGTTGGCGGGTATCGGTTTTAGCCGTCATCTCATTTTTAACGCGAATAAGGCATAAAATATAAAAATCTCAACATTATTTTTATCACGGAGGTACTTTCTTAAGATAATTAATTAATTTTATGACAGCGTTTTGTTTTTTATGAGTCGAAACGTAACGACTTTTATATAATGTTTTCAGCTCAATCAGGAGAGGTCGGAAAGAGCGAGGTTTGAAAAACTAGTCAGTGAAGGAAGCATACCCGATGATGCGAAGGTAGTTACATTTTGTTTATATTCTAATCGGAATCGTCCTCCTGGCCAAAGAATTATCAATGAGACTTTAAGATTTAATGCTGTTTTAGACTTTATCCCTCCACCTTTCTTGAAAGGTTACCAAATCGTCAACAAATAAATAAATGAATATATAAATACAGACTAAGATAACATTTCGCTTCTCAATTCCAGGTCAGCAACCTAAAAAGCGCCGTCATCGAAACTTGCACGATCCCACCTCCCCCACCGCCACCCCTCTGCCCCCTTCCCCCACCGCCGGCCCCCCTCCCGCCCCCTCCTCTCTGCCCCCTTCCCCCTCAAGCCCCCTCAGCTCCTAAGCCTAAGAAGAACGTGCCTACGCCAGGAAACCCGCTGAAAAGCTTCAACTGGAGCAAGCTGCCGGATGCGAAGCTGCACGGAACTATATGGCAGGAGTTGGATGACACGAAGCTGTACAACGCTATAGATCTGCATTCGATTGATAGAATGTTCTGCGCTTATCAGAAGAATGGAGTACAGGTTGGCAAACAGACTTATTTTTTAAACTACTTCAAAAAGGAGGTTCTCAATTTGGATGGTTTGTTTAAGGTTTACCTCAGAACTGCGTCATTTATAAACCGATTTGAAAAATTATTTTATTATCTGAAAGAATTTTATGAAAATCTAAAATAAATGTATCAAAAATTCCCACTAGTTCCATCAATAGAACTAGTAATGGAACTAGTGGGAATGGACCATGTCGGTGGGCACTTATTACTTTTTTGAATTTTCTCGTTTTGTAGACGTGTTCGGACCAAACACCAGAAATATTTCACCAAAACAATTTTTTTTTTATCTACAGAACGAAGGATCTGTAGAAGATTTACGCCAGTTGGGATCCAAACCCCGAACCAAAGTGCTGTCAGTCATCGACGGTCGCCGCGCTCAGAACTGCACCATCCTCCTCTCCAAACTGAAGATGTCTGATGAAGAGATCTGTCGGTATGTACTCCTCATTTATATACCCTAATCCTGTTTTAACTCCGACCAAAAAAAGAAGGGGTCATAAGGGGTTATAAGCTTGACGGTGTTGTGTCTGTCTGTCTATAGCCTCGTAGCTCCTAAACCAGGGCTTAGATTTGAATGTGATTTATTTTTAAGAAAGCTGGGTGATTTGGGATGTAGCGTAGACATGCTTGGTGAAAATTGGTGCAGCCGTTTCCAAGATATTCAGATATTTCAGATATTTCATTTATTAACCAACTTGTTACATAATATAACTTTGGCAAGTTATAAGGATATGCAAGGATACGCTTTGTACACCAATTTTGAAGAATCTCAGACATAATTTTATTGTTGTTTTAATCATTAGTTTGTCTCAAAGTGTTGAGATTTGATAAACTGAAGTCCTTACTCCAAGACCTGATGATGATAAGCAATGATGAGAAGGATCCGAGATTTTTAAACATCTGTGTCTGCCATTACACAAATGCTGGTTCTTGTTGGGGATTGAACCCACTACCCACAGCGCAGATAGTATTGAACTTTATAGAATAAAATAAGATTTCTCATTACTATTAGTGGTTTTAATATTAATTCCGAAATTACAACATCTTTTCTTCAGTAAGACAAAATATCTAGCAACGTCAAAAACTACAGCACCTCTATACTTATATTTAAATAACAATACAATGAGGAGGCCGAATACTATTTGACTAAGGAGGTAGGTACTTCAATAGATAGCATAGCTATACCGAGTTGTGATGCCTGTCAAACTGTAAAAAAATACTCATCCTTTCCTACCCCCAAGAAATTGAAGTTAAAGTTTCCTACCCCCAGTGCCATACTCCGAATGGATAATGGAGAGCAACTGCCCATCGACATGGTGGAACAGCTCCTGAAGTTCACCCCGAGCGCGGAGGAGGCAGCGCTACTGGAAGAACATCAAGACGAGCTCGACAGCATGGCTCGAGCTGACCGCTTCCTTTACGAGATCTCCAAGTAAGTGCTGCCGAAGAGTTGCAAAATAACTAATGGCCCACCTGATATTAAATAAAATAAATAAATAAATAAATATTCATGGACATTTCACACGACGCCCTCTAGTCCCAAACTAAGCAAAGCTTGTAATATGAGAACTAGATGCTGATAAAATACTTATATACTTTTTTTTTTTTGTAAATACATAATTATAATACATAGTAACACCCATTAAGGGGTTACCTTTGCCTATAATAATGCATTACCTCTCAATGAACTGCGCCCATCACTCTGAGACGTCGGTGTTAAGTCTCATGTGCCTGTAATAGCACCGGCACCCATACCCTTCAAACCGGAACACAGCAATGCGAGCATCACTGTGCCAACCACGAAATAGGGGTAGTAGTACTTCCCCGGACGAGCTCGCACACAAGAAGTTCTACTACTACTAAATGTAAAAATCCGTAGCAGTACTACTACGGATTTCTGAATAATGGCAAAAAAATTAGTGTACCATTTTCCTCAGGCACGCACGTTACTATTTCTTTCATACCGAAGACCCTTTGAAGATGTGTAAAGGGGTTATCAGAGGCATTTATTTATTCATGCTGTACCTTAGTAAATGAGTTTAATGAGTGGTGTGTATTTAAAAACGAATACCTACAGCAATCGGAAAATGTACAGAAGGAGAATCGGAATGAGTCTCATTTGGACCGCAAAAGTTTTTAACAGTTTATCAACAGTTTTTAAAACAATATATATACTTTTTAGAATTCCCCACTACCACCAGCGCGTCCGAACGCTACTCTTCAAGAAGAAGTTCTCAGCGGCCGCCGCCGAGGCCACCGCCAGAGCCTCCGTGGTGCTGCGCGCCGCCAGAGATATGACTCGCTCCAGGCGACTTAGAACTCTACTAGAGATTGTACTGGCTCTGGGCAACTATATGAACAGGTAAACTGACACCCCCCCCACCCACTCTCCACACCCTCCCCCCTCCCCTCTCCTCTCCTCTCCTCCCAACTAAAGATATTATAAGTGTTTAAGTTCCTACAACATTAGACCCATGGTTCATCATCATCGTCATCAACCTATACTGGTCCACTGGTGGACGTAGGTGTCTCCCGCGATGCGGCATTGAGCTCGGTCTTCGGCTCTTCTCATGCAGTGTCTGCGCTACATGTCGCAGATCGTCGCCCCATCTCGCCGGAGGGCGTCCTACACTACACTTGCTTATACGTGGTCTCCACTCGAGTATTAGTTTGATCCAACGATTGTCGGTTCTACGGCAAACATGGCCGGCCCACTGCCACTTCAGCCTGCTAATCCTCTGAGCTATGACCCAAGGTTATTTAAAAAAAATCCCGAAAAATAAATAAATAAATAAATATTCACGGACTTTACACACGACGCCCTCTAGTCCCAAACTAAGCAAAGCTTGTGTTAAGGGAACTAGATGACTGATAGAATACTTATATACTTTTTTTTTTGAAAATAAAATACTTTTTTTGATATTTTTAAATGCAGTTCTTATATTTATGAAAATCGAGTCCGTGACTTCGAACATCATTTTTCTATAACTATATCCGTTTAGATTTTCCCCTCAGAGGGCGCTCGAAAGAACTCAACCTGTATAGTAGTGACAACGGATCTTTGTTCCTCTGAAGTATCGGGCACCTGTTTATGCGCAATCGTTTGCACCTAACTTTAGAGGGATAAAGATCCGCTGTGCGTACTGTACAAGGGACTGGAGGGCTTTGTGTGAAATGTCCATACCAAAAGTTGAAGTGAAGTTCCGTATCAAACTCTATCCTATCCTATCCTATCCTACTAATATTATAAATGCGAAAGTTTAGATGTTTGGATGTTTGTGTTTCAATCACGTCTAAACTACTGAACTAACTTGGATGTAACTTGGTATATATATAGTTCGTAACCTGGATTGACATATAGGCTACTTTTTATCCCGAATAATTAACAGGATCTACAGGATAAAATGAACGAAATGGATTAGCAGCGCCAATTGGCAAGAGGATTTCATTGTCATGTCATGTCACGTCAGTTTGACAGGGCATAGTACTACCTCTTTGATCTAACAACTAGCGTTTGACATTCCAGTAGGTACGAGTTCGGTGTAATGAGGTGTAATGTCAAGTTTCTCGAAGTATCCGCTCGGTACACGCACAGATAATATAATGTACACGGAAACTGTAGACGCGTACGAAGTCGCGGGTAACTGCTAGTTATGCTATATGATTTTGTGTGAAATGGCTTTCAATAATTGTTATATGTTTAGGGGTGCTCGCGGCAACGCGTCGGGGTTCCGTCTGTCATCCCTCAACAAGCTAGCGGACACCAAGTCCAGCGTCACACGGAACACCACCTTGCTGCACTATCTGGTGGAAATGCTCGAAACTCAGGTAATTTATCTTAGCTCCATCTCTACGGGCTTACGTGATAAAGTGCTAAAATGTCTTTGAAAAAATTACTATATTGGTATAAACTTTTAAGAGTTTAAACCGAATGTGAGCGTTGAATATATCTGACCATTATTTTATAACATTCCAAAAGTTAAGACGAGCGGGAATCGAATCCGCGACCTTACCCTTTTCCATTCGACGAATAACTCTTAGGGAGGTATGTTACGATCCAAGCGACCGCCTCAGGTCGCGGGTTCGAATCCCACTCGACGCATAACTCTTGAGAAGTTTAGAAATCTGTGATTTTCCTTAGACAGGACAGCACTTCGATACAAAAATTAGATATTTCTGACCTTGTATATTAAAATACTCAAAGGAATTATTTGATTTCATGCAAATGTCACCAGTCGTTACCAACAGTAAGTTATAACTCAAGGAAATCATCATCATCACCACCATCGTAAATAGACATTTGTTTTTTGTTCTCACCTGTTAGATCTCATACAACATGTAATAAAATATCCATCTAGGCATAAACCCATCCCCAAACATACCATCAAATGAGTTGACCATCAGCCCGCACATCAGTGGACGTACCACTCCTGAACAACTTATCCTATGAACTATTGCTAAAAACTATTGCTATTCCATACATTTTTATCAAGTTCTATGGACCAGCTAATTTTCTTTGTTAGTTTTAAAAAAAGTTCATATTAAAACGTATTTTAACCCCCCAAATCTGTATTTACTGATATTATACTTGAGACTGATAGACTTTTTTGCATTACGGATCAGAAGGTTTTGGAAGCTAAATGTTCTTAGGTACACATCGACTGTAATGTAAAATGCTCTGAGAGCAAAACGTCCTCAATTGAAAATGGTACTGGAAGCTAAATGGCCTTTCCAATAGTTAGTCCTCTAGTCTTTATGTCTTTGAATCAATTTGTCCATTACGGAAAAACGACCAAGGAGCAAGTCATCCTAATTTCAGAAAGTATTTAATACAGCTGGCCTTCAAATCAAAATAAGTTGAACTCTTCATACAAAACCTCTTTAGAATATTATCTTGAGTATGATTTTTATTGTCATAGATATGTCAGCAACGATGCTGACGACATTTGTTCTGAAAATGCATGTTAGGTCATCATGAAATCTTTTAAAATGGAAAATAATCCAAGATTTTAAGTACCTAATCTAAACTTAATAAAATATTAATAATAAAAATAAAAATAAAATATTTATTGAATCTTTTTCATACCTTCAGTATCACGTATTCTCAAAAAAGGATTTAGGCAGACAGGATTTAAAAATGTCTGACATAGGTACATTTTAAATTGCGGACATTTAACTCTCATGACGTTCAGTAATTAAGGACGTTTTGCTCTCATGACGTGTTACATTGCGAACATTCAGTAATACCTAAGGACTTTGTGCTCTGAAAACTAGCAGTCATTCTAAATTGAAGACGTTTTGCTCTCAGAGCATTTTACATTACAGTCGATGTGTACCTAAGAACATTTAGCTTCCAAAACCTTCTGATCCGTAATGCTTTTTTGTAACGATGGATATTATCTCCCAAAAACAGTCAAACACTATCGAGTTTTGATATGTTTCGACAGGCGTCACAGCTCAGTCGGTAATAGCTCTGCCTTCCGTGCTGTGGGTCGTGGGTTCGATCCCCACTAAGAACAAAGATTTGTGTGTGGCAAACATAGATGTTTGTTCTATGTCTGGGTGTTACTATGTATTATAAGTATGTATTTACAAAAAAAAAAGTATATAAGTATTCTATCAGCATCTGGTTCCCATATTACAAGCTTTGCTTAGTTTGGGACTAGAGGGCGTCGTGTGAAATGTCCCTGAATATTTATTTATATTTATTTATTTAGTTTTTGGGAGTACCGTGACAAAAAGTCTATCAGTCTAGAATCACCCCCTGGTTCCTGTTACCGTCAGTTTTATACCAGAATTTAAGATAAGATAATGTTTATTTCCATACTGAAATAAACAGCCATACAGTTTTATAACAATCCTAAGTTATTAATTTGTATCCACAGTTCAAAGATGTTCTTCTACTGGAGGAGGATTTGCCGCACGTGCGCGCCGCCGCGAAGGTTTGCGTCGAACAGCTCGAGAAAGACGTCACAGCATTACGGAATGGTCTCCGAGAGGTATCCAAGGAGCTGGAGTATCACTCGGCGTTGCCAGCACCATCGCCGCACGATGCCTTCCTGCCAGTCATGAGGGAGTTCCACGCTCATGCTGTCTGCTCCTTCACGCAGCTTGAGGACCTCTTCCACGTGAGATCCAGTTTCTTTTTTAAGTATGGACATTTCACACAACGCCCTCTAGTCCCAAACTAAGCAAAGCTTGTGATATGGGAACTAGATGCTGATGGAATACTTATATACTTTATTTTTTAAATACTTATAATACATAGTAACACCCAGACATAGAACAAACATCTATGTTTTCTACATACAAATGTTTGTTCTTGGTGGGGATCGAACCCACGACCCACAGCACGGAAGGCAGATTTACGATGATGATTTAGATGGAAGTTTTACGTAACTTCCATGTGCAGGACATGAAAAGCCGGCTGGAGTCGTGCGCGCACACGTTCGGCGAAGAAGCCAGCACATCGCCGGAACTGCTGTTCGGAGCCATGGACTCCTTCCTGACGCAGCTGTCGGAGGCGAGGGCGGAGTGCGACGCCATCCGGAGACGGAGGGACGAGGAGGAGCGGAGGACCAGGCACGACCAGGAGGTAATCTTTTTTACGGCAAAAAAAAAAAATGTCATTGGCAACGAAATTGCGTATTTTGCTTTCCTGTGACTCTTTAGTGGTGTTTATAGTCATTAGAACATTCCCAATGTTTATTACTTTATTTTTCTTAATAATATTAATTTGTTAGTTTAGTAAGTATCGAATTTCCGTTATATTATAACCTTTTATGTACACGGACCTTTCTCTATAGTCACCTCTCTCTAGCCCTAAAGGTTTGCTGGAAGAAAACTCTTTTAAAGGTTAAGCTCGCCTTTGTACATGTCATCTATTTCTGTCTTTTGTTTATGTCCTGTGTTGTGTGCAATAAAGAATTAAGAATGAACTGTCATCGTCATCATTATCTGATGATAAAGCTGGCAGTCGAATTGAAGTAGGTTTGTCTAGTTTTTTAAACTTAAAAAGATTGGTTTTAAACTATGCCTTTTCCCACAGTTAAAGCGACGGACAATGGAGCGCAAACAGTCCAGCTTGCTTAGCTCCGTGGGCAAGTCCCTCGGGTCGGGCTCCGCGTGCAGCGCGGACAGCTCGCGCGAGGGGACCCTCACCAACGGACAGAAGGGGGAGTTCGATGATCTCATCTCTGCGCTGAGGACTGGCGACGTGTTCGGTGATGACGTGGCTAAGTTCAAACGGTATGTATACAAAGTGTGATAAGGGAACGTACCCATCCTACGTACCCCCCCCCCCCGTTATCCCCCCCCCCTTCCCCCTCGGTGACCACTCGTGGTATGCCAAAACCACCCTCTCCCACTCTAGTTCCACGTAGTAGTCATAAAATTTGGCTTATATTTGTTTTTATTGCTCGAAAAAATTAACATCATGTCAAAGGATGTATTTTTTTTTATTTCAACAATGATTTATTTTTCTTCGGTCTTTATCGATTGCAAAATCATGATCTGATAGGAAGTAGTCTTAACACCCTGTATAACTAATTTTTTTTTCAGGTCGAGGAAAACCTCTAAAGTCAACATAAAAGGAAGGGATTCCCCCCCACGCGGCGTGCGAAGAGAGGACTCTAGAGAGAGACAGAAGAATTGAACCAAATACCACTACTCTAGGAATTACTTCCGGATTTTTTTCTGATTTGATTCAAAGTGAATCGTAGTGAAACTCAATGGGGGGTATTAGCAAAATGTAGGCACAATGCTGCAAGAATTAATGTATGTACGAGTACAGTACGCAGAACGGATCTTTATCCCTCTGAAGTTATGTACAACAACGATTGCGCATGTGCAGGCGCGGAAAAATGAGTTCTGCGCAGATACTTCAGACGGACAAAGATTCGTTGTGACTACTATGTTTAACAAATGTGGTATCTATGCGCGATAAGTGTGAAAAATAAACGATGTGCGACTTACGGTCAAAAATTAATTTTGGGTTGAGAAAATTAATAAAAATAGTCCGATTTATAGTAAGTAATTAGGTAATGTATGACCAGTTTTTGTCTCAGATGTGTATTAGACTAGAGGCGTAGTTTACAAGTGATTTTTGTGGTGTATATGATTATAAACGTGATAAAGAAGAATTGAACGTCACAAAAGTGTATGATACAAACTGATGGAATTCGAAAAAGAAAACAATATTTGAAATTCTGATTTGCATTGTACTAAATTGCAGTTTCCGTAATTTACGACAACGAATAATTCTTTCGGCCATATTTTGGATTTTTCTATGTGCTTCAATTTATTGGTGCCTAATTTTTTACTTTTTTTAACCGGTTTTTTAATGACGATTAATCTAAGAAAATGGCAGTAACCGTCGATTTAAACACAAAACTAATCTTTAGCGGAACACTGAAATCTACTAATAAGTTTTTATATGAATGAGAGAATTTTTAAAGAAAACCTATGTATGTGTTTTTGAAAGATCGCGTTGTGATAAACTTACTTTATTTTAAGTTTATTTGCAACGATGGTGTGGAGTTTTTTATAAGTAGGTAGTGCACAAGCATGGGGATTTTAGTAATTTCAATTATTAAACAAGAAAATAAAAAGAGGGTTACACGGGTTAAGTCTCAAAATCCCTTTGATTTTGAATATTTAGAATCAAGGGGATCTTGAGACAAAAGTCTCAAAATATATACATAATAATATGTCGTTGCAAACGTGCCTATGTTAAGGTAACCATAAAGCTCGTGTTTTGATAAATAAATAATTTGTGAAGCATAGAAGTAGAGATTTCATACAAAAATCTGTAAGGGCGGTGTGTTATCATATTTACCGGTTTGAAAGGAAAATAAAAAATAAATTACAATTTTTTCAGTGTGCGCTAAAGTTTAAGAAATGTTTTGAATTAACAATATACTGTCTTGTGCTATTTTTAACCGACTGCGTAGAAGACTGTTCATGTTTTACAACCATTTTCCATAATCCAAACTTAAAATGTTTTTAAATCTTTAAAATTTAGAGCGATAAGGTGACTACACCTTATCGCTCTACAAAATTAGACTAGAAAATATACCTCCGTTTTTGTATTGATTTAAGTGATTTTGACAAAGAATAATGGTCTGATTTATATGAAACGATTTACGATGAAGACTATTTATTACCGACTTGGGATAACGCATAATTTTGATAACATATCTAAAAGTACCTTTTAGACAAATGAACGTTGCAAAGGTAGCCTCGATGTGTAAGGAATTGACCTCGAACATGCTATCGTAACGTTAAAACCAATCTTCTAGGAATTGAGTAAACTTTTGGATTTTTGTAATGAACATGATTTGTATGGGTGTGTAGAAATTTTCGATAAATATACATTTTTAACCACTAAATTATTTCCAATGTAATTTTATCTGTAAATATAATTTTAGTTCCAGCCAAAATTTGTTACCGTGACATTTTAATGCGATTTTTATTTTCATTAATACTGGGGTGTAAAGAAAAGATAAAAGGGAGTGGGTTAGGAATACCTGCGGTTCTTCTGATGCGACGCGCTGGGAGCTCCCAACTGTTCCTTTCACCCGCTGAGGTGCTGATTTTGGCGGAAGGCGCTGATGTGATGATGGCCTTAAAGGAAGGCGCTGATTTTCCGTAATACGAGGTGATTTTCCGGGGTTTTGGATGAGGAGAAGAAAGTAATCTCGACTCAACGCGACCGACCGTGAAACGTCAATTTTCGTAATGGTTCGTGATGGTTTTTTCATTCCTACCCACAGGATTTAGGTAGGGTGTTGAAAGGTAAATTGAGGGTAGATAATATATAAATATGACAGATAAAGTTTCGTTCCGAAGTTGCTATCTTTACGAAACATACTGGCCCCGAAAGAGCTGCTAAGCTCTTTAGAAGAGCGCTAAAAATTATAGGAAGATGAAGTTAAGCTGATGATAAAAAGATGAATAAGATAAATTTAAGTTGATAAAGAAAATTAAGATGAAGTTAAGTTGATTTACAAAGAAGTTAGTTGTCGGGGAGGTACGGCAGCAAAGGACAGAGTTTTACTACCGGCCTCAGAATCGAACCGCTAGAAGTCGTCAGCTCTACGACTCTAACGGCTCCGTCAGTGCCAGGACACACTCTCGCCACTCGAGCTCTTTTCCATTGAAAAGGAGGTAAGTTCGCATCTTTGATGAGTACTAAATCGCCTACTTGAAGATTGGCAACCTTGTTTAGCCATTTTGGACGTTGCTGAAGCGTGTGCAAGTATTCAGACTGCCAACGTTTCCAAAAATGCTGGTTGATTTGACGAAGTAGTTGCCAACGCTTTAGCAGATTGCCGTTGACCTCGCTTAGATCGTGTTCAGGTAGCGCTTGAAGAGGTTGACCTATGATAAAATGACCGGGCGTTAGGACTTCAAAGTCATTAGGATCATTGTTTATAGGGCACAATGGACGCGAGTTGAGCGCTGCCTCTACTTTAGTGAAGATTGTAGCGAGTTCTTCGAACAAAAGTGCGCGATCACCTACAACACGAGCCAAGATGAGCTTTGCTGATTTGACTGCGCTTTCCCACAAGCCACCCATGTGTGGATTCGCCGGACTGTTCAGATGCCAAACAACTTGCCGATTCGTCAAAGATTTACGGATCTCAGCATCACTATGCTTTAAGTGCTGGTAAACATCCTTGAGATAGTTGCGAGTACCGACAAAGTTTGTGCCACAGTCGCTAAAAACATCGGTGGGAAGACCTCTGCGAGAAACGAAGCGATCGAAACATGCCAAGAAGGCTTCAGTTGAAAGCTCCGAGACGATATCCAAATGAACACATTTGGTGGTGAAGCAGACGAAGAGGCATAAGTAGGACTTAAACGATTTAGCGTTGCGGTTGCGAGAAGACTTTAACATGAAAGGCCCTGCGAAATCGACGCCAACCTTTTGAAAGGGCCGACACGGCGTGACGCGATGAGAAGGAAGATCACCCATAAAAGGCTCGATCGATTTCGGGCGCAGTCTATAGCATCGCTGGCAGCGAAAGATTTGATGGCGTATTGCCCTACGCGCCGACAAAATCCAAAATTTGCTTTGAAGCAAGTTCATTAAAGCCATTAGACCAGGGTGTAAGTAAACCCGATGGTAATGGTCAATGATCAGTTGAGTGACGTGGTGAGACCTTGGCAATAAAAGAGGATGCTTGGCGTCATAGCTAAGTGCTGACTTGATGAGACGACCGCCAACCCGCAACAGACCCTGCGAGTCCAAGAAAGGATTCAACCGCCTTAAGCCACCTTTTAAAGGTTTGTTTTGACGTAGCAGGCTTATGGCTTCAGAAAATTCCGTGGACTGGACCTGCTTGACGATGAGAAGCAGACTGTCGCTGAGCTCTGCAACGGACAGTGGACCAGTGCGACGTTGAGTGGGATGGCGAGAATTGAAGCAGAAGCGTTTGCACCAAGCTATTACCGATTGCAATTTGGACCAAGAACTGAATTTTGTGAAAACCGGAAGATCATTGTCAATCTCGGCAACGTTGGACAGTGTCGAAGACGCCTTGATTCCAGGTAAATCGCCTTCGTTGATGTAAGGTGAATCCTGGGGCCATGTTGATGCATCAGCTTCAAGCCATGGTGGGGACCACCATAACGGATGATCCACCAATTCAGAAGGAGTAAGACCTCGACTTGCTGAATCCGCAGGATTGAGTGCGGACGGCACATGCTTCCATCTTGCATTGGGAACTAAGGCCTGTATTTGGGACACACGATTCCCCTCATAAGTCTGGAGCTTATGAGGCGAAGTCCTGAGCCAAGAGAGCACAACGCTGGAGTCAGTCCAGGCCGTCGTACTGCTGATTTCCATTTTGCCTTGCAGTGTCCCAAATACATGCTCGAGCAAGCGAGCAAGCAAATGTGCGCCGCTCAATTCCAGCTTGGGAATGGTTAACTTTTGTTTAAGGGGAGCCACACGTGACTTCGCCGAGAGAAGTTTGGCGGATGTGCAACCGTGTGGTCCTACAACACGTAGGTAGACGCATGCTGCGTACCCACGCTCCGATGCGTCACTGAAACCGTGGAGCTGACAGTCCATTAGTTGATCAGTAAGCAACCATCGGGGAATGGAAACTTTGTCCAATTGATTGAATTCGGAAACGAGATTTGTCCACAAGACTTGAATTTCGGACGGTAGAGCTTCATCCCAACCACATTCGATAGACCAGAGCCTCTGCATGATTTGCTTCGCGTAAAAAGTGACAGGGGCGAGAAAACCGCAAGGGTCGTAAAGCCTTGCGATGTTTGAAAGAATGCCGCGCTTGGTCATGACATTGCTCATGGTAGAGACGCGATAGATGAAGCTGTCACTCCCAGACTTCCACTCCATGCCTAAAATTTTGAAAACGTTGTCACCGTCATTTTCGAACCGGTAGGGTGTCTCGCAGTGGTCAGCAGACTGAGCGTTTAAGAATACTTTGGAATTGCTGGACCACTTGCGCAAGACAAATCCCCCGCTGGCAAGAATGTCAACGATCTCCCGTTGCAAAGCTGAAACGGACTCGATATCACGTGACCCACTGACGACGTCATCAACGAATGTGTCCTCTAAAAGAACGCGAGAAGCTTCCGGATACTGGGATGAGTTTTGATAAGCTAGCTCGTGGATTACTCGGATAGCCTGAAAAGCCGAACTAGTGACACCATAGGTTACAGTGGTGAGTTCGTACTGACGAATTTTTTCGTCAGGTGACTCGCGCCAGAAAATGGTTTGGTATCTACGGTGCGCGGCGTCCATCTCGATCTGACGGTACATCTGTTTGATGTCGCATGTGAAGACTACCCTGTGGATCCTAAACCGCAAGATGATGTCCTCGATGTTTTTTTGCAATTTAGGTCCAGCCATGAGCACCTGATTGAGAGACACTCCAGTGGAACTCGACGTCGAAGCGTCGAAAACAGCCCTGAGCTTCGTTGTGCTGCTATGCTCGCGCAGCACTCCATGATGAGGAATATAGTACCGCTCGCTAGGATTCGGAGACTGAACTTCACGCATGTGACCTGCTTCGCGATAGTCTCGCATGAAATCAATGTAAAGATCGCGAAGGTGCGTGTCCTTTAGAAGGCGACGCTCCAGATTGTAGAACCTCTTGAGAGCGACGGTGTATGTCTCGCCTAAAGCATTGTTGACCTTGAACGGAAGCTGTACTATAAATCGACCTTGAGAATCCCGACTATGAGTCTCGACGAAATGTTGCTCACATTTGACATCTTCGGGATCTGGAATAGATTTCGCTGGCGGCTCTTCTATCTCCCAAAAACGAGTGAGAGCGCGATTCAAATCGATGGTGCAGGTCATTGACTTGACGCTGACTGCGACTTGAGATGAAGTGGGAGCTTTGCCCATTATGATCCAGCCAAAGACGGAGGAGTAGGCAGTAGGCATGTTGTCGCCTAGACTGAACTTTCTGCCATCCAAAATCTGATCATAAAGATCAACGCCCAAAAGCATGTCGATTTGACCTGGAGCTGTAAAATATTTATCAGCCAGGACTAAATTTTGACAAAGTTGTATAACTGAACTATTTACTGGCACCGATGGAAGATTCCCTGTAATCTGCTTCATTATAACGAAATCAGTGGACATAATCACAGCACAGTCTTTCATCGGTGAGATATTACAAGTTGAAATACCACGAGTTGGCTGGGCGGCTGAATCACCTATACCTATTATTGTCCCAGACATAGTACGTGGAAGTTTAAGTTTTTGTGCAAGATTTTCAGTGATGATTGACACTTGGGAGCCACTATCGATCAATGCACGAGCTACTTGATAGTGTCCCTTGAAGTCTTTGACTCTGACAAAAGCCGTTCCTAAAATCATGGTAAACCCATTGTTGATACCATGCAAGGATGTCGGTTGGACTGTGGAACTTAAGTTCGCCACAGCAACTTCATTTGGTTTGTTGTCAGGTGCAGAACTGCTTGACTCCTGTGGTACGTGCAGCTTTGTATGGTGTCTACCACGGCATACTTGGCACGAACTTCGAGAAGCACATTTAGATACATGATGAGTACGAAGACAATTAAAACATAATTTATGTTGAGTAACTAAAAGTTTCCTTTGCTCAGGTGTCATCGCTTCAAACTTAGAGCAATAGTAAATAGCATGACCTTCACCGCAGCAAACGCAAGCATATGAATTTACTTTGGGTTCCGTGTTGACCACATTCACGACTTTAGTAGCCACTTGAAGTGTGGAACCGGCCACATTTTCAACTATATGAAGGCGTTTTTCCAGGAACGTAGCTAGTTGCCTGAATGATGGTATGCACTTTGGGTCTATTGATGACTCGAACTTAGTGCGAAGGTCAGTATTTAGCTTTTTTAGAACAATGTGAAGCAAAAGAAAACTCCACGCATCAACATCAAAGTGCAATGCTTTTAAAGCCTGAATATTTTCCTTGAGTGTGCCGATGAATTTATTTAAAGTTTTAAAATTGACTTGAGTAAGATTTGGCAAATTAAGTATAGCCTCAACATATTTATCCGCTATTAACCTTTTATTTTCATAACGCTCGGTCAGTATATCATAGGCCACAATGTAGTTACTTTCAGAGATTACTAAATGCTTTACCAAAGAGAGTGGATCCTTGTCTAAAACACTTAGCAGGTAGTGCATTTTTTGCACAGGTGTAAGCTGTTCATTGCTATGAATAACACTATTGAAAATTGAAATAAAATTTGGCCACTCTACATGTGTACCTGTGAAACGAGTTAGTTGTATTTTAGGTAAGTGAAACTCTACGTTACTTGCTTTAGGAGCCGGCGTTGATTTTATAGTAGACTGATCAGCTGATGTCAACATTTCATGTGTGATCTGAATACTATAATACATGTCCATACACTGGCTATATGATTCCTCTATTTTAGCTCGCTTCTCCTCTGTAGGATCCGCGGCCAAAATAGCGGCGTAGACCTCGTCGATCTGCGTTCTGTGACGCTCCAAATCGCGGTAACGCACTAGAAATCGCGACTTAGATAACGCGCTTACCTCCTTAGTATTGCTTAGCTCCTGAGATATATCATAAACATAGTTGAAGTGTTTAGCACACATGTCATACTTTATCAACAGGACCTTTACGTCTGGCATCTTTGAGATTATTATTTGCGAAAAATAAACTCAAAACCTCGCAAAAGTTGTGATAAAACTTTGTAAACAACACAATCCAATCAAACTTTGAAGCGTGTTTGCTTGAATTAATGCTGCTTGTTAGCACAGATAATACAATTTTATTGAACGAAATGACCGAGTCGATTTGCTTGTCTCACTATGGAAGTGCGGATTAGCCCTTACAATAGACAACAAAACAAATACAGTATGATGAGCAAAGATAGCAAAATGGCGAATTGAAAAAAATGGAGGCAAAATTACAACGGCAATGATGATGCAAAAAAATATATAAAATGAGAATGATTTTTGGAGATGATAAAGGACTTATTACTGGGAATAGGGCTCGGAAGGACCAAATATTGGGGTGTAAAGAAAAGATAAAAGGGAGTGGGTTAGGAATACCTGCGGTTCTTCTGATGCGACGCGCTGGGAGCTCCCAACTGTTCCTTTCACCCGCTGAGGTGCTGATTTTGGCGGAAGGCGCTGATGTGATGATGGCCTTAAAGGAAGGCGCTGATTTTCCGTAATACGAGGTGATTTTCCGGGGTTTTGGATGAGGAGAAGAAAGTAATCTCGACTCAACGCGACCGACCGTGAAACGTCAATTTTCGTAATGGTTCGTGATGGTTTTTTCATTCCTACCCACAGGATTTAGGTAGGGTGTTGAAAGGTAAATTGAGGGTAGATAATATATAAATATGACAGATAAAGTTTCGTTCCGAAGTTGCTATCTTTACGAAACAAATACTGTTGTATGAGTTTGTCCTTTTGTAAAAGTTTATTGTTTTGTTCAGTATTGCCTAAGCTCATAGTATATTTAAATAATTATGTACCTATAGACCTACCTACCTATTTAAATAAATTGATTGAAATTACTGTAAACTTTTATTTTAAACATTGTACCTACCTAATGGAATTAGCGATTATCAAGAGATGAAAGGTAGGTTGTCTTTTTTATGAGAAGGAAGTGTATAGCAGTGCAAAACTCAGACCATGAGGACGTGTCCTGTGCGGCATTGTACTGGGTTCATCATAGGTAATCAATATTGTGTTCATCACTCCTGGTACCTGTAATTTATTATTCGTAATGTACCTAACTCGTAATGTATCGAACTAGCACCTAGAATCACCTAGTTATATAAGACGATTCTAAATGATCCTTGTGATTTTATTGAATAAAGAAATTTTGACTTTGACTTTGACCTACGTATGCTTATCTATTACCACATAAAATCTAAATGTGCTGTTTGTAACGAAACTACAGTACTTAACTACCTACTCTACAGGTAATATCTTTATTGCTACATTACTCTAGCCATTTTATCAAATCCTAAGTGGTAACCAACATAGATGATAATCAAATGGACAAGGCATGGCAAACGGCGAAACTATTTACGTATTCTGGCCATGAAAACTCCATAATTCGTACTACTCTACAAGGACAAGTTTGTGGTCATAAAACCTCGAAGTACAGCAACTCCTCATCCGAAATACTAAACCGGAAAACACCTCGCACATCAAGTAGGTAAATTCGGTCATAAATAAAACATGAGCTCACTGTCCCGGCGGAAAAACAATTCCGAAGCGCTCGAAGATTTTATTACACATCATCTATCCAATCCGATTCTGACAATAAGATTCGTGATACGTTTCGTACGTTTGGCGAGAACTGATGAATTTTAGAACAGCTGCAGCTTCTGTTACGTAATGACTAGTCTTTTTGGGCATTAAAGTAGGTGAGACGGGTGCAAGCTATGGTTTGGATGCGAGTCAGCTTATTTTTAAAGGGTTCTGTGTCCAGAGGGTGCAAACGAGACTCTGTATTATTAAAACACATAACTTACGCGCGATCGCAGTAGGCATGTCTGTCACGGTATGTCACCACACTTTTTTTAAAAATAGGTAATATAGAATGTCTTTTGGCCACAATCTCACCTGATGGTGAGTGACGATGAGGCCTACGATGGAGCAGGACAGTCTAGAAGACATCTATTCACTTTTGCCTTGAAAAGACCCAGATAATATTTCTCAGGAAAGACAGAAGACGTAAGGGTCATACAAAAAACGTTGAGAACCAGGCCGTTTCTTGCCCGTTCTTGTAGGCTCTGGTCGCGTGGAACTGGCACCTAGAATCACCTAGTTATATAAAACCATTCTAAATTATCCTTGTGATTGTATTCAATAAAATAATTATGAACTTGATTTTGGTACAAAAGCCGTACGATGGACTTTGGTTATTATCATGGCAAATCATAAATGCTTCTCAAAACCCAGTTTCCATGCAAAACACTATTTCTACAAGCTTTCATTTTGTAAAAAAAGATGGTACCCTGCCTTTGTCCATTAGGGCGATGCAGAACTCGTAATTCCACAAGTCTGACTCGCTCTTGTCAAGTTTTTCATCTCTCTAGAGATTCTCTAGAAAGGTAGGTAACCTACCCTCTAAGCTAACCTACCCTACACAAAACGACGTGAGTTCATGGTCGAACGCAATCGTAAAAAGGTAACTAGCGCCTTTTTGCATAATTTACAAGTACCTACCTAGTAGGTGCCACTAAAAATGTAAATGTAGAGCTTGCGGATTTTTTTGCAACCCTACCTCGAATCCTATTTTGAGCACCTTCCTGATTAAATGATAATTTTTTTAAAGAAATCTGATAATTCTGGAATGGTTTATCGCCAGTTTTGTGAAAAAGACGATGACTGGACTTAGATTCCTAAGAAAAGAGTTTAAGCCTTCTCAATCTCCACCCATCGCCTTTACTTTTAATCTTCACAATGTCATCGGTTCATAGGATGGAGGCCGTCCTACAAAGGTTCGTGGTAGCCGTCGTGGTGGTGGCGCGTGGTGGTTCGTGGCGTGGTTTCTGACTGTGCTGTCAACAAGTAGTATACATATTCCATTCCAGCACTGGATTTGATTGATGGACAGCGCAGTCAGAAAACTAGGTACCTTCTTAGGCAAGGGTGTTTCTTGTCGCTTCCAGTATTATAGCTGGGATTGACGGCTAATAAAATTGACAGGCGTCACAGCTCAGTCGGTAATAGCTCTGCCTTCCGTGCTGTGGGTCGTGGGTTCGATCCCCACCAAGAACAAACATTTGTGCGTGGAAAACATAGATGTTTGTTCTATGTCTGGGTGTTACTATGTATTATAAGTATGTATTTACAAAAAAAAAAGTATATAAGTATTCTATCAGCCATCTAGTTCCCATATCACAAGCTTTGCTTAGTTTGGGACTAGAGGGCGTTGTGTGTAAAGTCCATGAATTTTTTTTTTTTTTTTTTAATAAAATTGTTTTTTTATTGGAACCCAAAAATAAAAATTGTAGTTATCGGTGCTTGAAGACTCTGACCCTTGGGCTGCGAGGCCCTTTTATTATTTACTGCGCGTAACGACTGACGAATGAGCAGATTATCTTTTGAAGGCTGAGTGCGACGTGATAAATGTATTGGACGTTGTAATTTTTAAACTATTTGGGTTATGAACATTTTTCACACAAAAAATAGGACTTACCTAGTATACCTACCTAGGTTTGAGGGATTTGTGTTTTAAAAACTTACTTCGGGTTTAAAGTACACTGTGGGTTTACATTTAATAGCATTGGGATAGCATTGATGTGGAGGTCCAGCTTGTTCACAAATGCGTGCGTTGTGCAGTGCGATAGTGATCGATTAGTGGCCGTACGCTTGGATATAGGTGATAAAAGTGTTCTTATTTTTAGTGTCTATATGCCCACTAACTGCGAGGATAATCTACCAGAATATACAGGGTGTTTAGCGCAAATAAGTGCTGTTATTGATCATGCTGATCTAGAATGTGTTTTAGTGTTGGGCGACTTTAATGCGCACCCCGGTACTCTTTTTGAGAAAGAGCTGATGGATTATTGTGTCGAGCAGTCATTACAGTGTGTGGATCTAGAAAGACTTACGCCTAGTACCTATACATTTGTGAGCGAGGCGCATGGTACGTGCCGATGGCTCGACCACTGTGTCGCGACTGCAGCGGCCGCTTCGCTTGTGACTGATATTTACGTAAAATACGACGCGTACTGGTCTGACCACTTCCCACTAATTACTATATGCAATTTCAGTCTTATCAGATCTAAATCGGTGTTAAGTGAAGACTGCAAAACCTTAAAACATGTGTGGGGGGTCAGAGACCAGTCGCAGATTGACCTGTATAATAAACTATGTACGGATAAGCTCTCTAGTCATTTACATAATTTTAATAATTTCAAATGCTTAGACGATAGTAGTTACTGTACGAACTGTGATCACATAGAATTAATTGACTCTTATTATAATGATATTATACAAATTTTACAATGTTCAGCTACGCAAAGTTCGAATGCTAGGAAGGTTAAGAAAAAGTTAGTAGGATGGAATTATCACGTACGAGATTTGCATGTTAAAGCACGAAGTTATTTTTTACAGTGGGTTTTGTATGGTAAGCCACGTTCGGGAAGTCACTATGATACGATGGTAGCATCGCGAAGAGAGTTTAAAGCCGCTGTGAAGTTTGTGCAAAACAATCAGCACAAAATCAGAATGGATTTGCTGGCCCGCGAGCATTCTGCAGGTGACTTTGTACAATTTTGGAAAGAAACGAAGAAGTTAGACAGTAAAATTAGTATACCAATTAACATTGAAGGTGAAGAAGACAAAAAAAATATTGCAAATTTATTTAGAAAACATTTTAACGTCGAGACTCATACTAGTGTGAATGCAAAGAAAAAAATATATGAAACCAATAGTAACCGTAGTGGCTCGGAGACTCATCATCACATTGTAGTAACAACTGACGATATTGAGAAAATTCTAAGAAATATGAAACGTGGTAAGTCTCCGGGCCATGACGGCCTTAGTATCGAGCACATGCTGTATGCGGGCCGGCATATTTGTTTTATACTTGCAGGGTTTTTTAATCTTTGTCTGCGGCACTGTTACCTACCGAATGAGATGATGCGCACACTTGTCGTACCGATTTTGAAAAATAGAACAGGGGATGTCTCGAGTGTCACAAACTATAGGCCCATATCGCTCGCCACGATAATGGCCAAGATACTTGAAAGAGTTATACACAGTACTTTATCACCTTCACTGTCTATTGATGATGGTCAATTTGGTTTTAGGCCTCATATGTCTACTGATCTGGCTATTTTCTCTCTAAAACAAGTAGTTGATTATTATAAGGAAGGTAAGACAAGCGTTTACGCGTGCTTTCTAGATTTAAGCCGAGCATTTGACACTTTAAACCATGATTTGTTGTGGGAAAAGCTACTTCATGTAGGTGCTCCAAATGATGTTGTTGGTTTGCTTAGATATTGGTATCGTAACCAGACTAACAACATCAGGTGGGGTCACGAAATATCTGACAGCTACAGGCTGCCCTGCGGTGTGAGGCAGGGGGGGGTCACTTCTCCGGATCTATTTAATATGTACGTTAACGACCTGATCGTGGAGCTAAGCAGCATCCCGGTTGGGCTGCGATTAGATAACAGATATGTTAACAATTTAAGCTACGCTGACGATATGGTGCTGCTTAGCCCCTCGATCAAAGGATTACGAAAATTACTGAACATTTGTGAAAGGTATGCTAAAGATCATGATCTCATTTACAATGTCAAAAAGACTGAGATGGTAGTATTTAGATCCGGAAAGGGACCCGAGACCGTACCTAATATTTTACTCAATGGGCAGCCTGTCAATATTGCGGATAGTTTCAAGTATCTTGGCCATATCGTAACATCGAGTCTTAAAGATGATGATGATATCGAACGCCAACGGCGAGCGCTTTGCGTAGTTGGAAATATGATTATAAGGAAATTCCGTAATTCGTCGAATGACGTGAAAGTTACATTGTTCAAGTCATTCTGCCAGACTTTTTATACTTGCCAACTCTGGACGAATTACACTAAGAAAGCGCATGATGGCATTAGAGTTGCCTACAACAACATCTTTAGACAACTCATGGGGTTGGATCGGTACTGTAGCGCCTCCGGTATGTACCTGGAGGCGCGAGTCAACTCCTTTAATGCCATCCAAAGATCCCGCATAGCTAAGTTCATGTCCAGGGTCGGCAAGTGTAAAAACGCAATTGTGGCCAGTTTGTCGGACAGGCTCCTTCTAACAGGGGTCTATAGACGATGGGTGTTATTAGCATCCTAAACAGGTACTTATCGTACCGATGACATCTATTTTATTTTATTTTATTTTATTGTGTGTGTAATGTAATGTGTGTTGTTATTTTTAATTAGCTATGGATCTCGTGTCTGCAATAAAGATATATTATTATTATTATTATTATTAATTATTTTAAACCAGTTGTGACGCTGTACTAGCTGGATCGATTTGTGTAAACCAAACTTGTTTTTCTTTTTAGTTCGTGAACATAACAAAGTAAATAAAAACAACGAAAGGTTTATTTTTATAAGAAAACTATACGAGCGAAGATGAAAGCGTCACATTTTCTAACGAAACCACGGAATAAATTGGCCTGTAACTGGCGTAGCATTACATTATTGCGTAGCACGATTGCTACGAATGCGATGCTACAATATGTTACGGCGTAGCAGACGAATGAAAAATAGTATAATTATTTACTTTGAAAATTTGTGATAAAACAATAAGTTGGTGCCGAGCAGAACAGCAAAGTTAATAAAGTTCTATTGTTACGGTTTCCTTCTAAATAGGCGGCAGAATATCTATCAGGTAGGTTAAGGGCGTCTTGCACCAGAATCACTAAACGTATTTAACAGCTAAATCAATTTAAATCTGACGTATTTGTATGACTTGACAACTCGCTAAATAATATATAAGAGTTAAACGCGTTTGGCGATTCTGGTGCAAGCCGCCCTAAGTACCTACTTCTCTTTTGATACTTAGAAAAAAAATATGAAAATATTTGGAAAAAGAAAATACTATGTGATGTTTGCTTCAAAGAAAATCATTGTGTTCTTTACCCTGTTTAATGGTAAACTCCAACCAACTAGGTTTTTTCTACGAATTCAGAATAGGTAGGTACTGCCACAGACAATATAATACTAAACTGCTATATAACTACAATACTATACTACTACTAGTATTTCTATACTGCTAAATATTTCCGCTCAATAAAAAAACGCAAAAATGTCAGCTACTTTTCTTGGCAATCGTAAATATTACACATACACTAAACAACACGTTCACGAAATCGCAAACAGTCTTCTTCCATTCCGTCAGAAAACAAATCACATTTAGGGTTGGCATCTAGATGAGTATTGAGTGCTATGCGATGTGTTCTAAACATATTTCGATGTTTCTGTTTTGCACAGCCCTATTTCCTTCACTGACGGCAAATCCAGTAGGTTCAGTTTTACCTACTCAATCTCAATTATTTATTAAAATATCAGTTTTTGTTTTGCATTTTAACTTTCTAAAGATGTGGCTCGCATGCTTTGTACCGAGTGCGTTTCTTTGCCGTTATCCTCTGAGCGTTGGCGTGAACATTTTTGCGATAATTTTGACTGTAAGTATGATTTTATTGTTAAGTTGAAACCTTAAACTTTTGCCTCATAAGAGTGAGTATAGCTGGTATTCATGTGTATCTTCTGCGCCGTTGGTTGCTTTGGTTGTGGGTTCGATGTGCACTTAGAACAAAAATGTTTTTGTGATATGATAATACACATCTTTTTTTATATCATAATTGTGGTGTTATTAAGTATTCATCGTCATCAACATATTAGTTTGTAGAAGTCCACTGCTGGACATAGGCCATGGTAGCCCAGCAAGGCCTGATCAGCCTTGGTTGACGTAAAATTAATAAAATAAAAAAACTCCATGAAAATGATCGACTCCTTTTATCTTCCAGTGTGTAAAAATAGCTTGCATCATAGTAATCACGACAGAAGTGGTGAATTTCTCTGAATGCGAGACATGCACGCGTTCAGTGCTGAGGAGTGCCTATGGGTTCAGTGGAACTGCCATTATCTACTGCATCATCATGGTCTGCATGCATCTGCTACTCATTTGGGCTATAAGAAAAGTACGTTGTTACTTTTGAAAGGCATCAAAAAAATATGCACTCAACTTTTCTCGAAGTCGGTTGTTACAAATTTTTTCTTTAGATTGATGCGCAATCGGATCATCAAAGTTTTTTTTATACAACCAAATGATGGAACAAGACGATGGCCAACCTGATGTTAAGTGGTTACCTCTGCCTATTGAAATTATAGTTTGGCGACATTCGTGAACTATTTTGTACTGTACCTACTCGCAAGAGTGTAAATGCTAGTTTATACCTCTGTACCGAGGGCTGTGGTAAATAATAGTTTTTTTTTCTTTTTCAATGCCTTTACAGTAAATTAACTAAACCGTCACTGAAATAGTAAGGGCCAACGCACATCTATAGTTTACCTATCTATTATAGCATTGTTTAGTACCTACCTATTAAACATTGATTTATACGCACATACCTAGAGAATGAACTGTGTTTTTTAATAAATAAGAATATAGAGTAATTATGTAGTGTACTTAATAATATTATTAAGTACTTAGGATGATTCCCATTAAATAAGCAAGTAACGAAAACAGCAAATAAAAAGAAGCATATTGTAACTAAAAAAGTTTTACTGACAGTTTCACATCACTAACTGTTCGACAAGACGTTTTGTTTTCGGTTTGCGTTCGCCCTAACAGTTTAGTTATTTACTAAGATACCAAAAAGCTTTTTCTGTGAATTTCGTCAACGAAAACACAAACAGATCAAATTCTTCATCTTCGCGTAACTTACGTGTATTAATTGCAGGATAATGCTTCAATGGTCCTCATCTGGGTGGTGGTCACCAGCATGTGGTTAGCACAGACCTGCTGCCTCACACTAGTCCTGCTATGCATGTTTATGGCCGACGCCAGCTTTTCCACCTGGATACTCTGCCTTGTCTTCGGTATCATTGGATTTTGTGAGTAAAACTGCCGATAACAATTGCACTATCCACATAGCGACCAACGAGTAGGTGTTATCTCAGGGTTACCACTTGAGGATTAGTGGATAAATAAAGACGTGTCACATTTCACTGGCAACCCGGCAGTAGATAGCAGTTACCGAGGTGGTAGATTCTTGCCGAAATTAACGCTGACAATAAGTTGTGTTACAATTTCCAGGAAGTTCGTGACGGGGCTTATCACATCCTTATTTTATGTAACACTAAGTTACACTAAGTTTATGTAACAATACTTAATACGTGAAATCGTGCGTGAGTAATAGAGAGCTCTTAAAAAAAACCTTCTTATTTATGGCCTCTGTGGACGTCGTAATTTCGATAGACAATTTTGCCTTTTATTTTGAAGGTAAAATGGTGAATTTACATGATTTTTACAGTAGGTACATTATTTATTCCAATCGCTCACACTTTATGCTAAGACCTCGTATGGTTAAAATTTCACCGAAATGAATCATAATACACCAAGAAAAAAAACTTAAAATAAAAGTGCTCCTGAAAATGACGGAACTCGAATCGCTAAAATTTTTGAAATAGGCAATCTAAGTATTTATTTACATGCAGCCAGTGTCTTGGGCACGCTTCCGATTGGTACTGATTTGGATCAGTTGAACTATCTATAAATCGTTTGCAACGGTGTGTAGATAGCTCAACTGCTGTATGTATATTTTGTACATATTATAAATATTCTAAATAAAACGTAAACTAGTTTAAGATTTTTAACGTTCTTCCTACGATCCGTAACGTGATTACGTAGTTACGTGAAACATCACGTGTATGCGTTTTAAATACAAAACCTACGTCAAAAAGGATTGTAAATACAATGCCGTAAAACCTTTGAGCTGTAACGTGATGTTTAGAAATGTAGTCTCAAGAGAGCTTTCATCTTGCTTTACTCCATCCCAGAGGTACCAAGGTATACTCCGCCGAACGATAGATTGATATTGAAATTTTTAATTACACTCCTCGGCAACGCTCTGCTCTCTAACTGTGACTACTTTCAATGCACGTAGTGTAACACAAAATATCAATACGAACCTGCGTTTCTCGATTTGCGGAGTAAACCCTCAGGTGATGAGCTAAATGCACGTCTTCGATGTAGGTCATGGCTATAATACGTTTATGGCTGATAAACCATTGTGCATTTTATTGGATGTGTCTTACATTTTATGTGTAAACAATAGGTACATTTAACATTTCTTTTGTGATCAAAAAACACACTGTGGGTTACACGTTTTTATAAAGGAAGGATTTAATGAAAGCTAATAAGTAGGCAAGCAAGTCATTACAATTTAGATATTGAAACCACGGTCTGCCTACTTTCCTGTTGCAATAAACCTGAACATAGTTCATATGTGATGTACTCGTAACAACTAAATTACTTACCATTTGAAAGCAATAAATGTATGGAGTATGTAAAAACGTATGATAATTGTCACGAAAGATTATTTTAATCATAAAAAAACATATTTTCAATCAGAAGAATACTAAAATTGGTACCTACATTGAGTTTTTTTCAATACACCTAAACGATGGAACATACTGATGTTTACGGTCACCAGAACATTCCCAATGAACTGCCATCATCATCATCATCTGATGATGAAGCCAGTAGTCGAATTGAAGTCGGTTTTTCTAGTTTTTTGAATTATGATATTAATCATAGAGTGTGGATAGTGGAAGCTAATCTCTAAGAGGTTTGTTCCAGGTATGGCCGCCTACGCAGTCTTATTAGCTTTTGGATTATGGCTAGAGATGAAGCCGGTTACCAGAAGAACAACATAAGAGGAATTCACACCAGACGAAGAATGTCGGCGTGATAATGTATTGAGGAATCTGATTGTAAACCTCTGCACGTTGGAATTCTAAAAATTATGAATCCCCAGGTTCAGTTGACATACCCGCTGACATCACCGTGATCGTACTTACATAATTTTCACGATGTTCTTAATAAAAAATAATAAATAAAATAAAATAAGCCTTTATTGCTGTTCGTTACAAATTTTTCATTGCAAAATAATTGCAAAAGATAAAGAAGAGTGGAATCTTTTAGAGGAGACCTTTGTCGAGAGACTAGCTGTTCTTAATAAAGTTAGGTATTAATCCTGAATATTTTTGCGTTTATTTTTTGTCAAAAATTGACTTGCAAAAGCTTAGCGCGGAAGAGACACGTTCGTTGAAATTAACATTCAAGGCGAAGTAGTACATGGGTGGATTTTCAATCCTCGAAATAGGTCGTTAGCACCGGAAACGAAGTCTGGCAAAAAAAATGTCGCGCATCGAAATGAACTCTGGATTTCGAATTAGATATCGCATACTATGTCCAAATATTCACTTGCTTTGGACATCACTTATATCTCATCCCATTAATCGAATAGTCTGAATTTTGCTAGAAATTAATCACTTTTTAATGCACTAAAGAATGCATTCCGATAGTCAGCCGTCTGGCACCAATGCGTAATGTGTGCGTGAGCAAACATTTTTCAGCGCTTTCGTCAGCAGTTAGATACTTCTAATTTGTCAGCACGGTTTGGGATAGTGTGTGGTCAGCTTTAATCCGCTCGGCGAAAATCGACTTTGTAAATAGAATTTATATTATGTAGACGAGAATTAGAAATAACCTTTGCGAGGTAATTTGTTGATGAGCGAGCGAAAACTCGTGTTTCACTTATTTTATTACAGTGTAACAAAAGGTATTTGGGTGTAATTTCAGTAGTTACTTAAAATGTATCAGGTAGACAAGATTAACAATGAAAATATTAATAGAACCGCTAAGAGAGAGACTGGTAGGTATATGGGTAGGTAGTAAGTACTTGCTTAATTTTGTGCTACACAATAATTAATTTGAAAAATATAAATAATTTTTTGGCTTCGAGGTTAAGAATAAATAGTAAAAGTGCAGTAAGAATTATTAAGTCCATATTATTTGAATTTTTGTTTCTTTGTACTAAAAAAATAATAATATTCATGGACATTTCTCAAACACCTTCTAGTCCCAAACTAAGCAAAGCTTGTACTATGGGATTATTGATAGAATACTTAAATACCTTTCTTTTTGTAAATACATACATAATATAATATACATAGTAACTACCGAGACATAGAACAAATATTTATGTTTGGGACATACAAATGTTTATTCTCAGTTGGGATCGAACCCAGCACCCACAGCACAGCACGGAAGGCAGAGCTAATACCGACTGAGCTAGAAAAGAGTGGTACGAATTTGAAAGATGTATAATTTATTTTAGGGCTTTTTATCAGATAACTTTTCGCTGAGGTGCAGATAGGACGTATTTTCTGGTTGCAAAATAATAGTATCCTTCGATTCTAATAATTGCTTCCGGTGACTGTTGACGACCAGGATGAAGTAGATTGTCACTGAAAAAAAAGTTTTTAAACATAGGTACCCATTCGATATAGACCTTTTTGTGAATGACGAGTAGTAGAGATTTTTGTGAAAGAGTTCTACTGGGAGATTATTATCCTCGTAAGTATCTATTTTTAACCCTCGACGCAAAAACGACGGGGTGTTATAAGTTTGACGTGTCTATGTGTGTGTCTGTCTGAGGTAACATAGCTTCCGAACGGATGAACCGATTTTGATTTTGTTTATTGTTTGAAAGTTGAATTAGTCGAGAGTGTTCTCAGCTATGTTTGATGAAAATCGGTCCAAGATAGCCGCCGCCACAAAATGGCGGATGACGTATTTTTTCACAACTCCCTCAATATGGTTATCAAATTAAAGGGCTTGACTAGTAGAATACTAATACACTATGATAAATTTCAAATCTAATATGGCCACCACCACAAAATGGCGAATTACATTTTTTTTTCACAACTCTCTTAATATGGGTGTCAAAGTCGGGGGTTTTTAATTTTTTTAATTTAATTACTTGTTGCAGCCTTAGTTGTGATGTTTGCACTGCTGTGTTCAGTTTTAAAGGCGTGGGTGCTGCAATTAACTACCTACGTACTTATACACGTTTACATCTCAGAGTGATGTAGGTAGTGCAGGTCAGGGCACGTCTTCGGTAGTCTTACTAATACCTAACCTACCTAGAATTAATATTGTAATAATTAGTACCTACTCTTACTAATATTCTGTAATAAGTAGAAGTATCAGTTCAATACCACGTAACTACGATTATTTCGTAACAGTTTTTTTAATGGAATATCCCTTTATGGAGGTATTGCAATGTTTTCAAGAAGTACTCACGTATATACCAAAGCATGCCGAATATGACGATAAAAACCCGGTTCCTTTGTTTCCGAGACGTGAAGAGCAGTGCCAGGAGGATCATCATCATCAGCATCACCACCACGAAGATGACGGTGTACCACACCCATATAGCACAAAGAAGTGCGTCATCCTAAAGAAGAAATAACACGGTAAGTAGTATGTTCTCCATCGCAAAGGGAACATGGATGTTTGTTCTATGTCTGGGTGTTACTATGTATTATAAGTATGTATTTACAAAAATAGTATACATATAAGTATTCTATCAGTATCTAGTTCCTATATTAACTTTGCTTAGTTTGGGACTAGAGGGTGTCGTGTGAAATGTCCATGAACATTTATTTATTATATATTGTATCACCGCAGTAATCCGAAAGCGGCAGTAAAGGCGAGACATACCTTATGATTTGCGGACGAGCTCAAGGCGAAGGGAGAGCGCAGCGTGCTCTCCGCGTGCTTTGCAGCGTGCGCAACGTTTTTCCCGCCTGAGCAGCGAGCCGCGATTTGCGAGCAGCGTTTATAATTGCGCTATTTGCGGCGTACACGTTGCACACACGCGAAGTCTTCGCTACAAACTCGCTGCGAACGCGAGCCCGCTACACTCTCCGCGTAAATCACCAGTGTTTTAAGACACTATGATTTGCTTTATGATACTCTTAATATTTAATCAAAGCTAGCCTATAGGTACATTTCTGTTACGCAAAATGAGCTGAAACCCCTTTGAACATTATAAACGTTTTCTTTTTAAATTATTTTTCAACTACTTATCAGTCTGCTCTAGAAATAAGTTATCAAAGACAAGTTAGGATCCTAAAGTTGTGGGCTTCATTTTATTAGAATCAACAATGGAAGTCCGTAGAAAAAACAGTTCAGTAGAGACTTGTGATTTCACAAGAGTTTCGACTTTTTCAAAGTCATCTCACAACTAAAATTGAGGCATTTAAAAAGAAATACTTCAATTTTAGTTGTGATAAGACTTCTAGACCTCGTAGTCTAGTCAATTGTTTTCGAATAAAGGCACCGCCACACGTGGCGTGTACTTGTATAACACTGCCTTATTCCAATAAAAGTAGGTATCTGTTCTTGTTCATTTTTGTACTGCAGTTTGTTTATTACACGCGTCTTTTTAAATGTTTTAGGAAAGATAAAAACAATAAAGTTTTTTTGTCGATAGCGATACTTAAGTACGAAAGAAGAATACTGAAAATTGATATTTTCATTTTTCTAAAGTAACTTAATTTTGTCTAAAATTTCTGCCATCGCTTTTTCATAAATTGCAACGACAAAGACTGCTGTCAAATTACTTTAGTTTAGAAAAACGCAGCAACAGAATAAGTAGTATTACATACAGGTGACAATATCGTCTACACATAGCAAAGCTTTTAAACTTAGGCCACTTTACACGCGTAGCTTTCTGAAGCAGCAAGGACAAAGCGACCTATTTCGTTTCTATTCGGCATTCTGATGCACACAGCGAATCGGTTACTCCCGGCCTTTTATTAACTTTAAAAGAGCGTAAGCGTAAGCGTAAGCGTAAGCTTTAAGCGTTTAAAAGCTTCGTGTAAATAAAACTTTAGACATTTACAATAATTCTGTAGTTGAAAGACAGCTTTTGTATAAAAGAAATATGAAAACTAGTACTGAGAAATATGAAAACTAGTACTGAGAAACGCGTTCGTTTTAAATAACATTATTTTCTCGCAGTAAATAAATCAAAACGAGAAAAAAGGTTGCAAATTGCATCTCAATTATTACAAATGCAATTTTCAGTATTTACCTACTGTTGTATTATACATAGAAATTTCTCAAAAGTAAAATAAATATAAATAAATACTATAGCAATAAGCTTTTTAAATTAAAAAAATAATAGGTGTATAACTAACCTTGGCCAGTCCGCAGAATAAAACCACACTGGCAGCAAAAAATAGAGCAACCAGAATCCATATGGTCACCAACAGGTAACTCATAGGAGTGAAGAGTGAACATCCATAGGCCATCGGATGAATCTAAAAGTGGTAGGTACATGTATATTTTGAGAAATTAAGTTTATTTTTTAATAAAGTAAAAATGTAATGCCAATGCCAACTACACTTGGCGGTAAAGCTGCTGATGGCAAGGTCAGCATGTATTATTATGTATATATTCTGTGGTACTTTCTTGAACTTTTTCACAAAAAGCTTTTCAACAGAGCCGTTGGTTGGTATTATAAGACGATGAGCATTTTTGTTTTTCTTTAAATTCAATTTCCGAATCGACAATATCAGAATGCGACACTCGCGCATACCCCGGAATATAACGGATCTAGAGAGGTTTTTGGGGCTCGATCCCCCCAATATCGTCAAATCCACCCAATATTTTTCTGCGAAGAATGTATTAGCGTCACGCCCCTCCTCAACTGAAACCACCACTGCCGCGGATGCTGAGATTTTGACGTTAAAGAGGGTGTACGGAGGGTGTAAACGATAAGGGTTACAAAACCTACTGAATTGAGTATTTCCACGATACCATTTGAAATTAAATACCTTTATGACAGGTTTATATTTCGTTGTTTTGATTTATCAACCCTATTTGGTCTCAAAACGGCGAAAGAAAACGGCGTGTGGAAATTCGCGGTTTAATCAGCTCTGCACATATTCTCTATGGAAAAGACCAACTACTTATACTTAGATAAGATAGATAAGACTTTTCAAAATACAGTGATATAATTTTTTCGTACCGAGATGATGATATGAACAAGAACAAGTAGTTTGTAGTAGTGGACTTTGTTAAAGAGTTCATCCGAGAAAGCCTACCAGCTCTATTTCTGCAGCCAAGCAGTGATGCTCGCATTGTAGTGTTCTAATATGAAGGGTGCAGCCAGTACAATTAGATAGATCTTCGTCACAAACAGTTATATATGCCATAAGAGTGCACACTGAATGGATATCCACCATGGGAAACTTCGTCCTGCTTCGACAGTAGAAGCCAACGCCGCATGGAGATATTTGCTTGGAGTTGCACGCCTTGGAGTTATTTTCATTATAAATAAAAACAGACATTTAAATTCATTCATGTTAATTTACGCAGCGTCAGAAGCCCCGTGCCTCTAACTTAACTGGCTCTATGTATTTAGGAGGCAGAGAAGTTTATAATAATACTCACTATACCAATAGCCGCTATAATCATGGATCCTGTTTTTAAATCAATTCCAAAGAATGATTCCACATCAGGCAAGTCGTCCAAAGCCGTCATTTTTGTAGATTTTATGTAGAAGTAAGATAAAAATGTTTTTCTGGATTTTGGATAAAAATATCAACATTTATCACATTGGTCCGTTCCATCATTCCATCATTCTGACTTGATTATTATTCTGTCAAACGTAGGAAGCAAAAAGGTTAGTTCTGTTATTCTTGTAGAAGGCTAGAATAAGGTCGCCTAAGAACCAATGACGAGTCCTAGAGACTGACTACGCTACACTGCAATATTTACATAAATAGAAAATTCTTTAAAGTGGTATGTACATGCGAATTTAATGCTAAAATAGCTAACCCGCTGGTAATGCAATGGTTAAATTTCAATTTCTCCGCAGCACTATGCACAATCGTTTGTTGCACCTAACTTCAGAGAGATAAAAATCCGTTGTGCGTACTGTACATTTGTACAACCACAAGGTTTCGTGGTTATCAAATCGTTTTTGCGGAAGGTACAGACTGTGTTTCCAACTAAATATAAGTTTTCAAATTCTGCTATGTTGTAAGTGCTGCAGACTTAGCTTGTTCAGACTCTACCTTTATCGAAGTCCAACGTGGTCTAGTAGACTATAATCGTGAGCTTATATAACTATCACACAGCTTTTGTGGCAGTTTATTTCTCAACTCCAAAATGTAGTAATCTGTTAAGTATTTTAATTAGTGTAAAACATTCTACAAAAGAAAATAATTATGTGAGAGTTCTTCTTTGTTATAACAATTAAATAAAAATGCTCTAATTAAAATATATGAGAAGGCACATAATTAATTAGTCTTGTTATTCTATTTGAAAACAGTTAGTAGTAGAGCTCTGTGAAAGAGCTCGTCTGGGGAGTACTATACCACCGTAGGTACCTATTTCGTGCGCCAAGTGACATGATTTAGATGGAGTTGGCTTGCCTACCACCTATATTATCCTCTCAGCTTAGTCAGTCCTATCTGGTCGGTCAGTCGTATCAAATACCTTTTATAGGAAAATATTAGGTACACGTGTTATGTTGAAACTCGAAACTTCACGCAATTCCCTCAATCAGCTGTTGTTACAGTCATGAATATTATTACGGTTCGCAATCACAAATACTGATTCACGTCGCTACAGAACTTGTTTATACGTTGTGATTTGAATTTCCTGTTTGGGGAAGCGGTGATTGACTAAGTACAGTTAGCGTCAGAAGTTTATTACTATTTCAGAATCTTCTTCTTTTTGCGTGTCAATGGTTCCATTATCTGTGTCGGAAATTCGGAATACTTAGGAAAATTGTTTATTACAAAATATTATTTAGATCTATAAACTAATTCTTTCAAGGAATCGGATTATACCTAGACCCGATTATGTGACACCGTTTTTATTTCTTATGGTACTTATTTTGGTACCTATTTATTATAAATTATGTTTTCTATAAAAGGTTAGTCAAAAAATCGATGCTAAATTGTAATATTACAGTGAAAATTCGTTTTATGAATTTGCAAATAAAACACGTGTCATAATGAGTTAAGACTTTATTAAACACACAATGAAAATTGTTATAAATAATTAATTGTAGGTATAATAATTTTACTAAATGTAGGTAAAATTGTGTTAAACATCGAAATACACAGTGAAACAGTTTTTGTGTTAAAATATGACACTGCGAATTATATTATAATAATATATAAATCTAAATGTGAATATTTTAATTACTATAGATAATGAAAAAAATATTTCAAGAGCATTAATTTTTTAAATTCGGTGTCCGTAAAGACTTCAAAATAAATTAAAACTATATCAAAAAAACTTTAATTTAATGATGCTTAAATACTTAATACATTTTTAAAACTAAATATTTTACACAACGCCCTCTAGGTTGGGACTCGTCTCAAACTAAGCAAAGCTTGTATTATGGAACCTAGATTGCTGATACTCATTTTTTTATATTAATAATGTCTTGTATATTGAGATAAATCATTTCAAATACACGACTAAACTTAAAAATAATAATCGTACTTATCAGAAATTAAAAATATAGGTAGGCATTCACAATTTTAAATTATATAAACATTTGTAAACATACATTTCGTTTAATATACAATCATTGCACCAGAGTTTTATTCGTAAACCATTGTTAGTATGTAGAATCAGAGATTTCTGTCAAAAATCTTTATAGAAAAAACTTATAAAAAGGTTACAATTAATTATTATTTTTGTACATACAAAAAACAAAGAGCACATTCACTCTGACAATTGTAAAAATATAATACTTAATTATTACCCTACATAACTTAACAATAAACATCGTTAAATATTTGAAATTGATCTTATTCTTAAAATTTAAGTACTTACATGACATTTTTATGATATGATTCTTTTTGTTTTATAATAAGAATATATCATTACTTTTAATGAAAAAGTATTAACTACATTGAATTTTTATACCTAAGTTTGATCGTTATTGTCCATAGCCTAATAAATTTGGTGTAGAATATTGAACGAATTTAAATTCTAATGGACACATTTTATTTACTAACGTATTTCTAGGACATAATGTAACCTAGGCAATACAATTTGTGAAAGCTACATTTTGTAGCTGAATGATTTCTTATAAGTATTAAAACCAGAAAATAGTACAACTAAAGACTACACCTAGGTATATTCAATCAATATTTTGTTAAAAATTCTTTGGTTCGATGAGGGCTCATTGCATCGAACAAAAGAATGTCCATGACATGTGTCATCCTCCACTGACGATGACAAAGTATGAAGTTAAGTGCTTTAAATATAATATAGTAAAGTAATATAAGTTAATATTTGAACTTGATTGATAAAACATGGCTACACTGCTGGCTATTTTGATATGTAAGTTGTGTTCATCTGAAGATGCCCACATCGAAATGAAAAACTATAATTTAATTGTTTCGTAAACGTAAGGACCACGAAATAATTAATTAATAAATAATGAATGGGCTCGTAGGTATGTAAATTTTAAACGTTATTTTAGTGTAAAACTATTATTTTACTGAAAACGTAATAACTCCTTTTAATTTAAAACACATCAAAAGCTCTTTCACTAAAATTTTATATTTTATATATAGTGTTATTTTTATACCGAAATATAATAAACATAATAATAAAGTATTTGTTATGAATGAATTATGATTATTCGTTTGAAATACAATAAGTACATCAAAAGAACACACAATCACTTCTATAAATATTTAAATTATTTAGTTATTTTATATAAAACGTAAAGTCAAATTAGCAATAGAATACTGTATATAACATTAATTATGTTATCGTCGGACCTCTATCAGTAAGTCCCTAATTCCATTAGTCTCTATTCTTTGTAAACCCATCAGCTCTCCTGGGAGCCAGGAATAATAGGCAATCTATCTATTGTAATAGTAGATAATTTTAGTATTTTAAAAGTCAAAGATTTGAAATTAGTTAGGCGTTTCCACTGAAGGCAATCGTTTTATCTGAGACAATGAAACATATTTTTCGTAGTATCCCAAAATATTTATTCTTAATTTTATCCTTGGCACACAATCTTTATCACAGTTCTTTGACTAAATCCATCGTTAAATACGTACTCTTTTCTTCAGCCCCTCTTTATTCCTTAGATTTAGGGCTGAACTAACCCCATGTTAACCCGCTGGGCGTTTAGATGAATACTTTTATTTAATAGTAATAATTTGACATTGTTCCCTCGCGACAGTCCAAATATTAAACTACAAATTCTCCTCATCCATTTGAGTTTTACGATCGCATAAATAACTTTTGTAACTGTCGTGCCCGACCGTGTCGTATTCAAAAAGTTTGCCAAACGTGTCCTTAAAAAATCCTTTAGGTTGAATGATAGCTTCCAATTTTGTTTCGACAGAAAGTTTTCTCTTCTTGACCTCGCAACTGTATCGGCCAAAGTCAAGCGAGCAACTCGGACGTATCTTTTCTTTTTGATTTGAAAAATCATCATCAATAATGAAGTTCTCGATACCCACTTTATCTGTCGGGTGAGTTTCAAAAGCCACATTACCAAAAACGTTATCTTCGACGTCATTCTTACGTTTGGTGTAAAGCAATTGTCCTGAATCCATAAATGTGAGGATTGGGGATCTGTCCTTAGACTCTTTGCAAGATTCCCCGAAGAGTTCCATTTTCTTCTGGCTACTGCATTCGTCATCGTATACAATCTCGCTCGATCGTTCTGCGTCTGATGCCGACTTGTTCTCCTGTATCGTTCCTAGCTCCGGGTTTTTGGTTACGGTTCGTTGTTCATAATTGCTGTTTACAAATGAGTCCTCAGTTAAAACCAGCTTATCTTTCTTATTTTTATCTTTCTTCGGGACCTGCAAACTGGTCTCCGGGGAGGCAGCCCGCGTGCTGTTCATGCTCGTCAGCTTGTGTGCTGGAGACATGAGGGTGTTGTTGTACCTCTCCGTGTTCGAGTCCTTCCCTTTGGTGTGTATGCCGAATATGCGCTTGATCGACTGACGAAACTGTAAAAATTTTTTAGTTTTAACTAAAAGTGACACTGATTTACCATTAGGATTCCATGTATCAAAAACTCCTCCTTCTTCCATCGCATTCTTTATATGTGAGGGTCGTGACCACCTCCAGTCATTATTATTCAAAAACTACAAGTGGCTTATTAGGTACGAGTACCTACTTCATTTGTTTATTTGGGGTCAATGTGGTCATTGATCTTCTTCTTCTCTTATATATGGCCTCTGTCCGTCATTTCGACAGATAATTTTGCCAGTGTCAAATGGACGAAACAAATATTTAATTCACAGATCATACAAACATATAGCCGTTGATATTTTTGACAAATAACAATTTTTTTAACATGATATGTTGACATCTGCGGAGGCCGGATTTTGTGGGATATACTGCGGTTAATCTACGTTCAGGAGAACTACTCTATCACGTGTTCTATTTGTCTCTTGCCCACGCACTTTCAAACATTGATTTGATATTAAATCTGTTCGGTGAAGTTCTAAGCTTTCAAGTCTAACTTATTTAATAAACTAACCTGAGTATTCATGCCCACGTAGATTAGAGGGTCGTAGCATATAGAGCTCTTTGCGACCAGAGCTGGTATAACGCCCGCGCCAGGTGACACCTGTTCACAGAGTTAATATATTACCTAATTGCGGTTTCTTTTTTTTGGATAATCTTTAGAATGTTCCTATGTACCTAATTATTTTGACAAAGCGTCGACTCTGTTAATTATCAAATATTATTACACCGTTTTATGGTTTTCTTTTTTGTTTCGTTTTATTAAGGTCGTGCTTAAAAAATAATTCCAACCTTTATGGTCGAATTCTTCGGCAAAAGAATGAAATTTTTCACACCTTGTAAATGAATAATATCTCAAATACTACTAAACAACAATGGAACCAGATACCTATTTGCACACTCAGAATATTGTACCTCTGGTAATCTGACATGGCTTAAAAGAATTTTACAAATTGTTTGTTTTCGTTGATATTTGACTGAGGCATTTAGACAGGAATGTCATGTCACAGCATACTAAAAATTGCTCTGCGCTATTATTTTGGTAAAAAATTGGATGAGAGTGGCGCGGGATCGTGAGAGATAGTACAAAAAGAGAGAGGCCTATACTCAGCAGTGGGTGAAGTCAGGCTGTGGATGATGATGATGATGATTATTTTGGTTTTTAGAACAAAATACCGCTGAGATATTGGGAGATATTTTGACAACAACACGCGATGTGTCGGTCGGTGGTATGGATAGAAACATTATTATTCGATAAAATGTCGAATAAAATGTCAGACAACTCGAACTCGATCGTAGAGCTGTCTTACTTTATATTTTCCTTTTCATAATAATAATTGCTAGACATCGACGCTTTTATCAATTACCTACCTAATTGGCGTTACGTGATATTTACCGTTATTTACCGTTTGTATGTAGTACTACATAATTATGTTCCGACCAAGTGAAGTAATAATTTTATTGGCACTGTGCTACCATGTACTATTTAGGCTGAGAGGATGGTAAGGGCTGGGCCAGCCTACTCCAACTCAAAAATGTTCCAGGCACTATAGAGTCCCGCTCAAGACCTGGGTGACATACGATCGGCCGGGTTTTTCGCTGGGTTCATTTCTCTTGAAGTGTATAGGAAGTGTGGTTGATATGAGGATGAATACTTACAATGCCTTCTGTAGCGAACTGTTCCAGAAGTGCGAACAACGAGTAGGGTGTCCACGCGACCGTGAATGCGACAATCATTGTGAACACCATGCTGGTGGCTCGGGCTTCGGCGCGGCTCACTCGCCCCAGCCGCTGCGCGTTCTAAAAACATCACATTTCAAGTTTAACAAGACACACACTACTAATAAATAAATAAATATTCATGGACTTTACATACAACACCCTCTAGTCCCAAACTAAGCAAAGCTTGTGGTATGGGAACTAGATGGCTGATAGAATACTTCTATACTTTTTTTTTTGTAAATACATATAGTACATAGTAACACCCAGACATAGAACAAACATCTATGTTTTCCACGCACAAATGTTTGTTCTCGGTGGGGATCGAACCCACGACCCACAGCACGGAAGGCAGAGCCATTACCGACTGAGCTAATAAATAAATAAGTAAGCTAATAAATGACTAATAAATTCTACACAATTCATAACTCTACACAATACTCTTAGAAATTGTGAAAAAATTTCAAAATGGCGGCTGATGGATATGCCAGCTTTCATACAAAAATGTTGGAACCTCTTTGCCAACAATACGCGATCGCCTCCGCTCACGCTTCCGCCTCCGCGTTCACTACGACCAAGCATTCAATGATGGTCTTCGCGGTTTGCGGCTAAGCGAGGTTACGTGATTTGTATAGTAACTGAATGCAGATAAATGCAATGGAACTAATAATAATAACTTTATAAAAATGGTGTCTGAATAAATAAATATTCTTGAACGTTTCACACAACGCCCTTTAGTCCCGAACTAAGCAAAGCTTGTAGGTACTATAGGAACTAGACTAAAAAAAATACTAGATAAAAATTAAAAAATAAAAGAACCTACAAACATGTAATTTAGAGTAAGACTCATAGGCACTGGGTCAAATTTGCTACTTAGCCATACAACACCCATAATTATTAATACAGAATCATTGTTTTACGCTAGATTTTAAGCATATTCGACTGAATTTCAGAGAATTTTCTTGACTCGCCTCTTAAAGTACATACCAGGTGGGGTAGTTCACAAAGACAATAAGAATGATTTTGTGATTTCAATTAGGCTTCTAGAAATATAAACAAAAGAAAATCAATCAGTTGAAAAAACACGAAATAAAGTTACGAAAGTCTGAGAGTTTTAAGTAGATTTTCCACGTTGTTTTTCACTAAATGATTCCTTTGGTTTTTGTGATTACTAATTACAAACAATTTGGTACTTAATAGCGGCCTAAATAATACTCTATAGAACAAAATGTGTTGATAAATAAATATTAAAATAAGTACCTGCTTCAAGGTTCTGATAATATTGACATAGCTGAAGGTTATGATCGACAGAGGCACTATCTGCCCCATTGCAAACAGGAACATGATGTAGGTCAGGGTATTCATCGACTGTTCGTGCCAATTCACGGAGCAGCTGTGGACAAACAAAAATAAACCTAAAAGTTTCTGGTTAAAAAACAATATTAAAAAAACCTGACTGATGCTACACCACCGTGCCGGGGCCGATCCGTGACTGAGTCCAACTAATTTGAACTTTATTTATAACGAAATAGAGGTCAATAAACAGATCCACGAAACCTGTGCAATGTCGCGTGAATCATCCTATGCGAAAAGTTATGGTAAGTTTGACAGATGTAATAAAACCTCTCACGCAGGTATTATGTACGTAACCTACCTACTTCTTATAAGTTTTTGAAAGTGTAAACTGTGATATCTTTGCACTTTTGGCGGTGTTAAAAAACTTATTTTTGTTACATAGTCAGCATGACATTTAAAATACGGGTCTACAATCAGATTCCTAGATGGAATAAAAACGTTGATTTGGGGCAGGTTTGTTTTAATGCAAAATGATATGCTATCTGTATTTGCTTGTGCTTTTAATATCTTATAAGTACATAAATAAACTAATATTCTTAAAAACTTTGAGCTTTTTCTATTTCCCCGATTTTTTACCCCCATTGAAGTTGGACACAGCGGTTCTAATGTGTATTTAACTCGTAATATGAAAAACATTTCTATGAATTTAACGAGAAAATAATGAGGATTTTGGTTTGTCGTACCAATGTTGACTAATCTCTATATTTATGTTTTACAGGAATACAAATAATTCATTACCTAATACCTACCCATTGTATATTAATAGTCGGTCTCACGAGAATATCCTTCAGCCACGAACGAGGACAAGAAGAATTTTAAGACGAGAAGAATTTTTCTATTTTCCTGTGGCAACCGACTGAAATGTCTGTTATCCTAAGAGGGGGCGATGCTCGACACTTATGAGAGCAAGAAAATATTCTACGAGGTACATACATGAATACTTAAAAAGTTTTATTTTACCTACGTTTTTGCAATCGGATTAAAACTCGGTAGCGCGCATACAAAAGAGTCCATTTTGCTTCAATCCACTTCCAATATTAGCCATGCATTTTTCCGAGTAATTTAATTAAAACGAGCTCTGTGTGTTATCGAATTCCCGCCCTCGATAAAATGCTTCATAGTATCATAGGTAAAAAGTTTATAACAGTTTTAAGAATTCTAATTAACAATCATCCAAAGAATTTTCGCGTTTATTTATTGAAGAATTATGAAGCGTTCAAGTGATTGAAAATATACAAAGTTTTTCACAAAACAAAATTGTTTTAAAAAATAAATAAAAAATATTGTTATATAAAAACATTCATTTTGTCAAGATTTTGACTGTACATCATCATTACACGTTTCTTTGGGTAATTCATAGTTCGCTGGCCCTTCAACTTGTGACTTTGTGATAAAGTCAGGGTACCTTATATTGGCGGCTTCGTTGACGTAGTTCCCCCACCCAATGAGCGGCGGCGTCGTCAGCGCCAGGCTGTAGCTCCAGATGAACACAATCGCTAGCACGGCGCCGCGCGGGCTCAGGTGTCGCGCGCTCAGCGGCCGGGTCACCATCAGATACCGCTCGAACGAGATCACGGTTAGCGTGGTGATCGACGTTATTCCTGGTAAAGAGAGTTACGTTAGGACCTGGATCCAGGATCCTTCTCCAGGTCCCGCGCGCCTCTCGCAAGAGAAAGGAGGTAGTGTAGCCATAGAAGGGTCTCCAAGGGTATGGAGGCAACACCATTGGGGCCATGGAAGAGTGAGAAAGCGTACCCACAGCCCCGGCACATGGTGTGAGAAGGACCCCCGTTGGGTTTTAGTCGGTAGGAGTCCGACATAACATAACATAAGACGACACGGTGCCGTGCTGTGGTGATGAGGTCAGGCCTTTAGTCTGTGATAAACACTATCAATAGTACTGCACTGTGCGGGCTCAGGCATACATCAGTACTGTAGTACTAGTAACTTGTGCTAATGCAGGTTTTTTTTTTCATCACGTTTATTACAAGGTTAAAAAGTTGGCATATCTAGCCCTATTATTATGCGTAATGTTATACGACAAAAACTTTTAGATTGAACAAACGAAACAAGATCCCGTGGGCTCACCCAAATCACACCTCACTGGCTTCCAACTTTATTTGTAAAGCACTTTATTACAGCCTACTCGATTCACAGAACTTTTTTATCTTGGACGAATTTTTTATACTAGGAAAATAAAAATAAAGTTACAAACGTGAGAGAAATAAATCAATTTGATGTAATGACTGAGATAAAGGACCTCATAAAATGCGTAATATTTTTATCATGAGGAAACGAACTGGCTATGAGGCTTGCTATCTGTCGCATGAAATACTTACTACTACCTGCTAGGTGGTACTAGGTAAAATGTAGGCGTCTGTAATGTTTAGGCGTGACTTTGACGATCCCTTTAGAAATTCTACTAAGAGTACGGAGAGAAGAGAAAATAAGAGCTAAGAAATTCCTGGTCACTGAAATGCACTTTACGGTCAGTCACAATGACCAGTCGCCTTATCGCCAATAATATCTATTCTGTGGTCGAGGGTAATACAATATTTTGTGAAATCTACAATGTCGATTAAACTTAAAACTTAATGGCAGGCACGGCCGCAGCAGCCGCGGAAAACGCTAAAATGCGGAAATATGCATCCATCGGAGATGGGTACATATTTCGGCCTTTTGGCGTAGAAACGTTAGGACCGTGGGGTCCAGAGGCGTGGCTTCTATTCAAAGAGTTATCCAAAAGGTTGGTGGACGTGACAAATGACCAAAGGGCTGGCGCTTACCTTGGACAGAGAATTAGTATTGCCATACAAAGAGGTAACGTTGCCAGCCTTTTGGGCACCCTGCCTGCAGTCAGTGATTTGAACTCTGTTTTCTATCTCTAGCATTTAGAATTCAGAGTTCATTTTAATAAGTTTTTTTTTGTTAAAAATGCTATTTTCTTAAGTATTTGTATATAGTTATTGTTTTATAACTTAAAACTTGGTAAGTAAAAACCAGCTGCTATATACCCTGTTTCAGTTTTAAATTATTTGGGTAATGCTAGAATAATAACCAAAGTTTTAGGCATTGAGCGCTGCCAGCGCGATACAATATGCCGCGCGTCAAGCCAACCTGCGTCCGATACGTTTCCATCGGTACTTACGCATACAATAACAATCACAGCACATCACACACGATTGTACCGCTTCATTCGCTACGTAGATAGATAGAAAACTCTTTATTGTACTGCACCGGAAATTAGATATTAGACATAGTTCTATATTAAAGCGAAGTACAATGGGCGGCCTTATCGCTATGAGCGATCTCTTCCAGGCAATCTTTGGATGGACTGGATTTTAAATGTATGATAGTGACGGTGCAAAAAACAAAGACTACATTTCACAAACTAAACCATACATACATATTACGGATCAGTGAAATTTTTCAGAAAAATATTGGTGCTTTTCGTTCATGCTTTGTTTTCGTCCTACATACCTATCTACAAATTCATACGGGCCATGATTCAGTATCCATTTCCATTTGCCACAAATTACTAATATGGAAAAAATATTAAAATTTAAAATGATATTTTATTCAGCTTTTGGACATACTAATATATTCACGTGTTTTGTCTCACTTAGCCCCTTTTTGAGTTATATGGACAATACGTTACACGTTGTATTAAAATAACTGAAAACTCACCCAGAAGAGCCATGAAGAACCCGTACAGGACACACATGGTACGGCCAAAGATCCATCGGTGGAAAAGCGCTGACACCAGGGTAAACGGGTTGCCAAGGATGGACACCGAAAAATCCGAACATACCAGATTGAAAAGAATAATATTGAGAGGGGTCCATAACTGAAACAAAAAATAAATTACTTAAACATTTAAGATAACATAAGATAAATTTTTATTTGTCCCCAATTACTTAGGTATACCTACATGTACTAATAATATCAGGTATTTGATACTAATAATATCAAAAAGAAAACATACTAGCTATTTTTAAACCATAACTGGATGTCTTTGCCTAGTAGTGAGATGAAATAAGCGCAACATAATTAATGAAGACAAACAATAACATACAAACATTTCAATCAATTCTCCGCTTACTAGAATGTGTACAGTACAGCAGGGGTATGCCAATCAAAGTTGAACTGCAAAGTTGAACTGCAGAGTTTTAAATCATGGTCAGTTCATACTAACTCATAGTTATTCTGTGACTAACTAGTGACATTATGACGTCATTTGATGTGTTTTCGCGCATATTTTGCTGTCAAGTGTCTAAAAAGAATGATCACGTGGTACAAAATTGTACCACTTTGATCTCTACCTCTATGGCTGCAAGTAAAATTATCTCACGTGTTGTGTACGACAACCTATATTGTGTGTACGCAATCCATTTTAACATGGTATCGACATAATTTGTAGCTACTTGTCCCGTTAAATTCAATTGGAATCGGTCTCCTAACGTTGAAATAAAGAGGGTTAGTTAATTCAATAATCCGAAATGCCGGACCTTATTGGAAGCTACTTAAGTAGATTGAAAATGTTTCCTGAAAAGGTTTATGTGAGCTTGAGTCTGGTCACCCTATTCGCATTTACTGTTCAAGCACATCTGAAACCAAGCACAGATTTTTAACCGACTTCAAAAAAAGAGGAGGTTCTCAATTCGGTTGTATATTTTTTAATGATTGTTACCTCAGAACTCCGTCATTTATGAACCAATTTCAACAATTCTTTTTTTGTCCAAAAGGATCGACTTTTAGGTTAGTTCCATTAAATTTTCATCAAAATCGGTTTATTAGTTTGGGTTATTAATAGAAATACTTAACTGAAAAAAATATGCCAACCACGTGCACGCAATTGCGTATTTTGCTTTCCTGTGACTTTTAGTGGTGTTTATGGTCACTAGAACAATCCCAATGAATTGTCATCATCATCATCATCATGATGAAACTGGTAGTCGAATTGAAGTCGGTTTTTCTAGTTTTTTAAACTTATAAATTGTTTAACAGATTTGTAAGAAATCGTATTTGTACATATGGTATTCTACAGTAATTACTTTCGTAGTACATGTAAGTTGTCGAATCGTTTTCACGTTACAAACGATGCTTCTGATAATTAAGTTTTCAAATTCAGCTATAATTAAAGTGCTGCAAATATATCGTACGTAGTCAGACTCTAGGGAAAAACTAGACGATATTTTGTAAAAAATCTTTATAAATAAAAAATAAACTCCAAACTATTAATTTAGGTAGCTCTTATAGAATATATTTGCTTCGATATTTATTGCCCCAGAAGCATCACACAAAATATCTTGCTCCAGGGAATTGAACCCACAACCAACGGTGCAGACGACAGAACTTCTACCAACTAAGCCTGGCAGTAATATCAATACCAAGGAACATGTGTCCATTACGTCTTTTGTTATTTTATTAAGAATGGTACTATAATTTTAGCAACCGTATCCATTTTGGCAGAAACACAATCACAGAGAGAGAATTCGAGGCGCTAATTAATATTATAAAAACCTTTTCCTTAAACGAAAATATAACTGGGAAAATAGCAGGAACAGATTTCGGATGAAAACAAAACCCAAGAAAGGTACGATACACCTACCAGCTACTGCGAAACTGATACTTTTGTCAGTTTAGGTAATGTTTAGAAGTACAGTCAGCGGCAGAAGTAGATCACTTTTTCAGAATTTCAAAATTGATTATTGTTGACTCTAACCATAATTTTTTAACAGTACTAATTTCAGGATAGAGTATATAATTTTAAGAAAAAGAAAAAGAGGAAGGTTAGTTGAAAGAAAATGCTAAATACTATTAAGCTCGCCTCTGTACATTTTTATATATATTATTGTGCGCGATAAAGAATTATCTAATCCAATTTTTTCAGTAAGTCCTTTTTGAAAATTTTCTCAACGATGTTGAATGTTTTATTTCATAGATACAAAACAATTTAAAAGAATCTCGTTTGACCCAACGTATGCTTCTAAAAGTAGTAAGACTCCTGTCGGTAGTAATATTTCACTTTGAATAGATTTTGTAGTAATTATAAACGCGTTGATGTCTTTTTGGTGCGCGTAGACTGCGTAGCCATTTAATTACGTAGCGCATACGTAGCAAGTCGCTACGCAATATACGCTTGTATAAAAAAGTTATACTTACTTGACGATCCTTGAACATAAGCAGGATAACCATCAAATTAAGAAAGAATCCGAAGAAACCAATGAGGAATAGTGCGAAGGCAGACGCAACATAGCCCCATCGGGGCATCAACAGAGGGAAACTGCTGTCATCGTACGCCTTTACCACGGAGTCGTTGAAGTGGACAGGGTATGACGTCATCATCACACGCTGGCACACATTGTTCAGTTTTGACGGTTCATATCTGGAAAGAGAGAGAATTGCGTTGGTAAGTTTGTGAGTAAAATCAAATAAAAGATGCGACTATATTCACAAAGAAAATTACGACAATATTTTTATTTTTTTTTATTTTTATTCATAGGACATCCAACAAAGGTGACACAATAACAACAGAAATGTCATGGCAATGGGCTTAAAACTATTGTGTTCTTTCAATTAGAGGATGCCACAGCATGCATTTTATAAGACTTATCAAACAGGTAGACAACAAATATTCATAGATATTCAACGTTTGTCCTAATATATGTAGGACAGGGGAGCGGGCTGACAGAAACCAAGTAATATCCAGGATACACTTTTACTAACTTCTTTTACAAACGACCTTTTCCTTCTCCTTTCTCTTCTTGCCTCCATAATGTAATCGGTTCATGATTTTAATTTTAGTCGGAAAAGACCGATCTGTGCATATCTAATATGCACAACACAATGTAGTAAATTAAATGAAAATAAGTTAAAAAACTACCTGACCTATTTCAACTTAATAATGGTTGACTGTTGGCAATGTTCCTACCGGACAAATTTAATAAAAAGCTTTTCATTTATTTGTAGAAGTAAACAAAAAGTAGGCGTAAAAATCTGTCTTGTGTTGCTATTTTTTTTAATTTCAGCAGATTATTTACAGGCTGGTAAATATGAACTGTTGAATTAGAAAAACCCTTTTCTTTCATATAAACCCTCTTCTTTCTTATATCAAAATATCAAAAATCGGACCAAAAAATATTACCCTCCTTGGTGTCGGTAAAAAAGTTCTTAAAAATAAAGAAGCTATGTTGTTTTGTGCAAAAAAAAATCTGCGACTAGGTACTCTTTTACACTGATGCTATGAAAAATATGTTTTTACACATTTTTCCAAATAACTCCATTATAGAGGGTTGTTTTTCAAAGCCAAAGCGTTTTCAAATAATTAAGGGTACTATATGAAGACAAAAGCGTTTCGTTTCAACAAAGATTTCCAATTACAGTTCAATGTCCTTTGTTTGAAAACATTATTTTCTTCTCTTTTGAGAAAATGTATATTGTCTACCGTTTCTAGATCTTTCGGACACCGTTTTTCTTAAGAATTTTTAAGATTATTTATTTATTTTATTTTAAAATTTCACACAAATAGGTAGTGCTAGGAGGACTTAATGCTAAGAGCATTGTCTGCCAGTCTTCCTGGGCGTGCAAAAAGATGGTATGGCGTGTTTTTAAAGGTACTAAAATAAAACTGATACTACCTCTTTGGTCTAACGACTAGCGTTTGACATTTCAGTACGAGTTCGGTGTAATGAGGTGGAATGTCAAGTTTCTCAAAGAAGTATCCGCTCGGTACACGCACAGATAATATAATGTACACGGAAACTGTAGACGCGTACGAAGTCGCGGGTAACTGCTAGTATGTAATAATTATACTATACTTACATACAACCAAAACGGTGAGAAGTAGGAAGATAATAACTGGTGATAGTGATAGTGAAGGGAATAGAAACCTTAATATAACTTCTTGAGAAAGTGCTCACGTACCGATTAGTTTAAACCAATCTTAGAAATTAATAAAAAAGGCAATTTTCATAATAAAAATGGTAAAGTTCCGATCCTCAAAACTACCTCAATGTGTTTCATTTTTTATATATCCAGTCGCTCAACTTTAAAATTATCAGTTTTTGGTTAAATTAGTCGTGTTGAATATCAAAATATTTCCTAGTAAATATTATGTCGGTACTTAAAAAGAAACAAACTTATCTGTAAAGTAATTTTACATAAACTATGCAAGTTTAAAATTTTTTCAGTCTCATAAATCCATGGCCCTTGACCGAGCAATAAATAATTAAAACGTTTGTTAAGTTAATAACTGTATTTGACCTCAAGCATAGCAGTTTGATGGAGTGGGCGAGGTTTCACAAGACAGCTGAAACTTGGGTCGTGCATATTTGATAAGTCGTCCGCGTAATTCGTTGATGCCTAGTAGGTATGGATGGATAAGTTCTTCGACTACGAGTACCTATGGCTGATAAAAAACAAAGAGTCAAGGAACTTTGTTACACTCTGAGTCCTGTGCCTTGTTCATGAATAAAATATGACAATCTTAAACGTATCGTAAAGCTAGCGAATATGTGATACACTGCACGGTGCCGATATAACGTTTGGCAGTCAAACTGGCGTTGACGCGCAATATGATTCGAATACTTACTTACGTAATGCGGTGATTGTCACCTCAATATGGCGTGGGCTTTAGAATGCTGTTTTTAAAATCCGTGTTTTGAAAGTAAACTTTTTGAAAAGCGAATTGCATAATGTGTTCTTTTTTCAAATTCCAATTTCTTACCCCCATTTTTAACCGACTTCAAAAAAGGAGGAGGTTCTCAATTCGGTTGTATGTTTTTTTTTTTATTTTTTTTTTTATTTTTTTTAATGTTTGTTACCTCAGAACTCCGTCATTTATGAACCGATTTCAAAAATTCTTTTTTCATCTGAAAGGATATACTTCCAGATTGGTCCCATTTTATTTTCATCAAAATCGGTTGAGTAGTTTGGGTTATAAATAGAAATAACTGAAAAAAATATGCCCGGCGCGGCACAGCGCCTACTATTTTACTGCTAGCAACGATGCAATATGCCAAGTTGCGGCGTAGCGCCTACCATTTTACTGCTAGCAACGATGGACCCTTTGTGGTGCACACCTAAATTTTTACATTTTTCTAAATTTGTCAATAAACCCAGTTTGTACATTCAAACCGCATTTAATTGGAGAAAAGCAAAAACCCACCAGTTGTTCCTCTAAAGAATCAACACCAACCACGTGCACGAAATTGCGTATTTTGCTTTCCTGTGACTTTTATGTGGTGTTTTTAGTGACTAGAACATTCCCAATGAACTGTCATCATCATCATCATCATCTGATGATGAAGCTGGTAGTCGAATTGAAGTCGGTTTTCCAGTTTTTTAACTTATAAATTATTCACTTTGTGTTTTTGTGTTTCGTGTTTGTTCAGGATTCAAGCAGTACCCACTCCCTGCCTATGCTAAATGTAAAGCCGACCAAGTCAAGATTGAGGGGAAATTTAGATGCTGCACTAGATCAGTCATTCTGAAAATCAAACGGAGTAGTCTCATACGCCTATTCAGCGATGGACGATTAAAATGATGATGATGAAGACATTTCAGACGGACATTGGCCACTTTTATCGCGGAAAAGCAATCTTATAGTCCCACAGGAAATCAGAAAGTGTTTCCCGCCTAAACCGATCTCAAACGAAATACATACGGACGAAGTCGCGGGAACAGCTTATGTTATTTGTAACCTGCCCGAAGAGATTGAATGTGCCACGCTAGAATGAACTCTACTGGCATGTCAGAGGGTGATTAATTAAACGGGTTCTGTGGTGGTGGATATCATTGACATTGGTTTTGTGGTTTGTGGTAAGACCACATCGCATTCCGCGATCTCTTCAAACAATGTAAAGTTAATGAACAAATTGATTGAATACGAATGAGTACAAAACAGTATTTCGTCTGTGACGATAACAATGTGTTACCTAACAGAGAACGTTCACTGAGGACGAGTCCTGGGCATATTGCACGTGTCATAGTCAGTAAATCGTAGCATTATACTGTGAAAAAAAAGCGTTTTTTGAACCAAAGATTAATTGTAACAATCACAACTCTAAGGTGCTGTGGAAGAACCTAAAATCTAAAATACTGCCGCCTAAATCTATGGATCTTCCTTTACATTTCGATAATCCCGACATGATTAATGATCATTTTCTAAACGTACCTGATGACACTTGTATTAGAATTTCCGACCTAACATTTTTTGAATTTAATAAGTACTGTTCCTCCACGTTTTCCTTAAAGCCTACCGATTCTATAACTGTGTTGAAGTTTTTGAGACAAATAAAATCTAACGCCCTTGGTATAGACAAAATATCCTTAGACATGATAACACTCACCCTTCCTCAAAGCTTGGATACTATCACAGCTATTGTGAATAAGTCTATTGTGTCTGCAGTTTTTCCTACGGCATGGAAAAAAGCAGTGGTAAAACCCATACCTAAAATCCCTAATGCTCATGAACTTAAAGATTTGCGTCCAATAAGTCTTCTGCCTTGTCTATCTAAGGTGTTGGAGAAGGTAGTCTGTTCCCAAATGACGGAATACTTGGAAACGCAACAAATTTTACCTGAGCTGCAATCCGGTTTCAGAAAGAATAGAGGTACAACTACTGCACTACTGGACGTAACGGATAATATCCTTGCAGCACAAGATGCAGGCATGGGTACCATCTTGGTCCTTCTCGATTTTTCACGCGCGTTTGATTCTATCAATACCTCTCTTCTATTATCAAAGCTTAACTACTATGGTTTCGAAACAGGTGTGATAAAATGGTTTGACTCCTATCTGAGTAAGCGTGCCCAATCTGTCGAGATCAATAAAGATAATGGTGTGACCGTGGCTTCCCAGATGCGTGAAGTCTCTAGGGGCGTGCCCCAAGGCTCAATACTTGGCCCAGTCTTATTTATTCTTTACAGTGCTGATATCACCAACTGCATTCAGCATTGTAAGTTTCACGTGTACGCTGATGATATCCAGATGTATCTATCTTTTAAGCCAGAGGACTTAAGAGCCGCAGAGATTAAAATCATGCAAGACTTAGACAGAGTTCAGGCGTGGGCTATGTCTAACTCCCTTCTGCTCAATGCTAAAAAGACCAAATACATGATAGTTGGAACTAAAACACAGGTTATGAAGTTATCAAATATGAATCCTAAGTTGGCTATTGGCGGAGAAATTATCGAACGTGTTTTTGAAGCGAGAAACCTGGGTTTGATTTTGGACGAGCAGCTGCGGTTTGAGCGACATGTGTCTGAAGCGGTCCGTAACAGCTTCTATCGCCTAAAGGTCCTGTACAAAATCAGAAACTTTTTGAGTACAGACTTACGTATTATGCTGGTTGATTCACTCGTGCTCTCTAAGTTCAACTACGTCGACTGTGTATATGGTCCTCGCCTTCTTGCCAAAACCTCTCGTCGTATACAGATGGTTCAAAACGCCTGCGCTAGATTCTGTTTTGATGTTCCCCCCGTAGCCACATCACACCTTTTCTTAATCAGCACAACATTTTGAAAATGGAAAGCAGGAGAGCCTTGCATCTCGCCACGTTGATGTTTGATGTGGTGAAGGCACAGAAACCGCAATACCTCTTCTTGAAATTTGATTGGGCTCGAGACTACAACAGGTATACTGCCCGTACGTCTTCTCTCTTGTTGCGGACCCCGCGACACGGTTCCGCCGCATTTCGTGGTAGTTTTCGGTTCTGTGCCACGAAGTGCTGGAATTCTCTTCCTCCTCCATTACGTGCACTTCGGTGTAAGTCTAACTTTAGGTTAAAATTTAAAAAAATCTTACTGGACTTGCAGAAGCCTGTTCAGTGAACACTCATACAATCTAAAAGTACTTAAACCTACATAACTTTATTTTCATATACCGAGATCCTTCGCTGAACACGGCTATTATATTCTATTATCCGTTTTTTGATGTTTTTGTGTTTACCTTCTAACTTTGCACCGTGGTACAGGCCCACAGAAAATAATTAATTAGAAATCCTGACTTCCATAATATATCCTACATACCCACTCACACACACACCCCTTCATGCACAACCCAAACACGCGGGGCACTCCTGTGATACCCAGACTCTTACGAGACTGGTAGTAGCAGGAAAGCCCTCGAAATACACGCTTTCATGCACAGCATACACACAACACCCTCTTATACAGTCTGCAGGCTTATTCATGGTTCTTTTATTTATTTTTTCTCTTTGTGTTTCTTTCATTCTTTTGTAGGTATACTTTTTTTTTTATAGGTACTTGGGTACCGATCGGTCTGACCATCATTTTTATATATATTTACTATTTATACCTACCTGTCTATTCAACTTATTTTTGTTAAAATATGTTTAGCTTTAGTTTATAACATTTATTTAGTTGAAGCCTTTTTAAGTTCGTGCGTCACCGCAGCCTTGTGCTGAAAATCAGCGCTGAGAATTAGTTCTCAGCATATGCTGAGCACAGAGCTCTTTATATAGGCTGTACATGGCGGCGTTCGGCTCTCCGTGTTGCATGTTTGTTTAGTTTTATTTTATGTTTTTTAGTCCCCGTGTACAACCTTTATAAATAAACTTTTTGTTGTTGTTGTTGTTGTTGTTGTAAATAATATGACGTATATAGATACTTATCGTCACGGCTATTTTTCTTTTTAATTTAATGATAACACTATATAGTAGTAATATCTCTGTAAGTCTTTATATTAGTTTGAATTTTGTAAAAGATAAGCTAATAACGCCGGATGTGGAAACTGATTCTCAAATAATATTTAACTTTGGTTTAAAGTCTTAAAATTGTTATGATAATTCATTATTTTGTTTATTTAGAAACTGTTTTTAATTTTAAGTATTTATTTTGCGATGACGTGATTTATTTTGTTTTTGATAAATGGTTATTTCAATAATATTCAGTTTGCAATGTAAATGCTTCAGATATTGCTTTATAATTCATTTTGTAATTTTTAATGTATTGTTCGACATTAGTTACAATTAATTTAGCAATAAATTGGTAGTCGGAATGATGCAGGGCGAATGTAGGTCAAGCGATATCTACCCGACGCCATATTGAAAGGGCATTCCAGGCTCGAGAGGGCACATTACAGTTTTCGCTCTGCATCCTGGTGGTCATATATCCATCTCTGGGTACTTTATACACTTCTGTCGAATAAGATAAGTAGTTTGTGATATTTGTAGCTGTCTATTTTTAAAGTGTCAAAGTTTTCCGTGTAAAATAACGTTGCTTGTCAAATAAAACTATAATTGGCTAAGTGCGCATAGTGCGTAGGAGGCCTTAGGCCTCCTACGCACTATGCGGTTAGCCGCAATGCGGCCAGCCGTGCGGCTAACCGTAGGAAGCGGTTGCGCTTGCGGTTAGCCGCAAACTAGCATATCCGCGTAGTGTGTATGGCGACCGTCCGGCTGGCCGCGAACGACCGGAGCGGTCGGCCGGCAGCCGCGTCGTAGTGCGAATGAAAACTACATTCTCGTACAAATTTGTTATTGCGGTCAGCCGCACGGCTGGCCGCATTCCGGCTAACCGCACAGTGCGTAGGAGGCCTTAGAAAAGTGTAATCAGTTGTAGGATATTTGTTAAATAAACGATTTATATCATTGCACCGGCATATTTTATATATTGTATATGATTGCACCGGCACCCATACCCTTTAAACCGGAACACAGTAATGTAGAGGTACCAAATTTAGAAATCCAAAACCATTATGAAGGTAGAAATACCAGGACATTTCGGTTTAAAACCAGAACTTGGAAAATAAAAGCGCAAAAGAAACAACAAGCAGAAAGCACGTTGCTTTTTTGTTATAAAAAGTTTCACAAGCAAAACTATTACCTAGTAGTAAAATCTATCCAAAACAGCCCAGGACACCCCCATAAAGCAAGACATGGCTGGGAAAACAATACGGTTGGCAACCCTACTGCTATGCAAGCTTCACTTGACTTGGCAGAAGGACAAGTATCCAGCGCCAGAATTTTTTTTTTAAAAAACAAGCGAGCATCATTTTTTGGCACCAGATATTGGTACGGTGGTAGACGTGGTAGTACTTACTTGCCCCGACGAACTCATTTACATCAAAGAGTCCTAATACCACAGAAAATACATACTAATAAGTCATTTTATTACGCTGGGTCAGTGAGTTTGAAATCCATTGCTGTTTTACCCTCTAACTAACCTTTCAAAGTACAAGAGGTTAATGTAGGTGTGTTTTTATTCGATCAAGGCGAAGTAATGAATGAAGAACGAAAGGAATCATAATATTCTATGATAGGAACCTGACCCTACCATCTGCGGGGTTAATAAGTAGAATTATGCGGGAACACGTCAGTCTCCACACCAAGCTTTTGCTAACATAGTTGTAATTGTTACGTACGGACGCAGTGATGTATCGATGATTTCGATTTGGGAGGTGCTTGACCTAGGATTTCGGTTTAGAAGGTGGGGCTTCTCCAATTTAGGGTGTGTCCGGTCCACTTTTGGGTAGAACCGGATCTAGAGGATCCAGAGAGGATGGATGTCGTTGTTGGTCTTCTTCTTCTTACGTGTCAATGGTGACAACAAACACTAGACGAAGTTCGGATAGAACTTTGCCACTTTTACTCTTTCGTCTGTGGCGTCCAAAATATCATCCCTTGTGCAGGTGGTACGGCACAAGGGGCAAATGAGTAAATGGGACATCGTTTGGATATAACAATACAACAAAAAGGTAGGTATATATTTGCCTATTCTCATAAAATACGAACGTAGGTTATTAAATACCTAAAGACCAAAGACGAAGTTTGAACATTAATTTCAATGTTTAATAATTCATAACTCGATGTGTAGATATATCTAATACATACATACATCTAATATTAAATAGGTACTTATACCTATATAAATACATAAATACCTGTATATGGAGTATTATTTCAGACAAAGTAAAGAAACCCTGAAACCTGAAACTGGGAGTGGAGTCGCGTAAGTGGGCTAAGACCATAATTCTCCCAGAAAAACTAATCAAATGAATGTTCCGATTTTGCCATATATACGCTGCCGTGAATTTTTTTGGACAGCTTGATCTTAATGTGAGAAGCAAAACCTCTGATCTTTATTCCTCCCTGAACTTAGGTGCAACAAAAGATTGCGCATGTAGGTACTGGTTGTGCGGAAAAAATCGCTTAGCACTAAAATAAACATCTAAAATGAAGTCGGTTAATTTATTTTATTTATTTTATACAACTAAATGATGTAACAAGCCGATGGCCCACCTGATGTTAAGTGATACCTCGCCCTATAACAATGCATTGCCTCACCGAGCACAAAATAAAAAAAAGAGAAAGAATGAGGTAATAAAATTGTTTCGGTAAAATAATCTACTAGCACATTGATACACTAGTATCATACATACCTAGATGTTGAGGGATTAGCAATATGCCTTCATCCGGATACAGAAATAACATATAAATGAACTAGGTATTTTACAAGAACATGTAGATATCAAAATAACAAGCTAAACTTTAGTTAACCACAGAATATTATATTCAACTAAAACATTATACCTTATACTTTGATATTATATTTGAAACCAATCTAAAACTTCAATATTATGTAACAACAATTCTCTCCCGAGTTTCTACAACTTAATAGGCATCTAGACTTTGTGTCGACTGTTAGAAGTTCAATTACGTGACCTACCTATTTCAGTGTTTGTTTACCTAGTAAACTCCAAGTTTCTAGAACTTACTAAGCATCTAGACTAAACTGTGTGTTATATTTTATACACGTGACTTAAGTACCTATTTAGAATCCCAGTTTTCGTATAATTTAAATAAAGTTCCCATTTTGCCTAGATGTCATACAGACTAAACTCATTTGTGTCATTTTTCTAAACCAACCTAATTTGTCAGCACTAAAATGTTACCATCCCTTTCCTATAAACCGAAACGACAAAGACAGCTAAGTATAATTTTTATCCTATCAAATTAGGTTAGTTTAGAAAAATCTAACAGAAGAATCGCTCACCAGTGCCTATCATTTTGTAGCCTCTGCTAACACATTATTTTGGTAGTGTCAAAATAGAGGGGTATAAATAAATACCTACGTAAATTTATGCTGCAGACCCTACGGGGTGTACTTATGTATTTGTGTATAAGTGGTAATTTGAAACTCGCAACAATGTGCCACCCTCTGTCAAGGCCGTAATTAGTGAACCTACATCGGTCGCGTAATGTGTCACAAAGGATGCCAATAAACGTGCGTCGACGTGAAAATTTACGGTGACGCGCTGTGCCTTGGTGATGGGGCCAGGGGCCAGGCTGTAACTCATGAAGTATGTTTGGCTATGTATGTGGTTAATGTGGTTATGCATGTATCTACATACCAGTTTTATGCTCATCTCTTTCTTGCTCGGCATGCTGAGAAGTCCGAAGCTTACGCAAGGACCTCAGATTACCAAATCTATCAATATTCTGAGTTGACTATGGTCCCTCCAGTGAAACGCTCATAGTTTTGAACATATTATTATATACGTAAGACATCTTAAAAATTTGGTACTAGGCTACGAATGTAAATAGATGCCCATCGTGACTGGTATTGCGACTAAAAGCGCTGAGTGCGTACATGCTCTAATAAACTCGAACGTGATTTTTTTTAAAGATAATACTACTTTCAATTCGAGAATCTTCTTCGTTTTTGTCGGCTAATATACCTACATAAAGTACCTACTTACCCAAATGATTGTTCCTAAATTGGATTCAAATTCAATTTCCGAGTGTATAATTTTCTTACCGGAATAATATTCCTCTCTGTGAATATTATTCGATGTTCTATCGAGCTTGAATAATTTATCTGTTTTTGCTTCACTTAATTTATATTTTTAGCGATAAGAATCGATCTCTGTCAGCTGATCGTGGGAGTGGTCGGTCGTCTACTCGTTCCAAGCGAACTGCGATTAGATTTTAAGAGTCGAGGCGTATAGTCAGCTAAAATTAGGTGAAGAAGTACTATCAAAAACTTTCCGTCGAAGCTCGTTGAGATAAATTAAATTTTATTTAGGTTTTTTTAAATCTACCTACCTACATTTTTTAAAAGTCTCACAATCACAACACACCATACAACAGAGGTTTACCTCCAAAGTTCGCAGCTGTAAAGAATAAATAAATAAATATTCATGGACTTTACACACAACGCCCTCTAGTCCCAAACTAAGCAAAGCTTATTAAGAATATTCAAATTTCGAACCTAGTTCTCGATCAAAAAGGTTCTCAACGGAGCTCTTTTTTTGTAAATTGCCAGAAATCCGAAAAAGTTTTCATGGATTTCGAAGTAATAAATTGCGGAAGTAATTTTTGCGGTCAAAAGATGTGTGAACAGAGTAGTGCGAAGCCCTGACTCGCAACACAATAGACAACATTCTTTTGTTCAAGCTTCTTAAACGATTTCTTTTTGTGGTACCGACTGCTCTATAGTAAGAATGGGCCAGGCATAACAGTCTACATCCTGCACAATCTAGACATTGCGAATAGGTTTGCTAAAAATAGCACAACTCAATCTAGACATCCCGAATTGAATAGCTAAGAATAGCATGGACTTGGAGTATCTTTAACTCCGAAGATCATTATATTGATACCTTATATTTACATCCAAATGATTTATCAGAAGACTTCTTAAACTTAGCTATGCTAACATTTTCATACTGACTTGTACTACTGCTACTTGACTACTGCTTGAATTTTTGTTCAATCTGTCGCCTGTAAGTATCTGTATAAATATGGGTTGGTATTGCCTAACCCCGGTCCGGCCTCCCCCCGATGTAGATTACCAAATAGTATGTATGCGCTAAATCAATGTCAGTACTGTGGCGAAAAAAAGTGAAAATGACTTTATTGTACAGTTCTTTTATTTTAGCTTATTTCATATTAATCCAAATAAACTGTACCTACTTAACTTTATGTTTGTGTACATCGTTGACCGCATCGTCACTTACCATCAGGTGAGATTGCGGTCAAACGTTTGTCTAAGAATTATAAAAAAAAAATCTGCAAATATATTTTTACTGAGTAAGTTTCTCAAAGGCAATTCCGATAATACTTGAGATTGGCAATTACGATTGTAGAAATAGGAACACTTTGTAGCAATAGCCGGTTGGCTAGGTCCTTAGTTCACAAACTTACGAAATGAAGATAAAGATATCTATGGTTTATGGAAGCTATATTACAAGGATATTAGTAGGTTTTACACGTTCTTCTTCTTCTTTTAATTCTGGTTGTTCGGTGATTTTACACGTAGTCCAGTCGATTAGGCATAAACATTAGGTACAAGACAGAGACAAATAGTCATTCCGGAGTAGAATTCTACATAAAGATATTGTTCTGCAGCAGACTGGTGACAGTTGCTGCGACTGACAGGTCTGACAGCCGCACTCAGAAACGTTACCTTAACATTAGTATGTATTACCTAACGGTATCTCTGTTCGTCGTTATTTATTCGTAAAACATGTCGATAGACTATGTTTTGACATACTTCTCTGAGGGCGGCTGTTAGTCTACTGGTAGATAGATAGATAAACTTATTTATTTGATACTGGTACAGTATGGATTAACAAAAAATGTAGGTACAGCTATGGGTTTGCTCATGTAACCATTTGTTTAAATTATTATGTCAATCTCGTACAGTTATTCTCATGTTAATAAATAAAATAAACATTCTTGGACATTTCTCACAACGCCGTCTAGTCCCAAACTAAACAAAGCTGGTACTACAGAAACTAGACTGCTGATAGAATACTTGGAATGCTATCAGACTACGATGGAAACCGTGAAAACGATCTAAAGTACATACCACTTAAACACACTAATCCATCGCCATAACTTCAGCACAAAAATAATAATATAGACTGGAAGGTTATTTAAAAGTCGGAAACTGAATAACTCAACTCTTTAGCACATCGCGAAATATTCGCAACAGAGAGACGAGGTGACCACCTCCAACGAACGTCCGCGCCAGACTGAGGTCCCGAGGGTTCGCATTCTTTTTTATACTAAGTGGGGGTACGTACATGCATCCACCTGTTACGAAATAACCGCAAAAGTAAACAGTAAAGAGTTTCCATGGCTGCAGTGAAAGGAAAATCAACAAAAGAATGTTTCAAGTTCTACTTTCAAAGTTCGTTATTGTCGTGAAAAACTTTCGCAATTTAAAAACCCTTTGTCAAGATTTCTTTTTTTTTCTTCTAAATGACTTACCGTTTTTGTATGAGTTCCAAAAAATGTGATTACTCACGTTTATGATTACTTACATAAACGGTTTTTTTAAAGAAAGTGAGGTTTTTAGTACCTAGATGATTCAGTTGAGAGATTAAATATCTGTGACAAAATATTACAATGATCTGCGTTGATTTTGCTAGCTTCTACAATCAACAATCGTTAAAAATACGAAAACTTTAAGAATAAAATATAAATAACCACGTGACTGAACTTTTAGATGAAGAAACTTATTTCCAAGCATTTTTATTAGTTTACGAAAAATCCATGACATTAGAGTGTGAATGAACTATTTTATTCTTATTCACATAACACTATAATAGAACGGACACAGGCAAACTTTTGACTGAAGACACAAACGCCTTGTTTTTTTTTAAAGTTTTATTATTTACTGGCGGGTCCTGCCTGGTTTCGTACTGCCATATTTTTTTTCTATAGCAGACTAAAAAAATGTAACACTTCCAATTAAAATGTAACACAATTTTTTATAATTTTTCTTTTATACAAATAAATATGTTTTCTATATCTAGCATTTAGAATTTAGAGTTCATTTTAATAATTTTTTTTTGTTAAAAATGATATTTTCTAAAGTATTTGTATATAGTTATTGTTTTTTATATTAAAATAAAAAGTTTAACCTAACTTTTAACTTTTTCATTACCTGATAATAACTTTTTCTCCTGATAATAACGAACACAAATTTAAAAATCAAATCTAATTAATTAATAAATTATTAATTGATTTATCTTTATATTTAATATTTATTTTTATTTATATAGATTTTTGAGATTGTCCTAATAACATTGCCCTATATTAAACAATGATTAAATATAAAAAAAACTAGAAATTTATAAGCTAAACTTAATTAAAAAGTTGCACCTGAGTCGTTTGCTAGGAGTTCTTACCGCATTACCTCATTTTGAGTTTTTGAACCTTTAACCGTGCGGTAAGTATTGGAAAGCACCCTGAAAGTAATCTGAAGCAGCTTTTATCTGTTACGGACACTTAATTAGTTTCGCAATATCGCTTTGGTATAGCGCTAAGCTATTGTCAAGTGGTTTACTCATAAACTGTGCTGCCTACTAAAGTGTAACGAGCTGTAGCCCAGTAAGGTTCGATTCGTATTTTATCTACGAGAACCTAGTGTCTAGTCAAACCTTACCTAGACTTTAAGGCACTTTATAATTTTATACATTTGTAACTTTTTTGAAATAATAATCCTACTAATAACATAATGTACACGGAAACTGTAGACGCGTACGAAGTCGCGGGTAACTGCTAGTAAATAAATAAATAAAAGGTTGTTGGAAATTGTTTTGTTTCTGTAATTTTTTAGTTTTGAATCTAGTAACAGAACTATTTCAAAAGCTACCTTTTGAAAAAAGCCTTTAACTACTTTCTTTTCAGTTAAGGCGATGGGTAACGTCAAACAACGTTCTCGCTCGCACTTTTCAACATTTTTGAAAATATAAACTCACTGAATGTTATTTTGCAAAGCCTCACGATCTAGAGAATAATAATGCAAAGTTTTAGCAAAATATACCATTTTGATGATATTTTTTGCTGTGCCTTTGCACTGTTTGTCTAGAAGTTGTTTCAAATTACGTCTATCTAAATAATCAAATCGTAGAAATTCCTGCTATAAATACCGTTACGAGATACTAGGCTGAAGATACAATATTTATTTGTTTTCGGCCTGCATCATCGCACTGCAGGGCAAGACCTATCTACCACTCATGGTAGACAAGATTATCCCGTCTCAGTCTAGGTTTGTCGATAATGTAAAAATTGTACGCTCCAACATGGTGTCAGCAGTCCTTTAAACTACAATATTCCTCTAAAGCTCTATTTCAGCCACTGAATAAAGGAATATCTAATCCGTTTACCGTTGTTAATCTTAGTCGTACAATGGAAGATACATTTTATATTAAAGGATGATTAGGATTTATTCACTTTGAAGATTAAAATTCATTTTGGAGGTATTAAATAGGATTATTTTATTGCGACACCCATAATTGGGTACATTATGTATTTCCTCTAATATTATAGTCCTAGATCTGATACTGAACATACATACATACAATAAATATACAGGGTGTAACATAATGTCCCTATAAGTCCGAAAGGGGGTTATTTACACGTCATGGTGAACAACATTTTGTTCTACGACTTTTAATATTTCGAAGTTTTTCATTCGTGAAAAGCGTTTTATAGTTTCCTTAAAAATAGCATTGCACACGTGCTAAAGTGTCTGTGTGTGGGTGCGATGTGATAGGAGGGTGCGTGAGCATAAACACTAAAATTGGTTGCAAACTTCTAAGACAAAAAAACTAAAAACAAATGGAAATTTCAAACATGTTGTATTCAACTTTTGCACATGCCAATCTATTCACGTGTTTGGTCTGAATGAGCCCCTTTTCGGCTTATAGGGACAATATGTTACACGTTTTTACTGAGTACTAAACACAAATGCCATGAACAATCATTCAATAGAAAAACGTAAATTCTATCACGTTTTTCTCAGGTACGTAAACCTGACTGTTTGAAACTCGTACAATAACACCTTTCCTGCTTTGAGGGTTTTGCAAGAGTTTGTACAAAATCACGTTGGCCTTTTGTATCCGACTTTTGGTGTTACAGTCCAAGTATTGAAAAAAGGAATTTCTTACCTACTTAAGTAATATTTTGTGATCTTGATTACGATTATATATGACAATCGTAAACGTATCGTCACGCTAGCGTATCCGAGATACACTGCGCTGTGACGCTACAATGTTTGGCATTCAAGCTGGCGTTGACGCGCAATATGATTCGAATACGTTGGATTTACGTAACATGGATACTGGTTTGTTCGCTTCTAGCCCTTTAGACAGCAAAGTTGACCTTTACGTTCGCTAGTGAATCGAATACGTCAAAAAATGGTATCGCGTGACTTATCATTCAATAATGCTATTTCCATTTTCCATTAATATTCGTAGTAGGTCAATTTGAATGAAGAGCTGATTTATTTTTTGTAGAAGTGCCTTTAAATCTTAGAAGTATTATTGAGTTAGCACCTAAATTAGAAATGAATCATACTTAATTAGGTTTTACGTGGAATAACATAACATCACTTTTATGGGATTTTTCATTTCAAACTTAAATTATAAGTTTACTATTATTATTCGGATATATTTAAAAAAATATTTATATACGCTGCTTCACTCGTACGGAACACTACTAGAGAAATATAATTTGCACCTTGGCTAATTTTTTACATTTTCAAACGCATTACAAGTTTACTTTGTAATTCTTCCCTTTCAACACTCTGAAACTCGTGGCAAAAAATGAAACAATCGAAAACAAAGTAAGTACTGTTTTTTTTTAACTTTTTAAGGAAAACTTTGAGAATTTTTGCGCAGTCGAAACACGTTATTTTTTAACAATAGGTAAATTACTATTTCATTAAAATTAGAATATGTTCAGTATAATGTTTGCAGTAAACCAGTGGTTGAGTAGTCGCTTTTCAATATTAACTATAACAGCGCCTTAAACTAAGTAAATAGACCTTCTCAAAATACTAAAGAATAAAAAAAAATCGCCAAGATGTATAGAAAAATATTTCCTAGAGCGGTAAAATTTTACTAAATTAATTTTTATAAAAATCTAAAAATGAACGCATTACACTATAAATAACTTCATCGATTCAATGTAAAATGTTTCTTATTTCTATACATACAACGAACACTTTAAAACATCCGGCTGTTCATTAACATGAAAAAAGAAAATCCCTACCTACTCCTACATCGTAGCAGACTATGTAGCCATTCCGGTTTTCAGTTCTTTTCCAAATCCTCACATTGAAGTAAAAAAACGAGAAATTCCCGCTGTTTTGGTGGAGATATCGGGAATGATTCGATGAAATGCGTTTAGATTCAGGTACTTCTGTAAGGCAATATCTAACAAAAACTATGACGAGTTCACGTTCCATACAAATAATAATAGACTTTATAAACACAAACTCCAACTGTAATGAAATAATTACGGTCTGTGATAAAAATACTTACTGCAGAGGTATGCCAATCAAAGTTGAACTGCAAAGTTGAACTGCAAAGTTTTAAATCATGGTCAGTTCATACTCATAGTCATTCTGTGACTAAATAGTGACATTATGATGTCATTTAATTTGTTTTCGCGCATATTTTGCTGTCAAGTGTCTAAAAAGAATGGTCACGTGGTACAAAATTGTACCACGTGACCTGAAGAAATTACACTGGGCAGTGAAATATAACTTGACAGCAAAAGATTGGAATACGGGGGCTGGGTCCTATGTATCAAATCCAAACGCAGAAGGCAGTCGCAAACCTAGGAAACCTACTTTCTACAACCTTCTAAAGCTTTCTCCAGCAGTCTGGAACTAGTTATGCTAGTTACTAGTTAGTTAGGTTAGTTAGTTATGTTACTAGTTAGCTGGTTGAAAAATTCCATTACGTAATCTAAACCCGTTGAATTAACATAACCTTTTCTAATACTCACGTTCAGTAAGTCTGTACTAATTGGCTTATACTGGCTCACGTAGGAGCTTTTACATTTTATTTTTTGAACTGTCAGTTTGGACTTTTCAAAGCTAACGATGGCTTTAGTCAATGCTAAAGCTTTGTTTAAAGCCTGTTATGAAGTTGCAAGGTCATGATGTAGGTACTGGGACGTGGCACTGAAGTCATTTGGAGTACCTACGGGCCCGGATCTATCATTAAATAAAGGTAATTATAAAATGCTTTATTAGGGATTACATACTTAGTAGGTATTTCTGGAAAATAATCAGAAATCCCCACTGCTACGCCGTAGCATGCTATGACGTAGCATGCTACGACGTATTTCTGGAGTATACTATCACGTCGACGCGGCGGTGCCGGCACTCACGGCAACTTACGGCAACAAACATCGATTGTCATTTATTTTAAATTTATTTTATTTAATTTATTTAAAAGGCAATAAGGTGGAATTTTCAACTGAAGAGCGGGTGCGCCGCGAATTTAGATGGCGGCGGCGGGGCGGCGCGCCTTGTACGTATTGGTATTAGTTAATTAGTTAACAATTATAATCTACTAGCAGTTACCCGCGAATTCGTACGCGAGTACCGTTTTCGTATACATTATATTATCTGTGCGTGTACCGAGCGGATACTAAACTTCTTTGAGAAACTTGACATTACACCTCATTACACCGAACTCGTACTGGAATGTCAAACGCTAGTCGTTAGACCAAAGAGTTACTAACGCCCTGTCAAACTGACGTGACATGACATGACAATGAAATCCTCTTGCCAATTGGCGCTGCTAATCCTTTTCGTTTATTTTATCCTGTAGATCCTGTTAATTATTCGGGATAAAAAGTAGCCTATGTGTCAATCCAGGTTACGAACTATATATATATGCCAAGATTCATCCAAGTTGGTTCAGTAGTTTAGACGTGATTGAAACACAAACATCCAAACATCTAAACATCCAAACATCTAAACTTTCACATTTATAATATTAGTAGGAAAGATTTAGAGACTAGTAACGCCACCTAGTGGTGTAATGACGATAATGCCTGTATGTTGTTTTTACTCTGTGCAATAAATGTCAGTCTGTTAAAAAGCGAGCCTACGTGTTTCATTATAGTACGACACCTTGACACGGCACGGTAGCTCTATTACACAAAATAGTGTTTCCCGCCTCATACTATTATTTTAATAACTTTGCGGCGCGTCCAAAATAATTGGAAAGCAGAGGAAAATAATGAAGCTCTGCCATATATTCTTCAAAATAGTTGACTGCGTTCTCATGTTACTAGAATAATTAATACGTAGTTTGCTGTCCGAAATGAAGGTCGGAAAGGTAAACGGAAAAATACGTAGGTTCTTACAGAAGAATGACTATAACTTACTTTTTCTTAATAATATGATTTGTTAGTTTAGTAAGTATCGAATCTCCGTTATAACACGGACATGCCTCTGTCACCTCTCTCTAGCCTCAAAGGTTTGATAGATAGATATATAGAACACTTTATTGTACACCTTTGGATGGAGAGCATAAACAAAAACAGAAAGACGGCGGTGTACAAAGTGTTACGCACAAACCAACTAATATACCTATATTCATTATGTTAATATATATTATACCTACCATTAATTACGCTATATTATATAAACCTACACATATATAATATATACATATAATATACCTACATATTAGCAGATAAGGATAAATAATGCTCGTATACCTTTGTTTTAAAAATGTTTGGTGACTTCGATAAGCGAATAGGCTACGGCAATGAACGGCGGTTTGCTGGAAGAAAACTCTTGCCTTTGTACATGTCATCTATTTCTGTCTTTTGTTTATGTCCTGTGTTGTGTGCAATAAAGAATTAAGAATGACTTCAAATGTGAGCTAATCGCATGGATATCATTGCCTAGGTTTACATATTCTTGAGCTGTTTTTTAAACTCTATAGCAGGAGCCAATTTGATACTCTACAAACCTTTTTTTATATACCACTGAACAAGCCGATGGCCCACCTGATGTTAAGCGGCTGCCTCTGCCTATAACAATGCATTGTCTCACTGAGCATGTCCACTAAGGATGTGCCTCGTGATGCATTGCACTGCGCCGATCACGCTGAAGCATAGACTAACTAATAAAATTAAACAAAATGTAACATTTTCTAAACGAAGTATAAGAAAACATAGCCCGGTATAGGTCATAAACAAAATATATTACAAACTAACTACGAGTAAATCTATTTTTTTATATCTATATCTATATCTGTAAAAACGATGAAAGAATGTATGAAAAAAATATAACTTCCTATCTCTTCAGACCTCTTTGTTACCTGCATAATATAATATCAATGAAACCGTAGTAAACACGGCCATTCGTCTCAAAATACCTCCCCAGGCGGGCTATTCATGACTTTAATATAGGAGACAGGCTTTCACCAGTTATTTTTCGTCAAAAACCTCATTGTGATCCATCATTATCCCTACCTTTTGAGGGACAAGTGCCTCTTAACAATGTACCTACAGGTGAAACATATTTCAGGGATTTTTGTATTCAAATGGCTTTTTCAAGGGGACAAAAGTGAGGTATTAATACCGTACCTAAATAGGTTTTACATGCATTAAATTTTATCGTGTACATATCTTCAGATAAACAAATCAGTGATAATCAAAACATGCATTTTTATAGTTCTACGCTTTGTCATCCATCAAATGGTGGACTTCAAGGTATAGTAGATAGAATGGATCTTTGTCTCTCTGAAGTATCTGCACAGAACCCATTTTTGGGTAATCGGCAATTTTTGGGAAATCGTTTATTGCACCTAACTTCAGAGGGATAAAGATCCGTTGTGCGTACTGTACTAATGTTGTTCTACTGTCAAACATTACCACGCTGTAGCTGAATTTAAACTACACACGCCAAGTCACTAATGAAGTTCAAACATGTGCACGGGTTTAAATATTGTTTTTAATGAACTAGAACCGTTAATGATGACAACACTAATTTAATTTCATAGTGCTCTACATAGAGCTAAGGTGGTATAGTAGTATTCCCTTTCCATTGTAAAATCGTGGGTTCAATTTAAATCCACTGGAACCTTTGGCTTTTTTTTTTTTTTTCGTATATTGTTTTCTTGTGTTCACTGAAGGACAATATAATGAAACTGTGTATGTACTATTAATGCTGTCTACTTTTAGTAGGCAATGAAAGCGAGAGTTTCTACAAAAAATTCAGCATCAGCAAGATTGTCCTAAAAATATGATAGGTCCCAAAGGATAGGATTCATAAAAGAATTATTTCAATCTAACTTTCTGCCCATGGTCGTAAATATAACTTTTAAACCCACACAATGGTACAGTCAGCCACACATCAAGTTTGACACCCAACATTTCTCATTACCATTTTATGCAAAGAATCGTAGGAAGGGGATCACAATAAGTGTAGGCACATGGCGCACGAGCAACGAATCTCACATAAAAACATATCGTCCCTCTCGCATGATTCGCAACATTCAAATTATAATAGTTTAAAGTTTTGACAGTTGATAGGTTGATGTGTAGCCGACTGTACACACTTCGCGGTAAGGCAGCAACTCTAAACACATAAGGAAAATGGTTATATTACGGAAATTTCATGTTGACCGACGAGGCCACCAAAATATTTGTTTCAAACCGTGTGTGGTTGGAAATATAAACACTTATGTTTAGGTATTTTAACTAGTCGTGTAAAGTAATAGTTTTATCAAACGCGCTTTTGTCTCACTAAGCGAAACACCCTCTTTCTATTTTTTTTATATGTAGGTAATTGATTTTCTTATTGCGCTACAGATCTCTATTTTTATTTTCGTTTAGTGAACAACAATGCTATCGTATAAACTCCTGGAAGGAAATCTATGTAAAAAAAATTGAAAACTGTGTACCATTGCTAATTATTTATTTTGATAGTGTGATAGACATAGAACGTGTAAAAAAACACTGTTGCTTATTGCTGTCAAAAAGTTACGTTTAACAACAGTTATTACCTATCCATTTACGCTTGTTGCAGACCTGTCGCAAATTACGTATAAAGCCTAGGAGAAAATTTACTCAAATCGTTATTATGCGTGTAATTTCGATGTAGTTTATGACAATTTTTGGGTAGAAAAACTACAGTTTTATCAATTTGTGCAGTGTTTTGTATTCAAAATGAACGAAACATTTCTCGTGGGTTCCCTGTACGACTGCAGTGTCGCGGGCAACAGCAATTATAACTCATTACAAAAACAGACGTTGTTCGGATGCAAAATCCTCAATGTACTACAGGAAATGTTTCATTTCAAGTAAGTACCTGTACCTACTGCATTTATACCTATAAATACCTGTTGGAGCACAAATAAAGACTTGACTTATCTTATCTCATCTCATCTCATCTTATCTTATGTCGACAGGCGTCATAATTTAGTCGGTAATAGCTCTGCCTTCCGTGCTCGCGGGTTCGATCCCCACCAAAAACAAACATAATGTGTGTGATAAACAAATATTTGTTCTATGTCTGGGTGGTTGCTATCCTATCCTATCGTATCGTATCGTACTAATATTATAAATGTGAAAGTTTAGATGTTTAGATGTTTGGATGTTTAGATGTTTGGATGTTTGTGTTTCAATCACGTCTAAACTACTGAACCAACTTGGATGAATCTTGGCATATATATAGTTCGTAACCTGGATTGACACATAGGCTACTTTTTATCCCGAATAAATAACAGGATCTACAGGATAAAATGAACGAAAAGGATTAGCAGCGCCAATTGGCAAGAGGATTTCATTGTCATGTCATGTCACGTCAGTTTGACAGGGCGTAGTACTACCTCTTTGGTCTAACGACTAGCGTTTGACATTTCAGTACGAGTTCGGTGTAATGTCAAGTTTCTCAAAGAAGTATCCGCTCGGTACACGCACAGATAATATAATGTACACGGAAACGGTACTCGCGTACGAAGTCGCGGGTAACTGCTAGTGTATTATAAGTGTCTATTTACATGGTAATGGCGTTGATTCTGTTGTTGCATTTTCTTAAAGTAGACTAATTTAAAACAGCACTTGCCGTTCCTTTCTGAAAAATGACAAGGGCATTTATAATGTTATCACAGTCAAATTAGATTAGATTTATTTTCTTAAAGAAAATGATGAGAAACAGAAAACTCTTTATTACATCTGTATGCTTGCTACGAGAAAAAAAAGTAACGGCATCTTGTAACAGAAATAAGAAGAGAAAAGTAAAAGAATTATACACATAGGTAACAATGTAGGTAATCTTATAAGGTAATTACGTGCGACATGTAACGTTAAGATTCATTCTCCTATTAAAATCTAGTAAAAATGAGATTTGTTGGTATGTCATTAGTCACAAAATGCTATCGATTCTGTTGTTGCATTTTTCTAAACTAACCTAATTTGACATCGCTAAAATTATAGCTGTCTTTGTCGTTTCATTTTATGAGAAAGGGACGGCAACATTTTTAGTGCTGTCAAATTAGGTTAGTTTAGAAAAATGCAACAACAGAATCGATAGCAATGGCAGCAAAATTGGTGACTTTTATCTCACCAAAATAGCAATGATAGAGAATCGTGTCTCAGGTTGTCAAACTATTCTACATTTTTAACCAACCTTAAGTTGTAACAATGAATAAGGTTCTTATTGTCATGAAAAACTTTTACAATAATTTTATTGTAACGTCCTCTTTTGTCAATTTTTTTTATTATTATTTTTAATTTCAGTGTAAGCTATTCGATTTTGAATGGATCTTATGACGTGGCAACTGAGGTTGACATTTACAATAACTTATCTGTGGATATCTTCGCGCGCCCTATGAGCCTGAGATCCGACGTGATAAAACTCGTTTATCCTATTCAGTATTTATTTGACTGGAAGTAAGTATTTATCAGAACACGACACAACTGCACTGAAAATATTGCATAACCTCCGGCGAGATGGGGCGACGATCTGCGAAATGTAGCTGGCAGACACTGAATGAGAAAATGCCGAAGATCGAGGTCAATGACGCGTGTTGGAAGAGACCTATGTCCAGCAGTGGACCAAAATAGGTTGATGATGATGAATAGGTACGCTATAAATAATAAATAGGTACCGTAATCCAATGATCTCTAGAAAATCAATTGACAAAACCGTTTTCCACAGTAATTTGTGCAAATCATGGCATAAATTAGTTGCTAACTCGCAAATCATTTCGATAATTTGTTTTGCCAGTTAAGTATAATTTTTGCATGTTAGAATGTAACTTACCTAATACTATACCTAATGACAGCCTATTGTAAACATGCTCAATTAGAATAACTACTTATAATAGGACGCAAGTTAATTTTACAAAAAAAACCTCGACCATAAAAACCATCTTAGATCCTCTTCATCATTGCTAGTCACCATCAGACCTTGGAGTATGGACAAAATTATATTGGAGTATAGCATCAAAATCTCAATACTTTGAAACATTTCGTTCATCTCAATCATGTCATGAGATTCCAAAAACCTGGTTTTCAAAGCTGATTCTCATAACTTGAAATCGGCTGCGCCAATTTTTACCAGACATAGCTTAAAACTATTTGAGATAAATCACCTTTCTTAAAAAAACCGCATTCAAATCAGAGCCCTACTTTCAGAGCTACGAGGGCATAGACAAACAAACAGACACACAATCTTTACACCTCTTCCGTTTTTCGGTCGGGAAGCGGTTGCTAAAAGACCTAGGTATGAAGTAGAAAAATTTCAACTTGAGTTTGATACCTAATTTCTTCCAGTTATGGCTTCACCATCTACCGTCGAGACATCTTCGCTAGCGACCCAAAGTTCTACTCCAAACCATTCTCCCACCGACTCTGGCATAGCTTGTACGGCATGGCATTGTTCTGCAGTGTCCTATTCTACTTCCTCAAGCTCTGGGAGATCAAGCTGGTGAAGGAACAGCATTGGGAACGCAGCTTTGGGTATGAATTGCTGATGGTGGCTGGGGCTTACTGCCAGCACAGTAAGTTTTTACTCTACATCCATTATTATAATCTTCTTATCTTAATAACTTAGCATTGGCGAAATTGCTTCTCGAAATTACGGACAGAGGAATATAACAAAAGAAGATTTTCTAGTCTCTACCGATTGTGATAAACCAACTTCGTTCACGGGTGTGGTGTTGTGTGCATACCCGTGCGTCAAACTATTGCATTATCTAGTAGAACCACCTAATTGACGTGGTGACGAGGCCAAGATTAAAGGAGATTGGATTAATCTTATTTTCTAATTAGCAAAATTCGTAGAACAAACGCTAATCCAAATTGCTTGTTAAATTACACGAGTTTGGGACACATTGTATTTTAGTAAAAAAATAAAACACTAGCTAATTTTTATAACGATTTCGAACAGAAGGAACCAAAGAGAAGAGACAAGAAGTAATTTAATTTGAAAAACGAATCACCTTTATTTTTAAATGTCGAATAACCTCAAACCATAGTTAATAAGAGAAAGAATAGAATAATCAGATGGCCCACCTGATGTAAAGCAGAACCTCTGCCTATAACAATGTTACCTCATCGACATGTCCATTGAAGACATCCCCTGTGAGACATTACACTGCGTCTATCACGCTGAGTTATAGATGTGTATGTAATTGCAACAGAACCAATACCCTTCAAAACGGAACACAGCAATGCGAGCATCACTACTTGGATGCAGAAATAGATACGGCGGCAGTACTTCCCCGGACGACCTCTTTCACAAGGAGGTACCTACCTACTACTAAATTATTTAATTTTATTAAAGTTGAATTTGGAATGCTTTTTTTTAGTTCCTCCAATAGATGCCGTTTTATACTCACGTCGAGGAGCCTACTTCGCTTTCTTCATGTTTTCGTATCTGATATACACGTACTATACGTCTAACCTGCTCTCTCACATTGTGAACGACAAGGATGCCGATATCGATGTGAATGGTATACTGGATAGTGACCTTAAGGGAGTTATTGTGAAGGATGTTGAGTGGATTATCAAGAACAATGTAAGTTCTAAAGATGTGGGTACCACGTAGACTTAAAGAGCATGAACACATTGGACGGGAGTAGTCGCAGTGACCAACTCTGGTCCCTAATACCCAGGACTCTCTGACCTCCTATTCTTCGTTGAAGGAGTCTGCTATCGCGTTAGACTCTTTCGAGGTAGTGATATCATAAAGCAGCCTTGATGTATTCATAACGAGATGGAAACTCTCATTGGCTTCCATCCTATTATCCTTCTAACTTATCAAGAGCCCATGGTCATGTGAACTGTGCCTTGGTCACGAATAAATGTGACAATCGTAAACGTATCGTAACGCTAGCGTATCCGAGATACACTGCGCGGTAACGTTGCAGCGCTCGGCAGTCGAGTTGGCGTTGACGCGCAATATGATTCGAGTACATTGAGTTTACGTAACGCGGCGACTGTCAGATTTGCTCGTGATTACCCCTCTGCTCAATTCTATGTCGTAAAGTATATCCAAGGTAGCATATTATGTAAATCTGTCGATGCATTTAATGATAGCTGGTGGAAGTTCTTGGGAAACCCTTAGGTGCAGGCTGCAAAAATAAGTAGCCCTGCAAATCAATAAATTATATAGATTTAAAAATGTGTATCAAGTGACTTTCATCACGACTTTCGACCGCCTAATGCGCATCAAACCTTAGAGCTTACATGCTTAGAGCTTACATTTACACTTGAGCAAACGCCTAGCTCATTTATCCCCGCAATTGAAATATACTGCTCTGTTTGAAGTGGATACGATAAATTGCAATCTATCGTGTCCGCCCTTCAATTTGAAAGCACTTTAAAGTTTATCAAGCGTATGATAGTCCTTGGAGCTCGTCAGTTGTCATGCCCTGAAAATTAGTTTGATGTATTGTGTGAACAGTTCAGTTTTGTGAACTATTTTTATAACGGAGTCTGTGACTTTATTTAAATCATCATTACATACCTGTAGAAGAAGTGATGGGATGAGAACCTGGTTCGCTTGATGCGGAGTTAGCTCTATTTATAATGTGGTTCACAACGATTACCTCTCAAAGCATGACCGACGAGTTCCTCTTTATGGTATCGTACTATGACCTTCATTCTAAAGCCCTCTAAAGCCCAAAAAGCGTTTTAAACCAAAACTAAGGAGGTAATTTTTGGTATAAAGGTTTTTTTTAATAATATAGAATGTCCTTTGGCCACAATCTCACCTGATGGTAAGTGACGATGAGGCCGACGATGGAGCAGTAGGTACAGTCTAGAAGACACCTATTTACTCTTGCATTCGAATAAAGGGCATTTTTGAGACTAACTCCTTTGAATAGTGCTTTGATAGTAATTTTGACAACTAAAACAACCAACAGCGCGATGTCGAAGTCGACTCGAGGTAATTTAGACTCGGAAACATCTTGTAGTATGTGTTTGCAGATAAATGTTTCGAGCAACGAAAAACATAGCAAATTATTTACAAAAGTGTTTGAGATGCGAACAGTAACAACACACGAAGGTTTGGAAGAGCTCAAAACTGGAAAAGTTGCCCTTCTGTCGGACTACGTCACTATTGAGCCGTACATACATTCAGGTTAGGTTTTTTTTACAATTAAACATTTTAAACTAGGTGATGTCAGTTACCTTGTGATTTTACTGGCTATTCTGATTCATTCGGAAAGCTGATTTTAAATAGCGAATTCCAAATCACACAGTTTCCGATACCGATCCGAAAAGGCTTTACGAATATCAGGATAGCTAACCTGGTTTCGCGATCAGATGCAAGAAATATATATTTTCTTTTGGAAATGGATCTCGAGATCTGATGACATTGACAACACATTCTGTGATCGGTTTCTATTTCAATCTAATCGTAATATCAGATGTCAGAAGCCCTAAGTCAGTGCCTTTGGTGCATCCTGAAATCTGTTTACCCTTTTTTCTTCTTCTTATGTGCCAATGGTGACAACAAACACTAGACGAAGTTCGAATAGAACTTCGCCACTTTTACTCCTTCATCTGTGGCGTCCAAAATATCATCCCTTGTGCAGGTGATAGGGCACCAAGGGGCCCGTACAAGGGGCTAACGAGTAAATGGGACATCGTTTGGATGGGGACCCCAAACCCTACCCTTTACCCTACCCTTTTTGGTTTACCCTTTGAAAGCCATGAATAATTTTTTTTTGCAATTTGTTTTCAGTTTTCGAAAGCCATGAAACATGCGGCCTCATGAAGGTCGTAGTGTGTAACACCCTGAAAAAGTTTTTCTTTGTATCTCTCGATTTTCCATACAAAGAGGAATTTAAAGTTGCGTAAGTACTTTACATTTTTAGGAACTTTAACAATACATTTTTCATTTTCTATAATCAAGTGAAAATCTGCAATAGCTTTATTTTAATATTCGTATAAGGAGATGTATCGATTGGTACAGTTGAAAAAAAATGACGGAGTTCTGAGGTAACACACATGAAAAAAAATACAGCCGAATTAAGAACCTCCTCCTTTTTTGAAGTCGGTTAAAAAAATTAATAAGTACTTAATATAAATTTAGACATTTTTATTTATTTATCTAATGCTGCTGACTATACATTACACACAATGATATATTTTTGATGACTATCATTACACGCTAAAAAATAATTATTTTTATTGTTCCGGTTTACATTATCCGTACTATTTTGTACAAGATTGTACTAAGTACATTAGCACATAAAGTCCGTCACGTTTTAGACAGCAAAAACATAATTAAACTACATATAGAGTTTCTGTCTAGAAAGTGATTTAGCTAAAAATTAGTAAACCTCACCAAGATAGTTTGGTAGACATAGGTTACATTATTTATTATTCTCACAGAACAGATAAAAGTCTGTTCTCATCCATCATTCTCATAAAAAAAAAACCTCGCTTTATAAAAAAAACTGTTTTCTTTTTCAGATTTCTACGTATGAAAGAGACAGGGGTAGTCAACAAGCTGAATTTGAACTATGAAAATTCATACTCAGATTGTATCTCGCTTCCACGCGTTCAAGCTCAGTTCTCTCAAATAGTATTGCCGATCTGCTTCCTCCTGGGCACCTATGGATTGTCTGTTATTATTTTGGGAGGGGAAATTGTGTATTACTATAGCAGAAATAGACTTTGGCCCTATGTTGAATAGCCACGACCCTATCAATACCATTATGAAGAACCAAGATGCATCTAGATGAAAAGAACTAGACTAGGCTGAGAGGATTCATCGAAATTATATCTCAAGCACTGCACTGTAGTTTTCCATTCATAAAGGCATGGGTAAAAAGAGACCTTTTAAGCTGTATAAATCATCTAAATTAGATGCAAAAGACCTGATTATTATTATTAGATAAAAAAATACTACTTTAGATTTAGGTACAGTCGAAGATTTATGGTTGTATTAGGTATATAACCTGACCTGTGGCCGTGTGTACATACAGGTAGACAGGTAGGTAGATAGATAAATAAATGATAGATGTACAAATCAAAATATTTTCAACAATATGACACGGCTAACTTGATGAGAGCCGCATAAAATATTTTCATAAAATTGACACAGCAAGGTGACTAGTTACATTAGAGCTCTCATTTAGATACATTTTTATGAAATCTTGTACCATAACATTTCTTTGAATATTACGATTTGTATATATTTTATTGTCACTGACTGTACCTGTTTGATGCTTAGTAGAATACACAGTATTTCAGACGCTTTGTGATAGTTTTGTCTTAGGCTCATCAATTTAGATTTTTATTTAATTAAGTAAATACCATTAAAAATGAGTGCCTTGTTGACTTATCTAGTGGATTTCTTGGTTTGCTACTTAGTACTAGATCTCCTTGAGTTAATGCCTTTTCATTTAAATACTTTTATCTCAAAAACTAATTGCTTTTTTAACCGACTTCAAAAAAGGAGGAGGTTCTCAATTCGGTTGTATTTTTTTTTTATGTTTTTTATTTTTATTTTTTTTTTATTTTTTTTAATGTTTGTTACCTCAGAACTCCGACATTTATGAACTGATTTCAAAAATTCTTCTTTTATCTAAAAGGATATACTTCCAGATTGGTCCCATTTTATTTTCATCAAAATAGGTTGAGGAGTTTGGGTTATAAATAGAAATAACTGTAAAAAATATGCCCGGCGCGGCGCAGCGCCTACCATTTTACTGCTAGCAACGATGCAATATGCCAAGTTGCGGCGTAGCGCCTACCATTTTACTGCTAGCAACGATGACCCTTTGCGGTGGTGCACAGCACACCTAAATATTTACATTTTTCTAAATTTGTCAATAAACCCAGTTTGTACATTCAAAACGCATTTAATTGGAGAAAAGCAAAAACCCACCAGTTGTTCCTCTAAAGAATCAACACCAACCACGTGCACCAAATTGCGTATTTTGCTTTCCTGTGACTTTTATGTGGTGTTTATAGTGACTAGAACATTCCCAATGAACTGTCATCATCATCATCATCATCTGATGATGAAGCTGGTAGTCGCATTGAAGTCGGTTTTTCCAGTTTTTTAACTTATAAATTATTAAAAGTAGACCCGCAATTTGATGTACGTAAATCGAATAAAAACAATGGTAAGATAACAATTTATTAAGATACCGTCAGCCAGGCCCCAGGCCAAATGGTGCTGAACGTGATGTACTGAGGAAGTACAAACCATCACTTGAGCTGTCCTCTGAGGCAGCTCCCATGAACGACAGCTCAGATTTATTGCACCTGCCTTCAGCAAACGATGCCCAGCTGAAGCATTTTCGAGCTGAAAGTAATATAATAATAATGTAATGTAATGGTAATGGCTCTGCCTTCCGTGCTGTGGGTCGTGGGTTCGATCCCTACCAAGAACAAACATTTGTGCGTGGAAAACATAGATGTTTGTTCTATGTCTGGGTTACTATGTATTATAAGTATGTATTTACAAAAAAAAAAAGTATGTAAGTATTCTATCAGCCATCTAGTTCCCATATCACAAGCTTTGCTTAGTTTGGGACTAGAGGGCGTTGTGTGTAAAGTCCATAAAAAAAAATCGAAAACTATTTTTCTCCATACAAAAAAATACGGGCTCTTGAAGCTATTGAAGTAAAGCCGGGAACAGAAGATGAAGGTACCCTACCAGGAAATGCCTTAGGATTATTGATCGACTCCGCATAGTACTCCCAAGCTCTGCTATGGTCACAGATGTAAAACATGCACCCCGGTTGAGACATCCCTCCGTTTGGATAGAAATCTTTATGCCCTGAAATAATACGACTTAGCAATAAAAAAAGAACAAGCCATTAGTTTTTTTAGTATTCTGTTAACGAAACATTAAGGTTCTCCGGCGTTAGTTTCCATTTGAGTAAACCGAAGCTTGAATAAAACTTAATTAAACTAACCTAAATATTTTTACGGCCAACATTTAGCTACCTATCAAACGCCAGTTAACTTTTCTGGAGTATTCCCTGCGTTACTTTATCAGCTCGGAATTACTTTATTACCTTTTTGACATAATTAGCGTTTCAAATGCAACTAAGAGAGATCAAAATACACAATCATTATGAGCTTACAGGGGTAGCATTGAGGCCTAACTGTCACTTCGGCAGAGATTTTACTCTAATAGGGATGACGTCAAAATGACATCGAAAACTCGTTTAGCTAGTGGGTGAAACGAGTTTTTGGCCGAGATGTGACGTCATCCCTATTAGAGTAAAATCTCTGTCGAAATAAGAATAAAGCCCCAGGAGTTCAAATCTTGCTAATATTAAAAATGCGAAAGTTTAGATGTTTGGATGTTTGTGTTTCAATCACGTCAAAACTACTGATCCAACTTGGATGAAACTTGGCATATATATAGTTCGTAACCTGGATTGACATATAGGCTACTTTTTATCCCGAATAATTAACAGGATCTACAGGATAAAATGAACGAAAAGGATTAGCAGCGCCAATTGGCAAGAGGATTTCATTGTCATGTCGTGTCACGTCAGTTTGACAGGGCGTAGTACTACCTCTTTGGTCTAACGACTAGCGTTTGACATTCCAGTACGAGTTCGGTGTAATGAGGTGTAATGTCAAGTTTCACAAAGTATCCACTCGGTACACGCACAGATAATATAATGTACACGGAAACTGTAGACGCGTACGAAGTCGCGGGTAACTACTAGTATAATATACAAGAACCTTTACCTACAGGCGTAATCATGCCTAAAATCCCTCCGTTGCTGTGAACAACGTCCACGTACACCGCATCAGTTCGGTCTAGCCGGTCAGCTCGACTGACGTTGTGAAAGCAAGGTCCAGCCGGGTCCAGTGCTGTGATCCTTCCAAGCTGTTTGCTCGTCATCTGGTGGACCTGCTTGCCAGCTGTACCAGCTATGTGAGCGCCGAGGCTGTGGCCTATGAGTGAGATTTTTGATGGGTCGTGGCCTTCTGTAAATTATGAGGTATCATGACTATCGTAACTGTAACTTTACGTCTTGTTTTGGGTACCACAATGTTAAATATATGTAAGTTCTCCATAAGATAAACAAAAAACGCTTCAAAATTAGATTAGTGTAGCAATTTTTGTATGATAGAGCTGGCGTCGACTGTGTCAATTCGACACAGATAGGGACCAGCGCAAATCGTGGAAGGAAATGACCCCCCCCTCTCCCACCCCCATTTTTTCAGAATTTGCGCCGATTTACCCAACAGTGGGACAGTAGGTATAAGTTGAAAAAAAAGGGCTGGCGTGTTTTTTTAGCAAATAGCTGGAGCTATGTAGTTTCACAGTTACTTTCTACTAAACGTGAAAGTTTGTGAGTATGGATGTTTGATACTATTTGTTTTGTTGTTAAAACTACTAGTCCGATCTGGATGAAACTTGGAATAAATGTAGATAGACTACTTTATATCTCGGATAGTCAACAGGATAAAACGGGACGCGGACAAAGTCGCGGGTGGAAGCTAGTATCTCATAAATGTTTGTGTGAAAATAAATAAACTTACCTTGAATCAAATGGCTTAGAAATTCTCCAAGCATTTCACCCATAAACCTTGAATGGGTTGAACTCCTAAGGTACTCCAGTGTGATAGTATGCCTGCCATCCAGCGCGAATATCTTCATACCCTCGTTCTTTAGCAGTTCCGTTGACAAGGCCTGAACCATCTCGCCTTCTGAGCTCTCCCCAAACCCATGAATAAGGATGACCACTTTATCATCCTTGTTAACCAGGGTTGTTAGCTTTTTGGCATCAGAAAGCACATTCTTGACTTGACCAGTTTTACTAATGAGGTCTATTGTGATGTTATCTGGAAGGGATGTATTTTTGGCTTGCATTTGGTCGTAAGTAAGACCGAAGACGTTTTTGAAGTAGGCACCTGGAATCAAAGAAATAAGAAGATATAAAACACAGTCTTCCATTGCCACACATCCCAAAGCTGTATCATGCAAGCTCATTTTAGAATTAATTGAATAAAGTCCTTTTTAGCAAAAATCCTAGCTCATATTTCAAAATGAAACATAATGTCATATCATATCTATAGAAAAAGTTGTGACAGCGAGCTGACCTCGACGTGCCTCGGCATCGGATCCAAAGGTCGTTAGTTCAAATCCATTGTGAGCTGCAGAATGTGGCAAGCATGCACTGCACCAATTAGTCATTGTGATGTGGGCACATTTCACAAAGAGTTTCTTAAGGAACCAGTACCGTCATTTGTCAATTGCTACACGTACACACCTACCCAGTAGTTTTAACAGCATGAGTGAGTTATACAACGATTTGTCTACAGAGGAGCTAACTAAAACTATTTCATTTGAGACTGGTGTACCTAATGCGTAGAAGGTCGAAATCGCATTATGCCTAGGCAAAACGCAGACCTTTTGAGAGATAGGCCTTTTGCGAGGTAGACACATTGAGAAGTAAAACTTTTTAGAGGTAAACCTTTTGTAGACCCTAAAGACCTAGTCTCAAATGAACTATTTTATGTCCCTCCTGGCTTAAGAAACGTCATCTAAATTGCTCGTGCTATAAGCGCGCTGATAGGTAATGCTTTCCAAAACAAAGTTTCAGTGTCGATTTAACATCGAATCTAAGCGGGCAGGCAAAGTTCTTATTTATAGATATTTTTAAAACGTGATAAATGTCTAATGTAAACCTTCGCACTAAGTATATTTTATTACTCTACCTACTTCAAAAAGGTTTTTGATGTGTGCATTTCCGTTGTACGTAGGTAAGCTGAAGAAATTGGTCCCTACATGTTCGAAGATCAAATAAAAGGCTTAGAGAAACATTTTCTATTTTCTTCTTTCATACGAATATAGTTTCCATAAAATTTGCGATGTGGAAAAATGTGTGTTTTATTGAATTTTGATCTGTAAGCACGCGGGTTACTATTGGGGTACTCGACATGTTGTTAAGAGTTTTTCCATTCTTTACAACACTTTAAAATGACTCTCGTAGTAATTCCCATTCCTATTCCACAATCCCATAGTTACATCCATCACATGGTAGTTCCGTCATGTTGGTCACCACTTTTTAGGAACCTCACATTAAAAATAGTGAAACTACAAAGTTCAATTAAATTAAGTTCTCACTTGTACCCACAACAGATAGAAATCTAGTGTTCAGGTTAGAACATGTATGTCGTGTGTTTAACAATATTGTTTTTGTTGCAACAGCAATGCATGTTATTAAAATGCTAGAAAAATTACCACGCAAGACATCCAATAAAAGGACCGAAGTAAAGGCATTATTGTCACATAATATATATGGACCACGGCGAAGATGGAGGGATGAGATTGATGCCTACCTAAAGGATTGGTCCACAGTTGCCCAAAACAGAGAAGACTGGAGAGAAGGAAGAGAGACCTTCGCCCTGCAGTGGGGCACCACAGGCTCATAATAATAATATGGATTAGAGAGAGATAGAGATAGAGAGATAGAGATTTATTTATTTGACACACAATCACAACACAGGTACAGCACAGAACAAGCATAAAAAAGAAAGAAAACAATACCTAAGCACCTACACAATTACTACTAGGTAGGTAGGCTGGGCAGGTGTGTGTGCTGACCAGCGCGTTGATGTGAGTCAAAAAGGTCCTGCCTCAGCTTAATGCAGCTCTGCAGAAGCAGAGCGGCGCTGGTTTTCAGGCAGGACCTGAGAGTGGATGACATCACACTGCCTTGTTTAGGTTAACAAATAAAATAAAATGAAATTAGGTACACAACTACAAGGGTTGCACAATAGGGAACAGTTACATAGATAAAGAAGATAGGTAATAGAATTAATATATGATTACGGATTGGGTTGAAAAAAGTATATTTTTTGAATGGGATGAAAAATTTTGGGTTGAAGCACTCTACATTTCCTGTTTGATAAATTCAATAAAATGCCATCGTTTTAGGGTACATAATTTTGTGATAGCTACCAGTAGAGGCTCGGGCTGCAAGTGCGTCTGCAGACTAAGGCATACTCACATCCATATGATCCAGCGGTGACTAGAGGCTGTATTGCCGGGAGGACAGAATCCCTCACTGATCTGAACGTGAATTTCGCAGGGTCTTGGATCTTTCCAGAATCAACACTAGTTACTATTAGAACTACATAGAAATTCAATGTTTTTATATATTGCCCTGAAAAGTTTGTAACACTTTATCATCAAAAAATTTTGCGTCTATTATTCCTTATTTACATACTAGCAGTTACCCGTGACTTCGTCCACGGAAAATAATATATAACCTAAAAAAGCGGGAAAAGTAGCCTATGTGTTAATCCAGGTTACAAACTATAATATATTCCAAGTTTTATCCAAATTGGATTGGTAGTTACAGCGTGATTGAAACAAAAACATCTAAACTTTGACATTTATAATAGTAGTGGAATGTAGCGGTTCAAGTTTTTTATGAGACCAACCCTTTTTTATTATATCATGAAGAAAAAAACCATGAAATTATTCAACCAACGCATAAAATAAAATACTTAGTGCTATCAAACATATTAAACTCTCACCGACATCCATTTCAGTCCGATTGTAATGAAACAAGATTTTGTATAGGTTTGCGTAATGTTTTGTTCAAATGAATATAATACCTAGATTCTGTACAATAAAGTCCAACCACGGAATATAGCGACATAAGCCATTGTAAAAAAAAACAAAATAAAAAAAACTTTACCAGCCAGCCCCTCGCCACGTTGGCATTCTGCAATTTATAGACTCAAAAAGAAAAAAAAAAAAAAAGGAAATGAGTCATAATTTTATACACAACGAAAAGTCACGTGACTAATCTCATACATTTTGTGACGTTACTATTACCATAGACAAATAAAAAAATTCATTAATCGATGCTATTACCATCAACTTAGCTATGTTGCAAGATGTTGGTGAACAGAAAAAAAGTTTATCTTAATAATACTCAGGTTCATAGCATAATTGCAATCTGTATATCTAGGCAGCTAGCTAAATTGTCTAGGTCCTAGAACCACTGTAGTTGACATAAAAATAATGAGGGATTCACGAGGCAATTTCTTGCGAACTTGTTGCTGATGAACACCCATATTAAAGAAGAATACCGCACGAATCGTGAATTTGACATTGGCGATGTCACACAACATATTTCAAGGCAGCAGGGGTATGCCAATCAAAGTTGAACTGAAAGTTGAACTGCAAAGTTGAACTGCAAAGTTTTAAATCATGGTCAGTTCATACTAACTCATAGTTATTCTGTGACTAAATAGTGACATTATGACGTCATTTGATGTGTTTTCGCGCATATTTTGCTGGCAAGTGTCTAAAAAGAATGATCACATGGTACAAAATAGTACCAAGTGACCTGAAGAAATTACACTGGGCAGTGAAATATAACTTGACAGCAAAAGATTGGAATACGGGGGCAGGATAATAATAACTGTTTGTGCTATTTTCCAACGGTTTTCACGTTCGAGGTTCGAACGGACTGGAATCCCACAATTTTTTTTATACGTTATAGACAAGCGTTTGACCGCAATCTCAACCGACGGTAAGTGAAACATTGACATTTGTAATAGTAGTGGGATAATCATGGCACCACAGTAGTTTTCCACACACATGCAAAAGCATTCGACGACCTAACTCAAATATTTGCGAACGTGGAATGTCCGACTTGTTTTACTTTTCGGTCATCCACTGGTCACGAACGGGAGAAAAACAGGTGTCTCAAGAGAGAACTTTCACACGCTCGTATCAAAAAGTTTGCAAAACGCCTTTGAGAATAAGGCACATTCTCTGAACGGAAACTAAGTAGCTGTCTGCTCAGAGGAATAGGAAACTCAGTTGAGTAAATCTTGAATGAAAAAGTGTATAGCCTTAAACAAGTAACTAAGCAGCTTTGTTTGTTTATTATTCTTCTTTTTTGCGTGTCAATGGTATGGAACACTAGACGAAGTTCGAGTAGAACTTCACCACCTTTACCTCCTCGTCTGTGGCATCTATGAGGTCATCTCTTGTGCAGGTGTTAGGGCACAAGGGGCAAACGAGCAAATGGGACATCGTTTGGATGGGGACCCCGCAGTCACATTGACTGAGAGCAGGGTCGCGATAGCCCCATCTACACATGCTTATTATTCTTAATAGAGTTAAGGCATTTAAGTACGACTTTTTACAGTAGTATCTATCGTGACAAAAAAGTTTATCGGTCAAAAAGCACCAACGAACGAACGATCACATTTTTCTTGGTTACATAATAACTCCTAAATATTGCAAAATATGTTTTAAAACGCTTCTGGCCAGGTAGTTCCACCGCATGGTTCGATCAATCGGACTACGTGAACTCTTTTTCCAGTTGATTCGATTAATCGAACTATAACTTGCATAACAAAATATAATATTCAAGCAAAAGTGAATTAGTAACCTTTAAAAAGCAGATGACTTCTTCAAATTAGCATACAGCCAGCTCGTGTTCTGCTGAAGCAGTCTAATGTGACTCTATAGCCACTTGAGGAGCCTAAGAGCTAACGTCTACCGAAGTCAATTCTATTCAGGTATAACATTAATTTTTTTAGATTACTCGGTCGGTAAGTTACATCACGGGGAGATACTATTACTTGTTTTAAGATAAAGATAAAAAAATTGTTTATTTATAAAATATATATACATATATAAAACACCCTGTATATATATATATATATATTAGAATATATTAGTATACATTAATATATTATATTTATACTAATATATTAATATACAGGGGGTATTAGTTAGTATACCATGTGAAAGCAATAAATGTATTGAGTATTGAGTATATATATATACATATGTACTAATATATATGTATATATATGTATATGTAATGAATGAATAAATATGTATTCAAATTCTTAAAAAAAAATTGTTTGTAAGATAAAAGTATCTCTCAAATTATATTTTGCTAAATAATCTAAGGTCATCAGGACATGGGCTTGGCGTCCAGCCTGTCTCTCTGAGCTCGCGGTAATTGCGTTTCTACCTAATTAGGTGCAATGAATAAATTCTAGAGAAATAAAACAGATTGTAAAAATAATAACACTGATGAATTATAAATAAGTGGAGAAAAGCAATGTAAGTTTATTTTGAATTCTCCTTCAGGCAACATTGCTTCGAATTAATTAAAAGTACGAGTATGAAATAATAGTGAGATGTTAGAGTTCATTAGCACTAGCAATTTTATTGTAGTTTAGAGTTCGATATTGCAGCTACCTACTGGATACAGATTCCAGCACCAAAACCATAAAAAACATTTTTGGAAACAAGTGCTACTCGGAGCACTTGTTCCAAAAATGTTATAAGCATCTACTAAGTAGAGTACTAAAGTACTTTTAATGCAAAAAAGATTTATTTATGTGGGCAGTAAATCCGTTTAAATTAGTTAATTTGTGCTTCGTCGTCTTAAATCTAAAACAAAAGACAGTTTATCAAATGCAAACTAATTTGTGAAACTAAAGTCAGAAAAATACGCAATTTTGTGTGTACGTGCAAGGTATTTTTTTCCAGTTATTTTGATTTAAATGCCAAACTACTGCACTGATTTCGATGAAATTTTATAAGACCAATCTAGAAGTAGCTATATCCTTTCAGAGGAATTTTATCGGTATTTTTTGCGGAGTTCAGAGGTAACAAATATTACAGAAAACACTACCTAATTGAGAACCTCTTTTTTTGAAGTCAGAAAAAGTAGTAGAGCTCCACAGTGTTAGTAGAAAAACACACATTACGTGTCGAACTGATCGTATCTGGGTGTCTGACATGTCGTATTGGTTATGGTACGGTGAGTACATCAGATTGTGTGCTTCGGATTGACTGATAGAATCTGTATCCATTTTATAATGATAAGGCCCCATTATCAGACGATGTATTGGTACTGCAAGCAAATTGTAGAATTGACTTCGTTCAGTTTCCGATTGAACGTCAACGGAGAGAAGGTATTGTAGAGATGTTTCTCTAAAATCGTTTGTTTGCCATTTTTACCATTTACCATTAGACAGTGGTATCGATTCTGTTGTTGCGTTTTTCTAAACTAACCTAATTTGACAGCGCTAAAATTATAGCTGTCTTGGTCGTTTTAGTTTATGAGAAAGGGACGGCAACATTTTTAGTGCTGTCAAATTAGGTTAGTTTAGAAAAACGCAACAACAGAAACGCCAGCATTACCCATTAATGGTACTGTGGTAAACAATACCTTCTATACTTTCTATACCTTCAAAATTTATTTTTACGAAGTATATTTTGAACCACAAAAACGTGTAGGTAAGTACGAAAACGTGTAGAAGTAACTACTTACCTACACGTTTTTGTGGTTCAAACTACAACCTTCGTAAATATAAATTTTACAGTACCTAAAAATGTAATAAACAATATAAGTATTCCCATCCTTTTCTATTGCATAACATGTCGACATCAATGCCGAGATCCAATAGGTCAGGCAATTCATCATGAATAGCTAAATACTCTAAAGCTCCCTCCAAACTGGTTGCTGTCGTAACGTTGCGGAAGGCAGATCAGACACTTATGTCAAAGTAGTACGGGAGCCGACAGTCCAAACTCAACGCTATCTGATACAAGGATAGGTATAAAGTTTTTTACAATCCTTGAAAAGCATGTTACCTTCTCAACATGCAGCAAGCTGAGCAGGAAGTTATTGTTTGAAATTCTTTTGTAATTTGTATTTTATTGGGAGTTATCACTAAGGGCGTCTTGCACCAGAATCACTAAACGTATTTAACAGCTAAATCGATTTAAATCTGACGTATTTGTATGACTTGACAACTCGCTAAATACTATTTAAGAGTTAAACGCGTTTAGCGATTCTGGTGCAAGCCGCCCTAAGAGTATCAATCCTAATATAAACATTAATATAAACATTTTTACAATGAAAATACTCATAAGTAACAGTAAAACCTTGTCATTAGCCTTTGATATCAAAAGTTCTGTTTACCTATTTACTATGTATGTATGTGCTGTAAGTTTTCCTAAAATTAAATACCTAAATAAAAAATAAGTATTAATTCATCTGTTAGTTATGAAAATCGTTTCAGTTTGTTTTCAGTTATTTCTAATGATAACCCCAACTACTGAACCGATTTTGATGAAAATAAAATGGGACTAATCTGGAAGTATATCCTTTCAGATAAAAAAAGAACTTTTGAAATCGGTTCATAAATGACGGAGTTGTGAGGTAACAAACAAAAAAAACATACAATCGAATTGAGAACCTCCTCCTTTTTTGAAGTCGGTTAATAATTTTTTTTTTTATTAACAATCTCCGTCGCAGTCTGCGTCACGCAGTGGAACATCCACAGCAACTACGCGGTCGTTTAGAAGCAACTTTATGGGCACCAAAGTACCAACTGTTTTTTTTGGTAATGATCAACGCAAAAAAGTTTCAATGGTACGTAAGTACACACTCAATGTTAGTTACTATCAGGGTTCCTTTTTAAAAAGTAAACATTTTTCTCTTTTAACCCCCGACGCAAAAACGACGGGGTGTTATAAGTTTGACGAGTGTGTGTGTGTGTGTGTGTATCTGTTTGAGGCAACGTAGCTCCCGAACGGATGAACCGATTTTGATTTTGTTTTTTTGTTAGAAAGGTGAATTAGTCGGGAGTGTTCTTAGCTATGTTTGATAAAAATCGGTCCAAGATTCGGGGGTTTTTAAATTTTTTATTTAATTACTTGTTATAAGTACAAAGCTTTTGTTTTTCAATCATTTGTAACCCGTTGGCCACTAAAGCACGCTTATCACTTGGTCATATACAGTGGTTGGATCTTTATCTGGTGTTACTATGTATTATAAGTATGTATTTACAATTAAAAAAAAAATATATAAGTATTCTATCAGCCATCTAGTTCCCATATCACAAGCTATGCTTAGTTTGGGACTAGAGGGCGTTGTGTGTAAAGTCCATGAATATTTATTTATTTATTATTTATTTATTTATCATTATTAAAAAAATACTCTGTTCATGGTGCCGGAGCAGTTCCAGCAGGATCCATCAAAATGCAATTTTAAAGATAATTTTTATTATAATTTTAATGTTAGATATGGATCTTTGTCCCTCTGAATTATCTGCGCAGAATTCATTTTTGAGTCGAATTGGAGATATATGAAATTCCGCACAACAGTAGGTACATGCGCAATCGTTGCTGCACCTAACTTCAGAGGGATAAAGATCCGTTGAACGTACTGTACTAGTATTTTATCAGCATACGAGTAAGTAAGGGCGTCTAGTCGCAGCGACGCGTGACCCAAGGGCTGGTGATTATCTGGGCCAGCGAATCAGCATTGCTATTCAGCGCGGCAATGCAGCCAGTGTCTTGGGCACGCTTCCGATTGGTACTGATTTGGATCAGTTGAGCTATCTATAAATGTAGATAGCTGAACTGCTTCATGTGTATTTTGTACATATTATATATATTGTAAATACGAGTAAGTAATCATTTAAAGATCTTACCCAAAAATATACGGAATCCTTGCATAGATATGCACTACTCAGTATTTACTAAGAACTACCTAATGACGGTATATGATTTTATTCGTCAAAACCAAAACGGTACCTGGGTCAGTACGGTGCGGAAACGTTAAAAATATCGTCGTGTTTAAACGAATGGATAGATTATTTAAAAAAAGTTAGCAAGGACGTTTTGTCTTAAAAGTCTGCATGGTTCAAAACACATAAAAATGTCAAAAATATTCTTCACTATCAACGGGAAAGGATATCAGGGTAAGACATACTTTTAAGCTACAATAAATTAAGCTAGGAAATAAAAGTCACGATGTGGACAAAAAATGTTAAAACACCAAAAAACATAGTCAAGCTTGTTTGTGACCTTAGCGAGCTTCTAAGTTAATATTCTATAGTCGCTAGAGAATATTAAAATTATCAAAATGAATAGAAAAAAAACATTTCATAAAGAAAAAATGTGACGAATGTGGACGAATAAATAATTCGTCCAAGGATGATTCCTTTACATTTTTGACTATTCTATTCTCTAGCAACTGTTGTAGAATGACAATTTGGCTGTAATTGAATTTCTAACAAATGGAGACTCACCTTATTATACAATTAAATTATTAATTTAGATGTTTTCAAGACGAGAGTGAATAGGTTCCGTCTAGGCAAATATGCTACATCGTCGACCTTAAAGTGAGATTGCAGTCAAACGTTGTCGTATAAAAAAACCATATTACCATATTCGTCATACCACAAAAACTTTTAGAATAAAAAGAAAAATACTTTCAGTAAAAGTGGCTGAGATTAGAGGAGCAATCACCGATCAGCAACCAGTAACACGTTTATTTCATTTTAGTTGATGGGCGATATGGTCCAAGTGTATCCCTGAACGACTACATCAGGAATGTGGCAGACTTGCGAGGAACCAAGTCGATGTGCCACGAAGGAGGATGTGGTGCATGTTGTGTCTCCGTCCGAGCTCCATTACCACCAGCTAATACTATGAAGACTTTCTCTGTTAATTCGGTAAGGAAATAATTTGTAAGTTTAAAAACTAGAAAACCCGACTTCAATTCGACTACCAGCTTCATCATCAAATGATTATAATGATGGCAGTTCATTGGGAATATTCTAGTGATCGTTAATATGACTAAAAAGTCACAGAAAACCGAAGGTCTCCTAAGCTATCTCTAAGTATTTCCAAGGGGAGACTATGAGAGATCAATGGGAAACACACATATTTCAGTTTTACTGTGTCATGTTGTTGTCTATTATGTTCCGTGCTGTTATGTTATAAATGCCTTGTTAAACACAATATAACCAACGCTAGTATTATTTACCTTTGCCCCTTAAATAATTAGTTTATTATCATAATGATTAAAATTGTTCAAGAATAATTGTACGTCTTGCCGTTCGATGTGATATTTATCAAGGCGTGTATAATTTTTATAGGAATAAGGAAAACGAATATTTCCTGACCTGTTTTTTCAAACACTGTTTTTTCAGTGTTTGGTCTCCGTTCTATCTTGCCATGGCTGGGAGGTGACTACAGTTGAGGGGATTGGAAGCAAACTCAACGGCTACCACGACATCCAGCACAGGCTGGCGACCTTCAATGGAACACAGTGTGGTTACTGCACTCCGGGATGGGTTATGAACATGTATAGGTAGTGTAACCCTACGTCGTCGCTGCTTTATACCTATTATTCGTATTGACTTCATCTGCATCTATGCCTTATTCACCACTGGGCTTTGTGTTCTTTAGATCTTAGGTACTTGTATTTAGCAATTCATTAATTTTCCACCTTTTGGAGCTTCTATCATATTATTGTTGTCTGTAAATAAATCTTGACGTTAATTTTCAGCCTCTACGAAGCCAAAAACAAAAAGTTAACTTCCAAAGAGATTGAAAACTCTTTTGCTAGCAATATCTGCCGATGCACCGGCTACAGGCCTATCGCTGATGCATTCAAGTCATTCGCCACTGACGCCGATCAGAGTCTTCTTGACAAAATTTGTGACCTTGAAGATTTGGGTATAAAGAAATGTGGAATCAAATGTGTCAATGCTGGTCAATGTCGTCACAAACATGGCATCATTACCGAAAAAAACGACTTCACTTTTGTGCATGATAACAAAATGATAGAGGTCGAATATGGAACGGCGCAGACTTGGTATAGAGCATACACGTTGGATGATGTATTCAAATCTATGGCTAATGGAGAGTATAAGTTGATAGCTGGAAATACGGGTCAAGGTAAGAACGATCTTTAAATAGCAATGAATGTATCTGCCAAAAAGTGATCGTCTTGGGCAGATAACTCAACGCAACGGTACACAATGGACAACCCAATAACCACTATAAATTGTTTTTTATAATCATTTCAGGAGTTTACCACGTCACTGACTACCCTCCTCATACGATTGACATATTTAACGTAGCCGAAATAAAGGGATACATAATAGACGTGAACTTGGTCCTCGGCGCGGGGATGCCCCTCTCTGAAATGATGCAGGTGTTCGAAGACCTGGCCGCGACCAAGGAAGAGTTTGGATATCTCAAGCAGATGTATGACCATATGGATTTAGTTGCTCATATTCCTGTTCGAAACGTAAGCCATTTTTTGTCATTTTTAAAGTACTTATACACCTACTATCTCCTAATCACGGAGCGTTAGGTATATAGCTCTTCTATAGTTTCTGTCTTGCTAATATACTTTTTTTTGTGTTTGAAGTTATTTTTATGTTTGCAGATTGGAACTATCGGAGGAAATCTATTCCTTAAACATTCTAACAATGAATTTCAATCAGATTTATTTGTTCTTTTTGAAACTGTTGGAGCTATGTTGACTATAGGTAAGGAGACTATTGGGCTCAATTCTACAACAACGGTTAAAAATTACGGCTAGAAAGTTCAAGAAAAAGCTTTTGTGTTCTTGCAACGATTATTTTTGCTGTTTTGACAATTAATTGCTTTTTTTTTGCTTTAGGTACTAGTTCTACCTATTTTTTTTAACCTGTTTCATTCTTAACATAATATTTTTCAGCGGAAAGTGTCACTAGCTCACAAAGGGTAACATTCCCATCTTTCTTAAAAATGGACATGAAAGGCAAAGTAATTACAAACGTTTTGCTGCCACCGCTATCAAAGCTATGGTCGTTGAAAACATACAAGGTTAGGTCTACGGATTTATTTAATACTTGCCATCGTCCTTGCTTAATTCCACAAGTTTCTACAACCTGATTCACCATAAATATTCAAACCACTTTGACGTTGCAGATAATGCCGCGCGCACAAAACGCTCATGCAGTCGTCAACGCTGGCTTTCTCTTCAAATTCCAAGAAAACTCCAGTTTAATAGCCAAAGCCTCGATAGTGTACGGCAGCATATCAGCATCCTTTATACACGCAACTAAAACAGAAGAAGTTCTAGTTGGAAAAGACCCGTTTACCAACGAAACTCTTCAACTAGCTTTGAAGACATTGTCAGAGGAGCTATCCCCAGAAGAAGCACCTCCGGAGCCCTCAGCGGAGTACAGGAAAATGTTAGCAATTGCTTTATATTACAAGGTATGAAAACTCTAAGCCAAAATAACTTCATGATACGATCTAATAATGCTTTTGCCGTAGATGTAACTTGTGCATATTATGTTATACAAATGATAAGCAATTAATTTCAGGCTATTATCAGTCTTAGTCCTGATGGCAATGTAGACCCACGGTTCAAATCTGGAGGAGAAGCAATAAAGAGACATATCTCAAAAGGCTTGCAGACCTACGATACTGACAAATCAGTATGGCCTTTGAACCAGCCGGTTCCAAAATTAGAAGCTCTGGTTCAATGTAGTGGTGAAGCAACTTTTGCAAATGATCTTCCAACGCAAACAGATGAGGTTTTTGCATCTTTTGTCACTGCTGATGCTCCTCCAGGCAGTATAGTTAAAGACTTTGACACGACTGAAGCTATGGTAAGCTGAACTAATATATTATATTTTGGGAAGGCAGTCAGCTAATAAATATATGAGTCCTATTTATATGAATGTATGATTTTCTAGAAAATACAAGGCTACATAGCTTTTTATTCAGCCAAAGATATACCAGGAGAGAATACGTTTGTACCACCTGGAGCGCCTTTTTTAGTAAACAAAGAATTACTACTCTGCGAAAAAGAAGTGCAATTTTATGGACAGCCAGTCGGTATCATTGTTGCTGACAAAGAAAGAAGTGCCAACAAAGCAGCTATGCTGGTCAAGGTCAATTATAGTTCAGAAAGCAAGAAAAAACCACTTATAAACATACAAGACGTTATGGCATCACCAGAAAAAAATATAAGAGTCAAGAACGATTCTTCGATAGAACCTACTGATACTGGCAAAGATGTGAAAACTATAGTAAAAGGGAGTATAAGTCTTGGCTCACAGTACCATTATTACATGGAACCTCAAACCAGCATAGCAAGAAAGACAGAAGATGGAATGGAAATATTTTCATCTTCTCAATGGATGGATTTCATTAATATGGGTGTTGCTCAGTTACTTCAAATTCCAATGAATAGGTAAGAAATTTAGTAAATAACTATAAATAAAATAATTGAAGTACGAGTGTTATTGGTGTCTTTTAGTGCCTCATCGGCAGAAGTTCTATTAATTTCAATACAGTTATGATTATTTGTTTTAGTATCAATGTGATAGTTCGTCGAGTTGGTGGAGGCTACGGTGGTAAGATCACTAGATCAGCTCAAATAGCGTGTGCCACAGCATTGGTCACCCACTTGCAAGGAAAAACGTGCCGATTTATAATGCCGCTGATGACGAACATGAAAGCTGTCGGAAAGAGGATTGGAACCGACTGTAATTATGAGGTTAGTTCAAAAACACACAATATAAAACAATATAACTGGATGAGATGGTTTTGTATGTTGTGGGCACAATATTTATGACACTTGTGACATTTGTAGTAGTTTCACAAGCACTGGTGCTGGTGGAGCATTTACAAGCCTATCATTTAATAAAAATACTAAATGTTCTTCACATGTCATTGTGTTTAATTTTACTCAGATTGGTGTCAACGACGAAGGTGTAATCCAGTACTTAAAGAACGATATTTACCAAGACTCTGGATGTTCGTATAACGAAACCTTAACCGCCTTAGTGCAGAAGCCTTTCCAAAACTGCTATGACTTCAAGAGATGGCAAGTAAAAACGAACAGTGTTTTAACCGATACTCCATCAGGAACCTATTGTAGGGCGCCATGTAAGTATCCAAATATTAGTGTTTTACTATCACAGTAAACGGAAGAAGATATAATGATGAAATATTTATAAAACTTACTATGGTTATTTCAGTCACTACAGAAGGGATAGCCATGATAGAACTAATAATGGAGAAAATTGCATTTTACACTGGTAAAGACCCGATTGACGTTAGGCTCAAGAACATGATAGATGAACAAGATGGGGAGAAAAACCCTTTACCTGAAATGATAGAACAAATCAAACATGACTCAGAATTTGATTCCAGAAAAAAGAATATAGAGGAATTTAACGCTCAGAACCGTTGGAGAAAACGAGCCATTAAATTGATACCGATAGCAGTCGATATATTTTACACCGGCAATTTCAATTCCATAGTCAATATCTATCACGGCGATGGGTCCGTGGTTATCATTCACGCTGGTATCGAAATGGGTCAAGGCCTCAACACAAAGGTAGCTCAAGTTTGTGCTTACACATTAGGCATACCTTTAGACAAAGTCAGTGTCAAACCCAGTACGAGCTTCACATCTCCCAACGCTATCATAACTGGAGGCAGTATTGGTAGCGAGTGTGTCTCATATGCTACTTTGAAAGCATGTGAAATTCTAAATGAAAGATTGAAGCCTTATAAAGAGAAGTCTGCTAAATGGGAAGATGTGATTACTGCAGCGTACGACGCCGGAATAGACTTACAAGCTACATACATGTATTCGCCGTTGAAAAACGTTGAAGTGAAGACGTACTATGTTTATGCTGTGGGTGTGATGGAGTTAGAAGTGGATATCCTAACTGGTAACCATGAAGTGAGAAGAGTTGATATCTTGGAGGACACTGGGAGAAGTTTGAGCCCTGAAATAGATGTTGGTCAGGTGAGTAAAATACTTAACGGGTTGCTAGATATTTGTAGATGAGATGTTCAAGTGTTTTTTGGCAATAGGTAGTAACGCCACTTAACATCATTGTTGTTTTATAGATCGAAGGAGCATTCATCATGGGTCTAGGATACTGGACATCAGAGAAGCTTATCTACGACAAATCAAATGGAAAGCTCCTCACTGATAGGACTTGGACTTACAAGCCACCAGGCATCAAGGACATACCAGCTGATATGAGGATATACTTCCGCAGGAACTCAAAGAATCAGTTTGGAGTCTTACAGTCCAAAGGTATTACAATGTCACTTGTTATGCATATTTAGAGTTCATTCGTTATTGTTCTGAAACTCAAAATGATCTACATGATGCTACAACATCTACGTATTCCTATATAGTATACTAATTAAATTGTTTTTAATAGTCTAATAATCCTTAAGTCTAATAACCTCTGGTCACTTACCATAATCAACGTACTCGTGAATCTCTGTGATCTTTTTTCTATCATTAGATTCACATCAAAATCGTGAGTTAGTGAGTTAGTAGTTAGTAGTTATAAGTAGTTTTGTAAGTTAGTGTGTTAGTGTATTGTTGTGTTGTTGTGTGTGTGTTGCAAAATAAATACTTTTTCTTTCTTTCTTGGTTATAATTTTGTTTCAGCCACCGGTGAGCCATCTTTCAATTTGGCGACAGTTTTCGTCCACGCTGCTCGCGAAGCTGTCCGCTCTGCTCGCCTGGAAGCAGGCTACAAGGACGAATGGATTGATATAGGTTGGTAGGACTTCTTCAGCTAAGTTGACATCCTGCAGCTGCTAGGCTAGAGTATAAAAAACCATTTATAAACGTCATCGTTATCGTGCACGTGACGTTCACGTGTTTTGTTATTTAACGATTGTAGAATGTCAACTTTGCTAACGGGATTATATAGCACAGAGTGCCAATAGTGAAATAAGTAAGTCTAAAGTACTGCTCAAAAGAGGTTGGATTCAAAACTTTATCTGACATTTGTAGATATAGTAGTCACAACACAAGGAAAGTAGTCTTTGTCCCTCTGAATTATCTACGAACCAATTTTTGGGTCTTATTGGAGTTAAGAGAATTTTTCCGCACAACAGTACCTACCTGACTTCAGCCCCCGTATGCCAATCTTTTGCTGTCAAGTTATATTTCACTGCCCAGTGTAATTTCTTCAGGTCACATGGTACAATTTTGTACCACGTGATCATTCTTTTCAGACACTTGACAGCAAAATATGCGCGAAAACACATCAAATGACGTCATAATGTCACTATTTAGTCACAGAATAACTATGAGTTAGTATGAACTGACCATGATTTAAGACTTTGCAGTTCAACTTTGCAGTTCAACTTTGATTGGCATACCCCTGCAGAGGAATAAAGATACCGGATCTTTATTCCTCTGCGTGCGTACTGTAAGTAGCGTGAAACGCCATCATAGACGCTGATCTATCTTAGTTTTAGGAGAAATAATTTACTAACTGGCGGTAGCTTTATTAACATACATAATAGGATACCTACTTAGCCCAGTTTCCTCATTTTGTTTCAGAGTTTCCATGTACCGTAGAAAACATATTCATGGCTTCTGGGCATAAGTTGGAGCACTTTATTTTAAAATAAGTTGATATTTACACCTAAGTATGAAAATCTATTTTATTATTTTTTTGTATTAAGTAATGTATATAATCCCTCGTTCGTATAAGTTAGTCATGAACTCTGGTGACGGAGTTTTAGGCCGCCTGAAGGCCTACGCTGTGGCATAACGACTGCAACGAAGCACGGAAGTACTCAAATGTAAAAGCCACTAGCGGTCACCCATCAAAATAGTGATCACGCAGAACGTCGCCTAACATAGCAACACCTATAATAATCATCAATGTTTCAAATATAAATTAATGAAAAAACTATAAATTGTGTTTTAATTGATAACCGTGTAATTAAGATTTCTCTAGTAATTTGTCTAGTACCCAGTCTGCCATGAAAATAACGTTAGTATGTTGAGATTAATGAATTGAGAAGAAGATGGGAAAAGATTTAAAATACGGTAATTTAACTTCACCTTAATGAGGTATATTCCGGAAATGCCCACTGGCTAATTTGTAGCATGCTACAGCATAGCAGAAATCGATAGTAGTGAGAATTTTTGAAAATTAGATATTTTCCAAAAATCTCTCATAGTGGAGATTTCAATTATATTTTTTTTTCAGAAATCCTTACGGTCTACGTCGTAACACAAAATACTTACGTAGCATGCTACGGTGGAGCAGTGGGGATTTCTGGTTTTTTTTTTCAAAAATCGCCATCAAGTATATGTTAAAAGCACTCCTTCATCCTTCAAAATTCGCTAAGTTTATACTCCTCTTTATATTATTATTATCTACTTACCGAACTTGGGTAGGTACAGACCTATCGTGTTAGGTAGGTACCAAAAAACTTTAATTGTTTATTTCACACAAAACAGGACATAAACAAAACCTTTGAATATGCCAAGTACCTGCCAACGTTCATAATTAAGGAAATCTTAATAAGTTTATAATTAAAGCTCATTAATTTTTCAGCATTATATAATTTTTCGCAATTCTATTCGTGTCTAATATAATTAGACGTAGGCTGTAGAAAAAAAAATAACTGAAAATCAAGTCTTTTCAGTTAGTAAGTATATGTTTGTAAAAATGTAGTAAGTAGCGATGAGGTAAGTAGGTATATTATTGCACTTACTGACTTATATTAGGTACGTACAGGCGACACAGCTCAACCGGTATAGTTCTGCCTTCCGTGGATCGTAGGTTCGATCCCCATTAAAAACAAACATCTGTGTTAGCATATATAGATGTTTATTCTATGTATGGGTATTACTATGTATTATATGCATGTATTTACAAAATAAAGTGTATGACATACGTCTCTCAGCCCCCGTATTCCAATCTTTTGCTGTCAAGTTATATTTCACTGCCCAGTGTAATTTCTTCAGGTCACGTGGTACAAAATTGTACCACGTGATCATTCTTTTTAGACACTTGACAGCAAAATATGCGCGAATACAAATTAAATGAAATCATAATGTCACTATTTAGTCACAGAATAACTATGAGTTAGTATGAACTGATCATGTTTTAAAACTTTGCAGTTCAACTGAGATTGGAATACCCCTGCAGTACGCCTTTTGATAGTTGAATAAATGTTGAGCTCAGACAGAGAGCAATATCAAATATCGAGACAGGATTATGAACTTATGAGCATCATAATATGAGCATCTTATTATCCTATGCCACAATGTATTTTAACTAAGCGTATTAAGGCTCATTATTCATTGCAGGCTAACAAAAAGTGTTACAAGCCTCCGTGATTGGATTGTTCCGGATGTTCCACTTTGTCAATCACACACCTTTGTCAATGGCAAATCGACATAACCTCCATATTCCATAGAATTGTGTTGTTAAGGGGTTATTACGTTTGTACTACAAAAGGATTTAATAACCTTTGACAAATTCACGCTATATGTGGGTAATTGTATCAGGAGTCAGGAGTTCTGAAGACAAGATAGTGGACCTTTCCCACAAAACATTTTGTCCTCAAAACAAACCTAACTGTAGTTTTAAATCTGTTTTATGTTACTTCAAACTATCAAACTTTGACAGCCGAAAGGTAGCTGAAGTGAAACGCGAATTGCAACAGAGGAACAAATCAGACAGTCGCTGCGTTACGTAAACCTAACGTATTTGAGACATATTGCGCGTCAACGCCAACTCGACTGTCATACGTTGTAGCGTCACCGCGCAGTGTATATCGGATACGCTAACGTTACGATACGTTTACGATTGTCACGTTTATTCGTGATCAAGGCAACTAAGGGCGGCTTGCACCAGAATCGCTAAACGCGTTTATCTCTTAAATAGTATTTAGCGAGTTGTCAAGTCATACAAATACGTCAGATTTAAATCGATTTAGCTGTTAAATACGTTTAGTGATTCTGGTGCAAGACGCCCTTAATCTATTTTTAAGCTATTTTGATCTAAGGGCGGCTTGCACCAGAATCGCTAAACGCGTTTAACTCTTAAATAGTATTTAGCGAGTTGTCATGTCAAGTCATACAGATACGTCAGATTTAAATCGATTTAGCTGTTAAATACGTTTAGTGATTCTGGTGCAAGCCGCACTAACTGCCAGTAACATTTCAGATCGATCGTAACATTGCATTGTTGGTACTGAATGTAACGTCAACCGTTGTAAATTAGTGGAATTAGGACTCTAGGCGGTACGTGTCGGTAATTTAGGTAGAATAAAATTAAAGAGCAATATAATTTCATTGCCATTTAAAATGATGACTTCATTCGCTAGTAGATGTGGGTAATAACACTCTTGTCTATCAGTATAACATAGTTTATGTATTACCTACCTAATGACCCTCTTGCCTCTATTATGTTTCTTGGCATGACATGTTGAGTAGGTATATAAAGAAGGTATGTAACCTAACAACTTAAGAATGATTTTTTTGTAGATCAACACAATAGACAGACACCTACTACTAACCAACATTATTTAATAGTAAGTGGGTACATTATCATAAATCATAAGCAATATTTATTAATATTTAGTTTGTGTAGAGTTAGCTAACTGTTTCATGTGTATTTTGTAAATATTATAAATATTGTAAATACTGTATTAGACGTAATTTTCTTTGTGAGCATGTCTAGTTTGTTTAGAAAATTAATAAGAAATCAGCTATTCAGTACAAAATGCACCTAGGTACACACGGCCACAGGTCAGGTTATACACCCAATACAAGCCTACGCTACATACAATGCACAGAATCGTTGGAAAGGGAGCGCAATAGGCGTAGGCGCGCGTCGCGCTCGCACCCCGTCCTACACACACTGTCGCGTCGTCCTTCTCGCCCGATTCGCAACGTTCAACTTCTAATAGTTCCAAGTCCAAACAGTATAGGTGGACGTGTCTTCGACTGTACATGGCAATAATGTATGGAGCAGTTAGTTTTATTTCAGTCAGCTGAATCAAATCACACTTCTTCTCATCTCTATTTACAAATATGGGGAAATATTCAATAATTAATTAATTTTATGTTTTGCAAAGAAAACCTCTGAAACAAATTCATTGTTTGGTTTGCCAGCGATATTTCATTTCATAGAATTGTATTTGGCTCGCAATGTGCGGAATTCTCGTCTAGATAGCCCTTTATCGGAATTACTGAGTCCTAATGACGGTACATGTCTGATATATGTATGAGTACATGATGTTTATCTATTCAGTAGTTATCTACATCAATGTGGCACAGTAATGTTAAGAATATCGTGTTTGTGGAGATTGTTACACAGTGAAACGAACAACGTGTGTACGTTGTTGTATGTTTTTATTGTAGAAAAAAATGTCCAAAATATATTTCACGATAAACGGGAGAGGATACCAAGGTAATTTTACTGAACAGTAAAAGTATTTTGTGGTAAAAGTTGGTTATGAAGACTGAATTTTCTGGTAGTTGGAATTCTCGAAAGTAGCTGTTTAATACTAAGGTTAATCTAATACGCATGTTTATTTCTCTAAGGATTTTCTCCTCGAGAAACAGAGTAACTTATTTTATGAATACGAAATAGGAGTTGACTAAACTTACTAGCTCAATATGAACTTATTATTTATTTTATTTAATAATTTTTTTTTAAAAGTCAAATTCATCATCATCATCTCAGTCCGTCTGCACCCACTGCTGAGTATAGGGCTCTTTATTACGCCATTCTTTCTTGTCCCTTGCGAGTCTCAACCATTGATTCCCAGCTCGTTGTGTAATGTCATTGGACCATCGGGCGGGTGGTCTGCCTCTTGGTCTACGAGCATCCCTTGGCCACCATTCAGTGACCGCCTTCGTCCATCTTCTGTCTTCCCTTCTTGCATCATCATCATCATCATAGGCAGCTTGTGTTAACCCACTGCTGGGCATAAGTCTCCTCCCTCAAACGCCACTCGTGTCTATTCTGGGCCTTTTGCAACCAGGTCTTCCCCTGTACGGCAACGATATCATCCATCCATCTGGCTGTTGATCTGCCAAGGCTTTTTTTGTGTCCCCTAGGCCATAGGTCCCTTCTTGCATAAATGAATTTAATTCAAAGAGACTACTCACGACTTGTAATGTTCATGTAGGCATCTTAGGGGGACGCATATCCAGTCTAAAAAGAGTGGTTAGAAGCACTTGGATGCTGTACGCCCATATATTTTGCAAAAAATATTTAGTTTTTATATTTACGCGTAAAAAAGTAAGTAAGCATGAACTTCGGTTTAAAGAACTTTATTACTCATCGAAGAACTTTACAGTCCACTTATAATGAGCTTAAACTATAATTTTGTAAGTAGATAGGAAGGTTGGTAGTCTTAATACTAGGTATTTAAGTAAATATGCTTTGAAACGATTCATAAAAACCTTGAGTTGTGTATAAATATTAATCGTAAGTAATAAAAAAAATGTATCAAAAGTTCGGTAAGCACGTAATTTTTTTGATAATTTTAGTTGATGGGCGATATGGTCCAAGTGTATCCCTGAACGACTACATCAGGAATGTGGCAGACTTGCGAGGAACCAAGTCGATGTGCCACGAAGGAGGATGTGGTGCATGTGTGGTCTCCGTCCGAGCTCCATTACCACCAGCTAATACTATGAAGACTTTCTCTGTTAATTCGGTGAGATCTCACAAGTTATTTATTAAAATTACGACTAATATAATAGTATTTACAATTTACACAAATAACACATGAAACAGTTGAGCTATCTATAAACCGTTGCAAACGATGTATAAACGATAGCTCAATAATAATTGATCCAAATCAGTACAAATCGGAAGCGTGTCCAAGACACCACCTGTTACTTATTTGTTTCAGTAATAAGTAGGTTTATTAAATTGTTTGTAGATTTCTGATAAATTCCCTAGTTTTAGCACCAAAATTATTATGAGCCTACGAAGACATAATCCCATCCCATCCCATCCCATCCCACTAATATTTTTTTTTTTTTAATTAACCAATACTGTCCCACTGCTGGGCAAAGGTCTCCCCCCTCGTCTTCCACTTCTCGCGATCTTTGGCAAGTTATAAATGCGAAAGTTTAGATGTTTGGATGTTTGTGTTTCAATCCCGTCTAAACTACCGAACCAACTTCGATGAAACTTAGCATATATGTAGTTCGTAACCTGGATTGACACATAGGCTACTTTTTATCCCGAATAATTACCAGGATCTGCAGTATAAAATGAACAAACGGAATTAGCAGCGCCAATTGGCAAGAGGATGGTGTCATGTCATGTCATGTCACGTCAGTTTGACAGGGCGTAGTACTGCCTCTTTGGTCCAACGACTAACGTTTGACATTTGAGTACGGGAATGTCAAATTTCTCAAAGTAGGTATCCGCTCGAATATAATACACAGATAATATAATGTACACGGAAACGGTAGTCGCGTACGAAGTCGCGGGTAACTACTAGTAATGAATACAGAGGAAGCACATTCTTTTATACGCCGTAATAGCCGTGAGGTCTTTATTTTCCTTTTATCTTTTCGTATGACAGTATAACCGGTATAACTGGTATAACTAAGACAAGACTAGGTAGGTACTCCAGTCTCCGTTTTGTTTAGAAGGCCGCTTTTTATAGTGTTTGGTCTCCGTTCTATCTTGCCATGGCTGGGAGGTGACAACAGTTGAGGGGATTGGAAGTAAGCTCAACGGCTACCACGACATCCAGCACAGGCTGGCGACCTTCAATGGAACACAGTGTGGTTACTGCACTCCGGGATGGGTTATGAGCATGTACAGGTAATGATTTTCTATTTATTACTATGACGTCATAACAGCTAAGCTTATTTGGATCTTCAAATTATAAGTTCATTTACATCTCTACATTTTACTCTGTAATTTCAGCCTCTACGAATCAAAAAATAAAAAATTGACATCTACAGAGATTGAAAACTCATTTGCCAGCAACATCTGCAGATGTACCGGCTACAGGCCCATCGCTGATGCATTCAAGTCATTCGCGACTGACGCCGATCAGAGTCTCCTTGATAAAATTTGTGATCTCGAAGACCTGGGTATAAAGAAATGTGGAATCAAATGTGCTGGTCAATGTCGTCACAAACATGATATTACTGAGGAAAAAAATGATTTTACTATTGTAAATCATAACAAAATGATGCAGGTTGAGTATGGGTCGCAGAAGACGTGGTTCAGAGCGTATTCTTTGGATGATGTGTTCAAAGCTATGGCCGATGGGGAGTACAAGTTGGTAGCTGGGAACACGGGACAAGGTGAGTCGGTGAAGATGATCTTTACTTGTCATTAGTGCCGAAGGGGTGTTTGTCAACAGCGCTGCTTAGAGGAAATTAATCAGTAAACAGCTTTTACTTTCTATTTCTAACGTTTTTACGTATCTTTTATACACATTATGCGAAATTATCCTATCCTATCCTATCCTATCCTATCCTACTAATATTATAAATGCGAAAGTTTAGATGTTTGGATGTTTAGATGTTTGTGTTTCAATCACGTTAAAACCACTGAACCAACTTGGATGAAACTTGGCATATATATAGTTCGTAACCTGGATTGACATATAGGCTACTTTTTATCTCCAATAATTAACAGGATCTACAGGATAAAATGAACGAAAAGGATTAGCAGCGCCAATTGGCAGGAGGATTTCATTGTCATGTCATGTCACGTCAGTTTGACAGGGCGTAGTACTACCTCTTTGGTCTAACAACTAGCGTTTGACATTCCAGTAGGTACGAGTTCGGTGTAATGAGGTGTTATGTCAAGTTTCTCAAAGAAGTATCCGCTCGGTACACGCATAGATAATATAATGTACACGGAAACTGTAGACGCGTACGAAGTTGCGGGTAACTGCTAGTCCAGTAATTAATTTCCAGGTGTTTACCACGTCACTGAATACCCACCAATAACGATAGACATATTCAATGTAGCCGAGTTAAAAGGATATTTATTAGACGTGAACTTGGTCCTCGGCGCGGGGATGCCCCTCTCTGAAATGATGCAGGTGTTCGAAGACCTGGCCGCGACGAAGGAAGAGTTTGGGTATCTCAAGCAGATGTATGACCATATGGATTTAGTTGCTCATATTCCTGTGAGAAACGTAAGTATCAGTTTGGGCTCAATTTATGAAAGCACTACCTTTTTTGAGGAGAAAGACACGCTGTTTTTAGTAGGTACCAAATAAATATTGAAGAACTATGAAAAAATTGTTCCCCGAAATTGAACCAACATAAAAACCAGCAGATCTTCCAAAATATATTTTAGTTAATTTATTATTTATATTTGCAGATAGGAACGATTGGAGGTAATCTGTTCCTAAAATATTTATATAACGAGTTCCAATCTGATTTGTTTGTCCTCTTCGAAACTGTTGGAGCCATGTTGACAATCGGTAAGAAAATTATAATAAACTGAGGGGTACGATATCTGACAGTAGCCGCGTTGCGTAAACCTAACGTATTCGAATCATATTGTGCGTCAACGCCAGCTTGACTGTCAAACGTTATAGCGTCACCGCGCAATGTATTTCAGATACTGAATAATAAAGAATATTATTTAATATATTTTTGCATTCTTTATTGTACATAATAAACTTAATAAATCAAAAACATAAAAGCAGACATATAAAAAGTTGAGCTTAATTTAATAATGAATTTTTAACGAGACTCATGAAACTGCATAATAATGTCAAAGTAGGTAATCGTAAACAAAATGAATGTATTTATTAAATTTTTGGACACAAAAGTCATGGTATATATGTCTCAAACAAACGCTGTCTTTTCTTATATTTTATTAATATAAAACAATGTGTATTTTTCAGCGGAAAGTGCTACTAATACACAAAGAGTATCGCTGCCATATTTTTTGAAAATGGACATGAAAGGGAAAGTGATCATAAACGTTTTGCTGCCACCGCTTTCAAAATCCAGTTCTTTAAAAACTTACAAGGTTAGACTCTAGGGTTTTTATTGAATAACTACTAATAAGGCTCTGCGTCTCTGTCCTATGTATCGATTTTTTAATAAGGCTTTTAAAAACTGGTAAATATTAAATAACAGAAGCTTCAAGAAACGAACCTCGTTTTTCGGAAAAAATAAATATAAATAAATATTCGTGGACTTTACACACAACGCCCTCTAGTCCCAAACTAAGCAAAGCTTGTAATATGGGAACTAGATGGCTGATAGAATACTTATATACTTTTTTTTTGTAAATACATACTTAAATACTTCGGTACATATTCACATTCATTCGGTTCGGTGCTGGATATAACATTATCCAGCAGTGGAAAATGTCGGGTTGATAGTCAATTCGTCGCTTTAATATTTCAGATAATGCCACGTGCACAGAATGCTCACGCTATTGTCAACGCTGGCTTCCTCTTCAAATTCCAAGAAAACTCCAGCCTACTATCCAAAGCTTCCATTGTCTACGGCAGCATCTCGCCAACTTTTATCCACGCATCTAAAACTGAAGAAGTGTTACTGGGAAAAGATCCTTTCAACAATGAAACTCTGCAATTGGCTTTGAAAACTTTGTCCGAGGAGTTGTCCCCTGTGGACGCACCTCCGGAGCCATCAGCAAAGTTCAGAAAAGCGCTCGCAATCGCTTTATATTACAAAGTAAGAAAGTTACGAACTTCACTACAAACACTTACAAATCCACTTGAAATTGAAAGTTACAATTATGAATAAGGAATGTGTAAGGAAATCAGTGATGAAAATGATGGAAAAGTTAAACTTTTTGGAGTCCTGAAGCGGATAAACAGAGTTATATTTAACTTTCTGTGTTGTTGGTTTAGGTATCTACTGATAGATTATGTTGTTTATATTTGCTATTAGATACAATTATAACTAAATCTCGTATTAAGTATTTATCATATTTTAATAAATAAATTAATAATTCAGGCCATTCTCAGTCTCAGCCCCGATGACAAAGTGGACCCAAGATTTAGATCAGGAGGAGAAGCAATAAAAAGACATATCTCAAAGGGCTCTCAGTCCTATGAGACTGACAAAACAATATGGCCTTTAAATCAGCCGATACCGAAGTTAGAAGCTCTTTCTCAGTGCAGTGGGGAAGCTACCTTTTCCAATGACCTTCCAACGCAAACAGATGAAGTTTTTGCTTCATTTGTAACTGCTGACGCTCTCCCAGGCAGTATCATCAGCGATTTTGATACTACTGAAGCTATGGTAACCATCAACATTTATGATAAATATTTTATTTCAACTCTAAAACTAAAAATTATTCATTTTTAAAATGTTTGATTTTCTAGAAAACACCAGGCATCATAGCTTTTTATTCAGCTAAAGACATACCGGGGGAAAACACGTTTACACCATCTGGCATACCATTTTTAGTAGTCAAAGAAGAATTACTATGTGAAAAAGAAGTCTTATTCTATGGACAACCAGTTGGTATCATTGTTGCTGATAGAGAAAAAACGGCCAACAAAGCAGCTAATCTGGTTAAAGTGAATTATAGTTATGAAAGCAAGAACATGCCACTTTTAACTATACAAGACGTAATGGCTTCAACAAAGAAGGAAAAAAGAGTTCGGAATGATAGTTCGGTAGAACCTACTGATACTGGAAATGATGTGAAAATAGTTGTGAGTGGTAGTATGAGCATTGGTTCACAGTACCATTATTATATGGAGCCGCAAACTAGCGTGGCGAGACTGACGGAAGATGGAATGGAATTATTTTCATCTACTCAATGGCTAAACTTGAATAATGTGGCTGTTGCTAAACTACTGAATATCCCAGTAAACAGGTGAATAGTTCCAAAAATTTTACTAAAAAGAAGCTTATAGTAATGACAACTGAACCATCTTGCTTTATCGTGGCTCCTTATCATCAGTGATAGTATCTATATCAAATATGTTATATTATGTAATAAAATATATTAAAAGAATCACATTAATGAAATCTAAATAATAAATGGTTCCAGTGTCAATATAATAGTTCGCCGAGTAGGTGGAGGCTATGGTGGCAAAATTTCTCGACCGGCTCAAATGGCGTGTGCTGCAGCATTAGTTACCCACCTACTGAGAAGAACATGCAGATTTATAACGCCACTGATGACGAATATGAAAGCCGTTGGAAAAAGAATAGGAAACGACTGCAATTTTGAGGTGCCTATAAACTTCCTCGAAATTCTTTGAGCGAGAGATATATTTTTACCAATTTAACTTTAACACAGATTGGTGTCAACGAGAAAGGTGTGATCCAGTACTTAAAGAACGATATCTACCAAGACGCTGGTTGTTCATTCAATGAGGCCTTTTCTACACTTTTACTGAAGCCTTTCCAAAACTTCTACGAGGCCAAGAGATGGCAGATAAAAACCAATAGTGTTAAAACAGATACTCCGTCGACGACTTGGTGTAGAGCACCATGTGAGTATACCACCTTATCGATAACTTTATTCTTGAAATAACTTATTTAGATAAACTTAATTAACGAACCAATTTTATTGTTATTTCAGTTACAACAGAAGGAATAGCCATGATAGAGTTTATAATGGAGAAAATAGCATTCTATACTGGTCAAGACCCTATCAATGTTAGGCTCAAAAACATGCAAGAGCAACAAGATGGAGAGAAAAATCCCATTCCTGAAATGATAGAACAAATCAAACAAGACTCAGAGTATGACTCTAGAAAAAAAGAAATTGAGGATTTCAATGCACAGAACCGATGGAGAAAGCGAGCAATAAAACTTCTACCAATAGCAGTAGACATATTTTACACCGGCAACTTTAACTCTATTGTCAATATCTATCATGGCGATGGATCTGTAGTCATCATTCACGCTGGCATCGAAATGGGTCAAGGTCTCAATACGAAGGTAGCTCAAGTTTGTGCATACACACTTGGCATACCTTTAGACAAAATCAGTGTCAAGCCCAGTACGAGCTTTACATCTCCCAATGCTATTGTAACTGGCGGGAGCATTGGTAGTGAGTGTGTTTCATATGCTACTATCAAAGCATGTGAAACTTTAAATGAAAGATTAAAACCTTATAAAGAGAAAATGGATAACGCTAAATGGGAAGATGTAGTTACTGCAGCGTACGAGGCAGGAGAAGACTTACAAGCTACATACATGTATTCACCAACAAAGAATACTGACGTGAAGGGGTATTATGTGTATGCTGTGGGTGTGATGGAATTAGAAGTGGATATTCTGACTGGTAACCATGATGTGATGAGAGTTGATATCTTAGAAGACACTGGGAGAAGTTTGAGCCCTGAAATAGATGTTGCCCAGGTAAATGTGTAGGTTACATGACTATGGTTTAATGTTATTATCGCTGAATAATCTTTACGCTGAGTAAAACACTTAGGTACGTTTTAATGTTAGATACACACTTGTAAGGGTTGCTTACTCTCGTGTAAAACCTACTCAACGTTGAAAATATAATTTTAGACTTTAAAGAGATGGATGAAATTTTCTTTAGATTTCCATACTTTTCTTCTTGCCATTATACTAACAGATCGAAGGAGCATTTGTCATGGGTCTAGGATACTGGACATCAGAGAAGCTGGTGTACGACAAATCCAATGGGAAGCTTCTCACTGATAGAACTTGGACCTACAAGCCACCAGGCATCAAGGATATACCAGCCGACATGAGGATATACTTCCGCAGGAATTCTAAGAATCCGTTTGGGGTCCTGCAGTCCAAGGGTATATCAAAAACAAATATTTTTTCAAATTAGCAACACTTATGATTGATCTTAAAATAATCTTAAACCTAACGTCAATTTTTTTTAATTAACGTCATTTAGGACGTCGATTAATTTGGCGTAAAAGTACTCGCAAAGGAATAGAAAAAATCTAATTTTAGGTAATTTTTAAATAGTCAGATTGTGATTGAATTAGTTAATATGATAATGGACCTTAGCTTTAACATGATAGACCTATATGTTTTTCGTAAGTTTAGCTCGCTGTAACAACAAAATTGCTATCAATATAGCCTGAACTTGTAACTTTTTCCAGCCACTGGTGAACCTTCTTTGAATTTGGCGACAGTTTTCGTCCACGCAGCGCGCGAAGCCATCCGCTCTGCTCGTTTAGAAGCAGGCTACAAAGACGAATGGATTGATATAGGTTGGTAAATTTATAATTCAAAAGTTGGTCTTTTTAATGACAAAATTATATATGAGAATTGGTGCTAAGCAACAGAGTATTTTGGACACGTTCCTTTAAAGCTTCGTATCCATTTGAGCAGCCTCAGGCTGAGCAGGCTCGACTTGAGGCTTTTTGTGGCTGCTCACCCTGAGACCGAGATTCGAGGCACGTTGCAGATCAATCGCGAATGTATCAGACGAGCGTAGAGTGGCCGTCTCTGGTAAACGTACCTATAGCTCAGACTGAGGCGTTTTTGAGCACGGCCCGAGGCGAAAAATTTGCCTCATGGCACGGCATGCCTCAGAGTTGAGGCAGCGTGCTCTTGCGCTGCCGCGGGTCGAGGCTGCCTCTAGTAGATACGATGCTTATGGCATTATGATAGTGTGGGCTATATTGGTTTTAGATTATATACTTTGATTCAGTTAAAGGATATTTTTGACTTTGTAGCTGAAACTTTATCTTCTTTTATTTCAGAGTTTCCATGCACTGTTGAGAACATTTTCATGGCTTCTGGACACAAGTTGGAGCATTTTGTTTTAAAATAACATTTTTAAGTCTAAACGCACGCTTCCGATTGGTACTGATTTGGATCAGTTGAGCTATCCATAAATCGTTTGCAACGGTGTGTAGATGGCTCAACTGCTTCATGTGTATTTTGTACATATTATAAATATTGTAAATACTTTATTAGTCATAATTTTCTTTGTGAATAAATTCTTTTATTTGTAGTCTAAACTAAGTAAAACATATCAGACTTCAGACTATATAAATAAAGGTCTGCAATTTATGAACATTTAGTCTAGTTCATTAGAAATGTTGATTTCTATTTAAATCTCCTTTTATTGCGCAGAATCATTAAATTTTAAGGAAAATATTATGTAACCAACTCAAGCTGTTTGCAAGTTCAGTTCAGTTTGGAGAGTCACGTGTCTTTACAAACGTGAAAGTAAAATCATATAACATTTTTGTAAGTCTTCCTCGCCGTAAAGGTGCTTTATGAAGTATTTATGTTGAAATTTCTGCCTGTATCTTTAACTGCTACTCGAGAATATCTCAACCTCACTCAATAAAATAAGCAATAAAACAATTTGGCCTTAAATTGGCTTTAAATTGAGGAAATGTTCTAGGCCACTTCGTAACATACCGATGGTGGTTCCAAAATATTAATTCTTACTCTGTTTTAGTAATTACGGGGTAGCACAGTGTGGTAACTACCGGTAGTTATGAAATAATCTTTAGGAATACAAAGTAATTATCGAAGTTTTAAAATAGGCTAAGCTCGAATACAGCTTAATAAGCCAATAATTATATTTTAATTGATTACCTTGTTATTAGGTCAGTTTTTCTTTCTCTTAATTATAATTATAACCTTGGCTTCTCAATGCCTTATAGAGCAGTGTTTAAACTGGTATAAGATAAAAAAGCTCAGAACAACTAATTTTGAATAGAAATCTGTCCAAAGTTTGAGTCTTGATTCCGACTTGACATTTTTTTGTTCAGATTTATTATTTTAAGGGCGGCTAGCACCAGAATCACTAAACGTGTTCAACAGCTAAATAGATTTAAATCTGACGTATTTATATGACTAAGGGCGGCTTGCACCAGAATCGCTAAACGCGTTTAACTATTAAATAGTATTTAGCGAGTTGTCAAGTCATATAAATACGTCAGATTTAAATCGATTTAGCTGTTAAATACGTTTAGTAATTCTGGTGCAAGACGCCTTTAACAACTCGCTAAATACTATTTAATAGTTAAACGCGTTTAGCGATTCTGGTGCAAGCCGCCCTAGATGGTGCTGTTGTTGTTGAGTAGATATTTTGTCAGCACAAGAGTCTTAAGGCACAGATGAAGGTCTATGACCTTCCACCGGGTACCCGGGCAATCGGGACATGTGAAGAGGTACTATATAATTACGGACGTCTTCAGACGGGTGTCGCTACATAGGAAATCTACTTCAAAACTTCTTTTAATAATTCAAGTCTCTCAACCCTTTCATTTAAAACTTATGAATTCAAGCTGATTAGTAGGTGTCCGTGTTTTCCAACAAAATTGGTTAAAGGATTGATAGGTTACAAAGTTAAACTAGTTCACCCCGAACTCGTGACGTGTGCAAAAGTAAATGAAACGCAAGTAAAAATGTTTTCAACTTTTCAAATCTAGCTAGTAACCAGTTTTACTTGAACTACAAAATCATTGAAATACTTAGAGATGGAAACTCACGCATACTGGTTTTGCGAACTTTACAATTTTAACAATAGCTCAAATCTAAGCGATGTCCTATCATATTGACTAAATTTTTTGTACGGCTTTACTTTTTTTTCAGTATTCCTTTTTGGACCCCTATAACTTTACAACCTTTTGATCGATTTACTTGATAATTTTACCAGTAAAATTTAAAAGTACTATCCGTAGACCTACCAGGTTCTATGAACATCGGATAAGCGGTTCCAAAGTTATGCTCTAACAAAGTGTTTATTATATTAGTTAATAAAACATTTAGCTACGTAAGTTTTTAAGAGTATATTAATAAAATAAAAAAAAATAAACTAGGTACTCTAAAAACTTTTTGCTTGTAAATACTTTATAACGAGTAGATACCTACGTACATAAGTCTCGATAGAAAGGTAGGCGGTACTCACTTGTACAGGAACAAGGAAAAGTAGATTGCTTTCTCAAAATGTATTTATTAAGAATAAGAATTTATTTATTTAACAGACACCACAGAAAAATAGACCTAAACAAATACAATAAAAACAAAGTGCTGTCAAAAAGGTCCAGTCTCAGTTTTATGCTACTCCCTAACGGAGTACGGATTACGGGTTACGGATTTATTGAAATACGTAATACTTAAAAATCTTTGACATTTCTCACATTTTCTTACCAAAGTATTTTGTTGTTATTGTAGCGTATGTAGCTACGTCAGTAAGTAGTAGGTAATTTGAATCCCACTAATATTATAAATGCGAAAGTTTAGATGTTTGAATGTTTGTGTTTCAATCACGCCGAAACCACACCACCAACTTGGATAAAACTTGGAGTATATATAGTTCGTAACCTGGATTGACACATATGGTACTTTTTTTCCCGAATACATAACAGGACCTACAGGATAACATGTACGAACGGGATTAGCAGCGCCAATTTAACAAGAGGACGCTGCACTGTCACGTCAGTTTGAGAAGGCGTAGTACGATTTTTGGTGTGGCCGTCTAACGAGAACGACTGACGTTTGACAGGCGGGTTCGGTGTAATGTCAAGAATCCGACCGATACACGGAAACGGTACTCGCGTACGAAGTTGCAGGTAACTGCTAGTAATTAATAAAATCTTAATTTACCCTCATATTATGTAATTATCATCTTCTTCTTCTAATTTAAGAGCTATGCTCTTGTCGGCGTAACATATGCATTTCCCGCCAGGTTCTTCTTTTCAGGGCAGCTTCGTTGACGTCCTTATACGACATGACATCTATCTTCGCCTTCACTTGGCTCATGTAGCTAATACGCGGTCTTCCTCTTCCTCTCTTTCCTTCTATCTTTCCCTTCAATGATAGCTGTCATGTCGTAATTATCATACGGTCAAAATAAGTCATAAAATGACCAAAAAAGAAGTAGTGCTTATATATAACAAAGGCTAGCAACTTTTCCCTCCGCCCGTACGTAGGTCCGCCCATCATTAGACGCGGTGCAATACTAGGCGAGTGTTAGCTGGGCGCCTTCAGAAGCGGTCTACCTGCCCTGCATAACACGTATGTACTCACATTTATTAAATTAAATTATTTTAAGTATTTGATTATCAAGAGTTAATAGAGTTGAGTTGACATTTATTTCAACTTTGATCTAAACGAATACTTATGGCACATTAAATTAATTATATTATTCACAACATCAAAAAGATGTTCGGAAATCCCCTTCGCAAAGGCAACACGCAAGGAATTTCTGGAATAAGCCTTCAGAAAGAAGTAGAAGTTACATCAGAAGGAAGTAAAACCAATCAGAGTTTCGTCCCACTAAAGAGAATTTGATCTTCAGTCAAGTTATAGCTGTCGTGGTTGAGCATGATTACGATAAAGGTATTTTTTTATTAAAAACCAACGCGGTGGCTAGATAAATTTAAACAAATTATTGTAATACGAAAGTGACTATTTTTTTGCACCATTTTTCACAGCTAAGCTGCGGAAAATGCGAGAAAATACCCTGAGAGAAAATTCTCGTTTAATTTTATGAAATTGCTTGAAAAATAATTTTCAACAGCAGAAACAACGAAAAGCGGCTTGTCGCAAATAAAATCGGTTTACAGTGATTTTCTCAAACCATTAAATCCTGCTTAAATACGTAGTTGAAATAAAAGATTTTGTGGTAGAATTAAATTGGAATAAGTACGTACTCGAGACGCGTATAGTAGTCGGTTTCGTTATTTTCCTTGTGGGTAAAAAACATCCCATTTTGGCACGGCTCAGACCATTAGTTTTATAACTTTTAGGCATTTCAAAATTCATACTACTTGGGAATATCTTTTTGTCACTTACAAAATAATGCTGATGCAATTCCAGCGTAGGTTTTATAACTGATTTCTCACTGAGAAATGTGAAAATTTTTCAGCAATGGTTCAGCATATTATGAGTCTTAGATTTAATTGGATATTGCGAGTATAGTTAGCGTCATTAGTAAGTGATGTGATATTGTTTACAGAATATTTAATGTCTGTAACCTAGGAACTTGTAATTTTTTTAAAAGAAAATGTAGAGTTTATTAAATTTTAATTCTTAGGGAGAACGCAAACCAAAGACAAAAAGTCTTGTCGAACAGTTAGTGATGTGAAACTTCATAATTTCGTGACAAACCATGTCAGTATAACTTTTTTCGTCACAATATGCTTCGTCTTATTTGCTGTTTTCGTTACTTGCTTATTTAATGAGAATCATGCTAAGTACTTAATAATATTATTAAGTACACTACATAATTACTCTATTCTTATTTATTAAAAAAGCACAGTTCATTCTCTAGGTATGTGCGTATAAAGCAATGTTTAATAGTAGGTACTAAATAATGCTATAATAGATAGGTAAACATAATTTTATGCATGCTGTGTTCGCTTTTTCGTTATAACGAAAACAGCATATGACGAGGAAGCATTCATCTTATGCTGTTTTCGTTATAACAGAAAATTTATTTTCACGTCACTAAGTACGCGACAAAACAGTTTTGTCGATAGATGTGCGCTGGCCCTTAATTGCACACAAAACAGGACATAAACAAAAGACAGAAATAGATGACATGTAGAAAGGCGAGTAAGAATAATAAGAGTTTTCTTCCAGCAAACCTTATACCCTTATTGTAGCCATTTTTTAATGGCAATGGTCGTAAACACAAAAGTTATGCTATTTTTCTTTTACGCCTGCTTAGGCGCTGTAAAGACTTTCCAATATTTCCTTTGGCATTTTGTCTTGGTTGTTTCAGTACAAGCAGACTGGAAAAATTAATTGTACCTTTTAAGCAGATTAAGGTGCCGTATTCCTAAAAGAAACTGTGATCATTAATCAAGTGTAAGTACATCAAAATGTGTAATTTTTTTGGTCGGAAAACTTGTTTGGGTCTAAATTATATATACGAGTATGCTGCACCTTTGCATTGTTATTCTCTAGATCGTAAAGCTTTGCGATTTGGGCTTTGTATTTTCAAAAATGATAAAATGTGAGAGCGAGAAGGTTGTTTGTCGAAAAAAAAATTAAGGTTGAATAGAAAACGTCAAAAAGTAGAAGGTTAGTCACGTAACCTATATACCTTTTCGATAATGTGCCATTCCTATTTGATTAGTTTATATTCTCCAGCGACTGTAGAATACACTTTTGGAAACCCTAAATGATAAAACAGATCACGTAGATACACAATCTTTCGTTCAAGAGTTAAGTGCGCGACTAAGAGATACAGTCAGCATCAGAAGTAGATCACTTTTACAGAAGTTCACAAATTGTTTACTGTGGACTAATTATCTAAACACTGCTTTTTGGGTAAGAGTTTTACTTCTTAATCATAATGAGGAAGATGAGCGTATTTTTTTTTATGTAAATCGATAGATTTTTACACACAACTGTGAAAGAATTTTGGCGTTATCTCAAAAACTAAATTTTCTACGATTTTTTAAAGTTTGGATTTTCAAAACGTAATATGTTCCTAATTTTCAGTCATAAAACATTTTTGAAACTTTATCTCATCATCATTCTCTGCGGCTGACTTCTTCTAATTTAAGAGCTACGGCTCTTGTCGGCGTAACATATGTTCTTCTTTTCAGGGCAGCTTCCTTAACGTCCTTATACGACAAGACATCTATCTTCGCCTTCACTTGGCTCATGTAGCTAATACGCGGTCTTCCTCTTCCTTTCTTTCCTTCTACCTTCCCTTCAATGATATTTCCGATTAAGCTGTCATGTCATATAAGGTGTCCAATTATCTTTCCTCTCCTGTTCTCCAAAACTTTTATAACTTTGCAGCTGACTGTACGAGTAATAATATCTTCCCTAAGGGTTAGCCTACCCCATTTCCTGTCATCCCTTAATGCCTAGATACATATCATTGAATGACTGCTTCTAACTATCGTATGATGTTCGTCACGTAGCCTAGGGACCGAGAAATATTACCTTTATTGACTAGTAGAATTACCCAGACTTTGTTTACGGGTGTTTATTTTCCTTTGAACATTATTACGGGTTCGATTTTGAACATTTTACTTAGTGTGCTTCGAGGTATTTAAATAGATCTGGATCTCAATGTTAGTTTTAATTTACTTAGCTTAATTTTAAGTTAACTGTTGCATTGTGAATGTTGTGTTCGCCTATAATTGTTTGCACTAGACATAAGACTACTAGAATAAAAATATAATGTTGTTTCTGTGCACAACACTGTTGGTGATCCTATTAATCCTATCCTACTAATATTATAAATGCGAAAGTTTAGATGTTTGGATGTTTAGATGTTTGGATGTTTGGATGTTTGTGTTTCAATCACGTCAAAACTAATGAACCAACTTGGATGAAACTTGGCATATATATAGTTCGTAACCTGGATTGACATATAGGCTACTTTTTATCCCAAATAATTAACAGGATCTACAGGATAAAATGAACGAAAAGGATTAGCAGCGCCAATTGGCAAGAGGATTTCATTGTCATGTCATGTCACGTCAGTTTGACAGGGCGTAGTACTACCTCTTTGGTCTAACGACTAGCGTTTGACATTTCAGTACGAGTTCGGTGTAATGAGGTGTAATGTCAAGTTTCTCAAAGAAGTATCCGCTCGGTACACGCACAGATAATATAATGTACACGGAAACTGTAGACGCGTACGAAGTCGCGGGTAACTGCTAGTAAATAAATAATGCGCAGGCTTTTGCATCGAATCTAGTGATTTATACAGCGTCAGGAGTCACTTTTTACCCATACCCCGATGAATTGGACGCTGCAGTGCCTGGGATATGATATATGTAGTAGTATACCATACACTCAGCCTAGTCGGCCTTATCCACAGGAAAGACAAACTCAATACTTGAGGAGCTGACTAATCCGCGGGTTTCCTCACTATGTTTTCCTTCACCGTTTGAGAGCACTGGCATTGCGCACGTACATTTTTCGAATAGAACAATCCATCCAAATTTGAACCCACTACCTTAAGATCGGAAGGTAAAGTTGCTACCATTAGACCACCGGTCAAAAAGGACCCTGAAAAGAACTTTATGAATGAAAAAGGCACACAACTTTTCCCGGTTGGTCAGCTAGTTCCACAGACAATAGTTTTATATAGGTATTCAAGAAGAGCCATTTTGTGATAAATCGTCGACACACGAAAGACATATAATACTGTCACTTTTATGATAAAGTGGACCCTTGGAGCCTGTGGAGCTGGTAACTGTAACAGTAAACTAATAATACGAGCACTTTGTAAATTATGTGATTTTTCATAATTTCGGTAGTACAGTCGGCTACGCATCAACCTATCAACGGTTAGAACTTTGAACTATTACAATTTGAATGTTGCGAATCATGCGAGAGGGGCGATATGTTTTTATGTGAGACTCGCTGCTTGCGCGCCACGCGTCTACATCTATTGCGATCCCTGATTGGCAACATTCAAATTATAATAGTTCAAAGTTCAAATAGTGTATAGGTTGAAGTGTAGCCGACTGTACCATACCACACAATTCAAGACTAAAGAACAATATTTTCAACACTAACTACCTTTTACAGAATGTCATTGGCTTTTGAACCATATCACATTCCATTCGAATTTCAAAAATATCACTTTTTAATGCTCATTCATCCAGCCAGCGCTTCCACTTGCAAATAAAAAAGAAAAAGTACTACTTATAGCCAAAAAATTACGGAGGTTTCACTCACGAGCCGGCATACAACATTACCATTATAATTTAATTTCTTTTTTTTTTTTTTAGTAGCCCGTAGGGATCCCACTGCTGGGCAATATTTATTATTATTAAAAGCAATATTATTTCATTATTTCAAAAATATTGCTTTTGAACCACATACAATCCCGCGTCCATTCAGATGAAAAAAAAAAGTCTGGCTAGAATACTACGGAGGTTTTACTTACTTACCAGCCTATAGGTCAAGGTCGTGAACGCCACTAAGCATTGCAACTTACTTAAGTTCATGTGAATTGACGCACATTGGATATGATTTCCATATTGATCGCGTGTTATTGAAGGCACACGTTGGCGATTTCGCTAAATATAAGGAAAAAGGTTGGAAGCATCAAGGTTTTATTTTTCTGAAACTATACACCAGAGCCTGTATTGAGTATTATTTTGTTTGATTCCCGAATAGAAAGATCGAAAAACTCATAGTTTTTTTTTATATTCGAAAAAAAAAATTCAATATTCAACAATCACAGAAAATGACAAAAACGTATGGGAATAGTCACAGGATTTTTTGTCTAAATGTTTTTCCATACTTTTTGATACGTGTTAGGATTGTAGAGTAATTTTCAACTTGGCTAGTAGGGCTGATCAGAAAAAACATATAATTGAAAGTCTACTTTATGTTCTGTGCGGCTGATCATAGTGATTATATTAAACAAAGTTTTAAAGTATTCGAATTCTTTACAGGTAGACCCTTGAAGACAAACATGGCGATCCCAAAGTCGCTGAAATACGCGGCTATTGGAGCTGGGACTGCCTTGTTTGGGGTTATTTTCGGATGGGTCTTGTTCCCGGTTATACTAAAAAGCCAACTGAAAAAGGTAATTTAAAACTACTACGAAAAGTTCAAAATAATGCCATAATCAAGTAGAGTACAGTACGCACAACGGATCTTTATCTCTCTGAAGTTAAGTGCAACAAACGATTGCGCATGTACCTATAACTACTGTCGTGCGAAAAAATTAGCTTACCTCCAATTCGACCCAAAATGGGTTCTGCGCAGATATTTCAGAGGGACAAAGATTGTGTTTACTTTTCTATTGAATCGAATACTACTTTTTCTTCATACAAAAATTGCGAAAGACCTTTCGCAATTCACAAGATAAAATTCTGACTACGGCTCTGATGACAAGACACTACGGATGAAGGGTCTACAAAATAGCCCAAAGTTATCAAAGTAAAAACTTTACAAGATTACGTAACTTAGAGAGTCCCAGCAGCTGAAAAGACTCTGACAAAAGATTATATAGGTACCTACTAAAACATATTGGAACCGAAAAGTCATTTTGCCTTAATGACTTCACAAATTCACAATGTCATCAAGAGTTTGCCACATGGAATATCAACTAGGTCATTTTATTAGAGGCCTCATTTGTACGACACATGCCTCTTTTCACAACTTTTTGAAAACGGTCAGTCTTTGAGAAGTGCTCAAACAATTTTGACAAACCATTGAGAAGTGTAAAAAAATGTATGCTGTTTTGACACTTCTGAGTGGGTGGGTGGGTGTAGTCTATGTTGCGTAACCTACAGGGTGATTCATAAGATTGGATTTGAGATTTCAGGAAAATTAATGCTCTATCATCGTTTATGGGGTTGCTAAGGTATCATTATCAACCAGAGTATGTTTAAATGCTCAATAATGTGGAGTAAAACAAAAGAATTTCATCCACATGGCGTACCTACACAGAAGCCACGGAGAGCAGCACGTTTATCAGAAGCAAGACTGAATTGAAAGTTGCTCTACTTTAACTTTTATTCTATTTCAGATTATGTATTTTGTAAATACTTTATCAGTCGTAATTTTTTTTGTGAATAAATGTACTTTTATCCCTATTTATTATTTTTTTCCAGGAAATGGCGCTATCGAAAAAGACCGACGTGCGAAAGATGTGGGAGGTGATTCCGTTTGCTTTAGACTTCAAAGTCTACATGTTCAACTATACAAACGTCGACGAGATCGTAAAGGGAGCTATTCCAATCGTGAAGGAAATTGGACCTTATTACTTTGAGTAAGTTTTATTAGAAATAAATAATAATGTTCTTGAATGGCAACTTGTTTTCGGATCGCAAAGCAATGTGAGTCAGGACTATTTTGTTACTCTTATCACAAAAAATAAGAAGGGCCTAATCGGACGTAGAGCCTAATCGGACGTCCCATATTAACTCTGAAAATACAAAAAAATCAATAATATCTCAGGTTTGCGAGTTGTTTTATGTAGTAGAAAAAAGAAAAATCTAGAAGAAAAAAGCATTTTGTGTAAAACATGAACCTTCAATCTTTATTTTCTTCCGAATGGTATGAAACAGGGACATTTAAAAAACAAACCAAAAAGCATAAATCTACAAAATACATGTACCTATAATTTTTAGAGTTCCGTTCACCGTCGGAATAACAAGACATTCGGAATCCAACATTATTCTGAATTTATGAGGGCGATTATGTAGCAAGCTTCCTCATTCCACTTGACAAAATACTGCAGTCATTTGTGTAGGCCTGTTGTAAATAAGTATACACACACAACAGTCATTTCTCATTTTAGCCGAGCTGATGTTCTACAACCGCTAAAGAATAAAAATAAAACCAATATATATTAAATATACGAAACAATACGATAAGTGATATGAGTAATGAATGGGTGGGACATTTATGTGATTATCTGTCTAGTCTAGCAATAGTATTGTCTAATTAGCTAGAGAGGCTGACTGTAATACTGATTTTTTGGGTACGTCTGATAACAAGTATTTTTAGCTCATGGATTCGTAAACACTTACTTTTGGTAGACGCAGCAATGAACTAGCCCCTTTGCCTCTCAACCTTTGCCCACTACGCCAAAAAACATGTTCGATGTTTCTGCTATTACGATTGCTATTAGAGAACTTTTCAGAATACATGATTTCTCAATTTGATTTTTCAAAAGTATAAAATATCTGTGTTTTCAAGCGAAAAAAAATACCAAGAACCTCCAAGATAATTGTCTTGTCTCAAATACCCTCATAAATTCCAATGATTTTACAATCTTTTCCCGTTTAACAAAGCCTAAATAGCCTTGACGCGTATAATTTAAAAAAGAACAATAAATTAACTGAATAAAAACACTTTCCAACCCTTTTCAATCACAAACAAGACGTTTAGTAGCACTTATTTAATTTATTATTCATAAAGATATCGTTGAAAAAGTTAAAAAATATCGGTAAAGAATGGCCTTGTGTCTGATGTGACACCAACCTCATATTAAATGCATGTGGGAATGGAGTGGTTTGCAATATAAAGAGAAATAAGGTATATAGATAGATAGATAACTCTTTATTGGTACACCACATGAAAATATTACAAAAAAACAAAGAAAGCTTATAGGGTATCACAATGGTTAGCCTTATCACTGAGAGCGATTTCTTCCAGGCAACCTGAGCGAGATTAGCGAAGATAGAAAGGTAGGCGGTGTAATTATGTAGATACTGTATAGAAAAACATTAAAAATAAAACAAAAAGGTGTCAAGTAGGAACTTAAAGTCTATCATATTATGCCTAGTATACACGCGGATACACAGAGTATATCAACGAATGGATGACGTTGATACGGCCCGCATTCGTGGTAGTAGGTACTACCTAGCCCCACGTACTACAGTGTGGTACGGGGCATATAAAGTAGACTGCTTTTGCTAGACGTATGAATGGTTATAAGTATATATGTATTTTCAGACTTAAAAAAGTTCTAGCTTCCTCATTTGACCCGGAACATAATGGTGCCATTTTTGCCATGCCATGAATATGCAGTAGAACAAGTTTAGATGTAGAAAACAATGGGGAAAACCTCGACGGAATTTTGAGAACCCGAACTGTGCCCGAACAAAATTACAAGCACTTTTTTGTAATAAAATATGTTATATTAGGTATAATACTTCACTCATATGTTAAAACTCTTTTTCAAGGGAATGGAAAGAAAAAGTGGAAATTGAAGATCACGAAGAGAATGACACCATAACCTACAAGAAACGGGACACATTCTTCTTCAAGCCAGAGCTATCAGGACCAGGACTCACTGGAGAAGAAGTGATCACAATGCCTCATTTATTTATGCTGGTAATAGTTATGCGAACCATACTTCGCGCCAACGCAACGCCTAATATTTATAAAATAGCATAAACTTTCCTGCAACTATGTAGGTCTTGAAACGTGATTTTTTCATCTTTTTTTATTTAAAGGTTTCATATTTACATAAGCTGCTCGTAGGCTCACTATATTTCGATTTTTAGCTACCTAGTAGCTACTTAGATAATTAAAATTATCAAAAATCTATATAGTAACTAGTTGTCCTGTGAGAACATAGACCTCGCAAGCCTTTATAACCATGCAATAACCGACACTTTCCCTTTTCCCCTGGCTAAATCGATTTTCAGGTGCTTGAATTTAGACTTTTGAGCAAAATTAGTTTTGGCGATTACTCGCGTTCCCTTGGTCCTAGCCTAGGAGGTCGAATCTGGTGTCTACAGATTTGTCTCGTAAAGGCGAAGAAGAAGAAGAGGACTGTGTATTCTAATAATAATTGACATTGGTAGAAGTCAATTTTCGGGAAAAAATAATTTTCCCTTTTTTTCCCTTTCCACTCCCTCTTTTTGGAAATATTTTTACACCATCTTGTGTAGAATGAAGTCTTTCGTGTGCTTCTCAAATTTGATTGAAATCCGTCGATAAATAACGCTACAGCAAACTTTCCCTCTTTTCTCCCCTATTTTCCCCCCAATCAAAAATCCCCGACGACCAAACAAATCTAATAATTCATATAACCTGTGTACCAAGTTTCGTCTAGATCGGTTGAAAAATGCGACCTGTAGAGGAGAACAGACATCCGGACAAACGCATTTTTGGCCAATGTGGAAACTGAGACGCTTCGCTCGCTTCGCTCGCTCGGTCAATTACAACGGATGTTTCTCTCTGAAGTATCTGCGCAGTACCCATTTTTGGGTCGAATTAGAGGTAGAGAGGGATTAATTTTTCCGTACAACAGGTAGGTACCTACCTACGAGTATATGCGCAATCGTTGTTGCACCTAACTTCAGAGGGATAAAGATCCGTTGTGTGAACTCTCACGATTTGAATTTGAGCATTGTTTCAGGGCGGTGATTCTGGGTATAGCAGAGATTTTACTCTAATAGGGATGACGTCAAATCTCGGTCAAAAACTGGTTTCACCCACTAGTGACAGGAGTTTTCAACGTCATTTTGACGTCATCCCTATTATAGTAAAACCTCTGCCGAAGTGACAATAAGGCCCCAGGATCACCTATTCCTATTTCCTACTAATATAAATGAGGTGTTATGTTTATAGTTATAGATGACACACACATCTTTTTGAAATAAGTTCTTTTTGGTTTTGGTCTCTATAAAAAACACACACACCAACTTATTTAGACGTCCCAAATTCTAAATTCTAAATTCTAAATGAATGCCTACTTATTATGTACTAGATGATTAGATGTGATCTCTAATGTGATTCCCCAGGGTACAGCACTAACAGTGAACCGTGATAAACCAGCCATGCTCAACATGGTCGGCAAGGCCCTCAATGGCATCTTCGACAACCCCGCAGACATCTTCCAGAGAACTAAGGTCATGGATGTCCTGTTCAATGGTAACATCATCAACTGTGCTAGAACGGACTTCGCGCCCAAAGCTGTGTGTACGCAGATCAAGAAGGAAAGTGTCTCCGGGATGGTGATAGAGCCTAATAACCAGTTTAGGTTTTCTTTGTTTGGGACGGTAAGATTTTGTTTACTTACTTACTCTACTACCTACTTAGATTCTTCAAATTCTTTTAATGCTTGGTCTAAGTCTAGTATTCTTTGTGCTCCGTTACTCTGACTTAGGAGTTGGGCTGGGATGATATCAGCAGGGGCGCAATGCATAAAGTTAGACCAGATCTTTCCACCTTGAGAAGTGAAATGAGATCCTCAATTTTTTTCAGAGAAACGCCTCCATCGACCCACACGTGGTCACTGTGAAACGAGGCATCAAAGACGTGATGGAGGTCGGCTCAGTGGTCGCCATCGATGGTGCTCCGAAGTTGACAATATGGAGGGACCACTGCAACGAGTACCAGGGGACCGATGGCACTGTGTTCCCTCCGTTCTTGACTATGAATGATCGGCTGCAGTCGTTTTCGGGAGATTTGTGCAGGTTTGTCAAAACTAAGATAAAATACTCCGCCTCTTGCTTTGTTGCAAAAAACAGGGTGCTCCAAGTAACAGGGTAATGAGCCAAGTGGTGGTGGTGGCATCACTATAAGAATCAAGCAGTTGAAGTGGCTAGCTTGTAGAACCGGCACCTGTTGTGAAATCAAGCTTCTCAGGTGATGATCTTGGCCTGGAAATCAAGCGAAGCGCCGATTGACCGACGATTTCGTAAAATTAATGAGATATCCATCTCTCCATCCAGCGATATCTCGTAACTTCTCGTAACTTTTAACCATCAAGCTCAAACTCGTTCTTCCTGGAAAACAAATTGCTGATAATCTCTAGTGACAGAATTTTAAGGATACCAAAATGATAAATCAAAAGTCATCACCATAACATTAGCCTGTCTGAAGTGGTTTGAAGTCAATTAAAAGTGGTCAGATCAAAACGCCACTGGTTAAGTATAATCCACCTATTTAGTTAGTTACCTAACGACTACGCAAACGACTAGACTAACGACCACGCAAACGATTCTTGTCGGTGTCTTAGCCAAGACAAATGACCCGAAAACTATCCGAGTGTAGGATTTCAGTCGTATAGAATGCCAAGCTAGATTTGCTACTACATATTGATTCTCGGGGGAAGTAAACCCCTTTCTCCCCCTGGCAATCAACATAATCTAGTTACATCTAGCTAGTTTTTTATTCGGCAGCTATTCGCAGCGGGTTCTTGGGAGTTGTGACACCATTAGGTCTATGGAGAGCTTTTCTAGCCAAATTGAAACTCTAGAATCGCTTGAAAATAGACAACTGAAAATCTATTACACCCTCAGAACACTCATGCATGAATCACCAAGTGTAAGATGTCCAGTTCTTATGACCAAGTTGACATGATGACACCTTATCATGGTGACGCACTTTTCTGATAGATTTTTGACTCTTTTCTGAAAAATAGTGGTAGATCTACTCTACCTACTGGAATATAATCTGTAACTGCTTAATTCTCCTCAGGTCTTTTAAACCCTGGTATCAAAAGAAGACCGCCTACAGTGGAATCCGTACTAACCGGTACATAGCCAGCATCGGTGACTTTGCCAACGACCCTGAGCTTCAGTGCTTCTGCAATGAACCTGGGGTGTGCCCTCCAAAGGTATCAATAAATAGGATCTGTTATATTGAGCGTTTTCACAACTGCACGACTCTTTCATGATATCGTGGGGAACTATTACATACACTTGACGTTTTCACACTGTGTCGACGACAGCAAAATTGTTCGAGCAGTCAAGTTGAGTCATTCAAGTCGGCGGTCGTTCTATTCAGTACCTAGCGACTACATGTATGTCATCTTGACTAGAAGGCTGATTAGAATATTGCTTGCCAACCTAAAAAACTCATGGAAAATACGACCCCGTGTTCTACCTAGACTGAAAAAAATTATTGCACTAGCAGAGACACTTAGCTAAATATGATAAAATTAACAAGCGTGGAATAATGTTGTGCTCAGTATAAATAACTAATCAATCAATTTCTGTTATTTATCTTGCGTAGGTTTGCTCTCAATTAGCGTTTGAAGGAAAATTACGTAAGCAAAATTTGTTTTTCGAACAGTTTGATTTTCAATTGTTTTTATTAGGGCCACATGAACAATGATTGTCAACTGTTTTTATTCTTCTTAAAGACCTTATGGACCTGACCTTCATATCCCAATTTGTTTTTCGAACATAAGGTAAAGGCACCCAAATCCGTGGTATTCCAAAAGTGGCACCTTTCTCCGTGGTATTTAGAAAAACAGCATTTACTTCTGATTCTTAGGTTCTTTTTTGTTGCAAAAGTTATTTGTTATAAGGAAATATATTTTTTAGTATATAAATCTAAAAACGAGACTTAGAACGGGCTTACATTCCAAAATAATTGGCTGAACTCGCAGCGGTGGCTGGTCCAAGTGCACTCTCATACGTTTTTGCCTCTGTGCACGAGAGTAGCAAGCTTTTTTAAATAAGGCTTATTTTGATTTTTTTTGTTCTAGGTTTTAATTTTTAGTGTTAAATTATTGAAAGAAGTATATTCTTTACCGTATGTAATACATGTTTAAGTGGTTTTTTAATCATAATGAGGTAAAATTACATTTTGAAAAAACCGCGGCATTAGGGGTCACATATTTCACCTAGTAGCTAAATCCGAGGTATGTGAAAAATATACCTCGGAATAGCAATTTGAAAGACATATTTTTATTTTTGAATTTCACAAACTGGAATTAGGTTTTTGTGATTTTAAAGATAGATTTGTCAAATCAAATAGTCGATTGAGACTAAAACCTTATTTCGAGGCATACTTTTTAATTATTTTTACGAGTTATAACACATCAAAAGTACCATACTTATGTATTTTGTTTATTGGTTGTATAGATAGATAGATAGATAAAAACTTAATTGCACACACAGAAAAAAGATATTATAATGGGTGGCCTTATCGCTAAAAGCAATCTCTTCCAGACAACCTAGAAAATAGAAAAAATATATAAAATGTATAGAAAACTATGTTACGAAAATATTTATTTTCCACACATTTGGCTGCATGTTTTATTAAAAAGTTAATCTTTAACAAAAGTTTCAACAATTTGGCATCAGCTAACATTAAGAATGATAGGTATATAAAAATTTTGGCTTTTAGTAGGTACTGGAAATTAGGAAACATGATTTTTTAGTCTCCACAGCTGTGGGTTGGGCGACACTCTTTGTAAATGCCGTCAAAGCAAAGCCGCCTTTCGAATTGCACTGCAGCGGCGGCGGCACGAGTGACAAAAGTGTCAAAGGCACCGCCTCGAAGCAACGCGTGGCGGCGGTGTCTTTGACGCGCTGCCGGCGTCTTTGGCGGTGTTTCCTTTGTCGGCACCGACACTCATTTGCCTTGCACGCATCGATCACGCTTCAGTCTTGCGCTGATATTTGTACCATTTGCACGCTTGGTTTTATTTCCTCGCGAAATGTCGTATTTATAATGCGGAATACTATAATAATGTGTTAATGTGAAATGTGTGTGTATGTGTGTGTGTGCTTAGGAAACAGTAAAAGTATTTTTTTAACTTATCACATGGGGAGATTTTCCCGTTATCAGCACTTTGTGTATTTATCCGGGTTTGCAATCACAGGATGAAGATATTAGCAATGTTGACACCGCTGACGTGTGAGAGGTTGAGTTACAAACATCCAAAGAGGTATTTAAAAACTTTTACATTTATAATATTAATAGCATTTATTAAATAATAACAGTACTACCACCAAAAGTGACCTCCTAGAGAAAAATCAAGTTAATCTTTGTAACCTTATTTTATCAGTTTGTTAATGTCGTTTCGTATACATTTTTCATACCACGCAATTAGGTACCAAATACCACGGAATACGGATTTTTGCCTCGGAATTGGGCGATTTCGACTTGATTTACATTTTATTTAATTTCAAATAGAAATATAGGTCGGACCGTCAAAACTTAAGTAGTTTCCAAAAGTAAAAACACTAGAGCTTCTGATAACAGAAACCGAACCTTCAGAAAGGTACAGTAAATGCTTAATATTTGATATCCTTTCGAGTTTTAGCGAAAATACCACGGAAACAGGTGCCGTTACCTTAGTTTGATTTTCAACTGTTTTTACAAGGGCCTCATGGACCTAACAAAGTGTTTGAAAGCTCCGATGTACGCCTCAATGCCACACTTCCTAGACGCAGACCCTGAATTGCTGAACCACGTGAAGGGACTGAACCCAGACCCCAACGAACATGAAATTCAAATTGATTTTGAACCGGTAAGTTTTGTTTTATAAAGACTCACTTAGGCTCGTACTCTCATAAATGGAATACATAAAACAGTATGTAACAACCGTAATTAATAAAAATAACCGCATCAAAGGGTTATGCCATAGACTGACATGTACAGTATGCACAACGGATCTTTGTCCCTCTGTATCAACGATTGCGCAGGTACTGTTGTGCGGAAAAATTTGCTTGTCTCCAATTCGACCCGCGAGAATTGCATCATGAGTCATGAGTCAAACTACTTAGCTACGATATAGTCTAAAGGCGTAGCCTATTTATTAAGGGCGTATAGTTGAATACATGGAACTAAGCTAAACTTAAAATAGAGTCATTTCTAAAAATAAATAGTTGAATTTTAAGTTTCAAGTTCATGGACCTTGTAAACTGAAAACAAATTATTTACAAAACGTAGCACACAAGTTACGTAGTATTACAAAGTTTATCTCAACTTCTGGCAATATGGCTGAACTTTATGTTCAAAGTGAAATATTATAAGTAGCAATGTTATTATACGCACAAGATGAAACTTAATTTTGTTCCTTTGTCGATCTTTCGCAACCAGATAAAGAAAATTATTAAGTATGTAGCTCGCATATTGATATTTTCCCGTACTTTTTTAGAAATTTCGACAGAAAAGTCTAATGTTATCTAGTCGAAGCGACGCGTGACTCGAGGGCTGGTGAGTATCCGATCCAGCGCATCAGTATTAGGTACTATATATTCAGTGGTGGGCGACCATCTGCACACCTTGGCTCCCTGACGGTCGGCGACTTCGGGGTCGGCCAAGAAAGCGTTGGCGGGACGATCTGGACGCCTTCGAAGGGAGATGGTGGGAGGAGGCTCAGGATAGGGAGTATTGGAAGTCTCTGGGGGAGACCTTTGCCCAGCAGTGGGACGAAACAGGTTAATAAAAAAAAAATATTCAGTGCGATTGGTACTGATTTAAATCAGTCGAGCTATCTATAAATCGTTTGCAACGGTTGACAGATAGCTCTACTGTTTCATGTGTATTTTATGCAAACGCTCGAACACCCTTTTTTTTCAGATATCTGGCACCCCCATGGTGGCGAAAACGAGGGTTCAGTTTAATATAGAGCTTTTGAAAACTGACAAGTTGGAGTGGTGCAAGGAGCTACCTGGGACCATAGCACCTCTGTTTTGGATCGAAGAGGTAGATATAATTTTCGAATGTTCACGCTAATAGGTCAAACTAGGTAGGCCAAACTGACCCTATCATTCAATAAAATCATTAACATTAAGAGGCCGTCTTTCAATTTTGGCCTTTTACGACTACTTAATACATTCTCTGATGATTCACTGCCTAAAAGATTTGTACATTCTAGTACTTCTAAAAATACCAAGAAATAAAACACTTGCCTTGATTTTCCTAGGCCTTTCTTTCAGTCGTGAGAGCTAGCACGTGGCGTAGTTATGAGCAATTATGCACTTTGCCTTCAAAGGTCTTCATGATTTAATTTTCTATCGCGTAACTGAAGCTTTTTACTACTTATTACTAGTTTTGGTTACGATAATTATCCTTCCGAACAAATTATTACAATATAGGTACGGTATACTTTAATAAATTGTAATCTCAAAATAAAGTCTGCAGGGGTATGCCAATCAAAGTTGAACTGCAAAGTTTTAAATTATGGTCAGTTCATACTAACTCATAGTTATTCTGTGACTAAACAGTGACATTATGACGTCATTTGATGTGTTTTCGCGCATATTTTGCTGTCAAGTGTCTAAAAAGAATGCCAATCTTTTGCTGTCAAGTTATATTTCACTGCGCAGTGTAATTTCTTCAGGTCACGTGGTACAAAATTGTACAGCAAAAGATTGGCATACGGGGGCTGGCCACACAATGTTGGTGCAACAAGCTAGTCTAAAGTGTGGCTGATCTACTACATTTTTGTGATACTGTTATACTTAAGACCGTTATAAAGCGGGCGACGTTTTAACGAACTAAACTCTTTATCCCTTTAGGTCTTACTTTAATTTGGAGTCACATAATGCAAATTCATTTACCTACTCGTATATCTGCCAACCCCTTCCTGCCGATGGAAAAATTATAGTATTTGAAATAGACGAGGTCGTTTGCCAATATATATTTTATTTCCGCTTGTCTTAAATTCTTCAGGTGGTATTTTTGGAAAACTTCAAGGGGTTAAAAGGTTCTGTGAACGTGGACCGGTCGCACAATAGAATTTTTATGTCTGGAATCTCTGCAATCTAGGGGTCAAATGAGAAGTTAGTAGATCCAATAAAATCTAAGATAATCTGTAGTGAATTTAAACGTACAAAAGAATTTTGTAATTGGTAATTTGTGGTAGAGTTCGTTTATTTTGCTATAAAAAAAATTCGATGCAACACGATATTTCTGCCATTTTTTTCAATAATTATAATTTTTACTCTGGTTTTTCATAGTTTATTTCTATTCTTACTCCAAAAGGTTTTTTTCATTTTAGGTAAGTTTTAGTTACCCTAAAATATGTAAATTAAAAACATGCGACTGACTCTAGTGTCAGATTGGACATTTTCAATCTGTCGCTCAGGGTGACAGATTTGGAGGAGAGAAAGGGAATAATCCATATTTAGGATGCCCTAAGCCTAAAGCCTAAAATATTTAGTAAAACACCACTACCTACCAAAATTATGGTGGTCATTGATCCAAATGGTAATCCAAATGGGAGTTGAGGGCTCCAATAGTGCTTTATCCTGATTACCAAAATATTCCATCTAAACCTATGTTTTAGAAGGGTGTAGACCGTCATAAAGTTTTATATGAAGAATCCATTCAGAATCTCGCAATGAGTATTTTGATCATTATGTAGGTACTGGTTTTATGATTTATTTATTTTGATGGGGTCAAGCCATTGCCCGTAAGTCAAAGGATCAAAGAGTTTTATGCTAATTACCGTAATACCTACTGACCTCGAAGCCTTTTCCGTGATTGGCCGACTAACCGGGAGTTTTAAGTAGTTGCTATAATATTCTACGCACCGATGAAAGCTCTATAATTTGAATAGGAGGACTTAATAAAATAATCCTTTGAACTATTTGAATAAACAATAGGTAAACCCATCGATTGTAGATCAATAGCTAAACCGTAGTAAGGCCGAATATTTTCCAAAAAGACAAATAATTTTTAATATTGGATTGTGCTGTGCATATGTAAGTATATTTACAGTACTTCCGAACAATACAATAATAGTTTTTACTCTTTACTACACCTGATACTACGAGCCAGCAGGGGTATGTCAATCAAAGTTGAACTGCAAAGTTGAACTGCAAAGTTTTAAATCATGGTCAGTTCATACTAACTCATAGTTATTCTGTGACTAAATAGTGACATTATGACGTCATTTGATGTGTTTTCTTTCGCGCATATTTTGCTGTCAAGTGTCTAAAAAGAGTGATCACGTGGTACAAAATTGTACCACGTGACCTGAAGAAATTACACTGGGCAGTGAAATATAACTTGACAGCAAAAGATTGGCATACGGGGGCTGGATCGAAACGGCCAAAACATCACGCAAACATTTTGTCTCACTGCAGAAATCGAACCCGTCCAACCCGATTAGTCACCGCTGCACCACGCACGAATGAATAAAATATGGTTATGTGTCCCAAAACCCCCATCGTAAACACGAGTTTACTCAGTGTTCTTTCATCATAGCTAGCAAATAAAAATAAAAAGCATCATGTTGTAAGTAATTGAGCTATTTCCCCCTCTTTAGGGCGTTTGCACACTGACCGATATCGATACTACACGATACCGATATTTCAGTAGCTGAAAAAAATATCGGTGTCAGCGCCGCCTCTAGTACCTACTGGTGTACCGTAGTAGGTACCGCCTGTAATATTCGCTGCAGGCCGGGTCATAAATCATAGTATGGCTAGGGCGGTGAGAATGTTGCGCGGGGGCAACGCTGAACGATAAAATGTAGAAATAAAATCTAAAATTAGATACTAGGGCGTGTGTCGCCTACAATTCTGCCGTCCGCTAACTAAGACGTAGCTATCTGACAAAACAACTTTTTGAGAAATCGCTAAAAAACGCGGAGAAAATCAAAAATGGATGCCACTTTGTAACCCTTTGACGTATAGTAGATTTACTTTTTTTGGAAGATTATTGATGCCCTCAAGCCGTAATTGACTACTACCTAATAGATTTAAAATTGTAATTAGAAAACAAAATGTTGGTTAGCCGCTTTCTTACTATCTCTAATTCGGAAACTATAAACGATAGGAACACAGTTCCAAGACAGATCGATAGAGAATTTTGAGCTTTATAACATGGCATTTAGAAGTGAAATTTGACCAAATGTTACTTAACGGCGTTTTAGCTAGCGGATGGCAGAATTACTGTAGGCCATTTTGTAGAAATGTTCCATTAGAACCATTTTTAACTGGGGTGAATAAAGTGTACTTATGGTTTTAAATATATGTCTTTTGTTTTATGAACAGCGGTACAGGTGTACAGTTTACTAAAAGTGTATTTAATACACCTAGGTCAATTAGCTCAGGTGAATTAAGTTTACGAAGCCATAAAAACAAGTGAGTCATCAATAACAACTGCAAGGCACCGCGCATCAACAAAACTATGCATTATCGAGATTATCGATATCAATATTGCGCATGCGCTCGTCTATAAGACACGTGTGAGTCCCACTCACGTGTCTTATAGACGGGCGAATTATACATCGTGCTTCGTCTTCGATTAGTAACCTGAAAGATAAATGATTAGAATTCAGTACATATTGTAGTAACGCCTACGTGCCACCACTCTATTACACTATATTGAGATTTTTTTTTTCTTGCGGGTACTTAGCCTTCCTGTCGGGCGCGCTCGCTCGCTTCTTCATTCGTTTAGAGCTGAAGCCCTTAGTGCTCCTATTTCCTGAACCTGACATAAGGGCTGTAGGTACGGGCGGGCGGGGGTTACTAATCTTCAGACGAAGCACTCGTATAATTATGATAGAACTTCACTTAGTTCGTTTAATCACTAAATATACTAGCTATAGTAAATAGCTATGAGCTCTTCGGCGACTCCACTCACACATTATTCACTGGTAGACTATAACTAACTTTCTTTTATAAAATAATTACTCTTTTTTGCTTGTGATGCTTTTTGTAAGGTAGATGTTCTTTGGTTGTGTTATTTTTTCTTATTTGTATGTATACCCGCTGATACTTACCCATACGTTCGACGGACATCTCAGATCGAACACCGGGGTACACTGAAAACCAGCCCTGCGTACCTCCTAAGCTACGCAGATTAGTGCTGAGCCTACTCCAATTGTCATTTTTTTTAATGTGCGCACCTAATGTACCTACACCTTTTGATGACAATAAATTTTATTTGTATTTGTATTTGATATCGTGTCGGTATCAGTGTACTAACAGTTTTTTTTTGTGTTTATGTCACAAACACAGTTGCTTCTCGGTTTTCCGGGAAATGTGGCTATGATGTGTTGGTTTTGAGTCAACGGTTTTTTAATGATCTCGTATCGAATGAACGGACCATTAATTATGGTAGAGTGGGTTCTTTCGCCATGTATTTACCTACCTGTGATTGTGAACCAAATAAAAACATCTTCGTGTTTTTTTTTAATTTATGGACCATGTTATTTCCAGGGTCTAGCTCTAAACAAGACCTTCGTGAGGATGCTGAAAACCCAGCTTTTCATTCCGAAGCGGATCGTGACTGTGGTGCGCTGGTGGCTCCTCTCATTCGGATGCCTTGCGACTCTGCTTGGAATACTGCACTTCTTTAGGGGTATGTGGTAGCTTTGAAAGCATTAAAGATTGTAAAAATAAAAAGTCAGCTATCCTGCAGTACCTAAAAGCTCCTACATACTATGCCGGCGGGTATTTGAGCCACCGGGCTTGCCGCACAAACAAATATCCTGTTAATTATCCCGGCTGCATACCCGCGCGGTAAAAACCCGCCGGCTGTGCCACCGGCATAGTGTGTATGAACCTTTATACGTGTAGTGCAAGTCACAACCCAGTTTGAAACTAGCATAATCTAACATCCTCTTATGTCTTGACATGGGGTATGTGAAAGATGCATTTTCAGGAGTTACCTTACATCCTGCATACATATTATACTGACTCCTAATCTTATTGATACTGTAGTTATAGTTACCACTTAAGAGGGCTTTACGCTGCAGATCCGAACACACAAACTACTCGCTAACTACTTGAGTAAATTGACTCATACTCCTGTGTAGAGTTTCGTCTTTTGGTAGTCGCTATCTAGACTGTGTTACTATCTTACTCATCATCATCATCAACAGAATATATCGATCCACTGCTGGACAAGGTTTCTTCCAAGACCACAAAGGTCAAAATATTAAAAAATCAAATTCAGAGTATTGTGTGACAAAATAAAATTACACGGAGTTGTTGAAAGCGAGGTATGAAGAACGAAGAAGAATTTGTGTGGCTTGTCTACAGCTGAAACAATATATATCTCTTCTTGAATCCAAAGTGTCTTAAAACAGTTTTTTTTTAGATGACATCATGCGTATTGCCACATCTGGTGACAGCAACAAAGTGACCAATGTTACTGCTAGTGAGGAAGAACAAAAGGTCAGTTTAGTTATTCAGTGTCTTACCTCGGATTAAAGTAGGTACTATCATATTTTAAATAGATTGCGTTCTGCAGGGGTATTCCAATCTTTTGCTGTCAAGTTATATTTCACTGCCCAGTGTAATTTCTTCAGGTCACGTGGTACAACTTTGTACCACGTGATCATTCTTTTTAGACACTTGACAGCAAAATATGCGCGAAAACAAATTAAATGACATCATAATGTCACTATTTAGTCACAGAATAACTATGAGTTAGTATGAACTGACGATGATTTAAAACTTTGCAGTTCAACTGAGATTGGAATACCCCTGCTGTAGAAATATACAGCGCCTGACATTTCAAATGAGGTGATGTTATTAGTTGAAGTAATTGTTACTTTAATTTCAACAAAAAGTGAAAACAAAAACCTTATGGCCATTTTAGCTAAAGCATCCCGCTACAACCTGAATGTTGAACTTGTACTATAAGTTTGCTCAAGTCCGAAGACTCGAGCATAGAGCATAGTTTCCACATTATCGATAGATAGCACAAAGTGTGGTGTTCCACAAGGTAGGTATTCTCTCCCAGCCCTTATATTGATGACCTCTGTGGTATCGAGTCTTGATACAAACTTCAGCTTTAGAGTGCGTTTACACCAGAAATGTGCGAGGTGGATGAGCGGTGTGCGAGGAAAAATCCACCAATATTTACTACCATCACTTTACGAGATAAATGTAGTGATACTATTGATTGAGTTTCTCGTCACATCTTTGGTGGAAAAGCAGCCTTAGATAATTAAACTCTGCTTCCAGGATATAAGCGTGATCGGCCAGGGCCAAGAACCGGCCAAAGTGACCATGTAATACCATCTGCGACGGCTTCTACCGCTGGCCCTCGGCTGGAGCCGTCACCGCCCGCTGTATACTGTCTGCAGACAAGTTTACAGGCTCGTTACCAGGAGAGTAGGGCCTAGAGCTGGTTAGGACGGAGAATTCAGGCATTTTTTTTGTATTTACTCCATGATCAGCTGTTAGGACGTAACAATCAAACATTACTCAAAAAAACCGCATTCAAATTGGATGCCTACTTTCAGAGCACAGACAGAAAGACACACAATGCCGTCTATATTAGATAGATAGATAGATAAACACTTTATTGTACACAAAGAAGAAACCGGACACCAAAGAATCCTTTCGAAACGAAATCAGAAGAGAAACCAACAGTGTTACTATTTTGGATATCATCGCTAGAAGAATTTTTAATTGAGCACTTTCGTGTAATCCTAGGTAGGTATAAAGATATGGCCACACTGAGCGAAATTGCAATCCACGACGTGACAAATCACTGTTATGAAATCGTATGAGATAGACCACAGTAGACAGTGAAATTACGTAGCACTTTCATATAATCGCGTCATGCCGTTCTGACTTCTGCTCAGTGCGTTCGCACCATTGATTCCGACACAAATACAGATCATGCATATTGTCCAGCTCCTGCCACATCGAACCTACACCTCATACGTCTCTGATTAGCCGCTAGACCATAAAGGTAAAATTATGTAAGTAAACTTTAGTGGGATTTGTGTTAATACTTACGAAACTGAGGTAGGCTGATAAGGAGTCCCAAGTGTAAGTTGCCCGTGCTTGACGCGGAAGCTTGACTCGTGTCATGAATTAATTTTGTTTGTTATAATTATAACACGGTTCTAGTCCTTAGGCTGCTTTTCCACTAAGTAGATGTGCGAGGAAAATAGGCGGTGTGCGCGGAAAAAATTAACCAATAATATGTAAGTACTCTTAGTTTAATGTCGTGTGAAGTGCTATTACTTGTGGATTTTATCCTCGCAAATGGCTTATCTGCTCCCCTCATCTCTAGGGGAAACGCAGCCTTATTTGGTAATTTACGTAGATAAGTCTCTTGCACATAAAGATAGGTGACAGAAAGAATTTAGAAAATAAAAAGTTATAAAATAACAAACTATCGTTTATTTTATTCATTACCTAGTCGTACAATGAGCAAAATAATAAAAATACTTTATCCTTATCTTTGTAATATTTAAATAATTCCTTTTGGATTCCTAGCGACCAACATTTGACGGTCGTAAAAATAGCTGCTTGCAGTTTCTAACCTTATTCTAAGCATACAAGGCACATTATTACACTCGATTGGTTTCTCAGTACCTACCTAAATATTTTTTTTAATTATTTTTAACATAAAACTATTAAGTACTCAGAATTTTTTTGACAGATTTCAATGAAATATCAATTCCATTGAATATTTTGTGTCTATGGGGTCACCAATTTGAAAACCAAAACCTTACAGATAGGTAGCTAGACTATGTACATTACCTACTTGTGTAAATTAGTTATTATTTAGTTTATATTATACCCACCATATACATTTATTTCAATTATGGTAGGAAACATGAACTAAGTAATGGTAACTTTGATTTCAAACGGTGGTTTTATTCCAATTAAGTACAATTTTTTTCAAAATATTGGAATTATCTACCCTTAAAATATCACATTAAACGGTTTTTAAATTCATCCAAAAATATACAAAACCTAAATAATAATCACAGTTACATTAAGTATATAGCTAGGTAAGCTTTACATCTGGACTTACCTCTAACTACCCCTTAAACAGACTTACCGATCTAAATACCTAAGCAGGAAAATACAGGTTGTAAAAAACTCCTTGCTAAAACTGAAACGGCTTTCAAACAACTTCACAAATATCATTCCATTAGCACCAAACAAGCAGAAGATAAAATTTTTATATTTTTATGTAAGAAAAACCTTTAATTTTAGAAAAACTTTGAGCTCATAAAGCCATGAATGAAAGTAATCACTTTTTGGTTGAAATTATGATAAACTGTAATTATAGCTCATGCAAGGCTACTATTAGATTAGATCGCAACCATTTTGAAACTGTCGAACATAATTACAGAATATAGAGCCATTTTATCTTAACCTAATATTATACTATGAACGCATTCCTGTCTACACTATAACAGTTAAAGTGTAGTCAGGAATGCATGTTCAGTTATCGGGAAGTGATTTTTTGACACCCTATAATAGTAAGTACGAGGATGAAAGTAATTCTAGCTATCATGCATGAGAATGACAGTTGTGATCCTACTTATTTCTAGGAGTCAAAACATATTTCAGAAATAAATTAGTTCCTAAACAAATCTAATTTTAATATCAACTACAAAATTAAGTTATCAACTTAATTTGCAAATCGTTCTGTTAAAGTTATTTAATTTGGTTCACAACTTTTTCTTTTTCAACAAACTGTGATTCATCAGAATTTTCGAGTGGAGTATTGCTGGCTTGTCCAGTATCTGCTTGTTTTGAAGTAACCTCGCCAGCTTTTTGATTCCTAACCTTATCGCGTAGGAAATAAGTACGTACATTGAGATGGAGACAAACATCACAAAGAGGACGATATCGAACATGTAGTATTGGAAGAAGGTTAGATCTTTAGCTGGCGATTGCAAGTGATACGCACCTTTATGCCTTAGTACATACTCAGTCCAGTAAATGGCTCTTTCTAGAGGTGATTCCTTCTGATCTCTCAGATACAACTGTCTCTTTTTAACTTCAGTTTTGTACCTCGGTTCTGTGATAACTTCTGCGATGGCTAGGTAGAGTTTCTCCGAGGTGAGGTGCCTTAGTTCTATCTTCTTTGCGTAGCCGTCTGTCTCTGCTTTGGCTGCGTTGGAGTCGTGATCGCAGAAGACCGGGATGGTCACTATGGGCACGCCGTGGTAGACTGTCTCAAACATGCTGAGAAGACCTCCGTGAGTTACGAACGCTTTGATCTTTGGATGACCTGGAAATAAGACAAATCTTTGTCATTATTCACTGACACTGTTGACTACCGCAGAACGGGTTTTTGTGTCTCTAACTTTGCCTGACATAATTCATTGCTTACTGCTCAAATATTTTGAAATTTGACCCCTTTTATCGTCAGTAGACTTACTATTTAGATTTTCATGTCCAATTCTTCCTCCGTATGCCAATCTTTTGCTGTCAAGTTATATTTCACTGCCCAGTGTAATTTCTTCAGGTCACGTGCTACAATTTTGTACCACGTGATTATTCTTTTTAGACACTTGACAGCAAAATATGCGCGAAAACACATCAAATGACGTCATAATGTCACTATTTAGTCACAGAATAACTATGTTAGTATGAACTGACCATGATTTAAAACTTTGCAGTTCAACTTTGCAGTTCAACTTTGATTGGCATACCCCTGCTTATCTTCTATCCGAATCTTAGATAAACATAAACCTACCCTATAGCCTTTAGGATTTATAACATTCTTCTTTATTATTTTCTAGACGTAGCGCGCTGAATCAAAGGGTGTTTCCAATACCGAAACCTAACTAAATTACAGCGCAAACTAGAAACTTTTTTTGTAACTTTTATTTGCTCCAAAATGGATCAACCTTTACAACCAGCCTTACCAAGTAAATCCTGCTGTGGCAGCCACTTATAAAGCCGCACGTTCGAAGGTATATCAGTCATGTTCTGCTCAGCGTCTTGCTTCCACAACACCCTCTGAGGCAACCGGCCCAGGGCATTCACGATCAGTTGGTGCACTGTGAGCGGCATACTGCTGGTTCTGACAGAGGAGCCCATGGATATGTAGATGAAACCTGCATCTCCAGCGCCAGAGATCCATTCTTCGATTTCCTGGAAGGATATTGAAAGCTTTAGTAATAGTAGACTCTTCAAGACCGGTATCCAATAGCACAGTGAATAAGCATGTGTATATCATCAGACTCTTTAAGACCAACAGCACAGTGAATGGACGTATGATGTATTGACACGCAGTCAGACTGGTTACGAAAACCCTAATATCGACTCAGTGTTTGAGAGTTTTTTACTAAATTCATAGTATGACAAACATTCAACGCTGTGAAACTTACACGCCTTTATTTTTCGGTCGGGGGTTAAAACTTAAAAGGGGTTAAGTTTGTATCGTCAAGTAGCACGGAAATGGCCTCAGGCAGTCAACTCTACAGGTATTTGTAAACATTAAGGCGAACTATCTTGTGGGTTGGTAAAGGGGCGATAGCAAGTTAAACAAACTTTTAGATCTTGCTACTACTATTAATTATCATGGGAGAATCTAAGATCTGTTCTATGTGGTCCACTTCCGTAACAATATGAACTTTACCTACATTTAACAGGGTTTTGTCTCTAACCAACTTGAATAACATGAACCGTCCAACTTATTGTTGTTTTGATACTTTTTACTTTATTAAACTGCCGGTCGACAAGTTTCAAGGATTAGTTTGAAAGGTTAGGCAACGCACTAGTTAAGTTTTCTGATACTCCAAACTTCGGAAAGGTCAGTGCTTTTTAAAGATCCAGACAAATGTGTAGAAGGGTCGCGAAACAGACAAATAAATCTAACTAGCACTAGGATCAAAACTATTGATGGGATAGGTACTGGTCCGATTTCGATATACGTAAGTAGTTCGTAAGGTTAAATAAAACTTCTTGGTCTGGAAAATCAACAGGATGAGATGCATCAGACGGTACACCGATGAAAGGAAGTAGAAGCTAGTAAAAAACAAACAAAAGCTTACCGGATCCAATCTCTTCGCCTCCTTGCAGTGTATGCACGCCACTTCAGCCACGTTCGGAAGAAACGGCCGAGGATACGTCACCGAGTAATGCCCATTGTGGAGTATAAAGCTCACATTCCTCGACATATCATAAACATGAGGCATTTGCCATCCAAAATGTCTTCTCAGAACCCCTTGTAGGACTGTGACACTCAGCGTATGCATTGCCATTGCTCCTAAATGCCACGCGGCGTTCATCGTCCTATCCAAAAAGCTCATGTTATCCGTAAATCCTTTCCCGAAGAACGGTGTGACAGAATATGGAGTAGGGCTACCAGAATTGCTATGCGGCATCGTGTAGAAGCCAACAGTATTGATGAACATGAACGGGACTTTGAATCGGTATACCAGCCCTAGCGCACATTCAGGATACGCTCCGTCCAAGATGATGAGATCAAAATTCCTTCGCGAGTTGATGAAGGAACGTGTCTCAAAGTCGCTAAGGAATGCTTCACAAGCCTGTAGAAAAAAACACATGAATTATATAAAAAAGTCGAGAAGCACGGTGTTTTTAACAAGTAATTAAATTTAAAATTTAATAAACCCCCGAATCTTGGACCAATTTTCATCAAACATAGCTAAGAACACCCACGACTAATTCACCTTTCAAACAAAAAAACAAATCAAAATCGGTTCATCCGTTCGGGAGCTACGTTGCCTCAGACAGACACATACACACACAGCCACGTCAAACTTATAACACCCCGTCGTTTTTGCATCGGGGTTAATAAACGGTAGGCATCGATATTAAAATACACTAAGTATCAAAAGCAAAGCGAAGAGAAGATTGGAAACTGTTGGAGGAGGCCTATACCCGCAAAGGGGTCCCTAATTAATAAATATTTTTTAATTTTAATTTTTTTTTTCTTATATAGTGTTTAAACGTTAGAGATAATAAAGGCTTTTTTATTTTTATTTTTTTATTTATTAAGTATCAAATTATCCATTGGAGTCCGTTCTCATTTTGGTTCTAATATAGATAAATGCTATAATTTAATCGTCTCTTCACAACAGAAGTAGAGCAGAAGGAACCAATTTTTCTTCACATAAATCGGATGCTTCAAAATATTCCCTAAACATTTACGAATAACTAAGTACCATTTTACTTTGAATAACTAAAATGGTGCGATCCTTTTTAGATTTAGCGTCTCATCTCATCCCGCCAGAAAGTCTTAATTCCTAATTCCTAATTACGTAAAAAGTTTACATAAAGTTGCGAAAAGAGTTTAGCTTTAATTACCGCTAATGTACAAATTTCAAGACTGCCATTTTAGAACTCGTTATAAAAATGCTTATTAAAAATCAACGTATATTTTCCGGGTTTACCTTACCTCATACCCGTATCGCATGATGTCAGCCACTGGGACAGGCTCTTCTCCTTTCATCTTGGCGCCCACCAGGTCGAAGACCATGAACCTTCGGACGTACGAGACCAAGCCAGTTGGTGCTATCTCCTCCAGCCCTGGGATGAGGAAGTCGGGGGGAAAGGCGCTGATGAAGGTTATGTTGTGGCCTCTGAAAAAGAAATACTTGAGATGAATTCTTCTATATAGACTACATAGTACGAATTTGTTGAAACATGTTAGCGACAGCGTGAAAAGTACTATAGTCATGAATAACCAAATCCAATAGCACGATTGACACACAAGCATCTAAACATTGACATTCATAATAGGTACCTACTAGTAAGTGTTTTCCAATGTTTGAAAATGAACACGCAATGCAACCAAATTCAACTCTAAATAAAGACAAATTGAAAGTTTAAAGTTATTAAATTAAAAATTTTAAAAACCCCCGAATCTTGGACCGATTTTCATCAAACATAGCTAAGAATACTCCCGACTAATTCACCTTTCAAACAAAAAAAAAACCAAATCAAAATCGGTTCATCCGTTCAGGAGCTACGTTGCCTCAGACAGACACACACACACAGACACGTCAAACTTATAACACCCCGTCGTTTTTGCGTCGGGGGTTAAAAATGGAGCATAAGAAAAAAGTCACGTGTCTCCTGGCGCTATAAAAATTGCAAATGCCTGTTTTTTTTTCATAATTTGATTCCTACAAAGTATTTTAAGTATCCGTAACGTTAGTCGGTGAGTTAAGTACCTATAGTCTTTCTCTAGTTGTTAATGCAACTTTGTGTGTCCTTTGCAAGTTTATAGAAGTAACCTTGAAGAAAATGTCGTGTTTAAGTTTGTGATATCCTATAATGTTTTATGGCCAGCAGGGGTATGCCAATCAAAGTTGAACTGCAAAGTTGAACTGCAAAGTTTTAAATCATGGTCAGTTCTTACTAACTCATAGTTATTCTGTGACTAAATAGTGACATTATGACGTCATTTGATGTATTTTCGCGCATTTTTGCTGTCAAGTGTCTAAAAAGAATGATCACGTGGTACAAAATTGTACCACGTGACCTGAAGAAATTACACTGGGCAGTGAAATATAACTTGACAGCAAAAGATTGGAATACGGGGGTAGCTATTATTCCTCTTGGAAATACTAACTATAGAACAATAGTCGCTTAATTTACACACTCATAAGTAGATACAGAATTACATTGCGCGGTAACGATGATTACTCGACTATAGAACGCGACGTTTGCTCTACCGTTACTAAACTCACCACTGTACTTACTAATGAGTGTGTAAATCTGCAACGGCAGAGTAACACAGGGCATCAACGTAGCATCAACGTTTCAAAGTCGAGTTATCAAAAGGAGCCGGTGTCGATTGGCACGCAGTGTAACTCCACTGTACTAATGTGTGTGTAAAAGCTGCCTTGAAGGTGTAGATATATTGGTTATAGATTATATACCCTACTCAAACACTAGTAATTTTACTTTTTCATAACTAACAAATAAATTCTTTATTGTGGACCAAAAATATAAACATTAATCACTTAGCATAAAAGTTACAGTACTTTCAGGATATTACAGATCTTTTCAAATTATACGTCATGACATGACCTACTTTCGAGATTCTTAAAATTATTCCGCACACGTCATGCACCAGAGTACTTCACTTAGACGTGACATTCGAAGTAAAACCACAGACCAAGTTACTTATAGTTACTTACAGCATTATGTAAAAACTTAAATCTCAAACCTCCTTGAAGAGGTCAATGTTTTAAATGGTCCCCACATCCTAAGATGCCGCCGTAGAAAAAACAGGGATAAGGAAAACAAAAGACAAAAATAAGCAGGATTTTTTAAATGGACCAAATAGCTGATAGTAGTGAATGGAAGAATAAGACATTATTGTGCCGACCCAAACCTAACCTTGTAGAATAAGGGCAGAAAGAAAAAGAAGAAAATGGATCAAGTCAACGACGTTACAAAAGATGAGAACCAAAAAGATCCCATCGTTTTATAAAGCTTCTATTTCTTATCGAAACGAAAAACTTCACGATCGCCAAGATCCACCGACCGTATTGTACATAAATAAAGATAAAGATAAATTTATTTCGAAAATCAAGTGGTACACTTATATAAATCATGTGTATTTGTTGTGTCACTCCTGCGGGACGAAATCGAATTTACAAACCTAAACTGCCCCCGTATGCCAATCTTTTGCTGTCAAGTTATATTTCATTGCCCAGTGTAATTTCTTCAGGTCACGTGGTACAATTTTGTACCACGTGATCATTCTTTTTAGACACTTGACAGCAAAATATGCGCGAAAACACATCAAATGACGTCATAATGTCACTATTTAGTCACAGAATAACTATGAGTTAGTATGAACTGACCATGATTTAAAACTTTGCAGTTCAACTTTGCAGTTCAACTTTGATTGGCATACCCCTGCTGAACTGCAACTGAAGTTTTGATTTTCCAGTGGAACTTTTTATTGAGTTTTGAAAGCTTGACTCGACAAAAGCGTAGTTCCGTGAATGAAGCCGTAATTTCGCACCTAAATGCAGTAATTATTCATGTTATTGGACGCTCGTAAAATCTGGGCATTAGTGAATAGGGGGTTTGTGGTATTTGTGAATGTGTTCTCGCATAATAGCAGCTCCTTATTAGAAAACTTTACCAATCGCTCCAAGTTTTGAGCTCCGCATTCATCTTTGCATGCACTCATACTCCAAACTTTCAGTGTAAATTGAGCTTTATCACTATTGTCGTAGAGCTTGTTTTGGATTAAAAATGAAAAGGTAAAGCTTATAATCTATTATGCAAAATATCACACTAAAGGTTATTACGGAACTTGAAAATGCTCCTCTGGGATTCAAACCTGCACCTAACACAATAAATGCTTTTCTAAATTTAATTGAATTCGTTCTACTTAGTGTGATTAACAAACATCTAGGGTATGTAGACTGCTCTACGTAGAAGTCGTAATCCGAAAATCTAACAGCCCCCGTATTCCAATCTTTTGCTGTCAAGTTATATTTCACTGCCCAGTGTAATTTCTTCAGGTCACGTGGTACAATTTTGTACCACGTGATCATTCTTTTTAGACACTTGACAGCAAAATATGCGCGAAAACAAATTAAATGACATCATAATGTCACTATTTAGTCACAGAATAAATATGAGTTAGTATGAACTGACCATGATTTAAAACTTTGCAATTCAACTGAGATTGGAATACCCCTGCAGAGATCATTTTTAAAATAAAAGCGCCAACGTGAAAGCAGATTTTGCATTTGTTGGAATATTTCCTACGTCATCCTAAGGACGGGTGTCCATACGTACTGCATCTTGAATATTAATCCCCTATTTAAAATAACATTATCTATTCTCTATCTGCTACTGCGAAACTAATTACCGACACCTCAGTGTCAGCCTCGGTCACTAAGATAAATAAAGTTTTCTTCCACCCGTATCATAAGTCGTTGCTTGAGGAAACTTCAAACTCAGTCAAACAACGCAATTACGACGAACTAATGCTCATATTCTTAGTTGCCACCTTGAATTCCTCGCGATAATATCCAAGGTAGCAACTAAGAATATGGGTTTAAGGCTTGTTTGCTCTAAAACTGATCAAGTTTTCATAGAAAAGTGTCAAAAGAACTGATAGTACAGTCAAATTAGCGATCCACCTCAGAAATTAGAGATAAATAAATAAATATTCAGGGACATTTCACACAACATCCTCTAGTCCCAAACTAAGCAATGCTTGTAATATGGGAACTAGATGGCTGATAGAATACTTATATACTTTTTTTTTGTAAATACATACTTATAATACATAGTAACACCCAGACACAGAACAAACATCTATGTTTTCCACGCACAAATGTTTGTTCTTGGTGGGGATCGAACCCACGACCCACAGCACGGAAGGCAGAGCTATTACCGACTGAGCTGTGACGCCTGTCAAATAAATGTCAAAAGATAACAGGCTGAATATTCATAATATACCTTTATTTTAGGGTTTTAAAAGTTGTCTCAAAAGTCACATAAATTCTCGTCAGTGCATCGTTTAACGGCTATATCTCGGAAACTAAAATGAAGGTATATACAAAAATTCGGCTTGTTATTTAAAATCTCCGAGATGAACCCCTTTTTATGCTAAAATGACTGGACTATGAGTGCAGCATAAAATAAGAGTCATAACTCTGCGGATCGACGTAGAAAAGTTTCACGGACTTCCATTTGTCTGCTCAAGTCTTTACTGCAGAATGTAACTTACGATTGAATATATAAATACACAGATTTACACAGGCATTTACGTCTGTTTTTAGAATATTATAAACTCTTTGGTAATCTGAGCATCTTTTCAAGATTACTACTGGCAATTTACACACGCATAGTGCTTTGAATAAGTTTACTTAGATGAAGTAGACTTGTCGAGCTTTTGCATCTAATCAAGATGATTAATACCGCGTCAAGGGTCACTTTTCACCCATATCCTTTATGAACGAAACACTGTAGTGCCTGAGACATGATTTTAGATGGAGTAGGCTGGTCCCAGCACCATCTTCTCAGCCTAGTCGGCCTTATCCACAGAAAAGACAAGGTCGATACGTGCAGAGCTGACTAAACCGCGGGTTTCCTCACGATGTTTTCCTTCACCGTTCGAGAGCATTTTACGTATACCATATCAAGCCAGTGCTGAGTGAATCTTACCTTGAAATCATCCCCCTAGCCAGCTCCCAGAATGGCATCTTGTGTGATTTGGTGCCACCCATGGTGACCATGAGGATGTCGCTGCTGTTGACAGAAACAGCCAGCAATAGCGGCAGCCATAATGCTGGCCAGCAGAAGCTGCCCTGGAAAGAAAAAAAAATATCATAGTCTACCCAAAAGTGCGAGGAACAAAGTTGTAAGTTTTTTACACGTATGTTTAAAAACTGAGTCAAATAATTCATTATCTTCTTCTTCTTCGAGTCGATTGGCTCCCATGTGTATTTTTTATTATTTAGTAAATACCTAGGTACCTACTAAATATCCCGTTTTGCCCAGAAACGGGCCACGTTTTTGCCCAGAAACGGGCCACGTAATTATGTGCGCCTACATAGCTGCCGCCTTTCGCAGTAAGGCGATGATAAACATGGCGACGTTTCTCATATTACTTAGAACTTCTTAGCAAAGTTTACTAACATTGCAAGCTATTGCTTCTGATTTGCACTGTTTTCTAGTTCGACAGCCAAGGTCGCTAATGACATAAGCTTTCTACATTTTACCGGTCAAAGTCGATTCGCGTGACCCCACCCACGGCATGCAATGATTTAACCTACTCTACCGTCATTTTAAGATGCCAATAAACGTATTACGTGTCGGTATTTTAATTTCAAATTGTATAATTGCAAAATGCTAACAGTTTTTTATTTGCATTTTCCGTTGCTAATTATTAATAGTATTTAGATAACATAGTTTCTAGCCTCTTGAGATTATTTGTTTTTTTTATGTTGATGAGTAAGTACTATAAACTTAGGTACTAAATATTTATTCTGATATGTGCGTTATTTTGTTAGTAGGTATCCCAAATTCATCGCTCGATTTACACACATTATAAGGTAAAGTGTAGAGCTACGCGGAATGCAGAAGTAATCTGTAGTCGAGCAACTTGCAGTGTAACTTTACCTCGCTACTCTACTTGTGCGAGTGTAAAACGGCTGTTAGATAAAGGCGATCACTACACCAGTGCATTGCAATAGCATGTTGCATTGGCCACGTAACACATAAGGTCAGATTTGATAGAAAGCCAGTTGTTTCTCAACAAAACTAGTGTGTCGTAATGGATATGTGATACAGTACCTACCTACTCTTGTTTAATTATCACCAAGACAGATTTGCCCCAAACTATTAAATCTATAACCAAGAGAAAAACCAGGATGGGTGTTATAAGATTGACAGTGTTGTGTGTCTGTCTGTCTGTGCCCTCCTAGCACTGAAAGTAGGGCTCCGATTTAAATGTGTTTTATTTTTTAACCCTAGACACATCACACACACATACTTCACACATACCCCTTTAAACCTACGTCGATTCGACGTGCAATTTAAATTATACACAAAACCTAACCATTCGTCAAAACGACGACTGTTTTCGTTATATCTCGATAAATAAAGTACTTACGTGCCGGACATCATCGGTTCCTTAGAAAACTCGGCAAACACTGAGTTGACAATAAACCACACTTAAATCGACGCGTCCCTTAAAAAGATATAGCAGTATTTCCGTTGTGTACTCGTCGATTCGACGAAGGTTAGGTGTCTAGGGTTAAGAAAGGTTTATTTGGGATGGTATGACTCTTTGCCAATGGTGAAAACTGGTAGAGCCGTTTCCAAGTTATTAGGATATTCATCGAGGATATGAGGACATTGCGCACATAACTTTTCACCTTAGCTATTCGTACCCACTTAGGTACTATTGCTCTGTAACCTTCCCAAAGAACCCTCACGAATGACCATCTCTTTATTATTTATTTATTATCTATTACTATTAATTATCACGTCTCGTCCATCACCAAATAGCATTACTACGTACACTGTACATTGCTGCTTTATTTATTTTATTTGTTTTTTTGCTTTTTGAAATGAGATAATTAGGTAGATATGTCTTATTATGTTGTACTGTGTGTATGTAACTAGAAAAGACATAAAGACTAGAGGACTAACTATTGGAAAGGCCATTTAGCTTCCAGTACCATTTTCAATTGAGGACGTTTTGCTCTCAGAGCATTTTACATTACAGTCGATGTGTACTTAAGAACATTTAGCTTCCAAAACCTTCTGATCCGTAATGGAAAAGGAGATAGTCAAGGCAATTTTTTTTTTGCGATTGTTTTCGCTAAATGTTTTCAGTATCATGGTCTGATTGGAACCTCCAAGTTTTCGGAAGTGGTCTGGTAACACCCGGTATATACGCGTCACGGACTACTGCAGAGGTGGACTGAGACAAAAAAGTAATTAAGACCCCAATAATATACGTTGGCACGTATGGTGATGGAGAGAATAGAACGTAGTGAAGATATAAAGAAGAATCAAGAACAACGACAAAATATAAGAAAAGCAAAGAAATTAATTGGATTGGACAAACGTGTACAGTAAAGGCATCTAAAGATAGTAGATAATGCAGATAAAGAAAACCCTTTATGGATCATAAAAATCCTAATAGTGAAGAAAAGAAAAAGAAAAAAAAAAAAAAGAAGAAAGAAAAGAAAGAAAAAAAAAAGAAAAAAAGAAACGTACTGAAGTCCACTCCTGTGCACAATAATCGTGAACGCAATGACGGTGTGGTGTTGCGCAGCGCTGCGCGACGTGTGTGACAATCACCGACCGCCGTCGCCGAAGACCAGCACAACCTAGCTACCTCTTTATGGCGAAGAGAGATCTAGGCAAAATGAGGCTGGGAAATACAGTACGCTCCAGATGCTTCAGAATAAAGTTTGTTTCGATACGCTATGAAACTACAGCGACTAATAGTAGCTTAGGAATAGATAAATTTAGCAACTTGAAAACGATATCGTACTGTGGATAAAGGTAATCATGAGCCAGCGAAAGGAAATATGATCCCAACTTTGAGAGTTCTAAGATCTTACAAAATGAACTCTCTCATGCAAAACGTACACCAAGTGCAACCTGACAAGACATTAACTTCTTCTTCAATCAATTACCACTGAGACGTGCTTTCATACAAAGTCGCAAACAAATGAGAAAACGCCCCAGATGTGATTGTGATGGTTCAGGAGTTCTCATAAGTTTACAGACGAGAGCGGGCAACTGGGTCGTATCATGCAAGACAATTGACTTTCGACAACCCTGTTTCCATTGGGAGAACATTGCTGTTGTTATACATCGTGGACAAGAGAATTCAGTTTCCCAAACTTGAATTATGTTAGTCGCATCTCAGTACACTAATATCACTAGTACCTACAACGCCCTTATCTTCCTCTACATCGTAGTAGAAGCAGTACCCCTTTTGTGTCTAAGATCTCTCTACAAAACCTGTATTCAGTGACGCCAAACTATAAGCTCAATTCTATTATCCTACATCACGGTCGAACATGCTTCGAGCATCCTATATGACGGATTAAGTATTTACTTCAATCCGATTATGGTAAGCTAGGAATTATGACACATCTTGGGTTTCATAGTTGCAGGATTTGGAAAAAACCTGGATCACAATTTTCGACACGTAAATTATAAGTTTACGATGGTTTACGTTAATAGTTTCACCATTACAGTTCCACGGTTTCACCACCCAATAAACAGCTACCTGTTTCAAAAGAAATTAAAAAATAAACGAGTTTTCATTTCGGTCATTAATTTTATTAAATTGAGCAGCGGTTTACTAATTTTTAAGTTCACGGTAGAGATCGTAATTGCATGAAGGCATGGTGCTTAGACGAGATATTTTTATCACAATTTCTGTACAATGACGTCATCCCGTTAAGTGGTATTCAAAACATTTCCAACTTCATCGTCATCGTTTTAAAAATAATATTGTCAAGTTCAGCACATTCAGTTATTTGTCAGATAACATACAAATAATGTTACTTCATCGTCTATTTGCACATGTGGTTCAAACTGACGCATGTACAGATGATATTCCTTTGTCTAAGTACATTGTAGTTTACTCTGTCTGGCAATATAAATGCAATTAATTTTGTATTGAAAAGGTGATACAAAAACACTACTACGCTGTGTTCTTCAGTAACGTTTTGTCTAAGTACATTGTAGTTTACTCTGTCTGGCAATATAAATGCAATTAATTTTGTATTGAAAAGGTGATACAAAAACACTACAACGACAGGTTCTTCAGTAACGTTTTATAGTTTTAAGTACAGTAATCTTGTCTATTTTGTTGACGATCCGTCCAAGAATAATTAGTCAACAGCTGTTTGGGAGTTTTGACAATTTAATATTATGGCACCACTTTCTTTTGGGAGCGAGTCAATAGGCAAACTGACCAATCAAATACACTTTTGGAACCCTGCTCAACAAACAAACCAAGATGAGATGATCCAACAAATCACAGCGGAACTGAATCTGCACCTTTGATACAAGCAGTGTCACCAACCACATAAAATATGGCAAAAGTCATGGTCTCACAATGTTTCGGTTTCAAGGCAAAGCCTGTAGACTAAATCAATTTCGATGAAATTGGAATCATAACTTGTATTCTGGACGAATACTTCTCTAACGACTACCTACTCACTTTAACAATAGATTTCTGAAAAGCGTTTGCCGTCATATGAATGCTGTCATAAAATAGAAAAAAAAAACGCGAGCATAGTATAATCAACTTTCTGAACAAAAATCATGTGAAAATTAAACTCCAAGAAAACCGTCTGCGCTGGTATGGTCACGTCATGCATAGAGAATAGAGCCACATGACGAAGAAAGTCCTCACAGTGGACTCTTGGCTTGGAACAGTCCAAAAAGATCTCAAGACGAGTGACTTGGACCCAGATATGATGCAAAAAGGCATTGCAAGGCGCTCGAAAACAAGGAGGGCCGACCACAAAAGAAATGAGACATAAGGCTAGGACAAAGAAGAAGAAGACTTGATGTAAAATTATCCCAAATTACTAAATGAGTTTTGGCACCTTTTTTCTTGAGGTAAGAGTAGCCAATAAAATACTTAGGTAGGTAATAACGGTCTTCATGATGGCCACTATCTTTGAGAAAACGAAGACTACATAACAGCTCTCTGAGAGACCTTACCTATGCCTACTTTACTCCATGTGCTAACTGCTCAAACTAACTAAAAATATTTACCATTTATAAGCTTCGATCAAATTATTTGATCGAATTTTATAAGTATTAATGTGGATAGGCTACTGGCTATTTTATGAGGGTTATGCTAGTTGCTAACTGTTATTAAATAATAATGAAGCTGGTGGTCTAGTGGTAGCAGCTTCGCCTTCCGATCCTAGGTCGTGAGTTCAAATCCAGACGTGGTCCAATTGATTTTTCTTTTCGAAAAATTTATGTGCGCAACCAGGAGAAAACACCCGAATGTTTACTTTTAATTAAAGATTATGCACAAAGAAAATTACGACTAATACAGAATTTAACATATTTATAATATATACAAAATACGCATGAAACAGTTCAGCTATCCAATTCTTTGCTAACGATTTATAGGTAACTCAACATATCCAAATCAGTACCAATCGGAAGCGTATCCGTGACACTGGCCGCATTGCTGCGCTGAATTACAATAGTTTGTTTACTAATTGATATAGTAAAATTATAACTTGCCATATAAGAAAACAAATGGGGATTCCAGTAGCTTAGTCAGCTGGTAGTTCTCCATGACTAGCCTGTTGCTCACGTCTTCGTCAACGTAAACATTAATTCCCCTTGATTTTAAAGGCTACCTACCTTTAGTAGTCACACAACGGATCTTTGTCCCTCTAAAGTATTTGCGCAGAACAGATTTTTGGGTCGATTGGAAGTAAGCTAATTTTCCCCATAACAGTAGGTACCTACATGCGTAATCGTTATTCCACCTAACTTCAGAGGGATAAAGATCCGTATCGCGTACTGCCTCCGTATGCCAATCTTTTGCTGTCAAGTTATATTTCACTGCCCAGTGTAATTTCTTCAGGTCTTCTTTTCTTTTTAGACACTTGACAGCAAAATATGCGCGAAAACAAATTAAATGACATCATAATGTCACTATTTAGTCACAGAATAACTATGAGTTAGTATGAACTGACCATGATTTAAAACTTTGCTGTTCAACTTTGATTGGCATACCCCTGCTGTAAGTACATTGTTGAACTGACTCAACGTTGAAATGAAGGGGATTATCTAATTTAGATATATTACTTGACTCCCAAAGAGTCGAAATGGATTTCCTGTGATGAAAAATACCATATCTTTATTTTCAAAGTGCACGTAAACGCTACACGAACTTCACATCAATTACCTGCTGGCAATCCTGCTGCTAACATCTGAGCGCAGGCCAAGAAGTTCTCCAGATCGGTGGCACCTTCGTAGCGGCCATTATTAATGGTATCATGCTTACTTACATTTTTTTAATTTGTAATATACCTAGTAGTTTTTATTAACATCAATGTACCAAATCTCTCGAGTTAACATCACAATCAACATCAGTATTAGACCCTCGTAAATAATTTTAATAGTCTTGGTCTTAGCTTAACATGGTTTCCTTTAGTCATAATATCTTTATTCAATAAAATCACAAGGATCTTTTAAACTAGGTTATTCTAGGTGCCAGTTCTACGCGTCCAGCGCGCCTAGTAGAGTTTTTAGTTATATTCAATACTCAATACATTTATTGCTTTCACATGGTATTATAGTTGTTACATTGTAGGTAGGTATCACACATGAACCCTGTTCAGGGGTATTGCAACAGGAAAGTAGGCAGACCGAGGTTTTATTCACGTCAAATTCTGTCAAAGTACTAAAATAATTATTTACATGATCTAAAGTATTAGAATGCGGGATTTTATGTAAGTAGGTATGTATTTGGTAAAACTTCTCACGTGTTTGAATTGAACGGATACAGCAAGGTTGTTTGGAACAAATATTCAGAAACAACATTTGGGACAGATGCGACTCCGAAGTTGAAAAAGATAGAAAAAGGTTCAAATCCGGGAATTCGAGTAATAAAAATGTTACTAATTCATTTATTTATCAAAATAGATATTTTTAGTAGGTAGCTATGGTATTCCTTCCTACAAAGTGACAAGTTTTTGGGTTTGTACAAAGTTAATTCGTACGGTGCTGACGGTTCGGGTTTCCCATTTTGGTTTGGTTCATGCGGATTTCCCATTCTTTATGATAAGCTATTATGCAAAACAATGCCAAAGTCTGCATAATAATTAGAGGAATACCAACGTTATCAATAAAAGTAGGGATACAAAAGAATAAGAAGTTCGGGACTAGAGGGCGTTGTGTGAAATGCCCATAAATAAATAAATAATAATGGACTTTACACACAACGCCCTCTAGTCCCAAACTAAGCAAAGCTTGTGATATGGGAACTAGATGGCTGATAGAATACTTATATACTTTTTTTTTGTAAATACATACTTATTATACACAGTAACACCCAGACATAGAACAAACATCTATGTTTTCCACGCACAAATGTTTGTTCTCAGTTTTGTTTTTGTTTTTTTACACGTACAAAAAGCTATCGTAAAATAAGTGTCCGATTTTCCGATAGTTTTTCATTGAAGTGTCAGAAAATTCAGTTAATTTCATCTCTATTACAATCGTAATTAAAGCGATCGTGGTGTAGTCAATCTTCACCGATCATCTAATCTAAGTCAAGCGACTTTCTGAGCGGCCACAAATTGTATTAACTGCCCAGGGACCACTAAGTATTTGGATGGGTGACGGTTAGTGGCATTTACATCTGAGCGCTTCCGTGCTTCTGTGGGCACAATAAACTGTCGGTCTGTCTAGAGACGGAGGGCCCTAAGGCAGCCTAAAACTTCATCACCAAAGTTGGCCAATAGGCCAATAACTAACGAACGAACGATCGTAATTAAAATTGAAAGTCACTTGATCGAGATTTGTGTGAACCAACCAATTCATTATTACAAAAGTTTTAGTACGGACTTATATCACCGACATAGTATTAATATCGTACATTGTGGTAAGCCCCAGAGGAAACCCACGATAAAACGAGAATCGGATGTCCGCGGTCCGTGTGCAAAGTTTAATTATGAATATTTAATAAGGTAAATATTAAACATGGTTTGGTAAACTTGAATATGGCTAATTTAACAAAATACCTGTTACGATATTTGACAAATATAAATAACATTTCGCACTCTCATGGCTTCTACCTCGAATATAATTTAATAATGATGTTTGTGTTACACTTCTCGGCCGCCTCGAAGGATGAGGCGGGCTCTTGCGAAGTGACAGCGTCACTGCGTAGTGCAACACAAACGTATCACTCCCTCACTACCGAATCTTTGATAATATAATCATTATTCGGAGTGGAAGTCTTGTAAAGGCGGTTGAGATTTTACTGGAATACTGTCTCTAATATTGAAAACAAATAAATAAAATAAATAAATATTCATGGACTTTACACACAACGCCCTCTAGTCCCAAACTAAGCAAAGCTTGTGATATGGGAACTAGATGGCTGATAGAATACTTACATAATACATAGTAACACATACAGACATAGAACAAACATCTATGTTTTCCACGCACAAATGTTTGTTCTTGGTGAGATCGAACCCACGACCCACAGCACGGAAGGCAGAGCTTTACCGACTGAGCTGTGACGCCTGTCACAGATGTCAAATCTGACAGCCTACACCCTAATTTGAATGACACCCTAATTTTCATCAAAACCAAGCTGTGACTTTGCACGTGTTGTGTTCTCATTAGTAATACCTTCGCGTACTCCATCAATACGTCTTGATGATGGTCTGTCCATATGGAGACGCCACTTAATGATCCTATAGAATTGACACAGATGATGTACTGATACCATGAACACATGGGGATGTTGACTGATTATACTGCGTACTATATCTATTCTGTGACTTTTTTCTTTTTTCTATGGAATAATTTAATTTTATTTACAGGTATAGAAACAAATTCTATGACTGCACAAAAAATGGTGCAGATGGTACTTACAGGCTTAAATAATTATCAGGTACGGTAAACATACCCTGAGACTTTACGGGGATTCCTCAAATACTACAAATCACATGTTAACAAGTAGTACCTACCTCAAGTGTCATAATTTTTTTTTATAAGTAAATTAACTTTTTTATGTGCCATCATCATGGTATTCACATAAAGTGACACAAACCAACCCTGTATACATACAAATAGAGCTAAATAGTTATAATGCCAACAGAATACCTAACTCTTAATCCTATGAATGCAAAATTAATTTGTTTACCAACTAAATACGGCTTTTTGAACTACCCATTCATGTCTGAATATATAAGACGTTCCATTCTGAACTCAATTCCATTGATTCAAGGTTGCAAATACAGTGATGGTTATCGACAGGTCCTTCTAGGGCTGTCATGTGAAGTTTTACACGTGTTTGTTATTGTTTTTGTAAATGCAGCCTATTGTGACAGATCCATTTAGAAATATATAATTACTTGGCGTTCATTTGAATGTTATGTGCATAGAGTTGCGCTTTTTTATTTTAAATTATTTTGTTTACCAGCCCTAATTGCAGACGTTCGGAAATAGGGCGCATTTTAAAGGCTTATATCTCAACGGGCAATCACTATATAATTTTTAGAATAAATTTTAAAATGTAAATTGATATTTTTGTCTTCAAATGGTGTGTATGAAATAAACATAAATTTTTATTATTTTTATTAATTTTTATTATTAAATTTTTATTAAGCGGTTTTTTTCTTTAAATGCGTAACGGCATTGTCGCTAGGAATGTTTCATTAGCCTAATTTTAGAGCAAGATTTATTTTTCAAACGGTGTATTAAATAAGGTTTTTTATAATTCTTAACTAATGAGATAACATAAAAAAGATTTTTACACATTTTCGAAATTGCGACGGTCTTACAATGTTAAAAGTTTTGTTTGTTGCGCGCGTTTTGTATAAAATCCAGCGTAAAGCGGCTTCAATGTGTGCGTGGGCACTTTGTTGTAGTGGCGCTGGCTGGCGGCTCAGATTCCTAAATGCGAGCGCATCGAAATTGTAATAGCGTCCTTAAACGCAAGCGCTTTAAAACATTTTTAGTAGGACGAAACGGGAAACGGCAATACGACCAAAATAAATGAAGCCTAAGGCGACCAACTTTCGTAGGCCCTACCAACCTCGGGATTGACCCTGAGAGTTATGCAGGTTGTGTAAATAGAATGCAGTTTTAAGTTACTGCTATTATTATGTAAGGACTTAAACTCTCAATAACCTTGTCTTATAACTTAAACGAAAATAATTTGGTGTAGGAAGTCGAGGAAATAAAATTTGAAATGTATCCTGAAATAAAACAGCAATCCTTTGAATCGTGCAAAGCTCCAACAGACAACGAATGACACACTAATTTTGATTACCAGTTTTAGCTATGTACTCTACCTTGCTTACCCCGTCTACCATTTTCCACAAGTTTTTGTATGAAAATCTCTACTGAAATCACACTACAGTTCTACTTACAGTGGCCAAGAGGCTGTCATGGAAGGGAGCACTTGATCTCACCAGTTTCGCAACTAGGCTTAGATCATACCAACTGCAACCAAGCGAAAGCCCCACGTAATAGGAAGATACTAGTCCAACCAAGGAACTGGTTTTCTGTGTCACTCTGTTAAAGGTAGAGAGGCTAGTTGACTAAGGACCTTATCGCACGAACCCAACGATTACTGTATGTAAAATAAAAAATATTCCATTTAAGCATAACAAAGTTGAAATGTCACTGGAATTTCAACATTTTCTTTGTAAAAAAATACGCTAGGAACTAGGCCGTAGTTTCTTGCCCATTCTCCTAGGCTAGGCTCTGCAGAGCCTAGAAGAACTGGCACCTAGAGTCACCTAGAATCACCTAGACGAAAATAAGACGATTCTAAATGATCCTTGTAATTTTATTGAATAAAAGAATTATGACTTTGATTCTGGAGACTACCAAAATAATAATTAGGCTCTATATTACACTTTTTTACACTTTTATATAGACAAAAAGAGATGACAATCAATCTATAGGGCATTTTAGCTATGAAGCTTTCATTGACCAGTTTATGATATAGATATTTGGATATTGAAAATCACGGACCAATTTGGGTGAATCTTGGAGTAGGTTCATGACAATAATAATTAGGTCAAGGTTCTAAAGTGGTACGCAAGCGATGCCTCACAAAGAATCAAGGATTGACATAACACACGCATAGGTACCCTAGTTTGCAAGTACCCTCACTCTTACGAAGCAAGTGGAATTGTCAGAATAGTTGAGCAAGTTATCTGGTTGCACCGGTACCGTGTGGTTTACTAACTGTAATGTTATGACGAAAAAACTAAGGATTTTTAAGTTGTTTTGTTCTTTTCTTTAATTAAATAAGTATAAATATGCATGGGCATTTCACACACATCTAGTCCAGTGTAGTCTAAGGTGCGGACGGGACATTAGAACCTCAGAGATATTTTCAAAATAAATTTTCTCAAGTAATTGGCTCGCATTCTACCTACTGGATTAGCAATAGGACACGATGAGACGATGATGCCTGAATTTCGTTAGTACAACCATTCCTACGGTGTATCGACTGTTATACCTGACCATGTTTGGGTTTCATCATTTACCATCAGCTACTATTATTTATTCTGGGCATCAGGTAAAATTGTATTCAAAAAATGATAAAAAATTAAAAGTACAACGTTTTCCTGTCGTGGACGTATTTTCCGTACATTGCCGTTCACTTTTCTCCCATGGCACCTGCACCCCTCAGCTTGTCAGTTGCTCTTCTAGCTACAGAGGTCATGTTATCCAAAGTATGACGCATGTAGATCTACTAGACAACTCCAGACGCCATGTTGCCCATAGAGCCCCAAACTTTGGGGTAAGACCACTCAAGGTTTGATTTAATAGGGTCGTAAATCATTGTTTAAATTGGGTTAGATGTTCCACTCCTTACAACGGCTGTTCTTAGAAGCTTAAAAATATAATCAGGATTGTACGAAAGATTTTGCAATCTTTTACGATTTGCAAACATCAAATCCTTCAACAGTATCAACTGATGCACATTAGGTTTAAGTTCATACACAGCATTTATTTTCCGACTCTAGTGTGTCGAGCTGATGTAAATCTAGACTTCTAGACTATAAAGTAGCTATTACTAAAAACGTTCGAGTTTCCGAACATTGTTTTGGATGGAATCTTGATAAAGCATATAGAGATAAACAAATAAAATACTAGACAATGTCATGTCGTCAGTCTTTGAACTCGAACTTGACAGTTCAAGTGAATTACGTCGTACCCAATGTACTCATTCTCACGAAATATGAGAGCACACTAATGAGATAGCATCGTCCTATTCAAGGTTTTATCGTGCATCCTGTAAGATAAATATTGTAGTATAGAACATGATAATTTTAGAAAAATTAACATTCCGACTTTATACTGATGCTAAATCGTATCTCTCTCGTCTTTTTCTGAGAGATTGTCTTGCAACCTGACTGTTAAATCTGCTATGGTGTTTCTCATTGTCGATATCCAGATCTAAGCAATTTTTAACCCCTTAGTAAAATGGGTGTTAAAAGTTTCATGCCCTCGCTGGTTCATTCCGTCCGGATGTCTCACTTTTGTTTATGGCAACGTATTTCAAAATTCAATTTCAATAATGCTATTTGCGAGTCTGTTCATCCAATCGGAGAGACTAGGTATTCTATCGGACTACGTGTCTATGATGGCTTGTTTATTGTTTGTTGAAATTCATGCAGCAATATCCAAATACTTGTAAAACCGTCTTAGAAATAAATAACAGAGCATGCATTCCACATGTTTCGCGTGAATGTTCATTTTTGAAATCCGGTACGTGTCCAGGTTTGGAGATTTCCCAAACGGATTCTGTGTCAATATTTCATTCGACAGATGTATACTGTCGGAAAACGATAGGAAAAACAAACACACGTTCAAAAAGAATGTCGTTGTTTGCGTTGTCGCTCGCAAAACTTGGTTTGAGTGACCTAATTAATATTACCTAGTAAGTAATTGCTTCGAAAGGGTAAGTCATTGTCAGTGGGTTTTAAAACTTTTCCCGCCTTATTCCAATACGAGGACTAAAGTTAGTCTAGGTTTAAATCAAGGCTTAGACCATGGACTACTCGAAACGGTATTACAAAACGAAGTTTATCTCTTGTTACCGAAACATCTATGGTACTAAAGTTAGACCTACGAGACCCCTAGTTTAACTCTGGTCTAACTTGGAACTTTGGTACTAAACTGACAGCGATGTCATTTTTTCCTCGAAACTAACCTCAAAATCACAGATCAAACGTCAAAAATTATGTTTTAATTATTATTATGTTATTTGTAAATAATTATGTTTTTTGTTCTTGAATTACTTTTTCTTCACCGCTCCAGTTTTGAGCCCTTATTTTCTTGGTTTTATCCATTTTTTAGACCTAGGTATTCAAATGATTTCAACTTATTTATCCTTCGCGCGTTTATTGACATGACAGGCAACTGACAGTTTTTCTTCTTTGTAGACGTGTGTCTGTACTATCTACTGTCAGTGTAAGTGTCAGCAACTCGAAAATGACGTTTCATTAGGTCAGGTTTTAAAGAAACCATAGACAAGATCGATGAGTTTTCATTTATTGACGCTACTCGACACTAGATGGCGCCCTAAACACACGTTTTTTCTAATTAGTCTGTGGATAATAAATAAACCAGGGTCTATGTCATAGTACTAACAAGTCTTTTGTTAGTCTCGGTTTTGTAATAAGAAAATATTTTGATACCCTGATCAACTTAGTTACCGTAACAAACCTGGACTACATAGTCCTGGTTTAAACCTGTACTATCGTGATTTTCTATAATAACACCGGAGTTCTAAAAACTCAGTCAACCAAGGGTTACTTTCATCACAAACAACATAACTAAAACTTTACCTACTAATACTTAATTTTTATTTATTTGACATGCACAATAAGAGCTATCGATTATATACATACTCTATCGACGTTCTTACTTCGTTTACCAATAATTCATAACACTTATTTATTTATAATAATTAAGATTTAATAAGGTATGTATGCACAGCGCCTTTGACTTACCTACTTTTTGATTTAATTGCTAAAATAAGAAGTAAAAGCGACTTTATTATTCTCAAAGAGCTTTTAAGACGACTGTGGAAGTCTGTGCCAGCTTGCAACTTAATTAACGTAAAAAACAAACGGAATACGGAAACTCTACTTAAGGTGACTGTAGTAGGTACCCAGATTAGCATCTCGCGGCGTGCAATTTCAAAGTCTTTGCATTTAGAGTGCAACAGAACACGCTCTCAGCTCGACGAAGACCGCCTCGAGGTTCTTAATGTGTGAAAATTAAAAACTACGAGGACTAATTAGGGTACCACAGTACCCAGACTCTAACATTTTGTAGATCATGCAAATATTTGTTCTACTGCGGGAATTGAACCCGCACCACCGTACACAAAGTCACTGAAACCTACAAAGAATCTGACATAAGGTCATGACTATGTATGTGAGTATTATGAGCTCAAAATTAATTCATAACAACTTTTTTAAAGTCGGTCAAAACAACCAACTCATTGTTATGCAAGCGATTTGACATCACGCCCTGTTATTTCCAATGCAGAATTCGGTCTAGACTTTCATAAATCTGTTGTAAATCGGAGACGCATAAAAATGGTCGACTGCACACAAAGATAAGCCAATGATGGCCAGCTTATGGTATGGCTAATAAATTAATGGTTGAATCTTAATAGCATAGTCAAAATCGTGTTCTATTCATACGGTCGTTGGCTATTTTTGGTATGGCTGCCACTAATAATAATTCGTTTCTTTATTCACGTGAAAACTCTTGTTTACCTATACTTGATGTGTCTTCTTAAGAAATATTTCAACGAAAATTACGTATCTACAATTTATTGGTATGTTTACGAGAGCGCGGATTATAGACATGATAGCACATTTTATTACGTAAGATGCTTTATTTATTATTTCAAGTTACATACATATCACATAATGAATGACATTCTAAGCAGATCTTATGTATATCTTACTACAAATCTATATTCTATAATAAAATATCATTTTATGCACTTTAACCGTTATGTAACGTGTGATTGCATTCGTGATGTAGAACCAATAATTTTCTCATTTGAGTCACAATCGGTGAAGCAATCTAAGGAATGGTTTCAATAATTTGAAATGCTTGCTAACTCTGAACCCGAGTAGTTGTTTTGTTGTTTTTCTAAAACTGAGAATCGAGAAACTAGCAGTTTTTGTGTGGAGAAAAATCTTTGCAAAACTCTTATCTTATCTTTATCTTTAGGAGACTAAAAATCTCGTAAGTCGCTTTTCGATAACTTAACCGGACATGTTTACAATCTGTCACTGTTGTTCTAAATGATCCTTGTGATTTTATTTAAAGAAATTTTGACTTTGACTTCACGTCGAGAAAAAACGCCTCTAAATGGTGGGGCTCTACCGAGTCCAAAGATAATGTTCGGGAATTCAAACATACCGAAAGCTATATTTATAATGGTATCTGATTTTCGAAGAATAGTAGCTATGCGTATTTATAAAAAAAATTCTAGAGACCAGTTAAGTTCCACAATGAAACTCATTCGATCCTAATCTGAATGAACTAACACGAAACTATTTTAAAACATGCACGACTACCTAGGATACCTCTAAATCTTTATACAAGATATTACGCACCTTTTTCTTTACAAAATAACAACGTAACCATGGCAATACACTTATAATTTTGTTTCCTTTGAGAAATATAAAGCTTTTCAGGTCGTCTTTGATAGATGATGGTTCTAGGTAAAGTAACTTTTTTATTTGTAAGACAAAAAACATTAACATACAGAGTTACTTCAAGGAGTCAAAATCATAAGTATATCTTTTATTTATTCAATAAAATCACAAGGATCATTTAGAATCTTCTTATACATCTAGGTGATTCTAATTGCCAGTTCCACTCGACCAGAGCCTAGAAGAACGGGCAAGGAAACTACGGCCTGGTTCCTATGCGTTTTTTGTATGATCCTTTTTACCAAGAAATATACTTCAATGCTAAAGTTTCAGTGTGGTGACAATTCAACTTTGTAATGTAGATTACCGGTTTTATGGGTATCATTCGGTCATCAAGTTATTCGATGCGTCAAACGTTGTCAAACTTTACTAGTGTTTTTTGGTCAATGGTAATTATACCTTTGAATGCGATCTTTGGATCATATTTATTTTTAAATACCAAAACGGACACGGGAATAGAAATGGCCGTAATTTTAAAATCCTAAAAGAGGTATGGTGACAGGTGACTACTGACTAGGTATTTTAAGAAATGTTGCTATTAGATAATTATGTACGTAATTCAAATATTTTCTCTATAACGATGTATTTATAAGCCTATTAACTACGAAGAAACTTGAGGTTTCAACTTTTTTGCTGTAGTTCTTGCTGTAGTTCTATTATCTTAGCACACATCAATCATCATGCATACGTAATTTTCTCACAAAATAATAAACTGCTTGTCATAACTCTAAAGGTTTTTCAACCTTAAAACCATGAGTATAAGGTTCAATATTACAAATCAGAAAGAATGAGTCAATGTTTTCTTTCGTTTAAAATTTGGCAACTTTTTTTATGAAATTAGGAATACTGTGTCAAAACAAATTAGCTCTTCGTAGGTCTTTGGTAATCTACGTAAGTAGGTACTTACAAAAGAATGAAGACTGAGAGAGAAAAAATATTGACACTATGAATATTACCTAGATAAATCAATTCCCAAGCATAATGCATCCGGATTAATAAAACATTTTTTAAGGAGAATAAATTATTTAGTATTAATATTAATATTGTCCAAACACCCGATAGACTGATGATATTCTTAAAATCGCGCGAAACAGTACATAAATAAATAAAAGATAATAATAAATATTCATGGACATTTCACACGACGCCTTCTAAGTCTCAAACTAAGCAATTGTAATATGGGAACTAGATGCTGATAGAATACTTATATACTTATTTTTTGTAAATACATAGGTACTTATAATGCATAGTAACACCCAAACATTAACAAACATCTATGTTTGCCACACGCAAATATTTGCTCTTGGTGGTGATCGAACCCACGACCCACAGCACGGAAGGCAGAGCTATTACCGACTGAGCTGTGACGCCTGTCTCAGTAAATGAAGAAGGTTAAAAATCGTTCTATGTTCAAATTATCCACTTACTTGATTTTGATCCTAGTAAAAGTTCCCAAGGGTCATATTCTGATACAGATATCGGTACTCAAGCATAGATTGGAGTACAAAAATCTATGCTTGTTTCTGGATCAACGCTTGAACAGTATATGCGAATGCGTACCTTAAGAGCACTTCAAAGCAATCAAGTTGAGTAACAGCGGAATGGATCGCATTATAGGAAATTTGTATGGGCTCCTACATCCACTTTCCATAACCCATGGCTGCAGTGAAAGCCATTAATTACTAACTGGTACGTCAAGCATATCAATGTGTGGATTGATTTTATTATGAAGCAAACAGACCAAGCAAACATTTTTTCAATTAATGATTGTTATTGAATCAATCAAGACATTTCACAAAAGTGATGAAGTTTGTATGATATTTAAACGATTTTAAATAAATAACACCATGTTATTTTTTTCCATAACAGCTGGAGGTTTTTTACCACTAAGGGCGGCTTGCACGAGAATCGCTAAACGCGTTTAACTCTTAAATAGTATTTAGCGAGTTGTCAAGTCATACAAATACGTCAGAATTAAATCGATTTAGCTGTTAAATACGTTTAGTGATTCTGGTGCAAGACGCCCTAAATGTTGAAAATTTCGTACGATAGATTATATTGCTTTAAAATTTGGATAAATAAATAAATAAATATTCATGGACTTTACACACAACGCCCTCTAGTCCCAAACTAAGCAAAGCTTGTGATATGGGAACTAGATGGCTGATAGAATACTTATATACTTTTTTTTTTGTAAATGCATACTTATAATACATAGTAACACCCAGACATAGAAGAAACATGAATGTTTTCCACGCACAAATGTTTGTTCTTGGTGGGGATCGAACCCATGACCGTACAGAGGGATGGCACGACACACTCTTCTACAACTTAACACCGTTCGATTTATATAAATACTATGCTAAATATCTATCTATTATAATAAAATTCTAGCCTATGTCAAAATATTGCTCTAATTTTATCTAGAATTTCTGATTGCCCGAATAAAAACGAGGTAGGTGGTCGTTAGAATTTAACAACATAATCATACATTTTTTCTCAAAATAACCTCTGTAATTTAGTAAATTTTCGATATTTCTTTCTAACATGCAAATAGTTCAAACGCGAATGAACACAACATAATTTATAAGTTAAAAAACTGGAAAACCGACTTCAATTCGACTACCAGCTTCATCACCAGATGATGATGATGATGATGACAGTTTATTGGGAATGTTCTAGTCACTATAAACACCACATAAAAGTCACAGGAAAGCAAAATACGCAATTTTGTGCACGTGGTTGGTGTTGATTCTATAGAGGAACAACTGGTGGGTTTTTGCTTTTCTCCAATTAAATGCGGTTTGAATGTACAAACTGGGTTTATTGACAAATTTAGAAAAATGTAAAAATTTAGGTGTGCACCACAAAGGGTCCATTGTTGCTAGCAGTAAAGTCAGTAAAGTGGTAGGCGCTACGCCGCAACTTGGCATATTGCATCGTTGCTAGCAGTAAAAAAGTAGGCGCTGCGCCGCGCCGGGCATATTTTTTTCAGTTATTTCTATTTATAACCCAAACTACTCAACCGATTTTGATGAAAATAAAATGGGACCAATCTGGAAGTATATCCTTTCAGATGAAAAAAGAATTTTTGCAATCGGTTCATAAATGACGGAGTTCTGAGGTAACAAACATTAAAAAAAATAAAAAATATAAAAAAAAAAAACATACAACCGAATTGAGAACCTCCTCCTTTTTTGAAGTCGGTTAAAAATAGGCGGATAAATGGTTATTGGATTAAAATACTGAAATTCCCTGAATAACAAATGAAAGGATAAAACGAAATTGTATTTTGTGGAATAAGTAAAATTAAACTGTGAAAATGAAAGAAAAAGAACCCTTTTTTTGTGATCCTAACCAAGCCGATTAGAAAAGGATGAACTGCATACTTTTTGGTCTGTGATCTCATTATTTTTCTATAGAAATATCCGTACATAACGTCTGATAGATTGCAAGAAAAGAACAATCTTCAAAAAAGACAAGGTAGGACTATTTGTTGCCCTTACAAAAGTTACCTCAACTACGAGTACCTATTAGTAGGTAATACACTACTTACTTGGTTACTTATACGTTGGTAGATAGTTCCCCGGATATTAATAGACCTTGCGTGAGTTTACAAAAATATGCTCCTGTTTGCATTGCCGGTTAAGTCACTCACCCAACCAGTTCTTCAGGCGATATACGATACCTTACTACTTTATCCACAGGAAAGACAAGATACGTGGATTTTCCTGTGGATACGGCTGACTAGGCTGAGAGGATGGTATAGGTGCTGGGCAAGCCTACTCCATCTAAACATTGTCCCAGGCACTACAGTGTCCCGTTAAGTGTAGGCATAGGTTGCCTCCTGACGCTGTATAAATCATCTTCAATAGATGTAAAGGCCTATATATATATACTACTTTATACAAAATTTCACCTAGCGAATATTCTGACTTACCAACCTACAAGGTCAATCTGTGACCTAACTGTCACCTTAAAATTATAGCCGAAGAGTCGAATATATATTTTTGTATCTGCAGGCTTCGTGACGCACCAGACACCATGAAAAACAACCTTTTACCTTAATATTAATGAATGTGCTGTGTGCTTTTGTGACCAATAAATAACATTGTTTATGTCTATTTCCGAATAAACTAATAGAAAAACCATAAGTTACAAATCCGGAGAAAAACCTACGAATATACATATTGTTTCAAGTCTGGTGATTTTAAAACAATTATCGTCCATTGTCGCAAAATACTTCCGAGTGGCGACCGTGACTGAGCAAAGAGAGTAAAAATTCACTACGTCACAATCACTTTCGCTCCCCGACTGAACTACATTAGGTACCTAATTTACACTTTATCACCTTTAATATAAAGTTCATAATCCTTCCGGATGGACGTAATACGGATATTTCAAACTATGCAACAGAAAGATTATTATTACAAACACGTAAACAGGAAGAAGTTATTAAACTAGGTGTTTCGTGCAACTTTATCTAGAATACCGAATTTTCTTTTTTAGTTTTATTTTTTGAATATGGTTTTTTGGGGCTTTTTTAAATAAAAATACAAATAAAATTTATTGTCAACAAAAGGTTAACATTATTAGGTATTTTTATGTTATATAACACTTTTTTATGGCTATATGACCACGCTAGGCGTGACTGGGTGGAAAAACAAAGGTTTAATAATATGTGATATAATTTGACTAGTATTTGTGACTGGTAGACAATGTTATGCTCTTAGCATTAAGTCCTTCAAGCACGGCAATATATTAGTGTGAACTTTAAAAAAAAATTAGGTAAAGTACCTACTTATTAAGTGACATGCATGATACCTATGTGATTTTACGTAAACAGTGTTAAGTTGACCTACCACGTTCCGATTATATGTTGACAGGCAATCAAGTTTCAACAGAATCAGGGCTCTACTTGTATGAAAAAGTAGACACGAAAAAAAAGGTTTTGTGGAATAGAACGGAATGAAAATAAAAACAGCACAAATAAAAAACTCTTTTCCTAAAACTTTTTACCTAAAAAGGTAGAGATTAGAGGTGAGACGTATTTATCATCACAGGTAAAACTCACAGCTATTTAAAAATCACAGACTGTCACAGCGACAGAAGATCCCAAATACCTGTGACCCCACTTGACCCCTTTGTCTTTGAGCGCAACATTGCGCTAGTATATTATCACAGGCATAACAAAATAATAGCTTCTATCCCTTTTACACTACATTAAAGTAATGTGTCAAACAGTGATGAACTGAATACTGAATATTAGCTTCTATCCCTTTTACACTACATTAAAGTAATGTGTCAAACAGTGATGAACTGAATACTGAATATTAGCTTCTATCCCTTTTACACTTCGTTAAAGTAATGTGTCAAACAGTGATGAACAGATACCTGTGACGTGGGTGTTGTGTAAATCAAAACTAGATGGCGCGACTAAATTTGTACAAAACGTAGATCGCGCTGACGAAAACACACGGCAGTGCATCACTTAGCTCTAAGAAATGTTGAACATGAAATATTCACGCTATATACTATACCTTCAAACTACAAATAGCTGTACTAACTATTATAATTGTAATGTAATGTAATGTAATGTAATAATCACATGCAAGACGATTTATTTACTCATTTTTTAAATTTTTTAATTAATTTTTATTTTATTTTTATTTACATACATTACATTACATTTTTACATTTATGATTTGATTTTGAATTTTTTTTTTTTTTTTTTTTAATTTTTGGTATGATTTGATTGATATTTGAAGGCGATGTAACTATATATTTTCGGTTTTTAGGCATTCCTGTCAAAGTAGTATCACAATAATACTACCTAGTATATGGATCTGTCTTTTACTTTGAGTTATCTGTGAAAATAATTACTCGATTCGATAGAAGTAAAAAAATAATAGCTAATGTTTTTCACAGGTATTTGAAACAGTCATATCACAGTCACAGAGTAACCTAATATCTCAATTTACCTAGTATGACCCACCTCTAGTAGAGATCAAAGACCGCGGGCAATGTGCCCAAAAGAGGTGCGATGCTACCTTTGTAAAATAGAATTATTTTTCATGCTTGTTACTTTCCATGCTACGGTTGCCTGGAAGAAATCGCTAAGATCGAAAGAAAGAATCTATTAAATGATGAGCAATAAAAAATACACATATTATTTTCCTAAACTAATTACTTTAATTTGGGGTTAACCTAATTCCTCAAGAGGATTAATAGATTTTTTTTTAAATGGTCAATATCTTTGTCGCTGACTGTACCAGCTACAATAAACGGTTCAAGCATTTCATTGTGTAACTGTAATGTTTCCTATAAGTCATTCGAGTGCAACCATTAAGTAAAACTAGGAAATAGCCTACACCTGTATTCCAACTACCTACTAAATATCCAGTACTCCACCATTTTTGCTACCTCCAGAGTCTGAATGGAAAATATTTTTCATATGTGTATCTATGTATTTGTTATATCAATGCATATTAAAAATATTTCGTTAAAAAGGCAAAAAAAATACGTATGGTGTTTTTGACATGAACAATAATGGATATTGTGGCACCCTGGGCAGTATGTTTGATCTGTTTGGTTTCAAAACCCCTTGTTATTTATATTAAACAAAAAAACAGGAATTTCTCGTAAACGTGTATTTTTTTTAATAACCGAAAAGTAATCCTTTAGAAGGTCCTGGTAAATTGAATTGAGACACTGTTCATTTTCAATTTTGTTTTTTGGATGAGTTGTTGACCTAAGTACAAAAGATGATAAATAAATAAATAAATATTCATGGACTTTACACACAACGCCTTCTAGTCCCAAACTAAGCAAAGCTTGTGATATGGGAACTAGATGGCTGATAGAATACTTTACTACTTATAATACATAGTAACACCCAGACATAGAACAAACATCTATGTTTTCCACGCACAAATGTTTGTTCTCAGTGGGGATCGAACCCACGACCCACAATACGGAAGGCAGAGAAGGCATTACCGACTGAGCTGTGACGCCTGTCAAATCTCTTTTCCCCAAACCTTTTGGCATCAAAAATTAAAAAAAGGAAACAATAGGCCTTTAAATCTAGTGTACTTATACCTAACTTATTTATTAGGACGTTCTCCGGCAAGAGGAGGCGACGATCTGCGAAATGTAGCTGGCAGATACTGGATGAGAAAAGTCCAAGATTGAGCTCAATGACACATCTTGGGAGAGACCTACGTCCAGCAGTGGACCAATATATATTGATGATGATGATGATGAACTTATTTAAGTATAGAATTTATGGAAAACCTCTATATGTATATAAGTGATACAGAAGCACCCCATTCTCTCATCTAATGCTGGGGCTACACTACCGTGATATGGCAATAATTACAGCCATAACTATGACAACATGGTGTAGCCACCATTCTTAACCATAATTCAGCAATGTCAATTAATATGGCATATGACAGTAGAGCTTATTTACCGCCTAGTCATAGTTATGTCTAGGCAAACACTAGTACACACCACTTCAATTTGTGATAGTTGATGCTGTAACCAACAGGCAGGCGGCAGTAGACAGTAAAGTAGTGTAAACCAATCATAAGTATACATAAAGGTAGTAGGGGAAATCCGAAGGAAACACAATACGTATATATGGAACTGACTAAACCACGGATTTTCTCACGATGTTTTCCTTCAAGGATTGAGAACGACGATTTCTAAAAATTAATTGTCAATTCGATGGTTGCTACCATTATTCTTACCACCTGTGCTCAAAAGATTGTAACCAACACTATGTTTTGAGCACCAATGTAAATAGAGTTGTCTGTATTTATATTTTTTAGATATCTAAAACATGTAAAGAAAGCTAACCTTATAATTTTATTTAACATATTTATTTATCACTAGCAGTCACTCGCGACTTCGTACGCGAGTACCGTTTCCGTGTACATTATATTATCTGTGCGTGTACTTGACATTACACCGAACCCGTACTCAAATGTCAAACGTTAGTCGTTAGACCAAAGAGGTATGTACTACGTCCTGTCAAAGTTGATGTGACATGATGACATCATCCTCTTGCTAATAATTGGCGCTGCCAATCCCGTTTTTTCATTTTATCCTGAAGATCCTGTTAATTATTCAGGATAAAAAGTAGTCTATGTGTCAATCCAGGTTACGAACTATATATATGCCAAGTTTCATCCAAGTTAGTTCAGTAGTTTCGACGTGATTGAAACACAAACATCCAAACATCTAAACTTTCGCATTTATAATATTAGTAGTAGGATAGGATAGGAAGTAGGATAATTTCTTAGGATCCAAATAGACTAGTTCTAGATTCGAGACTATTGCTCAATATCTGGTACTTGAGTTGTGCTTCAAATTCCCATCACAACACGAACACTGACGTGCTTTGTCTCTTCCGCAAACATTCAGCCCATTAGTCCTTAGCAATCCAAAATGGTTAAGCACCTATTGTAATAATAAATAGATCTAATATAAAGTCATAATGCAATTAAAAACCCGCGGGGAGTTCTAATGTTTCATTTAAGTTAAACAAAGAACAAAACAATTATTTATGGAGTTAGGTACGATAATATAATTTTGTTTATGGAGCTCCCCAAACATTACCAAAATACACTTAGTTTTTTTAAATATTATGTAATATATAAAAAAATATTTATTCACAAAGAAAATTATGACTAATACAGTATTTACAATATTTATAATATGTACAAAAAACACATGAAGCAGTTGATAAAAAAATAACATTCAGGATCGTAGGGTAAAAACTATACCTACCTATTTTTTACCTTCATAAGCCATACACACAACATTTTTAAGGAACAAAAAAATTGCTCTACTTTTTTTTTATGCTAGCCTTGCTCGTGCCACTGTTGGGCAAAGGCCTCCCTCAAACCCTTCCACTTATCCCAGTCCTTAGCGGTTTCCCACCAATCCGTCTCAAACACGTCAAGGTCAGCGCCGAGAAAGCGCTGGAGGGCTACTCTACATTAAAAAAATAAAAAAACTTACCATTTTAAATTCGCTACCCACAAGTCACAACACAAAACTGTTCCTAGAACGTGAACGGACAGTCATCCACTTAATTCACACAGCACTGTTTTGTAAAATGCACTGAACGCCTTACTCGCTGTTAGCCTGCAAAAAAAAAGTAAATCGCGTCAGTGAAAGTGACTAGCTGGATGCGATGCCTGCCTCTGATTTGTTTGTTGAGATGCTTTTGATAGAATGTCTACCCTGTCCAATGGAGTGTTAAAATCATCATTGAATAAAGATGGTTTGATTGGTCAAACAATCTCGCTGAAAAATATTTTTTTGTACAGCATTTCTGTTATAATTAAGAGGCAAAGTGAAAACAGTTTGATAAGAAATGATGTATAGGTACGTACTTAGACACAGCCTAGGTATTATGTAGACTCCATAACATATAGATTTTATTAGCCTATTCCGTCCCACTGCTGGGCAAAGCCCTCCCACACTTCACTCGTCACGGTACCATAGATAAGACAGACATCATTATCAGAAAAACAAGCTGCACCTTCGCACAAGGGTTAAACGATAGTTAGAACCTTCTTTAATTAAAAAATATTTGTCAGAGTTGGAGTAAAGCACCTCGTTTAATCTGGACAAATGAAAGGGTATTTTTTATAAAATAAGATGGAAAAAGCAGATAATTCTTGTATTTATAGAAAGAGCGTGGGTTGACTTCAGCAAGCTTTATTGTGGGTGCTTCCTGTTTCAACCCAAGATTTTTCAACCCAGTAGGTATTTTTCTTTGTTCGACCAAAACTTTCGATTTACAGTTCTACCTTTCAACCCACACCCAATTTCTATAGTTTGAACTTAAATAAATGCCACAGTGTAACACTACTTAAAGCAGCAGGGTCAGTAGACAAAAACAAAATGTAGATACTCAATATAAACGTTTTTTATTTAAAAAAATAACTGAAAACCTGTCTTTATTTAGGTAGTATTCAATCAAAAACATCTTATCTTAACTTAACTAGGTACCTACCTACTGTTTCTGTACCTACTGCTTAAAATACATTGTCACTCACATTGTATGGATTGGGTTGAATGAGGAATATGTTTTGGGTTGACAGGAGATAAATACCTACTGGGTTGAAAATCTTGGGTTCAAACAGGAAGAACTCTTTATTGTTTTAACAGAAAATAAAACTTTACGCTGATTAATTGTTTTAAAAGCTTATCAGCTTACGCATCAGTCAGAAGGTATTAAATTTTACGGTATTTTGTGTCAAGAACGTTACAACCTTTTACGTAAGCTATACGGTGCAGTATAAGTAAAATTGCAGCTTATTTTTGTTGCCTTTTTAACACGGTCAAGGACGTATTCGCTTTCGATAAAGTTATAATAAACTTCGCGGATTTTCGATTGTAATTTACCCTGAAACGGGCTGTTAAATTAATTATCGCTTCGTTTGCTGTGTCATACCTACGAGTAGGTGCATGGTTACTTCATCATCATTTTGATAAAGTTTACCTACTCCTAGACATGGATACTTACAAAACGACCCAATAAATCAAGATGAATACCAACACGAATTTTGTCGCCATACAGTAAATACTGGAAGGTATATTGTTTTGTCAGTATTTTTTGTTTGCTTGGCACTTGTTATCTTCTTTTTCTTTCTGTACGATACCATGTCTCTGGATGATGACGGCTTTTCGTCACTTGCCCCTTCATATGATCGAGATATTTTAAAGTGCTGTAGGTAACCTTCTCATTTGACCAAACCACAATAAACAGAACCTACCTACAAACTCGAAAGTTTCAAATGGCAATGACAATTTTCCAATAAACTTAAGGGCGAGTTCAACGTATTCGAAGTTTTATTGAAAAATGCCTTTCTATAAGTTCAATAGCAAAATTAATTTACGTCTGCAAGTTTTAATTTCAAGGAAAATAAACTTATTATGGCTATGCAAAGTTCTGCGTGAAAATATGTATTATATAGAAAACCGCCAGTCGAGTAACTTTTAAAATAAAATAAAAATTGCACTATGCCTTAGTATGTCTAAGATACACCTAGGCACTTATCGAATGTAGGTACCTTGTGTTTTGTACTCACTTTAATTACCGGCGCCTATCCTCATACATATTATAATGGATCACACAACCGATCTACCTTTGTGTATACCTATATTCAGATGAGATAGATACCACGTCCAATCATGAAACTAATTGCCGTGTAATTTGCATATCTGGATAATATAAGTTGCCCCCCACGACATAGAATAATAAGTTAGTAAGGAATGAACTAGAGAAACTGATTAAGTATAAAAAGTCCTAATAAACCTTTACAGTTAATTTAAATGATTTATACAACGTCAGGAGTCACTTTTTACACATACCCCGATGAACGGGACACTGCAGTACCTGGGACATGGTTTAGGTGGAAAATGCTTACCCAGCACCGATCCATCCTCTCAGTCTAGTCGGCCTTATCCACAGGAAAGACAAGGTCAATACGTGCGGAGCTGACTAAACCGCGGGTGGGGTTTTTCACGATGTTTTGAAAACATAATTTCAGCCCGTTTGCACCCACAGCTGAGTAAAGCTCTCCATTACGCCATTCTTTCCGGTACCTAACTTAGTCGTAATAATTTCCACACCCTGTATCAGATGCCAGAGACACCTCATGCGTCTATTACGAATACGGATTACCAACTTGCTACATAAGTAGGTATTTCGAGCACGCTTTGTGTTGTAACGTACTCACATTTTCATTAAACCGCAATGTTCATTGGCAAAAATCGTGTTAATATTATTTTAATTCAACAGCTGTAATAGATACGTAACACGGTAGGGGTCTACTATTGTCATAATTAAGCAATCACGTGCTCTTGGGCTCTTACGCTCGGAAACGTTCGATAAATGTCAGGAGATGAGATAAGTCTATTCAGTCTATTATAGTCTCTTACATTATCATCTTTTTAAACGTAATATATACGTGTTCAATGATGGCCTATTTCAGCCTTTGCAGACTTGTCGCGAGTTATATAATAATGGGGTGGAAGGAGGGAAGACTTGCACAGCGAAAGAAACATAAATACCTATAAAATAAAATAGAATAATAACTGCGAAGCGATGGCCTATTTGAGTTTTTTGCGGACTTGTTGCGAGTTACGTAATAATGGGATGAGATGAGAGAAGACTTTCACAGGAAAGGAAAATATAAAAAACAATTATAATTTCATTGTAAAACAGAAAAATAATATTAATTAAAAAATATGAGATCGTAGTAGGGGCATGAGACTAGTGTGTTAGTATGTCATGCGTGTGTACTCGGTCATTCACTAGGTACTTTACTTTTACCGGCACAGATTACTAATCGAGATGAGATAATATTTTGGTATTGGTAAACTGGTTTTGATTTTAAATTAATGTTTTGTTTATAAATGTAGAGTAGGTACTTCAAGGCCGGTCAAAGGCCTATTATCTTGATAAACCAACTCTAGTACTTTTTTGACTAGGTTATCACATCATTCAAAAAATCTCACAATTAAGAAAAAGTGCCAAAAAAAAATTTTAACTGGGAATTTTATTGTGATGAGCCTATTTTCATTTGTTTCTTAAAAACAAGTTTTAGTACGGAAGGTAAATAATCACGATCGCACATTTTGTCACATAAAATGACTATGACAAAACTGCGAATAGATAATACCTCTTTACCTAAAATAGCTAAAACCGGCCCTTAGGTAGAAACTAGGTACCTACTTATTCCATGTCGAAAGCTATCTGCTACTACCTAATTGGATATTGCGAAAACCTAACCACAAGACCAACGCGCTACTGAATTACACAAAGGAATTTAAATCTAGTACCTTAAGATTTAAGGTTTAAATTATCGCTGTGTTATTTCCATGCGCGAATTAGGAATTTCATGACAATCTTTCTAGAATTTTGAGGATTTGTAATGTTAATTGGAAATAGACCCACATGAGATGGGAATAAGATCTATTTAAAATTATTAGGTGTAGTAGTGCATTCGTTGATCTACCCTCTTTAAACAACCATCGCTAACGTGGATCTATGTTTATTTCCTAGTTCACTCCAGAAAACGTTAAAAATAAAGGTTGTATTGACAATGCGCAGAAAGTATAAACATGAATACAGAGCCTTATCACTTACCAGGCAGTGTAACGCAAACTATCAAAATAAACGTATTGTTTGCACGCAGCTTCGTAGGCCGTAGCACTCGTAGCACGAGCGCGCTCGTTGATGTCTTTTGTATGAGTGATATTTTTTTTTTCAAATAATATTATTTTCAAATTCCCTTTTGTAAAACATTCATTATGAGTAAATAATTCATCTATAATTCCTACTAGACGAACGATTTAGAACCTCTATCGGCTGAAATCTTGTGATCTTCACAAATCATTGTCCTGGGTCCATTTAAATTCATTTCTGACTGTGGTAGGTACACCATTAGTAAGTGACGATAAGACAAATTAATAATGTTTAATGTCTGAAAACTAGTGCCTACTACCTAGATAGTTACCGAAAATATAGATCTAATTTGGTAATATTCTACGAAATTCGACGCCCCTTTAATTTGATCATTTGGTTGCTTTTTAAATAATATTTCATCAGCAAGTGAACGCGAAAAAGGTTCCACAATCACTTTAGCAACTTTAACATTGCTGATCAAAGCAACTGATGCAATCGCAGTTCCGCAATATGGTAAAATGAAAAGTATCTACTTGGCAAGTTTAATAAAATTTGAAGTTCATAGCCAGTTCTGTCGTCAGCAAGGTATCTAATCATACTAATATTATAAACGCGAAAGTTTGTAAGTATGGATGGATGTATAAATGTTTGTTACTCTTTCATGCAAAAACTACTAGTCCGATTTGCATGAAACTTGGAATACATGAAGTTCGTAGCCTGGATTAACACATAGGCTACTTTTTATCCTGGAAAATCAACAGGATAAAACGGGACGCGGACGAAGTCGCGGGCGGAAGGTAGATTTCTTTATTCAATAAAATCACTGTTTTAATGTTTAGGTGATTCTAGGTGCCAGTTCCACGCGACCGAAGCCTACAAGAACGGGCAAGAAACTACTATGGTCTGGTTCCTAACGTTTTTTTGTTTACTGATTATTAGATTATTAACCAAAGAGTTGCTAGCTCTTAAATTCAGAGATCATGAAGGATCTAATTCTACAGTGTTAACTTGTATACGTACTGAGAGATTTAAGCTCGCTAACGACTAGATCCTCAAAATAAACAAAGTTGATTTCTCTAGGGGGAGAGCCTCTGTTTATGAATTCGGGGGTCTCCGATTTCAACTTTGTCCCTGAGGAGAATACTCTAACCACATCATCATCATCCTATGTTCACATCTTCAAGATAATAGCAAATATCGTATCTATTTGTCTAATAATTTTTCGCATATTCTTATAGGCATACCTACACTACCTACAGTATAAGTAAATTATTTGTCTAATAAAGGATGTAGATATTTTTAATTAGCACCTATCATTTAAAGTTAGGTAGGTATCAATCATCCACACGCAAACACTGCAGCGTACCTACTTGCTATGTGAAAATCTCTGGTAGAGTAGGTATCTATGACAAAGTAAATACATAGCTACGGTTGTATTGTTTGTGAGTTTTGTGTCTCCTGACGAGGTAATTTATAGACAGCTTGACTCCTACATAAATATTTGAGTGCTACATTTGACAGGCAAAGTTTTATTTTATGACCTGGCTGCGAGATCATGTACACCTCAGGATTATCGGCTTTTTGGGTCACCCAAGCTGGATGTTTTTTGGCAAGGTTTGTTAATAATATTGATTACAAATTCAGAGGTCTGAAAACTCCGTCAATCCGTCATCAATTTTATTTATAGAGTAGGTATAGTTAGTTTTGGATAATAAATTATTATAATGGTATAACATTTATCAGCATTTTTTGTAAGTATATTATTAAGTATTCTTGAAATTTACACACAACACCCTCTAGTCCCAAACTAAGCATAGCTTGTGATATGGGAACTAGATGGCTGATAGAATACTTATTTACTTTTTTTTTGTAAATACATACTTATAATACATAGTAACACCAATTATTATCCACTAATATTTTATGTTTAAGAATATTATATTTATTTATTTCTAACTACTTACCTAACTACCTACATAGGTACCCTAGATTTGTATTTTAGATTTTTTACGTAATAATGCGATGGTTTTTTTCCGTTGGCCTAAATTAATAATTTATTTTGTAAATATTCGGCTACTTACCAATTTTATAAAGCCACAAAAATCCATACAGAAAAATAAACAAAACCGTTCGAATTTTAAAATCGATGATCGATTGCGCGTGCGACTTACGCGCGTTACCGCACCAGACTTGCCCTACCTCGCTCGATTCCTACCACTCCGACTATGATGTAATATTATAGCTCTTATTGTGATAGCGATAAGATCTAAATGTCAACGTTTCTTCATCATAAAACCGATGTTTGAAAGGCTGTGGACATTTTGCATCTTTGGATCATTTTATAGTCTTGAGCTAAGAAGGCTTTAGTGTTTAAATTCCGATTCTTATTTTCGGCTCCTCAGCGGTTTTCAGGTTTATTTTAATTTAATTTTTACTGTATTGCCCAAGCTCCCATCCCATAATGGTGGACCGTACCTAGTGGACATTAGAATTCCACGATATATAAGTAATTTCTGCCACCAACCGAAGATGTTCACATTACTGTGGAACACAGACTGTGGGTACCAGACTCCTTTTACTCAAAGTGACGGACACAGTGCATTACCTCATAGTGCATGTCCTCAATGAGCTTACTCTGTGAGATACAATACCATCGGAGAAGCCACCTGCTTGTTCCATCAGTTTTATTACTCATCTTTCTATCTTCACTAATCTCGCTTAGGTTGCCTGGAAGAGATCGCTCTCAGCGATAAGGCCGCCCATTGTGATACCCTATAAGCTTTCTTTGTTTTTTTTTGTAATGTTTTCATGTGGTGTACCAATAAAGAGTTATCTATCTATTATCGAAAGAACATCCTATAACTATCAGGAAATGTCATAATCTGCCATTCGTTACCTAACTATAGATATGTAAGCAGATAGGTACAACATACGCTTCCTATCCAGTATTTTCTTTGCTCACTACCGTAACTTTGTTTACGAGTAGGTACTTACAATGAATTGCTGCATGTAACGCAAGGCATGTAGTTCTCCCTAACCTACTTACTTACGTAGCCTCGGGAACTAGCAAGTTGGTGAATTAAGCCTGGCAGTACATGGCATCCGGAATATCGGGATACGGATGGCCAATCAAAGTTATGATCTGAACTCCTGAGTCAGGGCATAGGACTATGATCCAGATTACGAATGACCAATCACAAGCTTGCTATCTCCTGATTCCAAAGTGGCTAAAATGCTAATTAAAATTGTGAAATTAGGTAGGTATAAGGAGAAGAATATAATGTTTTGTTTAGTTATTTAGTTATAAGGTGGCCCGCTCGAGGGTGGCATGTTCAAATATGAACAAACCCTCTATAAATAAATAAAGATTAAAAAAAACACTTGCTATCTGTTGCAGAAATGCGAACGGCCAATCACGAGTTTGCTATCTGTTTGCTACAGCAGATAGCAAGCTTGTGATTGGTCATCATTCGCATTCCGGATCATGTAATCCCAGACTTTCAGTATTCGGATAATTTTTCTAAATATTTCGTTTCTTTCCAAGAGTTTTTCACACATCCTATAATTCTACGGGATTGAACAAAATCAATAAAACAGAGTATTTTTATCCATTGATTTATTTGTATTTAGCGATAAGCTATATTGAACATTTTTTTCTAATTACTGAAGTTTTTTATTCTTTGACTATAGTTTAGTTTCATAAATTCGTTGATTCTTTTTGACGTAGCGAGTGTGAAAGCGATGGGATATGGTGGAAATATTTTGTGTTATTGATTTTTAGCTTATTTTTAGTTATAATTCAACCTTTATAAATCAAACTCCTCTATAACAAAATTACCTAGGGAGTTGGGATTCATATTTTTTTATTTTCGCTGATGCCTTGTTTCAGCAATTTTTCTTCATTTATTATTATTCTACGGACCACAGCAATCTTTAGATCTTTTACAAATGCCTAAAACAAATGAAAAGCTACGTTTCAACTGCGTTTCAGCTGACTAGTTTGAGTGGAATTAGCCCCCAGTTCTAAAGATACATTATATCCCTTCCGGCTGTTTCCACAACTAATTTTCGTAACCAGTTGCGAAAACGGAAATATGGCATTATGAAGATCAGCTTTCTCCAACTTCTTCAGGTATTGTTTCTCGCGTTACTCCGTGTGCCTTCATGGAAGATATGTAGTGATCTGATATGTGAGCCCGTAGTTCGCTTTTGAGTCTAAAACTTTGAGCACACTGGTCACATCTGCAAAAAAAAGTTTTTTTTAAAATACAGGTCATTTGAAAGTAGAGTGTCAGTGGTTTAGAAGTGAGCCCGTCTTCCGACCCTGAGGTCGTAGGATCGAATCCAGTCGAATTTTAACAACGAAACAAGGGTTAAAATTACGTAGTTTTCGTTATTATTTATCTCCATGTAAAAAATGGGAATTACCTTTCGTGAATTAATGAAACTCAAGACTCGGATCCGTTTTAGAATAGGTCTCAACTTCAAAATGACTACAATATAAATATTCACGGACTTTACACACAACGCCCTCTAGTCCTAAACTATGCAAAGCTTGTGATATGGGTACTAGATGGCTGATAGAACACTTATATACTTTTTTTTTGTAAATACATACTTATAATACATAGTAACACCCAGACAATGCTCACTTGTAAAGGTTAACTCCTAAATGCATACGTTTATGCTTAAGTAGATCTCCACTTTGTGTGAATGTGCGTTCGCAAAGATCACAGCGATATGGCTTTTCACCTGTGTGAGTGCGGTAGTGTTTATTTAGGTATTCCTTGGTTGTAAATCTGTAACAACAAATACGCATTAGAACCTCAATTTTATTAAGGGGAAGGGTAAGGCCAAACAACCTTCTCACTCGCACATTTCAACATTTTTGAAGATATAAACTCACTCTTATAGGCTTGAGAATAACAATGCAAAAGTTGAGCAAAATATAATTTTGAACCAAACAAGCTTTCTGACAAAAAATTTGCATGAATGTGATCAATTTTGGTGCACATTTTTTTGTCGGCCATCGCCTTATGAAATGAGGTATCATCATCATGCGACAATTGAATGCAGTGTCGATACATCAATATTTAAGTACTATGACACCGGTTCATAACACCATGTTCAGAAAAATTATAGACGTCTATTACGAACGATGAATAAATGCTTTGTTAATCGTTTGGGGGTCTATCGAAACTCCAAATAAGACTTTCATTTACTATTTGTTACTTGCTGCCACACTCAGGTTCATCACTTATACATAATTTCTTAAAAATGTCTCTGTTCATCGTTACTCTTTCCTTGGTAAGAGATGTCAATGACTAAAGTATTTTTTACATGTTTCTGAGTGTGGCCATTAGATATACTTACTTCATAGGACACGTGTCACACTTGTAAGGTTTAACCCCCAGATGTCTGAGTGTGTGTTTCTTGAGAGAGCTTGACACTGTAAACACAGCCGGGCAATGCTTACACTTGTGTGATTTTTCACCTGTGTGCGTTTTCTCATGCTTTTGTACATCGCCTGGAAAATAAATCGATGGTTAAGTGTAATGATAATGATGTGTGAAATCCATGAATATTTATTTATTTATGTTGAAAGGTTAATTTCATATTTTCCAAGAGTCAAGAGATGAACCCACTTGAGTTTTATATGGTTGTACAACCGAGTTAGTAGCACTGCGGAGATACTGAAATGAGTTTTCTTGAATGGTGTGCGGGAGACACACTAATTCAATGTAAACAACTTCTACATTCTCTCTAATCTAAAGCTCATTTCACACTTACCATTACTTAGAAACTTCGCCGGACACAAGCTGCAGGCAAACTTTTTCACTCCCAGATGCCGTCTGACATGCTGGGTTATGTTACCTTTTGAACCGAAAGATTTGCCACAAGTCTCGCACAAATACGGTTTTCCTCTTGTATGCAGTTTTAGATGGGTAGTCAATGTGGATAGATGTGCAAACCTTTTCGGGCAGATAGGACAAGGATGTGGCTTGATTCCGTTGTGTTTGTGCATATGTTCAGATAGTTGACTTTCTAAGTGGTAAGACTTTGGACATAGTGCACATTTGTAAGTGCGGTTTATGTCGTGGGATGCCTCATGCCGTTTCAAATGACTGGTTTTCTTAAACACTTTATTGCAATACTGGCACGATAGTACTCTGCCTCTTGGAACGTGTTTGCGCTTATGAGCTGCGAGGGAGTGTAATGATCGAAAAGAAGCAGAGCAAATGTCACATTTGACAGACTCTGTATTAGTACTTTCATTTTTGTGATAAAAAAGATGTTTCTCATATCTTTCGTAGACCTTAAAAGTTTTTGGACAATCCATACATTCATATATTTTCTTTTTCTCAGTTTTCGTAGTTGAATAATTGTCTTTGATGAGATAAGAATGTTCTAATATGTTAATGAAGGGCTCATCACTATCTGTTCCATTGCCTTCACTCTTAATTGTTTCAATATCAACTGCATTATCAAAATCAGGTAGTTCAGTTAGTTCATTTTTAATGGGTATTTCACGAGAATCTGCAATGGATTTGTCTGCTAAATTATCGTAATATTGATGCAGTTGATGATCTAGGGATTCAGCAAGTTTCTTGAAATCGTAAAAGTTGATGAGACAGTTATAGCAACTGCTGCACAAGTTCTGCGGAAGCATGTCATCTGATTCCACCTGAAATCAGAGAAACCCTTTTTAAGTGCTTGAATAATGCCTCACAACTACAAATTAAGCGTAGGGTCTCTTAGTATTATTAGAAACTGAATATAAAATGACTAGTAAGTTCACAAGTAGGTAGTGAAAAGCGTGAAAACTTACCACTAGATTTGTAAACAAAGACAGAATTTCCGCCACACTGGGAGAGTCACTCTTTTTGTCAAATAAACCAAACATTTTAGTTGATAGATCATTCAAGCACGTTCTACAACACTCTTTGAGGTTCTTGCGATGTAATAAACTCGACATTACTTCTACTTTTTGCAATAAATCAATCAATCCTTTCACAATTTTATTGATTTTTTTATATAAATAAAATTTTCTGATTTCTGATTTGTTTTTAGAAATAGAAGGTCAGTGTTGCCAGATCATAATTTTAAAAGGCAGGAGCTATTTGCGAAAAAAAGACAAAGATTTTCTAGGATGCTATAATATGTACTTAGCTGAAACGATTATATTGTAAACTTAATAATTTTCAAAATTAAATTACGAATTTTTGCTAATTACTTATGTATTTCACATGTTTTAGTCTCATTAGCAACATATTACCATTCCCTTGGAAATCTTGGCAATGTTTATTTGTTTGTTGTTAATTAATTAAAATATTAATGAATATTCATGGAAAATCAAATATAACAAGTTATAAATTTATTCATAATTTACAAAGATCTAACTCCTCCGTTTTCTGCATCCAAAACTTTTCCAAAATAGTTTTAAAGAATTAATGGTCTGGAGAACAATATTTTATTAACTTACACAGAAAGTGCGATTTGTATTGGAAGGAATTCACTTAGGCCCTTAGGAGAGAATTAAAACACTGTTACCTAATCAGATGGGTTAGTCTCAAAATCCCCTTTGAGTTTTCCCCCTTAAGGGGATAACTATTGCTTTGCGCAACTATCAAGAGTTAGGGTAAAATCAAAAAAGGGAATCTCCTAAAATTCAGGAGATCTCTACGAGTTGGCAGCCCCTTGATAGAGAAACTGTGGCAATAAGACTTGGCAAAAAGACTAGTATCCAGCGCCAAAACATAAAAAAGGAGCTGGCTGTGGCATTGACATACCTACTCAAATTATGACATTTGGCCATCGAGTAGCAATGTTTGTTTGTTTGAGTTTGATTGCTCTATTTGCTCTTGTCAATTTCCTTTTTTTTTCTAGTTTGCTTGCTTTGCTGGAGTAGTGCAGTGAGCTGCTTGTGTAATCATTTTGGAAAATAAAGTTTTTATTACGAAAATAAAGTAAACAAAGCAGTATAAAGCCTTCCCCGGTAAGTCAACTAAATAACAATTTTGAAAACGTGAGCTATGACTGGAAAAGTCTAATAAGTCGTCGGTAGCTAAATACCTACATTTTCCGGAAAATAGGCTCTGCAAATCTGCAGGTTCTTTGAGGAAAATTATAAGTACTGTATTTTTATTTCAGTCAATCTAGTCAGGCTAGCGGCTCAGGTGACTGGAAATCTAGATAGGCAGTGGGTAAAAATATCAATGTAACTCTGTCTACCTGTTTACTACTGTTAAACTAGCCAAGATACCTACCTACTCATAATACTTTAATAAATAATCGACCTTGTAAAATTAAGGTACATTCATATCAGAGTTATTATTTGAGGAAAATGCTTTAATTTGTTTGTTGGTAGTTGATACTCACCTAATTCGATATAGACCTTCTTTCATTTTTGTCTTAACCACATGGGTAAATAGGTAGATACTATTAACATATGCGATGTAAGGGAGCCATATAACATCTCGTGCTCCAACTGTCAACCTCACCTGTATGTGGTACATCCTGCAGCATCCGACAAGGCTTTGACAACCAGTTAAATGTGGTATAGCACTTCCTAAAGTGACAGCTAAATCCCTTGACTGTTAACGGGTGACAGCTTTCTTCCAGAAGCCGACCCACAGGAAATGGACCTAGATGGGCCCAGATGTTTCTTTTTTATTCATTCAGTTTAGTAGTTCCAAATATTACAACATACAAACAAACATACAAACTTTACCTAAATGTATCAGTCTATCTATCTACTATACTATAAGTACCTATTAAATAAATAAAATAATATTTTCATAATAACTAAATTATATAATATATATGAGCCTAACTCAAATTGAACAAAAAATGAACAATTTTTAATATTAATGATTAGTACATTATGTTTACTTTGTTCATATCTAAATCTACCTGTATGGTATCTAATTAAGTTACCTACCTACGATCATGTGTTTCTATAACTCATTATAAGTGGATCAAGGTTTGCGAGTTTCTCTCACTCACTTGGTACAAGTAGGTAGTGTAGGTACCTAACTACAATTATGTGCCTCTATTACCTTTATTATCTACATTTTCATTTAGGCAGTAGTACTATACTAACACCAGAATGTGATTGAAAAACACTAACAGGCAACTGTTCAAGATTTTCCTGAGAAGAGATGCTGGCTTAAAAAGACTTGTAAGTCTCTTCAGCCTTATCAGGGACAATGGAGAAATAATCAATAATAAGGTAGTCATGTAAACATGGTGTGCTCATGAACCCGCACCTTTCCCTGGACGGTCGGCCTCCACGCCACTGAAGTCATCTATCGCTATGGTTTACCTATCGACCTTAAACGTTGAATCTTGTCTATTGCCTCTTCTGCGGTCTCGTCCCAGTTGACTTTTCTAAGACCTAAGTTTATGACCTAAGCCGCCCTAACTACCATACGTCACTTCATTTTATCATTTTTATCACGATCTTCTAACTCCTGATTACATGACGAGCCATCATCACTTTGCCATTGAACGTAACTGATAAGCCTTAGAGGACGCTGTGACCTGTTTCACTTGAAGCTCAGTCGTGTGTTGGTTGTCGAGGTGTGCGGACGTGTCAGTGTTTTCCTATTTATCTACGGACCTTACATATTGCTAAGGTAATAAAGAATAGTCATTTTGTTTAAATGCATCTTTTATCCTTGTTGATGTAGTCATAGAATGGTTAATATATTTACGTGAAATCCGAACTCCTCAATCATAATAACATAAGACGCAGATTAATTTGTTTCCATTATTTCCAATTCACACTACATTTACATTCACACTAATTGCTTCGCCAACATGATCTATTTCAATGATCATTCGTTTAATTCATAAACGGATCTATAAATGGAAGCATATTTATAGCAAAATTAATCTTGGCAGCATTCTCTACCACGATAGTTCCTAAACTCATTCTTTAAGTCTGGTATCACCCGCTTTTGGGTACCTACTTAAGCTAGAAGTAAGCCTTTCTATTTTAGGCAGTCTTCTTGCGTTTTGCCTGTAAGTTTATGAGTGTCGTCGACCCAACGCTCTGTCGAGCGACGCGGACTTCAGGCATGTCCACGGCCTCCACTTGGTCAAGGATTTAAAAGTATAGTGTCAAAGTTTTTAACCTTTCTGTCTCCTATACTAATGAAGCCTGCCTTAGAGTTGTCATCAACCACTTGACCTCTCAGATAACTTATGAGATGTCCTGTTACTATATCATTGATCAAATAGAAAGGGTTATAATCATTATTGGCCAATAGTGCTCATAATTTTTTATCAACGATCAATTCGACGTTCAAAGTCCATATTGAGTTTATACATTGCTCTGTTATTTTCATATCCTACGAGTATGTAGGTAAGTTTTGTACTAAATTAATGATATTTGAATTGTGTTTGAAAGCTTCAAAAGGTCAGAAATCAAAAAAAATTTATTGGTCCGTGGTGACTGTGAAGCAAGACGTGTTGATGACCTCTAACTACATGTATCTTAATGTCATGGATATTAGATTGTAGAGTCATATATGACTGGAATGAAATAGAGGTACCTTATGCTCGAGATTTGTATGTTATAGACATACAAAGTTGTAGATTTCTAAATGAATTCACAGCTCGTACCATAAGTGTGACGTAGCGCTTCAATTTTGTACTGTGCCGAAAACATACAAAGATGACCTGGCCCTGTGACCTGGCCAAGGTGATTCGTTTTTATCCTCCACCACTGGTTTGACAAGTAAAGGACACAACGAAATGTCATTTATTTTGCAATTTAACAACCTACTGAAAACAAAACTGTATAAAAAATAATCTGCGTTTAGTTAAAAATTTAATTAGATATTATCTGTAAACCTTGTGAATGGTTAACAGAATTGATATGCGAACGTGCTTCAAATTATGAAACCAGTATTTGAGTTCGTTAATCTTGGATTAGCATAATCAATATTGCAGTTGCAGGTTCAACGTTCGGCATTGGCACTCATACTGTCGACGAATAACGTAATCCCTTCACTTGCCAAAGAAAGACAGCTTGTTTACAGTGGGTGGCATAGAACAGTGAAACGGTTGCTCTCTGAACTTTTGATAATGAAATATGTTCATTATCTGTGGGCGTTCTGTGTTCTAGAGTTGTGTGGTATAGCCAAAAAAGGGCTTCCGAATAGGAACTGTTCAAATTGTGGTTCAAATCGTCTGCAGTAGACCTAGAGGCTGATAATGATGATGGTATTTGTAGCTTGGTAGGTAAGTAAAGTACCCATACCATCTAGAGTTTACGACATTAGCTCGAACGAAACTGGTTACGAAATATTTTTCAAGATGGCCGATAAAACTTTGACCTCCACATCAATTAGATTCCACAAATCTTTTCTGCCTTAGGTTCGGGCTTCTGTGCTTTTAAAATGTTTTTGATACTATTCCAGTTCACAAACTGGAATAGAACCACAAATTCACTCCGTGTTTATCTGGAAACTAAATCGTGAAGAAAGCTGACGAGTCTTGTAATAACCGTAACGGAGGACCACATTGTGTTTTTCAGGCTTCGTTCCATTTGTCATTTCGAATGTTGATTACGGTTGAAAGGATTCCATTGTATTATCAGAATGATTGCTTTTGACGATCTAGGCCGATTCTTGGCTGGTACTGGTAATATAAGACTTTTAGGTAGGTAAGGTACCTAATTATATAACTTGTAGATTAAAAATATTAATATTTCTTTGCTTGAATTATTATTACTTTGCTCTAGGTACTTTTCAACAGCACACTACACAGTAGACTTTTTAGAATGGACTGAGAGGTTCCAAAGGTAAAAACCCCGTAAAAAAACAAACAAATAAAATGGACATAAATTGGATAGACCAGGTAGGTTTATAACTATAAAATCCGTTGGTATTAGTAACTTTACTGGCTGAAGCGGCTAGACATAACTATACTTAATAGCTAGTCAATACAAAACCAAGACAAAGAACCATCTTGCATCACAAAAACTCGTTAACAATGTTAATTGCTATAATTTAGTCTTGAGCTAACTAAAATTATCATCAAGAAATATGCAAGAGAGTGCTCAGTTTACATTTGGCTCTAGCGGAAGACCAGCGTGGGTTGTTAGCAACCCACAGTATGCTGAGCTTGGGTCCATTTTGCGACACCATTGCACACTTTGTCAATGTATTCTTCTTTGTATTATTTGTAATTGATTTGTGATTCTGTTTAGTAATTATTGTCTCTCTTGCTGTTTATTTCTTTCTAGTGTATTTGTTTAGTTTAAATTTCTTGTGTGTTGCAAATAAATGTTTTACTTACTTACTTACTCAGCCCATACAAACAAAACCCTCAAAACATTTGCTCATAGTTGCGATAACTGACCGCAGATAAATTCGGAAAAAAATACTGAGTTACGTATGCAATTCACTATTTATCTAAGCATGATAAATCTAATATAGGTCAATATTTAATAGTGAGACAATACTCGTATGTAATATTAAGTCATGTCCGACGTTACTCACAGCCGCAAGCGAGGGAAATCAGGCAAGTTTGTACCTAATAGGTAAATAATGTCACGAGATCATTTAAATTAAAATTTTAATGGTTAATGATAATGTTACAATAAGCAAGTTTTAGATTTGTAAATCTGTGAAATAACATTTCAACAATGACTTGCTTAACTTGGGTTTTGGTAAAGTGAAGTTAGAATCAGTTAGATTATAATCTTTTACACCTAAAATTTTTACGCCTCACTCAAAGTCTATTCTGAAATTTTTAGCGCCATGTCTTGTCTTAGTATTTTTTTCTAATTTCTAATAATACTTTGATTAGGCAGATGGTATAGGTACCTAGTTACCTACAACATTACCTATTCAAGGTTAGCTTATAGCCGTCTGGAGGTCGGCTTATAGTACCTACATAACATAGGCATTACGGTTTGTTAGACACGCCTAATTTTCAACGAGATTTATTCTACTTAGATATTTATTTCACTACAGCTTCAATATTTATCGCTACAATATTTATCTAAATTAATTAAATAAAATAATTGCTCTGCATTCCTTCTTACTCATGGGTATCACTCAGGGTATTACCCTAGAGTTGATTTTATTAATTAGATACGTGTTCTTTTTAGTGTTCCGCTCCAGTTTTGGAAAAACGGAACATTTATTTAAGCCTACAAGCACTTGTGAATAGACTTATCGATTAAACTACTGGTACCGTCACTGGAAGCTTTATATTGAGATGACGTATCCGTTTCCGTCGATTTTCTACCAGTTTTAGTACTTTTTACCCTTGTGTTTCCGGCCAAGTGGCGCCACCTGGCGGCCGTGCGTCATTTTGCTTTGTAAAATGTATCGCGCCATCTTAGATTCATTGGCGTTTTGTATTCCGTCGAAGCAAGTTGTGTCCAGAGCTCTATCTCTGCCACGACTATTGCAAAAATATTTTAAATTATTTTATCATAAAGTGAAGGATTATTTTAAAAGTGGAATTCTCCATACTTTTGTTCAGTGAATCTGTGCAAAGAGGAAAGAACTGTAAGTACCCTCTTTGTTAATAGTTGTACGTGATTAATTCTTTTAACGGTTTTTCCGTTCGGATCATGTACCTACATAAATTATTATTTTAAATTGCCAGTTTATTACGGTATATTTTATTGTGCAAAAATTAAACGTATTTCTTTTGCAGAATGGATAGTAATGATAAGCCACCAGCTGTGGCTGGTCCTAGTGGGACTCGCAAGCGTGTTCGAAGCTGCTCCAGCAGCAGCTCCACCAGCAGTAGCTCATCGAGCTCTTCTTCTGTGAGCCACCAGTCGGGCAGAAAGCGACGTCGCCACCAGCGCCGCAAGAACAAGCGCGCACGCCGTCGTTCGGACCCTAGGATGAACAAACTAGTCCAGGATATGGGTGAGCTACAAAATATGGTTGCCAATTTTATTACCAGCCAATCTGGTAATGTGGCTACTGCTTGTCATGATGAGGCTTCTATTTGCTCCGAAGTTAGTGGAGAGCTTTACGAAAACCATAACGTCACGGACGAACCACGTCTTGACTGTGAAGGCCTAAATCAGAGCAGTGACTTTACTTTTGACATCGAGACTAAGCTGAAGGAACCAGCTGTTCCTAAAACCACCCAGGACTATTTAAAAAAGCTACTCGAGGTTCAGCGTTTAGGTAGTACCTCTTGGTCTGAGGTTAGATACGCTGATACTCAAAAAGTGTATAACCATACTCCAGGTTTCATAGACTTGGAAACAAACGAAGAGGTAAAAACGTATGATACCTTACGTCATCTGGCGCACGCTGATAGGTCTTATGCGGCTTTGACGTATTGCATTCTAAAACAGAAAGAAACCTTGCAAGAAGGTATCCGTAATCTTCTCTCTTGGGCTAAGCATACAGACGTAAATTTTGACAATTTAAGCAGTAAAGTGGAAGAACTTTTTCAAAAAGGAGAACTGCATAAAGTTTCATCAGATCTTTTACAATTAGTTTGCGGCCATCGAGCCGAAAGTATCGAAATGCGCAGAGAGACTATTACGAGCCAAGTTAGAGACCCCTTAGTTAAAGCGTCGTTAAATAGAATACCCCCGTCTGCCACCTACATATTTGAGTCTGAACCTTTCACGGCTGCTCTGGAAAAAGCAGGGGGTGTCCGCAAGGCATTTTGGCCACTCAAATCTGATGGTTTCTCACAGGCGAAATCCAATCAGTCCAACAGCCGCCCCTCGCGGGGGCAAGGCGTTCGAAAGACCGTAGTTCCATCGCGTGGAAATCAATATACCCATAATGAACCTGGCCTCCCAACGCATATGCATGGTTGTAGCAACCCACCCTCGCGGGGTGGATGTTCCCATAACAATTTTCAGTACAGGGGCCAGACTTCAAATGTGCAATACGAGAACCATAACTACAATCATGGGAGAGGTTCATTTCACAACCGAGGCTCGCGGCCCGACCGTGGAAATAGCCGAGGACGCTCGCATGCTCCGAGAGGTTCTAGAGGAAACCAGAAAAGGTACAAACAATGACTCGCGATGTTTTCGAGCAGGTCAGTTAGCGCACTTCCACTCGCGGTGGAAGAAAATGGGAGCACCAGAAATTGTTTTAAAATTGATACAGGGTTATCGGATACCATTTTTTCAAAAGCCTCCCCTTATTTATCCGAGTATAAACCTAGGTCCCTTTCACACTCCTGTCTCTGCAGAGATGTCTGCCATTGTTTACAAAATGAAAGCACAGGGGGTTCTAAAAGTAGCTCGACACTCTCCCAGCTTTGTGTCCCCTCTGTTTCTGGTGCCCAAACCCGACGGGTCAGCCCGTCCCATATTCAACCTCAAAGCGCTAAACGACTATGTACTCGCCGAACCTTTTCACCTGATAAACATGTATCGCATTCCGGATTTTTTGCAACCAAACGACTGGCTATGCAAAGTAGATCTTTCTCAAGCATACTTTCATCTAAAAATAGCAAAGTCCCACAGGCGCTTTCTACGCCTTATATACAACAAAGAGCTGCTAGAAATGACTTGCCTTCCGTTCGGTTTGAGCACAGCTCCCAAAACATTTTCCATACTAACAAATTGGGTGGCTCAGACATTACGAGAAAAATGGAATGTCAGAATTCTTGTATATCTCGACGATTACTTGATAGTACACCAAAATGCAGACATACTTCACGAACATGTCAAGCTCGCAGTTCAGACGTTGAAAAATCTGGGGTGGGTAGTCAATTTCGAGAAATCTGTCCTCAACCCTCAAAAAAGCATAATATACCTCGGCATACTGTGGAGACCCTGGGACAACCTGAAATCCCTACCCAAAGAAAAATCCACCAAAATAGTTCAAAAAGTAGATCAAGTCCTCAAACAAAGAAAGGTAACCGTAAAAGACTTGCAGAGGATAATAGGACTTCTAAATTTTGCCAGCTTTGTTGTTCCTCGAGGACGACTCAACCATCGACAATTGATAATGTTCATCAATGCCTTACCAGACCCGTCGACAAAGGCCTACCCAGTACCAGAAAGCGTTCTCAAAGAACTGGTTTGGTGGACTCAGAACTCTCATTTATCAACACCGCTACATTACCCGCCACCGGAGAACTTTTTGACGACAGATGCTTCAGATCAAGCTTGGGGAGCACAACTGAACGATTTGGCTCTCTCGGGCGGTTGGTCGCAGGAAGAACAAGGTCTACACTGCAACCAGAAGGAGATGCTGGCCATTCTATATGCCATTCAAAGTCAAGTCGACGTGCTAAGTCGCAGCTCTGTTCTAATTCAGTGCGACAACAAGACTGCGGTTGCTCATCTGCGAAAAGAAGGAGGTACGAAATCAATTCCGCTTATGGAAATAACTTATCGAATTTTGAGTTTGCTAGATCAACATCACATTCACTTCAGCACACACTATATCCCAGGCCGGTACAACAATCATGCAGACCATCTGTCACGTCATCGTCGCCCTCCAGAGTGGCATCTTTTACCGGCCTGTGTGGACATAGTGTTTGCAAAGTGGGGAACCCCAGTACTAGACCTGTTTGCGTCAGAGACCGCGCATGTAGTCCACAATTATGTGTCCCGAGACCTGAGGGACCGCCAAGCTTTGTTTCACGACGCGTTCAGTGTTCCATGGAATTACCCACTCGCATGGGTGTTCCCACCACCGTTTCTAATCCCCAGAGTCTTAGCTCACCTAAATCAGTCAACGGGAATATTCCTCGTAGTAGTTCCCCGGTGGGAAATGGTATTTTGGCGAGCCGACCTCAAAGCCCGAGCTTTGGCAGCACCGTTGACGCTGAAAAACCTCAAGAAACATCTAGTCGACACATCGACGGGGTTTCCACCTCCAAAGGTCGAGGAGATAACTCTCGAAGTATGGAAATGTGGGGGTGGTCAGAGGATGTAACTACATGGAACACAGAACAGCTATCGTTACTTAAAAATTCCTGGCGGAAGTCTACTCGTAAAACATACCAGGTGGCTTGGAATCGTTGGATTTCTTGGTGTAACTCTAAAAATTTTGACGTAAAAAAGCCTACGGGATCGCAATTAGCACAATTTCTTTCAGATTTACACTTGATTAACAAGCTATCGTACAATACGATTGTTTTACATAAATCTGTAGTCTCTACGTTATGTAACGCTGACACGTCCAGTCTTTTAAGCTCTCATGTTTTGGTTAAGCACATTTTAAAATCAATAGCTCTGAAAAATCCAAAAATCTCCAAGTCACCTGTCTGGGACGTCAGTAAACTTATTTCATTTTTAAAGGACTATACAGTAGACACGAGTAGTATGTTTCAAATATCGCGTCACACCGCTATACTTCTATTACTTTGCTCAGGAAGGCGCATCCACGACCTGACCTTACTCTCTATAGATCCTACACACTGTATTAGATCAGATGATAGTATTATATTTTGGCCTGTATTCGGTTCAAAGACCGACTGCAGTAACTATAGACAGTCTGGTTGGAAGTTATTATTAAATAATGATCATCCTAACTTAAACCCTTTATTGTGGATTGAAAAAACTATAACATTATTAAATGAAAGACGTAGCACAGCCAAATCATCTAATTTATTTGTTACAGTAAGAGGTATCGCTAAACCCGCATCACGCACTGTGATAGCAGGCTGGGTCAAAACTTTGTTTAAACAGGCAGGCATTACAGCACCTCCAGGAAGCGTTCGATCTGCGGTTTCTTCGAAGAGTTGGTTGGAGAATCATCCTCTTGACGAAATCTTGGCCCGAGGGAATTGGCGATCAGCTAATACTTTCCAGCGGTTTTACAGACGAGAGGTTATGAGCGGCAATCAATCTGAAAGTATAACGCAACTATTTAAAGCAATAAATTAATATACAAATGTATGTGTAAAATACGATTAAGTATGATGATTATAAATTACTTATGATTTCTGATTATAGCAAAATAATTATAGCTTGTTATTATTATTATTTATGTAATTAAAATATTGTTAATGAATATTATACACTTACTGTTGCATAAGTTGGATTTTTATTGTTCTGTAAATCACATTTACTAAAAATAAAAATTTAATTATTATTATACTTACGGCTATATAATTAAATGTCACATTGGCGCTAGGTTACCTAATTTAACAAGTGGCGACACCAGGCGATAACAAACAGGTCTCAATATAAAGCTTCCAGTGACGGTACCAGTAGTTTAATAGCAGCGTTTTACCTGAAATAAAACGCATATTAAAATACTTACCTCACTGGAAGCTTTCACTTTTATCTCTGCCTGGTGAAATTGAGCCAATGAATCTAAGATGGCGCGATACATTTTACAAAGCAAAATGACGCACGGCCGCCAGGTGGCGCCACTTGGCCGGAAACACAAGGGTAAAAAGTACTAAAACTGGTAGAAAATCGACGGAAACGGATACGTCATCTCAATATAAAGCTTCCAGTGAGGTAAGTATTTTAATATGCGTTTTATTTCAGGTAAAACGCTGCTATTATATTTATTAGAAGTTTAGAACTCTGAATTCAACAAATTATCGGTTCTCCGATAACCGGCTCCAAAACATACAAATATTTTGTAAAATTATCACTCGTGGTGACGACGTATGCTGAGGTACGTAACCAGATTGTTTTGACTTCAAAAGTCACTGCCTGATAATAATTTGTTCGTAGGACTATTTATTTTTGCCTCCAAAATAATTTCATCATTCAGCTTAAGATTAAGTGGTGATACTGTACTTGTAAAAATAAATAAAAAGATCATCGAAATAACAGAACATTTTTACATAGTAGCACATTACTTCTATGGTGATAGCTGATAATGTTATCGCCGATATCGAAGTTTACAACACGTTGTTACGGTAAAATAACTATTAACTAGTTAGGTAAACTAATGCAAATCTCAATGTCATTGAGGGCACATTTGCTCAACTCAAACTATTTAATTTATTGCATCGTCTCATCGAAACAAAACCAAGAAGTGGAAACGCGTTTGGAATCTTTTCATAATGTGGGTCGAGTCCGGGATAAATCAAATATCTCCCATTATTATAATAAAAATGCATCACATTGAGGTTTGTTTCCGTTCTTTATAAGGTAAATAAATGAGGTTCATCTTCCATTAAAAATATTTACTTATATTGTTGTTTTTTGTTACAGATAAAACCAGAAAAAACAGCACAACACGAACGAAACTCAAAACCTTACCAATCGAATCGCGATTTTTTATTACTGACACAATGAAATAGCTCACAGCGCTCATTTATTTTTAAGTTTTTTTATAGTACTTACGTTTTTTTTTTTATTAGTTTTTAAGTGTAAGTGCAAAATGCAGATTTTGAAGGCTCGCTTCGCTCTCCGTGCGTCTGCATCACAGTTTCAAGCATGGAGCGCGGGGAAAAGTCGGACCGCATCTTCGGTGAGCATCATTTTATATTACTTTTTACTCTAATCGGTTTATAATGAAACTAATTAGCTACGTTGTTTACCTAACCGTGCCAAGTAAAATGTAAAAGGTTTTACACCACACGAGCAGTTCGCGGAGTGAAGAAGGTGAAGAGTGCTAGATTAGCATGGTATGGACACGTAATGAGGAGGGATGAAAGTCATATCACGAAAAAAGTTATGAATATGAGGGTGGCTGGGTACGCAGGTAGAGGAAGGCCGAAGAAGAAGTGGTTGGATTGTGTGAAAGAGGATATGAATGTGAGAGGAGTAGATTCTGAGTTGACGAATGATAGGAGCGAGTGGAAGAAGAAGACATGTTGTGCCGACCCCGCCTAGCGCGGGATAAGGGCAGGGAAATGATGATGAGCAGTTTGCGGAGTACCTAAATTGACGACTAAATGTGAGGAAACGTCCGAATAAAATACTGCATATATTCTAACATTAGTCCGTACGTGTGTTTTCTTGGTATGTAGAGTACATCAATATTATTACGACAGCTGATTTATCGGTGTACGAATTCGGGCGTGGTGCAATCGTTCTAATAAAAGGGTTGGTCAAAGGGTCAAAGTTGTTCTTGGACAAACTACTTTGCTCACATTTTACGTAATAACGTTATTTGTGTGTTTCTAATCTTTTTATCCAGGTCCATACTTCAGTGAGAGATACAATTTGAATTCAAAATAAAAAACAAATTGAAAAAAAAACATCTATCACCATAATACTCATCAATACTCATCGACAGGCGTCACAGCTCAGTCGGTAATAGCTCTGCCTTCCTTGCTGTGGGTCGTGGGTTCGATCCCCACCAAGAACAAACATTTGTGCGTGGAAAACATAGATGTTTGTTCTATGTCTGGGTGTTACTATGTATTATAAGTATGTATTTACAAAAAAAAAAAGTATATAAGTATTCTATCAGCCATCTAGTTCCCATATCACAAGCTATGCTTAGTTTGGGACTAAAGGGTGTTGTGTGTCAAGTCCAAGAATATTTATTTATTTATTATTTATACCACTAAGTGCATACTACCTAATACGTCTAGATTAAAAGTACCTACTTTATGAGGAATTACCTATCTCGTCATCGCATTATAAATTATTGTTTATTAGACTACCTACAAATACCTACTCAGATAACGTCTATATCTGATAGTCATATAATTACTAAAGATGTGTTTACTACTCTGTAAAGTTGGTTGGTGCCTAGTTACCTACTCATAGACTACAACGGGGTTATGATGATGACTCAGAGAACCTTCTATTTAATGTCGGTAAAAGGAAAGTGTAGGCTGCTGCCTGGGGTGAAGCACTTTTAGCTTAGGTATCTCTCTTCTCTTCTAATTTAAGTGCTATGCTCTTGTCGGCGTAATGTATGCATTTCCCGCCAGGTTCTTCTTTTCAGGGCAGCTTCCTTGACGTCCTTATACGACATGACATCTATCTTCGCCTTCACTTGGCTCATATAGCTAATACGCGGTCATCCTCTTCCTCTTTCCTTCTACCTTCCCTTCAATGATATTTCCGATTATGCTGTCATGTCGTATAAGGTGTCCAATCATCTTTCCTCTCCTGTTCTCAACAACTTATATAAGGGCTCTCTCCTCGCTTACTCTACTTAGTACTTCTATGTTAGTTACTTTTTCTGTCCAGCTAATAGGCACAGAATATTAGTATAAGGTATACCTAGGTATAGGCCACATCGATGAAAAGTATGGTAGTGGTGTCGATTCTGTTGCTGCATTTTTCTTAACCTAATTTGACAGCACTAAAAATGTTGCCGTCCCTTTCTTGTGAACTGAAACGGCAAAGACAGCTATAATTTTCTCTTGTTATAGCTATCATATCACGGCTGTTACCCTGAAGGCTTTAAAATATTATGCAATGAATTATCTGCTAGATAAATCCTGGAGATATTCACATTACGAGCACTTACAAATCGTTTTAGAATTTGCATGATAAGTTGATAATGTTTGCGATAACCGATAACGTAAATGCGGTTAGCCTCTGATAAGAAACAAGTTTTTGGCGGTTAAATGACGCAGCATACTAGTTGGAACTGAATACTAAAAGTTATAGGTAGGTACCCATAGTTAGATGTATTGAACACACGATTATTAGGTAGGTACGACAAAGTCTTTGGATGCCAGCGATTTAGCTAGATTCTACCAATAGTTGATCTTCTGTCTATCATACAACGTGTAAAATATTGCCCCTATAAGCCGAAAAGGGGCTTATTCAGACCAAACACGTGAATAGAATGTGCAAAAGTTGAATACAACACGTTCTATTTTTTTTATCTTAGAAATTAGCGACAACCCTAAGTGTTTATTTACTTTGCGTATGTATCCAGCCTCTTAGTACACATGCACAGGCACCCTCCTATCACGTGACACCCACACTTAGACACTTTATCGCCTTGGATCTCTGTAATGATAATGTCTATATTAAATAAACAATTTGAATGTTAAATTGGAATTTGAATTTAACGCGTGTGAAAGGTTATTTTGAAGGAAACTTTAGACGCTTTTCATGAATGAAAAATTTCGAAGGTCGTAGAACAAATGTTGTTCGCCATGACGTGTAGAATACCCCCCTTTCGGACTTATAGGGATATTATGTTACACCCTGTATATCTAAGCTCATCTTGTTCCTCCAGCTTACAGTTAAGTAATAGTCTCTCTTTCCAGGATACCAAGAAAGTAGAGTACAAACCGATCAGGAGCGTGCTAGTCGCGAACCGAGGCGAGATCGCCATCAGAGTCTTCCGAGCATGTACGGAGCTAGGTATCCGCTCCGTCGCTATTTACAGCGAGCAGGACAAGTTGCAGATGCACAGGTTAGTACTCGTACGTTCTTCCAAATTGAGGATCTTGTCGCAATCGTACCGAATACCGAAATGTCCGGAAATAAATATCCTACTAATATTATAAATGCGAAAGTTTAGATGTTTGGATGTTTGTGTTTCAATCACGTCTAAACTACTGAACCAACTTGGAAGAAACTTGGCATATATATATAGTTCGTAACCTGGATTGACATATAGGCTACTTTTCATCCCGAATAATTAACAGGATCTACAGGATAAAATGAACGAAAAGGATTAGCAGCGCCAATTGGCAAGAGGATTTCATTGTCATGTCATGTCACGTCAGTTTGACAGAGCGTAGTACTACCTCTTTGGTCTAACAACTAGCGTTTGATATTCCAGTAGGTACGAGTTCGGTGTAATGAGGTTTAATGTCAAGTTTCTCAAAGTATCCGCGCGGTACACGCACAGATAATATAATGTACACGGAAACTGTAGACGCGTACGAAGTCGCGGGTAACTACTAGTAATTTATAAGTTTAAAAAACTAGACCGACTAAAATCGACTTCAATTCAACTACCGGCTTCATCACCGATGATGATGATGGCAGTTCATTGGGAATCCTCTAGTGACCGCAAATCGTCACTCAAGGACGAGCTTAGATCATTAAATGGAAGTCCATGAAAAAATGTAGACAAACAAACAGATTACGGATTATCAGATAGCATGTGGACCTTGAAGTCTCAAACGACAAACAAACATAGTGTAGGAACCACGCACGTTCATGCTATTTCAACATTATTGTGAAATAGTGTACCTAGGTACAACGCACATTCACGCTATTTCAACATTATTGTGAAATAGGTAAGTACGAGCGGCTTACTCAGATTAGGAAGGTACTGATGATGATGATGATGCTACATGGTGTTTTTTTTTTTATTTTCACAGACAAAAAGCTGACGAGTCATACATAGTCGGCAAAGGTCTCGCACCAGTTGAAGCTTACCTCAGCATTCCTGAAATCATTCGAGTGGCTAAAGAGAATGACGTTGATGCAGTCCACCCTGGATATGGTCTTCTATCAGAACGGTACGACTCTGACAAATCCTAAAAATAAGTTAAACAAGAACACAACAACGTACTTGTTGTCTTTTCTGCCAAATAAATAAATATTTATGGACATTTCACACAATGCACAATACACCCCGACACGGGACGTCATCGCTGCAGATCTTTTAAAATATAAATATTCATGGACTTTACACACAACTAGGGTTACCATTTAGGAATTCGAAAAGTCCTGGCAAAAAGCCGGACATTTCGATAAAAGTCCGGACTTTTTACTCACAAAATGGAAACATACCCTCTTAGTTACAGTGGTATGGTAGGTGAACGATTAAGTGGACTGTATTTTTGTAACGATTATTTTACCCTAAAATTAGGTTTACGATAACGACACGATAGAACCACAAACTAGATCCTAGCACCAATAAGCTGTGTATACAGGATGTAAGAATAGCGTCCCACGTACCTGTATGTCCTGGGTGATGAAGAGGATCCAGTAGAACGTTTAGGTAGACAGGTCCGTCAGATTGTCAAGGTACTCGCTAGCTAGTTTTCTCCTTCGAACTCTTCAGGGTCCTGTAACCGCTACGTGAAAGGCACTGGGTAGGGCTCCGTCGCAGTTGCACTAAACTACACATCAGCTGGGTACACAGTGGGGCAAAACTAAGACGCTAATTTGTGGTGATTGCAAGCAAATTTAAATAGATAAGTACTATTCGAGAAAAACACTACGAAAGATATTTAGCCTTTTCCGAAACGATAAAAATGTACTCTATTTAATTCGCGTCAGATCAAGTTTACAATTCGACTTCTCAATCTGCAATGACGCTAAGGTCAAATTTTAATTTTAACGACAAAATACGAATTATTTCCGTTACCTATTGTTTTTAGGTGAATGAACCCTATAAGGACCAATAGGAGGTCAGTGACCTATGCTAGGTAACAGACAGAATGACGCGCGATTGCGTCAAGTTGGTAATGACAGCTATCAAAACTGAACATTCCGACCACCAAAATACACAGTATTTTCACCAAGTTAATAATAACTTAACAATAGAGGTGAAAACAACACGAAAAATAACTAAAACATACGAAAAATAATAATAAGTTAAGTTATGATAAACTTAACACTTAACTATAAATTAGAAGGCCTAACATTCGGATGTTATGCTCTGAGGTGAGGAAAACATCCAAAGTATAGAGTCACCCGTAGCGATTCGAAAGGTGACGACTCTACATAATATAATGTGATGAGCTGCTAAGTCGTTTGGGTCCGAACTAAAAGGTAGCGTCGGCTTCGAACAAAGCAGAACCTCGATCGGTTTCCGCAGTGTGCTAATCTCTACGTACGTTAGGCATTGCAAACCAACGACACGAGCAGGGTAGGTTTTCAGTGTCATAACACCAGCCTCAGCTAAGCCCGAGAAGTGTGGACTGCCTGGGGGGTTGAACACGGCAACCTGTTTAGTCTGCGTTGCCTGTGACGCCTTTGTTAACAACTCGCTGACTACCATAAAAGTTTTACCTCGGTCAGACACCAACCTAAGACGACGGCCTCTGTGGGCCATGAAACGCCAGAGTCGTGCACGACAGGCCTCGAATATGGGCTCAAAGACGAGCTCCAAATGCACTGTTGTAGTAACAGTACACACGAAAACACATACGAATCTTTGATACGTGTGTCGACCACGTCCGAACGAAATATCGGACGGGCCAGCGTAACCAACAGAAGCAGGCGAAAGTGGCTTCAGCTGGCTAGTGCGATGAAGAGGTAGCTCTCCTATTCGAGGAGGTACTACTGAACGAGAGTTTGCTCGACAGCGTTTTACGAACGACGAAAACGTAGGTAGAATTGACCGTCTTGGCGACACGATCCACCAGTCAGGGGCGAACAGTAGCTGCAGCGTTTCCGATCCCGCGTGCAAGAACTTACGATGCCGTTCTTCAGTGATCAATGAAGTTAGACCATGGGTTCGAGGCGATAACGAAGCATACTTCCGGTCGTAGCCCAGCTGACTTTGCGAAAAGTGACTGCCCACCTTCAATAAACTACCTGTATCAAACGGAGGACACAATCTGCGAGTAACTTCCGCGAGCGAAAACGGAGCGTTCTTTGTGATAGCACGCAGTTCAGATGCAAGTGCGCCTTCCGTAGCATGTTTCACAACGACTTCTGTAACTCTGTACGTTTCAGCACACGGCAAACGACCGATCACTCGAGTGCTTGGGTTTGAATTGTGCAGGTTTCGAAAATAATGTGCCAGGACGTTGATAATCCATTTATACGAGGAAAACCGATTTGAAGAACCATCGACAATGGCGGCATTATTGGCCGTAAACAGGCTCAAAATCTTTTGCTCTTCCAGCGCACCGACGTTCAGGCGTGCCGACCGTAGCCAGTCGTCCTTAGGAAGGAACAGCCTTATTGGACCCGACCACCATGCTGTACACGGGACCAAATTAGCTGGTAGCAATCCATGAAAGGTATCTCCATCCGTGGTGCGAGCAACATCGAAAACCGTCCGAAGTGACGGCGTTGCGAAACCAGGTCGTAGAGTCCCTTGATGTGGAATATAATTGAAATGACCGACATTCGACGAAGGCGGAACGACCTCTTCCATGTGGCCGATCTGCAAATAGTCGGTCTTGAGTTTACTACGACCAGCCTTAAACTGAGGGTGTGTAGGTGCAATTTGTTTAGAGCTCGACAATAGAGGCTTGCTCTGAGAGTCACTAAACGACAGAGGTACTAGTAGCCTACCTTGAGGAGTTCGACGACAAGTAGAACCTGAGTTATTTTTACAGGCCAACTCCTCCTTGGACAGTGCTACAGGTTTGGGCGGGTCGACAATTTCCAATTCCCAAAACCTCTTCGTTGAGCTATCTCGAGACAAGTTCAATGCGAACAAACGAGAAGGATCAGCAGCCACCATGCACTCCCCCATCAGTATCCACCCGAAAGTAGTTGGGATAGCAATGGGTTGACCATGTCTACCTTTTTCGAAACCAGGCAGTAGGGCTGAAGTGAAAACATTGACACTGATAAGCATGTCAACCAGTGCTGGTTTGCTGAAACCAGGGTCAGCGAGATCCAACCCCTTAATATGATGCCACAACGAAAAATCAATTTCCCCGGCTGGCATAACCGAGCAAATTGTTGGAAGCACAGAAGCCTCCAGCGATAGTTTGTGATATGAGTCCCTACTTGTAGGAGTTACCTCGCAGTGAACCGATCCAAGTATATTACTTGAGAGTTGACCTAGCCCATTCACTGACTGAGTACAATATTTAATTTTTAATCCTAGGCGCTGTGCACATGCTTTAGTAATATAGCTACATGAACTAGCACTGTCAATCAGAATCCGTACCCGATCAAATTTATTCAATCTATTTTTAACTATGACTGTAGCCGTTGGAAACAAAACTTCAGAGTGTGGGACATGAGCGACCAATGCAAGTTGTAACGGTGAAGGTTGTGGTACAACTGGTACAACTTTCGGTACAACTTCTGGTACAATCTCCGGTACAACTTCCGGTACCACTTCATCAAAATGTAACAGTGTATGGTGACTACTAGTACACTCTTTGCACTTTATGTTATACATACACCTATTAACTGAATGAGATGGACCCAAGCACAGAATACACAACTTCATCTTGTTTACTAATTGAAGTCTGTTAGTAGCTGACTGCTTCAAGAAACTTGAACAACTATCTATTGTATGTCCTACCTCTACACAAACAGCACACTCCTGTTTTGGAGCCACCACAAGCGATAATTTGTGACTGTTTACAATAGGCGACTTTTGGACTGGCTGTTTACGTAATCGGCTCATGATACTGCGTACCTTTTTGTCGAAGTCAATAGTATAAGCGAATACGGCTCTTTGATCTAACACCGACACCTTGGCTAACAACCTTTTTTGTGCTGTGTGAAACACCTGAATTACCGGCGAAACATCATCCTCACACACGCCACTAAGATCTGATGCCTCTAACAAATCTATCCTCATCATAGCATCATCGCGCGTGATTCTGTCTTGATCACCAAGCAAGGCATACTGATTACCATTTTCTGATTTCGTAGACATCGCAAATAACGAAATATCAGAGCTTTATTTACAAAATAAAACAGGTAAACAAACAAACATCCATAGACGTGACTATTTTCACGTAAAGAATGAACGAAACGAACGAATAATTTTACAACCGTCAGTCACTTGACAGTGACAGTTACGAAACGACAAAATTAACTGACAGCTAATCATCAAGCAACTGACAGAAATAAAAAGAACACAAGATAAAATAATTACTATGGACGAATCTTTACAGAAGTACCCTACGCTTTTATTAAATTTCCGAAAACGACAAATTGAAATATAATAAAACGACACGTAAGAATGTATTCAGAAAAATGCTCCGTAAGTAACTACAACGAACTAAAACGACTAGAAAGTGTTTTGTGGATTAATTAAATAGATAGCAATGAACAAAATGTGCCGTAAGTCACCTTAGTATTTTTATGAGTGATTCACGGACCAAATGTCCTTAGGTTAATTTTACAAATAAATCCGCCTAATATGGACCAAAATGTACATAGGTTGCTTTATCAATTAAATCCGGCTCGAAGGACCAAACTGAACGATTAAGTGGACTGTATTTTTGTAACGATTATTTTACCCTAAAATTAGGTTTACGATAACGACACGATAGAACCACAAACTAGATCCTAGCACCAATAAGCTGTGTATACAGGATGTAAGAATAGCGTCCCACGTACCTGTATGTCCTGGGTGATGAAGAGGATCCAGTAGAACGTTTAGGTAGACAGGTCCGTCAGATTGTCAAGGTACTCGCTAGCTAGTTTTCTCCTTCGAACTCTTCAGGGTCCTGTAACCGCTACGTGAAAGGCACTGGGTAGGGCTCCGTCGCAGTTGCACTAAACTACACATCAGCTGGGTACACAGTGGGGCAAAACTAAGACGCTAATTTGTGGTGATTGCAAGCAAATTTAAATAGATAAGTACTATTCGAGAAAAACACTACGAAAGATATTTAGCCTTTTCCGAAACGATAAAAATGTACTCTATTTAATTCGCGTCAGATCAAGTTTACAATTCGACTTCTCAATCTGCAATGACGCTAAGGTCAAATTTTAATTTTAACGACAAAATACGAATTATTTCCGTTACCTATTGTTTTTAGGTGAATGAACCCTATAAGGACCAATAGGAGGTCAGTGACCTATGCTAGGTAACAGACAGAATGACGCGCGATTGCGTCAAGTTGGTAATGACAGCTATCAAAACTGAACAGTAGGCATGGTAGCAGACGCTCACATAACGCATTGCGACATTGCGAGGGAGGATTGATTGTTTGTAAACGCAATAAAATAATTATTGTAAGTTAATTGTTAAAGAAGACTTTGATTATCTATTTCTGTCTTTTGTTTGTGTCCTGTGTTGTGTGCAATAAAGAATTAAGAATTAATTAAAGACTGATTTGAGATTAAATTACTTATTATGTAAGTAGTTATATTACTCATATTCCATCTAATTTAAATTAAAAAATCCGGACAAATTAAAAGGCCGGACAAAGACCGGACAAGAGTCGAAAAGTCCGGATATGTCCGGACTTATCCGGACGGATGGTAACCCTACACACAACGCCCTCTAGTCCCAAACTAAGCAAAGCTTGTAATATGGACACTGGATTGATGGGGTCTAGTACAAGATTTGATAGTCTTAGAAAACTGTATTTTCTTCCATAGATGGCAATGGCGAGCTCAGTCGGTAATAGCTCTGCCATCCGTGCTGTGGGTCGTGGGTTCGATCCCCACCAAGAACCAACATTTTTGTGTCCAAACGTAGATGTTTGTTCTATGTCTGGGTCATCATCATCATCATCATCATCAACCCATACTCGTCCACTGCTGGACGTAGGTCTCTCCCAAGACGCGCCATTGAGCTCGGTCTTCGGCTCTTCTCATCCAGTGTCTGCCAGCCACCATCATCCAGTCATCTCTTCCATCTTCATCCATCCATCCATCTTCTCATCCAGTGTATGTCTGGGTGTTACTATGTATTACAAATCTGTATTTACAAAAGAAAGTATATAAATATTCTATCAGCCATCTAGTTCCCATATAACATAAAAATAAAAAATAATAATAATATAAATAACATATGTGCTTAGTTTGGGACTAGAAGGCGTCGTGTGAAATGTCCATGAATATTTATTTATTATTTATTTATAGATTTACTTGAAGCACCCCTAGTGGAAACTTTCAGGAACTACAAAAATGTATGGAAGAAAACGAAACAACTGTAGAGATTATTAATAAAACTAATAATCTTGTGGAATAATTTTATAAATAGGGGAATACATAAAAGATCTTGTTGTTCACATAAATGTTTTATCGGAAGTACCTTGAAAGTATTTGTCAAACCTACATAGACAAATTCTACTCACAGGTTTTATACTGTTGTGAAATAAGGCTTTAATTTTACGAATATTTCAAAAACAACAAAGTTTTCTAAAACTATCTAGAGTTGTATCTTTGTATTTCAGAGCGGACTTCGCGCAGGCCATCATCAACGCCGGCCTCCGCTTTGTGGGGCCTTCACCCGCGGTGGTGCAACAGATGGGAGACAAAGTCGCTGCTAGGAAAGCTGCTATTGAAGCAAGTACGTTACTGCTTTTTAACCGACTTCAAAAAAGAAGGAGGTTCTCAATTCGGTTGTATTTTTTTTATGTTTGTTACCTCAGAACTGCGTCATTTATGAACCGATTTCAACTTTTTTTTTATCGGAAAGGATGTACTTCCAAGTTGGTCCCATTTAATTTTCATCAAAATCGGTTCAGTAGTTTGGGTTATAAATAGAAATAATTGAAAAAAATATGCCAACCACGTGCACGAAATTGCGTATTTTGCTTCCCTGTGACTTTTAAGTGATGTTTATAATAGTCACTAGAACATTCCCAATGAACTGTCATCATCATCTGATGATGAAGCTGGTAGTCGAATTGGAGTTGGTTTTTCTAGTTATTTAAACTGATAAATTATCTAATGTTATCTTCTTCGATCAACTGTACCTCAGTTGATCGAAGGTTATCTTAGTTTACAATTATAAGCAAATCTTTACATCTTATCTAGATGAATTATACAGGGTCAGGAGCCACTTTTTACCCATGCCCCGATGAACGGGACGCTGCAGTGCCTGGGACATGATTTTTAGGAGTAGGTTTGCCCATCACATATACGCAGCATCCTCTCAGCCTAGTCTGCACAATCCACAGGAAAGACAAGGTCAATACGTGCGGAGCTGACTAAACCGCGGGTTTCCTCACGATGTTTTAAGCGTCACTATGTGGCGAATTCAACAGATTTTTCGAAGATTAAAAAATAATAGATCTCGGTAATATTTTTGGAACGAAGTTCCTTATCGCGCGTTGTGAATGGGGGCTAGACGGAAAAAATTCTTACGAAAAGTTGTCACGACACTTTTTGCTAGCTGTGCGGCGTCGCATGTTTCTCTGTCTGTCTCTCTCTCTCTTATAGAACTTCGTTCCATTCGGGTGTCCCTTGACACCTCTCAAGTTTTTTTTTTCAGAGGTCCCAATCGTTCCCGGTACGGATGGCCCGGTCACAACGAAAGAAGAAGCGATGGAGTTCTGCAAACAGCACGGTCTTCCTGTTATATTCAAGGTGTTTTTTTCTTTTCAAACTGTTTGAATGTAGGCGCAAAGCAAAAGCGTGCATATTGTAAAGAGGTAGAGTTCAACTTTGTTTCTTTGTAGAGGGTATTTTTAACCCTCGTCTTAAAAACGACGGGGTGTTGAAATAAAGAACGTGAATGCAAATGAAGGATAAACGAAAGGCTACCTCTTTACAATATGCGCGCTTTTGCTTGAAATAAATATTTTGCATTTTCAATTAATGAAATCACTTTCTTGTACTATCACCAAACGGTAATTTTTAAGTAATTTTGACGATAGTACGTTACAAACAAAGAAAATAAATACATAATTTGTATATACATTATTTTTATAGAAATAAAAAACTATTATTTATTATTATTTTTATTTTATAGGACATTCTATATTATATAAAAAAAAAGGGTAAACAAAAAAATTACAATGGGCGGCCTTATCGCTTAGAAAATAGGTAATGTCTCGGTAAATAATGGTTTTTTTTTAATGTATTAATTTTTATTTGGCAGGCGGCTTATGGCGGCGGCGGTAGAGGAATGAGGGTAGTTCGCGAAATGAGTGAAGTCGGTTCTTCATTCGACATCGCCTCTTCGGAAGCGCTGAACGCCTTCGGCAACGGATCTATGTTCATCGAACGGTTCATTGAGCGGCCGAGGCATATCGAAGTACAACTACTCGGTAAGAACATATTAGCATTAAATAAATAAATATTCATGGACATTTCACACGACGCCTCTAGTCCCAAACTAAGCAAAGCTTGTAATATTATGGTAACTAGATGCTGATAGAATACTTATACAGCGTGTAGCTACAATGGCGACATTAAATGAACACACGGGTAGAGCTACTTATAAGTATTCATAAAAAAAATAAAAAAATAATTATAGTCCAAAATAGAAATTTCGAATTTTTCAAACAAACTTAATAATAAAATACGCAACAAAAATTAATCACCCTATGAGTGTCTTTACCTACGTGTTACCGCGCCCGCGCCCGCGCCTGCCTGCCCGGGCGGCTCGGTGGCGGCGGCGGGGCGCGGGGCGGAGCGCGGGGCGGGGAAATCAAGCGACACCAAGGAATTCAAAGAAATCAAATAATTTCACTTCACCTTGTTCACTTTACTATTAATTTTATTGTGACCTATGCACCTAGCGCCTTACACTTATTAAATCTTCAAGTTCTCAATGTAGCCGCCGCACCGCCGCCACCACGTCGGACACAAAGATGTAACCAGCGGCGCTGAATATTTGCCCTCGCTTTTGATAATACATTTTATTTTATTTTTGCATGAACGGCGTCTTTCACAAAGCCCCATAAAAAAATCGAGGGGCTTGAGGTCAGGTGACATTGGGCCACCTAAGAGCTCCGTGTCGTGTCGTCCTATCCAGTATCCACTGAGCACCAAACATTTAATTTACCCGCTCCCTAGTCGCAAAGGTAGACAGATAAACAAATAATAAATCAAAGCGTCGTTATCGCTGTACCTACGTAGACCTGATTGGGTACTTAGAATAGAAAAGCAAAACTAACAAAACCAAGCGTCTTTTTCGCGAAACATTGAGAATAGGTAGATAATTAGCAAAATTATTAAAATAAAGTGTGTCAAGGACACCGGCCCGCGTATCACTGGCTAGGCGGCAGGACGAGTCGGTCGAGCGATCGGCGCGGGCGGCGCTCTTCAATAGTTAGCTATCCCTTTCATGCACAAGGTCGCAATTTCGGGTGTCCTATTCTAACAATACTTTCTTGCTCTTCATACGCGGTTACACGCGGTTATGACCCGTGAACCCGACAGATGACCTCTGCTCTTACGTACAGGTTGCTCCGAGGCGTTATTTAAGAAAATTGATTTATTTCGATAAATCTTATGTTTAATGAAATAAAAAATATGTCTATATTCTGAAAACGCGAAACCGGATACGCTGGTTAATTTAATGTCGCCATTGTAGCTACACGCTGTATACATTTTGTTTTGTAAATACATACTTATAATACATAGTAACACTCAGACATAGAACAAACATCTATGTATGGCACACACAAATGTTTTTAGTGGGGATCGAACCCACGACCCACAGCACGGCAGGCAGAGCTATTACCGACTGAGCTGTGACGCCTGTCAATCATTATTTAAATTGGTCTTATAAAGCTACACTAACTAAAATGACTGCTAAATCTGTTGTCATCCTTTTTCATTGTGATAATGACAGGGCATTTTTCAAAGCCGTGCTGAAACAACTGAAATATAAATAAAAGTCTTTGTATGTAAATAAATATTCGTGGATGTTACACACAGCGCCCTCTAGTCCCAAACTAAGCAAAGCTTGTGATATGGGAACTAGATTGCTGATAGAATATTTTTTTTACATTTTTTTGTAAATACTTACTTGTCTGGGTGTTACTATGTATAATAAGTATGTATTTACAAAAAAAAAGTATATAAGTATTCTATCAGCCATCTAGTTCCCATATCACAAGCTTTGTTTAGTTTGGGACTAGAGGGCGTTGTGTGTAAAGTCCATGAATATTTATTTATTTATAATACAAGGTAACACGTAGACATAGAATAAATAAATGTTTGGTTTCAGCGGGGATCGAACCCACGACCCACAGGACGGAAGGCAGAGCTATACCGACTGAGCTGCGAATCTTATTAGTGATTAATAAATAATGTGTATTTGTAGGTGACAAAGCCGGTAATGTCGTGCATTTGTACGAGCGAGATTGCTCCGTGCAAAGACGTCATCAAAAAGTAGTGGAAATAGCGCCCGCACCACATTTAGACCCTGAGGTAACCACCACAATTTACTGCAATACCTAAATTACCCATGTCACATCCTCTGTCCAAGTCTCGAAACTTTTTTTTTATCCCTAGACGCAAAACGACGGGGTGTTATAAGTTTGACGTTGTCTGTGCGTGTGTATGTGTGTGTGTGTGTGTGTGTGTGTGTGTGTGTGTGTGTGTGTGTGTGTGTGTGTGTCTGAGGCAACGTAGCTCCCGAACGGATGAACCGATTTTGATTTTGTTTTTTTGTTTGAAAGGTGAATTAGTCGGGAGTGTACTTAGCTATGTTTGATGAAAATCGGTCCAAGATTCAAGGTTTTTTAAATTTTTAATTTAATTACTTGTATATTACTATAAATGATGGCCGCCGAGACGGTAACCACTGCTTACCGTAATACCTACCGTAGTACCTAATAATAAGTAGTTAATATTTATATATTGTTAAAGGCGTTTCTCCCTACCAAGTTTTCCATATTAGCACTACCTTTTCTCCACACTACACAAAGGTTGGTTGGAAGAAAATGCTAAATAGCATTAAGCTCGACTCTGTACTGTTTTTATATGGGCAATAAAGAATTTTCTAATCTAATACCGACTGAGCTGTGACGCATGTTAGTCACACATGTGAGGAATAATCCTATCCTATCCTACTAATATTATAAATGCAAAAGTTTAGATGTTTGGATGTTTGTGTTTCAATCACGTCAAAACTACTGAACCAACTTGGATGAAACTTGGCATATATATAGTTCGTAACCTGGATTGACACATAGGCTACTTTTTATCCCGAATAATTAACAGGATCTACAGGATAAAATGAACGAAAAGGATTAGCAGCGCCAATCGGCAAGAGGATTTCATTGTCATGTCATGTCACGTCAGTTTGACAGGGCGTAGTACTACCTCTTTGGTCTAACGACTAGCGTTTGACATTCCAGTAGGTACGAGTTCGGTGTAATGAGGTGTAATGTCAAGTTTCTCAAAGTGTCCGCTCGGTACACGCACAGATAATATAATGTACACGGAAACTGTAGACGCGTACGAAGTCGCGGGTAACTGCTAGTGATGTATATTTTTCAGATTAGAGATAAAATGACTGCGTGCGCAGTTCACTTGGCGAAGAGTGTGGGATATGAAAACGCTGGTACTGTGGAATTTCTACTCGACGACAAAGGGAACTTCTACTTCATTGAAGTGAACGCTAGGTAACTTATACTTCACCTCCCGAACGAACATTTCGTAATATTCCCAAAAAAAAAACGCAACACGTCCTACACAGGCAACAGGCGTCACAGCTCAGTCGGTAATAGCTCTGCTTGCCGTGCTGTGGGTCGTGGGTTCGATCCCCACCAAGAACAAACATTTGTGCGTGGAAAACATATATGTTTGTTCTATGTCTGGGTGTTACTATGTATTATAAGTATAAGTATGTATTTACAAAAAAAAAGTGTATAAGTATTCTATCAGCATCTAGTTCCCATATTACAAGCTTTGCTTAGTTTGGGACTAGAGGGCATTGTGTGAAATGTCCCTGAATATTTATTTATTATTATTTATACACTTCGCTTTGCGGCTCGTGGTGTCAAGACCCTTAATTGGACATAGTTATGCGAAAAGGATCCAACCTACAGGTCACTTTTTTTTACTGAACATAAAGGTAGACTTTGGGAATCGTTTGTCTTAACTCATTTTTGACCAAAGTGTGGTTTAGATCCTTTTTGTGTGATGTAACAAATAAACATATGTCTATGTCTTTTGCTTACGTCCAATTTCAATTCAATTTAGTTTATTGCTCAGATGTTATCAATCAATTTCTAAGCATTATAACTATTGACTATTATAAATGCAGAGGCTGAAAAATAAATAAATACGACTACTATTATTAAATGTCAAAGTTTATATGTTTGAATGTTCCTGTTTCAATCACGCTGTAACTACTGGTCCGATTTGGATAAAACTTGGAATACATACAGTTCGTAACCTAGATTAACACATACGATACTTTTTATCCCGAAAAATCAACAAGATAAAACGGGACGCGGACAAAGTCGCGGGTAACAGCTAGTAATAAATATAAACTTGTATTTCCAGATTACAAGTAGAACACACAATAACGGAAGAAGTGACCGGCATAGATCTAGTGCAGTCCCAGATCCGGGTCGCAGAAGGAATGACGCTGCCTGAACTCAACCTCACCCAGGACAAAATCAAGGCGAAAGGATACGCCATCCAGTGCAGGGTTACCACCGAGGACCCGGCTAATAACTTCCAACCTAGCACGGGGAGGATTGAAGTGTTCAGGTATTTAGCACCTTATTTTGTATTAAATAAGGTTCAAATCGCATGCACAAGGATCGAAGCACATTCAATTGGTGGGGCCTGGCAAGCCAGCGGAAGTCCTGGATATGGGGGATTGCCCAGCAATGGGAAAGTACAGGTTAAAAAAAAAGGTTCAAATATAGGTCCAGTCAGATTTCTAGACAAATAAGCTTTTTTTTCTTAACCTATACTGTCCCACTGCTGGGCAAAGGTCTCCCCCGTTTGCTTCCAGGACTTCCGTTGGCTTGCCAGCTCCCACCAATGTGCTTCGATCCTTGTGCATGCGTCTGACTTGGCTCGCCCTATCAATAACGCAAAATTAAATGCAAAATAACGAACAAAGAGTGTAGGTATCAAAACATACCTTATTTTCGTATACATAAGTTTCAAAATCGATTCACACTCGAGCTACAATTTGACACAATGTGATTTTTATATCCGCATATGTTGCCAAACGATTTGAACTCTTAAGTAGTTATGTTAGAGTGGTTTCAAAATCGACTACCACTCGAGCTACAATTTGACATAATTTTATTATTATATCTGCGACTGTTGCCAAACGATTTTAGACCTTTAACTTTTGTCATAGAGTTTATAATTTTCCAGGTCTGGCGAAGGTATGGGCATTCGCTTAGACTCCGCTTCGACTTATGCTGGCGCTGTTATATCTCCATACTACGATTCACTTCTAGTCAAAGTGAGTACAAAAAGGGGTAGTCAGAGGTACATCCATAATATAATCTAGTTAGTTTACAACAGGGATAATTTTGTTACAATAAAATATGGAAAAAAATGTGTTTTCGAACGGTGATGGCATATCAATTTAAAATTTTTTTTTTTTTTCATTGGATCATGTTTCTTGACCTCAAAGTGTCAGGAAGGATTAATAAATAAATAAATATTCGTGGACTTTACACACAACGCCCTCTAGTCCCAAACTAAGCAAAGCTTGTGATATGGGAGCTAGATGACTGATAGATTACTTATATACTTATTTTTTGTAAATACATACTTATAATACATAGTAACACCCAGACATAGAACAAACATCTATGTTTGCCATGCACAAATCTTTGTTCTCAGTGGGGATCGAACCCACGACCCACAGCATGGAAGGCAGAGCTATTACCGACTGAGCTGTGACGCCTGTCAAATTCCATCGTTATTTTGTTTTCTCTAGTAATAATTAAATAAATAAATAATAATAAATAAATATTCATGGACTTTACACCCAACGCCCTCTAGTCCCAAACTAAGCAAAGCTTGTGATATGGGAACTAGATGGCTGATAGAATACTTAAATTGGTTGTACCCAGGTTATTTCTCATGCCCACGACCTTCCATCATCAGCTGCTAAGATGAACCGCGCGCTGCGTGAGTTCAGGATCCGAGGAGTGAAGACTAACATTCCTTTTCTACTCAATGTACTTGAAAACCAGAAATTCCTCAACGGTAAGTTTTTCAACTGTAAAATATCAAAGGACTCATAGATTTTTAACTGTTATCCGCGACTTCGTCCGTTTTCCGTTTTATCATGTTCATTTTCCGGGATAAAAAGTAGCCTATGTGTTAATCCAGGCTACGAACTGTATGTATTCCAAGTTTCAACCAAATCGGACCAGTAGATTTTGCGTGAAAGAGTAACAAATATTCATTGAAACTTTCGCGTTTATAATATTAGTATGACTAGCTGTTACCCGCGACTTCGTGCGCGTGTACCGTTTTTTTTTCAGATGTACCGTTTTTTTCAGACGTGTTACATCAGCTTTATACTCCAAAATACGTACTTTTTATATGATTAATTTCGTAATTTGGTCGATAAACATGATATTGAAGCAAATCGATGAAATTATCAAATTGACTACATCAATTAAAGTTTTTTTTAACATTGAGTCGCAGAAAATGGTTCAGGAATGCCGCCAAGCTATACTTTCAATGCTTATATTACACGGACAATATTAAAAACCATATTTTTTTAACCCCCGACGCAAAAACGACGGGGCGTTATAAGTTTGACGTGTCCGTGTGTGTCTGTCTGAGGCAACGTAGCTTCCGAACGGATGATTCCGATTTTGATTTTTTTTTGTTTGAAAGGTGAATAAGTCGGGAATGTTTTTATTCTTAGCTATGTTTGATGAAAATCGGTCCAAGATTTGAGGGTTTTTTTAATTTTTAATTTAATGTTTAATTAAGGACGCTCTGGAAGAGCCTCGTGCGGAGGACGATGAGTGAAGGAATTCTATTCCTTCACTGATCGGCCTCTGTTTTCGACCTACTCTTAGTTTTATATTCTTTTTTATAATTTTATTTTATTTTGTGTTATTAAATGTGTTGTAATATGGATTAAGTTGTCCGAAATAAAAATTAATTTAATTTAATTTAAATTTCGCACCAAACCGAAACGTTCCACCTTAAATGCTGAAGTTCGCGGGTAAGTGGGATAATGAATTAATTTCAATAATTTTCCAGGTGCGGTCGACACGTACTTTATCGACGAGCACCCACAACTCTTCATGTTCCGTCCCTCTCAGAACCGCGCGCAGAAAATACTCAACTACCTCGGCTACGTCATGGTGAATGGGGCTGCAACCCCCCTGGCTACTAAAATACCCCCCGCCGATGTGACGCCTTTCATCCCTTCTGTGCCACTGGGTAAGCAAAAAAATAATGTCATGGTAGACATTCCCTCAAAATTACGACGGTGTAAACTTAATTCACCTGAGCTAATTCACCTAGGTGAATCCAGTCCATCCAAAGGTTGCCTGGAAGAGATCGCTCATAGCGATAAGGCCGCCCATTGTACTTCGCTTTAATATAGAACTATGTCTAATATCTAATTTCCGGTGCAGTACAATAAAGAGTTTTCTATCTATCTATCTATCTAGGTGTATTAAATACACTTTTAGTAAACTTTAAGCACCTGGGTGCATTAAAATTAGTTTTAAAAAACTTTATTCACCTGGGTGCAACCTAGTGCTTATCCAAACAGTGCATTTAGCTCATGCATTACCTACTTATTAGTAGTTAGTATTCTCAGTGTCATGTTAATAACCCTACATATGACAAAAATGATGGAATAAGCCGATCGCTCACCTGATGTTAATCGGTCACTTCATACTACTAGGTAGGTACGGTCCCTCACAGAATTACGCTCAGAAGGTACTCTATTTAGGCAATGTTATAAATCAATCTTCTTATTTTAATTTTTCCAGCTACATCTGGCTGTCGTGATGGTAGGTTCCAAATATTTTAATGCGTTGTATTTGCAATATGTATTCTATATCTTTGTTTTGCTTTGCCTTTGATATTGTAAATTAATATAGCATTTCTGATCTATATTTCATTGTTTCCACTCTGAAAAGAAAGTGATTCTTATTGTAAATGAAAAAAGGGTTCAAATAAGCAATTCTTTCGCGTTATTGCACGCCTATTAGAAAATATAACCGCCATCCGCCTACTTAATTCATAGGCTGAACTCAGATGATTCTATTGGGACTTCTCGTTCTGAATTTATGTTATGAATAAGATCCTACTAATATTATAAATACGAAAGTTTAGATGTTTGGATGTTTAGATGTTTGGATGTTTGTGTTTCAATCACGTCTAAACTACTGAACCAGCTTGGATGAAACTTGGCATATATATAGTTCGTAACCTGGATTGACATATAGGCTACTTTTTATCCCGAATAATTAACAGGATCTACAGGATAAAAAGAACGAAAAGGATTAGCAGCGCCAATTGGCAACAGGATTTCATTGTCATATCATGTCACGTCAGTTTGACAGGGCTTAGTACTACCTCTGGTCTAACGACTAACGTTTGACATTCCAGTAGGTACGAGTTCGGTGTAATGAGGTGTAATGTCAAGTTTCTCAAAGTATCCGCTCGGTACACGCACAGATAATATAATGTACACGGAAACTGTAGACGCGTACGAAGTCGCGGGTAGCTACTAGTTGTAAATTATTTCTAGTACAGTCATACCCTCGAAATCATAAACGATGTAGAGGCTTCTCTAGAAGCGGATTCAGGCGCTGCGCTAAGTCGCTTAGCTGGCTTAAACTGAGAACATGGTAGGGTGTGTGTCAAAAAGTCGTATTGCACATTGTAAACTCGTACTCGCCCCTCTGTTTATGAATTCGGGGGTTATTAATTTTGTGCTACAGCTTGTTATAAATAAAATAGCACAAGTTTTTATATTTTTTGTCACACTTTATTTACCTACACTACACCTAGATGTATAATTCTTGACACAAATGGTTATCGACTTTGGAAAATAAAACGAGAGCGCTATAATACAGAATTAAGAAGGGGCGGGTTACAATAATATATACATGTGTTTGAGCACTTTCGTTTTATTTTCAAAGACAAACCTTGACTGGTATCATTACCACTGTTTCTTTTTTAACAAAACCCATGTCTAATTTTAAATATTCTAATGCTGAGCAATCAAGCTGACGAATGCAAGTGAAAATCATAAAAATATTTGTTTGTGTGCGTAAGCTCCGTAGCAATAATGATAATAAAGAAAGAAAGCGTACAGTCAACGTCAATAAGATGTCCTTAATTAGTAGATATCTCATTGACGCTGACTATACAATGTATAGTCACACACAACCATACATCACCGAAACAATTATTATTATTTTGGATTTTGTTATAGCCACTGTATTACTTACTTTCATTCGTTTGAAATAAACCCTGCATTACCTAAGTAAAATAATTTGATGTGGGTGAAAATTACCATTTTTTTAACCCTTGCACTGTAACATCTGCACCGGTATTTTTTTTTCATCGTAACGTGTTTTTCAGACCTTTCCCCAGAGGCCATAAAAAGACAGGAACTAACAGGTGAAAATACAGGTGAGGCTTTTTTTTAACCTTTTTTTGTCTGTTTTTTTTTCGTTCCTAATAATTTGCAAATCATACACATTTTGTAAACTTTCTGATAAACCAACTTTTATAACACACATACATTTTCAAATTGTTCATATACAGCGTGTAGCTACAATGGCGACATTAAATGAACACACGGGTAGAGCTACTTATAAGTATTCATAAAAAAAATAAAAAAATAATTATAGTCCAAAATAGAAATTTCGAATTTTTCAAACAAACTTAATAATAAAATACGCAACAAAAATTAATCACCCTATGAGTGTCTTTCTTCATAATCCCTATCAGTCCCTATCTTCAAAAGAAAGAATGCTGCAGCTGAAGTTTGCACTCACAAATATAAAATATGACATAATAGGAATCTCAGACATCCGCAGAGAGGGTAACTCCATCATAGAAGATGATGACCATATATTATTCTGTTATATCGGAGAAAGACCTGGAAAATATGGAGTTGGCTTTCTCATTAGAAAAGATTTAAAGTCAAACATCGAAACCTTCATCGGTTTAAATGAGAGAGTTTGCCTTCTGAAACTAAAATTTGAAGAGTTTTCCCTGTCAATTATTCAGGTTTACGCACCCACAGCGGAGTCCTCAGAAGAGGAAATAAACAATTTCTATAGCAAAATACAAGAAGTCCAAACTCACACTGGAAGAAATGTGATTATCATGGGAGATTTCAACGCAAAAATAGGAAAACCGAAAAGCACAGAACACCTAATAATGGGAAAATATGGTTTCGGAAAAAGGAACGCTAGAGGTGAGAAGCTGATAAAATTTGCTTTAGAAAATAACTACATAATAGCAAATACTATTTTCAAAAAGGATCTAAGTAAGAGATGGACCTGGGTATCACCAGACAAGAAAACTAAAAACGAAATCGATTACATACTACTAAGCAAAACAATGAAAACCCAAAATGTAGAAATCCTGACAAATGTATCTTACCCCAGCGACCATAGACTTCTCCGTGCGACTCTGGTACTGAACAAACCAAAAAAAAGAGAACTACCTTTAGCAGTATTCCAAGTATCATGCGAAACGAAGACGATCTCAAACAGTACACGAACGCTCTAACCGAAAATATTAAAACATTAAGTGACGACGACACAGCAGAATTGTACTTTGAAAAATTACATCAAGCAATAAATAATACCTTGAAAAACACCCAGTCAGATACCCCGAAGAAAGCTGAAATTATAAGTGAAGAATCAAAACAGTTAATCAAAAAACGGCACGACCTACAGAACAAACATAACTTATCTAAAGAAGAGAAACAAAGCTTAAGACTACTTTACAAAATAACTAACAAGAGCATCAAAAAAGACTACAAAAACCACAGACTACAAATAATAGAAAAATTCCTAACAACAAAAGGAAGCACAAAAAAAGCAAACAAGATTTTAAACAGAGATAAAATATGGATCCCGAATTTGAAAGGAAGTAGAAAATTAGACAGAACACAAACCAGACTTGAAATAATAAATACCGCTACAGAGTTCTACAAAAAGCTGTACAGCTCTCCTGATAAACATAATGTAAAGAACATAGAAGTCCACAGCATTGAAACTGAAAAGATCATAGAGCCAATCACAGAAAACGAGATAATGAAGTATATTACGAAACTAAAGCCGGACAAGAGTCCTGGACCCGATAACATAACAAACGAAATAATACAACAATCAAAATTTATACTTATACAGCCGTTAACAAATCTATTTAACAAAATTTTGAACGAAGCTGCAATCCCAAGTCAGTGGGCAAATTCAGACATAACCCTTTTGTACAAAAAAGGAGATCCTACTGATGTAGGAAACTATCGGCCGATAAGTCTTATGTCTAATATATATAAACTATTTGCCACTTGCCTAGAAAACAGAATCAAGACCTATATAGAAAGACAACAACCGATTGAACAAGCAGGATTTCGCAAGGGTTTCAGTACAGTAGACCACATACACACAATTGAACAAGTGATAGAAAAGTACGAGGAATTTAATATACCACTCTACTTGGGTTTCGTAGATTACACTAAAGCGTTCGACTCGATTCACCACGAGTGCATTTGGGATACCCTATCAGCACTGGAAATCCCAAGTGTTTACATAAATATTATTAAAGATATTTACAAAAAGAGCACAAGCAGAGTAAAACTGGATAAAACAGGTGAACCTATTAAAATTTGCAGAGGAGTCAGGCAAGGAGACCCTCTCTCACCCACTTTATTTATCGCGGTATTACAACATATAATGTCAAACCTTGATTGGCACCAAATGGGTATATCTATAGGTAGTAAACGCTTTACCCATTTAAGGTTCGCAGACGACATCATTGTTGTATCAGAGAATGCCAAAGAATTAGAAAAAATGCTAAATGAACTTCATAAAGTAAGTAGCGAAGTAGGTTTAGAAATGAACACCTCAAAAACTAAAATACTCACAAACAGAACAAAAGAACAGATAAAAATTAACAATCGAGAAATAGAATATGTAGAAAACTATGTATATCTAGGAAAGCAATTATCTTTTAGTAAAAACAGAAACATTGAAGAAATTACAAGAAGAGTAAATCTAACCTGGAATAAGTTTTGGAGTTACAAAGAAATAATGAAGTCAAAATTATCAACTAAACTAAAAACCAAAATTATGAATTCATGTCTACTACCATGCCTCACCTATGCCTGTCAAACCTGGATATTTAATAAGGAGTCAAAAAACAAAATACAAGTATGTCAAAGAGCGATGGAAAGGAGCCTATTAAATTTAAAACTAATGCATAAAGTAAGAAACACAACAATCCGAAGGAAAACCCAAGTACTAGACGCTCTTCAACATGCGCTGGCTCTGAAATGGAGGTGGGCGGGCCATTTGGTACGCACAGAAGACGATAGATGGACCCGAAAAACCACTCTATGGAAGGGTCCCTCTGGTAAAAGAAAACGTGGGAGACCAAAGGAAAGGTGGCAGGACGAGATAGTCGAGATAGCAGGCATTACATGGGTGGAAAAAGCAAAGCGAAGAGAAGATTGGAAACTGTTGGAGGAGGCCTATACCCGCAAAGGGGTCCCTAATTAGTAAATATTTTTTTTTAATTTTAAGTTTTTTTCTTATATAGTGTTTAAACGTTAGAGATAATAAAGGCTTTTTTATTTTTATTTTATTTATTTTATGAGTGTCTTTACCTACGTGTTACCGCGCCCGCGCCCGCGCCTGCCTGCCCGGGCGGCTCGGTGGCGGCGGCGGGGCGCGGGGCGGAGCGCGGGGCGGGGAAATCAAGCGACACCAAGGAATTCAAAGAAATCAAATAATTTCACTTCACCTTGTTCACTTTACTATTAATTTTATTGTGACCTATGCACCTAGCGCCTTACACTTATTAAATCTTCAAGTTCTCAATGTAGCCGCCGCGCCGCCGCCGCCACCACGTCGGACACAAAGATGTAACCGGCGGCGCGGCGCTGAATATTTGCCCTCGCTTTTGATAATACATTTTATTTTATTTTAGCATGAACGTCGTCTTTCACAAAGCCCCATAAAAAAATCGAGGGGCTTGAGGTCAGGTGACATTGGGCCACCTAAGAGCTCCGTGTCGTGTCGTCCTATCCAGTATCCACTGAGCACCAAACATTTAATTTACCCGCTCCCTAGTCGCAAAGGTAGACAGATAAACAAATATTCAATCAAAGCGTCTTTATCGCTGTACCTACGTAGACCTGATTGGGTACTTAGAATAGAAAAGCTAAACTAACAAAACCAAGCGTCTTTTTCGCGAAACATTGAGAATAGGTAGATAATTAGCAAAATTATTAAAATAAAGTGTGTCAAGGACACCGGCCCGCGTATCACTGGCTAGGCGGCAGGACGAGTCGGTCGAGCGAGCGGCGCGGGCGGCGGCGCGGCGGCGCTAGCTATCCCTTTCATGCGCAACGTCGCAATTTCGGGTGTCCTATTCTAACAATACTTTCTTGCTCTTCATACGCGGTTACACGCGGTTATGACCCGTGAACCCGACAGATGACCTCTGCTCTTACGTACAGGTTGCTCCGAGGCGTTATTTAAGAAAATTGATTTATTTCGATAAATCTTATGTTTAATGAAATAAAAAATATGTCTATATTCTGAAAACGCGAAACCGGATACGCTGGTTAATTTAATGTCGCCATTGTAGCTACACGCTGTATACGTGGTTTCTATGTAGGTTTCACAGCTCAATGCTCTAGATTTTTTTCGTGTATAATATACTAGTAATATATAGATTATTATTATGTATTTATTTTTGCAAATAAATAATTTGAAGTTTGACTCGAGACTCAAGCGTGACAAAATTAAAATTTATTCACAAAGAAAATTACGACTAATACAGTATTTACAATATTTATAATATGTACAAAATACACATGAAGTAGTTGAGCTATCTACACACCGTTGCAAACGATTTATAGATAGCTCAACTGATCCAAATGGCGTGACCCAATTATTTATTAATCCATATATCTCAGATCATAAAAAATCCTTAGCAACATAAAATTCTAAATCATGAATTTTACAGAACAACATTATTAATATTTACATATTATATGTAATTAAAAAAGTACTCAACCTGCATATCTCAGTGAAAACCTGTAAAAAATATGTGCTTGAGTCTTGATCAACCTTTATTATACAGAAAATAAGCAAACATTTGATCAAAAACTCATGACTCAGTCTTGCAGCATACGAGTCTTACATAATAATTGTTAACCTTTCAGCCGTTCAACCTCCAAAAGGTTACAAACAGATCCTGAACGAAGGCGGCCCGGAAGCATTCGCAAAAGCAGTCCGGAAAAACAAGGGCCTACTACTCATGGACACGACTTACAGAGATGCTCACCAATCACTTCTAGCGACGCGAGTGCGATCTCATGATCTATTGGCTGTGTCTCCATATGTTGCTCATAACTTTAGCAAACTTTACTCGCTTGAAAATTGGGGAGGAGCTACGTTTGACGTTGCTCTTAGGTAAGTTCAAGCTATTTCTAGTTACACGGCACTAATCACATAAACATTTTGTTTTATACATTATAAACAAGCATTTGTCCGCAATCTCACCTGATGGTAAGTGTCGATGCGGTCGACGATGCAGCAATTTGCCTAGAAGAAACCTGTTCATTCTCCTCTTGAAAACATTCAAATTGTAAGACAAATTGTACATAGACTCATAGATTTGAGTACAGATTGTCATACAAAAGTCTATGCTTGAGTCCAGATCAGTACTTGTACAGTAAAGCGACCTAAGCCACTAAAGTGAGATCTCATCGCTCATAACTTCAGCAAACTCTTTACTTCAATACCTTGTAATTTAGCCGGAAGCGCCGCCATCTTGAAAAAATGGCGTCCCAAAACAGATTAGCTAAAATGAATTTTAAAAAATACGATCAGTATCTTAGCTGTTTTCCGAACAGAATAATGAGTTTCAATTGTTGGTATTTTTTGCTTATTTAAAAAAAAAAGTTTACAAGCTGCTGTCATGAAGATCAATCCTCAAGTTTCTTTCATTTTAACAGATTTCTCCATGAGTGTCCATGGGAGCGATTGGAAGACATGCGCCGGTTGATCCCCAACATCCCCTTCCAAATGTTGCTTCGAGGAGCCAACGCTGTGGGGTATACCAACTATCCTGACAACGTGGTCTTCAAGTTCTGCGAGATGGCTGTGAGTTTTATCAACTCCTGATGCTTTTATTACAGTCAAAGTTAATCACAATTTCACAAGTCTGCTTTCTAAATCCAACAGTAAATTGAAATTAGTCATAATTCTTTTATTCAATAAAATCACAGGAATCATTTAGAATCCTATTTTAAACCAGGTGATTCTAGGTGCTAGTTCCACGCGACCAGAGCTTGAAACGGGCAAGAAATTACGGCCTGGTTCCTAGCGTTTTTTGCATGGTCCTTATTACACATCCTTACTTAATTAGTATAAACGCGAAAGTTTGTATCTATGGATGTTTGTTACTCTTTCACGCAAAATTACTGATCTGTTTGGATGAAACTTGGAATACTTACAGTTCGTAGCCTGGATTAACACATAGGCTACTTTTTATCCCGGAAAATCAACAAGATAGAAGCTAGTACTTTATATACGTTACAATGTTACTAGGATTTTAACAAGTAATTAATGAAAAATTAAAAAAAAAACCTCGAATCTTGGACCAATTTTCATCAAACATAGCTAAGAACACTCCCGACTAATTCACCTTTCAAACAAAAAAAAACAATTCAAAATCGGTTCATCCGTTTGGGAGCTACGTTGCCTCAGACAAACACACACACACACACACACCAAATAATAACACCCCCTCGTTTTTGCGTTCGTGGTTAAAAATACAATTTTTTCAGGTAAAATCTGGCATGGACATTTTCCGTGTATTCGACTCCCTAAACTATCTCCCCAATCTAATCCTCGGTATGGACGCGGCAGGCAAAGCCGGAGGCGTCGTCGAAGCTGCAATCTCGTACACCGGCGATGTCTCGGACAAAAACAAGACTAAATACGATCTCAAGTATTATTTGAATCTAGCCGATGAGCTGGTGAAGGGGGGGACTCATGTGCTCGCTATTAAGGACATGGCTGGGTTACTGAAGCCTCAGGCTGCTAAGTAAGTCTCATTATATTGTACAAAGTAGTACTAGTTGTCCTGTGAGAACATAGACCTCGCGAGCCTTTATAACCGTGCAATAACCAACACTTTCCCTTTTACCCTGGCTAAGTAAATCTAATTTCAGGTGCTTGAATTTTCCAATAGGCCCATATGTAGACTTTTGAGCAAAATAAAGGTATAAGTTTTAGCGATTACTCGCGTTCCCTTGGTCCTAAGAGGTCGAATCTGGTGTCTACGGATTTGTCTCATAAAGGCGAAGAGGACTGTTCATTGATATTGGTAGTAGTCAATTTTCGGGAAAAAAAAATAAAAAAAATATATCCCCTTTTTTCCCCTTTCCAGTCCCCCTTGGAAATATTTTTACACCATCTTGTGTAGAATGAAATCTTTCGTGTGCTCCTTAAATTTGATTGAAATCCGTCGATAAATAACGCTACAGCAAACTTTCCCTCTTTTCTCCCCTATTTTCCCCCCAATCAAAAATCCCCGACGACAAAAAAAATCTAATAAGTCATATAACCTGTGTACCAAGTTTCGTCCAGATCGGTTGAAAAATGCGACCTGTAGAGGAGAACAGACAGACAGACAGACAGACAGACAGACATCCGGACAAACGCATTTTTGGCCAATGTGGAAAATGAGACGCTTCGCTCGCTTCGCTCGCTCGGTCAATTAGATACCTGCTAGTGCAGGGGTCACCAAATGGCGGACCGCGAGGACACAGCAACTTGCACTACAGAATACGTACTGTTTCGCTTGCAAGCAGTTAGCTACCTGACCCCGCCTTTTTCTTTTGTCTTCTTATTTTGACCAACCAGAGACCTAAACATCTATTTATTTTTATGACGGCCCATTGTTTTCATAACTTTTACACCCGAAATAATTTGCTTCTATTGGTATTCAAAAATTAACGGCTAGTCGGTTTACAGGAAATGCACCCTTAAGGTGGTAAGGTAGAACTTTTGTTGATAGTACCTACTTGTAAATACATACTTATAATACATAGTAACACCCAGACATAGAACAAATATCTATGTAATGTTTGTTCTTAGTGGGGATCGAACCCACGACCCACAGCACGGCAGGCAGAGCTATTACCGACTGAGCTGTGACGCCATAAAAATGTTTGTGTTGAATTCTTGAAGAAAAAATTAAAAGGGTACCCCCGTTTATAACATCTGAAATGTAACTTTGGTTGGACTCCTTGCCAGACCATTCTCTCTGCTTACAATCTATATCTTACTATTCTTTCTCCAGACTGTTGATAACGGCAATTCGCGACAAGCACCCCGACGTGCCAATCCACGTGCACACTCACGACACGAGTGGCGCCGGCGTGGCCGCCATGTTGGCCTGTGCAGAGGCTGGCGCTGACGTCGTCGACGTCGCCGTCGACTCTATGTCTGGCATGACGTCACAACCCAGCATGGGCGCCGTCGTGGCCAGTTTGCAAGGCACCGCGTTAGACACAGGTCAGTGACTATTGCCGTCAGATACAAGTAAGTGTTGACGTCAAGTCGGCCCGTGCAGAGGCCGGCGCTGACGTCGACGTCGCCGTGGACGCTTTGTCTGGCATGACGTCACAATCACAACCTAGCATACACGCCGAATAAGTAAGAAAAATAGATACGACTTTGTTTTTGCATTTGTTGATCATCAAACAACGCTATTAACCGTAATTTTCTTTCCATAGAACAAAAAAACTAAGATAAGTTTTCCATATTTAGTGTTTCACAAATATCTCCCTTTAGATAGTTTTCAAATACCTACTCGGCCTACTGTGAACAATAGTTGCTACATTCAAATTCTATTAGTTAAAAAATTTGTTCTGAAACTAAAACCACACTTCTGAGAAATCATGCTCTAAAATGTGTATAAAACAAGAAAATGTTCTCATGAATTTGTTATACACATGGAGATGTGTGTGTGTGTGTGTGTGTGTATTAAAATGATGTTTTGTCCTCAGATATCTCCCTTCAAACCGTCTCAGAATACTCCGCTTATTGGGAACAAGCCCGTACATTGTACGGTCCGTTCGAATGCACCGCCACTATGAAGTCAGGCAACGCTGATGTGTTCCTCCATGAGATACCGGGGGGACAGTACACCAATCTACAGTTCCAGGCGTTTTCTCTGGGGCTTGGCAGTCAGTTTGAAGGCATCAAGAAAGCATACAGGTATACACTCTATGCGCTTTAGTATAAGGTTTATATTGCAACGCTATCACGAAATACCTGGGGGACAATACACTAATCTATAGTTCTGGTTCAAATAATATTCCAACTTTGAGTCGCTTCATAATGTATTAGTACCGCAAACCTAACTAGATGTCGCCACAGGCAAAATTAGAACGCGCTATCGATGCGTTTTGAGTTATGGTGCAGCCCAGCGCAGTTGCACTCTATTTGTACTTTGACAGCACTATAATTATACCCGTCCTTTTCGTTACAGTTTATAAGAAAGGGACGGCACCATTTGTAGTCCTGTCAAATTAGGTTAAAGCAAATGTAATGTAATTACAGAATTGCTTTGCTACCATTGTCTTATGAGCGACTGCTAACTGCTAAATTAATGCTAAGCTAAGCTAATCCTACTAATATTATAAACGTGAAAGTTTGTATGTATGGATGTTCGTTTCTCTTTCATGCAAGAACTACTCGCACGCTTAAAAATAAAGTGAAATAACTCAAAAAACCAAAGTTTTGGGAAATCGCGTTCAAAGTTTTGCTAATTAGACGTCACCTATAATTTGCTAGATTGTAACAGATATTCAATTCATTCAATTCAGGTAATGAATTCAGGGCGTAGCTAAAAAATGAACCTTTACGACTACGAAATAAAATCATTCATATTGTATACGGTTTTTTATATATAAGGCTCCAAAAAAATTTTTACCGACTTAGTTCGTTTTATTACTAAAAACAAATATTTTTGCTACGGCGCAAACCTAGATGCATCAGTATTCTTTTAATCAAAATTAAATCATAAACAAAAATTAAGATATACATCTTTTTATAAATAATCAAAATACCATCGCATCTTCTGCATTGTAAAATGTTACGGTTTTTTAATAAATTAATTGCTGATTCAAGGATTTTATTTTAAAAAGTAAATGAAACACAACCATAATAAGTACTACATTATTATTATATCAAATAAAATAACAGTATATAACAGCTTACGTATAACACTAGTAGGTACCTGTTTCAATGACTAAGCGCTTTCTTAGGTAGATATAGATTAGAATAAAAAATACTAAGTAGGTAAATTAATATCAAACATTATAACTACTAGGTCTTTTTTCAACTTTGACTCCTACTTTCTTATTTCGACACAAATAATGAGATCACGATGAAAATACTAGGTACCTATCATTATGAATAACTAGCTTCTAGATTTTCCGGGATATAAAGAAGCTTAGGTATGTGTTAATCCAGGCTATATTTATTCCGTAAGTTTCATCCAAATCGGACCAGTAGTTGAAGCGTGATTAAAACACAAGCATCCAAATATCTAAATATCCAAACATCTAAACTTCAAAACATATAAACTTTGACATTTATAATATTAGTGGGATATTGTAAAAAACCATAGACGACACAAATAGGTTCACAAGCGGTTTATAAATATAATCAACAACAATCAAGGCAGCAAAAACAATGCCTAATAATAGATTACAGTAACTACGTAAACTATAAGTACTCATAAAGGGTAGTACGCTTGCTTATAAATTTATAAAAAAAAAGAAAGGAATCAATCTTTTTTTAGAGTTCTTTTAGATTTTTCTTTTTGTTAGCGCTCAATTCTTATGTCTGTGTGTATATATGCCAGGTCTAATTTCTGTTTGGTACTAGTCTTATTTCCCTTCTTTTATTTCTAACATCTACCTTTTTGTAATCATCTTGTTTTTTTAACGTTTTCTTCGTCATTTCGAACGACGAACGATCGTTTCCCTCCGTCAATGTATTGTCTCTTAGTAGGTAGTAGCGCTCACATAATATGATTCAATGCGACGAATTGAATAAATATGTTTTCTGATGATCAACTGTGTACTAAATTTTTAATAATGTCCTTGTCTTTCACGCATGTTTTCGAGAAGATAGCCACTGCCATCCATTTTAGTTTGGATTTTGAGACAGCAAGCCGTTACATATTTTCGGGTTGTAGACATAGATAATTATATGAAAGTTTTCTTGGGTTTTTAACCGTTTAACCCTTTTTTGCTACCATTTTTTGGGATTTCGAACTCTTTTACGTCCTCATTGCTGCGTCTCTGCCTCAAAATCTGAACTCAAGTTTTCCGAACTTGATGGAATAACTTAAGTTTTTTAGTCGAGACCCAGCAGCGTTTGCAAGTTGGCCTTCAAAGATGTAAGTTGGATCACAAATATCACCATCAATATCGCTTTCTTCGGTGTACAAAGGAGATGTAATAGGAATTGGTGAATTTACAGCATCATGCCCTGGTGCTCCTGAATTCCTTTAAAGATCTGACTCCGACGTATTCTCTATAACATCTGAATCAGCCATCCGCACACCAGGTAGGGCTCAGGTTAGCTAATTCTGGGTTTGGTTTCACAGCCTTATTTTTAGTTGATGCTGAACGCTAGGAACGCTAGAGACCAGGCCGTAGAACTGGCACCTAGAATCACCTAGTTATATAAGACGATTCTAAATGATCCTTGTGATTTTATTGAATAAAGAAATTTTGACTTTGACTCGAAGATGATGAGCTGCAATCAGTGTCTAACGACGACGAAGATAAGGAGGTCGAAGAAGATGATGTTGATCGACGACGCATCGTGTTAGCTGATACATCATCGTCGTTTGAATCTGAGTCCTGATATTCAGGCACAAGATTTGACCTACAGGAAAACAATTATTGCTTTCATCAATATTGTTTTCATAACTAGGTTTTTTGGAACCAAGTCGTGATTCGAGGTCCTGCAACAATAATCATAGATTATGTTTAACGCGGGTATCAATTGAATATTGTTTTAGGCTATAGCAAAACAAAACCACATAATAGTAGTCCCAACGGATCTTAGTCCCCCTGAAATATCTGCGCAGAACACATTTTTGGGTCGCATTGGAGCTAAACAAATTTTTCCACACCCAAGGCGCAATAGTTTGTTACACCTAACTTCAAAAGGATATAGATCTGGTTTTGTGTAGGTAAGTATTGTACTTTGCTGCAACTACTTGGTTTGCATTCTACAAACTTATCCTTAGCTGGGTTTGATAGATCCAAAGGAGTAGATACTTTTTTCAAACGTCTGCAAATAATAACAAAGTTTAGTATAAAAAAGTTTTAAAAATACTTTTTTTGGCTTCTCATGTAGTCAAGTAAAATTAAATACCTACTATTACAAACAAACAAAATAAAAGTAGGTATTTGCCACATTAATTTCTATAAATTGTACAACCTTCATTTTGTTGGAGTTTATATTCTCGACATCTTCACAATCACAACATCATGTTTCTCCTGAGAACTAAATGAAAAAAAAATACAGTCTAACTTCTAAACAAACTCTAAAGTTACCATAAAAACCATTTAAATCAAGAATGAAGTTCTTACCTCAATAGCACGACCCATAGCAGTATTTTTACGTGATTCCACCTCCACGCTCTGATTTTGTGATATCGGAGGCTCACTGACCAGCCCCAGAATTCTTCTGTTCCTCCAAGACATTTCTTAAAACGTATACCTAATTAATCCGAAAAAGAAATAACTTGAAACGCTTCATAAAACTCAAAAGCCTTTATTAGTCATAAAACGTAGTAACTACAAGTATTAACTGTGTTAAAGAATCAAACCTAACAAAAAATCGAATTATTTCTTGTTGTTCCGCAAATACGTACGACTATTTAAAACTACAATGAAATAAACCAAAAAAGTTCTTAGTAGCTTTTAAACTTTTAATACAAGACTGAAATAAACCTAAGTTGTGATAAGTTAGACTGACAACTTTTTTAAGAAAAGTGAAATAAAATTGAAAGAAGCAGTCTCCTACTAAATAGAATACAAAATAAGTCGTTACCTTTTGATAATAAAACGAAGTATTTGGCTATGCTCCGAAACAAAACACGTTTATTACTCATCAGTTGTGGCGTATCACTGAATGGTGCACTTTACAAGTATCAACCTGTCCATGTTTTTCGTAAAAAAGAGCTAGGCGGTCTTCTATTTCGCGCCAAATGCTCAGAATGGAGCGCCTGTCGAATGCTACCTATTCTTTGCAAGTAAATAATGCGTTTTATCAGAAAATCTCCAAAAACCCAAATTTTGAGTTACTTCGGTTTATTTTTAAGCGTGCGTACTGGTCCGATTTGGATGGAACTTGGAAAACATATAGTTCGTAGGCTACTTTTTATCCAGCATAATCAACAGGATCAAACGGGACGCGGACGAAGTCGCGAGCTAGTATCCTACTAATATTATAAATGCGAAAGTTTAGATGTTTGGATGTTTAGATGTTTGGATGTTTGTGTTTCAATCACGTCAAAACCACTGAACCAACTTGGATGAAACTTGGCATATATATAGTTCGTAACCTGGATTGACATATAGGCTACTTTTTATCCCGAATAATTAACAGGATCTACAGGATAAAATGAACGAAAAGGATTAGCAGCGCCAATTGGCAAGAGGATTTCATTGTCATGTCATGTCACGTCAGTTTGACAGGGCGTAGTACTACCTCTTTGGTCTAACGACTAACGTTTGACATTTCAGTACCAGTTCGGTGTAATGAGGTGTAATGTCAAGTTTCTCAAAGAAGTATCCGCTCGGTACACGCACAGATAATATAATGTACACGGATACTGTAGACGCGTACGAAGTCGCGGGTAACTGCTAGTTTTACATAATTATGAAAAAATGACGCCCTCCGGCGAGATGGGGCGACGATCTGCGACATGTAGCTGGCACACTGGATGAGAAGAGCCGAAGACCGAGCTCAATGCCGCGTCGCGGGAGACACCTACGTCCAGCAGTGGACGAGTATAGGTTGATGATGATGATGAATAAATTAAAAATACTACTAAAATACCTTTTTTTTTGCAGAGAAGCTAATCTCCTACTTGGGGATATAATAAAGGTTACCCCCTCATCGAAAGTGGTCGGCGACCTAGCCCAGTTCATGGTGCAGAACAAACTGACCGCTGATGAAATAAGAGAACGCGCTGAAGAGTTGTCCTTCCCCAAGTCTGTGGTCGAATACTTGCAAGGTGCTATTGGGATTCCGTATGGAGGGTTCCCTGAGCCACTTAGGTAAACCTAGTCTAAAGTTAAATGTAACAAGTAATTAAATTAAAAATTTAAAAATCCCCTAATCTTGGACCGATTTTTATCAAACATAGCTAAGAACACTCCCCGACTAATTTATCTTTCAAACAAAATCAAAATCAGTTTATCCGTTCAGGAGTTACGTTGCCTCAGACACACACACACACACACACACATACACACACATACAAATAGACACAGACACGTCAAACTTGTAACACCCCGTCGTTTTTGCGTCGGGGGTTAAAAATAAAATAAATAAATAATAAATATTTATGGACATTTCACACGACGGCCTCTAGTCCCAAACTAAGCAAAGCTGATAATATGGGAACTAGATGCTGATGGAATACTTATATACTTTGTTTGAGCGATGACTCAACTGATTATTTTAGAATACTGACCAAAGAATGATAGAACCCCATCAAGCCCATACATCCCTCTACTATTATAAACGTCAAAGTTTAGATGTTTATGTTTCAATCACGCTGTAACTACCGGTCCGATTTAGATGATACTTGAAATATATTATAGTTCGTAACCTGGATTCATACATAGGCTACTTTTCCCGCTTTTTTTAGGTTAACACCTACATATTTTTTTCTATTTCAAGTTCGTTTTGGCGATCCTCAAAATATTCTACTAATTTCAGATCGAAAGTGCTGAAAGACATGCCGAGAATAGAAGGCAGGCCTGGGGCTGAACTGGCGCCGCTGGACTTTGAAAAGCTCAAGGATGACCTGGAGGAATCCTATCCAGGGGTGAGTTATCTGCTTGTACAGTCAGCATCGTTCAGCAACTCTGTACAGTCAGCATCGTTCAGCAACTCTGTACAGTCAGCATCGTTCAGCAACTCTGTACAGTCAGCATCGTTCAGCAACTCGGGCGACGAGTGTTTAGGACTCCTTAAGGCCTCCGTCGTGGCTTAACGACTGCTAGAGTTGGAACCGACAGTTTAACGTGCCCTCTGAAGCACGGAATAACTCAGATGTAACCACTAGCGGTCACCCATCCAAATAGTGAGCGCGCAGAACTTCGCATAATTTAAATAATCGATGGAGATTGACTAAGCAAGCCACGCCACGAGCGCTTCATTAGTAAATGATGATGAGACTTTCAAAAATGACTGAAAACTAGGAACATTCCATTTTCTTTTTATAACAGTGAAAACTCTAACAGTAATATTGCCACAATTTTGAAATTCTGAAAAAGTAATCTACTACTCATGCTGACTGTACATAAAATAAGATCTTTGATTAAACAAGTAATTAAATTTAAAAAAAAACCCCGAATCTTGGACCGATTTTCAACCAAATATAGCCAAAGACACCCCCGACTAATTCACCTTTCAAACAAAAAAAAAACAAAATCAAAATCGGTTCATCCGTTATTATTTATTTATTATTATTTCAAAAATAACACATGCTTATAATTAAATAGTGCCTTAAAGCCAAGGTATGGCTTGTCTAGGCACTAGGTTCGTTCGGGAGCTACGTTGCCCCAGACAGACACACACACACAGACACGTCAAACTTATAACACCCCGTCGTTTTTGCGTCGGGGGTTAAAAATACAACTGGAATAATGTGAACAGCGCTTTAATATTTTTCCAGGTGACAGATCATGACGTAATGTCGGCCGCCATGTACCCTCAAGTGGCGAATGACTTCTTCCGCATCCGTGACAAGTATGGACCGGTCAAGCATTTGGACACCAAGACCTTCCTTGTCGGCCCTACTGTGAGTTCAACGAGTTGCATCTAATCAAGATAATTATAGAACGCTTAGGGCCTGTTTCACCATCTCAGTGTAACGCTTTCCGTCAAATAAAATTTCTATCTTTGTTTTTAGCAAGGCTAAAGTAGAGACGGAAGTATTATAACTGATAATTACCGTAATCATCAGATGGTGAAATAGGCACCTAGATTTTTATTCAAATTATAAATTCAGTTGAAAATGTGAATAAGGCACAAGACATTGTTGAATGCGTGTGCGATCCGCTCGTGTAGACCATGTCAAGTCTAATTTTACAAACATCATTATAAAAATAAATACTTAAATATAATTTATAAGTTTAAAAAACTAAAAAAACCGACTTCATCATCAGATGATGATGATGATGATGGCAGTTCATTAGGAATGTTCTAGTGACCGTATACATCACTAAAAAGTCACAGAAAAGCAAAATACGCAATTTCGTGCACGTGGATGGCATATTTTTTTCAGTTAACTTTATTTATAAGCCAAACTAATGGACCTATTTTGATGAAAATGGAATAGGACCAATCTTGAAGTACATTCTTTCAGATAAACAATAAATCTCTTTGAAAATAAATATATTTGGCAACGGTTCAATATAATTCGGCAATATGATCTAGTTTTTTATTTACTATTGAACGCAAAAACAATTTATTAATAAAGAAAATTATGTCTAATACAGTATTTACAATATTTATAATATGTACAAAATACACATGAAGCAGTTGAGCTATCTACACACCGTTGCAAACGATTTATAGATAGCTCAACTGATCCAAATCAGTACCAATCGGAAGCGTGCCCAAGACACTGGCTGCATGATCTAGTTATATTCATTTTTATTCGTCTTTAATAATGAAACTATTACCAGGTAGGTGAAACGATAGAAGTGAAGATCGAGAAAGGCAAGACCCTCGACATCAGAACCATCGCGGTGTCCGAGGAGATGACGGCGGCCGGCGAGAGGGAAGTCTTCTTCGAACTGAACGGACAACTCAGATCTGTGTTCATACGCGACGAAAACGCGAGCAAGGTACCAAAATCTGACAGGCGTCACAGCTCAGTCGGTAATAGCTCTGCCTTCCGTGCTGTGGGTCGTGGGTTCGATCCCCACCAACAACAAACATTTTGTGTGTGGCAAAACATAGATGTTTGTTCTATGTCTGGGTGTTACTCTGTATTATAAGTATGTATTTACAAAAAAAAAGTATATAAGTATTCTATCAGCATTTAGTTCCCATATTACAAGCTTTGCTTAGTTTGGGACTAGAGGGCGTCGTGTGAAATGTCCATGAATATTTATTGATTTATTTATTATTTATTAAAATAACACTCAATTCTACCCATATTATACAACGTGTAACATATTGTCCCTATAAGCCGAAAAGGGACTTATTCAGACCAAACACCTGAATAGATTCTCATGTGCAAAAGTTGAATACATGTCGGAAATTTCCATTTTTTAATTTTTTTGTTGTCTTAGATATTTGCGACCACTTCTAGTGTTTATTTACTTTGCGTATGTATCCAGCCTGTTAGTACACATGCTCACGCACCCTCCTATCACATCGCACCCACACATAGACACTTTAACTCGTGTGCAATGCTATTTTTAAGGAAACTCTAAGACGCTTTTCATGAATGAAAAACTTCGAAATATTAAAAATCGTAGAACAAATGTTGTTCGCCATGACATGTAGAATAACCCCCTTTCGGACTTATAGGGACATTATGTTACATCCTGTATTATTCACACCCAGAATAGGCGTCATCGACAATTTTTTTTATTTTTCTTGCTTTTACACGACATGTTCCATGTTCTCTAGTGACGTCAAACAATTTCTCGCTCGCACGTTACAACAATTTTTGAAAATATAGACTCACTGAATAGCATTGTATAAAGGTGGAGCAAAAAATATCATTTTGATCCAAATAAGTTTTTAGACCAAAAATTTTGTACCTAATACACTTGTACTTTGTTTTGTTTGATTTTTATTTGTACTTTGTATTGTAAAATGTAATTTTGGTGCACATTTGTTATTGCATAATTATTAATCACATTCGGTGAGTTAAAATGTTCTAAAATAATCTTTTAAAATGTTAAAATGAGCAACAAGTGGTCTGATATTATACTTCGTCTTAAAAAAATATGAACTAAACTATAGTCGTTTTATATTTTACAGGAAATGAAGATTCATCCTAAGGCTATAAAGGGTGACAAGAATCAAGTTGGGGCTCCGATGCCTGGCACGGTTCTTTGTAAGTATAGTACGCACAACCCTATGAAGTTAGGTGCAACCAACCATTTCGAATATATACTGTTGTGCGGAGAAATTCGCTTACCGAATTACCCAGGCATCATTGACAGGCGTCACAGCTCAGTCGGTAACAGCTCTGCCTTCCGTGCTGTGGGTCGTGGGTTCGATCCCCACCAAGAACAAACATTTGTGCATGGCAAACATAGATGTTTGTTCTCTGTCTGGGTTTTACTATGTATTATAAGTATGTATTTACAAAAAAAAGTATACAAGTATTCTATCAGTCATCTAGTTCCCATATCACAAGCTTTGCTTAGTTTGGGACTAGAGGGCGTTGTGTGAAATGTCCATGTATGGACAAAGATCTGTTGTGACTACTTATGCATCGGCGCTTCATATATTTCCCTCTATTCCAGCCATCAAAGTAAAAGAAGGCGAGCACGTTGAAAAAGGCCAACCCCTTGCAATCCTATCCGCCATGAAGATGGAGATGGTGGTGCAGGCCCCCAAAGCCGGAACCATTCAAACAATGGCAATCACCAACGGACAGAAGCTTGAAGGAGACGATCTGATCTGCACCATCGAATGAATTGAGTAAGGTTCAGTTTTGTTTGTCAAATTGAACGGATTGACAATTTGTGAAAACTGTTTTTGATAAGTACAGTCAGCATCAGAAGTAGATCACTTTTTAAAATTGTTTACTCTAATCATAATTTTTTATCTAAGTACTTACCATTTTTAGGATTAAGTTTTGAGTTTTTAATCATAGTTCGAATATGACCTAGTTTTCAGTTATAAAACATTTTTGAAACTTTGTCTCATTTACTAATAATGCTGACTGTACATAAAATTTGCACTTTTATCTTTTATGCTACGCGTCCACTGGCCCAGAGTCTGAGCTTACGCAGCGTACGTGGCGTCGGTATTTACTATTCATTAAAGTGTTCGATGTACCAATACAAAACAATAAATCCTTTCGCTCCGTACGCTCCGATTCCGACGCAATGGACGCGTAGCTTTAGCCTTTTCTAGATGTATTTATATAACGACAGTGCTATCGATTCTGTTGTTGTATTTTTCTAAACTAACCTAATTTGACAGCGCTAAAATTATAGCTGTCTTTGTCGTTTCAGTTTTATGAGAAAGGGACGGCAACATTTTTAGTGCTGTCAAATTAGGTTAGTTTAGAAAAATGCGACAACAGAATCGATAGCATTGTCTGTTTGCTTATGCTACGAGTATACAGGGTGTATTGGCACAGGCCCAGCACACTTCACCAGCCAATGCTCAATCACAAAGATAGATAAACCAATTCCATCAAGAATTGTTTGTGAAATTACAGGCGACTCAATGTTCGTTCAAAATGGATTGTTATTTGGATGATTGTGGATAAATTGAATGTGATAAACTTAATTAGAATTTTACACTTAAAAGTACTTACATACTTTCTGCCGTCCGCTAACTAAAACGTAGTTATCTGACAAAACCACTTTTTGAGATATCGCTAAAAAACGCGGAGAATTAAAAATGGATGCCACTTCGTTTTAGATTAGTAAAATTGATTACCGAGGTTTTAGCTATGCATCACTCGGGTAAGTTTCGATATTACGGTGACGTTAAACAACTTTAACTGCGTTTAAGCCAAGCAATCTACTTAACGACTATTTAAAGTTGAAATTAGAAAAAAATATTTTTACTTAGCCGCTTTCTTACTATCGCTAATTCGGAAACTATAAACGATAGGAACACAGTTCCAAGATAGATCGATAGAGAATTTTGAGCTTTATAACATGGCATTTAAAAGTGAAATTTGACCAAATGTTACTTAACGGCGTTTTAGCTAGCGGACGGCAGCTTTGTGTTATTAAATATTTTAAAAAGATGCAATGAAGTTAATTTTATTAATATAAACATATCGTTCGATATTCATTGAGTTTGCTATAATTTTTAATTTGATATAAAAGACGAATAATTTTATCTAATAAATTATGTAAAATAAGTTTTATGAGATTTGTCTGCAAATTATAATCACAATTAGCATGAGTTTTATTTATTTTGTAAGTATATTTTTATGTAAGTCAATTTTATTATCAATGAAATCAAACTTTTAGGATATGTTTAGACATGTTTTTTAAGTTCATATAATATAGACATTTTCTTTGTTGTTTTAAATTAAGGAATGTCGAATTGTTGGACAGTAGACATGTGATTTATAGTATATAGCGCTATAAAATAGTGTCAATTATCTGGAACGTCAGTACAAAATGTAGCTGTTTAGCATAATAATCAATTTGTTTATTAAACAAACGAAATCCCCTTTATTTCGAGTCTACACTAGTCTGAATAGACCTACAAGCTGTATGTGATGTTCGATGATAACAGCTTTGCTTTCTGCTTTACTTATGGATACAAACCTTCAAAACACCATACGAATAGGTACTTAAAATTTGAACTTAAAAGTATAATTATTTTACCAACTTAGATTACGTTTTCCATCAGATATGTCTGTCTCTACTTTTGACTAGACAGAAATATTTTAATCTGACGGATCGAAGTATGGTGAATCCCTTAGTTTACTTCAAGGGTGTTTTGTATGGGTCGGCAACAGTTACAAGTGTCGACCCATAGAAAATAACTAGATGATAGCCTTGCTGAAGCACATAATGATAGTAGTTTGACCTAAAGATTAATTACATTGTTGCGCAAATGACTTATTTATTGTGTTTTGTTACTTTGGTGCTCATTTTGTTATACAACTGTTGCTATTTTTCATCATCTATTATTTTATATTATTTTATTGAATAAAATGTGATTTTTAAATGAAAATATTAGGTTTTATTTTTACTTGCTTTTCCTACCTTTGGATCTCCTATTTTGCATATTATCTAAGTTGTCTAATTCTACAGGATATCAAAATATAGACAAATACAGGTCATACAGTAATAATTTTTGTATTCACAAATACAATTTTCATACTTAATCAAAAATATTTACAGCTTAATAACCACATAGAAAAGTTAGTGTAGATCAACATTAATAGACAGTCTAAGAAATAATCATCAAAAACATACAAAAGTAATTATAAAATTATGTTTTACAGTCAATGGTAAGAGTAAATAAACATTTTACCTATCATGTAAACAGCCTTCCGATCTCTAAACTGATATTGCGATATCTATCCGACTGGGCCCAAGACGCCTCGACGATTTCAACATAATTTTAGCATTACCATGCATGTTAAACAAAGTCATTTACGTAACTGATTCCTAAATTACTCTACAGATTCTTAAACATAGAAACAGGCGTTCTCAAGTATTAACATTACATAAAACAATTTTTTTATAGAGCGAGCTACTTTTTTTAGTTTTAGTAATCATTTGTGCAGAACCTTTTTTTACTAACACACATTCAATAAACATGAGTGATTTTCGGAGAAGTCTACTAACTAGAACTTTATACTTATACTCTTTGAACTAGAAGTTTTGCGAACGCTGGTTGAAACTTTTTTGGTGGACTGTACATCTTGTCTATGAATAGAGGGTAAGCATAGACGCGTCCACCTTTACATACATTTTTAACTTAAGTATGGCGAGCGACTAAAACTATACATCATAACCATGCGCACTGACAAAATATAATACCAATTACCTAAGTACACCTAACCCGTACCAGCAGGATTTTTTCGATATAATTTTAGAGCCAAAACAATCACATTTTTAGGGAGTTTTTTTTTCACAGATTCTGTTGCATTTTTAATTAGACAGCACTAAAATTATAGCTGTCTTTGTCATTTTAGTTTATGTGACAAAGATGGCTAGAATTTTATCTGTGAAATTATGTTAGTTTAGGAATTAAACAACAGACTTGCTACCAGGTAGTATGTATTTGAGACGATGAGATTTGAGAAAAAAAATTTTATGTGGCTACCGCTCTTAACTTGTAAGTTGTATTCTTGTAAATTACGAAAAAATTACAAAAGTGTAACGGTAATATTATAGAAGTGATACTTATAGACGGTAGTATATAAATCACATACTCAATGGATCCAAAACGATTTTTGGTACTGTACGTAGATCCGATGGATTATAGAATTCAGAATTACATTTTTATATTATTAACTATTATTTATTAGGTTTTGCCATTAACTTAAAAGGTACATAAATTGAGTGCAAATTATTTTGTGGAACTTAATCTAACAAAATGTCAAGGCTTACAAATAAATAACTGATTTCACACACAAGCTACGCTAAGCTATGTGGAATAAGTTTTTCTAATTTCAAAAATTACTAATCTGATTTTACTTCGGCTTTCAACAATGACAGCTTAATTTTAGGATTATTTGTTGTTAAAATAATTTTGGTGTTTTTCATAATGAAAGTAAATTAATACCGTTAGTGTACACTAGGAATGAACTAGTTTAAAGATATGTAACTTCGAAAATCGAATAACACAAAAGAGATAAATCAATAAAACGTTAATCTTAATCTTTTTTTATAAATCACTGATATTTCTACATGGTGTTCCAAAACTGATGTACTATTTCAAAAATTGACAATGAGTGTCAGTGTTGCTGAGACACCGTGCACCGATCATCCTGTTTCATAAACATTATTTATAGGTTATTTTCTACTAAAATACAAATCTTAAATCTTAAAATCGTATTTCTATCAGAATTTTCAGAGCTCTTGCGGTATTTCGGAAAGTTGTGTGAATGATCTACAATGATTAGTTTGTATGAGCCAGCAGCCCATTCAAAAGATGCTTTCGATATGGCAGAATCAGATATTTTTAAAACATCCCAAAGTTATAAATCGAACCCATGACCCAATAGTACAGAGATGAGTTAACTGCTATGCTATCGACTCTTAGTGTCACTCAAGAACAAATTTAGGGCCGTATGCTTAAGAAAAAGTGACTAAGCATATATTTATAGATTTTCATTGAAAACTGTCATTTTTCATTTCATTTGACAGGCGTTCAGGCTCAGTTGGTAATGGCTCTGCCTTCCGTGCTGTGGGTCGTGGGTTCGATCCCCACCGAGAACAAACATTTGTGCGTGGAAAACATAGATGTTTGTTCTATGGCTGGGTGTTACTATATGTATAATAAGTATGTATTTAGAAAAAAAAGTATATAAGTATTCTATCAGCCATCTAGTTCCCATATCACAAGCTTTGCTTAGTTTGGGACTAGAGGGCGTTGTGTGTAAAGTCCATGAATATTTATTTATTTACTACATTTCAAGCACTTATAGGTAGGTACAATAATAAAGTTTAGAATATACATTTTTGTGTAGTTAGGTACATCATTTTGCACAACCAGGGGGGTGATTCTGGCTATGGCAGAGATTTTACTCTAATAGGGATGACGTCAAATCTCGGTCGAAAACTGGTTTCACCCACTAGTGAAGAGTTTTCAACGTCATTTTGACGTCATCTCTATTAGAGTAAAATCTCTGCCGAAGTGAGAATAAGGTCCCAGTTGGTTGGTGTGGAAGGTCAGAATAAATCATATGCTTGAGTAGTTATGTAAGCAAGCCTTAGTTCCATTCGATTTTTGGGTTGTTATACAAAATAACTTTGGGATGTTGTACTCCTAAAATAAATACTTCCACTTTAAAATCGGCTAATGTCTCACACGATAAAACTTACATCAATCTATCTCCCCGGGATGCAGCAACGACTTATCCACTAAGCTATTGGAGAAATTATCCAGCATATTGGCTATTTCAAACTCCTTGCTCTCATCTAAATCGTTGATGGAATTCACAGAGTTCTGGTCTGAGAGACTGAGGCTGGTGTCTGTGTCGTCTCCATAGCAACGACGCTTGTGGTCTGAAGGGAAATTGTGGTAGGAATGTTCAACGCGGATCGCTTGCATTGTGTTGCTGAAAAGACAATTCCAATATTACCCACATATTTACAATACATACATAATATAGGACAGTATGACACAGACTGTTTTGGATGGTAAAGTTCGGAGTCGGAATGTACAGTACGCACATCTTTATCCCTCTGAAGACAAGTGCAACAAACAATTGGGCCTGCAGGGGTATGCCAATCAAAGTTGAACTGCAAAGTTTTAAATCATGGTCAGTTCATACTAACTCATAATTATTCTGTGACTAAATAGTGACATTATGACGTCATTCGATGTGTTTTCGCGCATATTTTGCTGTCAAGTGTCTAAAAAGAATGATCACGTGGTACAAAATTGTACCACGTGACCTGAAGAAATTACACTGGGCAGTGAAATATAACTTGACTGCAAAAGATTGGCATACGGAGGCTGTACTGTTGTGCGGAAAAATTAGCTTACCTCCCAAAACCCAAAGAAGTATTCTGAGCAGACTTCTCAGAGGGAAAAAGATCCGAGTGCTTGTAAAAGTTGTGAAAAAAAACTGTTAAGTATTTTAATATGGCAATAGGTAAGTTAGATATAGCTTGATCATGCAAATATTTTATATAGGTTGATAGGTATTATGGTTAGATGAGATGCAAAGTTTAGCGTAAATGACCGGGGCCGAGCCATGTCGAGTACTAAACGGAATAGAGCTTACTTTCGCACTTGGCCGACATTTGCAGTATTCAATACAGGTAATAGAAGAGTGCCGACTTCCGCACACCGTGTTTGATGAATCTCGTTATTCAGCTCATACAAATAGAGTTTCAAATTCAATGGCGACTCGGCTATGGCCCGATCTCGACACGATGTAGCATAAATCATCCCTCACAGGCTCATGCATACCATTACAAAATGTGATATAATTCTTACGCGTAAATATGGTTAGAAGGATCATACAGAACACAATAAGGAACTAAGCCATGGTGACCAGTTGTTCAAGGCTTAGGATACATTCACTCGATTTTAAGACGATTCAAATTAATCCTTGCAATTGTATCGATTAAACTTTGAATACAAAGTACGATAATTAAACCAATTTAGTCCGGTATCACCTGCAATTTGGATTAGGAGATGAGTAGGTATTAGGTTTGTAGCAAAGAAATAAAAGCACGACTTGTGCGTTGGTAAATGAGTGTGTAAGCTTTGGTTTATAAAAATGTAATTATGGGCTGCTATGCTCAAATAAACTTCAAGCAAATAGTTTTAAGAATCAATGCGTGGTCTACATTAGTCCCTGAAACTCACCTAGTCTTCCTCAAAATCGGTCGTCCCATTTCGACTTGCAGCTCCAACGAATAAAGTTTAGCCAGTGACTCCAACTTCTCCTTCTCCTCAGGGTCATTCAAACTTGGCAACTTTAGCTCTGTCTGGCAAGAATCTTGCAGGAACTTGGACAGCTGTTCATTAGCAGCGCTTAGGATCAGAAAACCTGGTCGTTCTTCCCGTATCCGTCTGCAGCCAGCTCTGATTTCTCTCACCTCAGTGGCGACCGCGTTGCCCATCGAATGCTCGCTATAGTAATGATCGCTCTGAGGAGATTTCTCGCTCAGATTCAAATCGCTCGAGGAGGTTTTCTGTAGCGCGAAGTTGGTGCGCGGCGCCCGACTAAACGACGCATCCGGCGCTCCCGATTTATCCTGAAACGCCTGAAACGAATGAAAAAACGTCTTGTTCGCGTTTTGGCCGGACACGCCCGCGTTTTTGACGTCGCTGAAACTGCTGAAGGATGAATGGGGTTGGAGGATGTCTCTGTTCTCTTTGCTGAGCGCCTCTTCCTCGAGATCGACGACAGTTCTCGAGTCGGACATCATCGCATCGTCGTCGTTTCCCGAATCGACTTTAGGCCGCTTTTTCTTGAACCTATTCTTACAACTCGCCCATCCGCTTTTCACGAGCATTTTCTCTTTTTTTAACCGCTTCGGGGGAGGCATGCTGTTTACGGATTTAGGTGTTTCGGCAGCTTTAGAAGTTTTGAAAGTCAAACTCTTATTGAAGACTTTGAGCTCCTCGATTCCTGGCCAGTCGGTCAGCTCATCGTCACCTTCTCTATCGCTGTCGTTCGTCACGACACCATCGGAATCACTACTGCTGAGTGAACTGGACTCATTTCCACCAAAGTCCATGCTCCCATCCTCATCGAAAAGAAGAGGATTCCTCAAACCGTTAGGAGGATGTGTTCTATTCATATACTTGTATTTCTTTGAGTATTTGCATTCAAAGTAGTTTTTGCTTGTCGACGCGTTGAAGAAGGGTGGCAGGTCTGTCGGTATTTTGTACCCAGTCATTTTGGATAGTATTGGCGTTCCGTTTTTCGATGAACTTTTATAGACGAAGTTGAAACTTGAGCTGCCTGGTAGTGTAAGGTTGTTAGTAAACATTGAGGGCTTAGCATCATCGTTTTGGGACTTGAGCACTATTTTCCCGGGTTGCACCACTGTGTCTTTTTTGGAGTGCTTTGAGAGCTTGAAGAACGGCGATTTTGATGAGCATCCTCCACTGAAAGACCTTTCTCTCATCTCACAGACATCTTTATCTCTGTGTGACCATTTTCTTTTCCCACAGAATGCATTCCTGTAATTTACAAACAGAATTGTAAAAACTACATTGACGTTTTACTCTAACTGAAATAGATGACAATAAACTACAAATAAGCCAAGTTATAGGGTACTCAGTGGCTGTGAATATTTGCTCTGATGTAGCCATTTTAAATGTATTAAGTTATGCATTATTGTTCTATTCTTTTGTTTTTGATACACATTAGTCAGGGGTAAAAATAATAGTGAGTAAATTAGTAGTAACCTCTCTGTTATCGGTTTGTGGATTATGGATACTTGAGTATCTGGAGAGAGGGCTTGGTTTTCAAGGTCTATGGTCACAGGCAATGTGTTCGGCTGGAATAAACAAAATGTCTTTATACATATTAACAGTTATGTAAATTAGGAAAAAAGCTGCTAGGTATTTCATAAAGATTTTTAAAAAGCAATGTTTAGGTCTTTGATCTTTTTAGAAGCAAATTACCAAAGTAGTGACACTCAATAATTCAACATCCGGAGATCTTTTTCCATCGGTATACTCCACAGGCATCTTTTTATACTTCCGTTTCCTCCTGGCGTTAGCCGGCCTTGTTGGAGAGAAGTTCTCATTAAACGAATCAGACTCAAAGTTGCCGATTTGACAATAGTGTCGGGATTTAAGGTTTGTGGACTTGTGGAGACTGAGTTGTGGGTCGTCAGAATCAGATAGAGGCTGCGTAATGAGGGGAGCTTGTGGAGGGCTACTGGAGCTGCCATCTTCAACGATGCTGACAGTCACTGCAGCTGCTAGAAGTAAGAAGAAAACTAATCATTTAATCCTACTCAATCACTAAATCTGAACTTGTTAGTAGGCATGAAACTGTAGTTAATTTATACTACTATTGCTGCGCCCTCACAGGGTACCATTAATCTTCTTTTAGCTAGCCTGTGATACTAGCAGTGTAATAAACACTAACTAAACAGCTCCAAGATTCTTGATTCATAGTATCTTATTTCTTTTACAGCAACAATGCCAGTGATTATGCAGTATGTACTTTGTTTACATTTCAAATATGTTATGATAACACTTACGAAGGTTCCCAGCGGACCTGGTCCTTCGACGGAGCCCTATCTTCCTCCGTTCTGGGCGACCGCAATTGCTCTCCTCCAAAGCCAGGTTTAGGTCATGTGATAGTCTCTCCATAGTAAACACAGCAACGAACTATATAGTCAACCCATAGCTGCCTTCTAGAACATACTATTAGAACCCAAATAACTCTCTTTTGTGACGAAACCTCTGAACCACTCAAAGCACAGTCTTTGCAAACACACAGCACTACCTATCCTTTGTTTCCAACACAGAAATCACAAGAAATTCCTCAAGTTGTGATACAATAACAAAAGAGTTTACGAGCTTTCAAGGACTGCACGGTTGAAGTCTTTGGAGAGCTTTCACGGGACGAGTTGTCGGAAACTTTTCATCGAGATGATTCGCAAATGCCGTAGGTATTTTGGAATATTGAGAACAAAAGTGTATTGTATTGTTAAGATTCGCTTTGCCAACAAACAGCTACTTTTTTTTTAGTTTTTTCACCATTTTCATTTTTCAGATCTTTTTTTTTTATTCTCTTTTTTAATTTTGTTCTAGCGCTGGATGCTGGTCTTTTTGCTAAGTTCTATTTGTTTCTCGTCCGTCCGCTCCGGTTGTGCTGCAAGCAGGATAATCGACAAGCACGACAAATAGGTACGTGCAAAAAAAGCCAAAACTAAGGTCGCCAACCAGGGGCTGTTTTGCTACACTTTTCACAGTTCTTCTTCTTCTTCTCTTAATTCTGGCTGTTCGGTGGCTAGGGCTGCCACGAATTTGCCAATGTCAGTGTTTTTATTATTATTAAACAACTAGCAGTTATCCGCGACTTCGTACGCGTCTACAGTTTCCGTGTACATTATATTATCTGTGCGTGTACCGAGCGGATACTTCTTTGAGAAACTTGACATTAAACCTCATTACACCGAACTCGTACCTACTGGAATGTCAAACGCTAGTTGTTAGACCAAAGAGGTAGTACTACGTCCTGTCAAACTGACGTGACATAACATGACAATGAAATCCTCTTGCCAATTGGCGCTGCTAATCCTTTTCGTTCATTTTATCCTGTAGATCCTGTGAATTATTCGGGATAAAAAGTAGCCTATATGTCAATCCAGGTTACGGACTATATATATGCCAAGTTTCATCCAAGTTGGTTCAGTGGTTTTGACGTGATTGAAACACAAACATCCAAACATCTAAACTTTCGCATTTATAATATTAGTAGGATAGGATGGCGTTTACTAATCTTTTAGCAAAAGGCGGAGATCGGAGTAGGTAGGTTATGAAAAATGACCGGTGAAGAAGGAAGTCTCCAAAATATAAATAAATTATAAATAGTTATAAATTTACATAAAATTTTAGCAAAAAAATAGCTAGACATGACAGTGATGCGATGGCTGCACTGCACAGTAGTGCACAGATCAATAGATGCTGGCTGACAGATGGATAACATATATTTTTTCGTTCTATGCGCTACGATGGCAAACTATTCAACTGTGCTGCCATCTACCTACACGTGTCAATGTCATGCATCGCATGTCTACCACAATCCACAACAAATACCATTTCATTGATTTGTTTTTCCTGCTAAAAAAAACCTTACGTTACGGGTTAACCACTAGCGAATAAAAAAAAAACCAGCCATCTGTCAGTTTTTGCGCCAATAACGTTCTCGTTTCGTTTATATTTTCTAGCTAGACTAGCTAGATTATATTTTATTTTAGTCTTTTACGTGCAAATCTTCCAGGTTTGTATTCGAAACTAGTGTCAGTGATATTTAAATCGGGTAAGTTTACGATCTTATCATGACAATATTGTAAAACTTGTTCTTGGGTGTGTGTGAGTAAATATTTGTTTGGAAGCCCGCCAACTATGTTTACGAGGCGATTCATTAGTTTTAATTTGATTCGACAACTTGTTCTAATCCACTAATCTAAATGAACTCGAATGTAGCGTTAATAAGTATTTTTTCTGTAACTGCATCTGGATAAGTAGATCCTGTTCTCATAGGTTACTTATGGTCATCTCAGTACAGTTTTTATATTGTAGGATTTGTAGGACATACTGTAAAGATGATTGCGATTACTTTCTACAAACACTAAATTCATGTATTATAACTTTATAACATAGTATCATGGCTGTGACAGCTATAACTATTACAAATCATAAAATTACTAGTAGGTAGTTCAATTATCTAGAAGTAGTTATTTGCATCCAACTGTTTACCAAACCTAGCAAATAGATTCACAGACGAAGAATGAAAGATAATTCACTGGACGCATCTCTCCTCACATGCCAACTATTCAGATGAGCAAATCAAACAGCAAATTAGATTATTGTTAATAATAGATTGAAGAACTGTATGGCAGAATAAAATTACGCACACCCCTCTCTAGAAGAGCCTCTTTAGAAGAGTTGAAATGTTGAATCTGACCTATGTTTATTACATTCCAATTAGTATTTGCTAGTAATTTTTTTTTTAATGTTGTCCTCATTTATAAATCTAAACATAAAAAGCCTGTCTGTCTCTTTATTTGTTTGTTCTAAGTTCTAAAAGGAGTGATTCTATCCAGTTTTGAGTCCCCCCTTCATAGATTTTTAGGCATGGTTCTTTAGAGCTAAATAGCCTGTTTAATATGTTAGCGCCAATGGAGGGTGCGGTGACACCAGAAGGCGGCCGCCGCACTCGCGCAGCCCTCGCCGAGATCCCAGCGCGTCTCGACCGCCTCAGAGTCACGCCTCTACAAACGCTCACTAACACGCGAGAGCTGTCACCTGCCTTACCGTCCGGGTACCTGAGCCCCGCGCCATCGCCGGACGAAATGCTGATACAACAACGAGGTAAGAGGTTTTATTTCAACCTAGAATCATCCCGTAAGGTTCCAGTTTCAACCGCCTCAGAGACACGCCTCAGCAAACGCTCACTAACACGCGAGAGCTGTCACCTGCCTTACCATCCGGGTACCTGAGCCCCGCTCCATCGCCGGACGAAATGCTGATACAACAACGAGGTAAGAGGTTTTATTTCAACCTAGAATCATCCCGTAAGGTTCCAGTTTCAACCGCCTCAGAGACACGCCTCAGCAAACGCTCACTAACACACGGAAACTGTCGCCTGCTTTACTTTCTGGGTACTCGAGCCCCGCTCCATCGCCGGACGAAATCCCAATACTACGAGGTAAAACACAGTTTGATCCTCAGAGTCATAACGCTGTCTAACTATAGGAAACGGTCACGGACTCTCGGCTGTCTAGTCTACGAGTCACGCCTCTAAACGCTCACTAACACACGGGAGCTATCACCAGCCTCACTTAGGGTACTTGAATCCCGCGCCGTGGCCGGATGAAATACAGATAGGTACAATCCTATTTTATCTCCACAAAGTTATAATGAGGCGTCGCGCCATTTCAAACACTCACTAACACGCTTCATCAGTGTGGGTCAGGCAATACCCAGCCCCACAGGGTTGCAGACTTCAAAAATCTACTTACAGCACGTTACGTTACAGGTCGGAAGCGCTTACCGGTAACATGGTCGCCAGACATCGAACTGAAACGCAACTCTCCATTTCACTCGACCGTTCGCACGCCACCGAAAGACGTCCCGAACCGGCTCTCCCCTTACAAGCTAGGCGTTACCCTCCGCTCAACTCCTAGAAAACGACTCCTATTGGGCGATGAGAGAATCCCCCTCACTCCAGAGAAAATAGACTTTAGCGACATCAGTACCCCTCAAAAGTTCAAGATCACAAGTCCCATCAAAAGTACTCCTCCGATAAAAAGATGCAGGATGGAACAAACATTCGATGTGGAGTACAAAGGCCCGATAGACACTGCTCTGAAAGGCCTAAGTCCTACCCAACTGATTCACATGATCAAGAACATAACCTATAAACATCCTGATGTGGAACGCGAGATAAGAAAGAGTATGCCAATGCCTGACATGTGTCCCCTAGAAGATAGACTGAACTACTTGAAGTCTAACATCTTCAAAAGTCTGCCGACGTCGAGGCTCACGTCTAAAACGGATTCTACTGCTTACTCGCGCGTGTCGACCCACCTAGCCGCTTTTAAAAAGGCTCTTATCGAGCAGGGGAAAGTCTTAGTCGAGTCTCAGCATTGGGAGTCAGTTCTCCAGTACGTTTTTATGGCCTGGAGCTATGTAAAAGCTACTCCAGTTTGGGACAATCAGCCCCACAATGCTCATAGAAAGCAGTGCTTCAAAGCGCTGACTAATTTCTGTCTGACGGCTTTGAAAAAAGGTACTTTGGCTAAGGATTTGATGGCAGATGTTCATGATAAGCTCCAAAGCATGTTGACTGATCATGATGAGATTCAGTCGTGCATCAAGTGTGTGCATGGGAAATTGCAGCAATGATTGATGAACTGGTATTATGAGTAAGTGAATCTGCTATAGAAGATGCTGTGTTTGTTAGTAAGATAATGTATAAGTTTTGAATGTCACTGATCACTGATTTTCTTAGTTTGTTTTTGAACTATAGAACCCAATAACAACCGTGTAGCTATGAAATGAATATGTTTTAGTTAGAATTTACAGAAAACTTCGGTTTTAGCCCACAGTGCGCAAACACTAATGGTGGATCCACATAGACCGATGGCATTGTACAAGTAAAGGCAAATTTTCCAACATTTCTAAACATTTGGCAACGGCTCTCAGCTTGTGACCAAGCCGCCGGCAATGCCTTCCGGCTATGTGGATCCACCATAAGGGGTATTGTATACTTATACACATTGAATAGTTAAACAGTTGATTAAAATCTAGCTCTGTTTCTTACTAACAGGTAATGTCAAACAGTGACAGGTAGATTATAATCGACTATTTAACTATTCAGCGTTTATACCACTCAAATAATAAAGCTTTTAAATGCTGGACATTGTTTTGTACTGCACCAAATCATTATCATTTGAAGTGATAGGAAGAACCATTCTCTACTATAATTATAGTAAGTTAATTATTTCTTCTGAGGTGATTTAATGTTAACGCAATTAAATTTTTGTTTGAATTACTTTCGCAGTGTTACCCGCGATTGCACCAATGTCATGTTTTGTTTGATTTATAGAACCAACTGTCACAAAAATGTGTCACTATTGCAAACTATTTGGCAAGAAACCTATTAGGAGTAAGACATAAATAAGCATAATAATGGTGATTAACCCCAATGCTAAAAATAATTAATTTTTACCTTTAAAAATTCACTGGCTCATCAATCGCTGGTTTTAAAGTAAGTTATTGTGATTTTGAAAAGAATCAAACTGATTTTTCAAATGTTTAATTCAATGTCTTCCATATTTTAATGTGGAATTATACAAGTTTTTGATTCTTTTCAATTATATACCAAAATGTTAGAGTAAATTAGGTCTAAACTTAAATGTATGTGTATTTTAAGTACCTATACAAGGTGATAATGTACCTCGGGCATTTATTGTCATTAAACCACAACAATTTGTTGTGTAATGTGTTTTAAATTGACGTGTTATTGCGATTTTAACAAACTGTAAACTCGAAAATTACCACATTTATCGGGTTTTTCAGAATTGTATCAATATTTTACTTTTTATTTGTGCCAATCAATTAAAGCTTATACCAACTTATTAAAATATGTCGTAGGCAACGGATCTTTATCTCTCTGAAGTATCTGCGCAGAACCGATTTTTGGGTCGTACGTGCGCAATCGTTGTTGCACCTAACTTCAGAGGGATAAAGATCCTTTGTGCGTACTGTAGGTACTTATATTTTTTTCTTGGTAGTAAACCTACCTATTATAATTTGTTGCGTACTTATATAGGCGAAAGTAATATTAATGTTCTTGAATTGTATAAGACTTCATGTGCCTTACCTCAATTTGAAATGTTATAGGTATGTAAGTTGAATGACCAAATATCATTTAAGATATTTTTTTGTAATTCTTATGCATTTTAGATTAATAAATCGTATTTTTGATGATATATATTGGTTTTTGTTGGATGTTGAATGATATGTAGGCATTGACATAGCAATTTTTGTATTATGTCCTTTATCCATTTTCAATTTTGAACCCTTTGCCAAACTATTATCTAAGTACCAGAAAAGGTAGTTAAAAGGTTAGAATTCTGTAGTAGGTATTAATTAGGTAGATAGGTATAGTCATTATCATTAGGTAGACATGCACAAATTAAACAAAATTATTCCATTGCCCATAATGAAACTCCCTGATAAGAATTAGGTAGGTACTTTCGTTTAAAAATGCAAACAAATTAATTGTATGTACCTACTTAACCTACGTGGGTAGGTACTCGTTGGGCCTCATTAGGGCATGTAATTTACTAATTAACCAAAATGTAGTATGTATAAGGGTTTCTCAAATATGATATTAGTCAGAAACATACGGATTTGAGTCGAATAAACATCTCAGTTAAAAAAGTTACGTATCATGGAGTTCAGTAATACATATATTCTAGTAATTTCTACACAAACTCAGTGTATTCAAAAGAAGAATAGTGCCAGAAGTAACAAAACTGATAATGGTGAGTAAGCGCATTTTCTGTACATGACTAAATTAATAAACCCTCTTTGTATTTTATTGCCTGGCTGATAGGTACTGGCTGGCAGACAGAATGCAATAATATCAACACAAATTAAAAAGAAACTATTCGAAATTCAAATTAAACTAAGTGAAGAAAAGAAGAAAGAATTATTCTAAAATAAAATTTAAAAACCTTCGAATTGAGAAGAAAATAATTTAAAAAATTACTTTTATACTTTCATGAAATATTATTTCTGTGAATATTTATCGAAGTTCGATAAAATACCTACATTGAAAGCAATAAGGTAGGTTACCTTTTCGACAAACAAAAATAAGTTATGTTTTCATTGTAAATTTTTTGGTTTTTGAGTTTGAAACCACCTTGTTTTTGTAATTTTTTCAGTTGAAGAAGACACCTTTTGGACTCCTGAAATGACGTCACCCAAGTTCACTTGTAAGAAAACTCCTTATCCAAAAGCCAAAATTCAGGAGCCTGTACCAATCGGCTCGACCCCCAGGCTAAGGAAAATAAAAGGTTTGGATATTCCCAAAATGAGAAGATTGAATTTTGATATCCCCGAAGATGAAAATATGGAGTTCAAAAGCCATGAGGATTGTTTACAGAAAAACAGTTTAAAACAAACTTAGGGTTAGGTTAGCTCCAACATTTACGATCTATATGTATAAAAAACTATTCTAAGCTATTAATTTTTTATATTTTTTATAATTGCCTATTAAACTTGCATCATAATGTCGTGTGTGGTAGGTAATTGTTATTTAGTAAATAAATTGAAGTTTTTTTTATTATCTGTAAGTAAATTGTAGTTTATTTTAATTATCTCGGTTTTACGTAAACTAGTTTTATAAATAAAACAACATTTAAAATACTGTACTTTGCTAGTTTATTTCGAATACCTAGTTTCTAAACAAAATATAGTAGAGCTACTCTACCTAGGCTCTACCTGCATACCTATTTGTCTGCATAGGCAAGTACAGTACCTACCTATCTACCTACAGCACAACGGATCATTATCCCTTTGAAGTTAGGTGCAACAAACGATTGCCGATGTCAGTACTGTTGTGCGGAAAAATTAGCTAGTATCTACCTCCAATTCGACCCAAAAATGGGTTCGGCGCAGATACCTAGTTCAGAGGGACAAAGATCCGTTCTGACTACACAGAAAGGTAGATATCGGTACCACGATGCGACGATAGGTTCTTTTCCAAACCTAGAAACACTAAAAACAAGATATTGTACGCCCTAAAAGCGTAGGCTGTTGAAACTTTTTCTACCATAAGATCTCTTCTACACAGTTTTACAATAAATGATTCTTATTCTTATGACTTCACGTATCTAGTCTAGTCTAGACTAATAGCTTGTAGGTACTTACTAATATTTTGTGCTCTAATCAGCGACTAAGCCACTCTGTCTAAATCCTTCCTAAATCTAGCGCCCCGCCACAGAATAAATAAAGTAGGTACCTATCTGCTTACTTCCCAGCGACACTCAAGATTTTCATTGTTCTTATATTATATTTTATTATACTTACATAATATATTTTGAATAATATGTTTTTATAGCTGCGCATACACATGTCTATCAGTTTTCGGGAGAGGTTATTTTGCACCCTGTGTTACGTAGCGTCGTTTATTTAGATAGGTATAATATCTAATACTCAAGCGAAATTCTGAAGTTTAGTCGTAACTGTGACTGTGAAGTGCATTAACATATCGCAGACCGGTGAACAACAATCTACCTACAAAAGTATTTACAAATACGTGAAAATAATGCCTAAAATTGTGTTTCACGTCAATGGAAAGACTTGCATGGGTAGGTTAATTATGTTTTTGGTTTAATTTACAACCGATTCCTTTTTTCAATCACGTTAGGCAGGTTTATGTCACATATACCTACTAATTTCATAATAAGGAAGTTTTTTAATAAAAAAAATTATTCGGGCTATTCTGCTATTTATTTATGTCAGGGTTCAGTTGGTAGGTAGGTAGTACCTAAGGTACCTCTACACCAAGGAATTTCGAATAACTAGTATAAAAATTTCTAAGGTAGGTACACAATCTACCAATCTAATAGGTAGGTAGGTTACCTTATTCTAACTTAATTAAGTGTACCGTACACCTAATTATGTTAGAATAATATCTATAGGTATATAATATACCTACTTACCCTACCTAGCGTAGCGTGTAGACGAATGTTACCTACCTATATTTAGATTATGGGATATAGTATTATATTATCTGTGATATGGGTATAATTTTCTGAGTGGTTAGTTGTTCATGGTAAAATGATTGCTGTAGGTAATTTACCAGTATACGGATGCCTAATCTAAGCGATCTGTCGTAGGTTTTACGCAGAAGGCTAAAAAAATCAAGGTCGGGGTCTATTGCTCAGTTTGGCAGAGGTTTTACTGTAATGAATAAAATCTCTGTCGAACTGCGCATAAGACCCCAGGTAGAGCAACGACTGCACCGCCTATAGTATTCCTCTATGGGTAGGTACTGGCCACGCAGAACTGGCACTTGGATCTGTTAATATCAGAAATCAGAAATTTTTTATTGTATAATAACTGTTGTACGAAAGAGATCAAGTTTTTACAGTTTAGTGTTTACAGTTTGTCCGTTCCGGACGTACAATGAGGGCGTCTTGCACCAGAATCACTAAACGTATTTAACAGCTAAATCGATTTAAATCTGACGTATTTGTATGACTTGACAACTCGCTAAATACTATTTAAGAGTTAAACGCGTTTAGCGATTCTGGTGCAAGCCGCCCTAAGAGGGTAATGAGTAAGCTAAGTAAGAGGGTAATGAGTAAGCTAAGTAAAAGGGTAATGAGTAATAATGATCCTTCAGAGTTTACTAAAAAAATAGCTGTTATCGGTGAACAAAAAATAAACTTAAAGTAAAAAAACCCGGTTTGTTCAACTCGGCCCAAGTTCAGACGTTCTGGTCGTTAATTCAAACGTGTTTACCTACATTATCCGTAAGATGCTACAATTTATGTTTTATGCAACATTTTTCAGTCGATGAATGCACGCCCAGAAACACCAGTCTCAATGCATACCTCCGCTACACGCTGTGCCTGCCTGGCACGAAGGCCATGTGCAAGCAGGGCGGCTGCGGCGCCTGTATCGTGATGGTTCGCGCCAGGAGATCCACCAGTGGCGAAATGGAAACCTTCTCCGTGAACTCTGTAAGTGCTATATAAATATGGGCACAGTAAGTAGGCACTTGTCAAATTATAAATAGCTAGGTACACTACGTATTTCAACGAGTGGTCTCAAGCATCCTTAAAAGAATCTACACTCGAGAGCAATGATTCCGGGTCACTTAAAGAATGTTAAAAATCTCGGAAACTAAAAATGATAGGTTAATGCAATAAATTGTATTTAATAGACAATGTAATACTCCTTAAATGAAAGTAAAAAAATATGAGTCACCATACATTTTATTAACACAAAATTACATAAAGAAAAAAACTGCTGATCTCTCCTTAAAACAAAAATAGGAAACATGAAATTTTTGAACTTTATTACGATTTGACTTGAATTTTAATACTTCGTATTGCCTCCTCGTGCTTCCATTACTGCGTTTACGCGGTTTGGCATGCTGTACACCAAGTTCCTTATACGATTTTGGGGAATATTCTCCCATTCCTCTGTGAGAGCAATTTTGAGCTCACGAAGCGTGATTGGGGGAGGGTTTCGTTGTTTTACGCATCTGCCTAGCTCGTCCCAAGCATGCTCGATCGGGTTGATATCCGGGCTGCGCGCTGGCCACTCCATACGAGTAATGTTCATCTCTTGAAGGTAGTCATTCACAATCCTACCTGTATGAGGTCGGGCATTGTCATGCATAAATATAGCATCCTCACCTAAATTGACCATAAATGGACCAACATGATCATTGAGGATTTCTTCCACATATCTTACGCTAGTTAAAGAGCCGTTTTCTATGATCACCAGCTCTGTGCGACTTTCAGAAGAAATTCCGGCCCACACAAGTACAGACCCACCACCGTAGGCTACTTTTTCTTCGATGCATGCTTGCTTGAATCTTTCCCCTGGTCTTCGATACACTCTGTGTCTTCCATCGTGCTTGTAGAGCATAAATTTTGATTCGTCGGAGAACATAACTTTTGACCAATCTTCAATACTCCAATTTACGTGGCTCTGGGCATATCTTAGTCTTGAAATACGATGCCCACGCTCCAGTTTAGGGCCGTTTGCAGGTCTAAGGGGTTTTAAGTTAGATTCAGCAAGCCGACGTCTTACTGTCCATGCACTTGGGTTACTTCCTCCGAGGCGTCGAAACTGATTTGTGAGTTCAGTTCCTGTGAGAAAGCGATTTCGAAGCATGGTGTTCACCAAGTATCGGTCTTCTCGTGCTGTGGTACACCTGGTTCTGCCCGTTCCTGGTCTGCGTAGGTTAGAACCAGTTTCTTCGTAACGTCGGAGAACTCTTTGTACTGTTGACAGCGACACACCGACAGTCCTGGCTGTATCGCGCTGACTCCGGCCGGTTTCCAGCATTGTAAGTATTCTGGTGCATTCTTCAGGCGTAAGCGACATAATTTCAGCTTGAATAATGAATATAGAGCACTATCAACATGGTTTATATACCCACATAAATGACAGATTACAAACAAAAGCAAAACCAAATGCTGTAATTTCGTAGTTCCATCTTCGAAAGTGGCCCTTTTTCAAATTTGATTTTTTTAAGATATAACTTTACAATAACTAAGAAGTTTTAATACCTTCATTTAAGGAGTATTACATTGTCTATTAAATACAATTTATTGCATTAACCTATCATTTTTAGTTTCCGAGATTTTTAACATTCTTTAAGTGACCCGGAATCATTGCTCTCGCGTGTAGAAGATCTACAGCCTCGGCTAATCTGCTTACCCGAATACCACTGTGGATACCTACATGAGTCAAAAAAGGTAGACATGACAGAACATTAACTTCTTTCCAGTGCCTAGTTCTAGTCTTCTCCTGCAATGGCTGGGCTATCACGACGGTGGAAGGCGTCGGTGACCGTTTGAGAGGGTACGACGATGTGCAGAAACGTATCGCGGCCTTCAACGGAACGCAATGCGGGTATTGTACTCCTGGATTCGTTATGCAGATGAACAGGTTAGTACCTTCATCATCAGCTAGAGCTAGGGTGTTTGACTGACTGAGTTTCAGACAGCGTGATTAGATTTCCTTCGTACCAGTTTCAATCAGTCCAGCGTCGAGTTTTCTCAGTTTCCGATGCATCAGTATTTCAATCACCAGTAGGAAAACTGACAGAATCATTCCATACAGCATCCACAGCAGCACTGGATGGAAGTCCACCATGTTTACTGACGCGAAACTTCCTCCCCCGCTGTTGCAAGATGGTTTGCGAGCGTAGAATAAGCGGGTCACGCGGTCTGCTAACCCGTGTTCGATGGTTCTTGCTAATCTGCAAGAATAGTGAAAAAAAAACGCGTTCCTAGCCGGTCACATAGTCACATCCAATCGTCACACTTATTGGGAAAAAATTTCAATGGGTCAGGTCACAATGTGACATTGGCTGTAACTCGTTAAATTCTTTCTAGAGTAAAAGGTTGTTGGGTGCTGAATGGTTGCTAGCTGAAATTTAATCACGAAGAGGTGATTAAATGATTAAACAAATTCGACGACATATGGGTGTTAATGAATTACGAACTTACCCGACTTTGTAAATCTCTTTATACGGCGATGCTTTTCTTGAAAACAACCATGGTATGCTGTAAGGATAGTATGAAATCTCATGGAGCCCACATTTCTCGTGCTCCTGAAACAATTCTCCGACAATCTTGTAGCCCATGCCGTCATTCATGAGGAAAGCAAAAGGAACGTCTTTCTGTAAATAAAATAATAGGTACAAAGGTGAAAAATAACATTACGATGTGTCTGACCAGACTGTGAGGGTGTTCCATTTCTCCAAACCGGTACTGGAACATCAAAAATAGCATAACTTTGTTTAGGTATTACGTACATTTCTTAATCGCCTCACCCCTTCGTCAAGACTCATAAAGTTTGGTTTATACCCAGTATTTGCCACTTTATTTTGGTAAATGGCTTTACGGATTGGATCTGTAGCGGCCTGAAAAGAAAGACTATCATTATTATGTAAACTACAATATTTTATGCCATTTTAGGTAGGTAGGTATTATAATCTGCTGTGATCTGCGATGGGTTTACTTTTTTGATCACTCACCGGAAAATAATACCTATTGTACTTCTGATCCTCGACTCCCAACTCCAGCTTGGAGTTCAAAAGATCAGTCAGGGTTCTGATCTGGTTAGAACTGGATTGTAGAAGAGCGACTATGTTGGCAGAGTATGAAGTGTATAGGAACAGGAAGATGAGGAGCATAAGAAATGTCACCACACGGCCTAAAGACCCTGAAAAAGTCGAGGATGTCAAAATATCATTTTGTATTAACCAGAATGTTGAATAAGCAATCATGTGGTACGTAGAGTACCTACTAGGTACTTGTTATCCTATCCTACTATCCTATCCTATCCTATCCTACTAATATTATAAATGCGAAAGTTTAGATGTTTGGATGTTTAGATGTTTGGATGTTTGGATTTTTGGATGTTTGTGTTTCAATCACATCAAAACCACTGAACCAACTTGGATGAAACTTGGCATATATATAGTTCGTAACCTGGATTGACATATAGGCTACTTTTTATCCCGAATAATTAACAGGATCTATAGGATAAAATGAACGAAAAGGATTAGCAGCGCCAATTGGCAAGAGGATTTCATTGTCATGTCATGTCACGTCAGTTTGACAGGGCGTAGTACTACCTCTTTGGTCTAACAACTAGCGTTTGACATTCCAGTAGGTACGAGTTCGGTGTAATGAGGTGTAATGTCAAGTTTCTCAAAGAAGTATCCGCTCGGTACACGCACAGATAATATAATGTACTCGGAAACTGTAGACGCGTACGAAGTCGCGGGTAACTGCTAGTTCATAATAATGAAGGTACCATTTAATCCGTTTGAGCTTCCTTGCTGAGTGATAGCACTTATCACGAATAAACTTATATCGCTGACATTAGGTTTTAGTATTGTAGAGTCTGTCACCACCTGAAAAACACCCGTAATATTTTAGGAGTGCCAGAATGAGTCCAACGGCATTCTTGAAAATTCAAAATACCCTGATGGCCAACCGACCGACTCTTTGTTTTTGACTGCTTCCCATTTCGCGTTGATATAAATAACCAGACATAGTATCATGATTACACCGCCACTGCATATCCAAACGGTACTTCTAAACGGTAGTATATACAAGTTGTTTTGGAATGACAAAGGTGGCTCTCGGAATACGAATTTTGCTTTTATACGTGTAGGCTGGGTTATGTATTGTACCACGTTGAATCGCTCCAGATTCAAGAACGATACTGTTCCTGAAAATCAAAGATAATAATAACAATGTTTTTTAGATCATGCTCGACAGAATATTTCAGTTTAAATACAGTTTAACCACGTTTTACTGATGGAAACAATGAAACTGTTTAAGTAAAGAATACACCGTTTATTTACCACTAAGCTCAGCATGACCATTCACCATATCTCCAATCATACCGTTCCAAGAGTTATTAATGAAATACCCCCAAGTGTCAGTGAAAAGCATGATTTCTGTAGCATTCATAAAGTGGTACAATGGCAGGAGGTTGTGATGAGATGCCTTGGCGAGGTTGTCGAGTTTCAAATCTCTGTAACAGATGGAATTTCACATATACCAGACATACCTACCAGAAAAAGTTCATTTGATAAAAATGATAGATCATAACATGTGATAATTTATAAGTTTGCAAAACTAAAAAAACCGACTTCAATTCGACTACCGGCTTCATCATCAGATGATCATGATGGCAGTTCATTGGGAATGTTTTTGTGACCGTAAACACCACTAAAAAGTCACAAAAAAGCAAAATAAGTAATTTCGTGCACGTGGATGGCATATTTTTTTCAGTTATTTTTATTTATAAGCCAAACTAATAAACCGACTTCGATGAAAATTGAATGGAACCAACCTGGAAGTGCATCCAATTAGATGAAAAAAAGTTGAAATCGGTTCATAAATGAAATGACGGAGTTCTGACACATTGAAAAAATAAAAAAACATACAACCAAATTGAATACCTCCTCCTTTCTTGAAGTCGGTTTAAAAAAAAGGAGAGAGCATTGCAGTAAGCGATACAGACTAAAATAAATGTTAGGTAGGTACGTATAGTTTTACGAATACAATGAGGAAGATGAGCGTATTTTTTTTTTAATGTAGATCGATAGATTTTTACGTCCAAAACACAACAGTGAAAGAATTTTGGCGATAGCTCAAAAACTGAATTTTCTACGATTTTTTAAAGTTTGGATTTTCAAAATGTGTTTTTAGCCCGGCGATTTCGCGTGTGACGTCAGCCGGGTCCGATCGCTCACCCGCGCGTTTTAAGCGTTTTCTGCCTTTACGTTTCTATTTATATTTCTGATAAATAGGGAGAAAAGTACCAATATTTTTATGTAATATTGTGCCTCTAAGTCCTAAGGACACGTTTAACGCTTCAGATAAACTTTTTAACCACCGACTGAAGAAGAAAGGTGTTCTAAGTTTGAGGCTTTTTTGTGTCTATGTGTCTGTACCTTTCAAGGCTCGTAGCTCCAAAAAATCACTCGTAATTTTTTTTATAACTATTCTTGAAATGGAAAGCAGATAAATCTGGCATAGTTCTAAGCCAAGTTTGGTAGAAATCGGTGCAGCCGTTTCCAAGTTATGAGGATGTTTATCAGCCCTCGACACGCATTTTGAAGGGTTCTCAGGCATATATTGATTGTAGTTTGAAACATTTGGTTCTTATACCAGTATAACGTGAGCTACTATTTCTTAGTGTTTCATTGGTTTTGTATATCAGGTAAGACTGGTAATGAGCAAGATTGTGTTATCGACGTGATTAGCAATGTTTTTAACCCCCGACGCAAAAACGATGGGGTGGTAAAGTTTGACGTGTGTGTGTGTGTCAGTGCGTGTGCGTGTGTCTGTGCGTGTATGTGTGTGTGTATCTGTCGAATGCGCGCGTTGGTGCGCGTGCGGATGCGGATGGTAGTAGTCTAAGTCACATTGTCTACTAAGGACGTGCCTAGTGAGACATTGTACTGTCAAGTACAATGCCTCACTAGGCACGTCCTTAGTAGACAATGTGACTCGCTAAGAAGAAGAAGAAGAATGTGACTTACACTAGGACGTGCCTAGTGAGACATTGTACTGTCAAGTACAATGTCTCACTAGGCACGTCCTCGGAAACTAAGGACGTGCCTAGTGAAGCATTGTCTACTGAGGACGTGTCTAGTGAGGCATTGTCTACTAAGGACGTGCCTAGTGAGGCATTGTCTACTAAGGACGTGCACGTGCGGATGCGGATGGCGGAGTGAGGCATTGTACTTGACAGTACAATGTCTCACTAGGCACGTCCTTAGTAGACAATGTGACTTAGACTACTACCATCCGCATCCGCACGCGCACCAACGCGCGCATTCGACAGACACACACACGCATACACGCACAGACACACGCACACGCACTGACACACACACACGTCAAACTTTACCACCCCATCGTTTTTGCGTCGGGGGTTAAAAACATTGCTAATCACGTCGATAACACAATCTTGCTCATTACCAGTCTTACCTGATATACAAAACCAATGAAACACTAAGAAATAGTAGCTCACGTTATACTGGTATAAGAACCAAATGTTTCAAACTACAATCAATATATGCCTGAGAACCCTTCAAAATGCGTGTCGAGGGCTGATAAACATCCTCATAACTTGGAAACGGCTGCACCGATTTCTACCAAACTTGGCTTAGAACTATGCCAGATTTATCTGCTTTCCATTTCAAGAATAGTTATAAAAAAATTACGAGTGATTTTTTGGAGCTACGAGCCTTGAAAGGTACAGACACATAGACACAAAAAAGCCTCAAACTTAGAACACCTTACTTCTTCAGTCGGTGGTTAAAAAGTTTATCTGAAGCGTTAAACGTGTCCTTAGGACTTAGAGGCACAATATTACATAAAAATATTGGTACTTTTCTCCCTATTTATCAGAAATATAAATAGAAACGTAAAGGCAGAAAACGCTTAAAACGCGCGGGTGAGCGATCGGACCCGGCTGACGTCACACGCGAAATCGCCGGGCTAAAAACACATTTTGAAAATCCAAACTTTAAAAAATCGTAGAAAATTCAGTTTTTGAGCTATCGCCAAAATTCTTTCACAGTTGTCCTTACAATCTTCTAGACTTTTGATTTAAGCTAAAAAAACAGGAAAAAAAGCCTAACTCATCTTCCTCATTGAACATACTGCAGTTCATTTAATTTCGCCCTCGTGCTGTTGTCAGTGATAACATAAGAAGTGGCGATAGGCTTTCCCTGCAAATCTTTTCTTCTGGCCACCAAAGTATTTCTCGCAACTGCCTCAGATCGTTGAAGTCCCTCAGTTACTGTCCAAATGCCAAATTCTTCGGTACGGAACTCACTATTAGAATCTATGCGATATACTAAAATGAAATAAAGATACTGACGTTTATTGAGACTCTTTCCACGGTGTACCAGAGGGGCGATTACGAGTCGACAATGTAAAAACCGGTGTGAAACGTCTGACGCCAAGCACACCGGTGTGTGCTGATTGGTATGGAAACACTGAGGGGAAGCTTGATGAGACCATGCTTCTCAAAAAATCCGCTCAGTATTTCCATACCAATCAGCGCACACCGGTGTGGTTGGCGTCAGACGTTTCACACCGGTTTTTACATTTTCAACTCGTAATCGCCCCTCAGTTGCTTTTTGCTTTCCACGCGTAAGCAATGTTTATGATAACCTTCAGCTGGTACGTCATAAATAATAACTACAAGTGTTATTACGAACTAAGGCATTGTCAGAAATTAATAAAGTATGCAAACTATTACATACTTACTCAAGTTTAAAATAAATGCATCACTCGGCGTCTTGTTTGCCAATATGACTTCCGAGTTCACCAGCATTTCTAAGCGTGTTAGTTCAGTTGGAGTATTATGTATATTATTAGTTTTCCCAATAACAAGCCATCTGTATTTTCCATACAACTTGCTATCGTCTGCCTAAATAATAAATAATTTTTTTTATTTCATATTATGTGAATCACCTACGCCAGAGTAATCAAAACTTACTAGGTAATCATAATAAAAAATAACTTTACAATAAAATTAATTAAGTGTTTATGAAAAGGCGTGAATGTCAAAGAGATTTTCACTAAATAAGGCAATAAAATTACTTCAGTTAGCATTTTTATTAAACGATGAAAACGATTTGAACGCAGCATCAATTTATTTTTACCTACAAAGCTACGAAAGCAACATAGCTAGTACCTGCTGCTGAAGAAATTTGACTGTATCTTGGCAATTTAGATCAATAACAACAATTGTGTCTGTTGCATCAAACTTCTGTATATCTTTTTGATCTGATATAATCGAAACGGATTTATTTATCTTCATAAGCTGCACCATTAAGGTATGTATTTCCGCTACAAAAACAAAATCGGTTAGGCAGGCAATTTTGAAATTTTGTAAATTTTATTGTAATATTAGACTTTTCCGACTCAAAAGTTTGCCGACCCCTGGGTTAGGGTATGTATTCTAAACATATTATCTAATATTTTGCGAGGTCTAAGTTCGTCCCTATGTAAATGATTTAAAATATAGATAGTTATTAGTTTTTCTCAGTCAAAACAACAAATATCATTGCATCACTAAACATTTGTTTCGAAAACCCGTTGTGAACACCAAAATATTTATGACCTTACCGAATTTCCAGCAAACTTTAGCCACTACTGCAGTAGGACGCTCATATGATTTAACTACATCTGCAATCATTGTACTTTCATGTTTTAAGCATAGTGATAACCCAGACCACAGGTTTAATATCATCAAAACTTTTAGGACTTCCATAGTTAAGTTTGTATGTGGTTTCAGATCTTATTTGTGTATTTAGCGTCTGCTTTAAGTCTTATATATTTCAAGTGCTTGTTATAATTTGCGGACCTATGATTGCTTTTAAACGATGTTGAATTGTATGCTGCGTGCGATTTAATCCCTCCGTAATTGCTAGGGTTGATTCTTGATGGTAGTTTGCTGGTACTAATTTTGTGTTCAATAAATGATTAGCTATGATGCAAAGGTAGGTTTCACTGACGATTAAGTAGGTTTACTTACTAACATGAAAAAATCTGGAATTTAGAAATCTCCAGAGAGTTCTTGAGTGGTTAGTAATGTGTGTTTCTTTCAACCCTTCATTTTGAGCACCATTCAATCAATCAATATTCTTATAACCTCCGTAGGATGAGATGAGCTGATGAGGTCCAGCCATTTCAATAACCAAGAGAGCTTCTTTTCCAGCCTTAAAGACAAGAATCTCACGATGGCTGAGCTGGAGAAATCCTTCGGGTCCAACACCTGCCGCTGCACTGGCTTCAGGCCTATTCTTGATACCATGAAAAGCTTTGGCTCAGATGCTACTCCTAAACTACGCCAACTTGTCCAAGACATCGAAGATCTTTCTAATAACAAAGAAAACTGTCTTCAGAAAAAATGTTATAAAGACAAGTGTAGAGAGACATGTGTTTTCAAGGATTACGTTATGGGAGAAAATTCTTCAGTGCAAGATATATGCGAATTTGAAGATTTCGTAAAAGTAGAGGGAACGATGGCTTTTGACTTTGGAAAGTCGAAATTCTTCAAGGTTTATGAGGAGAATGATATATTTGATGTGCTGGACAAGTACGGCTCGGATTCTTATATGTTTGTGGACGGAAATACTGGAAAAGGTACAAACTTACCATCTCTTTATCTCGTTGCGTTGCTTTCATTATTTTGCTCTATATTTTTTCAGTAGGGTCATCTTCCAAGAGTTGATATATGAACTAAGATTATTATTTCTATGACTTTAATCATTAACCATTTTCATTATTTCAGGCGTGCTTGAAAACTTCTTTTACCCGCAAATTTTAATCGACATTAGTGAAGTACAGTCCTTGAAGAAGTACCAGATAGACCAGAATCTGATTCTCTGTGCGAACGTATCACTAGAAGACACCATTCGTATCTTCAAGGAGACTTTTGAGGAACATTCGGAGTTTGCATATTTGAAAGAATTTGTAAAACATTTTGAGCTGATTGCTCATATTCCTGTGAGAAAGGTAAAGTCTCCGTTGCACCATTTCTTTAGACTACTTAATTGTGAACACATAGGTAGGTACAGTTGAAAAAACGGCAGTGACTTCCGTACGGCTTTCGGTTTTTATAAAAACTTTTATCCATCCACTGCCAGACATCATTGTTTTCTTGCAGTACTTGCAGTCATCTTTGTATGACTGACTGTTATTTTCTTATTCCTCCTAGATTGGGTCGTTAGCTGGAAATCTAATGCTGAAACACGCTAACCCGGCCTACCAATCTGACGTTTTTGTGCTATTTGAATCGGTGGGGGCAGTTGTTACCATTAGTAAGTATAGATTTATTAGGCGTAACATGACGTACTTATAACATAGGTTTATATTTCTTGTGATTTTTGCGGATGGTACTACGTTATATCTAGGTAGATATAGTTTTTATTGCCGGCTGCGTCCCGCAGGCCTATTTTTTAAACTAAATTTTTGTGACCCAATGTAACTTTTTATCAGAAAGTTCCATTGGGTCACGAATATTACCTTAAGTTTGGTACATAAGTCCCTAACTTTCCTACATAATTATTTATTTATTTTATTTTTATTTATAATTATGATAATTATTTATAATATCATAGCCGCAAAAAAGTACCTACAAACGAGGAAAAACGAGCTACTACCTATCATGCATTAGTTACTTTACTTACCTGTCTATCAAATCTGCAAAAAATACGTCGCTAAAATAGGTTCCGTTCAATAATTTTAATAACTCACCTTTGAATGCCATCAAAGTGGCAAAATTCGATTAAAAGCTTCAAATATTGTTAGGCAATGACTTTTTGTGAATTTAGCCAACCGGATATTTTAAAAGCCAGAGATACTTGCTATTACCAAATTAATTAAACTATTGTTCGTTCCAGGAGATTCTAATGGCCAAAGGATATGCATGAGCTTATTGGATTTTCTGAAATATGACATGTGTGAGAAACTCATGGTTTGCATTGCTCTACCGCCGATGGGAGAAGACAACATTTACAGGAGTTACAAGGTAACAGTAGGTACCTGTATGAGCCCTTGGAAGTTTAAGAAGGGAACTGGGAAGGTGGCCCTGCCACAAACGAAGCCAGGTCTATAACGGGAAACAGATCTTATTCCCCGACCATGAATTTAAAGAAGGGGATTGCAATCGGGTGCTGATAAGTTTAATGTCTCCGTTTGACAAATTCAATGACTTTTTTGCTGCTTAGACGCAGAATTTACATACTTACTCCTAAGTAAGAAACAGGCAGACAGCTTAAAAGATGGTTAGACGACGCAGTCTCACTGTGTCCTTTTGAGAAGAACTGCTCAAAACCGACCACAGTGGAAAGAACTTGAGGAGGCCTGTGTCAAAAGCACACTGTTGGGTATTAATAGTAGCAAGGGTTCAGATATCAGAAAGTAGGAACTCTAGGAACCGTGACCATAAACATGGCAACACCGCGGAGAGCTGCTGCCGCATTACCGCGCAGTGTAACTCTGTACCAGATTTTAGTAGGACTTTCATTATTAAATTTTTTTTTCACAGATCATGCCCCGAAATCAAAATGCGCTTGCCATTGTTAACGCTGCCTTTAACTTTAAGATAAAAAGCAGTAGTCGCATCATAGAAAAAGCCAGGTACTTATATACCTATTTATTATTAACTAGCTTCCAACCGCGACTTTGTCCGCGTCCTGTTCGTCCTGATAATTTTATTTACGAGCTACTTATATTTTAAGTGTCAGCCAAATCGAACCTGTAGTTGATGCAGTGAGATTGAAATTACATATTACTTTCAAAATAAATTTTCATTTATAAGTACTACTTCGATGGTGTTCTATCTAATAAGAGTTCCTACCTACTAAATTCTATTTTAGAATCGTCTACGGCAACATATCCGCAATGTTTGTCCACGCTTGTAAAACGGAAAAGTTCTTGATAGGAAAAGATTTGTACAACGACAGTGTATTGCAAATGGCTGTGCGGGTGTTGAGCGGGGAGGTAGAACCGGTGGACAACCCGCCAGAACCCTCCCCCGCGTGTCGGAAGAAGTTGGCTATTGGACTGTTTTATAAGGTACCTACTTTGAGTAAACTGTACTTTATGACCCTGAAATTCGTTATTCCCAGCATTCTAAGTTTCGGATTTGCGACGGATAAAAAGAATCTGATGGAGAGAAAATTAAAGAAATCTCTCGTAGTTTGTGAGCAAAAAGTGGCCGTAGTGATATTTTTTACGGCTTATGGAACTTTCAGGCTACGCTGCGAGTCTTGCTCGCATTTTACAGAATATCCTAGTGAATAAGAGTTAGGTAAAGACCCGATTCATCACAAAATTTCCAGTGAAAATAATAGTTAAGTAAATAATAAAGAAAAAATATGTTGACAGTTCGTCCTCAACACGGCTCCTGCTGAAAAAGTGAAAGATGTTTACCGATCTGGAAGCACGCTCTTTGATCGACCACTCTCTAGCGGAACACAGGTAAATCAACAGTATTATATTTTTTAGTAAGTACCCCTGCGTAGTTTGCGTAGTTAATTCTGAAGAGGTACTAATACCTCGAATACTGTTTGTATGACTATTAATTATGTCCATGACACGTTTTTTTCTTAAATTCAACTTAAAGCATTATTCAAGTTAAAAATAACGGATTTCGGTACGTACTCTACTACTAACAGCCATCTTCCCCCAGGATTACCAAACGAACCCTTCTCTCTACCCCTTAAACCAGCCAGTGCAGAAGCTAGAAGCCCAGATCCAGAGTTCTGGCGAAGCGCAGTACGCCAACGACATTCCTCCGTCGAAGCATGACGTCTTCGGAGCGTTTGTACTGTCCACCGTCAGCAGTGGCCAGGTTGAGAGTATTGATATCGCTTGTGCTTTGGTAAGTTTCACCTATACACTGGAAATAAAAGAGTAATGCTACTTCTTGGGAAAGACGCGTATAAAGTACCTACTGGCATAACGAATTTCACTTTTGTTTTCACTGGGCCTATAACAATTTACCTAGTCATCTGTTTTTCCTGATGAAACGCTTCACAATTCCTCATTAGAGATATTGAAAAATGTAGATTAATATGGGACTCATATTCATCTACTTACTTATTTACATTTTTAATTGTGAATTTCAAATTGAATACTCGTGGATCCAAAAAGTCTGTATTTCCGACACCTATTAATGGCCGTACCATCTTCTTTTAATAGGTTTACATAAATAAGTATTCTGCTTTATTTTAAGGCAAATGACGGTGTCCTAGCAATCTACACGGCATCAGACATCCCCGGAAAAAACTCCTTTACTCGTCCTGGGATTCAGTTACAGACGGAAGACGAAGAGATTCTGGCCACGAAGATCAGGTTTCACGGGCAGCCTATTGCGGTACTGGTCGCAGTTTCGGAGGAGATAGCTGCGAATGAAGCTAAGAAAGTCAAGGTAGTTTAATTACAGCCTTACAAAACTGTTTTTATCCGATCGATAACTGTTTTTTTTTTCAAACTGTTTATTCAGTCAGGTCAATTTAAAAGTCGCGTCTGTTCTCCAGGTTAAGTATACTAATCTTTCAAGTGCAGCACCAGTGTTGAGAATAGATACGGCAAAGAGAGACAGCAAAAGATATGTGCCGGGAGATTCCTCCATAGAACCTACTGGAAAAGGAGCAGATACCAAGACTGTGATCAAAGGTGAGACAAACATAAATGCTTCTAAAGTTCGACGTCTAGATTAGATTTTGGTAAATTCTTGGGTTTTTTTATCCAGGTGTGTACGAGATAGAAGCGCAATATCATTACTACTTAGAGCCTATGACCTGTGTTGTAATACCAGTGGATAAAGGATTGGAGGTGTATGACTCTACACAGTGGATCGATCTAACGCAGATCGCAATCGCTCAGTGCCTGAACATGAAAGAGAGCGAGTAAGTGAGCTGAGGGATATTTGTTACTCAACTATGCTTAGGTATTTGATTGGATGAAAGTTATGATATACCTAATAGAAGAAGTGTAGAATCCGTCGTAAATAAAACTGAACGCACATTCATTCAGGAAGTATAGTCTGAAGATCTGAAGTTTTTGGGAATAGGTATAGGTACCTAACCTAGTAAGGTAACCTAATAAACTGTATCTAAATACGGAAGGCTAGGCTAGGGTAGTAAACAAAATCTTTGCATAGTACCTACAATGTAGGTATTCTCTTTTCAATTTTCAGCATTGTAGTTATAGTCCGGAGAGTAGGCGGTGGTTTCGGAGGGAAAATCAGCCGTAACGTCCAAGCGGCGACGGCGGCCGCTCTCGTGGCGCATAAAATGGACAAACCGTGTAGGTTCGTGCTGCCTATACAAACTAACTTGGTGATCGCAGGCCGGAGACTGCCTACGCAATGTGACTATGAAGTAAGTATAGCTGCAGCAACTTACCTCGTATATTGAGTCACCGTAGTTAAGAGATTCGTACAAACTTTTTGACGGACGAAAATAAAGAGCTCCATAGTTTCCCCATGCGAAATCATGAAGATTCTTGTTACGTCAAGAGAAATACCTAACACTAGACAAAAGATTATGAAATGACTTACAAAAGTGGAATAATATCAAAATCTGACGAATGCGGAAAAAATAACAACGCTAACGAAAGTGTAGTCCGGGAGATGTGTCTTAAATCTGTCCCATTTTCAGGTTGGTGTAGACGCAAATGGCAAGATCCAGTATCTAAACGCAACCATAGTCCATGACGTGGGCTGTTCTACCAATGAGGATATCCTGAGTTACGTTACCGGTGGATTTCCCAACTGTTACAATACGGAATACTTTAACGTGAAAACTGCCTTGGCCATTACTGATTTACCTTCTAACACGTTTATGAGGGCACCTGGTAAGAAATATTGGGAGTTAATAGTGTAAATGGGAAACGAAGCGTTGGAATGACCCACCACCAAATGGACAGACGACGATGAGGTCGCTGGAAGTAGGTGGATGGGCAGTAGCTCTTCCTGATAATCAATGAGTAAAACTTGAGTAAAAGCTACCCAATCTACCTACCTATGTTTTAGCAGACAATGATGATTGTAAAAATCCAATCGTAAGGAAATTGTGATAGGAAATTTTCTTTTTGGAGTACTTAGGTATACCTAACTATCAGAGTCATAAGTGACGGGAATACAGCGGTGAGTTTTTTTGGTTTCTTTAACAAACTGTTGGCAGATATTATGATGCATACATGGTTTCCCAAAATCCTACAAATATTTGTAATTCTTTAGGTACAAACGAAGGTATATCCTCAATCGAGCATATAATGGAGCACATAGCCTTCGCCGTAAACAAAGACCCGACGTCTGTCAGACTCGCCAACATGAGAACCGACGACAATGACCTTCCGACCCTCATAGAAACCCTTAAAGAAAAATGCGAATACGAGAAACGATTCCGAAACATTCAGAAGTTAAATAAAAATAATAGATGGATGAAAAAAGCCATTCAAATCAGCGTTATGAGCTTCCCTGTTGAATATTTCGGGAATTACTCAGCTCTAGTCACCATTTATCGTGGAGATGGTACAGTAACGGTGACCACCGGTGGCATAGAGATGGGCCAAGGCATCAACACGAAAGCGGCTCAAGTTTGCGCATACGAACTGGGAATACCCCTAGACTACGTATCAGTTATACCACATTACTCGTTCACAGCAGCGAATAACGTATTCTCCGGGTCTAGCATCACAAGTGAGAGTGTATGCTACTCTATAATCAAAGCTTGTGCGATGCTAAAGGAAAGATTGGCACCAATCAAAGCTGAAATGCCTAATGCGACTTGGAAGGATATGATAACGAAAGCTGGTGATGAACAGATAGACCTAACAGCTATCTTCATGATGAAGGATACGGAAAAAGATTTGTCATCTTACAGTGCTTTCTCAGTGAGCATTATGGAAGTAAAACTGGACGTGTTGACGGGAAGGTTTCAGATTGACCGAGTTGATATTTTGGAAGATGTGGGACTGAGCGCTAATCCTACTGTAGATGTTGGACAGGTAGGTGCAACTAATCTAAAGTTCGTTGAAAACAACTGCGAGGAGCTAAGCTTCGTTATACAATCAGGTTTTTTCCCATTAACTTTTTCAAAGCTAATTTTTGGTACTGAAATTCTTGAGTGCGTTGTACGGAGCTAAAAACCTACCTACAAATACACTTCGTCTGACGTTTTGGCTTTTTATTTTTAGGTTGAAGGTGCCTTCGTCCAAGGTATAGGCTACTACACCTGTGAGAAGCTAGTTTACGACACAACAACTGGGAAACTGTTGTCAGATGGGTCATTAACATATCACGTACCCCTGACCTTGGACATACCAGTTGCTTTCGGTATTTACATGCGATACAACTCTAAGAATGATAAAGGAGTGTTAGGATCAAAAAGTGAGTAAAACTGTCGAATATGGCTGCAGGGGACCATGAAACTTTTTCTGTATCATCCTCCCAACAACAGAAACACAATAAAGAAAGAAAGAAAGAAATTATTTATTTTACGCAACACACAATAAGGTACATACTTATTTACTTAATAATAAAACGATGACATGCGTAAAAAAGGGACCCACTCAGCAAATGCTTTGGGTGCACGGTGGCTCCTTTAGCGCTGGTTTTCAGGGGTGCCGAGAGTGGAGTGGCGCACAGCCTCCGCGACACGCGCTTTTTACAAATACTTTACTAACAGAAAACAACATATAACTAACTTCGCTACATCTCTATTATAATTACAAAATAAAATAAAACAAATAAATACAAACAAAAATGAAAACACAATTAACCGGATAAAATAGGAGTTCTTACTTACACAAAACCAAAACTAAAACTAACATGAGGTGGAGAACGACCGCTTATGGAACAGATTTTTGTAAATCTAACAAGTGTTTTTTGAGGGAGTTTTTAAATGCATAAACTGAATCTTTATTTCTAATTGGAGGAGGTATATTGTTCCAGCATTTCGTAGCAGCATACCGATAGCTGCCACGAAATGCGGTCGTTCGATGGCGCGGACAAATTAAGCGTATCGCTAGACGGACAATACGGGCAGAAAAGTCAAGTTTCTCATGTAGGTATTTTGGAACTTGGCCTTTTACTATACCAAACAAAAGAGTAGCAAAATGAAAAGCGCGACGTGATTTCATGTTTAATAGGCCGTGACTATTGATATATGGAGAAATGTGGGTTCTTTGTGGAATCGGGAAACAAAAACGGACGCACGCATTTTGCACACGCTGGACCAGTTTTTTTGAACGGGCTAACAAGCATTCGCCAAATACATTGTCAACATAATTTAATTTAGAAAGAATAAGTGATTCACATAAGGTGATTCGCAATTCAGTGTTGAGATATTCGCGTACCCGGTACAAAACTGATAACCTATAAAAGCAATTACGAATAGTCTGAAGGACATAACTTTCAAAACGCAATGAGCCATCCATCAACAGTCCCAAATTACGGACCTCTGAAACCCGCTTTATCATATTTCCATCGACTTGCACCTTTGGATCAGCCAAGATAATTTTACTAATTTGATGTTTCGATCCCAATACAAGAGTTTTTGTCTTGGTAGGATTCAGAACTAAGCTGTTTGAATCACACCACTTGACCAGTCTGGTTAAATCCTGGTTTAATGCATTAACAGCTTCATTGATGTTGGAAGGCTTGCATGATATGTACAGCTGCAGATCATCAGCGTAAAGGTGATAGTTACATTTTTGTATTTCAAATATGATATCTGCACTATACAGGATAAAAAGAATCGGTCCTAAAATAGAACCCTGAGGAACCCCACGCGTTACAGCCTTCCTAGTGGACTCCAGAACTGAACCATCTGGTTGGCGAATTTGAACTAACTGGGAACGACCACTAAGGTAGCTCGAGAACCATCTTACTGCAGCGCAGTCAAAACCGTAGTATGTGAGCTTAGATAATAAGAGCGTAGTATTAATGGTGTCAAACGCCCTTGAGAAATCTAGTAGTGTTAATATGGTTCCCTCCCCCATATCCTGAGCAGCCAGTGCATCATCTACTACGTCCAATAGGGCCGTTGCAGTGCTATGGCCTTTCCTAAAACCAGACTGTTTTTTAGGTAGAATATTATTAACTTCCAGATATTTAGTTACCTGCAAACAAACAGCTTTTTCCAAGATTTTAGACAAGAATGGCAAGATACTGATTGGACGTAAATCCTTTAAATTAGCTGGATGGTTAGTTTTAGGTAACGGTCTCACCGCAGCAGTTTTCCATGAGGAAGGGAATGTATTTGACGTTATCGATGTATTTATTATGGCTGTTATCAATGAAAGTGTTTGCGGGAGTGTCACCAAAATCATGTCCATTGATAATCCATCAATGCCAGATGCGTTAGTTGAAAAGGTTTTAACAATTTGACTTACTTCATAATCACTGACGGGCTCCAAAACAAACACAGAGGGGCCATGTCTATGAAATTCAAAATATGTTAGATTAGATATATCTATATTAGCACAACCCGGCAGTGTGAGAAAATGGTCATTTATCAAATTAGGATCCTGAAGATGTGCCGGTAGATCTATAGATTTATTTTTAAAATTAACTACGTTTTGCTTTATGTTTTTCCATAAGGCTCTGGGGTTTTTTGAATTTTGATTAATACTACAACTAAAATAAGCCTCCTTTTCAGCGTGAAGAGCCCTAGTAACAATATTTTTTAAATCTTTGTAATATTTTACATGTACGTCATCTTTAGTTAAGCGACACCTAGTATGTGCTTTATCGCGTGTCTTCATCATTTCTCTAACATTATACGTAACCCATGGATATGATTTATTTCTTATCAGTATATTCTTCACAGGCGCGTGTTTATTACATAAATATAATACGCTAGTGCCTAAATCTTCTACCATTTTATTTACATCATCGCATATAAAGCCATCCCAGTTAATATTTTCAAGATCCTGCTTAAAGTATTCCATATCAATATCTTTGAGCGGCCGGTAACGTATCCATTCCGGTATTGGCTTATGTTTTTTTACGCGGAGCTTACACGACAAAAAGGAATGACTGCTCAAATCAGGTATATGGTCCACCACCACATCGAGAAGCTGTAAGTTTGAACACAATAAATCAATTAATGTAGCGCTGTGATCAGTAAAGTGGGTAGGAACGCTAATGTATTGATCTAGGGCGAAACAATTTAAAAAGTCTACGATTTTCTTCGTATCCGAATCGGATTCCAACAGATTTACATTAAAATCTCCTGTCAATACAATATGATCAAAGGTGGAAAGTGCGGAAACCGTGTCCGTAAGCGCATCCAAAAACATTTCGACATTCTGCCATGGCGGACGATAGGCGGTACCTATGGCTAGTTTGAGTCCGTTGACTTTGAGACGAAGCCACATCTGATCAATGCCCGGGGCCTCGGGGTGAGCGAGTAGACGCGCGCTGACACCACGTTTGATGTAAAAGCCGACGCCGCCGCCGCGCTGACGGCCGCCGACGGCACCGCCGTAGTGACGCGGCGCATGCCGCAACTGGTAGCCGGGCAGCGCGGGCGCACGCGCCTCTTCGCCTTCCCGGAGCCACGTCTCGTTGATCGCCATAATGTCTACCGGGTACCTAGACATGGCCGCTACAAGCTCGTCATGCTTCGTGCTCAGGGAACCTTTATTAAGTAGTCCGAGTGACAAGTATCTATCCTTAATAAATTGCATGACAAATGAATAAAGAGTCTCTATATACTTGCAATTTATCAGAATAAGTCTAAGACACGAAATGTGACGCTCACCGGAAAACTCGTGTAGCATCAAAGATGTCATTAGTAAGCTTTTAGAGGTATTATAATAACATAACAAGCGACCATCACCTTCAGCACAGCAATCAACCAATGCACCACAAAACATCACATAGCACTTACAGTAACAAAACCATATAGGATAAAAGCGTAAAAATAATAGTTCATCCACGACTACCGCATAATTACGCTTAAATTGAGTAAGAATAATATTGCACTTTAGACTCAAGTTAATAAAGTCACAATCGAGATCATAATGAAATTGAATATAATTATCTAAAATAGAAGTTAAAAACGACGTTGGATACAGTTCAGTATCGCATAAAACTAAGCTGAGATAGTTACTAATCACCACTAACCGATACCACACCAAAAACCCTCACTAGATCAACTTCCGTGCGAATCCGTATAGCGGCCTCCCCGTTCTCGCGACGAACCAGGATCGCGCCACCCCGGGTCCACACGAACTTCCACTGCAAGCGGCGGGTTTCCTCACGCGCACGGCGGAATAGTTCCCGGTTGACGCGCGTCAGCCGCTCGTTGACGTAGAATCGACGTGTAGGACCCGGCAGGCCGAGGCCCGCGGTGTCGGCCCCGCGACGCACGCGCGCCGCACGTAGCAGGTCATCGCGCTGAGCACGCCGCAGCACACGCACCACCAGAAGGCGTGGCCCGGTTTCAGCGGAAGTGATGGCGGCGGAAGAGATGGAAGTGCCAGCGAGGGGTGCTCGTGATGAGACGGAGACCGGGGGGCCGCGGTCGCTTTTCACGAGCTCGCGGCGCACGCCAATTCGAACAGCACTGACCACGTCGCTTTCCGAGATTTTCACCCCTAGCTTACTGGCGATGACTGTGACGAGATGCACGGGATTTTCCCCATTGGCTTCGGGAATACCGGAAATCTCAACTTCGTTCACCAGTAGCTCCTGCTCCCTATCATTGAGATCACATTGTAATCTATTGACAGTCAACGCTAGGTCATTGACCTTTTCATCGACTTTTTCATCAAGGCGCTTTTCAATTGCCGTAATTCTCTTTTCGAAGCCATCACAGCGCGAGTTGAAAGACTGGATGGTGGATCCGAGTGTGTCTATTTTAGAGAGCAGCTGAAGAGTAAAATGTGACAATTGCTCTGCGATGTACTCTTTAAGAGCAGTAGTAATCTCAAGAGCTGATTCACCTTGGCTTGAGCATTCGTCGTCGATATGTGTTCTATTGTTCTTACGCAGAGTGATATTTTGAAAGGGGTCATCGACCTCGTCATCACAGGAATTCAATACCGAGGTTTCCAAGGAGTCGGAGTCGACTCGCTTCGTCGACGAACTCGGCATACGTAGTGGCGGCGGCGTTCGCGCATTTTTACTTTTGTTACTCTTTCTAAGGCAAATGTCACATTGCCACTGCGATCTGCGAACGGCATCAAGAAGAAAGTATCTTTTTTCGTAGCCCTTGCAATCAATATGGAAATGCAGTTTGCAGGTAATACATGACAAAATAGCCTTTTCCTTAATGAATTGTTTACATTTTCCACAGCTTTTATAGATAGGTGGTGACATCTTGCGGTCCGTCTCGTAAACTGTTGTCAGTGTTGTCTGGCTCGTCGCTTCGCGGCGGCAAGTGTAGCGTACCGTTCACAAAATAGCGAAGAAAGCGCTTACATCCACAACCATGCGTCTAATGTACACACTTCCCAGCAGCGCTACGAAGCGCGGACTGATTTTTACGTAGAAACAAAACGCGCCAAAATGAGCTAGTTTGATGGTGTGCGTGAGCGTCACAATTGTTTGGAAAGTATTTAATATAAATAAATAAATATTCATGGACATTTCACACGACGCCCTCTAGTCCCAAACTAAGCAAAGCTTGTGATATGGGAACTAGATGCTGATAGAATACTTATATACTTTTTTTTTGTAAATACATACTTATAATACATAGTAACACCCAGACATAGAACAAACATCTATCTTTTCCACGCACAAATGTTTGTTCTCAGTGGGGATCGAACCCACGACCCACAGCACGGAAGGCAGATCCGTTACCGACTGAGCTGTGACGCCTGTCATGTCAATGTTTCTCGTTCAACAATATGTATATAGTTCCAGGCCAGTAATTTCCCTTGACGATGTTCTTCAGATCTAAACACTACCTAATGTAAAAATAATTGTATGATATCGTATATCAGTACTGCTTGGAAGTAAAATAACTGACGATGTGGTGATATTTTATTTCAGCATGCGGAGAAATGGGCATATGCACGACCCATGGAATATTGCATGCGCTGCGACAGTGCATTATGGAGTCCAGAACAGATTCCGGATATGACACCAGAGAATGGTTAAATATATGTAAGTCCCTTTGGTCAGTCCTAATGAAATTTTAAATCGCATAAGGTAGGTACTTAGACAAAAAAACATCGATGTAAAAATGTTGCAAAGTTTCGATAACATAAAATACCTAAATTTGAGATCACACAGTAGGTACCAACTTAGGCATTCTCAAAGAGCGTTTGACTCTCCACCTTGAATTTTATTTAAACATAATTACCTAAGTATTTCTTTTCAGCCGTTCCATACGACACTCAATCGATTTTGAATGCTCTGGATGTCAAGCTTGAAGAATTAATTATTTCTAAATAGATTTGTCTTGTCAATGCATCTACTAGATACCTACTATAATAAGTACGGTCCTCTCATTTGTAATATTTCATGTGGTGTGCAATATTTTTGTTTACTATTAAGTATAAATGTGAAAGTTTAGATTTTAGACCATTGTTATGATATATTGTTTTTCCTCTCCGGCGTGAACTTCTAAGTATAATTTTATTATGAATAAAATGATGTTTATGATTTATGATCTTTCAGTTTTCGGGAAACGTTATAGACCTTGTATTACGCAGCCTTTTTTTTATTATTTAATTACGTAATTACGTAATAATCGGGGTCGGCCAAGAAAACGTTGGCGGGACGATCTGGACGCCTTCGAAGGGAGATGGTGGGAGGAGGCTCAGGATAGGGAGTATTGGAAGTCTCTGGGGGAGACCTTTGCCCAGCAGTGGGACGAGACAGGTTAATTAAAAAAAAAATTAAAAAATTACGTAATACCTACTTCCTCCTGCGAAATTCTTATAGTCGTAGGTATCTGTGGCAGCGCAGTGCAATAACATATCGCAGATACAGAAATATTTACTTAGGTTACGTTGGTGTTGAAGGAGACAATACAATAAAACTTTTGTGTATCCTACTACCTACATACATTCAACGTTTAACACGGAGAAAGATATTATGCAGTAGGTAGGCTTTCTGCGGGAGAAGCTGGTCCTCTCGCGGACGAAGTCGTGGACAGCCTAATAAACACAGTAGGCTATTGTCACAAGTGAAATTATTAGGTTATAGAAATTACGGGTATTAACAGAATAAAGTAATTCGGGACAATACCTTTTGGTTGGAAGTGTGACTGGGTACGCAGGTAGAGGAAGGCCGAAGAAGAAGTGGTTGGATTGTGTGAAAGAGGATATGAATGTGAGAGGAGTAGATTCTGAGTTGACGAATGATAGGAGCGAGTGGAAGAAGAAGACATGTGGCGCCGACCCCGCCTAGCGCGGTATAAGGGCAGGGAAATGATGATGACCTTTTGGTTGGAAGCAGAATAACTGGCACTATGGTTTTTATTACAGCATGCGGAGAAATGGGCATTTGCACGTCCCATCGCACGCGCTGCCACAGTGCATTATGGAGTCCAGAGCAGATTCTGGGTATGACGCCAGGGAGTGGATAAATATATGTAAGTCAATTTAAAGTAAATGAACATTCAAACGACTTTGGTGCAACAACGACATGTGGTATGTATGATGTGCAATGTTTACCCAAGTTTATTTTTTCCGATCAGTCACTGTTGGTTTTTTGCGACTCAACGTGTATAAGCGACCTTGACAGAAACATTTTTAATGTAAAAATGTTCCCAAAGTCAAAATGTTCTCAAAAGAGCAACTTTGGCCCCTCTGAAGCATCTCGACAGAACCCATTTTGGGGTCGAATTTGAGGTACCTAAGCTAATTTTTTCGCACCTGTAGGTACATACGCAATCGTTTGTTGCACCTAACTTCAGAGGGATAAAGATCCGTTGTGCGTACTGTACTTAATATTATTTTTGTTTTCAGCCGTTCCGTACGACACTGAATCTATTTTGAAGGCCCTGGATGTCAATTTCTAAATAGTTTTACCAGAATTTATTACCCGACCCATCAATGATCGCTGATGTTTATTTATTTTTGTTTCTTTGTTCATTTAAGTTTAAAGTTATTTTTGTTATATTGTGTGAAGAGTGTTACAGAAATTACAGTGTTTTGTCAATAATCATGTTTATTATCGCATCGTCAAACAAAAATTATACATTAAACAAAAAATTACACCGTCTTAGGCCCCGAACAATTATTAGTCTTCTGTTTAGGCCTCAACAAAATCAATTGGAAATTAGTACCAAATTATTAATCTCAAAATTAACTACACATCAATAAATTAATTCGTTATAAATTATTATGAAAAAAAAAAGGTTATTAATTAGTTAAAATTACAATAATCTATACACAATTATATCAACAGTTAGGTGTGATGCAAAAAGTGCCGTTCATATTATTTACTATATTCCTAAACCGCAGACTAGCTTCCATTTAGAGTAAATTTTAGTTAAAGGCCCAATTAGATCCGCATTAAGTAACAACGCACACAAGATATCGGTAATATGTATTGTATTCAAAAAAGGGGTTACCTCTCACGGAAATGTTGTGTAGTTTGAATTTTAATGAAATCCCAGTCAGTTTTCTCATTCGCTTTTGACAAACATTAAAGTTTGTCAAATATAACTAGAATAGCCTTAAGTGTGTTGTGTATACGAGTAACTCATAAAATTGTAAAAGCCAACAAATGCGAAAGAAATAAATTATCTGACGAAAGTGTAATTTGACGAAAGTGAAATCTGACGAAAGTGGAATCTGACGAAAGTGAAATCTGACGAAAGTGGAATCCGACAGATGTGTCCCAAATTATTAATTGAGAATAAGTCCCTTTCTGGTTACTATACATATTACTATATACAGTAGGTAGTGCATGGAAATGTTACACGACAATATAAATTCATTGGCGGTGGGTACGGCCGAATCTAAAAAACTGCAACTCTTATTTCACCAAGAAATCCTAATTTTGAATTCTATGCTTATGAAATAAGAGCTGCAATCGCACGGATAGCTGGCCCAAAGCGAATTGGTCGAACAACGAATAGATTGCTATGTCTATTTATGCTAGTTTACAAAACTACCTCTATTTAAATGCTATTTTTGTAGCACATATTATAGCCTGTTTTTACATACGATAAAGCAAGATATTGTTATTAAAATCACTTCTATTTAGTATCGATAGGGAATAAAATCGGAAGGACACAAAAATTAAAATATCTTACTTTATAGTAGGTTTACAGTAAGTAGACAAAGCTGGTAACAAAATTCTTTGTTATAAAATATCTATTGGTAAAAATGTACCTATAATAAGCCTGTCGGATATAAAATTATATTGATTTCGGCTCAGGGCTCCGCGACACATCTACTTATAGAAAACTGCATCAAAACGGATGCTACAGAAAGTGTTAGTGAATCTAGAAAAGAAATACTTCAGCCCGGAACCCTAAAAATAATCAAGGCAAAAATATACAAAATATTTCCTATGTACATTTCAGTGCAGTGAAACCGCAACGCAACTACAATATACAATGATAAAAGAATCCGTAAGTATACTTTTAAATATATTTTTCGGTTAGTAATTTCCTGATTCGCACCACCAGTAAGGTATTTAAAAAAAACTAGTTTATATATCTACAAGATTTGTTTTTTTTATACACTTTAAGTGCAACTCAAATAATCGGTTGAAGTATTTTGATATTTAATTAGGTACAATTACAAGTATACGATTTAATAGCAAGAATCAGGTTTTTTTTTAAATAAAAAACGCAAGGAAGTATTTTAACAGTAAATAGCTTATCGGCTACATAAAATGAGCATGAATTCTAGCATAAAATATAAATAGAACTAAAAACTACACGATACATATAGAACATTCAGAGATTCGTTGAAAGATTTTAAGTTACAAAATCAGTTCTTTTTAGGCACCCTCCGAGTTAGAATCTAATCTCATCCTTAACTCAACGTGTTATGATATATTTTACGATGGCAGGAGGAAAAATCAAGATAATTTTTATGAGTTCAGTCATGTTATTAGAATTATTTTCACTCTACATTCTAAAGGGGAAACTTTGATTGCTAGAAATAAAAAATCTCTCTATTCTAAAGAACTTTTAGGTCAATTTCAGACTATCTTCAAAAATGCTTATGAGTCGTTTTGTGATTTGACAGACTAGTCTACAATTCATACAAAACACATCAGTTCTAGCGTCTATCTCTTTCGCACATTCTTATTACACAAGATAAAAAAGTTTCCAATATAAATTAAAAATAACTATCATATTATAAATTGTTATGTTAAACCAGTGAAAAGTATAATCTCAATTCTATGAATAATTACATTCTTGTATAAATAAAAAAAATGGTATTACATTGTTTAATAGCTGCACGAAAATTATAAAAAAAAATGGTCTTATGACCTTTCAAATCACAAAAATAAAAGTTAAATTATTCTTAATTGTAAATCAAGCCAAAGAACCCGATTTGTATTCGCTACTAAATATGAGGTATAATTCCGTTCATTCGCCTTTACTCCTATTTGGTGGAATGCTGTTACTTCAAGTCTTCAGCCATCTTTTTTTTTCGTCATCCGCAAGTGTATTACGCGACTGCTTAATTTTCACACAAAAAATGTATGTCTCTTATTAGCACGATGTGTATCTTCTAGAATAGAGAAGAATAGCAACGATATGCTTTTTACGATTCCGTTATTGAAGAAATTTATCGAACAAAGTCTCGGATCATCCTTGTGAAATTGTATTTAGACGAACACTTCAGTCTATTTACCTCAAATATCCATAATTGGTATAGGCGCCCAAGTCAACGTTTTATGTAGGAAGAGAAAATAATATGTCTCTCCATCTTCTTTTCTATCAAACAAAAGAAAGAGACGAAGTGCATTTGTCTTCTCAGCACAAAAACCGTTGCCTTGAACGTCTTGGAGACAGTCTTCGTTGACAACAAGTGTATTTTTAGGCCAATATTCTTCGACTCGACCTCGAAATCGTGCTTTCGGTAGTTGTCAAAACTTCTACCAAAGCACGTTTTAGAGGTCGAGTCGAGGATTATTCGAGGTTAAAAATACCGGTATTAGGCTCTTACGTAGCGCACGTCATTTACAAAACAGAATTATAATAAACAAAACATCCACAGTCGAGTAATCACTTCTCCTTTCCAAGTCCCTTAAACCTAACTCACATCGTAGATCACGCCACGCCGCTGTCCTGCGCGTGAGTCCGCTTCTTGTCGCTCCTGTGGTCCGGCGTCGACTTCAGTATATCCGGCTGGCCGTGGGAGACAATCCTGGCTTCATGGTTGAAGGTGGAAGTGTGCGAGCTGAGAGTCAACGTCGCGTTTCTATCAGAGCCTAGAGTCATGGTGGTCGCGTGGGAGTTTAAGGTGTTATGTCCTGTCGTGTGGTGCGTGTGATGAGACTGGCTCAGTTGGTGCATGTGAGGGAGCGTTGAGGGGGTCGAGTGAGGGGGTTTCCGAATGGAACGGTGCGATCCGTTCCGGGTGAGGGAGTTCATCTGAGGAGTTCCCGGCGCCGGCCGGAGGAGGGCGTTCTTGTAGTCGGCTATTAAATGCGTCAGCTCGGCCATCTGAAAAAAGGTGATAGTTGATGTACTATCGGCAAAATTTCCGCCTTACCACTTTTTGAAACTGTTTCGCTTGCAAGCAGTTAGCTACCTGACCCCGTGTTCTCCTTTTGTCTTCTTATTTTGACCAACCAGAGACCTAAACATCTATTTATTTTTATGACGGCCCATTGTTTTCATAACTTTTACACCCGAAATAATTGGCTTCTATTGGTATTCAAAAATTAACGGCTAGTCGGTTTACAGGAAATGCACCCTTAAGGTGGTAAGGTAGAACTTTTGCTGATGGTACATGTTGATATACAGCAAGTTATTCAAACCATAATGGGGTTGAAGTTTTAAAGCAATCGTAGCTAAACGAACAATCAACTTTCTTCAATTTATTTAGAACGAAAATTTTGTGTTCACTAAAATCTTGGCAAGTTTGGAAATTGCATTTTTTAGACATCCCTCAAGAATTACAGTTATATTCAGGAAAATTGGGATTCTAAGTGTCAATGGGGATGTCAAAAGTAGCTCGAAATGTGTAAATAACCCCTGAAAACCAGCGCTAAAGGAGCCACCGTGCACCTTTAGCATTTGCTGAGTGGGTTCCTTTTTTACGCATGTTATCGTTTTATTATTAAGTAAACAAGTATGTACCTTATTGTATGTTGCGTAAAATAAATAATTTCTATTTCTATTCTATTTCTATTAAATATAAGCACGGGGGTACGTCGCTTGCTTTGCCGACCTTGGCTTAAGCATTATAGTTTATTTCACAGAACGGCACGTAAGTATACTTCAACACAAAGTAATAAGCTGGTTGCGCCCGCGCGGACATCGCAGGCAAGCTGACGCACTCTCATGCGTCTAGATACCTTAGGCTTGTTGAGGCTGATTAACATCTTGTGAACCGGACTACCGGCGTCTTCTGCATCGATCAGCATCATCAGGTCATCCTGAAAAATAAATACGATTACTGCAAATAATTATTATTATAATTATATCACTTTTTTTACAAACAATAGGCACAGACAAACAAACAGACTCAACGCCGTCAAACTTATAACACCCCTTCCGTTTTTCGGTCGGCGGTTAAAAATAAATGAATGTAGGTACCTGTAATCCACCAAATAGTCCGATGGAAGTGAGTGCGTATCTGCCGATAACCGCCATGGAGGCCAGCTCCAGCACCGTGACGCCCTCCTCGGAGACCGCGAGCCACACCAGCGACAGGTCCGGCTGCTTTATCTGCAATTCATTACAAAACGTTAAAGCATCCGGCGAGATGGAGCGACGATCTGCGACATGTAGCTGGCACACTGGACGAGAAGAGCCGAACACCGAGCTCAATGCTTATATCATAATAAGTTACTTAAGTCATCTGTATATTTGCTGAGGACAAATAAAGAATTATCTTATCTTATCTTTTATCTTAATGCCGCGTCGTGGGAGAGACCTACGTCCAGCAGTGGACGTATATTCCCTTCACTCTTCAAAATCTAATAATTGACAAGTAATTAAATTAAAAATTTAAAAACCCCCGACTATGATACCCATCTTGAGGGAGGTGTGAAAAAAATTTAAGTCGCCATTTTGTGGTGGCGGCCATCTTGGATCGATTTTCATCAAACATAGCTAAGAACACTCCCGACTAATTCATCTTTCAAACAAAAAAAAATCAAAATCGGTTCATCCGTTCGGGAGCTTACGTTGCCTCAGACAGACACACGCACAGACACGTTAAACTTATAACACCCCGTCGTTTTTGCGTCGGTGGTTAGTAAAAGGAATCAACTCAGAAATCCCTATGGTACGTACCCTGGCTTGGAACAGCGTAGCACCGAAGAAAGGCCACTTTCTGGTACAATTGAGGTATATCCGCACGCAGTCCCCCGTGCTCCGCCCCTTCAGCGCGATCCACTTCGATCGCAGCTTCTCTTCAATATCCCTGAAAGTACAACACCCTTAATCATAACCCATTGTGTTATAATCTGTGCAATTACCACTTGTATCAACGATTTGAAATCATGGATCAATACGAATAAAACTATTTTCACTAAATATTTCGGCAAATATTCATGCAACTGTGCCGAAATATCGGGAAACAATAAAACCCACGAATCGTGGTAAATATCCCGTTTTTAGTAAAAATTGAGTTCATAAGTTATAGTAGTTTCTAAAATTATATATATTCAACTATTTATTTTAGCATTATTTAACTATCGGTTTGTGAACTGTGAATTTTATTAATTACTGTATTAGTAAAAATTTACCTAGTGAATAAATCATATCGCTATCCTTTAAAAAAAATAACTCTTTCTTTTTTAAAGATACCGGAAGATAGAGATTAATTTAATTATTTATTTTATATATTTATAAGATGGAGATACGAGTGGAGGGAAGAGGGGGAGGCTTTGCCCAGCAGTGGGACAGAATAGGGTAATAAAAAAATGTTTAGTGAAATGTTGATATTAACCTGAGTTCGTCGTTAGAGAGCGGCGCCCTGTACCGGTAGGGGTAGAAGCGCCTCGCTAGGGGTTGGTTGTGCTGCGAGTTGGATGCAGAGTAGTCGCCCATGTCTAGTTGTGCCATTAGTGCCCCTAACTCCGCGGCTAGCTCCCGCGTCACTGGGAAACGACCCGCTACCACTGGAAACATACATTTAAATACATTACTAAGGGCGGCTTGCACCAGAATCGCTAAACGCGTTTATCTCTTAAATAGTATTTGGCGAGTTGTCAAGTCATACAAATACGTCAGATTTAAATCGATTTAGCTGTTAAATACGTTTAGTGATTCTGGTACAAGACGCCCTAAGTTTATCATTACCATTATATCCTTTTGCATTACAATGCATTAATATGATCAAACTGAATCTCTCCTCATTCCTATCACATAAATTACACTGTTATTTAGTTAAACTACCATTCACACACACTCATACACTCTCCCTCACTCACACACAACCTCCCACTTCCACTCACTCCCACTAGGTGCATTGAACTCCAAAGTTACTCTTATTTTACCTAAACTCTCATGAGTCTAGTGTGATTAAGAGTACACACCGTCATATTGCCCCTCTAACCTACACACTTCTCACCACACTTCTCACACACACAATACTCACATACTCAATTTAGTTCACACCTTCTTAGTATGTTGTTTGCTTACTCTTGTTGTACCTACCTTAATTACTATTTTAGTATGTATTTTACTTTATATCTTTGTCAGAACAATTACACATTGGTTTAGGAGGTGGGCGTTGAGACAGCTACACAGTTTATAACTTTTGCTGTCTCATCGTTTTATCTTGTAATTTAATCTATATGTACCTAGTTCTGAATAAATTACGTTTGAAATAGACAAAGGTAACCGCTTAACATCAGGTAGGCTATCGGCTTGCGCCACCATTAAATTGTATAAAAATTTTTTTTGGTAAATAAATTGTTAGTACAGTCGGCTACACATCAACCGCTACACTATTTGAACTTTGAACTATTATAATTTGAATCAGGGATCGCTAGGCGTAGGCGCGTGGCGCGCAAGCAGCGAGTCTCACATAAAAACATATCGTCCCTCTCGCATAATTCGCAACATTCAAATTATAATAGTTCAAAGTTCGAACCGTTGATAGGTTGATGTGTAGCCGAGTGTACCTATTTGTATGTAAGATGGTGTACGTACCTTGATGGTTAACTTGATAACACAAGAGTAGTTTCTCCTTATCAGTCTCAGTTCTGACAGAGTTCTTGAAGTAGAGCCTGTTCCTGTAGGTGAGTCGAATCACTCGAGAGTTCTCGAACTTGCCGGAGCCCTTCTCTCGGAGGGCAGTCTCCCATTTCGATATGACGTCACATAACTGCAATACATGGTTTAGTTAGAGGGATAAGATAAATTTTTATTTGTACTCAATTAGGTATACATGTACCGTCAGCAAAAGTTCTACCTTACCACCTTAAGGGTGCATTTCCTGTAAACCGACTAGCCGTTAATTTTATAATACCAATAGAAGCAAATTTTTTCGGGTGTAAAAGTTATGAAAACCATGGGCCGTCGTAAAAATAAATGGATGTTTAGGTCTCTGGTTGGTCAAAATAAAAAGACAAAAGAAAAAGGCGGGGTCAGGTAGCTAACTGCTTGCAAGCGAAACAGTTTCAAAAGTGGTAAGGTGGAAATTTTGCCGATAGTACAGTAGGTAGCATAAATACAGTAGGTACAGATAGAAACATAATACTTAGTGGTTGTATGGGGGCAAAATGGTCCCCGTCTCAGCATAATACTGCACTATACCTAAGTAGGTACGGCTAGGTATAATGCAGCGCTGGTTTTCAGACGGCACTTTCAGAGGGGACATTAAGATACACTAGATAAGCCCATTCTTAGTCTAGTGGGGCCCCTTATCAAAAATTAAGAGGACTTCAACTATGAATTGCTACAAACGTAATACCAAGATCACTTTTTATTCGAGTATATTTCTACACTATTGTGAATGAAAACCACACTGAAATTTCAGCATTTAAGTTTATTGCTTTGTATGAAGGATCATACCAAAAAAAACCGTTAGGAACCCGGGGGTGATTCTAGACCGATAGACATTTTCATATATCTCCCATAAACGATCAAATCTCTATAGTTTTAGACAGTTTTGCGGAGATACATCTATTCTGACAAAAAAGGTCTAAAAAAAAAGGTAAGGTAGGTAAAGGTCATGGCCGTAATTTCTTGCCCGTCTTTCTAGCAGTCATTCTAAATTGAGGACGCTTTGCTCTCAGAGCATTTTATATTACAGTCGATGTGTACCTAAGAACATTTAGCTTCCAAAACCTCCTGATCCGTAGACGATCCGTGATATAAGACGATTCTAAATGATTCTTGTGATTTACTGATCATGCCGTGAAGTAGAGTTCAATATGTGTAGTACCTTTTTATCAGGTTTGATATGATGCTCCAAGTCCTTCTCAATAGGGTCATCGCTGAACAGCGCGAATCCTGATGCCGCTGACTCCCGGCAGCCGAGCTCAGTGCTCAGCGTGGAGAGAAACTCTTCCACCGTCGTTGAACCGTCGAAACTTATCACCTGAAAGTATATTTAGGAAATTATTGAGATATTTAGAAAATATAGAAAATAAAAAGTATATGTATTCTATCAGCACCTAGTTCCCATATTACAAGCTTTGCTTAGTTTGGGACTAGAGGGCGTCGTGTGAAAATGTCCATCAATATTTATTATTTATTTATTTCTTTGTAAAAAGGATCATACGAAAAACGCTAGGAACCAGACCGTAGTTTCTTGCCCGTTCTTGTATGCTCTGGTCGCGTGGAACTGGCACCTATAATCACCTAGTTATATAAAACGATTTTAAATGATCTTTGTAATTTTATTGCGAATAAAGAAATTATGACTATGAAACAAATATGGGCATTCGTTTCTCCCAAAGTCACTTTGTGGAACTTTTTTTAAGTCAAGCCCCCTGAAATGAATTCATAGACATTTAACACCCTCTAGTCCCAAACTAAAATAGCTTGTAATATGGGACCTAAATTGTTGAATGAATACTTATATAATTTTTGTTTTGTAAATAGGTAATACATAGTGACACCCAGACATAGAACAAACATTTGCCACGCACAAATGTTTGTTCTCAGTGGGGATCAAACCCACGACCCACAGCACGGAAGGCAGAGCTATTGTCGACTAAGCTCTGATCCTTCGCAACTGACATAGAAGAATCCATTTTATTGCCCGTTCTTGTAGGCTTGGTCACATACAACAGGGTGCTTGAGCAAAACTTTTACCCCAAATGATTGTACTATTTATTCTTACAAACTTACCTGGTAAGTGTTATTGAGCATATGCACAGGTATCGCGTGAGGTAGACAGTGGTGGTAAGGGTTCTTGAGCAAGATAGATAGGACTTCCATCCGAGAAGGTTTATCCTCTCGTCCGCCATTTCTAATAGTCCGTTCTAATGCTCTTGCGCAGTATGCTGCATACTTTCCGCATTCCGTTCTAGAAAGAATAACTTGCATAGGTCCATTGGGATTTTTTTAAAAGCCGAAATAAAGATGCTAATTTAAGGCGATCAATCAACCTAATCGCTCGTACACACGGCCACAAGTCAGGTTATAAACCCAATACATACAATGCAGAGAATCGTTGGGGCGGGAGCGCAATAGGCGTAAGTGCGCGCCGCGCTCGCAGCCCGTCCTACACAAACACACTGTCGTCCCACTCGCACGATTTGCAACGTTCAACTTCTTATAGTTCAAAGTCTAAAAAGTATAAATGGACGTGTCTTCGACTGTACATTACATTTTTAAAAATTAAAACATACTGAATGTAATTATGCAAAATGCTTCACGATCAACCAATGCAAACTAAAACCGCCATTTTTAAATAAAAGTAGTAAACTTACTTAGAATCAGCGTGCCTGCTAAGATGTAACTTCAGATACCACAGCAGCCTGTTATTCCTCGGTACAAAGAGGCTGACAGCTAGTGCTAGTAGCTGCCAGCCTTGCACGAAGCTGTATGTTGGAGGATTACTTTTGCAGTCCACTGAGAGTAAAGGGGCCTGGAATGGGTCGTAGAGTTTAAATAATCTTTATTTGTATAGAAAAATAATTTAGATACAGTGACTTCTCTATTATCCCGCCATTAGGTTACTATTAAGTAATCGGGTAGTGGATCTTTTTGAGTGTCAACATAATTTGGTCGTATTATAATAAAGCTTGTACATTTAAGAAGTCACTTTTGCTGTTGCTTGTAATGAAAGTTGTAAGATGTTGTATAGTCTTTAAAATGCACAACCAGATTGCTCAATAGTACACATACATACTAGTGTTGGTATAAGGGTTAGGTATTAGTAATAAACTGTATTTGGAAGATAATTGAAGTACCTGAGGAGATTTCTGATACAAAAACAATGCTTTTCTCATACAATTTTAGGAAGAAAAATTACATAAATTGGCTTCAGGGAAAAAATTTAGCATAATATTTTATAACAAATAAAGTTACAACAATTTATCAATAGAACGAAAATGTTACGCCATCTTGGAAAAGTAGCATGTCTGTAATTTCAATATTCATTCATAACTTTTGATACGTACATAATCGTTTAGGTACCTATTTTGTGAACTTAAAATAAACAATTTATACATAGAACACATAAAATTAGAGCAAATCAGAACCTTAATAAATGTGATGTTAGTAAAACTGACGTGACAAATGACCAAAGGGCTGGCGCTTACCTTGGGCAGAGAATTAGTATTGCCATACAAAGAGGTAACGTTGCCAGCCTTTTGGGCACCCTGCCTGCAGTCGGTGATTTGAACTCTGTTTTCTATCTCTAGCATTTAGAATTCAGAGTTCATTTTAATAAAAATTTTTTTTGTTAAAAATACTTATCATTATTTGTATATAGTTATTGTTTTGATCAATAAAATTACACTCCATGTTCGTAAAATGATCACAACCGGACATAGTATAGCCCAACACAGTACCATTACCTGTATAGAGCTAGGCGATCCAGCTGAATTAGGTTGCACATCGCCGCTCTTGTTGTCACCGACAGACGAGGCTCCAGTGTCGCAAGTGAAGAGTGACTGTGTCGCGCACAGTAGCAGTTGCTGCACAAATGAAATGTTGGTGTTGCTATTCTGCGGGGGTTACTCTACTATGTCGTTTGAAAGTGGGACTTGTGAAACTGTATTGAGATTTGGTGAATTTTAAAGGTTAGGCACTGGTTGTGAAGTCTAGGGAAGTGATTTTTGGAAATTTTAAGAGGGGTTTCATACTTGTTTAAAATATATACATGAACAGTGTGGAAAAGGGATTACACATTAGATTAACACTGTAATGAAACACGTTTGTATAGTGAATTTTGAAGTTGTGGTATTGAATATACTATTTACTATTGATAATACCCGATCTAATTAATAAATCTATTTTTTATTCATTATTTTGCTCAAGTAGGTATCACCACAGATATTACGTTCGTAGTATGACGTAGTTGTGCTTCTGTAATTCAATTTACATTGTTAGTGCGAGTGCTATATCGTGATTTGTGTGTGCTATTAAAACTATTTGCGTCCCGCTCTAATATTGCAACCAGTACCAATTCACCAGACTATAATTATTAAAAGTATTTTATATTTACAGTAAAATAATGCAGTTGTGAAGAGTACTAATACTCGATTTGTAGTGTTGATTATGAAAAGATATTTCATTTGGAGACTACATAAAATGCCATACTTTTTAATTTATCTAATTAATTATGGAGAAAAGTATACATTTTTTTAATCACAATTTTCAGAAAATAAGACTAAGAATGAACACTGCAAAATAATATTTCATACAAAATATCAGTTAAATGAAATTATAGCTTCTATTTCAGAGATTCGCACAAACAAGTGAATTAGTCAGAATAATTTGTATTTATTGAAAGAAATTAATAAATTATATAAAAAAAGGCATTATATGCAGTATTTTCTAATTTACTTACCTTTAAAACTACGATTATGAAAAAGACTAACACTTGCAACATCAACCTTTCATAACAAAGGATTTCACAGTGCTAGGATAACAGCTATGAGAGTATATGAATGATAGAAAATAAGTCATTCCCTAGTACTAAGGGGTGGGGTAAAAACATTCTCAAATAACCGGAAAAAAAACTAAATCGGGAATTTACACCAACATTCCATTTGAGTATATTGCAACGTAGCATTAGTTGTGGCAACATTATTTTGAAAATCGAACAATCTGTCATTTATTTTTGAACGGAGAACGAACGATCATGATTGTCGCGTTTAGTTCGTTCGTTCTTGAATGTTGCCAGAACTTTACGATCAAATTGGAATACTTTCCAAATTGTTTATAATTTTGTTTTTACATAATTTCAATGAAGCCAATTCAGTGTATCCACATACAATTCCAAATTGATCAACCATAATACTAAAAGCTTTTTTTTACGGCAACACTCAAAGCTTACACTTATCAACAAAATGGTTTGTTAGTGTATTTTATTTGCAAAAAAAAAGTTATATCTTGAAGCTCTACTATATACTGTGCTCATAATTCTTTTTTTGTTATTTACATATAGATTAAAATTTATACTTTATTTTGAGCTGTTATTGACTTTTATACATCTACCCAAGATTAAAAAACCAGCATTATTCGAGCTCTGGCGTAATGGGTAGCCCATTGACAAAGGGTTCAAGTTCCACTGGTTCCATAATTTCGGGTAGCAATCAGATAAAATACTAATATGAGAATTTATTTACCTTTTATAGAGCACAGTATGATTAAAGGTACATCTTAGAATAAAAGTAAGTGCTAAAGCTTTTACATGTGATCCGAAATATGTCTAATACTGGTAGATATGTATATACAAGTGAAATATGTCTAATACTGGTAGGTATGTATATACAAGTGAAATGTATGAGAATAATAAACGTATGAGAAAAGCACTGAAGCGTTCCGCCCAAAAGCTTCGCGATATAAAGCGATAATTTAAAAAGTTAACACTTATTTTGCACTCTATTTAATAGACGTTAGAGCACAACTTTGAATGTAATAAGTATATTATTTTAGGCGTGTCGATATTTGTATAAGATTTGTTAAGACTTTTAAATACTTTCGTTATATTTTAACCTGTGATGGCAAATAAAAAAAATCTTGAGATTATATTAGTACAGACATGTTATTTTAATTTAAAAAAAAAATATCTTTTAAAATGTTTTTCTTGATTTCTCTATCAATCGTGTAATTTTAGTCAAAATTATTGACAGAACATCTTAGTGCCTTTTCACACATCCCGGTTGCCGGGTAATCGGTACCGGCGGCGAAGTGTATGGGCCAGCCGGGCAAATTACATCAGTATGTGTAAAAGATAACGTAGATGCCCATACACTTAAGAATAAGAATGTATTTATTTGAGAAACATTACATAGTAAAATACAATTTGCCGTAAAGTACCCAGCACCGGCTACCCAGCAACCGGGACGTGTGAAAAGGCACTTATAGTTATGAACGTCATGCATGAACGTAATGTACACAGAAGTATTATATTTACCGTAGTAAAAAGCATTTTGTGAATACTATTTTATTTAAAAGAGAACGAATGAATTTCAACACACATTAGATAGGTATTCTGTGGTATTAAGTTAATAATAATAACCATGGATTTATATAAAACCTATTTGTTCTCATTTAAATTGTAAAAAGTATATTAAGAAATATATTTATTTCAAAGCTATTGTACAGTCGAATGATTTCAAGTCTTTGAATATTAGGCAAAAATAATGGGGTGTCAAAAACTAGTAAAAACGAATATGAATTTGTTTCTTCGACTGTACATTAGGACGTCACAAACCCACATATAATATTGTTCGGTTTGGGCGAAGGGCTCATTTGAAAATAATAATTATTCATCAAATATTATAATAAAATACATACGCAACCGACCTCTGTGCCTTGATCACGAATAAATGTGACAATCGTAAACGTATCGTAACGCTAGCGTATCCGAGATACACTGCGCGGTGACGCTACAACGTTCGGCAGTCGAGCTGGCGTTGACGCGCAATATGATTCGAATACGTTAGGTTTACGTAACGCGGCGATTGTCAGATTTGTTCGTGATTACCTCTCTGGTTACTTCAAATGTAAGTTTATTAAAAAAAATATACTTTCAAAAAAGCCCCGTCCAGTAGAAAATGCGCACTTACATTCTTAAGCTTAGCTGCTTTAAGCCTATGCGGTCGCGGCGTCGTTACCTGTACCCCATGCTTCGAATGGGTTATAGGTGCTGTTTGGCGCGCCAGGGCTCCGGCCAGCTCATCCTGGAGCTCCGACACTTCCAGGCATTGTTGCAGCGCGTTCTGAGCTAGCACTACATGGTAGTCTATGCCGGCTTGTTCCACGCAAACTGACATGAATAGTTGGACGCACTGAAATTAACGAAAACCGTCATTTTTATTTATTTATTTAGTATTTATTTATTCAGCCTTAAAAGTAACATTACAGAATTTAGTATCTACAGGAAGTAGGTACATCTAAACCGTCACTAAAGGTACACATATTTATAAAAAGAATATACAATAACAGAGAGAATAAACAATTAAAAACAAGATAACGGATTTAAAAAAAATAATAATAACGATTTTATACATAGGTAATCTTATACATCATCATCAACCTATACTCGTCCACTGGTGGACGTAGGTGTCTCCCGCGACGCGGCATTGAGCTCGGTCTTCGGCTCTTCTCATGCAGTGTGCCAGCTACATGTCGCAAGTAGGCTCAGCGTACCCGAGCAGCGTGCCAAATTCCGTCCCGGACGTGTCCATCTGTTCGCGCCAAGCCCTGCGCGCACGCACTACTGCACGCCAGCAATCACCGCTATACAGAGCGCAGTTTCATCTCAATGCTATTCTCAAGCTTAATCCTGAGACAGACGTGTTTGACGACCGTATAAAGACAATTTTTAAAACCATTTTGAAGTATTGTGAAGGTGACATTAAAGCTCATTTATAATGTCGTTTTTCTCATCACGTTTGTGTATTTACCTAAGTTGATATTTTTTCGATCTCTTTAGTTGTATTGTCAAATATATAGTAGGTAGGTATAATACTGATGTACTGTTTTCTAGATTTAAATATGTAATAGCGTTATCGCCTTGGACCTCTGTAATGGTATAATGTCTATGTTAAATAAACAATTTGAATTTGAATTCGCAAATCGTCGCCCCATCTCGCCGGAGGGCGTCCTACACTACACTTGCCTATACGTACGAAAATCGTAAATATTGATGATTTCATGTAGATATTAGTTCCTGCTGCGCTAGAATTAGACTCTTTTTTATAAATTGACATCTTTTCAACGTGTTTCAAGCAATAAATATACTTTAAATTTAGAATCATAACTGGGATTTTTAAAATGCTTAATACTTTAAAATTGTTACACGACCAAATTGGGGAGTCATTGACATACCTAAAACTAAAAGAACAATACAACTGGCGAATAACCGAAGCCATCGAGATATAAATCAACAAAAGGTTTAGATTCACTTCCCGCCATAACATACACAAGGAAATATTTCATCTGTAGTTCAGACATGCAGATATACAAGTGTGGATGAGACCAAAAGACGCAGCGTATTTTAGGCTTTATGAGAATGCAATAAAGTCGATTTCGCAAAAACTGTTAGTAACTTTTTGCTCAACGCCCACGATATTTGGTCTGGATTAGAAATATAAGACTTACTTTGAATAGTTTTAGCGCCTCTGCTTGTAACGCTTCAGAGTTGAGTGATGTCAGCGGAGATGTGATGTTTTCTTTCGAGTATAGTAGTGTCGGATGCCTCCATAGAACGCAATCTGGAATTAAAAATAGTGTTTTTAAGTAGGTAATATTTTTAAAGCCTGGATATTACAAGTAATTAAATTAAAAATTAAAAAACCCCCGAATCTTGGACCGATTTTTATCAAACATACCTAAGAACTCTCCCGACTAATTCACCTTTCAAACAAAAAAAAAACAAAATCAAATTCGGTTCATCCGTTTAGGAGCTACGTTGCCTCAGACAGACAGTCGCACACACACACACACACACACAGAAACGACAAACTTATAACATCCTGTCGTTTTTGCGTCAGTGGTTAAAAATACAAAATTATAAATTATGCCTGAGATTAAACGGCTGCACCAATTTTCAACAATCATCAATACTCTCAAATAAATAGATAATAATAAATAAATATTCATGGACATTTCACAAAACGCCCTCTAGTTCCAAACTAAACAAAGCTTGTACTATGGGTACTAGATTGGTGATAGAATACTTATATTTTGTTTTGTAAATACATACAATGCATAGTAACACCCAGCCATAGAACAAACATCTATGTTTGTCACACAAATGTTTCTTCTCAGTGGGAATCGAACCTACAACCGAAGTACGGAAGGCAGAGAGCTAACAAACTTGCTGTCAAACTTTCATCTCGAGTTTATTTTTACAAGGCTTTGAGATTTTCTTTTTATTTATTTTTTGGTAAAGAAGGATACTCACTGGGGTCACCATTTTTTTTTATAAAGTAGGATACTCACTGGGGTCACCATCAGTTTCCATAAGCTTTTGTATAAGTTGTTCAAAGTGCGTGCCTTGACTGAGTCCCCCGCCGCTCACCACCGTTAGATGGTACAGCCACGAATCCTTGTCTGCTTTGCACTCGAATAATAAGTATGTTGGTCCCTGAAATTTTACATAATGTTACGATTTTTTATTCGTATAGTATTAGTCTTCTACCTCCTCCTTCTAGGAGGTAGAAGACGTCGCGGCCGCCCGAGGAAGCGCTGGCATGACGACCTGGACTCCTTCGAGCGGAAATGGGCGGAACTTGCCAAAGATCGCTGGAAGTGGAAGACGAGGGGGGAGACCTTTGCCTAGCAGTGTGACAGTAATGGTTAATTAATAATAATGACATTATTAGTAGTTCGCCACAAGATGAGATCTCGCGATCTTCCTAATAATTTATAAGTTAAAAAACTGGAAAACCGACTTCAATTCGACTACCAGCTTCATCATCAGATGATGATGATGATGATGACAGTTCATTGGGAATGTTCTAGTCACTATAAACACCACATAAAAGTCACAGGAAAGTAAAATACGCAATTTCGTGCACGTGGTTAGTGTTGATTCTTTAGAGGAACAACTGGTGCGTTTTTGCTTTTCTCCAATTAAATGCGGTTTGAATGTACAAACTGGGTTTATTGACAAATTTAGAAAAATGTAAAAATTTTGGTGTGCACCACAAAGGGTCCATCGTTGCTAGCAGTAAAATAGTAGGCGCTGCGCCGCGCCGGGCATATTTTTTTCAGTTATTTCTATTTATAACCCAAACTACTCAACCGATTTTGATGAAAATAAAATGGGACCAATCTGGAAGTATATCATTTCAGATGAAATAAGAATTTTTGAAATCGGTTCATAAATGACGGAGTTCTGAGGTAACAAACATTAAAAAAAAAAAAAACATACAACCGAATTGAGAACCTCCTCCTTTTTTGAAGTCGGTTAAAAAAGATAATACTTATCAAATTATGGTTGAAATAAACTTTATGTGCCAGTTTTGAAACACTTACCTGATGCTGAGGATAAATAGCCACAGTAAGATGGTTCCGTGCATCATCATTCTTCTCCTCAGAATCTGAATCAGACACGTGTTCCACATCTTCCACTCTCGCGTCCCTCATATTGATCTGTCCGGTGGGGTTCTGTGGAAAAGTGGGGTTGTAATAATATGTTGGTGGTTTACGTATGGGATGCCTATTGTGGTATGGGTGGGAGAGCGAACACATAAACATCTGATAAATTGGTAAATAACACATAGCATTTTGTTTATTTTCAAGAAGATGTGTCCATTGGCAAATTAAAGAAATATAATAATGTTTAAAATAAATACAAACACAAAAAACATTTATTTAAAAAAAAAATACCTACATAGTATTCACAAATAAATTGTATTATAAAACATAAAACGACGGGGCAAAATAATTAAGTCTCATTCCGTGATCTTTTTATAAAAGTCAGAAAATAATAAACCGATAAAATACTAGTTATTGAATTTATATTGTTTTTATGTGTTAGTTATATAGTAATTTCAAATACGATTAACTAATTGTTTCTGAATAAATCGAATGGAATTGAATTATAAATTATAATAAAATATTAGTTGTAAATTATTAGTGAGCTCATCCATACCATTCTACAGTAGGCATCAATATTAATTTTAATTACGAATAAAATCAAATATACCTCATTATGATCCCACCGTTCCGAGTCGGGTCTCTTCTTAGATAGGGAGTCCAGCAAGCGAGCCTAGTATGGATTCAATTCAACGTTAATCGATTTTACAGTTACTATTCAGTTATGCGTCTCGGCAATCTTAGGAAATATTCGATTCTCATAAAATTGCCGATTTTCGATACCTACTGATCAAAAATCGGCAATACCCCTATGTTTCTAAAATAAACAAAAAAAACTCCATTTTGTTTTAAATCTTGATGACGTCTGTGGTTTCTCACTGGCAAAGTGACATTAGATAATAATATAAGAATTTACGTTTCCGGAATGAGTTTGGTGAATTGAGTTAGTAACTTCCGATATCGATTTTTAGATTTTTACAGAATGACTCTACTGCCATGAAAAGGAGCATTTATTTTACAACTCTATACTTGAGTGATTAATTAAGTGATTGTCCGAGGCGCATAATTTTCGTAGTACCTACTGTAGACACATTAGAAAAATTCTACGCTCAATAAAACCGAGCATATACATTGAAAAGATTTTTTGAGTATCAATTTTAATCCAATCATGTCAGTTATTTTGTGGAAATAAATCCATACGTTGTTAGTTCAGCGTTAGCAAATAAATCTGCCGAGAAATAAATGAATGATTGCGTAAATTAACATAATCGTGAACTGTTACAGTTATATTATGTAGTAAATAGGTTAATAAAAGGGCCATGCATGAAATTATTACAGTAAAATACACCGCTATTTTAAAACTACCAAAAAATTTTTTGTGACAGTTTCAGCAAATGCTAAAGATACTGTCAGTTTTTTATTATTAAATCATCACACCTTCGCCCAGCAGTGGGACAGTATGGGTTAATTAAAAAAAAATTATGATCACATAGTTATCAAAGTTGGTTTTAACCAAAATCTAGAACATGTATTTTGCGATCTGCCACGACGTCGTGCGAGTATGATATTTCTGAATGGATAAAGCGTGAGAATAGTTGGTCAGAGGGGCGATTACGAGTTGACAATGTAAAAACCGGTGTCAAACGTCTGACGCCGAGCACACCGGTGTGCGCTGCTTGGTATGGAAACACTGAGCGGATTTTTTGAGAAGCTTGGTTTCGTCAAGCTTTCGCTCAGTGTTTCCATACCAATCAGCGCACACCGGTGTGCTGGACGTCAGACGTTTGACACTGGTTTTTACATTGTCAACTCGTAATCGCCCCTCAGTACTAGGTATGTATGGATAAACGAGTAACTACTTATAATCTTTTTTCGGGATATTGTTTTTTAATTTTTAGACACAAGATAGTTATCAGTAATAGACACTGATCAATACGTTTTTCTGGTAGTTGCAAAACAGCGATGTTTAACTATATATCCGTATTTTTATAGTATGTATGCTTACCACATTTATGGAAACTATAGTTAGTGTTATTCAGTATCGTCTAAATACATTTTATTCGACAAATTGACATTGAGACAAACAACATAGTAATTCAACGTATCACATGACAGTCGTGGGTTCCTGTTCGAACCATAGAAATATTTAGTTCAATATTTTAAATTGATCTCCATAACTCAACTGTTTATTGACTGACTGACTGACGAATCCAACTCAACCGAGTTGGATTCACTGTCAGTCAGAATATCAGTCAAACCCCATTTTGTTTTTTTAGTTATACAATATAAATGGAAATCGATTCAAAATAAAGCGAACATCTTCATAACACGAGATTTAGTTTAGTTTTTGTCCTTTTATGTCTATAGTTTGCTCATTATTTGACATTGACAATATCCGATGACAAAAGCAGAAGAAGAAGAACTCACTTGATCTCCCGGGGATTTGAAGTAAAGAAACATTTTGCCGATGAGAACACACCAGCTTTTCTTGGCGTGTCCGTTTTTAACCTTCGTCAGCCAACCTTGAATGGTAGGTTTATTGTCCTCCTTGCTTAGTAGAAGTTTAGTCGCGTTTCTTCTTTGGACGTTCTGAAATAAAGAGAATAAAATGTTTAAGGCGATTGGTTATGTCAAACTACCCTCTCACTCGCACATTTCAACATTTTTGAAATGTGCGTGAGCGCAATCTTAAAGTCACAGTCAATTAACTCGAACTAGGTATGTTCTAGTGACCGTAAACACCACTAATAAGTCACAGGAAAGAAGCAAAATACGCAATTTCGTGTACGTGGTAGACATACTTTTTCCAGTTGATTTAAAAATCTACTGAACCGATTTTGATGAAATTTATATATGATGGAGTTCTGAGGTAAAAAATATTAACAAAAAATACAACTAGAGTAAGAAGATTGAGAACATCCTCCTTTTTGAAGTAGGTTACAAACCAAACTTACTTGTAATACCCTAATCCAGTCCTCCATAGTGGCATTACTATCCGCGGTGAGATAGTACGTCCGACTGCCGGTGTATATCTCGAAGGTGGCAGCACCGTCGTTGCGGGAAATCTTGCAAGCTTCGCCCAATCCGATCTGACCTTGAGGTTTCCTATTCACCTCTGATTGGCTCTTCCAATATGACAGGGTGCCGTTTTTGAGGACGAACCTGTACAGAAGTTATTGTTTATTTATTTGAGTCGTCAACATTGTATACACTAAAACACAGAATAGAAAAAAAAATACAAGGAAGGAATCATGCCAAGTGCTACAATAGTTACAGGAGACAGACAACAAGCTGTTAAGATTAGAGCGAGAGCGAGCAGATATAATAGAAAAGGGATATAATATACACATTAAAAAGCTAAAACATAATATAATAATACTAAAATTAAAAAAAAGAAATCTAGTTCAAATAAATGGATTAAAATTGAATTAAAATGAGGTATGTACAACATGAAAAAAAATTAAAGATTGCAATAAGATAAAACATAATAATAATAACAGATAAAAATTCATTTTAATTTAGACAAATTCTTCTTAAAACTATGTAAGGTTAAGTTAGTTAAGTCTTTGAACGTGACGATTGATGAGGAATGAGAAAGATGATTGATGATGAAGTACCATCAGCAGAATTTCCGCCTCACCACTTTTGAAACTGTTTCGCTTGCAAGCAGTTAGCTACCTGACCCCGCCTTTTTCTTTTGTCTTCATATTTTGACCAACCAGAGACCTAAACATCTATTTATTTTTACGACGGCCCATTGTTTTCATAATTTTTACACCTGAAATAATTTGCTTCTATTGGCATTCAAAAATTAACGGCTAGTCGGCTTACAGAAAATGCACCCTTAAGGTGGTAAGGTAGAACTTTTGCTGATAGTATGTAAAAGCAATTACATTTTACGACTACTAATCCTACTAATATTATAAATGCGAAAGTTTAGATGTTTGGATGTTTGTGTTTCAATCACGTCTAAACTACAGAACCAACTTGGATGAAACTTGGCATATATATAGTACGTAGGTAACCTGGATTGACACATAGGCTACTTTTTATCTCGAATAATTAACAGGATCTACAGGATAAAATGAACGAAAAGGATTAGCAGCGCCAATTGGCAAGGGAATTTCATTGTCATGTCATGTCACGTCAGTTTGACAGGGCGTAGTACTACCTCTTTGGTCTAATGACTAGCGTTTGACATTCCAGTACGAGTTCGGTGTAATGAGGTGTAATGTCAAGTTTCTCAAAGTATCCGCTCGGTACACGCACAGCTAATATAATGTACACGGAAACTGTAGACGCGTACGAAGTCGCGGGTAACTGCTAGTAATTAAATAAAAATAATCGTAGGGATCATAGTTCACCCCCCTGTAAGTGTAAGTGTTGTTACCATCGTTTCCTCCAAGTCTTGAGTTTCCCCCCCAGCTTGGCGAGATGTCCGCTCTTCTCTAGCGCGTCGTGTCGACGCGGCGAGTCGGCGGCGGGCGGCGCGCGGCACAGCGACGCGAGCGACGCGGACGCGGACGCGGTGCTGTCGCACGACACCGCGTCCGGGGGGATCGCGTAGTCGTCAGACATGCCAGACTCGAATGACGTGTCTGGGGATGTAATAATAATATAGTCCTCCTGGCCGTTATCGGGTACGGCGTCATGGATGCTGCTTGGTGTCTGCGATGGGCTCTAAGATGACTAGAATAGCCAATCTTGGTTTCAGACAAACCCCAGCCGGCATCATGGCCAGAGCTCTCTACTTCTACCCATCGCAGCAGGACTTGGTTGTTAACTCGGTGTCCAGTAAGCAGAAACATGACAGATACGCAGGATATATTAAAGTGCATAAGCGATCGCGCAAACGCAGATGCACTCTTTCGTCCAACCCCCCTGGCTCCAATGGAACGGAAAACCGCTACGATCGGAGGGAGGCTGGATGTAGTGTCTAGCCGACGATAACTATATGACCCCTCTATCGCCGCCTTTTAGGCCTTCCACGATGCCTAGCTGCCTCGCCACCGTAGGTGGATTGCCAAGAGGCCGAGGCAGACTGCACTATGCGGGGAGCAACCGCAAAAACTTAAGTGCCGTAACACTTAAGCCCTGGGGATGTAACGTACTCTTAAGTGGGTAGTATTAGTCGATTTTCAAAAACTATATATACGGATATATCAACGATATTGTTTGAAAAAAAAAATTAAGTAACAACAATATTACCATGTGAAAGCAATAAATGTATTGACTTCAAACTTTTCACTTTTCAAACTACTAAGACTTTTATCAGATCAACAGCGCCATCTTTAGTAGCTATTGCATTATTCCGTCCGTTCCATTTGGCTATGCGTGAAATTGAGCTTTAACGATACCGAAATAAGGTTTAAAATAGCTTACCTCGTGTCTTGCTATGTTTGCTAGGCGACCCACTACTGGACCATTGACCATTTGCACTGTCTTTAGTACTTATTGCATTATGCCGTCCGTTTCATTTTGCTGTACGAGAATATGAGCTCTAACGTTACCGTAATAAGGTTTAAAATAGCTTTCCTCGTGTCTTGCTCTGTTTGCTGGGCGACCCACTACTGGACCATTGACCATTTGCACTGTTTTTAGTACTTATTGCATTATGCCGTCCGTTACATTTTGCTGTACGAGAATATGCGCTCTAAAGCTACCGTAATAAGGTTTAAAATAGCTTACCTCGTGTCTTGCTCTGTTTGCTAGGCGAGCCACTACTGGACCGTTTCGCCGGACTCAAACTAGAACTAGTTTTGACACTTTTCGAAGGGCTACTGGCACTGAGACTTGTATCAGATGAACTGCATTGTCCATTAGCACTGTTCGTGAGTACAAGCGCGTGGGAGGTTTGTTGAATCGAGGCTGGCAGCACATTTGTGAGGTTCACGTTATTAATCGGCATTTGTGATGTTTGACCACCTGGAATATTAAATTATAATTTAATTGGAAAGGTACATACTTATAATACATAGTAACACCCAGACATAGAACAAACATCTATGTTTTCCACTCACAAATGTTTGTTCTCAGTGGGGATCGAACCCACGAGCCACAGCACGGAAGGCAGAGCCATTACCGACTGAGCTGTGACCCCCTGTCAGAAACTTTTATTTGTAAATACATACATAAGCTTTTTTATATAAAAGAACTCACCATAAACATGGTTATTGACGAGTTGATGATGAGGCGTGTTGTGGACCGTCACCCCCATGGACTCCTCACCGTCTGAAGAGTCGTCTGATGAATCTCCGGTGAACGGCATCGATCGGATCTGACTTGCGCGCTGTAACGCAAAATATATGTTAAAAATCTCTGTAATCTCTCAAAGGTTTGCTGGAAGAAAACTCTTGTTAGGGTTAAGCTCGCCTTTGTACCATCAGCAAAAGTTCTACCTTACCACCTTAAGGGTGCATTTCCTGTAAACCGACTAGCCGTTAATTTTTGAATACCAATAGAAGCAAATTATTTCAGGTGTAAAAGTTATGAAAACAATGGGCCGTCATAAAAATAAATAGATGTTTAGGTCTCTGGTTGGTCAAAATAAGAAGACAAAAGGAGAAGACGGGATCAGGTAGCTAACTGCTTGCAAGCGAAACAGTTTCAAAAGTGGTGAGGCGGAAATTTTGCCGATAGTACATGTCATCTATTTCTGTCTTTTGTTTATGTCCTGTTTTGTGTGCAATAAAGAATTAAGAATTAAAGTGGCTAGAAATAGAACTAAGCGGCTGAAGCGAACACAGTGATGCCATTCGAACTATTCAGATTCATAATATACTTACCAATCTGACCATCAGCTCTCGTTTAAAGTCAGTTTTTAAACCTCGACCGAAAAACGGGGTGTTTTAGTCGTAAGATTGACGGCATTGTGTATGTCTGTTTGTTTGTCTGTACTTTTGTAGCTCTGAAAGTAGGGCTCCGATTTGATTTCAGTTTTTTTGTAAGGTGATATAGGATGTTATTAGTCATGTTTGGTGAAAAATTGGTGAATCCATTTCCAAAAGATTCATCAGCTTTGAAGAATCATAGGTATAATTACAGTTTGAGTACAGATTCAAACATAAATCGAGACTCTATTGACGTTTTTATTCCAACAAGTCAACAAGTATTTAAATTAAAAATTTTAAAAACCCCCGAATCTTGGACCAATTTTCATCAAACATAGCTAAGAACACTCCCAACTAATTCACCTTTCAAACAAAGAAAACAAAATCAAAATCGGTTCATCCGTTCGGGAGCTACGTTGCCTCAGACATACACACACACACATACGTCAAACTTATAACACCCCGTCGTTTTTGCGTCAGGGGTAAAAACACAAGAGACTCTGATGTAAGGCATCGAGGCTTTGGAAATTATTTAAAATGCAGTCATAGTTACCCCCTTGACAGTGGCATACACGGGGACGGATATGTCCTGGTAGCTCGTAGACTCGTGCATTGGCCTCGGACACGGAGGAGGGCTGAGTTCTTCTTCCACTGACTGCTGTAAGCCATCATCTGCCACCTGCGAATGTACTTTCATATGAAAATAGATATTGATTACTGATCAAAGTCAATTATCTGTTACTAGCTTCAGCTCGCGGCTTCGTCCGCGTCCCATAAAAACATAAATACCCGCCATTAAAAAAAACTATATCTACCATATTCAAGAATAAAAATGTTAAATAAAAGTCCATATTACATGGCAGTCAAAATCTATAACAACCTACCAAATGATATTCAAAATGAAACAGAAATAACTAAATTTATAAGAGGATTAAAATCATATCTAGTCAAAAAATGTCTCTACTCAACTGAAGAATATTTTGAAAAAGAATAATACTATTATATGTACCTACTTAAGATAAGTTTAAGCGCCCAAATATAACATTTTTGCGATACCTGAAAAGGGTGAAAGTGCCTCTGACTTTAGCATAAGACCAAATTGTAACACTTATTTTGGCAAATAAATGTATCTTGTATCTTGTCCCATTCGTTCCGTAATTTTGCAGGATAAAAGTAGCCTGTGTGATAATCCAGGTTATATTATGGGACTCCCGTTTCCGCATTTAGACTCAAAGGTGGTCCATTATGTGTGGGGGGTGTTCTGGCTAGGAGTGTAGCCAGCCTAACTCCTCCCAAAAGCACAGAAGCTTCCTGGGGGCTTCGCAGGCTTGGAGGAGTGACCTGGGGTTACTTAGGATTTCTGTTCGTTGTATTGCTACGCCCTCGCATTCCAGGATTACGTGGGCAGCTGATTCTTCTACCCTTCTTCTACTCTTGTTAATCCAGGTTACGAACTATATTCCAAGTTTAATCCAAATCTGAGCCGTAGTAGCTTGATTGAAACACCAACCTCTTAAGGCTGGGGATCTGCCAAATTGCCAAAACTAGCGAAGTTCAAAGTGTGTTTAAAAGAAAAGTAAGATAGTAACTTCATTTATTTTGGTTGCAAATCAATATTCAGGATATGTGTAACAATTACATATTTAATTTAGCTTCATTTAGCTGGTTTATAATAGATAAATCTGGGATCAAACACAGCTCTCTCGCGCCCAAACCGTTTCGAGTCAAGTTTGTGCACTCGGATTAAGGAAATGAAAACAAAATCGCAAAAAGTACTCAGCGCGTCTTGATGTACATATCCTTGTCTCCAAAACGCCCTGAATACATTTTGCGATTTTGTTTTCATTTCCTTAATCCAGGTGGCAGAAGATCTTCGAAATTTTGGATTTTAAATGGTCTATTCCACAATATTCCCTTGCTTTATCTACAAAACAACTAAACTTACGTATAGGCCAAATATTTAAGTATATAAAAAGTGTAAAATCTTTACTTAAATAGTCTTATTTTTTTTAATATTTAATAATTGCTGAGACTAGTTTTTAACCAAATATCGCAAGAAAATTCTTCAGTGGCCTCTAGGCGGCCGAAACGTTCGGACGTCAGGCCCACGCCAAATTTCTCAGGATTTTTAAATGAAGAACACGCAAACGTCTACTCGACAAAAGTCTACAAATCATGGTTCTATTGTATCATTTGAGTACACTACGTAGCAACATGGCAGTTTTTCTCGCGGCTGCGCGTAACGCGTAAGCAGACCGCGTAATAAGCTCATTTGACATTTACGAACAGTCACAATAAAATTTTATCGAGTAGAACTCCTGGTTTGCCAATTAATACGCATTGAAAGTGGCTTTACTTTTTTCTCTTGTATACATGACAATATCCAACAATAACCATACCAATGTAAACTTAGTTTTTATTTCTTTTAAGTCAACTCCGCCAATCAGTCAGTAGCTGTTATTTGTTTACACGGAAAATAGATTTTTCTATCCTAATTCCAATTAAATTAGGATAAGTAAGTACCTAATTATTATCTTGCTACTGCTCATACTTGTATTGCATTTAATTCAACCTATTTTATTGCTTTTGTAAAAACCTTTTTGTGAACAACCTTATTTATTCTAAAGAAGGATCTAACATGGACCGGAGAGGAACATTTGATGAAAGTAGAATACATAGAGAGAGACATTGCCTTCTGGCAAGACAAAATCTACCATTTTATCTTGCCAGAACGCAAAGAACCACATCCTATCCTATCCTACTAATATTATAAATGCGAAAGTTTAGATGTTTAGGTGTTTCAATCACGTCTAAACTACTGAACCAACTTGGATGAAATTTGGCATATATGCCAAGTTTCCTAAAACTCAATCCAATCCAGTAGGCACATAGGCTACTTTTTATCCCGAATAATTATCAGGATCTACAGGATAAAATGAACGAACAAGATTAGCAGCGCCAATTGGCAAGAGGATTTCATTGTCATGTCATGTCACGTCAGTTTGACCGGGCGTAATACTACCTCTTTGGTCTAACGACTAGCGTTTGACATTCAAGTACGGGTTCGGTGTAATGTCAAGTTTCACAAAGTATCCGCGCGGTACACGCACATATAATAATACAACACAGATAATACAATGTACATGGAAACTGTACCCGCTTACGGAGTCGCGGGTAACTGCCAGTTAACAATATTTATGCAAAAAAACTAAAATAAATACTGCTGGTTTTTATTGCACGTATATTTTGGAATACTTATTTCTTCTGAAATTACCTACTTACATCCAATTCTGTATCAATGATCTGTATCTGTCTCTCACAATTTGTGTTAAACTCTCCGCAATATGTTAATGTTAAAGATGAGTTTGGAGCAGTACCCTCCCTATCCTTTTTCATATTATTTAGAGAGTTATTTTTCAGTAGTACCTAAGGTTTTAGTTTTTAAGCTTATCTACTATTTATCGATTTGAGAGTTTCCGTAGAATTTACCATGACCTAAATATTAACAAACATACCCACTTAATGTACTTATGTCTACGCCCAGCTACTTTGGATTCACAAGACGGGATATAATTTGAAGATACAATTTGATAAATAAATTTAAATTTGATACAATTTGGAGATAAATGGAGTGTCAGAAAACGAGACCGAAAATCTACTGAACACAATTAAACAACTAGACACAGTCATATAACTCCCTATTGATAATGCGGACATACTTTCATGCTCCAGAGTCAGAAAGATGGATGAGTCTAACAACCATCATCATCATCATCATCAACCTATACTCGTCCACTGCTGGACGTAGGTCTCTCCCAAGACGCGCCATTGAGCTCGGTCTTCGGCTCTTCTCATCCAGTGTCTGCCAGATACATTTCGCAGATCGTCGCCCCATCTCGCCGGAGGGCGTCCTACACTACGCTTGCCTAAACGTGGTCTCCACTCGAGTATTAGTTTGCTCCAACGATTGTCGGTTCTACGGCAAACATGGCCGGCCCACTGCCACTTCAGCCTGCTAATCCTCTGAGCTATGTCGAAAATTATGATCAATGATCGTATAACCCCAGAGCCAATCACTGTCGCCGGAATGCCTCTCGAAGTTGTGCAGGAGTATGTCTACCTCGGGCAGACCCTGCGTTTGGGTAGACACAACTTTGAGAAAGAGCTAAACCGGAGAATCCAGCTGGGCTGGGCTGCGTTTGGGAAACTCCGTCAAGTCTTCTCGTCGCAAAAATATGTGTGGACTAGGAATGGTCGCATATTCATCCGCAGAGATGCCCAATCTCCTGCAAAGCAAGTCAAAAACTATGAGGCACTGGCTGATATGAACTCCATACTGATATGAAACCAGGCTCTGCGAAGTAAAAATGAAGAAGTATAGATCTCACTAAAACTCAATAATACTCTGCCAAGAATATTTAGATATGTGCAGTATACAAACAAACCCCAGTGACTATACAGACTTTGTTTCTCGTCATGGATAATATCAGTAGATAAAGTGACACAGTCAAGTGATATAAGTAGAGACTATAATTTGTTGCAGATTTTAATTTTGACCGGTCTACCTCTAGTGAAGGACACAAAAATTCAAACCCTAATAATAGTAAATATTATGTAGTTTATAAAATACTGTTCAAAGAACTGTAGATTTAGTGATAAGCAATTTTAGTGGTGTAACGGAGTGTGAAAATAAACTACCCCTCAGTAAGTTAGATCCTCATCACCCTGCATTAGATATTATAATTAATGTATGATATAAATGTAATGATACAAAAAATGTTAAAAGGGTAAAAATATGCCACACATATTTTCAAAAAAGTTGATTATTCAAAAGTAACAAAAAACCAATAAATACTTTCATTCCTGTATGATTTAAAACCAATCTTGGCAGATTTTATCCAATTAACTGACTATTTGACACAAACAATAGCGTTCCTTTAATTTTGTTATCATGAATGTTATCATGAGCACTTATTACTCGTATATTGGAATACAATCACACACTTAGTTATAAGTTGTTGCTTTTTTTTTCCTTAAAAAATAAGTACTAAATTTTTTAAGACATATTTTACCTACATCAAATCTGTTTATGCCTGTAATGGTATATCACACTGTAGAATGTTATAAGTAATATTTTTCTCCTAAATAACAATTGTGAATATGCCATTGGTGTAACTAACTAAATAAATAAATATAAAGATCGCAGTAAAGCATTTTTCAGTTTAGTTTAGTATTCGATAAAATTTACGAATTGCTTTCCGCGCATGTCATGACAACTCGATTCTTCTGTTTTGCACAGATAGACTATCCCCTTAAATCATCAGTTTAAGTGGGCACGTTAAACTGTCAGTCCCGCCTCTAGCACTCGTTAAGCCAGGACGGAGGCCTAAAAAGTCCGTCACAAGAGCTCGCCACTAACAAACTCAACGTCAAAAATTCCTTAATTCAATAAAATCACAAGGATCATTTAGAATCATATAACCGAGAATACAATTTGTTCCTGTAGAACTAAGACGTATCACACTTACTTGGTAGATCTTAGCTTCCCAGCTAGGAAACCGGTGTAAAGGCGGGGTTGGTGGTCTGGCCTGCATCAGATGTTCTGAAGTCGAACTATCGCCAGTAGACGACCCGCCTCGACTGTTCCCTTGCACGATCACATTGACTGGTCCCTGCCAAGCTGGAGTGCGCTCTGTAAATATGGGAATAAGACTCGTTTTTAAACGACTTCGAATATGGGAGGCGTATTTTGAAAGAAAGAAAGAAAAATCAAATGCCTTAGGTGCTTACAAACTATATTAAAATTACAATTTTCCTTAACCAATTTAACTCTCATTTAATTTACTTTATTGTTATTTCCCTAATTGTTTTGCTTTCCTGTGAATTTTTAGTTGTATTTATAGTCACTAGAACATTCCCAACGAACTGCCATCATCATCATTTGATAATGAAACTGGAAGGTAATTAAATTGGAGTCGGTTTTACTAGTTTTTTGAACTTATAAATCACTAGCTTCCGCCCGCGACTTTGTACGTGTCTCGTTCGTCTTGTTAATTTGTCGGGATAACAAGAAGCCTATAATGTTAATCCAGGTTACAAACCACTTTATATTACGAATCCATACCAGCATTCTATTTGAACACGCTAATAGCTTTCATTATGTTGGTAATCACTTTCTTCTCCATTCCAAACAAGGTATATGAAGATACTAGCAGTTACCCGCGACTTCGTACGCGTCTACAGTTTCCGTGTACATTATATAATCTGTGCGTGTACCGAGCGGATACTTTGTGAAACTTCACATTACACCTCATTACACCGAACTCGTACTGGAATGTCAAACGTTAGTCGTTAGACCAAAGAGGTAGTACTACGCTCTGTCAAACTGACGTGACATGACATGACAATGAAATCCTCTTGCCAATTGGCGCTGCTAATCCTTTTCGTTCATTTTGTCCTGTAGATCCTGTTAATTATTCGAGGTAAAATGTAGCCTATGTGTCAATCCAGGTTACGAACTATATATATGCCAAGTTTAATCCAAGTTGGTTCAGTAGTTTAGACGTGATTGAAACACAAACATCCAAACATCTAAACTTTCGCATTTATAATATTAGTAGGATAATATCTGAAGGTACCTCGGCTTGGTGTGTAAATCTCTGCGTAGTCATGAGTGGTATCGCCATCAGTAGACGTGTTGGGGGTTGTTGGCGCCACCACCAAGTTTTCCACTGCAGTCTGTAATAGATAAAGTGGTTAAGGATCCTGCGACATACAATTCGTGTTCCGTAATACCAAAAATAATGAATGAATACTTGTTGTGTTTTGCAAATATGCTACACTGTAACTTGATGATAAAGCTATGTTCCCATGTCAACAATATGAAAGATTACGTTGTTTTTAATATGAAACAAACAAGATGAAAACATGTCTATAATGTATGTAAAAATGCTCGAAATTCAATTAGATTTTAGAGTATACGAATTTTAAAACAAAATATGGCTAGGAACGTAGAAAAATACTATTCCTAATCAAAATAATACACAATATTGTACTAATATGCTCAAATCAAGTGATGTTGGTATTACGTTTGTATCTCCTCCGCCCGGCAACAGTACCGGGTACCCGGCAATCGAGACGTGTGAAAAGGCACTTTCCCTACTGATGGTATAACATAGGTTTATGTCGTGTGGTTTTGTAGATAACTTACAGCTAAATCGTCCGCCAGTAAGCTAGCAGCGGTCCTCTCGTCCATAGTTCGGTTCATCGTAGTGGCAGTAGTGGGCACGCTGTTATTCGCCAGGTTGGTAGTACCGATCGATAGGTTTCGTCTGTGTCGCACTGGGGTACTATAATGTGGCTCTGATGATACTATTGGTAACTGAAAAAAAAAATTACTTTGAATTATCCTGTCTAATCTTGGACGAAAATTATGCATTCAATAATTTTATAGCTATCTTTGTATAAAATACCTGCTTTTCTTGTCATTTACATGACAGCGAAATGACAACAAACTTAGTGACTAATTTAGCTAACACAGCCTTCAGCAACCATTAAGAATAAATTAGAAGTATGTTTAACATAGATAATGACCTCTTTTGCATAAGAGTTTAAAACCATGAGATACTAATGGAACAAAACATAAATCAGTTCATCAACTCAACATAAATGATGAATTTCGAAATCACATCAAATTAACCTGTAGAATACCAGAATTTCAAATAAAGAGTGTATTATGTCCTGATTGTCTATAAAAACACATTATTTAAATAGGATTCAGCTAGGGAGCTGTGTAGACTGTGAGCATGTCAACCTTGTACAAATCTACCCACATATACCTACTTTATTATATATACATTCAACAAAGAAAACTAGTAAACATAGGTTAAACACCACAGAGTGTTAAATTCCTGGCTATAAAATCAAGCCAGGGGTTTCTACAGGTTAAGAACACAGGCAGAAAAAAATGGTGCAGCGATGGATTGTGCAGGCCCTATCAGTTTCTACCTGTGGCCCTTCTAGACTCTCTGATCTCCGTCTGTGAGCTGCCAAGAGGCTGGATGTGGCTCTCGGAGAGCTGTCTGAGCTCACTTCTAAGGAAAGGCTCGCTCGAGTTGGTAGGAACTGTATAGTACAATAAATACATATATTATAAATAGGGTTAATGCTACTGGGACAATACATAAAATAATGTCTTTCCATTATTTCATGGGGATGGGTATTTCCTTTGATAAGTGAATGGTACAAACTGGATAAGTACAATAAATACATGTTTTATCGGGTTTATTATTGATACAGGGACAAAATAAACATATATAGGTACTAGGTACCTACTTATCGACTATCTAAATAATAAACAAGGTAGGTACATAGATCATGGAGCTCCTAGACGGCATCCAACCCAACTACCAATCCAATGACACATACTCTGTGATGGTCTGGTAGTCCACCTCACTGTCTGGGTGCTCCTTAGGTATGGAATCTGCTTGGCTGCTTTTTCTAGCTCTATAAGTTTCTAATTAGTAATAATGGTAAAATACATACAGTGGAGTTCCTAGTCCCCTGAGCGGCTATATGGTTTCTTAGAAGCTCAAGTTGTTGATTGCAGCGGTCATTCTGCTCTCTCAACTGCTGGTTCTGCTGCTCCAGCTCCCGTAACTTGTTGGTCACCCACTCTTTGATGCGGGCCGCCTTCGCTTCTACCTGCTTCGCGTCTTGGAGTCTTAGTTGTTTCTAGAATTCAGACATTTATGGTAGGTACTTAGGAGTTTTGTGAGGTATTAAAGGATTTCTAGATATATTTAACAATAATCATGAAACAGGTAAAGGTCATGGACTACAGTTATAATGTAGGAGATAGAAAGAAAGACTTATCGATCTACAAAATTTCAAGTTTACCTGCATTTTTTAATCCTGCTGGGTTATATTTTATTTTCAAGTAGTAATTGTTTTCTTTATGGAACATAGCACCAAATATATAGTATCTGAACTCCCGAAAATATTGGCACATAATTTAGGTGATTCAGAGTACATTTTAATTCAACAATCTTGGTATTTTTCTACTTTCGCGACACAAACACAATTAACCAAAAGCAAAACAAAACAAAAATAACAAAACAAAACGTCAGTCAACGTCACTTTGACATTGCATTCTAATGACTTTTCGGACGTGACGTCATAAAAGATGCGTTCATTGAATTCGAAAAGCTTCGATTCGAATGGTATGGGTAAATGAGGTAAATCGGAGGAGGCGCTTTCTAGATTTCACATGATTGTAATATGTAGGTAACTAATGTTTTATTATTTGATAATATTTTATGTTTCGTCTTGTATAAAATAATAATAAAATTATTATTATAGTTTAACTTATCATTGTGATTGCTTACCTGTTCTTCTATTTGACCTTCTAATCGAGTGATCGCTCTTGGTGCACCGTCCGTGCCCGCTGGCCACTCGCACAGCCTTTGCTCCATGGCGCGGACCTGAAACAAGAAAGATGAATAAATTCAAAATAATTTATGAGCGTCGATGAAAGATAAACATAGACGTGGACGTGCTCAATGAGACAATGCATGTAAAAAGTCTGCCAAAACTAAAACAGTGATCAAGCTACCTTGTTTGCAATAAAACCAATCACACTACACGCTGCACCACGTCTATCTCAAACCGCGAAATCTAGCACGATATCAAAATGTTGTAACGGCAGCCTGTATCTAATGTGTATCACAACATTGCGGCGAGCCTGTCGACTTCGTGCTTTGGTTAACCGCAGCGAGTTCCTACACCTACTTAGTACGACCCAATTACGTCCTCTCTAATTTACATACTAACGTAGATAAGTAAAGTAACTTCTACCAATAGCCCAAAAATTCGTAGTCATTTTATTTCATCATCTTATGGACCTCCCACCTTCCTAGGCACATTCTAAATCATTACACTGTCCAACGCTCCACACATCCCGTTATTTTGTTGGATAAATTAATCCTATCACGTATGGGATTAACAAGCAATACTTTTAATTGAAACACCAGTTATCCTGGCTGGGAGGGATTAGCGTGTTCTCGGGTGTTTCCGTTGATTGATCACTCGCTTCGTTTGTATGGCTTAGGAGAAAATACTGTAGCTAGTGTATATTATGTAAGAAATGCCGTTTCATTTTATTTAATAAAACTCCGGTTACAACCTTCTATAGTAATGAGCTTCAATTATTGTAACCAAAGTGTTTTATCCTAAAATAAATCTTTGTTTGATTTCTTTATTTGAGTGGGATTTTCTAAAAGAGTAGGAGAAGGAATGTAGGTTAGGTATGTACCTACTAGTTTTCTCAAAACTAAATTTCTTATGATTAAATTTGATGTGACTATCTGACTCATCACAGTAAATATAACTTAATAAGCCTTCGTAAAGTTCAGGTTAGTCATCACTGCAACCCTTGCGACATGGCTATGTGGGGTTGTTCAATAATTATCAATTAGGGGGAAGTAAATTGAGAGAAATGCGTTGATCTGTAACAAAATACTGATTTATTTTTGTGATAGAAACAAGAACGTGAAGAATTTGGACCTGTGCCCTAATAATAGCTAATAAAATAATTTAGTTACTTACATAACTAAGCGAGAACTAATAAACTTACATTATTTAAACGAATACGATACTCGAAATCTAACAAAATTTTTGTTCTCTTATCCTTAATTCTTTATTGTACACAAAACAGGACATAAATTAAAGGTAGAAATAGATGACAATGTACAAAGGCGAGCTTAACCCTGACAAGAGTTTTTCTTTCCAGCATACCTTCCAACTGAGAGTATGCAATATGAGGCGTGAACAACACTTGTATGCAGATTAAGTAGCACTCCGACGGCTTCATACCAAGCTGGTTCATCAACACAACTCCTGTTTACAGTCCATAATCTTAACAACACGGTTTAAGAGCATGCCAGACTTTTCATTCTTATTTTGTTCATATTACCTAGTCATAAAGTTCAAACGCCACGCGACTTCCGTTTTAAAACTCGAGGTGGATTTTACGGGATGGCTAGAAAATAGGTCGTTCACCCTGAATGTTAGTAAAATTTCATGTTTAAAGTATAAAACCGAACCAAAATAACTCCAACGTACTATAACTTGGTTCAACTAGTCAGACCATAGTATTAGCACAACCTGGGGGCGAGAAATGGAAATATCATGATATTGTCAAAAAAGTTTAAATTTAAATTATCTTAACACCTATTTTAAAAGAAAATTTTCAGGATGCCATCCTTAAAACCAGAAGTGAATCCAGAGCAAAGAAGTTAAAGTCGGTTTAGTACCGTGTAGAATAAGCCATAATGTCCAGGAATAGCTCGCATTAATCACAAACACCGTAATTTGCCTGACTCACGACATGAGGGGACGCCACGAAGCACTAATATTGGGAACTATCTAAATCGAGCCGCACTCAGTCAGACAGCGTGAAGGAAAAACAAGCATTTAGTTAACTTAGGGGAATATGGAGTGAAATAGTCCAAGAGCAACAAACAGTCGGTAAAACATGCGAAGGGACTCGTTCGATCATTCGATGGATTTTTTCTTGACTCGTGAAGTCTTAGCTAAATGGTATGGCATTCCATGGTGTGTGATTGATTTAGAAAGAGTTTGTGTTAAATATTGTCTAGGAAACTCCAACTTAACCACTTTTTGTCTATTAAACAACTTAAACTACAGTTTTCTGATGATGCAATCAATGAACGACCGTCATTTCAGATCACGGTCGTAGTAGATTATAGAGAAGCTTCACATAGCATTCCTATCAATTACCTAGCTAGCTGAAGTGTGATCTTCAACAGCCGTCTTATCAAACAAGGGGTTGAAGTACCTAGATGATCTAACTATACCTAGATACGGCCATTCATTGCCAAGCACACACCGTCTAATTAAACGCGACATGAATTGCCCAGTAACAAGCTTCCTTATTTATTCAGTTAGAACCGTAGTTAAAGTCTAATGAGTTTGTTGTGAAGTGAACAAAAAAACGGTTTGAACTAGTGTTAATTGCTAACAGCTGACTATTAAACGAATTTATTTATTGGGGAAATAAAAAAACAATCGGGACGTACAAACATTACAAAATAGAGATTAAAGATCATTATTATCAAAAGTTAGGTACCTAATTATATTTTGGTATTAGTAATTAGTACCTACCATGAAAAATAAATAAATTATTAATCTTATATTGTATTACTAATCTAAATAAATGTGTATGAGGTTTCAGGGTTATAACCACAGAACAGAGAAAAGTAAGTTATAACCTAATCTACAGATTTGACATCCAGATACTTTTAAAATAACTATAATCTGAACGCATCATTTAAACATCATTTATTTCAATGATCACCGGATGCGTGTGTGTCGTTTAGTTTCTTTATTTGAGTGCTTTAGGATCCGGACAAAATTAAATGCTAAAATTAAAATTAGGCAAATAAAATAGGCTTCGTAAAAATAAGTAGCAATTTAAAATTCTTGCTGAGTATCTTTACTATCTCCCATGTCACACTTTTCAGTCCGTGGTACCACTCTCTAGTGTCTACGGTCCGTATAGACATTTTGACCTCTACCACTACCCAGTGCCGGAATCGTCTAGTGTCGCTCTGTCTGTGTACTTACCACAGACCACAGAATAATCAAAAGAAGGTACTTACTACCTACAAAAATCATCCATGGATTATAAGTAGGTTATGTAAGTATAAACATGATTATCTCATTGTAGCATGCATTGGTTTTTTTTCCTGAAACATATGATTTCAAAAACCACCACCCACAGATTCCCGAAATTTCTTTGTCAAAGAATATCTTTTTTTATGTTTCTTACGGTTACGTCCCGAATACGAAGAATACCGGATGTCTCACATCCAACACTTCCAAGTTCCAATCGCGATTCGACAGTAACGACTTTGATCTATTTTTGGCGCCAAATGGCCCGTGTCGCGTTCGTTCAGATTGATAGCACGGTAAAACAAACATGCAAACTGCATGTTCACAGTTCAAAGATCAGAAACACCAACACCTCTTGACTGATAGGAAAAATTGTGGTGCTTGGCAAAGATTTACCAAGATCCGGGTTGTATTAGTAACATAGAAGTACATATTCCACTTTTAACAAACTTGCTACATAGTTACTGTAGTATATTGAGCTAGATATGTCACTGTCAGATGTCAGTATGACATTAAAGATATCTTTCATAGAATGTATCGCTTGCTCTCTCTCTCCTTCTGTTGCTTACCTCTAACACCGGTCGCCATGTAATTTTATGTAAAATACGTGTAATATAATTATAATAATTAATCAATCCTTATCATGCTAATCATACGTTATTGACGAACATTGTGTTCAATGATTTAGTTAATAAATCAACTGCAATGGACCCTGTGAATTTCATTTCTGGATAGCTTCGTCATCTCCTAACCTAGTGATTACAGTGGTATAGTGTCCTAGCCTCCACATCTACGCCGAACTCTAATAGTTACGAGCTAAAGATTTATCTTACGATCTAGAAAGCAAGAAGTATCTGCATTGCACAAAAACTCCTTTATTCCACCTCCTCTGTTACTTAGGTAGGTACACACTTATTTAGTTCAGTTAGTTTCTAATTAGCGCAAAGTAACCGCACCCCTAGGGGATAGGTAGCTAGATAGTAAATGAGCAAAACTGTAGCGGGTTCGACTCCGTGACGAGCATTGCGCATTAGCTAAGTAAAGGAGACTGGTTATTGCTCTTGGGAACTCCTCCCTTCGAACCTAGGTACCTAAACTACAACCTATTTGATGCAGTTTGTAATTTTGCTAACATACCTACGTAGGTATAACTTGTAAAGGGATCTTTACTTTGTGATTAGACTACAGTACACTCGTGAGCTTTTTTCATACGATTTTTACTTGTAGGTACCCTAGGACGAAGAATTAAAATAGATACCTACTCATAAATCGGAAATTCCTGAAAAGCTCTGTAAAACCGGAAAGCTCTGTGAAACTCTGCTCTGTGTGTGTGTGTGTGAGTTTTAGAGCTTTTCAGCTATTTCTGATTTATAAAGTTTTTATAAGTACTATCACATAAAGCATATAAAAATTTAGCTTATTAATCTACCCACACATAGGTACCTATTTAAAAGTAGTTTTAAAAAATACTAACGTCATCTTGACGAAATATATTTCAGCAGCCGGATGTTCGGAACCCCAATTCCGGATAATCTCGATCACTTTCACCACCAATTGTCAAATAATTCCAACAGGAAAACAAAGAATAATACCAAAATCACAAAAAATTCAAAACAGTAACTGTACTTATTCCCCAATATTCACGAAACACACTAAAGGTCACTCCACACTATCAATATAATCGCATTCTCCGTGGAATTCCGATTCACCGATATTATTTTATAATTGGAACGCGGAACGTGCACGCTCGCCGCTGCGCGGAAGAGAACTACGGAGGATATCCTACAGGACGTGCCGGTTTTACGTTATGAGGATCGATATTTACATAGAGCTTTTAATATGCAACTGCTCAGTTGTTAACAGAATAATTAATTTCAGGATGGACACCGATGAATGAGAAGTGCTTGTTGATTATTTTTATTATGCCTGTTTTTACGGTTCATAAATTATGTACTTATTCAGTTCAGCGAGCTGAGTAAATTCTAGAGATGTTCTTTTATAAAATGAATAAAACCTATCTCTAAATTTTATGTAGGGTTATCAAAAATATAAAATCATATTGTAGTTAATGTAGAGTCGAGAGTGTTGGACATCCAAATGGTGCAGCGTCAGTTTTTTTGCACGATATTGCGGCATTATGCAATTTACCTACAAGAAAGTAAGACGTAAGTCAAAGCAGGTAAGCACAAACAAAGACCTAGTGGGACTTTCCGATACGGCACTTAGGATATAAATAACGCATACACCCATTCATCTATGTGTCACACTGTGAAGTTCTATTTGTCTATTTTTACCGTTTATAAATATCATTGATTCAAGCACAAAGCACCCCGAGCGACGAGCGAGTACTGCATATGAATACAAATATTCACTTACACGGCGTAATCCGAACTGCATGAAATTCTAATTTCAAATTATTGCATTTTCCGATTTTTCTACGGCGGCTGTTTATGCTGTGTGGATTCATCTTTATTTTACGATTTATGAATGAATGATTTATTGAAAATGATGATTTGAATTCAGAATGCATGATGATTTATTTGTGCAAATTCAAAATTCAAAACGTACCTAAGTACTTAGTAAAACTCCAGTAGGTAGAGTAACTTGGCGCAAAGCAAAATGAGGTTCGTTGGACTTCCACTCATTGCATAGGTACCTATTCACTATTCAGGTAGACTCTAAGTACGGTTTACTTACAAGAATATTTAATTAAAGGATAACTATGTACGAAGCAATTAAAAAAAGCACTAATAATACGGTACTATTATTATGATTAGTGCCTTATTAAAATTGTACAGTATTGAGGAAATTAGAAATCATTTCTATTACAAAATGTTACAAATCTAAAAAAAACACCAAACGTCGGATAACAACAAGACTTAGGTACCTACTGTATTAAATTATCCTTTATTGCAAAACAAAAACATTCACAAAAAAATACAAAGTTTTCATAGCACTTCGTCGCGACGACTCTATTGTCTGTTAGATTAACCATGAAAATTCACTCTTATCCCAAAGCCATAAGGTAGCATCATGATGCCATATACGAGAATTTGGACGATATCCAGGCTACACGGGATACTTCGCCTTGAAAACAAAACAGCGGGAAAGCTAGCCAAAATTGAAAATGGAACGTCTGATGTATAGAGCCTCAGCCAAATGAGAAAGCAAGCACAAAGAGCCTTATTATTTACGCTGGAACTAACTCGAATTGTTTGTGTTTTAGCTAAAGAGTCTGTAGTTTAAGTGGAGAGTACAATAAAGAATATATCTATCTATCTTTTTTATTTTATCTAATCTCAATCTAACAACCCAGTTTACAATCCATCAATTCAACTACAGTTATAAAGTACGCTGATACTTTTTCAAAAATATCGAAAAAGGTTCGTTTGTTTTTCGAATTTCCGTAGGTATTTTGAGACTAATCCATTTCTCCACCGAATCTTGTTTGATCAAATCATTATAGGACCATAAACTTGAACATCGATGCTTATATCAGCTTAAATTCTCCTATCATGAGGATTTCTTCAAATAAACGTTGCTGGACCGATTCGAATAAAGATCTATCAATACAATCCATTTCATTTTAAAATATCTTTTACCTATTATGATTCTGCAGATTCTGTAAGCGAATGATGGGGTACCTATGTATAGCTATGTATTGGTTGTATCTGGTCTTGATTCCCGATCAGTCATGGTAATAGTATAGCCATGTTTTAGAGATTCATGCCAATCTTGGCAGACCACCACCGGGTCAAGGCTAGCTACTTTTCCCAAATAGCATTAAACTCAAAATCACCCCGACCTATTTTACTATGTCTTAGTTTTTGGGGTGTAAAAATATCGACCAGTGAGTCAAATTCAACCCTAAATATAAGGTAAGCAACGCACCCCTATTTTGCTTCACTGACTCATATACAAAGGGCAACCCATAACACTATTACTAAAAGTTCTGCCATTGGATTCTGATACGTATTCCTTCGATGTAAGGTTGAAGGTAGTGAAGGACTGCGTGGGCGAGTGCACTTGGTCCTTATTAGGGCCTTGAGCCGGTCAAATATTTGCCCATTACGCTGATTAAGCACGGCGTTATGAACGTTTAATTGTCGACAATATTAATGACGGAGATTTCTTTTTTATGGAGGTTTAACTGAAAAATACAGGTATTGGAGAGCCACGTAAAAGCTTGTTACAGACTTCGCTTTTTTATTTAATAGGAATTAAATAAAAGTCAACAAAATAATCGTCCGATAATCAAACCAACGACATTCTACCTACTACTAAAATACTAAATACTACTAGTAGATAAGTAGCTAATAGCTAATGGTGTAGCAAAAAATTGCTTTCATAATAATCTGTATAAAAATATGAGCTCTGGGGGGTGATTCCAAAACGATATAATCTACTTTTTTGTCACGACAATTGATATACTCGTATCTCCCGAAAACTATGGAGTTTTGACAGTTTTAGAATCACCCCCTGAAACGACATCGTAAAAGTCACTGTATTTTTTAAACTTAAAAAAGTTATCTTCGTAATCGACACCTAATAACTGACTGCTCTTTTGGCCGGAAAGTGCACGTTTAGTCTTAGATTATCTCATTTATGAATCCTGCAGGGGTATGCCAATCAAATTTGAACTGCAAAGTTGAACTGCAAAGTTTTAAATCATGGTCAGTTCATACTAACTCATAGTTATTCTGTGACTAAATAGTGACATTATGATGTCATTCAATTTGTTTTCGCGCATATTTTGCTGTCAAGTGTCTAAAAAGAATGATCACAAAATTGTACCACGTGACTTGAAGAAATTACACTGGGCAGTAAAATATAACTTGACAGCAAAAGAATGGCATACGGGGGCAGTTTGTATATATTTACCTTATGCGCTAAGACTTTATCTGATTCTGTCTTATGTAGCAACCCTAGGAGCTATAACGCGAGCCTTCACCCAGACGCCTACGTTGGCGCCGGCTAGGCGTCTTTAGAACAATCTTTATTTTACGTGAAATATAACCTAATGATATTAAAAAAAAAACAAATTTTAAATCGGTAACTCTAGCTTTGGTACAAATCCTATCCTACTAATATTATAAATGCGAAAGTTTAGATGTTTGTGTTTCAATCATGTCTAAACAACTGAACCAACTTGGATGAAACTTGGCATATATATAGTTCGTAACCTGGATTGACACATAGGCTACTTTTTATCTCGAATAATGAACAGGATCTACAGGATAAAATGAACGAATAGGATTAGCAGCGCCAATTGGCAAGAGGATTTCATTGTCATGTCATGTCACGTCAGTTTGACAGGGCGTAGTACTACCTCTTTGCTCTAACAACTAGCGTTTGACATTCCAGTAGGTACGAGTTCGGTGTAATGAGGTGTAATGTCAAGTTTCTCAAAGTATCCGCTCGGTACACGCACAGATAATATAATGTATACGGAAACTGTAGACGCGTACGAAGTCGCGGGTAACTGCTAGTAGCTACATATAGGTAAATTGAATACCTAGTCTTTGCATAAATGATTCTTCAGTACCTAATTCTAGCTTATCTTTGACACGCACCAATTCGTGTACGTTTACCTACCTACACTGTTGTACACAAAATCACGTCGCCTAATATTATGAACCGAAGCATGAGTCACACTTCAAAGCCACAAAACAGCTATTAGTTTCAAACAGGCGATATATTCATGAAACTAAACAACGCCAGAAACCACAGTCGTGTCTAGGTCTAAACTCGGGTTGTTTACGTAAGGAATTAAGAGTGAAAGAGCTAGCTATAGATCAGAGAAGATCAGAGAGAACTAAAGGGAGATGCTGATTTACCCACAGAACAGAGAAAAGTTTACTTCCTCTGTTCTGTGGATTTACCCGTGATCCATAAGCAAGATAGGGCGATGATCTGCGAAATGTAGCTGGCAAACACTGAATGAGAAGAGCCAACACCAGGCTCAGTGGCGCATCTTCGGAGAGACCTATGTCCAGCAGTGGACTGATATAGGTTGATGTTGATGATGACTATCCATAGTGTCACGGGAAAATCAGTTTCGTAGACAGTATCGTATGCATATTGTGCCTAATTTCGAATGCCGTAATGACAAACCAAGAAGCTAATCACAATGGTTCTATTTATATTGGTCTTCAAAAGCTCCGCTAGTTGAAACGACTGTAAATAGTTTGTCATATTTTAGATTTTTTGACTCATAAAATATATACACAATTTTCGAAATACATTTTATAACGCTCAAAAGTTCACGAGATCTTTAGTCACTTATTAAAAATGTCAGTGGTTCACACTCACTGATTTTTGTGCTTACAGTTCATACTCTTCTGGCATGTTCATGTTTAAAGTTATTGTTATTTACTACTTCGGGTTAAAATTAGTTTCTATACCGGTGTGATTTATTACGAGTTGCTTGTTGGGAGTTATGGAAACACTGTTGATAATTCTCGGTTATTCGTTCGGCCGGAAAGTGGCGCTTTTGTACTTTTAATACTATTCGAAGTTAAAGCTGGGAAAGTTCGTAGCTATGTGGAAAATTAAAAAAAACATCTAGCCGATGTGACGCGGATTTTTTGAATATTTTGGCGTATTCGCTGCATTAGAAGACTAAGGGCGTCTTGCACCAGAATCACTAAACGTATTTAACAGCTAAATCGATTTAAATCTGACGTATTTGTATGACTTGACAACTCGCTAAATACTATTTAAGAGTTAAACGCGTTTAGCGATTCTGGTGCAAGCCGCCCTGAGTCTACAATCTATATACCCTTCATCCAAGCAAATCAGAATGCGACGCAACTTTCAATTTTATTGATGAGAAATCATAGAATATAATCGCCATAGGAAAATCCATAATAATTATACAACATGGTAGCCTCGACTCCATTCTCTGTATTTGATCAGAATCAATTTGTGTTATTGCAGCAATTAGTGCAATTGAGTGAGAGTCGATCTAAAAACGATACACTATTGAGGTGATAACATCTAACTAATCGAATGATCGAGTGTTTTTGGTATAGTAATTGAATGTAATTACAGTTGAACAAGTTCTCGGGTTCAATTCTACTAATTTACAGTTAACGTTTCACTCAGTTCCAACTACGGTTCGATTGATCTTCAGCGTAGCTGAAATGGGTTAGTCTCAAAATCCCCTTGATTTAGAAAAATTTGAAATCAAGGGGATCTTGAGACAATGAGTCTCAAAATCCTCTTGGGCAAAATTACACCGTAATAGCATGGAGTTCCGGAACCCATAAGATTCTACCTACCTAAACTAGCATTCATAAAAATGATCTGTGCGCGTTTTTCACTAGTAGGATACGAAATAACCTAAACACAGATGAAGAGGTACGATTCAGTTTCGTTTCAGCAGAAAAGTTTTTGGAGAATTAAGCCCCTGGGGATAGCACGAATTAATGTAAATATATCGTAACGTAACGGACATAATATAACTGTAACAATACATTACACTGCGTCCATCACTGAGGCATAAATGTGTTAAGTCTCATATGCCTGTAGTTGCACCGACACCCTTCAAACCGGAACACATCATCCCATCACTGTTTTGCGGCAGAAATAGGTGCGGTGATAATGCTTATTCCAAAAATCCCCTACGAGTTCCCCCTGCGAAGGGGATTTCTGGACATTTTCTCCGAAAATCCCCTTTGCGTCCCCTGCGACTGTACTTCCTCGACGAAATCTTTTAGAAAAAGCTCTACTATCACTAGACATGTAAGTAGATGTCCCTAGATAGCAATCAGAAAACAAATGGCCAGTTCTGAAGGGACCAAAAAACAACAGCTGACATCCACTCAACCACACTCAGGAATTGGAGCCGTGCCAGCTCACCTGCAGTAAACTGAGTGCGAACACTACAGTACTGTTAGCACGTGTTTTTGATGCTTATTATGTTTGTACAGACCTGAGGGTCTAGTACAAGATTTGATAGTTTTTAAAAACTTTACTTCGTTTCGTTCACATAACAGAGAAGCTCTGTTCTGTGGTTTCGTTCCTCTCCATACATTTACTTGCAGCGCCCCTAGCGGAAACTTTCAGGAACTACAAAAATGTATGAAAAAAAAACGAAATAAATTTAAAAAAAACTACCAATTTTTTTACTAGACCGCCTGACAACCGATGAAGAATGAATCTCGAATGGCGACCACGTCCCGGAAAAACGGGTGTTCCCAACACCACGTCACGTTGAGACGTAACCGACGTACTGATGCGATTGTGAAGATCGCTTGAAGTTGGCAAATTATGAACTTTATCACAACGGCATAAAATTAATTGAATTTCTCAAACTGTAAATGTAAACTTAAAAATCTCTAGTCGCGTTGGGCGTATGTTTACAGCCAAGCGCCTATTTCCTTATTTAACCCTTCAAAAGCACCACAATATAGATAGATAGATAGATATACCTATTTATTTAAAAAAAAACTTAATCGGGGTTTGGATCAGTTGAGCTATCTATAAATCGTTTGCAACGGTGTGTAGATAGCTCAACTGCTTCATGTGTATTTTGTACATATTAAAAATATTGTAAATACTGTATTAGTCATAACTTTCTGTATTAGTTATAATTTTCTTTGTGAATAAATTTATTCAATCGGGGTGGCTGACAGATATTTTGGTCCGTGCTTCAATGATTGCAGTGCCCAAACTGGTGCTAGGTAGCGCTGGTCGTTATGTGAAATGCAATGGTGGACTGTTCGTTTTATTTTAAACCAAACAGTTTTACAATTTGAGTTTGTTGTAAAGCCGCTTTCAATTCTGCACTCGTTTTTTTCTGCGAGACGAATCTTTATAATAAGCTTTTGTTGGTCTGTGATGGGTAATATTTGGATGTAGCTTGACTGTCCAGTTTAAATATGCTCAATTATTAAAAAAATACCAAGAAATCATTCATATTTAGTATTCTAAGCCGCTTTCGTATTCGCATTTACTGCTCAACCACTGATCCGTGCTAGATTTTTTTATGATTTAAGATATTTACTACAGTACTATTCCATATAGGTATACTTAACTTTAAGGCTAGATTGCGGACACCGCAGCTTTAAAAGTCTAAGTCTGGTCTAAACAAAACAAAAACCATTGACGCCAGTAACATTACTCACACAAAAACAACCTAGGAAAATCGAGCAATAGAAATAAAGCAATAGGTACACTAAAGCGCTTGTTAAGCCCTACCATATCGCAGTCACCAGCTATGGATAATAAAAGGCGACGCACACTAAACCGAACTGGCGTCAACTAAATAACATGACACGGGACGGGCGGGACTAACGTAAGGCTAAGTTTACACTAGTTTTGTAGACTAGAATAAATGTACATTAATACACTATTGTATTATTTATCCGGCAAGGTGGCAGCAAGGTGACTGCAAGGTCAGCGATGATCCGTGAAATGTAGCTGGCCAACACTGGATGAAAAAAGCCGAAAAACAGGCTCAGTAGCGCGATTTGGGACAGACTAGTTAGAGGAGCAATGTTGATTTTGATGAGAATGTTATATAGAATTAGCTATTATCTAAAACTACATTAGCACTAGATAGACAAGCACCCAACGGCCAAGGGTGCTATTCGTCAAAGAAATGAAAGAGACGAAGTATGAATCGTCATCTCGTCGGTTGAAAGAAACGTTGTCTACGGCGATCATGCTAAGATTACTGAAGCGAAGGAGTGGGCAAATGTCACAAGCATTTCTAAGCCCCAGAACTTTTCTTAAGGAACCAAGGCTTCGACTCCGTAGTGATGTCACTACATGGATGGCACGAGCGATAGCGCGAGCACTTGCGAAATGACAGCGTCACTGCCCTTTGTTCATCATTCAGAGTAGGAAGGAGCAATTCCTTGAATGCTGGCGCACTTTGTGAACACACCTTAGACCAAAGCAAAAGGAACAGCACCGTTAGCGCCGGAGTCATGGTCTGGCTGCTCTCCAAATACAGCACTGTGATGTGATGTATCACGTTTATAAGTTACAATACCACCAACTGTGATAGGTATACAGATGGATAGTAGAGGTAGGAAGGAAAATATGAACGAACTGTGAAGATATAGATAAGAAGAAGTGACAGAAATGACGGCTGATAGAAAAGACTCAAGAGAAAAACATGTGGTGACCCCAGATAAAGTAGGTTGAAAAGCGAATCATGATGATTATGATGAACTTCAATCGATAGCGAAAGGAGTAACAAAGATGGCGGCTGATTGAAAAGAGGCGAGGAACAAACATGCTGGAACAATAAACTATGCAAAAATAAACAATGGAAGACTGATAAACAAAAGAATACTAAAACTAGGGATATTGAAACGTTGAGCGTTCGCACACTGTCCTAACCCCTAAGCGATACCAAAATTATGTCAGTTGCTCGAACAAAAATATCGTTGTCAGCATCAGCACCAACAAAGTGGAAAAGCATCTAAATATTTATGTACTTAATACTTTACGACGACGATATCGCGTAGGTGCTTTAGAAAAGAAAAAGTTTTTTATAAGTACATTAGAACCACACCTACAAGACTCAGAATATTGAACTTACTGACTGAAGTTTAACCCGTGGCGCGTATATTGATATAATACAAAATGATGATTAAAATAATTTACTTGCCCAAACACCAAATAGACCTTCATAACGATGACACGTGTCACTGTCCAACATTTAGAATTCAGACCAATAAATAGACCAATTTAGATCAAACACACTAACTAAATATTACACACGGCCTTCTCGGTGAATAGAAAAAGACACACTGGGTTTATATTGAATAGAAATGGATCCAAGTGTTAGATGACATTGTTTATTATTAGTGCATAACAATCATGACCTCATCCAGTTTACAAAACAGTGAAAATAAAGATTGAAAACAAAGAGTTAATTACATCATTGATCTTCAACCTCACTCACCTACACTCTTCTATAATACGAGTAAGTAAAAAGTACTTACAGAGACGAAAAAACACTGTACGTAAACAAATGACCCAAGAAAATATCAGAAATAATTTCCAACAATTTATTAAAATACTCAACCAATAACTAGGTATGTACTAGGAACTGTTTCAGTTGCATTTTAGAAAATAAACACACATTCTGGGAGTTATGAGAGAACAGATTAACACATATACCTACCGGTCAAAATCATAACCTACCTTGTTTCTCCGCCGTGCCTGGGTAAAAAAAGTTACTACCTAGCACTTGGTGCACTTGCTATAGCACAAAATGTTTATTATATCACTGCTGGCACTACAATCAAATTGAAATCTATAACTGCTTTGCTACGAAAAACCCACACAACATCATCTCACGTCACTACAAAAAAAAACGACTCGACTTGACTAAACTATTTCAAATAATCCACTTGACACTGGCAAAATTGTCTTTCGAAATGACGGACAGAGGCCAAAGAGAAGAAGAAGAAGATTTCACCAAAGACTTCATATTGTTAACTCTCAAAGGAGACGTTCAAAAAAGATCTCATATAAACTGAACGTATTTATAGGTACTAATTTGGATACCCGTATCAGTCCCCCGGGATACTCAATGTTTTAAATATTCAGACAGGTCAGCCCAGTGCTGAAATAGTTGAGTATATTAATATGGATTGGGAACTTTTGAATAATTTATCAGGGGATCAAACTGTGTCACTTTCCTATCCAAACAATATTAGGTTTACAGATAAAATAAAAAGTTCATAATTTTGATCATACAAAAACACAAGAAACAGCCGCAAGTTTAATGCAGTTTTTCTCGGTTTAATCGATTGGAATTGATGTTTTACTAATTTTTAGGGTCCCGGGATGAGAGGTTAAGAGCAAGGTATCCTAGGTAGCCCTGCAGAGCGTTCCTCCCGGACACTTCAAGGTACTTACGCACACTTAGACCATAATTACACACACGGCATGCAAACAAATAAATCAATTTAATATAAGTTAGAGCAACACTATTTATTTAACTATAGATTTAAAGTAGATTGTTAGTGAATAAGAAATTAAAAATTGCAATTTAAACAGCGTCAAAAAGATTATCATAATGTCTTCATAGCATACATTCATCAGCAGATCATTCCTTTTTCTTTTCTCCTATACTTTTATACTCAACAGCCACTTGAGCGACGCAACAATTTGTAATACACTACAACTTATCATAAACCCATCATGAGCCCCGGTACAAAGGCGTAATGATATCTCCATCGGCTCAACCGTTCAAAAGTGCTCGAGGGTAGGGTTGTCACATAAATTTACGGTTCGTAAAAGTTACCGCTCGGTTGGACCGTATACCACATCAGCTGGTTGGGAGCGGTTCTTACAAAGATGTGGCTTTTATTACTTACAGCAGGATTCTTATAAAGCACAGTTAAATGTATTCCAGTCAAATTATAATGGCAATACCTTTAGGTGGCAGATTTTTCATTCTAAACAGAATTTTTGGCCAGTTTTTGGAATACAGAAAGCCAAAGTCAAAAATCTTTTATTGAACAACATCGCAAGGATCATTTAGAGAATACATGCCCAAATGGTTATATCCATAACAACAATGTTTTAAAAACCCCAAATTTTCATCCGAAATAAAATTTATTTTTGAGGAAAGTGTAATATTAACACAGCGGGTAAAAGATAGGGATAGGATAAAATATGACTTCCCGAATACGCCATAGACCTGTAAGACAGCCCTATAAATATAGTACATAATTCATGAGCCTGCGCATACATAATAATGTATGACGCATTGCGAATTTACATAGAGTCCGATACAGCCTTTGGGCGCATCTGTGGGGTTAATACATTTTTCATTTCCATTAGCTCGAAGAAGGCTTCTAGATTTCCATTAAAGTCTCGAAGATTTCAAATGGCACACTGTATTGTAGGATAAATAAATTGAAAATGGCTTTCCTGTTTATTTGAACAAAGCATATGTGCAAACGTAGGATACCCACGTGGTAGGTAAAAACGAAATATAAAAGATAACAGGTAAACCTACAATATCACAGAAAATGAAATAGGTAGAACCTCCAGCAAGGTGTGACATGACGATATGGAGCGTCCCTCGCGTCAGCGAACTATAACTGGCAAACATGATGAGACAGGCCTGAGACCGGGCTCAGTGTTTTGAAAGAAACTACATCCAGTTGCGAACTAAAATAAACTGATGATGATGAGGATAAGAGATATAGATCAGATGTTAGATCTTGCGACACACGTGTTACGCAACACAAACAACAAAGAGCCATCAGGAAATCACGTTCAGATAAGTCACAGGAAACGCCTCCGTCACGCTTCCCATTGACTACAGATTCCTAGTTAATATTCTACGCCTGTCTGTCCGTCTGTCATATTACACACTAACAAATTCAAAGCCGATTATTAGTTTGAATTTGTGATGAAGGTTTTTGGGAAGGAACGTGATTTGTGACATCTGTTAGGTATTTGTTCTGCCTTGAACTTTCTACACGATAACGGCAAAATTGGTGCCTATCTGAGCTGTATCGTGAAAAAGACATAAGTACATGTAACAGAATTTACTTAACTAGTCTCAAAAACAAAGGCAAAGTGTTTACCACTGGGTTCTTCTACACCGTGATAATAATGATAGACAATACTACAAGTAAGTACAAATACAAACCTCCTGAAACAAGACAGAGCTGGAAGACTCCTCCAACTTTTGTTCACTTTACGGGAGTAATTTTGAACTAGGTAGATATATAGTACGAGCACATAACAAAGTTGGTATAACAGGCGCACCTAAAGTTTAGAAGAGCCAGTGATATTCGAGGATAAAGTTCCGAGTAGTTGTAGGAATTCGTTAGAGTTTGTTCTGTACAGACAAGACTTGTATTGATATTTTTGATTAAGAGTCTAGTTTGTTGTTTACCTACTAAAACAACCAATGCATGAAAGTTTGACATAATATAATGTATAGAAATCCTAAATTTTTCATTTCAAATCAAGATTTTTTGTTGCAAAACAATAAAACTGCTTATGAACCACTATATTTTTTTTTCATGACACTAGATAGCAATTACTAGTTAACACGCAATTCTATAGATTTTTAAACAAAAGTAGGTCTTGCTTGAATCCCGACTTATACTTTATTTCAACTATAATATTTTTATTTCGCTCGGTTTAAGCAAACTGAATACTTCATACCCACTTAACGTGATAAACATTCATGATATACACGTAACATAAAGTGTATAATAATAAGGCCTAGAAGTTGCAAAGCATCTTTGATTTATGACTCCAAGCGACCAAATTATACACTCAAGAAGCCGAGAAATAGGGATCATAATACTTGGTTTTAATTAAACTAGAATAGCTTTTGAGCTTTTGTGCAAGCAAAGCTGCGTGTTCAGAAAGCTCATAATTATGTTCTGTATAACATATTGTAAATGTATAATAACAAGATAGGTAAATCCAATCGGCTCTTGTGACTAAGTTAAAATATTAAATTTGATAGAACTAATTTGTTCAAGATTTTCTATAAACTTTATCGTGAATAAGATTGAAAATAAAAACAACACCAACCATGAAGTCTGTATTGTTAGTCTTGCTTTATAGAAATCCCAATGCAGTTCATCCCAAAAGCTTTTCAAAGGAATCGAACAAATCGTTATCGTTTCCCGACCATTCTAACAAAAATGCCAACCGATCGCCCAACTAATCCACTGACTGATCCACAGCGATCCGTCTAGTCAGGGTTATTGCACTATGACTCATCCTTTAGCTCGAAAACTTGTGGAAAACTAATATTTATTTCGCTGTTAGAGCAAATTTTGTTGTTTAGAAGTTTCGCAAGCCCTTTCAAAGTAGGTAACAAGTTCGAAATATTGTTAGCTAAGATATTATTTAAGTTATGTTACATTGATGTATAATAAAAACAAACTCTGTCTGAAAATGGATCCTTGAGGTACTCCATATTGATAAAAGCAAAAGTGATGTTTGCTATCGATAACAAACTAATGGTTTGGGCTTAGAAATGAACCCGAAAGTTCGAAGTTAATTTTACCTGTACAAAGGTACATAAAAGAAAAAAAATTATAGTACCCAAAAGTTTAGAAGACTTTATCAAAAGCTTTTGTTCTAATCGAAAACCCATGTCAACTTGTTATCGGTCTGTCAGGTGAAGGATAATGGGTTTACTTAGAATCGCATCTCAACTTTCTGTCAGAATATAATCACTGTTTAAAATAGTGCCATCTCGTTTTGTTTAGATAGTGACAAACAGTGACAGGGAGAATCTTAAGCAGTGTTGTAAGTTGAAAGGCGACTTAGTAAACCGGTAAAATTGCGCAAAATAATTTGAATTAGTCTACCGAAAGACCGAGGAGCTGGATTCTCAGATTAATAATAAAATTTTCTCCGCATTTTAATTTCATAATTCATCCAGAATCTTCTTACCTACAATAAAATTCACAATGGCCTCTAAAAAGAACATTACATCGAGCTTTTTCAAGAAAATTCCAAAGATGGCGGGAAACCCATCACGCATGCGTATAAAACAGCTGAGTGACAGGGCGGCCATATTGGATAGTAGACATTTCTTCATGGCATGTGCTCTGTACTACTACCACGATCATTCCATTAATAAACGAATGACCTCAATAGCGCAGCAGTCATTTTACAACCTTTTACGAGTATTGCTTTGTGTATTTTAGCGTTCCATCACCTTTCAATTCAACTTCTGCTTTTTATTATTTTCTATTTACTCTACTGATACTAAAAAAAATTATTGCCATGTGCCTTGTATTTGGTTAAAACTTTACAAAAAGGCAAACAGGGTTTTTTAGAAATATTTTGAAAAATCGAGTTGATAACAACAAAATATGCTTATGTTTGGGTCAAGTCAAAAATATAAAATTGATGCTCCTTTTAACATAAAAATCTTTTAGTCCAAAATATTATATTGCCTTCGTCTACTCGATAAAATAAACATAGCAGTTACTATGATATCAAGAAATGCAAATTACTTACGGCTGGTTGCTATGAACTATTAGGATCAGCTTTCTTCATAGAAGCGCGTTTTTCAGCAAACTCAGCACTCAGTCTGTGAGCCTTCAGCGTGTTAGGTTTCGACATCACTATCACTGACCGATCTCGCAGTGCCAGATACTGACGACTCAATAAAACACACTAAACAGTGTCTTATTACCTAAACACTTAAAGCAATTTCGTTGTAGCACACTAATATTACTATCACAATATCAATCGAACACGGTTTTCAGCGTCAAGCGATGCTTTCTTATCTAGAACACAAATAAATTAATAAAGAGGTCTTATTGATCAAGAGTACACCACTGCACGGTTAAGAACCGATTCTCACTTGTTTTTGTTTTTTATTTTCACACGAGACTCACACGGAGGTTTTTAGACGGATTTAATTCACGCTTAGTATATTTATTTTATTAAATAATAGAGAAATAAAATATATATACAGTTTTAGGGACGAAGTTGTAGATTATGGTGGCTTGGTTTATAGGCTTGAAGTTGGTTGCGTGTAGCACGCATGCGTAGAGGGGTGGCTTTCGGCCTATTGTTGCCAGAGTCAGACTTTTGATATCGGAGAAAAAAATATGCAATTGATCGACTGAACTATTATTGAACTTGATTTTATTCATTGCATGATAGAGTTTAATTTCAATTGACAGGGGTTGAAATAAAAAGAGCCAGGGTGGCAGCAACTGTTGTGAGGGGTTATTATGTCATCGTTCATGTTTGTACAATGCGTATGGAATCTGATTCTATCGGTCGCTTTGTTTGCACTTTTAACGGCGAAGGGTTAAATAGATGTAATAATAATGCAAGGGATTAGTTTAATATTATATTACAATAATAGTGGTTTAAATACTGCATCAAAGATCTCATCAATATCTTTAAAGAAACTTCTCCAAAAACTTGCTAATGACTGTGATATCCAAGCAAGGAACCGGTGGCACCCATACCTTTCAAACTGTATCACCTAGAACAGAAATTGGTACCGTACCTATTTCTGCCGCCAAGCAGTGATGCTAGCATTGATCGAGTCAAGTCAAAAATATTTTGTTCGATAAAACGGCAAAGATCAAAATCGTCTCATATAACTAGGTGATTCTAGGTGCCAGTTCCACGCGACCAGAGCCTAAAAGAACGGACAATAAACTACGACCTGGTTCCTCGAGTTTTTTGTATGGTCCTTCTTACAAATAAATATAATTAAATATTAAAGTTCCAGTGTGGTAGTAGGTAATTCCCCGGATGAATTCTTTCACAATGAGCCCTACTACCTAGAATATTTTAAAAACTTCCATCTTTTGGAAGTTTTTCTAATAAACCCCATATTGTGTTCTCCTATCTTTTGGGGATATCCAAGGATGATTTTTCAAATACGTAAGCCGCAAGGGACCGGTTGTTTAATTTCTTTATTATTAAGCTATATTCAAATGAAAAAAATGTATAAGTGATACGAAACAATTTTTTTTTTATCTTATTATTTACTCTTTTGATACCTATATATTTTTCAAATACATAGATACAAATACAAATAATAGATATGTCTTATTATGTTGTACTGTGTGTATGTAACTAGAAAAAAAATGAAAAGGAGATAGTCAAGGCAATTTTTTTTTTGCGATTTTTTTCGCTTAGTGTTTTCAGTATCATGATCTGATTGGAACCTCCAAGTTTTCGGAAGTGGTCTGGTAACACCCGGTATGTACCTTCATTATGTGCTACCCTTTGAGGATGTCCAAGGATGATTTTCAAAAGTACGGGTATACAGGAATGACTCATACTCCTATAAATTGTGAAAATCAATAGCCGTGTCGTCCCCCGCGTCCTGCACTTGTGTTGCTCTCATTGCTTTGTACTGACCGCAAAACAAGTTTTATGACAACTTTCATTTTTATATCAAGGTGCCTTTATTCTGGTATGAATTTGAAGAGCAAATAAAATTCTTCAATTGAAAAAACACTGATAGACTATTTTTTTATGGTTGTAAATCCGAGCGATACGTTTAATGATTCTGGTGCAAGACGCCCTAAAACTATGTAATAAACTGTTTAAGGCCGTAATACAAAAGCCGGCAGTATAAAACCAATACATCGAAACCCCATAACAATTTACTGTCGCTACAAATAAAATGACACCCTCAAGTAATCCCCTGCGACTCCCCCATTTCTCAGTTGTCAGACATCTAAACGCTAAGGGTTGTTTATGACGTGTCTACTTACAGCACCATGTTTTACACGGCATTTTGCTGATAAGTGATATAAGATGCTTATAGCAGGTACCTTTAGGCTGTGTACAAAGTTACGACGCCAAAATGTTGAGACGAGATTAATTATTCTGTTTTACACAATAAGATTTTGCCTTCGAGAGTGAGTGATACTCATTTTAGATAATTTAAATTAATTAGATCAATTTATTATTATTATTAGATTAATTAGATTTTTGGATTTTTAGATTAGAATAAAAACAATAATTACTGCTAAATTAAAAAATATTTTTCTTTAAAGAATCCTGTTTTTTTATTGATCACTACAAAACTACTCTCACAACTCTTGTTTGGATTGATTCATCCTGAACATAACCCGAAAGCAACGATTTCGAATACGTGACAATAAAGATCAATTATTTCTAAAATGATTGATCAAACATACTTTTCTAGTCTTCCTCATTGATATCAATGAGAAGGACTGGAACAGATTGCAAGTTCGTACGAGCTATCATCGTTTGTCCGTACGCGATGGCCGTTCGGGTCCTTACGTACCTATATGCTACGTTTATAGTTATATGCATACTCTTGTCTAATCTCAAACGTTTTTGACGAAGGTCCTGGCAAACAAAGGCCCCCTGCTTCAAAAACCTCTGGACAGGATTAATGAAACTATTCTGCTGACCGTCCTGACTTGCAACTCCAGGACGTTGCGAGGAAAAGCTTTTTATTCCAACGCTACCTAGTACCTACCCTGAGCACGTTTAATGAAACTTCGAGAGATTTTTTTGTTTGACCAGCTTTGTAGAGCAGAAAATTTAATGTGAGCACTCAAGTGATGCAGATTGAGAACTACTCTTTTGTGAGTGAAAATATTTTACTTAATTTGAAGTACCCGTGTCTAATATTTTTTTTACGATAGACGGTGAAATCGTACAATTGTATTTTGTGAGTAGCGACTGCATCAACCAATATCGATGGTTTTTATCATAAAAATCAGTCAAATAAATTACTATTTCAAACTTAGAAAAATATTTTTCTAAAACGGCAAAATATATATGTAGGAGTTTAAAACAAAAATTACCTTGTCTTCAGCTTCCTCAGCCCTCCCTTCCGCCTCCAGAACCCGCTGTTCTAGCTCCGAGAGCTGCAACAAAGAGAAACATCAAATTAAATTGCTATCTAACAAAATGTCTTCCTTACTTGAATAATACTACTAGCGCCATCTCTGCGTCACGCAGGATAACATTAGAAGAAAATGCGCGAGAAAACCTCGCTTTTCAAAGCTTCAACGAAAGCTTCCTAGCTGACGACGCGGTTCCGCCACCACCCAATAGATGGCGCTAGCATCGCGTTAGGGTTTATTGAACCACGTGGTCTAAGCTGCGTTGAATATGTGCTATTTATCACAGACATGTAGAATAGGTATTATTGTTATGTAAGAGAGTACCTATTCGTGCGGTTTCCAAGGCGCGTAGGGAGTATTGGTTCTTGAAAGGGTATGTTATGTATGTATGTTATGGCTTTGATATGTGTGCGTGAACAGGAGTAGGATCGTGTCTGGAAGGTTTATTTTAGAGTTGAAGGCTGATGGGAATATTCATGCTGGGTTATAAATTATACGCTAGACGAAGAAAGTGTTACATGATTTTTTGTAAGCACAATTTTCCGTAACTCATTTTTTGCACACTTAGGTGGTGTTTTCTTGTTTATTTCAACACTTTATCATTTTGTATACCGGATTATAAAATAACCATTAGATATCACTTAGTATACAATTATGTGTACGACTGTGTTCTCACCTCTCCTTAGGTCTAAGAAGATGCATCTCCAAATAAAATTTGATAAATGCTTGGTCGTCTTCTTTTCTTTTCTTCAAACCACTAAGATTTCAAAGATTCGAAAAACTACTTCAAATAATTTAAATATTCTAAAATCCAGATGCCAATTTTATTTCCAACGTTCAATAATTTACAACAATATGAATTGATGGAAAGTAAACAAAGGAATCCTTCCTCAAACAGAAACTAGCAAATAGACTAATATAAGATAGAAATGCTAAGGGCGTCTTGCACCAGAATCGCTAAACGTATTTAACAGCTAAATCGATTTAAATCTGACGTATTTGTATGACTTGACAACTCGCTAAATACTATTTAAGAGTTAAACGCGTTTAGCGATTCTGGTGCAAGCCGCCCTAAGGGTGTTACACTGAACGAGGATCAAAGTAGCATAGCGGTGGCATTGGAGGAATTCTGCTGTGTGATTAGCACGACGTTTTGACATTCAAATCTTCATGGGAACATGACTGTATACTTCAAAGTTTATATCACAAACGTTTCAGCCCCCGTATGCCAATCTTTTGCTGTCAAGTTATATTAAATACTGCCCAGAGTAATTTCTTTTTAGACACTTCATTCTTCTTCATTCTTTTTGCATTCATTCATTCTTTCATTCTTTTTAGACACTTGACAGCAAAATATGCGCGAAAACACATCAAATGACGTCATAATGTAACTATTTAGTCACAGAATAACTATGAGTTAGTATGAACTGACCATGATTTAAAACTTTGCAGTTCAACTTTGATTGGCATACCCCTGCAGACTTTCGACAAATCGGACATTTCGATATGTCGGATATAGTCGACTTCAATAAGGGTGCCGAGTGCCGACTGTCTGAGAACCAGTAAGTGATTCCGTAAGATAAAATTAACGTTTACGTGATTTTGGAAAAAATAGATGCTCCATACTCCTTTATAACATAGCCGAAAGAACGTAGAAGAAAAGTTTAACTTCCGAAACATTTTTTTATCAATAGGTTATACGCTTGGACGTATAAGGTTCTACGTATACTTATTTTTAAATTGTCACCAATGAAATAAAATTAGTTATAATTTGATGTTTTCAACTACACTTTTTCATTTGCTTATGGATAGAAAGATAGCTACAAAAAATCCCAAAAAATATAACTGCTGCAGTTATCCTTTCCTATTTATCCTTGTTCAATAAATCACCCTGTTTGCATAAACAGAGTGCATGCGAACTTCAAAGGATTCCACAGAAAATGCAATGAATCAAATTCAAAGTCTTTCGAACCGGCAATTTTGATTCTTTTTATTTTGTTATGGCGTTTTCATAGGTTAAAAGGAATAAATATTGCAGACTGCAATCTCTTTGAGCGTGGGAATAAAATCATTTCTATTTGATTTCCTGATATTTAAAACTTTTTTAGCTTTGCTTCTAAAACGTGAACCAATAAATAGAGCATTTTTTATGAGACTACGAGAAAGCGTAGAACTCGTAGGGGCTCTACGGCGTAGACAATTTTTTACATAGGATTTTTTATGATTGCCAGTTGTAAAATGCAAAATGCGCGTAATAGCGCCATACAGGTAATAATCTAATGGGTAAGGTTATTGTGTAGTTGTTCGACCATCATTGTTTGTGTATCTGCTACTATTCCATAGCAGTAGTATAGCTTCAGATTACGAGAATAATAGCTTTTTCAATACTTGTCGTCCCTACCAAAAATGGTACAACCCTGGTTAGGCAACAAAAATACAATTATGAATATTATAATAAGGTCTTATTCTCATTCATGTTAAAAATACAATTTATAATTATCTTTTAGTTTACGACATAATAGCTAGACTAGTAGAATAGGGTATTATCACTGCATATACAAATCAAGACGCCCATAAAATAGCCATCATTCATAAAGGTGTGAAGCTTTTGAACTACCCACTTCCACGACTCTTACAGGATCACATATTACAGAGCAGCCAGCCTATAACGACCACTTAGCTTAGACCCCTCAATTTCGTTGATGATAAAGCATGTAGTTCTGAAGCGAAGGTCGCGATATGATGGGAGCTGTGTATTTATAGCTCAATATTATGACATTTGGGTCAGGACGTAGGTAATAAAGATAATATCTGCTACACTATAACGCCGGCGATCTACGATGAGCACCGTGGCCAATGTAAAGCGTATTTAGTTATTTTTATAGCGTATACCTACACTCGTTACAACTTTTATCTATACACATCTACATATCTATACGTTTTTTACAAAACGTGATTTTTCCAAGTTACTGTGATTTTAATTACGAGGGCAATATTGAACACTATTAGGTACACGAGTTCTTAAATACAGTAGGTATTCGAAATGTACACTATTTCTGTTTCTCAACATACCTACGTCTGCTAATTTTGTCTCTCTAGGCGAGCTTTTTCATTTTTTTCTCCAAACTTTTTTATTGAGAGACCCAGCTGTCCTCACCAGCTGTGAAGTCGACAACTCCTGAAGAGTAATGTCAGTTGTATTGCGGATGGGAGGCTGTGTCGGCAGTTTGGATTGTCGAATGTTTTATTGCGTATTAGTCCTTGCGTATGACTTCTCACAATACCACCGACACGACATGATATCGGCGGAGAGCTAATCTTATACATTTTTGTGCCATATTGCCGAGCTTGGAGCGGGATGACGAGATATGGGTATTGTCGTGAGTGAGGAGTACAGAGCGCAACGTTTTACCTGCCAAAACTGTGTTTACCTAAGTAATTACAAGTTAATTAAACAACCAATCGAAAAATTTAAAAACGTAACTGAATAAATACTTTCAGCGTATGTGTTTTTACTGAGTTATATAGCAATATGTGTGCAAAATACGTCTTTTAAAGAAATACGTCAAGAAAAATTTTACTGATCGTGTTTTTAAAACACGTAATTCAAGATAAACTTTTCACAGATTCTGAAATAAATAACGATTTCAAAATACAAATTGAATATGGCGCATTCTTAAGTTTTCCACACCGTTCTTATTATTTTGCAATTATTATTGTTTCGGGCGGTTTTTAACTAACATTATCTTTCCACCGAACCACTGATATGTCGGTATCGTGTAGGTATCGGCTAGTGTGTAAGCACCCTATCTCGGGTATTCTATTCGTTGTTGGGTATGAGTGGCATTTATTGCTTTTCAGATGTGGAGCATATGGGAAAGTAGGTTGGCAAAATGTACTTAGAAATGGTGTAATATCTAAGATGGGTCCTTTATTTGGACGAGAAATGTGAGTAGTTTTGGTGACCTAAATGTAAGTAGGTACTTCTGCTGTTAGAGTGTTGTTTTAGCGAACCTAGTAAATACTTAGTTGATGACCTACAAATTTTTGCACGCCAATCACTTTGGTAAAAATATGCGGCACTTATTTATACTTTTACATCTTTGTACTTAAACTACCATATTTTTTATGCAAATAAATGACTTGATTGATTGATTGATTTGAAATTAAATCTAACTTAGACATGGCTTGTAAAGTCTCGTTTGATAGACAGCCAGCATTTGGGGTCTATGTAGGTCCGATTTTCTTAGTAGGCTATACCAATGAACGAAGATTAGTTTTGAATTACACTACCTACAAAATAGCTTACAATTTTTTTTAGTATAAGTTATTGAAATTTTCAATTAAGTTTTATCGCTGACAGTACAAAATCTTTCATCATCATCTAGTACTACAATATATTTTATTTGGTATCTAAAGAATATATATTTTTTTAATATGAGCAACAAATTGATATTGTTATGAAATTTTGTCGCTCAATAATCTTATTATCATCATTCCGTATCGACCCAAATGCCCATATTCTTCATCGTTTCGAGGTCTAGACGATACGAGAATTATTCGAGGCAACAACTAAGATTATGAGCCAAAACCTCATCTATTTATCTTCTAAATCATACAGTCTCCCGCTATGATAACTTCTCGCATCGCCAGTCAAAGCTTTAACTATAAATAGCTTATATCCATAGCAATGTGTTATATGTTACAGCAATTTCTTGGTCGACAGATCCTGAAAGGGCGTTTGTTAGAACCAATACTACCAACCGATACAGACACGACATGTCAGATGCTCCAACAAAACTGTCGGCGTTTCAGTTTATTACAGGCGTCGGAGCACAGTTGGTATTTGCTCTACAGTGCAGTGGGTCGTGGGTTCGATCCCCACTGAGAAAAAGCTTTGAAGTTTGTACTATGTATTTACAAAAAAATGGAAATTAAGTATTCTATCAGCAATCTAGTTGCCATAATACAAGCTTTGACTGCTGTGTTTTTTGCTGTTTGGGACTTGAGAGCGTTGTGTGATATGTCTATAAATATAATATTTATCAATAAGAAACAGACGTCAACCTTTTTAGAATAGAATAGAAAGAATAGAATTACTAAAAAAGATGTGCACAAGTAACAATTATAAAATTAATTTAACAGAGAGAGTGGCATCAGTCTCTCGCCATTTTATTTCTAGTACATAAAGCACAATAAATAGGTAAAAATTAATAATAATAATAATTAGTGATGTCAAATTAGGATAGTTTAGGAGATTCAAACAACAGAATTGCCACCATCTCTCTGGGGATATCGTGTCGGATATCGTGCCAGTGTAAAACGCCCAAAGGCATTCAAACTCAAAGCAAATCTGCTCAGTGATGCATCAAATCCAAACTACTACGTAAAATGAGCTGTGAATATTGAGATTCGAAAGGGATTTGCATTGAAGTGGAGTAAATATAGATTCAAAATGTTTGGGACAAGTTTTCTCAGTTTTGTAACTATTTGTATCATTTCAGAGTAGAAATAATTCCGTCAAATAACTGGTTTATAACGAAGAATGAAGAAATTATCTCAATATAGTGTTACGAGCTGTGGGTTGATTGAACAAACAGAGTCGGTTTCACCAAATATACACGTTTATTCAGGTACTTGACAAAAATCTAGGTTACAACAAAAACACTAGGTTACAACGTCAATACTAGCTACAGTTCCAAAACACTTGTTAAAACACACTAAATCACTCTTAGAACTCCGATCGTATCGCTTTCGTAGTTCAAAATAAACTGTCTATGTCGCCGCTCAAACCCCCATTTATACCCGAAACATTTACGCGCTAGTCGATTCTAGCAACATCGAGTAATGCCGGGAATGTTCCAGTAGTTTCGCGGGCATGCTCTCTCTCTCGTTCGTAGAAGTTTCTGCTATGCACCAACAGATGGCGTTAGTAGGCGCTTTTTATCAATTAATCACTACGTCACATTCTTTAGTGTTTCTATTTCCTAATAGGTGGCGCTAATGGTCTATAATTCAGGGCACTTTCGTAACACTGCCCCCTCCTAAGACATGCTCGTCCCGAGCATCGTTAGACCATAGTACCCGGCGCCACTCGATCAACATGATCCCTCTGTATCCGGTCAGTTTTCAACATCTCTCCGCTGCGTGTCTTTAGTTCTTTTACTGCTAGACAACTAGCACATTTTCTACACCACTCTTTCACATCATTCTTGCAGTGAACCCAGTAAAATCGCTCTCGTATTTTTGCCAGTGTTCTTTTTACTCCCAAATGATCTTCCGTGCTTTCTTCATGGCAAAGCTGCAGAACTTCAGGTACCTTAACTTTCGGAATAATCATTTGCAGGCGAGAGCGATTTCCTTGACCATCTAACCATTTGCGGCACAACATTCCATCGTGGATCACCAAACTGTCCCATTGTGCCCAATAGTTCCTCGTGGCTGTACTCATTTTGGCAGTTTCATTAGGCTTAGGTGTACCAGATGTTAACCACTTCACAATTGGTTGGATGTCAGTGTCTTCGTGTTGTGCTTGCTGCAAAGTTTCCTTCCAATTAACGCCTGTTCGCAGCGTTCTGATAGGCACCGCGTCTTTAGGTTCTTGCTCGACACGTTGTCTCCAGTTTTCCGGACATGTTCTTTTTGATAACATGTCTGCACCACTATTGAACGATCCTTTTTCCATGACAATTTTTTCAGGTCCACATTTGAGAATTCCATGATTCAAATCAATCTCACAATAGTGTTGTCGCATAAAATCCAACCCAAGAATGCAGTCATCAATTATATCTGCGACGATAGCGTCTTGCTGGTAAGTCCTCTCACCCAGCTTCATTTTAACCTGCTTTTCCCCTTGAACGGAAATGTCCTGACCCGTTACTGTCATTAGCTGAATTTGCTTGCAGCTAACGGAACCATTCCCAAGAAAACGGTGCGCAAGCCGGGAACTCACTACTGTGCGAGTAGCACCAGTATCCACTATCATTTTACAAGGTAGTCCATTGATCTCTCCTTTGATAATCAGACCCAAGCTGTTCCCATCGTGGACTCGTGAAATCAAAACCTTCGGAGAACTGTCAGTAATCTTTCTCGGGCAATCGGGTCTCAGATGGCCTTTTTCTCCGCACTCGTAGCATTTAGGGCTGCATCTCGAAGGATTCTCATAGATTTGTGATGTCACTACTTCCCTGATGCGATGTGCTTTATGGTCATAACGTACAGCTTCTACCTCCAAAGCATGGGCTAGAGCGTTTTTCAGGGATTCATGATGCCCAAGCCTCACAGCAGCTCTAACTTCCAAGTCGCGGATCCCATCGACGAAGGTCTGAACCAAAATTCCATCAATTACTGCAGGTGTGGATTGGTACGCCTTTCGCACCATTTTTTCTGCCTCTATAGCCCACTGCTGTAAATTCTCAGACGTACGCTGAGTCCTGTCTCTTATTTGTGCTCGGAACACGTACTCTAGATGTGTGTCGCCGTAACGAGATTCCAGCGCTTCCAACAGCTGCTCGTAGGTGGCATCATTTCCAATAGCTTCCAACACGTTGAGAGCCTGGTCTCGAAGTGCCAAAGTCAGTGCGGTCATTGCTTGATCGGTTGTCCATCCATTGGCTTTAACCACGTGTCCCAGCTGTATTTTGTAAGCTGACCATGACGAAGTTCCATCGTATGGCGGCACCTTGAAGCCCTTACCCGCAGGTGTAGCGACCACTGAAGTGACGTTCCCAGTTCCAGACTTAAGTACACCCAGTGTTTTTTTTATATCTGTGATCTGGGTTTCTGTTTCGTAGATCCGGTCCTCGTGATTTTGGACCCGTTCTTTCATGCCTTGAAGGTCTTTATCAAAAGACGCTTGCAGGTTTTTCATAAGACACGTTTGTTCTTCCTGGCGACGGGCTTGTTCCTGAAGCATTGCCATCATTGCTCCAAAGTCTACAGATGCAGGCACTTGGACCCCAGCGGTTGGTAGAACTCCAGAAGTTCCAGCAGTCGGCTCCGACATTGCTTCAACTCCAGAAGTTCCAGCAGTCTGCTCCGTCATTGCTTCAGGAACCTGGTGAGATGCTCGTGATGGAGAGCTTTCCATCCGTCGTACATCCATTTCCAGCTGTAGTTAACTCCTTGTCCTGATACCTTCCGTGACCTCCTATGGTAGCGCCGGTATTGTTCAATCCCACTTCTGACACCAATTTGTTACGAGCTGTGGGTTGATTGAACAAACAGAGTCGGTTTCACCAAATATACACGTTTATTCAGGTACTTGACAAAAATCTAGGTTACAACAAAAACACTAGGTTACAACGTCAATACTAGCTACAGTTCCAAAACACTTGTTAAAACACACTAAATCACTCTTAGAACTCCGATCGTATCGCTTTCGTAGTTCAAAATAAACTGTCTATGTCGCCGCTCAAACCCCCATTTATACCCGAAACATTTACGCGCTAGTCGATTCTAGCAACATCGAGTAATGCCGGGAATGTTCCAGTAGTTTCGCGGGCATGCTCTCTCTCTCGTTCGTAGAAGTTTCTGCTATGCACCAACAGATGGCGTTAGTAGGCGCTTTTTATCAATTAATCACTACGTCACATTCTTTAGTGTTTCTATTTCCTAATAGGTGGCGCTAATGGTCTATAATTCAGGGCACTTTCGTAACAATAGTTATGCAACGTTCCGCGTGTTCGTTAGGATGGGTGACCGCTGGTGACAGTTTCATCTGAGTGATTCTAGAGATTTGTGATTAGGATTTCATGAAGCTGGCTTTTAGAAACAGCGGGCTAAGTCAGGATGGAGGTCTTGAGAAGGCCTAAAAATTTATTTATCAAAGTTGGTTTTTGACACACTATCCTACTTTTTTTTAGTTTATTCATACAAAGGAGCTAATAACAACATAACGCTAGGAACCAGGCCGTAGTTTCTTGCCCGTTCTTCTAGGCTCTGGTCGCGTGGAACTGGCACCTAGAATCACCTAGTTATAAGACAATTCTAAATGATCCTTGTGATTTATTGAATAAAAGATTTTTGACTTATAGGTAAGGTAGACAATACTCTGAGATAATGCGTGTTATTGGCAGAGGTAGCCGTTTAACATTAGGAGGGGGGCATCTGTTTTACATCTCTGGTTACTTTTCTCAGGTATGAAAAGTCAATGTCCTATGTTCGGTAGCTGAACATATTTTCAGAGTTCATCATGTACTCGTAATCATTGTCGAGCTCCAACCATGTTACTTCCAAATCAAAGGCCTTCAGCCCTCAACGAACTCACTCCGCCGGAAAACCCACAGTTTAGTTCTGTATGTTTTGGAGCAGAAAATTGAAATGGATTAAGGCACTTGAGGTTTTATGAACTGCCCCCGTACTCCAATCTTTTGCTGTCAAGTTATATTTCACTGCCCAGTGTAATTTCTTCAGGTCACGTGGTACAATTTCGTAGCACGTGATCATTCTTTTTCGACACTTGACAGCAAAATATGCGTGAAAACAAATGAAATGACATCATAATGTCACTATTTAGTCACAGAATAACTATGAGTTAGTGTGAACTGACCATGATTCAAAACTTTGCAGTTCAACTTTGCAGTTCAACTGAGATTGGAATATCCCTGCTGACGAATTTGATGAAACCAGCGTTTTACTTTGTTCATTGGTATTTTTGGAAATGCAAATGACACCTACATGGCAGAAAGCTTATGTCATTTCACACTCCGTCAGCGCCGACCGGCCGACAATGATAATATTTTTGATCGAGCCACTGAAATGCCGATATCGGCTCGTAAGCAAACGCTCATTGTTGACCCCAAAAACGGCCTTATAAAGTGTCGCAAAAATAGCACAGGCTGTACTACTTATCAACCTTTGAAATAAGTACCAGAGTTTCAAACCTCTGTAATCCTGGTTACTAGGATTTCCTATTGTACCTGTTTCCCACGAGACCTAATTCCAAAGGTTAAAATAGCTAGTACAATTTTTCCAGTAGATTTTGGGTAATCTAATAGAAAACAATGGTCAATTCTACACCGTACCCGTTTTACCGTCATAACAGTAATTTGCAAATTAGAGTTAAATTAATTAGCTCGCTCTATCTATTCCATAATCCCTTTGGGCGGCGGACATCCGGACAGTGATAAAGTGATTATCGCCCACCTGAATGTAATTATGGTGCAGGTGGGAAGGCGGATCCATCATAATGTACCTACACATACATAAACATAGCATTTACACTTGTATCGTTTGCAAGCTCGCTCTACAAACAAGGCTCTTAGAAAACCAACAAACTTAATTAATTAAGCCCATGAAAAATAAGCAAAGAACGCGGATCCTAAAAGAAAGAGCCATTTAATAAAACCAGGCAAATAATTTCCCAGAACACAATACCAGCTTGACATAATAAAACTACAATTGCGTACCTCCGCAGTCGAAACGTTAAGCCTTATTTCACGGCAATAAACGTTTGCAACAACAGCAGTGAGACGTCCACTACGCGCGGCGGTTGGACGATAAATGACCCCAGTGGAGCAAGGAGACGGTCGCACTCAAATATTAACAAACTACCCGTAGTAATGGCGATTCAAATGCAGGCGGTTTACGACTACCCTCCTTTTGAGATTTAGCGTTTATAGCTTCCTAAGCTGATTGTAAGTAAACTCCTGTTGAACACGCTATCGTTCAAGTATTTACGCTTCGACTGTAGAGAATAGTTCTCTGTCAAATATACCTAGTTTCTATAAATTAATAAGAAATGGTTTATTACACTTACGGTTCAAGTTTTGTTCCAGAAAAAGCTACAATTTCAAACATTCCGCCTAGATCGCTTGGATTGCTTTTTAGTTACAAAAGGGACCGAAACTTTTGCTTGCGAAATCTCGAGAACTGTTTTGAAGAGCTGTTATTTTTATTTTACGACTCTAAGACCAACTTTTACCAGCATTTAAAGTTCTAAAACTTCTTTGTGATTAAGTTACTGAAAGAAATGGATCTATTTACAAAGTTGGGGCTTCAAGTTGCTGAATTTTTCTTTCCATTTGTTGTGTATTTTTGAAAGTTTGCTGGTGACATAATTAAACCAATTTATAACGAGTAATGTTTTCAAGGTGCACAATTGGCTTTCAACCCACGACCTTAAGTTAAAAAGGTGGATCCCGACAACTTAATCATAGAGCGCTTAATTTTAACGGTGAATGATACTTGTAATTTTAAATAAAAGATCTTTGACGTTCCGTTCAAACTTTCGACCTCAAAACAATTGAAAAATGTTATGATAAGCCTTCCGTATAACAAAGAAAACCTTACAAAACCAAAGCTACCCCTTTGCAACTTTAAACAGCTTTCATACGAGAAGGTTTGCACGTGTCTCTAATCTAGACCATGGAGTTACCCATTACCATGCCATACACCACAGGTGTACTGTACTTACCTACTTACGCGAAACTAAAGTGATTTTGTAAATAAAGCTGCCTCCAAACGACGTGCCATACGCTCGCGTGTGCTCTCAAACGGTAAGGAAAAATGCCGCGAGAAAACTAGTGGCCAAAATTATTTATTTATTTAGTACTTTATTGCACAAAATTACACAAATTATATACAAAGGACTTAATGGTAAATTATCACCTGCCAGCCAACCCAAACCAACCAACTCACATTTTACAATGTCATTTCTGTGGATAAAGAACTGAATGAATGGAGTTTTACAAGCATTTTAATGTTAGAAAAACGGCGTAGGCAAATCAACTCCATTTTAATCATTTCAGATGTTTTCAAGAGAGTGAATAGGTTTTTTCTAGGCAAATGTGCTAAATCGTCTTCGACCGCATCGTCAGTTACCATCAGGTGAGATTGCGGTCAAACGTTTGTCTATGATTTATAAAAAAATAGTACAGATGTGGATAAGGTCTCTGATGCAATAATTCATCTAAAATTCATCTCTATAAAAATGATATTTATACATATAGCTTTGACCTTCAAAAACATCGAAGCAGGATATAAATAGCACGGCGTTTGAAATCAGCTTTAGTGTGCCCCAACTGGGTTATGAGCTTGTCACGTTTACCCTGCTAAGCAGGGTTGAATTAAGGAGTGAAGAGGGGTAGGCATATATGACTGATTGTAAAGACCTCTGCGTCATTTGAACTGTTACTAGCGAGGATACTGATTCTTATCAAGGATCTTGAACTTATGTATGATAAAGTTGTATTTTATAGGTAACTGGCTCACTTATAATACGTTCGCACGATAAAATCTAGCTGCAGCTGCCTATTATTGTAAACTAAACAGAATTTCAAAATCAGTCCGAATGATAAGACGATGCAGCAAAGAACCAACTGGATACTCTTTCGTCGCAATAAGCTCGTGTTTTTGGACATAAATCCAAGATGTAATTTGGACCCTGTAGAGACCCTGCGGGCAGCCCTGCCAAAGTACTTTAAAATAATCCTCGCTAGAGTTCAAACCCTGCTGTCAGTCGCCATTAAAGTTTCTTGTGTGTATAAAGTTTCCAAAACTGTTTTAGGCAGGGTAACAGCCTAGTTTTTAGCTGAAGAAACCACGATGTTACAGAGTAATGAATTCTAGTTTTTATTCCATTTAGTTTAAGTTCTGTCTGTCGTACGGCACAGCGTCTACAGCGTAGACGCTGTGGCGAGAGTAGGATAAGATAAGATAATTCGTTATTTGTACGATATACCATTGTTCTTCTTTTGTTTTAGGATTCTGTCATCATGGACAAAATTAGCTATTCATTTCTTTTTAATAATTCCTACATTTCCACATTGACTGGAAATAGTTATGACCGTCAGAATTGAAAATAGCTGGGGATATAGGGCACGTATTAATAAACAAAACACTGTGAAACTATTTATTTTTCTTTCTGAGTATTTTGATAAGGACTCGTCTATGTAGGTACCAGATAATATTTTCAGAATGAAATGTTTTGCCCTAGTTTTTTTTTTAACTTGATTGGAAAACTTCTACTAAATTATATTAGTAACTTTGGTATGATTATTATCAGTTGATCATGAAATGACTTCTGATCCATCTGGTCTGACAGTCTGCGCTATGAAAGATTACCTTTCACACTAGTTAGTACAGACAGCCGCACAAATGCTAACAAAATAGTTTTTTTTTAGTCAAAAAAATTTGACGTAAACTTGTTGCATCTGCCTGTGACAATGCATTACCCCTAACGACGCGTCCTCAGTGTGCTTGGGGTCTCTGAGACGTCTTATCCATATGTCTGTAATTATTGCAATTATGATTGAGGCCTATTTCACAACTTCTGAGCAACGCTATCCATCAAATTAAAATATTTCCATCTTTGTCTTTATCTAGTCTAATGTAGAGATGGAGATATTTAAATAGAATAACAGCGTAATCATGAAATAGGCACTTAGGGCGGCTTGCACCAGAACTGCTAAACGCGTTTAACTCTTAAATAGTATCAAGCGAGTTGTCAAGTCATATAAATACGTCAAATCTAAATCAATTTAGCTGTTAAACACGTTTAGTGATTCTGCTGTAAGCCGCCCCTCATGTGTCAGGTATCTGTCAAATTAAAAACAATAAAGTACCTATTGAAGTACTAAAGAGTTTTACAAAAACAATAGCATATGTTTCAGTCACCAACTTAAACCGCTGACTGTACCCTAAGCCGTTTTAATTGCTTTACCCCACGAATAGACAAGTTTCCATGAAAATTGGAGTTTGTATGGAAACTGCCGGTGACGTTTTGATAGATTAGGTACACACCCATCTCACTGATTGGCGGTCGGCTTCCATTTTTGCATACGAGCCTTGGTTTATTAAGAAGCTGTTGCCGTCATAGCGGCCGTTATAAAAGGTGCACTTAAAGTATAAGTAACTATTACTATAGTACTATTTAGTATAAGTTTTTTGTTTTGTTTTTGTAATTTCGTATCGTAATAAATGCTTTTTATTCTTATTCTTAAAGACTTCCCTTGAAAAACTTTATAAGATTTTCAGACCATGTTTTTTTGATCGAAATAAGGTTATAATAAGTTGAAGAACTTTTAGTAAAATAATCGTCTTCATTACCTATTCATACTTTATTCCTTTTTCAATTGGTGTTATCTGAGGTTAGCATAGCTTCATTATATCTCATACCAATGCCACAGATAATATAAACTATAGTACCAATGCCAAGATTTTGTGCTTCAGTAATTACAATATTTTAGAGACTAAATAGGGATCTTGTTAGTTTTCTAATCTAGTGAATAGCCGTTTTGTCTCAATATGAACAGTTTTTATGAGTAGTTTCAATACACGCTGTATAAAATAAACAAACACCCCGTAAACACGTTCGTAAAATGACGTTCACTGTTTTTATCAAACCAAGCCTACTCGTTCGTGAAGACTTTTCAAATTCAGAATTCGTAGGTGAAGCTTTGAAAGGATTAGAATATGCGCCTGTCATGTGCCAAAAGTATTTTGTAACCTGTGGGCCTAGGATGCGCACGCGAGATATTTTGTAGACTCGTTCTGCCAAAATGTACCTAGGCATTTTGCATCGTTTTGTTTTGAAGGGAAAATCCACCATTTTGTCTTCAAAACACACGACAGCCGGCTTGACTTATAACTCGACTTGACTAAACTTATTTCAAATAATCCACTTGACACTGGCAAAATTGTCTGCCAAAATGTCGGACAGCGGCCATATTATAAGAGAAGAAGAAAAAGACGGCGAAGAATTACATTATCTGTGGTAATGTAAACCCGCCATGATTATCAACTATGGACACTTCTGCGTGACTTTTATCTCGTCGTACATGTTACTCGATATATCGACATACTTAGAGATAGAGAGACATAATAATTATATATTTTTTTATCAATTCTCTCAAGTATTGATAAAAAAATATCAGCATTGCTTCACAGAGCACGTCAATGGACTTGCTCTGCAAGGTAATGCATTGTTATATGTAGAGGTAACCGAGGTAACTTCATCATCATCATCATCATCAACCTATACTCGTCCACTGCTGGACGTAGGTCTCTCCCAAGACGCGCCATTGAGCTCGGTCTTCGGCTCTTCTCATCCAGTGTCTGCCAGCTACATTTCGCAGATCGTCGCCCCATCTCGCCGGAGGGCGTCCTACACTACGCTTGCCTAAACGTGGTAACTTCAACTTGTTCCATTAATTTTATTCATATAAATAAATCTTTGAAGGTGGTAACTTCTAGTGGAATGATCACGTCAAAATGCTTAGTTCCAAAACAGAACTTTTGTGTTGACTTTTCACAAAATAAAGGCGAACCCAAACCTGGCATTGTGATGCAGTGTTCACTGACTAGTTACCCTGAGGCTGTAACCGAGGTTTCACAGAATAATTTATTAAAAGCACCCGTGGCTTTTGTAGGGCTGCCTGTATAGTTTCAACAAGTGAACTTAAATATTTAACAGTTTTAAAATCCATTTTATGTGAACTCAGTCATGCGTATTTTTGTTTTAAACATATATGCGATACCATAAAATTATAATAAGGTATTTTTTCAATGAAATTTTGAGAAACAATTTTCTGAATATTTTTTACAATTTTATGATCTTTGTGTTTAGTCTTTACTTGATACGGTACCTAAAATACCTAATAATACAGACAAACTAAAAACAAATAGTCACATTGCATTGTAGGAATACGTACGTAAGGCTGCAGTCTTGCAAGTCGCGACTTAAGTTAAGTACTCGTAAGACTTTAGTGAAAGGCTTGGAGAACTTTGTAAGCTACAACCTACCAACTTTAAGAACAGAAAACATAACGCAAATGTGAATAGCTGGTGGTGCTACTGGTTCATTCTTAGTCACTCCGCGTACGTTTAGAGATATGATTTTATTTACACAAAAAAAATACAAGTACATTAATTGTTATGTCTGTGTTTATTGTTTTTATGTACCTAACTACACTGTAATAAAGAGTTTATCACGATTATGTTGTTAATTAAGCATAGTGGCAACCCTAGCCATGTCATGGACCATCAATCATGCAAAGAGGGCGCAGTGCTGTGACGCTGTTGTGGTTCTGTACATAGCATATTATAGCACCTTTGGGGTAATTATAAAAATTAAAGTTACGAGATGAAAATGTTAAATTCTTTTCATTCTTCATGCAAGTTGCAACATGTGAAAAATCATTTATTTATATTTATTTCTAAGTCAAAGTATAGTTTAGCTTGAAATACATGTTGAAAAGTGACTGTGAGGTTTCAGTGACGCGCGAGATACCTCTGTTATCACCGTTATATTACGATCGACATAGACGTCAACTGTTTTTCAGAGAACCTTGTATAAGCTGGAAAAGTGGATTAATTCTCAAGCTCAGGAGAAACTCGTGATTCGATTAACGAAGACGAAGTTTTATCTAAGGAGTTGTGAAAACTTTTCTTATGGAAAAAAATGTTTTACAAAGAAATCGTAATTTCTGTAAGTAGTTGCTGTAGCCAACTGTTTTAGTATGATCGTCAAAGTTTTATCAACTATCTATGTTTGAATAAAAATTATACATAGGTATCCTCACAATTTCAATCCTCATATTATTTTTTTGTTGACAGGCGTTACAGCTCAGTCGGTAATAGCTCTGCCTTCCATGCTGCGGGTCGTGGGTTCGATCCCCACCAAGAACAAATATTTATGTGTGGTAAACATATATGTTTGTTCTATGTCTGGGTGTTACTATGTATTATAAGTATGTATTTACAAAAAAGTATAAAAGTATTCTATCATCATTTAGTTCCCATATTACAAGCTTTGCTTAGTTTGGGACTAGAGGGCGTCGTGTGAAATGTCCATCAATATTTATTTATTTATCATCACATTTCTTGGTGCCTATTTAATATCCTTTGAGGATATCTAAGATGATATTTAAAGGCAGGTCCAAAATATATTTCGCGCAATGCTAATATTAATTAGCATTTTCAGCCCAGACAGCGCTTAATCTATTCTTTGAAACGTATGAAAAACTTTACATACTAAACAACAGGCGGGAAGCAATCTACACAAATGCATACTAATGCACAATTTAGCCTGAGAGAGGCTCATTTTAGTACACAAAGGCCATTTAGGTAAAGGCTAATTTCTTTTTTAAGCATATTTACTTGCGATTCTCTTCGTTCTTTGATGCTTTTAGAGCGCTTGGGAATTTTATTAGGTCTTGTTAGGGCGTTGAACCAAGATCATTGGTAATATACCAGATGTACTTACCTAAAATTTATATTAAAGAAATATTTTTCTAATAAAACATGGCTAACTACATTTTATTTTTTTCGAATGCTAGATTTCATTTTATTTGTAACTTATGCCAGTCACGCCTTTTTGTAATAGGTATTCACGAGGAAAAAAAAATCCTTTGAGATAACCAGTTATCTCGTCTTGGTTATCTGTCAGGAATAAGCCTATTCTACTGTAGTTTTGTTGACATAAAAGTTACAACAATCAGAATTTGACAAATTACAATCTGATGGTTAAGCTGGGTTGAAATCGCCAGAACCCAGTTCGGCCTGGTAAACTGTCATTTTGATTGTAAATTGTCAGATTCTGATGGTACCAAAAGATAGACAATCTGGGGGGGCAAAACTCTGGGTATTTTCAATCCAAAGTCAAGCTCCCAAAAAAATCCCAGTAGTAGTTTGACTAGATTTTACTAAGAGAATTATGGGAGAGTAGCCCTTTCATGGTTAGCAGCAAGAGGCTTTTGTCTGTGGAAACACCATGCTTATGACGTCACTGGTAGGCTTACAGTCATTAGTAACCAGGGTAAAGGCATCCTTTGATAGTTAATTGAAGGGATACCATTACTTATATTCTCTCAACGCAACTAATTGAAAGGGCGTACCTACTGTAGCAGTTTAAAGACCATTTGCAATGATTATCATATGTTTGTTTCTATTTAAGGGCGTTTGCACACTGTCCGATGTCAACACGATACCGATATTATTGTCAGTTGCTCAAAAAATATCGTTTCTGACGCCGACATGGTGTGACGATATCGTGTAAGTATCGTGTCGTTATCAGTATGAAAACAGACGGTGTTTCATTTGTAGAATGGAAGTAAATAAATAGTTGCATTCCTTTTATAGATAGTTTCGAACGAATGATACATGTCAAGAGTATTTTTTTTCTTTGCATTGACCAAATGCTGACTGTGTGTTTCAACCATTTCGTTGTTTTATAGTTTTCAATCTATGCACAAAATGGCGGCCATAAAATGTACGAAAATGCACGAATCCCTTTCGTATGTTGCATTTTCGTCCACCCTCGGTCTCATATGGTGCGATTACTCTTCGAATTTTTTGCTCTGCGTTTTTAGGGTTCTGTATAAACAACACCCATTGTTCACTTTGCATGTGTCGATGTACCAGAGTTCCAGTTTATCCTGAATAAAAGGATGTATGGGTTATTTTACGAGTCAGCGTGTTTTTTGTACCTTCTGAAAACTATAGAAATATTTGTATATTCTTATAGAATACATAAAATCGTTTATTTTACCTTACTAAGTAGAGTGACGATTTGTAATATATAACTGGTTGGATGAAAATGGATGAGAAAAACCGAGTTCAGTAACCGGGATATTGACAACAATGATTGTTGTGATGAACTAAACTTGGCGTTATCGTTCCAGAAAAACTGATGAGAATCTAACAGCCCCCGTATGCCAATCTTTTGCTGTCAAGTTATATTTCACTGCCCAGTGTAATTTCTTCAGGTCACGTGGTACAATTTTGTACCACGTGATCATTCTTTTTAGACACTTGACAGCAAAATATGCGCGAAAACACATCAAATGACGTCATAATGTCACTTTTTAGTCACAGAATAACTATGAGTTAGTATGAACTGACCATGATTTAAAACTTTGCAGTTCAACTTTGCAGTTCAACTTTGATTGGCATACCACTGCAGAAATGTAATGGAACCCTACACTCCTGTGAAAACATTACTTGGCCAGTAATATTTAGGTAGGTGTTTTTTGTCCGTCCGTACGTCGCAATACAGTACCACGACGATTATTCAGACTAACTTGTATCTCCTACCCAGAAGCAGGTTTAAATCGTACTGCGGGCTGATTTGTAGATGCGGTTAATAAACGGGTCTTTCGAGTATTTTACGAATGGTTTTAGCTTGAAAATCTCGGGAATTTCCAGAAATCTATGCAATGTTTTTTTATGAACATTTAACACAACGCCCTCTAGTCCCAAACTAAGCAAAGCTTGTACTATGGGAACTAGATTGCTGATAGAATACTTATCAATACTTTTTTTTGTAAATACAAACTTATAATAAGTACATAGTAACACCCAGACATTACAAACATCTATGTTTGCTACACACCAATGTTTGTTCACAGTGGAGATCGAACCTACGACCCACAGCACGGAAGGCAGAGCAGTGACGCCTAGCCTGTCTGCAGGGGTATGCCAATCAAAGTTGAACTGCAAAGTTGAACTGCAAAGTTTTAAATCATGGTCAGTTCATACTAACTCATAGTTATTCTGTGACTAAATAGTGACATTATGACGTCATTTGATGTGTTTTCGTGCATATTTTGCTGTCAAGTGTCTAAAAAGAATGATCAAAGAAGTGTCACGTGGTACAATTTTGTACCACGTGACCTGAAGAAATTACACTGGGCAGTGAAATATAACTTGACAGCAAAAGATTGGCATACGAGGGCTGAGCTGTGTTTATAAAGCTTGATTCAAACTATATGCACATTGTGTCGTGATGTGTCAGAATAACATAGAATTTAACCTTTGGGGGCGTCTTCTGTCCAAAAAAAAATGATGTAGCTGGTGGAGTTTGGCTGATAAATGTTTGCATATTCTTTATGGATCACTCGTAGGTTCGTAATTTACGCACTGCCTGGAATAACTTTGTTTATATTTTGTTTATCACCATAAAACTAAACAAAATCAATCTACAAACGTATGTCACAGCCTCTATCGCTCCGGCCGAACTTCAGCGACCTCGTGTACCTAAATACACCCGGGAGGTTGTATTAAGCACCCCATAGCAGCAACCCCATTACTGTCAATGGCATCATCCGGTCTGACCATTTGTCACGGCGATCGCCACGCCTCTTCCGCTTCGAGCTGGATTATACCGGTTTTAGACGGATTTTTTTGAGTAATTCCGACAAGATGAATATTTTGGGTTGGGAGAAAAATGCTTTGACCTCTTGGTGTGCGTTGAGAAATGGGTGAAAGCTGTTTTTTAGGGGAAATGGTCCACTTTCGGGCCACTTTAGCGAAGTCGCATCGATCTTTTTGGGTTGTTGGGGGGCTGTCAATGGTGACTGATGGTGGTTTTTGACTGAAGGCGTTTCGCAGGTAATTTATCGTCTTTATGCATTGTAGAATTGTATGCTGTACATGATACTAGTGTGAGAAATCTTCAAGAGATTCTTTTCCTCTCCCCCGAGCATAAAACCGTGAGAAAATCGAACTCGCACTTCTCCGAGAAGAAAAACAAAAGAAAACACAAAAACAAAAGAAAACTCATCCTTGTCACTAAAAGTGACACAAATCATAATCTCCTCCAAAATAAAGCTAAAAACTCTAGCAAACTCTAAAGTCACATTATGCAGAACCGCAAAACAAGTGCGTCACGGGATCCTGTTGACCTACTTTTTAACTAATTCGTTTCCACCCACGTTACTTTGTTGAAAAATAAAGTGGCTACTCCTGCCCTGTCACATGTGTTATCTTGTGAATGTTGGGTAAAAGCGTCGGCTAAATTGCTACCTGTCGTGTGGGGTCCTTTAATTTAAGCGTGTTGCGCTCATCTTTGGTGTGCGTGCTGCTTTAGTATGTAAGACGTTTTCTTAGTACACATTTACGTAAAATTTAGAGAACATATTAAGTTACTCTATTTAATACTCTACTCTATTTACTCTATTACTCTATTTTTTATTGTTACTCTATTTTTATTATTTATTTGTTATTTAGTTAGTAGTTTAGTTCGTTTGCTTAGTTTGGGACTAGAAGTCGTTGTGTGTAAAGTCCATGAATATTTATTTATTTATTTATTTATTCACTCCTCTATGTCAATATTATTTTTAATAAATCGTCTGTGTTTACGATGTAGGCAGATGTATGTAGAAATCAATAAGTACTTTAATTAACCAAAAACCGGGTACCGATTTACACATGCAAATCAGACAGAAACATAATCTCCAATTAAATAACCCAGCCGATGCGATGTGCAATTTCGAGTCATATTTTAGGCCATATTTTGATTGGTTTACCCTCTGTGGTTTAGTAGTATCTGCCTTCAACTCTGTCATCATTCCAATGGGTGACCGCTGGAAATGTTTACTTATAAGTTCTACTTACTTTTTTTTATTATAAATGAAATATTGCTTACGTATTTTGTAAATATTGTAATGACTGTATTATTCGTAATTTTCTTGTTTAATTTCACAAATAATATGAGATGAATAACATACAAATTACATGTACTTACAAAAAAATTCTGTTGTCGTTTCCCATTGTTTTATACAAACGTTGTTTTAATATTATTTTTGATAGAAACCAGTTATTCAAGTTTTTTAAATAAAACCCGGTTTAAAAATGTCTTGTTACGCTTCTAAGCATAGCATATCAGAGGTTATCATATTTCATCTGAGGGATTTTACCATATTTTACTCGCAATAAAAATGGCGTATTATGAACTCTAGCGTGCTGTAAAGCTGATTGCACACTGCGGTATGAGATGACAAACCTTCTTACTACGTTGTGTAAAAGATTAAAAGCTTTAAAATTCGAAATTGTAACTAAATTTAACTGTTTTTTTTTTAATTCTTTAGGACGGAAACGTTTGCAGTCGAAAAGCTGCAAGTTTTTTACAGCACGAAATACTTGGATAACGAGTCTTACTTACCGTTGTTTATTTTTAAGCTTATTTAAAAGTACATTCCGTCATTCGCAGTAAGTGTGGCCAAGCCCCAACATGATGCCTACCTACCTACCTACCTACCTACCTAGTGCCTAAGATGATATTAAATTAAAATGCATATCCTGAGCCGCGGCACACGTTCAGGGCATAAATCCGCACGCTCTAATTCTTTGTAAAGTCGTATGTTCGCGTATAAACGCGCTCTGAGATTAAGGAGCGTTTTGATACCAGCGACTTGCGACCGCGACTTGCGACCGCGACCGCGACAAACTCGTGTGTTTCCTTGTACGTATCAGAATGCCATCTATTCGCACCAAGCGTTTCGGTTCCACCTTCATCATGCGAACAGCTAAAGAATGGAACACGTTACCAGCGTCTATCTATCATGATCACTATAATCTGGATCTCTTCAAGGCAAGAGTGAATAGGTGTCTTTTAGACCGTCTTGCTCCATCGTCGGCTTTATCGTCATATTCTATTAAGTGAGATTGAAGTCAAAGGATGGTCTATCAAATGTAAAACAAAATGTTACCTATATTTTCATATCGTGTAGGAACCAAAACTAAGAATATTACAAAGATTTTAATTCTGGAGTCAAAAGTTGGAATTAGGAGGTCGTGATTCGAATTACACACGGATCAACTTTCGGGATATCACTATAGTCTGTGTGAATTGCTATAGAACTTTTTCAAAAAGGCTTGTTTTTGCCATACCTATAAATATTGCTTAATGTCATAAATGTCCATGAATATTTATTTATTTACTACGTAGCTTTGTAATAAGTCGACGAAATAAAAACACCACCTTTACTTTTAGCTTGCACACCTAGCACCAGTTCCTATGACCTCCACCGACAAATATTCATAATATAACAGCGGTTGAGGCAACGTAGCTCCCGAACGGATGAACCGATTTTGATTTTGTTTTTTTATTTGTTTGAAAGATGAATTAGTCGGGAGTGTTCTTAGCTATGTTTGATGAAAATCGGTCCAAGATTCAGAGGTTTTTAAATTTTTAATTTAATTACTTGTGTAAAGCTGCCAGGTTGAAGTGGGATTGGGCGGGCCACGTCAGACGCATGCACAGGGATCGATGGGCGACAATTATCACGCAGTGGGTGCCTAAAGACGGCAGACGACGCCGAGGCAGGCCTAGAACACGCTGGAGCCACGATATTGACGCATTCGAAGCACATTGGTGGGACCTGGCAAGCCAGCGGAAGTCCTGGAAGAAAATGGGGGAGACCTTTGCCCAGCAGTGGGACAGTATAGGTTAAGAAAAAATAACCTACTTGTGTGTAGATGCGTGCTAAGGATGGCAGCTACGGATGCGTGCTATTTATGCTATCCCCCTCGCACAGCTAACTAAAAGCAGCCTTATCAGGTACGCTAACATTACGAATGATACGATTACGATTGTCACATTTTTCGTGTTCACTAAACCCCGTGCTAGGGGTGTGCAACATAAAGTTCGCAAGATTTGTTTTATTTGAAATTAGGAGAATACAGGAAGGGGTACGTGATATCCAGAGAAGTCAGGTATAAGAGTTATTGGGTGTTTTCGTACCGGGGTAACTGTTTTGTGAACGAATTTATGGGATTATTTTAAAGTTTGTAACTGGTATATGGAATGTAGCTAACCGCAATGTAGAAGATGAAACTTGCGTTCATTTCCGAGGAGAATAAAGGGGTATTCCATCTCAGTTGAACTGCAAAGTTGAACTGCGAAGTTTTAAATCATGGTCAGTTAATACTAACTCATAGTTATTCTGTGACTAAATAGTGACATTATGATGTCATTTAATTTGTTTTCGCGCATATTTTGCTGTCAAGTGTCTAAAAAGAATGATCACGTGGTACAAAATTGTACCACGTGACCTGAAGACATTACACTGGGCAGTGAAATATAACTTGACAGCAAAAGATTGGCATACGGGGGCAGCACTGCGCTTTCTAGTGTGTGGACTTTTCAAAAATCTTTCATTCACTACGGCCCCTTGTTACCATGCCTACATTATAAGTACAATATTTTTACAACTTTCACATTTAGTGGTCAAAAAATCTCTAAAATCGGATGTAAAAATCATAAGTGTTATACCTTACCCTGGATCACGCAATAAGGGGATTTTACTACACTTTTTAAAGGCAGTCGTTTATTATAAACTTTATGGAGGCATAAAGAATGAAATGGTGCAGCTGAAATAAATAGCTGGTTCGAAAGTTCTAGGATAGATTGCCTTTGTAGAAATCCAGCTTTCATATTCGGATTTATTACAAGGTGCCAGGGTCTGTGAAACCTTGATTTTATCAAGAAAGGTAATCTGGGTTGAATTTTGAATATATAAACGGTTTCTTAAGGATTTCGCGAATTTATTCGATCCGATAGGTACAAGTTTGGATTAGTTATATAACAACCTATTTGGTTTCTTGACTGTGCTGGATAGTTATATTTATTTTAATGGTAAATACAAGTAGCTAGTCATATTTTGAAAGCTGTTAACTACAGATGCGGGTTCTCATACGATTTTCCTTCACCGTACAAGCACACAATATTTCTCGATAAAAAAATCTTTGATCCACGACCGGATTCGAACCTACGACAACCACAAGAGAAGACTTACCACAAGACTACCAGCCCTCTATTATAAATAAATAAAAAAAAAAGTCTACTTCGGTCGTAGCAAGTTCTACATACTTCGTAGCTCTTCGTAGAGCCATCGTAGCGCTACGCCGTAGACTGAACCAGCTTTCTCGTCGCAGCTACTATTATATTATACCGTATTTTTATACAGACGCAGTAAAACACCTTTCACGCAGCACATAACAGCGATATTGCCAGTAATTGCACAGGATTAGCTTATTTCCTACTAATTAGTAATTACGTCATTTATCGTTTCTAGTAAATCGGTAGCAGAACTTTTATATATTTTTCTAACGAAATTGTCGCTTTTGTAAAATGAATTTTAGGGGACTTACCAATATTACCTGTAGGTAGTATTGGACCTAGACTATTGAAATACCTAGACGTTAATCTACGTATTTGGTAATTCGGCATATGTTATCAATTTTGCAAGTCTGCAATGGATTTTAGATTAACCCTATGAAACTGTAAATTACGTTTCTAATCATAGTACTATTTAATAATTACTTAACAACTTTCATTAATTATTTGAATGATTTGGACAATGCTAATGCTGCGAAAATTTCGTGTTTTGGACAAAAACATTACCAAAAGCATATCCAATCTAGTTTTAACAAGTTTAGCTACTGAATACCCTACGACCCCCTTAAATTTTGACTGTGACCCACACGTTGAAAAATACTGGTCTGGATAGTCTAGAAAATACACAATACGAACTTTGAGTTACCCAACTACCAAAGAAGGGATATTTCTTCCTAACATGCTGTATCAGTCCGCATCATTAATTTCACTCTGAGATTGTAAATAGTAAGAATTCTCTGCAATAGTATCACCCAATCTGAGATTTTTCCTTACAATTTAAAATGGCGTTTTAATGTTTGTGAACAGTCAACATTAATAAATAATGAAAACCAATAACTCTTTTTATGACTATGAACAAAAAATCCTTTACAATCATAGTGATGTGTGCACCAAAAAGTAACTACATAAACGATGTTTCTCTTATCTTCTACTACATTATATACTCCACTAATCTATTTATTTTAAAATTTCACACAAATAGGTAGTGCTAGGAGGACTTAATGCTAAGAGCATTGTCTGCCAGTCTTCCTGGGCGTGCAAAAAGATGGTGTGGCGTATTTTTAAAGGTACTAAAGCTGATAACAAAAATTTAAATTAATACATAACTATACATAAAAAAAGAACACAAAAGATATATTAACATATATATAAATACCTATATAAATATCTATCTATTATAATTTTCAGTAATACTTCATGATACTCAATCTTGTCAGGTTTCAGATTAGCAAACCCTCGAGCTTAATACCTAGACTTGATCACGACCTAAGTGCCTATCTGGAGTTTGATAAAAGTGCATTAGCGTCGAATCAGTCTCAAGTCTGGTCTGGTTCGAAAGATACTGCTCTATTAAGTTTACTTACTTTATTAAGTTTACTTCACTTAAGTTTACTTAGTTAGAACTGTAGCTATAGATGTAGCGAAGCGCTTGTGGCGTAGGTTGCTGTCAATCTTCATAGGTTATCTAAGTTAAGCAACGTTTTGTGTGGTCACTATTTGGATGGGTGACCGCGAATGGCATTTACATCTGAGCGCTTCGATATTTTGAGTATTGTTTTGGTTGACCAAATCTAATGTATTTAAGGGGTTAAGACTGTTAAGTTTTCAAGAGTATTATTTTTACACGCTGTATATACGGCGAATGCATGACTAAGATGACAGTATCAGAGGTTTCACTACGATCGATTATCCTATCCTATCCTATCCTACTAATATTATAAATGCGAAAGTTTAGATGTTTAGATGTTTGGATGTTTGTGTTTCAATCACGTCTAAACTACTGAACCAACTTGGATGAAAGTTGGCATATATATAGTTCGTAACCTGGATTGACACATAAGCTACTTTTTATCCCGAATAATTAACAGGATCTACAGTATAAAATGAACGAAAAGGATTAGCAGCGCCAATTGGCAAGAGGATTTCAGTGTCATGTCATGTCACGTCAGTTTGACAGGGCGTAGTACTACCTCTTTGGTCTAACGACTAGTGTTTGACATTTCAGTACGAGTTCGGTGGAATGAGGTGTAATGTCAAGTTTCTCAAAGAAGTATCCCCTCGGTACACGCACAGATAATATAATGTACACGGAAACTGTAGACGCGTACGAAGTCGCGGGTAACTGCTAGTAAACTATATAAAAAGTCAGTAAAATTCTAAAATCGAGTCAATAAAATTGACCTTCTGAATTTACTACGATTTGAAATGGAAATTGTTCCTTTTTTAAAAAAAAAAACGTTCAACTGTCAAATGGTGATGAGTCATAAACATAAAATACTGGATTTGACTGTGTTTTGTTTTTAATTTACGACTTCGGTAGGGTTGCCTAGGATCAAATTAAAAATGAATGAAGGTATTCTTTCAAATCATTAATCAATATTTGAAATTGACTAGCTAATTTTTAATAGTTAGTGGCAGAATAAGCAAATGGAACCCACCTGATGTTAAGCGGCTACCTCTTTAACAGTTTATAAATGGTTTCAGCAACATTTCTTCAGTTCAGACTTTTTAAGCATGTACAAAGATAATATAATTCCTACCTACTTTTTTATGAAAATGCAGTGCGAGTTTTAAATTCATTAAAACAATTAAATATAAAAAGAATAGGTTTTTAAATAAACCAGGAAATAAACTTTAAACCTTACAGTCTGAAATTCAAACTCATCCAATAAACAGTCGTTTTAAAATTCGAGTCACACTTGCCCAGAGCTTGAAAATTTTCAACCATTTTCAAAGAATAGATTTCTTTCTTCTCACAAGACAAATAACATCGGCACCGAACTATTCTTTAAGTACTTTTGTTGGGACAGTGTTGTGTTTAATTGTGTAGAAGCAATGAGTTTAGTTAAACAATTTAATGGTTGAGAGAAACTTTTGTTCTGGTTATCTGCAGCTCAGTCGGTACTGTTGTGTTGTTTTTTATTGTTTTTCAAACCAGCCCCCGTATTCCAATCTTTTGCTGTCAAGTTATATTTCACTGCCCAGTGTAATTTCTTCAGGTCACGTGGTACAATTTTGTACCACGTGATCATTCTTTTTAGACACTTGACAGCAAAATATGCGCGAAAACAAATTAAATGACATCATAATGTCACTATTTAGTCACAGAATAACTATGAGTTAGTATGAACTGAGCATGATTTAAAACATTGCAGTTCAACTTTGAGATTGGAATAGCCCCCCAGAGCTCTATCCGATTATGTAGGTGCAGGTACGGACTGCAATAGAATATATTTCTGCTATTTGTATTGCAAAAACCAAAGGTTGTAATGTTTGTACATATAAAAATTACAATCATTAGCTTTGGAGAACTTTGATTATGCTTGGCCCAATCTTTGTTTCAAGGATTTTTTGGCATATGTATAGCTTTAAAGTTTTTAATTCACTATAGCTCTTAGCTGTCAAAATCACGAGGTTCTAGAGAAAAAATAGGCTTACGAAGTCCAACCACTGTCCATCGCAGCTTACGGATAATCCTCTAGGAAGACCGCAAAAGTGCATTTGCCAACAAAGCTTGACCCATACCTACATTGTTATTCACTTGACGCACGTTCCCAAAAAGCCATGGCACTTCCCATAAAAGCACTCAATAGGCATTTGCACACTTACCGGTACCGTCATGTCCATTGCTCGAATATAAATCGTATCGGCTCCGACAAGTGAGAGCATCCAGTACCAGATACATACTATCGGCAAAATTTCCGCCTTACCACTTTTGAAACTGTTTCGCTTGCAAGCAGTTAGCTACCTGACCTCGCCTTTTTCTTTTGTCTTCTTATTTTGACCAACCAGAGACCTAAACATCTATTTATTTTTAAGACGGCCCATTGTTTTCATAACTTTTACACCCGAAATAATTGGCTTCTATTGGTATTCAAAAATGAACGGCTAGTCGGTTTACAGGAAATGCACCCTTAAGGTGGTAAGGCAGAACTTTTGCTGATGGTACATATTCATAGACATTTCACAGCGCCCCCTGGTTCCAAACTAAGCAAAGCTTGTAAAAGAACTAGATTGCTGATAGACATTTTTTTGTAAATGCATACATAGTAACAGGGCAGAGCAAACATCTATGTTTCCACACACAAATGTTTGTTCTCAGTGGGGATCAAACCTACAAAAAGGATCGGAAAGCAGAGCTAATACCGACTGGGCTGTGGACGCCTGTCAAACGATATAAGAAAAAATGTATGAGAAAAGAGCTCTCATGTCGTATCGGAAGTACCTAGTGTAAAAACACTCAATGATAACACGTGGTGGTCAAATTGAATTAGCGCGGGTGTTTGGAAGTGTTCTGTAAATTGAAGTCCGATGGCTACTGAATTGAAGGTTTTATCTTACGGTTAAACTGAAGTTCCATTTATAAATGGGTTATTTTGAATAATCCACTAGGTTTATATCACTAGGTGAGTTTTCATTGCCTACTTCTCGTGACTAAAACCTGTGTTGAAATTGTTAGTCAAACGTAGGTCTGCAGGGGTATTCCAATCTCAGTTGAACTGCAAAGTTTAAAATCATGGTAAGTTCATACTAACTCATAGTTATTCTGTGACTAAATAGTGACATTATGATATCATTTAATTTGTTTTCGCGCATATTTTGCTGTCAAATGTCTAAAAAGAATGATCACGTGGTACAAATTGTACCACGTGACCTGAAGAAATTACACTGGGCAGCGATATATAACTTGACAGCAAAAGATTGGCATACGGGGGCTGCATCTAGTCTAGGCCTAGGTTGGTTCAACCGTCGGTAAACTTTATCATCATTGATAAGTAAATACATTGTAGATATAGTGTAGCGAACAGGAGCGTCTAGCTAGCTGCCTGTCCGACAGCCTAAACAATGGGGTTCCGGGATTGAGTGAAAAGACGTTTATAAGAAATAAGACCGCTCAGGTGGCGGGAACTTGCGCGCGCGTCGCCTCGAAAGGGAATGAATGTGGCGCGTAGAGTCATTGAATTTAAACGCAACGCAAGCTCCACAACATCTGGACCGGGGCGTGAGGCCTTTATTGAGCAAACTTAAAACTAGAAACAAAACAATTTCAACTCTATTTCCTTATAAGTTAGGGTGGTTGTCAACAGTCTCCCCCTCGTGCGAAAATGTTGAGCACTCTACATGTGGGCGACAACCGAATCTTCTAAGCAAGTAGTTTATAAATTCTTCTCTAAGTCTCTCTAAGTCTTTTCAAGATTGTGAATATGGCTCTGGTATCATTAATTTACTTTAAACAGTTTGATAGTACTAATTATAATGAATATAATTTATTTATTTGATAAAGAGAGTTGGTAAGTGGGCGTACAATTACAGTTTTCAATTAAAAAACCATTCAAATTTTGCAAAATATAAAACACGAAAAGAGTCGTAAGAGTAATTGAAAATACAATACAAAAGGTATTTATAAAACGAGTCAAAACTATGTTGGTAAATAAACACAAACACATAAACAAAATCAGTAATAATTGGTGATTGGAAAATTTCAGCATATATAAAAAAAATTACGTGATAAAACCAATCAGAACTATGCTTATTAAACACGCACACAAAAGTAAAATCAAACTAAATAAATCAAGTAAAAGGTAAAATCAAAAAATAAATCAGTTGGTAAAACATTCAACCGTTCAATAAAAAATTGATTTCAAAAAAAATATAAAACACAAAGCCAAATTAGTAATTGAAAACACAATATAAAAGGAGTCAAAAGTATCCTAATTAAACACGAACACAAAGGCAAAATCAAATTGGTAATGGTAGGTAATAATAAGACACTACAGCATCATAGGATAAAACACTTAATAAACTATGAATTAAGATAAAAAGATGATTCAAAACCAAGACATTAAAGTACTTATTATTATTATTATTTTTTAAACCATGCATATTTTTATCAAATAATCATGTCAAAAATAATGTAACCTAATCATGTCAAAAAATGCTATACCATGTCATCAACACTTTATAGACAGACCAGAGTAAGTTCTGGGTCCAACTTTCGGCGTCATTGTTTTCTCGCGGTACAATATCAGGTGGTCGCGAATGAGCAAGATAATTACTGTTCTTAAATAACAAGGAGTGCAACATTTCTTCGCCTTGTCGTCGGCTTTGAAGCTCGGAAGTTAGGGCCGTCTGTACGGTCGGTACGATCGGTTGCCATGCGCCTCCCATGTGCGATGCTTGCGCAGGTATACTTTTCCAGGCCTTTTGTCTATTTTCAGTGGCTTTGCTCATTTCTTTGTCTGTTATGACGAGTTCCGTTCCGTTACTGTTGCTGTGCACTTCGGGTTTTTTTGTTCGTGCCATTATACTCCGTATTGTCAATGTTGCGCCGTCTGTCTTTAATGATAGAGCGATTCCAGGATGTGCCCATTGCTTTTCTTGCCGGTTAACGGTTACTTGCATGGGGCCGAAGTAATCTCCGCGGCTGTAAAAATGCTGTCCTTTTCGAAGTCTCTCCGTAGGTAGTGGACGAGGCATAGTTTTGTTAGGGTTTAGGGTTTTTGTTTCTTCTTCAAAGCTTTCTCTTGGGATGGTTATTGTGTGTTGTTCTTCGGATTTTGTAAATAATCGTTTGGTGCTGGCAAATGGTAGAGTATAGCAGGTAGTCACAGCATGTGGGTTTAGGTTCGGTTGGCTCTTGTTTTGTCCGTTATTATTGCACAAAGATACATCGTCGTCTGTATTCTGGACTGTTTCAAATAGATTTTTTATCTGCTTTGTATATTTTGTTTTGAATGCTCTGTCCTTATTCATCTTACGTTCAACGGCAATAAAACGCTTTAGTGTGCTTTCTCTATTTGGGTGCATAGTTTCACCATCTGTTTTCCATAGTAAGCCGCATCCAAAACGGCCTTCCGGAAGGCGTCTCGTCGAGAGATGATTCGACGAAGCCGTAAATTGTAGCGAGTTCGGTGTTATTGGGTCCACGCATTGTGGTGGTGTTGACGTCATTGCAACAACTTTTAGGCTCAGCTTGCTACGTTCGGGTGTTTTCCATATTATGACAGTGGCTAACCGAAGATAAATGGCCGGCTGTTTTGGTATAATTATGATCGGTTCTGAACGAAGTAGATCTTTAATTTTCGTTTCTGAGCATTCATGCTCGTTGTGGCTTTTATGACCGGTCAATGCCGGCTTTACGGTAGACGTTCCATGGCCGTGTAAAAGCCATTCCATTTTGGTAAGTGATGCCACGGGTTTATTGATGGTACCTGTCTTGAGTTCTTGTTTGACTAAAATCTTATTCTCCCAATTATCTTGACCCAATAAAGGTAATAACTGAAGTTTTTCGTCTATACCGTTATGAAGGTTCTTGTGTTGTGGGCGATCATCTATATCTTCGGAACTGACATGCTGAGGGGTGAGGTTCAGCTCTTCGAATATGTGAACAGATACGTTCTCGCAGTTAGGTGTTTGTTTCCCTTCGATTGGTAAGTCTACCTTTTCAAACTCGTTGACCTGCATGATGTGTCCGGTGACGTCGTCCATGATTACTTCATTGCTTAGTGCGGTTGTTCTAGGCTGTTGAGCTATTTCATCAACTAAAATAGTTTCGGTTGACTTTTCATCAAGCAATGCTCCCACGGTAACAGTACTTTCGGGTCCCGTTAAGTCGACGGGAAGGATTTCTAGGTAGGCCCTTTTGTTTTGTTTGTTGTTGATGTCATGTTTTGTGTTCATAGACACAATTTTAGGCTCTTTGTTTTCTCTTTGAGCGGGCTCACTATGAAGTAGTAAGTGATGCCTTTTAACGCAGCCGTCTATTGTGCAAGTTTCTGCTTCACAATCCATAACCCTGTGGTCAGTTTTTAAGCATTTAAAGCATGCTGTTAGTGACTTGACGGTTTCCCACCGTTCTTTGATTGTTTGCCTTTCAAACAGGGTACATTTTTGAAGCTCATGCCATTTATTGCACAACGGGCATTTAGTTATGTTCATGGCGGCAAATACCAGTTTTCTCTCTTTCTCGTATTCATCCCATTCGCTATCGCTGTCTTCCAACTTGTAGTTTAGGTGACCAGTGAACATTACTGGTTTCACGGTGGACTTTCTATAGCCATGTAAAATCCATCCTAGCTTTGTAAGTGATGCTACGGGTTTATTTGCGCCACCTGTTTTGAGTTCTCGTGTGACTATAAGATGCCAATTATCTTGGCCTATTAAAATCGATGGCTGGATTTTTTTGTAAGTTATACAATCGCTTACGCTCATAAGATGTGGGCAATCTTGTATGTCTTCATAACTGATCTGCTGAGGTGTAAGGTTCAGCTCTTGGATAGTGTGGGCAGATATATTTTCGATGTTGTGTGTTTGTTTTCCTCGAATGCATATGTCAACCTTTTCGGATTTTTCAGCCCGCATGAGGTGTCCGGTGACGCCCTCGATGGTTATTTCTCTTTTTGGTCCGGTCGCTCCAATTTGTTGCGCTACTTCGTCAAGTAAAAGAGTTACGGTAGACCCTTCGTCGAGTAATGCACCCACGGTAACGGTACCTTTGGGTCCCGTTAGGTCGACGGGAAGGATCTTTAGATAGGCCCTTTTGTTGTTGACGTGATTCACCGAAACAGTTTCTGTCTCTTTTCTACTGTCTTGTCTTTGTGCGGGTTCACTATTATGTAGCAGTGGGTGATGCCTTCCAATACAACCGTCTATTGTGCAAGTTTTCGCTTTACAATTTATGCTCCTGTGGTTTGTTCGTAGGCATTTGAAGCATGCATTTAGTGCCTTGACGGTTGCCCACCGTTCCATGACTTTTTGGCCTTCAAAGAGGTCGCATTTTTGGAGCTCGTGGTTTTTTTTACATAGCAAACATTTGGTTGGGTACATGGCGGCAAATACGATTTTCCTCTCTTCCTCGTATTCGAGATCCGATTCGCCCTCGCTGTTTTCGCTTGGTTCCGAGTCGGATGCATGTGTAGCCGCATTCACTTTATTTCGTAGCGGTACCCTATGGAAATCTCTTCGTACACGAGGTTTAGGGGCGCCTTCGTATATTTCAAATTGGTCCGCTATTGTATTGAGGAACTTGGAAAGAGATAGTAATATCGGTTCTTCCTCGTGCGCCGCTCTGTACTCGTGCCATCTGAATCGTACAATGACGTTCATCTTTTGAATTATTTTTTCTGAAATATCATATGAATACAAATATTCGACTTTGTTCATCATTTTAATTGTGTTAACGCTGTTAGCTACGGCGCTAGCGAAACTTCCAATACCTGTTATCTCACTGCCCATTGGCGGTATTTTTTCTAAGGCTGCGATTTCACTTTTGATGAGAAACGTCGGTCGTCCGAATCGTCTTTCTAAGGCTTGTAGTATGTCATCGGGGTTTTGGGTTGTATACATGAGTGATTTAACGGAGTCCCTTGCCTGACCTTTTATTGCCTTTCTCAATCTCGCTACGTTCTCGATGTTAGAAAAATACGTCGCCGTATCTTTGAAGTTAGCGCGGAATGAAATCCATTCTCTTGGATCTCCGTCGAAGTATTGCAACTCGTTTATATATTTGGGTGGTACCTTTGGGACGTTTGATTTCGTGCTGTTGATGGCGTCCACGATAGCAGCGGCAAGGTTGGTAACGTTATCATTTTTGTTTTCCTTGCCTTTTCTTTCGATGGATTTGTCGACCCAGTCTGACACCATATCGCCCTTATCAACGTCACCTAAGTCGTCGTCTTCAGTAGAGTTATCATCGTTAAGTTGAATAAGCTGTAATTTGGATCTTGCTAGGGCTACTGCGGCTTCTGTATTTTCCTTTTCTTTTTCTTGAAGCTCTATTTGAGCTAAAAGCTGAGCTCTTTTGCTGCTTGAGCTTTTGGAAATGTTAGAACCAGTTGCCCTACGATTTACCACGGTGCCCTCTGATCGTAGCTCTAGCTCACCTCTATGAATAGCGTCGCCTGATTGCATGACGCTAGTCTTAGTACTCGTCGTATGTTCCGATGCTACTGGTGATGTGGTTTGTGCTAATCCTAAAGTTTTGGCTTTACTCCTTGTAGTTGGAGCGCTCATTTTATTTTTGCCTAAAACTATCTTAAACTATCTATCTAAATCTATCTAAATATCTATCTAAAACTATCTAACCTAAAGTTTTCCTGGTCGGCCAGGCTCCTTCGCCGCAGCAAGTGTCAACTAGCACTCTGCCAATCGACGGTTGCACCTCACGGCGACGGCCTCCTACTCGACCTTCGATGGCGCAGCGCTACCCACGTCCAACTACACTTGGCTCCTCCAGCATCCGTGTCCAAGCAACCCTGTGCCGCTTGAACCAATGGAATTCACTGGTTTCACCAATCAAATGCGTTGGCAGGTGGATTGCGAATGCTCTTCTTAAACACGTCCTTACCTAGGCTAGCAAATCCCTGGTCGGCCGGGCTCCTTCGCCGCAGCATGTGTCAACTGGCACCGTACCAATTAACGGTTGCACTTCACGGCGACGGCCTCCTACACGACCGTTGATGACGCAGCGCTGTCCACGTCCAACTACACTTGGCTCCTCCAGCATCCGTGTCCAAGCAACCCTGTGCCACTTGAACCAATGGAATTCACTGATATCACCAATCAAAATGCGTTGGCAGGTAGACTACACTCCACGACTTGAAATTCACTTCCTAGGCACTTTCACTTATCCTACTTATCCTAGTGATTCCCTGGTCGGCCGGGCTCCTTCGTCGCAGCATGTGTCAACTGGCACCCTGCCAATCAACGGTTGCACCTCACGACGACGGCCTTCTGCACGACCCGCGATGACACGACGCTGTCCACGTCCAACTGCACCCGGTGCTTCCAGCATCCGTGTCCAAGCAACCCTGTGTCGCTTGAACCCAATGGAATTCACTGGTTGCACTCCGCACGATACGTTGGCAGGTGGATAGCACTCCACCACTTGTAGATTCTCCTCTGGCACGCCCAACTACACTGCGTTCTTCGGGCAGCAGTGTCTGATAACTCCACAATAGTCACCAAGCCGCTGCACTACACCACGAAGAAACCGGCGATGTGTTGGCAATGTGCTGGAACCTTGCAGTGTTATTTTCTTCGAACTTCTTAACTTTAGTCCCGTAATCCGGCGCTCGAATGACCATTTACTGTAGCGAACAGGAGCGTCTAGCTAGCTGCCTGTCCGACAGCCTAAACAATGGGGTTCCGGGATTGAGTGAAAAGACGTTTATAAGAAATAAGACCGCTCAGGTGGCGGGAACTTGCGCGCGCGTCGCCTCGAAAGGGAATGAATGTGGCGCGTAGAGTCATTGAATTTAAACGCAACGCAAGCTCCACAACATCTGGACCGGGGCGTGAGGCCTTTATTGAGCAAACTTAAAACTAGAAACAAAACAATTTCAACTCTATTTCCTTATAAGTTAGGGTGGTTGTCAACATATAGTTTGAGGCCTTGAGCTTGGATTACTCGTGGGACCGGTATCATACATAACTAGGTAAGAACATATTAATAAAATCCTTTTGTCTGATATTTTTGTAGAAGAATGAATAAATAAAAACTCCTTATATTGTACAGCTTACAAACAAATAACAAAGGAAAGAGAAAATTACAAAAAATATATAATGGGCGGTCTTATCGCTAAATGAGCGATTTCATCCACTTTCACCTTTACGAGAAGAAATTGATGATAAAGAAAAATGCCGTCTGTTACTTGTTAGGTCCACTTTATGCTTTATGTACATAGTGTCTTACCCAGCGAAGAACTAACAGGAAATCCATTTGAATCGTACCTGGAAAAATAAAACAAAATTAAACAGTTGTCACTGAATTATCAAAGAATATAGTATAAAATATAGCTCTGATTTAAAAAGTAACAAAACCAAAAGCCATGTGTAAAATAAACGAGACAAATCAAATATAACGTGCTCCGACAACCCTATAATTGAATGCTCGTTGATTGGCTAGTTCATATCACGTTCGATGACGTCATGTCCGGCCGCGTCACGTGGTCAATTTCCGATCCAATTTCCTATGCAGTCGCGCTCATGACATTCGGGATAGAGGTTTTAGAAAAGACAGACGTTTAAGTAGATAAAGTAATCAAATTGTAAATAGAAAAGCCGAACGAGAATGAACGTAAAAATCGAATGTTTGAACGAATTAAGTTTATAAGTATTTTATCAGCATCTAGTTCCCATATTACAAGCTTTGCTTAGTTTGGGACTAGAGGGCGTCGTGTGAAATGTCCATGAATATTTTTTTTTTTAAGAATTTAACACACGTTTCGTTGATTTTACGGTATTGTTCTTGTTGCTTTACTTGCTTTATACCACAATTTTAGACAAAGTTCGAATAAAATTGAAAAAAAAAAAATCATACAACCTAAGTATGTAATAGGTCATATTATATAATTTAATTATCATAATTTAATTAAAATTAATATATATAGAAAAAATAAAATATTATGCAACTTTTCATGGATTCATGAACATGAATAAATCGAGCAATAACTAAGATTTTGAACGAGTCTTGTTTGTTTGTTTATTTATTAGGATTGCCAAAGAATAATACACCTAAGTCTTTTTCCACTCTAGGCGGAGATGCAGGATAGGTACGACTTACAAAATACATTCCAACATGGCGGATCCTTTGTTCAAAAAACTAAATACGACTTGAAAAATACATTCCAACATGGCGGATCCTTTGTTAAAAAAACTAAATACGACTCATAAAATACATTCCAACATGGCGGATCCTTTGTTAAAAAAACTAAATACGACTCACAAAATACATTCCAACATGGCGGATCCTTTGTTAAAAAAACTAAATACGACTTACAAAATACATTCCAACAAGGCGGATCCTTTGTTAAAAAAACTAAATACGACTTACAAAATACATTCCAACATGGCGGATCCTTTGTTAAAAAAAACTAAATAAGTACTTAAAAAGCCAACTTCCGAGTAATCAACCGAGGCTTTGATGGGCGTGTTTAAAACTTATTTTTACGCGCCATTATTCGTGGTTGATAAATTAATTGAATTTTACACAAGCTCGGTTCGGTTTCTGAACTTTGGCTACACTCATTAAAACTTACAAAGGCGTGGTTGATTTGTAACATAATCTTTTTAAGAAACATTACGTAACGAAAAAATTAAATTTTCCTATTCGTAATCAAAAAAGGTATTCATCCAAAAAAACTTTATTAAAAATTATAAAAAAGTAACCTTATCTATAAGTACAGTTAAGTAGTAGGTAGGTATGTGTTTTCAATAAAGTAAAATGAAACATGTTAAGAGGCAGGTTTATTAACCCTGCTCTAAGCAACCCGTCGTGCAATATCCGGTGTTCTCCTCTCAACCCGATATTGTGTGTGCACCCGGATAATACGGTTAAAATGGTTACCATCCTTCATAAGCGTCTAGACCGTCAGTAACTTAAAATTATTTTAAGATATCCAATCATTTAATTACTATATGGTTAATTGTTTTATCGATGTGTATTTAAAAAATCTAACAAACGCAAAGGCTTATATAAAGACTGTATGTATGTAGATATGTATTGGGACTATGTCCGAGGCATATTCATGTTTTCCTTCAATTAAGTTTAAGTAAAAAATTGTTTCATACAAAAAAAAACATGAAAGACAAAATAAAATGCAATAAAACATTTTGAAGATCGCATACTTATCAATTGCACGATCAAAGAATCTTCAGGGGGCGCTGAAATTGAGTCGTGTATCCGAGGAAACTTCTCTAATCTTTACTTCGTTATATTTTATTCCATTTGCGTGAAACTTCAAAGGTATCTTGAAAAAAGCATATTTTTTTAAGCGAAAATTGTTTATTTCACCGGCGGATTGGCGTAACACCACTTATAACTTGAACTCAGTTTACTAGATGAAAGAAATTAAAGTAATTTTGCGAGGTGGTGCTAAAATATTCAGTTTAAATCTTCTTTTCATTTTAACTTTACTCTTTGTGGATTAAAACGCGGCAAAGCCGTGTAAATTCGGAACGGTAAAATCATTTCAGACATTTTCTTTACTACTTCGTCAGAAATAAGCTTTTAATATAAATAAGTATACTCTTTGTTTGGAGAGGTTTATTAAATAAGTCTTCTGTGGTGTGGTGGACTTTCAACCGGCTGCGATCTAAGTGGCACAGGTTCGATTTAGAAGGAGGATTTAAAAACACTTCAAACTACAAAAATCTAGTCAAATATTGTCTTAAAATGTCACAGAATCTAACAACACTTAACATCAGGTGGGCCATCAGCTTGTCCCATCATTTAGTTGTATTAAAAAACAAATCACGTCGTAAACTTAAGAGAACTACACCAAATTACACAGTAACCAAAGAAAGCAGACAATCATGCAGTCAAATATACGGATAAAACGCTACCCGCTAATGTATTCACTGCACGTCCAGCGACAACCGGTAAAATCCGGTTAAGGTGAAGATATGCCCGGGTTAATCTTACTGGCCTTTGATTTATCACCGGGTGATTTTTGTTGTTCGAATGCTAATTTTAAACACCAACAACAGACTTGCAATTTCTTTGATTTATTGCCGGGACATTTATCTTTTACTTAATTTTTTATCCGGGATGAAACTTTTGATGCTATTTTCATAATTTTAGCTAACAACTTTACCCGGATAAACCCTATTCTAATTACGAAATACAATGTTCCAAGTTTAACTATTGTTGTAATGGTTACGACACGTGGTTCATTAACAATCATTATACAAATAACTAAACACTTTCTGATATTTTGTCTTTGTTTGATTTACACCCGGGTATTTTTTTATCCGGGTCATGTCGGGTTTTGCTTTCTTAGGCAGTTTATTTTTAATTTATTCTCGGGCACGTCATGCTTTGCAACTTTACTCAAGATGTCCTTGTGAAGTTGCCCACTTGTCGTGTGCTTGGCCTACTTTTCACCCTGTCATTATTAATGTCGGCTTGAAGCACTGCTCAGGGTTTGCAATTTTACATCAATCCCTCTAATATTATACAGAAAGTTTAGATGTCGAACCTACTGAACCAACTTGAATAATACTTGTAACATATTACACTTATTCGTAATCTAGATTAACACATAGGCTACTTTTTATCCCGAATAATTAACAGGATCTACAGGATAAAATGAACGAACATTAGCAGCGCCAAAAAAGCATACGTTGACACGAGGACAACGTCACGTCAGTTGTTTCAGAGGGTTTAGTACGAGTTTTGGTGTATAAAGCCGGTGTAAAGCGACTGCATAAAGAAACGGTACATGCGTACGAAGGTTACTGAAGTCGCGGGTACAGGTAGTTTAAAATAAAAGTAGCTTGGATTTTTTGTTATGGTAATAATTCATTTATTCACGCCTTTCTACCTCGTTAAATTTATTTACAGCTGAAGCGGGACAGAGCACAGATTTATGTTAGTTTTATTTAAAAAAAATGTGAATATCCGGCTATTTGATCCGGCTGCAATGTAATAACGTGTGTCCCTTTGAAAACCGGATATGGCGCACAGGTAAACGCTAAAATTCTATTCCTGTGTTGAATTTTCGCGAATATTTCATCGCAGCCGAGTGCTTTCAAATAATGTACAGTCAACAACACTAACATATTGAATTTTTAAAATCTAAGGATATGCAGTTACAACATTTTAAGCATACCTAAGCAGTTTTATCACTGAAATTAGTCCTTATTAAAGATTTACGTAAACTCTTGCAAAAGTAAGTGAAAAGCTCCAAAAACATAGTTGGACAATCTTGAATTGTTTATCATCTGTTGGTGCTGACTGTACTCGTGGTATTTGATCTTCCTTCATAATAATGGCTTTTCCGAGCTCTGTTAAAATATGCGGTAGCCATGTTTTACAAAACCTAACGCGATCGTTTCAGTCAATTTGTTTATGCAAATTTTATACTACAAAAACTCATCATAAATCATTCTATTGCGGGTAGGTACTATAAACTAGAGCCGTGAATGGGTAAAAACAAAGAAGCAGCTACACAATCATTCCATATAAAAATGTATAAAATTAGCCCAGCAGGGGTATTCCAATCTCAGTTGAACTGCAAAGTGCAAAGTTTTAAATCATGGTCAGTTCATACTAACTCATAGTTATTCTGTTACTAAATAGTGACATTATGATGTCATTTAATTGGTTTTCGCGCATTTCTTGCTGTCAAGTGTCTAAAAAGAATGATCACGTGGTACAAAATTGTACCACGTGACCTGAAGAAATTATACTGGGCAGTGAAATATAACTTGACAGCAAAAGATCGGAATACGGGGGCTGTCATCAAAACTGATCCAAACTACGCATATGATCGCAGTAAGGATACGGGTGCCGACTGCCAACAAAGATAAATGGTCTCCACTGCTAAATAGGAGCTAAACGTCTATAAATCAATATCTACGCATAAGGGCGTTTGCACACTGGCCGATATCGGCTCGAACAAAGAGGTGTTGGCGGTGACACAATGTGAAAAGTATCTGCAGCTTAACTCTTGAAGGCGATTCCGCTCGATCGGTATTGAGTTTGTGGCGTTTTTTGAATGCCCGACATGAAAACTAACTTTCATTGGCATTGGATTGTCACATCCAATAAATATTTGCACTCTTGACGCAGTTTTGTCAGCTAAATGACAGTCGCCTATTGTGTTAGGTTAGGTATTGCGTGAAAAATTTCTTCAATAGTACGAAAATGAATCGATATTGGATTGTGATCCACATTGTATTGGAATTTTTATTGGATTCAAGAGTAAGGCTGCTGGCCTGTTCTAAATGTACGAGATTAGCTCTCGATATCGTTCAAGCGTCGTATCGGTTGCAATGTGACAGTCAATAGGTACGCGAAACGTGGCAGCCATTACCTGTAGTTACCCGGAAATATTACGGATTATTTTGGAACCGGATATATGGAACGTATTGGCGGTTTCATATTTGTGGTAAGTGAAAATTGTACTGCACAAAGCCATAAATGGGTTAAAGCCAGGTATGGTTTAATGTGCTTATGAAACTCTCAAGACTGAAGAGGGATTTATTTTATACAGTAATGATTTAAATAGACACTTAAGTATGTTAAATTGCAGCGGACAGATAGAATATTTCGAAGTAAAATATAAATACATGAGTAAGTAGGTATTGATAGGTGGTAGCCAAAGACAACTATAAAAATTAAGTTTAAAAACTAAAACCCGACTACTGAAAAAGCACGCTCTAAAATATATGAGACAAGAATAGATTCTCTTCTGAAATGCTTTTACTATGGGAACTAGATTCCTGATAGAATACTTTTTTAAATACAACAACAACAATACCAACATTACTAACCATATTTCATGGTACAACTGTCAAACGTTCGTTTAAGTTGAAGATTTATTCAGCAGACGATACATCAACCTTTACTTTTGCTAATTCGAGGTGAATCTCAATCAGACAACACTAGCTCATACAAATCAACACTAACAGGCCCGAGAATATTCATGAGGACAAATAATACGTTACAAACAGAGCCTGGCTTTCGCTAAGGCTTTAATCCGTATATCCGGATATTCCGGATATAGCTAATAATATGCGCGGCACGGCAGCGATCCGGGCGAGTTAGCTAGGCTTGGTTTGAACCCGGTTAAGCTTCCTACGTTTGATACTTCGATTTATTTTAAGCTTTACTTATTGCTTGCTTTCTAGGTTGTATTTTTCAGTTTCAATTCCATTTTAAGTTAAAAAAAATAATTTTTTCATCATCCAGCATCCAAGTACTTACGGTAAAATAAAATAATGACTACATAGGTAAGTCTTACGTCTATACAATTTTTAACCCCGACGCAAAAGCAATGGGGTGTTATAAATTTGACGTGTCTCTGTTTATGTGTGTGTGTTTATGTCTGTCTGGGGCAACGTAACTCCCGAACGGATGAACCGATTTTGATTTTGTTTTTTTTTTGTTTGAATGGTGAATTAGTCGGGTGTGTTCTTAGCTATGGTTGATAAAAATCGGTCCAAGATTCGGGGGTTTTTTAAATTTTTAATTTAACTACTTGCTACAATTCTACAATTTTCTACAAAATACAATCAAAATAGGTAAGCGAATCAGTGACAGCTAAACTTTAACCTAGATTGTATTTGTCAGATTTTAATTGATATTTGTCAAAAATTCATGGTATTTAGACAATCATAGTTACATGATTTTTTTTCTTATTCAAATACCTAAGCAGCCGCAGTTACTAAAGACCCGGATATAAAAAAAACCTGGACCAAATCCAGCAGTGTTAATTGAGCATTTCTCGGGTAGTTAGTCAAGCCGGACTACGTAGGACATTCCGTTTGATTCGGACACGACCGCAGCGTCTATCATTTACAATGACCGGTTCAGCTGACAGGGCCTTTATACTAGAAAACGCTCGAGAAATCTCACTGGGAGAGATCACAACGAAAACACAATAATAACTGGATGATTTTCATCAGTTATTATTGTGTTTTCGTTTATTACGGTTTAATTTATTACTAATAATTTTATTACTAATTTATTACGGTTGACGTTCTAACTGTTGTTCTTTCGATCTTCAGCTTAGCTGAAACGTCACTACAGCTAGATCGAAATAGCCTAAAAACAGATGAAAAGGTACGATTCAGCTGCGTCTCAGCTGACAAGTTTTTTAGGTGTAAATGACATAAACTTGACTATGCGTATCAAGACTTGGCCTTGTGAGATTTCTCGTAGGCTTTTGCGTGGATGAACCTATGCAGTAATTATGCAGGAGCGCTATGACATAACTGACTGCAGTGATATATAGTCACTCTTCAATTAATCCATGATGACAATGAGGGTATCTTATGTGATGGCGAATGTCATTTGATAAGAAGAGTAATATACATTCGATTGGATAGGCAGTGTGGTAGACAATCTGCCCCCTCTTTGTCTATCTTTTGATACTATCAAAATCTTATAAATTACAATCAAAATGTTAAGATTCGCTAAACTGACATTTTGATATAACAGATATATTAATAAAATTGAACGAAACATTGTGTTTCGTCCCAGTGGGACGAGATACCAGTAGTCCGAAACTAGAATAATTCTCCATTTGGGTTAGAAGCTTTGAGACTATTGTATCTTGATAGACAATACTACCTTTTATCCCACTATGAAAAATTATGTAGTTAGATTGCGTGTTCCGGTTTGAAGGATGGGTGCTGATGTAATTACAGGCACATGAGACTTTAACATCTTTATGTCTCAGTCTTTATGTAAAAAACCTTACAAGCTCACTTTGTCATTGATACCATATAAAACAAAAGCAATAAGGAAAGAAACTAGTGCTAAATGTACCTACATAACGATATTCCAATACTCTAGATAACGTTACCCCACGTAACTACGTGACTGTCTTGACCAACTGATTTCACTGGGGAGTGGAACGTAGATATGAATGCTGTGAAAACTTTTCTGAAATGCGTGATTGTTAGGAAGTTTTCAGTTTTTTGATCGGCATAATATTGACTTTTTTGTTTCTGAATTTTAATGTGTGCAGAATTTGACTGTAAAAGTCAAATCCGGGTTGTTGAACGAAATAGACACAAGAGCATTTTGTCTACTTCAGTCAACGACATTTTAAACTATTAAACCGATACAGATGCAGGCTTTTGCCTAGTTTGGGCCTCGCCGTTTCTATCATATATAATAACTTGTGTAACGACTGTGTCCTAATACTGTTTACCCCTATTTTTGGAAATAAAGTAGAAAAAATATTTAATTAAACTATTAAGATTAAATAAAGTAGGGAAAATAGCACTATGTGTAACACTAAAAATAAAATAAGATAAATAAAATGTCTAATGTGTACATATTCTTCGTTCTTTACACAAAAACAACATGAAACAACGAAGAATTCTGTAAACATTCTATATTTTAACATCTTCATTCTAAGATCTGTGAATTTTGTTTATTTTTAAGATTATAACAAAGCTAGCAAGTCAGTAAGCCACTGGAGCCTTAATCCGGCTATTTTCCGATCTGAATTATCGTCCCTAAAGCCGGCAATCAAGGCTGATCGTTTACCGTCCGCCACCGGCCGTTGGTGCTGCTAAAATATTGCCAAGAGAGCCTGGACTAGGGCAAGTGCCAAGTAGCAGGCGGTAGCGTGAATCGAACTAAAATACTCGCGGAACACACAGAGGACGGGTGCAGAGTGGGTGCGGGACGGGTGCGCGTTATTCGGTTGAATTTATATGGGTGATAACACACAGAACGTGTTTTGGGCTTTAAACTATGTGTGCGGTTCCATTTCACTGGCATTCAATATCATGATCGGATCCCAGAAATATTCTGTTTTTTCGTTTGGAAACTGATCTCGGGATCTGATAACCAAATATGTATTTGATTTTCAGTTTAATCTCAAAAACATTGTGTATTTCACGTATTTTACTAATATTGTAAAAATACCAAAGAGGAACCAAACTTTTCCGTTACCATTTCCCTTGGCGGTAAGACTGCTGGAAGCTCTATGCTGTGATCAAACGTGTAATTGCAAAAAGATGTAAAATCTTATAAATTACGCCAGACTCAAAGCTAAGGTAGCTAGTACTTTCTCGGCGGGCGAGGTAACGACTTGAGCGTCTAAATCGGCCGATTTATTTGTGTTCTCCACGTCGACAACTGTAAAATTTAACTCCGAACGTTTTAGTGCCCCATTGAAACTAGATAAAATAGTTTCGTATGGTAAATACAACTGGGAGTCCCGAACTGAGATTGCCACTCGAAAGTAGGGAAAAACCGAACATGTGGAGTTTTCGGGGTGATTTTTCGACAGCAAATTGGTTTTGTTTTTTATTGTAGTTGATTGATAGTTGGTTCGAATGTTTTTTTTTAACTTTTGTCTTGTTTAATCTCTTTGTGAAACACACTATTGCTAAAATTTATTGCCAAATATAATGTATGAATATCCTTAGTTTAAAATTTATATGATATTTATAGAAATGAAACGTAGGTAAAAAAATACTAAAAACAAGTAATTGAATTAAAATTTAAAAAAACCCCGAAACTTGGACCGATTTTCATCAAACATAGCTAAGAACACTCCCGAATAATTCACCTTTCAAACAAATTAAATCAAAATCGGTTCATCCGTTCGGGAGCTACGTTGCCTCAGACAGACACATACACACACACAGACACGTCAAACTTATAACACCCCGTCGTTTTTGCGTCGGGGGTTAATCAAAATTTAAAACAATGGGCTTTTGTTAGAATGCAGAAATATGCATGCATTTAAAACTATTTGAAACCAAAGCCCCGATTGAATTTTAGACACAATGGACCAATCGAGGACTGATGGTTCCAAATACAGGGTCGGATGCAGATTTCTAAAATTCTTTAGTTCAATGGCAAAAATGGCTGCAAAAGCACGCAAAAGTTATATTCGTACGACCAGCCTGCAGCCCTTTTGAAAACTTCACAATACAGACCTATCACAAATTAAAATAAAAGAGGAAAACGGCAGCAGCAGGGGTATTCCAATCTCAGTTGAACTGCAAAGTTGAACTGCAAAGTTTTAAATCATGGTAAGTTCATACTAACTCATGGTTATTCTGTGACTAAATAGTGACATTATGATGTCATTTAATTTGTTTTCGCGCATATTTTGCTGTCAAGTGTCTAAAAAGAATGATCACGTAGTACAAAATTGTACCACGTGACCTGAAGGAATTACACTGGGCAGTGAAATATAACTTGACAGCAAAAGATTGGAATACGGGGGCAGACCTATCAGAAATTAAAATAAAAGAGGAAAACGGCAGCAGGGTGCGTGGTTCCGTAAATACAATTTGCATTTTAGGTAAATTGGAGGTTACCAGTCTTAGTTTTAGAATAATCGATGTACTATTTGGCTGGAAACTGGTACCCTTTGTAACCGAGTTTCCAGATTCAATAGATTTCCTATTGTTCATTAACTTAGAGGAAAAGATAAAAATAGCTTGAATTTTATTCGAACCGTTTGTGTGTAGGAATTTTTCATCAAGTGATTTGATGTATCTAGGTGGCTCAAATCGCTGGCATTTGTTTGGTCAACAAGTATAGTAGTTACAACGGATCTTTGTCTCTCTGAAGTTTCTGTGCAGAACCCATTTTTGGGTAAATGGAGTTAAGCGAATTTTTCCGCACAACAGTACATGCACAATCGTTTATTGCACCTAACTTCAGAGGAATTCAAATATTCAAATTCAAATATTCAAATATTCATGGACTTTACACACAACGCCCTCTAGTCCCAAACTAAGCAAAGCTTGTAATATGGGAACTAGATGGCTGATAGAATACTTAAATACTTTTTTTTTTTGTATATACATACTTATAATAAATAGTAACGCCCAGACATAGAACAAACATCTGTGTTTTCCACGCACAAATGTTTGTTCTCAGTGGGGATCGAACCCACGACCCACAGCACGGAAGGCAGAGCCGTTACCGACTGAGCTGTGACGCCTGTCTGTGAATGAAGAGCCGCTGTGATCTCAAATCTTTTATTCCATACAGTTTTTTTTCCAGTTGAGATATTTTAGTGCACTTCATTTCGAGCTATTTAACTTAGTGAGCTAGCTACTTTCTAATGAACTAGCTATCGCTACTGAGCATCTAAGCTTTTGATATCAAAATAATAACTTCCACACCAATAAGACCCCAAAATTCACAGAAAAGCCAGTTCTTAGCATTATTGCTACGAAATAAACGAAGCGAAATCTAAGTAGCGAGAACATTTACAATGAAAATGCGGGGAGTCAGTTAAAAAGTGATTGTCGAAATGAACGAAGCAATCACTATGGTCATTCGCAATCCACACTTGCACATTACAAAAACGCTTACGTATTTACGATCGAAACGTTCCATTTTACGGTACCCTAAAACGAGTCATATTATAGAACATAGGGTTGCACGAAAAGGTTAGATAAAGCCGGTAAAAGTTTACTAAAAGCATAGCAGTCCACATTCAACACTGCATACATGGAGCAAAGTATAAACTGACATGCAAGTTATTGAATAAAAACGGAAGACTGATCTAAATGCTGGAATGCTGACTGAGCTAATTGGCGAATACAGAAGGTACTCTACCACATAAAACTATTTATTTAGATCTCAATAAGGTGCATGTATGTAATAAGGTGCCATTTCTTTTATTTATTGTATTTCTGATGTGGTGAATAAATTATATGTATCTATCTATCATGTAGACAAGTTTTATACCTTAATAATTTAAGGTAAAAGAGATTTACCCCGGTACTTCTTTTTTTTATACAACTTTAAACAATAAACTACTTTATGAGACTCTTCAAAAGGGACCTTTTTCGAAAAGCCAACGTGTATTTGATGCCTTTGCTGCGTATCAGGCGTCCATAGGCTACAGTAACCACTGACAAGCAAGCAAGCAAGAAAGCAGAAAAAAGAAGGCAAGCTCTACGTTTTAAAACAAAAAAAAAGCTTTTCCGTAACGTATAACTTTGGCCGGACATCGGAAATTCCGTCAGACATGTTAGTAGCAACCCTAGACATCCACGCCTCTGGCTGCGAAATTACAAACTGCGTTTTGTAACGTTACCGTAACGTTAAAGTCACATAAATTGGTACGCCTATTAACTTTTTACGATTGTGAGATATCTGTAAGGGATCGCAATATTGTAGGCCAATGATTTGACGGGTAATAGTCGGGGTGATAAAACGTTATTGGAATTGCCTTGTAGCGTTCCTATACGAGGATGTACGAACGCTATGACAAGGATATTAAAGCACGTATTGACCATGTCTTTCCTGTGGACAAAGCTTAGACAAAGCCACTAGTCTAAGAGAATGGCGTAAGTTTGGCAACATATCAGATTGGTGTTCATTACTCGCTGCACTAAATTACAAGAACCTAAACGACCAAATCAGCGTTCAATATACATTAAATTGGCATAGAACCCGCTATCAAGTGACCATAACAGTCCAATAAACCAGCAAAACATGTACCTACTTGCAACGTGCACTATACACGTAGATAAAGCTTCGTTTACACGGAGATAGTTCTTCGAACGTGCCGTGGCAAAATTGCAAAATCTTTGTCTCGGTACCTCGGTGTTAAGTGATAATAAATAAAATAAATAAATATTCATGGACTTTTACACACAACGCCCTCTAGTCCCAAACTAAGCAAAGCTTGTGATATGGGAACTAGATGGCTGATAGAATACTTATATACTGTTTTTTTTGTAAATACATACTTATAATACATAGTAACACCCAGACATAGAACAAACATCTATGTTTCCCACGCGCAAATGTTTGTTCTTAGTGGGGATCGAACCCACGAGCCACAGCACGGAAGGCAGAGCCATTACCGACTGAGCTGTGACGCCTGTCGAAACGCAGTATAAAAACTATTTCTAGGTAATATTTCAGGTAACATTTATGGATTGGGTTGAAAGAAATATATCTTTTGGGTTGAAAAAGGATAAATACCTATTGGGATGAAAGGAGAAGCACTCAATTAAGTGAATGCATGAACTATCCACGTGTAAATGGGCCTGTAGTAGGTAGGTATACACGTGATGTTAGCTACATTGCATTACAGACACTTGGATTGCATCCAACGCGTTATTGTACATCGAATTGCGTCGATAAAGGACTGCGAATGTAAGTTATCAACATAAATTGATTAACAATATATAAGATTGACCATATTTTAGGAGCTTTTGACTTTTTTTTGGTTATACTGTTTGTGATTAGCTCTCCGTCGATATCGTGTCGGTGTCTTATCGCTGACGGTGTAAAAACAACCAAATTTTTTTATTATGGTATTATAGTTACTAAATTGATAAGCCAGTAGTCGTAGTAAAATTTTCATGCCTCAAGTAAAATAAGTACATACGAAATAAAACTCAAACTTACTTGAAGTTTTATCTCGTACTTACGTTAATGTTTCCTATTTCACTTAGGACTCGTAAAATACCGTCTTTTAATTGAAATACCTATTTCATCGCGGACGTTCCTACAAAGTTTTCATTTTTAGCGTTCTTTATAGAACTGGTAAAACGGTTAGCATTAATATAACGGATTCGATTATAAAATTTTACATATTCATTAATTCGATTATAAAAAAGCTTTATTTAAAAGTATAATGTTTGTCAAATAGTTGTAGATTCCAATTTCAATGGACCTTTAAAAACCTTGTAGCTTTAAAAGTTTCTACGGAACACTTGAATTAAGACTCTCCCTTGACCAGCTTTTAAGACTAAACAAGATTTTACGCTGCCAAGCTGTAAAAACTTAGCACGATGTCTTCCCCACTTAAGAATTTTAAGTTTAAGAGGGCGTATTCACTAAAAAGGCTACCTCGGATTTTTGTGCATAATAAACATACATACAGACATTAAAATTCCGATTGCTGTGCTATTTCAGTCAGACATAATTGATTGATATTTTTCGATAGAAAAAAATTTCGAACCGGCATTTTATTTTCTGGTATTATAAGTTCTCAAATAATCTCAAAATAATTTTTTGAGTAAACATTTTTTTAAAGGACAATTATTTACAAAGAAAATTACGACTGCAGTGTTACTTACAGTGTTTATAATATTTACAAAATACACATGAAACAGTAGTTGACGAAAACAGAAACAAACCGTTGCAAACGATTTAAAAATAGCTCAATTTAGTCAAATCAGTACAAATTAAAGTAAATAAATTAAACAACCAACCAAATATTGGGGATGATCCACTAGTTTTATTAGTTTACGAGTACTCATCATCAAAAAACATCTAAAATGTCCTTTTTAGTGGAGCGCCCTCTTAAGCTCCAGAATTGCCTTCAGAAAGCCTTATTTTGCTACTTAACTACGCGCGGAGATCATAGATTTCATTCTACAGCCAGTTAGGAAACTGTTTTCTAAAGTTCTTACAAAACCCGGCCGCTGGTAAAATTATAATTAGAATTCATAATTTAATCTTAAACATTGTCTAACTTTATGAAAAGACTTACATACTAAATAATCTGTAGCAAGACCCTATCTTCATTCTCGGTATATTATGCCAACAAGTTGTATAGGCATCACATAGGTAAAATGATAAAAGAAAATCGTAGGTTCCATACAAAAATCAGTTTAAATTCGCTCACCCTGTTATTCCTATAATAAAGCATTCATATTGATGGATTTAAACCGTCGAAGTTTTCAAGAATGGTATTATTACCCTGTTTAGTAGTAACAGCCCCCGTATGCCAATCTTTTGCTGTCAAGATATATTTCACTGCCCAGTGTAATTTCTTCAGGTCACCACCACGTGGTCATTCTTTTTAACCGACTTCAAAAAAGGAGGAGGTTCTCAATTCGGTTGTATGTTTTTTTTTTTTTTTTTTTTTTTTTTTTTTATTTTTTTTTTTTTTTTTTTTAATGTTTGTTACCTCTGAACTCCGTAATTTATGAACCGATTTCAAAAATTCTTTTTTCATCTGAAAGGATATACTTCCAGATTGGTCCCATTTTATTTTCATCAACATCGGTTGAGTAGTTTGGGTTATAAATAGAAATAACTGAAAAAAATATGCCCGGCGCGGCGCAGCGCCTACTATTTTACTGCTAGCAACGATGCAATATGCCAAGTTGCGGCGTAGCGCCTACCATTTTACTGCTAGCAACAATGGACCCTTTGTGGTGCAAACCTAAATTTTTACATTTTTCTAAATTTGTCAATAAACCCAGTTTGTACATTCAAACCGCATTTAATTGGAGAAAAGCAAAAACCCACCAGTTGTTCCTCTAAAGAATCAACATCAACCACGTGCACCAAATTGCGTATTTTGCTTTCCTGTGACTTTTATGTGGTGTTTATAGTGACTAGAACATTCCCAATGAACTGTCATCATCATCATCATCATCATCTGATGATAAAGCCGGTAGTCAAATTGAAGTCGGTTTTCCAGTTTTTTAACTTATAAATTATTAGACACTAGGCAGCAAAATATGCGCGAAAATACATCAAATGACGTCATAATGTCACTATTTAGTCACAGAATAAATATGAGTTAGTATGAACTGACCATGATTTAAAACTTTGCAGTTCAACTTTGCAGTTCAACTTTGATTGGCATACCCCTGCAGGTAGTAGTTAGAACAGATCTTTGTCCCTTTGATGTTCTGCGCAGTAGGTAGCCATTCTTGAGTCGTATTGGAGGTAACTGAATTTTTCCGAACTACAGTACATGTGCAATCGTTGTTGCACCTAACGTCAGAAGGTTAAAGATCCGTTTTGCTTACTGTAGCTATTTACATTGTCTGTTACTGTTCAATTACTGTTCTATGTCTGGGTGTTACTATGTATTATAAGTATGTATTTACAAAAAAAAAAGTATATAAGTATTCTATCAGTCATCTAGTTCCCATATCACAAGCTTTGATTAGTTCGGGACTAGAGGGCGTCGTGTGAAATGTCCATGAACATTAATTTATTTAAGTGTTTATTTCGGCAAGTTCAAACACCCATGGGTTACAATGCAACACCGCAATGCAGTTCAGCAGTAGCCGAACTGTGGGGTTATAAATCGGCAGAAAACGCGCACTTCACGTCGAAACCGATTAATGTTTTTTTGCCACGCAACCTTGCAATAAAGGAAAACTCGCCAAGTGCAATCGTGCGGGTTCGTACTCGTGTTCCGTACTTCAGAAGGGGTATGCCAATCAAAGTTGAACTGCAAAGTTGAACGGCAAAGTTTTAAATCATGGTCAGTTCATACTAACTCATAGTTATTCTGTGACTAAATAGTGACATTATGATGTCATTTGATGTGTTTTCGCGCATATTTTGCTGTCAAGTGTCTAAAAAGAATGATCACGTGGTACAAAATTGTACCACGTGACCTGAAGAAATTACACTGGGCAGTGAAATATAACTTGACAGCAAAAGATTGGCATACGGAGGCAGAAAATTTGAAACAAACATCATAGAGAAAAAAAGAGCAGTAGTAAGACTTTTCATGAAAGAGTTCGTCCGGGGCAATACTACCACAGTACCTATTTCTGCCGCCAAGCAGTGATGCTCGCTTTGCTGTGTTCCGGTTTGAAGGGATACCGGTGCAATTACAAGCACATGAGAATGATGGGCGCAGTGTGCAGTGTACTTTCTCAGTGAGCCGATTTCAATTTCAATTTATTCAATTCATTTAATTAACACGGTGTTAAAACCAATTACATTAATTAATACTAATAGTCAAGAAATAGATTACAAAATATGTCAAAATTATAGATTATATACATTAGATTAGAATTATTAATATAAATTTAAAACTTAACTTTTAAAATTTTATACAGCAACACGTTCACAAAATTGCAGACACTCACATAGTGTCCTCTTCCATCCGATGCATCATCATAGGCAGTGGTTACCACATAACATCAGGTGGACAGAGAATTGTTAGTATTTCAGTAGAGCGTTACCGAAAGCCCTTTAGTATAAAGTACCAACTTTTATTATAACTCTTTTCTTATCGAGTGCGGTGTCAGAAACCCAACTGACTAATTATTTCTTTTAGCTAAAGATAATTTAATTCAAAATTAATGAGACCTCCGCGCCTACGCAAAAATTAGCATTTTCTACGCTTGTGAAGTGGTCAACCGCAGAAAACACCTTTAATCTCTAAGGGTTCTTCATCTACTGTGTGGAACCCTAAAAAGTTAGGCCCCACTCTTCGGAGTTTATAGTTATAAGCCGGGCTTATTATTAAATAGTTAGTTCGGGCCGGCGGCGGTGGAACTTTACCCCATACTTTTTCGGAAATAGAGCGAGTTGCTGAAGTTTGTTTGTAGATTAGCTGAGCGGTTGATACTGCGGGCATTATGAATTGTTTTTATTTCGTACTTAATGGGAAAGTACATAGTTATTCAAAAAACTTAAAAAAAAGTTTGTGCAAAGGAAGGAAGGATGGCAGAAAGGAAGGAATTTATGAATGGGGAGGTTTCCCAACATAATTACCACATTGGGTTATTAGTCCATTTTTCGGAACTTTTTGTCCCAGTAGTTACATCAATAACATACACATTAACATAATGTTATGTTATATTATGTTATTTGCCATTTTTTTTAAATATACCACCTAATGTACCTACACCTTTTGATGACAATAAATTTTATTTGTATTTGTAAATATAACTTATAGGAAATATTCCCACTAGTTACATTGCGTGTTCTATTGATTATGGTTCATAATACAGTCCCATAGAGATTTGCCCAGTCTTCTTTTGAACGGTAAATCAAAAACCAATCTAAAAACATAAGTACACAAGGCTCACATTTATATGCAAACGGCCCCGTGTGTTACCTTGCCACACAGATTATATATTCTTTGCCTTGTCACAATGCCACAATGAGATAATACAGTCTTGATTCTTTGTACATCTCTGTGATACCACCGGGAGAGTAACACAGCCCCCACTCGATGGACCGACGACATAGCTCGGCTGTATAATGTACCTATATATACAAAAGCTCTTAAATATTCAATACAGCCTTAATCATAACGCTGTTACAGCTAACCGACAGAGCGGACGTTTTTGTATGAATAAATAATCGACTTTTCGAATTTGGACCAAATCTTTCGCGTAACGAGTTGGGGAACAAATAAAGGTTGGAGTGGGGGAACTTATTACATGGACGGTGGATGTAATTAGGACTTTTGTTTCTTTTAGACTTTCTTAGCTTGAGCCGATAATGTTTGATTGGCACCACACGAGTTTATTTGTAGAAATTTCTATTTCTTTATTTAAAATAATTTTAAACAAAAATGTCGGGATTAAGGCACGTGCTAGATTTAGTAACTATTCCTAAAACTCACTTCAAATCGATTACTTCTAGAGTAAAATACAGTGCATTTAAATACATTTACTTCTAAACCGATATTAGTCGTTTTTACCTTAAAAATGAGTTGACAAAGATGTTCATTAGTCGTTCGATTTGTTTCTATACGAAAATACGAAGACTCATTGATTTAACCACAGACCACGTAAAGAAAGAGAAAGAAAGAAAAAACATTTATTCTGAAACACACACACAACAGCATAACAATATACACTAACAATAAACCAACACACTAACAATACACTGACACACTAACAATATAATAGCTAACTTACAAAACTAACTGACTTACTAAGGTAGTGGTGGTTACGTGCACCTGAGGCAGGTAACCACCAACAACCGTGTGGGCAAGATGGGGTGCACGGTGTAATCGTCATTGTGCCGGTGTGCGCGGGACTCAAAACGGGCCGCATCTCAGCTTGATGCCACTTCAGATCGTGAAGTGACGCTGGTTTTCAGATGTCATATAATATTGTATCATGCATTTTTACTAAGAAAGCTTTCGGCTTTTATTACTAGCGCGTTAGTGTCGATCGACGATCGTGGTGTAAGCTACAGATTTAGATTTACCTAGTTTTTGACGAAGTGAACGTCACTATACTATATACAAGCTCTCCTGCCTCACTCCATTTCTGTCCCTAGTAATAAATAATAAGCGTTCGGAGTTGCGGTACTCGTAACAAATGTTACGTTGTGATGGTACGTCCACGTATTGACCTCTGCAGGGGTATTCCAATCTCAGTTGAACTGCAAAGTTTTAAATCATGGTCAGTTCATACTAACTCATAGTTATTCTGCGACTAAATAGTGACATTATGGTGTCATTTAATTTGTTTTCGCGCATATTTTGCTGTCAAGTGTCTAAAAAGAATGATCACGTGGTACAATTTTGTACCTGAAGAAATTACACTGGGCAGTGAAATATAACTTGACAGCAAAAGATTGGAATACGGGGGCAGGGCGCATCCTCCTCATTTGTGCTGACTTGATGACGTCAGTGCTGATACAAACAACAATAACTGGGTCTTTAAAGAGTTTTTACTTTGTTGTAGCTTTGTATATTTTTTCCACTTAGTATTACTTCCCTGCATAATTAGTTCACAAGCTTGCTTTTCATGAGCGCAGCGAGCTTCAAGATTGCACAAATGAAGTGTTTCCGTGTACGTGAAGTTCTGTGTATAAGTTTTGGTTTTTTTAAAATACTGCAACCGTATAATGAGGCCTTTGCATCTAATCTAGATGATTTGTACAGAGTCAGGCAGGGGCCACTTTTTACCCATGTCATATAAACTGGACGCTGCAGTGCCTGGGTCATGATTTAGAGGGAGTAGGCTTGCCCAGCACCTATACCACTCTCTCAGCCTAGTCAGCCTTACCCACAAGTCTCCAGACGTCATACAACAGTCGTCGTTTTGTAGAAACCCGAGCTTAAGTTTGCAACTTGGAAGGGAAACTACATGCACAGATGTCTATAATATTTGGCGTTCCAACTTGCCTTGTCTGTTAATGAAAGGAGCTTCTGCAAACACTAATTCCATTCACCACACTGGTTCTTTCTTCACGTAGATGCGTGTTTGCACACTGGTCGATCCAGATACATACAAGATACCGACCCTACCCTTATCCTTGAATCAAATAACAAATTCCAATACAATGTAGATCACAATCCAATATCGATGAATTTTCGTACTCTTGAAGTGTTACGCAATACATCACATACGCGACTGGCATTTAGCTGACAAAACAGCGTCAAGAGTACACAAATTTTTATTGGATGTGACAATCTCATGCCATTGCCAGAGGGGTAATCACGAACAAATCTGACAGTCGCCGCGTTACGTAAACCTAACGTATTCAAGTGATATTGCGCGTCAACATCAGCCCGACTGCCGAACGTTGTAGCGTCACCGCGCAGTGTATCTCGGATACGCTAGCGTTACGATACGTCCACGATTGTCACATTTATTCGTGATCAACTCACAGTTAGTTCATACAATGCCCGGACAATATTGAATTAATGGCGCTTGGTTTGTATTCAAGAGTAAGAAACGCCACAAATTCAATGCCGATCGATCGGAATCGCAGTCAAGAGTTAGGCTGCGGAAACTTTTTAATTTTTTTAACAAACTTTGTAAATTCTCCAATTTCCGGAAAAACGTTCGAGCCTGATCCGACGAGCAATTACAATTTTCAATTTATTTATTCATCGAATTAAATACATCGTAATTAATTTCGTTTCCATTTTATCGCTCATCAATAGGTACCCTAGGTAATTAATTTATATCGTTTGCATACATTTATATGGATTATTGTAACGTTCAATAAATGGCTATTGTGTTGCAATTCAATGAATTTGTTTGATGCTTTCATTATTTATTAATCAGTCTACGCCCGCGGCTTCGCGCGTATAAATCCTGGATTAAAAAGCGTGTAAAAGTACAGTTGATTTTATTATACTCGAAAATTAAACGAAATTATACGCATCTATTGAAATAGGTACTTATGAAACCTCCTATACCCCCCTACATGTTAATGCACACTAAAACACTAAAAATACACTAAAAATAAAATTCCCCATTTAATCTCTACATAAAATTGTAAGAACCTTTCACAACGAGAAAAATTTGAAGCATCAAAATGGCTAAAATCTTATTCCGATAGAACGCAACAGACAGTGCATAAGGTGATTTCAGCGTCGAACCAAAAAAAAAAGAAAAACCGGATGAAAATGCTCGTCCACCCTGGAGTGAATTTCGTCACCAACCATTCGTGACATGATACCAATAGACGGGTTATACGCATGTATCGTTGCACCATAAAATGCCGCAAATATTATATTACATGCATACAAGTGTATACATATAATAAAATATTTTACATGCGTAAAAGATGGCTAGAGATAAAGCCGCTATACGTCACACTTGTTGCTAGAAAGAGATAAATACACACTCAGACAGTTGTAGTGACGTGATGCTGCTTGGTGCGCTGTCAGGCAATTACCTTACTGTTTTTCTTGCTATTATTATATGGCGGACAACGCATCTAAACCTATTTATACATGTTTCGTCATACGTTTTTCGTACAGGCTGAACATATTTCATTTTAACGAGAGCTTAGGCACGAAGGTTTATCGATACTCGTACTGTGTAGGTTCGTGAGTTTAATTAACGTTTGAGCGCTGGTATTGCATTTTTTGCGAAAAAACTGAACGCACAGTTTTAGAATCTGCAGACCAATTTGCGCTATCACAATGGATTGTTAAATATGAAAAATAATGACTATTGTCACTGTGTACGAGTAATTTAAAGAAAACTGTGATTTATTCACATTATAAAATAATTTAGAAGTTTAAGAACTAGGAAAACCGACTCCAATTTGACTACCTTTTCATGAACCGATTTGGATCAAATATGAGACTAATGTGAATGTACGATTATATATCAGATATAAGATTTTTTTTAACAAGCATTAAAATAAATGAAAGAACAATATAAACAACCTAATTGAGAACCCATTTCTTGAAGTCTGTTAAAAAATAAATAATCATACTTATCATAATATCATATTATTATTAATTATTATATTATTTATTTATTTATTTATAATAAAGTGACAGCATTGTTATCACACTGTTTTAGTATTAATTACTTTTGTAGGTATATAAATAAATAAATAAATATTCAGGGACATTTCACACAACACCCTCTAGTCCCAAACTAAGCAATGCTTGTAATATGGGAACCAGATGGCTGATAGAATACCTATATACTTTTTTTTTTTGTAAATACATACTTTTAATACATACCATATCTACCTAAATAGTGTTTGGGGTGTCAGTGTAGGCGTTCGATTAACATACTAGATAAGTTAATGAGCAAGCAAGTGACTTGCCAAATGAATTCGGCGTAGGAGGCACTAAATGATGTTACACCTTACGCAAGAAGTAACTAGTAGTTCCTTACATAGTTAATCCCGTATATTTTCGTACAATCATAATCAAAAGTATCTAAATGATGATGGTACAAAACAAGTTGATGTCAACTGCCCCCGTATGCCAATATTTTGCTGTCAAGTTATATTTCACTGCGCAGTGTAATTTCTTCAGGTCACGTGGTACAAAAATGTAATCATTCTTTTTAGACACTTGACAGCAAAATATGCGCTAAAATAAAACACATCAAATGACGTCATAATGTCAGTCACAGAATAACTATGAGTTAGTATGAACTGACCATGATTTACAACTTTGCAGTTCAACTTTGCAGTTCAACTTTGATTGGCATACCCCTGCTGTCAAAATAAATATGTTTCAGCGTCTTACCTTACGAAGCATCTCCTCTAGCGAGTCCATCTCCATATCTGCAGAGGCGGGCTCCCCGCCGCCCGCGCTCCCGTTCACACCGTTGTTGTTGTTCGTCATAGGTGAACCGCGCAACGCCACATGTGAAATGCGCGTAGGTAGCCCGCCACTTTACTTTGGACACACACTTGTTTTATTACTCCGGGTAAAAACGCGTAGGAAGTCCACTGCGCTCAGTTTGCAGAGCTGTTTGTTTCACTGCGATTTTTGGAAAGGTTATTTTTAAATACGCGTTGGTATGTCGTCACTTTTTGGAACTTTTGTTTTTACAACGATGGAGAAGACGATAAGACGAGCACACTTGTTAGAGTACTTTTTCACTTTTTATCATTCGAATGCGCACTCTGATATTATAGATATCGCACTTTAAACTTAGTAATACTTGTAATAGAAAGTTAAAATATTTTGACTAAATTGACTAGAATAGTTGAGGAAGACTGTATATTACACTGTGAAAAAAAAAAAACAATAGATGAGCTCGTTTTCTTATCTTTGGTTTGAAATCCTGTGATATGCCACTATTAATAATGCTTCATATAATTTTTCTCTAAACTATAGTCTTTAGCAAATCTAGTTTATCACTCTGAAGTTAGGTGACACAAACGAATGTACTGTTGTGAGGAAAAATTTGTTTACCTCCAATTCAACCAAAAATAGGTTCTGCGCAGATACTTCAGAGGGACAAAGATCCGTTGTTAGTACTATACCTATATATAATTTTATGAGTAATCTTTTAACAGAAAAATACTTAAGTACTTGCGTTTACGTAAACCGGTCGGTTTTTGTAATTCTCCTTTATTGTCCATCTATTTTTGTAAAATACAATGGTTTTCTGTAGAGCTCGAAACCACCCTAGCAATAAAGTAAGTGGAATTGATTAGCAAGCTCTTTCTTTGATTGAACAGCCATTCTGGCCACATCATCAACTGTCCCATTCGTCTTGCCATCAATTACTTAAAATGTTTATTTTGCAAGACAAGAGAAGTAATTCTCTTAATAAAATCTAGTACCAAATCTCGTTGGGAATAAGAATCAGAAAATGGCAGCCAAAGTAGGTTTCACGACATCCCAACAAAATCCCAATCATATTATTACTAGATTTTAATTAGAGAATTTAACCTCACCATTTTTTATTTTTTGACCACATTTTAAGCAATAAATAAATTTCAAAAATAAAAACCAATTTCATTAATTTGCCAGTTAATTGCCACAAACATGAAGAAAATTAAACAAGGAAAATTAAATGTTTCATCAGTATTTTTTATACCTTTTTAATTGACTTAGCTTTGATGGAAAATATCCTTTAATTAAACAAAATACACAACCCACATCAACATCGCATACAAACAATATTACTCAAATATTGTTTTGCATACTCTAACCATGTTTGTTTTACGAAATGAGCTGTTTTCGATCATCAGTCTGGTCTGTATGTGGTCTGTATTACAAAATGCGAAAGAATGTGATATCTGCAGAGATACCCGTAGCTACTATTTTGATAACTACAGGATAATTTTATTGTAATAAAATCTAGTAATGATATCGTTGAGATTTTATTGGGATTGGGATGTCATAGGTCACTAATTTGGCTGCCATTTTGTGATCTTTATAATATATTTTTTAACATGTTTAAATTAGAGAGTTGCCCGTCTGATGTGATAGAAGTAGGTAGACTACTTTTTTGTAGTGCAAAAAAACTTATACATTTGCTTATTGACAGGCGTCACAGCTAAATCGGTATAGCTCTGCCTTCCGTGTTGTGGGTCGTGGGTTCGATCCCCACTGAGAACAAACATTTGGGCGTGGCAAACATTTGTTTGTTCATGTATTTACAAAAAAACGTATAAAAATATTCTATCAGCTATCTAGTTCCCATAGTACTATATTAATTCCCATAATAGTTCCCAAGCTTTCTTTAGTTTGGAACTAGAGGGCGCTGTATGAAATGAGCATATTTTTTTTTAAATTTACTTATTCATGGATATGCAAACGTATTACAGGATCAGTAAGTACAGCAAAATCTTAGTAGAGCATAAACTTTATCATCGTTACACTTCATTTTACCCTCCCCCGACTTCGCTTGGTCTGGCAGTGTAAACACAATTATCCTACGTACACATCGCAGATTCTTGTACACCCTTTCAGCGTACAGAAGTGTTTGACTATATTTTAGAGATATCAGACGCAGGTTTTGGAATAAGATGATTCTTATCATGTTTTTAGAATTGTGAAAAAAATAGCTTTGTTTTGTTGATTTGGGAAAGTGATTAGAAATTATGCGGCGAAAAAGAATTTTCATTTCACTATTTGACCGTCAAAAACAATTTTTTTTATCTAACCATTGTGTTATATTTTTACGCTTTTTGTTCCACTTCCGCTTTCACTTTTCGCAAATCGACGATATAAAACTCAGCCTATAGTATAGATGCTCTAGTTAACTAAAATATAAGTAACTTAGAGTTTATACTCGACTAAAAATTGGTTAAAAATGTTGATCAAAAAATTAAGTTTTTTAAATCCAAGTTCATATAAGCAGTAAAATAAATATATTTAAACTTTTGCAAAAGTTACAATACAAATGATTAAAAGCTCTCAAAACCGAGTTGGACCATCTAAATTGTTCATAAACTTATGTATCGTTGTTTTCGTTTCAAAATACAAAAACTTTCACACTTCTATTCCAAATCGATAGATAGAAAATACTTTATTGCACACTTTAACCTAGGGACTACTATAACATACAAAACAAAACTTAACTAATTGTACAATGGGCGGTCTTATCGCTAATGAGCGATCTCTTCCAGACAACTTTGGACGGAATAGTAAACCAGTCATTTAAACCTTTATAGTACCAGTACAACGTAATGTGTTGGATACGTACACTCGCGTACAAGCCTTGGTCTGGCACACAGCACAATGTCACCTCTCTGCCAAGTGTTATTGACCTCCAGCGTAGAGCCTAGTTGCATGCAGTACAATGCATTGTGTACTGCATTGTACTTTTGTATTATACCCGTTTAGATAAAACTAGCTTATGAAGCTTGTGGCGCTTTGCTTGGCTGTTTACCAGATAAATACACTATTAAGTAAAGAACGAATAGTATATGATAGGCACCTTTTTTGTTGTCGTGGGTAAATCTGCACACTACCATATTTAGCGGATGGTTTAAGAGACCAAAAACAAATTATTTTGAAGGATAGATAATTTGTTGTACCACGGTTACGTTTCTGTTAGACAGACATAGAGTTGTCTCGCTTCGAGAATAGAGTCCGGGTAACTTGTCTCTGTGTTTACTATACAGCCCGTGTCCAAATGAAAATTAAAAACAGTGAAAAACGAAAACATCGTCTTTGATCGATCTTCAGAGCATACGCTTAGCATACGTTTCTTTCTACGGAAGAGAAGACAATCATACATCGTTTCTTTGACGGCAAAATAGACAATAATGGTTTATCTATACTCTTCCGTAGACTAAGCGTTGTCTATGGCGCTCATCTTCGCTCTGCTTTTGAGTATACATTATATAATCAGGACAAGATACATAACTAGGCCAAGGCTCCAACTACGCAATTGCAATCAAGTTTGCAATTCTCTAAGGCTCCCATTCATGTTGCTTCATTCATACACCCACTACCTCACATTGAAAGCATACAATCGTTCATCATCTACATATTCGCCCACCCTGTATCTGAATTTGTATAGGTTTATATAATTTCAACGGAATAAACCCGCAACTGACCCGCGCCCGATCCGCACACGCGATCCGTGTTGCGCGCACATTTAATAATAATAATAAATAAATAATAAATATTCATGGACTTTACACACAACGCCCTCTAGTCCCAAACTAAGCAAAGCTTGTAATATGGGAACTAGATGGCTGATAGAATACTTAAATACTTTTTTTTTGTAAATACATACTTATAATACATAGTAACACCCAGACATAGAACAAACATCTATGTTTTCCACGCACAAATGTTTGTTCTCAGTGGGAATCGAACCCACGACCCACAGCACGGAAGGCAGAGCCGTTACCGACTAAGCTGTGACGCCTGTCAACAATAACAGTGCCTGTTTTGATAACAAGTAGTTGCCTATCACTAGAATACCAAGTGATACTAAACTACGTTCAAATCGAACATTTACATAAAATCATCATCAATATCTAAAGTAAACACTCCTCTGTTTACTAATTAACCAATTACGAGTTACAGGTGTTTAGCAGTCGGAGTCGCAGGATATAGTCACATCCGGTTACGTTTCCATAATTCATTGTCGTCCTTCTGGGAGTCAGGTGCTGACAACAATTGGTCAATTGCCTGAGATATTGAATTTTTGAAACTATCATGGTTATTAACTTAATAAACTATGTATTATAAGTATTTACAAAAAAAAGTATATAAGTATTCTATCAGCATCTAGTTCCCATATTACAAGCTTTGCTTAGTTTGGGACTAGAGGGCGTCGTGTGAAATGTCCATGAATATTTATTTATTTATATTTATTTCACTAAAAACGAGATATTTACCATGATTGGTAATAACTCACAAATCATGGTAAATAACCAGATTCTGATAGAATACTTATATAAGTACTAAATACTTCTGCTTATGAAAACTGCATTATCTCATAGAGCCTATCCACTAAGGATATTGCCTGTGCGACGTTGCAATATTTTTTAAAAGTAAACAATATACCTACGTTCCTATAACCATAATAAAAACAAGTTTCGAAATCGAGTTCGCTACTATTAAACAAGTTTCAGGTGCAGGAAACTTCAGGCAATTAATGTAAGCAAAGAAGTTCGCACGAGTTCGTTTAAAACTTGATAAACAAAACACAGGGTGTAATATAACAACTGAAAGCTTCAGCGAGACCATACCGGTCGACTTGTGGCTCGACTATTACCGAAAAAGCATCCTACTAATATTATAAACGCGAAAATTTGTAAATATGGATGTATGGATGTTTGTTACTCTTTCACGCAAAAACTACTGGTCCGATTTGGATGAAACTTGAAAAACATATAGTTCGTAGCCTGGATTAAAACATAAGCTACTTTTTATCCCGGAAAATTAACAGGATCAAACGGGACGTGGGCAGAAGCTAGTCAGATATAAATATATCTGTCTCTACTGCTGACTAACAAAAAACAAAGACAGTAGTATTTGTATTTGACGGATAGCGTTGCTAAAATCTAAAACATTTTCATTTCTGCTATAAAGAGTCGAGCGAAAAATATGGCTCATTATTTATTTAAGACTGTCTTCCTCTTCAATAAAGTTAGAAGTGCTCAGCCCTCGGATAAACTTCAACAAGCACCTACTTTTTGCAACGGATTATTTCCCGTCTAGCAAGTTTGCATTGAAATTGATAGAAAAATAAATTAATCTTGCAACATAAGTTTCACGACATTTTAGATTGAAATCTTCATTTTTGCTAATGGTTTTTTCTGGGTCTTCTTTTTTTGAATAAGTATTTATTTTTTTATTTATTTTATTTTCTATTTATTTTAAAAGCACCAAGGATTGTTTATTTATCCATGCTGTTATTTACGAAAGGCTAGTAAATGAAGCCTTGACTAAACACAAGAAGTAGAGCTTTTCGTTTTTGTTTTTAAGTTTTCTTATTCGTAGAGGAAAATGTTGTGATTTTGCATATAAAAATAGAAAACCTTATTTGTAGTTACCTCCTTGATAGCCCGGGTGAAAACAATTTCTCTAAACATATTTTACTACCCTGTAACAACACAATAACATGCTGATACAGCTATTAAAAACCACATAAAATGTTAAAAACTTTATAATAACATTGTTTTTTATCGCGAAATTAAATAAAATAGCCGTTCACCATGCGATGACCGTGCTCTATCGAAACAAACATTATAATTGAAAAATAATTAAGCGCTGCAAAATATTCATGAACCCTTTATTTTATTTTCGATTATTCAAAACATAGTGCATTAAACATTTCAATTTAATTATCTCCGGGAACAAAAGACTGGTAACAATGACGAGTTGGTAAACTCGTTGTTGGAAATGTTGGGATTTCGTTTGTCAATTGTTTGACAATACTCATAAGAAGTATTCTGGGTTTGATCAACTCTGAATAATGGTATCCGTTTCTACATGAAACATGTCAAAAATAAGAACAGAAATATTTTTAACTTAGAATAGCGTTATTCGGGGTTCGTCGAGTCCAGGTTTACTATGATTATTAGCACTAGTCGTACCGTCATCCAAAATTATTCCATATAGAAAAGAAAAAATAAACACATTGGTATACAAAATATTATTCATTGTTTTACCAAACAAACGTTTTTATTACGAAATACACATCGGTATTTTCCTAATAAAATTCGTCAAATCTCAAAAACTCCTAAACATCCATTCCCTCTCAAATCGAGTCCCGAACAACATTAAAAATTCCTGCGCAAAACGCGATGATCCGTAAGCGCGTCCCAAAAAGCGAAAATGTCAATTTCCGTTTGGATGTTGAGAACAACCAAAAACATCCTTTGTAAATCTAGTGAACGAAGAACGAACAAATGAACGAAGGAATGGGCGTTTGCATACTGGCCGATACTAACAACAACACGATATGAAATCAGTTCGTTCAACAGCCGAGACCGACAGCTTAACGTGCCTTTCAAAACACGGAAGCGCTCAGATTGAAATGCCACTAGCGGTCACCCAAACAGTGACCGCGCAGAACGTCGCTTAACTTAGATAATCGGTGAAGATTGACTAAGCAAGCCTAGCCACGAGCGCCACGAATGAATGAATGAATGAATGAAATGAGCGCATTTATGAATATATACTCTCCGGCGATATCGTGTAGTCATGTCGGTTGCAGTGTGAACAGTCCTTGCCGGGACGAATAATTAAATTGAAACATACCATTGTTATCGTCCTTTTAAATCTACAGAGAGACTGTGAAAACAGTTATTTCGCTAAAAACTCGGATCAAGTCGAGTTTAATTAAAATGACAAAGGAGACGAAAAAAACTCTGTCGGAAGTTGGAAAGAGCAATTAAAATGTAAACGAACCTATATTATGTAAGCTCGGTATATCAACTGGGTGTACTTGTACAAGGTGGTTATTCCAGATGGGGTTAATAAAGAAGGCACGTTATTTTTTTTATATAAGATAGAATGTCTTTTGGCCACAATCTCACCTGATGGTAAGTGACGATGAGGCCGACGATGGAGCAGGACAGTCTAGAAAATACCTATTTACTCTTGCCTTGAAATTACCCAAGTTGTATTTATCAGGAAAGACAAGAGACAACAACCAGTTCCATTCCTTGGTAGTTCACATAGTAAACGTAGAGTCAAAACGCTTGGTAGGTACATTAAGGGTTAAAAAACGTAGTTGAGAATATTTATGAAAGTTTCAAAGAATGAAATGAATAGGTACAAACAAATCCAACATTAAAGTCATGCAACCAAAATTATTAATAAAACTCAAAATCTTATTTGTAGACCGTCCACAAGCCAATACTCCATTGAGTAAATCAACAAAATATATCTGACATTTACACACCATAAACACAGTTACCACACTCTGGTATAGCCTAATATCAATATAATCAGGGTTGTCCCTACTCAAACATGATATAAGAGTATTCCTTTTTACGATCCGAATCAAACGTTTTTATACTTTATACGCTAAAGGATTTGAAGAGCCGAAATAAAACGGAAGTTAGATAGCTTTATAACAATTGATGAGTTTAATTCATACATAAGTCTTTAAAATGAAGAATATAATCATAGAATACGACTGATACTTCGCACGCACGGTAGACATCCCATCAAATCTAAGTCAAGATTTTTTAAGGACATCTAAGAAGGTTTTTTTTCTTTATGTAACAAGTTGCAAACGTATTACCGCTGCAAGAAAATTTAATTTAAATTATCAATTGATTATTGTAATAAAACTAATTTTCTTAAAAAAATAAACTTATTTTAATAGCGTTAATAATTACTTTCATTTTTATAGAAGTTCTTTTCTGTTATTCTCAGCTGAAAAAAAAAACATTTTCATTATCAAAGGAAACTCCGTAACAATTTACAATTTATTATAAACTAGCAGTTACCCGCGACTTCGTACGCGTCTACAGTTTCCGTGTACATTATATTATCTGTGCGTGTACCGAACGGATACTTCTTTGAGACACTTGACATTACACCTCATTACACCGAACTCGTACCTACTGGAATGTCAAACGCTAGTCGTTAGACCAAAGAGGTAGTACTACGCCCTGTCAAACTGACGTGACATGACATGACAATGAAATCCTCTTGCCAATTGGCGCTGCTAATCCTTTTCGTTCATTTTATCCTGTAGATCCTGTTAATTATTCGAGATAAAAAGTAGCCTATATGTCAATCCAGGTTACGAACTATATATATGCCAAGTTTCATCCAAGTTGGTTCATTAGTTTTGACGTGATTGAAACACAAACATCCAAACATCTAAACATCCAAACATCTAAACTTTCGCATTTATAATATTAGTAGGATAATAACAAAGTATCAGTAAGTAAATACTTCTTATACAATTCTGAAGATGACTATTTACCGTGTGGAGTCATTTACTTGTAAGGTCATTGATATAGAATAAATAAATAATTAATCACACAACGAAGATAGAATAAATAGATTCTAAAGCTAGGATCCTAGCCTAAGTAAGATAGACAGCCTAGACTTAGCCCTTGACACTAGACAGCTAGGCTAAAAATAATGCTCAGCTTACGGATAACTGTGACATAAGTCACGACCACGTCTCGTTTCTTCAACACCTAATAATGACCTCTTTACGTTTTTTATAATTTATGATATTAATAAATCAAGGTTTACCTACTTTAACTACTTTACTTTTTTTAACTACTTTTACTTTAAGCTTTGCTTAGTTTGGGACTAGAGGGCGTTGTGTGTAAAGTCCATGAATATTTATTTATTTAACATATTTAGGTACCTACATGAAATATGGTTTTGTACAGTAATTTTGAAGTGGATGTTTACTTTTATAAATATTTGTATGTTAATTTTAATTGTAATTTAAAAATGCATTATATATGTCTAATAGCCTACTATTTAAATTATGGAATAAATCAGTTTTTATTTTATTACGGTTTGTAGATAGCTCAATTGTTTCATGTGTATTTTGTAAATATTATAAATATTGTAAACACTGTATTACGTTGGTGAAAGTGACAAATGACCAAAAGGCTGGCGCTTACCTTGGACAGAGAATTAGTATTGCCATACAAAGAGGTAACGTTGCCAGCCTTTTGGGCACCCTGCCTGCAGTCGGTGATTTGAACTCTGTTTTCTATCTCTAGCATTTAGAATTCAGAGTTCATTTTAATATTTTTTTTTCCTTTGTTAAAAATACTATTTTTTTATTAGTATTTGTATATAGTTATATTATAGTTTAATCAATAAAAAAAAAGCTTTTTAATTATTGATTTTAGAACTTATTATTAACTAAAACCTAAAATATCTAACGCGCATATAAACAATTCATTTTACTTTATACAATTAGAAAACAGCTATATAAATCCTTGACCGTATTATCTTCACAAGAAGCGCACAGCCCTACACTACATAGTTCTCAGAGTGCGATATGATTCAGGGATGTGATATGATAGTCTAGGTATAGATTATGTAGTCTAGATACGCGAGAACTCGACAGAATGTGAACATTGCGTTGTGAAGGCTTTTAAGGGATTTGTTTTGTGATATTTCTTTTAAATATTTTCTCCGGCGTTATGAAACTCAGTTACAATAACACAAATGGAGAAAACATTGTTATGATCTTTTTTGAAATATACGAATAAGTAAAAATGCTTAAGATAAACTGATAATGCCATAAAAACTCGAAAACTTACAAATCTGTGATAATATTTTCATTTTCGCGAATAAACAATAATTCCTGATTTTTAAAAAATCAAAAAATTAGGAGTCTGATTTGAATCAGCATCTGAATCTGATGATTCAAATCATTTACTTACACTAATATTTTTATCACCATAATGAGCCCTAGCGTATAGTTAATACGTGTCACATTGAAAGCCTACGTAGCGCAACCTAGGCAAGATCAATATCACATCCTACACTAGCGTTATTATCACAGTAATCACTATATTCACGTATTCGAACTAGGAAATCCAAACAAAACAGCCTTTCCGTCAGAAATCAGACGATTACAATGTTAACGGCGTATCACAGGCTTTCGTACCAAAAATAGAAAAGCTGACCTATATTATTTGCCGAGCGGAAATAATTCAACGCGATTTTCCTTCAGCTCTCGATAAACTCGAAACTGAAATATAATACTGCAATTTTACTAAAACCCTATTTGCGTAAAGGCTCACCAAAAAAAAAACTTGAGCACGCTCACAAGATTTCACCGCACAAAAACATGCACCAGTAATTAAAAATGCTTTCAGAGCCGAATTTGCGAAAAACGCGAATTCGCGGGCGAGCGCGCGCGGCTCGTAGACACGTCTACGCGGTGTGAGGCTCCGCCGTAACTGATCCCGGTTACTATAGCACCCGGCTACGGCGTAGCTCTACGACATTACAGGACTGCAATTTATTCCCACTTCATAGGAACGTATTTTTCTAAACTCAGCATATTTTTTAGTTAATATCCTGAGCTTAGAAAAATATATCGATAAACTCGTGATGACTGGTCTCAACGGCAAGTGCTGGAAGCTTTTCCACTTCAGAGGGTAAGTATGCTAAACTAGAAGAAATACCCTTTGTGACGTGATGAACCTCTTTTATTTGTTTTTAGGTAATGACCAATTATATTCTTTAGCTCGTAAATCTCAAACCTGAAACTCTAGATCCTTCAATTCAATTGTTTGTCTATGAAGGTTTGCCTATTGAAGTATTATTATCTACGGAAAATCATAAATATTTTTATTTTTATAGGTTATAAATTGTGCGGCATCAAAAAGGTGGTGGAACCAAGTTGAGTCCAAACTTGAGGCATAAAAAAATATATCATAAATGTTTCGTTGATAACATTAAACAAGCAACATCAAAATCTACCTAAAGCAATTTAAGTCACTATTTACCTCTGTGGGTAAGGCCAATTAGGTTTAGAGATGCTGAGCAAGCCTACTCCATCTACATCTCCCAGCGTTCCGTTCAACGGGGCATACGTGTCAAAAGAGGACCCTGACGCTGTATAAAAATAAAGTTTTACCTTTACAATTATGAACTTTTTTATGAGTTAAGAGAGAAGAAGCTGATGTTAAGCGGTTACCTCTACCTATAACAATATTATTTCTTACTCACAGACAACATAACATCAATTTTTGTCGCCATTTATTCTTTTTTTTGGATAATAAATTGTTGTTGCTAACTTTTATGGTTTTTGAAGAGCTCCATACAAAAACTGGCAAGTTGAGTGTGTTACCGGAAGTACGGAATGTTTCAACTTATCGCTTTCAACTTGGCGCCGGAAATTGAATGTCGGATGAATTTACGGAAATTTTCCGGATGCGTGTAGATTTAGACACATAAGTTATTTTTTTTTGGGTTAAACAGGCTTTTGCAAATGGCATTTTTTGAAATAAGTCCTGAACAATATGCTAAAGGTTGAGATTTGGACTGGTTTCGATCGTTTTTGGTTCCGTGACCGATTTCGATATAACTTGGAATAAATAGATTATAGTTTGTGACTTGCAGGCTTATTTTTATCCGAACAATTTGAAACCTCGAAAATAGTTACCGTCTCGTAAGAACTGATCATAGAAAACCAGTGTGAAAAATATTACAACTGAATTTCAACATGACTCCTACACAGTGCCCCATAGATCTACTACACATAGTAACTATCTCGTAATCTGTGTGAGCTTCAGAGAAATGGGCCTTGATTCGAAGGCCCAGATTCATTAACGATTGAAAGGCTGAATAGATTGTTAGTGTCGGCGCTGTCTGGAGATTTTAGGCTTTGTTTATGTAACTATAGGGCGGGTTTTACTGTGCTTTGATGGGGTGATGATTTGTCGGGTGTTTTTTTAGTGAAAAGGACTTTTGTAAGTGGTGAAAGTTTGCAACTATGAAATGTTGATAGCCGTTTCATAATTAAAAATAATCACAATAGTAAAAAGTGCAAAATAAATCTTTATGGAAATTATATGCAAGAAAGAAACATAAAAAAAAGAAAAAACCCAGGAAGACTGGCAGACAATGCTCTTAGCATTAAGTCCTCCTAGCACTACCTATTTGTGTGAAATTTTAAAATAAATAAATAATAAATAAAAAACTATGATCGCTAAAAGTTATCTCTTCCAGACAACCTTTAGTTAGATAGACAGGATTTAAAATAAGTTAAAAGTAGCCGTGCTTTGCTTATAAAATATTGCGATGTATAAAGTTTGATGAATTTATTGTTACAACGTGATTCTTTTCAACTAAATCAAAAAATCTTTGAAAAGGTAGATGTAGATAGCTAAGTAGTAGGTACGTCGTAGAGGCTAGAACGATAAGGATACTAAAAATAGCTATAAGTAATTCAATTGATAGTTTGATGACCAGGAATAGCTTTGACTAGAGAATAGAGGGTAATTTATTAACCGCGTATCAAAATATTATTGCTATGCTATGAATCAAAAAAATTTAAAATCTAAACGTGAATGGACAACAGATTTACTCAAGGTCTTTCTATAGACCGGTGTGCGTAGGCGCATTGTAAATCCATTCATTCACAAACTTGTCTAGCATATTCACAAGCGAGATTGAGCTTTAAGCCTAAAGAAAATAGGTGGAAAATAGGTTGAATGTTGTTTAAGTAATGGCGCCATAGATTTTAAAATATGTTGTAGGAGGTGAATAGTTACTAAATTGCGCGTGACTCAGTTTAAATTATGCTATTAAAGTTGTGTAAGTCGAATGTTTAGTGACACTGCCTATATATGGCTCAAGTATAGTTTTGATTTTGATTTTAGTATTGCTCAAGGTTCAATCGTCTAGCAACCGAAAATCAACCAGTTACTTCTCATTTGTACAACTGATCGCACTAAAAATAATTTTAATTCCCGTTTGTACACTTTTCAATATTTTGAACATATAAATTCATTGAATGCCTAACAGTAAACCTTCAAGTTCAACAATGCAAAGGGTCAGCAAAAATATCGGCTTATTCCTGACAGATAACCAAGACTAGATAACTGGTTATCTCAGAGGATTTTTTTCCTCTCAGATAACTGGTTACCTCAAAGGACATTTTGATTCGAATAGTATTCCGACCAAAAAAATTACCTTTAATTTTTAACTTTCTACTATTCGTTTGGAAAAGCTTGCTTGGGCGTCGTTTTTTCAAATTCAGGGAAATCGGGATTACTAACGAAAAAGTTGGTCCTGTATGTAGATCATCTATACCGCGAAGAGTACCAACCTTAAAAATCCTATATAGTAATAAATAAAATAAGTTCAACTAGGTACGGATCTATTTACTCCAAAAATAAATTTTATTTTTTTTAGTTTATAAGGCTGAACCATTTTGCGCTAAATTGTATTTTAAAAGTATTGTAATTTTTCATGCCGCTGCCTAAATATGAGCAAACTGATAAAAAATAACAAATCACCCCAAGCCACGGAATACATAAGAACTAGTAAAGAAAAAACACCCAATTTGTAACGCACAATTTATCGATAGATGATAAAGAACCAATTTTTCACAACTAACAAAACGCTTCGATGGGCGATTACTCAAAACTGGTTGCTAATAGGGTTGCTAGGTAACGGCACGCAGAATCTCCTAATTTCACCCTTTGCTAGAGATTAGAGCACGACTTAAAAAGACCCCTCATGTAAACGATTTTGAAAGTAATTGCAAACGATCGCGGCGTTTAAATAGGTCTCGATGTAATGGTTGGGTTATGATGTGTTGATCTTCGTCTGTGTATTAATTTGAAGTAAACTTCTGTATTTGTAACATTTAAAATAAAAAATAAAATTCAATTAATTCAGGCAACACAGTTAAAAATACAAGGCCCATATTATAAATACTTTAAAACTAAAATACATATTTGAACGCATTTTATGATTAAACACCACATATCACATTTTTGTAAACTTAATTCTATAAAAATACATAAAAAGATTCGATAATAACCACCATTTTTATATTTAAGTTAGGTAATCAATTTACATAAGATTTTTATTCCTATCAGCACAATTGAGCTATCGAAACCAAACCAATGGGCATTAGAACTGCAGGTAATCTACCACTTTATCTAGAAAACTCGGAAAATCTCAGGCTATAAGATAAATCAGAAGTGGCGAGTGGTGTAGTCGTTAAACGTTGTGAAAGATTAGAGCAATTCTACTCGTACCTTACCTTAGGTGCAGACAAGGCACTTTTACAGCTTTGGATTACCGTTTAGCTACCCGTCCAATTCAGACAATAATGAATAATCACATAAAAAAATCTAAATCCTACGAAAGTAGTCATAAGTATCATAACAACAAAAGAGAATATGACGAAAAGCAAATTAAAACTGAAATAAAATGCAAAAAGTGATTCTAGCAGAGCGTGGTTTCGATCCACGGACCTCTGGGTTATGGGCCCAGCACGCTTCCACTGCGCCACTCTGCTCTGTGACGGCTATGACGAAATTATCAGTCCAATACCGATAATACGTATGAATGATGTCACGAACGCCAAGTCAGTGTTGCGTTGCGTCACCCTACTTTATGTGGCAATGATCTGTGGTCGTGAGCTGACGCGAGCTATTTTTTTATCATGTTCAACTTGGATTACAATTTGTTTTGATAGATAATAGAGTTCGTTAGATTTCCTACAAGATAAGATAAAATATGGAAGGAATCTATTTGCAAATGACAAAGCAAATGCAACATTTACGAAAATGTGGTCATTTAATACTACTAACTCAACTCTGAAATAAAAAAAAATGTTTTAAACCAAAATAAAATAAAAACGCGATTTTGCTACCAAAGCAATTCCATGCTCTCAAAATTATTCTGCAATTTGCGATCACAAAAACGTAACCCTCTCATAACTGTCAAATACAAGATAGAAAAGAACAATAATGGGGTATCGTTGTAAATGCAAAAGGAAGGGGTTAAGAGCATGACATGTCGTTTTATTATGAAACTGGACCACACCACGTCACTAACGGGTTGGATGGCAGTATGTAATATGTAGTCAAGAAAAAAAATTAACTATAGATAATACTGCCATTGAAAAAGTTATATTCGGATATTTATAATGATTTACGGGCTACTTTATAGCTTACTCCAGAGACAACTTTTACATGAGATTTATAATAATATTTTTAGAAATCAAATAATCAGAAAATTACGACACGCATTGTAATAAGTTAATCTTTATTTTAATCTTCTTTTCTTTATGAACGACATTTTTTAAAGCAAATAGGTTTTACGGTTTTTGAGTGGGTTGGTGTAATTTAATTTTGCGATAAAATCTGCGATAAAAACCAATATAAATTCCAGATTTGCTAAAATTAAAACCGATTTGTTCACATTCACCCTATTATAACCCTGCTAATTTGAATGGGTCACATCGCTATAACCCCATCCGCATCGTATGTATCAAAGTAATGTTGCCAAATTAAAAAGGCCGCCCAATTTCCTACAAGCACCTGTCCTGCCTACCCCTGTGGGTAATGGCGCGAAGATTTATCTGCTGTTACATGGAATTTTAATGTATCCATCTACTAGAATGAGAAAAAAACGTCTGATGAAGTTTTTACGACGCAGTAGTACTTTTTGGTCACAAAATGGTTGTACGGGGGAACGCTTAAGTGAGAATTTTTGTTCTTTCAATATTTTATCATTAAATTTAAAGTTGATGTAACGTAGCTAAGTTGCCATGGAATTATAAACCGTATCACGAGGGAATATAATCCAATAGAAGTCATCGAATCTGTAAAATGAACACTATTCACAAAACTGACACTATCTAGTTGTTTCTCTTACATAGGGTTGATATGCAAAGATTAATCACATCATCAATCTAAACCCTAAGCAAAGCTCATTTTTTGGTGTTTATGTAAATAAATAACCACAATTAAAGGCATTATGAGACTTTACACGTTTATGTCTCAGAGCTATGGGCGCAGTTTATTTCCGAACACTTACAATTTGGATGTTTTCAAGAGGAGAGTGAATACATTGTCGATTGCATCGTCACTTACCATCAGGTGAGATTGCGGTCAAACGTTTGTCTATGATGTATAAAGAAAAAAAATGCAATCTGTTTTTTTTTTTTTCATTTATTTAGTACACATTATTTCTAAAGAATGTACCCTAATATGATTACAATCTAGCCACAACGTGGGCTAATAAGTAATTTAAAATTAACTTAAATTGCTAGAATTGCTTAATCTAAGAACGTGTCCATTAACACGTTTCTTATTGTCTCTATTTAGGATTTAAGGGAAGACACTATGTTCATGTGTTCTTTAGTATGTTTTCACTCAATTTTACTTATTTATTACACTAACTCAAAAGGCCCATCTGTGAAGCAAATCGTTATAGGCAGTGGTTACAACTTAACATCAGGTGGGCTATCGGCTTGTTCCCTCCTTTAGTTGTATAAACATATTAGCTACGATAATGTAACATGTAAAATAACGCTGTTACATAACAGTGTCCGTTTTCATGAAGACGGGAGTCGACCTAACAGGCATGCTCAGAAATAGCAATGCAATGGACGACCCATCGATTCTGCTTCATTTTTCACGTCAATCGCAGATGTAAGCTTGAATCCAGAATAATTGACCCATGGACATACAGGGTGTCTTAATAAACAGTGTCAAGCGAAAGTCTGAAGATAGAGAATCTTAAATGGCACCCTAATAACCCCATGGTATGTTCTGCAATGATATTTCAGTAAGCAGACATTTTAGAAATAAACGAAGAATCGAGGAGAAAGTCTTCTATGGCTATATCAGTAAAAAGAACGTATTTAGGAACCATGAAGTGTAGAGTTTTAGTAAGTGACAATGATTTTAATTACCTATGCAATCATTCAGCTGAAGATGGTAGAAAACCTAGTGGATTGAGTAGTCCCAAAATTCTTGCTGGAAATCTATCTTCGTTGTGCTAATAGTAATGAACTTACTTACATTCTTTATTTTTAATACTGACTAGATCAACTAATCTACAAACCACTAGGTATTAAAATATAGATATTTGATAGTCTCCACAAATTCGTATGTAGTTCCCTTTTCCCAACCCATTTCAGTGACACAAAGCCACGTCACAAGCGTAGGGAGGTCTTCATAAATTGAACGACAGTGGAACTGACCAGTCCACGCAGACCTCCCAGTTACACGCTTTTCTTTGACTCTGGGCTTCACGGAGCTTTTCCGAAGGGTCTTACGGCTGGTCGTCGTGGCCAGTGGTTCGGAAACCGGCGATAATGTTGTAGAATTATGGATTTGAGATGCGTGCCTGTGGAATTAATTTATGTTTGCTCGCTGTAGTTTTATGTAGAGGAAGTTCTAGACGTTTCTGTGGTATAGGTACAGAAGAAAAAGCTTTGGTTCATGTCATATATAAACTTTGTAAGGACGAGGTACTAATAAAGACCACTCATGAGCGGGACAAAGACGTAGACAGAGTAGCTTTCTGAGGAATAAGATAAAATCTCCACCAGCAGGGGTATTCCAATCTCAGTTGAACTGCAAAGTTGAACTGCAAAGTTTTAAATCATGGTCAGTTCATACTAACTCATAGTTATTCTGTGACTAAATAGTGACATTATGATGTCATTTAATTTGTTTTCGCGCATATTTTGCTGTCAAGTGTCTAAAAAGAATGATCACGTGGTACAAAATTGTACCACGTGACCTGAAGAAATTACACTGGGCAGTGAAATATAACTTGACAGCAAAAGATTGGAATACGGGGGCAGGGATTTCTTAGTGGGGATTTTTTGACTAGGTATATAAAACCGATAAAGTTGATTTTTATAAAAAAAATATTGCAATGTTATTGATGTCAAAATACATATTGGAGGTTAGATACTAAATAAGGCATCTGAAATGAAAAGTTTTCTTTTTTAAGTCGCTTAAAAAGTGTACCTATAGGTGAGAGTGGCAGAAAAAATTATGAATCCAATTCATTTCACTCAACGTTTTCACGTCTCACCCTCATATCCGTACAAATGGTACCGGTCACAGGCCATAAGAAATAGCTAGCTTACTTATATGTTTCTCCGAATCATAAAATAATATAATAATCATATAATAAATTACATAGATCCGCTGCTTTGGAAGTGTAGAACGCACGACGATGCACTAAACTTTCACGAAACGCCTTTTTGGGACATCATCATCCACACCCCGACTTCATCCACTGCTGGTTAATAGGTACCTACCCCTAAGTTTTTTTTGGGACGTCTGTGATATATTATTTTATCTAAGTAATACATGTAATTATTCTCTATAGTCCATAACAACTGCAGGGGTATTCCAATCTCAGTTGAACTGCAAAGTTGAACTGCAAAGTTTTAAATCATGGTCAGTTCATACTAACTCATAGTTATTCTGTGACTAAATAGTGCCATTATGATGTCATTTAATTTGTTTTCGCGCATATTTTGCTGTCAAGTGTCTAAAAAGAATGATCACGTGGTACAAAATTGTACCACGTGACCTGAAGAAATTACACTGGGCAGTGATATATAACTTGAGAGCAAAAGATTGGAATACGGGGGCTGAGCACGTTGACACTATCATGAAATGAACCAGCGTCCTACTGCTAAGCTGGATCCATGCTGACCGAGAGAAAGCCTACATTTACATAACTCTCAATTACATTTGGATTTAAAATGGCCACCACGTGTGCGAAATAGATATAAAAATGTATATTGGCGCGGTGCGTGCGCGAAACGGCAGCCATTTTTTTTTGCATCGGGTAAAAGTAAACTGTGTATTTGTAGGCTTTTATGTAAATTAAAAGTGCGGCAGCTGTTTTGTAAATTACCTGCTATATTATATCAAACAGTGAAGTTATATAAAATTCAAAGTTCTGTTTTTACGTGTATAAATTGCTCTAACGATGAAGCTTCGGGCATTGTTTACCAGCCTATTGCAAAAGTTATGATCGAATGCCTGTGACACCACTGTCACAAGCATTTGATCATCAAAAACGCTCTACATAAAGATCATTATGATGAGATTCTATGTATTCTGTTAGTCCGTAGTCTCGAAAAACTAAATCAGTGTGGAAAAAATAGTTCCCAACTCGCCCGCTAGGTGCGCTGCGCATATCGTACTTCGAATACATGAACTTTAAAGCTCGATCCACGTTTCGAACTCCATTTACATAAATAAAACTCAAAGTACAGGCTAACAATATTATGCTGATAACATACCAAAAAACACGTGGATACGGAAACTCAATTACAGCGAGATACATCATTACGCACCAAATCAGAGCCATTATAAATCAGCCCAGCGATACTCACTTGTATTCGCGCCCACCTGGACATCGCATTAGCATATTAATTGTTTAGACATGTCCAGAACCTGTGTCTCGCCCTAGGGGTGTAAACGTGTGGCAAACAGACCCTAGTGATTAATTAGGTATTCAAGGAAATAGGTAACATCTGATTCTAGACTGCACGGTGGCCTAGACAATGATTTGTCTACGGTAGAGTAGACTAAAATGGTTTCTGTCTCTTTTCCCATTAAACAAAAGAACTTCTTTTATTTTTGTCAGTTTTCGTACCTATACCTATACCTATAAAAACACGCCACACCATCTTTTTGCACGCCCAGGAAGACTGGCAGACAATGCTCTTAGCATTAAGTCCTCCTAGCACTACTTATTTGTGTGAAATTTTGAAATAAACACCATATTTTCACCGTATTTGCAGTCAAATTGTGGAATGCCCTACCCCATAGTATCCGAGCCAGTCCATCGCTTAATATATTTAAGAGCAAAGTTAAAGAGCACTATCTATCTCTGTGAACTTATATCTAAGTACCTATATGTATTGTATGTATGTATTATTTTATTTAGTAATAAGTACACATAATATGTATGTATAATTTTTATTAGGTATATATGTATTTTATGATAGGTATATGTTTAATACTTTATTTTTCTTAATAATATTGATTTGTTAGTTTAGTAAGTATCGAATCTCCGTTATATTATAACCTTTATGTACACGGACCTGCCTCTATAGTCACCTCTCTCTAGCCTCAAAGGTTTGCTGGAAGAAAACTCTTGTTAGGGTTAAGCTCGCCTTTGTACATGTCATCTATTTCTGTCTTCTGTTTATGTCCTGTGTTGTGTGCAATAAAGAATTAAGAATTAAGTATCCGTGTAAGAAATGTTTGGGGCGTAATAAATGTATCTATAAAGTTGACAAAAGTACTTGTTGGGAAGTAGGTACTCGACATAAAAGTAAAATTGCCGCCATCACGGCAGACGTTTTGAGTGTCTTACATCAGATACAGCGCTGATGGAGGTATCGTGTTACGTTTTACGTTTAGTTCCGATAAAACGAGGCAAGTTCAAGGTGAAAGTGTTTTATTTCTTGTTTGAGGGAAACTTCTGGGTCATTTTTAAAACAAACTCTGAAAGCCAGAAATAAGTAAACAATGCTTTTTAAGATTTTTAGCGCATTTCACGAAAATATGGGCTGGTTATTTTGTTTTTGATCCCTACTAATTTATAACGATCGAATAAATTTATAACCACTTAGACCTTTTAATTTATAATGAAATTTTCAAATCTTCAAATGGTCTCACTATCCCTCTTGCATTTAAACACAGCCTAAACAGAACATCTAGAACACTTCATTACAATTAATAAATCTTAGGTATACAACGCTTTTACACACATTGTATTATCGCCTCGACTATTTTGCATTTATACGCAGATGACTCGCTAACTTTGAAACTGAACCAGCTGTTGTGAGATCCTGTGAACTGTCTGTACAATGCCCCCTATGGGGTGCACATGGCTATAACTCAATGCAATGCAATTAGCGGGTTAGGTGATAACAGAACATTCGTTATGCCATACGATGATCCTGCGTAAAACCTATTTCAGTTCATAATTTAGGGCTTAAAAGAGAATAAGGGATTTATTTACGGCCAATTGTTAATTAAAATGTTACAGTAAAAGGCGCATTCGTAATGTATTTTACAACTCATAAGGCAAGCCGATGCCCCAACTAATGCTAAGAATTACCATATTTTTATTTATCAGTTGAATGACCACTTCTTTCGCAAAAGTTTTTTTAGTTGCAAACTTTAACCACCACACTCCCTTAGGGGTTGTTTGCCATTTCTTTCATTCGTGCCAGACTATGAAAAAATATAGTTTAGTCTACCAATTTCCGGTTTCTAAGGCCAGTATAGCATTATTTATTTTTTCATGGAATGAAATGCAAAATGCGAGGAAAGCTTCGTGTTCTATCCTTGTGGACAACAACTAGACGTAATTATTTTCACATGGGTAAGTATAAAAACGTTTTAAGCGCATTTTCTAATGCGAAAGAAAAAACAAATGAAAAACCCCTGAGCACCGCAACGTTGCATTTTACATCCAAATTGCAATTTTATCGTTGGTCGCGATCAAATACGAGTGTGCGTCAGTGATTTATTACTTAGGCACCTCCTTTTCTATGCAGCAGTATACCGATGAACGTAAAATAAGGCGTGGTCGGGAAACAATAATAATAAGCGAGTTCAAAAACTAAAACCCGAGTACCGAAAAATCACGCTCTAAAAAGTATGAAAGAAGAAAATATTCTCATCTGATATTGTATAAGTATTAGTGATATTCAGAAATGCGAAATGTAGCTGGCAGACACTGTATGAGAAGAACTGAAGACCGAGCCCAATGTCACGTCTTGGGAGAGACCTACGTCCAGCAAACCGTTGAACATTTTGTCACGTTAACTAACCAGCAGGGGTATGCCAATCAAAGTTGAACTGCAAAGTTTTAAATCATGGTCAGTTCATACTAACTCATAGTTATTCTGTGACTAAATAGTGACATTATGACGTCATTTGATGTGTTTTCGCGCATATTTTGCTGTCAAGTGTCTAAAAAGAATGATCACGAGGTACAAAATTGTACCACGTGACCTGAAGAAATTACACTGGGCAGTGAAATACATATAACTTGACAGCAAAAGATTGGCATACGGGTCAGTCCCAGAATCGTGGACCAATATACATTGATGATGATAATATTCAGAGGATAGCTGTGGTCATTCCTCTTTTGCTTTGCCGCAGTCGGGTAAAAAAACGTTGTAGTTACAAAAACAAGAAAAATGCAAAACCACTTTGAAGTTTTATTCCGACAAAGTTACCACTTTAGGTCGGATTCGACCAACTCCGGATAATGCTTTTCATCAGACAAAGGTGAGTCTTGGTCTCTAGTTTTTTTCAACCAGCCACTTTGACTGCCTTTACTTACTATGTTGTAAAATAAACATTTACAGCTAACAATAGGTACCTATAGCCCATCTAGGTCTCGGCAGGTCTCGGCAGAATACCAGCGCCTAGCTACCTTCCAGTGGCTAGGCACCATGCTGAGTCGAGGCCGTTTTGCTGCTGTAGCACACAAAAACGGCACTCTACCAGCTCTGTACCTAACTATATTATTATTCACTAAGTAGTGTCATTGTTTTGTACTTTTTTTGTGTGCTATGTAGTAAATAAATAAATGTCTATGTCTATGTCTATCTATAGAACCCAGACAGCCGACAGGCTCGGTTCGAAACACTCGCACAAAGGATTGGCACTAAATACAGTATTGTGCAAACAGGACTCGCTATCCTGAGTTTATGCACCTGGAGTAGGGCCTACTGCGAAACAACAAATTCAATTCAAATGGGTATTGAGTGCAAAAGACAACTACTTGCGTATATGACGAGAGATATTTAGGTGTTACGTGTTACGAGGGTGATGATGGAAGTGATTAAAAGGGTATTGTGTGCAAAAGGCCGAGAAACAACTAGAGTTGCGTATGGGAAAAGATATACATTTTACAAGATGTTGATGGAAAAAGAACATGTCACGTTCGAACCACTTATGAACTAAGAAGATTTTTGAGAAATATGATCTGCGAAATGTTGCCCAAATAGTAGGATAAAAGAGCTAAAGAACCAGACTCTGAGTCACGTTCTGGGAGAGATCTGGCGAGCACGCTTAGCATAAAGCGGTTATTAGACTATGCAATCTCAAGCACGCTAACTAGTCCGTGCTTAGAATCTACCTAGACTGGCTTGCTATTACACTGCGCTAGATATCGCATGCTTACTCATTCGAAAGGCGGACGTCGTCGTTGATGGGCGTCTTGAAAAATCTTTCGAAATGACGGAAAATGGCGGTAGCTCTTACCGCGACTATTTCAACAAAATTTAAGAAATAAGAGATAAAAATATGAGCGAATCATACTCTTTCACCCATATTTTAGTCATATATCTGTATGATTTTTCTCCCATAAATATGGCATGTCATGATAGATATCGATAATATCGAAGATCACCTCTCGTTTTGTTCGTTCGTTCGTTCGCATGGCATTGTGTAGGTACGGCACCGCGAGACACGACCCTCCTCTGCGGCTGCCAGACGCTGACTGAGCGGTCTTACTGTCTTACTCTTATTACACCATGCAATATCAAGTCAGGCTAACTAGTCCGTGCTTGGAGCAGACTAGTAAGTCAGTCTACCTGTCTTTCCCTTATTACACTACGCTTGATGCTAGTTAGCGTGCTTGAGATTGTTTAATGTAATAACCGCTTAAGCGCTCCGGGGAACGTTTCTTTCTACTGAAAGAAGTCTTTATACTTTGCCTCTTTCATTAGTTGATAAAAAAAGAGACAGAAATAGTTTGATACTTTCACAATTTTTACATCTAATCAAGATTTATACAGCGTTAGTTTTGTATGACCCCACTTTTTACCCATACCCCTTATGAAGGGGTCGCTGTAGTGCCAGTGACTTTCACAGTAGATCCTCTATTATTGCAGTTTACCGCTAGCTATTGTACTGCGGCGGTATTCATGTTTATGTTAATAATAGGTACCATTGTTACTCAGTTCGAGAAACATCTCGAACATACATAAGTACATATAAATACATACATACACCATAGAACACTATAGTGTACCTATGTACTGTGTTTTATATGTACTGTGCTACCTTACTTGTGCAAATTGATTTATATTAATATTGTAGGTAGAGGTAATCGATTAGGCATAGCTGTGTGTTGGTTTAGTATAAGTAGTCAGAATCAATACTAATCAAAAATTTCGAAGATATAGACCAAATCTACCAATCCATAAAACACTACATAGAATTATTCAGCCATTTATTAAACTAATCTTTTTTTCAATATCAAAAAGATAATCCATCCAGTCATCCCATTCAGTGCACTGGACAATTTTTTGGAACCGACGTCTACGGCACGCAGAAGTCTGCAGTCAAGGTAAGTGACGTGTCCTGGTTTCATTTTGTGGGGCGCAAACCTTTCCAGAACTGGGGTCTGGGGTAAAGTTTCCATGTTCTCGCGAACATTTTGTATGACATCCCCACAAAATACCAATCTTCTCAGATTGATCCGACAGGCGAGCTAAGTCTACTAGTACTAAAAGCTAAATTATACCAGAAAATAAGATCAATCCCCACTACAATTAATACTTACGAGAAAAGGACTAACGAAGCAGACAATATAGCTTTTTACCCCAACATAAAAGAGCTCAACTGTAACTTCTGCCCGTTTAAATTTCGATCTTATAGTCTTAGATTTATGGGTGGGTTTCAATTGCGGGCTCAACAGGTGATTACGCTGAGTACGAGGGTATTGGGGATAGGAATCACGGGTAGGTTGCTTTCAATTGATAGTACAGTTTGTGGTTTGACGTATCGGGTTTGTGTTTAAATGAGGGCTTTAGAATGATGCTAGTTAATTTTGAACTTTATAAATGGCTTCAGTGGGTCGGAATTATATTGGTGAGGTTCGTTGCTGGGATTTTTCAAAAACGTTACGAATAGACTGTAATTTTGGTAGACTCAATATTTAAGAGCCTACACTACTCCAGCTCAAATCCAAGTTTCACGGCCCATTCGTGCAGATACCGCGCCGCGCACTCGCAGCTATCTCACTCGCACAGTTCATCACGCAGCGCAGAGGTCACGAGTCGACCGCACGATAGAGTAAATACACAGTTATTGTATGTCTAGTACCGAGGTATGGAAATAAAAAAATAAATTATTGTACAAATATACTAAAGCGCCGTAAATAGTTATGATACACAGTTATTGTACACCCAGTAGGTATGGAAATAAAGTGAAAGGAATATTGCAGAAAAGTGGTCCATAGTTGGCCACTTTTTCTAAGGTCTGTGGCACGGCTCATGATCATGCTAAATATTGTAAGTATTGACAGGCGTCACAGCTCAGTCGGTAATAGCTCTGCCTTCCGTGCTAAGGGTCGTGGGTTCGATCCCCATACTGAGAACAAACATTTGTGCGTGGAAAACATAGATGTTTGTTCTATGTCTGGGTGTTACTATGTATTATAAGTATGTATTTACAAAAAAAAGTAGGTATATAAGTATTCTATCAGCATCTAGTTCCCATATTACAAGCTTTGCTTAGTTTGGCACTAGAGGGCGTTGTGTGAAATGTCCATGAATATTTATTTATTTATTTATTTATTGTATTATGGAATGGACACAGTAGTAAAAAACAAGGAGAAATCAGAAAATTTTATTGTATTTCAAGAGGGAGATCTCAATTCGATTGTATTTTGTTTGTTACCTCAGAACACCGTTCGCTTCTCTCACTCGATCAGATCATCATCATCGCTTCAGATCAAATGGGTTGTATGCTTATTCTAAAAATGGGAAAACCTCAGGAGGAAGCTTATTCCACATCTTATATGAGAAATATCACGCCTATTTACATGCATTTATTTATTTACATGCACGGTAGAATGGTTGGGTAGAATGCTTGTTTGCCTACTCATCATCAGGTGGGCTGAACGCCTGTTTGCCTACACATCATCAGGTGGGCTGAAAGCCTGTTTACCTACACATCATCAGGTGGGCTGAACGCCTGTTTGCCTACACATCATCAGGTGGTGCTAATTACGGAAATGGTATCCATTTTGAAATCCAAGAGGGCGGGCATTGATTTTTTTGAGAAAAGTGATATGGGTGTCGTTTTCGGGATATTTTGGGGTGCTGAATACGGAAATGGTATCCATTTTGAAATCCAAGATGGTGGACATTAATATTTTGAGAAAAGTGATATGGGTGTCGTTTTCGGGATATTTTGGGGTGCTGATTACGGAAATGGTATCCATTTTGAAACCCAAGATGGCAAATATCGATTTCTTGAATAAAATGATATGGGTGTCGTTTTCAGGATATTTTGGGGTGCTGATTACGGAAATGGTATCCATTTTGAAATCCAAGATAGCGGTCATCGATTTTTTTGAAAAAAATGATATAAAGGGTGTCGTTTTCGAGATATTTTGGGATGCTGATTACGGATATGGTATCAATTTTGAAATCCAAGATGGCGGACATTGATTTTTTTGAGTTAAGTGATATGGGTGTCCTTTTCGGGATATTTTGGGATGTTGATTACGGATATGGTATCCATTTTGAAATCCAAGAAGGCGGACATTGGTTTTTTGAGAAAAGTGATATGGGTGTCGTTTTCGGGATATTCTGGGGTGCTGATTACGGAAATGGTACCTATCCATTTTGAAGTTTTAGTTAATGAATCGATTGCTTTTAAAATCGATATCTGAGAGTCCTCCTCAGCCATTATAAGGATTACTCATATCACTTTAATAAAAAAAATCTATGTCCGCCATCTTGGATTTCAAAATGGATACCATTTCCGTAATCAGCACCCCAAAATATCCCGAAAACGACACCCATATCACTTTCCTCAAAAAAATCTATGTCCGCCATCTTGGATTTCAAAATGGATACCATTTCCGTAATCAGCACCCCAAAATATCCCGAATATGACACCCATATCACTTTATTTAAAAAACTCGATGTCCGCCATCTTGGATTTCAAAATGGATACTTTTTCCGTAATCAGCACCCCAAAATTTCCCGAAAACGACACCCATATCACTTTACTCAAAAAATCAATTTCCGCCATCTTGGATTTCAAAATGGATACTATTTCCGTAATCAGCACCCCAAAATATCCCGAATATGACACCCATATCACTTTATTTAAAAAACTCGATGTCCGCCATCTTTGATTTCAAAATGGATACTTTTTCCGTAATCAGCACCCCAAAATTTCCCGAAAACGACACCCATATCACTATACTCAAAAAATCAATTTCCGCCATCTTGGATTTCAAAATGGATACTATTTCCGTAATCAGCACCCCAAAATATCCCGAATATGACACCCATATCACTTTATTTAAAAAACTCGATGTCCGCCATCTTGGATTTCAAAATGGATACTTTTTCCGTAATCAGCACCCCAAAATTTCCCGAAAACGACACCCATATCACTTTACTCAAAAAATCAATTTCCGCCATCTTGGATTTCAAAATGGATACTATTTCCGTAATCAGCACCCCAAAATATCCCGAATATGACACCCATATCACTTTATTTAAAAAACTCGATGTCCGCCATCTTGGATTTCAAAATGGATACTTTTTCCGTAATCAGCACCCCAAAATTTCCCGAAAACGACACCCATATCACTTTACTCAAAAAATCGATGTCCGCCATCTTGGATTTCAAAATGGATACCATTTCCGTAATCAGCACCCCAAAATATCCCGAAAACCACACCCATATCATTCTACTCGAAAAAGTAAAGTACGCTGTCCTGGATTCGAAAACGCAGTAGGGGAGATAAATTCTGACACAGTCAAAATGTTCCTGCATTTTGGCAAAATTCATGTTTCGATTCGAATGGCTCCAAATACTGGAGGTCGAATTCTGCTAATAGCGGAGATACGGCAAGGGGGTTACAATATCTCTGAGAGGAGAAGAGGGGGTTAATGCCCCCTCTGGAATTATAACTACTGTTAGGTATAAGTAGGTCAATAAAAAAAATGATATAGAGGGGTTGCAATATTTATTTTATTTTCTACAATCTTTTTATTACAATTCGTACAACCAGTTCTACACACTTCACGTGGAGATAGGTACCTACCACATACTAACTTAGTAATTAGACTACAAATCAATCGTACTCATCCAGGGAACGAACATGTCGAAAGATCAAATTGGTTTGTCCTTTGCGCGTCGCAAACGCGTAGCGCAGCGCGTCGCGTATTCATAAATGCCTAAACTTGACGTCGTCAAATTTCAATATGGCCTCATAAAGTACTAACCAAAATACGTACCCGCGGGCACCTAGGTAGGTAAAAAACATTTTATGACTCATTTTAGATACTTACTTCAATATATTATTCATGTTTTTAGCAATTTCTTTTCTCCAATCCCTACCCTTTTTTTTGTACTGGTTATTTCCCATTTTACTATACTTACTTATAATTTAATAATTTTACGTATCTACGTAGGTAGGCGTGCGAGCAAGCGACGCGGGTTCCCTGTTCGACTGCCGGAGTTAGACTGAATCTGAGCGGTTGCGACGTCTCACGCGCAATATTTGAGAATTTAATTTCTTAAAATGCAAAAAAAAACATTTTAATAAATCTAAAACATATGATGTACGTGTATTGCTAAGTTCAATTTATACACAAAGTTTCAATAGTATAGGTAAAGTATTGACTGACTTCTGTGGTTTCTTAGTAAGCTTCAGAGGGAAGTTTGGGATTTTTTTCTATCGAGAAAATTTTTAGTAATCGTGTTTTCACATCATATGATGTATCACAAATATTCTCAACTGTAATATATATTTTTTTCAAAACGATTGATTCAATACTTTTAATGATATGCGGGATCAAAAATGAGTGATTGGGGTACTATAAGCTCTTAAGAGTACAATATTTAAGTAGGAGTATAAAACTGATGGATACTTACTGCTACAATTTGTACCATATAACACTCTATGGCAATAATTATACCTAGTAACATCAAAACATGGTTTTTTCCACGGTTATTTCTGTGCAATATTTTCTGTCAATAGAAAAATATAAATCCCTTCGAGAGTAATCAATCAAATCCAAGTCTTCAAAGCAGATCTTTTGATAAAAAGCCTCCAAAATAAAGTATTGAAAAAGATATAAAGATAAGCTTTTTTCTAAACTCATCGCATGAACACCACACAATTCAGAGAAAACCCTTGAAAAAAACTAACGACCCGTACTCCAAGGTATTGAAAATTTATTCTAAGTACGCAAGGGTGTTTGATGGTTACTTATGATACCGTTTTTAAGATAGCACCATTTTACTGCGAACTCTGGTTTTGTATGAAACTTGAATGTTGTTTGAAGATGGGAAAGGTCTGAGTTGAGTGGATGGTGTTTATAAAGGTGGTTGGTGAATATTGTGTATATTTAGTGTGTGGTTGCGGTTTTTTGAAGTGTAAACGAGAGTTTATTTTACAATGGTGTTAGCGTGAAATGTTAGCAGAGTGTGAGCGGAAATAACTATTTTATAGACCCTTTTTTGTAAAATAGTGGAACTACTCTTTGTTCCGTAGTGGTGTTTTTAAAACGATAGTCTATCGGCCTTTGAATAATAGCTATAAAGTAGATATCTCATCTTACATCTTCGCATTTTCTACTTTCTTAATAAAAATTAGACAAGTGTTAAAAGTCAAAGAACTAACGAACAAAGACCATTCAGGTATAAGACCTATGAAATATGTCCACTTCTTACGAAGTCCGCAAAGTTTATCCAAAAAGGTATCCCCGAAAATACTGCAATTACTTTCCTCAAATCTTTTGAGAGCTATCCGTGGAGCGCGGGGAGTTACGAGTGGTTTTAATAAATACGAATGTCGGAGAACTTTCGGCGAAAATATTTGGGCCGGCCTTCGCAAGTTTACATTCCTATCGGGTGTTTTCACACTACGACACGACACGACACGCACAATAGGTATAACTAGTCGGAAAGCTAAGTAGTGTTGCTTGCAATGCTGTGTTCCGATTGGTACGTCATCAGTCAGTATGGTATGGTAGTCCATCGCCTTGTAGCATCATTTACTTGTATAAAAACCCACATCTCCATGAACAAACATTGCAAGTTATGTAAAAGCTTGTAAAAAAAAAGCTAGTCATTCATTTGGTATTCTCCAGTTAGTCGCTCTCCTACCGTGTCTGCGGCAGCGACCACGATATTTTTGTTCGAGAAACTGACATATTGGTAACAATCGTGTCGACGTCGGTATTGGCTATTGTGCAATTGCTTTCGGTGCCTTCGAAACTTTGGAGAAGTTAGTGTAAGAATAATATTTGACAACCGAGCGATTTGACTTCCGCAATTAGTGCGAGAAATATTCAAATACTGAAAGTGATTTGGGTTGAACCAGCCGTGTTTAAGAAAAAGTTTATGATTTATTTACTTACCTATTTAATTTGAGCAAGCAATAGAAACGATTTGACAAAGTTCATTACTATTGATAAAATAAAATATTTTTCAGAATACGATCCAATACGCTTGGGGTGTCTAAAATATCCCACCAAGTACAGAAGACATCACAACTCAAGCCAACACCTCTTAGCCCACAAGCTATCTCAATGACCTCATTTGGATGATAGATAAGCAAGGAGTAGTCAGAGATATATCCAACCATTACATCTAGAACATTCCCTTGGCCGAATGTACGCCTAACGGAATGAAGATGTGAGCAAAACAACAAAACAATGGTGGTTTGCAAAACTAACAATGGCAGAACGGGCATGTTTGTTCAGGCATTCCGTGACATTTCAGCGGCAAAAGGGCAACGTGGTTTTAGAAAATAATTGTTGTTATTTCGTTGAAAATAGAGCACTGGTGTAGAGTAGTTAGATCTGGAGTACTGGTATTGCAAAAACTTATTTATTCCAAAAATCCCCACTAAACCAATATTCTTCTTCAAAAAAAGGTTAAAAAGAACCTAAAGCCTCTGGTGTTGGATGTCAATATTATGCAACAATAACCGTGTAGAGCCTGTTGGCTTAACAATGGAATAAAAATCCCCATCAATGGGGATTAATTTGGGCCACCACTTTAGAAAAATGTGCGCGGTAACTAAAATAATAATCCACAGATGTAAATATGTGCGTTTAGATAAATAGATAGATAGATAAATTATTTATTTAGTTCAAAATCACAGGTAAGTACAACACAAAACAAGCAGAAAGCAAAAAAAACAATAAGTACTACATGCTGTCAAATAGCCGCCACGCTGGTTACGTAACTGCCGATAGATCGGCGACAAGACTGTATGCAATCTTAGTTTGACAGGCGTCATACAGCTCAATCGGTAATAGTTCTGCCTTCCGTGCTGTGGGTCGTGGGTTCGATCCCCACCAAGAACCAACATTTGTGTGTGAAAACATGGATGTTTGTTCTATGTCTGGGTGTTACTATGTATTATAAGTATGTATAAAAAAAGTATATAGGTATTCTATCAGCATCTAGTTCCCATATTACAAGCTTTGCGTAGTTTGGGACTAGAGTGCGTCGTGTGAAATGTCCATGAATATTTATTTATTTATAAAGAGTCCTAAACCATTCTTATCCCAAATTCCCAACAACGCAGAGTAAAAGGAGGGTTATAAGTAAACGTCATGCAAGTAACGTCAGTCACTGGTAAGCATACTAGTCTTTACCGTTGTCTGATCATAATTTTTTCATCAAAAAGAAACCAGTTACGAATTTAGTTTCCCTATTATGTGCAACATAGCAAAATGGGTATTTGTTCAAAAAATACCAAGCAAGAAATACCTTTTACCCTGGCAATCTGGGCAACAGAATAAACGGACAAGGGTGAGTAGGACTCGTGTGTTCTAGTTCTATTCTGTTTGTTAGTTCAGAATAAGAGCATAGAATCGGGTTAGTTTCAAAATCCCCTTTAAGCTTTTTCTTTTTTTCAGAATTCGCAACTTTTTGCCTCAATATCCCCTTGATTTTAAAGATTTAGAATTACACCGTTGTGCCAGCCTACTCCATCTAAAAATGGCAGTCTTTACGATTGAGAAAAAACTAACGCTTACAAAAAATATTTGAAGTAGACTTTGCATCTATGTAATTTAGATTATACAGCGTCACTTTTACCCAAGCCCCGATACACGGAACCCTAAAAACTTGTTACGGTAACAACACACAGACGTAGCCAGCTGTAATGGGAAGCAGACAGAAAGTAAACAGGTAAACTTATAACAAGCGTGTAATGGACGTACCTATACTACCTACCCTTAGCACGGGGCTAGTAGTAGGGCTCTTTATGAAAGAGTTCATCCGACATGACTGCTTCGGCCGCCAAGCAGTGATGCTCGCATTGGTTGTGTTCCGGTTTTGAGAGATTTGACACAATAGTGTCAAACGTGATAACATTGTAGAGCTTATTCCTAGCTCCGATACTATTCGATTGCGTAAAAACTAGTGCTCAAAACACTGGACCGACAAAACTTAGTAATGAGGTGTACCCTCAAGCCAGGGTTTTGTGCAGATGTTGATAAATAACTCCTTTAGGCATGGTGCTTGCTTTGTGCTTATAAAGGGTGGGTTTCATAGGCAGTGTCATGGTCAGAGTAAAGAGATCTAACCAATTACTAAGTATAGAAGGAGAGGCAATGCATTGCATATGGAGAGACATTCCTTTACATCAGGTGGGCATTCAGCTGGTTCAATCACTTATTTTCTTAAAAATAAAGGAAAAGACACACCGACCCGACCAAACGGTCGGGTCGGTGTGTCTTTTCCTTTATTTTGGTAAACAAACGTTTACCGTGGTACCATTAGATAGTACCATTGATGGTAATGTGGTAATTTTTATTTGCCCTCGAACCATTAATGGTACTACGGAATGTTTTTTTTTGCCATGCTACCACAATATTTGGTAACGTAGCGCGCTGTATAAATTATCAAAAGACCATCGGTTTTGTCAAGAACATCACTTTATAGTTTCTGTACGGCTGATAGGAGATAAAAAGTGGGATATTGAAACACATGAAATTGGGGTATTGGGCAAGTTATTTTATACCGTGCCATGGGTTAGCTCAAATTAACTACATACACAAAACTTGTGCAGAAAAAATTCCACGGCGTTTATCCGGAATTCAAACCCACTTTGAATCGATGGGCAGAATATATGGATCTTTCGAAAATCCTGGGTCACCAGCAATAAAGAAAATCTACATTTTAATATCAAACTCACTCACAACTAACTTTATACCAGACTCATATACAAAAATTACAAAATATCGACAGGTTACAATAAAACCAATACAAGTCAAAAGTCAACAAATTCAATAAGTATAACAGCCTGTATCCGCTCCCTTCCCGTGGTAAATCTCTCTGTTGATTAAGGTGCTTCTTGATTCCTTGCAAATCTTGCGGTGCATTAAGGGGAAGCTTACGACTGCCAGCTATTATTGCTGATGCGGATTGGAAAGTGTTTAGTATTGATGAAATTCTCCGGATGGATTTGGCAGATGTCATTAATTTATCGGACTGACTTTAGTGGTGTGGAAATAACTTGGGAAACCGACGAATTTATTTAATAGTAATATTTGTTTTCAGTAGTTTTTATAATTAATAAATCAAGTCGGGAAAAAACGCAAACACAAGTGCGGGATAAGCTAGTTTATCATAATTATTTCTCATTATCTAGTGGTACCTACACAAATATTTACCACGAGTTAATAAAACTCTTTTGTATTAAAAAATTGTAGCTCCAAACATTTACAGATTATAAAGTTAAACTTTAGATAATCCGTAAACTTCCAAGACAACGTCGATAAATCATTTCAAGTTTATTCTCTGCGAGTGTCAGAGTAAAGCCTCCTTCCTTCTAAGATAGCTCTAACACCGTCTGACAATGATTAAGTAATGAGAAGACAGCCTTGTCGGCTATTTCGTAAAAAAATGAGTTATGACAGTTTTGCGTGGGGGCGTCGATGTTCCGTGTATCAAATGGAGGTTAATTTTGTTGAGCTTTTTAGGATTACGGGTTTTCGCTTTTATTTAAGGATAAAATTAATGTATCGATCGTGAGAAAAAAGCTCATAGATCTGTACTATACCTTTATTCAGGGTATTTTCCGATGTAAGAAAAATTGCTGTATAACTAAGGTAGAATGGAAAGTTATTCGGTGATGGATTTTATTAGTAAATAAGTATGATCGGGATAAAGTCCGTTATACCTAGCTCATTCAAATAGTTCGTAAAAGACAGTAAAAAACACAAATTGAAGTTTGAAGATTTTATTAAACAACGTCTCTAAAAAATTCTAAAATCTCACTATTTTACACTTGTAAAGTTTAAGTTTTAGCTTACTTAACAACTTCTAAAACATAGGTACACTTTACAGCTTTATTAAATGCACATTTAACCCTTGATTAATCTTTTAATACAATGTCGTTGAATACTCTTAAAGTGGCACTTAGTACTGTAATTGGAGATACCCTGACAGGTCGAGGTGGTGTCTATTATAATACGACCCCATATACCCGCATGCAATCACATTTCGTAGCTGTTGTTATGACCAACATACTGAAGGATCAGTGTTCTGCGGTGGAGTGCAAACAGGCACAATAATAAAGGAATATTAAAATAACAACCTACTTTCTAAGGGATGCAAGAGAGAGATATGCTATAACAGTGTTTGGACGTACTTTAGACCTTTTTGGATTAGACATTTGCAAAGATCTTGACAAGCCAAAGATTGCAAGGGAGAGATCTACACAGTGCATAAAAATTAAGATAAAAAAAAAAAAAAAATGAGTTCCTAGTTTTCTTTAACGATATTGGATTGGGGTGTGGATGTTATAGATAGTACGACAATTCTTATTTGCACAGTGCAAGTTTGACTAAAAAAGGTGATAGCATGCAGGTATATGGAATTGGGGGTTATTATGGGCCGCTCTGTGTAATGGCTGTCACTTGCCTCTTTTGCCTCCGAGAGGCATGAAATGGCTGCAATAATGAAATAGTTTCATAATTTTATCAGCATTTTCTATACATTTAATTTCGAGGAAATCTCTTGAAAAAATGTAAGTGTTCATGCACAACCTACCTAATACCATACTTTTTTTTTAACTCATTATGTTAGCGTCAATATTCTTTTTTTATTAGTAGTTGGTAATTTTTTATTTTCTTACCTGTAAGTATAGGACATAAAAAAAACCACCTAATTATCTAAACCTTCTATAATTTACTTCTGGCGCCTAGAAGTCCAGACAACAACAATACAACAAAATACATAGATGTTACATAGAATCAAATAGTCTGAGACTACATATTGCCAACATGGCAATACCAACAGCTCGAGCAAATATTGTAGTTGGCATGGTTAAGTTGGTAGTTTCAAAGCTTATTTAGACGTCAAAGAGCTTTCCATCTAAGTTATTCCTCGATTCCACCACAAATCCAAGCTACATGAGATTTCTAACTAACCGTTTATTTACCGTCAACCGATCTGAAATGTAGACTACTGATAAAACCGTTTCAAACTGAATTGAGAGCGCAATAGGTCAATATTGAAGGGTTGTCTTCTTAGTTTGAAAAAGTTCTTAAATCTAGATTAATTTACCTGCTACAGAAGAAAAAAAAAACTACCAAACAACGTAAACCTTTTTAAAAAACTTATTTATAACGAAAATTGCTGCATTATGTTCTATCAAACCAATTCTTAATAATTTATTTTCATATAGCTTCCGTTACGCAAATAGTTACAAACAATAGTGAGACATACGGATGGAAAAAACTTACAAAATTACCTTCAAACAGATAATTCTTTATTTTTGTAGTCTCATTTCGTCTTTTTATTTTTTAAATACCTACCCAACATTGCACATTGACTTTTAAAGTAATTAAAAAGCACCGCATGAATTAAACTGTTTTTTAAACAGAACCCGTCCGCTTTCTTTTTTCAACAAAGTTGAGCCTTAATCTGGCAACAATAAAAATGGCCGTTTCGCGCCAACAAATGCGAGTTGTCGTCCACATACCCGCATAATGCGGTACGTGCAATTTATGAATTCTCATAATTCTGACGATATTTCTTCGGCTTTTCAACGGCGACATCTCTATAAATCGTCTGAGTTTTACTTTAGTTCTGGAGCTTGCTAGAATTTACATACGACACGCGGAATATATCTTTCAGTGGCACTTTCAATTTTAAAATTCGGGTCTAGTAGCCGCTAAGACAGGTATTGCGGTGGTCTAAAAACTTCACTAAAAACAGAGTGAGCTTCTAAACTAAGGTATTCTAAAACTGTTAAAAAGTTTTTATGTAAACTTTTTGCTCATAGTTTAGATTTTTCAAGTTTTTTTCTTTTTTAGATGAAAATGTATGAAAATGATCTTTTTGTAATTTCAGATTTTGTACTAATTTGAAGTTTGTGTCGCGAAAGCCTTTGTTCATGTTATAATAATATGATCACCGTCTTCCAGGCTACAATTTTATTTGTATTTTGCGAGAAATTTCATTGTTTAGATTGCATGTCCCACGCTATTGCTGTTGGTTCAGCCCACAATACAACGCACTCCATCACCTTCTGTAGCTATCATACATATTAGCTAGCAGTCATTGCTATATGGAAATATTTTTTTTTATATGTGATAGTATTATGTCCTTGGCCACAATCTCACCTAATGGTAAGTCCCATACTAAAATCACTGCAATGACATTACATCTTTTACCTTAACATTTTTACTAATTTTAGAGGAAAATGAAATAATGCAAGTCTGTTGTCATTGTCACCTACCTAAAAATGCCAATTTTTGACTTGAACTGTGTGATTTGCTAAGTGTCGATAACAAAGCAATTATGCGGGCATATAGGGTCGGTTTCGAGGTTAAATGGTAACCGTTGTGTTTACTTATATAATTTCTTCATTTTATGAGTTTTAGACAAGCATCAACAATACTGATGACGTTTTTACAGACATTTTAGAGTTAGAGTTATAGGCTAAAGGGAATGAACCTTTGTTAGTGTTGTAAGGTAAATCAGGAAAAAAATTATTGAAATTTTTATTTTTGTACATTTAGGCCGTAGTTTTTTTTGGATTATTAAGAATATTTTAATTTCTCGAACTTATTTCAACTGAAATATCGTCAGTAGACGAAAAAACTTATGCGGTAAATAAATCCGTAAAAGTTTCAAAATAAAATTATTTAGATATTACTGTAAGTACCTTCTGTTTTTTACTCGACTTTAAAAAAGGAGAAGGCTTTAAATTCGGCATGTAATTTAGTTTGGTTGCTATTTCCCTCGCGAGGGCCCTTTTTTAAAATATTATTTAGGTAAAAAATAACGAAGTATAAAAAAAGCGCTTAAACATTTAGCAGATCGATAATTGGGGTATTTCAAAAACTCCCAACAAAGGGAAATCGACGAAAAACCCTGAAGGAGAAACTTTCCTTCGCTATGGTGTCCTTAGCACAAGTTTTTTTTAGTTCAAATAATTTCTACATTTCATTTCATAATTTGTTAAAAATTGGAATGAAAAATATCAGAACATAGTGAAGACCCAAAAAAAAGCTAAAAAAAAAAACTTAGAGTTAAAAAAGCATTGTGTGAATATGGATACAGACCTCACCGACTAAACCTTTTTTTACGGATGCTGATAAATCTGTCGATTTGTTACCAAAATATAAATTATACTTACAAGCGATTTACTTTTTAAATATTTAATTCAGCGGGGTGTTTGAGGCGTCGATTGAATCTCGTGCTTAGGGTACTAGCGTTCTCTATTCTTGCGAGACGACAATAATTGGAGCATGATGTATAATAACAGGCGGCGAGACGGTGCAGGCTTTTGTTGAGCGAAATTAAAGTCAGTCCGTTGCTATGGCAACGCGGCAGTCACTTCCGACTCTCGGATTATGTATTTCGCGACAGGTTTGCGAGAATCGTACCTAATTGGCAATCAATATTACGATTTTTTTTGACTAAAAATAACGATGCCAAATTTTAAACTTCGATTGAAAAATTAAGGGTGTTATTTAATAATAAAAAATGTTTAGTACATCAATGTTCTCGAACTTACTAAAAAGTGGCATTTGATACCATTGATTGTGAGGTTTTAATGACACATTGCTTGCTAATATGGAAATTTGTATTAAAAGTAACAAAAAACCAATCAAAACTTTCTTACGAAAATAAATTAAAAACAGTATTGAACTTCTCCGAAGTTAAGCACCCTCCCTAATATCCACTATCCTCCAATCCGAACCAGAACCAAGACCAGAAGACCAGTGTGCAAGCTGCAGCTACTTTCAGAGAGAAAAAGCTCTATTTAGACTATTGAACCTCGTTACTTATCATCTTTCTAGCAAAAAAAGAGGCAGGTATAGAGTTTTTGCTTGGTGTTTTTTTTTTTTCAGATTGCCCAAACGTAAACATTGTTTTATTTTATTGTGTTCTCGAAAAAAGTTTTGTACTCACCTAAAGTACTTTACCTATTTCAATAAATCAACGAAATAGCTCTTACGAGAACTTCTATCACGTTGGTACCTGCAAAAGAAAAGAAAAGAAAAATATTAGTGTAAGAACAACGGCCCCCCAAAATCCGTAAATAAAAAAACAAATAAGCAAACACAAAGGCCTACGTCATCGAAACGGCCGAAGTTTCCGGCCTACCCTCAATGATTCTTAATTAAACCCACTATTGTTGCACCTTGCAGGCAATTCATAACAAGTGTCAGCCGTTCGGGCTCTTGCACACGATGGCGGGACGTCGTTTAATAGTCAAACAATATTCTTAGGGTCAATTTACAATCAGTTTTCACTTTTCAGCATCGAAACGGAACATGAGGTTCAAATTTTTGACAGCAACATAGACATCACAAATAGACGTAACGTAGGTACTTGGCAGAATGATTTTGGCATTATCGTTCGCAGAGTCAGCGCGATTGGTTACGAAGTCATCAAGGGATGTCTTCGTAAATTCTCTGTCCAAATCTTGAATGTTCCTGTCCCACCGCAGTTACAAATAATTTAAAGAACAATATCGTTCTAAGACGTGCTTTTTTTTTGTAAGTTTGTTGATTTTTTTATGTTTTTCCGATAAAAACATAACTCAGCGGTACAGCAGCGGCAGACCGTGCTATTTGCCACGTCGTGTGCAAATCATCTTAATAGCTCAAGTTGAGGAAAGATGCTGTGGTTCTACTTCAGCTCCCCCATAATTGGTTTCCCCTCCCCCACCCCGCGATAATTGAATCCCTGAGTTGCTATGATCGTTTTTGTTGGCTGGGAGTTTGTATATTTTTGGCTTCAAGGTTTGGTTAGGCAAATTGTTAAGATTATTAAGTTTGATCACGTTCAAAGCGATCATGAGAATCGGGTACCGACGCATAGCGTTTGCTAAAGTTCCTAAGAACTGGTATTGGTCCTTTACCGACGTTTTCCTCGTTTCAAATCCTCATGCCTTCAAAGGACGGAAGAGCTGGATGTAATAGACAAGACGATTCCTATTTACATTCCTATTCTGGGACAATAGTTTTTTTAGGTAAGTACAGAAAACAGGAGAGACAGACAGGGCACAAGATCTTACTGTCTGAAAGGAGTGGAGCATGGAGGTAGATAGGGACACTGATAGAAATTTGTTAGAAAATGATTGTTAAGTATTCTCCGAGATTTTACCAGCCGCCTTATTGCGATACCAAAATGCGAATACATTTCAAAACTGTGATAATTTAAAAGCACTAAAATTATAGCTGTCTTTGTCGTTTTAGTTTATGAGCGGGACGGCAACATTTGTAAGTTTAGAAAAATGCAACAACAATCGACAATGAGAAAAAACAGGAAAAAAGCTCTTCACAGTTTGATGCCCATTTCCATTTCAGTTTCGTAGTTTAGCTGGTCTGCTAAAATAAGTCCAATTCTCCAGTGAATGCTTCCTCATAACAAACTGAAAACTCATAACAAAATGCATTTGAACTCATCTGTTGTTGCGCATCCGGCGTGACCGCAGGATGTATTGTGTGGACTGTGAGTTGGTGCACGTGTCGTGTTAATTTAACTTTTACCGTGGCATGATGCTTTACTACTGGATGTGGTCTGGATATTGGCTTAACAAGCAGCAGTGGACAGCCCGATATTAGATGTCAACGAGTTTGCGGGGAGTCGTTCGTTACAGGTTATATAAGATCCGCTCAAACAGTCAATGAGGAGACTTATGTTCAGCAGTTTTCCTACAACTTAAAGGGTCATGATGACCTAGACTCCTAGAGTATCAGTTTCTGGTACATCAAACCTGAGCTCGCTTTTCTTCAGTCATAAAACTGAAGAAGTCCGTTTGATTGTTGAAAATATCCGTGCGTGTAGATTTCTATAACAGTTATCCACTTCTCGTTCCCTTTATACAGTCTTTAGCCATTTCAAATTTCGTGGTTTATCGAGTTGTAGTTGGGTCTTCCATCTTCCGTTTCAAGATTTGAGAACATTTCCAGTGGTTGTCGGTTTATGAGCCTGATATTACCGCTTCTAATTCTTAGTTGCGTTGGTGACCTTGATTCTTTTACAGACATCCATGTTGCAGATTTATCACGAAATAAAATGCATTTTCCTTCAACGGATATAGAATTTAAGGCACATCCAGTATCTCTACACAAACAAAGTAGGTACGTTTGCGTGTTTCAAACATATCCGTCTATGTTAACAAATCGTGGAGGTGTTCATGTGAAAAATAACCATTCTGTAGAAAAACCTAAAGTGGATTAGATACTCGGGGGAGTTTGGTAATCAATTTGTAGATGGACGTAAAGATACTTATTTGTTTAGGAAATTAGTTTGCTAAATACATTGATTGTAACATCTGACAAAGATAATTACTTACCTAGCTTTATTTTAGCAAAACAGAGTTATCGCTAATGGAAATAGAGTAGTATTTTGCTCACATAAGACCATTGAGAATTTAAATAAAGTTTATAAATGGACCAATCACAGGCCTTCATTATTGGTCTATAACGATCAAATCTGTCGTTCTTTGTTCAAAACACTTGTAGATATGCTTCTTTTCTCGGATGACCAAACTGTCTGATACTCTTAAGTTTAGAAAAGCCGCTATTGACCAACCCAAGTGCAGGGAATACACCTTCAAATTTTCGAAACTATACCAACTCAGGCTTACCATCATATATCCTTACATGAAGATGAGCCAGACGACCGGAAATCATCCGCCATATTGCCTATTTACGCGGCGCCATCTATCGGCAGACCACAACTTAAAGTACGATGCATTCCTAAACGTGTAGTAAAACTCTGAAACTAGGATAACAGATTCACTTTGACTGTGTCGACTAGAAGGTATGTCATAAAAAACTGTATCGAGTATAGCTTTACTTTAGACCCAAGATATTGTGAAGAAAGTGAAAACTGTTATAACCCGTTACCCTCAGGTGGGCCATCGGTTTGTCCCATCATATCATACTAATATGTAAGTATGGATTGATGTTTGTTACTCTTCCATGCAAAATCTCCGTCCGATTTGGATGAAATTTGAAATACATATAGTTCGTAGCATGCATACATGGATGAACATAGGCTACTTTTTATCCTGGAAAATCAACAGGATCAAACGGGATGCGGACGAAGCCGCGGGCAGAAGCTAGTAGTTGTATAAAAAATACATTCTCAGTTAAAGTTGGCTACTAACTCGTATTACTACATCTTTAGATCCTGTAGATCATTTTATAGTCTTGCAATATTCTTTAGTTATTATGCACTTGAGGCAGCGTTATGAGGCTCCGCGCGCACTTTCAGTTTGAAAGTTATTCTTCTTTTAAGTTTCGCCACTGTTTATTATTTACAAGCATACTCCTGCGGTTTCAGTTGCGTCATACATACCTTACAGTATAAAGAAGATAAAGCTTTGCTCATAACTGATTTGCCCAAGTATGACGAGCATCCCTTCAAATCATTCAATTGTACTCAAGACTTACTCAAGACACTTATTTCATCAGGACTAAAGTAAATGCTTGAAAATTTCCAGCAGACAGCGCATTCTCTCTCAATTCCCGTGACCAATGTTTTAAGAGCTGTCTTCGCTCGCTGTTCCCGAACTCAGTCGCAAGTGGGCCAACTATTGTGGAGTAACATTCTTTCACTATGCTTTTGTTTCTACCCGCCTCGGCCACCGTTTTGTCGTGAAGTAGGGCGGTCTACCTCCTAGTAGGTTTTAGCTGATGAATTGTTAAAGACGGAAAATGTTGCTTTCTCTTTTTGAAATGGTTTTGTTTATACCACGGTCAGACTGACACGACCAAGTGACAGGTAAAGAAACTCAAAGCATGGAAAGAAAAACTGACAAGAAGTAGCCACTGAATGGCAAAATTGTCTGTCGAAATGACGGACGGAGGCCATATATAAAAGAAGAAGAGCGACACTGATTGTTTTTTCTCCACCCATCACTACATGCATGCAGATACAGAAAACAGAGCCTACTACGGGCGAGCACTCTTCATATTCGGCATAGAGAATGTGAGAGTTTCACAGTGAGAAGCAGTGCTGTGTTGTAGGGCACAGTCACAGAATAGATTATAGTACCTACCACATACTACAGTGACAGTTTCAGTAAAGTCATTTGCTAGGCACTGACGGAGACCCTAAAGGCAGCTTCAAAACATTGCCTGCAGAATTATTCATACAAACTTCGTCTCGTTCGTATTTACTTTTAAAAGAAGAATTCTCCATACGACGATAGCCATAATCAACGAAAGAGGCAAGATTCGTGTTGCAGCAAACGTGCGCGAATCTATTTGTATAAATTAAGAACGCTTTCAATAAACATCAGACGCGCTGAACAAATAACAGGCGTCAGGGTACCAACCTAACAGAAATGCAATAATGAGTGCGTCAGTGCTGCCAACATTTACATATCAAACGCAGGCAACGCGTGCTACTGACGAGATAAATGCGAGGATTGAATCCGTTGTTTAGCATTGCACGTGTGGTGTGCAATGTGAATTCACAAGTGTAACTAGATTTTAGATAGAACTCCAGTTTTGACGTATGAAAATATTTTTTAGATCATAACCTCAAAATGTAGTAAGTACGCATAACCTACAAAGTTATACTGTAAGCTAGTAGTAGATATAAGTACCTATGTAAAAGAAAAAAGTATTGAAGAAGCAAATAAATATTGAAATAACTTACATTTTGAAACCATTTTACTTGGTTATACATCAAAAATAATATAAAAATCTCAGTTTGTATCATCTACTTGGCATGCAAGCTGGCAGTCTAAATCTAGGTTATATTGGAACCGAACGAAAGTCCGTAATATGAAAAGTTTCGAAGACTAACTAGGATTGGAGTCGACTTATGTATGTCACTGGTTCCATTTCGGCCCTCGAAGGTTCAGTGGACGAGTTTAAATGATATTTTAGAAGTTAGATGCGATAGTTGCAGTTCAGGTACACATTTGAATACTTCTGGTTATGTGGTAAATAACAAAGTTGCATAGTTTGTGAATATTTTATTCCGAATCCAAGTTTTGTGGTAGTAAACTCAGTAAAAAAACGGTGAAATTTCGCATCTTATAAACTAAGCTTTAATAAGCATCGTCGTAAATCCTAGTCGTCCCTGATTCTAGTTTATCTAGGTCGAGGACAGTGATAAAATAACTCGTCATAGTCAGTAAAAATGACATTTTGAGCGACCAGATATAGCGATTTTGGAACATTTCTAGTAGCTCAGCCGCTGCAAAATCACGCGAAACCGAATATACCTTCGGCATATTCGGTTTCACACCTTTCCGGCATATCGACTCGCCCGCCATTTTGAAGTTTTTTCAAAGTTTACGCGCACGATGAAAGTAGTGCAGTAGTAGTGAAAGTAGTACCCATATGGGTAGAAGACACTAATACAAGCAAAAAATTTTCTATACTATAGTATCCTAAAGTGTCACGTTTCCGAGATATTTGGAGTTAAAAATCGCCAATGAGGTAAATGAGTCAGATTTTTTTCTGTTTTTTTTTTGCCTATATCAAAAGTCTAGAAGATTATAAGGACAACTGTGAAAGAATTTTTGCGATTTCTCAAAAACTGATTTTTCTACGAATTTTTAAAGTTTGAATTTTTAAAATTTGTTCTATAATAGAAAATCCAGCTTCCATACAAAAATGTTCGAACCCCTTTCACCGGATTTGTCCTCCTAAAAGTGCATCAAATAGCGTAGGTAAGCGGCTTAACAACTGCAGGTTGCAGCACGAACAGACAATCGTATTTACACTGAATTCGTCAGTTAATCGCATTACGGACGCGCTGTCCTAACTGTTTAAACTGTGTAACTGAATTGAGACTGGCTGGACTGTCAATTTGAATTCTGTATCGTAATTTTGATGCTCGATTTTTTTATTTTACTTTTTTCATTATTGTCAAGGACACGACACCTACACGTCAAAATGTCAATCCCACTTGATACTGGCAAAGTTGTCTGTCGAAATGACGGACAAAGGCCATATAATGAGAAGAAGAAGAAGAATTAAGAACTTTATAGTTTATAGTAAAAATCTTTTATTCAATAAAATTACAAGGATCATTTAGAATCGTCTTATACACATAACTAAGTGATTCTAGGTGCCAGATCCACGTGACCAGTATGGCAGCACCCGTTGAAATAATGTTACTTCTGGCACAATAAATTCCCACTACTTCCAACAATAGAACAACCAATGTAACTACTGGGACCAATACCTACCAATGTAAACCTTTATTATCACCAATACCAGCTTAGAAAAAGAGTCGAAATGGTATGCACACAAATTAAACTTGTTCAAACAAACTCCCGCAAAATTGAAATGATTAATTCAAAGGGCAAAAGTTCACGAGTTTCCAAATATGAGATAATTTAAAGCCTTATTAAATTTGATCTGTGGAAAGCAGGGTCGCTAACCACAACAGTACACATAGCATCAGTTTTTGTGCTTCTACATAAAATTACGCGTGTCCCATAAGGGCAGGCATAGATAGATAGATAGATAAATAATACTTTATTGTACCTACACCACAAAATTTTACAAAAATGAGAAAAATATTCAAATAACGACAATGGGATACAATGGGCGGCTTGATCAATGGAGGGACCATGGTTTTCCATTACCTACGAGTCTCTGACTCTCAAAAAAGAAAACTTTTTGTGTGTCCAATAGGCGGAAGCACCTACATATTATAGTCACAGGCATTCCATTAGGTGTCATGTCAGTGTGCTTGAACAAAAGTATCAGTGTCGGCGCTGACACGGCGTGAAAACCTCTAAGTAAGTACTAAATGAATAACATTATATCCGCCGATATGGTGTAGGTATCTGGTGGTAGTGTGAAACCACCAATGGCGGTGGTGACCACTTCCCATCAGGTGGTCGATACTAACACGCATCCATGGAACGCGCTAACATAGGTGCACTCTCGCGATCGTTTTAGAAACTGGTGTTACGAGTGCAAAAAGGACTATTGCGATGAATAACCTAAGGTTTATTGACCTTTCGGTTTGAACCAAATAATGAATAGATTTAGAATTAATTGAGTCAAATAACCCGGAAGATCATAATGGGATATTGAATTTTCAACCAAATACAAATTTCCTGTTATTTAGATATTCGTTTTTCTAAATATTAACCTTTCAATTGTTACAAAACTACATCCATAAAAAATCGTGAAACACGTGTTTTTTTTAAACAGAGAGATTAAAGGTGTTTAGTAGATGAAAAAAAGGAGAGAGAAAAAGCTTCGTTTGTGTGACCGATAAGTAGCGATAGGTTACATTATTGGAGTTTTAGTAAGGATCCCTAATTTTTTTGAAAATATAATATAGCCTATGTCACCCGGGGATAGTGTAGCTTCCCAACGGTGAAAGAATTTTTCAAATCGATCCAGTAGTTTAGGAGTCTATGCAAACAAACAAATCTTTCCTCTTTATAATATTATAGATAGATATAGATGAACTTTCCGCCGATATCGTGTCGTGCCGTTGACAGTATGAAAACAGTTGGTTTATATGTTGTTTTTAACCGACTTCAAAAAAGGAGGAGGTTCTCAATTCGGTTGTATGTTTTTTTTTTTTTTTTTTTTTTTTTTTAATGTTTGTTACCTCAGAACTCCGTCATTTATAAACCGATTTCAAAAATTCTTATTTCATCTGAAAGGATATACTTCCAGATTGGTCCCATTTTATTTTCATCAAAATCGGTTGATGCCCGATGATGATGATGCCCGGCGCGGCGCAGCGCCTACTATTTTACTGCTAGCAACGATGCAATATGCCAAGTTGCGGCGTAGCGCCTACCATTTTACTGCTAGCAACAATGGACCCTTTGTGGTGCACACCTAAATTTTTACATTTTTCTAAATTTGTCAATAAACCCAGTTTGTACATTCAAACCGCATTTAATTGGAGAAAAGCAAAAACCCACCAGTTGTTCCTCTAAAGAATCAACACCAACCACGTGCACGAAATTGCGTATTTTGCTTTCCTGTGGTGTTTATAGTGACTAGAACATTCCCAATGAACTGTCATCATCATCATCATCATCTGATGATGAAGCTGGTAGTCGAATTGAAGTCGGTTTTCCAGTTTTTTAACTTATAAATTATTAGTAAAAATATGTTCACAAGATTTCTACTAAATCTCCAAGACTTCGAATATCCATTCGACAAAGCTACGTAGCTCTTTTACTGCGTGGAGCCTCTATTACTTCGTGTAGGCAACTCATTCGTTTAGGGGCCCAATCTCAACTACCGAGGGCCTAATACACACGACTATGGCTCCTTACCTCATGAAAATGTATCAGAAAAATCAACCACCTCCCTCCATGTTAGGTGGTGTAAGTTATGAGAGAAAATATTTGGTGTTTAATTTTTGGTTTGAAAGCTTACTTTACTACTTCTAGATGTATAAGACCATTGGTTAAATTGACACGGAGATGGATCTAAAACATGAATTTTTTGATGACTCTCAATGAGAATTGTCAAAATTTGAGTTTCGATTCAAACATTAGCCTCTCAGCCATAAAAACCAGTGAACATTGAACTAAACGTTATTTTGAGCTTAGCGCTATCTATGAGCTACATTTTTTTACTAATAAACTCTTTACACTCCAAAGACTATATGAATTCAAACGTCTAATTTTAAAACTCACCGAATGTGTACTGCCGGCATTAAAAGTTGTTCAGCGCAAGTCATGATTATGTAAATTAGAATGTCCGTCTAGCTTGAAGCTAGAATAGTATACCAGTTATCGCTTAAAACTTGCACCACACACCACTTGCATAAATATTCAGTGTGGGGCGAAGATCTCTTATTAATGAAAAAGGGTCACGAGGTATTTTAATTCAACTATGTGTTAAGGTTTTCGTTGGGATACTTGCTTGCCGGGTCGAAGATGTTCTAGCCTAATAAAGGATTGGACTAAATGTTTCGGAATTGGGTGGAATCGTAAATAGACCCGTGCGGATTGCAATATCATGAAACTGAAGTACTATTTTGTAGAACTTTCAACTTAAATTGTTCTACTTATTTGGATTGACCTTACAGCTTAGTTAGTAGGAGCTCTGTCTGCTGTGATATTAGATGTAGGTTTGAACCCCACTCAGAACAAGCATTTTGCTCCAATTTTTTTATTAGTTTAGTGAATTCTATTTTTTTACCACCTCATACTTTATTATTATATACAAAATATAGGTTTAGGTTCGTAAGCTCTGCCCCCGTATGCCAATCTCAGTTGAACCGCAAATTTGAACTGCAAAGTTATAAGTTCATACTAACTCATAGTTATTCTGTGACTAAATAGTGACATCATGACGTCATTTGATGTGTTTTCGCGCTTATTTTGTTGTCAGGTGTCTAAACAGAACGATCACGTGGTACAAAATTGTACCACGTGACCAGTTAGTTGTTTTTATTGTGATTTGGTCTTTGGAATATCAAACAATTTACTGGTCAGCAAAAGATTGGCATACGGGCTCTGGATTGTTGAACGTCTTTGAAGGCAAAATGTCTGGATTGTAAAAATTCAATGTAAGTTGTCTTGATTTTAAAATGACTAAACTTAAATTGTGTAGGTAGGTGAAACGTCGTAGATGCAAAATGTATTGTTTATAGAAGACCTAAGTTGGTAAAGCACACCACCTATTTAAAAAGGGTCAAGTGGCGCTGTGTGAAAATGTCCAACAATAATCGCTGCGGCACGGTGTCGTGTGTAAATCCCTTTACTTGTGATATTTTTTCTAGGATATTATTTTATTAATGCCTTCATGTTCCAGCAAGTCTCCGACACAAGTACTTCCGATAGCCCTCGCTTCGCTTTATTAATCACGACGCGACGTTCACGCGATGCCCATTTGAATTTCATATACGTTTTATACGGGCTCGTTGCGTTACAGACTTTTTTGTCGTTCACTCAACTTCGCTGCAAAAATGTTGGAACACAAAGTTACAGTATTTTATACTAAACGATGTTTTATAAAATAATAAGAAATCTGTGTTTAGCAACTCATTTTTGTGATTTCCTGGTGTTGCAAATAAATTATTTAAGTACCTAATTAAACAATTACAATTTGTATTGCAAATGCCATTTTAATTGAGTGTTTTTAAAATCTATAACCATAACTGCCCCCGTATTCCAATCTTTTGCTGTCAAGTTATATTTCACTGCCCAGTGTAATTTCTTCAACGTGGTACAAAATTGTACCACGTGATCATTCTTTTTAGACACTTGACAGCAAAATATGCGCGAAAACCAATTAAAAGACATCATAATGTCACTATTTAGTCACAGAATAACTATGAGTTAGTATTAACTGACCATGATTTAAAACTTTGCAGTTCAACTGAGATTGGAATACCCCTGCAGACAGCACCAAACACAGCCCAAATAGAGCCTAAATCATACATAAATAGATTTAAACTTGATATTTTTATCATTTTCAATCAGAAAATACGCTTCAAAATGCATTTATGAATACTCCAAGCTAGAAAGGAATATTATAAAGTCCTTGCATACCATGGTACCTGCAGTCGCCGGCAGCTTTGTAGTTTAATTATTTAGCCGGCGGGTGTAGACTCTCTTTTACATCTCAATTATTTCAAACCAATGGAACAAGTTTATTAGTAGTTGAGATAAAATACTTCAGTCAGATAGGTAACAGAAGTGCATAAGTAAGCGACAAAAAATTTTGACTATTTCTTACATTAAATTGTACCAGTACTCTTGAATGAAAAAAAACTATGGTAGGTACACCTTACAAACTAATTAAAAGAAAAAAGAAGATTACAGAAGAAATGAATAATTATAAATGTACAATGGGCGGTCTTATCGTTAAAAAAGTTAAGAGAGAAATATCTTGTTAAGAGCTATTCTGTGTTAGTAATGATAATGACATTTATTTTCTTCAAAAACTCTATCGTAAAAGTAGTACTAAAATGGACAGAATATGATAACAGGCAAGAATAAACAATTCTGAAAAAGTTATACTTGAGAAAAACCATAATGAACTAAATTTTTTTGCGTCTATTTGTCTTGCCTCTTCTAGGCACTCGGATCCTACTGCGACAGTCAAACAAACACACAAAAGAAATCTCTAGCTACCACCGTCTTTGATAGTCGTACCACAGATAAATAGGTGATAACACACCAGACCTCCCCAAGGACGTTTAACAGATATACGGGCGGCAGTTCTTAACCCCTGTAATTACAGGGGTAGTGTGGACCCTTGAAGAACCCTTGGCTTAAGATGGTAAATGATTTGTTGACTGTCTCTAAGCTCTATTGTTTCTGTAAACTCTAACGTTCTTAAGAAATGGTGACCATCATTATGTAATATCGCAGTGATAATCGTAACATGGCGGCAGTCAAAGGATGAGAATTGGGGAGCGATGATTCCTACGATCGTAGCTTTCTGGGGGGTGAGTATAGTAGGAACAAATCTGACAGTCACCGCGTTACGTAAACTTAACGTATTTGCGTTATTCTGCGCGTCAACGCCAGCTCGACTTCCGAACGTGGTAGGGTCACCGCGCAGTGTATTTTGGATACATACGTTTACGATTGTCGCATCATGCTGAGGCCTCAGATGATATTATACGTACCTAGCTACTTTCTTAAATGGCTTTTCACCACACTCTGTTTCTGATAAACAAACAAGTAACAAAATAGAGCATTTGATGAAAATCGATTTACAGGCAAAAACATTTCATATAGTTTTTCAGCATTTTTTTCTCTTGAAAGAAAAAAGTCAAAAATAATACACAGAAAGGTTACTCGGTGAATGAGTATATAATAATATGTTTATGAATTAAAATAGTATCACTATTAATTATTGCAATCTCATAAGCATCCTCATCCCCCAATCCTTTGTCATATTATTTTGTAAGTCTGTTTTGTCTTATTGCGAGATCTTCCTTAATCTACCAAACAATATAATACAATGGACCCATTAGCTGTTATAACATAGCGGAGCTGTAATATACAAAAAGCACATTGTGATACAAAATGAGCATAGCGATACAAAATGAGCATTGCGATACAAAATGAGCATCGCGATACAAAATGTATAGCATACTCAGAGCGTTTGAAAAGCTCAATAACAGGGTATTAACTAGATGGAGTGCCATTCTTGGAAAGCTGTCGAGGGTACACTAAGCTTTATGGAAGAAAATAACAAACTCATTATAATGAGCTATAAATAAAGCATAAAATAAATACCCACTGAAAAAATAAAAAGATATTATGTAAATAATAAGTTTGTATTTGATGGTAGGTACCAATCATCTGTAGGTACTTTGATTGTTTTGACTATCAACAAGTTCATTTCTCAAAAGTTTAACATCCCAAGGTTGTCTCGAAGAGATCGCTTTCAGCGATAAGGCGGCCCATTGTATCCTACTGTACCTTACCTACAACCTTACCTTACCTTACCTGTAGGTTGTTTAGTACCTTTTCTTCTATTTACTGTATTTCTGTTGTGTTGTGGTGAATAAATGTTATCTATCTATCTATCTACTGTCGGTATGTTTCTTTTATTTTCATTTCTTTTACCATTTTACCGACAATATTATAGACACTCTATTCGCAAAGAAGATTACGAGTAATACAGTATTACAGTTTTCTTGTGTGCGATAGTGTATTTTCTATCGTTTTATATTGCACTCAGTACATCGCCGTCCTAAGAGGATTGCGGGCTTAACTTGAAGCTTATTGTTTCCACAATTGCCAGTAGATTATCTGCTGCTGTTATTTCTAGTTAATACCTCTGTTTAGCGAGAAACATTGGCGAAGGACTGTGTAAGAAATTAAGGATATATCATTGCTATCTAAGAGTGTTTTCCTGTTAGTCAGCACATTTTGCTATTTACATCGTCGACCGCATCGTCACTTACTATCAGGTGAGATTGCGGTCAAACGTTTTCCTATAATAACGTGAAAAAAATATAGATTTGAATTTGATTGACAAGTCAATGTGATACATGAAAGAAAAAAAATTTTTTTTATTGAAACCTCGGTCTGCTTACTTTCAATACTGCAATGCCCTTGAACAGGGTTTATCTGTTATACCTACCTACAAATGTAACAACTATATTACCATGTGTAAACAGAATAGAAGAGAAGAATAGCAAAATTGCTTTGAACAAATTTTTTGTATTTACAAAACTATTTAGAAGTCAGATTTTGCTCTAGATACTGAATCAAATAAAATTTCTTAAATATATTTTTAGCTTAATAAAGATAGTGATAGAACATAAATATAAATGTATGTTATTTCGTCCTTGCATAAATGCTATGAATATTTTATGAAAATGTAATCAGTATTTCTTAGTCTTATTAATTATCAATTAATAAACTAAGTCTTAGGATAAGTTTATCCTACCAAATCATGTACGACGTGCCATCTTGAATAACATCATCAAACTATGTCATTTATTCCACTGAATTCATGAATAAATGAATAAAAATAAAGTTATTGTAATTTACCGCTGATGTAAATCACTTCTAGGACCCTTTCAAATAATTTTAGTCTTCCTTTGTAGACTACATAAGTAACTAAAATACTTAAAATGATTTATGAGAAAGATTCGTTTAGTAAATTCATATTTTTGGCATTTAAACATTTGTCCCGGCGCGGGAATTGAACCTAAACTTCATAAAAGCTAGAACTTAAAACCGCATAAAAGAAAACATTTTAATAAAGGAGTAGGATTTTAATACTTATTCTTATTGTTATTTTTTGTATAATCTTACAAAAGGTCAAATTCTCTACCTATTTTGGACAAGGCCTGCCTACCTTCCCAACAAAGAGCTTAGAGACAAACAAAGACCGGACCTCTCCTTAACCACAACCATCTATCAACCTCCCCCCCCCCCCCCCTAATCCTACAAAGACAGAACGACCCACTTAAATGTATTGGAAAATATTTTACCAAATGCGGAAAATATTGTCCAATAATTCCGTTTATACCAAAATTAACCACGAGCCAAGAGGATTTTCTCCACAATAATCCACCGAGTGCCATGTCAGCAATATGAGCATTGATCACCGACCAGCCAACTTCGAACTGTCCGCTAACTTTAAATCCTCACTTTAGAGTCCATTACTTCGAGTGGAGATAGGGCCGGATATACTGGTTATGGGATAGATCTGGAATGGCTATTAGCACAGAATAGTTGATAGTAGGTTTGTTGGATAAGTAGGTATACATTACTATTAGTCCTGTCAGTAGGTATTGAATGGTTGGTTGAATTTTCATAATCTCTGTAAGAAGAAAGGCTTAATTTTACCATTGAACGCTATCGATGAAATATTTTATTCATAGAGCAAAAAAGTAGTAGTTAGTTTTAAGCTTCTTACCTATTGCCCAATAAATAAATTGGTTTTCATGTCGCATAGTTATTTTTTAAATAAAATTACATAGTATATTGCCTGTTGAATGCTATCGCGAGGCAAGCTGAATATCTTTTCAAAAGTTCAAGTGCTATCGAGTTTTAACGACACCTAGGCAACCCAAGGAATCCGAAAAGCGTCCACACATTTATAATCATATAATTTTACAAGTACTAAGAGTATTGAGTTTTACTACAAGTTTATTTTAATCTCTATAATATATTTTTTTAAATGAACATAAGATACAAAACCTTCCCTCTAAAGCCTACACGTGTGAATAACAAATGGATAAACACATCAGGAACTTACGCAATTTAATTAAAACGAATCCGAAGGCCTCACGTGAGTGGAAGAATACCTCTGACCATATATTTAAGCATCGCTGAGCGGCAATAATAGTAAAATGTCTTGAGGGCACTCTCTAAGGGAACGGACTGAGAACGGTCTAAGATTTTACCCCCACATAAGTACTGTGTCTATTTTTGGTAAAAAAATCTATTCATATGTGCACAAAAGTACTGTTTCTATTATTGGTTAAAAAAATTTCTCATATTTGCATTCGATAAAAATTAAATAAGCGCATGGCGTTAATCGACGGTAGACATCTCTTCAGATGATCTCTGGAGGAAGTAATCAGAGGCACGTCCAAATATTACAGTAACAAAAAAACTAGCCCACTTAAAAGTACCACGTTAAAAAGAAATACTTAGTAAATATGAAAAAAAATATGCTACCTACCTAATACTTTTGAGACACCATGTCAACGTATTCGAGAGACAAATACATAGGTTTGAAAGATTTTAAAAACATATGACTTCTAATAATATTTTGTTGTTGGCGCAGAAATCGTAGAATCTTAAGAACGTAGCATCGTAGCATCGTCGTAGCAAGTGCTACGCGGCCCTCCTACCTTACCCTCATTCAAACAAGTAATTAAATTAAAATTTTAAGAACCCCCCAATTTTGGACCGATTTTTATCAAACATAGCTAAGAAAACTCCCGACTACACCTTTCAAACAAAAAAAAACAAAATCAAAATCGGTTCATCCGTTCGCGAGCTATGTTGCCTCAGACAGACACACACACACACACACACACACAGACACATCAAACTTATAACACCCCGTCGTTTTTGCGTCGGGGGTTAAAAAGAGCGTTTTTATTGTACCGATACATAACCTTAAGCTGATACATCTAGGAGCTAAAATGGCTAAAATATATTGCCGTGCAATGCAGTGCATTGCCGACTGCAATTGCCGATTGCAAGATTTGCAAAAAAAGTGCTACGAGTTTTGAGTTCCACCCTGCCATGCTACGGTGCAATGCTTAAGTCTATTTTATGGCTGCTTCTCGTAGTACCGTCATAGAACTTAAGATAGTTTTTTATGGTCGAATAGTTAAAACTCTTGCAGTCTAAAGGTAGGGGTATTCTTTCGATGTGTATCTTGCCTTGATAAATCAAACAAACAGTCACCTAATGACCTTAGACAGGGTCATTTGGAATTGTTATACTAGAGTACTTATATGTGCAATCTGTTTAACATGAAAATAAGCATTTCATTTCTCTTACCAACTTTTTTTTTGCCTAAAAAATATTGAAGTTTTTACTAGAACGCTCTTTTTCTACGAATGTATGCCATTATATTCATGGATTTTAGTAACATCTCTGCCTTGATCCCTCCCTGCTAGCGCTACGGCCGAGATTTAAGAAGATAGGCAATACCCACTCGAGCAGTCTCTTTGTGGACCGGTTTAATGGAGTGACGGGATCGCAAGTGTTAATGAAAACTTTAGGTATGTGGGACTTGAAATCTGGAGTTATGTGACTTCAGGTTACAAGTTTCAGAAAGGCAGGGTAGTAAGTGGAATCAATAACAGAACTCAGCATCATGTTTGATAAATAACTGAACGTCTGAGCTAAATATTTTTTTACAGGAAAATTATTCCGATTTTAGTAAAATACCAAAAATATTAAAATAAAGACAGAACGGAATATTATCCTATCCTACTAATATCCTATCCTATCCTATCCTACTAATATTATAAATGCGAAAGTTTAGATGTTTGGATGTTTAGATGTTTGGATGTTTGTGTTTCAATCAAAACCACTGAACCAACTTGGATGAAACTTGGCATATATATAATTCGTAACCTGGATTGACATATAGGCTACTTTATATCCCGAATAATTAACAGGATCTACAGGATAAAATGAACGAAAAGGATTAGCAGCGCCAATTGGCAAGAAGATTTCATTGTCATGTCATGTTACGTCAGTTTGACAGGGCGTAGTACCACCTCTTTAGTCTAACAACTAACGTTTGACATTCCAGTAGGTACAAGTTCGGTGTAATGAGGTGTAATGTCAAGTTTCTCAAAGAAGTATCCGCTCGATACACGCACAGATAATATAATGTACACGGAAACTGTAGACGCGTACGAAGTCGCGGGTAACAACTAGTTAATAATATATCAAAAAAATATATTACAAAATATTAAGGTACTAGTATTAAGCTGCATAGGTGTGGCGTACCTACTCCGCCAACACGTACACGTAGATACCTGAAACATAAAACATAATGATTAAATATTACAATCTTAAAACTAAAATAGATAAAACAATACTTACCTTGCTATTATATAAAAATTTAATATTTCTTAAAATACTTGCATTAAACAATTTAAACTAGCAATGTAAAACTTAGATTTCTAACTACAAGCTAAATAGTAATTCAAATATTGTACTTACCTAATATGTAATGTCGGAAGGCAGTCGTGAATGCGTGCGCTAAAATCGTATCGAGTGAAGGCCCTTTTTCGCTCCTTCGCGAATGAACAACTCACACGCAGGACCGACCGGTTAGACTCGCGAACCACTACTACCTTCCGACCGTTCAATCGTTCAAGACAGTCGATCTTACGCTCATATACCGACACGTAGCTTGCTTTTGCTGTTGTAACCAAAACAATTAATCCTGTGCTTTATTTTCATACTTATTTCCTAATTCCATATCTTGTTCTTCATCTCCATACTGTGAACTGTTTGCTGTGTGCTTTCCTCTAAAAACTGTGCTATAAAATAAACTATAAAAGTGAGTGGATCATCTAGGCATTTTTTATTGTTTGCTGCACCCGCTTGCAACGATAGGTAATACCTAAGATATTACTACCACCACACTGGTGACCCCGACGTGATATTCGGCGTTCGCGTAGCAATGACAGGAAGACTACGAGATCCCAGTCAAATTACCGGAAGTTTCCGGTCTGCTGGTATCACTACAAGCACGGCAAGGATGCTCACGCCTGTGTAAAGCCTTGCGACTACAAGCCGACGGAAAACTACAAAGGCAGTCGGTGATGGCGACATCCGATAGCCAATACATACCTGGTCGCCTGTTTGTGATGGATCGCAGATCGAAGATGCAGTTTCTCGTTGACACCGGCAGCGACCTCTGCGTTTTTCCTCGCACCATGCTACGCGAACGCCGATCTCCAACCGATGAATATCGACTCTATGCGGCGAATGGGACGAATATCACGACCTACGGTTTCGCCCACCTCGAGTTGAATCTTGGTCTACGTCGGGATTACAGCTGGCGATTCATAGTGGCAGACGTCACTAAACCTATAATCGGCGTCGATTTTCTGTCACACTACGGATTGATAGTTGACTGCCGTAATCAACGTCTTATCGATAGCACAACTACGCTATCATCAGCAGCAGCTTCGGTATCATCGTCGACCACTATTTCTTCCGTGAAGACACTGATCGGCGATTCCAGCTACCACGAAATGCTACGTCAGTATCCCGACATCACGCGTCCAGCTGGCAAAGATCGCGTTGTCAGCCACAACACTCAACATCATATCAGGACTACGCCTGGACCTCCAGTATCCTGCTCTCCACGTCGATTGGCCCCGGACAAACTGCTCATTGCTAAGAAAGAGTTCGAAGCCATGCTCAAAAATGGAACTGCAAGACCGTCCGAGAGTCCATGGGCGTCACCTCTACACCTCGCACCAAAGAAGGACAACGGATGGCGTCCATGCGGCGACTACAGAATGCTAAACGCCAGAACTGTCCCTGACCGCTACCCCATCCGCAATATCCATGACTTCACGCACAACATTTCGGGATGTCACGTCTTTTCCACAATTGACCTAGTGAAGGCGTATAACCAGATCCCGGTGAGCAGCGAGGACATAGCAAAGACTGCTATAACTACACCGTTTGGCTTGTATGAGTTCCCATTCATGACCTTCGGGCTTAGGAACGCAGGCCAAACCTTCCAACGCTTCGTCGACGAAATCACCAGAGGCCTGGACTTCACCTACGCATTTTTGGATGACTTCTTGGTATTCTCCAAAGATGAAGCAAGCCACAAAGAACACCTTCACCAGCTATTCAGCAAACTCCGTGACTACGGTATGGTGATAAACACTTCGAAGTGCGTGTTTGGTGCTTCAGAAGTGACCTTTTTGGGCTATAAAGTATCGTCCGCTGGAATAAAGCCACTGGAATCAAAGGTCGAAGCAATTAGTAAGTTCCCAGTGCCAAAAACAGTCAAGGAACTAAGAAGATTCTTAGGAATGTTAAATTTCTACCGCAAGTTTATTCCCAAAGCAGCTGGAATTCAAGCGCCGCTGCATGCACTGCTCACTGACAATGTGAAAGGCTCACATCCAGTGAACATCGTAGGCGACGCGTTAAAGGCATTTGAAGAGTGCAAAAACAGTTTGTGCCAAGCCACCTTACTAGCGCATCCAGACTTAAACGCTAAGATAGCGATCGTGACAGATGCCTCAGATACGGCAATTGGTGCCGCTCTTCACCAATACAAAAACGATCTTTGGGAGCCGCTAGCTTTCTTTTCCCGGAAGTTAACTTCATCGCAGGTAAAATACTCTCCATATGACAGGGAGCTACTCGCGATCTACGAGGGAATCCGCTACTTCAGGCATATGTTGGAAGCTAGACATTTTACCATATACACGGATCATAAACCCATCTGCTTCGCTTTCACTACAAGAAAGGATAAATGCTCACCACGACAATTTCGACATTTAGATTACATATCTCAATTTACTACCGATATAAGACATATATCCGGAAAAGACAATGTCGTGGCAGACACACTTTCTAGAATTGAAGAACTGTCACAACCTATCGACTTATTACTCCTGGCAAAATCACAAGAGAGCGATGTCGAGCTGAAAAGTTTACTAGATGGAGAAACTTCACTTACCTTTCGTAGAACTACCATTCCTGGAACACAGCTTCAACTTTATTGTGACGACAGCCAGCAAGTACTGCGACCCTTCGTTACGACTCCATTTCGACGCCAAGTGTTTGAAAGTCTGCACTCTCTAAGTCACCCTGGCGCTAACGCAACTGCAAAGTTAGTGGCTCAGCGCTACGTATGGCCCGGCGTCCGAAAAGATTGTCGACAATGGACGAAGACATGCCACCCTTGTCAAATGGCGAAGGTTACACGCCACGTATCGTCGACCCCTGGAACATTCCAATTGCCACGAGCCAGATTCTCCACGGTGCATATTGACCTCATAGGACCCATGCCTGTGTCAAATGGCTATAGATACTGTCTCACAGCCGTGGACAGATTTACCAGATGGCCAGAAGCTATACCCATTGTTGATATGACCGCAGAGACGGTCGCCAAAGCCCTGATGTCCGGATGGATAGCACGCTTCGGCTGCCCTACTGCCATAATCACAGATAGAGGACGGCAGTTTGAATCGTCCCTTTTCAACCACCTGGCTGAAATGGCTGGTTTCGAGCACAAACGAACGACAGCTTATCATCCTGCATGTAATGGGATGGTAGAAAGATTCCATAGACAGCTGAAAGCAGCAATTATATGCCACTGTAACCCAAATTGGACTGAGTCACTTCCACTGGTGTTACTCGGAATCCGAAGCGCATTTAAGGAAGACATCCAAAGCTCTCCAGCTGAATTAGTCTATGGAGAACCGCTGAGATTACCTGGAGAATTGTTTGTGCCATCCAAGGATAAGACCGATGACATAACAGATTTTATGGCACGTCTTAGACTGATCGCGAAAAATCTTCAACCGCAACCAGCTGCCAGGCACTGTAAAAAATCAACATTTATTTTCAAGGATTTATCTACAGCTAGTCACGTTTACCTCAGAGAAGACGCGGTGAAAGGTGCACTTCAGCCCGCTTACACTGGACCTCATGTAGTACTGAAAAGGAACGATAAAGTCTTTACACTACTCATAAAAGGGAAATCCGTCAATGTGTCAATAGAAAGACTGAAGCCTGCCTACATACTTACCGATGGCGCCGATACTCCGCCGCCCGATGATGATGATGTCCCACCTCCCGCTGGTCCACCTGAAAAGAGAACACGTTCCGGTAGAAGAGTACGTCTACCTGATTATTATCGCCCGTAAGACGGTCTCTGGGGGGGAGTGGTGTGGCGTACCTACTCCGCCAACACGTACACGTAGATACCTGAAACATAAAACATAATGATTAAATATTACAATCTTAAAACTAAAATAGATAAAACAATACTTACCTTGCTATTATATAAAAATTTAATATTTCTTAAAATACTTGCATTAAACAATTTAAACTAGCAATGTAAAACTTAGATTTCTAACTACAAGCTAAATAGTAATTCAAATATTGTACTTACCTAATATGTAATGTCGGAAGGCAGTCGTGAATGCGTGCGCTAAAATCGTATCGAGTGAAGGCCCTTTTTCGCTCCTTCGCGAATGAACAACTCACACGCAGGACCGACCGGTTAGACTCGCGAACCACTACTACCTTCCGACCGTTCAATCGTTCAAGACAGTCGATCTTACGCTCATATACCGACACGTAGCTTGCTTTTGCTGTTGTAACCAAAACAATTAATCCTGTGCTTTATTTTCATACTTATTTCCTAATTCCATATCTTGTTCTTCATCTCCATACTGTGAACTGTTTGCTGTGTGCTTTCCTCTAAAAACTGTGCTATAAAATAAACTATAAAAGTGAGTGGATCATCTAGGCATTTTTTATTGTTTGCTGCACCCGCTTGCAACGATAGGTAATACCTAAGATATTACTACCACCACATAGGTAATTGTTGAGACCATTTTCAGCTACATTTTACTAACTACAAAAAAAGTATTATTCGCAACGAAAAACCCCATTAGTATACCAACGGTTTTCCTCCCAAATTCTTTAGTGAATCCCCAAAACACCTTCCGATGCCATAAAACACCCTGCTTCAGAAACGCTTCCAAAAACCCACGCTTGACCGATTTTTTTCAACATTCCATTGAGTTCGTTATCCGTTTCACCCCTCTGAGACTGTACCATGAAGTAAATAACAACAGTGACACAATCAGATAAGTAAGAACGCAGGCTTAGGTGGGGTAAGGTGTGGGCTACATTCATCAAGTGACTCGCCAAGCTATCCTTTGAAAACTTCGTCTTCTCTCCTGTACCATTTGCAATCTTAGTCAACAAGACACAATCAAGTCATATTATCCCTTAAAAACAAAGGACTGTTGATTTTCTCTAACGACTTTTTACGCATTCAAGCTGGGGCCTAATTCTCACTTCGGCAGAGATTTTACTCTAATAGGGATGACGTCGAAAACTCGTTTAACTGGCTTATTCCTGACAGATAACCAAGACACTAGTGGAGACAGGAGTTTTTGGCCGAGACGTCATCTCTATTAGAGTAAAATCTCTGCTGAAGTGACAATAAGGCCCCTGAAAGCTTTCAAGCTATTTTTATAATTATGTTTATTGCACAATATACAAAAATTTTACACAAAGTGCTGAAACATTATCTGCTATCCATTTGTCACACCTGCATAGGAAAAGGAACAGCAAGTATCCTTCAAAACTGAAAAAAAATTATTTCCCTACATTACAAAATACTAGATTAACATTTTTAGAATCTTGTTTGCGCATTATAGCTACTAGTGTACGTAAATTGACATTGTTAGTAACTGGGCCGAGCTACTAGCCCAGTGTAAGTACGTTCAAGTGTAATGGAGTTCGCAGAATCTAAGCAAAGCTTTATTAATAGAGTCAGACGACTCAGGATTTTGGAAGACGGTGACGAATCTACGGATGATTTAAGCCGGTTTTTACGGTAAAATATGGTAATGTCAACTAAGCCGTTTTACAACGTGAACCGGGCGGAGATATAAAATTAAGTAAATAAAATATATATTCGTAAATTTTTTTTAACAATATTTTTTTTATGAAAATGCTATCATATATTTTTTAGAAAACAAACGCAGCAAAAGTAAAATGTCTAATAAATACGATTTACAACACAAATAATATATTGTTTTTATTTTCATCTTCAAAATAAAGCAGTTTTAAAAAGCTTAGCATAGATACACATACGTACAAAGCTTCAATAGATTACAGCCGCCTAGACAGACTTCATAAAGTCTAGATATTGAGCCGTCAGAATACTTGAAGGTCTTTGAAAAGCGTTAGCTAGAAATAAAATTATTTTGTTGAAGATATATTTAGTTGGTTAAAATTGTCTGAAATATTGTATTACATATATACTGCTACGCTTTTGTAAAACATTCCATTTACAAATCGAATACTTAACCATAGAGAATTTTACTTCACTGCCGGAGATGACATTGAGATTCAAACGTCACTTTCCAAACAAGAAGCGAATGTATGTGAGAGTGACGTCACATTTTACTAGAAAATTGGATGACACCACCAATCAATTCGGAGGCAAACTCAAATTCATGCCTAAGTCAGTTAGCGTACGTTACATGACTCTGTGCAATACGTTGTAAAGCCTATACTCGAGTTTCCGTCAAAATTAAACAAATTGATCAACTCGTCCGGCTTGTGGTACACGGGTACAACCCACAAAATGACAAACTGTAGCGAATCACACTTGTGCGTGTGGCCTGTCAATAAATAAATAAAATGGCCGCAGACAGCGGTTTCGTGCAGACTGCTGAAGTGAGACACCTAGTAAACTATTGTTGTTATTTTTCAGAAGGGAATTGAATAGCTGAGTGGTAATAGTTTGGCACGTGTTTTTGTACTTAGCTGTAAATTGTCCATCTTTTATTTTACTTTTTACTACAACCGCACCTATTTCTGCCGCCACACAGTGATACTCTCATAGCTGTGTTCCAGTTTGAAGGGTATGTGTGCCGGTGCTATTACAGGCACGTGAGACACCTCTATGTCTTAGAGTTGGGCCATAAGCTTGTTCCAATATTTAGTTGTATAAAAAAAAATGGGTTTAGCATTGTGAATTTGTGATTGTTTTTGATGTCCAGCATTTTACTCAAAATATCATAAATATTATTTTACTTTATTTTAAATAATTCTGTGCGCGATTTCACTTCTGTGCTTGGCATTGTGTGTTTTTGAAACGTCTTTGGCAAAGCATTTAGATAATGTTTTAGCCTCGTATGTAGCATGATATATTAAACAATAGCAATAAAATATACCGCATGAATACAACGACATTACGAACGTCTAGACGCAAAGTAATATAACTCATAAATTAAAGAAATAAATAGCTTAAGGACATAGACACCAGTGAACAACCACATACAACCCATAAAAGAAGATGAAGTGCGTTTGTATACCCGAAAGAGAAAACATTTTAATGTTGTCCGAATAATTATTATTAATTTTTCTATTTTGGTTGAAACCCAGAAACGTACTTAACATTACTTAAGTAGTAAGTACGGTGAAAGTTTTTCATCAAAATAAATAAATTCGTCGAATTTCTTTTCAAATTAAAAACATTCAAAGAAGTGACATCTGTATTGAGAAACTTGAATTGGCAATTGATGTGATTCTCAACTTTGATGGGAGAGTGATGAGATTTTTAATGGAGTGCGTATCCAAAAAGAATTTATTATAAAACTAATTTGTTGTATTGCTAACATCCACAATATTTTAAATTATAATATAAGTTTTACATGCATGGTTGAAATAGTTTTTTTTTTAATTTTTTTTTAGATTGATTAAAAATATATTTCAACTTGAATTTATTATTTAGATCGTCGTTGAAATATAAAAGTGGTGTTAGTTCCCAATCTGATATTCCGTATATCAGAGGAATACATTTTTGAACTTAGAACTAAGTTTTGATCAATCCGATCTGTGCGTTGAACACGAATAAATGTAACAATTGTAAATTTATCGTAACGAATCCGAGTTACATTGCGTGATGACGCTACAACGTTTGTAGTCAAGCTGGTGTTGACGCGCAATATGATTCGAATACGGGTTTACGAGACGCGACGACTGTCAGATTTGTTCGTGATCACCCCTCTGCATTCTATTTCGATTGCATTAGCACAATCTGATGCAGACTGATCAAATCAGAGGTAGCGCAAAATGCATCACGTAAATGAAAAAAGGATAGAATTAAATTCAATTTGAATAATATCAACATGAGCTTACACAATTCAGTTCAAACTTGGATTAATCAAATATATTTTTAATACAATTATCATTAAAAACGAGACATTTACCATGATTTGCGAGTTGTATTGATCCTTACATTTCAGCACAGTTGCATGCACCATGATCACGGGTCAAATTGAAGCCTCGCAGATGTACCGGTCTACCCTCTTTCGCAGTTTTTTATACTTACCATATTTAAACAAAAAAATTGCAAGCGACTGGAAATTCCACTTTCTTAGACAACCTTTGCAATATCGCAAATCACTTGAACATATTTTAGCAATTTCTAAGCAAGTTTACAATGCAATGACCTCGATCTAAACGTGGGCCGTAAAACGCAGGGCCGTCATTACTTGCAGATAACCCTGTCTAGTAGTGACAAGCATTACCGAAATCTTCCAATGTAAAATGAGCTTTATCGCTATAACATTTATATCCGCATTTGAACAACGCGAATATACCGTGTAGGGATTTCTATGAGATCAAATGAATTTGAAACGTCATTTCTTGTCAATAGGTTCCAATATTGGTTACATACGTGATACAGATTCGCATAAGGTTTCATTCGTTGAAGTGTAACTACTGAATGATATTCTACGGTTCTAACCTTGTCAAATCTGGTTTTCTTCAACCGAAATAAAAAAAAAGAAAGTACTCAATTTGGTTGTATGCTTTTATTCAGATGATGAGAGATTTCAAGTCAAAATTGAAGTCGATTTCCTTAGTTTAAAAAAATCGTATTCAATCGGATTAAAATTTAGCATAACAAAGTGAATGCTTTAACATAAACTCATAAACAACACCTAGAGCTGTGAGACATTTTGATATTTGTACATCTACAAAACTTTTTATCAGATCAAATTTTTATATTTCAACACTTTTTATCAACATAGTACGGTGAGTCAAGACAAGGCGACACATTTGTTAGACTGGCGTCTTGAGACTCGACGATGGAGGAGAAAACAAATAAACAACATTTCGCCATTTCTGCTAGTTCAGAGAAATAGTTCTTACGTTGCGATCTCCAGCAACATTGTAGTGTAGTGAACACTTACCTGAAACAAGATAATAATTGGTTATTTTTTTTTAATAACAGTTTTCAATCGTAAACACGTTATGTCATAATGTCAACTTTTTATAAGACAGGGGTTTATCTAGATAGTTCAGATTATCTTTCTTACAGCAAAAGATCTAGATTTGACATCCTTGATTTTTACACGAGTCAAAAATTACATACAATTAGAATTTAGATTTTTAGCTCAAATATTTTTAAATTTATTCCGAAACATAGAAAGAAGCTTGATAATAACTTCCCCGTCGAAATTTTTTAAGTCCATTTTTTATTTATGGACAAGCAAAGCCAAACGATAAATTTGCAACCAAACTTTGTTAATAATATTAACATAATCAGAATAAAAGTATAATAAAAGAATAACTGTGTAATAGTGCATGTAAGGCGTCACTCCTCCCGCGCCATAAAGTAGATTAAATTTAAATTGACAATTCGGTTTTACGAGCACAGGGCGGTTTCAGCTACAGCATTCCGCATGTGTAGCTTCACCTTCCTACCCTTATGTCAAGGTATGAAGGTTCAAAATTAAGGTGTTTCTTCCAATAGTACATAACCACGATAAAATGTGGAATTTTGGGAATTTATCGTAGGCACTGCGTCGCATGTGTGCACAGGTCTTTATTTTATTTAAAATGTAGAGATACCAAAACACATGAATTACGTGACAGTTATTGTAATCTAACCACGATTTCTACAAGTGGATTAAATATTTAATACGCTTACGATTTGTAAGCATTATTGATATATTGATCTCAATTTGATGGTAGGTATATTATGTCAAAAATAATGACAAATCAAACATTTTGCACAGTACATTTTGACTTTACAAACTTGAAAATTTAGCGATTACCACATTTTGCTAATCAATGGTCAATATCTTTTTGGAACTATACGGTACTTAACGGTGATTTTCTAAAATATGGTATAAAAAGATAGATTTTTTAGAATCTGAGATTCTATGATACGTCTGGAAAAAGTTCAAAAAGCTTGTATACCTTGTTGTTGTTGCTTTTTATACCTTCACTGACGAAGCCGTAGAATAAAACCGACTTCTATTTATGATATCCTAAAAATTACAAGTGTTTCTCTCCCGGCTTTTTTATCCTCAGTCCACAGTACAGCTAATTTATTTTCCAAAATAGTTTATGCATCTTTAGGCGACATTAAAATTGATTTGTTAGACGAGGCAAAAAATGCCTGGAAATTAGTTTGCCCTATCGAACCGATTCCTGAAAAACCGCAAATACAGAGACAATGGGACGAGCCTATCTGCAAAAAGCTTCAACAAGAGCTAATAGAAGCAGCTTTGAATCCTACAGAAAAGGCTCGTCTCACAGCCTCAGGTGCTCGGGAATCGGGTTTCTGGCTCCAGGCACTGCCTTCAACAAACATAGGGACCCTTTTGGATAACACTACTTTTTCTTTAGCAGTTAGCATTCGAATAGGAGCCAACACCAATGAACCCCACCAGTGCCATTGCGGTACTGCCGTTGAGCGTAACGGCCACCACGGCCTTTCTTGTCGACGCAGTGCTGGCCGCCAATCCCGTCATGCCAGCCTCAACGACATAATTCGTAGGGCTCTCGCCACCGTCAATGTGCCGGCCATCCTAGAGCCGAACGGTATTGCACGTGACGATGGAAAGAGACCCGACGGTATGTCGCTGATTCCCTGGAGTCGTGGTAAGCCGCTGGTGTGGGACGCTACATGCGTAGACACGTTAGCGCCTTCTCATGTGGCGTCCACCTCCAGGATGGCAGGCACGGCCGCAGCAGCAGCGGAAAACGCTAAAAAGCGGAAATATGCATCCATCGGAGATGGGTACATATTTCGGCCTTTTGGCGTAGAAACGTTAGGACCGTGGGGTCCAGAGGCGTGGCTTCTATTCAAAGAGTTATCCAAAAGGTTGGTGGACGTGACAAATGACCAAAGGGCTGGCGCTTACCTTGGACAGAGAATTAGTATTGCCATACAAAGAGGTAACGTTGCCAGCCTTTTGGGCACCCTGCCTGCAGTCGGTGATTTGAACTCTGTTTTCTATCTCTAGCATTTAGAATTCAGAGTTCATTTTAATATTATTTTTTTTTTGTTAAAAATGCTATTTTCTTAAGTATTTGTATATAGTTATTGTTTTAATTAATAAATAAATAATACGTCCTAAAATTAATTATCTTTTCGTCATAAATATTTTCAATTTATTGACTCATACCATTTCAATAAGGTGTACGAATTGTAGATTTAGACACATTTTACATTTACTGAAAGTTACATACCTCCCGCTGAGTGAAATAAATTGCTATAATATTTTCATAATAATTCAACGCAAGCTAGGTGGCGCTGTCAGTTAATGTGCGCAATAAGCATATGAGTTTGGGTTCCGCAAAAATATTTACAAATAAAAAATATAGAATTGCTAGAAATGTCGCTTAATAAACAGTAGATGTGAGTGGAGTAGATTCTGAGTTGACGAATGATAGGAGCGAGTGGAAGAAGAAGACATGTTGTGCCGACCCCGCCTAGCGCGGGATAAGGGCAGGGAAATGATGATGTTTGATAAAGACCTCATCATCATCATCAACCTATACTCGTCCACTGCTGGACGTAGGTCTCTCCCGCGACGCGGCATTGAGCTCGGTCTTCGGCTCTTCTCATCTGTCTGCCAGCTACATTTCGCAGATCGTCGCTCCATCTCGCCGGAGGGCACCAGAGGGATAAAGAACTACCAAGCCTTTACGAAATTGGTAATAACTTTCGAAACAACTGTTATGAACCAAATTTTTGGATGCTGCGTGACTTATTGCGCGTTTTAGTAGTAGTAAAGCTCTTTGTGAAAGAGCTCGTCCGGGGCAGTACTACCACCGTACTATTTCTGCCGCCAAGCAGTGATGCTCGCATTGCTGTGTTCCCGTTTGCAGGGTATAGGTGCCGGCGTAATTACAGGTACATGAGACTTAACACCTTTATGTCTCAGAACGATGGGCGCAGTGCATTACCTCACCAACCACATCCAGTGAGGTAATGCATTGTTATAGGCCGAGGTAACCACCTAACATCAGGTGGGCCATCGGTTTGTTCCATCGTATAAAAGAGACCACTCTATCTCTGCAGCAGTCAAGTTAGACTGCTATTTTTTTAGACACGTCGTTACACCTCTACGAAGCTACGAAGACTCTACGCAGCTACGCTGTGGCTACGCAGGCTATATGCGGCCTCTACGAATTATTGTAGGTGTAATGTGCGTAGTATTGACTAATAGAATTAACTATTCTATATGGTATTGCGTAGTTATATATTTATAGTTTCTAATTTTAGTTATTTGTATTCTTTAGTTTTGGTTATGAATATAAACATAATCTATGTGACTAAAGCCTCCATTTTAGTATTGTCTATTGTTTTGTAACTTTTAGAATTGTAAAAATTCTTTGTATATAAAGTTAGCCAAACATTTTGTAGACGTGTCCCATAGAATGTGTCCGTAAAAAAAACATTGAACACAAAAAACATTTAATAGGATTCACCCTCGTAAGGCTTGTCTACCGGACAGTAAACTAAACTAAAATAATATAAAAAAACATGTTGAAACGAACAAGACCCCGGGGACGTCTGTTAACAGACAGAACATGTTTTTGTAACATGTTGGACTGGTGCGTGTGAGGCATCGGGTACTAATCCAAATGTTGCTATATCTATTTTTATAAGCTACGAGTTTACGGAGTAATTCGCTTTTTTTTACATTATAGACAAACGTTGGACCGCAATCTCACCTGATGGTAAGTGACGATGCGGTCGACGATCTTTTAACCCTTATATAAAAGTTAAAAGATCGTAAAAGAAAAGGGTTCTGAGTATATACCCAGAACCATATCTTTAACCCATTTTTTTTTGATAATTTTCTTTTAGACACATTCGTTAGCTTTGGGTCGAAAAATAGGTCAAATTGGGTCTATTTTATTGGGATGTCATCAAAGTAAAAAGTAACTTAAGGTTATAAGTTTGGTTCTGACTCGGAACTTTAATTATTACAACCTTATTAGTTTCTCACGAGCATTATTTTTCAAAAGTTTTTGTGTATTATTGAAAACTCAGTCTCAGTGACGCAGAGATCAATAGATAGATAGATAGATAGATAGATAGATAGATAGATAGATAGATAGATAGATATATTCTTTATTGTACTCTCCACTTAAACTAATACAACAATAATACAGATTCTTTAGGAGGTAAGTACAATGGGCGGCCTTATTGCTAAAAGCAATCTCTTCCAGGCAACCTTTGGATAGTTTCATATTCCTTACGTATCTTCGAAAATACTGAAAGAATACCGCCAGGGGCCTTGAGTTAATGGTGTTTGCTTTCAATAAGGCCCCGTTTGGCGCATTCAAACAGAAAACAGGTTCATACCCATTGCCTATTGGATGACAATGGAACCGAAAAAAAATTAACGGAGTGAAAAATACATACCTAAGCCTGTATTGGTGACCCCTAAATTTTCAGATGAAATTCGGTGACCCAGGTAAATATTAAGATCAATCGATCAAGATTGAAACCTTGAATCTAGCACGGGGTTGAGAATTTTATTTTTTAATTAAAATAAAACTCGTGAGAAATAGTATGAACAAATACAGGCAAATAGATGAAGTCTTAACTTCACAGGTTGTTGTGGATGATGATACATTAAGAGATTATTTTAAGGCGCTTCCACAAGCTGGCAATCTGTTTTCTACAGAAATACAGCTCCATATAGCTACCATAGCCCCTTTTGCAGCGTGAGAACCACCAGTCGGTTATTTTCAGATATTTTGCCTTGTTTTCGTAGGACCAGAGGAAAATATGTCGATCGGGGATTGTAAGACTGCCCTTTACACCGCGCTTGTTAAATAACCTTTATTTTTGACAAGAAAAATAATAAAAATAATATGTTAATTAAAAAAACGTGGTCTCTGTCTACTCCTAAGAGAAACAGGTATGATATACTACGGCACCATTTTCTCAAAAGTTCACTGGAAATGGATAGGTAATTTTTAAATTTTCTCGGCACTTATTTACGTATTTCTCCAAGTATTTTTTTGATTCATTGAGTTCCCTTAATTAAAATGTACTTTAATTACCCTTAAATCTGCGCCCCTCTACTTTCCCCTACAAACGTCTCATCAGGCGAAGCGACATATTGCAAACTTGTGAGTTATTGGCTGACTGAGCTTAATTTGTATACAGCTTATAAAGAACATCTTGTTCATTTCACGTGCTAAGCCGATATAGAGTCATTCATAGCATAAAACCGCAGTTTTTTATTTGTTTTTACAGAATGTTTCATCATCTAGTAACATACCAATTACATTTTTAAACACACCTATATTTCAACCTTTTGTATCCTACTAATATTATAAATGCGAAAGTTTAGATGTTTGGATGTTTGTGTTTCAATCACGTCGAAACTACTGAACCAACTTGGATTAAACTTGGCATATATATAGTACCATAGACAAATAAAAAAATAATCGATGATAGTACGTAACCTGGATTGACATATAGGCTACTTTTTATCCCGAATAATTAACAGGATCTACAGGATAAAATGAACGAATGGGATTAGCAGCGCCAATTTAGCAAGAGGATGCTGTCATGTCATGTCACGTCAGTTTGACAGGACGTAGTACTACCTCTTTGGTCTAACGACTAACGTTTGACATTCGAGTACGGGTTCGGTGTGATGTCAAGTTTCTCAAAAAAGTATCCGCTCGGTACACGCACAGATAATATACGCAGATTCTATAATGTACACGGAAACGGTACCTACTCGCGTACGAAGTCGCGGGTAACTGCTAGTATTTATATAAATTATCATCACAATCAGTGTAAATCAGTGTAATCACTGAGGACGTGCCTTGTGATAAATTGTTATGTCCAGTCTAAACAAAGTGCAATTTCTCTTGCGTTTTGAACAGATGCATATGTCTTCAGCCCATAAAGTAGTCAGCGATATTTACGTTGAAGTTCTGTCACTATTCATGGTAGAGTATACCAGCTGTCCTCACTAATAAATGCTTTGGACTTGCTGAAGGGCGGACTTATAGGTCGCTAGAGAATTGAAAATTTGTAGCCAAAGGGTACGTTTATTTATTCGGTTTTAGTTCCGACTTAAACTTATTAACTTAAATGGGTTTCTAGTCAATTAATAGATCGAGTTAGCTAGGTGCGGTAATGAATGCTTAAAGTTTTGTTTTTGGTTGATGCTAAGGCTACTGTTACTACGGTAAAACTACAATAGATTTTGTTCCTTTCGTATAGAGACAAAGGGTGAGATCGGAGAATTATCCTATTGAACTAAACGATCATATTTTTTTGGTACCGAAGAAGTACAAAGCTGGTATGTTTCAACTGTTGATAGATGGCTATTGTTACCTATTGACATTTTATCAACTTGTGTGTTGCTGCACCCACCCATTCGGTTCTCCTATTAGACTACGGAACCTTAAAAAAGATCCTTTTAACTATTTAATAAAAAACCAGTACTTTTATAAAGCCGTCAACAAAAGAGTGACTTGAATTAAAATTTCCCATGCAGTTCCTTTTGCTGCATTTCCATAGCAAAAGCTTTAGTTTCTCGGGCACCAGGTAACTGTGGATATGGCATTTTTAACACCCAACCGAAAAACGGAACGGGTGTTATAAGTTTGACAGCGTTGTGTGTCTGCCCTCTTCAAAAGCTAAGAGATTTTTGAGAGATGTCTAAATGATCCTTGTGATTTTATGGAATCAATGATTTTTTTACATTTTTGGCTTCGACGACGTGAGTTTGTTGAAAACACAAAAATCACATCTGCTCCATCCAAGTATTTTTCATCTAGCATACACGAAAAACGTGTTTTTACTATTCCTCTTGTATCTTTGAATTTTGCGACTTGGCTTATCCAAAAATGTCATGCAGATCACTGCCAGAGACATGTCCGCATCTCAAACACTGTATGGCGTTACAAAAAGACACTCTAAAAGCTTCTGAAGGACGTGTGATTGGTGCCTTATTGCAATTCGGAGCGTCGTTGAAGGGCTTTTACACACTGCCCGATAACGATACCGATTTTTTTATTTGATGAAATAAACTCCTGAAGTGGTAACCTCAGTCTATAACAATAAATTTTTAATGAAATATCAAATATGATATTCTACATATCGTTTACGTTTACGATTGTCATTCATGATCGAGGTGTGCCTATAGTATCGTAACTCTAGCGTATCTGAGATACACTGCGCGGTGATGCTACAACGTTCAGCAGTCAAGCTGGAGTTGACGCGCAATATGATTCTAGTACGTTAGGTTTACGTATAGGCAAGCGTAGCAATCTCACCTGATGGTAAGTGACGGTGTGAAACAAAGTAAATGTGAGATTAACTTCCCTCGATATCGTGTAGGTGTCTTGTCGCGAAAACAACCGAAGCCTTGCATGAAAAACCGCTCTGAAAGGTTGCACAAAATTGAATTTTCAACGCCCCGGGTGAGGTGTAACGAATTGAGTTGTCATTTCACCCAAGTTTTATTTCATTTCGTTACTTTGTTTGCGATGCGCTTGTTAAATTTTCAACTAGCTTGGAGCTAGAATTTCGAGAATTTGTTCAAGTAGAATTATAATTCTTTATTCGTAGTACTGAGGACAAGCGAGCTTCTATTAATTTAATTAACAACCGTCAGGAGTAGGTTTACATTGAAAGAAGAGAGAAGACTATATTTACGACACAAAACATGTATTAAATCTACATTGACCCCTATTTTTAACCGACTTCAAAAAAGGAGGAGGTTCTCAATTCGGTTGTATGTTTTTTTTTATTATTTTTTTTTTTATTTTTTTTATTTTTTTTTTTATTTTTTTTAATGTTTGTTACCTCAGAACTCCGTCATTTATGAACCGATTTCAAAAATTCTTTTTTTATCTGAAAGGATATACTTCCAGATTGGTCCCATTTTATTTTCATCAAAATCGGTTGAGTAGTTTGGGTTATAAAAAGAAATAACTGAAAAAAATATGCCCGGCGCGGCGCAGCGCCTACTATTTTACTGCTAGCAACGATGCAATATGAAAACTGACAAGTTGCGGCGTAGCGCCTACCATTTTACTGCTAGCAACAATGACCTTTGTGTTGCACACCGAAATTTTTACATTTGTCTAAATTTGTCAATAAACCCAGTGTAGTGTTTGTGTTAGACAACTAATACAATCCACGGTCTCGGCGCACCTGCGAGCCACCTGCAGCTGACGTCACTTGTTTACTAGCTGCTATATAAACCGGGGCGATAAGAGCGGCGGGGGAGTCTTACGCAAGCCACGGGCGAGGTTGGACGTGTCGCTTGTACACACCGCTTGTTGTCGAGCCTGTGACGATCTAGGTACTAGGTGCTGCCTAAAGTACTACCTACTGGCCAGCGAGTAGGTAGGCACTACATGTGGCGACGAGGTAAAAAGGTAAGGTTATAAATAACTAAAAAAAAAAAAAAAAGTTTATAAAATAGAGATATACCGATATGTTTAACGTAAACAAGATATTGGTGTGTCAAAATAAAATGGCATTCGGTACTTAGCACGAAAATAAAAACTATTCAGTTTCATGCCGGTAGGCGTGCAAACCAGTTTTATTACCTAGTCTAGGTATTGTTGTTTACCGCTTGGCAGCACAGGCGCAGCTGGCCGAGAACGCGAGCGTAAGCTTGCATTACGCACCATTTTATTTAGATACCTACTTAGTTATCACCATCGACAACCGAGAACATGTAGGGAGGTAGTCTTGTTTTTCTTATTTTCAGTTTGTTTAGTTTAGTTATTGGTTACATACTACCTACCCACTTTCATTTTATTGTAGATTTTTTATGTGTGTTCAGTGTCGGATAAATGGATTTATCTATCTATCTATCTATGACGACAATTAATTACAAATGTAATTCAAACGTAATTTATTCAGAACTAGGTACATATAGGTTAAATTACAAGATAAAACGATGAGACAGCAAAAGTTATAAACTGTGTAGCTATCTCAATGAACAAAATAAAATGTCAGTGAATAGAATTACGTTATTTACAGGGTAAAAGAAGGACATGGTAGTTAAAAGTAATAATAAAAGTGGTACTTATCTACCAAATTGGTAGAGTGCCTATTTGACTACCTACCTTACCTACTAGGTACTTACTCTGTTATCTTTTTTACGTAGTCAGTAAATTAAATATGACTGTAAGTAACTTATGTAGAAAAAGTTAAGTTAAGGTACCCACTAAACTGGGAACATTTGGTAAAGAATACCTCCATTAAATTGGGAACAGGTACCCACTAAACTGGGAACATTTGGTAAAGAATACCTCCATTAAATTGGAAACAGGTACCCACTAAACTGGGAACATTTGGTAAAGAATACCTCCATTAAATTGGGAACGTAACTTATGCTACCCACTAAACTGGGAAGATTGGTTGGTACAAAATGATACCTTCATTTAATTGAGAATTTGGCGTCGCGTGTAGGTACCCACTTAACTGGGAAGATTGGTTGGTACAAAATGATACCTTCATTTAATTGAGAATTTGGCGTCGCGTGTAGGTACCCACTTAACTGGGAACATTGGTACTAATTAGCACCTCCATTTAATTGGAAATTTGCATAAAAAGCTCCGCAAATTGGAAAATGGCTAAACCACCCCCATTTAATTGGAAACGGTTCACTGTGAAATAGGAAATCCCTTTCTATTTACAGGTCACCCCAAAATACTTAAATCGTAGACCATGTTATGTCATGTTATGTTATGGGACTCCCGTTTCCGGATTTAGACTCAAAGATGGTCCATTATGCGTGGGGGATGTTCTGGCTAGGAGTGTAGTCAGCCTAACTCCTCCCAAAAGTACAGTAGCTTCCTGAGGGCTTCGCAGGCTTGGAAGAGTGACCTGGGGTTGCTTAGGATTTCTGTTCGTTGTATTGCTACGCCCTCGCATTCCAAGATTACGTGAGCAGCTGATTCTTCTTCGGTAAGACAGCCTCTGCAGAGTGGGCTGTCAGTGGCTACGATGTTGTAAAAGTGTTTGTTCCAGGGACAGTGTCCTGTCAGGGTCCCCACAATGATTTTGAGATTCAGTCTCTGCAGGCTTAGTAGACGGCGTGTTAGTTTCGGTGTGATGGCTGGAATTGCAGCTCTTGACTGTCTGCAGTCAGTCGTACGTGCTCAGCATGTGTTGTGTGGTTGTAGGGTTTTCAGACGCACCCAGGTGCGTAGCAGAGAGAACGGTAGAGGAAGGAAAGGAGCTGGCCCCTCGGATATTGTTTCCGATCCTCTTCTGGCTAACTCGTCTGCAGCGTCATTACCCAGTGATCCACTATGTCCCTGCATCTATTGTAGGATTAACCCATTTCTTAAGGCGATGCTCTCTTGGGCAAGGTGACTTTCGTGTATGAGTCTGGAGGTGCAGTTGTGGCTCTCCAAGGCTTTGAGTGTGGCTGTGCTATCTGAAAGAATCCACATGTTATAATCAGCGATTCCTCTCCTGTTGATTGCTGTTGCTGCTTCGGAAATGGCTGCACATTCACATTGGAAGATGGAACTGAGTGTGCCTAGTGTCATTGATATGTTAATGTTGAGATCTAGCGAGTGTACTCCGGCGCCTGTACCCTGTTTGGGTTTTGAGCCATCAGTGTAGACTCGTACTTCGCTGATTCCTGATTGATCTCTTTGGTCTTCATGCAACCTGTTATAGTAGAGCATGCCAGTCTCTGAAAGCGTTGCAGTTTGGTTATCACGGTCGTGAATTCGGTTCTGGTCGACCATACAACTGCTCCGTGTATAAGTGCTGGTCTTATTACGGTTGTATAGAGCCACCGGGTTATTTTGGCAAAAGACCCCATGTTTTTCCGAGCATTCTACCGCGTTGGAAGAATGTGGAGTTCGCGCGTTGGAGTTTGTGGTCAAGATGCTTGTTCCAAAGAAGTGCTATCCAGTATGACCCCTAGATACTCGACTTCGTTGATTAGCTTGAGATCAGTGTTGAAGAGCTTTGGTACTTTTAGGGTTCCCAGGCTTCTTTTGTGTGTGAACATGATCAGTTCTGTTTTAGTGGGATTGACTGATAAGCTATGGCTAGTGCACCAGCTTTCAATTGTTTTAAACGCTGCTTGCACAGACAGGCTACAGAGTACGTTTTCGAATCATCCAGTCGTGAGGATAGCAAGATCATCTGCATATCTCACTGTGAAGAGCCGCGGCCGTCCACTTTTCGGATGAGTTCGTCCACTACTATGTTCCATAGCAGGGGCGAGAGGACGCCGCCTTGTGGGCAGCCTCTCACCACTATGCCCCTCGTTGTGGTGTTTACTGTGAGTTGTGTTGCTCTGTATTTAAGCATGTTGTTTGTCCATTCTGCTAGCGTAGGGTCGACACCGTATCTTGCTAGTGCAAGGTCTATGCTAGTGAAGGTTGTTTTGTCAAAGGCACCTTCTATATCTATGAAGGCCCCCAGAGTTGGTTGTTTTGTGGCTAAACCGTCTCCATTTCGAGAGACTACGCTATGGAGTGCGGAATCTGTTGATTTGCCTGGACTATAGGCGGGTTGTTGCGGATGTAGCGGTTGGCGTAGGAAAGTGTTACCTCTGATTTCCTGGTCACATATCCTCTCTAGGGTTTTGAAGAGGAACGATGGTAGAATAATAGGTTGGAAGGATTTCGCCATTGTGTAGTCGCTCTTACCAAGTTAGTAAGAATATAACCTTCACTCCCCTCCACTTCTGGGGTATGTAGCGATGGGCGATGCATCCTCTGAAGATGTTTACTAGGCGTTCGGCTAGTAATTCGCCACTCCACCTTAAAAGGCCCGGAAAGATTCCGTCTAGCCCTGGCGATTTGAAAAGAAGGAAGCTGTTGATGGCCCAAATTACCTTCTCTTTGTTGATCAGGTTTTGAGCGGTGGTCCAATCTTGACTACTGGTTGCTCGTTCGCTGTGTGCTTCCCATTCGAACGAGTCTGATATTAGACATCCCGGGAAGTGCGTTTCAAGTTCGCTGGTTTCATCGTCCGTCTTGGTGTACGTGTTACCAAGTATCCGATGGTACGCGCAAAATTCACTGGATAGTATGCCTTTTGTTTTGGCTGCCTGACTGGTGCTATCAATGTTTGTCTCCAGCATATCCTGTTGCCTGAGGCGTATTCGTTTTGAAGGTAGATTTGGTGGATTGGTATTTCTCCGAGTCCCTTGGTTGTTGAGTGTTCATTGATCTGTTGGAGAATTCCGTACTTTGCAACGTAGTCTTTGCAGTTCCGGGTTCTACTCCGGGTTCCAGGGACTAGTTTAGCGAACTTCGTTATATCAGTCTTGCGCGGGAGGCGCCTCGGACTCGGCAAAGGTAAGGTCACATTTAGATTAAAACGAATCTATCTATGATCCGAACACGATTTGTAGCATTGTAGCAAGTATCGAAGCGATGTAGAGTCTCGATGTAGTCTCAATGTAGAGTCGATATAGAGTCTCAATGTAGAGTCGATATAGAGTCTCAATGTAGAGTCGATGTAGAGTCTCAATGTAGAGTCGATGTAGAGTCTCAATGTAGAGTCGACGTAGAGTCTCAATGTAGAGTCGATGTAGAGTCAATGCAGAGTATCATGTAAAGTCTCGTTTAGTCTCTTGTAGAGTTTCAACGTAGAGTCAATGTAGAATTTCAATGTAGTCTTCATCGTTTTCTTCGTCATGGGAGTTGGATTGGAGTCGCAATGAGTACGACTTTAGTATGATGAAGCTTTGATCTATTATTGATGTGTTGATATAAAGAAAAAGTCTGTCCAACAGGGTTTCAAAAAAAAAAAAAAGAAACAGTGAGCTTTGGACTATTATTGATGTGTTGATGTTAGAATCGCTTTTAGACAAGGCTACAAAGAACGTGCGTGAAGCCCTATTTAGACTTATATGTGCTGGTTCCTGATAGTTGATTTCTCAACTGCTTTGACATTCAAACCAGATGTTTCGGTTTGGGTTTAGATTTAGTTGCTAGTTGAAGGTTGAAGCTGTTTACTTCGAATGTACTCGATTGGTGAATATTTGCTGAACGGAAGCTGGTCAAATGATACTTGAGATGAGGATTGATTGAACGGTGTTGGTTGATCCAATTTAGCTTTGACTAGAGCTTGACCAAATGTGTACAACAGTTGCTATCACTTTAGTTTCATTGGTCGAGCTGTACTTAATACGGTAAACAGCAGTAGCGCAATAAAATAAATTTAATAAGATAGAGATGTAGTGTTTGTGTTAGACAACTAATACAATCCACGGTCTCGGCGCACCTGCGAGCCACCTGCAGCTGACGTCACTTGTTTACTAGCTGCTATATAAACCGGGGCGATAAGAGCGGCGGGGGAGTCTTACGCAAGCCACGGGCGAGGTTGGACGTGTCGCTTGTACACACCGCTTGTTGTCGAGCCTGTGACGATCTAGGTACTAGGTGCTGCCTAAAGTACTACCTACTGGCCAGCGAGTAGGTAGGCACTACACCCAGTTTGTACATTCAAATCGCATTTAATTGGAGAAAAGCAAAAACCCACCAGTAGTTCCTCTAAAGAATCAAACCAACCACGTGCACGAAATTGCGTATTTTGCTTTCCTGTGGCTTTTATGTGGTGTTTATAGTGACTAGAACATTCCCAATGAACTGTCATCATCATCATCATCATCATCTGATGATGAAGCTGGTAGTCGAATTGAAGTCGGTTTTTCCAGTTTTTTAACTTATAAATTATGTTTTCCTAAACTAAATTGACAGCACTTTTGTAGACGTCTGTATTGTTTCAGTTTATGAAAAAGGGACGTATAACTTATGCTATTGGTGAATGTTTCAGGAAAACAAGATGAAAAATCATTGTAGGTATATGCTATTTATTTTCGTGAAACAAAATCCACCTTTGAAATATTTCCCGCACAAATCCAGCATTTTGCCGTGATTTCGCCTAGTTTCTAATGTTTTCCCTCGCATGGAGGAATCAGCGCGATAGCCAGTGACGGGGATGCGATTTGTCGAGATTCGAATCGTGAGAGAGTAAGCTGCGGTGACTAAAAACCACCCCGACAGAAATCTCCTGTATTATTCAGAGAAGTATTTTTCCTAGAAAAACCATGTTTTTGCTCCAAAAATAAACTTTATGATTTATTATTCGATCGAATGTATGTGAAACAAACGCGTCGAAGACGTAATCACAACACGCATAGGTTTGTGTAGATACACGAAGAGCTTATTATACTCGTAAGTCAAAACATATTCTCAAATGGCGTTAGCATTGTAGCCCAAGGATGTTCAGATTATGACGCTTAACCGTCTTAAAAAAAGGAAGAGGTTCTCAATTCGGTTGTTTTCTTTATATTGAGCGTGAACGTAAAGATATCAGTTACATTTATGTGCCTATTGTATTGAATAAATAATGATGATATGTGTTTCCACGAGTCCAAGGCAATCTTGACCGATCACGATAGCGCGGGTGGTTTTTTTTAACCGGGACTCGGTTTAACGACGAGTACTTAAAATCGATAACGTTCAGCACATTATTGGAAGAACGTGGCTTGTCATAACTGTGGATACATTATGCAAAGATCGGTTCTGCAGGAAACCGAGGTTTTTATTGGTTTGCAAGGTTTTAAACGATTTCAAATGTAATGTTTTATGACAGGACCATTCTGCTTATGAGGATAATAGCTTACAATTTATAGATTATGTAATACTGACTGGCATAATTTTTTTTTTATTATTATTATCTCATTTTATTGATCAAAACAATAACTATATACAAATACTAATAAGAAAATAGCATTTTTAACAAAAAAAAAATTATTAAAATGAACTCTGAATTCTAAATGCTAGAGATAGAAAACAGAGTTCAAATCACCGACTGCAGGCAGGGTGCCCAAAAGGCTGGCAACGTTACCTCTTTGTATGGCAATACTAATTCTCTGTCCAAGGCATAAATAAACTTGAATAAATAAACAAAATATTACAAATATTTTGGTCAACACGCAAGTTTTTCGATAAGAAAGTGTTTTTTTTTTGCATTTTCGTTTGGAAATTTGTTTGTATCAAAATTATATTTTAGCTAAACCTTTGTAATTGTAATTGTCTAAAACATGGTTGTTTGCGATTTTTCATAACTAATTTAGTGACTTATATCTTCAAAAATTATGAAATGTGAGAGCGAGAAGTTGTTCGACCTTTTTTTTTATACATTATAGACAAGCGTTTGACCGCAATCTCACCTAATAGTAAGTGACGATGCGGTCGACGATGTAGCACATTCGTCTAGAAGAAACCTATTCACATTCCTTCTTCAGTTCTTAAAAATACTATTTAAAACTAAATATCATTATCAAGATCGTAACTACTAGTTACCAACCTAAAAAAAATAATGGCCGAAAGGTAAAATTAAATACTGGCTTTTAAAATCGCAACTGCAATGTAGTCTGGACGATTTTATGGTGTTTTAAAGCCATTACGATGGGCTAAATGGGCGGAACCAGGGAAAGTAAATGAATGGTGTCTGACTGTGGTCTGACAATGGCATTATGGCGTAAGTACCTGTAGATAATGGTTACCATAACAAATCTATACCTTATGTAGTTATTGGTACAGAGCTAAGTAGTAAGGTATCATTGAGTAGGTATATTTTACTTAGTCTAGTCGAAGCGCTCGTGGCGTATCTTGCTTAGTCAATCTTTACCGATAATCTAAGTTAAGCGACGTTCTGCGCGGTCACTATTTGGATGGGTGACCGCTAGTGACATTTACATCTGAGCGCTTCCGTGCTGAAGGCACAGTCAGTCCCAGCTCTAGCCACGACAGAGGCCTTAAGGCGGCCTAAAACGTACAAGAAAATACTACCACCTAACTCGTATCTATATTTCTGCTGAAAAGCAGTTGCAAAGCTATTTCGCTTTTTAGGGTAAAAGTTTTTCAATAGTTTTTCATAGTATCCATTACTTTCCAAATATACACCGTAAAAATACAGAAGCTCTTAAAAAGGCATCAGAGAACAGATAGAGCAATCTAAGAGTCCCCTACCAGCATCATACATCAACGTTACTTCCAATAATCATTGTCATTTGACAATACCACCTGCTCTTTCACCCTCGCTTTCATCTATGTCTACATATCTACAGAATACATGTATATCTATCTATACTATCTATCTATCTATAGGACGGATAGGCGGATCCTGTAAAATGAAATAGTTGAAACATTGCAGGCTTTTAATCGTTAGTCGTTTTTTTATGATAAAAGGCAAGTATTTGGTAGTATTTTAGACATTCATGATCATAACGCATGAGATACCATCGCAATCAATTCCTGTCCAATCCAGATTCAAAATCCATCTTCTAATTTAGTTGAATATATTGGGGGTTGGTGCAATTACAGGCCGTCATCTCAAGAGTGCATCCGCAGTGAACGTGCCCTTTGAGGCAATGAATCGTTATGGGCAGTGGTTACCACTTAACATCAAGTGGGTCACGTTTTAGGGGCTGTTAAACCAAGTTAACAACCTCAATACCAAAACGTCTGTATCACGTCGCCCTTATACCAATAAATGAGTGAATAAAAACGTCTACAACACATAAGTTTATTAGGTGCGCAGGTAGCCCCCGTATTCCAATCTTTTGCTGTCAAGTTATATTTCACTGCCCAGTGTAATTTCTTCAGGTCACGTGGTACAATTTTGTACCACGTGATCATTCGTTTTAGACACTTGACAGCAAAATATGCACGAAAACACATCAAATGACGTCATAATGTCACTATTTAGTCACAGAATAACTATGAGTTAGTATGAACTGACCATGATTTAAAACTTTGCAGTTCAACTTTGATTGGCATACCCCAGCAGTCAAAGCCTGTGCAGCTGGGGGCTACAAGCCATTTTACCGCAATTTGCAGTTGTCCCCCAGAGTATGGGGGCCAAGTTATAGGCGGAAAAGGAGTGGATAATCATTTTAAAATCACAATTGGTTTTTCTGTTTAAAACTGTCAAGTGCACTAGTGTTATTTTTTCGTGTGAAGTAACACTTCTTCTTCTTTTTATTTTGGCAGTTCGGTGGCTAGGGCTACCCCGAATTTGCCAATGTCAGTGTTTATTGGCGTTTACTAGTTTACTAATCTTTTAACAAAAGGCGGAGATCTGAGTTTGTAAGTTATGAAAAATTACCGGTGAAGAAGGGAGTCTCTAAAAAGTTGATTTATCAAAATAGATAGGTACGGCGTATAGATTAATTAGATAGGTATAAGTGTAGGTAGAAGTAACACTTGAAAAAGGTTTCGAGGAAAAGGTGAGAATGTCACAAATACAAGTCAGCAGAGCCATCGGCTTGTTTCATCTTTTAGTAGTAAAAAAAGTATTTTTTTAATGCAAAATTTGTAAAAACTGTAGCCAAGCTTGAAGTTCGAGGGCCTAGGTAAACACAAATAGAATCAGTGAATGAGACTCGGAAATGCCATAATGGAAATTAAATAAATAAATATTCATGGACATTTCACACGACGCCCTCTAGTCCCGAACTAAGTAAAGCTTGTAATATGGGAACTAGATGCTGATATAATACTTATATACTTTTTTTTGTAAATACATACTTATTATACATAGTAACACCCAGATATAGAACAAACATCTATGTTTCCACACATAAATGTTTGTTCTTGGTGGGAATTGTCGTGCCCTAACTAGGCTCATGTTGGTAGCATAAATATATTTAAGACCTTTTTGTACAACATGAACGCAATAAAGTATTGAGTATTGAGTATTGGATCGAACCCACGACCCACAGCACGGAAGGCAGAGCTATTACCGACTGAGCTGTGACGCCTGTCAATTATCTCAGCAGCGTTCATTATTTGAAACCTTCGATCAACTACATAATGATAACAACCCGCTGCCTCCTATCCCCTACACCACAAAACTACAGCATCCCTAGAGAACAGAACCACAACTGCAGCGGTGATTTGTCTCGTCCCCCTCACGATTAAGAAATTGTCCTACAGCCCAGGTAATGCTTTGTGACACGCTGGACCCTGAATGGTGAATGAGTAACGAGGTACTAATTGATTGTGAGGATAGAAAACAGATTTATTAATGAGCTTGGTTTTAAGCCTATTTGGAACTTAAAAGTTAAGGTATGTCTTCTAAGATTGATGGTTATGAAGCTGGGTTTAATAATAAATAAATAGTTCGTTTGTATGGTGATATAAAGGTTGAATATAGCTTTTTAGAAATTGATTTATGTTACTGTAACTACGGTAAAACCAACTCCTACTATATATCAACTTTTGTGTTTTATCTGTGTTTTAGCAAAAGATATGAATCCGGACGTAAGTTAGAATAATAATTTGTATAGAAAATTGTCTGCCGAACATCCGTGGACTTCAAAGAGTTTTATATTTTCTATGAATCAAAAGCACTTTCAAACAAGTAACTGTAGCATTTTTAAGCTGTTTTTACATTACCACCGAGATGACATTTATACGATATCGGCGGAGTGTCTAATATCACACTAAATGTACTTCTTACATGTCCCTTTCACATCACGTCGGCGCAGGCACTGATATTTTTCTCAAGTCGCGCAACGTGTCGGAATCAGCCAGTATACAAACGCCCAATGTCTACTTTTACGTACTACTTAGTTTTATCAAAAAGCTCATATTTCTTCGCAACCATCCATTAAACCACGGCACAGTCCAACTAATTTATAACAAGCACACAGAAGGGGGAATTATCAAAATACAGTGTGACTGTTCTTTATCAGTGTCAATAAATCCAAGTCGGTCGCAAATTGCATCAGGCATCAATCTAAACGGTGTTACGTAGTTACGCGCCCTACGGTGGCTCGAACTGAGGTTTGGTCGGAGTTGGAGCGGGAAATACGCTGGGAGGTTAATTCTTCTCCCGTTTTGAAGATGAACGGAAACAGTTTAAAATGCCATACTGCTACATGTACTTGTAGGGCGGACTGTTTTCCGCAAATAGGCCGCACGTGGGCTTTTTTTACGTGAGAGGGGGTGGCGGCCGCTATTCTAGCCACCCGTTGTCGTAGAGGAAAGCCAGCAGCTCGCTGATGCCCTACTGCTCGGCTACGTTCTTTTTTTGGTTTAATAGCGTGAGTTATCGGCCTAAATAAGTCATTCATGAATTTTGAAGAGCCGTTGCTTAGCTCTTACAGCGCAACACTTAAATAATAAACCTCTCTTTACACGTTTGAAGTCGCTAGAACACGCTGTGGGACAAGAGACAACGCAAGTAAAAACGTTGAAGTGGAAGATTAAATCAGTTTTCATTCAAATAAGGCCTATTATTTCGGCGCCCGAAACACCAGCTAAACAAGCGTGTAGTGAGGACTCATTAATGTCTCTAAGAAAGGCGCAAGAAACTATATCGATAAACAGACATTTTTTACAACTTTACATGTGTAAGTTCCTGGCTACCACTACGCCCCCACCCTAGGGCCCCCTAGCTAAAGACACGCAGCGTTTACGCAGTTATTTCTCTTCGTTAGAGACGATTTGTCATGAATACTTTAGCGATATTGTTTTTAAATTGAGTGCAGTATGGGGCGAGGGTTGCGGTTGCAAAATGATTGCTAGGAATTGATGGGTGCCATTAATCAAAATATATTGTTTGATACAAAAATACGCCAAGTTGTATGCAGCTATTTACGAAAACAAAATACCTTTTATGTACTTTATCAGATAGATAGATAAGTTTTTTATTTCACACCAAATAAATCTACTTATACTAAAAACTAAATAAACAAATATAGATAGACTAAAAAATTACTATAAATATACATATTATGTGTCTCCGTGGTGGTGAAAAGGCCTAGGCTCAGCATATGCTACTGCATTTTACATACAGTAGCGCTGGTCTTCCGCGTAGGCCAGTGTTGATTTCATGGACGTCAGCAATCTAGTTCCCATAGTACTAGCCATGCTTAATTTGGGACTAGAGGGCGTTATGTGAAATGTCCAGGAATATTTTTTATTTATAGAGCTTCTTCTACTTCTTTGGTTGTTCACAAATGTTTGATTTGGTAGTGGATATTCACTTCACTCAACTCAGCAACCGTATAAACATAATGGGGTATCCACTCAGCGCAGTAATGCACTCAACTTTATAGCCGTGTACGGCCAAGTAATGGGAACAGGAATAAAGATGATTTACTTCGCCTTTTCGGCTCTTTACGAGTACACTCGAGAGCAATGATTCCGGGTCACTTAAAGAATGTTAAAAATCTCGGAAACTAAAAATGATAGGTTAATGCAATAAATTGTATTTAATAGACAATGTAATACTCCTTAAATGAAAGTAAAAAAATATGAGTCACCATACATTTTATTAACACAAAATTACATAAAGAAAAAAACTGCTGATCTCTCCTTAAAACAAAAATAGGAAACATGAAATTTTTGAACTTTATTACGATTTGACTTGAATTTTAATACTTCGTATTGCCTCCTCGTGCTTCCATTACTGCGTTTACGCGGTTTGGCATGCTGTACACCAAGTTCCTTATACGATTTTGGGGAATATTCTCCCATTCCTCTGTGAGAGCAATTTTGAGCTCACGAAGCGTGATTGGGGGAGGGTTTCGTTGTTTTACGCATCTGCCTAGCTCGTCCCAAGCATGCTCGATCGGGTTGATATCCGGGCTGCGCGCTGGCCACTCCATACGAGTAATGTTCATCTCTTGAAGGTAGTCATTCACAATCCTACCTGTATGAGGTCGGGCATTGTCATGCATAAATATAGCATCCTCACCTAAATTGACCATAAATGGACCAACATGATCATTGAGGATTTCTTCCACATATCTTACGCTAGTTAAAGAGCCGTTTTCTATGATCACCAGCTCTGTGCGACTTTCAGAAGAAATTCCGGCCCACACAAGTACAGACCCACCACCGTAGGCTACTTTTTCTTCGATGCATGCTTGCTTGAATCTTTCCCCTGGTCTTCGATACACTCTGTGTCTTCCATCGTGCTTGTAGAGCATAAATTTTGATTCGTCGGAGAACATAACTTTTGACCAATCTTCAATACTCCAATTTACGTGGCTCTGGGCATATCTTAGTCTTGAAATACGATGCCCACGCTCCAGTTTAGGGCCGTTTGCAGGTCTAAGGGGTTTTAAGTTAGATTCAGCAAGCCGACGTCTTACTGTCCATGCACTTGGGTTACTTCCTCCGAGGCGTCGAAACTGATTTGTGAGTTCAGTTCCTGTGAGAAAGCGATTTCGAAGCATGGTGTTCACCAAGTATCGGTCTTCTCGTGCTGTGGTACACCTGGTTCTGCCCGTTCCTGGTCTGCGTAGGTTAGAACCAGTTTCTTCGTAACGTCGGAGAACTCTTTGTACTGTTGACAGCGACACACCGACAGTCCTGGCTGTATCGCGCTGACTCCGGCCGGTTTCCAGCATTGTAAGTATTCTGGTGCATTCTTCAGGCGTAAGCGACATAATTTCAGCTTGAATAATGAATATAGAGCACTATCAACATGGTTTATATACCCACATAAATGACAGATTACAAACAAAAGCAAAACCAAATGCTGTAATTTCGTAGTTCCATCTTCGAAAGTGGCCCTTTTTCAAATTTGATTTTTTTAAGATATAACTTTACAATAACTAAGAAGTTTTAATACCTTCATTTAAGGAGTATTACATTGTCTATTAAATACAATTTATTGCATTAACCTATCATTTTTAGTTTCCGAGATTTTTAACATTCTTTAAGTGACCCGGAATCATTGCTCTCGCGTGTATTTGTTTAAGAAACAGGAAGGAGAAAAGGGATTTATTCGCTGTAACACAACTGACCATAGTAATATTAAGGTGGAACGCTTCGGTTGGGCGCGAAATGAAAAAAAATGCGGTCTTTTAATATTTTCCGCGTTTCTTGGGTAATTATGACCATTGAAATCATAGTTTTGCGGTATTTGTGAACTATTTTCTACGAATCAGTGTTGTGAAAACTTTTTTTATATCGATCAATTTCGTAATTTAGTCGATAACTTTATTTTTCTTTGTGTACCTATGTCTTATTTTTTTGCGCCAAAATAAATTTTTTCATTTTCATTTTTTTCCATAACATGAAATTGAAACAAATCGATGATATTACCAATGCCGTCACCGCAGTTTCTTGGTAATTCACATTATGTGTAAATAATGTGAAGTAAGTTGGAACATTCAAAACCAAGTCAGGTTTTATTCGTTTTGTTTACTTATTTGGCTCAGTTTGGTGTTCTTATAACCCTCATAAAAACAACGGCCATGAAAACTTTTAAGAACTGTGAAGTTAGTGAGCGTAAAAATGACTGCCAATTTATTTTTACACTCTCACTTGCAAATAACGTTTTTAGTGAGAATCCTTATACTCGTTAAATTTATTTATTCATCTATTCGGTCATAAAATAAACTGCTTACCTACCTATAAACGCTTATTTGAGACGACTGAAGAGTATGATCGGCAACGGCGACACTGGTTGTCTTGATACCGAGCGATACGATATCAGCATGTCAATTTCTCGAACAAAAATATCAGTGTCGAAACCAAAAACCATATGAAAGTGTCTAATATGAAAAGGGTCTAGTCGAATCCGGTTCAAAGGACCATGTAAAAGATCGCATTCGCAAGAGGAGTTTTATATGAGTGCAAATCCAATACAGTCCAAAAGTACCTACTCTATTGATCAGATAGCCAGATTAACTATAATTAGCCGTAATAACAATTTCATCAAAACGCGATCTAGACATAGGCCGAAACTAGCGCCATCTAGTTTCGTTTTCGGTACAATCATAAGTTTTACATAAATTATAACTATTTCTAACGACTTTACTTAGACAAATGGTTTTATATATTGTTCTTTTAAAGCTCCTATAGCTGAAATAGCTGCTAAATCTGTTGTCATCTGCTTTCGTTGTCAAGCAAGTGATAATAACATACAGTGCCGTGCTAAAACGACAGGAGATCATGAATAAAGTTCTAATAAATTGTATGACATTAGCTCTCCGCTGCTAACGTGTAGATGTCGTGTCGCTGACAGTGTAAAAAAGCCATAACCTCAAGATTTATAAGACCCCACTCATAAATCTCTCTAGTTTGAAAACGTACCTATTTCACCCCAACATCAATATTTGGTGCACTTAGCTGCATCTTCTCTATAAATAATTCAAGTACAGAGATGGATGGTGCTAATAGGCCCCATCAGTCACGGGGTTGGGACCGGGACGTAAATCGTCTGGGACTTTTGGAACGAATGCAGAAATAGAAAAACGGAACGTTTTGAAAAAAAAAATTATTTTTATTTTCAACTGCATCGACTCCATCAAATTTTTATTATGACTTTCATTTATGTTAAAAAACAGTAGCTAAGTATTATAACCCGTTTGAAAATCTAGCCGTATTATTGTCCTAGTATATTTTTATTAAGTCCCTGGAGTGGATATCTTTAGGTACAACGACAATCAGCAATTTTTCATTCGCAATAATGCAGTACTGTAATCCTTTCTTTATTGAATTCCTGCGTCAAGTCTCGACGGTATGCAATGCATTTTTACGCTGCCCCCTCCAGCTTAGGTGGGAACGAGGGAAAGGGGGGGAATGGGGACAAAGGGTATTGTGCGTTTGTGCATACCGTGGACGAAGTTTATGGGAAATTAAATAACGATCATGGTGGAGTGGGTTTATGCTTCTAAGAGGGAGGAAGCTTTACAAAAAGCCCAAGGTAAAGAACAAGAAAGATTTTTTACAGCATTATGAGACTGTAGAACTGAGGAGGTCTTGATACTTCTAGGGTAAAACAGTCTCAAATATCCCGTTCATGGGAAAAATATGACACGCTAAAAAATACATTTAAAAATTAACAGCCCCAAGACTTTTGAAAAAACGCTCAATCCCTGTTAATAAATTCGATATAAGCTTGGAATAGCCATGTTTTATCTTTTGCATTGACAAGCAGATTCAAATTCAGTCGAAAGAGACAAAACACGGTGTAATAATACCAAGCTTACATCGAGTTTATAAAAAAAAGGGAAATGGTATAACGTGCAATCAAACTGTTTTCTTTGTTACAAAATAGTTTGTGTTAAAAGAAAAGCCATATACTGAACCAACGCCCTGTCTCTTCTGTAATTGACATGACAAGAACAGAGATTACGCGGTGATCCACTCCAATTGGATTTTTTCCGATCACAATAATATTTTCAATGTTATTTTATCTATTTTACCCTTAATCTGTAGTTTTTCATAGTAACTGCTGAAAATTAGTATATTATACTCATCCGGCTAAAATCTATGATCGAGTCCAGATCTGTGCTTAAGTAGTAAATGCAAATACGGACCACAGACTACGCACACAGAATAGACATATAACTGGTAACCCTACGGGCTCTGATGATGATTACTTCAAATTGACTAAACGACGCAAATTCAATCTATTCATTATCTGCACTCCACAGGATTTCAAACGTCTGAAATGACCATTTATCAAACGCAATGCAAACATTATAATCTGACATAAGGGCCTCTACACACGTGTCGTAGGTACCAACATAAACTCATTATGCAATCACACGAACGCTCGCGATGAAACTCGTGAAGGCATGCCGGTAATGATATTTCAAATATGGAATGTAATAAAGTACTTACAATGGTTTATAGTCCATTAATTTAAATTTCGAATGTGGATAGAATGAACAATGATTTCTATGAATGAATTACTGGCTGGAATCGTAACTGTAAAGTTCATTTTAAAATAAAACACTTGATTTATTAAGCCGTATGTAGGTAGATCTTTTTGAGATGACAAGACGTTACAAAGCACACTGGCTGGTACACACGAATACACGTCGACCTAGACTGTTTGGACTACTAGAAGTTGAACGTCGCGAATCGTGCGAGCGGGACGATAATGTTTTGCGCGCGCCTACACCTATTGCGTTCCCTTTCCAACGATTCTCTGTATTGTATAAAGCGTAGGTATGATTATACAGGGTGTCTATCCTGAACTGTACACCTACAAGTCATGTCAGTCAGTCGCTTGCACAAGTACCTAGTACCTACTAAATCGATATCATGTATGTATGATAGAACTCTTAAGAGCTCCTATATTGGTCAATAGCTCACAATAAAATCAGTAAAACAATAACAATCTAAACAATAGACAAAACTTTGAAACTCCATTCAAAGTACATTCGCACACCATAACAGCACTTCAACTATTAATATTCTGATTTTATCGATGTCAATACACTATAACCATTGTAAAGGTGCTTTCACACAGATGTTTAGTCGCATGCAAATCGCAGTCTCGTTATAGACCGCGATCAGGGTACTAGTCTGGGAGCCAACCTAGCTTTTTTTACATCACATCTGTATACCTCTAAACGTCTTAGGTAAATGAAATTGTTTTAATTAATTTTGATAGAGTAAGTCCAATGTATTAGGGTAATGATTATTTCGCTGTTACCATGAAAAATCGAATTGTTTTTTTGAATGTCACATCCCTACACTTTGAGTTTCATAATCTTCTAAGAAAACTAATCCACATAAAAGGTTTTTTTCTCGTTTATTTAAATTGATGTTACAGTACTAGTACTGAAACAGACTTTAATGACATTTTGACTTGGACGAATACACGGGACACGTCATGCTCGAAAAAAGTATGAAAACACCGTCGACCACTTTTTGCGGGGCTCGGGAGGAGTAATCTATTGCTGCATTAGTTCTGCATATAGCGTTGTCACTGTCTAACAATTATTGTAAATTGACACTAGTGATTGACGCATTCGATGAAATAGTATCGATAAAAATGAATGAATGACGGGAAACGAAGGAGTTGAATTAGGTAGGTACCTACTTTATTAAATTTGAAATTGTAGTAAGGTAAGATGATGCCTGGGTTGATGATATAATAATAATGGAAAATCACAAGGAAATAAACTTAGGCATTAAACATTTTACTTGATAATTTTACATAGACATGTCATTGTAACCATAAGCCACTTTTACAACAATTAAAAATAGCTTCAGAGATCCTCTTCATCAGTGCTACTTATCATCAGACCCTGGAGTATGTGTGCTAGGTTTGTCAAATCTGAATGTTCAAGTTTGGTATTGCGGTAATTTGAGACTTTGGGAGCTGGCAACGAAAGGATTTTTATAATTTTACTTTACAATGATTTGGTTTCTTAACTCGTAACACTACATGCGTAAGATTTACTTGCACCTTGCCTAGTTAATTTTTTAATGATGAAGCAATTTAAAGACACTATTTTTAACAACGGTTGTGATAAACTTAGCAAATCGTATTAATATCAATATTAATATTAAAAATCGCGGTCGACAAAAAAAAATTTAATAAATCAAGAAACTTGTGTGCCGATTTTGGTCCAAATCGGTTGATAAATGAGAACTGTAGGCGATTACTGACAGACAGACAGACAGCCGGACAAAAGCATTTTTGGCCAATCTCGCAACTGAGACGCTTCGCTCGCTCGGTCAATAAGTAACTAGCTGACCCGGCGAACTTCACACCGCCATATTGTGAGATTTAAAAAAAGTTTCGATTTCACTTTTTAAAACTTTCTTTACAAACTTTGTCCTGACAATCTGTTGATGATGATGAATATGAAAATTGCATAACGGCATTTCAAGCTCTACTTACAAATTCAGGCAAGCGTAATGTAGGAACAGCATCTTTCCAGTCTTTTACTTTTTTTAAAATTTTTGTTGTAGCACTCTGGTTCAAAATGTATACTACATATACTGCTATGTTTTTTTGGAATCCATGTCTGTTTTCTGCGTACTGCTTTCACCCATTCTCTTTTTTTTAATGGATTAGTTGGAAACCTAAGAGTGAGAATAAATTCGTTCGTTCATTTACATCGATATTTTTCATCGATAGTTTCAAACCCTATTTGAAAGAATTGTAATGAACGAACACTGAACGAATGAAAAAAGAACGGTAAAACCCGACTCATTTCAGTAAGTCATAAATATAGTTACATTGCAGAAAAAATTGAGTACTCGTTAATATGGCATCATATAAGCAAAAATTATATTCAATTTTATTAGTTTTATGAAAAATTAGCCACTTTATCGGCATAAAATTGTACTCACAGGTGAAAAGAAATATTAGTTACGCGATCACTGTAGTTTTTACAAAATAATACGGCGCATTTTGTCATTTTTTTGCATTATCTTGTCTTGAGAATCAACGTAGTGGTCGTGTCAACACTGACGCAACAATTTTGCTTGTTAGGCAAAAAGGCTGGCACGTGGCGAGCGGGGGTAAAGGCGAGATCGTCCGAGTTACGTGTCCCGTGTATTCGTCCAAGCATTTTGAGCTTGATAAAGCCTACTGCTCTACATAAGCTTCCCAAGATTTTTAGAATATAGAATTGCACCTGAGCTCCTGCACTAGCGGTCTTGTGGGATAGTTTACGCGGCGCACGCTTTCTGGAATTCAATTTTCGATAAACGCCCTCGGGCGATCTGCATAGATGGGGTGCGAAGTGAGAGTGCAGCCTTATATTGGGTTAGACTATAGCATTTAACTAAATATTGATAGTTTATTTCCAAAGAGCCGATTTGCACTCTTATAAGTAGGTAGAGCAAAATAGAGCTGTGCGCAGCAACGAATACACGACTGCAGAGTGCTGCTGCTAGGCGCGTCGGTAGAGTGTATAGGAGTTACACTCTACCACTCGTCACTTATAAGTGTGTAAATCAGCATTAGGGTACCTTTTTATTTGCAATGCCCATATTGCCCATTCCATGTAGCAATAGTGTGAGAGCTTTCACCTCGACCTACGGTTTGGACTTTGAACTACTAGAAGTTGAACGTTGCGAATCGTGCGAGAGGGACGACAGGTGTATAACCTGACTTGTGGCCGTGTGTACTTGTCAGAAATATACGGGACCGGTCACGTGACTTATCGTTAATACCTCAGCAAATTTTAAATGTATCATAAGGGTAGTGTATCTGAGATATTTGTGTTTGTTATGGGTAAAGGCAGCGCTTTTGGTGTATTGCATCAAACATGGCGGATTAGATTAATTCACAATCCTACTAATATTATAAATGCGAAAGTTTAGATGTTTGGATGTTTAGATGTTTGGATGTTTGGATGTTTGTGTTTCAATCACGTCAAAACCACTGAACCAACTTGGATGAAACTTGGCATATATATAGTTCGTAACCTGGATTGACATATAGGCTACTTTTTATCCCGAATAATTAACAGGATCTACAGGATAAAATGAACGAAAAGGATTAGCAGCGCCAATTGGCAAGAGGATTTCATTGTCATGTCATGTCACGTCAGTTTGACAGGGCGTAGTACTACCTCTTTGGTCTAACAACTAGCGTTTGACATTCCAGTAGGTACGAGTTTGGTGTAATGAGGTGTAATGTCAAGTTTCTCAAAGAAGTATCCGCTCGGTACACGCACAGATAATAACGGGTGATTTTTTAAGAGCTTGAGAACTTTTTTTAAAAAAAAAACGCATAAAATTTGCAAAATCTCATCGGTTCTTTATTTGAAACGTTAGATTGGTCCATGACATTTACTTTTTGAAGATAATTTCATTTAAATGTTGACCGCGGCTGCGTCTTAGGTGGTCCATTCGGAAAGTCCAATTTTTGGCAACTTTTTCGAGCATTTCGGCGATCGCTATCGTTCGATGCTAACAAACTTTTTGTTGCCAAAAATGGAAGAACTGAACTTTGTTGACATGTGGTTTCAACAAGATGGCGCTACATGCCACACAGCTCGCGATTCTATGGCCATTTTGAGGGAAAACTTCGGAGAACAATTCATCTCAAGAAATGGACCGGTAAGTTGGCCACCAAGATCATGCGATTTGACGCCTTTAGACTATTTTTTGTGGGGCTACGTCAAGTCTAAAGTCTACAGAAATAAGCCAGCAACTATTCCAGCTTTGGAAGACAACATTTCCGAAGAAATTCGGGCTATTCCGGCCGAAATGCTCGAAAAAGTTGCCAAAAATTGGACTTTCCGAATGGACCACCTAAGACGCAGCCGCGGTCAACATTTAAATGAAATTATCTTCAAAAAGTAAATGTCATGGACCAATCTAACGTTTCAAATAAAGAACCGATGAGATTTTGCAAATTTTATGCGTTTTTTTTTTAAAAAAAGTTCTCAAGCTCTTAAAAAATCACCCTTTATAATGTACACGGAAACTGTAGACGCGTACGAAGTCGCGGGTAACTGCTAGTATTAACATAAATCTGCCTTCAGCTCAAATAACGCCTGTGAACACCTTAATCTACACATGGCGCAGAATTGAAGCTTTTTTAAAACAGCTGGTTTAAACTACACAAACTCAACAACATCCTTGAAACGCAACGCATCTCGGTGAAAACAAGATGTAGTCGTTAAACAAAAGTTAGTCGAAAAACTACATGAAGGTATCTATTATAAATCTTGTGCTAATATTTGCTAATCCCACCGTTTCAAAGAAGGTACATAAAGTGTACCGGCTGTTCTAATAAGTCTGTGTCCAAAATCTACGTTTCATGGTTAATAGCTGAGCCGCCTGTAACAAAGACCGACTATACCAACTCATTTGATTCAATATCGTAAATTAAGATCGTACACTTTGCTCTGTTTATTTGAACCTTAACCTTAATAATTTAAGATTTAAATCCGCGTATCGATTAAACAAACTTTATTAATTTTCGACGCGATTTTGAGCTTTATTTCCTTTGATTGATTTAATAATGTCTGTTATTTTATTTAATTTGATTTTGGAATGCAATTTTATTGGTCTCGTGGTTTCTCACTTTGCCATTCTATAAAGAGTTTTAGGTCGGTATGCTATAAGGATTACATTCATTTGCCAGACCCACACATAGTATAATCCTCAGGTGTAGTATTCAACTCAACCTATACCAATCTTCGAGCATTACCTACCTGCTGGGTGGAAGCTGCATGTTTCGAGTTTTCATTCTCCGTCCATTGCGCTATTTGCTGGATTGGATTGTGAATTTGCAGTACAAAAGTAGCGATGAATTTTGAAATTAGTTGCGTTTTATATGAAGTGACAGAATAAATGAAGTGACATTTCTTCGGAAACGTTGCGGCCACGCACGCAACGTCTTTTTGTGGTCTCTTTTTGCACGAAAGACTAACTAAATAAACCCCTTTAGAGAAGATATAGAAATAACAATTTTGTTGTAAAATATTAGCCATAGCATAGAGGAAGTCAGAGGCGAAACGTGGAAATGGGACATTGCCTTTAATTGGACCCGTGTTACGTTCCGGATTTGCCTAATTTGGCAAAATATATTTGAACGAGCGCATAAGCTTAGATAAAACTCGAATCAGACTCCATACTCGCATGGTAGAAATGGTCTTACCATCCGATTGGCTGTTTTCACACTGCCGATACGACACCTACACGATATCGGTGGAAAACTAAATATAACAGACGTTTTCACACGGCGCCGGCGCTGATAACTGCTTTATTTGCTGTGTTTTGTTTGAGCCATTTCCAATAGTCAAACATTTTTTTTAACGTGTAAATCTGTTGGTCACGAAAAACTGGTACCTAGAATCACGTAGTATATCTACAGAGTGGATTCTTGAGATGTAGCAGTAAGTGCACTAGAGATGTCAGATATCAGTAAAAACTCATACACAAACATCTCAAAAATACACGTTGGATAAGACGATTCTAAATGATCCTTGTGGTTTTACTGAATAAAACATAATTGACTTTAAACCTTTTATACCTTTGACCATTGACTAAGCCATCTTCTTTCTTATCACCAGCTAGCTGTTTCTGTCAGCCAACCATGCAGGTACCTATTTTTTACAAATATTTATCTGGTGCACTTATCAAAACGAACTAACTCTGTCGCTTTCCCATTTTATCTCAAAGCTCCCATTCAAAGAAATTCTATTGAAAGTCCTGAACTCTTTGGTAAAAGGAAAAATTGTACGGTTTCTCTTGAGGGCCCGAAGTTGAAGCTTATTTATCTCATTTGCGACGCTGTTCGTTGAATTTGTTCGCTTTCAGTAATTCGAAACGCAGAAATATTGCTGCAGGTTCAGCTACGGAAACTGTGAACGTAAGATGATTGGTTGAAAACTCTTTGTGGGCTGCAAGCCAACCGCCTCGACACGGTGACCGAAACTGGAAATCCCGGGATCAGATGCCAAAAATATTTAGTTATTATTTTTGGAAACGAATCCCGGGATCCGACTATTAAACAATTCAGGATCGGTTGCTACTACATTCTGATCTCGGGATCAGGATGCCATAGACCCCGACATTTTGAACTGATATTAGTCTGGTTTTCTTTTGATACTTTCAACCTGTATAATTTAGATAGATAGAATATTCTTTAGCTAATTTAGCTAATCCTTAAAAAGTACTCTACATCTATCGTTTTTAAAAATATGATGAACTAGCGTAAATTATGGCTCATAGTTGCTTTTTTCAGTTACCTATGTAACCTGGGGGGGGGGGTGATTCTAGACCGATAGACTTTTTTATCACGATAGATCTATCTCAAACTGTTAAAAACTATGGAGATTTTACCGTTCTTGGGATATATACGAGTATCTATTGTGATAAAAAGTCTAGAATCACCCCCTGGACTGTTTTTGTCGGGGAATCCATACAGATATTATATACATCATATCCTATACTCCACAGGTATCCTATCATCGAATTTATATTCGGTAGCTTTACGCTACACCTAGAAAATATTTTAAATAAGTACTCGTGTTCATAGTTTACCCAACAGTGTATTAGGAGCAGCGGAGGACATATGAAATGGAAGCCCGTCTACTATCTCTATAGACATCGACCGCTGCAGTCGAGCGAGAATAGTATTTTTATTATTTTCAAAGCATTTTGTACATTTACACAACAATTTTTAGTTACCTGACTGGGTTAGGAGTGGGATTGTTGGGGAAAAAATCCGGCGGCAGCACCACTATGCAAAGTGGGCACTTTATTTTTAATGATATTATCACTTGTATTATAAACACTGGACAATTTGGGCTCTACAGTAAATTGTAGACATATTCATTGCAGTGAAACAGTTTTTGTTAAAACGATTATTGCATAATTTACGTTGCAATATATCTGCTTGTTGCAGACCTGTTGCAAAGTAAATAACCAGCACCTCTTTCTACAATAAGTGTATTTGGGGCTTGGGCCGTTTTTAGTGTTCCTAACATTATCTACATTCATCATCAAACATCAGGTGTTAATGATCACGTTCTTAGATTAAGCTATTCTAGCAATTTAAGTTAATTTTAAATTACTTATTAGCCCACGTTGTTGCTAGATTGTAATCATATTAGGGTACATTCTTTAGAAATAATGTGCACTAAAAAAGGGAAAAAAATCAACATCAGATGAGATTGCGGTCAAACGCTTGCTTATAGATTTATAAAAAAAACATTATTCATACAACTTCTTACACAACCATATAGTCTATAATTTAATTAGCTTTATGTTAATTGCAAACTTTGTGCACATCTTTTGTATTTTTTTTTAATAATTTATGCATCTTATACCTTAGACCAAACTACACAAGTTACGTTATCTACCTCCCGCCGGCGGGTATGTCTGCTGTATGACAACCCGACAGGAGCCTTGAGCTACTTCGACTATTGTTCTTACGTTCTTTGTGCTAAGATATTTGCTATTAGCTTCTACTTGCCGCTTCATTTTCCCGAGAAATACTCGTAGATGCCTTTCTATTCCAGAATTTGTTGATACACTGTACACATAACCTAACTTCTTTTGTCTTCAAATAGAACATTCAGAATACATCAAAATTGATCCAATTCTACTGCATTATCATACCGAAGCTCTGTAACTAAACCCTTTTTCTGAAAAACAGCTCCGTGCCGTAACACCCAGCCGTTAGCACGTCTTGTGTGTCCCGACGTTTAGTTTAGGCAAAAACTGGAACAGCTGATTCAATCGACTCTCGAGAGTTCAAAAGCATGAATAAATAAATACAGCACAAATTTTTTCTATGGGTTGTTATCGTGGTATAATAAACGGTAAAAATATGACTAAGGAAATAACTTTACAAATATCATGTTTGAACTTCGAACTAATGCAAATCGAAGAAACATTTTTCGATCTAACACATTTTGAAAATGGAAAGGGCGTCAAAGTCAAAACAAAATTTCTTCATTCAGTAAAATCACAAGGATCATTTAGAATCGTCTCTAGGTCGCTGATAGATGCGGCTTTATAAGTATCGTGTTCGAGGTAATGTAAATCAAAGAAACATTTTTGGTCAGAAAACTTGTTTGGATCAAAATTCTATTTTTTTGCTGAACATTTGCATTGTTATTCTCTAGACTGTGAAATTTTGCGATTTTGCATCACGTTCAGTGAGTTTAAATCTTCAAAATTTTAAAATTTGTGAATGAGAAGGTTATTTGACATTACCCATTGCCTGATATATGAAGATTGCATAAAGTGATGGAAAGGATACAGTTTTGGCTGTGTTCAAGATCTCTTTCGCCCCTACAGTTAGGGTCGCCCGTGTCGGAATTTTTAATTCAATTATGATAGCTATCTTGTTTAATGACTGTTCGTATAGCCGGGATGGCGTTTTTTAATGCCCCAGCCGCCATTCGAAGATTTCTTTTAAAGAAATGAAAAAAATATTCTTGTTCTTTGCTTTTGTTTTAAAACGATTGACAAATGATAAGTCTTGTAATTGGTTGTACGAAAATATGAGAACGGTTTGTCTTTTCACTTGAAAATAAGTTTATTTCTAAGTTATGTAGCTACCTATTAGTATTTTAGTAGGTACTTATATTTAGTATGCTTTGTAAATATCATAGACAGACAACAGACAGACTAAACCAGCTAAATTCTGTCAAATATTTTTTATCAGAAAAAAAAACTTTTAACGACAGTCAAAGGTAAGGCTATCTCTAGATAAATGCTGAAAGAGAGGTGAGAAAGTTGATCCTCCTGTACCTAAAGGTAGGTATACCGTCAGCACATCTGCTATATACCAAAACCTAGCAAATTTACTTTCAACTTTACTTTTTACGGTCTCACAAAAATCCTAGAGCGATAAATTTCACAGAGGCCCAAAAGTTTCATGTTAATTCAATCAAACGCCTTTGCCTGGCTTAAATTTGATGAAGGGGAACCGTTTAACGCGTTGTTTTTTTTTTAATTTCCCGACCCGTGCTCCTTTTTTCAGGTCAAGCGTTTACTTTATGGTGTTTTTCGGCTTAATTTGCCACTGGTTTCGTTGGTTTCCGATAACGCGATAGGAAATACACACTGGTCTATTACCGACATCCACGATACCGACAAAATGGACTCACTGTCGCTCTTTCAAAATAAATTGTTTAAACATTTTGTAAATATTTACCAGACTCCCCAGTCTGATGACTAGGTAAGTTTCTTTAAGTTAAGTTAGGTAGAGGACCATAATATTTTTTTTGTTTGTTTGCTGTTAATTTTTCTTAGTGTTTGTTTCTAGTTTTCTTTTTGTTTCTTTTCTGCTTGTTGTCCGTAATATTGTTGCGAATGCTGTGCATGCCTGTAATTGGCACACATTCTATAATATAATTATTGTTTATAAGTTATTTTAGAAAGTGTATTATGTGTGCTGTTGGCGATGCCTTATAATAAATAAATAAATATAATCATTTACTCAATATAACCACAAGGATCATTTAGAACCGTCTTATATAGGTAACTAGGTGATTGTAGGCGACAGTGACTCGAACAAAAATATCAATGTTGGGCCAACACGGTATGAACAATAATAGTAATAAATGTATACGATTATCTCTCAGCCGATATCGTGTCGTGTCGCTAGCAGCGTGTAAGTAGTCATAGGATTGGCGTGTCCGATACGCGTTTGCTTGATTTTTGATAGGGTAGTAACATTTAATTATGCCTGACAGCGGTTTTAGAAAATAGGTTATGGGCCTAAGAAGAGGGTATAGACTGACTGACTGACTGAGGTGACTTTACCATCAGGTGAGATTGTGGCGAAAGAACATTCTATATAAAAAAAGACCTAGTAATTTTTTTGAAGTTGGAAAAAGTACGCCTTACAGTCTGTTTTTAAAAAATAGGTTATGGGCCTAAAATGAGGTTATAGGCCTAGTAACTTTATAGATGTTGAAAAAGAAGCAGATTCTATTAAACAAATCTGGGAGAATCATCATTTACTTTGAGGAGAAATATTCTAAGCGACATCTGGCAGCATAAAACAAACGATGAAATCATCTAATCTTTTATAATATTTCATAAAATGACAAAAAAGAGAAGTTAAATGAAAATGTCTTCAAGAATATTATTTGTAGCTAACAGAGGTTTTGAGGAGCAAATCTTAATATTCCCAAAGGTCCTGAAGGGCCAGGGACATCACTATTGTCATTAAAAACGTTTCGGAAGCGGTTTGTGGGGTATCGCCTTTTCTGATGTTGTTTGAGAACTTTTTTGTATTGTTCAGGTTTATTTATTGTTATGGTGATTTTTTAAATATCCAAGTGGAGGGTTTATAAAGCACTTGTTTGAAATAACTTTCCAAAAGTACTTCTTTACGACGATTATTTTTTTCTTTTTAAAACATTGGAATTTGGATGTTTTCAAGAGGAGAATGAATAGATTTTTTTCTAGGCAAATATGCTACATTGTCGACGGCATCGTCACTTACGTTTGTCTACAATGTATAAAAAACTGAAATTGCGTCTGTAATATGTGATAAAAGGTACTCGTACTAAGGTACTTACTAGACCACCAGTGCCATACAAAAATACTTAGGTATCAATTATTTTAATTATAGATTTTATTTATTTCCTTATTTAATTTTTTTAACCGTTGCAGTCTTTTCAAGTCCTTAAAGATTGGTTCACCCAATCACATACATACCTACATTATACTCTTGATTCTACAGTTCCACTGGATCCCATACGTCATTGTGTATGAAGAACTACGAGTATAAGATTTCAAAATGCTTGTTCCAATTTCAAATAAACTCTTCGCGTTAACCCTAAAAGGTGCTATTTCTCAAATGCTATGGGGTTCCCCAAGGTGAGTTGAATGCTTGCGCAGAAAACCGTTACAAATCCCATCTCGACGCCGATTTATAATAGTGTGAAATATTTCTACCCATATACAGGAAGACAGGACACAGTGTACTTAGAAAACAGTACTCCATCTTATGAAATCTAGCTATTGTGCTAGCTATTATGTGTCAAAGGCGCTATTCTGTGACGTTTTCATAGACAACGGTCATCTTTTCTTTTTTACTCACAAAAAAAACTAGGTATTAGGCAGATGTTACATTGGTTATTCTACCAAGAAGATAAGGCTACATAGGTAGGTATTTCAAAATCCAAGTTTAGTTAGGTACAAATCGGTTAAATCGAAACGAACGTCATTTTATCAAAATTTTCTAAAGTTAATTGACTATTTAGCAAAATAGCCCATTACATAAAAAAATAAGTGACGAAAAGTTCATATTCGAGTGAATGAGTGCGCAAGACTTGTTTTTTTTTGGTTCTGATCAATGTCTGAGACACCTTTGTCTCAGAGTGATGGACGCGGTGCAGTGCATCTCAGGGCAGGTCCTCAGTGGACGTGCTCAGTGAGGCAATGTATTGTTATAGGCAGAGGTAACCACTTTACATCATGTGGGCTATCGGCTTGTTCCATCATTGAGTTATATAATGTCTCTAACTTCGTTTTGTTCACTGACCAATATCAATTGATTCGGTACACTATAATCATCTAGATTCGAATACTATGCAGTTCACTAGCTGTTCTCATTATACTACGAAAACAGGCAATCCCCGCTGCATTAGAGCCCACCACTGACGGGTGACGTATAGTTCGCATTAGCCTCAGTGTTGCACCGCCTTTACACAGGTGATGGAATTTCATCTCATGTTGTCTGGGAAGCTGCGCTAGTCCATCAAACGCTATACATTCTACTACTAATCCTCATTTACTAACATTTTATTTTTCTTTTTAACCGACGCAAAAACGACGGCGTGTTATAAGTTTGACGTGTCTCTCTCTCTCTCTCTGTGTGTGTGTGTGTGTGTGTGTGTCTGTGTCTGAGGCAACGTAGCACCGGAACGGATGAACCGATTTTGATTTTTTTTTTTCAAAGATGAATTAGTGTGTTCTTGCTTGCTATGTTTGATGAAAATCGGTCCACGATTCGGGGTTTTTTTAATTTAATTACTTTGTTACAACCCAAGATAAGAGGTTGGTATATGAAAAAAATGTTCTGAAAATTAGTCAAATATGATAATGAACATAAAAATACTTTTTACCCCATTGAGTGAGGTATCTAAAGAAAGCTTAGAACTAAACTAAAAGAGGACGTTACTAGCAACCTAATAACTAGGAAACGGTTTGGAAAACAAGTACCAACAAAATGTACAAAACATTTCGACAGAAAACTAACTATAACAAAGAACGATAAATTAAAGTAAGCAAAACTTGTAAGTCACGTCACAGTTGATTTATAAACGGTAAGAATAAAACTTATACAATAATTAGCATTCAAGGGAAGTCACTGAGGAATATTAAACATGCCACGCTAGAATTCGTGCAAGCCTACTGTGACACACTGCTTTGAATTTTGACGAACTTAGGTACAAATGGTGAATTATTCCCTTCTATCACCCTGATCTGTCCCCCTGTTTTTGGGACAAATAAGACAAAAAAGTCCATTCTGTCCCCATTTTTGTAGCAGGGGAGAGACTTTTACTTTTTCACAGATGAGACTTTTAAAATAATTTGAATTGTCCGATTTGTTCCCATGTAAGTGACAGGGGTTTCATTTATACAAGCATTGTCATAATATTCATGAAGTTAACTAAAAGGATGTATGTAGTTTCATTATTCTACATGACAGCAACATGACATAAATTATCCGTTCGTTGAAACACTTTCTTCTTTTTTTTCAAATCTCTCCAACTTTCTATTTGATTCTCTTATCAAAAAAGCTATTATTCAGATCGTCACATTAAAACCGACTTATTTATAAAATAAATAAGCAATTTTATCAAAAAAGTCGCGTCACGATAAAAGCGTCAAAGTTTATCGATAAACCTCAAAAATCTCATTTACATCTAAGTGGTATTTCTGTAATTAATGTTACTATGTCCGAAGCCATTACGTTTATTGCTAGCTTGATTAGAATTCACGAACTTTTTATGTTACATAGCTTTTACCCGTGACAGCACCTGTGAAGTGAGATTGCGGTCAGGTGAGATCGCGATGTAATTTTACCAATAATAAATAAAAAAACCATGAATGCATGTGGATTGGTTTGATAAAAACGACGTCATACTAGCCATATCAATATATAGTTTTTAAACTACATACAATTTAAACGATTTCATTACGAATGTGATAGCTACAATTTCAGTAAAATCTGGCTTTACTGAAAACATCTACAAGAATACAAACATTCACGTTATATCTTGTAGGTAAACCATAAGTTACTTACAATTCGTTATTCTTACAATTCTTTATTTTTTTTCCTTTGTATTTTTGGTCTGGTTGGCACGAACTTAGGTTTGAAAAATTAGTTCAAATAAACTGTATTTTATTCGTGTTGGTTTGAGGAAGTTTCCTGGATTACAGTTCGTTACATGTTTATTTGTGGCTTGTGTTTCTTTGTTACTTTTATGGGCTCGTTTTCTGTTTGTTTGCTTGATGGTTCTGAGAAAAAACAATAAATACCTACTTACTTATTATTCTTATTACTCGTATTATTCTTATGTTTTTACAGCTTAGTAAAAGTAGTTATCAAACAGAGTGTCATCGCATCGCTTGTACGTATTCTTGGGATTAACCACTGAATTCATAAACAATGGCTCATCAGTCCACCAAGCCGTTTCGAGGAGCATCTATATTTGGTTTACGAATTCGAGAGTCGTTTAAAAAGAATACCTGAATTGCCTGCACTCCTTTCTAAATCTATTTAAAAAGCGACCATCGTTGTCGGAATTCCCACTGATCAATCCTACCACACATTAAACGCACCTTAATACTCGCATACCCTTCACCAATTAAGGCGAAGCGGCCATCGAAAAAGCATTAGCTGTAGTGTAATTAAGAGAGCATGCGCGCTGCGCCCGCAAGCATATAAATTTGCGTGCTCAGGCATAGTAACTATATTTATTCTGTGGGTCTGTGGTCAACGGGTGCAGTTGGTGCTTGGTATTTTATATGAAAGATAGTAAGCAATGCAGATGTATTAATATCGATCCATTTTGGTACTATTATCACCTTCTTACGCAGTGCTGTCTAGTTCTGAATCAATGAATCAAAAATAACACTAAGTAAAAGTCAATAGTGAAAATATGGAATTGCCCCAAGTTGGGCGCCAAAATATCAAAAGACCTTTTAATATAAACCATACTGTATTTCCACATAATATTTGCATCGCAAAGTCGTACGATAAGTCCGATGACTTTTCTGTATATGACACAACTGTGATATGGACAATCGGAAACTTTAAATCCCGTAATAGTTCCGATATCCATAGACTATAAAGAGTCGAGCCAGTAGATATCCAATAGGCGTCATAAAACGGAAGAGTTTCTGTTATTGTAGCAGTACACTGTTGAACGACTATTCCTTGTCCGAGACTAAACGAATTTACTAAAGTTATAACACACTAAAGGACTCACAAAGTATTTGGGTGTCCTGAAGTTTTCTACGTCTACTGTTATTACAGTTTGAAATACTAAATAAACAAGCAAGTCCAGTTTGTTTAATGACTTTTCAAGAAATAAACGCATGCTCTATAATGCTTATCATGATTGTTTGAATATTTAGGTTGAGATTTATCAAAAATTTATAATAAGTTTCAGGGTGTAGATGCTCCAAATCTGCCAGAAGTCTTGCAGTATCTTACAATTGTACTGAACTGAGGGTTATTCACGTAACAACAAACATAAGAATATCCAATGCAATGAGATCATGGCTTCTCGCACGGATGCAGCGATATGGAGTCGGTTATGTGCGACGCGATTGCCGCCATCTCCATTCCATTTGCAGTATCTCCATTATATTGGCTGTGATTTCATAGCCTAGCGATTTAAATATCCCTAGTGCATATCTGGTCTTGGTTATCTGTCAGGAATAAGCTGCATTTTTGGGATAGCTCTGTCATTTCCAATGTTTGATTTTGGCGCTCAACGTGGGGCACAAATTTTGTGGTGACAACTTTGTAGATATTTTTCTAAAACTGACGACATACTTCTTTTCTTTCACATCAAACCCAATTATAACATTCCGACACAATGTAAACACGTCTTCAAGAAGCTTAAAAATACAGATTCTCTTTGAAAATTAACAACATTTCCAACAGAAATAGCAAAAGCAATAAACTTCCTTAAAATATTCATCCGCCACTTATAATTCCGCTCCACAGCTGGCCGTAGATCATAACACGACACCTTTGGTATCGGCAGTCTTCTGTTACGTAACAATTTAAGTTTTAGTTGGCAACAGAACAAAATTAACAAAACTAGAAAATGTTATATTATAAACCAAGGTTAGTAATCAACTAATTAGCCTACGAATGTTGCTTAAGCTTAGTTATTTTTAACTTATTTTTACTAAACAGTAATACAAATTCCTTTTTATTGTGGCGCCCAACGTGGTACAACTTTTTCATTGAATTTTTAATGACTTAACTAGTTAAAGTAAATCACATACCAGCTGCTCGCTCATATTAAATTATTATGCACACGAACACTCCGATGAACATTTAAAGTTCAAACACGTTTCCAACCAAAATAACAGCGATACTAGAAATATTCATCGACAAGGAGGTCGTAGATCAAATCACGACACTCAGTATGGCTGCAAACGCACTAGGCGGCCAAGTCGCGGCGACCAGCTTGGCGGAGTTCTTCATTTTCTATAAAAAAATGTCAGTCATCGCTACCAGGCGATTTAAGCGTGACCAAGTATCAGACAGTTAGAGCGGGCGCAGCGACCACAGTCTACATTTTCAGCCGTCGCGATCCAGCGACCAGAACTGTTTGAATCCCCACGACGCTGCCTGAAGTCCGGCCACAGCGACCTATATTTTTAAAGAAAATCGAAGTAAGCCGCCGAGTTGCCGCATGTCGCCACGACTTGACGGCCATAGTGCGCGTGCAGCCTACGACACCCCAGTATCGGCGGTCATCTTCTCTTACGTAAAATATCTGTTTTAGTCAGCAGCAGTTTGGGCGATTGATTTATTCAACCCTGTACTGCGGTGATGTACGACTCTAGTGAGAATTACGAGGTTAGTGCGAGATCAGAGGGTCGTTGTTGATAAATATTTGGAACGAAAAAATATATTATAGCTAGATTTCAATACTTTAACAGCTCAGATTAGCTAAGCTTTACATCTTTATGAAATTTTGACGAGATGAGACCAATAAAAAAAAAATTATACAAACATCGTTTGCAGATTAAATCAGAGAATTTATTTGCCTTTTCTTTTATTTTAACAATTATTTGAAAGAGTCCAGAGCATCAAATGATGCATGAAAAATACATGGCAACAGGTAAAAATTTTTCATAAAGAACTCAAAGAATCCTTAAAATAATCACATGCCATTGCTAGAAATCACGAGTTGAAGACGATCATATTCTCTTCAATCCAATAATCGCAGAGATGTCAACAGACGTCAAACATTTCGTATATAAATATTACAATCTCTGTCGTTCCCTACTCTACGCGACACGTGCATGCATGTGCATCGACGCGATTTGTAAAGCTTGTGAACTGTGAAGGGAACTGCCGAGGGAGCGATTTGATACAATAAGAAGCGAAGTTTATCTTACTAACTTTTAAGATTTTGCCTTTGTTTTCATACGTATTTGATGGACCGATGATTTTGGAAAGGTCGTCGAAAAATTGCAGATGGAGAAAACTGTGATGCATTCTTCAGACTTTTTGAGGAGTAAGAAATTTTTGAAGTAAATAATAAAATATAAAATGACAGCTAAATGTAAAAATTAATCCTAAAACAGTTATTGCATTTCTTTGTTTAAAAATATTTACTGAATGAAGATATTGTTTCAAGCCATGAAGCCACCGATATCTAAAGCAAACCACACATTCACTAATACCCATCAATAGGTGGTGAGCCTGATCATAACACTTAGCATCTCTTAACTGCCCAGCAGTTTTGCATCCAGGACAGGCAGGGGGGCTCTCCCCAAGAGCATACATCTAAGGGCAGACCAGGCTCATCATCGGACCACCAGACGTACGGAGACGCGGCATCCATACATGGTCGACATGCACCTGTCCGCACCAAGCGCTTTGCCTCATCATTTATCCTGAGGACCGCCAAGGAGTGGAACTCTTTACCGGCGTCTGTGTTTCCGAACACTTACAATTTGGATGTTTTCAAGAGGAGAGTGAATAGGTTTCTTCTGGGAAAACGTGCTACATCGTCGACCGCATCGTCACTTACCATCAGGTGAGATTGCGGTCAAACGTTTGTCTATAATGTATAAAAAAAAAAGCTCTATCAACACCCCCCTCCCCCCCCAACCCCTTTCCCCAACCCGCAATCCTGGATCCGGCACTCACGCTGTTTCATGGAATTAACTTCATATCACCGTATTCCACCAATAACATTAATTTTATTGCAGGACTTCGCAATACCTTTTAAAGTCCTAATTACGAGTAAATACGTTATTGGCATACATTTTCACAAACTATTTGAGTAATATTTTGTCAATTTGATATTTTCTTCTCATATCGTGCTAGAACTAAATTCTAGCCGTATGACATGCAATTCTGCCGAAATATCGGGAAATAATCCGCTCGCACATCATGCTCAATATTTCGTTGAATCAAAATGGAAAATTAAAGAAAGAAAGAGAAAGAAAGAAAAAGTATTTATTTTGCAACACACACACAACAGCACAACAATACACTAACACACTAACTTACAAAACTACTTATAACTAAAACTAACTAAGGGTGCAAGGTGTCGTCGTTGTGCCGGTGTGCGCGGGAGTCAAAACGGGCTGCATCTCAGCTTATATGCCACTTCAGATTGTGAAGTGACGCTGGTTTTCAGAAGTGACAAATTGTGACAAATTAATGTCCTAATTTCAAAATTTGAGCTTTTGTTTTGGATCAATTTAGCGGATACCTACTTCCGAACAAATAGAAAGTACGCCTCGATGGCTCCAACATAAAAGGCAATAGTAAAATACCTTCCAGCATCAAACAATTCGCGTAATATGTTGCCAACTGCAGTTAACTGCGTTCTTTACCACGCATAGGGTTGTCACATAGAACAGTAAAAAAGTCGAATGATTTAAAAACCATAGAGGTTTGGAAAACATAAGCAAGTATGCATAATTTTTTAAAACAGTCGCGGACTTTTTTTGTCTTTGTTTTGGACAATCAAACGTTTTTTATCATCATCCTCTTAGCTTGATATTATCTTCTTTGATTTTACATCAGTCTCCTCTATTTTATTCGTATCTAAGTGTTTTTTGCACCTTTCCATGTCATCAAAGACTTGACCAGTCGCATACAACCAAGCATAATGATTCCGGCTAAGTCTGAAGGGTAATTTGTGGCAAGTTGGCAACTCTAGCCACGTTCCTTGCTGTAAAGTATGCAGACGGGTAATATACGAGTATCGCAGCAAGGATTTCAGATTTTGCTGAGCACGTGGGATCTGGGAACTATGTAGGGAATTATGGGCGTGATTTTCAACGATAAGCTTAAAAGAATGCAATTCTAGCGCTTAAAATACAGATTTAAGTACAAATACTACAGAATACTATAAAAAATAACTGGAAAACTTTGTTGAATCGGTAGAGAATAGAAAGTTAATAGAAAATGTATGACAATGACATTTTTAAACGATAAATCACGTGACTGATCGACGTTTTCTAAACTCTAGATAAGCTGGCATTATTAATAAAAAAAATTACAAATTAAATCTAAGTAGGTAGGTACCCAAAATTCATAGATAAAGTAAACAATACTTATTCATGACCATTTCACTCAACGCCCTCTAGTCTCAAACTAAGCAAAGCTCGTAATAACATAAAATTATTTATAATATTCTTTTTATTGTATTTAGATATGCTCCCAAATTAAGTATAACCAAGTATTTCGATCTAAATGTTCCTATTTCCCAGCAAAACAAACTCTCGATTTCACCCATTATCCAAAAGGCGTAATATAATCATTTTGTCACCCTTCCCATGGCATACCATAAAGATCGCTCGACTGGAAGACGCTGATATAACTAGAAACAAAAAAGGATTCGTAAAAGATGGATTCATGTAAGGCCCTTTTCACCGGGCCAAGATGGTAACCAGTTGCGTTACTAAACTAAATTTTACTGTGAATGATTACTGACTTGTGTTATTTTGAGCTACAATGTGGTTCCACTCCACCTTAATATTGGTAAAAGAACAATGATTAATACCCCAAATTAGGGGGACTAATCAAGTTAGGTGCCAAACTCAAAAATAGAAGAATTTGAATAAAACATAATTTATAAGTTTAAAAAAACTAGAAAAACCGACTTCAATTCGACTACCATCTTCATCATCAGATGATGATGATGATGATTACAGTTCATTGGGAATGTTATAGTCACAATAAACACCACTTAAAAGTCACAGGAAAGCAAAATACGCAATTTCGTGCATGTGGTAGGCATATTTTTTCTTCTGCTTTATCATCTAGTTCCCATATTACAAGCATTGCTTAGTTTGGGACTAGAAGGCGTGTGAAATGTCTATGAATATTTTCTTTTTATCTTGGGCTTACTCAGGTACCAGAAATACCTGTACGTAAAATCTACGAATCTTTATTGGGTTTTTAAAGATACCTTATTAAGTTCTTCGGAATTCCTAGAAATAGAAAATGTTTGCTTATGAAACCTCAACAAGTCAGTCGTGTAAAGATAATTAAAGGGTTTGAGACCTTTCACTCAATGAGGAGTTTCCAAACTACAAACCATACGGTTGCAATTCCATCACCATTGCGTTTGTCTGTGACAGAGGGCCCTAAACTCGGATCGAACTTACCTACTAAGCCACGGATAAAAAGATCAAGCCATATTTTTTGGGACGGTCAAATCTTCAGAAAATGATACGGTGGGTAGCTTTTACGGTGCGGGTTCAGGCTTCGTATTTTACCGGAATAAGAGTAACATTTTTGCTAATAATAAATCAACGAATGAAAAAGGAAATTCTTTCGTCCACATTCTACTTTATCAAACCAAATATTATTTGCTTTTTTTTTCGATTAACTACTGCTTGGCCCGCTGTTTTTTGTTTTAATGTTTTTTTATAAACAGTGTGACAAACTCCAATTAAAAACGCTAGCGTAATCAAGAAGTTTTAGCTGTTACAGCTCTGCAACGTGCCAATTTAGCTCCAAAAAAAGAAAAAAACTTTTAAAGACTCACCTTACTGAGATTTCTTATTTGTTTTAATCATCAATTAACGTTTCCAAGTAAACAGATGGAATTGTCAAACTCCTAGAACCTGGGCATCTACTCTAAAACACAATATGCTAGTAACATTTGAAGTACATTGCGCGCCAGTCATGTAAGTTATACGCGAGTTTTTACGAAGTGGCTGCGTCGCCGCGCAATGTATCTCAAACCTGAAAATAAACCATGGTTAACATTGTTTTGCGTAGTAGAATGGAAAGTTTTAATTAAGTAAAAAGGGAAATTCAGTAATGTCGTTCGGGGCCAATTTGGAAGTTCTAACGACTGTTATGTCAACATCGGCAATCGAAATACTCGTGAGATCGATTTGTGCGAATGAAAACTAGGAATCACAAATTACCTGCAAAGTCGGTTTTAAAAAAATATCCCCGTAAAACATTTTTGAAAGGAGTTTGGGTTCTCTTTGAGATGTTGTGTTGTAGAGATCTAACACATATCGTAGGTACACCACTAAAGTAAAAGAATAATAGCTATCCTCTTAGTAAAGTGGCGCAAGACACAGATAAAGTCCCAACACAGCAAATAAATCCATATTTGTATGCAGCCAGCTCCCCCTTAAATCATCAAAATCACCACAAACGTTCAGTTTCGTTGCAAAACCAAAAGTTAACCGCTCCAGAGCCACGTCATCTGTTCTTTATAGCTCCCAAATTTAATTTCACAGGACATTATTCAGGAACTCCGTAAGTTTTTGCTTCTGCAGAACATCGCGGCAAAGAGTTTCTGATAGATGGCTGATCCATTTTTCATTACTTTGGAACGTTCCCGGTTTGAAATTCGAATGTGTTTTGTTATTGGCCAATCAAAAGTTTGGAGGTTTGCAAACGGGGGCAATACTCGCGTTTTGAATTTGATAAATGTGCTTTTGTTATTTCATACGGTTTTTTTTTATTTTTTTTTTGTCCGAAAACTTTGTTGTTTGTTATATTTGAATTCTTCGATCTGACAGAGTTCTGCACGTGTAATTTTGATTTACCATAGCCTGTAATTTACCTTCTACAATATGTTCGCCTAAATACTTTGCCTTTTGTGTAACAATTTATTTATTTATTTGTTTGTTCCCATATTAGAAGCTTTGCTTAGTTTGGGACTATAGGGCGTTGTGTGAAATGTCCATGAATATCTATTTATTTGCAGTCCAAAATTACGCCAATTTTCATTTCTATTTCGACCCTTCGACCTTAGGTCAAAGACAAGGTTGAGGCCAACCTAACAGTACTTTATAACTTGTGATAAAATCATAATTCCAGCAATAAAAGCTTCAGGTTGAACAGACTTTATAGAAATTCTTAGTTTTGCGGGTAATCCCCATGGAAGGCTGCGACACCTATCCAGCATCCTAAGCAAGATCTTATATTAAATTCAACGTAATTTCAAGTTTGTCGCAAGACAATACGTGTTGAAATACAGCGGCAAGATGAAACAATTTTCAGACAAACCATTTTGACTTTTGGTCTTCTCAGTCCTGAATACAAGCGTCATGCTAGTTTTATTATGCCTTCTGAGTTGCAAAACGAATAACTGAGTGCATAATGGAGTTACTAAGAAAACCTATTCCGTTGTTCTTCCATACTTACAACTTTGTTTGGAGTTAACAACTAGAACGTAGCTACTAAAACTCTAATGAGAAAGGTAAATACGCTACATTTTGTGTACCTACCGACTACTTACTTTGTTACTTACCTTTATATTCAGCAATAGACTTCTATCAAACTAGCTTTATTTTTCCGTCTCTTCTAACTGGATACCTACCTACTTATATTTTCCTACCTACTCAGACAGAACCAATTTCTTGTTTGGGTCATTAATTAATTGTGAAATATGTATTTATTAGCTGAGTAATGTGTTGCATATTTACTAAGTACCTAGTATTAAGACTACCAACCTTCCTACCTACTTACATAATTATAGTTTAAGCTCATTATAAGTGGACTGTAAAGTTCTTCGATGAGTAATAATAATAAAGTTCTTTAAACCGATATTCATTTGTTATGATATTCTTTTGAAAAACTTGCATCTGTGAGTTTATTAATTGTAAACATCACAATGTGTGTCACGGTCGAGTTTTTATATTTGTGTTTTTAACACGTTTATCTCAATCACCAAATTAATCGTACCTAGATAATATACTTACCTTTTAAATCAGGACAATGATAGGCTTTCATTAATGGTTTCCAAATTGAAGGGTACACTGCTTGGCGAGAGAAATAAGGTTACTTTCCAAGACAACCTTAAGCACATATATGTCTACTATTACTTACTATATACTATGTAGGTATAAGTTGTAATAGGTACTAATACTCGTGTGGTTTGTATCAATAAAATCAATAAATGAACGCCGTGTCAGTCAAGTCAACCGCTTGTTCGGCTTTGCTCGCGGTCACAAACCGAAGCCTGTTAATCCGATCGTTTCATCAACCCCAATTAGACGAATACCTAAATGCTGTTTTGACTTACCTGCAAATTATCACGTACCTATAATGTAGGTATGTACGCAAATCTTGCTTACCACCGCACCGAACCGAACCGAATATTCAGCCATCGGTGACAGGCGTCACAGCTCAGTTGGTAACGGCTCTGCCTTCCGTGCTGTGGGTCGTGGGTTCGATCCCCACCAAGAACAAACATTTGTGCGTGGAAAACATAGATGTTTGTTCTATGTCTGGGTGTTACTATGTATTAGAAGTATGTATTTACAAAAAAAAAGTATATAAGTATTCTATCAGCCATCTAGTTCCCATATCACAAGCTTTGCTTAGTTTGGGACTAGAGGGCGTTGTGTGTAAAGTCCATGAATATTTATTTATTTATCGGTGAAAGTTAGATAGCGAATAGCGTTAGTCATACATTTTTGTCGAAATAAGCGACGAGTATGTTGCTATGTTAGTAAAGCGAAACCAGATAGATAGAATTTTGTATATTCCATATTTAGTATTAATTAATGTAATTGGTTTTTAACACCGTGTTAATTAATTAAATGAATAAATAAATAAATAAATTAATTTAAGTTGGTTCGTAGTTTCAACGTGACTGAAACACAAACATCTAAACTTTCACATCCTACTCCTACTAATATTATAAATGCGAAAGTTTAGATGTTTGGATGTTTGTGTTTCAATCACGTCTAAACTACTGAACCAACTTGGATGAAAGTTGGCGTATATATAGTTCGTAACCTGGATTGACATATAGGCTACTTTTTATCCCGAATAATTAACAGGATCTACAGGATAAAATGAACGAAAAGGATTAGCAGCGCCAATTGGCAAGAGGATTTCATTGTCATGTCATGTCACGTCAGTTTGACAGGGCGTAGTACTACCTCTTTGGTCTAAGAACTAGCGTTTGACATTCCAGTAGGTACGAGTTCGGTGTAATGAGGTGTAATGTCAAGTTTCTCAAAGAAGTATCCGCACAGATAATATAATGTACACGGAAACTGTAGACGCGTACGAAGTCGCGGGTAACTGCTAGTTTATAATATTAGTCGGATGGAATGGGATGGATGGGATAAGCTACTCTCTCTGCAGTCTACAGCATAACCATATTAATATCACATCGCTAAGACGCTTACCATCTCTAATAGTATCAGTATATCACGATCATACTCCTTCATTCCTGTCACATGTCTATGGGTAGGGATGTACCTATTGATCATAATTAGTGCGGTGCATTTGGCTAATTGAAACTGTTGTATTGCAACTGGTTTCGTGAGAACCGGCGGCCGAATGTTTACTACCGTAATGATTACCTACTCCATTTTGAAATATATTATAAACTAGTAGTTACCCGCGACTTCGTACGCGTCTACAGTTTCCGTGTACATTATATTATCTGTGCGTGTACCGAGCGGATACTTTGAGCAACTTGACATTACACCTCATTACACCGAATTCGTACCGGAATGTTAAACGCTAGTCTTTAGACAAAAGAGGTAATACTACGCCCTGTCAAACTGACGTGACATGACATGACAGTGAAATCCTCTTGCCAATTGGCGCTGCTAAATCCTTTTCGTTCGTATTATCCTGTAGATCCTGTTAATTATCCGGGATAAAAAGTAGCCTATGTGTCAATCCAGGTTACAAACTATATATATGCGAAGTTTCATCCAAGTTGATTCAGTAGTTTAGACGTGATTGAAACACAAACATCCAAACATCTAAACTTTCGCATTTATAATATTACTAGCAGTTACCCGCGACTTCGTACGCGTCTACAGTTTCCGTGTACATTATATTATTTGTGCGTGTGCGTGTTATGTACCGAGCGGATACTTCTTTGAGAAATTTGACATTACACCTCATTACATCGAACTCGTACTTATTGGAATATCAAACGCTAGTTGTTAGACCAAAGAGGTAGTACTACGCCCTGTCAAACTGACGTGACATGACATGACAATGAAATCCTCTTGCCAATTGGCGCTGCTAATCCTTTTCGTTCATTTTATCCTGTAGATCCTGTTAATTATTCGGGATAAAAAGTAGCCTATATGTCAATCCAGGTTACGAACTATATATATGCCAAGTTTCATCCAAGTTGGTTCAGTGGTTTTGACGTGATTGAAACACAAACATCCAAACATCCAAACATCCAAACATCTAAACATCCAAACATCTAAACTTTCGCATTTATAATATTAGTAGGATAGGATAGGATAGTAGGAAGGATAGGATAGGATAGGATAGGATTTCAGGAACATCACGAGATCTTTAGTTCGGAGCGAACTACTAGTAATAAATTGATGTCCATTATAACCCCACCTAATTATTGCCTTAGTGCCTATCAACGGTAAAGGTAATATCCTACTAAATAATTTTTCCTAGCAAAAAATACATCACTTTCCCCTTAGACTAATAAAACAATAGTTTATAGAGCAGTTTGTAAAAACTTGTTCCACAAAACTAGTTCTAATAATACCTTATCTCGCAGCATATCTCGAACTCTGGTGGCCTGGTTCCTGCTGCGATGCAGCTCCAACTGCAGTTCCAAGCACCGCTCCTGCCAGTTGACGGGCCCAAGGTCCACCGCCGCTAGCTCCAACTCAAGAGGATCCAGTCGGGACGTGTGGGCGATCGGTCTGGATAAGGAATGCACACATCAGTGAGGAAATAGAATTTCAATTCTTCGACAGCTAAGCTTGAATAAGGTCTTTGGTTTTATTTACTGAAGAGAAGATCCACACGTGACACACCTTGATAAAATGTCTCGAAGCATGTGTTATCTCGTCACTATTATCATTGCAGCCGTAGGAATAGGACGTCCACTCAGAACATAGGCTTCTTCCAACAATATTCAGAGTGACTGATCTTGTGTGGCACCCAACAGTACCCAGGAACCTTTACCTTCCCATACCGTCATACCTACCCATGCAAATATAGAAATCAAATAACCAATTATCCATTGATACATTTACAGAGACATGGATCTACAATCTAGGCATACTAGAGTTTAATATTCCAGAACTATTGTATCAGAAGTGGCATGCACCGATGTGTAGCGGCATGCAAAAACACATCCCCCGGAAACGAATAATCGATTTGACGACTCAGAAACATCACTATCCGAAGCTCTTTATTAATGCATGTTCCAATATACGCATCAATTCAAGCCGAGCCGATAAATAAAACATACATCATACAGATGGCGTGGACGTAGTCAGGATTATGGCAGACAATTTTTAAAGCTTTACGTCATTAAAATTTTCTGGTGTAATCGTAAATAATCATCAAAAGGAGAGACTGGAAGTTGAATAGTTATTCGACCCCGTCAATCAAGGTTGCTGAAGCTCAAAACAGATATATCAGTTTTGAGCTTGACATATAAATAATGTTACTAGTTACCCGCGACTTCTTACGCGTCTACAGTTTCCGTGTACATTATATTATCTGTGCGTGTACCGAGCGGATACTTTGAGAAACGACATTACACCTCATTACACCGAACTCGTACCTACTGGAATGTCAAACGCTAGTTGTTAGACCAAAGAGGTAGTATTACGCCCTGTCAAACTGACGTGACATGACAATGAAATCCTCTTGCCAATTGGCGCTGCTAATCCTTTTCGTTCATTTTATCCTGTAGATCCTGTTAATTATTCGAGATAAAAAGTAGCCTATGTGTCAATCCAGGTTACGAACTATATACATGCCAAGTTTCATTCAAGTTGGTTCAGTAGTTTAGACGTGATTGAAACACAAACATCCAAACATCTAAACTTTCGCATTTATAATATTAGTAGGATAGGATAGGATTGATATATATGTCACAGCAGGTTTGCAGATAGTAGCAACCGCTTCAAACCCTGAGCTAGAGGCTGGTAATTCGCATGACAGACTGACTAATCACAGAGTTTACTGTCTGAATGCCAAACTGCTAGAGCCGGAACATACCCTCCGTAACATGGAAGTTATATACGTACTTAGTCATCGAAAAAAGCAAGTAGGCTTGAGCTTGTCTTGTGGAAGTCTAATATAAGCCCTTGTGCGTTTGTTCTCAATAACTCAAAAAAGTATCAGCCCCCGTATGCCAATCTTCAATCTAGCTGTCAAGCTATATTTCACTGCCCAGTGTAATTTCTTCAGGTCACGTGGTACAATTTTGTACCACGTGATCATTCTTTTTAGACATTTGACAGCAAAATATGCGTGAAAACACATAAAATGACGTCATATAATGTCACTATTTAGTCACAGAATAACTATGAGTTAGTATGAACTGACCATGATTTAAAACTTTGCAGTTCAACTTTGATTGGCATACCCCTGCTGAGGTTATCAAAAGCCCCTGGCCACCTGCCCTTTCGAATACGCCCATGGTTAGAGTTATCCTCTTAAAAATGCATCTGTTGGACCGCAATGCTGTATTCCAACATAAATATTGTGTAGCTCATTAATTTAAATGCACGTTCCAATCTGTATTACGAGTGATTTTGTATTTAGTGAGTGGTGATAGGCTGATATATTTAATGGGATTTGAAGGGTGTTGATTGGCTGTAAACAATGGGAGAACCAGTGCGTTATTGGATGAGTTTATAAAATTACGGCGTCGTAAATAGAATCATGATTTGGAATACATTACGCTGAATTTGAAAATGGAACTCTGGAGTATTATTTTGAAATACTCTGGATTTGAAATAGCTTGTGTGTTGACACTTTTCCAACTCACAAAACTGAAAAGCTTTATTTAATAACTAGTAGTTACCCGCGACTTCGTACGCGTCTACAGTTTCCGTGTACATTATATTATCTGTGCGTGTACCGAGCAGATACTTTGAGAAACTTGACATTACACCTCATTACAATGAACTCGTACCTACTGAAATGTCAAATGCTAGTTGTTAGATCAAAGAGGTAGTACTACGCCCCGTCAAACTGACGTGACATGACATGACAATGAAATCCTCTTGCCAATTGGCGCTGCTAATCCTTTTCGTTCATTTTATCCTGTAGATCCTGTTAATTATTCGAGATAAAAAGTAACCTATGTGTCAATCCAGGTTATGAACTGTATATATGCCAAGTTTCATCCAAGTTGGTTCAGTAGTTTAGACGTGATTGAAACACAAACATCCAAACATCCAAACATCTAAACATCCAAACATCTAAACATCTAAACTTTCGCATTTATAATATTAGTAGGATAGGATTTATAAGTTAAAAAACTGGAAAAACCGACTTCAATTCGACTACCAGCTTCATCATCAGATGATGATGATGATGATGATGATAGTTCATTGGGAATGTTCTAGTCACTATAAACACCACATAAAAGTCACAGGAAAGCAAAATACGCAATTCGTGCACGTGGTTGGTGTTGATTCTTTAGAGGAACAACTGGTGGGTTTTTGCTTTTCTCCAATTGAATGCGGTTTGAATGTACAAACTGGGTTTATAGACCAATTTAGAAAAATGTAAAAATTTAGGTGTGCACCACAAAAGGTCCATCGTTGCTAGCAGTACAATGGTAGGCGCTACGCCGCAACTTGACATATTGCATCGTTGCTAGCAGTAAAATGGTAGGCGCTACGCCGCAACTTGGCATATTTTTTTCAGTTATTTCTATTTATCACCCAAACTACTGAACCGATTTTGATGAAAATTAAATGGGACCAATCTGGAAGTATATCCTTTTAGATAAAAAAAGAATTTTTGAAATCGGTTCATAAATGACGGAGTTCTGAGGTAACAAACATTAAAAAAAAAAAAAAAAAAAAAAAAAAAAAAAAAACATACAACCGAATTGAGAACCTCCTCCTTTTTTGAAGTCGGTTAAAAACTTTTGGAACGTATTTGAAACTGTGAATTTTTAGCTTTTTAAAGATTACATTTGATAGTATTGTAACCACATTGTAACATAAAAAGCGGTCGCCACAAAACCCTACTAAAGTACTAAGTAAGTATTAAGTAGGTAATCTCTAAGCAATTGTAGTCTTAGCACAAGTTAGCAGCTAAATGTAATCGACGGTGAGTCGCTTGTAACTGAAATAAATAAAATCACTCCATGATAAAAAAAAACAATCAATTTCAGCACTAGGCTGGTATAATATAGACCCAAATCAGGGGAGATAGGTGCCGACGGGGTCAAGGAAAGGAAGGAAATACGGGCGGAGAGACTTTAGAAAATTAGGTATTTGAAAAAACTATCGCTGTCGCTACCGTCCCCCCTGCCCTCAAATTCGTGCAATAAGGACAACTGCAGATCCGACTCAAAAGCTTAAGTAAAAAGTTATAATTCGAGGTTTGGCTCTCGCCTATTTCCTCCTCCAATATTGAACCAATTTAAAAGATATTTTAGACACTGTATAAGGAGGATATATACTACGCCGCTATGTTTTTCTTTTTTCGTTAATAGTTGTCAAATTTGTACACTAGGACTCTGTTAACAGCGATCTAAATAAGCAATTTTGAGCATTTTTTGAGGATTCTAGTGCTTATAAAAAAAAAATATCACCAAAAAGGAAAACATAGGGGCATAGAAATAGTGATTATTTATTATTCTGTGAAAAATCATTGCTCTAGGGTCATTAACCTAAAAGAAAACAGGCGAGAGCGTTTGTATGGAGAAAAGACCACCCACGTTTCCTCTTAAGAAGTCTGATTGTGATTGCTATCAAGTTTAACAAGTGACAGATTCATGGCGTCGTTGTGACATTGCCCATTGATTCACTACTTATTATACATATGACAGCTTACCCTTGGTAGGTAGGTAAGGTAGGTAGGAATAGGTACGGTACCGCTAGAAACTAGTGCTAAATGTACAAATAGCAATATGCATCTAAATGAACCTACGATATTACCTTAATGCACTTACTAGTAAATCATTACTAAATTGCTTCATATATACGCCTGGATTTCTAAAATTAATCAAGTCTCATAATGACGGGATGATGAACAAATCGAAGATTTCAAATGATATATTGCGTTATGAAAGCAGTTAAAACTTTGGATAGAGGTAGACTGCCACCGACACGATATCGGCAGAGATCCAATGTCATGTCATACATTTGGTACCTACTAGTCACTTTCACACTTGGCGCCGCGTCGGCACCGCTGCCATCGTTACAAGTCGGTATCGGCCAATGTGCAAACGCCCAGGATTTGAGGTAAATTCTGAGTTATCGCCAAGCCGCACTGACGGCGAGCGGCAATCAGCAATCGTCTTATTGCAATTCAATTTTTAGTTTGACAGCTCCAATGACTTTTATAGCTTTTAGGTCGATGTTGTGCGTGATAAAGACATACTTTCGGTCATTGTTGACAGCCTAGAAGTGGTGAATACGCTCTACTTTTTATGAGGGGCCCGGGCTGGGCTCTGCGACCATGACCGCCTAATGCGTAATCTTACTCTCCTTTGTACATAATATTAATTCAATGTTTTACCTAGGTGGTGGCGGCGGCGGATCTCTCGCCCTCCTCGGCAGCAGTCGCGGGCTGTTGGGCGTGCTGGCCGAGTGACCCGCGCCGCTGTGGTCAGTAAACCGCGCCAGCGGGTCAAAGATCTGCGACAACCGCCGCGACCGCTCCTCCCCCGACATTATCACAACACAAACACACACTAACACAAACAATATCACATCACGACTCAACACTGCCACAGTAAACACACTAATGACTATTTCGAACGGTCAGAATGATTCAAAGCGCGGAAGTTATCGCCCACCACTGACAGATGGCGCGGCGCGATTTGGCGCGCAAACACCACCGCCATCTTGTTTCGTCTGATGTTTTTCACAGTTTAATGTCTGTTTGCGCGGACGCCGCTGCATTTAGAACTCTGAAAAAGAAAATAACAGGCATTAGGTGACGTGTCGAAGGAGCTTGAAAGGTGAGAAATTAGGTAAGGTGAGGTGGTTAGCTATTGAGCACGGAAGCCTGGTGTGTCGTTAGAATGAAATGTCAACACTGACGTTTGCCTGGTGATTTATAGGTGAACGAGCTCATATTTTTGTCACTCGACGCTTCGAAAGATAATCACAGGACGATTCAATTTACAATTCCGCTGGCGAAGTCTATGAAAATAGAAATTATTTGTCATTCGCTACAGTGACAATTTACAGTAGGGTATCTAATTTGTATTATTACGCCTGGAAGTTAATTTCAAGCCTTAATTACTAATTTGGTTCGCTTTTATTGTAATTGAGAAAATAATTGAAACGTTCGTTCAAGACGAAATTACACAAACAGTAAAAGCCGCATTGTCACTAGTGAAAGATCGTTTGTAGTTTGTAAAATTGAAGAGAAAATAGATCAACAGTGTTCTTGAGAACTCTACCACCTAATTTCGTCACTAGCCATTTACTCCGTCATAGTTTTAGCAAAAAGAATCAATCGTAATCATTGTATGGATCCATTTTTAGCAAGGTATAACTAAAGTTGTGTAGACAGAAGACTTGCTCTACTGTAAATATATTTCTCGATGTTACAATTTTATTTTAATGATGTCCATCGAAAAAACTATTCAGAGCGTTCATTAAAAACATGTTTTAAGAGCACTAGACCGTGATATATTGTTAACGGTGAATTTGTTACGTTTTTCTTCGTTTCCGGACGAGTCATAAAATTTTTACTACAGTAACAGAATACAATAATAGTATGTTTAGTTTAGTTCAGAATTAGTTGGTTAATTGAGCGGCAGCCAATTTGGTAGGAAATATAAATCAGTAATAATGTAGCCAATAATACTAACCCACTGAAATAAATTAGGTAGATCTCATAAAAATGTTTTATTCGTAGAAAAAAAGGTAGATATATAATCTGAACCATAACTAATTATCTACTCATTCTTCAACTCTATGAAAAAATTGATCAAGGTTAGCTTGTTACTTGACTTACATTTTATAATATCTAAGAAAAAAGATAAGCTTAACGTGTGCAAAGTTTTTTTTAAACAAGCTTCCACCCGCGTTCGTCCCGTTAATTTTTCTGGATAAAAAGTCGGTGTTAATCCAGGTTACGTACTATATATATTCCAAGTTTCATCCAAATCCAACCAGTATTTGTAGCGTGAAACACAAACATCAAAACTTTTACTTTTATAATATTCGTAGGATCTATACCGAAATTCATTGAAACACTGACTCCAATAAGTAACGTCTATAATGCTAATTCTATACCCAAATACCATTTCCAAGGTTCATTATACAATTCGGAAGCGCAACATCTATCGTTCCACATTTGCAAATCATAACTCACAAATTACTATTTGAATCAATCCTTTGATTCACTCCAATAAATCACTACTTTCTAAACTATCCGCGAAGTCCGAAACGGAAGGACCGCCGCAGACTAAAGACCGTTGAAATCTGTCCCTTTGATATTCAAAATTAGTTTCACCTTTGGGGGCAGTGGTTCTCAAACTTTTAATAACTATTTGACCAACATATGTGCGTCAATGTTTCGGTTCTTTACAGTAAGTGTAGGATAGGATTGGATAGTAGCTAAGCTGAAGCCTCAACACTCTATAAAATAGAGAAAATATTAATAAGCACCAAAATAAAAGTATTTAGAGAAGGATCAATATTGCATAGACCATGCTTAAGAAGAAGCTGGTAAATAAATTCAAAGTCAAAATTAAAAATTCAGTAAGATCACATCATTTAGCATCGTCTTACATAACAGATAATCAAAGGTGCAAATTCTACGTGACCAGAGCCTAGAAGAACGGGTAAGGAACTATGGCCTGGTTACTAGCGTTTTTTTTTTGTTTGATCAATTTATAATTTCAAACGAGAACCAAGGTTCCAATATATTATTAAAAATTACACAAAGATTTTTATAAAATCTCAATATAAATACTTATTCTCAGAACGTGAAAGCTGTAATGTTTATTTGTACTTGGCAGCTCTGCAGGGGTATGCCAATCAAAGTTGAACTGCAAAGTTTTAAATCATGGTCAGTTCATACTAACTCATAGTTATTCTGTGACTAAATAGTGACATTATGATGTCATTTAATTTGTTTTCGCGCATATTTTGCTGTCAAGTGTCTAAAAAGAATGATCACGTGATAAAAAATTGTACCACGTGACCTGAAGAAATTACACTGGGCAGTGAAATATAACTTGACAGCAAAAGATTGGCATACGGGGGAAGGTACTAGAATAAATATGTTATTCATAACTGGCAACAGTTTGAGAAACAGAGTTCACACCGGTAACTTTTAACTGCCAACTCATTTGAATAAAAAGAGGGGCATTTTATTATTCATACTTAGTTAAAGTATATAATATGAATGAAGCAGATATTTGCAATAAAATGTTACGTGTATTCGTTGACTGTCCATTCCAAATTCAAAGAGAGTTTAAAAAAAATCTGAATGAAATGTTTTTATGAGGATTTTTATACGAGCTTTTAAAATGAACGCAACTCAATGTAACTGGTTTCTATTATACATTGTAGACAAACGTTTGACCGCAATCTCACCTGATGGTAAGTGGTTTTAATATATTTGCGCGAATTGGTGCCACATTTTGATTATTACAATTTTATACGATTTAAGTTTTATGACGCGACGATAGGATTGGAATCTTTAAATGAACGAAATTACTTGAATATACTTGTTTCTTTAAAACGAAAACGATATAGAAGTCTTATAATATTTTTTTTTATTTTATAAAAACTCAACTATTTTGTGCACTACCCGATAATGTTCGATTAGAACCAATTGAACTGAGAAATTGCGGCAAGAACCGAAATTACTTGGGTAGTTGGGGTGCTGACCAGAAAATTGGCCACCCTTACCCATGAGTTATGCCCCCCTGATAAATGTTATCAGCTCTTATCAGGCAACCCTTTATTGGGGGTCGTTTATCTGGAGTTGGTGACATTTCTTCTTAAGAATGCATTCAAACATCGAGTAATATTGGACTGTTTCATGTTCATTTTGTAGCGAAATATTGTAAATACTGTATTAGTCGTAATTTTCTTAGTGAATTTGGACTATTTGGCTTTATCTTCTTTTGCAGGAAGTTTGTCAGCTGAAAACAATTTCCATTTGAAATAAACGTAACCGACGTCGTCTGTATGTTATGAACTTATGTTATGAAAGTAGTTTTTAATCTGGCTTATTAGATTCTGAATTCAATTTACCTAAACAACGCAAAGTTGTTACATCAGAATTTCTCAGGGATTAAACTTCAAGCTTAGATTATCTCGGCGTGTGAACTAAGTATTACCACATTAGCTAAACTTACTCGATGCTATTAGACTTCTAGTTTGTAGTTTCAACATGCAGCTAAAAGCTAACTACGATAGAATGCGAATACGACCCTACCCTTGCTTTAGCACAAAACCTTTAGAAATAAATCAAGCTATGTACAAAATTATCAATAACCAATCAGTGAATTTACCAAAATAATCAAAGTCTATGGCATATACGACGATAAGCCACGAGACTATTCCCATTCAGTTTTCAATTTTTTTCTCGATTATAGAATATAAATTGGTCAAATCAACTATAGCTTAGTATAATCAATAATAAATAAATTGCCTAATAGCTGGTCAGTGTAGCAAACATTCACTTCCCTGATATTTATTTTCTAGTATAATATTAGCATAGGCAATAACCGAATGCTTGGCGAAAAATATTTCCCAATAATTTCCAGTCTCGCGTTCAGAAACTAGAGTAATCATCACATCACTTTACTTGCCTCCCGATGGCTATCAAGGCTTTATAGCTTCGATACAGCACTGACACAAATGGTGGCACTAATGAGGCACTGCAGCCTCCTTTCGTTGATAAAGGATGATTCACGATAGAGCGGTACCAACTTATTCTCGGTTTGAAGGACGACGTTCGTTTGTGGGCCTTTAATTGTTTTTATTTTTCAAGTTGTCTTTACTTGGATTCCTATGCTGACAAAATACTTAAGCCTGAATCAAGACTCCAGCATAGTTGTTTTGATTTTCTATGAACTCTTTATACTTAAGTCATGGTGAAGTTTTTTGTGCGATTAAAACCCTTGGTAGAGCAGACAGCGTTCTTTAGTATCCCATCAGTCATTAGTCGGCCACTGCTCTGAAGTGGAGATACAGTTTCGGCGCTCCATCACCTTTCAGCTCTAAAGGAGGCATTCCACAAAAGCAGTTTGCATGAAGTATCGTTATTTTAGAGACTTTGGCACCAGAAATATATTTAGTTTTGTTTGAAGGGTACCTACAGGAGACGAATTTAAGAAACCTAATTATGGATATATACAAGATTTTAATATTGGATCCAAATATTTGCAGTAACAATCTTGCAGGCAAACAACATCATCCATCATTCGCCCACATTCACAGCAAATGAAAATACTTTAGACTAATTTAATACGATGTTTATGAAGGTTTTTATCAACGTCTGAACTAAGGCAGAAAAAGAAAAGACGAATCTAGGTGAAATATTCACAGATGTACTCGAGAAAAATGAGGTGAGAAACTCATTCGTCAATAATATCCAAACAGGGTCTACGGGTTTATCGTCTCAAAAACCTTACAAGACCATTACCCGGACACAAAGGATCAACCCGACACCTTGACGCTAATGAGTGTACCGACAAAAACTACCTTCCATCACGTCGCAATGACATACGCGTACAAATTAATGCATGTGATGTAGAGTGAGCGATTATGTAGCTTTTAGTATTAGAGATCTTTGTGAAATCCAAGGAATGATGCTCGTACAGCTGTGTTCCAATTTGAAAAGTGTGGTGTGGGTGCCGGTGCAACTACAGACATGAGGCTTTACATTAATACCACTTTTGATAGCCCTCCAATTCTATCAACCTATATCGGTCCACTGCTGGACGTAGGTCTCTTTCTCAAGATGTACCACTAAGCCCGCTATTCGTCTCTTCTCATCCAGTGTTTGTTAGCTGCATTCTGCAGATCGTCACCCCAGCCGGAGATGGTGTTCAGTTTGACTGCACGACACTATATAGCTTGGTCAGTGATGTTTATAGCTCACAGTATAAAAGGAACCTAACCGTCTGTGCTTAAGGAGTCTCTTAAGTCTAAGTACTGATGTCGTCAGTCCTCGCAAACGCTACACTGAACGTTAAACACGGTGTACTAATGTGGAGCACTTATCCAGTGTTACGATGGAGGGATTTGTCCCAGACAATGTAACATTACATTAGATTAGAATACGTTTGTGAGCAAATGGCGAACTCTGCTGACTTAGTTTTTTAAACCACATTAAACCTTCATCGTAATTTAGGCTATAGCTAGAAACTAGCTTAACGTGTCTTCTGAAGCTACTCATGCTTTGGAGGGTATATCAAAATGATAACTTCGCTTTTAGAAACGACCAAACAAACTATATTCAGCATTCGACTATGTATCCCGGGCCTGTGGTCAGCAGTGGAATTGTACTGGTTTTTTTAGTAGACCTAATGCTTGTCTGTTCTGACAACTCTTACAGCGCTACCAACAAAAAGAGATAGCAATAGATTTATCAACTTCTTCAGCTCAGTCCTCACCAATATGAAAGAGCATTTGACTGAAAGTTTTTGGTTCACTGCACTTAATTTTCCCCAGTTCTACGTAAACTCAAAAGCTCTAATCGATTTTGTAAGAGCAAGGCAATATCGCAGGCCATTTATTTATAAGGTCAATCACGTTATCGTCAAAACACAGGAAGGTAACGGGCCCCAGGCGACTCGAGATACGATGCTCGGCACGGTTAGGGATGGTATTCGTATGTTATATCGAAGTATCTGGGTTAGGTTATGGTAAGCAAGCAGAATGATGAGTAAGTAGGAAAATATTTGTTTGAAAAATGTACCAGGTTGAGCGAAGACTGGTCTTGCAGGCAAATGGCTAAAAAAGTCAGTATTTTAGACGCGACAATGTACTCCTAGGTCTAGTACAAGATTTGATAGATTTATAAAAAAATATTTCGTTTCGTTTCCTTACATTTATTTACTTACAGCCCCCCTTAGACGTAACTTTTAGGGACTATAAAAATGTATGGAAAGAAACGAAACGAAATAAAGTTTTTTTTTAAAACCAGACGTCTCCCTGACTATAAGCTTTTTAGACACCTTCGGATAAGTTCATGGCGAATATATTTTTAGTTATTCGGAGTTCGAATAGTGTATGTTCTACGAGTTTGTAGTTAGGATTTCTTAGTATTTTTTAATTTCCTTTTTTTTTCTAGTCGTTATTTTCTTCGCTTTAGAAAAGTAAATAAGAAGGTTACGGTAACATCCCTGGCGAAGCCGTGCAGTAGGTTATTTAGCCACCCCTAAAATTAGGGTAATCGATCCTAGCCGTGGAAAAGTAAACGAGGTACATTTCAGGATCATTTTCAGGGGTTCCGCTATAGCTTTATCGCACATTTTTAAGCTTTATGAATCTTTAATGATGCTGAACTGGTAATTGTGGTAACACTCTTACTTAGCTGAGTTTTATGTATATAACTTAGTATAATTTACTTAGGTGTAATATTTTGTTCGTTGTAGTTTCTCAACATTGCACCGATGAGTTTTTTTATCTTTGAAAATTGTATGTGTGCTCTAAAACGGTGAAGGAAAATATTCTGAACGTACGAACTAGGTAAGTATCAAAAGATCTTGTGCGGTAACGAGGTCATCAAATTTTTTATCAAGAAAATGTTATGTTGAAAATTTCCAATGTGCCATAATATTTAATAATAGTGCCAAAAGTTTATAAAAACAAATCAGTGAGACAAAACGATCCAACACCTGCAGAAACCGCAACAAATCTCAAACCAAAAGGGATCCCTCGAAATCTTTTCATAGGTATGTTCTGTAATTAAATAATTCAAAGGGATGGAATGTCGGATGAATTAAACATAGGTGGTTGTTCCGGTCGACCGCGAGGGGACGCTGTCTTCGACTTTTATACGGATGTTTATGATTTTGTGCCGGCTAGTGAGGGGACTGGTTAGTTTGTGAGTTTTTCTAATAAAATGGCGGGATTTTCGAAATAAATCCGTACTTGGCAGGTCCTGTCTAGCGTTAGATCCGTAGACGATTTGCCCATTTATTTAGGTCCATCCAAAAAAATAAGTAAAACGAAAGTGTATTGCACGTAATTTGAAAGAAAAAATACTGGCATAAAAAACATACACTTTTTATGAAGAAAACTTTTTGAATTATGTTCTAAACACAAACACTTTTTTAAAAGGAGAGGTAATAGGTTAGCCATTTTATTTCAGACTTATACAGGACCAGTGATTTACTGAACTAGATACATAGAAGCACGCTTATAAGCATTACTAACACGAAAAGGCAAAGACTAAACTGATTTCCATTTATAAAATACCATCCTCACATACCTAATTGGTACGTAGATAACCTAAATAGTGCAAGCCCTTTAAGACCTAGCTTGCTATAATACTGTATCGAGCTTAAATTGACATCTTGCGCTCGATCCAGACATCTGTAAGCGACACTAGACTTAGAGGGTACGTACTAAGATCGATTTGGCACACTGCCCAATGCCCTAGACTCTAGGCAGCTATTGACAACATATGGCCCGCATTTCTAGAGATATAAACTGAACTATTTTATTATACGCTCTTACTTAATCCAGTATTCCATATCAGTTTATGTCTATGCTATTGGGTGTTCTTTCACATCACACGTGGTTTACCATCCAACCAAACTAAACTTTGACCTATATGACGTAATAGTAAGATTATCGTTCATAAGACTCATGAATTTAAGAATAAACCAAATGGATGTGGTTAACCTTAGCCATTTCTTTTGTGAATCTATTTACTGAACCGGTAACTAGCTAAATTATTCGATTGTGAAATAAACCTTATGACTGCTGTAACTTGTGTAAAACTATCGTGGTTTTTTTTAATTAATTAAATAAATAAATATTCATGGACATTTCACACGACTACTACTAAAAAATAAACTTACTACTTAAATACTACTTAAATAGATATAATTTATACATATTTAGGTATTATTCGTGTAGTTTAGTTATATAATGCACTTGCTGCTAATACCCCAGGCCAACGCGACATCAACAAGAGTCAAACCGAGTGCAGTACACGCACAACAAAAGAGGCGCAAGTTTGAATGCGGACCGTGACTTAAAGAGCTTAGACACACCTGCACTAAGCTTGTTTTAAGATGATATCCGTTTTAGAGAATAGTAGTGCTGGTGATTTTGAGCAGGATCTAAACTAAACTAAAGTTGACAGGACTAAACTATTTTCATCTTTATCGAATAGACAGAGAGTGAGAAGGACAGCAAAAATCAACCATTTTAAAAATTGTATTTATGCTCATTTCTATGACGCATTTAGCAAAAATCTAGCTTTTGGTTTTGAAATATTATACAAAGACGCTAACACACAACGAGGTAATATCACTGAAATTGCTCGCTGAAAATTAATTTAGTTCTTTCTTTGTGAGATGTAATATTCTTCGCTATTTCTCAACTGAAATAAAACACTGGAATTTGATTAAATTCAGTCTTTGTTTGACGTTTTGTAATAGTAACAAAATCTTGTACCTTGGCAAGAGCAAATAAATTGCGTCTAGTTAGAGAAGCTTTATCTACCGAGATGAAAGTTCTAGACCAAAGTTATTTGATTTTGCCAGTTTATTAAACCACACTAGGTTTTTTTAAATGTTACTATGAAAATATACTAATATAAGGGTAATATTCTGAACATTCTGAAAGAAACGCAAAATGGTATTTTTTAGTAAATAATAATTTATCAAAATCTGTCTTTGCAGCTGAATTAATAGCCTCCTATTTTTAAAAAGAAATCCTAATAATAAGTAAAACTATTCAAACGACTAAATTCCAATTTTTTTTCTAGTTGATATCCCGGGTTGAACCAAACGTATTCCCACTCGTCCCGGGTTGGTCCCATCACTACAACAAACAAACGGAACCCGAATGGCAGATTTTAATTACGCGAACAGCCTCGAGCATCCCATTGTACTTTCGCAAATATTCCGCTGTGTAAATGGTAAAGGACTTCTGTGAAAATCTGCTTCAGTTATTTCATCGACGTCACAAAGAGCACTAGAAGTCAAAGAAAGCCTTTGCGCCGCACCGTCAAAGACGTCATGACACTCTCTCTCTCGCTCTATCTCTCTGTCTTGGCGCTAAGCAAAAATTGCATCAGTAACAACAAGTAAATTTTACAATTAAACCCCAACGAAAATCTCCTTAGATCCTTTTCATCATTGCTGGTTATCAGACCTTGGCGTATGAACATCAGTTCAAATCTCAATACTTTGAGATGAACTAAATATTTCAAACTGCAAATTATGCCGGAGATTCCTCAAAACTGGTTTTCAGAGATGATGAATATCCTCATAACATGGAAACGGCTTCACCAATTTTAGCCAAACATGACTAAGAACCATAACAAATAAATTACCTTTCTTACAAGAAAACCGAATTCAAATCGGAGCCCTACTTTTAGAGCTACAAGGGCACAGACAGACAGACAGACACACAACGCCGTCAATCTTCTTCTTATAAATAAATGCCTTCCGTTTTTCGATCAGCGGTTAAAAACAACAAACATACTTTCGAATCTCTTGATTTTACGTTTTACCTATTTACCCGTAACCTTTTAGGTTTCAGAACGTAGTGAATAAGACGGTCGTCAAATTACGGTCATCATTTCTTGAAAAATCAAAGTCTAGCGGGTTAATATTCGTACTTTTTTTTGACATTTTCCTTTTTCTGATTCTGACTTCCTCCCTTTAGTAGGTAAGATACCTAATATCCGAGTTTTTGCATCTTAGGAAATTGCTAATTGAGTTACCTATTGATCTAATTGTACTCGCTGATTTAGTTCGTGTTTGTTGTTAGGTAAAGCTCAAAATCGTTGTTACTTTTCAGAGGAAATTTAACTATTTGCGACATTGAAATTCTTCAGGCTAATATGATGATGATTTGTGCTAGGAACACCTTGTACAGCCTTGCACCTTCACTGAAATGAGAATTTCACAAAATATAGTTACTATTACGACTGTAAAGTAGGCTCATTAGCGATAAGACCGCCCATACAATTAGTTAAGTTTTGTTTTGTATGTTAAAGTAGTCCCTAGGTTAAGGTGTGCAATAAAGTATTTTCTATCTATCTATCTACTTATTATCTAGTTAGCTAAACTTACCTAGAAAAAAAAAGATTTATAAAGATTCTACCCGACCTGTTTGAAAAGTAGATTTTATTAACGCATAAAAACTATCTAGTTAGGTACTGAAAAATATCCTATATACATATATACCGATCTTTGCCCTTAAACGGATAGGTACTAACCAAAAAACCAATGTATCAACTTTCCTGTGGTATTTTCTTCAAACAAGGTGCCGAAATACACAATACGAATTGACAAATACTAACGCATTTCCAGCAACGTTCTAATTTTTTGCAACATTATAAACCTTAATGCAAGTCAATAAAGGCGAAAATCAATCAGCAAAGCGAATGTTATTTGTCTGAACATATCATCTGGCAGACAGGCTGTCAGATACTGATGTCGTAAACTTTAACGCAGGCGTTTATCGCTCATTTCACTACGGAGCTACGAAAGTAGCGGGAAACGTATGAGTGAACATAAACTTAACATTTTGTCTAGGAAAATCTCGATATTGATTTGATAAATAAAAAAAAATAAGGCAAACAGGATGCTGCCCTGATGGTAAAGGGTTAGGGCAGCCCAACGTTGGTTGGTGTTGAAAGCGTTCATCCATAGACTCGGAGTAGCTCTGAAGAAAGAGTGGAACTCCTTGCTGGCGTCTGTGTTTCCGAACCCCTACATTCGTTTCTTTTAGACAAATGTGCACGGATTGCACGGTAACTATACATACTACTTATTCGCTAAAAGAATGCAAACTAAGTAGAACTGTACAATATGTGCTACATCGTCGACCGCATCGTCACTTACCATCAGGTGAGATTGCGGTCAAACGCTTGTCTAAAATGTATAAAAAAAACTGTACCTACAATCCGCATCACTGCACGACCCATACGAATTGATGAACTGTAGCCCATACTCCAGGGTCTGATAATGACTAACAATGATGAAGATAATCTAAGAAGATTTTCATGGATTAGGATTATTTTGTGTAATGTTGGCTATTTTACTAGATTTTTTCCCGCCAGTTTCATAGCCATGGCGTAGCGAGCACCCTCATCAATCATTGCGCATTGGCGCCGCGCGGACATTATAAACGGTGTTTAATTTGTGCGTCTGCTAAATTAACTTTCGCTATGAGAATACGTACGAATCGTTCGCTGACCCAATTAAAGCTTTTCACACTTTTAACCTAATTTCTACTGACAATGGTACTAAGGCTGCACGCGCAATTCGCGGCCAAACAAGCGAACATCGATTAGGAGACCTTTGTAATGTATAGGGTGAAAGGCACAGAACAATTATTGAAAGGTATGCGCCTGAAAAGCTGCAGGTACACTTGCGATTATGGCTTAAGCCTTTACTAAAACCTCTAAAAAAAACATACAGCCGATTTGATTACAACCTCTTTTATCTCGCTTATAAAAACAAATATCAAAACATTTTTCATAAAATACGAGTCAAAAAGTCAACACACATTCCATTTTAAATGCGTTCTGTTCGATTTTCAAATAGTTTCAAATCTATTCACGCACAAACCGACGAGTGAGCAAATAAACCTTTGTTTCAGCGCTTCCGGTACTAAATCACTATTCGCTAACAGTGCGGTAGCACGCCTCAGCGCTATGTGAGCGCGTCGGCGAATATTTAGTTCGCTTGTGATTGCTGATTACATGGTAACGGTAAGTAATTGTTTGAGGTATGTAGTGTCAGTGTAATAAGCGGGTATAGTGTTTGTAATAACATAATGCACCGCTTGCTGCAGCGGTGGCGACATTGCGCGGTCCGGTCAAGATTTTGTAAGAAGATTTACATCGTCAAGACTGTGTGACATACAAGTTTTACTTGTATCCATATACTCTACTTCAAGTTACTTGTAAACAGTGTTTTAATTTCTTTTACTTTGTAAACCCATTTTCACATTGAAAACAAACAACTTACATTGTCGTAGCTCACCTTAGATAAATCATTCTTAACTTTGATTGAAAAAAAAAAACTGAAAAAGTTCCAATCAATTTTGGGAAAAATCGAAGTCTTATCAAATTTTTATCATTTTATTGTGCGTTATCTTTTTTGTCTACTAGGCCACCGTAAACTTTCCTTAAGTTTTTACTTTTCAACGATAAATTCGCCAATTTCGCTACAATGACTTCTCAAAATGGGTCACTTTTTGTCAGCAGATTAGGCTTTTAACTTTCAGCGAGATTCTGAGGTTCTATTGTGTTCTCAGACAAGGTTAATGACCCGAATGATTTGAAACGTCTAGCACAAAATTGCTTCAGACATTTATGAAAAAGAAAATTGAATCAAAAAACATTCTTAAACTTTCACATTTATAAGATGGGATGGGATTAATGGATTATGTCGGTATAGTAAGCATCTTCCACACGATGCAAGTCACATCCACACTTGCTTCTAACCGGTAGCAGTAGAAGTGGTGAAGTGCAAACACGTTCTCTGAGTAATTACTGAGCAGCTAAGCCCCACTCAGACGGGATTAGTGCTCGCCGTGCAGCTTGAACAGCGCCTTATTGTTACACTTTTATTTGTTTGTAGTTACAAGCTGAACGGTATTTAGTAGCTAATGAATTTAGTTGCCGGTGGATTGTGATGTTAAATAAATACATAGCAGTACAAATATTTCATGAAACAATTGAGGAGAGACGAAATTCTTGCGTGGAAGTTTTTCTGGTTGCTACAAAACCTCATTCAAAGGTAAAATTGGGGATTGGGTGGGTGACTACTGGAATCGGTTTTGTAATAATGAAGAATACAAACAGGAAGACGGAGGGACAGCACTACACCCGATGGACCGATGATAACAGTAGCGAACACATAAAAGGCGGTGGAGACAGCTCAGAATTGTTGTCTTTTAAAATCTATGGGAGGCCTGATGGTGTCTAGTGTGTCCATTCATTTGCTCAAAGACTTAGTACTGGTACATTTGTCTAGAGGTTAATTTCTGAACAAAATCTTGTTTCCTTATTGATGAAGTCAATTTACTTCTTGTTCGTTAACCTGTCATGTCTGTAATTCACCATGCAACATCAAACGGAATATTTCAATTACGGAAATTACATTGTCAAATTAATTTTGTGATAAAGCCATGTTTGCGTTTGGTTCGTTTACCTGCAGGGCGTACCTTGACTTTTGATCGAGGGATAACGTGCAGTACAATTGTTGATCGAGGATAAAGTGCTGTTGATAAAGAGCAAAGTGAATCTGTTTCTTTTGTTTCCTAAACCACGGGGCCTCAGAAAGTTCGGGCGCTCAGATGAAAATACAGCCCCCGTATTCCAATATTTTGCTGTCAAGTTATATTTCACTGCCCAGTGTAATTTCTTCAGGTTACGTGGTACAATTTTGTACAATTTTGTACCAATTTTGTACCACGTGATCATTCTTTTTAGACACTTGACAGCAAAATATGCGCGAAAACAAATTAAATGACATCGTAATGTCACTATTTAGTCACAGAATAACTATGAGTTAGTATGAACTGACCTGAGATTGGAATACCCCTGCTGCAGCGACATTTTACCAAATAACGTATATACATATACCATTTATAAATTTCACTATATAACGGGACCTTTGAAAAAGCGCTCAGTAGAAAATACTAGTGACCGAATCAAAACTAAATGGTGACCGCGCGTAGTTGTCGTAGCTGACCCAAAGCAGTAGGGAGCTCTTGTAGATTTCAAGATAAACCCTTTGATTTTTTTGAATACCTACTTTTAGCATTGATCTGAATTTAAAGAGTGTTTCTGAATGGTTAGTGTACCGCACCAAATAAACGGTTTTTGCCAGCTTTACCCGCCTCACCTACGCAAATGTAATCAATATTGGAAAAATGCCGCAGGGTAGGTTTACGAAAAACTTGCGTAGTATATTTATTTTATCGATTTTGCACTGATTTTCATGCAAATACGCAAAATACACGAACTCCTTATTTATTTTTCAGTTGGTAATTTTCTATTATATGAATGTATGTATAGAGGATAATAGCTTAAAAAATACTCATGGAAATTTCACAAAAACAAGTCCAAAAGTCTAACTAAGTACTAAAGTACTAAGCAAAACTTGTATAGTAAATAAATATTTCTGATAGAATACTCACATACATATTTTTTTTGTAAATACGTAGGTACTCAAATATAATATTACAAGCTTTGCTTAGTTTGGGACTAGAGGGCGTTGTGTGTAAAAGTCCATGAATAGGTATTTATTTATTTATTTTAATATTAGTTATATATTGTAAAAATTAGTTAAAGATGATTAATATTCTAGACTCACATCTCTAGCCACGGTACAGTCACCGACATCATCAGATATCTAGATTCGCAAGATCCTTGAGAATATCAATGTACCCCTTTGAATGGTAAACAACCATCTGATATACAGTTACAGTTAGAAGACATAAATCCTGTTCACGGCCCACTTAACGAATGAACTGAAAAACTTATCTAAGTGTAGGGCTGGGTACTGTCGCCCACAAACGGCTTAGGCTATAAATAAACAATTGGCTTTATTCATATTGGTGTAAGGCTACGCTAGTTAAAACAACGACTACATTTTTCTCTTTTAGAGTAGTTGGTGCCGTGACAGAGTGCCTGCCCCCGTATTCCAATCTTTTGCTGTCAAGTTATATTTCACTGCCCAGTGTAATTTCTTCAGGTCACGTGGTACAATTTTGTACCACGTGATCATTCTTTTTAGACACTTGACAGCAAAATATGCGCGAAAACAAATTAAATGACATCATAATGTCACGATTTAGTCACAGAATAACTATGAGTTAGTATGAACTGATCATGATTTAAAACTTTGCAGTTCAACTTTGATTGGCATACCCCTGCTGTCCTCCTTCCTGTCCAATACTGGGTCCAGCACTGGAGGTAACGGCAGCCTTTCCGGTTTTTTTTATAATTTTTTTTATACATTATAGACAAGTGTTTGACCGCAATCTCACCTGATGGTAAGTGACGATGCGGTCGACGATGCAGCACACTTGCCTAGAAGAAATCTTTTCACTCTCCTCTTGAAAACATTCAAATTTTAAGTGTTCGGAAACACAGACGACGCCAGCAAAGAGTTCCACTCATTGACTTCACTTTTGTCCTAACCTGCTTGTTTTGAAAAATCTTATAACACTTTTCTATGTGAATATACTAAGACCGCATATAAAGACGCATATCGATGGGGTTACTTCCCCTAATACGGCATAAATAATCATGTCTAGATCTTATCACGTGAAAATACGACGCCGCCCTGAAAATAGTTTCCACCCCCAACAACCCTTGTGGGAATATTAATTAGGGTTCATAGAAAAATGCACTGAAGAAGTTGATTGAAAATGGTAATTGAAAAATGTTTCAGAATTTTGTATTTTTCATGCAATCGATTACTTAGTAAAAGGTCTGGAATTTGAAACATCTTTTCTTTTTATACAAAGTAAATTGCTTGTAGAAAATGAAGGGTAGCTAGCTATTTTTTTTATTTATGTGCTCGCATTTTAGATACTCTTCGATGAAATTGATATTAGAGCTGTATTTTTTTTTTTCATATTACTAAAGTATTTTTTATAACAAGCGTAATATCCTCGTGATAAATGAAAACGGTAAAAGTCTAAAACTAACAACTTTACAGGTTGTGTGTTATTTTTCAGTAAGATCGCTAGTCGTTTATCAAATAAATGAAGTGAACGTACATATTCTTCAAAATAAATTGGGCTATAACCTAAAGTGGGTGTTTAGACTCGTATGAAGTGTCTGACTTTCTGAAGTCATGTCTGACCTTCTATACAAGTCTATAAATTTAAGCTTCTAAGATGAAAAATGAAGTAGTTTATTTTCCAAAATTTATCACTTATGAAATAAACATTTATTTCATAAGTGATATATTTTGGATGCAACAATGCTGCTGAAGGTTCTTGGAGAATGTTGATGCTCAGTTGGTACCTAGAAGTTAGGGTACTTAATACTTCACGAGATCCGAGAATTTTTGTTATTAGCTAGTAAAAATTTTCAAGACTATTCAAAGTAATATGTTAGTAGAAATATAAATGAATACATAATTTTCAGTATATTACAGATCTTGAGTAGGTAAATATTATTATTCATACTTTTACGACCCATTTAGTGATGGGCGCAGTGCAATGCATGAAAAGGCACGTCCTTAGTGTACATGCTCTGTGAGGTAATGCATTATTATAGGCAGAGGTAACAGCTTAACATCAGGTGGGCCATCTGCTTGTTCCATCATTTAGATGTATAAAAAAAAAGTTTCAGGATCAATAAATCTTTTAGAACAGAAACTTGTGCTTATGCACGCAGGTGCTCGATGCATCGGGATTGTAGGTTTTCTAGGCATTCTGGGATAAAGGGGCTATGCACTGAATTATTACGTAAGCCTGCGTATACTGTAGGCATGTAATAAGCAATAAAGAAGATAAACAAAGCTTTATCCACGGTAAATCCTAGGCTCTACCCAAATGCAATAAAATGATCTACGCTACAATATGGCTTATGATAATAATTCTCATATCCTCGCATATCATTTAGCATTAAAAATAAAGATACTTAGGGCGGCTTGCACCAGAATCGCTAAACGCGTTTAACTGTTAAATAGTATTTAGCGAGTTGTCAAGTCATATAAATACGTCAGATTTAAATCTATTTAGCTGTTAAACACGTTTAGTGATTCTGGTGCAAGCCGCCCCTATTGCCTAAGAGGGTGTCAACGCTAACTCCTCAAGCAAAGCGCATCGGTGCATCCATAAAATAACCTTCCTTTTTCGAGTAGTTGGGTAAAAGAAAGCCTATGCAAGGAACTTTACTTATTTTAATTTACATCTACTTACATCGATTTAGGCGTTACGATAAAGAAAACAATAGAAGCAAGATCAAATCCATTAATTCCTCTGCGGTAACCCTATCTTAAACAAGTGAAGATTGCGGTAGATTCAATTTAGGAAATTGAATGAACGAATGAATTGAATGGAATGAATAGGGCTGCGATTTAAACAAAACATTTGAGATTCATTACGATTATCTAATCTATTCTCAGACTGAACTCCAACGTATACCTATAGAATAGAACCACAGATATTATAAGCTAGAACGATGGATTAGAAATTATTAATGTGGTAAATAATAAAGTAGGTAATTGAACAATAGGGCTTTCTACATATTGTGTCTCTGACTGCCTCTTTCATAATTCAGAGTAATAGAGGGATGTCTACCATGCCTGGAGATAGCAGTCGTGTCTGTTCATTTCGTTTATTTTCTATCCTAAAACATCTCTCACCATAACCGTAAAATATTTATTTACAATCATTTTACACTTTCTTTCTAATTTTTTTTATCGAGAAGTTTCAAAAATTCTAAAAATCTGGTTTTGGCTGGGCCTTTTGTACGATTTTATATAAACACTTGACTTGTTCAATGCATAAACCACATCCATTTCTAAACATTCAATTTACAGAAACCAAAGGAGCATTCCGCGCCCCTCGCGAATTGAAATATGCTCACTCGCACTCAGACATGTTCGAGATTTGAGCTCGTTGAGCATTGTAGGGTTAAATATTAATGTGTTTGCGAAGTGTTTCTTTAAATCATCCGTCGTCCCAGACACGTGTTAGGTGACCCGGATGCCGCGATCACTACCGCGAACGCGGCTTATTCCTGACAGATAACCAAGACTAGATAACTGGTTACCTTAGAGGAGTTTTTTTCTTTTTTTTCCTCGAAGAACCATGGTTCTTCTTCTTCTTCTTCTTCTAACTTAAGAGCTATGCTCTTGTCGGCGTAATGTATGCATTTCCCGCCAGGTTCTTCTTTTCAGGGCAGCTTCCTTGACGTCCTTATACGACATGACATCTATCTTCGCCTTCACTTGGATTCCTAACAGATAACCATGGTTATCTGTTGGGAAAAAATTCTTCTCAGATAACCAGTTATCTCGGAGGAATTTATTTCCTCGTAGATAACCACGGTTAGCAGTGGCGGTCTCACCGGGCACACTGGACGTGATTTTTTTGTGATGATTGTTATAGGCAGATTTAACTGCTTAACACGTAGGTAGGTACCTAGGCTTTACACTTGTTACAAGGCACGTCTTCAGTGGACGTGATGGGTGAGGCAATGCATTGTTATAGGCCGAGGTAACCACTTAAACTCAAGTGGGCCATCGGCTTGTTCCAACATTTAGTTGTTTTTATAAAAAGTCAATGAATCCAACTTTTTCTCACAACAAAATATACCAGAGTTTATAAAATCACCAAGCAATGAAAATGACGATCTTTCTACCATATTTTAGTTCAGATTGCAAGTCGTAATGTGTTTATTGGCTAGAATCAAAACATTATAAAGCAAACCATTCCTATACACCCGTCACCATAAAATCCTATAAAATAAGAAATTTACGTGATTTTCCCCTACTCTCCATCTAAACCGGAACACAATAATAAGTAATGGGGACCATAAAGTTTTAGTGTCTTGTGATAAATATAGTATTAAGGCAATGTGGTGTATTTTGTTTAAAATTTAATTGAGTTTGACCTCATTTGACCCTAAAATAGTTATTTAGTAGGTAAACTTATTTTTTTAAATTAAAATACACCTTTTTAATATATAGAAAAGGTAGATATGTGTAGAATAACTGTACAGTTAGTAGGTACTAGCTGTCGTACCCCCCTATTCACCCCGTATAGTAAAATAATCAAGAAGGTAATTTCATAGATGATGATAACCATTCTAAGTAATCGCTTAGAATGTAAAAAGTAAAAAAAAAGTAATCGCTTAAATAGTTATAGATAGTCAACCTTATTTAAATTTCGAACGATAAAGTATATGGATTAAGTACTTAGATAAAATTTGGGAAACATCACAACTCAACACGGCCCCCAAAGTTACCTAAATTAAAACTTGTGAAAGATTTACACAACTCGACTTACCCCAAATAACCTACATTTGACGGTCACGTCCCTGTTCGGTATAGTTCTAGTCGGCACGGTACAGAAATTACAAAAAGAAATCCAACTATTTTTTAATCTGATATTGGCAGACAATTGTAGATATTTCAAAAAGCGCGATATTTGTTTAAATAGATTACATATCTCTTAGAACACGATGGATGAAAAGAGCCAAAGTCCGAGCTCGGTGGTGTGTCTTAGTGAGGATTGAGAAACCCGCCATTTTTGTATGGAGAAAATCATTTGTAGAGGCTAGAGCCGCTAGAGGCGCTTATCGAGTTTTCAAACAAAGTATCTCGCAAGTCGCTTTTCAATACTCGTTTCAATCAAAACAAAACACAGACTATGGAGTCTGAGCATGCCGATTAAAATATACCGAGAGGGACTGATGCCGATTCAACGACGTTCATGGCATGACATGAAGTTATAAACACAAAACAATTATCGTAATTTGTGGCAATATCTAGATATGGGCCATGTTTTATTGGTTATTCCTGTCCCCAGTGTGCACTGGTATTACGGTGACACAGATCAAGGAGGATAGCTAGCTCATTTCATTACAAACTGACTTTCTACGATGGCAATGGAACTACCTTTGGTTACCAACTTTCGTGCTTGACCCTTAAGTGCTCGCGTCTCATTAGTGCGACGCAGTGCATTGCCTCACAAGCCACGTCATCAGTAGACGTGTTCAACACCAGGTGGAACATGTGTTGGTTCCGTTACCTATCGCGTAAAAAGAGCTTTACATGGCCTTCGAAGCACTGGAGCTTTCAGGAAAATGTTACCACTAACACCTTGTAAGTGGTAACTACTCAGAATGTTATGATTATGACCAAAAATGCTATGTATACAACAATGTCTCTGGAAGTCTATTTATTATGAAAAAAAATGCTACGCTATGCTTTGATCGCATTTAAGGTTGACTCGTGAACAATTTTGAAGTGGTTGGATTGTGTAAAACTTTTACACAATCCAACCACTTTAAAATTGTTCTCTTTTACAGTATAATTTATAAGTTAAAAAACTGGAAAACCGACTTCAACTCGACTACCAGCTTCATCATCAGATGATGATGACGATGATGACAGTTCATTGGGAATGTTCTAGTCACTATAAACACCACATAAAAGTCACAGGAAAGCAAAATACGCAATTTGGTGCACGTGGTTGGTGTTGATTCTTTAGAGGAACAACTGGTGGGTTTTTGCTTTTCTCCAATTAAATGCGGTTTGAATGTACAAACTGGGTTTATTGACAAATTTAGAAAAATGTAAAAATTTAGGTGTGCACAAAGGGTCCATCGTTGCTAGCAGTAAAATGGTAGGCGCTACGCCGCAACTTTGCATATTGCATCGTTGCTAACAGTAAAATGGTAGGCGCTGCGCCGCGCCGGGCATATTTTTTTCAGTTATTTCTATTTATAACCCAAACTACTCAACCGATTTTGATAAAAATAAAATGGGACCAATCTGGAAGTATATCCTTTCAGATGAAAAAAGAATTTTTGAAATCGGTTCATAAATGACGGAGTTCTGAGGTAACAAACATTAAAAAAAAAAAAAAAAAAAAAAAAAAAAAAAAAAAAAAAAAAACAACATACAACCGAATTGAGACCCTCCTCCTTTTTTGAAGTCGGTTAAAAAGAGGATATGAATGTGAGAGGAGTGGAGGTGACAATGATAGGAGCGAGTGGAAGAAGAAGACATGTTGTGCCGACCCCACCTAGCGTGGGATAAGGGCAGGAGAATGATGATATGCTTTAATCGCATTGTCACAGCTTTTTATATAAGCTGTGGCGATGCCGTAATTAAACATTTCTTTGCCGGTCGGTGGCGTGGATCTAATTGGACGTAAAGGCTCACTCAAATAGATTGAACGACTTTTCAACTTTCATGCACGATGGTTATAATTTGTGGGTTTAATGTGCGCCGAACAGTCGTTTTTAACAAAGAATGTGTTATGATTTGTGGTATTTTGGTAAGTTAAAACTAGGGAATGGTACTCGTATATAAATAAACTGTATCTTCATCTTCATCACGTAGAATGTGTCGAATGAAAGTCAACACAAAGAGAAAAGAAAACGTCAAATATGTATGGGAATGATAACGTGACTTTTCTTACAAAAACAGATTTGAAATAACAGCTAGCTAGCCGGTTTGATTCATAAATTCTTCTAAATATATGCATAAACTTTAAGATTCTGCAAAAACTATCACTGGTAATTCGTCGTGACATAGCCTTCTATGATGAAGTAGCGTTTCAGCTGCTCAAAATTAGCAAAAGGCCAAATTACCATATTAGTTCATTGTTATTCTACCGGCAATTCCACAATTCTGCACACATTTCATACAGTGGGGTAAAGGGTTGTATCTAGGAGGTGGTTGGGGATCTGGGTTTTTGGAGATTTCTTAAATAATGTATCAGGGATATCTATAAAGTAGGACAACCCATTTCATACAGTGTGGTAAAGGGTCTCGCATCTAGAAGGTGATTGGGGCTCATGAAACCTCTAACTAGAATATGAGGGGATCTTTTTTGGGTACCTAAACTAGGAAAAAGGCAAGAGGGCACGTCACCCATGCGATCGACGCGCGACGGATCAAATAAAGGCTGCCATTGATGTTCCCCTAAATGAGTGCGCTAGAAGAGTGGTGCGGGAGGAATGGGGCAGGATAGTGAAGCGAGCTACTGCCACGACCACTCTGTCAAGACTCCTACGGCCAGGAAGTGAATTTAGGAAAACTTCGAAACACACTCTGCTCTATAAAGGCAACGGAATTTCGACAAAGCCACCTCCAAACGTGATTGATCATGATCACCTTTTCAACTTAGTTTGGACCACATCAGAATAAGAAGACAGGGTAACCACCAGCTACCAAAATTTTGATCCGTTTCATTCTTTGACCTGTAGATTTGATGTCATTGTATTCGGCCCCTCTATCCTAGCTACGTCCTCGGTGATCTCATGCATAAACGCTGGATCAGGGGTTATTACAGTTGGCTAATCCTCAGTCAAGTGCAGACATGTCATGATACGTGGGTAATTCTGCGTAATTCTAGAGACAAGGAACGTAGGCGCTCTACTCGTAAACAGATTAACCTCTTATTTATTTGTTTGTTTTCATACTGCGAAGAATATAGTCCACTTCGGTCGATAGCTTTTCTTAAATATCTACTTAGGTCATCCATCAGAGATTCTAGATACAACATTGTTTAGTTATTATGTCTTGGACTCATGGGTCCGAGCTGCAAAATTCGTGCAAAATTTGCCGTCGAACTCGCAAATCAATTTATCAATTACAGTTGATCTTGAATGGTTTTTACGTCCCGTAACTCATTGACCGAGCGAGCGAAGCGAGCGAAGCGTCTCAGTTTCCACATTGGCCAAAAATGCGTTTGTCCGGATGTCTGTCTGTCTGTCTGTCTGTTCTCCTCTACAGGTCGCATTTTTCAACCGATCTGGACGAAACTTGGTACACAGGTTATATGAATTATTAGATTTTTTTTGTCGTCGGGGATTTTTGATTGGGGGGAAAATAGGGGAGAAAAGAGGGAAAGTTTGCTGTAGCGTTATTTATCGACGGATTTCAATCAAATTTGAGAAGCACACGAAAGACTTTATTCTACACAAGATGGTGTAAAAATATTTCCAAAAAGGGGGAGTGGAAAGGGGAAAAAAGGGGTTTTTTTTTCAGAAAATTGACTTCTGCCAATATCAATGAGACTACACAGTCCTCTTCGCCTTTACGAGACAAATCCGTAGATACCAGATTCGACCTCCTAGGACCAAGGGAACGCGAGTAATCGCTAAAACTTATACCCTTATTTTGCTCAAAAGTCTACCTATGGGCCTATTGGAAAATTCAAGCACCTGAAATTCGATTTACTTAGCCAGGGTAAAAGGGAAAGTGTTGGTTATTGCACGGTTATAAAGGCTCGCGAGGTCTATGTTCTCACAGGACAACTAGTTTAGTATCATATATTATAGATAAGCTACTTTAAGAGAGACGAAACGAGAAAGTCCGTAGAAGAGCCAAAATCACTCAGATAGCTCTCAGAATCAACAAACTCAAGTGGCCACTGTGGACGGCGAAAGTAGCTCTCGGAACTGACAACTCCTGTGAACATGACATGTACATTATTATACATTACCGGACTTCTACAAGCTGACATGATGATGAAGACTATGTGAAGCAATGGCACATAATCATCATCATCATCATCATCAACCTATACTCGTCCACTGCTGGACGTAGGTCTCTCCCAAGACGCGCCATTGAGCTCGGTCTTCGGCTCTTCTCATCCAGTGTCTGCCAGCTACATTTCGCAGATCGTCGCCCCATCTCGCCGGAGGGCGTCCTACACTACGCTTGCCTAAACGTGGTCTCCACTCCAGTATTAGTTTGCTCCAACGATTGTCGGTTCTACGGCAAACATGGCCGGCCCACTGCCACTTCAGCCTGCTAATCCTTTGAGCTATGTCGACGACTTTGGTTCTCTGTCGGATAACTTCATTTCTGATTCTATCCTTGAGAGAGATAATAATAGAATCACACACACACATAATAGAATCTCTCAAATAGGTCCTGGATGTAGGCGAAACTTAAAGTAGTGTTTAAGTTCAAACAGCGTGCATAAATCAGTAAGTCGCAAAGTGGAGTTGGCAGTTCTTATGAACTTCGCATTGTGGTATGAAGTTGTAGGGGCTTGTTCTAGCTGGATGTACAGCTGAGAGAATATGAATTTGTTTACACTACGACCGATACGACAACTGCGAGATATCGTGGAGAGCTAATATCACACATTTAGTACTAGTGTCGGCGCCGACAACGATATATTTTTGTTCGAGTACCTACTAAACTATGACTTATCAGTATCGTGTAGGTGTCATTATCACACAGTGCGCAAAATAAGTTGGTGACATGGTAACACTCCGTACTAGATAAAAATATTTCCAAGATCTGTAAAAAATATTCTGCCGCTAGAATCAAAATGCCACAGCCCTCCTCAACCTTTTGTTTCCAAGTTTTCAACTAACTGAAAAAGTTCTCCATCAAACTCAAAGGCAAATGAGTTTCTTTCATAATCTTTTTAATTCAGCTTTTGACAAAGAGACGTGGAGATAACAGAGATGTTGTGGAGTTAGACAAAGCGGGTTACGGGTTCTGTTTCAAAGTTTAATTGTGTCGGAGTGGTTGGCTTGATCCTAGAGTTGATAACATGTTGCTCTAACTAGCCGTTCCGGCTTTTTGAGGCAAGCGTCACAGGCATGAACCATCTTTCGCTAGTCGGTGGATAGGATAATCCAGAAATCCACACTGAGAAGTCCTCACCAGTAGTGGGATTTCAGTTTTATCTTTTATAAATCCTCACTGGCTATGTCATAGCATGCTACAGTGTAGTAATATGTGGTCCCTATCAAAAACCACAGACTAAAACATTTCTTTATCCATTGAAATATGGAGATGACCCGAAATCATTATTTATGGATAGATAGGATACTTATGTCCAGCAGTGGATAGTTTAATAACATTATAATGATAATGATACCCTGAGTTTCTAAACAAAAACAGATTGAGAATCCATAAATGATTTCTCACACCACTTAACCCTTACACTCAATTAAGCGGCTTTTCAAATTGACTATGACAACTCTAGCTAAGCCGTATTACAGGCATTGGCTGGAAAAAGCGACGTAAAACGATTTGTATAATGCGCTTACGCGTAGGTATTAGCATAACATGTCTAAGAGCCACTTATGTTGTCTGAACTTTGACGAAATTGTATTCGAGTGGAAACTGCAATGAGATAGCTAACTTAATCGATAATTTTTAACTCTCGACCAAAAACGGAATGGAGGATTTGACGTCTATCTGCGCCCTCGTAGCTCTTAAAGTGCCCTGATTTGAATGCGGTTTTTTGTAAGAAAGGTGATTTATCTGGGATGGTTCTTAGTCATGTTTGATAAAAATTGGTAAAGGCGTTTCCAAGTTATAAGGATATTTATCAGCTCATCTCAAAGTGATTTGATGAACTAAAGTCCATACTCCAAGGTCTGATGATGACCAGCAATGATGAAGAGGATCTAAGGACATTTTCATAATCGGGTGACAGACCATAAACGTTCTTCGCATTTTTTTTAGTTTCGTACCTATATTGAAGTCGTCCAAACAATAATTTCATTGGAAATTAATTTAGACTCTTATGTACACTCTGTAGCCAACAGTGACGTAGTTTTTAGACCATTTTGTAGCGTCAGTCATCGCAAAAATACGGTGAAACATGGCAGTGATACGAGAAATTCCACCGTAAAGTGAATTCTATTTTAGGCATTGAAAGCTCATTTTAGATTGCAAGTGTCGACGGGGTGAGATAAGCAAGAGTCGGGAAGACAATGACGAATGGTTCCCGACGACAGGTCTTACGGGTTATCGCAGTTTTTGTAGATTAGGAATTCTTCAGATAATTGCGTTTTAACGATTTAAATTCTTTGTTTTTATAACATCCTCAACACTATCGATACAGAAAATTGTTCAACGCTGATAGTTGGACGTCTGGAACTGACTAATGAATGCAAAATAATACTTCTTCTTCTTTCAGCATCTAGTTCCCATATTATAAGCTTTGCTTAGTTTGGGACTAGAAGTCATCGTGTGAAATGTCAATGAATATATTTTTTTTTAATTTATTTATCTATATTTGTCTTTAGGGTCAATCAGGGTCGTATAACTCGCATACAACTCGTAAACCCTGATGATGTATGGGAGTAGGCCCAGTAGTAGTTTTTCAGCCTTAAAATGATGATTAGAAAACCTAGGATTGTCCTTGGAAACAGCTATAGAATAATATCTAATAATCTAATATGTCTAATATCTAATTTCCGATGCAGTACAATAAAGAGTTTTCTATCTATCTATAGATATTTTTGTATGTAAAGTTGAATAAAAAGTACAAAATCATTTTTTAACATTTTTTGGATATCCCACTTGTGTATTCGCAACCCGTTTGTTTCTATTATTTCGATTTGTTGCAATAAAATAAAAAATGCTCCGTTTTCATTGTACGAATTGAGTCAAGTGTGAATCGGATTCACACGCTGATGTGTTTAACTATTGTAGATAATAATGACAATTTATGCTAAAGCTAGATTAGAGACTGAACTGTTTTCCTTTGTAAGCGTATTCGTTTTAAAGAAGAAGAAATAATCTAAAAGGTTAGTTTGATTTTCGGGCACAAAGCGCTCGTGGCTAGGCTTGCTTAGTCAATCTTCACCGATTATCTAAGTTAAGGGACGTTCTGCGCGGTCACTAAATGGATGGGTGGGCATTCACTTCTCAGCGCTTCCGTGCTTTGGAGGGCGTCGGCCTCGGCTCTAGGAGTCATTAAGTCACAACGGAGGCCTTAAGGCGGCCTTAAGGCGGCCTTAAGGCAGCCTAAAAACTCCGTCACCAGAGTTGGCGACTAAATTACACAAATTAAAGTCACAATTTTTTTATTTATTTTTAGCGTACATTACTATTGATAGAATGTACCCTAATACTATTGCGATTTAGCCAAAGTACAGGCTAATGAGTAATTTAACCCTAACTTAAGTTTTTAGTAAGTTACCAGTTTGCTAGCTTTTAATTATTGTGAATTTCCAGATGATTTTCAAACAAGTTATTGATGTTGAGACGATTTGCGTTTTAAACTTTCTTTTTGATAATAAACCTATTCTTAATTCTTTATTGCACACAACACAGGACATAAAAAAAGACAGAAGTAGATGACATGTACAAAGGCGAGCTTAACCCTAACAAGAGTTAAGAGTTTATAACCAACGTATCGATACCCTAAAAAAACAATTGAACACAGAACGCTGAGCTACAATTCCCAAGCAATGTATAAATCTGAAAAAGTACTGCAGCAATAACAATGAAACACACAAATCGAACAAAACTAATAATTGTTTGTAGCTACTTTGTTGAGGAAGTTGGTAAATAAAGCATTGAGCGGTTGTTGCAGGAGATTCAATGCAATTCTTCTGCAAAAAACATTAAAACTTCACAATTCCGAAGTAATGATTAATCTGAGTTCCCAGTCTTTGCTATATTCTGATTCTACTATTCATTTTCTTTTATATTTCATAAAGTATATTTTTTGAAATAGATTCGAAAAGGGTTGTAATTTTTTTTATGATAATTATTTTTTATTTATTTACAGATTTCTACCTGTTAGTAGCCACAGGTACTTAAAAAATAAAATGAAATTATAGTGAAAAATGCTCACATATTCTATGCAATCATAAAGCTCAACTGAAACTTCAGGAGTTACATGAACAAGAAACCAAGAAGCAAGTTTCAGAAAGTAAGTAGGTACCTATGTATTCAATAAATTTATTCACAAAGAAAATTACGACTAATACAGTATTAAGTAGGCAGTATATAAGCTAAGTTACATGACCAAGAAACCATTGAAAATTTCAAACAATTTAAACAATATCGTAGCTACACAAAACCTCAAACATCAAGCTCGCAGTAAAGTAAATACAAAAATTATGTTTATAACTTAAATCGGACGGACTCCATTATGCCGGCCGCCATTAATTCCGGGGTCTTCAAATTTTATAACCGTCCTCAGTAATTTCGCTTTATTAAAATACGCAACATTATACCCAAGTCCGGATGAAATTGTACCGAATAAAAATCCAGGGTCCTTATTCACTAATTTTTGTTTTAAGCTCGTGATATAACTTTCGACTTTCAATGTGGAGGGCAAGGTTACGCCAAACACGACAGAGGTCACCGAAAAATTCGACAACTGCGTGGAATTCATCTGTTTTTGATATGAGAAACGATGTTACCATTGTCTCTAAATATATATTTTATCTGAACTTTTTCAAGCAATGTCATGAAAAGCCCCTCAGCAAATTATTCAGCGCGATATGTGTGTCATCTCGTCTTTAGTGTGGCTTCTTTGTGAATATGGGGACAGATTTCTATACCGAAATAAAGCTTCTATTGCCGGGATTTTTACGAATATGTATTTAAAATTAAATATTCGATGAGACATTTCAAATTAAATGGAGACGTTTTATGCGATTTTAACTTCTAAACAAACACGGTATTTTTTACGACCCTCGTTTCAAAAAGCGTCCAAAACATCTGATAGTTAAAAAATTTAATTAAAACCTAGAGATAAAAGTGAAAAATAACGGTTGGGCTGTAAAAGATTTGGCTTTTTAAACGTCCCTTATCTGTTTGTTGGTTAATTTACTTCCGTTTCCACAAAATGTTGCGCTAAAGCACTTTTAATTTGGAATTGCTTTGTTTGAATTTACGAAAATTGCAAATGGGATTTTGTACTGTAAAGATAACGGAATAGAGACACAAAAGTACGGAAAGTCCCCTTAGAGCAAAATGACTACAACTTGCAAAACGTACAAATAGTAAAATGAACAAAAACAAAATGCTGCACAAATTGTGAAACATGGGCAACAAACAATTGAATCTAACTAATCAATGGATATAAAGTTACCATTTTAATAAGATTTTAGAGATTTTTTTTTAAGTTATCAGGCGAATTTAATATTTTCTTAATTTTTTTTAAACCTATTCTTTCGTGTAAAAGAATTTATTATCATTTATCTTTGAAACTCTAATTTTAGGGAAATTCACTTCTCTGCCTCTGGTTTATTAGACCCTTGAACCAATTACACCAATGTAACAGAGACAGATAGCATTATAATTCGTCAGCGCGATGTAGCCCCTGCATTAATCAGCAGAGAATAACCGCAAGACGCGCAGAATGGCCGCATTTAAAGTTATTCAAGTCGCCACAAAGTTGCGCCACAACTTGGCCCATAAACCACCGGAGACAAAGTCTGCGAACATTTTTCATTAGCGGGAAAGCTTCTTGCCGGTAACTGTGAGACTGGATTTACTAATTATTATTATTTTGTTTTTATCCGACGACGGAGGGTTTTTATTTATTTTTTGGTTTGACTGCTTTGGTTTCGAACGTTCGATTTTTACGACCAAACTTTGTAACTAGATAATTGTCTGTTAAATTCGTGGACAACGAGTCACGAAGTCACTTCGTTTTATTGTGGTCATAATCGTTGGATAGTTTTTGTATATGGGCTTTGTCAAGAACTCCAATGGTTTAGTCGCAAAATATCATCATAAATACTGGCTATACTGCTAGGTAATAATATGGTTTGAAATTCGCGCGTAATTCCGCCAAATCCTGTCAATTATCTTAAAATGTCAAATAAGCTAGTAAATGTCAGCAAAGTATAATAAATTAAGGCAAAATGAACCATGAACACTTACAATTAAAATTACTGTCAGACATCTGAAACAAAAATTAGATTTTAAAACGATTTAGCATAACAATCGTAACAGAATCAACGGCATTATACAAATGAATACAATTTGTGGCTTCGAAACGGTTCCTTGTAGCCACAGCTGCATGTAAACAGCTAGGTCACTATGTAAGAAAATACACCGTCAATTTTGAACTAAAAAAGTACAAATGAGTGGAGTGGTCGTGTGCTTGCATGGTGTTGTAAGCTTAATCATAGGCTCTTTGGTTCCTCCAACCTTCACAGACTTCATAAACCTTTTAAAACTGTACCTAATGATAGAAATAAATGTACAGCTGAAGAAATAAATGCTGTGAAAAAACACAAGCGCAAGGGTCCAGCTGTTCTGAATGACCTATAGAAGCGGTTCGCCGTAGCTCTCAATCTGTTACAATTATTTGCATGTAAATTAGACGAGTTCCTCGCAATTAAATAACGAGACCTTTTGTCTATCAGACATCTTGGCTTACGGCATCAGGGAAGGCTCTGATTGGTTTAAATTGTATAGTCAGCGTTAAATACAATTTAACACTACTGTACATACGGCGACAGATCGACCTAGACTGTTTGGAGTTTGAACTATTAGAAGTTGAACGTTGTGAATCGTACGAGGCACGATGTTTTTGTGAGGGACGCGCGCCTACAACTCGGAATAGCTGCCTCCCTTTCCAACGATTGTCTGCATGGTATAGTGTAGTATGGTTAAGCTGGATGACTAACTTGTCGTGTGGTCGTGTGTACACTGACTGGTACAGACCGCAACATTTCTAAGCATTTTCAGTCGGTGTTATCTAGTAGCAGAAGCCAAGATAAGGTACCTATAGGTAAGCACTTTACGCAAAAACCTTTATGCCTTTCCATATTTGATAAAATACCCTTTAAACTGGTAAAAACTAAAAAAAATTAAAATATCAGTGATTCAAGATCTCGCAGCAGCGTTTGGATTGCAGCAAGTAAATAATATTTTCTATTTCCAAGATCTAATACCTAAATACAGTAGAAGCTTCAATACCTAAACCCTATGGCCTACAGACTACAAAGAGTAATTAGTAAAATTACTGAACTCCATCCATTGCTCCCTGGGAAGCAGTTGACTAACTTAGGAAAGGGTCCGGTTGCCTCCCTCAGAGCTAGTGTTTGCAACTGTGTCACAACAATTGGGGTTATTGGTGAAAGATGAGAGCATACTGTCCATGCTCCAGGGTTTGATTATGACCAGAATGAAGAGGATTGAATAAGATTAGGAGGAATTTTTTTTAAATAAAATATTGCTCAAACTAATATCTACATTGGGTAGAATAGTTAGATCGGGACCTTCAAAGTCCCAGTGCGGATAATTCAAGGTCTAGATTTGTCTGTAAAGTTTGAAATGTGGTCTCGGCGGTTACCGACTGGCTTACCTACTTAATTACAAAAGTACCTACACAAGAACACATACGGGGGTGTCCTGATAAAAAATCAAGTTGAAGCCTCACTCAAAACTCACCACCAAAAACCTACATTCTTGTGATAAACATGTTTTTTTTTGTGTGTCAAAGGTCAAAATAACCAGTGGTTCTCCTCTTATCCACAAGAACAATATTTTAATTATTCCTGACCATCGCCTGTAGAGTTAGAGTAATTATTAAGTTAGAGGGTCACACGCTTTTAATAATTCTCATGTGGATACTCCAGTGAGGCAGGCTTATTCCGTAGGTATAATCCTGGTATTTTTAGTCATGAATCCTATTTGATCAACTTGTACCAGGATTAGATTAAACTGACGTCATTTCTACAATTACTATCAAACGTAGAAATCATTAAAATACTAAGGTAGATTTTTTTTACTTTTGTTGATTTTTTTATTAAATTGTTTTTGCAAAAAAGCATCTGATAAGTATCTTCTGTTGACCGTACCCCAATACATATACATTTAAATAGGAAAGTTTTCCAACGAAGGGTCTCGCTAAATAAAAACTTTATACGATCGGATTGCATTCCACAGAATCGTGTGAAAATTGGCCAAATATCGGGAAAATTTGCAATATTTTCCGCAATATGGTGCCGTGTTTGGTCCTTTCTGATCCTCTGGCTTATCTATTTCATGATCTATGTTGGATTTGTTTACTACTAAGAACTGGGGTCTTTGTTTGATTTTGAGAGAAAAATTATCCGACCTATTAGAAAAGCACCTTGCTTGTTTGACTTTTCAAAGAGGCCATATAATTTTTTAAAGATTTGTCTGAACCTGCTGTGTTTATCTAGTCTTCCTTCTCATGGGTCAATGAGTCATAACTAGAGCTTAGGTCCCAGCCAGACTCAGTCTGTGTATTGTTAGGATATTAATATAACTCTGCGTATATTACAAAACACAAACTGGGCGTTTTGTAGAGATTATAAGGGCGCTACTAAGCAGGCAGACTTGTCATTTGTGAACATATTTCTTTCACACTGGAAGCACAATTAGGTGTTTCTATATTTACAAAAAATCAATCAGAGCGATAAATTGAGAGGGGTCTTCACGACTCCCTAGTCCTTACGCCCCGGGGTCACTAATGTCCTCGAAGAACATTAAGAAACCTTTTCGAGGAGTTAATAGCCTCTGGGATAAATGAGGCTGAGTAGTCCTGATGGTATGTTGAACATGAAAGCGTAATTGACTTAAAATGTTGCGTTTTTAATCGTTTTCTTGATTTCCGTTTTCTCAGCTGAATATTGGACATATTGAAAAAAATTGCTAGCGTCGCAGGTCGGACTTGGATGGGACTGGCGCAGGACCGCGGAGAATGGTACAATGAAAGAGAGGCCTATACCCAGCAGTGGGTGAGATCGGGCTGCGGATGATGATGATGCTGAAAAAACTTGTAGTTTGCATGTTTACGTAACATGAAGTTACAACAGACAGAGATAAAAGTACGACAGCAGACGATGAAAGAAAAATTTAACATACTGTTGCATAACGGCAAAATATTGATTATAGATCGCCTAAGATGAGGACATTGTTTATTGTATGCATACCTACTCAAGATAATGTTCAAGATACAAAAACCTAATTTACAAGAATATGTATAAAGAAGCCAATCTAGAAAAATAACAAGTTTTACCACTAGACGCAGACACGTCTGATTAAAGCTATTCAAGGCATGAGAGTGACATTTTGCGAAATAAGACGCTCTCCATTCTCAAGGGCAGAAAATGAAATTGCTACAAATTACTGTAATAATTACAAAGGTCCTGTCTCCATGTTGTTAACACACCATCGGTAGCAGTGATATGACGGAGATATAAATCACTACCAGTGACTTCGTCCACGAAAACAAAAAAACTAAAAAATATAACCTAAAAAAGCAGGAAAAGTAGCCTATGTGTTAATCCAGGTTCCGAACCTGGATTAACTGGATATTCCAAGTTTCATCCAAATCGGATCAGTAGTTACAGCGTGATTGAAACACAAACATCCAAACATCTAAACTTTGACATTTATAATAGTAGTGAGATTAAACATCTAGTCTTATGACATTGCGGTCGAACGCTTGCCTATAAATTGTAAAAAAAACTGATTTTATACAAATTAGTAGGAAATTTGTTGATTAATTTTTATAAGCTAACCTTATTCGATATTCAGTACGTAAACAGACCGTCGGAAATTAATGTGCTGTCAAATTAGGTTAGTTTAGAAATGCAAATGTGGTAGGTACAGCAAATAGACAAAAATTGGAAAGTTTACTACAATACGGATATGAAACTACGGCAAACGCTTCGCAGGAAACTGGAGTTTTGTAACAGTTCTGGAATGGGGTCGTAGGAATTCTTGTAAAATTGAATTTACGACGGAACTTAGGACAATGACGGACAGTTTCATTTCATCAGCTTTTTTCCATCGATTAGGTGTACAACATGAATTTTATATTTCTGTACTCGTAGGTGCAGACAGCAAAACAGGCTGTTTTGCTTCTAAAGAATTTTTTCATTTTGTTTTATAATCTTTTCGCGCTAGGTATTCTGATATTGCCAACCCTAGGTGTAAAGATCGTAGATATATTCCTTAGTATTTTTTTATTACAAGATGCTGTTTAATAAGCACGTAGTAAGAGTAGATAAATAAATAAATACTAAGGGATCACAGGGCAGGCCAGTTTACGTACATGGAGAATAGGTACAGGGGAGAAACATTTTTTTTCGTATGGATATAAACAGCTAAATAGTTTCTGATACTAATGGATATCAGAAACTATTTTGTTGTTTTTATCCAACCTACATACATTTACTATGAAACCAGTAGGGCTGTGAGTAACGACATAGATAATCGTCCAGTCCGTTCAACGAGTGGCGATAACCTTTTGTGTACGGAATACAATGTTAGTGCCGTTTCGGAACGAAGATAACTTCTTTTACTGGAGGATCATAAAAGTAAGAATGGCGCCGAAAGATATCTAGTCGTTTCTAGGCTTTATACTGAGTATTACTGGTGATATGACTCGTATCTTTATTTATTAACCCTAATTATTAGGCGGCGCGGTAGAGCAAAAAAAAGATGGCGCATGGTGGGACGAACTTGACCGTTTTTTGTCAAACTACAAAAGTATAGCCCAAGATCGAAGTGTGTGGAGAGGGTCTACGGCATCTGATCCTAGGATCAGAGTTAACATAATCCTTTAAAGCTAAGTGAAGACGATTGAATTTGTATAAACCAAGATGTTTTTTTTTTCACTGTAACTATAAGTAAATAACGAAGTTTTAATAATGTATTTAATCGGTATCTAAGTTTGTTTAAAACTTTTATATAGGTGTTACTATATAATACTCTATAATACTATAATACTATACATACTCTATATACTCTATAATACTAATAAACTCTAATTTATTTCAGAGCCTAACAAGCTGTTCAACTGAAGGGGCTTAACAAAAGCCGAAATTCTTTTAATTTCGCGCGATAAATTTTAAACCCATTTCTCACTAGCCCTAAGCTCTGCGTATTTACTTAATTTTTTCCGGCTTTCCTTACTTTCCTCGCTACAATATATTAAGTGGGACCTTTTTCGTAAATCCGTTCAAATTACTGGGCGTTCCTCGATGAAAACGAGATTTTAATTATGTGGATTGCTGAAACGAGCTTTGAAATGTGGGGTTTGGGTTGTGACTGTTTGTTTTTATGAATATCCTGTAACAAAAACATGAAAAATCATCACTCATTGTAACTCACTAAAGTCATGAAAATATTGCAGCGTCTCACCCTCAAAACTAACTACCAACACGACACATACGACTCACTGCAGATAGAGGGTTAAGTCGGCAAAGTGCGTAAGCGATACCTCATCATATTATTCTTAAAAAAAGAAAACAACACAAAACTCACCAAAATCATGACAATACTCCAATTTCAGCTTTTCACCAAACTCCTACCAACACGTACGACCCACTGCAGATAAAGGGTTCCGTCGGCTATGTGCCCAAGCGATACCTTATCATAGAGACGGCCCAAATGGCCAAACTAACACTCGTAAACTCGTACGGAAATGCAGTGAGCTTGAGGGTTAGACAGACGAGCGACACAACTCAGAAGCTTATCTTAGTGTTTTTGTTTAGTACAGAACCCTTTTGTTTTGCTGATTTGCGAAAAGAGAGTCCCAAAATTTGTATGATATTAATTTTCGTTTCATCACACGATTTTTATCCATATAAAAATTGAGAATTATTTTTCGCAAATCAACATAGACGTCAATTTTTGGTAAACGTGCTGCAACATTGACATCAACATCGACCATAACGTCACATAAAATTAGGTATATAAAATTAGTCACACAAAATGAAGACGGTTAATATCGGGGTTAGTAACATAATTTGCTAACTAACCGTTAGATCGAAAACTTGAATGAATGAAATAATTTGGTTCAAAGTCGCGCGACTATTTCAACGAGTCGCGTGTCCACCCGATTTTTACAACCTTTATCATTACACATTCTTACTCCCGCCCATCAAACGCTCGGGACCTCTATAAATAAGCTACGGGGCCCAGATTGCCGCGTTATAAATGAAAGGGTGCAGGAAATTAGGGTTTTTTACAACGGAACCCTAACTCGTGATCGTGTAGCTATCGCCGTAAACAATTTTTCATCCTGTAAAGAAGAGGTTTGTTCTTTCTGTGCCCCAAAACACATTGAGAAAATTAATAGGTATTTAACCACAAAAATCTAACACCTTTGTTAGGTAGGTAGGTACTTTAGGTAGGTACTTAAGTAACTACAGAAGTCTTAGACGTTCTTTGGCTCTCTGAAGTGAAGCATTGCACCCTTCCCCCATGCGGCTAAGTTCAGAGAGACGAAGATCGATTGTGACTATTGTACAACATTTTTAAAGACTACAACTTCCAAGACTTCTGCAATTAATAATAAACATACCTACTTTATCTAAATCTGATATAAACAGTTCCATGTAAGTAGAAGGCTCAAAATTTTCATCAAAATAATTTAATTTATCTTTGGGTCCACTTAAGAATGATCCCAAAGAAGCTACACGCCATTCCTCAGTAAATAGGGATGATGGAATATTTTACGGGGACCATAATAGTGGTTTCGTTGTCCACGTGCGTAGGGTTGACTCTTTTCTGCGTTAGATAAATAGGTAACTCCATCTAAAATTGCAAGAGAAAAGTAAGGTAATTGCCTGACTAGCGCGCTGCGGCTACACGCCATACGGAGTGCGTTTCTATCTCTCTTTAGCAACAGGTATGGCGTATGACGGGTTCATCTGGCACTTTCGCACACGGTAGACATGGCTACACGTCAGGTTAGATACACAGAAGGCAGAATATCTCATGTTCTAACGCCTTAGGTACTAAAACATTCAAGTATTAACCTACGGAAATTCTGAAATCAGCAAACTCGCATCGGGAGAGTTCGCTGCAAACTTCGATATATTCCATTAATTTATTATGAATTATAGTCCTGATGGTAACCCAGTTAATGAAGGATAGCTACATCAACTAATCTAAATGAACTAGGTTCTATATTAATTTAAAACGGGCTGAGTATAGTCTAATTTACACATCGAAAAACCGGTTGTTCTTCAGTGGTAAGTACATCTTTGTTGCTCTTGAAAAAACACACAAGACAACTTTTACATAACTCCTAATAAATACGTTCAAATTACAGGCTGAAAATGGTTTGATCGCGCCATTTTTAACCGACTTCAAAAAAGGAGGAGGTTCTCAATTTGGTTGTATGTTTTTTTTCATATTGAGCTTTTAAAAACTAGACCAGCAAGACAGCGTTTTTTTAAGTAAATTCCGGTAAATTCCAACTGCATTGAGTATCCTGCAAATGAATTGGTAGTCGATGGCGAGGAATGCAGACTGTTTGCAGTTGGTTTAAGAAGCCGTGGCTTTAGTTAGCTCCAAGTAGGTAGGTACTAGTCAACGCATACGACTTCCACGAAGCTATTTACATAGAAACTTCTCTCTTGTGCCCCCCTGCGGAGTTGAATTTCAGGAATCCCTTTCAGTGCAATACAATAGGAAGCTGTGGTAAACTTCTTCTAAGTTTCAGAATGTATCACTAGGTTTCATTTGGCTACTAGCGAAATAAAGAAAAAACGGAACACTTATAATATACTGTGCTTCCCACTACAACAGCAACATGAAGGTTTGTCTAAAGCACTCGAAAAGTTTTGGACTGAAGACTCATATTGATCTAAAAAGTTTTCAACTAATTTTTCGAAGATTTTCAAAGAAGTTTTGATTGATAAAAAAAACTATCTTTGACATGTTCTCTGATTTTGTGTTTTGTAAAAATATTTTATTCGGTTGTTTCTTTTTGAATTTATCTTATAAACCAATTTAAAATCCACTTAAAATCATAGTTTAAATTAATTTAATGGAGGCTCTCGACAGTGATCAAACTAGCTCTCAGACCGAAGCAAGCGCAGAACGTCTAAATGATGATGAAACTAGTTCCAAGGATACTTCGAATCCTGACGACCATGTTTCGATGAATGAGCTCAATAACAAAGCTTTAGAAGTGAATTCTGCTGATGAAATCAGGTAGTACCCTCATCATCAGCTCTATTTCTACTAAAAATATTCTTTGAGGGAGAAACATTATGGCCAGTAGTGGATTAATAAACGCTTATAAATAGCCCGTTTTATTGCGTATCTATTTGGCTGTCCAGATCTATACGAGTATTACTTATCAATCAATAATAGGTACACGTAAATTATTCATTGTTTATTTTCACCGTTTGAGATTACTAATGTAGGTATTTCCGATTCGATAACTGATAAAATTTCTTTCAGACAAGCAATCAAAGCAGTGTTGTACGGAAAAACACCGCAGATCCAAAACGATGGGACCGATCCTGTCCCACTGACCACCGCTACAGCATCCGAAGAAATTCAAGTCAGTATAACTAACGAGTATAAACCAGAAAGTGGAGATCAATTGCTGGTACCCAAACAGAACACGAGGAAAAGACGAGGCAGACCTCAAAAGGCTGGACCTTCAAAGCGAGTGAAGAAAATGACCTTGGAAGACTTTTACATAGGAAAGCTGTCAAATGTCGTGAATTTTCCAAGTCGCAAACGAAGACCTCACTAATGGGCGATCATAATGTGTCAAGTTATGCTGTGACTGCACTATTTCAGGGTTTGGATGTGTTTCTACAAAATTATAAATGTATAAGCACCTAAAGTTCAGAAAGAAAATTTGTTGAGACATCACAAAATTTCCAAAGATTTTGTATGCTTTCATTTGTATTAATAAATTTTCAAGTCTATAACACGTCTGTCAGCTACACTAGGGTTTAGTAACTGTATCCGCTATCGTCCGTAATCTCTTAGCAGATCGTATCATATCGGAAATTGAATTTCCGAATGGTTCTCGGGCACCAGACAGTCTGTTACAGATGGCCCGTGGAACAAGAATAGTCTACAGACAGGCAATATCTAGGACTACATCAAGCAGTCGGTAGAATTATTCCGTGTCTTTAAAGGGTGTAATTCAAGGAACAATGATTATAGTAATCTCCTTTTACCTCCGCGGAGTCAAAAGTAGACCATGTCTCTAAAACCTGAACCAGCAACAGTTGTTCACAAATAAAGAATTAAAATAGTATTGGCGTCCTATTGACTGCCTACCTCCAGGCAACCCATGAGATTGGTAGTCTTGATTATAGTGAATCTGAGGGTTAGCCTGCCGTAGTACCCATGACCATATTCCTCATCGTTTAAGATGAAGTTCTCGAGCCCAACGATTTACTTTGGTGCCATCTTAAACATACTTTTCCACGATTTATGTTCACCATCTTACAAAATTCTCATAAAATTCTCGACACGTTCTCAACGCTTTCGTTGTTTTGACAGCTAATGTAATATGTATCGGGTATTGGGTCTGACTGGAGACTTGTATTGATACGGATATCGATGCTGACGTGTTTTGAGTGAACGCGTGAATTTTAGGATGCGATTATAGTGGGTAGCTGAAGCGAGAGCGAGTTACTTGCAACAATCAATGGCCATAAACCCTCAATCTAGTAAACTTGATGCCATGAGCACATTTTTGTCAAATCTATGGAGGGACCTTTTCAGACAGCAGTTCCAATTGCAAATTCTATCAATCGATTAAACAATACAATATTTAATTCAATCACTCTTTATGAGCATACCAACATTACCAACAGCTCCATTGCTGAAAAGCTTTTGTTCAAAACTCATGAGAAAACTACGTAGTTTACTGTTAATCAGTACTCCGGATGAAAGTCGTAGAGGAAGCATGATGTAATTTTCAGGCTGAATAAATACTTCCTGCAACAACGGAGCTGTTCCTCTCCAAACTAAACTTTCTGCCAGTTGCATAAGTTTCATTTTTCATTGGCAACCCCTCACCTGTATAAATTAAATCCCAGTGGTCCAATGTTTTCTAATAATGAACTACCCAAGACCTCATCGAGCCCTACAAGTTTAAATTGCTGTGTGCGTAATTTGAGCACCTCGCTGAAATGGACAACGCATGTTAATCGCTTGTTTAACGGCTGCCCTGGTACCCCTGGTCGTCCTTTGCACATCAGATGTTGGGAATTGTGATTTACCTACCCGGATGGATAAATTACGTTTGGGTAAAGACAGGTAAGTGGTAGGTAGGTAATCAGCAGGATCCACATCAACACGAGGTAGACTCAAGTAACCATGTTCTAGCGCAGGTAGACGTTATTATCAGAGTACAGAAAGTATATTTATAAAAAAATTCGTTGAAGTTTGTTTCATCTCATTACATAAATTCTTCAGGTAAAAACCATTCTCGATATTGATCAGACTCATACCTTGAGATCAAACCTGTCTAGTCTAGACGTATTCGCATTACCCAAGCAATGGCGCAAAAAAAACTGATTACAAAATTTAATTAATCAAACCTTCCAAGTGCAGAAACCTCAAGAGTCATAGCAGGGACCTATAGGTATACCTACTTATACATAGCAAACCTCAAAAGGCAAGGTACGTACATAACAAATGAAGTCTTGACGAAAGTTGGCGTAACGTTGCAGCTCGGAACATTTCATTGCGGCAGGTTACGATACACAAGGGAACGATGCTTAATAAGCTTTATAATTTAAGGCAGTTCACGCCCCAAGAACACGGAGACTTATTAGCGCAAATTCTGTTGCAAAATGTGCTGAATTAACCGGAGGTTTACGATATTACTTGAGGACACTCCTAAGTCTCTAGGTGATTGGTGACCCTCTGGAAAAATTACCAGCTCTGAAGTCCAGATTATGAGATAAGGAACTGCTGATGGTGTGATACGTTGAAATAGGTAAACCATTTGATAAAAACATGGTGAGTAAAACCAGAGAATTACGTCACCTCTGCGACAAGCATAAATAGGCAATCACTGGGCAAGCGTCACTTTTTAACCGACTTCAAAAAAGGAGGAGGTTCTCAATTCGGTTGTATGTTTTTTTTTTTTTTTTTTTTTTTTTTTTTTAATGTTTGTTACCTCAGAACTCCGTCATTTATGAACCGATTTCAAAAATTCTTTTTTTATCTGAAAGGATATACTTCCAGATTGGTCCCATTTTATTTTCATCAAAATCGGTTGAGTAGTTTGGGTTATAAAAAGAAATAACTGAAAAAAATATGCCCGGCGCGGCGCAGCGCCTACTATTTTACTGCTAGCAACGATGCAATATGACAACTGACAAGTTGCGGCGTAGCGCCTACCATTTTACTGCTAGCAACAATGACCTTTGTGGTGCACACCGAAATTTTTACATTTGTCTAAATTTGTCAATAAACCCAGTTTGTACATTCAAATCGCATTTAATTGGAGAAAAGCAAAAACCCACCAATAGTTCCTCTAAAGAATCAAACCAACCACGTGCACGAAATTGCGTATTTTGCTTTCCTGTAGCTTTTATGTGGTGTTTATAGTGACTAGAACATTCCCAATGAACTGTCATCATCATCATCATCTGATGATGAAGCTGGTAGTCGAATTGAAGTCGGTTTTTCCAGTTTTTTAACTTATAAATTATTGTACTAACCGAGTGACGTAATTAGAGGCGGCAAGTACGAAAGCAGAGGTCAAGAACAAAGTTCAGCTACCTTGAAGCCTTGAATAATCAATTAGTTTTGACAGAATAGAAACATATGTTCATTGTATCTTGAAAGAAACAAAGCGTGTTTCCACCAAGGCAAGAGAAGTAACATCGAATAAAGTATTTCCGAGACAGTCAGTATTATCCGTGGTGGAGTGTCCACGTCGCACCATCTGCGTCGTAATAGGATTGCCTGTTTATCCGTAGTTCCCGGTTAATAGTTTCGAAGTAAAAACAAGTACTTTTATCCTTGACAAACAATTTAGCAAGAAGCTTAGTGGGATTATGAATGAGCACAATGCTGTGGTTTCAGGGCTTTGTCAATGTTTGGGTACACAATCTTGTTTTGTTGGATCTCTTTGATTTTCCTGTAGGAAAGGGTTGTGTCTGTAGCCCATTCTTCTCCGCATCCATGTGTTACTTATTCTACACCTACATTTTTCACGTATGGTGTGCCTGTGCCTAGTAATGCCAAAGCTCCAAAAGATACTGCGTATTACAAAAACCCTGCCATCATAAAATGTTGGAGGGGATATTATGAAAATTCCAAAGACCATTTGGATACCCAAAAACAGTAAGCCATTTAGCTTGCTTTCAATTCTGTCTGGGGCAAGGTGAGGTGGTGTCACATTTCACTGCTTTAAAGGAAGAATAAGAACGCTGAGCAAACTAACAGGCGTCTGCTTTGCTAGTATGAACCGTAAGAAGTTATGAACCATGACCAAATTGCTTTCAAAACTAATTTTACCTTGAATCCTTGTCGGGTTTTATTCGTGATCAAGGCACTGATGTCGTGTTTTTCTTTTCAACGCTTTAGCTTGCTCAATACAACTCTGAGGTGCCATCACATTTTATTCCTTTAGCTATCTCTTCAATTGTAGGAAGATTGTAGAATGGCGTCATTAGTGGACACTGGGGGATATTATTTTTTTATAGTCCCCCCTCTACCACGTTTATAGTCCATCTTGATGATTGTGAGATTAGACGTTTTATGCTGATGAATCTGGGTGTTTTGATTTTTTTTTTTTGTGGAAGAGGTAGGTAATTACTTAGTAGTTTCTGAACTAATAAGCTATTTCTTCTTTATTCCAAGTTTAGAATAAATCCTTATAATAGAATCATAATTTTATTTATTTATTTTATTTTCAGCCTTTAACAGTAGAAGACAAATAAATCTGGCTTTATGCCTGTTTTATTATACTGTCTAAACCACAATTGTAAATCTATTGTGCCTGGAATCCCTTCAGTCTAGAGGACTAAACATAGTGCCATCGCCCTGAAAGTTTCTATAGCTATAAATTTCATTTCATTTTAGCAAAACCTTCGAGAAAAATTCTTAATTTCCTTTCTTAGATTGCCACGATGAAAAAAAAACATTCACTATTCAACAGAATGCCATCAATATGATTCTTAAGAAGAAGACAATAGAGTTTCAAATAGGTCAGCGTTTATCAGGCATCTTGGAACAATGTGCGAATAGGTATAAAATACTTCGAGTGAACCACAGTGCTTTGGAGAGGTAATGGCATTCGTCGAAAAAGCTCAGGAGTTGGTGATGGTTTTGTAATGTTGTCTTTTCTTTTGGAAAGGGGGCTAGAAAAATTAGGTACTTTTACATACCGTCAGCAAAATATTCTTTGCAGACTTTGAGACAACGGTCAGCGTACTCGGTAAATGATGCTTAATGAGGTAATGCAATGGTTAATGTACGTTTAGTGGGTAGTGGCAGCTACTGAACATCAGCTAAGTTTTCAGTTAAATGTGTCTATCAACATGCATTTTTTCATAAAGAAATATTGATGGAGAACACAATAACAGCAAGTATTGGCCCACCCATTGTTTTAATTACCTACCTAGACAATGCCTTGTTTTACTCTAGTTGGGCGTTTGCACAGAGACACAACACCGACATTTCAACGGAACGGCTTGAATAAAAATGTCGGTGTCGACGCCGATACCGTGAGAAATATGTGATTAGCTCTTCGCCGATATCGTGTAGTAGGTCGTGTCGGTGGTAGTCTGGAAACAGTCGTTAGATAAAGATGAAAACAGTAATTTATCGGTAAAATAAACATCAGCTCTTGAACTCGACTGAATAGCTTCAATATCTGATAGAACTCACAAAGCATAGGTTTTATTGAAATCCCAAGACTTTGGAATACTCGATAATATCTTTTAGTGTGAGGTTTAGTGGATATTAAAGAACCGATATCAAAGTGCTTGAAATAGTGGCGGATATTGTTTTAGTAATATCACAGAGTAGAATGTTACTGAATTTTTATATCTTGACCAGATATTTTATTATGCAACAAATATATGTTACAAAACAGAAAACTATATATCTTATCCTATTAATCAATCAGTTATATCCTGTCGTAACCTCAACTGCGATGACTTTGCAGGCCGGCTACTACACGCAAATTTTGGGTTCAAAACATGAGACATTTCAAACATAAACTACAAGCACATTTATCAAAAATTCGATTATCTATTGAAATCTTCTTCACCCCAAATCACAAGAGGCCATTTACAGCTCAATAGAACCTCGTTTAAATCATATCCCAGGACCACACAATGGGTGCATGCATTCAGGAAAGTCGGTGAATGGATTTGACTCCACATGTCTGGCTCTACGGATTGCATTCAATTGATTTATAGACATTAAATGCAGGGTGATAGTGCAGATAATATTGTAGAATATGTTGGCATAAGTTCCGGTCTCTCAACAGATTTGGCAATTATGAGTTTAAAAAATGTGGTTTCTCTCAGATTCAGAACAGTCTTCTCAGAATAGATTTGTTAGACTCATTGTTTTATTTCGCTAATTTTATTTTACCCATCGAACTGTGACAATCTTATAAACTGCTCAGTATGTTCACTTTCCCTTAATACCCCTAATCTTTTAGATAAAATAAACGCTGTTTCTTACTTATTTACCGGAGGATCGTAAAACTATCACATTTTATCCAACCTTCGAGATTTAACTCCATAGTAACAGGCTCGATTATAGCAATCCTCTGTAAGACAGTAATTCCACTCCATTGTCCCTCTGAGAGGGCCCAGGTGCCTCTTCAATTGCTCCACTCCGAAACCATTTAGCCTCTGAACTGGTCAGTCCCTGGACTCGATTACTTTGTTATTGTTTATTTTATTTAGTTTAGGGAATTCGGTAATAGTTTATTGATGATCTAAGTTAAGATTTTATTAAACTGTCACGCCTGATTTATTGGCACAGAAACACAATGCGACTTTCTGCCGCATACGTAAATCCATCGCGACAATTAGGAGTTTGAAGTGATTGAACAGCGCGATGCAGACAGAGATAGCAGAGTCTAGAACTTGCGCTATGATCACTCGCATGGAACCTAACACTAGTTCATACGTTACCTTTGTACTTTTCCACGGTAAAGATTTGTATTCATAAGGTTCTTGAATCGTCCCTTCCACTTGAATCTTCATTCACCTATACCTACTTACCTTGCTTGAGGGCCCGTCGATTTGAGAATCGATTCCATTGTGTTCACAGGCTTTGAATTTGACTCGATGTTGTATGGGCTTCAATATTTATTTGCGAAATGAGATTTTTCTATGAACTCCAGAAGAGGTTAAAGTAGGTACCTACTACTTCTATTCTATCTAAAAATTCAGGTATAGTAGTCACAACGGATGTAAAGTATCTGCGCAGAACAGAAAAGAATCTAAAACTCACATAAACTTGCAATTTAGTTCCATCCCCGCCTCGGTTGCGTTTTAATAAAAATACCGTCTCACAACAAAAGATTTCCATCAACTTTCAACAGCACACAGCCCCATCAACGGGCCACAATAATTCATATCTGGCCACTACAAAGGCAACAGAATTAATCCAGATCTCCCCAGGGCGAACGTGCTGATTCTATTAGAATACTGAGGAATGTATAACCTCTGGAGTACCTCTGGACCACTGGATACTTAGGACATGTCACAGCAACTACCTCGCAAGAAGAAGATAGTGGCGTAGTGCAGCAAAAAGGGGCTAATATTGGGTGTTATTGAAAAATATACTTGAGTTACATAATTTACTATTTTGCAGTAGGTACTTACCAAAACATTTTACACTTTGTAATTTAATATAAATAAGAAAACCGATATCTCAAAGTAAAAAAATTATGACTGTGTGTAAGTCACGTGTATTTTGGTTTAGAAATATCACTGTCTACTTTTCTATAATCTGAGCTGTCTAGGACTCCAGTTTGTAAACTGGAGTCCCGAGATTGGTTCATCCAAGTGTCTGAAGAGTATAGGAGAAAAATAGAGATTCGTAGCGCGAGCTCTCATAATAGCCAGTCATTTAGCCGTAGTTCAGTCTACTTTAGAGTTTATTTTCTTTCTAGAGATAGTTTTTTAACGCTGAGAGTATAAAATTGTTATCATTTAGTTAGACTGTATTATTTTATATTTGAACTTTTGACTTTTTTACACAGCACGATGTTGTAGGTACTCGTACGTTTCGATTACCTTTTCGACGTCCCAATTAGGTATATATTTTATCACATGACAACATTAGATCAATAATTATTGCAAGAACTAGATTTCTACATTAAAAAAAAAACATACAACCGAATTGAGAACCTCCTCCTTTTTTGAAGTCGGTTAAAAATATAAAAAAGCACTTCCATTCCTATAAATTACTTAGTTTATTGAATTTAGTCGTATTCTCTATAAAATTATAATATAGAAAGGTCATAACTTTCCAGAATTTACCAAATAGAATGCCAGAAACATAATATCATATTCATAAAACTTGTAAAACATAATTAAACACATACATATCGTTCTACTTTGAAAACCGCACCGTTCAAATACCCCATTAGATATTCATGAATATTTCAATTTTTAAGTCTAAAGAGCTGGTTTGATGTTACTGTTGAATCCATAATTTTTCTATAGTCCATAAAAGCAATTTCAACACTAGATTTATCTAACTATATCAAAGTATTATAAAACCACAAAATCATCATTAAAACCTATTAAATGAACAAAAACAACAAAAGACCTTAGTAGGTTAGATACCTATTTAAAGCGTGAACCAAAATGTTTTAGACCTCATCTTTTAAAGTCTATTGAAAATTACACAACTAACTATCAAGTAGCTGTTGATGATAACAGCGAGCAATTTGCCGCAGACTAATATTAACCAGAAGATCCTAGATCCAGGCACTATTATAAATCAAACCTAATCGCCTTGCCCCGAGCACCAACAGAGCAAGAATATTGGCATAGGTCGGGGTAATGTCGCGACTTTGCCACTTGCATAGAAATTTTATAAGGACGCATTGTACCTACTTAATAGTAACCCTGGATCCGGCCAACTTCTTACCGGACATCAGGAAAAAGTCCGCCCAAAATTTGTCTGCCTCGTTCAATCAATTTCGATATGAAAAACAATATAGCCTTATTAAAATGCACCATTTCGTTTCTAGATTTTCAACTTGTAGAGATTTCACATCAAACATTTAATTAAAAACAATTTCACACTCGCACGGCATTTTATACAAAATATGACCGACTTTTTAGGAAACTTTCCAGCTTATTCGGCTTTTCCGAATTTACATCTGCCACCCTTAACGGGGTTGAAATTTATCAACACTAAGCCACAAAGTGCACTTAAGTTGCGAAACATATTTCAGTCCTCACCAAGTTTCTTTACGAAATTTTCTAACTTTAACTGAAACTTGGATTTTATGGCGGTACTTAGGTGACGAAATCATAAAAGCTAGGCGGTTTTTAAGTGCCATTTTACTACAATACGGATGAAAATTCTGTGCCGAATGTGCCTCATCAAGTTCACCTACCAGAGACACTGCCACTGGCAAATTATACTGATCGATAAGTCAGTGCAATACGTACGCACGTATAAATATTTACCTAGGCAGTAGCAGTAGTGTTGTACCTAGCTATGTTCAAACTTCTGTTATTTACCTGCCGTTATATAACTATTTCACCGCATTTCAAACACTGGTCTGGTCTAGCAGTCCCCAGTGTTCCCGTTTTCGTGCAACTGATATTTACGCGAAATAAACAAGCAGGCACTACACGCAGCGAAACAAAATCACTATGTAACAGACGACGAAACCCCATGGGGTTCTGTTTAATTAAATAAAGCCAGGATTGAAACCTCGCGCTTTCGTGAGTATTCCAATATTTCACCTTTTTCTTGTTGGTCCAGTTAAGGATGTGCAGGGGGAATTGATCTGATAACCGTTGATGCTTAGTATTTTGTAGGAAATTATAAGATTCATATACCGCTCGGAAATAAGAAATGACGAGGTTTTATGGAAAAACTCGATAATTATGAAGAAGATATTGAGGTTCAATATTTTTTATTATATTTGTTACGACAACTAGTTACGAAATAACATAAAAAAATTCGGTAAAACAGCAAGACTCTATGAAATAATAATATTGTGGTGAATAATAAAGTTGTTCTACGTTCTTTGTTATTTGAAACACGTATAGGTATATTGTAAGTAATTTCACCTACAGCAAAGAAAAATTTCCTACCCACATTAGTTAAAAATATGTAATCAAGAAAGCTCCTCTCAACTTCCAAATATATTTATCGTTTGCCTAATTAGCTATTACGAGTCCCTTTTTTCTTGAAAACGCAATTAATTTACAATTACGTAGTAAGGGCTGCACAAAGCCTTATTAAATAAAATGTTTCAAAGACCACCTCTGCCCATTAATTTGGGCCAATTCCTTTCTAGACGAACAATATTAGAGATTTATTAAAGTCACAATGAAAATGTAACAAGATTATACGTCGAGGGTTTTGATTCTGCGATATATAGATCAGGTACCTGTTATAGAAAGGAAATAATTGGATTTAGGCAAAAGTGAAGGTGCAACAAAGATTTATAAGCCTGTGTATGAAAACAACCGTAATTCTGATATTCACTGAAAGCTTATGATAAATATCTATGAGGAAAGTATAAGGTAACAAATACTTATGTGTCATGATTTCAAAAATTAATACTAATTCGATAAAATAATTTTGTATATTTTGATTAATATATTTCTATTTATTCGCGGATTTTTAATTTAAAAAGGTTCTTAGTTTGACTTTCTTAGCCTGTCTTTATTAAACACTCAATTTATTAGCCACCGGAAACGTGTTGTCTGACGATACAAGTTCCTTTTGAGAACCGCCATTTTTTATGAAAAGTATATCAAAAGAACTGCAGGCACGGCAGTTGGTCTTGAGCCTTCGGGCAGTGAAGTTGTGTCAGTTGTGTGTGTGGTATAATTAGATAAGTATTACTGTTTTAAAGTGTATGATGGTGCAAGAATAATATTAGGAAATGATTGCATAAAATGCAGTTTTATTTCACTTCAGAAGAGGGAAAAGCAACCAAACAGAAATTTTACACCCACATAATATTTTAAAGTTTTACACACGGTATCATGGTATTTTCGTAGCACATGAGATCAGGGCTACTCTCTGACGTTGTGATGCGTAGAATTTTGTACTAGTGTGCTTGTTTAGTACTTGGCCAGGGCAACCCTCTGGTAGTATTTTACGGCACATTTTTACACCCCAGCCTAGCTTATCGGTGCTTGATCAGGGCCACACTCTGATAGCACCTGTAAGATTTGGCTTCTATACCTATTGTGTGATTCTTTATTATTATAATATTTTTTTTTGTTATTTTTCTTATTCAAAATTACTATTATTTTATAGGTATGCAATACATATTGCAATATTTATATGGTGTACCTACATAATCATGGTTCGATGAAGTTTGTACTACGCATTATGTCAAGGCTATTCTTTGGTGATATGATACAGGATGTCTGTGTTAGATCATGGCTATTCGATGATGCACGCGACACATTTTTCAGTGCACCTGTGGTGTATTAGCTATACAAAGCAATAGCAGGAATTGCAGTAATGAAATGATAAATGATAAAAAAATACAATCACAAAAGTTACTGACAATGATTGAACTACCGTAAAAATTCATTTAGTTATAATCTACACTATTTATGTGTATGTTACTTATTGATATCTTTTTCAGATCCTCTGTTTATAACTTTTTGAACGAACTAGGGTTGTTCGTTGGATATTGGAACGTTGGAACCAAACGCCCCTGCGTTTGGTTGGCAGGTTTACCTACCCATGGAGTTTTCTCCGCTGTTAGTGGACATACCAGCTATCAAAACGTCTGATAATTGAGTCTGTTATGTTTGCCGACTGGACTGAGTTAGCTATTTTTGCTAACTGGATTGAGTTAGCTATGTCTGCTAACTGGATTGAGTTAGCTATGTTTGTTAACTGGATTGAGTTAGCTATGTTTGCTAACTGGATTGAGTAAGTAATGTTTGCTTACTGATTTACCTTCACTGATAAATGCTTATGATAACTTTGGTTTCTCAATGTTTCCTTGGTTTGAGTGAGCAATTAATGCTTACTGGATTGATTTGACTTATGAATGTTCTCTGTAATTTTTATATTTCAAAGTGATTTCTATTTTTACTAGATATAATACAAAGATAAAAATAGAACAAAGATACGCTTAAAATATTTATCTAAATTGTTAGGTTGAAGTTATTGAATGGTTTATGTCGAAGATTATTATTTGTATTTCAGCGGAGTGTGATAATGATGTCAGATTTCAGTGTCAGTGCCGGCTTGTGCTGCCAGCACGTGTGAGCACTCTTGGGAGTGCTGTGCTATGTTGTCATTGAACATCACCGAACGCCTCGAGTGCGTACAAGGTTAGATCCAACCATTTTTATGTTTCGATTTTTGATCGCTGTTTGCATAGTGTCAATTCTTAGTGTAAAGGTTAAACGAGTGCGTAAAATTAAACGCTGGAAGAACAGCGAGTGCTCCCGGATAGCTAATTACTGGAAGGGCGATGTTTTTAGTTTGTTAACTTTTTAAATCTGAGTTAAAATCGGATGTGGTGCTAGTACGTCTGTATATGTGCAGGTAGATCAGTTTTGAAAACATTGAGAGTTTAATTTGTTCTGTAAGTGTCTAGGCCATGATGTCACTGTTTGTTTTGCCAAACTACGATTTATCGCAAATACATAGATAAAAAACTCTTTATTGTACACCACAAGGAAATTGCATATTAGATACAAAGTTCTTATTCTTATGTGAAGTACAATGGGCGGCCTTATCGCTTGATAGACAACGGGCGTGTCTAGTTTGTTTGCTGAATAGATGTAGAACATTTGAGATATTTGCAAGTACCCACCTATTAGGTTTTGCGAGGTAAAGGTAACCAAAATATCGAGTGTACCCCAGGTTACCCTGATCATTGAGTTTAGCAATTTACTATAGAGGTTGATAGTTTATGTTTGTCGTCCCTCAAAATGAATGCATAATATGTCGGTGTTTACTCGTAAACTGTGTACTGTTGTATGAAATATTTTCACGATTATCTGGTCGTGTGGAATTGGCACATCTTAGAATCACTTAGTTACATAGGACGATTCTAAATGATCCCTGGGATTTTACTGAATAAAGAAATTAAGACTAAATGACTATCTGTCTAGTGAAAGCGAGATAAATCGTTGGTGTAGTGTAGTACGAGTATGTCTACTGTGTGTTGTGTACCTATTGCTTTACCTGATGTCGTCGCACACATCATGCTGTGACACATCACAATTTAGGTTCGTTCGTATGAGTTAGTGCCCAACTCTGGTGACTGAGTTTTTAGGCCACCATTAGGCCTCTGTCGTGGCTTCACGACTGCTAAAGCCGGAACTGACAGTTTTACGTGCCCTCAAAGCACGGAATTGCTCAGATGTATTTATTAATTAACTTTTAGAACTCTTTTACTATTTTTGATTTTTCACTATACCTACTTATTGTTTTGTATAAAAGTGACGTAACTAAGTGTCCTCTATAAGTTCCTATGGTTAAAAATAAATGAATATGAATATGAATGCCACTAACGGTCAGCCATCCAAATAGTGGCCGCGCAGAACGTTACTTAACATAAGTAGTCGGTGAAGATTGACTAAGCAAGCACTGCCATGAGTGTAATTTTGGTAACTTGAGAGACTCATGTAGAGTCAATGTAGAGTCTCATGTACAGTCAATGTAGAGTCTCATGTAGAGTCAATGTAGAGTCAATGTAGAGTCTCATGTAGAGTCAATGTAGAGTCTCATGTAGAGTCAATGTAGAGTCTCATGTAGAGTCAATGTAGAGTCTCATGTAGAGTCAATGTAGAGTTTCAATTTTATCTTTTTCAAGCTTCATGCGAGTTGGATTGGAGTCGCAATGTTTTATTTGAGTAACACAAATAGTACGATTTCAGTCTGATGCAGCGTTGGTCTATAACCTGATGTGTTGATCTTAGAATAGTTTTTTTGGACAAGGCTTCAAAGAACGTGCGTGAAGCCCTATTTCGACTTATAAGTGCTGGTTCCTGTTAGTTGATTTCTCAACTGCTTTGACGTTCAAACCGGATGTTTTTGGTTTGATTTTGGATTTTTGATGATCTCAACTGTATAGAACGATCAAGCTAGTTGTTAGTTGAAGGTTGAAGCTGTTTACTTCGAATGTGATGGAGTGAAAGGAAAGCAGTAGTAAGCTACTTTTCAACATGGCATTAGGCAGTTGCAAAGACTTGTTATCATTTCGGTTAGATAATGCCATCGATTAGAAAATTTACGAACGATGTTGGTTGATCCAATTTAGCTTTGACTAGAGCTTGACCAAATGTGTACAACAGTTTCTATCACTTTAGTTTCGTAGGTCGAGCTGTACTTAGTGATGATGATGATGATGTCCTCCGCGATGTATCCGGCGATGGCAAGCCTTGTACTTGTACTTAGTATCTAGTTGTTAGACACTCTGCTTAACATTTCTCATATTACCTACTACTATTTGTCATTTATCTATTGGTTATTACCAATAGCAGTAAATACATTGTTTGTCTATTTACAGGTTCTTGTAAGTAAATGTCATGATTAAATGGCTCATGGAATCGTTTGTCTGTCGCTGGCTTAATGGTTTTGGCGATGATTTTGTTATGACTGTTGACATGTCAAGTCATAAAGGATTTGTAGTTCCATTGCAAATAACGTTATGAAACATCGCCAAAGTTTGGCACATAGAAGATATATCGTCGTGGCATTTGTTCACGTTTCGTCTATGATGAATTGAGATGTCGTTCGTTACCTTTGATAGTTTAGTTTGAAGTACCTACCTATTTTATGAGCAGTGGTGTATGGTTGAAAGGTGTGCTTTAGCACAGTTTTGCTGTTCCGTTTTCAAAAAGTTAGTGGAAAGTCTGTTGTGTAAGATATCGTTGGCTTTGAAATCACCTTCGTTGAATTTGTTCTGGTTTCTCTGTCGATTAAGAGAAATTGTGATCACAGAAGTATGGTCTGGTTGTACAGTTTTTGAAGGTCAGGTTAGACCGAGCGAGAGAAAGATGAATATCTTTTACAGACTTGTTCGTTGACGATGGCTGTGAATCAGGGTCCGACGGGTGGGTCTTGTTGAATACTTTTATTGTACATGAGGTATCTTCGTAGCAGATCTTACGTGCCGTACCGTATACTTAGTTTGAGAGAAGTCCTACGAGCCAGTGCTTATTGTTTATGACTCACTGTTACTAGCGGAGTAGGTGGTAACCATGAACTGGTGTAATGAGGTTAAATAAGATAGATAGATGAGATTTTTTTTATTTATCACTACATAAATTAAACTAAAAATAAATAATGGTTATTACAGTTACAGGTGTCACTGACGTAGCTCAATAGTTAAAGATTGTAACAGCTTGGATTGTAACAGATGTAAGAGCTCGTACCGTGTGACATAAGATCTGCCCCATGGCAGATACTGGTACAGTCAATTGGTGATGGTTCAACTGGTGTTGCAGCTAAGCAATGGTTGCTTGACGCGGAGAGTGCCTATCCCCCAAGTTGTGTGTCACGATTCTTGATCGTGGCTGGGACGTTTGAACGCCATGACACGCTAAGTGGTCGCCTCTGTTGTTCGAACATGTTGAAGTATTTATTTGTATTTGTTATGTATTTATTTATTAATCAAAAGGTTTTATACAACTTATTCTAAAAAAAAACACTGTTAAACCTCAGGTTTGTCTCAGTGCACGCAGACACTCGAGCTGTTGCATTGAGTAGTTTCAGGCACCCTTGATGGAAGGCGCCGAGTCCACTACATGATGGCGCCCTCCCCGCAGTTCGTGCCTGTAGCCTTGTCGACCTGAGTCTACTTGCTGAGCATCGTCATGAGGAACGTACCACCTAAGAGAATCTCTTGGAGCTGTGATAGATGAATGTGGCCGAGGTCGACCACCTGTCAGAACGGCCGAATCTGCGAGATGCAGAACTTACGGTTAGAAATGTATAAAAGCAGACCGCGCTCGTCTGATTCCTACTTGCGTTGAAGTCGCGGAGTTCACACCTCCAGAATATTGTTTATTTTTTTAATTGTTTTTCCTGACTTTATGTAGATTTTCGCATATAATTTTCTAATAGTTTAATTACTTAGAGTGGTTATTTTTTTGTGATTATTTAGTAAAAACCGCACACTCTAGGTATACTCATAGAAAAAGAAACGTGTCTGTAGTTTAATACTCAATACATTTATTGCTTTCACATGGTATTATACTAAGTTGTTACATTGTAGGTAGGTATCACACATGAACCCTGTTCAGGGGTATTGCAACAGGAAAGTAGGCAGACCGAGGTTTTATTCACGTCAATTTTTCAATTAGTCAATTTCTTGGGTTAATTCAGTATTATTATATTCGCACATTTTGTCATTCATGTAATCATTTAATTCGTAATAACATTTTTTTAAAAGGAAAGATTTTAGTAATTTTATAAATAGGGTATCAGATTGGGCTTCTTTCATTTGTTCTGGTAGTTTATTATATACGTGTATGGTCATTTTATATGGGCCTTTACTGTGTATTGTTAACTTTGATGGAGGTTGAACTATTTCATTTCTACCTGGCCTGACAGCATAGCGCCTATTATTATTATTATGTTTTATTCTTATATAAAGTTTGTTTATAACAATTATGATTTGTATACCAGGTATAAGGTGTGTGCCGGGAGGCAACACGTTGTCGGATGGCCGAATGTCATGATTTCAAAAATTAATACTAATTCGATAAAATAATTTTGTATATTTTGATTAATATATTTCTATTTATTCGCGGATTTTTAATTTAAAAAGGTTCTTAGTTTGACTTTCTTAGCCTGTCTTTATTAAACACTCAATTTATTAGCCACCGGAAACGTGTTGTCTGACGATACAAGTTCCTTTTGAGAACCGCCATTTTTTATGAAAAGTATATCAAAAGAACTGCAGGCACGGCAGTTGGTCTTGAGCCTTCGGGCAGTGAAGTTGTGTCAGTTGTGTGTGTGGTATAATTAGATAAGTATTACTGTTTTAAAGTGTATGATGGTGCAAGAATAATATTAGGAAATGATTGCATAAAATGCAGTTTTATTTCATATGGGAAACACAATTACGCTCTTCTTAATTCATTGTTAGGAAGGTAGTGCACGTACATTGGAAATACTTTAGCATACAAGCATCAAAGTTAAAAATCAAAAAACTCCGACAAATCCTGAACCCTCATTGTTCTTGAAATCTAAAACAGTATTCCATAATTCACAGGGCCCGAGAGTGCGGCGACGATGCGGCAACCGAGTGAATATAAAATGTTCAATCATGATCTCGAAGACCACTTTCTACCCTCATTTCTCAGCGCGTCGTGTACGCGTTTTGGTGAGCGACAAAATATTGCTACGACGAGCGTAACTGCTTCGAATTAACTCAGATCGATGTGTTTATTTTGCAACAAAGTAACGATGAGGTAAAAACATAAACAATAATTATTACAGTAACGAAAACTGTGCCACAAATCGAAAGTAGAAAACTATTTCTTCGTTACGGTTGTAAGAAGCCTTGGACAAGACACCCACAGGATAGAAAAGGCTTTATAATTAAAGAAGCCTATAGGTGTGTTCCTAATATTTAACAGTGAATGATACCTGGATAAACTGAGAAGCGCGATCAACGCGTTGGTCGCTGATCGCTTTCGACAAAACCCGACTTTACTTTTTGAATTTTTAATAAAGACTCGCGTCGGCCTCCGTCTTTTACTGACGAAAAATTTGCGCCAAATATGCATCTAACGAGGCTTTTTCAAGCAGTCTGTCGACAAGTGTGTGTTAATGAAGCCACTTTGAAACATTACTGACAGACATAATCTGTACAATGTTTAAACATGAGGGTAAATACATAAGTCAGTGGGGCTGGGAGCAGATGGGATGGGAGCGACGTTGTTTAGGTTTTATGTCAAAATAAAATAATTAATACATTTTTTAGTCCACTACATCGATTCACTATGACGAAAAAGAAATTGGGAGAACGTAGTATTCACTATAATTTCATCCCACACTGTTGGGAAAAGCTAAGTCTATACGATATATTTTTTTTTAGAACTAAAGGTAGATACATATATGAAGTACTATAATATCTAATGTGTCAAAAGTGCAAGCTCAAAATTGCTTAAAATAACCAACAGCAAAATTCCAACAAGCAATCAACACCTAGTGCCTATATTCCTGAAAGCACGAAATTATATACAAACCCATTTTAAACTGAAACAAAAATAATTAATAAGAACAGTAAGTACCACGTTGGGCGCCAACGAAGAGTTCGCAAGATACCGGATTCCAGCTAAGTCCAGTAGAACTTTAATCACCGCTTAATTAAACTCCAGTAGTTGGTACGTGACCACAGCTTTGCTCCGCATGTTTCAGATAGTATCCCGAGCGAAACACGACAATATTGAAAAAATAAAACTGCTTTTCTAACAATATTTCCAGCTTATTAAAAAGATAAGCTCTTCTATGCTTCGGATATAGAACGTGTTCTAATAATGGTATCTAAAGTACTGGGTACACAGTCTTTTGTAACTAGCTAGTTTTCTATCATCGAAAAGAGCTTTTTATTTATTTTGAACGGTACCTAGTTGTAGTTTTAATTTTGCAATTTTAATAGACCATTATTACTTAGACTTAGACGTAGGTTCTAAGTTAAAATCGACTATGAAAACGATGTCACTAATGAAAATGAACGCTGAGGAAACTAATGGTTCATTACCGTCCGATTGCATGACCTTTGGCCTTTTCCCGTTCAAGGTAAACTGCTAGAGGTCGCGGGAAGGTCGCGGAAAGCACTTAATATTGGCATGGTGGTAAAGAGCCCTGACGTTCGATTTCCCATTCCTGAATCGTTTTTACAAACGAAGATATCCACAGTTCTGACTGAAATAAAGATTTTCAAATGATGAAAAAAGTTGAAAGTAAGAAACCCATTGCTTACTATCCTATATTATAAATATCAGAAAATCAACGGATGAAGAACGCTCAGAACCTGGTTTTAGAGGCAGGTTACACCAGGCCAGATTTTTCTTTTTTTCATAGTGATTAACGTAAAAATATAAAAACACCACTCCACCGTTCGAAAGAAAACACAGCTCTTTATTTCTTTTTTATCGAAAAAACAAAGGAGATAGTCAGAATTGAGTCTCATAAATAAATACGCATTTTTCGAGACATGAAACGTATGAAGATAGTTCAAGGCAGTAATTTTACGCATTATATAACCCGTCCCGGGGTAAAGATGTACGCATTCGTCATCCAACTTCCTGGAGCGTCGGACCTCTGCGTTCCCGTATTTTGAAAGGGCGGATAAGCTTATTCTCTAACAGATATATTCCGTACATAAATTATACCCAACTCAATTTATGTTTATATCGTACTGAAGTTGAAATGTTCGCAGCAATTTCCATTTTTAAAACTATCTACTTTTTATCCAATTAAGCCCCACGGTGGGCGCCAATTGAATGTAAAGTGTAATAAAGTTTCAGTTAAGTCACATGTGGAAGTGTGACTAGCGCGGAGTTACTCCTACTGCCTAATAAAGTGGGTTTAATTAAAAACGTGACTCTAGAACCGGGTACTTTATGGAGTAATACTTCTATCAAATGCAGTAGCAAGTCGCAAACGAGATAGCATGCTAGTCGTAGCTCTCCAGTCTTAAGTGGGTAGTAAGGAACTTGTATTACAGAGATATCTAGTGAAATGGAGCTCTATTACAGAGCTTTAATATCTTTCGTGTAAATAACTCTTGGAATTTGGTTTTATATCGTCATACTCATAGTCAGACCGAGTTAACCCAATGCGCTTTATCCTTATTTTATCCTTCAGATGGTTATATAGGAAGAAATTCAACACATAAAAGATTGAAAAACGCAAAAAAAAAGTTCACGAATATTTGATGTTGTCAGATCTAAAACAATCCACCTAAGAATTATAGCAATCTAATCTCACAACATAGTGGAACATAAAAGCATGCGTGTTAAATGGGTAGGTATTTTGATTTGCGTCCCGCTGTGCAAAACATTATGTTATGATTATGACTGTATCAGATTGACACATTACACAAAAACTAATGTTTTTGCTGAACACAACGCGAATTTCACGCCCCTTATTCTCAGAAACTATTTGAATTTTCACCCCAAAAAATGAGAACATCATACCAAAGCCAAGCGTGTGACAGGGGACAATGGTACATATTTATCTAACAATATTTATGGCACGGAGAAAACACCGCGATTCTCGCGACTTTTCATATTTAAAGTTCACTTTATAGGGAGAAATGTTGTGAGCGGTTATGGAATCGATAACGACCTTATGATTCATGAATAAAAAATAAATTGTTAAATAACTTATGGGGTGCATAAAAGTTGTTGTCAGGAGTACCTATGTTCCAGAAATCTCGTCATTCTTCTCTATCAGCTTCTAAACAAAAAGAAATAGGATTTTATAAACCAAGGCAATTTTCGAAAGTAGGCAAATCACATCATCTTTTACTACAAAAAAAATCTGCCTTGTTTTCCTCCGTAATACCAGCTAATACCACTTCCCCGACAAGGGTTTATCGTAAGGGTTGTGTAGCCCCACATCACACACAAATTTGTCCACTGACGAGATATTATCAAAAAATAGAACCCTCACGGACAGCGGTCCGATCAAGTGGCTCGTTTATCAAAAATAGGAAAGGTAGGTAGGGAGAAATTGGCGGGCCCTTATGGGACCCTTCGATGAATTTATTATAATGTGAAAGTGACACCAGTCGGGGAACAAAGTCGGGAAGAAAAAGGAGTTGAAGATCAAACTTTTGTGTATGTGAAGGTACTTGCGATACATTTTGAAATGAAAATCATAGCTCGAATGGTCGTTTCACTAATTCAATGGGGAATCTACTTGCCTCCTTCAGTCAAACCTTTCCGTGATCATATAAAGAAAGAAAAGAAAGAAAATAAATTTATTTGCTCGCACTTAACACTATTGATACCTACCAAACAATCACATTATTATTATAAACTACTTTAGGTATAGGCAGGTACTCTAGGCCAGTGTGGCAAACCGGACCCTGACTCAGCATGAGGTTAGTAGCTGATGATGAGCTACTAACGCTGGTCTTCCGTCATAGCGCATCGAAACAATTAATTCACAAAAACATAGTAGGTAATGTCCTGTAAATATCCTGTTTTAGTAGATTACAAACTTAAATAGTATCGTGTGACATGGACTATTCGAAACCCAGACAAAACTTGTAAAAATAACATTTACAACTACAACATAAGGTTGCACACGATTGAAGACGAATATTCGCTGTTATGAAATCTTATCTGCAGGTACGAAGGTACTGCTAGTTATTCCATGGCACCAGGTGACAGGAAGCCGGTGAGGGTTAAAGGGTCGATGAATTACCCGAGAACAGATGCGATGTACGCTTTTTAATGGAACGTAGCAGCTTTCTTGAGATATTCGCGCAAATTGACAGGCATAAAATTCACTATTTTCAAACACTTCTAGTCTAAAACCTACTCCATCCATCAAGGAGCTTCGTCGTCGTCTAGGAACGAAAAAAATTTATTGATTGATATTAAGTAGACCCCGTATAAGTAGTTTCTTTATGCTGCAATTTGTGGTAAGAGTTTCATATGACAGACAGTCAAGATATATCTTTATAGCTATACTTCCATCAATTCACCTCAAATAGGACATAACAATTTGATAAAATGGCCGCAGTAATTCATGTACATGCTAGCTTCGCCCAAGTAGTCCTCGAATCAGGGTTACAGCGTGCTTACCGCCCGTTTGGCTCGTCAGTTACTGCTCACAACTCCTAAATCTAAGGATAACGTGCTCACACGACGTGAGAGGGCCATCAAAATCCCTTTCTATGTTTAAAATAAAAATTTAACCCTAAAATGCTTTCGTTTTATGAAGGTACTTTATACCCTGCGATATTGCGAATGCATTTATTTGTTCTTATAAAATTGTTATAGGTAACAGGTCTCGTGAAATTCGTGCTTTGAGACGACGCTTTTATTAAGTTTTGAGGGTTGTTCGGTATTAAAACTTGGATGTTTTCATTTAATAATGTACGGGCTTTCGGATTTGTCAGGATTTAAGGAGATTTTATCTAAAGAGTAACCTCATCTTCTATTTTCTCGAAATGTTTGAGCTTCTACGAGTTCGGAACGCGCAGTATAAAACACTGGGATGTAAGTAGTGGATTCTTTGAATGTAAATTAAATCGGGACATTGTAGAAGCATAGCATATGCGGTCTTCGGAATTTCAGCGAGTATTTTTTGCTGTAACTTTTTCAGTGAGCGGCGAGGGACCGCGATAAAATTCCAATTTAGAACAAAATATCCTCCCTAACAACATTTTGAGCCTCTAATACTAGGTTTTAGGACCTGAACTAAAAGACTACATTTAGGGAACTTCGTGCTTCAATGTGGTACAGAGTTTGATGATAGAATAATAACAAACGTAGTTTAGGTGCTTATTCATATTACAAGACCTGAATTAAACGGTTTAACTACACACGCACACACTTAATTATGTCCATCTGTTAATCTGGTATAATAATTTGAGAATGAGTGTACGTACCTAGGTATTTTCAGAGCACAAATAAAAACTAACAAAAAATTATAACACAGTAATTTAAATAAAACTATACAAAATATTCTACAACGCAAAACAAACCACAAAAATTGTTGTTTAGTGGCAACACAACGTAACTCAGAGGAAACTGGCAACCAACAAACATTTTGCAAGTTCTGCTAGCGACAGCGGCGTCAGGAGACAGTGTAGCATTACTTATTCTGTGACGGTGATGTGTCGCTCTGTAGACAAGTGAACAATACTTTGAACTAAGCGACTATTGCGACATAGTTGCTAGTAGAATTTAAGATCGGTATGGTTTTGCATGAAATGATCGTAAAATTGGTGAATTATTTAAGGTTCCTAATATAATAAACTGCCTTTATACAAAAAAAGTCTGTCCTTAGTCAAAACAAAACAACAGAGAAATATTTTCTCGATAAAAAATCCCAAAGTTAGCTAGAACTTCCTAAGACAGTTGCACTACCGACGTGTCTGTTCCGATTCTAAACTAGATTGGAGGATAAAACCAATCGCGTTAGCTGGACTGCTGACAACAATGCAGCAGAGAAAGATACAGGGTAAATAAAATGTCGCGTAGAACTTGAAGTTAAACCAATAACCATTAGACAGATAGGACAGTCATTAGGTACCTATTAGTTGTTTTAACGTAGGTACTGTTATAAGATTTCCAAGAAGCATCATCAGAAGTGTGCCACGCGGCGCTGCTTCCACCTCATCATCACTTTTAGTCATCCGAGATCTATTAAAAATGATGGCAATCGATCGGCGTATAAACACTAGCTAATATGCAACGCTACCTCTTGGATTTGTTCTAAGCCGGACTGATGACGTTTGTTCTGAAGAACTGACAAACTTATGCAACACGCACAATAAATCTTTATCGCTCTGAAGTTAGGTGCAACAAACGATTGCGCATGTACTTATAGGTGCGGAAAAATTCGCTTATCTCCAATTCGACACAAAAATGGGTTCTGCTGAGATACTTTAGAGGGACAAAGATCCGTTGTGATTAATAGCCACCTACCTATAAAGCTCTATGGGAAGAGAAAGCTGAGATAGCTTACAAACATCAGTTATGCTGAAGCTAGATCTTAGCTTAATGTATAGCCTATTTTAGTGGAGATACCGTAAAGAGATACGCAAAGAGGCGATAAATCACACATCTATTACGCCAATTACGCAACGGTCAGGATTCCCTTAATCCGTAAGGTTCGGTCCCAGCCGTTAGAAAAAGGGGCTCATAGCGACCCGACCTATACCTACGCTTTGGCCATGATTCAAATTGATTTATTCCCAGCGATAAGCAGATCGGAAACTTTTTCGACGAAAACTACGCAACCATTCTTGAGAAAACTATTGTTTCACTCTTCAGACGCAGCGTATCTTTTGTAATAAGTTATGGAAGGATTTGTGGGTATAAGTAGGATCGCGCACGGATGGCCTGATTTCACAGAATATTGATCTTTGGAAGTCGACCGCTCGGTCTGGCAAGAAAAACGGAAACGGGAAACTGCAGCGGGTAATTATTGATGACAGCTTCCAATTAAAATAAGCTTACATCACGATGCTATCAATTACATTCGGATTTTACCTGGGACATTTCCATTCGAAATAAAAACCATACTGTATTTTGTAGATAAGTCTGGAATATATTCCTATAAACCAATGATTGGCTGTTTTGTATTAACTACCCAAAAGAAGATAAAATGTATAACCCACGACCGTAATAGTCATTTCGCCACAAATGCGCCCCCATCCATCATAGGTAATCGGAAACGATCATTGCAAAAATGAGTATAATTTACTGTGAGTTTCGCATTTTACAGTCGTCCCAAATTGCTGCCATTACATGCTACATGACACTGTGGGGCACCATAACGACTTTCAATTTGGTTCCAACAATATTTCGTGTTCAATGACCCTGGTACTATTGTTTATGCGACTCTACGAGTATTGTTTATTTTCTGGTCTTCTTTATGGGCGATCCGGTGTATCTCTCGTCCCTGCGCCGCTTTTTCACGGGAACGACACACTTCATCGAGCTGCCGATAACAATCCTTTCCATAACGCGGTACTGCTTCTCGGAGAGAGGCCTCAGCACTGCAAAGCTGATGCCCAAAGCCTTTCCTTTCAGCAGATCTTCCCTTAGCATGCTATTTTCTGTCATACGCGTCTTTATATATTTCAACAGATTGTCGATTTCAAGGTTGGTCAGTTTGAGAAGAGCAGCGATAGCTATTTTGTCGTAGTCTTCAGAATCTTTCATCTCCACTTCCAGCTTGATATCGACGTCTTCGGAAGGGTAGATTATTTCTTGTAGTTGGAACCTGTTAGGACCGGCTCCTGCCAGTATGGCGCACCTGAAATTGTTCTGTTTATCGACGACGGTGTTCAGCCAATTGGAGTTGCGTTCGAGAGAAGCGAGCATGAAGTTGATGAAGTCTCCGACTTCCTTCTGCTTCTTGTAGGAGGCTACAGCAGCAAGGGCCACTTCTGGTAGATCGAGCGCCTTCTCTTCTGCGTCCCGGCTTTTCTTCGAAGGCGGCCGCTTCGTAGACATCGTTGGGGAGAGTCGCTTCATGACTCTTAAAACATTTCTTATAATGTATCCAAAACGTTTAGCTCTAAAACGAAAAATTTTGGCGCTTTAGAAAAACTGGTGCCGAAGAAACTTTTTTCTGATTTTTTTATATTAATATTTTGTTTTGACTTAAATGTCAACCTAACATTGATGTCTTTATTAATTGAAGAGTTTTGTTAGCTCAACTTATCAAAGAGGTTGTTCATAAAAGTTGCACCAACTGGTAAATAAACATACTTACCAGAAAGATAAAAAATATTCTTGATAATAGGTTTGAATCTCAGATTATATAAAAATCTATATTCTAAGGTTTGAAGCAAACAATAAGTAGTTAGGTGTACTTACTATCATTATAACAAGATATCAAATGACGGTAACGTTCTGATGGTTCAGAGCTCTGGACCCACTGTATGGAATCCTGCCAGAATTCTAGATCTCAGATAGTTTATCTCTTGTTTGGTTTAATTTATCGTTGCAGTAAATGAAGCCGAAAAGAGACAATGGGACTTAAATACCGTAAGTTATTGCGTTGGTGTTACTTTTTACAAGTTTATTGGACTCTGTTTAGAATCCACGTGTTCAAAAAACAAAATAATGTTAGGAAGAACATGTCTTTAATATCACCGTTACAATGCAATAGGTAGGTACTAGTTTAGCTAAGTGCATTTTATTGGGTAGAACACTACCGATTAAAAATAAAGATATGGGTATTTTTTGCATTGTCTTGTCACACACTGAATTTCACAACTGAAAGTGTCACAACGGAACAAATGCAGAAGTATTATTGTGTTTGAGGCTGATAGCTCTAATTTTAATTTATATAACTTCCAAGTAAGTAAATGTAAAAACTGTAAAAGTATCTACTTAGTTAGGTAGAACAATAAATATCTAAAACAGTAAAATAAATAAGACATAAGAATAATAAGTAATTAGAAGGTAAAGTAGCTAGGCAAGTATCAATAAGTGATTTCCAAAACAATGAGGGCAGGGCCAATAAAGTGAACGCAAGGACTCCAATTAGGCAGAACGTAGGCAGGCAATTATTGCTATGCATAACGGGAGTTATGCTATTTGAGTAGGTGTAGGTACCTACTAGGGCATGCAACCGGTAATTCTCGGTATCGAAAGTACCGGGAATTACCGGTACTTTTGAAAAATTCCAGTACCGGTACTGACGAAGCCAGTCTCGGTTCTTTCGATACTTTCGATACTCAACTTTTCTGTTATTTATTGTCGATTTGTTACTCAAAAACATACACTCTGGGTAAAGTTTTATCTTACTTTATGAACTATAAGATGTTTTGACGCAATAAGAACATAGAAAACGTTATATCGAGTGATATTATTAGAGTTGTTGACCGCTATTGTTGATTTGAGTCAAAATATTCTAGTAGTTAGGTTCAACTTCGTATAAAGAGGTCAACAAACCTCACCTAACTAAACATATTGACCTTGTCTTTCCTGTGGATAAAGCTGACTGGGCTGAGAGGATGATGTAGGTGATTGGCAAGCTTACTTCAACTAAATCATGTCCCACTGCACTGCAGCAACCCGTTCATAGTGTGAAAAGTGGCCCCTGACGCTGTATAAATCATCTAGGTTAGATGCAAAGGCCTGATTAGGTACCAGTGATGACTATAGGACTGAGCCGTAGTCACTATTTATTGGTTGTAAACACGAACTGAAACATGACTGTATCAGATGGCAACACCTCTGTTCTGTTATTGAGGACTCTGGAGTACTCAAACATTAGAGACCCTCATCAGAAACCTTTACGAAACCGGCTATGCTACTATAACTTTGGGGAATTGCACGTCTAAACGGTTCAGTTTTGAGAAAGGAGTAGGACAAGGATGCGTCATTTTACCCATGCTATACATTAAATATGGTGAACACATCATGCGTAAGACCTGAGATGACTGGAAGGTCAGTGTTAAAGTTGGAGGCGTCAAAATTTCTAAACTACGATACGCCGATCATACGACTTTGTTCGCATCTACGGCATCCGAAATGGTTGCCTCTCTGCAGCGTCTAAAGTCGGCTAGTGTCGATCTAAGCCTGGCTATGGTTAATGGTTAATACATCGTTTTGAGTCCATCCAGTTGTTGGATGCACTGGAAGAGTATGAAATTGTCGAGGAATTCCAATACCTGGGTTCAACAACAAAGAAAAACCGAACTTGAAATATGCCGTCGTATTGTCATGGACAAGACAGCGATGAACCAACTTAATAGAATATAGAGGGACAGCAACATTCAGAAGAAGATAAAGGTCCACGTTATTTGCACACTGATCTTCTCCATATTTCTCTACTACAGTTTTGAAACGTAGACCATAAAAGTCAATGACCGCAAGCGCATCGATGCTTTTGAGATGTGGTGTCGGATATGCCTCCTGAGGGTTCCGTGGATGGCCAAAAGAACCAACGTCTCCATATTAAAGAACGTGCCCAGTGCTTGTTTTCCATTTGCCTTACCAGATACTTGTACGGTCATATTGCGCGCAGAAATGCAGACCACATGGAGAAACTTCTGATAACAGGCAAAATGGAGAGCAAGAGACCTGGAGAATAGCTGGAGACCTCCGTCAACGTCGCGATCTATCAAGCTGTAGACCATGACAGACGGAAAAAAGCTATCCAAAGATTCCATCCACGGAGTCACGATCTCCAACAATGGGAAAACGATTAAGGAGGAGCAGTAATTGTGATTTGTAGCAGGGCGTATAGCTAGTGGAACTAACATTCGTTGGGGTAAAGATGTTATAGTATGGAACCACGTAAAGGTAACGCACTGAATGACCACATAGCCAAAGAACCAACGACTTTGTATGGATTGTGTAAAGTCGGTAGATAGAGAGATAAAGAACGCTTAAAATCTTTTTTCGCGCAAATTTATGGGGGACCTTTGTGTCCACCAGTGGACTAATTTAAGCTGCCAGTGTGATAATAAAATTAGAAATAACCAAAGTTTTCTATTTTTACAGGTTTTTACTTCGTTCTAGTCCTTTTTTAGTGAAAATCGGGTCAGTATCGAAAGTACCGGTAATTACCGGTACCGGCTCCAGTACCGGCCAAAAATTACCGGTACTGAGAATAGTACCGGTACTGCATGCCCTAGTACCTACCTATATAATTTACTGCTTCTCAGCCTCTTACTCAGGTGTTAGGTACAATCAAACGAACAGACTGAAGTAGATATACCTCATACCTACCTAACCTAAATGCAAGTAAATAGGTAAATCGTAAAACTTAAAACGTTACCTAGATGTCTTCTCCACTTAAAAATATGAACGGGTCATTTCATTTCTCGTATAGTGGCGCCCTCATCAAAGCAGATTTGAATGGGTAAGGTAGGAAGGTATTAGCAAAATCCTCTTGCTGTAGCAGGTAGGTTTTAGGTACTTATACTTACCTATACCTACCTACTTCGATAAAAGAAACGATAAGTACATAGATAGATAGATGGTAACTCTTTATTGAAAGAAAGAAAGAAAGAAAGAAAGAAATTATTTATTTTACGCAACACACAATAAGGTACATACTTATTTACTTAATATTAAAACGATAACATGCGTAAAAAAGGAACCCACTCAGCAAATGCTAAAGGTGCACGGTATTGGTAGGTACACCACATGGAAACATTACAAAAAAACAAAGAAAACTTATAGGGTAGGTATTATAATGGGCGGCCTTATCGCTGAGAGCGATCTCTTCAACTACTCTTCTTCTTCTTCTTCTTTAAGTACTTACCTGTTTAAGAATTTTATTGACTTAATAAGTAAGTAGGTACCAAGTACCTACATAGTAGGTTAGGATCTCTTCCATAGGTACCTAGGTAGTTTAAGATGTTTTTATAGTGAAATTACTTATGATTCACTGGTTAGGAATAATTATACCTACATAAATAATTGAAACTAGCATAACAAGAGAACACTCGTGCGGAAAGATTGCAGAAATGATTGGTGCCTAGGAAGTGTTCCTACTAACTACGAGTAGGTACACTCCACGGTAACACAGAGAAACGGTCTTCGAAAGGGAAATAGCAAAGCTGAGATCGCGATATATTATAGAGGTCACTCTGTGGATACTGTGATAGCTACCCACCAAGTTCTATACCTACATAAGTAGGTACAACGCGTGGGTTGGCTAGGTTAGGTTATCTCATAGCAAACAAAACAATAAACTTACCCAAAACACCATTCACATCTAGTATACCCGTTCGTTCCGTTACAAGATTCGCTCCAACGGTCGCGGCAATGCTGTACTCACGCACACATACACAAACACCGTAGTAAACGTCATAACCAACGTTTACATCGCTAATTACACTAGATAACGACGTTTTTGAGCACTGATAACAATATATCACATGGAGAACAACTTTATCTATCACATATAACGGCCACAAGTCACAAAACGACCCCGAACCATATAAAAAACGTTATTTTTTGGCAAAGACAGGCCTAATCACCACTCCTTTTCTCTCACGGATTTCTGTGATAGCGAACAGCTGCGGTGCGTGCTTGTATCAAAACAAACCACATAACGCCATCTACCAGTCCGCTGTTTGACAAGTTAAGTTTTTTGTGTGCGTGACAGCTACTATTGCTTTAGTTTTTCATAAATGTCATAGATGGCGCTATTTACTCTGTTAGTAACAAAAACTCAGAATCTGCTTTTGTTTAATTTTGAATTCTGGATGTTATGAAAATGCAAATGTGTTAATTTACAGCTAATTAAAAATAACAAAAAAAATACTCCGCCGTAACAGTGCTTTAATCACTGCCGTGACCAGGATTCGAACCTGGGTTACTACGGCCACAACGTAGGGTCCTAACCACTAGACGATCACGGCTATCGGAGCGATGTAAAAGTTGCTGAAATAACTGAACAGGCAGTGTAGGTGAACTTCCAAAACAGAAACTATGTCCCACTTTTGTTTAATGTTCTACCAAGCACTATAATTTGATAAGCACACCAATTAGATACCGGGACTACTTTTGGGTACCTAACAGAAAAAACATCAACCTAGTTCTAGCTTATTAATATTAACAAAGAAATCTTCAGGATTTGGAAAAAATCATTAATTAAATCATGTTATTAACAATTTCTCCCCAGAACGTACTAGTATCATGGTTTAAAATCGCATCTCTCGTGCTTGCATCTAGTCTGATGATAATTATAGACGTCATTTCTTTTGTTTTACTTCATTCACTTTTTTTTTCACAATCGTGTAAAAATCATTTGACATTGACATTGGAAAATAAAGCTGCCCCTAGTACACCCAGGTGGACCACGGGCACAGGCTGTAGTTTCAGCGGCTACAAAGTAACGTTTTTGTGTGATCGCGTAACTTTCTGTGGTTTTTTGTTTGTAGACTGTCACTAGACAGGTTCCTACATTTAGTTAAGAGGGTTAAATAAAATAACAAAAGTCATTGCTATCGTTTATTGATTTAAAATACAAAACTTAGTGACATAAAGCTCTATCCTTTTATTGTTACAAGTGCCTGCGAACTGACAATCCGATAGGAAATAAACATTAGCAATCGCACGATCACAACACACCATCCATACATCCACCACTGGAGTATTATTACTATTAGCTCCTATTTCACCATCTCATGAAGATCTCATGATTACGCTATCCGTCAAATATATTTCCGTCTCTACTTTAGACTTGTCAAAGACAAAGATGGGTATAATTTTATTTGATGGATAGCGTTACTCAGAGATGGTGAAACAGGCCCTAAGGGTCATGGCACACTGACACAGAAGCGAAGCGTCAATCTAGCATTTACGTAGCATATTGACTCCTAAACGTTACCCGCTTCAACTTAATGAATGAACTGTGTTTTTGAAGCCAATAAATAACTATCCATCTCCGAAAGGTAATGCGCACATTACTAATATAGATAAAATATGCTCGCGCTAGATTGACTGTTCGCTTCGCCGTCAGTGTGCCTTTACCGTAAACAGCAGCCGATTTTTTTTAATAAATGTACACCGGACAATCACAGCATAGTCTTGACCGCATACTAGGGTCCTCTGTGTAGTGGGGACACGACACAGAGTTTGTAAAGCGACACACTTTGCAATCAACCGACTGCAAGCAATCTCTCAGATTTTGTGTCGCGCTAAGCGTAATGCCGCTCACAGAATCATCCAATGACATATTTGGCAGATTTCTAGATGCTCCATGGAATATTACGTCAGAAAAATAAAGTCAGTGAGGTTTTCACTCTCCTGCTAGTAAAGGTGACGTCATGGAACAAAATAAGGTTTTCATTATTGTTATTTATTTTTAAGAAGCCAGCTTGTAAAATCTGAATAGGTAGCTAGAATATTTTCACAAATCGCAAATATAACTAATTTAGCTATATTCATCTTTATAAAATTGTGATTGTTTTACATTACAGCAAATACATTGAATGTTACATTTGGCGGTATAAGAAGCGAGTGAGATAGTTGCATCCATGGATAGCAAAGTACGCCGCGAAGTCGACTGCTGCTCTATACGTAGTAATAGCACCAGTGAGTGACACAGTAAAATACATTAGTACACTACATACGATACATCTAGGGCCATTCTTGAGTGGTGGATCGATTTTGATCGTTTTTGTCGCGAATTTCAATCACTCGCTGTTCAATTCATCAGATTAGTTTAAAACAGTGATTTTTAATTAAATATAAATGTATGTCAGATAGCAAAACTATTCTGTATAGTAGATAATTGAGTAGTTTTTTGTGGGGCGAGTGATCAATCTTAGTAGACTTCTGCCGATATTCCAATATCGGGATTTATTAACATTAAATACAGGTCTTGAAGTCGCTAGGAATTCTAAACCGGATTAAATCAATACAAGATTTTTGTACACTTCGTTTTGCAAATAAATATCTTGAATATTACATTATTTCTAGATTATTGAATGCATATGTAATTATAAAAATATTTGCTTCATATAACTATTGGTGTAACTCTTATTCTGTATTTAACTCTTTACTCACTAAAAAGTGGTAATAATAGTAACCGAAATAGATTTACAAACATGAAACATCAAAACTTTGAGACATAAACATATTTTCAGTCCCAAAAACTCATGTGGTGGGTATTCTAATAACCCAATAAACACAAAAACGGCCTTAGATAGTGAAACATTTTATAGTTTCACCGATGACAACAATATTTCGGAAAACAAACATAAATTACCAGTTCTACGCGTACTTACTTAATTCGCGGCACGTGCTATAATTGTAAAACCAAAAAGGAACTAAAAGTTATAGTACAGTGAAGTATATTCTATTACGATAAGGTACATAATTGAACACAATTCAATAATCATTTAAAAGAAAACTGCCTGTTGAAACGTTATTGCTCTAATCTTTACAAAATTAAACATGTATCTCGCCTCGCACCTATCCCTTATAATGTTCTAACGATCCTATACCGCATGAAGCACAGAAGTATTACAGCAAATATTATACACATATTTAGAAAAATTACAGAGCAGCGAGATTAGAAATAGATTCTACAATTTAATGAAAGTGATAGCGCATATAGAGAAACGAAAATATATATTAAGAAAATACTTTAATGCTTCATGCACAATGGCTACCGTACCATACATTTGTTTAAAAATAAATTCATTTGATTATTTGTTTATAAAAAATCACAATAACACATCGCGTTTATGAAATAATCGGCTATAGTTTGCATAAATGCGTTGCGACTTTATTCTGTTCACCGTAACACTTCAGTCGTTTCATTAACTAAAATATTTCAAAATAAATTTTGCTAAATATCACTTGGACAGAATAAAGAGGCTTGCTAAGTGCCTACCACTAACTCGACTGGTAGGAGACAATGGACATGGCTACAACTGTTATGGTCAGACACCGTATCACAAATAAGCTTACCTATTTACAATTTTGTCTTTACATTCGACTAAGGGCCATGGTACACTGACGTCAAAGCAAAGCGTCAATCTAAAAACTTACATTATTACATAATATCTCTTTCTCCACAACGTGGAGATGAAATGCGTGTATTGTTTCTGATTAATTTTGGGTTGCCGTACTGACAAGTCAAAACTGCCGTATTCTGAAAAATCAAAATAATTGCCGTGCCGTATATTCAAAGGATTCCACTGTTGTCTATAAGTACTTCTGTCTTTATGTTCTTAGTTTTTACCTATATTACGGCGTCACTATAATTAAATTTTTAATAAACGAAAGCTCTCATAGCGGAAGTTAAGTTTCAGTTATCTAGTCGAAACCACAAAATCAACAAATCTTCAAACAAGTCACACATAACTGTCGTATATTTCAATATACGGTGTTTAGATTGTATTGTAAAATAGGGGTCAATATGCAATGTAAATTTGTAGATTTACGCTTCGCTTCGTCAGTGTGTCTTGAACCCAATCTTCATCTTGAATATCAAGATAGTCATTAAGTTGCTGTATAATGTTCTGACCATAACTTATAGTAGCTTTCACAAAATGCCTTAAATACATAGTAATGTGGAACCTGGCAATTTCCGTTCCACTCTGGCTAGGTCTACTCTGCAAAACCATAGATCTACGAAGATTCGTATTGTCATTATAAGTTAGACTGCACGCCAACGCAATAACCGCTCTGCAGTTGAGCTATAGTTGGCGCGCAGTATAACTCAAATATCGTTTACTGAGTAGCTTCGTAAACGAGTAGTTGAAATATTGAGAGTTTTATATTGCTAGGAACAAATCACCAACTGGGAAATGAATCATCACAATGGTACCGAGCTTTGACCACTTATGAAGAGCAGATAAGATTATTTATCGTTATTTCAAATTACAGTTTTTTTTCAACTGTATTTTAACACATAAAAATTAATGGTTTTTCCTGATGTTTTTGCGTTCAATTAACTAATTGTGTTGCAATAAAGTTACTATTCGAGTAACAATCAAATCACAATTTTAAACTACAAGTCGTAGTATGCTCTTATAAGTTTTAATCAGAAAAAACCATTACTTTCCAAACAAAATATGTACTAATGCCATATTTCCTTCTATACAAAGTTAATCAATTACATGAAAATGTATCAAACTCTATTCACATTTAAGTAAACCATACATTGCTCATTCAGTGGCCAAGTAATAATAATAACGTACAATAAAACTCCGACCAATTAATAAACGGACCAATTCATTCTATAGAGTAAAAAAATATATCAAACAATTTGCAATCTACATCATTTGTACATACAGACAGTGTGCCAATGATATCGTCTCTATCGCACTAGGCTGACATTCAGAGATGTATTTACAATCTATGTCACCCTTCACACAATAACGTCTTGATATCACTCGTCCTTCTCACACTAGTGAATTAGACCGACTTACTCTAAAATGAACTATGCGAGCTATATTTACTTACATGTCGAGCATTTCTTATGAGGCTGTCCATTGTTACTTGGCCGAAGTTTACCAGATTGTATTTACCCGGACAGTTACATAGTAAAGTGTAGAGTTATCGGTAAAACCAAGTCTTTTATTCCATCAAGTCGATTTAGTCGCAGGCCCCTTTCGTAAAAAGTTCCGGCACAATAAGGCAGTGATTCAGTGTATGCTATACAAAATATTTCCATTACAAAGTTTCGACCAGTCTGTTGCTGAGGTTAGTCTATTGTAGATTCAAATCCAAAATGGTTGAACAAATCAATTATTTATTTATACTCTTATCTGAAATACCCAATTTTTTATATATGATTCAACATTTCATAACCTACAAGTACATGTTTGTGTTTTATAATTATACTACTATAACTATTTATCTGCTTAACATCGTCCGAATATTCAATGGGTCAAATATAATAAATGTCTTAAAATGAACACCTACTTGAGAGACAAATCACAAGCGTCAGGATTCAGAACAGAACATAAGTGATTAAATCAACTCAGAGATGCGCGGGCGCAGTTTAAGAACTGAAAATTGAAGACAAAAGTGAGATGAATCAATTTGTGCACGAAAAAATAATACTTAGTTATCTATTTCTTTGTTCGTGTATAAACAAATTCTCATTGGCCCTTTGTAATTCAGTCATCAGTTGCCGACACTTTAATAATATTTATAAAGCTTGCGATAATAACCGAGGGAAGCTTAACTAGTATAGATCGTAACTAAACTATAGTTAACCAGTTATGTTGCAGTCTGTATCCATTAGTCGGTTTCCTAACTTTATATACAATATTTATTTTCTACCATATTGCGTCCTTGATATGCATTGCGTAACAATAAAAAAACCTAGCTTTCATGCCCTTATGCATCCGGATTTGGTGAAATACCTGCGTTCATTCGGTACACTCCCTAAGTACTGTTCGAGTGAAGCAATTAAGAACAAATAATACAATACACGTTACAACGTAACAAAAAAAAATCGTCACCATAATATTTTTTACAGTCAGACTTATCGCATTAAATAAAAATATAGAATTATAAATAGTTGGGTTCAGTCCGTGAGTTCTGCCGTGCTGGTTCACTTGGATACCGTTAGGTGTGTGTCCAACCTAACCTCGCGGTATGCACTGAGAGCACTTGTCGCACTGTCGCGTCCGTTAGCACAATTGTAAGAGAGTTCACTTAGCTAGTAGGTCCTGGGAGTCGCGAAGTGGCTAGTGGATAGCGACGGGACTGTGTTGCAGCTGGCAGACAGTCTGCAACATGTCGTCGTCGCGGCGGACACTCTCCACGTCCATCCGCTCGGCGCCTCCCCACAGCCGCGCGTTGCTGCCCGCTCCCACTGCACATAACAATGTATTGCATTACATTGACCAGCCAACGAAAGTAAAAGTCAATACACATTAATCGAAGCGTCAATGTAAAAGTCGAATGTGCGCATCTTTTTTATCTATAGAGATGATATCTAATGTGTGCATTACATTGTGGTCAATAATCCACATTTTTTTTTAGATTGACGCTTCGCTTAGTCTTTAATGTGCCGTGACCCTAAAAAATAAGGCCATAAATATGCATGACTCCCATCTGTCCAAATTCCACATTTGATAGAAGGAAGCGTAAATTCAAACTGTTTCATCTCCGAATGAAAATCTACACATAAGCCATAAGGCTTAGGCTAAGCCAAAGTTTCACAGTCGAATATTACAAAACGTGGTCCACAAGTTTTCCAGTTGCTATCCCAAAGAGGCAAAAATAAACGATCTCTATTTTATAAGATACATTTCTGTATTTAAAATGAATGATTTTTTTTGGATACCAAGTTCTTGAAACATATCGTCGAAGTCTTGGGAAACCAGTTTAAATAAAGGACCTCTCTTATCTCAAATTTGAAATATCTTCAGTTAAGAATTTATCAAAGCTAAAAAAATATTATAAAGTACTACATAACAGATCTAGATTCCTAAATCTAAAGGTTTAAATTAAAAAATTTGCTGTTTCATAAAGCAGGGATACCATTTATGAAAGAGCATTTCACGCGATTGGCAACAGTGTAATACTAAAATGGGTAATATGCAATGAATTTTGCCATATTCTATAGTAAATTTAACGAATTTGTAAGAGGATGTACTGTTTGATAGACGAAAGCGTGAAGAAACTACGTACATAGTGTGAATACAAAAGGCTACCTCACAATATTTGACTATAACTCAGTTATTGAGCCTGCTTTGTGTCGTCATCAATAACTCCCTGAAACCGGTCAGATTTTGCTATACACCTTTACTTTTTGGTCATACCAGAACCAGCTTTAAGGAGACCAACAAGAAAATGTGTATGTACTTCTAGTAAGAGTCGATATGCGATAGTAAAAGTCGAAATACATATGAATGAGATGACGAAACAAAACAGCAGATTTACACCAAAGCCATGCATGAACAACGTAGACCATGCGTCGGATGGGGTTTACAGAGAGAACAGAGCAACAGACTTGTCAATCCACTAAAGAATTCGTATTTCAATATTACCGAATTAGTTTTTATAATTTTTAATATTTTATCATGTCGAACCTGTCGCAACACTAAATTTTAGAACAATTACGTTGCGCAATTAAAATTCATTATACTGTTATCATTCGACCAACAACAAGGGGATTTTGATTGTAACAAGTGAAACACGTGCTAGTTGGAAAAAAAATGTTATTAAGTACCTATTCGTTTTTTTATTAAAAAAACTGTAGAAAAATGATTTAATAAAAACTCAAACTAACCCCAATAAAATTGCATATCTTTCTTGAACTATCAGGGTTCATATTGGAAGCTATTACATTATTTAAGATCTTTTGTATAATATGAATGCAATAAAGAACATGAACACCACGTTAACTGATTAAATTTTCCCAAATTTTAATTAAAGAGACCTGAATTTGATATATTAGAGCTTCCACTTATTTTATATCTGATTTCAATTCGACGGCTTTAAAAATATTCCTTAGTGGATTGTCACTTTCACCTACAGGGGGTACGTATAAACATTCCATTGATTACAAGGCAGACCTGATGATAAGTTAGGCACAATGTTGGTGGCGTTAGTGACGCGGGCTGGTTACCCCGGACCGGTCTAGTCATCGCGTTTCCGACGAGCCATCTGACACGGGAATATCGACACAATAAACATAAAGTTAACGTTCAATATCACATAGCATCGTGTGCTACGTTACTGGTCATCTGATACGGGAATACTGATACAATAAACATACAGTTAACGTTCACAATCACATAGCATGTGCTGGACTGGAAGAAGTGTCGTGTTATTCAAGACTGTAGGGTTCATTTTTGCAACGCGTTAATTTTCATATGAAGCTATAGTTTTAACATGACAGGCTTGAAATGGTCATGAGTAGATGTTATCTATAATGTTGATGGCAAGGCAAATTCGAATTCTGATTATGCGTTCTAATTTCTACCTTATTCACGTTGAAATAAAGTAGAAAATTATTTTTAATTTATTATTACCAGTTTGATTTGTTACACAAAAGCTCAAGCTTACACCAAACATACATAATATTGTATGACAAACATTTATAATGTGTAAATTTTGACTAACACAAAAGCCAATTAAATGCAAGTTGAACAGCGGTCTTGATCGTAAGTGTATGTAAATATATATTAATATATAGCAGGTCTATTCAGAAACAGTGCTCAAGCTTACTTAAGCTTATTATAATTTTAACATTGTTGGAAATTCCAAATAGCTTTGCGTGGAAACACTGCAACGTTATAATATGTGTTACACGTGCCTTTGTCGCTGGCCGCTGCAGTAATGTACTATAATAGCACAATAATTGTGCTTACGTCCTTGATTTATCCGTGCACTCTTGAGCATTATTTCTAAATACCTACGTACACCATTTTATTTTGAAGAGCAGTACCATAACCTTAGGACTTCGCTGATGCAGCACGTAAAGACAACTTACCATGTTGATGGTGCGAAGCCTGCTGTGTGTTGGTGGATTCATCCGCTGTCCGTTTGAAGAAGTTGTGTTGTAGCGCGTAGTACGGCGTTACGCGCTGCTTTGGATCGTATTCGAGCATGCGAAGGATTAAATCCTGGAATTCATTATAAAAATATGCATACACTATTTCCACCATGTTTAAAAATGTTACTCAATGTTACAAAATTACAATGTTAAAAATGTTACAAAAATGCCGTTAAGTATTTACCTTGAATTTGAGATAGTTGGAGGCAAAAGATCTGGGGCAACGCAGGTCTCCACTCGCAACAATTTAATGTGGCAGTAAATTAATTTTGTTATTTTTAAGTAGTTATTTGTTCTATCGAAATCTCTATTGCAGCGGGAATTATAAAAATGTAATAAAAAGTCATTATTTTGATAACACGACAAGAAACCGGGACGGTGACATCTTTTTTTCATTCCTAATAGAGGGTTAGAAAAGTCTAGAGACTCTTTGGACAGTTTGCTGACTCATTATATACCTACAAGGCCACTACAAGGCAGATAAACTCCGAACTAAACAATAATTTTTTTCTTGAGGTAGGTAAGTGTACCTACTATAATACTAAGGAAATCAAATAAAATATTTTTTTTTTGTTCGGTAAGTACCTACATACTTATCTAGGGAGGTATCTAACAAAACAAGTGACAATGTAGCTAATAAAATAAACATGAAGTATTATTTAGATTAGGTAAAACCTTTTTTTTCCATCACCTCTTCCCAATCACTACAGGCCATGTACAACTTTTTTTTAAAAAAAGAACGCCGTCGAAGTGTGTTCTGAGAACTTGAAAAGCGCACGCATAACTATACTAACTATATTTATACTTTTTGTTTGGCTTTTCTATTATTGATTTTCCGGATTTTTAAACTGATAAAAAATATGGAAGAAGGAGAACGGTGCATCAATTGTACAATATGTTTAGGCCCTAGAAGAAGAAGATTTTTGGTGCAGGCTCAACCAGTTAATATTGTTGAAGCTGTGTGATTGTGGATAGCCCCAATTCAGGTATGTTTGTGCTATTTTATTTTATTGTTATGAAACGAGTGACGAAACAAGTCCAATCCACAGAGGACGTATCCTATGTGGCATTGTAGCGCGTCCATAACACATTAAGCAATGCAAGCATGTGGCGTAGAGACGTTCTGTAACTTCAACAATGAGCGAGTGTTGTTGAGTAACTTACCCGCCTGCATGTTTGTTTTTGATATTTTGATAATGTAGCTACACAGGTACGCTAGATGGGTCGCCTTATGACTAACTTAGGTAGGTGCTAATGCTTATACCTAACTACCTAGCTTCTTACATTTTAATGAGTTAAGTATCGGTGAGGCAATGCATTGTTATAGGCAGAGGTAACCACTTAACATCAGGTGGGCCATCGGCTTGTTCCATCACTGAGTTGTATAAAAAAAAGTATATTCGTATAAGTTCTTATATTTTCATTTAAAAGGTTCTCAATAATCAAAACTTATTTACAAGAGGTAAGTACCTACCTACCTACTTACTTATTTTCCTTTACGCCTTATTCACACTTTTTATACAAAACTTCTTGTATTCGTAGGTTTCGCCTAATAACAACTTATGCCAAGAATGTTTGGTTTTATTACGAAATCGACTAAACAATCCTGGCCAAGCTGCAGCTCGAGCATATGGACACACAAGAGTATGCCGAGTTTGTGGAAGCTCTATATTGAGATCTAGATCTTATGCCATCTACAATACCGCAGAAGGAAATATAATAGCGTCATGGATTATTCCGTACCAGGTAAAATGATTTCTCTATTTACTATATTTACTATTTATTTATTTTACTAGCGCATTGTTACTCGCGATTTCGTCTGCGCGGAATAAGTTTTTTAAGTTTTCATTAAAATAGGTTTATTCAAGAAAACGTCGCATATCCACCCCCAATAACCCAAAGTAACTACCTACTCTACTCTACCTACCTACAACTGCGTGATCTCGCTGAAATGTAGATGTAAAACAAAATAATCGTAGGTAACTTGTCTTTGTCCTGAAAATGTTACCAGTAGGTAATTACCTACTTGAAACTCACAAACCACTGTGGAACTGACTAAACCAAGGGTTTCCTCACGATGTTTTCTTTCACCGTTTGAGGGTACTAGCATTGCGCACATGTAAATGTACACCTATTGGATAGTAAAACATAATGTGAAACAATAAAATGAAGCCATTTATCACTAACCACACATATTTTATTTCAGGTCAATAACAATGATCAAGCATGTAGACGATGTTTTAGTAGAGCTCAGTTTCTCAGCTCAGGATATGCTCGAAATTGTCGAACAAGAGCCACATCTCGGGCCCAATCCAGGAATCCCACAACCACCTCCTTTACCTGCTGCACCTTTGGGAATACCTGCCGCCAACAATAGAATGCAACCCACCATATTGCTACCACATTATAAGCGGCCAGCTGTGACCATATCTCGCTATACGCCTAAACGATGCCGATTTAAGAGGAGTTACTCCAATCTTAATTAGAGCAAGAATCAAGTCACGGCACGTTAGTAGGAAAATCTACTATAGCTACGTTATGTTTGAGAGTGAACCGGCTGACCGCAACAACGTAGAAAATATATTAGGGTACTGCTGTAGCTGCATTGTGGGCAACAGAACAGTTGGCTGTTGCACCCATGTTATGACAGTTATATGGTTTCTTAGCTGGGCACGGCATCAAGACAGTATTGTCGCACCAGCTATGTTCCTAAACCATGTAATTGAAGAAGAAACTGAAGATTCTGACGACGAGCAAAACTTGCAGTAGGAAAAGTTATTGCTAATCGAGCAAACGAAGCTAGCGAAGATCTTAATAACATTGCCATAACATAAAAAGCGGATATAACAACCGACCTTGGTCGATGTTGTATGTTCCTAGTGATTAGATATGATCTACCTATATACGATATTTATGGGTCGGGATGTGCGTGATGTCAACAACGCCGGCTTCAGCAGAAAACCAGCGCTGCAGTATACAACATACTGCAGCATTAAGCTGAGCTGAGGCCGATTCACCACCACACAGAGTAGATCTTAATATTAGTTTTTAATTTAGTTATTACTTGCTTTTATTTTTAGTTTTAAGTTATGCTTTGCTTTGTTTCCATGTATGTTGTTTGCCTATTAATATTGTACTTTTGTGGTGGTCTGAATAAATGTGTCTATCTATCTATCTATCTATCTACCTATCAAACTGAGATGTAATTGCTAACTACCTAACAACCATACCTAACAAACGTCACAAACGATAGCATGATATTACCTATTACTTATCACAAACTTCAAGAAAAGCCGCAGGTGAAAGCTAGTAAGTCATACAAATACAAACTGTCAATTAAGTCATCGAAAAATACCATTTCCTGGCAGACAACCTTTGTTTTTTGTCGAAGTTTGGATGTCGAATAACTAAGTATTCCCGTTGCTTTTTAATAAAATTATTACTTATATTAAAACTACGTTACAAGTACATTGTAATAAAGAAAGTTTCATAAATGCGAGTTTAAAAAAATCGGGACCTGGGCTCCATAGAGTTTTGCCCCAGACCCTTTCGGATTTTAGACAGGATACTTTAAATTGTACATAGGTTAGATTAAATTTTACATAGAAAATCTTGAGTTTGACGTAGCTTGCGACGCACACCTTCAATTTAAGATAATCAGTGACTCAAACTTTAAGATGGCATACCTTGAATTTGAGATAGTCTGAGACGGAATGTCCGGGTTCGCCGCGCCGCCTGGCTGCCGGCCCGCCGCCCTCTACGCCAAGGATGTCGTGAAGACGCCGCGTGCCCGGCGCGCGGTACTTTCTGTATCCGCTGCAATAACACAAACATACAATACAAAATAACTACTTCTGAGAAAAACTCTTTTCTATTCGTCTTTTTTGGTGGTCTTTCGCGATAATTGTATGAACGAGCCCGACATAATTAGTAGAAATTTGTGCACGTAACATTATCAAAGTTTTCTCTCAAAATATACATCTTCGATATGTTCGAATACATTCAGAGCAACTGCTGTGGTAATTCGAACTAGTCTGTTCAGTTCAAAGAGTGATGTTATTTAAACTCTTACTTCGTGATTATCAAACAGGTATTTCTTGTGCTGTATTTCTTTGACGGAGAGTTCATAATTTCGGTCGTATAAAATATGTGTGTGAGGTTCGTGCTTAGAATGATAAATAGGAAGTCTAAATGGAAACGTACCTGCCATCTTTGCCGTTGACCTTCTTCAACACGTAACCACCGCCTTCCGACGCCGGTAATTTGTCGAAGAACTTTCTGGTTTTGTGTGCCTGGAAACAGCAAAACAATACATTAGTTAACATTTGTGTAATGTACTTTAGGTGGCGCGAGCGAGTGAATTGCGGCGATATTACTGTCGATTCTGTTGTTGCATTTTTCTAAACTAACCTAATTTGACAGCACTAAAAATGTTGCTGTCCCTTTCTCATAAACTGAAACGACAAAGACAGCTATAATTTTAGCGCTGTCAAATTAGGTTAGTTTAGAAAAATCCAACAAGAGAATCGACACTAGTATCGTCGTGCCACGTATTTATATACTCTCATAAGGACGTGCCCCCACACGGCGATGTTATCGCGGCGATAGTTTATATAGAAAGAAATACGTAATATCGCAGCTATTCACACGATTCGCTCGTGGAGGTGTAAATTCCTTACATACCTGTACAAGGGGTGCTAGTCAAGAGGGCCAGGGGGGTGATTCTAGACCGATAGACTTTTTTATCACGATAGATATATCTACCAATAACTGTCAAACATTATGGAGTTTTGACAGTTCTTGGGATATATATCTAACGTGATAAAAAAGTCTATCGGTCTAGAATCACCCCCCTTGATAGATAAAAAAATCTTTATGATTTCCGTAAATGAAAGTAAAATTACCTGATCCAATATATGATCAGACGGCATGCCCAGTACTTCAACGATTTTGTTCATCTGATCTACTTCATTAGCCCCGCTGAATAATGGTTCGCCTGTGTGCATTTCCACTAATATGCAGCCTAGTGACCACATATCTATTGCTAGATCGTACGGAACTCCTAGTAAGACCTCGGGAGATCGGTAAAACCTTGACTGGATGTACTGGTATATCTGGAAGGCAATTAACATTTGTTAGTTCGTCAAGCTTCTCAAAGAATCCGCTCAGTGTTTCCATAGCATTTAGCGCATACTGGTGTGCTGGGCGTCAGACGTTTTACACCGATTTTATACACCAAAACTCGTAGGCAAAAGCCAAAAGGCCGTAGTTTCTTGTCCATTCATCTAGGCTCTGGTCGCGTGGAACATCAATCATCATGATTAAATGATAATTCTAAATGATCCTTGTGATAGGTATTATTGAATAAAGAAATTTTGACTTTGACATTAAGTTTTTTTTTGATGGCGGCGTGACAAAACGTTATCATAGAAAAGTCCTAGTTTCACTTCTGGACATAGCTTTTGATTTTTTTATTGATTACAAAATTTTAGACTGTACTCACTCAAGATTTCATTTTAATATTCAATTACTCAAAAATGGTATCGAAAATTAGGTAGATATTTTTAGGTTTTTTCTAGTAGTCGTTAATAACGTAATCCTGTGTAGGTAGAAATACTACAATCTAGGTATCCTACACACCATATGTCGTCGGTTGATTACGTCAAAAGTACTCTAAACCAATTATTCTAAAAGCCTATTCAGTCCTGTTTCTTGTTTTCGTTTATCTATTTTGTAAATAAAGTAGAATGTGTAGTAGCTTACTAAAATACTAGTAGTTTTTATTAAAATACTTTATTTATCACACTTATCGTTATCGGTATGCGTAATTCAGAAGGAAAAAAAAAACCTACTTCCGGTAACGAACTTTCAACTTATGATAACTTTTTGCGCTAAAATTAAAACTATTCTGACGCAATCCTCGCAATCGGATTACTTGAACAAATTGACACAATTAATTATAATTAATATAGAAACTCAATGAATGAGTTTTATCTGCAAGTAACTGTTGTATTCGTCAATTTGATGCGCAATTTGTCGATAACCATGGGGTTATCGGCTCCAGGAAAAATCAGAGGAACTCGAGGCGATTTATCTGCGCAACTAGCGTATACTACATTGTTCTATTATAGTTTAACTTGCTAGCAATCGCAGTTCACAAAGAATATTGCAATTAAATTATTTTGAATCTTATCATGCTCACTGCATGTAGGTATGTGCTCTTTATAGTGCTAAACTCGCCCGCTAGAGGCGCTTATATTAACTTCATACTGAACACTCGAACTCGTTCCTCGATTTTCTTGGCACCGAGGTTTGTCTCGTTGACAGTTGAAGGTGATTTACTAGACTTTCTCCTATGCAATAACAACTATCAGCCTCTCTCTCCTTTGTTCACTAGACACTACTGAGTTATATTAGATTCTGAAACGGGTTTCTTTGATATTTTCACTTCTACGACGGGAAAAACAATAAGGAAAGTTGCGCACTTAGTGTGAGCGCCCTAGACAAGAGTATTTCTACCAAAAAGAAGACATTATTATACTTTGTCTCTTTCTATTGTTTGATGGAAAAGAAGACAGAAATAGGAAATGTGTAAGAGTGTTCTTTCTGTTTTCAAACTTACCCTTTGACCTAGTTGACATGAACTGCCGAAGTCCACGATTTTGATGGCCGATCTCTTAGGGTTGCATAGTAATATATTCTCGGGTTTAAGATCACAGTGAATTATATTTAGTTCTGAAACAGATAGATAGAATAGATTAGTACAGTACTGAACAATAAAGATTAACTGCTTAGATTTCTATAAGTACACGTATTTACTTAATACTGTGCCGTTTTTATTTACCTAAATAAATCTCCAGGCACGGTAGACAGACATACTCTTCGATATCTTGGTACCTACTTAGAATCTAGTTGGCTGGCGAGACATCGTCCGGAAGAAGATGATTAAACAAGGGAATCACGCCCCTTAGCCATGAGGAGTACGCCGCGAGGAAGGGGACCTAGGATCTACTCAAGATACCTCATGGATGTTTAAGGAAGTAGGAGGGTATTCATCACCAGACTGACTACAGCGAAGCGAAAAGGAGGGTTATTTTGGCTATAAAGACACAGTTTTCTCAGCTTAGATAAACAATGTCTAACGGAATTGGAATGTATGCAAGGATCGATGGATCACCATCTATTTTCTTTTTGTAATCGAAAACGGACCATTTGTTACCACTTACACCCGTGCTCGGGCATCGGTTCGCGAGAAGAATGAGGGTCGATCTCCAATTTAATGTACCCATTGGACTTGCTCATCCTGTTTTTTACATGTTATTAGGATCTAGTTGTGGATGTGTGCTGATAACGGGGATGCAATCGTGTAACGTCATCCTTTACGAGAAACAGTTCTAATGTATGCTCATTTGACTGCGATTGAAAGTATCGAACTAATATCAGGGTTTCCGATGCCAATCTTAAATAGGTATGGATATTCAGAATACTGATTTACTTTGAGACTTTACATACCTATAAATAAATAAATATAAATATTCAGGGACATTTCACACAACACCCTCTAGTCCCAAACTAAGCAATGCTTGTAATATGGGAACTAGATGGCTGATAGAATACTTATACCTACCTATGGCAAGGATTTGCAAAAAGTGTAGATGTTGTGAACAAAAATTAAATAATTACTTCACCACTTTTGTCGTCACCAAGTCACGTGTTTCACCTCCAGGCGTTTGGGTATCCAAATAAAACAAGTGACTCACTTGGCTTACTGCTGCGCAAACATGACCGTACAGATTACATTGCACGTAGCTAATATGCATCGCTAGGTATCGGATAAGGTACCTCGAAAACTAGGCGAAAAAAGAAACATTTAGTAGAACCAGTGCATTACCAGGTTGACTGAGGAACAGTAGTGCAGTGCAGAGTTGCTGTGCGAACTTCCGCGTCAGATTCAACGAGACGCCGCGAAAGTTGGTATTGCGCAGCAAATCGTACAGGTTGTAAGAGAGCAGCTCGAAAACTAGGCACAGGTGGTTCCGCCACATAAAGTGGCGTTTCAGTTTCACTGGAACAAATACATTAAATAAACATCCATCCAGTATTACACACAATCTAGACCTAGATACGTTGACCTAATATGGTAAAACCATTTCATAATTTCCACAAGCTTATGGACATTTAACACTATAATCACAACGACCCCGCCGGGGTTGAATATACCTGTTACCTTGTGCCTCGTTTTAGCGGTTCGAATTCGACTCCTTGAAAACAGCCCAAGTTGAAATGTCTTGGAGCGGGAATCGAACCCTTTGGTATCTCTCTCTATGGTAATTCGCAATCACAGATGTTTGTTCAGCTGTGTCAGCCAGAAGACTTGGCTCATACGAACTTATTTTTCGAGCTGATAACCTTTCACCAGCATGGCAAATCTCGAGGAAAAACCAGTGATAAACGGAATGCAGTCGCACAGTGACTCAAACAACCGAGTGCCCAGTGTTATCATCTATCGTTATATAGTTATATATAGTGAGAATTCCCAGTATTACGGCTAGACTCGCAGCGTGGTTCTTGGTCCGAAACCCAAATAACGTAGCAGGAATTTAGACTGCGAATTCTGTGATCAACTATTCCATAGTTCGGTTTGTTACATCAACCAAACTGTAGCATTCAAGATTGTCTGTAACAAATCCTGTGGGCCAAGAGTATAGAAGCTAATTCATAAACAAGGATTTTTACCTATATAATACTTATTTTCTGCATCCGCTCTGTTCATCATTTCTAGTAACTTGACTTCTATTTGTGCCTGGTTTAGGAAGGGTTTCTTATTCTTAATTATTTTTATCGCTACTTGACACTGCTCCTCATGGTCATACGCTTTCACAACCTGAAACAGCAGAACAAGGACATTAGTTACATTACTGAAAATTCGAGCACCATGACAAATTAACAAGGTAACACCAATGTCATATGCATCATGCAATGAAAGGAAGTTGAGTCACTTTCCTTCTGATTAGTAAATAGGTGTGCAATTGGATCAGCTGTTGTTATGTTGACATCCGCCAATATGATAAAAAACACAGCGGTGCCTGTGTGTCGTTTCAGACTACAACAAGCTTCTTTTGAACATGATACAATTTTAACTCTAAAAGTATGCCACACGGTTTAAAATGAAGGCATTCACGCATGATAGCTCAGCCCTAGATAGAATATGCTCCACGTTTTCGAATATCATGAACAAAAGATGGATGGATTGTGCGAACGATAAGCGTAAGAAGTGCTGAATAGATAGAAGGAAATGGAGTATGAATGCCGACTCCAGGCAATATGAGATAAGAACAGAAGGTGATGGTTTTCAAAGCCTAACATACTAATAATCAAATTCAACTGACCTGTCCAAAAGAGCCTTTTCCTATGGGCGATGAGATCTCATAACGGTCGAGGAACTTCTCTCCCTGTTTGATGATGTAGTCATGGTTGTCGTCGTCATAACCATCGTTGTATAGCTTTCTTTCCTTCTTGTGTGAGCCGTCCTCGCCGAGGTACTGTTGCGCTCTCCGCTTTTTCTTTGCATAATATACCTGGGAACAAAAAAAGGCAAGGTTTAGTACTTAGTTGTGGGTTTATGGGCTAATACCAACCCTTCCGGGAATCTAAGAAGTTTGATTCTTGCAACCCACTGGGATTTTTTCAATGGTATTTCTTTAAATAAACTCTACCACTTCATCTTCAGTAGACGATTTGCAATTGCCCAGTTTATTTCTTTCAGTATTCTTTGAGGATTCATTAGAAATCTTCACGGGTAAGCAAGAGCAGTCGTTGCAAAGTTGTTTATAAAAGTTGTCTCCTGTCATTTTTACAAACAATTTGACGTTGCATAACATAATCACAAGACTTTATGTCAAAACTTCATAATGTAGAAAACCTACTTATTACTTTGTTACTTATTGTAACAAAACTTTTTTTCGTTTTCATCAAAAACGCTGAGCAATCCTTGAAGAGCGGCTCACCAACATCCAGGCTCAATAATCCGGCTGGCCACGACATAGGAAATGAAGAGTAGATGTCGAATGTAGCGGGAATTCCGCTGATGGCCGTTGACCCAAATATGCGGTTGACATTGATCGACGACGAGCCACGATATGCTTATATGAAACATTCGTACTGGCGGCACGGGTACACGAATTTGAGAATAGGAAGTTCATTGCTACCGAGTTTTTATAGCGAGTCTCGCCTAGGCTCGCCGATGACTCACTACTTTGTGGCATAATATGGACAGTCGGTGTGAGTGTCCTTTGCTTTCGATGTTTTCTATTCTCAATTAAAAATTAACAGTTTTTATTGCGGTGTAGGAGACTTGATTGACATGTAGCGGTTTAGCATCTAAACTACAGTTGAATATAGTCGGCATCGGCATTCCGAAGCCACAGTTATGTAATCGAGCTATGAGAGCAATAATATTGGCGACTAGCATTCCCATTGTGGCGGTGCGGAAGTGTCGCGTATCGACGGGGCCGAACGATAACCCAAATTCTGACAGCGACCTACATATAACGTGCATTGAGTTTCACGTCGAGTTGGGGCACCGCTACCGGTGAGGCTTCGGTTGACCGCCTATCTGTTTTGGATATCGTTTGTTTGTTGATGTTTAAGCTGTCTGATTCGGCACTTGACTGGTTTCATTCGGGGGTGTCGGTTAATTTCGTTCAATTAAACAGGAGAGACGAAGCGATCATCATCGCGTAGTCATCACGATGCGGGATGGTCGGTGTGGTGGTTCAGTGACCGCGTCACGTGGTCGCGAGATGAGCGCGTCGGGCAGGGGAGACGCCGCGCGGTGGCTGTCATTGATTTTCCTCGTTTCCCCCTTGCCCCGAGGCTGACTCCCGCGCCCCACCGCGTCTCACCCACTTCCAGCGCCCGATAACGAGGTTAACGGGCGACGTGAGTCTCTCCTAAACTTTAATTATACCCGTACACCCGTTGTGCATGTTTAACCCGGCCTCTACTCAGCGTTTTGTTTGCAGCGCACCTGATAGCGAGACGTGATCTGTCGCTCGGTGGACGGCCACTATCTAATGAAGCCGGAGATGGAGGCGCCACGACAACAACTTGTATAACCTGTAGGTTGGGAACTGCGAGCGATGTTCTCGATTCAAATCTGCTAACTGAGTCTACTCATAAACGCAGGCGTCGCTAACTTCGTAGATTAATTGTAAACAATCTGGTTTGTACTCCGAACTGAATAGACTGGAGTGCAACTAATTTAGAAGCGGCACAACAGGAAATTGGTAAAATGCTATGAAAGTTTTAGCAGTTTGACAACTTAATTATTTACCAGTTTATGCTGTATGTAATGAACCATTTTATGAAATAGATTTACAATCTCAAATTAATAATAATAGTAAAACACCTGAATCACAATACAATATCGATTGGAGCAGTCTACATGTGGTGCTACGGTCGTAGCGATCGTAGCAGTCGTAGCAGAAGCTACGACGCTACGAGTACGCTACGTACAAAAAGCGTGGCTTAGCAAGGAGTAGGATTTTATTTTTTCCTATTTTAGTATCTTATCTGAGCAACCACAATAACCCTAACAGCTCGTCAATGTTGGTGAACTTGGGTCGAACTAGACGATGTAATCGCGCCCTTCAGTCGCGCAACGGTGCTACACAGATCCACATATAACAGGATGTGTCTCCAAATAACTCATTTTTGGCGCGATTAATCATTTACTTTTTTTGTTTTTATTTCGAACAAAAAAATATCAATAAATAAATAAATAATATCGATATTATGTGACAGGCTAAAGGCCCATCTGCCGCTAGTGCCGCGCAACTGGTTTGAAACTCTACCTAAATAAAGTTCTGTTCAATAAACCACTTGACACTTCCAGTTAGTGAGCGTCAAGTACACAATCGTTTTCTGTCACAATTTCAGTTGTTCTCTTTTGGACACTAGACAAGTCGAGGATCGGTCGATTTTAATTTATGTACCGATGCTTGCATACTTGTCAAATAGTTTTAGCTGATCTTATAATAATTATTGATAGTAAATTATTTATATTAACGTAACTAACTTTATCAGTAAATAAATTTTGTATTTCTTTACTTTACGTATAAAATCTTAGTGTATGTATTTTCATGATACACAAAGAAAATATTCCTCTAAAAAACGAGTGAGCAGCGAACACCGCTACGCTAGTTATACCTACTAATACAAAACCTAACTGCATAAAGGTTCAATGAATCGAAGATGAACCATTGAAGCAATAAACTCGATAATAGATGCCAGCTTGCAATACTACGATGCAATTGTATACAAAGTAATTTTTGTACCAACTTTATTAAACTGATTTTCCCTAGGCATTAGCTATACAATACACATTTATATAAACTATTTACCATAACATATTTACTATATTTATATTCATGTGAATGCAAGTGCTTGTAAGTTGGTACTTTAAAGCTCATAAATATGACGACAATTGGACGAGGCAATCATGCCAAAAATGCACTCGGTTTATAGCGGAGGCACTTCTATGAGATTTTTATTGCTTTTATTCGTCGTGTTTATGGGGGCTTGTGTTGGCATGAGGCTGAGCATGATTTTTTTTTATACATATATGCGCAGTGCGCCGTGACGTCACCATGACATCATACAGATGCATCGATGATGTAAGCTCAGTATTCGATCATCGGAGAGTTGGTCACAGTCACAGTGAATGTAGACCTATTCGTCTGCGTCGATTGCAATAACAACGTTGCTTTGTGCCTCGTGCCGTTTTTTAGTTAAATTGCAAAATTTTCTCAGTCGCGTGAACCTAGGATTTTCAAACTTTTTAACATTTGAAACCAATTATAATTTGTTTGGAAGTTGTGAGGAATGTTGCGAAATAAGATTGTAAGATAAATACTGTAATTGCTATTCCAGATAAGAAAACGGTATCTGATTTTGTAACGAGCTTTTTAAGTTGGGATTCTTGGGATTCCAATCCAACCAGATTAAAACAAGTAGGTAGTGTTCAATTGCTGTACGAACAGATGTTTTGCACTCACATCACCAACAGTCAGTAGACAATCGGGTCCCAGTGAAGACTGGTAACTGGCTAAATCGCGGTAGCGATGCGATGTGCAAAGTTTATCTCAGTCATAGAAATAATAAAATTCTTTGCGTTTTATTTAATTTTTTGGGAACCTAACAAGATCTCAGTTCGAGGCGAACTACTAGTTTAGTTATCAAAACACAATGAAGATGCTTTCGCTTAGACAATAATAAGAAGTAGTGAAACCAAAGAGTAAATTAACCAAATGCTAATTAATTTTTGATCGTGTCGGCGGTGATATGCAAATGAGCGTTCCTCGCTTTACACACTGCTTTACAACTTATCAAGTCGTTGAGTATCAATTTAAGCGACGGAACTGCGCAAGTTTACATCATTAACACCATAAAAGACAGTTATTGCGAGAAAATTTGTGCAATCAATTAGGAGTTTTAAGAGGGGTTGGGGGTGGATGCGTGCAGAGTGCAGCGGCGACGGGCGCGGGCCCCCACCCGGCGGCGCGCGCATCTGTGTGCATTCGGCATATTTACCCCGATAGTGGGCGGGCGGGTTCACTGACCCGACCCAATGCAAGGCCTGCGTACGTAGGCCGCCCGCGACGCACACCACATCGCCGCACCGCACCGGGCCCGTTTCATTAGTGCCACCGCACACCGACACCACGCAAAATGCACTATGCGTCAAGTGGACGCACGCTTCTTTAAATCATCATAGTCAGAATCCACCAGCCGGAAATGCCGACTCGCATTAGACAGAATTCGTCGTAACATCAGATCCGCGATGCAGGTCAGAATACGACGGGCTAAGATTCGGCCGGATGCAACCGTATCGATCTGCTGTTTATTCTCGACTCGCTGCCTGTCTAGATAACTGGTTTAAAATTTATAACAGGCTAAAACGGTCGTGTGATCGACTAGTTAGTGAAACTCTGAAACCACTATTTAAGCTAGTCTAGAGTAGGTACTAGGAATAAGAAGCGGTGCATTCTGAAGATAAGAACAAAACACAAGTCTAGTCTAGTGTTTATGTAGCAATCGACGCGGCATAAACTACAAACTAAACGTCATAATTGCACTGTAGCATTCATAAATCTGCCGGTAGACAGACACATTGAGGGGTGTAAAGTATAAAGCAAGGTATACTTATGCAAAACTACCCTTGCAGTCGGCGTGGATCGTCGAATGCAATACCATAACCTACCCCAAGCGTTCCCCTAGTTGAGGCAGGTCCGTGCAGCCGCCTTTGACGGGGCATTTTCATAATAACCAGGCGAACGGGTTCATTAATAAATAGTGCATTGGAGATGCAATGTTTACTTGGCGTTGCGTTGCTCTAATCGAGTCGAACCTCAATAAGATTAGCGAATCCTCCTTGGAATTATTTAAATTAAATAAAATTGCAAAGTTCATTACAATTTACCGGTAATTCAATCAATAATGCGTTGGTATGTGTGATATGTGTGGAAATCTGAACAATTATTAGGCAATTTACACGCATTGCATTTTATTGTGGGTGATTTGTTTGTAGATGCTTGGCCAAAAAAATTTATCTAAAAATGACTTTTTTCTGACAAGTAGGTAAGTTCGCTTACTTCGCTAAGTCCGTATGGCCGTGCAAATATGATACCATGTAGATACAAGTATTTTTGGGGTTGCCCTTTAATTCAAAATTGCCTCTAAACATCGTTGAGTTATAGTTTAAAACAGCACGGGCTCCACCTTGGCGCTTACGACGGCCGCGTGGTCGAAAATTTGCAGTTAGAATTAGATTGTTAATAATTCCGACATTCTATAGAATGCACTAACACATACGCACCATTAAGTAATCCGCGTAGGTTGAACGTTGATGACTGTTGTTAGAATTTCAAAATTGTTTATTTTTTGTTCAAATCATGTTTCATCGCTATATACTTTTTTTAAAGACGGAAAAAGAAATGTTGCTAGTTTTCATTCACATTTTTTTTGTCACTAGTGATGTTGACTGTAAATCGCATCGCTATTAGCATTGGAAACTATGCATAATCCGGGACCTACCGCACGCAATGACGCTTAGTTATCTCATAGGTCAGGAAGATCGTTTAGATAAGTATGTGCTGACGATAGCGTATATAATAAGTGAATAAATTATAAATGTATTTATCGTATCTTCTAAATATTCTTTTATATACGTACAAATTCCGTAAATATGGATAAGAATAGCAGTTTCGTTTAAAGCTATGAATTTTGTCGAGTCACAGTTTGACTATGTCAGCCTCGTTTAACCAAAAAATAAGAGATTTTTGAATGTGGATATAAATATACTTATACTTCTACTTCTCATACTTGATGTATCCGATACTCATAGTGGTAGTAACTAATAAGTTTCCACCACAAGCCTTTTATCAAATAGTCTATTTCAGACTGAAATCATCATCACGAAGAACAGTTCATAACGCGCTATTGATAAAAGATCAACGTTTAAAACAAATAAACCTGCACTTTTAATGTGAACTGTAGGTTTTAATATTGCAAATGTGGGCGGGCAGTCGGCAAGGCGGAACGCAAATAGCGACGATCGGGAATAGAATGCATTTTTCCCAACCGATTCTACTTTGCTTTACGTTCATAGTAAATAATAAGTTTTTGAATAAGCACGAAGCTTTTATATGCTTACTTGTGTAACCTCAATTCTACAACCAGTAAATGCCCTACTGTACCTAGGTACTATCTAGAAAGATACCCCGAAGGGACAACGTTTTTTTATCCATTTGGTTTTTTATCCAATAAATGCAAGTGTTGCATAATTGGAAAATTCTTCAATACTTTTTGACACGTGAATATTCACCAAACCTAAGGACATGACAAGAGCAAACCCATTAAAATCATGTGCGTTTAAAAGGCCACCCTCGTCGCGCGCCTCCACTTCAAAGTTTGACCTCGCAATTACTAAAATTGGTTTGATTTACCATTTTAATTGTAACAAAAAGCTTATTTTTTCCTGCTGCACGGCCGGCTCCTGTGTCGCTGTAATCTCGACCGAGTGACTTTCGGCCGGAGGGTCTATTAGGGATCGTCGGGTTCGCGCCGTTCCTACTTCGGGGATTGGAATTTTGAGCTGTGGCGTCATGTCGTTAAGGCGTAGTTTCTGTCGGAGGTGTTCGGTAGGCGCGAGAGGAGAGCACTCGAGGTCGGATGCTGAGTGCGGGGGTGTGGGAGTGGCGCGCGGGAGGCGAGTGGGACAAAATCGATATCGTCGGGCGGCGCGCGACGTCTTGCGTCCCGACCCGCTCGCCCCTCTAATGAATGAGAGCGGCCTGAGCATAGTCATCTCTGCGGATGACGGGTCCGCGATACGAGCTACCCGCTGCCGCCGCCGCCGATGCCAACCAGACTCCTCAGCACGACTGCGGCTCATTGCTTTCTGCTTGCTGCCGGCAACGATGGCGAATCCCAACACAACAACCCAACCGCATAGCATTCACATATTTTCCCGAGACACTTCCTCGTTTGAGAAACAAAATGAGTTTTCTCAGATACTGTTTACAGTAGTTTATTTTGCCGCGCACTGAATTGGTTCAGTAATGCGGATGGGATAATATTTTTAATAAGATCCTATCCCTCCATTACCGGATTGTAGTAAATGGAAACAAGCGAAATAACGAAAATAAACCCGAAACACAAAGCCTACATTCCTAATCGCCTAATCCCCATCAGGCGAACGCCATAAAATTCCGCGCCGCAAGATAAACCGTTAAGGAATGAGATGAACTTGAGGTTTGGTTCATATTGGCTAATATTGTTGATAGACGTCACAGCTCAGACGGTATTAGCTCTGCCTTCCGTGCTGTGGGTCGTGGGTTCGATCCCCACTAAGAACAAACATTTGTGTGTAGCAAACATAGATGTTTGTTCTATGCCTGGGTGTTACTATGTATTATAAGTATGTATTTACAAAAACCATTTAGTTCCCATATTACAAGCTTTGCTTAGTTTGGGATTAGAGGGCGTCGTATGAAATGTCGATGAATATTTATTTATTGTTTGTTGCCTACTTTATTTTTGTACGCCTCCGCTCACAAGAGTGTAAGGTGGTGTCCACGCGAACGTGTTCATCAGGAGGTATTCGCCAACCGGCACCTACTTCCATTTGCCTACACACTTTGGCAAGTTTGTTAGGGTATCGAAACTTGGTTTTCAACTTATCAAGGGAAAGCTGCAAGTCCCCGCAGGGTAGCGTTGTACTCCCGCCAAATGTTGTGTAACACAACTACCGACATTTCGGCTTACTGTTTTTCGGTGGATATAACATGTGTACCTATGATATAAGTAGCTGTATGAAATGTAATCGTATGGAAAATGAAAGTCTAATAAAAATCATGTTCGTTGAAATGGTACATTTCTCAATAGTCATCCTCTTCACATGGAGAGATAATAACGTGACACACGTGTAACAAGATAAATCAACGATGGCATGAACACGAACTACAGAAACAATACAGGGATATGGCAACAAGAGATACCGGAAGAAAAAACACTTGGGAGCAGTCATTGAAACTACGGAAAAGATTACTTCGGCCAAAGTAAATAAAACATTTTGTCGAACTACAGTCAGCCACATTCTATGATTACATCATTGACTTCAGATCTTCACAGAAACTGAGCTTCAATGGAAAGTTTGAGGTGGGTTTTCAAATCAACTTTGATCAGACCCTGCCACTTTTTTGAAATGGGTTGTGCTTGTGTCTGGCCACACGTACATAGTTTTCGATACCTTGAATCGTTGTTAAACTTATGTTACTGACCGTACAAGTGAAGTGGTCAACACTTGGAACTTTCAACATTGTTGAGAGTCACAATAACAATTGTCCCTTCAAAGATGGTAACTCTTGAGGGTCACGTCATGTAGCGATTAAAACCTCGTGAGAGGGAAGATGATTTCAATCAGATTCGATTTTTAATTTAGTGGTGCGGTACTCTAGTAATAGGTAGAGAAACGACAAATTGCAAGATCTAATAAATCTATTAAATAAATTCCTAGGGCATACGAGTAAAGTTGACGCTTAGAACTAACTATTTTTAGGACGTTTCAAAGTGATCCTTGTGATTTCATTTAATAAAATACATTTTGGAGATGGACACCGAAAGGAACAACTCATGAAAAGCTGAAGTTTTTCCAAAGTCATTAAAATAGGGTCCAGTACTGTACCATAATCAGCCCGTTAAAAACTATAATCAGCAAATAAACGCTCAATTACGTATTTATACCCAGTTATTCAGAAAACGTAATCTCCTAACCTGGAGTCAGAGGTTGATACAGTACAGATGCCCTATCGAGAACGTGAATGACCAGGGTCACATGGACGCACCGCGGGCACATGTCAAAACATTACGGCAACGCACGTACTAGATATAAACACTACACACTATCGCTGTATTGATTGATCTCATGATAATATTGTATTTATGTGCGCACAATACAGATTATATCTCTGAAACAGCAAAAAATATTGAAAATATATTCTTATTCCATGGTGTGATGAAGTAGTGATAATTTTATATGTAAACAAAGAGTAAGTAAACCTCTCAAATGCAATTAATAAGAATATGAATTCCCGCAGTTCACTCAAGCGAAGAAGCGTCAATATCGTGTCAGCGAATGTACCATAGCTGTGGCGGCGGCTCGTAGAGACTTCCACCGGAGCGTGTCGGCCAGCGTCCTGATGAGGGAGTGAGTGGACGCGTCCCTGTTGCGCACCATCGTCCCGACGTCACGCACGGCTGACGGGTCACTGCACTAGAACTTACTCCGAGACAAGACAAATGCACAACGGAATTACTAGTTTTGCTTTTACTAGAGAGCGCTATACTGGTCACCGAGCACGTGAGTAAATAAATACATTGGTGTAGCAACCGCAATAATCGGCAGCGAGGACACGACTGGCTTGTTATCGCTGCTCTATACCTACATATTCTCCAGCTAAAGTAGACGATTCCGCATAAATGTAGAATTGAGATCGGACTAGATGTATTGGTTGACGCGCGGCGCGTCCAATGGGAAATGACAACTCGCACGTCGTCACGCCAAGATTTTATTTAATAACCCAGAATGACTGGCTGGACTTAACTGATCATGTCAAGCAGAATTCTTGAAAGATTTCAAATCTTTGCTGTATGCATTGACTCATAGTTTGGTTTAGTTAGATAACAAAGCATAACAATATAATAAGGTATCAAACATTTCGAGCTGTTGACCCCGATAGTCTGAAGAAATCATCGAATTGGAACAATTAGCGCGTCGTCTGTGATGATATATGAACCAGCTCCCAGTAACTCATTACCGACGTCATGCGGGGACTCGATTCGACTCGTGTAAGCGATTCTATTCCTTGCCGCGATTAGCATGCGAGTGTTTGTTGTGTGTACGAGTGTTATAATTAGCCGAAGCGTCCGGATCGTGGCAGGAGTCCAGGTCGATCACTCGGGTAATGTAACGGATTCAACACTTTATCTGGTCGGTCGTTGACAGGGACATTCTTCCGGGCATTGCAAAACAAACATCAGGCGGCATTAACCTGATCAAAAAAAGTCCGCAACTGACTGTAACATACATTTGAGACATAATGAACAATTATTACATTATTACCCGTCTATGAAATGACGTGACAATTGTTGGGCTAACAATAAAGCATTGCATGAAGCACCACATGTTGGTATCATTAAACACCACCTTGGCATTGTTGGTTCGAGGCACGCTCATAATTTGTAAAAATTAAAAGATTGACGTCACAGTGAGACGATTATAGAGAAGTGGGAATTGTCTATGAAATTATGTGCATGACGTTCTTTTTAATCATTAAACTGACGTTGTAATGGTAGCCATCAGAACCCTTGTTTAATTATCTTCCCAGGAGTTCAACCTAGAATATAATGTAGTAGTTACTATTATACAATTTGATGAAGGCTGAAACGATTTTATAGCTTACACGTGTGTAAGAATATAACATCGATTTTGGACGATTTATCAGAAACTTCCATGAAACATCAGTTCGTAAAAACAGCGAATGATTGATATTATTATTTTTGGTTTGACTTAAACAGATCTTTTACGTAGAATTTGTTATTAGGATTACATTGAAATTGCTGTGACATGAATTCTTTCTGAAGCTTTTAAGCTCAAGCATCAGTTCCAAATTTTGGAGCTCCAATAAATGTAATCATCCATCAGAAAACAGCTTCAAAAGTCAGAGGATTTTATACATTTCTTTGATGTTTAGTGCAACATTATTTTCAAGAGACCGATATAATTTCAGAGGGTCGACATTAATACCTTGCGGATTGACGATAAATACATCGGTAGAACACTTGAGTATTCTAGAGCCCACCAGGGAAGTGGCGCCAACCGTTCTGATTATTTCTGCTGCCAAGTAGGTAATGATTCCAAACGAGTTTAGTTATATGGAACGGCGGGTTATTAACATTTACAAAAATAATAAACAAACGAGGCGGATTAACGTTCTTGGAAACTGATCTGAAAATCACTGTTTTCAAGTGATGAAGATGTTTGAACAAGAGCTTACCTATAATCTCTTTGATAATTTTAATGATACTACTATTGAAAATAATGATAATTAGAAAATAAGTTGTGTTCACTCACATAAACCTTAATACTATTTCCGACACCTCTTCGTACATAATCAGTCTTCAAACATACGTCGACGACTGACCGCACAAAAACATATTATTTCATATACTTAGAAAATGTATAGAATAAGCAAGAGGCATCGCCCTGCGCGTGTCGCAACGTAGGTACAGAATCCTGTTCCTAGATAAAGCACGCACTCGTGAGAATTTCATTTCATACGCTTCAGATTAAAATGAATTGAATTTTCATTCGTCGCTACATATTGCGAGAATGACTTTGAAATAACTCAGATGGCCTGTTTTGCGGTCGGAGCACGTATGGATATTATTTTGTGCTAAATGAACCGGAACATTCTTGAAGTTTTAAAATATGTAGCATTATTTATATTTAAAGTTCTATGGAATAATTCAAAGGAATCTCGTTCTGGTAGTTTAATAGTTTCGTCTGACGTTTTTCAGAATAAAGGTATGAATGAGTAGTGCGTGAAATTCATAAATTATTCAGAGGTGTAACGAACTACGACCGTGAGTCATAGTGATTAAAACTTATTATGACGCGTACATGATAAGAAACTGGATTAGACACACCAAAGGTACACGAAATCGTAATTTCGGCGTTGTTTTAAATCCCCTTAGACTAAAGGGGACTTGACTCTCTAAAGACCTGAGAAGATATATTTGACGGTTAAAATCGTGCGTGAGCTTATTTCATTTTTGTTTCCTTTACATTTTATCGGTTCTAGCTGTACATTGGCCAGTCTCATGCCTACCGATGGCGTGCTGGGTAATTCGGCGTACATAATTACATGTCAAAATATTAGGGGGTTGATACCATCGTTTAACGCCACACAATGCTCATTATTATGTGTACAGTAGCCAATATCAGCCATTCACGCCTTCTTGTGTAATATTAAAATTGTAAGTAAATAGACGCGAACAAAACCAATATTTATATGCTACGTCATACAGGTTGTCATTGTCACCAGGCAAGGGAAACAGAAACCACATTGAAACGTACCATACTAATAACACAATATTGTTCATGCTGGGCCAATACCAAGGAGACAAAACATGAACGATTTAACAGATAGGTTGTGTAAGGGGTTAAGCGACTACGGAGCTGTGAGCGTGTGCACCCCTACTGAACAGCGGAATCAACCCCTTAACGACAATGATACCAGTGACTTGTGCACTCAGGGCTTTCGTATAGGGCCATTGGGTTCTGTTCACGGATCGTGCGGTGCGTGCAAATAATATTCACATGAACAAATAAATGACGTTGAAATTAAATAAAGACGACTCGCAGGCTCGCATGTGACTTTTTACATACCTACTTACTTAATTACAATAAACTCTATAAAGAGGTTCAGATAGTAAGTGCACTTAAGTAAGACTAATTTGTTCATTTTATTGTATTTTGACACGATGCGTACCTACTCGTAACATTCATACAAAACTTTTAATCCAGGATATATGCCGTTTTCTAGCAAGCATAATATAAGCGAGCACTACTTCTTCAGTTTTATTGTGAGCGATATTAAGAGAACAACCTAATTTCGCAAACTTACACCACCAGTACTCTGCCTACTGTGCCAGCGACAGCAATTTTTGGCAATGTTGTGAACCAAATATTTGAAATTTTTATTTAAATGCTTAAACAATATGCTTTAAATTAAATTCGCAATCGCAAGCCATTCCATTGCGCTCTCGAAGTGCACTCAACGCCAAGGGACCTCACATAGCGAGTGGTTGCGATCATTACAGACGAATTGCCTCCATCGATAACCGTTCGCGAATAATTTCCATTATTCCCTTTGCTCAGCCGCAGCCTTGAGGCGATGTTGACGAAGACAACCGGCGACGTTCGCTATTACGTGAACTGATGGACCTTTTAAAATTTAAAGTTCGCTCCTATTAAATATTTTGAAAATATTCACACTGAAAGTTTTTAGGAGGAATTAACATTTCTACAATTTTATAAGATAGCATCATAATGATATAGAAAGAAACAATGCGTCGTGTAATTTTTTTTTATTGAACTTTCAAAAGCCATACTTTTAAAACCTAATTCTAAATCTCTTTGGCACTCAAAAGAAAAACAGAACTAAAACGATTCGGCACTTTCCCGAATCGTTTTACCTCTGTTTATCTTTTTATAAAGCAATAATATAGTTTGGGTGCCCACCGCCATGCGGCATGTAAACACGTAATCCAGCCGCGATTCTGTTAGGCCGCAGGCGATAAGATCACGTGACAGCGCCGAGATACCATCTCGGGTTTAATAGAGTTCTTCGCTGCACCCAATCATTGCCCCTGTTAGTTTCCAATCCGACTGCAGACGATCGAGATTCCAGACAAAATTGATTCTGATCTACTCGTACCATTACAAAAGTACTTACAAAAATAGGAAATTTTAGAAACACTACTACGAGTTTTCACCTTTTTTTTTTCAGTTGTTCCGGGAGACAAAAAACTCTCTCAAAAACTAAAAATCTCTTGTCATTTTAATGTAACAGAAATACCCTATTAAAATCATATCCATGAGTCTACCTACACGGGTTGTTTACTACAACACCTACTTACCATCAACCACCTTAAACAATCTACACGATAATGCCCTAAGATAGCAAAGGTTTGTCTGGTATTCTAGTCTGTCGCCTCGCAGACAGAACCTTCAGCCGCAAGATATTTATCCCCGTGATCTGTCTGGCCCTTCGAGATGTTAGTTTAGGTTTTATTGGGATATAGAGCAGGATAATTTGGGTTGTCATGTCTGGAATCCGACTCTTGATTTTTTTATGAGAAAATGTAATGTAACAAGCAGTTGGTCCACCTGATGTCAAGCGGTTAGCTCTGCCTATTTGTGGACGTGACCGGTGAGGCAGTGCACTGTGTCCGTCACTCGGAAGCGGAAAGCGGATAAGTCTCATGTGCCTGTAATTGCATCGACACCCATACCCTTCAACCCGGAACACAGCAATGCGAGCATCACTGCTTGGCGGCAGAAATAGTGCGGTGGTAGTACTGCCCCGGACAAGCTCTTGCACAAAAAGCCCTACTGCTATAGAAACAGCTTCCAAATTAAACGAAACAAAATCCTTATTTAATACTGTCAATATCATGCCAGAAAACGTCTGAGAAAATGATTAGGGTCCGATGCTAATCGAAATTTATGAGAGCAGCTAGTATAAATTGGATAATCAGTTTAATTAGACTAGAGACAAATTGAATAGAGGTCTGAGTGATGATTATACGAGTTATGCTCAAAGGTGGTAGTTATCTAAGTTCGATGTTAGTATTCAATTGAACTAGACTAGCCAGTATGTTATTGCTAAGAGGATCGGAGCATAAATAGAGACAGACAATGTTGAACTAATTTGAGGGCCAGACTACTAACATGTACTAATGTTTAGTTAGAAGTTCCATTCAACGAAACCTAATCAGTTAAGAATAAGTTATCTTACGCTAAAAAAAAAATATTATCTGAACAGCGGATGAAATAAATCCTATTCTCTGAAATAAGAATCCGAGTAATATTGGTTTTTAACTCAGCACAATACAGCTCAATATCGATTGAAGACAGATTCTGACTGAAGTATTAGCAATGGGCTATCGAGGTGGTACATTCCGTAACAGCAGATGCCACAACCGGCCTCCCTGTCGTGCCCGAAACAGAAATGCAAATAGGTGACATTACCTAATAAAGACAACTGCCAAGTCAATGTACAGTGTAGGTGACAGGGTTAAAAATAAAATATAACCTGCAAAGTGTTAAGTTTTCTTCTAAAACGCTCTGTTAGTAACAGAAAGAATTGAAAATTGATATCAAAAATATATGAAGAATTTCGATAATTAGATTCCTATAGGCAAGAGGTATAATTTTATACAAAACTCATTGATGTGACCGGACAATCCAAAGTACCTAACCTATGACGTGTTCGGATAACGCTTAGCAACAAACAGCCGACGCATGACGTTGAGGTTGAGGTAGCGTTGGCGTTGTGTACAAACTCTAATGTAATCATTTTATTTTATCGTGTGAATATAAACCTCGAAAGACGTATCTTGATTTCTAATCGTTGGACGCATATTTGGATTAGGTTCACTCAAAAAGGTTTTGGATAAAGCAGGTGTGCTTTGTGGCAAGAAACATTTCTCTTTTTCTACAAAAGCTTTCAACATTTAATTAAAAAAACCAGAGTGATAAAAGTGAAACTGTGAAATTCGAGCACTTTCTGCGAATTGAGCTAGCCGTCCTGTCCTATTAAGCAGACTGTGATGTGACGTCGTGAACCCGCGCCGAGCTCTGATAAAAGGCGTCTGAATGTCAACGCACCCGGCCCGGTCACCTTGAGCCGGCGAGCCACTCAACTGTGTTGCTAGAGAATTTTGGCCAATGTCATACTATCTTATCGTACACATAATTTAGCCGTGACGAGGTCAAGCGGCGAATCTGCCGGGAGGCACGAGGCACACAATCGCCGATCGAAACAGTGAGACACTGTTGGCAAGCAGGCGACAGGAAGCGGAATGACAACACGCCTCGACTTCGTGTCAACGAGTCAGGCGACAAATCGACGGTACATCAGTTACACATAGGAATCACCTTATTTTTGACGATAATCAAGAAGCCCTATTCAATAGGCGTCGTATTGGAGTTGAACTCGAATTAGAATGGTAATTAAGACAGTCGTGAACACACTTAAACACAACATGTAAACAGAACTCCACCTTAATTACACCAGTAACGTGTAAAACACTTTGACACCCATTTAATTATATTTGCTACGTGTGAGATATGAAATAATCATAAGTTTATTCGCGTAGCAACTCTATGACGTGTTGTTTTCTACGAGTGTTTTATTTTTCCAGGATGTGACGTAAAAAAGTTGCTGTAAGGAGAAGGAATAGACGAAAACTTTCGGAATTCCGTATTAAATTTTGGGCGAAGTACTTTCTTTACGATTCTTTCTAAAGTAGAAACGATGAGCAAAGTCTTTTAGAAAATAAACTTGTGCATATAGACATCGATACATACGATACAGATGATTTTATCGAAACGGTACCTAGTACTAATCTACTGTCCAATATCAACCTACGTCAGTGCACGGTTTCCAAGAAAAACAACATAAAGCAAGAGAAGGAATTGAATACTTTAGCGAACAACGGTTGTAACGCAATCGCTGTCGCCCCGAATCTGCAGTTGACGTCGCTCAAGGCATCGATCTTGCAATCATTGGCCGTATCGCTCGGTGCATGCAGGTGCCAATGAGGCTGCTCCAGTTTTCTCGTACTCGGATCGATGTCGACGTGTCGAAATAGCTCTCGCGGCCGCTCAGAATAAGCCCCACAAGGTCGGTAGACGACCTGTGCCCTTTTGCTGACCCGCGCCTTCGCGTAGATCACAATGGCTCCCAAACCGATTTGAGCCTTTGTCTAATTTAGCTGCGCCGAAATCAGAGAGCGTTTGATCGTACATTTTAATGGAGCCGACTTTTTTTAAACGCACGAAACCGCTAACATCTCCCAATTCAGAAGTAAAGAAACCGTTTCACTCACATGTTTCAAAGTAATTTAAATGCATTCTGTGTTAAACGATTGCAGTATAATTGTTATGGTATGTGAAAGTTTCCGTTGATGACGTTCGGTACGAGTGTATAGCAGCGCATACGAGTGGCCGGAACTCGACTCTGAATCATGTCAACTGTTAGCAAACTTAACTAACAAGTAGCGACTTGGCAGATTGTTGAACTGGCGCGGTAATCGCTCATTTAATTGAGGGACGTCTTCCTCGGAACTTCGGAAGTGGGGTCCGGCCGCCGCGACGGTAAAGGTAAATCACTGCGAAATTTCTTTTAATACTCACTTTTACCCACATATTATGATCAGATATTAAAATGCTATTTGATAGTAGGTACCTAGACGATAGCTAAACTCACACAGAGCAATTATAGATGACAAAGAGGTGAAGACACGTAAGATTGAATGATGTTACCAAAGATTCCAGAACGATTCGAGCACTAGCAATTTATTTGGCTCCTTTACCCGTAAACGCGGTCAGAATAGAACAAAAATATATTGTTGCGAAAAATGAGAGACGTAAACACATGGGTTTTTATATGTTCTCGCTAATTATACCCGTCTGATTTATAATGATAATAAATCTGCCGGTTAACACTCCCTAGAATTGTTAACGTCTCAGATATGTTGCAGTTAATCGTTTCGCGGTTCCGTTTGTAAATATTGTTTCAAATAGTATTACATCACTTTAGAATTCAAACGTATATTTACCTTACATTTTTCAGGAAGGTCAGCATCACTTCTATTCGTTTATTCTGCCATGTTAGAGAGCACGAGTGTAGTAGGCACACGGCGACTAAAACTGATTGTTTAATTTAGATTTGCGAATGGTGGAGCGGTGCGCCACTCGGGCTATTTAAAACTAATTACTCTATAGGTGGTATATTATTAGATAAATGACTCACGTAAATATTTTGTTGCGCTGACGTACCTTATTAAAACACTGAGTTTCATATTTATTTTAATGGTTTATTTATGTTTGTGTTCGGTAAGGAAGTATTTCGAGTCTATTAAATGGTTTTAAAATGACGTGATGGTAAAACCAATGACGTGAATTGATTGATAAAGAAGAACAAACAGAACTCAGCATTCTAAATCTGTTTATTATTGCAAAAAATGATTTATTGTACCGTTCTATCAAATTTCATGAAAATTGCGATACATTATCGTTCGTTCGGTCGTATGAGATAGTGGCAAACTCTATGAAAGATTATGCGATCCATTCGGTGTCAGTTTCGATGTAGAGTATATGAAGTAATGCTCCAGCACGCTTAGCACGAGCGCCAAATGCGAAGTTTCTTTCTATCGAAGAGAATACAAATCATACTTCGTCCTTTTCTTTTGTTTGGCGAAAACAGAGACAGGACTAGCTGTAGTCTATTCTTCTATAGACAAATCGCTGTCTAGGGTGTATCATGCTAGCCCTACTGGGCAGAGTATTATTTATTAACTCGTTAGTCGCAGACGCAAACTCACGGCAACTAGAGCGTTTCGGCGCCGGCGCTGGCGGCGGGCGGCGCAAGCGCAGTTTTATTGTCTCAAGCCCGTTCTTTGCCGCTACTACTTTGAAATTCAAACAGCTAATATAATTGCAAATAAAATGTTAGGTACACTGTCCATTAAAGCGGTGATTGCTTCATGTCCGCGTACGCTGGCAGATGAGTTATGGTTCGCGCAAGAAGTTCTACGAAATTTTTCAGAACATCACTCAGCACTCACGACGGCCGAGTCGGTTTAGGACGAGTTGACAATCGACTCGGTTTTAGAAATAACACAGAATTAAACGAGAGTACACGCCGTCTTATATTGTGTTGTGTATGACTAATTACTATACACAATAATGTATTCTTGTTCTGATCTGTGCAGAGCAAGCAATACCTCAGTGGACACTGGAACTTATATTTCAATCAGACACAATCGACCATGTGTTTTACCGATTGCATAGTAAATTATACATTAGACTTCCTAGCATCATTATTTAATGGTATGTAAAATATCTGTCGTTGGACGGAGAAGGCTCAAACTAGCTCTTTCTGTAATACTATAGAGGAGGCCTATGTCCAGCAGTGGACTTCTACAGGCTTATATGATGGTGATGGAAAATATTCTGTGTTTGGGTGTTGTAGTACAATGTCAGCCGTAGTTCTTTAATATCAACAACAATCTGGGTATTTTGAGGTGTATAAAAATAATCTACTGTGGATCTATTCAGCGTTTACTGTGTCTAACTACATAGATATATGGGTTATCGACCGAGTAGATATAACAATCGAATCGAGTTTCCATGAATTGCGCCCGATCATTATCAGTGGTATCAATTTCAAATAACCTAGCTGTAATAAAATTCTGGAAATTCCCAATTACTCAAAACATCAAAGTTAGATCACATAGTATGATTATAGCGTAGCGTCCGATGCACGAGGGAGCTGGCTTGGGTAGGGTCGGGCATGACTGCATTCGTACTTCCGGAAAAAAACTCCTACACTTTTACGAAGCTTAAACTAATTGTATAAAAGCACTCTTGGTGCTTGGGAGCTTAAAACTGTTAAAGCTACCGATATTTGCATCTGAAAGTCTGAAGATCATTGCTTTGGAAGGCACAGCAAGCCTTCTAGCAGAGTTTACCACTCTAATAGTGGCTTTAATTTATATTTTAAATCAGAAACTTCGCTTACGTGGTGATGTTCAGAAATATTGCAGGTATAAATTCTGAGTTTTATACAAACTCCTTTATATAATATCAATAGGAAGGCGAAGGTTCAAAGTACGAGTACCTACTTGATAAGTGGTCGGCAATACCTCTGATTCATAAAACCAATGGATACGCTCTACCTACGAAAAGAGCGTGGATACCTACATAATTTTTGTTACACAATATGGCTGCCTTCTTAAGTGATGTGCCGATAGGTACCGATCCAATCGATTGCTATGAATTATCGAAAATGATTTAGTATTTAGTATTTATTTATTCAGCCTTAAAAGTAACATTACAGAATTTAGTATCTACAGGAAGTAGGTACATCTAAACCGTCACTAAAGGTACACATATTTACAAAAAGGAATATACAATAACAGAGAGAATAAACAATTAAAAATTAAAAACAAGATAAAGAATTTAAAAAATAATAACGATTTTATACATAGGTAATCTTATAATAAATTGCACGTTGTTTGTAATGTATGTACACTTATATCTATTTATTTATACTCTAGTTGCTCACAATATTGTAAGCAGAGTCTTTCAATAACTGGCCACTTGTCAGCAAAAACGTCAAGGTGCGCATGCGACGATGCGGCGAGAACATTGAGATGCCGTTGAGCCCTGCATATTGGTGATTGTTGACGAGCAACGGTGTTAGCGGGCATCACTGCAAACAGAGGCACTCGCCCAGGTCGAAATCTGGTGCGGTTTCATCGAGCAGACAAGCTTTATCTTATGTCGGGGGTTAATATTTTCCGTACCGATTATTTCCAACCACTTTCTTTTTAAAATTTCATTAGTAGGAAACCTGTAAAACAAAAGTTGCAGCATTATATTGTGTCACACATTTAGGAAGTAGATAAGTTAAAAATAAAATTTTACAGTACATTATCACACAATCGATTTGGTTCTTGAAAGTAGGTATGTCACATCACTATTCAACTAGTAAACAAACAACTCCAAGTATGACGAAGAAAATAACGTCTTGAGAGTCACAAACGACTAGCAAAAGCCTTCATATTCTTTATTTATCACCAATTGTTCCAAACATTGAGCTCAAAATACAACAATCATTTTACAAAAACAGAAAAATGGTTACTAACCTATGAAAAGATAATGTTGGCTGATTATTGGTTTTCCTTGCACCGCACTGTTTCACACAACACTTGGGCATGATTGTTATTCCTACGTAAAGTTAATAACACACTGAAATTTAGTTTCTTCGCATACTTTCCACAAAATCTTCAAAAACATCCGGAATAAAACAGTAATTGACAGCAGATCTACCACAAAACTCGTAACCAAACATGGCGGCGCTGGGTATGCGAACATAAAATCATGACGTCACAGAATTTTTTTCAAAAATTCGAAAGAACAAAATTATGAGAATTTGTTTAGTTAAAAAGAAACAAACATATATTTGACGTTTATGTGTCGATTTAATAGATATATGTATAACGTATTGTTTGTATAGAAGAATGGGGCTACTCCATAGATATAGCTCAATGGGCAATACTGACGGAAAACCGTCACACGGACGTCAAACTGACGAAAAACTGTACAGAGGGGTAATCACGAACAAATCTGACAGTCGCCGCGTTACGTAAACCTAACGTATTCAAGTGATATTGCGCGTCAACATCAGCCCGACTGCCGAACGTTGTAGCGTCACCGCGCAGTGTATCTCGGATATGCTAGCGTTACGATACGTCCACGATAGTCACATTTATTCGTGATCAAGGCACAGTACAGCTCCAGTGCTGTGCTACACTAGGTGGGGTGCCAAGCTATGCTGATGCAGTGTGGGACAGCAGAGTCCATCAAATAGATCGGCTTTGGCGATACCACCGTATCAAAATACTCGTTCGGTTGCCGTTCGCGTTTTGCATTACGATATTGGGCTTCCCCATCAACTGTATTCAACTTGGGTTTGTCGCATTTTTCTACAGATTGTCTTGAGTCTTGAATGGAATTGAGGTTTGGCAATTCTTTTATTAACCAAATAATAATACGGAAGCTTTACAGTCTGAATTTATTTTATAGGCACGAGTAACATAAATTGAAATAAACTTTTAATTAAAATAATATGGCAGCCTAAATTAAACTTGATGATCCAGAGTAAAATTAATATCATAAAACAGTAGTCTCCATAAGTACCTTTTGGATAAAATGAGGATCCAAGATTTTAACGTTTTATACGTTAAAATCTTAGAGTACCTGCCTAAGAAACGTCCGACTGAATATTATTAGATTGAAAAACATAAACGATTATTTTAATTTCACTTACACAGGGATCCCATAAAAACTTCAAAACAACAAACTGAGCTAATTGGCTAACAGTACACCATAGATATCTATAGTGCGTACATGTAAGAGTTTAGCATGTTGTGCATTTGTGTGTGTCAGTCAGTCAGTATGTAGGGCAAGTCCATCGCAATATTGGACCATCAATCTCCTGCCCAAGATAATGGTGCCACGGTGCCGATGTAATAATTCCTTGACCGCCTGATTAAAATATCTATCTAGCGGTCGTACCACGTGACTGCCCTAGCTAGTGATGGGATTAAACTTTTAATACACACTATTGCTTTTGAATTTAATCAAGAAGTCGACCACCCTGGACGATGCGACGTTAAGGGGAATTTACATAGATGGATGGATCAGAAGATTACCTACAATGGGATTAATAAAAATAAGATGTACGTACTTGAAATACATAAAGTTTCAGTGCTAAATAATTCATTCACGATGACAACGCCCAGAAAATGTTGATTCCATTAAAAACTAGCAAATAATACACTAAATAAGGTATAAGTAAAATATAAATCAGACTGGTTTGCTTTTAATACCAATATGTCTCACAGAGCAAATAGCGATTAAAGGGGATGTTATGTCCTTACATAATAGTAATGAATTAATCTGTGACGAGAACCCGAACACCTGGCCAGTACTAGTAGATCCGAAATAATCTCGCATGACGAAGCGTATTGATGTGCGCGTTTACAATAAAGGACGGATTATAAATGGAGGCTTCCCGGATGGCAACACTCCTATTTGTACGGATACGTTACGTAATAAGGAAGGATTCATTCAATGAAAACGGACAAAAACAGCGGATTCGATCACAACCAAACATTTCGATCGGATAGTATTATACTCGTAATTAGTATTATTAGGATGAAAGGTTTCGAAGAAAAAATAGAACAAGTTTCATGAAGGTCGATCTAAATTCAACATGATCCGAATTCCAAAATAACCGCAATTGTTCTCTACTTGAAATAGAACAAACATGGCACTAAAGTAATTCGTCTTCGTAAGCGAAGCGACACAAGGAATCGATAACAGACGGATGACGTAGTCGTCAACTTGATTACTGATTTATGATAATTGGTCACAATAAAATCGAGTGGCCCCGAATCGGGGCCTGACTGTTCCGGAAATTCTTCGCGTTCAAGTTTTTATTGATAGACATTATGCAACCCAAACGGCAGTAAATGACTGAAGGAAAGTACTTGTGTTGTTCCTGGAATCCATAGATTATTTATAAATAGTATAATACAAATCACACGCAGAAAAATCTGCGCACACAAGTGAACTAAGACCCATATTATTAGTCGATACCTCGAGTAATCCTCGTCACGACTCGACCTCGAAAGCGTGCTGTTGGTTATTTAGTTATCAAAATATTATTCATGGTACAACTAAGAATATGTAGGTTATTTAATTCAATTTCTTGTGAATGACTTACTCCAGAAGTGGTTCAAGAATCTTACCTGAAACAATAAAAAGTTAATATTAGATCACTGATTCATTTGATTTAAAGGCGCCTGTGGCCGGTTAGGAATCTGGTTGGTAGCTCAGATATTGCCAGTCATCGAGTTCATCAACGTTTTGACGTGCTGGTGCTTCCATGACGTCGTCGGTAGAAAATCAATCCTGTCTTATTTGCATAGTGGTAGTAAACAATACAGTTTTTGCTCTAGCACGTATGAGAAAAGCGCAAAAAACACGATAGCTACTTATTAGCTAATTTCTTTAATCTATTGAGTGTATATGATTGGATCTGTCAATCTAAATGGTAAGTATACTGGTTTATCTAACAATAGCAAAAACTTATTTATTTTGCGGTGAAGTAAATGAATCAGGGATGTTTAATGGTTTAATAGTTAACTTTAGTTGCAAAATAATATTGTAGTAGTTTTAAAAATAGGTAAATACAGTGCATACTGTATTTTAAAACATGCTTTAACCACATTATAACAGTTTAATAAATCGTGACAGAAAACAGCTGTTCGGCGCTTCGTTGAAAAACTAAATGAAAACTGCTGTGTTTACATACCAATGAAAATAAAACTAAAGATGCCACCACTTCCTATTCGTCATTAGAAACGCAAAGATACTGGAGGAATCCACAATACCCGTGCGTCCGGTGTCTGAATATAAGAAGATAAAGCATGTTGCCAACAATATACTCTTTGCCGGGGCGTCTGTGTTTCCGAACACTTACAATTTGGATGTTTTCAAGAAGAGAGTGAATAGGTTTCTTCTAGGCAAATGTGCTCCATCGTCGACCGTCACTTACCAACCGGTGTGATTGCGGTCAAATATTTGCCTATGAATTATAAAAATAAAATATGGAGGAAATCTCAGACTTTACGAAAACCAGATGTAGGTCGCATCAGCTCATTTTGGTGCGCACCCTGCGCTAGATAAATAACCTGGTTAAGGTTGAAACAAAAAATATGTCCAATCAAATATTTAGTAGAAAATTCGGTAACTAGATGACAAAAGCCATAATCAACGTCGTTTTATTCAAAGCTGCCTCAACATACAGCAAGGACACCCCATGTTATGAATTGTCTAATTTTATCAGTGGAGACTGGAGAATCACGTAGGAAATGCCGCGCCCGCATCCACTGCCATGGTACTGGTTTGTAATAGGATTAAGCGGTGCTGCCCGCAGTGGTGTTACTTCATAAATGTACAGATATTTTGAATGATAAAAATCTGAGCATACTTTATCTGAACTTTTTGAGAATGGCAAATAATACTTTATGGATGAAGTGGTGCTGTTACAGACCATTATAGCTGTGGTGAATTCTATACATACTTATTTTGTCAATTATCTTGAGCATAGATGATAATAGAAAGCCATTACGTATTTAAATATAATTTTACGTAAAATTTATTAAAAACTAAAATGAAATATCAACACGAAGTGATAATTAAGGATAAATTAAAATGCAGTATTTCTAAGAGACCACACGGCGAAAGGTAGACGACGTAAAAATCGTAAAATGCACAGTGGACTGTGTTCCAGCGAGCACGGAAACATCAAACGTAATGTATGTATTCAGAAGAAAACGTAAAGCCCGCGTTAAACAGAGCCGGCAAGCCTAGCAAGCCTCTTTCCGCTGAAACGCCAGAAAATAGCAAGCTTTTCCCACCATTAATTAATCATTACAAATCGCATAAATCTTGTCCCGAGGCCAGTCAAAATAAAACCGTATCACATGCGTATAGCTGAAAAAATAATAGCAGAAGCTAGTAATACGTGTCAGCTTAGCTACTCTCCCGTATGAAACATGCAAGCAGCTCTCATGAACTGTGCTGTGCATCCAGGGGCTTAAAATAATACGAGGGATATGCACCAGTCTGACAATGAGAAAGTTATTATTAGAATTGTCGTGTGGAATCGTGGACATGCTTTGTTGGTCTCTTATATCAGCTAGTTAATTATGCTAATGTATTAATAGAAGCGTGATAAGACTTCAGTTGCATTGTTTTAAAATTCCACCTTACATAACCCTGTCAGAGGTCAGTTAATGGAAGAGAGAACGTGTATTTTTTTTAATTCATTCATGATTTTTTGCGTATTTTTTGTGTTCAATAAATCAGATTAATCATATGTTTATGTTTATATCAATATTTCAAGACGGGAGCAGATCCAATTTGAGCGTTTATTTTCTGAACAGTTTTCCTCGAACATGTAGTAATAGGGTTTTATATTTGAGTAACCAATGAAGGTAGTCTCATCAAATTGAAATGATGTCTCCAAAGCGCCGAGTAACGGTCGGTGGGCACGCGTCCTAGCAACCGATCGGGCTGCTATCTCACCCAATTAGTTAGCAACCATCATAATAGCCAATCAGTACGACATGGGTAGATAGGAATGCCATAGTTCTTGGGTTTATTTGCTGCCTAGTGATATAGAACTGAGGTAATTTAGGAAATAGCGTTTTGGAAAAGTATATCAAAAAGCCGCGCCGCAACAGAATGAAAATAAATTAGTTCTGGAAAGAACTAGGTACCTACTCTACACAAAGATATTTTTTTGCCCATTACCCAAAAACTTAAATTAGTAACGTTGATTAAAAAGACAGATGTTATTTAATTTATGCTAACAAGCCCAATTATTTGCAGACCCTTAGCGATTTCAAAGTAAAACAATGTGACAGCTGCTAAATAACAGCAAAATTATGCATCAAGTTATTTCCTGGACTGCTGAATGTCTGCTACCGGGAACACGTTTTCAAATAATCACATTGCAGAGATTGCGGGAAAGAAAACGTTATTGGTGAAGAGTCGCCGCGGGCAATACAAACTTGGTCGTAAACTCCAGAGCTCCGGATACAATATGATCGCTAACTGGAGAAACTTGGGCGCAACTAGGTACTAAATATCCGCGTTTTACGGTACCCAAGCTAGGGCCCCGATTTCGAATTTACATTCTGCTAATATGCATTAAAATTCAATTTCGTTTAGAGTTTGACGTTACCTACGAAGCATTCGGATAGGTGAGTTGATATATTTCAATTACATCAAAAGCTGCAAAAAAACAACCAAGTTTTGGATAAAATTACATAAGATAAATCAATGACGCACGGATGTTATTCTAAAACTTTTGTCTTTTCCGAAAACTCCGGGATTAGTCACGAACGATATGTAAAGTCGTCACAATCGTTTCACAAGAAAAGTTTCTGCTCTGTCTCAAGAGACTTCGTAGATATACACTCGAGAGCAATGATTCCGGGTCACTTAAAGAATGTTAAAAATCTCGGAAACTAAAAATGATAGGTTAATGCAATAAATTGTATTTAATAGACAATGTAATACTCCTTAAATGAAAGTAAAAAAATATGAGTCACCATACATTTTATTAACACAAAATTACATAAAGAAAAAAACTGCTGATCTCTCCTTAAAACAAAAATAGGAAACATGAAATTTTTGAACTTTATTACGATTTGACTTGAATTTTAATACTTCGTATTGCCTCCTCGTGCTTCCATTACTGCGTTTACGCGGTTTGGCATGCTGTACACCAAGTTCCTTATACGATTTTGGGGAATATTCTCCCATTCCTCTGTGAGAGCAATTTTGAGCTCACGAAGCGTGATTGGGGGAGGGTTTCGTTGTTTTACGCATCTGCCTAGCTCGTCCCAAGCATGCTCGATCGGGTTGATATCCGGGCTGCGCGCTGGCCACTCCATACGAGTAATGTTCATCTCTTGAAGGTAGTCATTCACAATCCTACCTGTATGAGGTCGGGCATTGTCATGCATAAATATAGCATCCTCACCTAAATTGACCATAAATGGACCAACATGATCATTGAGGATTTCTTCCACATATCTTACGCTAGTTAAAGAGCCGTTTTCTATGATCACCAGCTCTGTGCGACTTTCAGAAGAAATTCCGGCCCACACAAGTACAGACCCACCACCGTAGGCTACTTTTTCTTCGATGCATGCTTGCTTGAATCTTTCCCCTGGTCTTCGATACACTCTGTGTCTTCCATCGTGCTTGTAGAGCATAAATTTTGATTCGTCGGAGAACATAACTTTTGACCAATCTTCAATACTCCAATTTACGTGGCTCTGGGCATATCTTAGTATTGAAATACGATGCCCACGCTCCAGTTTAGGGCCGTTTGCAGGTCTAAGGGGTTTTAAGTTAGATTCAGCAAGCCGACGTCTTACTGTCCATGCACTTGGGTTACTTCCTCCGAGGCGTCGAAACTGATTTGTGAGTTCAGTTCCTGTGAGAAAGCGATTTCGAAGCATGGTGTTCACCAAGTATCGGTCTTCTCGTGCTGTGGTACACCTGGTTCTGCCCGTTCCTGGTCTGCGTAGGTTAGAACCAGTTTCTTCGTAACGTCGGAGAACTCTTTGTACTGTTGACAGCGACACACCGACAGTCCTGGCTGTATCGCGCTGACTCCGGCCGGTTTCCAGCATTGTAAGTATTCTGGTGCATTCTTCAGGCGTAAGCGACATAATTTCAGCTTGAATAATGAATATAGAGCACTATCAACATGGTTTATATACCCACATAAATGACAGATTACAAACAAAAGCAAAACCAAATGCTGTAATTTCGTAGTTCCATCTTCGAAAGTGGCCCTTTTTCAAATTTGATTTTTTTAAGATATAACTTTACAATAACTAAGAAGTTTTAATACCTTCATTTAAGGAGTATTACATTGTCTATTAAATACAATTTATTGCATTAACCTATCATTTTTAGTTTCCGAGATTTTTAACATTCTTTAAGTGACCCGGAATCATTGCTCTCGCGTGTATATTATCAGAGAAAACAATTTGAGCTAGACAACATCTTCATTATAAAATATCACATAATATGACTATCTTGCTTCATACATTATTGCTGAAAAATAAGTAAATGCTTCTCCGTGTCTTACGTCTGGATTATACGCCAAGATTGCAGGACTGCCCACAATTTAAGCTGCATAGGTAGAGCTTAAACATCATAAGACGTAGTCGTCGACCATAATTTTGTAGATACAATCAACCGGTTTTATGCTCTTACTTCAAGTTATTCCAAAACTCAGGCATTGATCAAAACGCTTCCTTGTATCGATGCTCAGATAAAACCTGATAGGTATGCAACGCTTGCAATGTTGCAAGTTGGAAAAGCAACACTATTACAAGTGGAATATTAAAATAACTCGGCCCTGGTTTTTCAACCCTCATTGCAAGTTTAGCGTGAAGCTCATGAGGCGTAACAATGGCCTTTACAATCGATATTGGTTATTTTTTTCTGATCATTATCATATAGGAACTGATTATGGATAATCAGCTCACCGCGGAAGCAATACAGCAGATTGGATTATATTAAGCTCCAGTTGCGAAGGAGTTTTAATTATAATAAAGAATTGAATATTCAATGTGTAATGGTATGAAAAATCTCGTTGCGCCTGGTGGTTTTTGCAAACATTATCACATTTTATACGTATAGGTAATAGAATAGACAGCTACTGCTTATGTTTATTTTGAAAGAGATACGAGAGCACAGTATCTTTGGGACACTAGATATTGGTTTCGCGGGCCGTTTATTATTGGCACTTGTCGGCCCACGCACGACGCGGCTTGGACAGATGACACCGCTGCATTCTGGGACGATTGGGCAACGGCTGGCGAACTGCTCCGTTTGAGGAGTGTGATCGAAGTTCACTTTTCAATAAGATTTATCGAGAAAGAAAAACTTGAGAAGAAAAACTACAACATTTGATTATGAATTTTTGAAAAAAGCTGCACATGAATAACTAATAGACTACACTGCGTTAAAATATCATACACATACCTACTATGGAGATGGTGATAAACATAAATAAATTATCTGCACTATGATAATAAAACTGTTATTCTAACAAAAGAAAGCTCACAAGATCGTAAGAATCAAGAAAAAACGATTGCAAAATCAAAGGCAGGCATTGTAGACAACGGTTCGTTAAAACCAGATCGTGCCTAGAGCGAAAGTTGCACAGCCTTAAATCAGATGCAGACTAGAGAAATCCAAGTACAAGTACACTCGATACTAGACAACCGGCTGAGACAATTAGCACTAGATGTAAATGTCACGTCACGCAACCGCCCCCCAGGCGTCCCAGCGAATGTCTTCGTTACTTGAACAAATGCAACGCAGAGATTCTTGGAGATGCACTCATCAGGCGTCGAGAGTGTGAAAGTAAGCTAGCGCCTAGCACCCCTTGGTTCATAATTTTCATATTTGATTAACTTCTTCAATATTCTTTAGTTGAGAAGAGAAACTATTGACGAACAGCGAAGCGATGGAGATGTTTGCCGTGCCTGGGAATTACAACCGTAATCCTTACGGCTATGAAAAATTAAGACAATAATCCAACTGTTTGGTCATCGTGTCAATAAAACTCCCCAAAATAGTTCCCATGTGTACGTATTCTGTTTAACGCTTTTCTTACTCACGTTGACATATTATCACCTACATTTAATAAATTCATAAGATTGTGTATCAGTTTTATAGGTATTAAACTTACCTCATAATAATAGTTAAATGGCTTACTGCGCGCGTTGGTTAACACTGTAAGTGTAGTAAGCAGCTGAATTTAATAATAAATAAATAAATAAGTAAATGTGGGCATCATACCAGTCGCTATGTCTCCTCCTACCTACCTAATTCATGTTTCTTTTTTCACAAATATTAGATAGGCCGTAATATGCTCTGAACGAAGAGACGAGTCAAAAGCTATATTATCTTATCCGTCGGATACGTAAGCGCATTGTAATTAAAACTGCTTCGAAACGTAACAGGCCTTCGCTGAATACGATCATTTTGTGGTAGATCTTATTTTTATTGTGAATTTGATGGCGGAGAGCACCTGTTGGTTAATTTATGTAGCATCGTATATCGAGTACTTATCGGTAACACCGGTTTGTGATCCAGTAAATTTCAGGGTTATTTGGAAAATCTGTTTTGTGCAATAAAATTGGGCTTGCATTCTTTTAATTGAATTGAATATAATTGATTATTTAGATTAATGTATGACTTTGAAAAAGCCGTGTTGGCCGAGTGGGATTGTACCTCGACTTTCGATCCGAAGGTCGTGGGTTCAAATCCCGACCGTGCATCAATGCATTTTTCGTTCGGAAAATTTATATACGCATTAACACGAGCTTTACGGTGAAGGAAAACATCGTGAGGAAACCCGCGGCTTAGTCAGCTCCGCACGTATTGACCTTGTCTTTCCTGTGGATACGGCTGACTAGGCTGAGAAGATGGTATAGGTGCTGGGCAAGCCTACTCCATCTAAACATTGTCCCAGGCACTACAGTGTCCCGTTAAGTGTAGGCATAGGTTGCCTCCTGACGCTGTATAAATCATCTTCAATAGATGTAAAGGCCTATGACTTTGAAATGTTTGTTTTTTTTTACTTACAACATTTATGCCTGAATACTCAGTTATATGAAACATGTTGTATGCGAAATTACTTCAAACTTTACAGACACATAAGTAGCAGGTTGCGGCTTCGCAAGTTTCCCTTTCAACAACAAACAACAATATTCAGTAAAATCTCAAGGAATACTTGAGATTTTACAGCAGGTACAAGAATCAATTAGCTCTTGTAATAAGTAAGTACCTAGAAAATTCATTTCTCTAGAGGGGCTGTTGTTTCGATTTACGTTTCTAGTGCTTGTCGCTGCTTTTTTTTATTAAAATGAGACCTTTAGAAGTAAACTCATATTGGTAGGTATTCTATGGCTGCTAAATCTGTTGTCATCTCTTTCCATTGTCATGAAGAGCATTTTATAAAGCATCGCTAAAATGACAGGAGAATTAGGGGTATTAGACACAAAAAAGTTTGCATGAAATAAAACTAAATTACTTAGCTCTAAAAGAAAGCTCGTAGTGTAACTTCTTAATTCTAATAGTCAGATCCATACTTCTAATCTGAAACTTTTTTTCACTTTATAGAACGAATCACGCTTTTAGCAAGAAGATAACTTTCACCTCTAAATGATATCCCGAACCAAATTCACCGTCTAGCAAAGGTAAACAAACATCCTTACCTATAGACCGCACATAGACGGCCCGTATAAACAGCTGATCCTTATTCTCGTACCGGACATAATATTTTTTTGCATCATTTAGGACAGGATACATCCACAAACGTGGCCAGAAACATTTGCGTGTAGAGTATCCGGGCTCCTTTGAGCGCATTTACAATGAAAGAAGGTTGTCGCTGAGCTGCCATGACCCTTGAGTTTGCTTGATTTTTCAGTCTACTGTTTTCTAGGTAAAAGATAAGGGTAGATAAGACACGAGAAAATGCAATCTGCTTTCGACATAAATGCGTCTTTTGAGGAGGGTGCCTTTGAAACGTAATTTTATAAACCAGGAACAATGTCATGCCCGGGGCGAGCACGGGTCACTACGGGACTTTATTGACGACATGTTTACAAGCCGCCTCTCTGGCGCATTTTATGAAAAATGCTTATTTAATGACGTTGTTACGTACGATACGATACATGGGTAATAACATCACTAATAACAACATCACATCAGAAATCTGTGCAAACTTTAAGCGGTTTTTACATACTTACCTACATTATGAAAATACTCATCAAATAATAAGTAGGTAAGTCTAACAAACAGCCCTTTCTTCCTCTGTTCTGAATTAAAAACTGCAAAGATTACAGTTAACGCCTTGGCGGGTATCGTATGTTTCGATATTGGTTTGCGCTTTCAATGAGCAATAGGAATGTATGGCGGCCTCAACACGTACATCCGCGATGGACACAAGGGCGTTTATTGCTCGCTTTATTGGAAAACACATGCTTCCGCGTTCTTCAGAACCGTTACTCCTTACATATCAATTAAAATGTATTAGGATTATAATGTAAGAATTAGATACTCTCAAACTTTGAGAGCGCAAACTAAATTTAATGCCAGTAAGGTTTAAATGTCACACATATCACACAGTAGTAACAAGTTCACAATGTTTTCTTTTATATTTCTAAGCACTCGATCCATGAACAGGTTTTTAGAAAACATTTTGTTAAATTAAGTACCCGAATTTAAAGTCACGACCGTCATAAACTGCAAAGCGGTTTCTTCTAGGTTACCGCGGCCACGGATTAGCATAATAATCTTCGACAAAATGTACCTATAGCCCCAGGATCATCATTATTTTCAACTGTGTTATAAGCTGTGGGCGTTAAATTGCAATTTTCGGCTTCCTAATATTTATGGACGCTTATTTGAATCTTCCTTCGAAATAAAGCCATTGGAAGTTGAGCTGGTGAAAAGAGTAGGTACGGTCTTGCGTCTATCAATACAATAACCATAATAACACTTTAGATAAATGATCTTTTGATCATCACGACCATCTTCTTAAGAGGTATGTATGAGGTTCTGACCATTGCTGGTAACATCCGCGTTTGCGTCTGAATTTCCAAAAGATTTGAACAAAGCTCAAGTGAACGGTCAATGAGAGTCTGTCTAGTTCCGCCAGATTGTACATGTCTCCATTGTTTCTATAATGGGTTTTGAGCTAGCCCTCCCATATTTATCGTAGGTACTCCAAAGTATAATAGCAAATACCAGTCGCTCCTTAGTACAAGAGCCCCATGAATAAATGAATAATGGCGGTCGAACAGAGAGTGCTCGCGGCATACCAATTTGTCTCTGAGATGGTAATAACGCATTTTTCACCAACGTACCACCTGACAGAGATCCTTCTTCATTCGTGAAGATGTTGAGGGGCATATTATTGTAGAATTCTTAATCCCCAAAATTGTTCCTCTTTGCGATGCGAGCCAAAGCCAACGCTTATTGGTGCAAATCACACGTCTTTGAACTTGCTCGTTTGTTTACCAACAACGCAAAATCAGTATCACCGAAGAGAACGCTTGAGGGCGACACGTAATGAGCTACGAAGGAAACCTACATTATCGAGTTCACGCTTGGTAATCCGAAGTTATCAATCAGTCCCTGTGAATCTATCTAATTGATTTTTTCATGCTACTGAGCGAAGTAAACGGCTCAATCATTACGAAATAGAGGTTACTCATAACGGATTGAGTGGAACTAACCCGTACCTATGGAATAATAAGGAAAACGTTTAACAAACGTCATCTGCTTTAACGGAAGTGGATAGGAGGAGCGGGCGAGGCACGCAGCACCCTAGATTCCTTTTCTATTAGGTGTCTGCGCGGCGCGCAATTTGCAAATGAAAACAACTTATTGAAATTCTTTCCCGGACCCGCGCGGCGAGAGCGTACCAGAAGCATCCACGATATTCAAGATGGCATCGGGTTGACGCTGAAATTCTTAGCCACGTCAGCACATGCCCAGGATTAAGCTTTATAAATATTCGATTATCGAGAAGTCTATGCATGAAATTATACCTTGTGCTCGGATTATGTTTTAGTTAAATTAAATTTCCTCTTATTTATTTATTTTAAAATTTCACACAAATAGGTAGTGCTAGGACTTAATGCTAAGAGCATTGTCTGCCAGTCTTCCTGGGCGTGCAAAAAAATGGTGTGGCGTGTTTTTAAAGGTACTTAAACTGAGTGTCTTCGTTTTTTTTTGTTAAGTAATTGCTTAGTTATTTATATTAAAACCTACCTGCTGCAGAAGAAAGTGCTAATTTCGGCGAACTATAAAAAAAGCTGCAAGCTGCCGACCAATCTCATTCGCGGTATTTTGCATAAATTACAGACGCTGCAGCGAACGGAAGGATTTCTGAAAAATAAACGGGCGCGAAATAAGGCCTGACCAGCCGAATGCAAATAACACCATTATATGCTAATACGATGTGCGTAATCCGTACCGTTTGTTTCAAGCTTGTAACAGGGCTTGCCAAATACGCATTCCAGAAATAGCAACATAAGTTCCTAAAGCTTCCTGCTACTTATTCCATTGCGCAAACGAAATTTAGCTAAACATGGTGTAAGAGTTAAGAACAATTCGTTTCGAACGATTAAAATAGACCGATAAATAACTTTTGTTATGAAGGTAGTTAGCGAAGTAAAAGTTATAAGCCGTCTAGACGGTAAAGTACCTAGTCTTGACCGCGGTTCGGCCTAATGTTTCAACGATCACTTTGATATAGTGTCCGACTCCGAACGGCCCAACAAGTTCTAGTTTCGGCTCGGTAAGGGCCATTATATCTCGATCTACTAGCGATAAATAGAGGTGAAGTGGAATACTCGCCCACAAAGCGCCGACAAGGTTTAGAAATTTGACACAGAAACTCGGGTAGAATTTCGCTTTCGGTTCAACAATAGCCTGCAATTAATTACAGCATTGTAAGGGTCAAGTGGGTTATTTATGACAAAACCCCTAAAGTGTATTTGTTAAAGGTATCATTATTTTTCACATACGAGTAAGATAGGTCTAAGCTCGAACACTAATTTTATGGCTATTTACATAAGACCGCGTATTAGCTACATGAGCCAAGTGAAGGCGAAGATAGATGTCATGTCGTATAAGGACGTCAAGGAAGCTGCCCTGAAGAGAAGAACCTGGCGGGAAATGCATATGTTACGCCGACAAGAGCGTAGCTCTTAAATTAGAAGAAGAAGAAGAAGAATAAGAAGACATAACCATGGAAACATTTATTTTAATAGATTTGCCAAATACTGTTGAACATGGAAAAGCGGCAATTTTCAGTGAAGCATCGCCTAGGGTCGGCATAGCACGGTCGGACGCAATTACCAAATATAACCCCAATAAAATCGAAGGCTATTATACCGTTACACGTTTAGCATCGAGACATTGGGGGTACTCGAAAATCCCCGGCAATACGTACATGCGACGAGGATACCTAGCTCGTAAAACTGTTATAATAGGCACAGTGAGGAAACACTGCTTTATGGGGGTCCCTGAAACACATAGCATGCATACTGAATTGATTATCGTATGGTTATTTCGATATTTATTCACGGAACAAAAAATATTTTATAGATCGTAAAACTCTGGTACATACATACATACCGACAGCAAGCATTGATCAAATATGCCAGCGTTGAATGCGTCGCGTTCTGCGAACAGCGAACTTAGAAGTTTGTGAATCACGATCAAAATGATGAAGACTGAAGTATAAATAGCCGGAATACAAACAAAAACAAAATATTTGCTTCTTCATCACTAGACGTAGACCTCTTGTTTCAGAGAAGTTTTCACAGATATCTGTCACCGCAAGTTTTGAATACCTACTTCATGGGAAAGTTTTCGAGACAGTCTTGTCTAACCCCCCCGCTGTTATCTTTGATTGCTTCCAAGTTTTTCCTCGAGGTTTCGGAGAATCGATTATAAAAGTTGCACTCAATTCTGCGAAGTTTTGATCTTGAGCTCAGTTTCGTCGATCAATCGCGACGAAATGACTTACTTATTTTTTTTTTGAGTTATGGAGACGTATCTAGTATCTACATCTACATATTTACCGAGCTAACAAATGATTCACAAGCGTCTCATCATCTCAGATGAGAAGAAATAAGCGTAGACCAGACGACAGGAAATTGCATTGGGCAATCGTGTCGTAAAAAATATCAATTTGCGTTGAGAAGATTCAATTGTCCGCAAGCGGGGGAGACGCGTGAAACATAAGAAGCTAATTTCCTCAGGGATGTGTTTCGCCTCGGGAAATCCCTGTCTGTCCATAGACACGGACGTCAATGCGCGACAAGTTTTGTTTATTTTACGTATATTTTGTCTTGAATAAAAAAAACGAGTTTATATTTATTTACCTACCAATCTTTTCAGATAGAGCATGTATTATTAATACGCGTGCCATGCTGCAAAACGAGAAAGGAGCCAGATGTGCCTGCTTCTGCTTACAATCGGAAAAAAGTAAAAAGCTCCCAGAAGATAAGCATAAGACAGATGCGAACAATAGTGCGTCGCGGTTGCGGCGTGGTCCACGTGACGCGTGTCCGCGGGCGTCAAAGCACGTCTTGAGCGAAGGGAGCGAGGCAGTCGCGTGTGCATAATGTAGGGCCGAGCGCCTCCCCAGCGCCAGCGGGCGCCGGCGTCAACGACCCTAGCGAGTCAAGGACGCCGCGCGCCCAGCGACACCGACGACGCGACGCCCGACGCCGAAACGCGATAAAACCGCACCGGGGAGCTGAGTGCGAGCGCCCTCACAATGACTACCATACCACGCGTCTGACGCTGATAAAAAATTTGCTCTCTATATCTATGCTTTACGCGCTTCGTGCTTTCGTTTGTCGTGTCATTGATATATTCTTGACCTGCATCAGATCAATTATCTGCCAGATTGAGATACTGTTTCCTGAAATGATTCAGCGACACGTCTGGTGCTGATGAAAAATCTTGTTCACTTCGTGCTTTTGTTTGAAATGCCACTTTTAAATTGCATCAGTTCAATTGCCAGCTTTGCGAAAGGATTCAGCTTTCAGAAACAAACTAAGCATCTTGTCATATTAGCTACTTAATTAAATCTTGATCTGGGAAATAATTTGTCAATGAATCAATGTGATGAAATATACCTTCTAGCTGGAGGATAATGATCAAGTAAATATGAAACAAACCTATCTTGACACAAAACCTAAAGGCAAAAATAAACATGGCCAGATGTCTACATCTACACATTTCGTGTTGGTCAATGCCAAGGGCAAAACAGTAATTAAAACAAAGTTATTGTGCGCAGACACACGACTACGCATTACAATACTTTGCAATAATATCTTTTTCAAAGATAAACCGTTTAGCACCTGTGACTCCATGTCAATGCACTTAGGTAGTAAATGTAGATATCCTGTTTGGTCGGATATAAATATCGATGAGTGAGTTGACACTAGGGGTTTAAAAAGGGCCGCTTCGCTTTCGTACTCCCAAAACAACATGTAAAACTCGTCATATTGATATTTATTCACCGCTTTGTCAACCCTCAACAGAAAAAGGGATGTGAAATTCCATGGCAAAGCTGCGAAATCACAACAAAGCTATTTAAAAGCTCATAGAGGTCACATAGCTGGGTATTGATTGATAGATCGATGAAGCATGCTTCCATTCCAATCACATTTTGTATTTATTTAAAAAAAGTTACAATAATGAAACTAACTTAATGTAAGTTCACCAAAAAAAAATTAAAATGTCATTCGTTATTTATTCGTTTGTAAAAATGAGACAGAGAGTGACAAAAAGGCCAACATTCCATTAGGCACCCTAGAGAACTAAAGTTCTTTAACACGAGAAGACAAGATGCCGTCAAACAGGTTATGTGTTTGCAAATTAAAACGAGGATATTTATCAACTCAGTCGATTCTTTGAACTTGATATATTTTCCTTTGTTATGTTAATTTACTGGATAATTTAATGAAATATTATTTGCAGGTAATTAAATTTTGTTCTCACAATTCGCATATACACGTCGGACCGGTTAGACTTTGTAAACTGACTTCGTAAAATGCAAGTATGGAAAAGCAACCGAATGAGGCATGATAAAATAAATATGTAAACAGTTATTCACAAAATACAAAGCACTTAGCTACAAAAGAGGTGAGGTCAAAAAATGTTAATTTGTGCCAATAAGGGAAAGTAACACGATTTTTTTGCTAGTCACGCGAAAAGTGTGAATAGGTACCTACACTTGAAGTGTGACAAGTGAGGGCAATTTGGGGTCGGAGAGTATTTGTCTAGTAGAGAAAGCACTTGGTTTAAGACAGTCCTATATAGATAGAGCCTTGTTTGAGGCGTTTGAGCTGTTATAGTAAAAAACGCATGTAAGTATTATTTTATTATACAATAAAAATTGTCACTGATCGAGTTCTTTCACGACCTTCACGACCACAAAAATTCGTTTGGGGTTAAAGCGATACTTACAAACAGTAAAAAAACCAAACAACCTTAAAACACAGAAAATTCAAAACCTCAATGTATCGAAAGCGGTATTAATAGTTATGACATAAAAATACATTTTCAGCCAGGAAGCCGTTGAAAAAGCCACTAGTTTCAGGTTAATAAAACTTCGGATAAAGTTCAGTGAAAGAGAAGCTCGACACACGCCTGTAACGGTTGCCTTAATTTAAACAAAGACTGGGAGAAGCCCCAATATGTTTACATGTAATATGAGAGCAATTGAAGAAAAATATCGATGGCGATATATCGTGTAACGCCCGAAACTGTTTGTTGTGTACATCGTTCTTGGAACGTTTGTTTGAAACGGTTCAAATATCTCAATGACACTCGTGAAGAGAACCTGATGGCATGGCATATGACTCGAATTTTTACAGACAATTAATTGTACAGATACATAGAAACTTACAGAATAATAAAATACAGTATAAGACAATGACATAGATAATATCCACATTGGAGATGATGTAACAGTGTTTCATAGTTGTATCATTAATATTTATAATATAAAGTAAGCATCTAATTTATCATTGGTTATATGCTCGATAATAATGGTAGAAATGTTAGGATTGATGGTTCTTCCATATTTAATTTTATAAAAATTGATTAGAAGAAGGTATATCAAGAAACTAAACAAAAAAGGTATGATAATATTTACAAACGTTTAGATTCAAATAAATATTTCTAGACAAATGTATATTCACACGGAACAACTAAACAGCGACAAGCAAACAAAAGAACTTCAAAACTAAATATCGTAATTAGAATAAAATAGGTGACACAGAGTGCAATAGTACTCTGAAAGTTAATACTATATAAAGACTTTTATTATGTGACTGAAAACTGAAAAGCCAATGATAAACCTGAGGTTAAACTAGGAAATTTACAGATTAATTTACACCCAGTAACACAAATAAAATTTGTCGCAACAGTGCCGGAACATTTGTCCAGATTGTACTAGTAGAATCGTTTCCCATAGTAATTGTTCCTTCGAGCAATTGCTCGTAACAGGGTTTTGATTAAATTATTAGCTTCAGTGTTCACGGGTCTTTCAACGAAGCATAATGAGCTCGCAACGTGGGGTCTGCTGCAACAATGTTGAGGAATGAGACTGGAAAAATCAAATATGTTTCAATGAATTTATTAGTTAAGAGCTTATAGTACCCCAATCTCTCATTTTTGATCCCGCATATCATTAAAAGTATTGAATCAATCATTTTGAAAAAAATATATATTACAGTTGAGAATATTTGTGATACATCATATGATGTGAAAACACGATTACTAAAAATTTTCTCGATAGAAAAAAATCCCAAACTTCCCTCTGAAGCTTACTAAGAAACCACAGAAGTCAGTCAATACTTTACCTATACTATTGAAACTTTGTATATAAATTCAACTTAGCAATACACGTACATCATATGTTTTAGATTTATTAAAATGTTTTTTTTTTTTGAATTTTAAGAAATTAAATACTCAAATATTGCGCGTGAGACGTCGCAACCGCTCAGATTCAGTCTAACTCCGGCAGTCGAACAGGGAACCCGCGTCGCTTGCTCGCACGCCTACCTACGTAGATACGTTAAATTATTAAATTATAAGTAAGTCAAGTAAAATGGGAAATAACCAGTACAAAAAAAAGGGTAGGGATTGGAGAAAAGAAATTGCTAAAAACATGAATAATATATTGAAGTAAGTATCTAAAATGAGTCATAAAATGTTTTTTACCTACCTAGGTGCCCGCGGGTACGCATTTTGGTTAGGACTTTATGAGGCCATATTGAAATTTGACGACGTCAAGTTTAGGCATTTATGAATACGCGACGCGCTGCGCTACGCGTTTGCGACGCGCAAAGGACAAACGAATTTGATCTTTCTCGACATGTTCGTTCATTGGATGAGTACCATAGATTTGTAGTCTAATTACTAAGTTGGTATGTGGTAGGTACCTATCTCCACGTGAAGTGTGTAGAACTGTTGTACGAATTGTAATAAAAAGATTGTAGAAAATAAAATAAATATTGCAACCCCTCTATATCATTTTTTTTATTGACCTACTTATACCTAACAGTAGTTATAATTCCAGAGCGGGCATTAACCCCCTCTTCTCCTCTCAGAGATATTGTAGCCCCCTTGCCGTATCTCCGCTATTAGCAGAATTCGACCTCCAGTATTTGGAGCCATTCGAATCGAAACATGAATTTTGCCAAAATGAAGGAACATTTTGACTCTGTCAGAATTTATCTCCCCTACTGCGTTTTCGAATCCAGGACAGCGTATTTTACTTTTTCGAGTAAAATGATATGGGTGTTGTTTTCGGGATATTTTGGGGTGCTGATTACGGAAATGGTATCCATTTTGAAATCCAAGATGGCGGACATCGATTTTTTGAGTAAAGTGATATGGGTGTCGTTTTCGGGAAATTTTGGGGTGCTGATTACGGAAAAAGTATCCATTTTGAAATCCAAGATGACGGACATCGAGTTTTTTGAATAAAGTGATATGGGTGTCATATTCGGGATATTTTGGGGTGCTGTTTACGGAAATGGTATCCATTTTGAAATCCAAGATGGCGGACATAGATTTTTTGAGTAAAATGATATAGGTGTCGTTTTCGGGATATTTTGGGGTGCTGATTACGGAAATAGTATCGATGTTTGCCATCTTGGGTTTTAAAATGGATACCATTTCCGTAATCAGCACCCCAAAATATCCCGAAAACGACACCCATATCACTTTTCTCAAAATATTAATGTCCACCATCTTGGATTTCAAAATTGATACCATTTCCGTATTCAGCACCCCAAAATATCCCGAAAACGACACCCATATCACTTTTCTCAAAAAAATCAATGCCCGCCATCTTGGATTTCAAAATGGATACCATTTCCGTAATTAGCACCACCTGATGATGTGTAGGCAAACAGGCGTTCAGCCCACCTGATGATGTGTAGGTAAACAGGCTTTCAGCCCACCTGATGATGTGTAGGCAAACAGGCGTTCAGCCCACCTGATGATGAGTAGGCAAACAGGCGTTCAGCCCACCTGATGATGAGTAGGCAAACAAGCATTCTACCCACCCGATAATGTGCATGTAAATAAATAAATGCATGTAAATAGGCGTGATATTTTTCATATATGATGTGGAATAAGCTTCCTCCTGAGGTTTTCCCATTTTTCGAATAAGCATACAACCCATTTGATCTGAAGCGATGATGATGATCTGATCGAGTGAGAGAAGCGAACGGTGTTCTGAGGTAACAAACAAAATACAATCGAATTGAGATCTCCCTCTAGAAATACAATAAAATTTTCTGATTTCTCCTTGTTTTTTACTACTGTGTCCATTCCATAATACAATAAATAAATAAATATTCATGGACATTTCACACAACGCCCTCTAGTCCCAAACTAAGCAAAGCTTGTAATATGGGAACAAACATCTATGTTTTCCACGCACAAATGTTTGTTCTCAGTGGGGATCGAACCCACGACCCACAGCGCGGAAGGCAGAGCTATTACCGACTGAGCTGTGACGCCTGTCAATACTTACAATATTTAGCATGATCATGAGCCGTGCCACAGGCCTTAGAAAAAGTGGCCAACTATGGACCACTTTTCTGCAATATTTCTTTCACTTTATTTCCATACCTACTGGGTGTACAATAACTGTGTATCATAACTACTTACGGCGCTTTAGTATATTTGTACAATAATTTATTTTTTTATTTCCATACCTCGGTACTAGACGTACAATAACTGTGTATTTACTCTATCGTGCGGTCGACTCGTGACCTCTGCGCTGCGTGATGAACTGTGCGAGTGAGATAGCTGCGAGTGCGCGGCGCGGTATCTGCACGAATGGGCCGTGAAACTTGGATTTGAGCTGGAGTATTGTAGGCTCTTAAAGGTGTAAATATGTATACAACTTTTAAACTAGATGCTGTGAATATGACAAAGAATGTCGACAAGAATCATTAGAAAACCAAACAGACACAAAACCCATTCCCATTGTCTTGAAGAAAAGGTATACCTATAACTCTCTCAAAGCTGATTAAGGGCGAACGCAAACCACGACAAAACTGTTTTGTCGCGTACTTAGTGACGTGAAAATAAATTTTCTGTTATAACGAAAACAGCATAAGATGAATGCTTCCTCGTCATATGCTGTTTTCGTTATAACGAAAAAGCGAACACAGCATGCATAAAGTTATGTTTACCTCTCTATTATAGCATTATTTAGTACCTAGTACACTACATAATTACACTATATTCTTATTTATTAAAAAAGCACAGTTCATTCTCTAGGTATGTGCGTATAAAGCAATGTTTAATAGGTGGGTACTAAACAATGCTATAATAGATAGGTAAACATAATTTTATGCATGCGTCGTGTCAATTGATGTGAATTTCGTTACAACGAAAACAGCATATGACGAGGAAGCATTCATCATATGCTGTTTTCGTTATAACAGAAAATTTATTTTCACGTCACTAAGTACGCGACAAAACAGTTTTGTCGATAGATGTGCGTTGGCCCTAAAACTATTGACATGTTTAAAACCAATACAGCGACAAAAATTTTATAGTGTCATATATTTAATTTACATCAAGCTGCCGGGTACGGTCACATTACTGTTAATCCTACTAATATTATAAATGCGAAAGTTTAGATGTTTGGATGTTTAGATGTTTGGATGTTTGGATATTTGGATGTTTGTGTTTCAATCACGTCTAAACTACTGGACCAACTTGGATGAAACTTGGCATATATATAGTTCGTAACCTGGATTGACACATAGGCTACTTTTTATTTCGAATAATTAACAGGATCTACAGGATAAAATGAACGAAAAGGACTAGTAGCGCCAATTGGCAAGAGGACTTCATTGTCATGTCATGTCACGTCAGTTTGACAGGGCGTAGTACTACCTCTTTGGTCTAACGACTAGCGTTTGACATTCCAGTACGAGTTCGGTGTAATGAGGTGCAATGTCAAGTTTCTCAAAGAAGTATCCGCTCGGTACACGCACAGATAATATAATGTACACGGAAACGGTACTCGCGTACGAAGTCGCGGGTATCTGCTAGTACTGAATAAAGCAAAATAACTGCACAAATTAGAGCTGTCGACACATACTTAGTCGCCTGATAACAATACAACTGACGATTACTGTCATAAACTACGATGGGTGTATTCCGTCTTGCAATTACAGATGCTGGTGACAATATACATCTGAAAATGTTATATTTTTAATTAGATGTAGAGTAGACGCGTCCATCCCATCCTTCAGAGAGATTTTCAATAAAATTGAGGGCATAGAACGACGATCTCTACACTAATGATGCGCAACTGTCTGTCTGCGGTTAAACAAACAGCTGAAGTAGTGTCTTTTGATTTTAATGGAGGTTAACAATGTTAACATGGCATGGAATACTTTTTATCGCAAATATTTAAGCCCTATTGAGCTAAACCTACGGTATTATAAGTAATTGTGCGAGGGTATGTTATATTGTGATTGATGTAATTACAAACAAAATTCCGCATACTCCAGTAACAACTCCTTAAACTGTTGCAATTAGGCGTAATAGGACAAAGTGGTTTAATATTTATTTAAATTTTACAGCCGAAACCGTAGCGTTTCGTGTAGGCCTGAATACGACGGTCACGCTAGCGTCGGCGCCACAGTGGGGATTCCCGCCAATAGGTATTTTGCATTATGCACGTGCAATTTACTGCACTTCATGAAACGTGTTTATTTATTACCATTGCGGCGACTATTTATGATTGTCAATAATTTTGATGACGTCTTTCTATGCAGCTATAAGGTTTGGACAAGCTGCAATTTTGCTGTTGGCTGTTTTGAGAAAATCGCTGTTTGTTTGCTCAATTTATACACAGCAATAGTTTATCTCCTGGTGCTATTCCATTGATTTCATGACTGGTCCATCTATACACATTACATACCTGTGGAATTTGAAACGAACCTTCTCTTTTAAACACCTTTTCTTTAATTTATAAAAATCGTAAACAAAATACACTACATCTTTCCTTCAATCTCTTTTGACAACTTCCAAAAAGTGTTACCAGCTATAACAAATAAAAAACGTACTACATTAAAAATAAAATATCCGACACGGCCGTCCTGATCAATCATCTGTCCCAGATGAATTGTCTTCTGGTGAAATCCACGGCTTCATGAGATCAGCTGAGGTAGTCGTGTTAATCGGACCTTCGCTGTTACCGATTTTCTTCACGGTATAACGATCGTTTCGATTGCATTTTACTATTTCGTAGGGACCCAAAAACTTTGGAAACAGTTTACTTCCTTGTGAGAACTGCGTCTTTTTTATGGCTACTAAATCACCAATATTGTAGGAATTTGCTTCTTTTCGTTTCTTATTATAGTTTTTTATGTTCTCTTCTTGTACTTTCTGTATTGATTCTTTTGCCTTCTTTCTAAGATCTTCTCTTTTATCGTTAAAATTCTTTATATTTTCTTCTTCTATAAATTTTTGGAGTTCATCGTCTTTATCTCTCATTTTAGTGCCAAAAAGTAGTTCAAATGGTGTCATTCTTATGCTTCTTTGGTATGTTCCATTCAAACATCGTTGTACTTTGGACACACGGCGGTACCATTTAGTCGGGTCATCAGCGCTTAGCTTGCTTAATACGGCGATAATGATCTGGTGGATACGCTCAACTTGGCCGTTTCCTCTCGGTTGTCCAGTGGTGATCGTATAGTGCGTAATATTTTCATTCTTAGAATAGGCTTGAAAGTCATTTGCAGTAAAAGCAGCGTTTCGATCGGTAATCAGTCTTTCAGGTGAACCAAAGGTTTGCTGTTGTAGTCTTAACTTTTCTAAAGTTTCTTCAGTGGTTAAAGTCTTCACAGGGTAAATCCACGTAAACTTCGTATACGCATCTACGACGGTAAGGATGTATCTGTAATTCTTATGAGTCGAAGTCATTGGTCCTAGATGATCGATATGGTATGTCGATAGTGGAAAATCACCTTTGTCTATCGGGTGTAGGAATCCTTCTTTTTTACCTCTTTTGTTCGATATGAGAATGCATTCAACGCAATTACTAATTACTTTTCTTATCTTCTCTGTTAAATTCTCAATATAATATTCTCTATTAATCAGTTCTTCAGTTTTCAAGATCCCGAAATGTCCTCTTTCATGATTTTTTCTAATTATTTCGGTCTGCATCTTCTTAGGTACTACAATCAAATTAATTCCATCTTTCATCTTGTATAATATTTCGTTCTGTATGATATAGTCTTGGTAATTTTCAGTTTCTAAAATTTTCTTAATCAGTCTCACATAGTCGTCTTCATTCTGTGCTTTTCTTAGACGAGCCGTAGTTTCTGTAAGCATCAGGCAAATTGGATATCTGCTCAGCGCGTCAGCGTGTCGCATTCGTGCTCCTGGTCTGTGTTCAATCTTATAGTCGTATTCTTCTAAAAGCAGGGCCCAACGAGCTACTCTTGGAGGTAAGTCTTTCTTCTGAAGCGTCATAGTTAGGGCAGAGCAATCTGTGATTATTTTAAAGTGTATCCCCAGAAGGTACACTCGGAACTTCTTTATAGCGGCGACAATGGCTAAAATCTCTAAGTAATAGCTATGGTATTTTCTTTCGGCTGGAGTCGTTTTCTTACTCATATAGTGGACGGGATGAAGTTGATTGTCTTTAGGGCTTCTTTGTAAAAGAACAGCTCCATATCCGTCTGCGCTTGCGTCAGTGTGCAGTTCGGTTTCTGCATCAGGATTGTATATTCGGAGAACTGGTGAACTACACAATATTTGTTTTAGTTCTACAAAGGCTTTCTCACATCTTTCATCAAAATTAAACAAAGCGTCTTTCTTTAGCAGGTCAGTCATAGGCTTCGCAATCAGGGAATAATTCTCAATAAATTTTCTGAAGTATCCTGTCAGACCAAGAAATGACTGAACAGCTTTTACGTTGCTAGGAATCTTAAAATTTGCTACAGCGTTAATCTTATCTTGAGACGGTCGAACTTCATTGTCACAAATAATGTAACCAAGGTATTGAATCTTCTTCTTTAAAAAATGACATTTCTTCCAGTTAAATTCTAGACCAAATTCTTCACCTCTTTCAAGTACTTTCTCTAGTTTAATTATTCCTTCTTCTTCTGTTCTGGAGGGTATGATTAAATCATCGAGGTAAATCAGCAGAGTACCATCAATAATTAAATCGCTGAAAATGTCGTTAATAAATCTTTGGAATACAGATGGCGCTGTACACAATCCAAAAGGCATTTTCTGAAACTCGTATTGGCCTTGAGGAGTTACAAATGATGTGTACTTTTGACTGTCTTTGTGTACTCTCACATGTAAAAAACCATTCTTCAGATCAAGCGACGTGAATACTTTTGCGTCTTGCAACTTGTCAATCTGATCTTCTATTATGGGTAAAGGAAATCTTTCTTTAATCACTTTTTTATTCAGTCGTCGATAATCCATACACATTCTACGTGATCCATCTTTCTTATCAGCCAAAACTATAGGGCAGGCAAAATCTGATTTACTAGTTTTTATTATTCCTTTGTCCAACCATTCTTTCACTTGTGTATTCACAGCAGTCATTTCTAAGGGTGATAGACGTCGGGGATTTTGGAAAACCGGATCTTCATCGGTAAGTATTATTTTCAATTCAACATTACTTTCTTTCTTCTTCTCATTACATTTGTAATCTTCACACATCTTATGAATCTTTTCCTTGTATTTAGAATCTTCTATGTCATATTCTTGTTCGTTATCTTTCTCTTCCATTAAAAGTGTCAAATGCATGATTTTTTCCACAAAAACACCAGCAGGTGTAAAACATACTTCGAAGTCTTTCAGAATAGGGTTTCCAATTAGAATCATTACAGGTATCTCGCTATCTTTCACAACATGGAACTCGACGTCTGTGTAGTACTCATCGATTTGTACATTAGCTGTAAATATTCCTTCGGTATAAACTTTATTCTTCGCTATCCCGGTGATACAGATTGATTCTGTTTTATAATCTTTAATTTTTTCTTTAATCTTTTCAAATTCAGATTTCGTAATAAGGTTAACATCGCTCCCAGTGTCTATTAAGGTTACAACGTCATTTCCACAAATCTTTATCTTCTTGTAGGGAACTTTCTCTTCTTCATTTTCATTTTGAATATTCAGCGTCTTCTTAGGTTTGTTGGTAGGACATTCAGTAGCCTTGTGACCAAATTCATTACATCTAAAACATTTTATTCCCTTCGGACAGGCGGGTGACTGATGATCTAAATCACCACAGTTGTAGCATCTTTTCACATGAGTCTTACGGCTTGAATTATGCCCAGATGATTGACCAGTCTGTGCAGGTTTATTGGGCACCTTCTTTCTGAAGTCACTATAGATGTCCAACTTCTTTCGAAACTCTTTCATGTTTGAAGCACCATATAAAATAGCTTTATTGGTCTCCAGGTCACGGATACCGTCAATGACATATTCCATCAGCGCAGCGTCTTCAACCTTACCATGAAGTGCCAGCTCTTTCATAGACAGGAAATACTGTTGGTAGGTTTCGTCGTTTTTCATCTTACGAGAGGCAAGCTTCTTGTGTATGACTGCGCTATTAATCTTGGGGCCAAATTCTTCTTTAAGTGCTTTTTTCAAATTGGCGTAGTCTTTTATTTTTCCCGAAGATCGTAGAAAAAGTTTGGCAGTTCCATCTAAGAGCCTCTTTGCATAGATCAGCTTTTCAATGTTAGTCCACTTCATGATTTGGGCAATATCTTCAAATTCATCGATAAATGTTTCTATAGGATAGGTGTCATCTCCAGTAAAAACGGTCATTGACTTCTCTAAGTCCTTAAATGAAATCTGTACGTCTACCTCTTCTTCTTCTTCTTCTTCTTCATATTTGCTCTCCTTTTCATTCTTTTTCGGTGGCATCGTAGTTGTCAAACTAGTGTCAATCTTCAAATTCTTGGAATTCCGTCTTTTAGTCTTCGTGCAAAATGATGGCTTATTTGAACTCATTTAGTCTTTAGTCTTCAAAAATAAATCTTCATATCCAAATTCAAACCTACCATTTCAGCAGAATTCTTCTTCAGTTGGCAACATTTTTTACCGTGACATCCGTAAAGTGCAATAGGTACCGATACAACAGCCCGCTACGTCGGTAAAGCAGTCCTCTCGTCACAGCTTCGGTAACAAAAACACAATGGCGGCACACCGGCACTTTTCTTAGAATGACTTGTGAATCTTGCGATAAAAATTTTGCGTCTTCGGTCTTCGATTCGCTTCAAATTTTGGTCTATCCCGGACGAGCCCCCAAAAGTTGTGGAATTTGAAACGAACCTTCTCTTTTAAACACCTTTTCTTTAATTTATAAAAATCGTAAACAAAATACACTACATCTTTCCTTCAATCTCTTTTGACAACTTCCAAAAAGTGTTACCAGCTATAACAAATAAAAAACGTACTACATTAAAAATAAAATATCCGACATACCTATAGCACAGATTATTTAATCAAACATGTAACCTTCGATTTTTAGCATATTTCCTTAAATGTACACGTTAAAAAAAAATCATAGTAATTTCCTCGTAAATGTACCTACTTTGAATCTCGCGGGAGATATTTTCAAAGTTCCTTTCATCGAGATAGTATCATTATTTTATAGTTTTTCGTGTTGGCAACCCCACCATAGATAGGCGAAACTTATGTCTTTGCAAATAAGCTCTGATGAAGCAAACGTTTTTATCTTATCAAGCATTCGTAACTCGTTTCCACTTTCGTAGTCATATTATTTATTGAAATCTTGTCAATTTGTGCGTTCGTACGCATCTTTTCATGGTTCTTTAGCATATTCTGTTACTCTGAAAACAGACATCCATCTGTCAAATCGACTTGACAGAACGATCAAACTTTGCTTGAAGCAAGCAGGTCATAGATATTGATTGATGGTGTCCAGTCTCTAAAAAAGAAAGAAAGAAGGAGAGAGCTGTATTGGAGGGATAGAGTCAGAGGATTGGTTTGAAAACTTTGAAATTTTAACGAGCGAACAGAAAACTACCTTGATATTTTCTATAAAATTATAACTGTTCTTCCCAAGTAAATTGAAATCTGAAGGGATTTTATTGTGGTTTGTTTACGAAATTGAGAAGCGAAAGTTCTGCGCGTCCGCAACTTTTCGATTGGTATATCGCTGCGCGCGATCCATGTTACCAGCTTCCAGCACAAAGGTATTTATGAACTTCCATCGTAGTCCCAGTTGAGCTCAATAAGAGCTGAAGGAAGCCTTTCATGGTAATTAATTTCCTTCTCTCATCTTCCTCAGAGTTGCGCTTTATCTGCATACACGGATCACACCGTAAAAAGGGGTGTGAACAGGGCGGCATCGCAAACGATTGTCCACCAGATTTTTGAGTTCATCCCGACATAAAGGCCTCAAGGTATTCATAGTAAACATAATAATAACTCCTATAAAATCACCGTAAAAGTAGGGCTCTGTAACATACTAAACATATTTCCTTATTTTGCCTATCACAGAGAGGCTGTCAGGTTGCGATCAGTCTTCTTGGTGCAGCCAACGAGCTGGCCGGAGCTCCACAGCGATAAGAAACCGCGGAGACTCGAGAACGTATTCCCAACTCCCTTGAAATACAGTTTACCTCCAGCGGTTAGCCATTACTACAGGTTAGTTAGCACGGCGGGGGAAATTACTCAAGAACTACATTCGTCTTGGGGTCCAAACGTTCGCCATAGGCTCAGGACGGTCTACTCCTCACGTATTCAACATTTCGTTAGGCAAACCTCAGTTTGAACTGCGGCAGAGACCAGACGTGCACCTCGACCCTTATTCACTTATTAACTTCAAATTACTACTTAAACTCCAGTTTAATACCATTATCTTGTGTCTTATCGTAAGGATTAGCATTATCTCTAAGTTATTACCGATTAGACATATTTTGTGTATAACACTTATTTTTTTTTTAATAAATTTTAATAATTTTGTTCTGTAAACTTTATTTGTTTCCTTTTGCAGTTAGTTTCCCTAATTAAGCAGGAAATATTGTTACATTTTGGCGCCCGAACAAAGGACGAGGTGACACGTGACGAAAAGGTAAACAGTTTTGTCTTTTATGCTGGTCAAATTGCAGCTCAGATATTACTGGTCTCTGCTTCGGTAAAAACTTAAATTTTAGTATATCTTCAGTTTTATTAGGTATTCTTTTTAAAATCACTGCTAGGAAGCATTGTAATACTAATCTAGTGCTTATCTGGTCAGAATTTCTGTAGAATTTTACATAATTTCACATTTTTTTGAGTTATTTAACTTGGTAGATGAGAAACTTAAATTTCATTGTATTTTCAACTTTTTATTAGTATTATCTTTAAAATTACAGCTTAGCGTTATTATACTACTATTCTACTACTACTACTACCAAAATAGCGCGGAAGTTTGCATTTTTGAAGATAATTTTAATTTTCACTAGTTCCATTGAAAACTTATTTTTTATTTTTGTGAAGAAGTTAGGCATTGTTTTACTGCAAGTTTGGTCTGGGTTGGTGCTGGTTCTGCTCTGTGACCGTCTCGTTTCCATTTCTACTTAATTTCACAACATTTTCTATATATTTTTCTTATTTTTGATTTTTAACCATATCTACATACTTCAAAATGTTGGAGGAAAGACCAATAGCATTCAACGTCTTGGCTAAGGATGAGCTTGAGTATGAGGTAAAGATTAGGGGCGCAGTACCGGCGTCGGATACTCTGTCTGCCTTGAGAACTCAGGTTCGAACCCTGAACAAGGAAATCCCATCGGATGAGATTGCAGTCTGTGATTTCAGTGCTGAATCTGAACTGGATACCGTTCAGGCTAAGTTGGACAGCCTAACTGATCTTATTACTGGTGCGGCGCTTAAACCTTGCTCTCTTAAAGTACTGAATCGAGTCCAAGCTCTTGGTCATCATCTGTTTCATAGATTTGGTCGTATACCAACTCCCAGTTGTGAAGATAAGTCATTTTCTCTCCACAGTAACTTACAAGAACGATTAGAACGCTTATTGAGGAAGCTAGATAGTATCTTCTGCAATTTTAAGAGTAGTATTTCTCCACCAACACCAGAGCCTGTACAGGAATCTGAACCTATAGAGGTGGCCAGTGTTAGCAATAAGCATTCAGCTGTGCACACCCTGAATGTAAAGTTCAATGGTAGAACATGTGTAAAAGCTTTCTTACAAAGATTGGAGGAGCTATGTCTGTCTAGGTCAATCTCTAATACTAAACTTTTCAATTCAGCCGCTGAGCTTTTCACTGATGAGGCACTTTGTTGGTACCGTGGGGTTCGTTCAGAGGTTGCTGATTGGGAAGAGTTAAAATCAATACTGCTAGAGGAGTATTTACCCTTTGATTATGACCATCGTTTGATGCAGGAGATTAGGGCACGGACCCAAGGTCATGATGAAAGCATAATTAACTATCTAAGCGTGATGCAGAACTATTTTACTCGTTTATCTAAACCTATATCTGATGAGGAAAAGTTAAATATTACTCTTTACAATATTAGACCTTTCTATACAAACCAGTTAGCTCTGAACCCAGTGGTCACCTGGAAGGATTTGAAACAAAAGTGTAGGCTTCTAGAAAGTGCTAAACAAAGATCTGAACTGTTTGCGGAACCTCCTAAAAGTACTACTTCATGTTTGGCACCAGATTTGTGCTATAAAAACTCATCAGCGTCCTCAAGTTCTACAAAGGTTGCAGCGATGCACACCCAGGTTGGTGAATTCTGTGTCCGTTGCAGAATCAATGGTCACAGTCTCCGTTCATGCAGAGCACCAGCTACCTTGGTTTGCTATCGTTGTGGCGAAAAGGAAGTCACATTCAGAACTTGTCCCAAATGCAATACTAATAAAACTCCACTGCCTACGGTCCAAAAAAACTCCATGTAGTGGACCAGCGGCCTACTAGGGCACCAGCTAAATGCAGTCATGCTGGTGATGATGAGCAGGGGTCCCAGCTTCTGTCCATCAGAGATTTTTCGGATAAAAAATCTTCCGTTTCGCTGGTTCACGAAATCAGGAGTGATGATAGACGCCCATTCCTCACTGTCTCCATCTACGACCTAAAAGTGAGAGGTTTACTAGATTCCGGTGCTGATATCTCCATCATTGGCAACGATGCCTTCAAGCACTTCCAGAACCTGGTATCCATGCACGAATCAACCGATTTGCATTACATACGAACGGCCGACGACTCATTTTCTCCCGTTTCAGGCTATGTCTTTCTGCCTGTTACGGTTGGTGAGAGCAAAGCCATCGTGAAATTCTATATCGTACCCGGTGTTGCCACCGATCTCATTTTTGGCATAAACTTTTGGAAACAATTCAACATAGCACCCGACGTTCTTTCATTGCTTGATAGGAGTGAGTATTTTTCGGAAACTGACAGCGTGAACACCATTGCTTCAGAAGGCCGGTTTCTCCATGATTTCGACTCTTTGACCGAGTTGGAGCGGAAACAGTCTGAGGAAATCATGAAACAGTATGAAGATATTTCAGCAGAGAAGAAGGGCCTCGGAATGACACACCTGGTGTCCCATAAAATAGACACCGGAGACCATCCTCCGATAAAGCAACGCTACTATCTCATGTCTCCCGAAAAGCTGGCGGAAGTTAACCGACAGGTCGACCAGATGTTAAAAGAGGGCGTCATTGAACCAAGTAACAGCGCATGGAGCAGTCCGATTACTTTAGCTCCCAAGTCTGATGGCACATCTAGGTTTTGCTTGGATAGCAGGAAGCTAAACGAAGTCACGAAACACGATGCTTACCCACTTCCCTACATCAACAACATCTTAGATCAGCTAAGGAATGCCAAGTATTTGTCGTCCATCGATTTGAAAGCTGCCTACCACCAAATACCCTTGGATTCAATGGAGTCAAGAGAGAAGACCGCTTTTACAGTACCAGGCCGCGGTTTGTTTCATTATACTCGCAAGTGTTTTGGCCTAACGTCGGCAGGAGCAACCCAGCAGCGTTTAATGGATAGGCTGTTTGGACCTGAGTTTGATAACAAAGTATTCATTTATCTCGACGATATTATTTTATTTACCCCTACCTTTGAAGAACATGTAGACTTGCTAAAACGAGTCAAGGATCGGTTAGGCGATGCTGGACTCACCATTAACATGGGCAAGTGTCAGTTCTTCAGAAAGCAATTGAAGTATTTAGGTCACGTGATAGATGAATATGGTCTGCGCACTGATCCTGATAAGATAAAGGCTATTATAAATTTTCCTACTCCCGTTACTCGAAAAGATTTAAAGCGATTCTTGGGTACCGCTTCATATTATAGGCGATTCATTAAAGATTTTAGTCACAAGGCGGGCCCCTTGAATATCCTTACTTCTACCCGCAAGGGGGCCCCTCCTTTCGAATGGACACCGGAGGCCGAAAAAGCCTTTCATGAGTTAAAGTTATGCCTTACCACTGCCCCCGTCTTGTCTTGCCCCGATTTCACCAAGCCTTTCGCAGTCCACTGCGATGCATCCGATTTTGGAATAGGTGGAACGCTCACCCAGGAAATTGATGGACAAGAACATCCGATTGCGTATTGCAGTCGTTCGCTTTGTCCAGCGGAACGCAATTACTCTGCTACCGAGCGAGAGGCATTAGCAGTGGTACATGTAGTCGAGCATTTCCGTCCTTACATAGAAGGTAGCAAGCCAGTCCGGGTAATAACAGATCATGCAAGCTTAAAATGGTTCTTCAACCTTAAGAACCCTACCGGTCGCTTAGCGCGATGGGGTTGTAGACTTTCTCCTTATAATCTTGTCATTGAGCATAGGAAAGGTACCCAGAACGTGGTGCCGGACGCGCTGTCCAGGTCAGTTCCAGTAACCGCTATAACTACTTCCCCTTTAACGACAACCGATACGTGGTATAAGAACCTCGTGAAACGTTGTATTGCTAGGCCCCGCGCATGTCCAAATTATCAGGTGACAGATGGCCGACTATATCGTTTTACTAAATGTAATAATAATCTCAGTAATGACTTCCAGTGGAAAGAGGTAGTTCCGTTAGAATACAGAGAAGGTATAATAGCAGATAATCACGCTGAACCAATCGCCGCCCACTTGGGAGTCGCTAAAACGCATAAACGTTTAAAATTAAGGTACTTTTGGCCCGGTATGTATAAAGATATCGAGGAATACATAAAAGCTTGTTCTACTTGTAACGCATATAAACATAACAATCAGGCTACACCTGGTTTTATGGGTGAACCTAAAGTCTGTTCTCGGCCCTTCCAGTGCATCAGCATTGATTTAGTTGGTCCACTGCCGATGTCGAGACAGCAGAATACTTATCTCCTAGTCGTAGTATGTTGTTTTACTAAATATTGTCACATATTCCCTCTAAGACGCGCCACCGGTAAGGTGATTGCTCAACGTCTAGAGGACCATGTATTTTTGGTTCATGGTATCCCGCAAACTGTTCTATCTGACAATGGTTCCCAGTTTGTAGGTCATGAAGTTCAGGCATTATATGCCAAGTACAATATTCCCCAGGTTCATTTGGGCCCAGTCTACTGTCCTCAAGTAAATACCGTAGAGCGTTATAACCGTACCATCATGACAGCACTATCCTCTTACGTAGAAGCTGACCATAGGACGTGGGACGTCAATATTCACAAGATTCAATTTGCAATCAATACATCAGTCAATGAGTCCACTTCGTTCAGTCCTTTCATGCTTGTTCACGGGAGGGAAGCTATCTCGGACGGTAGTATCTATAAAGACTTTCAAGATATAGACGAGCTAATTTTTAAGCCCCGTGATACATACGCCGCGAAACTAGGTACGCTCAAAGATATTTACAAATCCGTACAGGAAAGCCTAAAAAAAGCCCACAGTAAAAATGCCAAATATTATAACAATAAACGTAGAAATATTGCTTTTGAGGTAGGCGATGTAGTATGGAAGCGTACCTACAAACAGAGCGCTGCACATAAGTATTTTTCCGCTAAGCTAGCGCCGAAGTATGAACGGTGCACCGTCGTTCGTAAACTTTCTCCCCTAGTATATGAGTTAGAGGACGATTCTGGGAAGTACCTCGGGAAGTGGCACATCAAAGATTTCAAAAATCTAGATTACCACATAGATAATTAATAAAGTTTCCCCGCGTTGGCTCGGGGGGTAAGAATAGCCAACCACCGATTCCTCCAGGTGCGCCGTAGAACCCGGCACGGGATAACATCTGTGTACACCACCACTGCCTTACAACCGAAATTTCGGCTGGCGTATCGTACATAGTTCGTGCGAATTGCAGCTTTGCGTAACATACATCATCTTATTTCATTAACCTGCGTAGTTATTTGCATTTCGTTTAATTACTCAGTTACCCCGTAATCTCGGGAATATCTCCATGTTTTTAGGGAAACAACCGATCCAATATTGCCTTCCTAAGCAAGATCCGATTCGGTTGATTAGCGATTCTCTGACTCAGAATATCCATTGGTATACTGTGTCGATCTGAGGATCATCAAAATACTGTATCATTCGCTCGCAAAGCCGCAGTTGGGACGATAAAATTACATTTCAGTTAGGTACCTCATTTCTTCTTTTGTCGTTAGTTAAATACAAGTGTAGGTAGGTAATTTAAACACGAGTTCTGTGACGAGGTCGTCCGGAGAATTCCCTACGTGAATTCTTCACCGGGAAAGGGGGTGCTGTAACCTTCGATTTTTAGCATATTTCCTTAAATGTACACGTTAAAAAAAAATCATAGTAATTTCCTCGTAAATGTACCTACTTTGAATCTCGCGGGAGATATTTTCAAAGTTCCTTTCATCGAGATAGTATCATTATTTTATAGTTTTTCGTGTTGGCAACCCCACCATAGATAGGCGAAACTTATGTCTTTGCAAATAAGCTCTGATGAAGCAAACGTTTTTATCTTATCAAGCATTCGTAACTCGTTTCCACTTTCGTAGTCATATTATTTATTGAAATCTTGTCAATTTGTGCGTTCGTACGCATCTTTTCATGGTTCTTTAGCATATTCTGTTACTCTGAAAACAGACATCCATCTGTCAAATCGACTTGACAGAACGATCAAACTTTGCTTGAAGCAAGCAGGTCATAGATATTGATTGATGGTGTCCAGTCTCTAAAAAAGAAAGAAAGAAGGAGAGAGCTGTATTGGAGGGATAGAGTCAGAGGATTGGTTTGAAAACTTTGAAATTTTAACGAGCGAACAGAAAACTACCTTGATATTTTCTATAAAATTATAACTGTTCTTCCCAAGTAAATTGAAATCTGAAGGGATTTTATTGTGGTTTGTTTACGAAATTGAGAAGCGAAAGTTCTGCGCGTCCGCAACTTTTCGATTGGTATATCGCTGCGCGCGATCCATGTTACCAGCTTCCAGCACAAAGGTATTTATGAACTTCCATCGTAGTCCCAGTTGAGCTCAATAAGAGCTGAAGGAAGCCTTTCATGGTAATTAATTTCCTTCTCTCATCTTCCTCAGAGTTGCGCTTTATCTGCATACACGGATCACACCGTAAAAAGGGGTGTGAACAGGGCGGCATCGCAAACGATTGTCCACCAGATTTTTGAGTTCATCCCGACATAAAGGCCTCAAGGTATTCATAGTAAACATAATAATAACTCCTATAAAATCACCGTAAAAGTAGGGCTCTGTAACATACTAAACATATTTCCTTATTTTGCCTATCACAGAGAGGCTGTCAGGTTGCGATCAGTCTTCTTGGTGCAGCCAACGAGCTGGCCGGAGCTCCACAGCGATAAGAAACCGCGGAGACTCGAGAACGTATTCCCAACTCCCTTGAAATACAGTTTACCTCCAGCGGTTAGCCATTACTACAGGTTAGTTAGCACGGCGGGGGAAATTACTCAAGAACTACATTCGTCTTGGGGTCCAAACGTTCGCCATAGGCTCAGGACGGTCTACTCCTCACGTATTCAACATTTCGTTAGGCAAACCTCAGTTTGAACTGCGGCAGAGACCAGACGTGCACCTCGACCCTTATTCACTTATTAACTTCAAATTACTACTTAAACTCCAGTTTAATACCATTATCTTGTGTCTTATCGTAAGGATTAGCATTATCTCTAAGTTATTACCGATTAGACATATTTTGTGTATAACACTTATTTTTTTTTTAATAAATTTTAATAATTTTGTTCTGTAAACTTTATTTGTTTCCTTTTGCAGTTAGTTTCCCTAATTAAGCAGGAAATATTGTTACAAACATAACAAAATATGGTCTAAACTCAGCATTTCGCAAATAGTTTTGCTACGTTGTTTTCTAGCGTCCATATTCCAATTTTCCAAAAAGTTTCATTATTAGTAAATATTGTCATATGCACTGCATTATGTTGACTTCATATAATTTTCATCTCTTCAATTACGTTGTCTGTCTCTTGTTATTAAGTTAATCCTAACGTTATGTCTCTCAAATATTTGATTGAATCGTTCTTATTCTTATCGAAACCAGTTTGGTACATTAATAATATGAGAGGCTTCATCATGTCCATTCACACGAAGCGGCTTGGGTACCAATAACCAGTTTCTCTTTCCATAGACAGGTGTCCCGCTTTTTTCGTCTTCTTGTCTTTAATAGCAGCGACCTTAAGCGTGCCGGCAATAGTCTTTGCTTTAGGTCGAGAAATATCATTGGACTATCAATTTACAAAAAAGTTATATGTTTTTGTCGCAATTACATACGTAGTTGCTACAGTAACCGTCAGCGTCGGACAAAAAAATATATGTAAATAAAAATACTGAAGTCTATATAGCCGTATATAAAAACTTGTTTGGAAACGTTCATTGTTTTATGATAAAGATAATGAAAGCAATTAATTACATTTTCCAGCTGTACTATACGTGAGGAACGTTATTTCCCTCGGGCGATTCGTACGAAAAATAATAAAGATCTGAAAGTTATATTCACTTATTACTTATTTCAAGAAACAATAGATTAACCTAGATATGATATAAAACCAGGTCTGAAAAATCTTGCACATTTCTGATACCATTCTGCAGGTCAAATATTTGCTAACAAGTCGCGTCTTGCAAAAATCTTGATAAAATCGACAGAACAAGTAAACTCCCCGACGCCTTCTTATCAAGTAAACAAACGTTTGCGCCATAATATTGTGCAATAAATTTTATTTTATCAATGAACACATATTTCTTATCAGAAACCTGTTACCTGGTAACGCCTTGACGTCCGCGGCATTATGAACTAGTTTCCATGGATGATAAGATTAATTTTGGCGCCAAGTTATAAAGTTTGCTGCATCATCGTCGTGATAGCGTGACGTATGCTCCAATTAATTTTTACGAAATTAGTACAGGCGGCATATTATAAAAGTACTAATTTTATGTTCAACAATAGTAGGGCTTGTAACCAGTGGTCCTTCCAGTTACCTATGTCAAATAATATTTTTTTCTGCACAACAGATTACACAAAAAAAAACTAATGTCAGATGCAGTTAGATAGAAACGTCGCTAGTGTTCGATATAGGTCGCTGTGGAAATATCAATACATCTAAAATAGATGCGGGAGCCTAGAATGAATCACCACATTCACCACTGCTGCGACGCGACTAGGACGGGTCTTAAGTGTCGTAATTGCATGATGTGCATCTATGCGTGTAGATTTGTGTTTGGTCATCTACTGGATGGGAGGTACTTGAATAATTTATTTTGGAATTTCAATCCTGAAACTCCTGTAAGTAGGTGGACTGACTCAAAATAAATATATTTCGTGTCGTCAATAATATGCCATTAGCTTTAGTTGTAGTAAGAAGGAAATCTAGATGGCTTTGCCTTCTAAACTTAGCCTTATTCGTTTATTCTAAGCTGGGCAATATTTACCAATTTCTAGAAAGCTCTCACTGACTCTATAGAGCTTAAAACATACAAGAACTTTCCTCGAAAACCCAACCTATCTACTCAATGCAGTCATGATTGGTGATAAGCCTGACGCAGGTATCGATTAGCAAGAAAACAACAAGGATATTAAGGTTTCATCAGAGCGATTAAACCACCGCGCCAGTGCCGTCCTCAAGGTGTGGCGCCGTCGATAGCCGATTCCGATAAAAAATGTGATTCATACAGAAACGAGAGGTATAGCTAGCTACTGCTCACGACTTTAGTTCATTGCAGTGCCAGTGAGCATTCTATATGATGTGATTGAGGTTTATGAAGACAAACAAGATTTATAATATAATCTTAAAGGCAGTTACGAACTACTCGATTAGGTAATATGTCAAATTCATTTATGGAATGTTTCGCATAGTTTCGCTAATAGAACATATATTATCTTGATGTCAAGATATGTTGTGACCTGTGAAATCCACCAAGAAGTTACTAAGTAAACGTAAGGTTAGAAGTAAAACACACGTAAAACAAATAGCAACAGCGCATAAGATATCGATAACATAGCCAGTATTGTCCGAAATCGAGATAATAATTCTGGTATTTACTGAATGTGCGATATGACATAGCGTTAGCAACAAGTATTCAATAACTGTTATTTATTGTAACGCTATCAATGTCGTACAAAGTATGGAGTACAAAGTCGATAGCGATAGTATATTTTTTTTTTGTCTAGAAGGAATTCGGAGACGCGGCCGGCAGAACACAGTTGTAGCCTTGACTCAAGGCTAAAGACGATCTATATTTTAAATCTTAATCTGACGATTAGCCCTTGTGAACAAGGATAAAGCAAGATAAAGCACATCAGCTGTGATGTGTTTTATCTAAGTATATTTTAAAATTCCTTGGAGCACGTAACTGACATAAAAGAAAAATGGTAGCAGGGTCTAATTGTATTATTGTATTAATAAATACACGTACCTACTTATATAAAAAATATTTTTTAAAACAGATACATACCCTGACCAGAAAATAAATGTAACGACAATTAATTCTAGAAACACCTGTTGTATTGTATGTAAAAATGATTATAATCACATACCTTTAGTACCAGATTACTTTTGAAAACATACCTGAAAATAAAGAAGCACAATATTAGATTTGAATAATAAATTTGACCCTGTACGGGGTCATTGTTACTTTGTAGCTCAAGTTATAAACCTTTATAAACGGGGTGAAATTAACTTTGTTTTTCCTTTCATAGTTCCAAAGAGGGATGGTAAAATATTAATGCGTTTACTAGGCCTGCCGGTATTGGGTTTCCAGTTAACTTAAAATATAAGGTATAGTGGTGGACGAACGGTGGTTAAATAGCGTGCTTAATTAATTCATCGTAGGTAGTTTATTGTTGAAATAAAGACAAAAAGCTAATGGATAGGGTGATAATGATAAGTAAGCGCGTGTCTATGAGCTAGTAGCCAACACAGAAGAGGAATATCAAGCTACCTGAAGGAACCCTTTAAAGCTTGACAGTTAGTTCAGTATGTGATAATTCAACGTAGGTATGTGATAAGATAATTATTTATTTTGAATTGAATATAATTTGGATCATATAACCGCATAAACAGTCAGATTAAACAAAACAAATGTACCTTTACGGTATACGGAGTAGGTTCAGCTTGCTTTGAAATCAGATAAGAAATTGCTATCAGTGAATTACTCAAATGTGACTTTTTAGGCCTGTAGATTGTATTCAGCATTACATACATACACATACGTTTATCAAACATGGATACAAGGACATTAATAACGTATCGTCTGAGGCCAGGCGTCTAAAGGTCAAATCTCCATTAGAAACCACTGGGGAAAAGGTCGCGCTTTTGGCTTTCATCACACATAATTAAGACTAAAATATCCCAAGAGAGCATATAAGTACCTGGAACTTGGTTCTTTTTAAACTTTGTCTGTTATAAGCAGTGTCTTTAGTCTGGTCAGTTCATGTGCAAAAGCTTGTTCATAGACCACCCAATGGCTTTTAATTATATTGACATTCTATGGTACGTAAGGTACATTTTCAATATCTGAATTAGATAAAAAAACTGAGTTTGGAGCTTTTAAAATATGCAAAAATAGCATGTAAAATCAATAAAAAAAATCTTGATGATTCTAAATAGCTTATTGACAGCCTGATTTCACAGGTCCAGTTACCTACCTACCGCACACAATCACACGATTCTTCCCACGTCCTAACAACCATTCGTAAGTCGAATATTCAAACGGCTATCTTGACCTATGTGGTTTCTACTATGTGGAACTGTTAGGAGTGTGATCACACCTTGTATTAGCATATTTACGCTATTGACTAGTCTAGACTCTGTTGGAATTAGTGTTTAACGAACTGAGACAAGTCTTGATTTACGTGACAGCTTAATTACAGGTATTGTTTACGAGCTATTTGCAAAAAAAAACAATAACCTTTATAATTTATATAATATTGCTAATATAAAAGATAAGATTACGTGCGCACATAAATTCTAGCGGCTGTGTACATTTATAGTTATGTCCAAGATTAGATGGACCTGGATCAGTGTCTAGACTAGATTGTAACATCCCTCAAAGGAATTGTTTGTGGACACACTGCGAAAGGTCAGTGACCAGGTTTAGGTATAAACCTTCGAATGTAACAAATGATGCTCTTTCTGATAAAATATGGTTACATTCAGTGATATAGTTTGAGAAAACACGCGGTGCATAAGTTTTATTATAATGATGAATTGTCGGACTTTTATCATTGATGTGAAAGTATGAATCATCATTATTGACGACAGTGGGAGCTCAAGAACTCAAGATATATAATGATATCACATTTTTTACTGAGTTGTTTATTTTATGGATGGACCACCAGCAACTAGTATCATTTCATAAAAACACTAGATGAAACTTGCCCACCGTGTGTGTTGTGTTGGCATTGCATTTGTAGAGAGATGCAAAAAGGCAATAATGTTGGTGCTAATTGCATGTATTTTTTAAGAATATCTGTGAGAATATATTTTAAAATTATTTAAGTCGGTACTTATACTTACATAGAAAACCATGGTGATCTTGCTGGTGGTAATGATTGTCACAAATGTGAAGATTACAGTTTTGAGAAACATCGTATTTCCCAAAACGAGGGGATCTGAAGATGATAAACTGATAAACTACCTACTCATACCTACCTAGTAACTTGTTCTTGGTTCCTAGGTCCTAGGTTCTTATTTAATCTATCACGAATCTCATAAAAAAAATTGTAGCGAACGAACGTTACAACATTACCTATAAAAACAACATCGATTGATAAAAAAATGCCAATTCTAGGAACAGAATCAATATAAGCATAAGCAAAGTCAATACAGATTGCAGGTAATCAAAGCGCAGCTGGTAAACAAAGGGAAAACCCCGAAAGGGTAACCGCATTCACTTTTATAGTGAATCGCAGTTAATGTCAACAGTAATCGGAACTGATAAGTTATTGTCGGCCTGCATCGGCCGGCCACTTCATAAATAAATTGGCCAAGTGTGTGCTGTAGTCGGAGGAACTTTTACCAAATATTACAAGGGGCTAATTCCACTAACGAACTAGTCAGTTGAAACGCATCTAAATCGTAGCTATACGGACAAAAATTAAATACCTATAAAAAAATAGTAGGGGTGTTTCTTGTTTGACCAAGGAACCCTAATAATCCGCCCCCCTCCCCACGGCTTCTCAGTAATCAAACCGCAACATTATCAGAGCTTGTTGGATTTTTTAACAATTTCCCGGAAGCTATTACAGGTAGGTGTCGATTTGTTTTCTTCAAGTCAATTATTAACTGAGATTTATTAATTAAATCAGGCTGCTTTAGAATTAGAACTAGAGGCAGAAGGTGACGTTCTCCTGAGACCAGCGATATCTAAAACTACGTAATGGTTTTTAAAAAACTTTGTTCATTGAGAACTATTTTATCTTCACAGTCCACCCACACATTACTTGAAGTATAACCTTGGTAATTTCGAAAAAAACCAAGTCAAGCCTACGTGACGTAGGAAAGGCAACCTTCCTCCGCGCAACGTCACGATTTACTTGGCTAGTGACGCACGATTCGTGGTATAGTTACAAACTATGATTTATTCTACCGATGATACAGCCTACTTTTAGAACAGCCCACGCTCGCCCCTACCACCCATGGGCGCGACTACGACCTAATCTGCACTTATGGCAGACGGCGCGTGGTAAAGAATGGATTAGGAAGACGGTCAATAACGATTTTAGGGCAAGTGCTTAATTCCCACAGCACTAAATACTGTAACCGCGGTGAAGCGAAAAAATAACCGGCTTCGGAATTCACGCCATCTTTAGTTACTTCCCGCTTCGAACGAATATTTTATTCCCGAAAACACGTGTTTTATAGGTGACATGACAATGACGTATGAAGATCAAAATTGGGTCAAAATTCAAAGACATGCTTTGATGTTTTTAAGCACACGACACGACCGAAATAATCTAATAAGATTATTTCGTAATAACACGAATTTCATGAACGAAATGATTTTTTTTTCATGAATGGACGTCATTACGTCCATTAATGTGTTATATAATAATAATAGGCCTTTACATCTATTGAAGATGATTTATACAGCGTCAGGAGGCAACCTATGCCTACACTTAACGGGACGCTGTAGTGCCTGGGACAATGTTTAGATGGAGTAGGCTTGCCCAGCACCTATACCATCCTCTCAGCCTAGTCGGCCTTACCCACAGGAAAGACAAGGTCAATACGTGCGGAGCTGACTAAGCCGCGGGTTTCCTCACGATGTTTTCCTTCACCGTAAAGCTCGTGTTAATGCGCATATAAATTTTCCGAACGAAAAATGCATTGATGCACGGTCGGGATTTGAACCCACGACCTTCGGATCGAAAGTCGAGGTACAATTCCACTCGGCCAACACGGCTCTTAATGTGTTATATATAAGTTATAATTATAAATAAATAGGATCTCATCATAAGGCTGTTACTTCGTGGTATGGTGGTGGTATGCCCGCACATACTTCGCATCTCATTTCTAGTCTGGTATTTATAAAAGTCTATTCAATATCTAATGCGTGAAGGTGATACTGAATATGGGAAAATAGGTTATCTCTAACACTGCATTCTAACATCACAGGTGAGAGTTGCAACTTTGCAAACGTAGGTATTTCAGATCCGCGAATCCAAGGTTAGTCAGAATGGCGGAGTCATTGTTTACTTTTAGGCCAAGTGGCTATAAAATATAGCAATTTCAAAGATTACTTTGCTACAGTCAATAGTGATTGAAGTCAATAGACAATTAGACGCTCAAAAGGAATATGTTGAAATTGTTTTGTCAGGTCAACAAGTACATAAAAGCAATATAAATGCTCTTAATACAATGAGTATTTTTCAAGAGTTCTTTCTTGGAATTATTTGAAGGAATGCTAAGAGAAAGCTAATGAGTGGAAACTGACTGATGTATATATTATGTATATTATAAATTTTAGATCGACAAACAATGCCTTAATTACGATATTATTGGAATCAGTATGATTTAATTATCACAGCAATACTGAATTTTTCCTTCTTAAGGCTCATATCACGGTCAAACCGAGAAAATGCCCATTTTTGACGTTCTAGATCTCTGAAACTGAAACTCTTAGATAATTTCGATTTATTGTATGATGTAGAATAGTTATTCGCATTGACCGTAGCGGCCTCGCTTTTTACAATTTTGCCTTATATATTTAAATAAAGCCCAAATTCCGAAACAAGTTTTTAATAAAACTCGCGCAGACACTTTTTCAAGCTCCTGGATTGAACTACTGTGCAAAGCAAACGAAATGAAAAATATCTACAAATATCTCTTATATACTGCCATTGACCGTAGCGGCCCCGGAATTCAGAAATAAGTATGGGATATCTACAAAAAAAAAATCAATTCAAAACCATAAAATTGCTAAAAACGTTCAGAATTAGCCGTTAATTTCTCCATACTACATTAATTTTATTAAGTAAAAATTATATCAAAAAAAACGTTAGTTCATAATCAATAAAATTGTATACTTTTTATTTAAATAATTTATTTTATTATATTGAATAAACGTAATTTAAAACTGCATGAAATGCGATCTCAGACTCTCAGACGAACTCAGACGCGCGCCAGCCCTTGAATCGCGGCCAAACTGTGATAGCCCTCTTAATCCATTCGTGAATTTAACCCAGTTGACATTTCAAAACAAAATAAAACTCAAGACTGTCTAGACTAAAAATAGTATTAATAGGATACGGTAAACATTTCTAGACCTATTTTAAAATATTAAGATTTATAAAAGAAATTTATGAAAGAATATTGTGTTATTGACAGACAGGCTAACCGCTAATTTGCGTGGCCGGGTTCTAAGAAACAATTTTAATCTTTCAAAATTATTAGCTACAAATAAGCTGCAAAACTCTGAAAGAAAATGTTAATGTAAAGAAAAACACGAGGTCCGGTGAACTGGTTATAAATAATCGACTCTATTGATATACAGATCTATTTTAATCAGAGAACGGAAAGAAAGGTTAATTAATTTGTGTTGAAATAACAACATGATTCTAAAATAGATTAAACCAGAAATAATATCGTCCATGGGAAGATTAGTGTTTAATAGGTGAATCTTGTCATAATTTGATCAGTTTTAAATATTTGACTGTTATCTCTGATCAGATGTTAAAAATTTTGTTAGTAACAGGCATTTGTGCAACCTATTTTTCAGATAACAGGAGATTTGACAACTGATTAGCTGTTAGTTGATTTGATCACCGTTTCAGAAACCGAGGGTAAGACAAGCTTTGTTTAGGATCCCGTTGATTGGATGCGGAACCCTAAAAACTCTGTTTGTAAGTACCAATTAATTGACACTGGGTGAGGAGAGTACTTACTTAAATAACGCTTTGATATTTACCTTATCTTAATGCAATCAGAAGTTTATTGAAAATAGAGTAATTACGAGTAAGCTCATAAAAGCGAAACTATTATTTTACGCATTCAATAGTTTTAGGGATCCGTAGTTCGCACCCAAAAAGGTGCCCGCTGGATTCTAGGTATTTTAATAAGAGCTTACCGCTTCTCACCCTGTCTATCCCTCGAATTCATAAACGATGTAGAGGCTTTTCTAGAGGTGGATTCAAGCGCTGCGACGATAAGTAAATGTTGGTTTGAAACTATTTGGTGGACTATTTATAAATTCTTGGGCGTGTTCTTTTTCTTTCTTTCTTTTTAACGTAATCTAGCCAGTTGCCGAACCCAGTTCTTGTCCAAGGCCGGCCTCTATCAAGACTAATTTTATAGAGAACCTTAAAACACAAACTGCTCTATTTTGTTTTAAGTTTATTGTTTATTTATATGGTGAGTGTGGTCATGTGGTGGTTCTTTAGCGCGCGATTTCAACTCGGACTTGGCCGGTTTTTAGTAAGCTAACTGTTTTGCTGTGCACTGATTAAGCCCCATAATGAAGTTCGCTTGCGATGCCGTTTTAATTACAAAGGCGGTAAGAATAAGAACCAAGGCGCTGTTAATTCAAAGAGAAACCAAATACTTCAGAGCACCACAGAAATGTATAAAAAATAATACCCATTCCCGCGTTATCGAGAAGCAGTGAAGAAAATACGTAGTATAACAGATCATTATTGACCACTTAGGTCAGCAGCAAACATTCTCAACCGGCCAACGCCCCACCTGAAGTACGCATTGATGCAACCGATTGTAGCTCGAGGATGTGGTGGAAGAGAACTCAAATCGGTGTGGCATCTCACGGCATAGTTGGACCGGCCTCGTCCTATAGAGTTCGCGTCAATGCTGTTCCAGGAATGCATCGGTCTCCTTTGCAATATGTCTGTGTTATGGCGGGCCAATTTGCGTTTATTTTTCCTGCCTATATAGTAGTATCATGTTATTTTAACAATCAGAAACCGGTAGCCTTGAATAACGAGGGCTGTTGGAGCCATAGGTTTCTTTTTTTAGGATAGGCGACGCTCTTTGTGACTCTGTGATGGTGTGGTGCCTAAATGGTCTACATATTACAAAAATACAACTTTAATCAGAACTTATGTAGCACAATGTTTATTTTTTAAAATAAAGTGATGTTGCAAATTCTTTTGGTAATTATTTCTTTGGTATCGAAAGTTATTTTAAGCTACGTTTTGAATGGTGGGTAAGCTTTGGTGTAAAATTCGACAGAGGATGAAAGCTGTGACGAAATGTCTCAAAACTTTCACTGCTGTAAACATGTGTCAGTGTTTCTAAACTTATATCAGGTTGGCAACACAGCGATTGAAAAGTTGAGGAAATGCCAATCACGGACCGAGAAGCAACTTTATACCTAACAGCGGAGAATTCTTAGAAGTCAGTAAAGGTAGAGCCGACATTGACTTTGTAATCAATTAATTTGACAGGATCTCGTAAATCATTGCAATAAACAGGAGCAATAAAACTATTTAAATAGACATCTGACGTGGTTAGTGGCGTTTTCAACTGCATAACTACAATAAGCCACGGGCCAGTGAGCAGTGTTCTTTTATCAGTCGATCGAAAGACGAAGAGCCAAAAGTAGGTATGGGTTGGGTACGCAGATGCACGAAGTGGTGTCAGTAAGTGGCATGTGGTGATTATTAGTAAGTGTGCGTATGAGAATTAAAAACGGTGGTATTACGGTGGCATTCACCTTTGCATTGCACCCTTTTTTATAAAGTCTTCTTAGAATGAGTGCAATATCAATGGTTCCTGTTCTTATCTAGTTTCACCGTACCCACAAAATATTTTTGTAGATTTGACTGCCCATTAACACGACCAAACACAATCCTCTTCCTGGCCTGCCACAATCGGGTGAAAAAACAAAAGTCGCAACCGTATATCATCGTGTAAAAACCGGGATTAGCGCGCGAAACAAACCGAACGGGCGCGCGGCTCGGCGGCGGCGGCGGCGAGAGATAAAACTCCCAAAAATTTGTAAAACCAACAGGTGGAAAATGCAGTATTCATAAAAAGCGGGCATTGCCGGAAATACTCCAATTCCACAAAGCACTACCGTATAGTTCAGAAGCCAGAAACAATTTTCTTTCGCCATTCGTCAGTTTACGATGCATTGGCTTAATTTCTAGTGATACTTTCATTCTCGTCTGGTCAATCTAGCTAGACAAATTAATTATATTTCTTTCGTCTAGACCAATTCAGACACCTCATTTATCTAAATCCAACAAATCCCTTTATACTAGTTGTCCTGTGAGAACATAGACCTCGCAAGCCTTTATAACCATACAATAACCGACACTTTCCCTTTTAACCTGGCTAAATCGAATTTCAGGTGCTTGAATTTTCCAATAGGCCTATGTAGACTTTTAAACCTATGTAGACTTTTGAACAAATTAACAAGTTTTAGCGATTACACGCGTTCCCTTGGTCCTAGGAGGTCGAATCTCGTGTCTACGGATTTGTCTCGTAAAGGCGAAGAGGACTGTGTAGTCTTATTGATATTGGTAGAAGTCAATTTTCGGGAAATAAATAAAAAAATAATTTCCCCTTTTTTCCCCTTTCTACTCCCCCTTTTTGGAAATGCTTTTACACCATCTTGTGTAGAATAAAATCTTACGTGTGCTTCTCAAATTTGATTGAAATCCGTCGATAAATAACGCTACAGCAAACTTTCCTCCTTTTCTCCCCTATTTTCCCCCCGATCAAAAATCCCCGACGACAAAAAAAATCTAATAATTCATATAACCTGTGTACCAAGTTTCGTCCAGATCGGTTGAAAAATGCGACCTGTAGAGGAGAACAGACATCCGGACAAACGCATTTTTGGCCAATGTGGAAACTGAGACGCTTCGCTCGCTCGGTCAATAATAATCATAGAGAACCGAGATAATACCCAAAAAACCTTGCCTTTTCATGAAGCACTAATTCTTGTCATGAGGAAAATAACCACCAACTCCTGGACTAAATGGGAAGTTTGGCGGGAAACGGAGGGATTGTGAAGGCATTACGATACGACGCGACGTCACTCGTCATAAAAGCGTCTGCTAATGAGCAAAGTTTCGGAGCCTTTTGACATCCAGTCAGACGGAAGAATAACTTGGGATGTTGATACAACATTATACACAACTCTTGTTTTGTTGGATAATATTAGATTTGGGCAGGACACCGAGACGCGGTGATGATAGGTTGAGCAAAACGATAACGGGTGGTCGACTAACAAAAGTCCCGGATATGATATCTGAATACCAGTGGGATAAATTAGGATTCGTTAAGAAAGAGAATAAACAGCATCCATGTAATCGTAAATACAAATAATATTACAAAAACTATAAATATATGGGTGTACTTTACTGCTAGTTTTTTTTTTTATAATATATCCCGAAAAAAATACCAAATCTTCAGATTTTTTTCCATGTCGTCGTTACGATATTATCCTTTTCTCATTATAAGACGGTACGTTATCCGTAATAGCATTTCAAGTAGCACCAGTTTATTTATTACCTTAGCCTAGTTTCTTGCTTTGAGTTCTATTTTAATCATGTTCGGAATAAGTTTTATGAGCGTTACATTAGGTACTAGACCAGAGGTCACCAAACTTTTTTGTCTCTTAGACCACTTGTCATGTTTTTCGGTTTTGGGTAGACCCCCTTAGTTATTTTTTTTTATGTTTTTTTGCAAATTCATCTCCGAATGTGTTTTTGTCTGATTTCTAACTATAGTGTGATGAAGAGGGAAAAAAACAATAAAAAACACACGTAAATGTTATATCAATAACGTGTTTCATCGATCAGAGGATCAACTGGGCAAGTCAGACGCAAATTAGCTGACTAGTGAAGCGAGCCTCAATTTTTTTTAGTTTTCTAACATCAAAATTACCTAGGTAGGATAGGTATAGGTACTGCCTACCGCCTACTAACAAAAAGATTAAAACAAAAAAGTAAGTTGTATTGAAATAGCCGCAATTTATTATAAAAAGATACATTTTTACTATAAATATTTTGACAATAATATTTCAATCAAACATTTATTATAGGTGCCTACTTGCTAAGTTACATTTTATCAAAAATATCCCATAAAAACGACTAAATGTGGATGTCTAAAGAACTTTTTAAGAGTGCGAGTATTGGTGATGGGACTATTTGAAAATTTCTGGAGTACAAATACGGGACAAGTGGCAATAGGGAACTGTACAGTCAAAGGTCCCATATATTAGTGGACGTATTATTTATGGCAACCCTAACTATCGTTTCATCTCATGGACCCCCAATTATTTTTTCCGCTCACGTAGACCCTAGGGGGTTCTATATAGACCACTTTGGATATCACTGTCCTAGACTAACAGCACAACGGTACTGCAGATGATGTATTGATATAGTTTCAATGGCCGACCTTGATAAAAGAATTATACAGTTTAGGTTTATAATTTAGTACAAATAAACCACACCTACCGTAGGTATCTATATACCTAATACACATATTAATTGTTGCTAAGGATTAAGTTTTGGTTTTCCAAAAAATTTTAGATCAAACATCCAACTAGGAACTTTTTAACAATTCCACGACGTCCGTTTTAAATAGCATAGTATTCAAGACAAGAACGTCAGGTTCACATATTTCGCGAACTATATAAGTAAGTTCTTGAAATACGTTTTCCGTACGGCAACATTGGCAACCACACCGTGATGATTGCATTTCAATAATATATTATCTAAACTATTTAACAGTTTCGACAATGAGGAAGTCGCGCCAGAATGACCTATACGATCTGAAGAACTAAACAGTATGCACGTCCACCAGCCGGCACGGATACCTATTTCACTTACATATTTTATTTTGCATACCAACAAACAACGGCATTGATCACAGAATATAATAACAGTAACATAGATAATTTTCACTCTGACAGTAAAGAATCATCATTCAGGATTTTGTTTTCAGTAGTGAGCACAATACGTTTATCACTTTTTGAAATGAAAACGTCGTTTTTGCATCGACCGTAGAGCATCAAGCCAACGGTAAATCAAAGTGGTCTAGAATAGGTGGTAATGGCATGGCATCCTAGAATTCTTAGCCAAGCATAAGTACACTGAGCTTTGCATCCGTTACTTCTTTGTCGATAAGGATGTTAGACCTGTTAGACTGATTGCATTACCACTTCTATTTGAAACGTTTTTGGAACCTACTGCTTCTGCGTATCTCATAAACTGTGATTGCGTAAACTCTACGCCACGGCATCTAGCATTTTATTTATTTTGAGACTAGATATTGTGTTGACGTCAGTTATTGTTTAAATCTGTGGCAGTGCACACACACTCACACACACTATGCGGCCTCAGAGCTATAAATTCAATGCCCGCGTGATGTAACTCATTTTAGATTCAAAGATTTGGAGTGGCGGAGGCCTGGCAACGGTTCCTCGCAGGCGCGACGTTGCGTCACCGCGAGGCCGGCCGCGTTGCGCAATCCACTCACGCGCATGATACTGCCATTCATCCGACGCGCGCTTGGCAACACATCACGCATCATCCCATTAATCTCACTGCAGTGGTTTATTGGCGCAAACTATGAGAATCCACTCGGTAACAGTGGGAAGGTCCGCTTCGTAAATGGTCAGGTGGCATTGGGCGACTGGAATAATAGAGGCATGCCGCGAGAATGATAATTAAGCGGAAATATAATCGAAATGACGAGCTATTCGCGGTTTATTTGTATGCGTAGCTGAATTGTATTGTTTTAAAAACGTTGCAAACTGGAATATTCAGAGAAACGCGGAATCGCAGACTAAAAATGTTATGCGAATGTTTCGAGTCTGCACATTGCAACACAAATTCAACAGGAAATGCATTGTCATTACAAAGCAACAAAAGCAACCGTAACCATTCACATAAGATTAGCCTGCGCTGTTTCTATCGAACTTTGTGCGATAACCGACCGGATGTTTGGCTGTGTGTGGCATTGTTCGCACTGGCCCATTGACTGTGCTAGGTTAATAAAAAGAAAACAATTTGCCACTTTGGTCTAGACAAGGAACAAATTCCACAACAAGTTAATGAATGAAACTTATATTGCTAGCGAAGTTTTAGCAAACTATATCTGGGGGTTACCAATATTCTGTTGTAAAATGCACAAGAAAAAAATACTTTGAAAGGTGAAATAAAATGCTGCCTCTGTTAGTCCCCCAACCTACACAGGTGTTTTGTTTTGACAACCCCTCTACCAACCATTTCACCACACGTGAATCGAATTCAGAGCTATACATCAATCGGGCATAGATACTAGAAAACTAAGCAACATGCAATACTGCAATAATATCGAGCCGAATATCGGAAAAGTGCAGCACACTACACTCCTAATTGGAAGTAATTCAACGAAATAATTTGATAATGTCGAACATTGCGAACCGGATGCCAGCACTGCCGACACGAAAGCGCTAATTGTCGTTTATCGAAATTGGCAAAAATGAATGTAAAATTAACACTTCACTCCATGATCGTACGAAGTGATAACGGGGACTGAGTAAGAATACAGTTACTGTTGAAACTAAAGGTTTCAATTTTATAAACATTCTTTAACTATTAATCGACTATTGCTATTATGCAACGTCACGACGCGCGACGACCGATAATGGTACGAACTACGAGTACATGCAACTTGTGGAGGGCGGCCATCATAATATTTGGCAATTCGATAGTACCTATCATTTTATATGTTTACACGAGTTATTTTACGCGAAACCCATCGATTTTATAGGTAAGGTTATCGGTCATTCATTGTTGACCGCTGCTGAAGGTTTCCCAGTAATCGTAACGGATATATTTACATTGCAGATAAGTTTTTTTTCCACACTTGACTTTCAATGGAACTTGGCATAGCCGTTATTTCAAATACGTCTGTCTGTGCAATCCATGGCAATCCAGGTTTTATTTTATTGATTTGCGAAAAGTTAGTCGCTATTTTTGGTGAAACAAAAACTACTTTTCTAATTTTTAAACGAAAATTTGCGAAAATCACTTTTCGCAAATCAATAAAAACCAAACTCAGACCTGCGGTGATACGACGTTACAACGGGTGCAGTAATGTAGTATCGATAAGGCAAGGAGATAGACGTCGTCGAAAGAGTAGAGTCGTCGGGACGCCATACTATGCTACAGGACTCGGCTAAGGCTATAACAAAAATGAGTCATACTGCGCAGATTATAAAGCCGATACTCGCACTTGATGATCTATAGTCACATCCGGCCAGCCCACCCTTATCAGCTCATACGTCATGGAGAAAACGAGAGTGGGTGGCTATCGGCGCCTGCGTCTTCACCGCGTCACGTCCATGCAACGGCGTCAAAACTTGCGTAAGCCTATTCAAACAATAGTTTATCAAAACGCTGATAGTCACACAATTCGAGTAAACGCTATAATTGAATGCTGCCGTCATAACTGCAGAGGCGGAAAGTGGAAATTCCTATTGTTCCAGTTATAACGTGTTGTGGGATAGATTAAGATATGGCAATTGCATCAAACATTTTTGTATAAAAATGATGTGTTTACACGTAAACCTCAATTGTTTTGCTAGGTTAAATCTCTTAGATGCGACAATATATATTTCTTCGAGAACTGAACAGTAAATTTTTCTTGAATACCTACTCCAAAAATTCCACGGTCAAAAGCCCTACACTGAACGTTGCTTCTAGGAATTTGATCTGTCAAATTAGAAAACATACGGATGTTTTCGTAAGCTACAGATGTAGTGCTTCAACAGAACCGCTGGTAAAATGGCTTATCCATTATGGATTCTCGCAGATCATTATCAGGCTTAGTCAGAGGCCAGTGCTACAACAGCTGACTCATTCACGACAGCGGATGGTAATGGAAATCCCATTGTTTCTCGCATCCTTTATAAAAGGGATATAACACGCGATATAAGAAACATCTTCATAGAAGATGACGGATTAATTTAAATGTTTTACAAAGTTTACAATTGGTAATTGTAGAGAGCTTTAGATGTACTTACAACGATTACGTGTACTCGCCAAGTGAAGATGTTATTCTAATTCACTCTTTAGCTAATGTAAACTTGCTCTGCATAGCCCTAAAACAGCAGCTAAAGAAACAATACTTACTAATTTAGTTTGATTGTATTTGTATGTCCGTTCATTATCATAAAAATAGACAGTGAATTCAGTTTTTTCCGGTCGGGTAAACCCGTGTGACACATCCGTAATCCCACGCTTACCAAAGCTAGGTCAAACCTATTTTCGTATTTAACACTGTACGGTCAGAACCAGAACCCCGTGTGAGCAGAATCCGGAATAGCAATTTATATATCTGTGGTTATTATTTTATGAATGTTTACTTAGTATAGCTTGTAATCAGCTAGTATGCCTACTTTACGCTTTTGACTCATTAGCAATTTGTTGACATGGTAATCCCAGAAGTTAACAAGCAGGAAAACATCGCGCGATAAGAGCATGCGTTTTCCTGTTGAGCAAAACAAATCTGGCGTGGGACACAAATAAGAATTCACGGTTGTAAATCCGCGAAAATTGCAGGTACATAAGTCAGCTGTGAAACAATACAAGGTGCGGCTCGGCGTAGCAGTGAATCAGTGACTGGCATCAGCTGATTCATTCCTCGCCGGCCTTGCATGCACCGAGTCGACTGTGAGAATGAACACACAAGAAACGCTAATCACCTACTTCACTCGACGATAATTTAAGTTTAATATGAAGAAGCCACAGTTAATGATACTTTACATGCCACAAGTCGTGCTAATGATTTGAATGCGATTTCTACTCAATCACGCTATTTTGGATGACAGCTAAGTTTGAAGCGTATTGATGTAATACACGAGCGAAGCCGTGGGTGGGCTTCGTGGCAGAGAAAATAAAGCAGAATCTATATACAGGAGTGTCGAGGCAATCATTGGTATGGTAGGCGTTGTAGCAAAACGCAGAAGCAACAATGTTGAATGAAAGTCAATAAGTAACACGCGATAACTGTCGCCGATCAAGTTTCAGAAACAAGGTGACATCAGTGACCCCCAAGGTGACCCGCACCTCGCGTTTACAGTGGTTCGACGAACCCGACGCTTTATTTTCGATGTTGTTTCAATTCCATACAAGTTCTCTTGCTTAGAAACCACACCGACTCGAATCTACTTGAGTAAATGTAGAATACCGTGTGATAATCACACTGACGCGTCGTGCAAAGAGAGGTCTGTGAATAAAAACAAAGTACTTTAGTAAAGGCTCCCACGATGCTTGTTACTCAATGACATTGAGAGTTAAAAATCAAACAAAAAAACGCTGGGGAGCGTGCAGTCGTGTTGTGGTGGACGCGAAAAAACACTTGGCTTAAAATAAAAAGTAAAAAATGAGGCGTATTACCCCCAGCAAGGGTGGGCAATAGAGGCAGACGCCAACTAATTGCGAAAAACGAGATTAACGCTTACTGGTAGAGGCACTAAACGAGGATGGCTCTGTTTACACCCCCGTTTCATTCCTTTTACAACACCACTAATAGACTTATTTTATTATGGAGAAACGCCGAGATAACATTTGATTAGCAACTATGTAATCACCATAAAATCACCACATTAAAACTATGGCCACTCCCCTGCATGGACAGTCGTAACAATCTGTCGTAAATATAAATGAACTTGTTTATTAATCGTTTTAATGAGTGGTGAACTGTAATCAATATAATACCGCCATCTTATGGCGGAGGTTTATAATGACCAAGCAGGGTAAAATAGCAGTAGCCAAAATGAATTCAAAAACAAAAGTCTTAAAGTGTTGGTCAATGGTAACGTAATGAACAGTGACAGGAGTGCAAGCGCCGCCGCCGCTGGCCGTTTGCTAATTACCGTTAACCGTGCAAACGCGATTACGTTGCCCGCGTCGCATTCACAGATTAATCCAATAGTTGATTTGATTGAATAAGGATAAAAAATAGGTTTGTAGTAGGCAGAATTTCCTGTGGTAGAAATCATATCTATAATAAGTGACAACACAATCTTTCATGTTTCAGTCAGTACAGTACCTTCACTACCTACATGTGGGCAACGTTTTACACAAATAACACAACTTTGTCAAGTCATGTCAATGATGCAATTAGATCCAATTTCTTTCTCTTGTTTTATCTAAAATTCCAATAGAAAATTAGCTAAAAAGCTACCGACCATTCCAACAAACTTAGAATTAAATTAAGGCACGACAAATTATATTTCACCCAAATTGAATCAAGATAATATTATTTCAGGGGCGAAATACAAGCGCCAAGGGCTGTTTTGTGATGTTAATTTTGGAAAATGAAACGGCCATAATTCCCTCTTACGATTGTATACGAGGGTTGGGCTATTTGGAGCACGGTAGCATGGTTTGGCTACTGGACACTAAAACGGTAGGTAACGCATTAGAATAATTTCATACAGGTCTTATCATACTGTTATCGAATAGTAATCGATTGATGTTATTCAGACATCCCGAGTGATACTAATCTCCAGTGCTAATTTAAATAAATACCCTTATACCATACAAGCAGCGTGTTCAAGATATAACCAAATGAAAGAAAAATACAACATACTTTGTATATAAAAAAACTGTTTGTTTGACCAGTGGGTTAAGGATACGGTGCAGTATTGTATCTCGAGGTTTAAACGTCCACGGGAAAACGTTTGTTTGTAATATGAGAATTTAATCGATTGTTATGTTTGTGAAAACCACGTGGCATGGGCGGCTAGCAACGGCGAGTTATTATCAGAACCGTAACCATTTCTACTCGTATGTAACCGTTTCCGTATTCTATTTTGTAATAATAGCACGCCATTGAATTTAAATCCACCCAATGATAATAAAAAAAGCCTCATTCCGATTCAATTTACACGTAAAACCACCGTTAATTATACATCGAAGTACGAACATCTTTTAATTATTGTTTATCTTGGAGGTTTATCTATGGTACCAAGTTTATTTTGAAGTAAATGGTATGTTAATTTTTTATATAATTGATGTTGCACCTTGAAAATAGGAAGCTGTTATGGCAATGACAGGGCATTTAAAAAACTCGCTTAGTACAAATTATGGCAATAAATTGGCCATAACATAACATCTCCTAGTTTATGCGTTTAAACAATATGCGTTTGTTCATGTACTTCATAGATGTGGTGTAGGTAGTTAGGTAATGTAGATGACTTTATCTAGATGCCTCATATCTAAATAATTTTCATGGGAAACTGAAGCTCTAATTTCTATACATGTGTTTTATTTTGTAGGAAGCTGATCATGATGAGATGTAAAATCATTACCTTCACATTTTTAATGGGTTCGCGGGCATCACCTTAAAACATATTACAAGTTCAAGATGTAAGATTTTAGAGTCAATTGTATCAAAATGGCACCAGGATGAAGGGTCAACATAAAGATTGATTGATTCGATGTATAAAAATAATATTGAAATTAGGTCAGTAATCGCATGGACTACTGTAGTAGGCTACGCGTGCACTCTAGTGTTGATTGTCTCCTTGTACTACTTTATTATCAGACGGGTTACGGGCGTGACATACATTTCATAAGTAAACACCGTTCAACTTACGTTGCGGTTGCACTGAGTTTATTTTCAACTTTATACAATTCGGACGTGCACTTACGTTACGTACCCTTATTGAGATAGATTAAACCCTTTATATTGGATATTTATTGTTTAGATAGTAGATAGTTTTATTCCAGTAGGAAACACCAAGTTAAGATTAGCTTACGCTGTATTTAAGAAAATAATCATAATATATGAAGATTGAAGATACAAATCTGTGTCACAGAACAATAAAAGACAAGTCGTAAACTCGGGTATGAATAATACACATTACAAATGACTGTAACTACTAATTTAAATTTAAAGGACAGTGTGTTTCTTAGTAAACTGGCGCTTTAACATTAAATGTACTGTAACCATGCGGCGGCCTGTCCTCGTTCCCGTCAAAGTTTCAATAGTTCACTATTGGGGCTATCTGTGACAAGGTTGTAACCGGTGGACCACCTGAGAAACGACGTACACGTAGACGTTTCCGACTGAAAATAGCCAGCGATGCGAGACCCCTGAACGTGTATTGTTCCGTTCACAGGCGTACTGTTCCGAGAGCTCTACCTGTAAGGATGTCGACGAAGGTTGAGCGATGTCAAGTAAATTTTAACACGCAATTAGTAGCCCGCCGGACACCTTGGCACAAATCGAGTAGACTTACGAATGCTCGCTGCTCGGTTCTCCGTCGCTCAAATATTTCATGACTCAAAAGGCGGAAATACGGGCTCTGCTTCGATAATTTGGGGACGCCGCGAATATTTGATTGTTGGGTGGTTACCGCGCCTTTGTAAGTAATAGGCTTTTTAATAAATGTTGATCATTGTTTTTGTGCACGCAATCTGTCGGTTTATGTACGTTCCTTTTTAGTAAACGTCGTTGCTGCTCTATTTCTTGTCAACTGGCTTGTAACTACTAATACTTCATTTGCTGGGACTGCATCACAGGCCGACAACGAAACCAAAAGTCAAATTTTTCTCAGTAGTAAATTAATTTGCGTTTCCAGAATACCAGCTATCTCACAAATATTTAACAAGTATATCTTACAAAAATTTCAAAAAAATAACTGATGTTAGAACTTTGATTCCACTCGGGAGTTAAAAAGACACACATTTTAATTATTAGTATTGAATTGTGTATAATAAATGTAAATAAATAGTCACGTAACAGGAATAACTTCGCGCCTTACGATAACTTGTACAATTCCACAAATGGTTTCTGAGATTAGACCTTAGAAACTCATTGAATCTCCACATAGGCCACAATAGTAAGGAAGTGATAAGTCAATGAATGTATTTGCATACACAAACCGAACAAATCGTCAAGCAATCGATTCAGAACTAGTTTTCCTGCATATTTTACATTCCACGTTGAAAACGGAAACAAATATTTATGTTCCACACAGCGACAAAGTTCACATTTATTTCCTTACCTTACAATATACTGATAGATATTTGAATCTTTCAGTTTCATAATGAGTAGTGCTATAAATAAGATATTGGCAAGTTTCATTAGGTGAAGGGACTGAACAGTATCCGAGCAATCCGAGATGGAATGGAGCTAGTTTCCAAGAGTGGGTAGACCGCACCCGCCCTGCCGGCGCCAACGTTCGTCTACAACAATCCGGCTGGCAACAGTAAAGCGAGCGTGACGTCGTCGCACTCACCTTGACTCACTTTAGCTGGCCCGTTTGCATTACTCTGTTTGCTAGCCCTGTACATCATTACTCAGTCCACACAGAAAATATGCGACTTTCTTATGATCGATATTGTAGCGATGCAAACAAAAACTCGAGCTGAATATAAAAGTCAGAATGCTTGTGAAACTTTACTATACTGTGAATGGGCGATATCGCAATTAATTGCGAGTTGCGAGCAGATAACTCAAACAGCTGATGTTCCGCCATTCGTGTCGTATCATCACGATAATATTCATGGGGCGAAAGCGTGGTACGAATGACGATTTTTTGCTGAAATTCCAATTGTAACTATTGATGTTAGACAAATTCTGTTTTTTTTTCTTTCCTTCTATAAAACCGCACACTGGCGCAATTGTAATTTCTTTCGAACGAGACAAAAAAAATATACAAAGCAGAAATCACGAACCATCCAATCGAACAGTCTAGACTTCGGTTAAGCATGAAAAGCGGGTAAATGCACCCGTTATCCGTAGTATCGTTCTAGCAGTCAGTACTATCTCCTTGACTCAAATCGTATTGGCATCGACATGTCGGTTGCGAAATTCGCCCACAGGCAAACCAGGCGTTAGTCATTGTCGCCTATTGCAGTTTAGTACTTTAGTTGCTTCATACCGCTGCGACCGCGATCATTGCTCTAACTAAAATATATTGGGTAGGCATAACAACAAAGTTACATGACTGCAGACCCTGCAACGCTTTGAGTCATCATGACTGTACCAGTCGTGTCTTAATTTTGAACTTCAATATTAAAGTTTCTGAAATGTGTAATTTCATTTATAAGATTGATATAAAATAAGGTGTAACAAGAAGTACTTATAATCGAAACAATACTGCACAATTCCACGCACAAGGTGTTGAAATTTGTAATTTACACGCCATTAGCAAATAAATAAGTCATAAGAAATTGACAAACGGCGCGGTTAACGTTTCACTAGCAAAATGTACAAATCTATTGTCCGTCATCGGAATGCAAAAAGCGTGATGCAATTGGGTCATTTGAAACCAATAACTTCGGTCAGCGAAACCGCAATGTGATATTTATAGAGAACAACCTACATCTTAAGTTTACAGCAAACAGAGCCGTCAATTGTTTTATTCATCGATATTTCACAAGCAGGTGATAAAATTTATCCTCATTTCATGTTTACTGTGTTGACAAATCGTTCCGTGTACAATTGCCTAAGAGGAAACACCAAACAAAGAGTGTCCAACAGTTTGTTCTCCGAAAAACTGGCAACAAGAATCAAGACCCTGCATTCTACTGTTGAGAATAGTTCAATGATATAACGCTTGGGGAGCAAGAGACATTAATATATCAAACGTCTGTCGATGTCGGCATCTTTGTTTTGGTCACCAACAAGATCTTTGTGACCATTATCGTAATAAATCTCACCGTAAAAGCAGCACTGCTGTTTTGGTTTGAAGTCTGAGTGCCGGAAGATTTCTTAGCAGGCGACGACGGCAACCGCCTATCATCACGGGATTAAATTGCTCAGGAGAAGTCAGTTCTGCATTTCGTGCAAGGAGTTCCTACTTCTTCAACTTCCTAGTGCGTCACGCACGACTAAGATCTGGCGTGGCGCCATGTAAACACACCACCAAATAGGGCAATGACCACCTTTCGAACGCAAATAGCTGTCTATTAATAATCTGTTCAAAAATAAACTGGGAGGGGAGTTCCACGTGTCCCGGACAAAGAGATTAATTGCCTTTACTGAGAACACATGAGTTTCGATGTTTTGGACTGAACATACGGCGTTTATATTTCTTTGTTGTTCAATGCATTTGGACAATGGAGGGAGAAGCCTGGTAGAGTAAAAAAGGTAGACTGATTTTGAATACCAAAGTATGATGCTGATCGTGCAAATATTGTTTACTCGAACACACATATTGAAGAAAATCGAGAGAAATCCTGCATACTATGGAACAACAAAATCGAAGACTCGATCGTTTTGAAATAGAACTAATTTTTTTAGTTACCCTTAAGCATCAGACATGTTTCAGCATTCAACGAATTCTAAGGACTTAAAGATGATTTATGATGATCTAACTAAACAGTTGTTTAGGACATTAATGCGCCGAAAAATAAACACTTTCCAAACAACATACTTATACGCGTTTAATTTTTTAAACGCGTATAAGTATGTTATGCCACCATAGTCACAATCTCATTCTTTTGTAAACAATACCTTTAGCAACGTAAACATTCATCAAAGATTAGAAACCAACGGCATTACGGTGAAACTTTCCACGTTTCCCCGTGACGCGTCATTTTGTGGCCCGTGCCGTGCTCACAAGGAAAACTGTGACGTTTTATTACTCGAAGAACCACCAACGACGCAGTGAAAATTTTACACATCCACGTGACAGTTAAAGGTCATGCCAACAGTTGCAGGCCCGTGCTAGTAAACAAGATATTGATGAAAGAAAAGATTTTTGAAGAAAAGATGAAAGAAATCATTTTGCGTAAAGGAAAACCGTTTAGTAGGAAATGTTTATACGAGTCAACACGCTGGCAGGGTAGGTAATCAACTCTATGTGCCCGATTACATTGGTACGTTTTTGTGACTGTCCCAAGTTTTTTAGCATGGACTGCTCCGCGCGTATTTTGACAACCAATAAGGTGCACGGTTTCTGAAGGCTTAAAAGTATTATTGTATATATATTGAGGTTGTATATGCCTACTATAAGATACTTATTTATGATCACGGATGCTCTCACGACAGACAAGGGTTAAGAACAAAGGAATATTAAATTATTTAAAAATAAACCTTGACGCCGTAATTTTTGAGGCCTTGGTTTTATATCTGGCTTTTACCACTTTTGACCTAATTGTTAATTTTATAACCAGTCACTAGACGTACCTAAAATTAGATTTTGAATATTCATTACTCAGATGCATTATGTGAGAATGTGATATTAACACAACCAGCATTAATAGCATCACTCTACAGAGTGACCTGATTCGGTCAAATTAGTGTAGAGGACATCTTTACATCTGCGAGCTAATGCACCTTTGCCATTCGTATGCAAATAGTAAACAAGATGACGTTGCATCGAAATTGAATTGAAACTGAGATGTAAAACAGCAGCGGTCTCTCTGAATTAAAATGATAACAGTAGGTCATGAATGATAAGGTTCTCATTGACGCAATAAATCCTTTTGCACCTACGCACCCGCCTCAGCCACCCACGAGCTGTGGAAAGGTCGTATCTATCTCCTATTTCGCCCTTGTTACGTAGGATGATATAATAACGTGATGAAATCGTGTTTTACGCAGCGGCGATGAGTTTGCATACTGTCATAATATCGATAAGTACTGCAACATTTAATATTTTCAAGAATCTATAGGACCAAAAGATCTGCACGCTCAGCATGATCGTCCTAGACATCGTATCTATCTATCGAAGAGAATACAAATCATACGGTTGTCCCTTTTTGACAGAAAAATGGGTGGTTTTATTCCACCGAAGCTCTCATGCTACGTACTTTCCTGTACTTGGGCACAGAGTATTAAAATAAAGGGATTATAGTCGCGGTAAGTCTATCCTAATCGCTTTTCATTCTCAAAAAGATTATGATAATACAACATACGGTAACGTTATAAAGATGATAACTTAATGGTTTGCCGATAGTTCAACTGTTTCATGTATATTTTGTATACTTACGCTGTATTAGTCTAAATTTTCTTTGTCATACATAAGATAAACACATTCTCAAAAAAAAAACATAATGCAAGGTTGATAAGGAATTTCCGCGTATGACATGTAAACAGTAATTACTTAGTAGGTGAGTATCTAGAGGTACTAATAAGTAGACGGTATGTATAATCGTAAATACGAGTAATGATTCTTACATTACGTTAAGTACTCCATTTAGTATGTACTCGTAGCTTAGCAACATAACTTTAGTCAAAGTAAAAAAAAATGCGTTTATTCAGCAAAATAACACTGATCACTTTGAATATAATAATTGTGTTCTCAGATAATATTTGTTATTTTAACAAAGTGTTTCAAATGGTTTTAATAATTGTTTTATTACCTTTGAATTTTGTCTGGTATTGATTTACTTACCTCGTTTATGTGTTTGTAGGTTTTGATGAGGTCTACGCTGAGTTTTCTTAGCGGAGCCGTTGAGGGATCCCGAAAATGGTGTGGTATTCGGGCCTGCATAGCCTGGGCAAGTGAAAAACTCCTGTTAATACACGTTTCGGCTGTTAATAAGCAAATCACAAAAAGCAAAACAAGCAGGGAAGGGAATCTAGAAAGCAAGCATGCAGAATTAGAATTCTAGATCTATAAGACTAATAGCGCTAAATATCAAACAGGACAAGTTGTATCGAATACACGAGACTGTTTGGGAAATAATTGGTTCGTTCGTTTAATAATCCAATTCTTACGAGCAATTTTCTTCCTAGATTTACCAGGTTTTGTCTAGGACCACCCTGTTAGGCGGTACTTTCAGTCCAACAATAGTTATGGAGTTGAAGCAAAATCTGCTGATGAAGAATACATCAGTGAATACATCTATACTACATACACGATTCCCTATCCAAAATCCTGCAGTCTCCAAAAGTCATCCGATGTTTTATAACGTTATAAATGAATGTTATAATACAAAAGTAGGTATTCAGGGGTAGCTAAATCTGATCGCCAATATAACTGTGGAAACACCTATTAATTAACCTAGTCTAGACGAAGGGTAACATCGATCGCAAGTTCGTACACAACAATTAATAGTAATAGTGTTTTAGTGAAAGAGAACTTCGAGTTCTGTAGTTTTCCAAGTTAATAAAATAAGCGACACGCTATCGACTAATTTATTTACTTGCGCGTAATGTCTAGACTAGACGTACGTAGGTAAAGAGCGGATAATGACTTAAAAAACAATAGGTGAGGAAATACACAGGTCAAGACTTTTTTTAATTTTTTCATTGTTGTTGCTGATCGACTTTCGGATATCGTACTACATGAGCGTTTCAACGGAGGGACCATAGTGGAATTTTAGGTTTCTGAGCACCTCAATATTTAGTAGAAGTTCTCAAACAATTGTAAAACTGAACCGGTAATTTGTAAAAGTTACGAATCAAAAGTTATAAGCATTTTAAAGTGGTCCCTCGGTTCCACACATGCAATGCTGGGTTCCAAGGATCTAATCAGTATTCACATCTTCTTTCACTGTCTATATTTAGTAGAAGATTTGTAAAAAAAAAACTACTTAATTTCAGCCCTTCTTCTTCTTGCAGAGAGACGAAAACACGATAACAAAGTGGTCCCTCAGTTCTACATTGACGAAAATGTTTTTGCGGTTTTACAAAAAAACTAACTGGAATTTTATGTTTCTGAATAAGTCAATATTTAGTAGAAGTGCTCATACAATTTGTAAAATCAATCAGTAATTTGTAAAACTTACCAATCAAAAGTTATAAGCATTTTAATGTGGACTTTCGGTTGAACACTTTCCAAAACGCAAAAGTAACTTTACAAAAAAACTATAAAACTTAGAGACGTGTAATATAGCTTATCATTTAGTAAAAATTTTTACTAAATATCTACATACAGCAATGAACAATAGACAGAGCCATTATCGAAATATAGCAATTTTAGTTTCCGGCATAGAGATGCAGCCGCGGGGTGACCACACGGCTTAAATTTTCGGGACAGGGAACAGCATGACAGCCGCGCGACGCGACGATTCCACTCTCTGCTGATGCGGGTGTGACTCAATGAAGTCAGCGTTGGTACTCTAAGTACCTATTCATCCATTGTATTTTCAATAGGTGAGAAAAAAAATCCGATGATTGTCAAATAAATATAAGATCATACGAAAACGGAACGTCAGCGGAAAATCAATACTATTTATACTTAGGTGCTTACCTATCACACTACTCAAACAACTTCGAGAGGGCTTTCGCTGCCCAGTTCAACAATAGAATCTACAAGGTGCTTACCTAAAAAGAACAATCGCTAGGAAAACTTCAATAACCACTATCCCACTTACTATTATAAATGTCAAAGTTTGGATGTTTGTGTTTCAATCACGTCAAAACCACTGAACCAACTTGAATGAAACTTGGCATATATTTAGTTCTTAACCTGGATTGACATATAGGCTACTTTTTATCCCGAATAATTAACAGGATCTACAGGATAAAATGAACGAAAAGGATTAGCAGCGCCAATTGGCAAGAGGATTTCATTGTCATGTCATTTCAGGTCAGTTTGACAGGGCGTAGTACTACCTCTTTGGTCTAACAACTAGTATTGTTCATTGCTGTATGTAGATATTTAGTAAAAAATTTTACTAAATGATAAGCTATATTACACGTCTCTAAGCTTTATAGTTTTTTTGTAAAGTTACTTTTGCGTTTTGGAAAGTGTTCAACCGAAAGTCCACATTAAAATGCTTATAACTTTTGATTGGTAAGTTTGACAAATTACTGATTGATTTTACAAATTGTATGAGCACTTCTACTAAATATTGACTGATTCAGAAACATAAAATTCCAGTTAGTTTTTTTGTAAAACCGCAAAAACATTTTCGTCAATGTAGAACTGAGGGACCACTTTGTTATCGTGTTTTCGTCTCTCTGCAAGAAGAAGAAGGGCTGAAATTAAGTAGTTTTTTTTTACAAATCTTCTACTAAATATAGACAGTGAAAGAAGATGTGAATACTGATTAGATCCTTGGAACCCAGCATTGCATGTGTGGAACCGAGGGACCACTTTAAAATGCTTATAACTTTTGATTCGTAACTTTTACAAATTACCGGTTCAGTTTTACAATTGTTTGAGAACTTCTACTAAATATTGAGGTGCTCAGAAACCTAAAATTCCACTATGGTCCCTCCGTTGAAACGCTCATCGTACTACGTACCAAACTCAAATACATAAACCTACAGAAAAGTTTATATCGCGTCTGTTTGTCTGTATGTGGTTTTCTTTCACCCATGCCCATGAAAAAAGGTAACAAGTTGATTATTAGTTCCTGAATATATCGAGATTCCTTCAGCTAAGCTTGGATGTGTTAACCCGTCTTCACCGACGTTGCCGTTTCACAAACTGCCTCGTGCATCATTTACCTGGACGGGGGTACGGTAGCAGCAGAAAGCTCGAGGGTTGCGCGCTACGGCGCTCACCTGAATGTCTGAAGGTGCTGCCATGGCGGCGAGCTGTTCCTCTGCCACCAGCCGGCCGTAGAGCGGTACATGCCGTCTCTCGCCCGCAGCGGGCTCAGGCATGCCGCCACCAACTGCTCCCACTGAAACAAACGAATTTTAGTGAGTAATCGCTTATAGACCAGTTCATTATTTTACCATCGGCAGCTGAATGCAGTCTTCGAATCAACTTAGATAAAAATAGGTAGACGATGAGTGCAATTAAATCTAATAAGAAATATTCTCACGCTAAATACCAACACGACGATGTTCATAAAAAAGTTAAATCAATTTAAAAATTGATTCAAATTGGTTGTTCATAATTACCTAGATAGAAATCAAGAGAAATTGAGACGTCTCATAGAAACTAGTTGCTAAGCTGACTCATCAAGCGATCGATGGTCCATCGATCGCGCGAGGCATGGCATCTCAATCAACAATAATATGACATCATAATAGTTTAAATTGTTGTGCGAATGAGCTTATACACCTGATTCACCCACGCGGCTTATAACATAGCTGTTTTTAACTGAATGAATCATGTGTACTGGACTTTATTTTTGCGAATTTACAAAAAAGTACGTACCGATTAGTATTTTGGTCACAGTTTAAGCAAAACAAATGCGTAGGTACAAGTGTGTTGGTATTTGCATTGTCTTTCCGTGTTACAATTTAGCAAATGCAGTTCTTTTGTGTCATCGCAAGCTGAAAAATTTCACTTCTTAGCAAAATATTCCGAGTAGAGTTGGCTAATTAGGTAACGAGAAAAGTTTCACTGCAGCGAAAACGATCAGATGTTGTAGGGAGGTAAATAATTTTTCTTTGATATAATAACGATACGGATTCGAGCATGAACACAAGTCACGTTTTCTAATTTCAACGGGAATGTCTTGTACAAACTTTACAGCATGTGAAGTTCCTTGAAAGAATCGAAACTTTTTCAGAATCGACAGCGTGTAGTACAAGATCTTAAGTATGGGTTTACCGAAGTTTTCACATTGAATCTTCCATAGAGATGAGATGGGATGTTTTGTGTATGATAAGTTAAGAGCTTTACGACATCCCCTGGTGGTTTTATTCTACAAAAACTTTCTCGATTAGTAAGGATATCATAATATCACTACGTTCAATATTTTGTAATTCAATAGTATGCAATCAGATTTTATAACCTGATTTAGATCAGAAATAGCTTGAAATAAAGTCCCAAAAAAACATTGCGATAAATTGTATAAGTATATAAGCCTATGAGGTTCAATCTCTCAGGAAGTTTTAAGCATACACTTTTTCAGGAGCTCGAAAATGCACGTGAGGTTGAGCTCAGCTCACACAAAGTGAACTTGCTGTATTGTAATTCCAGTGTACTAATTCTAGATGTACCTAAATGTGAACTTCATAGTGCTCAATCCTGAGGTCGCAGACGAGTTAATTCAGTGTTATTTATGTACCGTCTGGCACAACGTAGCATTCACAATAAAACACCCAACTCGACTCACTTGCTACTTTTGATGCACGTGAAAGTTTGTTGAACGTCTCGCAAGTCTTCATTATGTTAGAAAGGTATCTACTATTTTTATTCTGTTATTGGAGCATTGGATGTAACCTTTTATTACTCATTCTGATGGCAATATCCACTTTGTCTTGTTTCAGATAGGAAAGAGAAGCAATCCGTCCGGGTCCCACGGACAACAAAATAGATAACTGTGCCTTGATCAAGAATAAATGTGACAATAAAATTGTAAACGTATCGTTACGGTAGCGAATCCGAGATACACTGCGCGGTGACGCTACAACGTTTGCAGTCAAGTTGGCGTTAACGAGCAATATGATTCCAATACGTTAGGTTTACGTAACGCGGCGACTGTCTGATTTGTTCGTGATCACCCCCCTGATGACAACAATGGCGTTTGAGTACGCTCAATTATATTAATCGACCCCTAAATGTGTATAGTTACGTAAAATTGTTTCGTGTTCGTCCATTCCAAAGTGCTAACCAAGTTAACCACGATTTCAGGCCTTGAAAAGTTAAACGTACCAAGCAGATATGACCAGTACTCGTACAGGTGCAATCACGTGACTGAACCAAGCCACGTAACGTCCATATTGAGGCCTATTATCAGTACACACTCACACATACGTAGGTGCATGCGCGGTTAGCATGCACATTCAATGTAGGTAACATCGACACACATGCACACGACATGCAACTGCGTAGTTTATTGTACCAACGTGTCATGTGTGCGAAAATCCTGTGTGTGAACTTGTCTTCATGGTTGAATGTAAACAAACGTACTTCCATCTTTGTGTAGCCAATAGACAGACATCTTTGATAAAACGAGAAGAAACGTAGTGAGAGGTGAGTTTCTAGGAAGTCAAACATTCTAGGTAAGTTCTGGTGAGTCAAACATGGTAGGCCTATACCAAAATTCAATCTTTTACCTAGTCCATTACAATAAACTGAGGTAACTAGGTCCGGTACTCAACCCACTAAATAAGAAAGAAAGTTATATAAATTGTGAATGTATGGATACATTTGTAAATGGTTTTTTTAATGCCTGAAATAAAGAATTTATTAACTAGCGTGGCATACTAATTCAACAAGATTCTCATTCCTGTGACACACATAACGTAGAATGTGCTAAAATTATCAGCATCCGGTATCTCCGGATGAATGGTACAAGACGGCTCCCGCTCGCTACCATTGAAAATCAGGCCGCATCCGCCTATTAGCATCATGAACATACTTACTAGTTCCGTAAAGATATCAAAATGAAGGTATTTTATCTTTGATTGTCGAGTGAAGATGTTTCTGCTGTATTGTTTTTCACCTTTTCAAGTTCATCGTATAATTAATAACTGCTATTAAGTATGTAGATAATCGTACAGAACATTTTAATTTTAAACCAATTATAATACTAATTATCGATCTAGTAACTAATGAGATAAATTAATAAATAATAAAGAGCGCCGAGTTCTACCGCAAAGCCTACCGAGTCACCTACCTCATTCTGGTAGTGCAGGTCACAGATCAAACCGTATTCAGGAAAAAAATGAAATGCATTTGTATAGCGAGACTAGGTATTTAGAAACGAAGTCCATATTATATACACGTCAAGGCTGCCTCCGCCGTCCTTGCCGGCAGTAATGTCCGCATTAAAGTAACGTTCGAACCGCCGGAAATCCCCGGAATTTACTGGCACATGAGACTTTCCACATTACGCCACAGGATAACAAACGCCATGCAATGCTGCGCAAATCATAACACGGCTGCGGGTGTTTGTGTTGCATACTGATTATCTGATATTATTTTTGTAACGATCACGGGAACTTGGTGAATTAAAAAAGATTTTTTTTTTGAAATATATTGGGACCTGTGTGTCCAGCGGTGTACTACACAGGCGATGATAATGAATTTTTGACGAGGACTGTTCGGCTAGCGATTCTAATATCAGCAGAATCGTCATGAGTTCGAATGCTTGGAATCCGGCCGAAAAATGTAGCGCAGTGCACTCAAATGGTGAAGAAAAATAGCATGATGTAATTCTTTTAGCTAGGTAACTGACAGATTATTTCACGAAATAAATTTTGTAACAATAAAATGCATGCATCATTTGGCTAACTAAAATCTCATAAAATCAAATATCTATGATTTTATGAGATCAACTAACTTCACACTAACTTTAAAATAAAACATGTTTTAAAGACCGAATAACTAAAAGCATTGGCGTAGTACTGCCTTGTGCAACAAAGCACAATTTGGCGCAGAAAAGTCGGCACGAGGAAAACCACACGCGATCCCCACTCGTGCATCTACTATTGTATAATCTCTGACACGGTGACGATCAACGATACAATAACAAATGGATGCCGCCGCAGCGCAGTAAGTTCATGACGGATGGACCTCTGTGATAGAGGGATGCAGATTGAATGGTCAGTAAAATGTGTAGCGAAATTGTTTTGGGTCACATTTAAACCATAGTTCCTGGAAGCTTAACAATTAGTGCTTAGTTTCCTTTTTTACTGGTCGTGCAGTCATAATATTATTTAAAAAAAATTCAAGTCATAAGGTTCAGGTTATGTACAAATAACACCGCGCGGTCGTGAGAATTTCACTAGTTAGCTACTGCTCCAAATATGTAAGTTACTCTTCTGGCAATAAAGATGATAACGTACGCTACTGCCTGATCGCTTGTCTCATTGCAGTTTTTAAGTTCTTTCCAAATTTGGAAGCCAGGGTTATCAATAAAACTTTAACATTTTGATAAGCCCAAAACATTTAAAGGTCGATGAAGAAAGAAGTTGCGCCGAGGAGGCCTGCGTTCATTTCTACAGAAGGTGACAATAATTATGTCTACATGCAGACTATATAATAACTACAAATAATATTATTTCCAAAGGATGTTTTACATCAGGTAAGGAATAAGAAGGCACGGGGCCGATGTACGCGTCACTACGTCACGCCAAGCCATTTGGAACCGGCCGGTGCCGACAACCTGCGGTAAGTATGCCAGGAATGCGACTAGCCTCGGCAGATTGGCGTGGGAGGTGCAAGGCACTAGCGGCCGCAGTTTCCAACTTTCGCAATACCGAGTTCACTAGCCCATCTGCTTTATTGACTGTGGAATTGCAATTTGTAATTGCATTGTTATTTGTTCGCAGAAAAACACATTTGAGTTTTTCTTAGAACAACGTTAAGTAAGCAGTATATAGCAGTAAATAGTTGAAACGAACCGTATGCTTTAGTGATATTCGAGTTATCGTAATATTTCGCTTCTTAGACCACGCGAGTCAATCAATTCGCCGAGGATCTTGTAGATACTTCTTAGGTACTTTAATTCAGTAGTTTTAAGCACAAGGTCGTATTGAAACCGTGAGATGGAAGTTTTAGCAAAATGGTCAGTGGTCGCAACTCGGCAATGGCCAGTCGCCGTGGTATGTAGATTAGATACCCCTTTTTCAAACTTACCTTGCAAAGTTTCAGTCACTGTATCATCCATTTCACTCAGTACTAAGCACTACACTGAATTTGACCCAGCACTTTCTAGTTATTGATACATTCTGTGATCTTATCACAAATAAACACGACCAAAAATCAGTTCAATCTGCGTTTTTTAGGCATCCGCCTATGCCTAGACATTGTAGTGATTGTAGGTGTTGTTGTCAGGTCGTTCCGATGCGCAGTGGACTGCTTGTTAAACAATCAATCTGTCGGGGCGCATCGAGGCAGCGTCGTCGACGTCGACGGTTCGCGCGTCCTTGCCCGCGACACCCACTTTGTTATTGTTGTGAAACAATGTTTATACACGTGGCGTTGTTGATGCGTACTTCGCGCACTCGATAAGGACGCTATGTCGGCGCGACCTGCCTGCCACAACTATCGCGCGAAACCAACACTGGCTAGTAATAACCGAGTGGAAGGCCACGTGATTCAGACAGATGACAAACACGACGGTTAACTCTACGTTGACCGATCGAGGCGTCATTATCGGTGAACGATCCAAGGTTTACTACGTCGCTTATCACAATATCTAATATGATAGTGTTATTTAATCAAATCGAAATTGGCTATTGATCTGAAGAGCTAACGCTACAACAATATTTTCAATCCAGGAGTGAACAAAATATTTTTTTTTTACGACGACGACGTGCAAGCACATGCAGCCGACCAACTGAGTCATTATTCAAACAATTTCGACGTGAATTGTCTTCGGTAGAAAAGAGAATAAAAACACAACGCGAAGAAAGTATTAGGGGAAAAGCGAAGGACCCGCACCTCGAACAGTAATATGCATAAAACTACACGAATTTCTTTTTTCCAGGCTGCTGCCAGCCACGCAATTTCTCCGATTGTATGCAAATCCTCGAGGCAAACAAAGAATGAAAAAGCACCGACGACGCAGACGTTCGCTCCGTCCCACCTGTGCTGTGCATCCCCCATCCCGTCCGCCTGAGCTGCGGGCAAACTAGCGACCGCTGCGACGCAATCCGACTGAGAGCCGCACCGTAAACAACCACGATATTATTCCTGAATAGATCACATCTCTTTACATATCGACCGCACTCTTGTCGAGCACGCTTTTATTAGCCCCCGTCTTCGGTTAGTGAATTATTCAGCGGGTATTCTATTAAGCACTTAGGTAAAGAATAATGCATCTAGTGGATTCTCAGAGGTTGGGTCGGGAATGGCGTATAAATACGAGACGTCATCGCTGGGGCTTCCATTTGCATTACCTTGGCCCCAAAAACCAACCGACTCAGAGAAAAACAAACGTATTGCATCAGTATGTGACCCATAAAAATAACAAGCACAACTAGGTAGGTAAATATTGTAAGCAAGTTCACAGTCTTTATTAGGTTGTTTCAAGGTGTAATTATTTATGAATATGCCTACATATTCATGTCGCTAGGCGAGTAAATCACACGGCAAAGCAATAATTGTCATCGAGTGACGATGTGATTTGAAATCCTTACGATTGGTGTTATTGCTGTTTGTTGATAGCGACCGCGTTAGAAACTCTGTTATCTTGAAGCAGATATATCCGAATTATTCCGAATATTTATAAATTCCAGCACAAGTTCATGACACCAATAAATTTTGTTTTATCACTGGCGACAAATCAGTTCCTTTTACAATAAACTTACTAACCAAACATATTTTTTTGAATTTGAAGCTCGACCTCGTATCATATTCATCCTTGGCTGCATGTGACGTCACACCTTTTATGAAGCGCTGCTGGAAGAAGTGTAAATAGAGATAAAATTGTTGCTAACCAAACGGTATCTGCGATGATAGCACTAGAGAAGTTATATAGATGCTGTGAGGTCACTGTAGACTTTGTTTATACGTGTCTAATAATTCGAAGGTCGAGTCATAGACGAGAGGTGTTAGCCACGTGTGCGAGAGGCCAGCACACGGGTCCGACGAAGTCTCCGCAGGTTTAACGGCCGGCCGCCCGTCTGTCTGGCCGTTCACCCGAGGCCCGGCGCGGGGGCGAAACGTGCGCGAAAACCGCGCGCGCGCATTATCGCAGAACAGATATACCGACACCGCATTACTGCGCAATCGAGCCTCACCAATACTCGCCATGTCCAATTTCGCGCGTCTTTCTCTTTAGCTAATCTTCTGCTAATATAAAAAGCTATTTGGTGACGTCACTGATGAGGACACCAACAAGTGAAAAACTTTCTTGCTCAAATATTATGAACGCGGTTAGTTGGCCTCTTCTCAATATTCTTCGATTTAGGGAGATATAAATAGGAAACAACGACAATACAGCCTGCCATTGAATACGATGTTCGTCTTTGTTTGTTGGTGACGTCAATAAAGAGGAAAATCATTGTGTTGCGTTACACAAAAGGATAGTCATTAATTTTAGAATTCTTTCTCTTTTGCAATTCCATGTATTTATAAAGAGAAAACAAGTCAATAGGTTTTTAAAACGAAACCCGTAAATCCAGTGGAATTAGGATCAGCTACGGTTTTTGCGGGCAGAGTTTTCGCCAAGAAGCGAGCGTCTGTTGTGGCTAAACAGACACTCAATAGGCACTTTTTACAATTATTGGCGATGTTTTCATTCTTTGAACCAAACTTGTATCCAAGATTTCATTATTTAGTTTTGGTACAACTAGGTACGCTTGCTTGTCACCAACAGCATGAACAAGAAATAAAATTGGTGTTTGGTAAAATTGGTAAAAAGTAGAACGATGCAACATAAAAAACTGCAAATCACAATCAATTTGTGATCTAGTGCATTAGCACTTTTCCCAATTGGCCAATGATAAATAAGTCTTGCGATCTATTGTGTATCCATGTACTTATTTAGGCATAATTTTCTTGGTCAACTCTACAGAATAACAAATCAAATTACAGGTTTTCCTCATTTCTAGTTGATCGAAGGTTAATTTCGAGCCCTAAGATTTTTTATGATCATTGCTCGCGCTGAAATTGCCTAACTCGCACTGGCTGTCTTGGTGTGCTACCAACACTGAAATGAAAAGGATAACGTGATAATAAATAATTCGTTTCTAGGCAACGGTTTTTTTGATGGAAGGAATAAGAAGGTAAGAAGTTAGTTAACCAGACAAGTAAGCCACCTCTTCCTATCTACTATAGAAAAGAAATTTATAATCGCAAGGATACTAAGTATCAATGTGTCGCTCTAGATTGTGCAAGCGGCCGTAGCAGGTCCATGTGCAAAAACCGACGGTCGGTCAACGACGTTGAGGCCCGATGGGGCTGGGGTACCACCAACAGACCAGGCCAAATTGAGCTTTGATATTAGTCATACATAATAATAGATTGCAAAGCCAGGTTAAGGTACTGTAGAAGCAGATTGTTTTCGTCAATGCCAAGTTTCAGAACCAGTTTGGGATCAATGGATTTGTGAAGACGACATAAAACTCTTGACCAGCTTTTTGAATTTCATTAGCAGTCAGTCATGTCGGTAATGTAGGAAAATGGGTATAAGTACCTAACACAGTAAGGTTCTATAGATTTGGTCGGTATTTCTTCTTGGCCTTTACAGTTAAGCCAAGGAACATCAACTTTGCGAAAACATACAAGTGTGTTATTCTAAACTTGCCAGTCTGTTTCATCTGAAAGAAACGATATTTTGCAAAATTAACTAACAAATAGGTAGGTACAACAATAAATAGCCTAGTCATTATGATTCCATGTCGGCCTCCCGAAGTTGGTGAACCGCTTTCGGATATCCATTAAACGTCAACTGAGTTTGGTCTTGAAAGGTCTCGAACAGGAAGTCTACTAAGGGCAATGAACACTGCCAGTGTGAAGGTTGGAAAAATAAATGAGCATAAGCTACCAAGTAGGAAACTATAAGTCGGTTAGCACTCGTATTAAGGGCACGTATACTGTGAAAATCGCAACGACTTTGTTGCTGTTTAATCGTAAATACAAGTAATAAACCAAAAGTAGATACAGAAAATTCATTACAGTCCAATATTCATTTCATTCAAATCCAGAAACACGATAGAAAAATAACTTCTCGATAAAAAAATTCAAAAGTTACCTGTAGTTTGAGTCTGAATTTCTAAGATTGGGGCGCTAATTATTGGGTTGAAAATTAGATAAATACAAATATGGTCGTCGCTCAAGCAATTATTGGTACCTGCAAGATATCATCAAAAAACAGCTAGTCGACAATTTTTTGTGTCGCTCGCAAGCGCCACGGCAAAACGCGTACGGTTTGGATCCTTATTCCGACTACCTTATGACCGCAGTTTGAAATCGCACGCGCTGAGGTGCTAATTCTTAAAATAACACGCCCTTAATATGCAGATGGTTGTGAACCGAATAATGTTAATAATTAAATAGTTTGGTAGTCACTTTCGAGAATTCCCGTTCAACTTTCAAACAAGGTTACTTGAGTTATTATTCCATCGGTCATCAAACCGAGATGACTAGACAAGCTTACAATTTCATTTTGGAACGTCATACGCTGAGTGAGATCGTACGGTTACCGTTAAAGCCTTGCTTTCCATAGTCATTCAATTATTAAAATAACAGCACCGTTGGACGCGCAAAAACCTTAGCAGTCGGTCGATGACACCGTGGGGCACTTTAGGGCCGACTCCTCACCTTGCCAGTTCTGATCGCAAGTAATTAGCATTATTTTCTTTTAAGCTGGTAGACGTGGTGGGAATTACACCACAGCTACCGGATTTGTATTACTAACAATATTCGGTTGTTTTTTTTAACGTTACCACGGATATCTAGGTTATCCAATCTCTATTTTATGGAGTTGGAAAATTGCTTGAACTACTACAATTACCTATATTATTTACACCCATACCCATTATACCCAATTTGTTGGTTTTATTAATTTGTTCGGAAGCACATGTACTTACGACGGAAGGTGTTTTGAAGTGGGACAACATGAATAGCGACGTGAAACGGAACTTTTAATTAATTATTAAAATGCTAATTCTCGAATGCGAGGGAATTATGACGATCCGGCTCGAAGGACCAAAATTAAACACCAGAAAATTCAGAAATAAGTCGCTAGGTGAGATCAGTCTGTGATCTGTGCACTGCTCGCGGTAAAAACGTTAAAATTCGTACCTTTCGTCATTTCTGTTACGAAGTTTTGACTTTTTATTGGGCTGGGCACTGTGGGCGGGTAGACCAATACACATACATGTTGGCGAGAAAGCACTTGATTTTGTTATTGAACTCGGGCATTTCATGTGAACGCTGATTATACATAAGCCTTCGTATGGTACAATGTTTTTATAGAGTGTATTACTGAGTGATTTTCCTCGTAAGGTCAAAAGCGAGGGCTACTTGAAATCCTGACTGAATTATCTATGCCTATGCCTACTGCCTTGGCGTCCTCCAAGTGTTTCACTTTTTACCATAAATGTCATAACACATTGATTCTTACACTGAAATGGTCAATCGCGATGTAAATTAAAAATTTTCTAATTATTCAAGACAATTTCACCTTGCAGAATGCGTACATAACAAATTTCGGGGGGCACATAAATAGCTGTTCCGCATTCCGATGTGAAATTCATTCACGACTCGACGAAGTTGTCTAGACTGTGTGTCGGTGAAAGGTGACCATTCACCGGCCGGCGGGCTGCCTTGTGGGCCACACCGCTCCCACAGACGTGCTGTGGCCTGGAGAGATACAGCTTTGGTATGCGTGCTCCGGATGCTGCAAGTAAGTCGCTGGTAAAGCCGTGCTGAGACCAATGGGAGAATTGCTTCTCAGAGAAATTGATCCGTCCAACTACAGTGAGGATGTGAGGCTTTCCCTGGAAGCCAAGTTCGTTTACCAGTTGAGTTTAGATACAAATAAGAGCCGCGCTGCTATGACGTTTCTTGTTTATTAAATGTTTACAGACTGTCTAGTCTTCATTGGTTTATGAATGTTATGACTTCGAAAAATTCATAATAAGCGGTAATCCCAATTATTTTTGCTCCAAAAATTTATTATTTTAACAGAATTCTCTATTTATAGATATGTATTAAGCGTTCCAAGAATAAATATTTCTTATTAGTTTCCAAAAATGTAATGTGATAAACGTAAAGGTATCTATGTACCAGACGTACCAGTAACAAGAAATCGAGGCGGCTCAAAACTTCCTAAGTGACTACTTTCCAAAGAGCACGATATCATCTACATGAGTTCGGTGCACGAGCGGCGAGCGTTTGGTTTTAATGACGGCGCAGGCACCGGCACCGTGAGGCCAGTATCCGCATGGCAACAACATGAAACTGAATGAAAGTTAATCGCACCGCACCGCGCCGCCTCCGCCGGAAAAAAAATGCGAGTTCGATGGTTCCGGTACAAACGAGCGCTCGTAAATATTTGGGACTCACCGCGCGGCCTACTGCCATGCTATGCCGCCACGACAATTCACCAACCCAATTTTTATATGGTTTTCTTGACATCCAAATATTTGGGCGCGACACAAATTCGCCCCCTGTAAATTATTCAACTAAAATTTTATTTATTCGGCCTTGCTGAGATAAATTAGCCATCATGTTTTATTTGGAGTTCATGAATTTCAAAGAGGTTGTTAGCGAATTTGTCAGAGATCTTCCCTCTTTATCCTCATGAGCGGGGTGAATTCCCATTTACACCCTAGCGGCTCTTGGGGAAATCTCAAATGATTAATTTATAAAAAGCGTTCAGCATAATACAAACCGAGCGATAAAGCAGGTGCAATCCTACTTACTTAAATAAAACTTGACGGTTTTATTTTATTTTTAATGGAATGACTGGTTTTTTCCTGATCGTTCTTCATTTAAATTGTATTTTGTTTAAAATAAGCTAGACAAGGATGAAGTTTAATTCTACTTATGTATACGAGTCAAACGAAGCCGACAATGCGCTAAAACTTTATCCTTATTGAGGACCACCAGAAAGATCGATAATATTTGAATACTTCTTTGTCTTATACAGGCCATGCCCCAGATTTCTGAGAAACTAGGCAGGTAGCTAACCTACGTAGGTATTAAAAGCAGGTATCTTGTTTGTTTTATTTTAGAACCGACTGCACTGAACTCTTTCAGAGTGCCAAGAGCGTGGGAGTCAACATTCGCATCGCAACTGAAAAAAATACTGCACACCAATGTACAATAATACTTTTTTTCAAATATTTGATGAGAATCTTAGACTAGGCTCTAGGCAGCTACTCGCTGCCTTTAGACTAGAGGTTACTTTTTTAAATGAGCTGAACTAGGTAAAGTGTAAATCTCATTCAAAACCACCGAAGGCATCAGAGTGCAGTGACTTGCAATGTTTATCTACTAAAAGCGTCAATGTAAGCATCCATCTGTGAGGGCTGGCGTGGAATTAGGTTAAAGGTTGGCGAGGTCGCCGACGAGCTTTGGGGTCGCAAGTATATAGACCGATCATAATTTGCCCCGAAATGAACTAAGGAATTATGTCGTAAAACAATCATCTACACCATGATGTTGTACATCGAGTAATTATGTAGTTTTTAATGATATAGAAAAGGAACTCTTTACCAAACTTGTCTGTTAATCATACTAAATTGCGAATCATAACATCACTCTCGTTCGCGCACGTGAAAATGAAAAACATTTAGGTACCTATTAAAAGCACTCTTTGAATTAAGATGAACGAATTTTGTGACAACAATACCAGCTGCCTAAGCATAAGCATGCAATGCCATTCGTTTGCGAAAAATGACTCATCACATCCGGGGTTCTAGTAAGTAGTAGGTACAAGATTTGATAGACATAAAAAAACCTTTTTTTTAATTTAGTTTTCTTCCATTTTTCCACTAGGGTCGTTGCAAGTAAATGTATGGAAGTAAACGAAATAAAGTTGCCTAAAAGTAACAAATCTTTTAGGTACCTATGTACTAGACCCTCTGGCAGGAATTCTCGAGAAATAACGTCACGTGACTTTGTGCTAGAATTTCACTTCTACTAGTGTAACTACTATTTTATGTGTTCTCCGTTATTTTTTCTGACAATTTCGTATGTTTCCTTAATTGGTTGACAGTAATAACCTGCCTTTGATTGATGGGAACTAAACAAGAGACAGAAATCCTACTAATCCTACTATCCTACTAATATTATAAATGCGAAAGTTTAGATGTTTGGATGTTTGGATGTTTAGATGTTTGGATGTTTGGATGTTTGTGTTTCAATCACGTCAAAACCACTGAACCAACTTGGATGAAACTTGGCATATATATAGTTCGTAACCTGGATTGACATATAGGCTACTTTTTATCCCGAATAATTAACAGGATCTACAGGATAAAATGAACGAAAAGGATTAGCAGCGCCAATTGGCAAGAGGATTTCATTGTCATGTCATGTCACGTCAGTTTGACAGGGCGTAGTACTACCTCTTTGGTCTACCAACTAGCGTTTGACATTCCAGTAGGTACGAGTTCGGTGTAATGAGGTGTAATGTCAAGTTTCTCAAAGAAGTATCCGCTCGGTACACGCACAGATAATATAATGTAGGTACACGGAAACGGTACTCGCGTACAAAGTCGCGGGTAACTGCTAGTAAGTTATAATTACCTGGCTAAAGTAATTTGTTTGACTAGACTGATGTGTGGGAAATGAACATTTCTGAGATATCATTAGCTAAATTATATTAGTCATTTTCCTTTAATTTATCCAGGTGGCTCTTTGGATAGATAAAGTACCTCTTACCTATCTGATTAAAACCAGAGATAGAAGTACTAGTAATTACATATCTATAACACAAAAATGAGTGTGAAAAGATTTATAAACATGCAAGACTTTATGTTAAGCTAACTAATTATACCGAAATGATACAATCCTACCTTTTCATTCTTCACTATTATTCTCATTAGTAAGTTACGGTTCAAAATTTGCTTGGTCACAATGATCACTTTATCTAGACTCTGTTATTTCACAATGTTGGGACAGTCAAGAGAATCAATCAATATGTGTTAAGTTAACCACTGTGTAGGCATAAAAGGATGCATTTACACAGAAATCTGATTGTAATAGCGGCGCCACTGGTAGCCTTGCATTCTTACAGAGACACATTATGTGTTGGTAAATTTAGAATGGTTCCTTTTTGCCTGTAATCTGTCATCTTAGGATGACCAAAATTGGGTCTCAAGTTCACAATTTTTGTAAAACTATAAGTGCAGTTTAATATAAGGCAGACAGTAGTAGAACAACTATACATTCTGAGTATAAATTACAAGTCAGAATGTGCACCAACAGAATTCATAGATAAAAATAGGGAAATACAAAACATTAAAATAGAGAACAAACAAATTGATTTATTTGTTAAATTGGGTTTTAGTTTTTTCATACAAAAATATTTAGTTTTACAAAGATGGCACTAAACATATTTTATTCAAGCATGATAAAATATAATATTATGTACATAATTGGCAGGAACCTGGTTTACACCAAACTGTATCCATAGGTCACATTATATAGGTTAAATAGCAGGAATATCCGATCAAAGGTATATAGGGCACAGTTACCCACAGGTGGGTATTTGTAGTTCAAAGGGTGGTGAGCATTCAACAGTACATACTAGGGCATGCAGTACCGGTACTACTCTCAGTACCGGTAATTTTCGGCCGGTACTGGAGCCGGTACCGGTAATTACCGGTACTTTCGATACTTTCGATACTGACCCGATTTTCACTAAAAAAGGACTAAAACGAAGTAAAAACCTGTAAAAATAGAAAACTTTGGTTATTTCTAACTTTATTATCACACTGGCAGCTTAAATTAGTTCACTGGTGGACACAAAGGTCCCCCATAAATTTGCGCGAAAAAAAATTTTAAGCGTTCTTTATCTCTTTCTTTGGCTATGTGGTCATTCAGTGCGTTACCTTTACGTGGTTCCATGCTATAACATCTTTACCCCATTGAATGTTAGTTCCACTAGCTATACGCCCTGCTACAAATCACAATTGCTGCTCCTCCTTAATCGTTTTCCCATTGTTGGAGATCGTGGCTCCGTGGATAGAATCTTTGGATAGCTTTTTTCCGTCTGTCATGGTCTTACTGCTTGATAGATCGCGACGTTGACGGAGATCTCCAACTGTTCTCCAGGTTTCTTGCTCTGCACTTTGCCTATTATCAGAAGAGTCTCCATGTTGTCTGCATTTCTGCGTGCAATATGACCGTACAAGTATCTGGTAAGGCAAATGGAAGACAAACACTGGGCACGTTCTTTAATATGGAGACGTTGGTTCTTTTGGCCATCCACGGAACCCTCAGGAGGCATATCCGACACCACATCTCAAAAGCATCGATGCGCTTGCGGTCATTGACTTTCATGGTCTATGTTTCAGAACTGTAGTAGAGAAATATGGAGAAGATCAGTGTGCGAATCACGTGGACCTTTGTCTTCTTCTGAATATTGCTGTCCCTCCATATTCTGTTAAGTTGGTTCATCGCTGTCTTGTCCATGACAATACGACGGCATATTTCAAGTTCGTTTTACCTTTGTTGTTGATGGATGAACCCAGGTATTGGAATTCTTCGACAATTTCATACTCTTCCAGTGCATCCAACAACTGGATGGACTCAAAACGATGTATAATAATTAACTTGGTCCTGTTTTTGTTAACAGCCAGGCTTAGATCGACACTAGCGGACTTTAGGCGCTGCAGAAAGGCAACCAATTCGGATGCCGTGGATGCAAACAAATTCGTATGATCGGCGTATCGTAGTTTAGAAATTTTGACGCCTCCAACTTTAACACCGACTTTCCAGTCATCTCAGGTCTTACGTATGATGTGTTCACCATATTTAATGTATAGCATGGGTGAAATGACGCATCTTTGTCCTACTCCTTTCTCAAAACTGAACGGTTTAGACGTGCAATTCCCCAAAGTTATAGTAGCATAGCCGGTTTCGTAAAGGTTTCTGATGAGGGTCTCTATATGTTTGAGTACTCCAGATTCCTCAATAACAGAACAGACATGTTGCTATCTGATACAGTCATGTTTCAGTTCGTGTTTACAACCAATAAATAGTGACTACGGCTCAGTCCTATAGTCATCACACTGGAAATCAGGCCTTTTCATCTAATCTAGATGATTTATACAGCGTCAGGGGCCACTTTTCACACTATGAACGGGACGCTGCAGTGCAGTGGGACATGAGTTAGATGAAGTAGGCTTGCCCATCACCTACATCATCCTCTCAGCCTAGTCGGCTTTATCCACAGGAAAGACAAGGTTAATATGTTTAGTTAGGTGAGATTTGTTGACCTCTTTATACGAAGTTGAACCTAACTATTAGAATATTTTGACTCAAATCAACAATAACGGTCAACAACTCCAATAATATCACTCGATACAACGTTTTCTATGTTCTTATTGCGTCAAAACATCTTATAATTCAAAAAGTAAGATGAAACTTTACCCAGAGTGTATGTTTTTGAGTAACCAATCGACAATAAATAACAGAAAAGTTGAGTATCGAAAGTATCGAAAGAACCGAGACTGGCTTCGTCAGTACCGGTACTGGAATTTTTCAAAAGTACCGGTAATTCCCGGTACTTTCAATACCGAGAATTACCGGTTGCATGCCCTAGTACATACATACCTACACCCTCGGTGACTGGTTGCACTGAGGTGACAGAATAGAAAACTGCATTGTGACTCAAGGATCCGTGCAGAGATAAGACTTTGATGGTAGCATGCAGATTGTTGGTACAATGAAGATCTTGTTAATTTATTTGATTATTTTAGTAAACTATATGTACCTACTAGATTAGAAATCTTGTCTATATTCAAATCTCAGCGTAAATGTACTTCAATAGTATAAACAACATGTTCAATTCTGCAATTTGTATATTCAATTGATTCGATGTGGGCTTTATGATCTACCAAGGTATGTGTGTATGAAAACTATGAACAAATCAAACGGACTGACAGGTGTCACAGCTCAGCCGGTAGTTGGTACTAGCTTTGCCTATGGTGGTGTGGGACATGAGTTTGATCCCCACTGAGAACAAACATTTGTGTGGGCAATATGAAGTTGTATTTATAAATAAAAATGTATCAAAAATAAATATTCTATTGGCAATTTAGTTTTCACAAGCTATGCTTCTTCGTCTTTTTATTCTGGCTGTTCGGTGGCTAGGGCTGCCACTAATTTGCCAATGTCAGTGTTTATTGGCGTTTACTAATCTTTTAACAAAAGGCGGAGATCTGAGTAGGTAAGTTTTCAAGCTTTGTATATTTGGGACCTTAATATTCTTTGACATTTCAGACACCTCTCATGAGTAATGTCAAAGAATATTAAAAATGAACCATACAGAAATATAATTAAATATGGGTTACTCACATTTGTTTTTGCCATTCTCATCCATGAGCATGTTGAAGTGGTGATGCCTGTTCCATGCAGCCATTTTGCCTTCGTGAGGAGCCCCGAGAAGCACTAGGGCCGCCCCGGCGGGCCCAACTCCGTCTAGGGGCTCCAGTGTCCTCAATGCACTAAACTTTGTCACACTTTCATAACCCAAGAAACATAGTGTATCACACACACGAGCACAGTGAAGCTAACGCTCTTGCGGCGGTGTCATCGGCGCACAACAGCGCACATGCCTTGCACTTCCGTTGTACACGCACTTCTGCACACGCAGGTAAACAAGCCAACGGCGCCCGCGGTGATTCACCTCGCAGAGCTCCGCACTGCAGCGGCCGCGACCCGCACCTAACTCAACTGAACCCAAACAAGGACCCAGGTCACATGAGCGCTCTACACCACGCACTATACACCACTAATATTATAAACACACGCGAATACTAATCGTGATCAGCCATACAATTCAATGATCAAAATAATTCAACGATACACGACACGAGCGAGCGAGACGCGCGGCACTGTCGCCCTGCCTCGATCCAATCCCGACCGCTTCTCCTGGTCGAACAAAATAATAACAAATGTGCATGAGATGCTCGCTATATCATGTGCACGTGGGTTGCGTCACTGGTTGAAGCAACGAAATCAAATGTTGTGATATCACAGTTTTTCATTAATGTTACTAAAACAGCGACGAAATATATCAGAATACACTCTCGTGAAGCAGGTACGAATAAAAAATTTGATGAAATGCGAACTACACCATTGCACACACCAGTTTAGAAAATGACAGACTACGAAAGTTTCAAGTGCATAATCGTAACACCATTGTTTATAACATTATTGGTAAACAAAATACAGCCGTGATGCATTCATAAAATAACAATTCAGAACACTAAACGCGAACGCGTTGATCAAGCGCGACAAATAGGACAAAACATGGCAGACTCGAAACGAAACGAAAGAAAAGCGCACGGATTGTTGTCTGTGGTATTTTTACTTTTAAAATTCACTCCATTTCACGTTCTTGTATATTTTTGGATATGTTTTGTCATGAAAATCTTGTGTATATTGTATTCAAATAATAATTAACAAAAAAAAGAATATTTATTTTATTTACTTATGAGTTGCGATACTATAAGTACTAAATTATAAACAAATAAGTTATATTTGCAATGACATTCTGCGTAAAATGAAACGAAATTTGTGACGTGACCATAGACAAATTAGAATGTTGCCAGTAAATAAATAAGCAAAGATTGGTAGAAATTACAAAAATTGTCAAGCTTTATTTCTTGTAGCTTGTATATTTCCATTTACGTACTACTACATAAAAGTTTAGTTCACTTGACGAGATAAGGCTGGTGGCAGCGGCTCGAAGTATTATCGTAGACTAGCTTTCACACGCGACTTCGTCGCGCCTCGTTTGATCCCGACCTGTTTCCAGAATAAAAAGCAGCCTATGTGTTAATTTAAGTTACAATTTGACGTACCTATATAAGTTTCATTTAAATCGGTCCAGTAGTTGCAGCGTGATTGAAACACAAACACCTAAACTTTGACATTTTTAATTAATAGAATTGGATAGGATTATGTATTTTGTGGAAATATACTGACATGCCAGTTTGATCATTGCAGTAAAGAAGGAAATTAAATGTCACACCATTTATCAAAGTATAATAGGACACGTAGGTACCTAGGTACCTATCTGCATCTCTACCCTCTAGCTTTTGTTCTAAGTCTTTACTTAGAAATACAAAGGAAATACTTTTATTTCCTTTGTTTTTTCAATAAAGGTTTCCTAAATAAAGAAGAAGAAAGAAAGAAAGAAAAAGTATTTATTTTGCAACACACACACAACAGCACAACAATACATACACTAACTTACAAAACTACTTATAACTAAAACTAACTAAGGGTGCAAGTAAATCATTTTCATAGTTAGATTTTGAGTTATAGTGAACATTGTAGGTAAAGTTCAGAAAACCAGTTTTTAACGTACCTAAACCAATAATTCTTTATATCTGCACTCACTCGGTCAAATATTTGGTTTAATCTAAGTAGGTACATACCTTACTTATCGATTACCATTTAGGTAGATACCGTGGTAGCCAGCAAATCTGAAATCGAGTTTGGTTTCGCATCAAGAATAGAGGGTAAGGCCTAAGGCTTGATTGTGTTTCTGTTATACGGGTCTTATATGATTTATATATACTTTCAATAATATAAGTATTTTCATGTGTTTACTGAATATTGGTAGAAATGGGAAGATTTTTTTAAAATGAAGCATGACCACACTAAAATTAAAAATAAACTTCCCCAACTCTTTCTAAGCATTATTTTTCTCGCTCGCACTTTTTCAATCCTCTAGAGATTCCAATAGTGTTTCCGTAAATAAAAAAAAGTAAGGCATGAAAACTATATCTTACCGTAATTTCATTGACGTACTGACTGACATAGTTTGGGTACCTACTTGTTTCGATTCAATATCTACCTATCGTTGGACGTTGTCATTTTATTTACCGTAATTCCCACCCAATTTATAATTAGGCAGATATCTACTCAGTTTTTATTTGCATGAGAATTAATAATAAATAAGAATAATTTTTTATCAGAGCACTGAGCACTGTCATGTTCACCAAAATCATCATTTTCGGACTAGATAAACATGCATGGGCCAAACGAAATCCTAAAGGAGGTAAAAATGGCACAATAATCACATTATTTTTCAGCTCGCACCATACCATGTCATTAGCCTCAAACCATGACTCTATAACATGGAAATATTACGGTAATGTTAATCTTACCATGATAGTGTTACTGCCTCATCATAGTATTCGATAGTAAAAAAGGTACATAATTACTTTCAGGGTCTCTATTTTATTACAAGAAATATAATTGCTATTCACCAATAGGCTAGAGTTGCTACGTATAATAATGTGAATAACGGTACCTACTTACCGTAAATAATAATACCGTACATTTTTGACACTCGCCGTCCGTACTGCCCTATTTTATTTTATGCCTGCCTTGCCTGCCTTCCTTCTTCCTCTATTCGGAAATTAAAATTCTATAGAATGAAGGATAAAATAGTGGAGGCACGCTGTGTTTGAGCTAAAATAAATAAATCTATCACCAAGTAAACGTACAGTGTTGTTGATTGGTTCCGTGTTGTGCTGAAGCTTTGTATTGTGTGTGGAACAGTCTCTTCAACAATTTTGTTACGCTACTGCGTCATTGCTCACTAATCCTAACCCTCAAAATAGTGTCTTGTCTTGTTGAGAGTTATTCACGAACGTAAACATTTCGTACAAAATGCCCAAACGTGGTAGTAGGGCGAGGAACTGGAAATCCGACATCGATCATTTCGGTAAGTTAGACGATTCTTCAGGAAAACAAATTACGGCTTTACATCATAGAACTCTTTATGACATGTTTTCCTGTTATATTTACAGAGCATGATGATCGCGTACAATCTACCACTAGACGTGTTAGTTTCAAACCTGGAACAAACAAAGGAAAAAACAAATTCAACAAAGCATGGAATGATCCTAAACTATTGCTCGATGATGACATTGATATGGGAGCGCAAGGTGGCAATCGCAGAGGCGCTTTCAGAGGCCGAGGTGGGGGCCGAGTTATGACCCAAACACCAAGGTTCAGCGGCCCCAGAAAGAGGTTCATCCCTGGAATGCTGCCGTGGTATCAAGTAATCATACCATATGGAGCAAAGCATGAGAAGGATGTTATTCTAAAAACACTACTCAGTTTTGTCTCACCGGACATATTCATCCCTCACTACTACAGAATCAATGGAAATGCTGCGGTTTTCTACATAGATGATGTAAAATTGGCCGAGAAGCTGTTCAACTCTGATCGAAAAATCACCATGTCGGATGGATTCAAGATGGTGGTGATTGTGAGAAACGCTGTACCAAATGTGGTTATTGATGCTACTATGAAGGAGAAAATGAAACTTGCAATGGCCAAAAGATATAATGCAGCTACTAAAGCCTTGGACTTGACAAAATTCCATGCTGATCCAGGTAATTATTTATAATCTAAATCACTACCCTGTGTTATATTGTTGTCCACTTATTATTTATAATAGCCTCCTGTTCCCTGAAAATCTATAGGCAGGCAGAAACCATAGATTTTCACTCGCCTAACATTTGCCTTACATAATATTATGAAATAAGAACTTATTCACAATGACTTTGTCATATTACGTGTACTCTGCACATTAAACTTTCTCTTTATTTCAAATGAAATTTATGATATTAAATTCCTTGTATTTTCACAGACTTGGTAGATTTATTCTGCGCGTTATTCCGTCCGGCTGTAATGCTTGAGGCTATCTCCATAATAACGGAGAATATTCCTGACATTGAGGCATTAAACCTCAATGACAACAAACTGCACAGCTTGGAGCATCTCAAGAACCTTGGGAATAGCTTCAAGAGCTTGAAGATTTTGTACATGGGTGATAACAGGGTAAGAAAAATATGTATTTCTAGGTAACTATGGCTCTAGTTTCTTAAATTCTACACGCGAGAGCAATGATTCCGGGTCACTTAAAGAATGTTAAAAATCTCGGAAACTAAAAATGATAGGTTAATGCAATAAATTGTATTTAATAGACAATGTAATACTCCTTAAATGAAGGTATTAAAACTTCTTAGTTATTGTAAAGTTATATCTTAAAAAAATCAAATTTGAAAAAGGGCCACTTTCGAAGATGGAACTACGAAATTACAGCATTTGGTTTTGCTTTTGTTTGTAATCTGTCATTTATGTGGGTATACAGCGTGTAGCTACAATGGCGACATTAAATTAACCAGCGTATGCGGTTTCGCGTTTTCAGAATATAGACATATTTTTTATTTCATTAAACATAAGATTTATCGAAATAAATCAATTTTCTTAAATAACGCCTCGGAGCAACCTGTACGTAAGAGCAGAGGTCATCTGTCGGGTTCACGGGTCATAACCGCGTATGAAAGGGATAGCTAACTGCGCTCGCCCTTTGAATGAGGAGCGACGCCGCGCGCCGCTCGCGCCGCCCGCTCGACCGACTCGTCCTGCTAGCCAGTGATACGCGGGCCGGTGTCCTTGACACACTTATACACACTTATTTTAATAATTTTGCTAATTATCTACCTATTCTGAATGTTTCGCGAAAAAGACGCTTGGTTTTGTTAGTTTAGCTTTTCTATTCTAAGTACCCAATCAGGTCTACGTAGGTACAGCGATAAAGACGCTTTGATTTATTATTTGTTTATCTGTCTACCTTTGCGACTAGGGAGCGGCTAAATGAAATGTTTGGTGCTCAGTGGATACTGGATAGGACGACACGACACGGACCTCTTAGGTGGCCTAATGTCACCTGATCTCAAGCCCCTCGATTTTTTTATGGGGCTTTGTGAAAGACGACGTTTATGCAAAAATGCAAAAAGCCAGGGCGAATATTCAGCGCCGGGTAGGTACATCTTTGTGTCCGACGTGGTGGCGGCGGCGCGGCGGCTACATTGAGAACTTGAAGATTTAATAAGTGTAAGGCGCGAGGTGCATAGGTCACAACAATAAAATCAATAGTAAAGTGAACAAGGTGAAGTGAAATTATTTGATTTCCTTGGTGTCGCTTGATTTCCCTGCTCCGCGCTCCGCCGCGCCTCGCCGCCGCGCCGCCACCGAGCCGCCCGGGCAGGCAGGCGCGGGCGCGGCGCGGCGCGGTTTGCGACGTTGCCGGTCAATGCAGAACCAGAACACGTAGGTAAAGACACTCACAGGATGATTAATTTTTGTTGCGTATTTTATTATTAAGTTTGTTTGAAAAATTCGAAATTTCTATTTTGGACTTTAATTATTTTTTTATTTTTTTTATGAATACTTATAAGTAGCTCTACCCGTGTGTTCATTTAATGTCGCCATTGTAGCTACACGCTGTATAAACCATGTTGATAGTGCTCTATATTCATTATTCAAGCTGAAATTATGTCGCTTACGCCTGAAGAATGCACCAGAATACTTACAATGCTGGAAACCGGCCGGAGTCAGCGCGATACAGCCAGGACTGTCGGTGTGTCGCTGTCAACAGTACAAAGAGTTCTCCGACGTTACGAAGAAACTGGTTCTAACCTACGCAGACCAGGAACGGGCAGAACCAGGTGTACCACAGCACGAGAAGACCGATACTTGGTGAACACCATGCTTCGAAATCGCTTTCTCACAGGAACTGAACTCACAAATCAGTTTCGACGCCTCGGAGGAAGTAACCCAAGTGCATGGACAGTAAGACGTCGGCTTGCTGAATCTAACTTAAAACCCCTTAGACCTGCAAACGGCCCTAAACTGGAGCGTGGGCATCGTATTTCAAGACTAAGATATGCCCAGAGCCACGTAAATTGGAGTATTGAAGATTGGTCAAAAGTTATGTTCTCCGACGAATCAAAATTTATGCTCTACAAGCACGATGGAAGACACAGAGTGTATCGAAGACCAGGGGAAAGATTCAAGCAAGCATGCATCGAAGAAAAAGTAGCCTACGGTGGTGGGTCTGTACTTGTGTGGGCCGGAATTTCTTCTGAAAGTCGCACAGAGCTGGTGATCATAGAAAACGGCTCTTTAACTAGCGTAAGATATGTGGAAGAAATCCTCAATGATCATGTTGGTCCATTTATGGTCAATTTAGGTGAGGATGCTATATTTATGCATGACAATGCCCGACCTCATACAGGTAGGATTGTGAATGACTACCTTCAAGAGATGAACATTACTCGTATGGAGTGGCCAGCGCGCAGCCCGGATATCAACCCGATCGAGCATGCTTGGGACGAGCTAGGCAGATGCGTAAAACAACGAAACCCTCCCCCAATCACGCTTCGTGAGCTCAAAATTGCTCTCACAGAGGAATGGGAGAATATTCCCCAAAATCGTATAAGGAACTTGGTGTACAGCATGCCAAACCGCGTAAACGCAGTAATGGAAGCACGAGGAGGCAATACGAAGTATTAAAATTCAAGTCAAATCGTAATAAAGTTCAAAAATTTCATGTTTCCTATTTTTGTTTTAAGGAGAGATCAGCAGTTTTTTTCTTTATGTAATTTTGTGTTAATAAAATGTATGGTGACTCATATTTTTTTACTTTCATTTAAGGAGTATTACATTGTCTATTAAATACAATTTATTGCATTAACCTATCATTTTTAGTTTCCGAGATTTTTAACATTCTTTAAGTGACCCGGAATCATTGCTCTCGAGTGTATGTGTTGCCTGTCTGATTAGCATAGTCCTTCTTTTTTTATACAATACTAGTAGTTACCCGCGACTTCGTACGCGTCTACAGTTTCCTTGTACATTATATTATCTGTGCGTGTACCGAGCGGATACTTCTTTGAGACACTTGACATTACACCTCATTACACCGAACTCGTACCTACTGGAATGTCAAACGCTAGTTGTTAGACCAAAGAGGTAGTACTACGCCCTGTCAAACTGACATGACATGACATGTCATGTCATGTCAGTATCCCATGTCAGTTTGACAGGGCGTAGTATTGTCATGACAATGAAATCCTCTTGCCAATTGGCGCTGCTAATCCTTTTCGTTCATTTTATCCTGTAGATCCTGTTAATTATTCGGGATAAAAAGTAGCCTATATGTTAATCCAGGTTACGAACTATATATTTGCCAAGTTTCATCCAAGTTGGTTCAGTAGTTTAGACGTGATTGAAACACAAACATCCAAACATCCAAACATCCAAACATCTAAACATCCAAACATCTAAACTTTCGCATTTATAATATTAGTAGGATGACATGACATGACATGTCATGTCATGTCAGTATCCCATGTCAGTTTGACAGGGCGTAGTATTGTCATGACAATGAAATCCTCTTGCCAATTGGCGCTGCTAATCCTTTTCGTTCATTTTATCCTGTAGATCCTGTTAATTATTCGGGATAAAAAGTAGCCTATATGTTAATCCAGGTTACGAACTATATATTTGCCAAGTTTCATCCAAGTTGGTTCAGTAGTTTAGACGTGATTGAAACACAAACATCCAAACATCCAAACATCCAAACATCTAAACATCCAAACATCTAAACTTTCGCATTTATAATATTAGTAGGATAGGATAGTAGGATAGGATAGGATAGGATAGAATAGACAAAATGTTTGACTGCAATCTCACCTGATGGTAAGTGACGATGCGGTTGATGATGTAGATGCACTTCTTCATGCCCTTATGCCAGGTGGCGTAGGCTCAACGTGTTCTTTTCCATTTTCTCCTAACTGGTTATGGATGCCTTTAATGTAAAGTTCCATTACAGATTACATTCCTCGGTGCACTGGATCCCCTCAAGCAACTTCCCCTGACGGAACTCTACCTGAAAGGAAATCCCTGCTTGAAAAGGTTTAGTGATCACGAAGCCTACATCAGGTAATGTCTTTGTGTTTCGGTTGAAAACCACAGTGGTATGCCAACGGCAGAATGGACAAAAACTTGGCATATCCTTTGTTATACATTCTCAGATCATCATGTTTTGGATGATGTCATAACTGTATTGCCTGGGCCGTACTCATTGTCGCAATAACGCGAAGTTTCGGCTCTATTACAGTGTATGCATAATTATGCATACCTATGCAGGCTAGCATGCAGGCTAAAAAAATTTATAATGAAATAGATTGAAATTAAACATTGGATTGGATCCCTGCCGGACTAACTTCACCATGAATGCGGCCCATGGGTGTTCTGTATCTGTAGAGTGCTCTAAGCTAAATTGTCAACTAAATAAAAGAAAAGAGATGTTTTCTGAATGTCTTGCTATTTTCATCGAGTTTTGTAAAATTACATTATTAGGATGTAACCTACAGCTATTTTTGTTAATCTTGAACCTATTTTATTAATGAGGCATTAGATAATCATCTATGATTATGTTTTACAAAGTAATTTATATTTGGTTGAACACTAATATCAAATACTTTTTATCCAAAGTGTAATTATAATTTAAAGATTATCTTCCATACTTACTAAACTAGCTCATATTGTCACTGTTTGGCATCATTACACATTGTAAGGTTAAATTTTAGGCAGATTTTTGTATGAAGGTCAAATTGCTATTTCATCAAAGTCAAATCTAAGTGATTTTGATCAAATAATATTTTGATAATATGTGAGCTACACTCGAAATGCACCTGGGGCATTAGCACTGAAAATAAGTATACTACTAGGACTAACATTAAAAAAATCTTGAATTCAGTGTGTGTACGTGTAGGTACTCCATGTACATGGAGGTAGACTTCTTCATAGTCACTTATTTGACTAGGGTGTAATGTAAATGTGATATATTAAAGTCAGCTTTAAAATAATGGGTAGCGGCATACCTTTTATTGTGAAAGTACCCGGAATAATAAAAAAGAAATGGATTAAAAAAAATTGCTAAAACATGTGATATTACTAAAGTCAGCCGTACATTATCAGAAACCTAAAGTCAGTGAGAATGAGAACTGAGGGACCATACTCTGACTAGGGATTGTAACTTTTTGTATATTTTTATAAATGTCAAGATTGATTCTACAAATTGTTTGATAATTCTTAATGTGGTCCCTCAGATACACATTCCACTTTTGTTTCATTTTGATGCAGGTTTGACTTTTATTCTGATAGTGTGCGACCGGTCTTACTTCATAAAAACTATGGGATTTAGGGTCAATTCACACTACGGTGGCAGCTGACTTCAGCGCAGTATCAAAAACAGCAAAATATAGTAGTCACAACGGATCTTTGTCCCTCGGAATTATATGCGCAGAACCGATTTTTGGGTCGAATTGGAGCTAACCGAATTTTTCCGCACAACAATACATCATTGTTGCACCCTACTTTAGAGGGATAAAGATCCGTTGTGCGTACTGTATCTCAAGCGATACTGATCGATACTATATATCGTAATTAAAACAAAGTTTGAATTGTATATCTGAGACTGTACTGCCTGTCTCTGCCTTTGAATTGGTCCTTTAGAACAATAGATTGTATATCTTTGCTAACGTTTGTGAGTTTCAGAATTTATTTTGACATCTGTTGCTATGTTATTTTGTCTCTTCAGCGAGGTCCGGAAGAAGTTTCCCAAGTTGATGAAATTGGTGAGTTTATTGCAATGAATGTAGAGTCAATTTATTCACAAAGAAAATTATGACTATTAAAGTATTTACAATATTTATAATATGTACAAAATACACATGAAGCAGTTGAGCTATCTACACACCGTTGCAAACGATTTATAGATAGCTCAACTTGTTGTAAGTGGCCATCCACCTAATGCCGGTACAGACCGGGCGAAGGAAAGCAAGTGAACGATAACTCGTGAAACGAAAAGAACGTATGTGGACGTTCTAGCGAGAGTGAGCGAAGGTGTGCGAGTGCCTTTGATCGTGCTCCGCCCCTCCAGTGTGCACGTTTTACGTATTAAAGTACACGTAAACTACATTTTTGTATGGAAAATCATCAGTTATATAAACTTTCCGCTAGGGGCGCTGCTCAAACCTCTATACAAAATATAGTTTACGTGTACTTTGTACCTAGTGTTTACGTAAAACGTACACACTCGCCATGCTGGCCCTGGGGGGCGATTCTAGACCGATAGACATTTTATCACGATAGATATATATCCCAAGAACTGCCAAAACTCCATAGTTTTTGACAGTTTTTGGGAGATATATCTATCGTGATAAAAAAAAGTCTATCGGTCTAGAATCACCCCCCTGGTCGGTACGGTACGTATCAGTATGGACACAACGGTGAAGGCGAGCTAACGTGCGGCTCCCAAACCTCTCGCTAGCCTTCGCTTGCTTTCGTTCAGTTTGTACCCCGCATAAGAATGTGTTAACAGTATACTAATATTTGCCTAACTATATACTAAGGGCGGCTTGCACCAGAATCGCTAAACGCGTTTAACTTTTAAATAGTATTTAGCGAGTTGTCAAGTCATACAAATACGTCAGATTTAAATCTATTTAGCTGTTAAACACGTTTAGTGATTCTGGTGCAAGCCGCCCTTAGTTCTTTCCTGTATGTTTTTTTTTTTTAATTTTGAATTTTAAAAATAACTTGATATAACTAGGACGGCGCAGACCTACCCCCTGCGATTGGCTTCGACGTGGCTGACGACGTGGTGCTACCACCTCGTCAGCAATCATTCTTGGTAGACCCGGCAGGGCAGGATCTCGTTAGGTAAGATCTACTTTTAATGGATAAAACTTTGTAACATGGTGTGCAGATAGAAAGTCCAGAACAGAAACATTAGTTGTAGAAACCAGTTCGCTTCTCGGACAGGGGTCTAGTACAAGATTCGATAGTTTTAGAAAACTTTATTTTGTAACGTTTTCTTCCATAGTTTTTTGTAGTTTCTGAAAGTTTCAGCTAGGGGCGCTGCAAGTAGGTTTTATTGAAGGAAACGAAACGAAAAATGCTGCAAAATATACGGTTTCTATAAGATATAGCCAGTGCTTTCTAAAAGAAACCGATAGCTGTTAACTAATTACATTAATAATTTGTTTACAGAGAGTTCCTCACCCAATATTTCGCGATATACGACTCGGAATCGCGACAAGCTTTGCTCGAGGCGTATCATGAACAGGCTTCGCTCTCGATGGCGACCAGCTATCTGACCACAGATCGCGATAACCGGAGCTCGAACAATGCCAAGTAAGTTATCCCACCCATGGAGTTTACATTCAGTTTCGCGGCCGTAAATAGTTGTCAAAAACTACAGGACAAGTCATGTACTATACACATGATCATTGGATCTGTTCGAGTCAGGACTGAATATATATTTGTTTCTTTAAACTTTGCCCTGCAGTGGGACAACAATGGCTGAATTTTTTATTATACTATTACTACTAGTAGTAGTAGTAGTAAAATGAGGACATTCCTTATGTTAAAATCGTATTATAATATTGACGAAGCTTTGGCTGATGATTTTATTATTATTATATGGTTTGTACGGTAAATGTACCGTTTTTGATCTAGCTATTTGGTAAAATGTGACTTTTTCCAGTTTACAAAATGTATCTAAAGGAATAAATGAATATAAATTTATTCACAATGAAAATTATGACTAATACAGTATTTATAATATGTACAAAATACACATGAAGCAGTTGAGCTATCTACACACCTTTACAAACGATTTATAGATAGCTCAACTGATCCAAATCAGTACCAATCGGAAGCGTGCCCAAGACACTGGCTGCATTGCCGCGCTGAATAGCAATGCTGATTCGCTGGCCCAGATAATCACCAGCCCTCGGGTCACGCGTCGCTGCGACTAGACGCCCTGCAAGAATTTTGAAGAATTATAAACGAATTGAATATAATAGTAACTTATTAATGATTTACAGATTGAACGCGTACATGCCAAACAGTAGAAACATCCTTCGACTAACAGATCGCGAAGCTCGGCGCCGGTGCCTGCGCAATGGGAAACTGCAAGTGGTGTCATTCCTCTCCGACTTGCCGAAGACCACCCATGACCTAATGGGCTTTGCTGTTGACCTGCTCGTTTTTACTGTGAGTACCTTGAAACCTTGACGGACTTGACTAGCTAAAAGCTCAGCAGGTATAGGTTTATCTTACTATGTATTATAAGTAAGTATTTACAAAAAAAAAAAAGTATTTAAGTATTCTCTCAGCCATCTAGTTCCCATATTTCAAGCTTTGCTTAGTTTGGGACTAGAGGGCGTTGTGTGTAAAGTCCATGAATATTTATATTTTATCTTCTGTGCTGTGGATTGTGGGTTCAGTTCCATAATAAAATTATTTACCTTTCAGCCAACGATGATAGTCCTCACAATGAACGGGGTGTTTAAAGAAACCACAGTCCAAGACACGCCCACTCGCTCCTTCCATCGCACTTTTGTGATAGTACCCAACAGTGCGGGAGGATTCTGCGTTATGAACGATATCCTCTTCATCACCAACACCACGAGAGAACAGGTACGGACCATAATTCAAGATATCAACAAACTGTTTATAAACAACTACAGTGATGGATAATTTGGATGGATGTGATCATTTAGAATTTATATTTGTAATTTATAATTGTTGTTATAAATTACAAACTGCAAAATTAATTTTTACAACAGAACATTTTATTTGTAGGAAGAGAAAGCATTCTCGACGGGTATAACGGAACCCTCCGCCCCCGCCCCCGCCCCCGCGCCCGCAGCCCCCGTCGCCGCCCCCGCTGATTCAGACGAAACCAAGAAAATGATGCTAGTGATGCTGTCCCAGCAGACGGGCATGAACGAGCATTGGAGCATAAAGTAAGTTGAATTGAACTTATATTAAGCCTTTGCATCTAATTCAGATGATTTATACAGCGGTGACTTTTTACTCATGCCCCAATGAACTGGACCCTGTAGTGCCTGGGACATGATTTAGATGGAGTAGGCTTGCCTAGCACCTATATCATCCTCTCAGCCTAGTCAGCCTTATCCACAGGAAAGACAATTACCACTCATCATCCACTGAGGATGTGTTCTGTGAAACATCACTTGGAGACGTAGGGGTGCTAAGTCTCATGCATGTGCCTGTTGGAACACAACTACAAGCATAGTGATGCTTAGTGGCAGAAATAGTTAGACATTGTACTTATGTTTTTTAAACTTATTTCAGCTGCCTACAAGAAACGGGTTGGGACTTCCAACGAGCTATATTCATCTTCAACCAACTACAATCAACGGGGAAGATACCCCCCGAAGCATACATAAAGTGAATGCATTCTCAAAAGAGCTGTGCTTTGTACATATAAGATAAGGACAGATATATATTTTTGTGCGCGAGTGAACGAGACTGAAGGATGAGAAGAATTTGTAATGATTTGAAATAATTGAAGAATTTGTAACTTTTTTTCTATTGAAGAAAATGCTGCCTATTTTAACTAAAATAGCATTTACCATTTCTCTGCCATTTTGTAATGCCACATTAATCGTTCGTAGTGGAGTTTTTAGACCTCCGTCGTGGCTTAACGACTGCTACAGCCGGAACCGAGTTTAAAGAACCCTCCGAAGCACAGAAGCGCTCAGATGTAAATGCCACTAGCGGTCACCCATCCAAATAGTGGCCGCGCAGGACGTCGCTTAACTTATATAATCAGTGAAGATTGACTAAGCAAGCCTAGCCACGAATGCTTTAAAATCACAACACTTATAAATAAAAAAGTCACTTTTTAAGAAGATCTGTAATTTTCGTAATAACCAGTTTTGACTAGAAAAGTCTTAACCAGCTTAAAATACTACAGAATTTGCGAAAATGGTAAAAGGCCTTGCTAAAATGACTCAACAAACAAAACATTGAATGATATCACAAAACTACAGAACAATTTGATTTTACAAAAAAAAATATACTGAAGGATTTCACAAGAGTGAAGAATTTTGCAATGAATTATTCATGTGATTGAAATATTTTGGAAGAACTTGAAGAAAAGAAAAACTAGTTTAAGTTTATTTTTATTTAGTTTACATTTTTATGTAAACCGATAAGTGTTTCAAAAAAGATGAGTTTACTAATATTGTACTTATTTTATTTACCATAACAACAGTAAATTCATAAATTCTGATAAGTTTATAAAGTGCTAGAATTTCGTAACTATTGCATAGTTACTAAAATTTTATAGGTTTGTAAAAACGTTTTCGCAGAAACTTCTTCACTGTATATAAAGCACTAAATGACGATGTTTTTTGTAAGTACCATATGTAGCTATATGAATAAGGGTCTTGGAGTTTTTTTTGTGAATATAGTATCAGGGGTGATCAGAACGTTTGTATAGGTGATAAAAATAGCATTATCGAAAAGTTACCCATAAAAAGATGATGTCCATGAAGTGGGTTTAAAATCTGCGTAAAAATGCTTTTTTTTATCAACACATTACACATAAATTAGTAAAACATTATGTTATTATAATAAAAATTTAATACTAGCTCATAGATTATCTGAACTGATTCTAGTAATAATTTCTGTAAAAAAAAAACTACAAAAAGAAGAAAAAAAACGAAATATTAGTAGCTAGTAAAGAAGAAGAAGTAATAGTAAAAAAAAGTCAGCTTCAAGAGTTTTGTGTCGTTTGGGGTGGACTTTACTGCGGCGTATCGGAAAACGGCGAACGTTCTTTTCATGTAGCAAAGACTACGCAGGCGCATGTTTTCAACCAGTGTGGTGGATCACCACGGCCTGTATTGGCTTGCACATGTGACGGAACCCTCTCAGTAATGTTATGGGCTAGTCGCAATGTTTGGTTTGTTGATCGAATATCGCTTGCTTTTTTTGAACTGAGCTGTTTCCAAGCTGCGGTGGTCCGGGAGGGGCTTAGGAATGTTACAACTGTTTTACGATGTAAGTAATAAATATTTCTTTTTATCCAATATTACGTTTTATTTTCCCCATAGAATTTATAAACTAGGAAACTAAATTATAAGAAAAGATCTAGACTGCTCGCTCACACCTGTGCGGAAAAATTCGCTTACCTTCATGCTATGCGCAAATCTTCGCATATTACTTCAGTTCAGAGGGACAAAGATACCTACGTAGGTAGTTGATAAGACTGCCAGCAGTGGTCGCAGGAAGTTGATGGATGGAGATGTGTCTCTGGAAAATGTCTCAAGAAAATGAATCCAGCTTGCAATGACGTGAACTAGATTCTTGTATTTAATTTTATGATAATTTACAGTTAGGTATATTTACCTACGCAACTAAAACACTGGTATGCATTTACCTCAATGAGTGGTATGGTAACAATTAAAAACTTTAGCTCTGATTTTAATTAAAATTCAGAAAAGTAAAAGTACATAATGAGGAAGATGAGCGTATTTTTTTTTTAATGTAGATCGATAGATTTTTACGTCCAAAACACAACAGTGAAAGAATTTTGGCGATAGCTCAAAAACTGAATTTTCTACGATTTTTTAAAGTTTGGATTTTCAAAATGTGTTTTTAGCCCGGCGATTTCGCGTGTGACGTCAGCCGGGTCCGATCGCTCACCCGCGCGTTTTAAGCGTTTTCTGCCTTTACGTTGCTATTTATATTTCTGATAAATAGGGAGAAAAGTACCAATATTTTTATGTAATATTGTGCCTCTAAGTCCTAAGGACACGTTTAACGCTTCAGATAAACTTTTTAACCACCGACTGAAGAAAAAAGGTGTTCTAAGTTTGAGGCTTTTTTGTGTCTATGTGTCTGTACCTTTCAAGGCTCGTAGCTCCAAAAAATCACTCGTAATTTTTTTATAACTATTCTTGAAATGGAAAGCAGATAAATCTGGCATAGTTCTAAGCCAAGTTTGGTAGAAATCGGTGCAGCGGTTTCCAAGTTATGAGGATGTTTATCAGCCCTCGACACGCATTTTGAAGGGTTCTCAGGCATATATTGATTGTAGTTTGAAACATTTGGTTCTTATACCAGTATAACGTGAGCTACTATTTCTTAGTGTTTCATTGATTTTGTATATCAGGTAAGACTGGTAATGAGCAAGATTGTGTTATCGACGTGATTAGCAATGTTTTTAACCCCCGACGCAAAAACGATGGGGTGGTAAAGTTTGACGTGTGTGTGTGTCAGTGCGTGTGCGTGTGTCTGTGCGTGTATGTGTGTGTGTGTCTGTCGAATGCGCGCGTTGGTGCGCGTGCGGATGCGGATGGTAGTAGTCTAAGTCACATTGTCTACTAAGGACGTGCCTAGTGAGACATTGTACTGTCAAGTACAATGCCTCACTAGGCACGTCGTAACTAAGGACGTGCCTAGTGAGGCATTACACTATATGTATGTGTAGGCATTGTCTACTAAGGACGTGCCTAGTGAGACATTGTACTTGACAGTACAATGTCTCACTAGGCACGTCCTAGTGTAAGTCACATTCTTCTTCTTCTTAGCGAGTCACATTGTCTACTAAGGAAGAAGAAGAAGAATGTGACTTACACTAGGACGTGCCTAGTGAGACATTGTACTGTCAAGTACAATGTCTCACTAGGCACGTCCTTAGTAGACAATGCCTACACATACATATAGTGCAATGCCTCACTAGGCACGTCCTTAAGCAATGCATTGCTAATGCCTCACTAAGCACGTCCTTCGTAACTAAGGACGTGCCTAGTGAGGCATTGCACTATATGTATGTGTAGGCATTGTCTACTAAGGACGTGCCTAGTGAGACATTGTACTTGACAGTACAATGTCTCACTAGGCACGTCCTAGTGTAAGTCACATTCTTCTTCTTCTTCTTAGCGAGTCACATTGTCATTGTCATGTGACTTAGACTACTACCATCCGCATCCGCACGTGCACGTCCTTAGTAGACAATGCCTCACAAGGCACGTCCTTAGTAGACAATGCCTCACTAGGCACGTCCTCAGTAGACAATGCTTCATTAGGCACGTCCTTAGTTTCTGAGGACGTGCCTAGTGAGACATTGTACTGTCAAGTACAATGCCTCACTAGGCACGTCCTTAGTAGACAATGTGACTCGCTAAGAAGAAGAAGAATGTGACTTACACTAGGACGTGCCTAGTGAGACATTGTACTGTCAAGTACAATGTCTCACTAGGCACGTCCTTAGTAGACAATGCCTACACATACATATAGTGTAATGCCTCACTAGGCACGTCCTTAGTTACGACGTGCCTAGTGAGGCATTGTACTTGACAGTACAATGTCTCACTAGGCACGTCCTTAGTAGACAATGTGACTTAGACTACTACCATCCGCATCCGCACGCGCACCAACGCGCGCATTCGACAGACACACACATCCATACACGCACAGACACACGCACACGCACTGACACACACTCACACGTCAAACTTTACCACCCCATCGTTTTTGCGTCGGGGGTTAAAAACATTGCTAATCACGTCGATAACACAATCTTGCTCATTACCAGTCTTACCTGATATACAAAATCAATGAAACACTAAGAAATAGTAGCTCACGTTATACTGGTATAAGAACCAAATGTTTCAAACTACAATCAATATATGCCTGAGAACCCTTCAAAATGCGTGTCGAGGGCTGATAAACATCCTCATAACTTGGAAACCGCTGCACCGATTTCTACCAAACTTGGCTTAGAACTATGCCAGATTTATCTGCTTTCCATTTCAAGAATAGTTATAAAAAAATTACGAGTGATTTTTTGGAGCTACGAGCCTTGAAAGGTACAGACACATAGACACAAAAAAGCCTCAAACTTAGAACACCTTTCTTCTTCAGTCGGTGGTTAAAAAGTTTATCTGAAGCGTTAAACGTGTCCTTAGGACTTAGAGGCACAATATTACATAAAAATATTGGTACTTTTCTCCCTATTTATCAGAAATATAAATAGAAACGTAAAGGCAGAAAACGCTTAAAACGCGCGGGTGAGCGATCGGACCCGGCTGACGTCACACGCGAAATCGCCGGGCTAAAAACACATTTTGAAAATCCAAACTTTAAAAAATCGTAGAAAATTCAGTTTTTGAGCTATCGCCAAAATTCTTTCACAGTTGTCCTTACAATCTTCTAGACTTTTGATTTAAGCTAAAAAAACAGGAAAAAAAGCCTAACTCATCTTCCTCATTATAACTTTCCATTCTAATAAGCACGAATTTTTACTCGTTTTGATTTCAGTTGAAGAAAGCTGTAATTGTTGGTTCGCTCACGATTGTTCTGTGTTCACTCTGTGTTTTATACAAAACAAGGCCACTCAACTACGTACCTACTTTTCTTTTCAGTTTTCACAGGTTCCCAGCACCCTATAGGCAATTTAGGCCTATGAGCATTATTGTTTTATCTAGTCGCCCTACATTGTGAGGTGTTTTTTACCTTGTCAGCAGATATGAAGATTTAGGACTGACGTCAAATTACAAAGAAATGAGACAGGCACTTGCGTCATAACAAATTTTCGCGTGATATTACAAAGCCTTTCGTAAGTATGTTTATTTTTTTAAAAGAAAAGATAAGTAGGTAGGTAACTTATTAATGGCCAATCGGTGGAGCATCTCTCCTAACGTGATTGAGTGGTACAATGACGCGAAATGTGTGTGTTCTATTGCTCCATATGAAACCAAACATTTTAAACTAACTGAGTACGGGTGGTCTGGTCATCATTTACTCCGAAAACCAGTGGCAAATTGTACAAGCTACCTAACTCAAATCACAGCAAACCACTGCCTCCGTGCCGTACTCCACTTTCCAGCTATTAAACTCGACCCCGAGACTAATCGGCCAAGTGTACTTTCTTCCGCGTAAACACCAATATCTTTGCTCTCCGTGCAAACAGTTCGGCCCTTAGCATCAGTCCGGAACGTACCTAGAGTACCTACCAACTTAAACTTCAATGAAGTGGTAGGTTTCCTTCTCAAAATCTCTGTAATACCTATTTCTAACCGACTTGGATGAGAATGAAAGATTCTAAATGATCCTTGTGATATTATTGAATAAAGAAACTTTGACTTTGAATGGCAATAGTTACCTAGACTAGGGCTCGTATGCTGAAACTCAAATAATACTCAAGTAGGTAGGTACTGAAACTCGAACATAACCTAAATTTTTTGACACACATCTCAGTGAAAATTGGTCTAAAGTCCCGATTCGACGTTTTGTTCAGATTCACAACATGGAGCCTCCATGTTGTGAATCTTTCCTACCTCCATGATGGAGGTAGGAAACAGATTCACAATGCCTAGAAGCATTCAATCCTTTTAAAAACTTTCACATAGTCGTACTTAGTTTCCTCTAGTTTTTTCTGTTAGAAAAACTTTTTGGTTGGTAGACTTGATAAACTGTCTTACAAACTGGTGCTAGCCGTCTACCCCCATCGCTTCTCACCAAGTAAACAATGAAGAAGCTGCCGAGGCAATATGCCCGTTCCATCAACGTCATGTGCACCCACCTTTACTTTTACCATTATCTCGATTCAGTTATCTAAGATACCCACAACGCCAATGTATTGTGCTAGTCGGGTTCCGGAGTCCGTGCAAGACAGTCGGTTGTGATACACCAGTTTTAGTGCCAGTGAGTGTAGTGTGCTTAACCAGGGTTGGCAGAGGAAACATGTGAGTTTACCTACTCGATAGTTGTATAGTCGGTAAGGTTTTTAATTGGTTTGCTAGACGCAAGTATTTCTGCCGCCAAGTTTAGAAGGTGTTCTAGTTTGAAATGATAACCGGTAAAGTAGCTCACTATAGCCATTGAGACCAAATTGAGACGTTCTCTCTCTTAGTGATCGATGTTTTGGACCCCTGCACCTATTGTAGTTACCTACTGAGGCAGGTCTGATTCAAAACACGCACCGTTTGGCCTTTGCTTACTAAACAAAGATTACCACTTTTTTCGATTCACAGTTTTTTGATTACTTGATTATTCTAGTCCACCTAGGGCTGTGTCGGCCCAAAATATAGCATGTCTAGTCAGCGAAAAAACCAGCACAGCACTAGAGGTGAAATTACACAAAGCATCTTATCTTTCATCATGCATCCGTTGGCTTACTTATACCTACCTACTGTACCGTACTTTATGGAAGCTTTTTACAATTACCATAGATTACGTACACTCATCATTACAATCATTTATTTTGTCTATATCATTCATTCATTTAGTCTAGTTTCACCTACTACAAGTGCCCTCATAAATACATAAAGTAATGCTTGTATGCAAACACTTCTGCTTAGTTTTTTTGCAAGTTTATAATTTCTTTAGAACAGTTGGCAAATAACTAAGTAGGTAAAGTACCACCAGGCCATTGTGCCGTGAGATATGAGGCGGTCACGGTGAGTGCATTCTTGCATTTCCTCGACCTTATTTCAATGGTGTTAGAGTTCCGAATCGGAAGTTACCGAAGTTCCGTTCACCGAGTTTATTTACCTGTTGGTAAATGTTGGATCGCGGATTCAGTTTACAAACATGCGGTTAAAATAAACTATGGAATTTGAAGAGTTTTGTATTAGTTTAAAACCACATTTTCACAGAATTTTATGGCCCACGTTTTTACACAACCAGCACGTTTTTATGGACTTATTCCATAAACAACATTATGTCCTCTGAAAACTGCATTTTATATAAAAAACGTTATGCTATGCATGCATAATTATATCCTGTTAGGTAGATAAGTACCTACATTATTTACTTTTACAAAATAATTAATATTCTGTGGTGCTCGTTTTACCAGAACCCTAAGTACCAACATAACCCTTATTACCATACGTATAGGTATTTTTACTTACCTATCATAACCGAACCCACGCTTGCAATAATCTAGCCGGCTTTTGCTTCATAAAATACTTATAGGTAACATGTAGTTTACGTATTTGCGAATTTGATTTTTACGCAAACGTGGGAGTTGCATACTTAATTAAAAAAAACAAAAGGATACAATCAGATCCCGGGCAATTGCAGGGCTCGCTAAGGGGATTTCCTGATTAAAAGTCCAGAAATCCCTTTCGCAGGGGAAACACGCAGGGGATTACTAGAATAAGCCAATCAAACTCAAGCCAATCAAAATCAAACAATGACAGGCGTCACAGCTCAGTCGGTAATGGCTCTGCCTTCCGTGCTGTGGGTCGTGGGTTCGATCCCCACCGAGAACAAACATTTGTGCGTGGAAAACATAGATGTTTGTTCTATGTCTGGGTGTTACTATGTATTATAAGTATGTATTTACAAAAAAAAAGTATGTAAGTATTCTATCAGCCATCTAGTTCCCATATAACAAGCTTTGCTTAGTTTGGGACTAGAGGGTGTTGTGTGTAAAGTCCATGAATATTTATTTATTTATTTATTATTTTATTTAAACTTCTAATCCCTGGCCCTATGTGTTTAGGTAGGTAACATATTTGATACTTTACTAGTAGGCACAAAGTAAACAATAAGCCTCTAGATACGTAGATAAAACTAACAAGCTTTTGCGTAAAGTAGAGTAGCCATGTTGTAATCAATTAGAACCTTATCTACGTGATCGATTGTTGTGTTATCAAGTGAATAATTTCGGGCCCGTGTCGTTACTAACAATAGTAATTTAGTCTTCGATGTGTGCTTTGGGTAACAAGAACTAAAGATAGAGCAATGGTGAAGATTTTTTAAATAGGTACCAAATCGAATTTTATAAAAGTAGGTACTTATTCATTCGCGACAATTTAATTGCCGGCAATGACGTTTCAGAGTCCAAAATTAGAATTTTAAATTCTGTACCTAACAGAATTAAATATTTAATTTTGTGTTAGCTGGATTCAAACCCATAACCCTAAGATCAGAAGGCGGCGATGCAACCACTAGACCACCGGAGAATTGCAAGAAATAGAAAAACTATTACGTTCATAGACTCAATTAACAAAACGCTGTTACAGTCACGTTATCACGTCATTCACGACAGTTAATTACTGGTTTAATTACAGAACTGTCAAGACAAGACAAAAGTTAACTGGAGTAGTGTTGGGTACTTTTTAGAGTTAAATTGTGTTTTAGGCTGATCAAGATTCTAATGGTCAAAATGGTTAACATTATTAGGGGATTGCCTGACGGATATGAAAAAACTTGTATTACGAACAGTGTGCTACGCCGTAGCAAACATGCTACGATAGTTGTCTGAAAAAAACGAGTGAAATAATATGATCTTATAAAAATGCTCTTATAATGCAAAGTCCTCCTAGCACTACTTATTTGTGTGAAATTTTAAAATAAATAAATTCACTCGCTCGTGGAATTTTTTTATGGACCAGCCTATTTTCTTTTCATAGCAAAATTTACCCATTATTTTTTTACCTGATAAGGAAGTGCAATGATTTATTCAAATAGTGTGTCCGTACCCTTGCGTGAGTGCATACGGAAGTTCTAGAACTATTGGAAATTGAGTGCCGACTGAAATTGAAATTGGTATTGGAACGAGTTCAGCGGAACTGAACTAACTTCCCTGTGTCACTCGCTGAATAGATATGTTATCGAGACACGCAACATTTATCTACTAAATCCTCTAGTAGGTAGACAAATAAATTATCTTGGAAAATACGTCTATGCTTGGAAACTGCTTGGAAAATACGTGAGTTTGCAACAAGCGTTAAAGTCATAATCTTAAAAACATGTTTAAAAAAAACATTATCGAGATTTGCTCATCCCGTCAAAAACCAAAATAATTTACATCGATGAAAATGAAACTGTAAAATTGTGCCTAGATGCAGGTGGAAGTACACTTTTTAGTTATACTTAGTTGAACACAGAAACTCCAAAATTTACAATAACAAGCACAAAAAAGTGACATTTCAACAGTGCCAATTTTTGCCAAATACAGAAGTTCTTTTGTCAAATGTTGTGTAATTCGTTTTACAATTTTCTTACAGCAAAAGAACTATTGCTATTTAGCAAACATACTCGCAATCGTTTTTCTGCCAAAAAATAGTCTCAGCGCGTGGAATTTCCTAATGTAATTTTAAGATGCGATACGATAAAGGTGAATAAAACCCGGCGTCCTCTGCTCTGTGATCATACTTTCCTTATTTAATTTATTTCGCTGCTAGATTTTGTTCATTGTTTTCGAGAAAGCGAGTAATAAGTAATTACCTAACATGGTTTATCAGAACATCTTGCGTACGCCTCCGGTTTACGTTAACCATCTTTATTGTAAGGCATATAGAAAGCGTGGGCAAGTCGCGTCTGCTTATTTTCAAAAGTTTATTTTACAAAAAATTCAAAACCTTAAAAACTCCACTCCTTATCACAATAATATTATGGTGGGGGGCGATTCCAATCTCAAAGTTGTATAGCCTTTCGCATATCATAACTTAGAAACGGCTGCATCGATTTTAACCAAACATACGAGTAACCATAGCTACAGACAGACTTTAGGGTTCAGTTTAGGGCAGTATTTAGGACTTGCGCACATTTCAAAAGAAATTGCGATACATTCACGGAATAGTTTGTTGACAGATAACACACTATCATATACTTTAAGATAAGAGTTATTTTAGAGTGACAGTGGAGACTGCAAATATTTAATGAAGATTGTAATTAAGCATTGTTGTAGATAGGGTTACTCGAAGGTTGTTAACACGCTATTAAAACTATAAATTTATAGAGAGTATTTAGAAGCATTTGAGATGTGGTGTTGGAGGAGAATGGAAAGGATTAGCTGGACAGAAAACGTAACAAACATAGAAGTACTAAGTAGAGTAAACGAGGAGAGAGCCCTTACAAAAGTTGTTGAGAACAGGAGAGGAAAGATGATTGGACATCTTATACGAAATGACAGCTTAATCGGAAATATCATCGAAGGGAAGGTAGAAGGAAAGAGAGGAAGAGAAAGACCGCGTATTAGCTATATGAGCCAAGTGAAGGCGAAGATCGATGTCATGTCGTATAAGGACGTCAAGGAAGCTGCCCTGAAGAGAAGAACCTGGCGAGAAATGCATATGTTACGCCGACAAGAGCGTAACTCTTAAATAAGAAGAGAGAGACTAAACTAGCTTTAGATTTTATTTTATACTGTTGTGCGGAAAAATTTACTTACCTCCAATTACCCAAAAATAGGTTCACAAATACTTCAGAGGGACAAAGATCCGTTGTGACTGCTATTCAATTCAATTCAATCATTTTTATTTCAGACAACACATGTAAAACGTACAGTCCATAATTTAAGAAGCAATAGGTACCTACTTAACAATAATAACAAGACAATACGAATAACATATAATATATACATAACATATAACCTACTCTGCCCCCGTATGCCAATCTTTTACTGTCAAGTTATATTTCACTGCCCAGTGTAATTTCTTCAGTCACGTGGTACAATTTTGTACCACGTGATTATTCTTTTTAGACGCTTGACAGCAAAATATGCGCGAAAACACATCAAATGACGTCATAATGTCACTATTTAGTCACAGAATAACTATGAGTTAGTATGAACTGACCATGATTTAAAACTTTGCAGTTCAACTTTGATTGGCATACCCCTGCTGCACAGTGTACAGCGTGTGGCACGCTGGGCTTTAACGTACAATGTGCTCCCTCGTCCGTAGGTACTCCATAAAGTACAACTACACAAGCTATCAGCTATACGAGAACTATGTAAGTTTGCACCAGCACATACCCTTTTTCTCCTACCTACTAGAATGAAGATATTTAGAAGTCATTTGCCATAACAGTTCGCGAAGGAAAACATTCGAGGGCTTTCCCTGATGTGGTCAGTAAACCTCACTGATGCATACCTTTAAATGCATACCTAAAGTTACAAAAGTCCATGAAACCGGCACCGTTTGATGACGGCGATGTACTTTTTATGACTACTGAGATTCCAGAAAAATAGACAAAGTATCTCGAACAAACGTGGACTATCATGTTTTTAACCCCCCGACTCAAAAACGACGAGGTGTTAAAAGTTTGACGTGTCTCTGTGTGTGTGTCTATCAACGTAGCTCCCGAACGGATGAACCGATTTTGATTTTGTTTGTTTTTTTGTTTGAAAGGTGAATAAGTCGGGAGTGTTCTTAGCTATGTTTGAAGAAAATCGGACCAAGATTCGGGGGTTTTTTTAATTTTTAATTTAATTACTTGTCTTTACTTGCATTGATATTCCTTGGCTACAATGTAACACCGAAATAAAAAAACATATTAAAATATTTTAATTTGGAAAGGGTCGAGCTTTTTCGTCTTATAACTTTTTTAAAGTAATCAAATTAATTGTTATGAAAATTCAATGTGGAATGTAGGTAATAATCTTCAGTGTGGTGGTCTAGGAATATAATACTAATTTTCTCGTGAAAATTATTATCATTGTAATCTTATTACAAAGGGGTTTTTGGTCAGATATTTTTTAATACAACTAAATTATGGAACAAGCCCATCTAATGAAGTAACGTAACACAATTTTACTGCCCTTGTGACGTATAGTTTTACTATTGTATACTTATTTGCGAAAGAGTTTGAGCGCTTTACGTTGCAACAGGTTGCAACCTGTAATGTCGTCTACCGTTTCTTAAAGAATGTCTACCAGTCTACCACTATTTATTTTGTTGCTCTTGGTTTGAGGAAAGTGCATCAATCTCGTGTGGTTGATGAGCGCTGACGCAATAATGCACTTGAATGAATAATATATAACTTTTTGCTTGTTTATGTCTACTTAGTCTGGAAAGTGAATTTATAAAATAAATCCCAAGATACTGTTTTGTTTTTAACTAAAAATTATAATAACTATACGTGGAAACTTGTAATTAGCTTTTAAGACCTATACTTCGTCTAGCTGGAAGTTTTCCAAAAATGAAAAAAATAAAAATAAAATAAAAACAATAGGTAGGTACCTAAAATGCAAAAAAATAAAATAAAATACTTCCAATATTTTTAAGTGTAGTTTTCATTTTTATCAAAATCGAGCCCGGGGCTGCTAACAACATTTTTCTGTAACTCAATGGAAAGTTTAGAAACATATACATATGCTTAAAAAAAACCGAAAATTTCTGACATTAGCTTGCTGAATATATCTAGTAGGTTGATAACAAATTAAATAAAACAATGTGCAGAAACGAGATACATTAGGTTATCTAATTACTTATCTTGCCAAAAATACTAGAATTCATTATGACCAAATCGCGTAACTTTTAACGTGTTACCCAAAACCAGTAAATTACTAGCAATTAATATTGTTTTAAAGTAATTAAAGTCAGGATGTTGCTATCTCGGTAATTTTCTAGTTTTGACGGATAACGGAACTCCGAATCATGGGAACTATAAGATCTTACTTTCTCATCTCAGTGTTATTGTTTGTGCTTTTGAGATGTCAATTCATGGCTGTGTGAGTTAAATAGTAAAAGTTTTAGTTAATAAATAGTTATAAGAAATGAACTAAAGCATAATATTCTCGTCTAATCTAAAAGTAGACGATATAAAATAAAATATTATTATGTAGTTACGATCTATTAACCTTTCAGGATCTGCAGGGGTATTCCAATCTCAGTTGAACTGCAAAGTTTTAAATCATGGTCAGTTCATACTAACTCATAGTTATTCTGTGACTAAATAGTGACATTATGATATCATTTAATTTGTTTTCGCGCATGTTTTGCTGTCACGTGTCTAAAAAGAATGATCACGTGATACAAAATTGTACCACGTGACCTGAAGAAATTACACTGGGCAGTGAAATATAACTTGACAGCAAAAGATTGGAATACGGGGGCAGCTAGTGACAGCATGCGTAGTATTGCTTCTAACGTCACCATTGATAGAATGTTATTTTGTTTTAATTTAGATTGTAAAATGATACGTAAAGGCTTGTTTACTTAGGTGTTGTGTAAGATATGCGTAAGTATTCGCAGTTGTCATAACCAATCGCATACGTTATAATTATGCAATTTTATACCGAGTAATTGATATATTACGGAATAGCATACCGAATGCTGATGACAGAACTTCGTGATAAAATTCAATACCCAGCTATTTCATAACAAACAGTTTTATCATTCACATCACGCAAAATCATAGCTTGTACTGTATTGAGTAAGATAAAAGAAATGGTTTTTTAAATATTTTGCTTACATCTAGGTACAACATCTTCGCATCACATTTCAATAGTAATACACACGTAATAATCCTTGTGATTTTGTTAAATAAATAACTGAGATTAACTTTGGTAAATGCAGGCTATGCCATTGGTTTCCCAGAAATACAGCCTCCGTATGCCAATCATTTGCTGTCAAGTTATATTTCACTGCCCAGTGTAATTTCTTCAGGTCACGTGGTACAATTTTGTACCACGTGATCATTCTTTTTAGACACTTGACAGCAAAATATGCGCGAAAACACATCAAATGACGTCATAATGTCACTATTTAGTCACAGAATAACTATGAGTTAGTATGAACTGACCATGATTTCAAACTTTGCAGTTCAACTTTGATTGGCATACCCCTGCAGAAATAAGAAACGGAAGACATGACAACATTCCAAATACAACTACGCATAAAACACCCATCAAACAATCATGTTATTTACTAACCATATCATTATGGTATGTACTGTGGGTATCTATAACGTTTATCACGGAAAAGTTCAGCATAATCATCACTAGAGTCTCACCACGCTAAGTCTGCAGTGGAATCGATAGGAAATCCCAAAAAGATTTGTACATGGTAATCTTACCTTGAATACATAAATTGTCAAATCATTATTGCAGTGCTTTTTAGATACAAGTTTTAAAACTCTGCCATGTTTTAAGTGCGTAGAGTTAGTGTGGTTATACTCTGCCATAGTACAATAGACGGAACCAACCAATGTAGGCGGTAGGCGTATCAACATTTACTATTGCGTATTCTGCTACCTGTGACGTCAATGAGCTGATAAGGGAATTTATGAGCCTTGGAGCTCTACAGGATAAACATTGTCTAACACGTGCTCTTAACCAGCATCCGCCCGTGGTTTCAATCGCTTCGTCCTTGGATATAAATATATTAATTCATACTGTACCTACCATAATTATCATTTGATTATTTTTTAACCCCTGACGCAAAAACGACGGGGTGTTATAAGTTTGACGTGTGTGTGTGTGGTGGTGTGAGGCAACGTAGCTCCAAAACGGGTGAACCGATTTTTATTTTGTTTTATTTGTTTGAAAGGTGAATTAGTCGGGAGTTTTCTTAGCTATGTTTGATGAAAATCGGTCCAAGATTCGGGGTTTTTTTTAATTTTAAATTGAATTACTTGTTTATACAACTAAATGATGGAACAAGCGGTAACCATTGCGTATAACGATGCATTGCCTCACTCAACACGTCCACTGAAGACGTGACCTGTGATGTTACGCCGGTACCCTTACCCTTCAAACCATAACATAAACATAAACATAGCAATGCAAGTATCAATATTATTATTTTCCTTGAAATACACAGTTTTTAAAATAAGTACCTTTGAGACCTGTGGACGACATACAAACGTAATACCATCGATTAATGAATACACGAAGATTGCTACACCCTATATATTAGAGCGTGACTCGCAAAACCGGCTAGTTCCCGGTCCTATTTGGGGATGACGCTACAGTCGACGACGACTTAAGCTTCAAGTAGCCGTTAGAACCAAAGAAACGCCATTAATTTATTTTTGAAATTCATCAAAAATTATGTCCTTATTTTAGAATCTGTAATGGTGTTCATTTATTTAGTTATCACAATTTTATTTCATACTGATTATCTAACATATTTTTCGCCACGCCACCTAGGCGTGATCACCTAGGTGGTCATCAAATTGAAAGATAGTGTACAAATTAATGACATAACTTTACTAATAGGTGGCGTCTATATAACCACAGAAAACAGTTCCCCTACGTTTCGTTAAACGTACAAAACGATTGACGCATTTCTTTTCTAAGAAAATTCATCTTTTCCACGCATCAAGTAAGCTAAAACGGAACGGTACTGTCATTTTTTGATACAAAGTGTCATTGGCCTGCGTGTTGTGTTGTATTCTCTTTGACGATTTTATTTACATGTACAATTATTTCATTTTCTTGTTTTGTAGTTGATTGGTTGTGTTGTGGTTGTGATGAAAATAGTGCTTCCCGTTATGGACTATAATACTGTTCAATTTTTTAACTCGTTGGTATCGAATTTTAACTGATTATAGATTTGATGCAAAAGTATTTGTGTGGTTTCTTTCGATAGTCTGAACCTTCTTATATATTTTTTTTATCACTCCTACGGTGCTCAGACGTGGTCGCTGACTACTTTGCCAAAGAGTGATGGAGCGAAGTATTTTAGGTGTGAAAAGAATAGATCGAATTCGGAACAGAATACTTCGCTCCAAAACTGGAATCGCCGATGTACGTCGTAAAGTAGCGGAAAGGTGGGCTCAAGGAGTCACAGGCTGGATACCCCCAGGGGGTAGAAGACGTCGCGGCCGCCCGAGGAAGCGCTGGCATGACGACCTGGACTTTCGAGCAGAAATGTGCTATACTCGGCAATAGGTACTGAGGGGTAATCACGAACAAATCTGACAGTCGCCGCGTTACGTAAACCTAACGTATTCGAGTGATATTGCGCGTCAACATCAGCCCGACTGCCGAACGTTGTAGCGTCACCGCGCAGTGTATCTCGGATACGCTAGCGTTACGATACGTTCACGATTGTCAAATTTATTCGTGATCAAGGCACTGCTAATGAGTAGACAAGCCGTTTTACCACCAAGTTTAATGATAAGTCGCAACGCAACTACGTCCTTGAAATTTTTAGAATCCTACTACCTAATATTATTAATGCGAAAGTTTAGATGTTTGGATGTTTATGTTTCAATCACGTCAAAACCACTGAACCAACTTGGATGAAACTTGGCATATATGTAGTTCGTAACCTGGATTGACATATAGGCTACTTTTTATCCCGAATAATTAACAGGATCTAAAGGATAAAATGAACGAAAAGGAAAAATTGAAATTGAAATTGAATTTTCCGCATTTAGGCTCAAAGTTGGCCCATTATGCGTGGGAACGAAAAGGATTAGCAGCGCCAATTAGCAAGAGGATTTCATTGTCATGTCATGTCACGTCAGTTTGACAGGACGTAGTACTACCTCTTTGGTCTAACAACTAGCGTTTGACATTCCAGTAGGTACACGGAAACTGTACACGCGCACGAAGTCGCGGGTAACTGCTAGTCAATCATATACCTACTTTAGAATATTTATATTGATAAATATACCTATAGGTACCTACCTACCTTCTTCAGACATACCTATTCCATTATTTATAAGTAGGTAGGTAGTAAAACTAGAACAGGATAGCCTAGGAACAAAAGACCTAGGCAACACCCGCAGAAAACTTATTTGTTCGTACCTAAATGGTTCGTAATGTATGGTAATGTTTCAGTACATAACTAAACAAGTACCTATTGGGTGTGATATTTTAATAATATATAATTAAAAGTCTACCTACCTTTTATGTTTTATTTTATCAAGCTAAAAACATTTAAGATTTCATATAATATCATTGTATTTTTTTGTTACCGCACTTGGCGGTAAGGCGTCAGGTTTAAAATCGAAACATCTATTATTTTACTAGCTTGATACGACCAGAGCGCTGTTGCCGCTCTGCATCCAGACTCTATCTCGCTCGTTCGACATTGCATAGCACAAGCTGTCAACGTCGCGCGCGTTGTAACCGAATTTTGGTATACGCTTTGCAAAATTTAGAAATAGCGCCATCTGACGTTTATTTCCGTACTGCTTATAGTGTCAGCGCGCCAGAGGTTCAAGAAAATAAACACCGTTTTGATTTATTACCGATTCGATACACCCAGCGACATCTCACGCCTTTGAAGGTAATCCATTTTCGGGTTACGATATTTTCTAAACGTCTGCTGGTCTATTTTTTTATTTGTCTATGGTAATACTAAGATCACTTTTCATTCGAGCATATTTTTACAATATTGTTATATTACTTAGATTAGAATAGCATTTTTTCTAGCCGTATTTTGTTTTAAAACACATAGCTATACCTTAAAATGAAATGTAAGTCGATAAGTAAGCAAATTTAATTTCGCTCATTTTTACATATTATTACTTAGACACGTTTTCATATTTCATATTAAGCGTTTTATTTCACGTTTCATATTAAGTACAACGATATCTTTCGTATTGTTGACATGGGAACAACTTAATTTAGCAAAACACAACATGTTTTCATTTATAATTTTTGGTATTACGGAACATGAATTTTAAGTCGCGTTTAATCGTTTTAAAATCTAGGCACCACTACGGCTATGTAAATTTTGAATTTAATTAAAAAAAAAATCTATCCAATTATTGCATTGGTAGATAAAGTAGGTAGAGGTAGGTAGGTCTAAAAGCTAGTTTATAAGATGCAGACTCCACGCATCACTGGATTATGTAGGTACAGTTACAGCATAAACGTGTCTGAGATACTGTTCCACTTTGTGTCTATCTAGCTTGATATACTTAGGGCGTCTTGCACCAGAATCACTAAACGTATTTAACAGCTAAATCAATTTAAATCTGACGTATTTGTATGACTTGACAACTCGCTAAATACTATTTAAGAGTTAAACGCGTTTAGCGATTCTGGTGCAAGCCGCCCTTAGAAGTTAGATAGAAAACTCTTTTTACAAACCATCAGTCTGACCGCCAAATAATGGTAATAGAAATTAAAAACTTTGATTGCACTTGGCGGTCATACTACAGGATTTTTTGATTAACTAAGTAGCGAAGTGCAAACAACCTAATTAAAACAAACAAAATGTGATTCAAGGACTTTAAAATGTTATCAGTAAACTTTTATAAATAAAGCTACATATTAATATTTTGTTTGATGTTTGTTGGCTTAGTAGGCTTTCTATAAAAATTACCATAATCATTGTGTCCTTAGTATAACTTTATTAAGAGCGCACAATACTCAAGCTCAAATCCAAGTTTCACGGCCCATTCGTGCAGATACCGCACCGCGCACTCGCAGCTATCTCACTCGCACTTTACTTATTTTATTAATACTTTTAATGATATGCGGGATCAAAAATGAGAAATTGAGATACTGTAAGCTCTTAAGTAATATGCAAAAGAAACGCTCAATGTAAAATAACCCCTGTTATTTTTCAAGTGTCATTCCCATATTGGGCACTAAGGGCGTCTTGCACCAGAATCACTAAACGTATTTAACAGCTAAATCGATTTAAATCTGACGTATTTGTATGACTTGACAACTCGCTAAATGTTATTTAAGAGTTAAACGCGTTTAGCGATTCTGGTGCAAGCCGCCCTAAGGGCTCCAATAATGAAAATGATCGAAAAGTCGGTTGTCATCTCTTTTCGTCAGCATGAAAGTAACAATGACAGAGTCGCTGTAAAAAAGCAAACAGTAAAAAATTTAAAATCTTAAATTATGAGCTGCATCTCTCGAGCGCGTTTAAATCTTTTGTATTAAGAAACAGATATTTATTCTAATATTTTTATTTAATTTTTTATATCGCAGTTCGTCGGCTTTGCTGACATGATATCTAGAAAAAACGTATTTTATGCCATGATATCAAAATACCATCATTACATTTGCGTTGGGTACTTGAATCACGCAAAGAGGTTTGAGCAACGAATCGTCGATAAAAGGGCCCGATCGCAATCTCAAAGTTGAACTGCAAAGTTTAAAATCATGGTCAGTTCATACTAACTCATAGTTATTCTGTGACTAAATAGTGACATTATGACGTCATTTGATGTGTTTTCGCGCATATTTTGCTGTCAAGTGTCTAAAAAGAATGATCACGTGGTACAAAATTGTACCACGTGACCTGAAGAAATTACACTGGGCAGTGAAATATAACTTGACAGCAAAAGATTGGAATACAGGGGAAGGTTGTTTTAACGTAAACAATGTGAAAATGCTATAAGTATTTAGTTTATAAACCGTGAAGGTAGTTATTTCAAAATGGTTTCCTCTAGCCTTCAAACTGATCCCCAAGATATTTGTTCAATTTTAAATGGTTATTTAAAAATAACTTGCTGAATTGTAACATTTGGCCTAAATTTTTGATGTGGATAAATGATGTGTTTACTACGAATACCGAGTCCCCGTTTAACGTTTTTTGTGGTAGACGCCCAGGTTCTGAAAATATTTTAGTTTTACATATTTGGCCACTACTAGATATTTTAAAAAGTATAGTGAATTTGCATTTTAGTTTCTTTACTTACATTTTGTAAAAGAGTTTCAACATAAAATTTAATACCTAATGTAAGTTCTTACAGAGCTGAAAGATATCTAAATAGATACTGAAATCAAGCCCGGAACAAAAGTAATTAAACAATTACTTAAGATATCATCGACACTCACTTTCTACACTAGCCCGCACTCAGTCCTCAGGCGGGTTCTCATAAAAGTAACTGTCTGAACCACAAAATGGGCTTATGTGCTGAAATGATGATGATGAAGTAGGTCACTGAATGAGATTATCTTCACCTGACATCTCTGAGTGCGGACACGTGATTAATGCGCTATCTATACTGTATTAATTGTTTAATTATGCGTTACGGTTTCTAATCGTCTTAATGCTTTTAAAAAGTTATTTATGCAGGCGATTTTCACCTTTATTATCTTCTTGCTTCTGCCTACGGCTTTCCTTGCACGGTACTTCCAAGCTAAAGTAAAAAGTGTGTCTGTCTACTCCCAGGTTTTGAAACAGGCCACACATTATGGCATGATTGAGTGACATCGCACGCACTATGGGCGCGGGCGTTTGCATAATGGCATAAATGGCATAACATTCAACACGATACACATGTCATGACATGTAATGTCAGTTACTCGAAAAAACTGTCGGCGCTGATGTAAGTGTGTAAGCGTTGTACTATATGTATGAGATTAGTTTTCACGATATCGTGTAGGTATCAGTACTGTGTGAAAAAGCTTTATCCGACATAACGCCCCAATCTGACATTTATTTATTTATTTATTAATAGGATCACCAACAGTGTTGTGCACAGAAACAACATTATATTTTTATTCTAGTAGTGTTATGTCTAGTGCAAACACCAATTATAGGCGAACACAACATTCACAATGCAACAGTTAACTTAAACATTAGGCTAAGTAAATTAAAACTAACATTGATATCCAGAGCTATTCAAGTCCTACAGACAAGACTTTTTTTGTCTCCATCCCCATTTTGTATTTGCAAACCCAAACTTTTACTATGTTTTTAGACATAATTTTTATTGAGAAAGAATTCAAAAAACTGGAATTGGAGATTTTTTGACCATAATTCTTCAAAACTACTTACTACTTTTCTGAGCGTGCTAGCGATAAATTTTATCGATCAAGCACTAAAAATTCTTTACACTTAGCAAAAATAATTATAAATGTCTTTCTATCATGTTCACACGTCCACAAATTATCATGAAGTCGCGTGTAGGTACATTCCGAAGCTGTCAGGTTATATCTGACAGATTGCATGCAAAGATTTATAAATTGCGAGACAAAAGTAAGGCAATTACCTGACTTTTACTTAGTCGCGCACTGAGCAGCACTGCGGCTGTCAATACAACTGTCTATGAGTGTGTATTTATCTTATTCAAGCAACCGGGGTGGTGTGACGACGGTTTTATTTACTCTTTTTTCACTATATAACCCGTTTAGGTACTATATTGTGTCTGATTGCATGTAAAAATATTGACATGAGCTGTAAAGTGTACATGATTATAATAATGATTATTATCTTCAGTCTCGTCATTATTAGGCCCATTTGCTACAAGTATTCCTTATTCACCGAGTTTTTGCGACAGTTTCAGCAGTTTAGGCATACGGCCTTCAACTAGTACCTACTTTATTTGCATGACAAGCTGTTCTAATCTTTTTAGATCATAAACACTGTTTAGTAGGTCACTAGGTAAGCCATTGACGAGCAAACATTGAACTTGCTCATTTATCAAGTTTTTATCCTGATAAAAAAAACACGTACAATGTACATTCGCTATGAATCGATTCTATTTCTACATTTTCTACATTCTTTATCGCTTCAAAGATATCGAAGTTAGATCGGGAGACAAAGTGACATTCGAGTAGCAAACTTCATGTCTCCATCCTCTTCTATCAGTCTTTCGAAGGTCTTTCGTAAAGGATCTTTATCCCTCTTTTATCGAACCAAAAATGGATTCTGCGCAGATACTTCCGAAAGACAAAGATCCGTTTTGACCACCTGACTCCTTTTCATGTACTTTATTATTTTTGATTTCACAATTCATTTTGGTCATTTTGGTCCAAACCAATTTTCCGACCTACAATTTTATTAAACTTTAGTTTTTTTATTTTTGTAAGTAAATTTTTTAACCCGGAAAACTTGTTTGACGGTACTCGACGTCATAACAATACCTAAGTATTGCAAATCTAAATGGTCTGACCGTGTGCTATCTAGATAATAATGTACTAACTACACGCGAGAGCAATGATTCCGGGTCACTTAAAGAATGTTAAAAATCTCGGAAACTAAAAATGATAGGTTAATGCAATAAATTGTATTTAATAGACAATGTAATACTCCTTAAATGAAGGTATTAAAACTTCTTAGTTATTGTAAAGTTATATCTTAAAAAAATCAAATTTGAAAAAGGGCCACTTTCTAAGATGGAACTACGAAATTACAGCATTTGGTTTTGCTTTTGTTTGTAATCTGTCATTTATGTGGGTATATAAACCATGTTGATAGTGCTCTATATTCATTATTCAAGCTGAAATTATGTCGCTTACGCCTGAAGAATGCACCAGAATACTTACAATGCTGGAAACCGGCCGGAGTCAGCGCGATACAGCCAGGACTGTCGGTGTGTCGCTGTCAACAGTACAAAGAGTTCTCCGACGTTACGAAGAAACTGGTTCTAACCTACGCAGACCAGGAACGGGCAGAACCAGGTGTACCACAGCACGAGAAGACCGATACTTGGTGAACACCATGCTTCGAAATCGCTTTCTCACAGGAACTGAACTCACAAATCAGTTTCGACGCCTCGGAGGAAGTAACCCAAGTGCATGGACAGTAAGACGTCGGCTTGCTGAATCTAACTTAAAACCCCTTAGACCTGCAAACGGCCCTAAACTGGAGCGTGGGCATCGTATTTCAAGACTAAGATATGCCCAGAGCCACGTAAATTGGAGTATTGAAGATTGGTCAAAAGTTATGTTCTCCGACGAATCAAAATTTATGCTCTACAAGCACGATGGAAGACACAGAGTGTATCGAAGACCAGGGGAAAGATTCAAGCAAGCATGCATCGAAGAAAAAGTAGCCTACGGTGGTGGGTCTGTACTTGTGTGGGCCGGAATTTCTTCTGAAAGTCGCACAGAGCTGGTGATCATAGAAAACGGCTCTTTAACTAGCGTAAGATATGTGGAAGAAATCCTCAATGATCATGTTGGTCCATTTATGGTCAATTTAGGTGAGGATGCTATATTTATGCATGACAATGCCCGACCTCATACAGGTAGGATTGTGAATGACTACCTTCAAGAGATGAACATTACTCGTATGGAGTGGCCAGCGCGCAGCCCGGATATCAACCCGATCGAGCATGCTTGGGACGAGCTAGGCAGATGCGTAAAACAACGAAACCCTCCCCCAATCACGCTTCGTGAGCTCAAAATTGCTCTCACAGAGGAATGGGAGAATATTCCCCAAAATCGTATAAGGAACTTGGTGTACAGCATGCCAAACCGCGTAAACGCAGTAATGGAAGCACGAGGAGGCAATACGAAGTATTAAAATTCAAGTCAAATCGTAATAAAGTTCAAAAATTTCATGTTTCCTATTTTTGTTTTAAGGAGAGATCAGCAGTTTTTTTCTTTATGTAATTTTGTGTTAATAAAATGTATGGTGACTCATATTTTTTTACTTTCATTTAAGGAGTATTACATTGTCTATTAAATACAATTTATTGCATTAACCTATCATTTTTAGTTTCCGAGATTTTTAACATTCTTTAAGTGACCCGGAATCATTGCTCTCGAGTGTACTTGCATTTTAAAGTTATTTCGTGTGGTTACTCTTGCGTCTCACTTATCATCGATCTCAATGCAATTTCCACAACTACTTAGCCGCCATTATCGTTATGTTGTGAAATATTAATTAGTTTCATATACAGGGTGTGATAAAACTACTACCGAAAATTTCGGTTTACGTTTATATGGGGTTTATTATATAAAAGTAAAATAATATAGGGAGCATTTTCTGTCTGGTAACTGGTAACCGGTGACCTTGTGTATTTTGGAAGTAGGTATAATATGAGTAAATACCAGCCATATACATACAAAGCGATAATAAATAATTATCGTCAACGATTTTGTTGTTATTAGGCTCTTTTATTATGGTTAGATTTCCGTGTAGTTCTGGCTTCATAAAATTTTTGTTGGATGTTATATTCAAAAAAAAGAATATTTGGAAATTTATATCGATATCCGTGGATATTTTGTGATCGGTTTCCAATTCAATCCGATCGTGATATCTCGGATATGGATATTCCGATATGGTCCCTTCTAAGATCTAACCTATTTACCAAGCGATATAGAACTTAGGTACAAGTCTACAAATCTACACGTTTACAAGCAAAAAGTTTACAAGTTTACAATCAAAGTAATAATTCATACTGCGTGTCGTAGCATCAAATATTTCGACTTTAAAACGCTACAACAGAGTGATTATCGTGCCGGGTCTATAATTTAACAAGGCTACCTTTGACGTCACTATTGAGGACGCACCATATAAACTGCTATTTAGCTGTGGTGTGTAGTGAATTCGTGAGTAATAAAATAAGTACTTACTACCTATGTACTTTTGATGTACCGGCACTTTAAAATGTGAAGTACGTTGGTATGTGGGTTTTGTGGGTGGTATCAAAGGGTTCATAAATACAGCAAATACCACATAGAGTACGCACAACGGATCTTTATCCGTTTAATTACTTATTAATATCAGGTTAAAGAGTATTTATTTTCTCAAAAGAATTTAAATTCTCTGATTGAGAAAACAGTATTAAAAATGTAAATTTACGAGCTACGTACTTACAATTCTAAACTAAAATAAGTAAACACTATATTTCTTGGTGTAAAAACCGACGACATGATACCAATCTACAGTAAACATTGTCAAAATATATATATATATAATTATTTGCATTGAGATAAATCGTTTGCAACGGTTTGTAGATAGCTCAACTGTATCATGTGTATTTTGTAAATATTGTAAATACTGAATTAGTCGTAATTTTCTTTGTTTATTAAAAATATGGTAATAAAATTGTTATATTTATATCTTTGCAGTTGAAAAAGATGCGGTGACCGTAATTTGTAAAACTGTAAGACTCAGCCAAAGGGCGTTTGTACACTGCCCGACACCGATACGATATCGTATCTCGAACAAAAATATAAACACATATATAGTAGTCAGTGATGACACGGTGTGAAAGGGAAAGTCTCCATTACCATTCCGACATTTAGCTCTCTGACGATATCGTGTTGTTGGCAGTGTGAAAACAGCTAAAGAAACACAAACATGTTAACGACTCCGTATCTATATCACGTAATTAGATAGGAAACAACAATCTGAAGGTACAGTGAGCAAGAAAAATCAATTCAATAGAACTGTTTTAAAGATTTAGCGAGGGAAGTCACATGTCGGCCAAAAAGTTTTATTAAAAGAAAACAGTTTTAAAAACATCATTTTGTTTTACAAACCAGTGTGTTAGTTCATCTAATTTTATTCCTAAGAGCGGTTCCGCACTACATCCGATCTGAATCCGTAAAAATACGTTCTGAAGTAGTCAAAGAACTATTTTTATGGTAGTTTACGCACATCCGACATCCGATTTCTCTCCAATTCCGTACTACATCTGAAATACTGTCAAAAAATAGTATTTTCCTCAAAAACAGTAGGTACTTAGTTTTGAGTTTATCATTTTGAAAATATCCACAATTTACCAACAACAAAAGTTAAAACTATACTTTTGAAATTTTGTCGAATTGCACCGAATTTTAGTGTTGACTGTACTCCGTATAACTACACAGATTATATGCGATTACACAGTTTTTTCATGGAAATGACAAAGCGGCAATCATTAGAGTATTTAGCCGTGTAATTGAACGCCAGATAGCGATGCTTTTGATTGAAATTGATGTTAGGGTTCTAAGAAGACCACATCTGCACTGGTAATACGACAGCAACGCGACAGCAATTTGATAATGCGTCATACATCTCACAACACTTTGTGGTAGTAAGGTTCTATTAAATTGTTTTATATGCTTAAAATATCTTAAATCATTGTTAAAATTAAAAAGGTGGGTTTAAAAATATCTTCGAAACTACAAAAAAAGAGGTCTGTGCGTTTCAGAAATGAACCCAAGGTTTTTCTCATTTTCCACCAATTGTGTCCACACGCGTTTATTTGCGTAGGTGATCATTGTCCGCGGTCTACCAACCCATCATTGCGCCATCTGTCAAAATTAAGGGCCTTTTACACTGTCAACGATACGACACCTGCACGATATCGTCGGAGATCTAATCGCATAAAAGTAGTAAGACGTTTTCACATCGTGAGCTTTTGCACCGTATCGGTTACCGCACCGTCATTGATATTTGTTTTGTTCGATATCTCGGTATCGTGTAGGTCAGTAAACAAACGTCCGTAGACGCAAAGAACTATAATTAAGTGGAATGTAAATAGTTTATAATGGAACAGTTGGTGAAGAACTTGTTGGATCTTTCGGTGGTTTTTAGTTTTTCCTCCACTCATAATAAGTTTAGTGCGAAAGTTTTATATACTTTTGAGTTGGTAGATACCTACTTAAGAAAAATAACATAGCAAAGTAAGAATTTATATACTTTGAATAAAGCTTTAAATTTTTTATATCAAAATACTTAATGTTAGTTGAAGAAAAGACAGAATAGTTTCTTAAACGAAAGATTATTTACGCGAAATTTTTGCGGAGCCTAGAAAAATTACACAAAATATTAAAACTGATGAATCCAGTCTTCAACTTCTTGGTTTATGGCTTTTACGACTTGTTGTCACAATTATGAGAAACTCTTTACTCTAGTAACGAGATGAAGGTAAGGAAAAATAAGAATATGGCCAGTATTCTTTTGAGAGAAGATTCTAGTCTTAACTTAGAATACCAGGGTAGCTTTGACGTATGTGGGGTTGTGGTGGCTCTTTCTTGCGTCTTCGTGACTCATGTTCGGCTTGTTCGGACGTCAATTAGACGAGTGTGGAAGAAATAGATGACGTCCGAAGGAGTTTAAGTCTGCATGATGTTTGTTTAGGCAAAAGTACTTATGGTACAGTTTTTATCTAACGATAAAAAATACTCTATTTAGCTAATGGAGTCATTAATTATTAACTTCTTTATTTCAGACAACAAGATCCATACATAGTACACGCATTTAGGCACAAAAACACAAAGAAATAGGTATATTTTAGGTACTAAAACAAAAAGAATAAATAAAACCCCTTAAATAACAAGCTTCACCCAATATATTAATATATTTTTAACAAAGCTTCTTCTTCTTCTCTTATTATATGGCCTCTGTCCGTCATTTCGACAGACAATTTTGCCAGTGCCAAGTGGATTATTTTAAATAAGTTATGTCAAGTCGAGTCGTACGTTTGTTTTGAAGACAAAATGGTGGATTTTGCTTTCAAAACTTGAAAACGAATTCCATCAAATAATAAAAACACATAATACACATTTATTCCAATGGCTCACACTTTATGCTATGACTGCTTGTGTTATTGGTTAAAATTCCACCAAAATTAATGAACAATACTCAATATAACACCAATAAAAACAATTAAAATAAATGTGCTATGTTGCTTTTACAAATGACAGAACTTTCTTCCTGTTGCTAAGTTAACATTTGGGAGCGAATATAATATTATATTATTGTCAAAAAAATTTCGTTATATTATTGTTATACTTATTAATCAAAATTACTTTTCCGAATATATCAAAAAGTTATAATAGGAATGTTCACGTGAATTTTCATTCGGAAAAGTAATTTTGATTAATAAGTAGAACGATAATATAGCGAAATTTTTTTGACAATAACATAATGATGGCAAAAAGATCATGTTCTTTTTTTCACGAAGGTAGTCAAAAGCTGCAGCCACTCAAGGCCAAAGCTCTTTGTAGGTATAACCAGGTTTTGCAAAGGACAGTTCAATATGTTTATGTAGGTAATTTGAATTTACGCATAATATTTAACCCAAGGATTACTTCATGCGGTCCGGTTCTCCGGCCAGTTTCGTACTTGTAATGTAACAGAATTTACAATCAGTCTGTGACATCTGCTTGTGGGTACTACAAGTACATTCCTTATTTTGGAAAATGTTTGAGGTGCCAAAAAGATTTGGGTTCATTTGAAACGCAAGGGTGTGTTGTGGTATTAAAATCTAGCCTAACCTTTTAGTAACGAAATCTCATTGTGCTTGTTCTGTTATTAAATTTAATTTTTTGTTTCAGTAAACAAAGACTGATGTTAGTGGTGATTTTCCAGTGAGAAATATTTATAAATTAGGTAAGTGGATTAATTTCAATAATTTATATTGTTAAGAGCAGCTGAGAGATCACCTCATAGTTTTTTTTTCAAATATTAAATTTTTATCAATAGCTGAAACTTGCAATTTAAAGATGGCGTGGATTTAAATTAAGTGCCTTATTTTATTTACAGGCCCGACTAATCATTTGTTGCGCGAAGTGCTCTCTGTTTCTGTGATAGATAAAGGATTTTTTTCTTGAATTCCAGAACTAAAATGCCCCGCCTAGAGCAATCACCCCCCGAGGACTTCCGTCGCGTGCTCCGCGAGAAGGCTCTGTCCCACAGCCTGTTCTACCTGAAGCTAGGCGCTGGCGCTGGCGGCAGCGCGGGGGCGCAGGTCGCGGGCCGGCGCGACAGTGCGGCCGCGTGCGCGCCGCACACCGGCCGCGCCGCTCGCCACACGCAGCCGCGAGTCTCCGAACTCCTGCGCCGGTTCGAGCCAACCTCCCCCATGCAGTACCTCCGCCCCCCACGCGCCTCCTCTCCCTGCGAAGACATCTCCTCCTCCGACGATGACGACCGCGCGGCCGTCCGCCGCCGCAGCCGAGACCTCTCCGACGACTCCGCCGTCGAACTAGATACGAGGAGAAGACACTCCCACCCGAGGGACATCACCCCGCCACCGGACGCGATGTCTCCGCGACGAGAGCGAACACTTATCGAAGCCCATGTGGTGGAACTAGGAAGACGAGGCAGCGAGGGGTGTGAGAATAGAGGCAGAACTGTCAGGACTCCCAGTGTGGTGGTCAGTGACTACTCGGATGGTATCGCCGTGGGGGCCACGGAGGAGGAGGTCAACTGGCTCCGGTCGCGGTCCCTCTCTGCAGACTCCGCTTGTTCCTCGTGCTCCACGTTGTCCAGTCGAGATGAAGAGGAGTTCGACTCACCAACGATGCCAAAAAAGGTTAGTGACTATCCACTTACATTTTTTGGCAGCTTACCCTGAACAAAATCTAAATACCTAGCTAAGAACGAACAGAAAATATTACCTGCTGAATTAACCTCAAAACGATTTTTACGTAGCTACGAGTGTTTTTCTGCAAAGTAATATTATGCTCTTTACTATCATTGCATCCGATCCAACAAACATTCATCTCCGCATTGTTTTTGAATACGTGTACACACGGTTCCATTTTCATCAAATCAAATTCAATAGCATTGAACTTTGAACATAACAAAGATCTTGGTCCTATTGTTATTGATTTAACAATAACAGTTGAAGCTTGTTTTGATTTATCTCTTCCTCATGTTAATGTTTATAATGTTTGTTATGAGTGCATGCCATCTGATGCTACTCCTAAAATTCATAACATAAACACACATTGAGATCATTGAACATCTCTTTGATGTCTATATGTTTTTGTTATGGATAGATGCGCAGAGTCAGTGTAGACAGACTTTTTTGAGAAGTGTCAAGTGGGAGCGATTCGATACATCAATTTTATTCTTGCAGTATGTGAATTCGCTAATATTAAAATAGCCAGCGTTTAATATTGAGATATGTGCGTACACTTGGCAGGACCCATTTAAGAGATCTATGAGGACGTCACCCGAATGAAAGAAAATGTGAGTATTTAAACCGGAAACCAACTCGCTGCACGGAATAAGTTTCGCCTAGACTTCACGAGTAACAATTTATAAGTTTAATAAACTAAAAAAACCGACTTCAATTCGACTACCGGCTTCATCATCATACACATACAACCGAATTACGAACCTCCTCCTTTTTTGAAGTTGGTTATAAACTACGATTTCCGCACAGAATAACGAATATAGGTATCAAGTCTCTTGGTATGTGACCTGTTGTTTATAATATTAACTTTGGTAGTGTCATTTCAAACACCAAAAACGCACTAAGGTTTATTTTAGTTCGTTTATGTGCAAAGTCAAATCGCGCTAAGTATATTATATGCATATGTATATGATAACTTCATTTTACACCACGATGAACAATAAATGTAACGAATACATTTTGTATATTTTGTATCCGTAAAGGCTTTTTTTATAGTAAGTAGTTAGTTTTCAAGAAGGTTATGACGTCAATATTAACCGGTTGCAGTCCATTTATGATAATTTTTAATACAATGGCATTGAACTGATTTATTACTTAATTTCAATAAGTACCTCGGACGATAAGTACCTACTAAGTTCTAGTGTAGTTTAGAATATACAGAATAACATCGAAATCGATACCGACGTCTATTTTATACTAAATCGATACTTTCTTATCCAAAATGATCGATAATTTCATACATATCTACTGGTATGTTTGCCATTTTGTAAAAATAAATTGTTTAAAACAAGTTCCACAGAAAAAAATATCTTAGCTTTATTATTTTTCAAAAACTTTCTTTGTCTTTCCCTCGAGGTCAGTACTGTACTGACGCAAGTTCTTTTATTTATTTTATTTATAAACACTTACTTGCTGCCGGCATCGACCGCCATTTTTAATAATAGAGCAGCCCTTTTCCAAATATTTAACTGGATGATAGTGTCTCTAAACTGGATTTTGAAACTGTTTTTGTTAGCAACAAGGCAGTTATATAAATTCGTTGAGTAGTGAATAACTTTTCCACTATTTTCCAACATTGTATTGATATAGCTTACTATCTAATATAGGTATTTGCGTCGATAATTACTGCAGAAGTAATATAAGTATGCATACTTAATATACCTGTTCTACCAAGTCGCATTATATAGTATAGTTATATCTATCTGAAGTAGTTTTTCCGCTACTTTGTTTATTGTTTAACAGACACGCAAAGATAAAAACAAAAGAAGGCTTAAATAATTTTAATGTTTTGTAAACGCGACTGAAATTATAAAAGATCACATTGCACAAAATAAGAAATGGGTGACCTCGTGACATCTTCTTCTTCATTTTATAGGGTACCTAATACCTACATTAATTATTTATCTTAAGTATAACCTAATAAGGTTATGCTTTAGCCAAAATAAAGATTATTGAGTAATTTTATGCTAACTGGTTTTCACAGTAAATATTACGACCTATTCTAAGAACGTGCTTACCAGCACGTTTCTTATTGTCTGTGTATCGGAATTTTGAACTATTTTGACTAAGTACGACTTGCACCTACTATTGTAAGTATTTTTGTATTAGGTATATTTGGAAAAAAGGATTTTTGTCTCCAGAATGTAAACTTTGTCGATGGAATATTTCATCGTAATCAGCTCTATGGTTCTGTCGCTCCACAGACACACAAGCTAGGTACGAGTATATCCATTTAATGTGAACAATAGATCAAAGCTGCCGCCGATTCTGGATTACTATATCTGTAATTCAATTGACTCATTAATTGAGTTGATGCATTCTTTGCTTGCAAATCGTGATAAATGCATAGATCTTCATGAATGTGATATAGGGTGCGTGTGTCTACTCTTGACCGCCCTCTGAGAGGAAAATCTAAACGGCTGTAGTTATAGAAAAATGTTGTTAGATTTTGACAAAAATAAGAATTTCATTTACAACATTTCAAAATAGTTGTTTATTTTTCGAGAATTTTTTTTTTTGGCAAATTTCGATCCTTTACCTGATATCAAACAAATACTGTAAAGTAAATGGGGTCTAATGTACAATGACAAACATCATTTAAATTGTTATGAACATTTCATAACGCCATCTAGTCCCAAACTAAGCAAATCTTATACTATGGGAAGTAGATTGCTGATAGAATACTTAAATACGTTTTTTTTAAATACATACTTATGATACATAGTAACGCTCAGATACAAAAATCCAACGTTTGCCTTCACACATAAGTTTGGTTCTTGGTGGGGATCGAACCCACAACCCAACAGCGCGGAAAGCAGAGTATTGCTCTGCCTTCCAACTAAGCAATGCCCCTACGAACTTATCATGTCACCAACAGGATGCGTTTTATAAAACATTCCGCTGATGAATGGATAAAACACACGTTAGGTATACACGTTTGTGACCCCTGACTGAGTGACTGAGCTGATTCAATCGCCTCACAGGACATTTAACTGACTAATAGTAAAGTTCATATTATGTAGTCAAGTTTAGAGATGGTAGTATTAGGCAACCTTAGATTAATGAAAATTTAATAAGTATTTTCATTAGGATATTCCTAAAATTGTTTTTCGTTCGTCAGTCTGGAATTTTACGGCGAAAACTTACGTCCAACAGCGGACTTCTATCAGACTGATAAATCTTACCATCAACAACTAAAGATCTCACCTCTAAGATCATCCTCACCCTTTTTGATGTCAATGTAGACATCTAAGGGTGGCTTGCACCAGAATCGCGAAACACGTTTAACTATTAAATAGTATTTAATAGTTTTTAGCGAGTTGTCAAGTCATATAAATAAATCTATTTAGCTGTTAAACACGTTTAGTGATTCTTGTGCAAGCCGCCCTTAATGAAAGAAATCATATCTAAGAAATCAGTTGACGTTTTTCGAAATGCAACCGAATTTGATACGCCAACGTACGGTATGTTATCATTGTCGAAGTGGTTGTCATGTCACAAAGTTCACAATGTCGAATTGTGCATTTTACTTCGCCTTTACGAGTACCGTGGTTTACCGTTGCATAAAAACAGCCGAAACGAACCCAGACAGGGGACAATGCTTCGGTATTTATTGTACAAACGGATGCAGGCATCCGTCATCCACTCCATGTTATTGTCCATAGTAAACTGGAGCGTGACCAGATTAGTTACACTGAACACGGCAATTGTATGATTGCAGTCACCAGTCGCTTTTAAAGCGAAGAAGGATTGATTTAAATCCAGTTTTATATTAACCTTTCTACCTAAACATTTATTTACTTACATTGAATGCCAAGTCCACAAAAATCACAGTGCCTCTGCATGATGGCAATGCGATAAATAGTTCAAAGTGAGCAATATTGCTAGGTTTTGAGCTAGATACAGGCTTGACCTGGATATATCAGATAGATTCCACTTGTCAGAATATTGCAAGAGGAATATATGCATTAGAACAACTACGCAATCATGTCTGAATAAAATCTAATGAAAACTTTTTATGCTTATGTACACTCCATCATGGCATATGGAATAATATTGTGGGGATGGTCGACTGACTGACTTTTATTTCGTGTTCTTATTACTGATTATCTGTTGTTGTTGTGTGAAATCTCCATGAATATTTATTATCTGTAAATATAAAAAAGTAGCTTGTGTATATTCACCGTCGGCGTTCCCCAAGGCTGCACTATCGGTCCATTGTTTATAATGTCAGTCGAAATTAATGACTGTGCGTTGCCCCCTGTTGATCTTAAAGATTATTAGTACATTGATATATTGCTTTGTTCTTTCAATTTAACAATGAAGATGTTGGATTTAAAGCCACAGTGACATTTATATCAAAAGAATGCACAAAAAGATCTTAGTTATGCGAACATTGTAGGTAGGATTAAATTACATGGATTTTCTGACGTTTTTTAACTGAGAAGCAGTTATATTGTTTACAACTAAAACACAGATTAAAGCGTCAGTGCAATTTAGTTGTAAGTATAGTGAACCTAACCAAAAAGAAATAAAAAATATACCTGTTTGGGATAATCTTAAAATGCAATTTTATAAAGATTGTTGGATTCGATAGGCCATGTTCTCAGTTCTCAAAAAAACTCAAAGGTTAGAGTCCTAAATACGGATTCCAACAAGCAATCCCATAAATGACATCTGTTTGTGACATGACATGAAACAGTACATCTCATGGACGGTATTGACGTCACCGTCATGTCGCCTCGACCCACTAGGTACGAAATACTTTAGTATGAATAATGTTCCCTTGTACGGTAAACTATTTTGTTATAATTATTTACCTATATAGTTATTTAATTCAAGCGTTATTTGAAGCACATTATTTTGCTTGAATGAATCTAGATAAAAAGTTTTAGCCTGCGTGACGTCATACTTAAAACGGCCGGGCTCCAAACAGTATATGAAAATTCATACATTAAAAAAATCTTAGAACATTCAGTTTCTGAGATATGGCAAAAATTCTGTTACAATTATTGTTTTTTATAATATTATAGGCTTTTGATTTAGGGTAAAAAACAGGAAAAAATTATAACTACACTCGATTATTACACTCGACTAATAACTTCGAAATTAAATATTTTTGGTATGTATAAACAAAACACAAACAAAAATTAAACAAAAAACACGTTTTTACTTTTAAAAACCTCAAAATTCAGTTTATAATTGATTGATTGAATTGATCTTTACAATCACGAAAGCAGAAAGTGACGAAAAGGGCGGAACAGGATATTTTTCATTTTCGGAATTTTATTTCAAGTACTTTAATTACATGTTTTATTATATGAAATGAGCTTTGTATCACTGTTCTATAGCCCAATTCATATTTAAAAAAAACATTCTAAACAACGATTATAATAATAATGTCTATTTAAACTATACTCTATGGCGTGTTTGCAACCTTAATGTATAGTACACAGACGTGGCATTGAAACACCCAATAAAGTGGGACAATTAAACTATTAGCTGGCGACTGGCTTATCCTGCGAGGATGTGTTCACACCGTCCATTTAGTTAATAAACTGTTATTCTTTTGAATGATGTTCTCTAAGCTACTGGGGGGCGATTCCAATCTCAAAGTTGAACTGCAAAGTTTTAAATCGTGGTCAGTTCATACTAACTCATAGTTATTCTGTGACTAAATAGTGACATTATGATGTCATTTAATTTGTTTTCGCGCATATTTTGCTGTCAAGTATCTAAAAAGAATGATCACGTGGTACAAAATTGTACCACGTGACCTGAAGAAATTACACTGGGCAGTGAAATATAACTTGACAGCAAAAGATTGGCATACGGGGGCTGAGCTATGACGACTGAATATTTATTTATTTAAGTACAAGTAGGTCTGCCATTAACAATGAAATAATTAATGGTATGCATTTTCCAAACGAATGACTGAGTGATGACATTGTTTTCCTTTCATATGTACTGAAATTCATGTTTCCATTGAATTCTATTTAAATCCTGACATGATTCAATGCTTGGTATTCTGGTATTCACACTCTGTAGTTCTGTCCCAGTTTCAATTTCAGTATTTCCTCTATTTTATCCTTAATCACGATTTGCATGTCCTCATCAAATTAACGTTGTAACAAATAAAAATAAACACAGTATGAATATTTACTTACATTTTTTTTCACAACTCCCTCGATAGGGTAGGTATCAAAGTTAGGGGTTTTCTAAATTTTTAATTTAATTACTTTTGGAATAATAACGTGATTTGAGTCTCGAGTCGAGTTTGTTTTGTACTTGCGTCTCTGAGTCCGGATCAGTGCTTGAGCTATTAATAAGCATATGGGCCTTAAATTAACATAAACTATAATAATTATGGTATCGGAGTTAAATGCTAAAAAGTTTGTAGTTCTCTGATTATTTTAATTAATTTAAAGATAAAGTTTTTCTAGATAACAGGGGTAATAAACCTCAATATGTAAAATACGTATTAATTAACTACCCAGGTCAATTAAAATTATGGCGCGTAGTACACAACAAATATAAATACTTATAAATTAAATAGGTAAGTACGATTGAAGATTGATCCTACCTATTATTCAAAATCAAAGGGATTTTGAGACAAAAATCTCAAAGTTATGGGGAAAAGGAGGAAAAGGAAGGGGATTTTGATACCCTTTTCTAACCACTTAACAACCATCCAAGATGTGTGGGTTCGAAAAATGTTTTCGAGTTCATGTTTTGATGTTACTACTATCTCCGCGACTCAGGGATAGAAGGATTGTACTACTATTGGATTGGATACTATTTATCATACAGATTGTTTATGAATACGGCGTTTTTATAAATTCGTTAATGATAATAATTCTCGTCACGTAAATCAATCGATCAATGCGCAAAAAAGCTTTGCATGATTCAGACTTCAATAAAAGGTTAATAATCAGTTGTTTGTTACGCTTGTAATCTGTGTTGGAACTGTGTATTATCTGTGGTAAAACAATGGCTTGTTATGGAGTTGTTTCCGTAGTAAGCGGATAGTTTTTTTTTAATTCTCGAACCTACTCGTTTAGCGTTGACGTCAATAGACCGGTTGCACGGTTGCGCGACACATGTGTGCTTGTGTGGGTAGCTTTTTGTAGGGTTGATATTTCTACTGCATTATATTTTTTTAATAATTACACTAGAATAATCATATATTTTAAATTAGTACAATTCTGCACAGTTTTTGTTACTGAAAAATCTCACAATATTTTCCAATAGTATCCAGTGGATTTTAGTTTTATTATGATTTAGTGGATTTTAGTTTTAAGGTACCTATTTATAATATGGGCCTTGTATTTTTTAATGTGTTGCCTGAATTAATGTTTTTTTTTTATAATCTGTAGCTGAAAAGGGATGATGATTTTCGTCTATTGTGATGATGGCTTGAAGAAAATAGAACGTTGGTTTTTGGAGCTCGTTGATGTCTTTTGTTCAACGTTTTGACTAATGTAACGTTTATCGATACTTTTTCGTTGCATGTTATGTGCAATTTTAATAAATAAATACATACTTCGCGTATTAAAAATACAATGATACAATTTTTAAAATTGTATTTACAGTATTCATTCTTATGACTTAGTCAGAAAAGGTTATTTTACCTGCGAGCTTTTTTGTTGCAAAAATACAAACCCCAATAATGAAGAGATCTAGAATCGGCTACATTAAACTTAGTTTTTGAATCTACCATATTTCAAAACAGGATATAATTGTCCATTATTTTATTAACCCCCGACGCAAAACGACGGAGTGTTATAAGTTTTTGCGTCGTTTTTGCCCCGTCGTTTTTGCGTCGTTGGGGTTAAAAATGGGAAGAGGCAGCCCTATTATTATTGAGCAAGTGTCAAATCGCTGTATACCCGTACCACAAAGAGTATGTACACTGTACACAGTAGTTATTGCGTATGAGTGAGTGCGCGTATACATACCTACACACCTCTAGTTTATCACTTACTGTGTATTCTGTGGGGGTCCAGTTGCAATTGATCGCTACCAGTCTTGTCATTTGATTAAACAACAGAGGAGTCCGTCTATTCTAAAACATAAAACAGCACGTCCCACACGCGGTTTTGATTATCTTGCCCTAAACTATGCTTATCTGAAGTTTCATCTAAATCGTCCAAGGTTTACAGCATCTAACATTGCTATCGATTCTGTTGTCGCATTTTTCTAAACTAACCTAATTTGACAGCACAAAAATGTTGCCGTTCCTTTCTCATAAACTGAAACGACAAAGACAGCTATAATTTTAGCGCTGTCAAATTAGGTTAGTTTAGAAAAATGCAACAACAGAATCGATAGCATTATCTAAACTTTTGCGCTAATTTCGTTAAGTTTTAGAATTAAGATATTCATGGGTTTTTAAAAAACAACTTTTATTAATATTTAAAAAATATAATTTACGATAAAATGTTTTCATTCATTCATTCGTTCATTCATTTAATGTTAACATAAAAATATATTTAATAAATAATGTTTTCTTTCACCCACCCAATCCAGGTCGCTCAGGTGTCCTTCGCCACCCTAATAACTATTTTATTGCCGTGAAATTAACGAGTGAAATTGCTTGTTCCAGATGATAAACGCTGATTGAGGGTGCGGACACCTGAGCGACCTACAGCGGTGCGTTCGGAAACTACGCTCCGCGTCTCATCTAGCATTTAGGAACTAACTTTAGTACCTGGGTTAGCCAAGTTGATATTCTACAATCACTTGAGACTATTAAAATCATAAAAAAGTGTCGATTTCCATACATTTCTGAAGTTTTCAATTCTCTAGCAGTTATAGAATGTCATCTTGGCTTGGCTAAGGTCAGCCCCTGTACTCCAATCTTTTGCTGCAAGTTATATTTCACTGCCCAGTATAATTTCTTCAGGTCACGTGGTACAATTTTGTACAACGTGATCATTCTTTTTAGACACTTGACAGCAAAATATGCGCGAAAACAAATTAAATGACATCATAATGTCACTATTTAGTCACAGAACAACTATGAGTTAGTATGAACTGACCATGATTTAAAGCTTTGCAGTTCAACTTTGAGATTGGAATCGCCCCCCAGGTCACACGAGGCTAGTATCAAATAGCAAGTTTAGTAAGCACAGCAACCAACTCTGAAATGTAAATAATTCTGTTTTTTTTTGTAATTTTTAAAAGTTGAGAACTATCGACCTTCCTGGTGACACGAGAAGGCTTTCTACCAGTTCTCTCTTCTTCTTTTCCCATTCTATTTGGGGTTACTGTCTTGAAATGTCGTTGATGCAGTGTTGATTCTTTTCGACATAAAAACCATTTTAACTTCCAAGAGAGTTCTCTTGATAGCTTTCAGTTGATTAGTTTGCAGCTTTTACAGCTATACAAATATTAATACATACATTCCAAAATGGAGCTCAATTTCTTTACCTACTTACCTACTTTTATTTTTAAATCTAGAGCTATTTAAGACCCTTTTATACAACATGAACGCAATAAAATATTGAGTATAGAGTATATTGAGTGTTACTGTCTTTTTAGCAGTAGATCGATAGTCTTGGTGAACTATAGCCTCGTGTAACCATAGACAAGGCGCTATTTTTGCGCCATTGTATCTTTTAGCAACGTGTAAAGTATTGACCGATGAAACCGTAGAAGATATAAAAACTCCTTTCTGAAAATAGAGAGCAATGGACGGATTATAAGCAATACTTGACTAAAATACAAGTGTAGTCTGATTCAAATGGATCGACTTTACGAACTTGTCGTAGCTTAATAATATGTCCCGATTTTTAATGCTCCACTACGATCCAACTTAATATACTTACATTAATCCCTTATATGTAAGGGTTGCACGAATGAATTCTGTAGGTAAAATGAAAAAATAATGATATTATCAAAATAGATGCAATATTTTTATAATAAAATAACATTTTTAAATACTCAATACTTATTGGAGGAAAATGATATTACTGCGTTCTATATTTAAATATTATTTATCTCATAATTTATATTCAAAGAATACTTATCAGGAATGGGCTTCTACTCGATTTGTTAATGACATTCATGTACACTACGCGACCGACTTGTGCGTTGACGCTGGCTGTTGACCACGCAGTGTAATCCAAAACAATATAACAGACTTTGGTTTTGAATATCGACTATCATATTAGCTACTCTGAGCTCTAATTATATGAATAAGTATAAATATTTACTTATAAGTATTTATAAAATGAAAATATATCTCACTACTTTTTATGAATGAAATTATTTTCATTTATATTTTTCAATCTTATGAAACTGGCAGGATAACTTCAAACAATAATATATAAAACATCTTAGGTGTAACTTTAAATTGTTTATTAGATAAATAAGGTTAGTGATTCTTAAATCAGTGTTGAATGATAATTATACGTTATGTTTAATTTATTAATTTAGGTAATTTTTTTTTAATTAATTTATATTTTTGTGACTGAATGAGTTCATTTTGTTTGCTACTATTTACCATAAAAGTATTACTTGGTAGAGTAGATTTTTTTCATAACACATAATCATTTAATAATATCTGGATCTATAAATTATTAACAATGATTTAGTCTAATATTTTGTTTATTTTATAAGAAATACAATTTCATCGATTCATGAAGCATCTTTAGTATTTTAAGATTTTTTTTCAAAAAATCAAGAATAACAAAGAATAATCACATATCAATTTTGTTTAAATATTATTTACTAATTTATTTATTATTTTCATGATAGGTTTATTTTTAAAATATTGAAATAATGTTATCTTGCTCTAAAAAAATAGTTGGCGATATACTTAGTCATTTAATTACTAATCTACTCAATTATTGATATCTAATTAGGCTTAGGACCTAAAAAATAAACATTCCAGAACATAAAAACTTGATTAAAACTAGCATTATATTATTATAAGACGTTATTTATAAATCCAGTAGGTTTTTAACTTAAGTTTATTTAATTACTTACTCAAATAATTCTGACCAAGATAATTTATATATAAGTAAATCTTTTTTAATACATTTTATTTGCGGCTGGTTTAGGCCGCTTATAAAAATATATTTCTCAATAGAATTATGAGCAAAATTATTATTATGTTTAATAGTTTGAAATAAATATTTATTTGTTTTTATTACTTTTTTATTGAAATAGGTACCTACTTACTTCTATAGCGATAGTATTTTATAGCAAACAACATACATTATAATTTCACTAAATAATGTTATTCGTAAAAAAAAAGTCGGATAGTATTTAAATAATATTAATCGATTATGTTTTTCGAAAAATCGAAAAGCACTAAGTACTTAAAAAAAAATTATTGATAACCGTAAAAAACTGAAGAGCGTAAATAACAATTCTTTCTCTTTGTTGAATCCCGTTCACCTTTTACAATCTCTATGATGAATAAAAGATGTTTTATGTTCGTTTTTATCATAATTGCATTTAAATTGAGGAAATTACATTAATATGGATTTCAGTTGTTAATTTTATGCATTTTTATACATAATAAAATCATTGACAGAAACGCAATTCTCGTTATAAAAAGTATTGCAAAGCACAGGTCTCATAAAAGTATAGTTTACTGCAATGTATGTTCCTAAGTCGAAAATTGAGCTTAAAATTGGTTCGAAGTACCTAAATCAACTTATTTACCTACATTCGTTCTAAATTGAGTTTGAATTTCTTTTATACAACTTTATGATGGGTTAAGCCGATGGCCCACCTGATGTTAAGTGGTACCTACCATTGCCTCAATGAGCACGCTCTCTGAGGAAGTGCATTGTGATGCATTGAACTACGCCAATCATTCTGAGACATAAAATGTTGGTTTTGTTCGCAGAAGATTACATAATTAGATTACAAGTTGGAAGAGGAAGAGCTCAGGGATGTTCAGGGTGGATTAAATGATTTAATATCAATAATTAAAAGAAAGAAAAATAAAAATGTATTCACAAAGAAAATTATGACTAATACAGTATTTACAATATTTTTAATATGTACAAAATACACATGAAGCAGTTGAGCTATATACACACTGTTGCAAACGATTTATAGACTTATTTATAGCTCAACTGATCCAAATCAGTACCAATCGGAAGCGTGCCCAAGACACTGGCTGCATTGCCGCGCTGAATAGCAATGCTGATTCGCTGGCCCAGATAATCACCAGCCCTCGGGTCACGCGTCGCTGCGACTAGACGCCCTGCAATAATAAAAAGAAAGATACGTGTGATGCACAGTTGACGTTTATTGAGAGAGTGAGTTCTTGCACAGATGAAATCCAAGAACGAACATACGAGTACTAAAATTTTAAAGTTTCTAACAGAATGAACAGACTTTTTCTGATTATTTTCCTGGGAAATGGAGTTTTGTGTACCCTCACGTACAACGTACAACATATACGTACAACGACGTAACCAACATATGTATACCTAAACATATGACAATGGGGCTAGATAAATAAACACGTAACGAGTATTTGGTGCAAAACAATGAGATCGTGTGTTCAGCCATAAACATTGCATTACATAATTAAGTATGTCCTTTTAGAAACGTTAGACGGAAACAAACAAGGATATTTTATAGTAATACCATCTATGTATTTACCGGTAAATCTTAGGTTTTACCGGTAAATCTTAGGTTTTACCGGTAAATCTTAGATTTACCGCAGATCGGGCTTTTACAGTATCATATACACTTTTTTTGTAGTCCGGTGACGCTGTTAAGTCCGGTAACGCTGTCAGCAATCGTCAGACGATTACAACAGCTTGCTAGTTCGTCTGAAAAAAATACGGATACGGGATAGTTGCGGGAATTGTATGAAAATCACGCCCGCCCGACCAGCGCACACACTTCATATATGCGAATGTTTCAGTTAGCAAATAACTGGTAGCGTTGCAGTGTTATTTTGTAAAGGCGTTACCAATATACTTTTTTTCTCGTAAGTGTTTAAACCTAAACTAATTTGGACTAAATACACATTTTGCCCCCATACAACCACTAAGTAGGGTGATTGCTACAGTTATTGACCACTTAAGGAAAAAAGTATTTTCTAAGCTCTATAAAAAATTATTCAGTAGACATACAGATTCCTATGATATACGAATGAAATGGTAATATATCTGAGTAATAGAAAATTAAAGCAATTATTTGAAAATCAGATATTTATTACTAAAAAAGATTATTTTAATCAAATTAGGCAAGAAATTCAGTAATTGACCATGAAAACGCAGTAATTGTCATACTGCGATACAGTTATTGACCATGCATTATATAACATTAAAAAATGATCATAACTCCAAAACGGCTGAACCGATTTTAATTAAACTTCTATTAAAGCACGTAAAAAATATGCAGCTAACAATTAAATGAAGCTTTAATAAAATAGGTTCATTTGTTCTGGAGATACGATGACACGAAATAAGATAAAAAAGTTAGACTTTTATCACTGTCCTAATTATCATAATTATTATTTTATCATAATTATGAGATAAACATAATAACAAAAATAAAGAATTTTTAAATATTATTTAAAATTTAAGATAGTTCACACCTAAATTTTTCCTCACTTGCTTTAATTATATTCAAAAAAACTTCATTTCCTTCGTCACTGTCTTCATTGTCACAATTATCGTCATCATTTTCCATACGAAAACATTGGTGGCATAGAAAATTTATTATCTCCTTCTTCTTGAGGTATAGGTACCTACAAGATGTGATTTCGGAATGCATGAAAACTTTTCCACATTCGCAACATCGTAATTTAATATTTTTTTAACCACTCCTTTGCACGCACCACACAGGTAGAACTAGGAGTTTCCATTTTCTTTTTCTTTTCTAACTTATTAGCCTTCTTTTCTTCCAGATTCCTCTTCCGGTCTTTAATTTTTGGTTTTTTATCTAAAAATGTTATGTCGCTCTCGGTATTCTATATTTTTTGACTACTGCCTGAACAGAAAGACCTTGGCTCACGTCTTCTAGAGCCTTTTTCAATAGTTGTTTGGTATATTGCGGTACTTTGGGCATGTTGAATCAGTCTAAAAGAAAATAAACAGAGCGATCTAGTTATTGACCACCTGAAATTTAGTAATTAGCCACCCCCGGACAATAACTGATCCGATGCAGTTACAATGCTGAAATTTTGAGAATACCTTAATAATACCACAATAAAACAGAAAATGCATTAAAAACACCTATTTCGGAAATTTAGTTATTGACCGGGGGTGGTTAATAGCTGAATTTCATACAATTAAGATTTAGTAATTGACCGGATTTTTTTTTGGAGGCTATAATTACTTTACGAACTTTAAAATCACACTAAATTAACTACTATTCAATTACCAACAGATATGTAATAAGTTTACAATAATAAATCAAGAAATTACATGAAAAAACATGGATTTATAAAACACTTACCTTAATTTTTTCGTAACGAACACTCGCATTTGTCACAATTTTTTTTTTTACTGACTCATCAAGAAAAAATAACGCCATTTAGGTCAAATATTATGAACTAATATGAAAGAACAATGAATGAAGGTATAGTTTTTAACCGACTTCAAAAAAGGAGGAGGTTCTCAATTCGGTTGTATGTTTTTTTTTTTTATTTTTTTTTTTATGTTTTTTATTTTTTTTATTATTTTTAATGTTTGTTACCTCAGAACTCCGTCATTTATGAACCGATTTCAAAAATTCTTTTTTTATCTGAAAGGATATACTTCCAGATTGGTCCCATTTAATTTTCATCAAAATCGGTTCAGTAGTTTGGGTTATAAATAGAAATAACTGAAAAATATGGCAAGTTGCGGCGTAGCGCCTACCATTTAACTGCTAGCAACGATGCAATATGCCAAGTTGCGGCGTAGCGCCTACCATTTTACTGCTAGCAACAATGACCCTTTGTGGTGCTAACCTAAATTTTAACATTTTTCTAAATTTGTCAATAAACCCAGTTTGTACATTCAAACCGCATTTAATTGGAGAAAAGCAAAAACCCACCAGTTGTTCCTCTAAAGAATCAACACCAACCACGTGCACGAAATTGCGTATTTTGCTTTCCTGTGACTTTTATGTGGTGTTTATAGTGACTAGAACATTCCCAATGAACTGTCATCATCATCATCATCAGCTGATGATGAAGCTGGTAGTCAAATTGAAGTCGGTTTTTCCAGTTTTTTAACTTATAAATTATTGTCTCTTTCATTCAGGTGCGATCTACCATAATCTTATTTCGATCGATTTTATCTCAAGTGGTCAATAACTGTAGGGTGGTCAATAACTGTAGCAATCACCCTATTATGTTCCTATCTGTACTTACTGTATTTATACTACCTACTGTACCTACATGTATACCTAAGTAATTGGGGACAAATAAAAAATTATCTTATCTTATTTTTACAATGTCAATAACAAAAAAGAATCTTATTGCCTAACTAACGAGTTTTGGTGTTTTCATGTATGTAGTTTACAGTGAGTATCAAGAATCGTTCTCACTCGAGATAACATACTTGTTCTGGGACACCCAGTATAAAATACACATAGGTTCTCAAAAGAAAAATACAAATTAACTGGTCAACATCAGGTGAGTTTGCAGTCAAATCCCAGGGGGAAAACTTAAAGGGGATTTTGAGACTAACCCAAATGTTTGCGTGTAATGTATAAAAAACTGGCTATTACAAAACATTTCAAGCAATCACTCTCAATTTGTTACCAATTCAATACGCATAGTTTACTCATTACGACTAGATTCTTATTTCTTAGAAAAATCCTTAGACCAAGTACTTTGTCAAATTAAAAGCTAGCTAAGGATTATTGGAGTGAATTCTCGTTGAGATAGGACTGTGGTAAGGATATGAACACACTGAGTTAATAAAAACATTTTTTTTTCAAACGTTCGTACTTCAACATTTGTGATACGTTTTTTGGCTGCATATAAGTTAATTGTAGTTATAATCTTGCAATGTTTGGTCTCGTTTTCAATAGATAGATAGATAGATATCTATCTATTAATAAATGTTATCTATCTAGATAATTTATTCATTAGATTTATATTAGATAATATCATTTATTCACCGCAACACAACAGAAATACAGTAAATAGAAGAAAAAGTACTTAACTAAAAATGAACTTAATACAGATACTTAATAGAGTGTACAGATAGAAAACAAATGCTTATTTATAAAAATTAAGTTCAATAGCAGGTACTGGGTCTAGTAACTATTACTCACAATTGTGGATTGTGAAATAGGTACCTTTATTATGTACGTCTACGTAGTACTAGGTGGGTACACACTGGTAGGTAGGCCAAGAACGATTTATTAGTGATTTTAAGTAAAACTTCAAGCTTCGATGCATAAGTTCAGTGTACGTGCAGTCTAACCGCAATGCTAGAGATTGACTACCAAATGTGCCAATGATCGATATCGCGCACGGCATCGATAGAATTTGTCGATAAAATCGCATCTATAAAACAATATTCGACGCGAGATATATGAGGTGTCAGCACGTGATTTATTTGCGTGCTTCTTGACACGCTCCCAACAGGTGTACAGGATGATGCAAAGAATATTTTAAGTTTTTATAGATAGGTACTTGCTCACCTACCTACTATAAAGTTATCTAACGATTTTCCAAACAAATGCACTTAATTAATAAGTATTTACCTATATTTTTATATAGACTTTAATTTTTTATACAAACACATTTTTTTGTGATAGGTGAAGCATAGGTACCTCACCTACCACTTAGGTAGACCTAAAATTTACTGGCAAGCTTAGCCACAATATGATAGTCAAAGTTATAATTTTTACACCACATAAATTACATACCTATTACTACTCGAATGCGGAGTAGTCAGGATCTCGTTTTTTTTATGGAAAGAGCTTTTTGTGACCACCCTATGTGCTATAGGTACGCACATAATTTAAAAGTACCTAAAGTTGCCACTTGTTTAAGTCACGAAAGTAAGGAGATGGAATTTATTACGGCGAAGTTACGTGTCGGGACTGCGGCAAAATTTAATTAAGTATTTACTGCGACAAATTTAAGACACATGCATAATTCGAATGTTCAAAACGTTCAAAACACTAAGAAAAAGCATCTTTGTTACTAATTAAAACAATTATGCAGGTACTAGGTTTAGCTTATACAAGGTGTATAATGAATGAACACTTCCGAAAACTTCACGGGCCTAATCCAGCAATATCAAGCAATTTTTCCAAGAAACTAACATAATGAGAGTGAAAGAAAATGCAGGTACTTGTTGAATATATATTTTTTAAATCCATAATGAGTAAATTCTTAAAAAGATGCACGTAGACAGATACTTAGGGCGGCTTGCACCAGAATTGCTAAACGCGTTTAACTTTTAAATAATATTTAGCGAGTTGTCAAGTCATATAAATACGTCAGATTTACATCTATTTAGTTGTTAAACACGTTTTGTGATTCTGGTGCAAGCCGCCCTTAGTCTTTAAAATAAATAAAGAAAAATAATTTTTTTTTAAAAAGATCTTAGTTAACACACAAAAGATTCGAATTAGCAATTTCCACACCAGTCGTTATAAATTTTTCACTAGAAAATAATCATCATGAATCTTTTTAACCAGGACTGTAAAGTGGTACATTATACTATTCATTCTTTATATTTTGCCTCAGTGAGAGTATATTAAATATTAAGTATATAGCTATATGAAAATAGTGGGGTTTATGCGCATAATGCATTGATATTCAATTACGACTGTCCTATTAAAATATTTCAATTGATAAGTAGACGCTAAGTGAGCCATCACTCAGAGGCTTACGAAAGCTTATTTTTATTAATGATCTTGAGTTTTTGTTCATATGCTCATTCTATATGTTTAAGATAGATAGATATATATATATGTTATTGTACTTCACTTAAAACTAATATAACAATAATAAAGAATCTATGTATGTTATTTATATGTTACTCTATGTTGTCTATGTTTGTGTGTTTATGTGTTATTGTATAAATATATTAGTCAGTTAGAAATTAGTTTACACTATTGTTTTACAGCTTTACAAAAACTAGCAAAGATCAGTCTTAAACTTCCTAAACCATTACAAAATATATTTTTGTAATTTGGTTTCCATAAGGTCAATGGATTAATACTTATAATAATATTAAAAATAACATCCTTTTTTGAATTTTCGTTTTCTCTGGTTTGTCTCTGTTTTAAATTAACGATTGTTAACTAAAAAATAACGGTATATAGGCTATTGTTAAATAGTTGTTTAAAAACATAATATGCTTGCCTATAGATTAGATACCTATCACTGGTACTATCAAAATCCTAACCCCTCATTTCTCGAAGTCGGATAATTAATACATACGACGAATCAAGTCACTCCACCGGCTGCCACTACTTATTCCGCGTACTAACTCAGTAGTTCAACAACTCGTGTTCCGCTTACACGTTCGATTTTCGAACACGCTTCTAAATTTTCAAAAATGGAATCGATAGTGACGTGTTTTTCGTTCAGTCGGGATTTATCGATATCGATAATTGTATAAGGTTAATCGGAACAGTGGAAAGTGAAGTGACAGTTTGATAAATTGGGTTGTGACAGTGCCGGTAAACACCGGTGTTGGTGTTTTGGAAAGGATTTGTGTTGGTGCTGATAGGTAGCAGAAAGAAATCTGTTAATTAACACAGTTACATAATTGAAGCTTATCGCGATATTTCCTCGCCACATAAGGATTTAATTAAAATGTTATCTAACTTGGGAGTACTCATAAAATTCTTTTACGCAATTATTTTGACGCTTCTTCAGAGAAAAATCTAAACCATGCAAGTTACGGCATTCGCCCCAATGAGAATATTTATTTTTTACAAAAAAAGCTCACAGTGAAATCAGTATGGCTTCATTATTACTTGTTTCGATTTTACTCAAGTTAATAATTCACAAAAATCATTTAAAAATTATGGTATAGAATATTTAATGTATATTTCCTTTTTGTTTCCTTCTGTTTATCCTTAGCAGAGACCGATTTAGCTATAGTCACAATAACAATTAATAAATGCAAACATTTTCATTGTAATGATAATCGGGCTTATGCGTGTTAGATCTGAAGTATGAGCTGAATTGATTGAAATAATCTATGAATTGATCTTCACGCTGTCCGTGACGCTAATTGCCACATTTCTTATCGACATCGATCTGAACTTTTATCGATACTATTTGTATTTGTTTTATTCAAGTCACTATTTGCAAATGGACCATTAACTACTTTATTGAATTTAACAAAGTGGATTAAGGGCAGGAAGAAAAAGAAGAACTGTCATTAAAAACGACAAAGTTGACTAACATGTGGTCACAATAGTAAAAAATAAAAAAAAACCCTAAGTGTGAAATAAAATAAATTGTAAATCTTGAAGGTGTCAGTTGAAAAAAGCTTAATTCTTCGATGTAGAGCAAAAAAAGTGTTATAATTGGATATTAAGATTATTTAAGACAGCTGTTTATATGTAGAATTTATTTAAGAGTCATTAACGGTAATTAGGTATTAAAATGCTAATTTAGTATTTGAAAAAATCCTACTGTGTTATATTTTTTTACTTAACATCTTTACTTATACATATACAGTAGTATATACATAATAGCAAGTATATATACATATAGTAGTTACAGTAAAATATAGAGTAGTTTTCCTACAAACCGATTGAATATATTTTATATATTTAAGCTACACATTTAAAACAAATCAACTCGAGAAATGAGTGCGTTATAGATACTTCTTTAGGTAAATTATATTTGTTTTACATCATTATAACACTTTTATGTAAGTTCTAAAAAACGATATTTTGAAAATCCGGGATAGAGAAAGGAAATACTTGCTTTCGACTAGATTTTCAGAGGTGACAAATCTGGCACTAATTTGTGTCCTAAAACTGTTTAAAAATATTACTTTTATAATAGTTTTAAGCTCTATTTGCATTATAAAACAAACAGATAAACTACATATACAAGCTCTGTTTTGTTTATAGCTTCACCCAACATGCCTTGCAGATGTGAGCTTTGAATCGAAGCTCTGAATAAAGGGATCCTGGTTTTGAATGGGCATTAATTATATGCATAATAAATTTAAAGGTACTCTATTTACCCTATGTGGAATTATGTACAATCGTAATAAGTCTTGGTCATCCATATACTTGCATTGGACTAAATGAATAACTGGCTGTTTTGTAATTCGAAAACATTTGAAAATAGAACTTCAAGTTCAATCTAATGAGAAAAAAGTCTTTATTCAAATATTTTGTTTTTATAAAACTAGTCTGCTTCTTTCTATTCTTATTTTAAATTCTGTAATTCATTGCACGTTTTTAGTAGTTCAATACTAAAAAATAATTCTAATAGCGTAGCGGTATTTTTAGAGTTTAAAGCTCAGTTGGTTTGCCTTGATCTTTATTTTTATCATTTCATGAAAATTATCTCCACGTCTATACGCACACGGCTGGCATTTACTTCAAAGCTAGTCAAATAAAATACTACATGCAATTCTAATAGATACATCGACAGCTGAGTTACGGCTCTCGGCTTGTGTGTTATCTACTGATGGATAACATATGATTTGTACATAACTTACGCTATATCTATCTTGCAATGTCCAAGCTCAATCAGATAAGTACCTACCTAATATTAAGCTTTTTATATAAGGTAGAATGTCATTTGGCCACAATCTGACCTGATGGCAAGTGACGATGAGGCCGACGTTGAAGCAGGACAGTCTAGAAGATACCTATTCACTTTTGCCTTGAAAAGAACCAGATTTAATTTCTCAGGACAGACAGAAGCAAAAGACAGCAACGTGACAAATTTTGGTCGGACGGAAAACTAGTTTAATTGGATCAATATAATATTTTTGCATTGATTTTCTCTAGATTACACATTCAGTGATTTTATATTCTCAAAAATGCTGAAATGTGCAAACGAGAAGGCTGTTTAAGGTTAGCATTCGTTTTAAGTAAAAAAAAATTAAGAAAAGCTTAGAAATTTTTATTAGAGCTAAAAAAAATAAAAGAGTGTCTCTATCCTTCATGTTATTTTTTTTTTCATTGATCTTTATGGTTAAAATTAAAAACAGTATTAACAATACTATATTGTATGCATTTTTTCTTTATAGTCGAATATAAAAATAACTACACTCGAGAGCAATGATTCCGGGTCACTTAAAGAATGTTAAAAATCTCGGAAACTAAAAATGATAGGTTAATGCAATAAATTGTATTTAATAGACAATGTAATACTCCTTAAATGAAAGTAAAAAAATATGAGTCACCATACATTTTATTAACACAAAATTACATAAAGAAAAAAACTGCTGATCTCTCCTTAAAACAAAAATAGGAAACATGAAATTTTTGAACTTTATTACGATTTGACTTGAATTTTAATACTTCGTATTGCCTCCTCGTGCTTCCATTACTGCGTTTACGCGGTTTGGCATGCTGTACACCAAGTTCCTTATACGATTTTGGGGAATATTCTCCCATTCCTCTGTGAGAGCAATTTTGAGCTCACGAAGCGTGATTGGGGGAGGGTTTCGTTGTTTTACGCATCTGCCTAGCTCGTCCCAAGCATGCTCGATCGGGTTGATATCCGGGCTGCGCGCTGGCCACTCCATACGAGTAATGTTCATCTCTTGAAGGTAGTCATTCACAATCCTACCTGTATGAGGTCGGGCATTGTCATGCATAAATATAGCATCCTCACCTAAATTGACCATAAATGGACCAACATGATCATTGAGGATTTCTTCCACATATCTTACGCTAGTTAAAGAGCCGTTTTCTATGATCACCAGCTCTGTGCGACTTTCAGAAGAAATTCCGGCCCACACAAGTACAGACCCACCACCGTAGGCTACTTTTTCTTCGATGCATGCTTGCTTGAATCTTTCCCCTGGTCTTCGATACACTCTGTGTCTTCCATCGTGCTTGTAGAGCATAAATTTTGATTCGTCGGAGAACATAACTTTTGACCAATCTTCAATACTCCAATTTACGTGGCTCTGGGCATATCTTAGTCTTGAAATACGATGCCACGCTCCAGTTTAGGGCCGTTTGCAGGTCTAAGGGGTTTTAAGTTAGATTCAGCAAGCCGACGTCTTACTGTCCATGCACTTGGGTTACTTCCTCCGAGGCGTCGAAACTGATTTGTGAGTTCAGTTCCTGTGAGAAAGCGATTTCGAAGCATGGTGTTCACCAAGTATCGGTCTTCTCGTGCTGTGGTACACCTGGTTCTGCCCGTTCCTGGTCTGCGTAGGTTAGAACCAGTTTCTTCGTAACGTCGGAGAACTCTTTGTACTGTTGACAGCGACACACCGACAGTCCTGGCTGTATCGCGCTGACTCCGGCCGGTTTCCAGCATTGTAAGTATTCTGGTGCATTCTTCAGGCGTAAGCGACATAATTTCAGCTTGAATAATGAATATAGAGCACTATCAACATGGTTTATATACCCACATAAATGACAGATTACAAACAAAAGCAAAACCAAATGCTGTAATTTCGTAGTTCCATCTTCGAAAGTGGCCCTTTTTCAAATTTGATTTTTTTAAGATATAACTTTACAATAACTAAGAAGTTTTAATACCTTCATTTAAGGAGTATTACATTGTCTATTAAATACAATTTATTGCATTAACCTATCATTTTTAGTTTCCGAGATTTTTAACATTCTTTAAGTGACCCGGAATCATTGCTCTCGCGTGTATTTTAAGCTTTCTCAAACGTATTACTTCGTACATATAACTATAAAACATGTAGTTCAGATCTTAAAATCCAGGCTCATGTAACATGTAATGTTGTTAATATCAAGGCACTACATGCACTGCCTATCTAGATAAATCATATGCAGGATTAATGGGCCAGTTCTGACCCACACAACATAAGACGGGTTGTAACTTATGACGGTCTGTTTAACTTAGCTGAGGTCTAGCATGAATTATATATAGTTATATTTATCGCGATATATAATTCCAGTGCTTAATTATCATAAATATTGTCAAGAAATTATTAAGAGCTTACCGCACCTGGAATTGAAGATTTATTGAAATTCTTTGATTAATTCAATTTTATTCAATTTCTCAAATGTAAATAAAATAAAACTTATTAAATTATTTCTCTCTTCTGTAATAAAAAAAAAAGTTAAAGTAGATATTTTTTAACTTATTTAATGAAAAATCTTATAAAATCATTTTGGAAATAAAAATTATTTTTCCATAACGTTATTTTGAGCTTAAAAATATGTACTTAGTTTTTAAACTTAAAAACGTAAATTGAACGAAGTTTCATTTTGATAATCGTCGCTAAGAAAACGATGCTAATGACTGATTTAATGGCTGAAATAATAGCGCTATTATTATGCTATTACCACAGATGTAGGTAGTATTAGTACAAAGTATGCTATTACGTAGGTCGGTATAGGTAGTAAGGTCAGTATTTTAGTGTGCTGTCTTGCTTTATTTCACGGAACAATAGGCTGGACACACCTTATCGCTGTCAGATCAAGAGGCGGAATAAATAGACACGAAAAAGAATGAATGTTGACAGTTAACACCTTTTACCTACCACACTCTGAACGAAGCATAAGATTTGCATTGGCACTTGTCTGGGTTTTTATGAAATTAAACCATGGCTGAAAATTGTAAATAATGAATTTGGATTTAATATTATTTCTTGAAAATTTTCAGTTTTACTTTTTATAAGTAAATAAATAAAACGTTGCAGGGTATACATACTCATTTGTTTTGTTATTTTTTTCTTTTATGTCCGTCTATGTATGTATCTCATGTTTTTGTCCGTGTACCTATGTCTCTCAAATATTTTTTTTTCGTCGTAAAGCTATCAATCTTGGGACTTGCAAATCTTTACACCACTCGTCATGGTGTTTTACGCTAGGTACAGTTTTTTCATCAAAACGGCTGGCAGATAAACATTTAATGGTTTTTATTAGGTATGTGAATAAAAACGTGTCGGTTTATAGGTACAGCATATAATTATACAGCACTCGATTGACATCAACTTGCCAGTACCAAAAAAGGCTTATTCGCTTAGTTTTATCTAGAATGGGAATCTCCGTCGCATTAATTGATAAAAAACTACAACTGGCAAGCCCTTAGCTTTTATGTTGCGGTTTGCCGAAAGGTGATAAAATCATGTCCTTGATCTGATCAAGTCATCTCGTAAGGATGTGGGTGTGTTTTCGCTTCAATAAAATGAATTTACGGTAGTTTTGCCGAAACAAGTTTATATTACCCATTTATGACACTCGTATCATTGATGATTTGTAAGGATTTGTTAATAAACTGATTTCAGTGGGTCATGGCTTTATTATCAATAAAGTGTAGGTGTCATATCGGCTCAGTCCTTAAGGCGTTTGCACACTATCACCGACGATATCTGCACGATATCGGTGAAAGACGCTTTTACACTTGTGAGTGCCGATACCGACATTTTTGCTAGAGCTACTGACCCCGTATTCCAATCTTTTGCTGTCAAGTTATATTTCACTGCCCAATGTAATTTCTTCAGGTCACGTGGTACAATTTTGTACCACGTGGTCATTCTTTTTAGACACTTGACAGCAAAATATGCGCAAAAACAAATTAAATGACATCATACTGTCACTATTTAGTCACAGAATAATTATGAGTTAGTATGAGCTGACCATGATTTAAAACTTTGCAGTTCAACTTTGCAGTTCAACTGAGATTGGAATACCTCTGCTGACCCCAAGACCGTAGTTTATTTTTTGTAGCTTGAGCTTCAATTTGTCATTTTTTAGTTACTATGGATGTAGTGACTTTTGTATGCACAAGTTCTATATTGTGTCCCAAATCAGCTAGAATTCCGCGTACCTACTTAAGTATGTACTCAATATTTATTTTAAAAGGCACCAAAAAAGAACAAAAAACTACCTAGGTACTGAAAAATAAACCATGTAAATCGAACTTTATATATTTCATCTACCATCAATTTCAAAACAGTAGCTTTGTATTGTTATTAAGAGGACTTCATTAACCTCTGAAGGCCAAGAACGTAAAGTTTACGAAAGATATTTAGCTTTATCATCAATTATTATTATTTCTCCAGTACTTATTTACTACAATTTTAACTGCTCAATCGTCGCATCAAGTCTCACTGTTTTTGGCATTATTACTCCATAATTCTTCAAAAATATCGAGATGACACTGCTGCCTATATTTTTAGCGGCCATTTTGACCTTTATGGATATCAAAGGTGCCGCAAATAGTTTCACATGACAAGTATTGCGGATTAAACGCTGATTTCTTTTGAAGTTTTTTTACACAATTATGTAAAATTTTTAATCTATCTATCTCACATGATGTTAAGTGATGATGCGGTCGACAATGTAGCACGTTTAAGAAACTTATTTATGTTTTTTTTTTAGTTCTTTTTATAATTTGGAAGTTTTCAAGAGTAGACTAAATAGTCTCCTTGAAACTCTACTCTTGAAAACTTCCAAATTATGTGAGAAACACAGACGCTGCTAAGGAGTTCCACTCTTTTCTGCTACCCGCATAATAAATGCTAATAAAAGCGTTTGATGCGGGTAGATGGCATATTATATATATCAAAGCTTAGATGTTTGTTTCAATCATGCTGTAACTGCTGGTTCGATTTGGATAAAACTTGAAATATGTAGTTCGTAACCTGGATTAAAACATAGGTGCCTTTTTATCCCGAAAAATTGACAGGACGAACAAAGACACGAACTAGAAGTAGACGAAGTCACGGGCAGAAGATAGTCAAGGGTGTACGCAGAACGAGCTATAATTATTTAGAATTTTGACTTTTATTTAATTTATTTTATGCGTCGCTCCTTTAATCTACGTGAGAAGTGGCAAACCCATCAGCGCTGCTATCTTAAATACTACGTATGTCTTTGTTAACATTCCTTACAAGGCTTATGCAAATCATGAAAGTTCAGTTCTCTAACATTCGACATTTTACCCAAAGTTCAAGTAAGTACTGTTTGTTTTATTTACAAAATGTTCCCAACTCAAATAAAACATAATATCTCAGTTAGCCAAAGTAAAATACTCGACATTTTTTTATCGTTAAATAAATAAACAGTCACTAGATATGAAGGGATTTACCTACTATTTATTTGTATTATGGTATATTTATTATGTCTAAAAAGTTTTTGTTTAATCATGCCACACGTGATGCATTTAATTACCTTAGTATTCTTACTTATTTGTTGGTAAAAAATATAATTAGAGGTGGTACGAGAATATAGAAAAATACAAGTTTGCTTTACTTTTAAATATTAAAGAAAATAATTTATGAAAAAGATTTAACTAAAATTGAATTCTCTATATGAAAAATATAGCTTCTGAATTACATGCATTCTCAGTTACCTCAATACTTGAAATACTCACAATCGCTTAACAAAAAGTTTGAAGTTATAAAAATAACGAGCACTTATGTACAAGATAATTCTCAGCTATTCGGAATAACTGCGTGTGGGCCAAGAAATGCTTCTAGAACCCCTGTGAGTATTAAATACACAAGTTGATAAAGGTAGTATCGCCAAAGCTACAGTGGGTTCCGTAGGAAATTCAGAAAATATCTAAACAAAGAAGATCTCATAACAGACGGACGAAGGGCATAAATCTCTATAGATTATTTGCAACGCTCTGCAGTTAGCAGATGTGTATTTTTAAATTACATTGTAAATTTATTATAAGTATGTATTTACAAAAAAAAGTATATAAGTAATCTATCAGCATCTAGTTACCATATTACAAGCTTTGCTTAGTTTGGGACTAGAGGGCGTCGTGTGAAATGTCCATGAATATTTATTTATTTTTTAGCGAATAAACTTATACCTACTTCTACCAATTCACTTTACTTTTTTTTATACTTGACTCTATCTTTAAAATAATATTTTTATGAAGGTGTTATACCTTATAATCTGTGTGCAACTTTAATTTTATTACTAATATATTTTTAGTTTGAGGATTTTAAATGTAAGTTTTTTATATAGAATGTCTTTTGGCCACAATCTCACCTGATGATAAGTGACGATGAGACCGACGATGTTAATAAGTTGAGTTTACTGATGCGGAACCCCAAAAAGCGACTGGATAAATACGCAGAAGAATCAGTAATCAATTTACGATACAGCGAACGACGAATTACCGTGAACTCATAAATACGGACGTAAACAGACCACCAAAACGACAAGCTTTTTATATAGTGAAAGGCTGTCAATTTGTTTATTTATTACATTCCATTAGTTTAAAAAGTACATTACATGCATAACAATGTTAAACAATTCTTATTAAATGTTTAAGTAATACAAAAATAATTTATTATTGAGTACAATTTCGGTAAAATTTGTAGTAACTTTTTCTTTTTTTATTGGAAACGGGTAAAAATACCTACTACCTACGTGAAAAAAAATACATTAAAGTGTCTCAGATATTTCATATTAAAAGATAATGGTAAAAGTATTAATACGTCCGCAACATTCAAATTATAATTGTTCAAAGTTCAAACAGTGTATAGGTTGATGTGTAGTCGACTGTACCTACCAACAAACTACAAACTACAGTTGAACCATTATACTACTATAATTGACGTGAGACGTGGTACCATTGTGACGCAGAAATAGACCATTATTGCCATTATAAATAATGTTGAGACTCGGTTAAGATGAAACTGTCCTGTATTTCAATAATAATAGGGTTGATTCTCACGTGCAGTTCGCCTACGTCATGTAACAGTCGATATACATAGATGAAATCCTGAAAGAAAGTCCGGTAAAATTCCTGTTATTTTTTAAAACTTTTGGATACTTTTTACTGATACAAGATTGAGATAGACCTATTAATTAATTAATTGCCTCGTAGGTACACATAAGGTAATAATAATACTAAGCATTTTTTAACGTACAGTCGAAGACACGTCCACCTACTCTTTGGATTTTGAACTATAAGAAGTTGAACGTTGCGAATCGTGCGAGAGAGACGACAGTGTGTATGTATAAGACGGGCGCTATAGCGCTCCCTTTCCAACAATTCTCTGCATTTTATGTAGCGTAGTTATGGTTTTATTGGGTGTATAACTTGACCTGTGGCCGTGTGTACAAATGCAGTGGACCTACTCTCACAGACACCAATCAAAATTATGAACAAAAAATTTTACACCTCAATCACATAAAAAAAGTGATATCCCTTAGTTATAAATAATCAGCAAGTTGTATCTGAACATTTTATAATATTAATTCTTGGTTCATTGATTAAGAAATTCAATTTAAATATGCAAAATGCAAATATACTGCAGGCTTAATATTTTAAATGTATAATTGCTCGTAACGCACTCGAAAAAGCCATGTTTAATAATTTGAATATTTATTCTCTTTTACCAACACATAATATCGGATATTAAAATGGCACTTTTTTTTAAATATAAATCTGTTGTTGACAAATATTTTATACGCTTTAATATATCTAGCTAAGGCCCTTTTTGGGCCTATAAAGAGGCCATTACTTAGCTTTTTTAAAACATGTTTTCCTTATCGTTAATAATTTTTTGTAAAACAATGTGTAGGTAACTTATCTAGGTAACAAGAAAATACATAATCTGAATAAAAAATAAAGGCTTTATTATTATTATAATATAACTAAGTCCAAAGACTATATAAATGGACGACATATTTGAAATCAAATGTGAAAATTGAAACTATTTTATTGTAGGAATTTGTAAATTCAAGCCACGCCCTCCAATTATTCATTAAAACTAACTAATTCCGACTATTTGTCGTGGTTCATAAGAATTTATAGTACACTCTATATAAGGCTAATTTTACTTACAATATTGTTGTTGAACTGTTAGGCCTTGATATCTTTATTTGACGCTTGACCAATTACGGAGAGTTGAAAAGGGTAAATTATAACATGAATGAGTGAATTAGAGATTTGTATCTTTAAGACAACACAATATTCCAAGTACTAATGTAACTTTTAATCAGGGATCGCAATGGGTATAGGCGCGTGGCGCGCAAGCAGCGAGTCTCACATAAAAACATATCGTCCCTCTCGCATGATTCGCAACATTCAAATTATAAAAGTTCAAAGTTCAAATAGTGTTATAGGTTGATGTGTAGCCGACTGTACCTAGTATACCTACTTTTAGTGAAGTAAAGAAGCCGATGGTGAAGGTCTCTCTTGTGAAACAATTGCCGCGTAAATCGTAAATAGAGTCCAACCACGCTAAGCCTGCAATGGAATTAACAGGTAACCTTACAAGATTTGTACATGGTATTATTTTTTATATCAAACTTTCGTGAGTTGTCAAATTATAGTCACAGTACGGTGCTTCCAATTACAAATTTTAAAATTTTGTTATATTTTATGCTGTCGTTATCCTATCGTTTTCCGTTTTAGTACAGAACTCTGAAAAGGAGATAACACATTAAGGGTATCGACCGAGGTTTTAGTTAGTACCTTACTAAAACTTAACGAAGGTTTTTTTTTAGATTTCAGGAGATGTAAATAAAGTACTTATTATTATTAATTTTATTTAAGGTCCTCAATGAATACATTTTATTCAAACTCAAAGAATCAGCCGAAGTAATTCCAACCTCATACATTTACACTCTGCACCTGCAGTTCACCTAGTTATGCAAATTTGAACTAACCTTCACAAATATGATGTAATTATTCATAATTTTAGTAGATATAGCCGATGGCGAAAAGACGTATATATACATACGTTCTGTACCTACTTTTATTAATATAGGTACTGATAATAAATCAATATCAGTAGACTAGTTAATACTGATAAAATCACTTTATAGCTACATTTTGAAACACCATGTATGGTATGGATTTATTATACCTCTACACATGTAATTCAGCAAATAAACATTAAAGTTTGTTTATTCGCTGAATTGAATAGAATTGAAAGATGGGAAGACGAAATAAGAGCGATAGCTGGAAATACATGGTCCAGAACAGCCAGAGATAGAAACTAGTGGAAGTGTTGGAGGTTGCCTTTGCCAAACTAGGGCAAACCGATATTAAAGTTGTCGATGTCTAACCTAAGCAAACTATACTGTAAAATATTTATCTGAATAAAGGCTACTATTATTATTATTATTCGCTGAATTACATGTTATAGTAATATTACTTTTTATAGTAAGTACAAATAATACAAATAATTTGGATTTTTTTCTAAGGTACATCTAATTGTAAACATTGTCTATATGTGTATATAAGGAAAAGTAGATACCTGTTTGGGTTGATAGATAGTAGCTATATATCTTTAGTTTACACCAAAGTAAAAGAAAAAAAAACGAAACAAGAGTTATAACAATTTAAAACATGAATTTTAATGGGCGGTCTTATCGAGTAATTACTTTTCTGCCGTCGTAGTGATTTAACTTTTGTAGATGAATGTGTGTATGTTTACATTGAAGAAAGCAGGTTATCAATTTTATAATTATCATGCACATGTACTTTATGCTATAAATATAATGGATTGTTTTGCGTCGGCGATCCGCTCTTTAAGAGGGCTATCACAGTTTGGCCGCGATACAAGGGCTGGCGCGCGTCTGAGTTCGTCTGAGAGTCTGAGATCGCATTTTATGCAGTTTTAAATTACGTTTATTCAATATAATAAAATAAATTATGTAAATAAAAAGTATACAATTTTATTGATTATGAACTAATGTTTATTTTGGTATAATTTTTACTTAATAATATTAATGTAGTATGGAGAAATTAACGGCTAATTCTGAACGTTTTTAGCAATTTTATGGTTTTGAATTGATTTTTTTTTGTAGATATTCCATACTTATTTCTGAATTCCGGGGCCGTTACGGTCAATGGCAGTATATAAGAGATATTTGTAGATATTTTTCATTTCGTTTGCTTTGCACAGTAGTTCAATCTAGGAGCTTGAAAAAGTGTCTGCGCGAGTTTTATTAAAAACTTGTTTCGGAATTTTGGCTTTATTTAAATATATAAGGAAAAATTGCAAAAAGCGAGGCCGCTACGGTCAATGCGAATAACTATTCTACATCATACAATAAATCGAAATTATCTAAGAGGTTCAGTTTCAGAGATCTAGAACGTCAAAAATGGGCATTTTCACGGTTTGACCGTGATATGAGCCTTAAGATCGTTGCTTGCGGTCAGCTAAGCATAACAATGCCATCGTAGTTCCAGCTTAAACATATAGTACTTATAATCGTTTTTATAAATAAAAAATGTGTACCTACTTATATTATTGCAACACTCAACAACATATTTAATGGGGTCCCGCATGTGACGCTGTAATTATGTAATTATTATTCTAATAACGGATCTAATTAAATTAACTAATAAATTATTTTCACTTATTATTTAGCTATATTTTATAGGGTAAATTTTAAAAAAATAAAACGATTGGAATGGGTTACTACACGAATTTTTAATAGGACATGTTGTATCTTAATATTATTCTAATAAAAAAAGTATATAAACACATCAAATATCAATACAACAATTGTATATGCCACAAAAACATATTTCTCTAATAATTTTTTATAAATACCTGTATTTATCTAATAAATGTTAATACATTCTTTACTTTTTCTCTCATGGCAACACCGGGTTCGGTCAACCACGGCCATAGCAATTTGTTAGCTTGACTTATTGTCCTGCAATGTATTAGCAAGCTTTATTGATACCGCAATTGGGAGTTTGCACACTGGCCGACACGATACCGACGTATCGGTTGTTCGAACAATAATTTATTAGTTTAAAAAACTAGGAAAACCGACTCCAATTAACTAGCAGCTTCATCATCCGATGTTGATGGCACCTAGAATCACCTAGTTATATAAGACGATTCTAAATGATCCTTGTGATTTTATTGAATAAAGAAATTTTGACTTTGATGATGGCAGTTCATTGGGAATGTTCTAGTGACCGTAAATACCACTAAAAAGTCAGAGAAAAGCAAAATACGTACTCAATACTTTATTGCGTTCATGTTGTACAAAAAGGTCTTAAATATATTTATGCTACCAACATGAGCCCAGTTAGGGCACGTAATTTCATGGTTGGCATATTATTTCCAGTTGTTTTTATTTATAAGCAAAACTAATGAACTGATTTTGATGAAAATTGAATGGGACCAACCAGGAAGTACATCCTCTTAGATAACAATGTTATTTAACTTTATTGGTCAAAAACAACTTTGTGCGTAAAAAAGTTACATTATACTATTAACGATCTCCGATAAAATACTTATTCTAATACTCAAATAAAATATCAACAATCTTAAATGTATAATAAGTATTTTATACGCTTTTCAATAAATTAATATCTTGTACAGTCCATAAATATAAAATTTATTCAAAACCGTTGCGATGATAAAAATTACACGCCAGAATTCAACAACACCGATATAATTCTAATGTTTTTAGCTAGAATAATATGGACTGGACCTCAAAACTGGACTGTAAGACCCTTTTCACATGCCCTGGTAGCCAGGTACCCGTTAAGTGTAATGGGCATGTAATAAAGTCAATATCGGAATAATAGATCACATTTTTAGGATTTAAATGGGTCTAATCATTATTTTTCATCTTAGTACTACTTTCAAAATAATAGTTCTAAATTCTCAATCATGGTGAAAGAACGAAAATAAATGTTGATTATTTTCAGTTATAAAACATTTTTGAAACTTTGACTGTACTTTATCTTTCACACGTGCGTACGTAACGTAGACAGCAAGCCCACTTGCCGCGGGTACCCGGTACCAGCTACCCAGCCACCGGGACATGTGAAAAGGGTCTAAGTGCCCAAGAAAGGAAATGTGACGGGACGTGAGACTATTTTCACACGTATTAAGGAGTTGTCATATCTTAATGAAAATGAGTTACATATAAATATTCGCATATTTATTGGATTGAATTGTAAAAATTGACGTTGGTGAATGTTTTGAATTAAATCAGTCCTTATATTAAGTTTTTATAAATATTTACTTTAGATTCGTTTTTAAACTGAGTAATCTTAGTTGTAGAATTAATAAAACTGTTTAATTATGTTAATTGTCTAAAGGTAGTGAATAAATGAATACGAAGAGTATTCTGATAAACAAATCTTTATTCAAGTATAGATTTGAGTTACTGTAGATCATCATATAAAACTGTTATAATCTTTGTGTGAGTCCGAATCAGTCCTTGTGTCCAATCAGTAAATGCGAATACGGACTTAATAGTCCCGTTTAGTACTTCCACTATTATATAATGGAACCATTCTTATCTATCAATATTCAGTAGTTCAACAACTAGGAGCCAGGATTTTAGTATTTAGGATACTTTTAGAAGTACTTCAGCGTCTTTGTTTTTCTTCATTTCTACATTATAACTGTTAAGTACGGTTTTTTTACACCTTGTATCTCTACTCTCTGGCGTATAGTGACTTGTCAAAAACAAGTGAATATAGATTAAGACAAATGCGCGTGAGTGTTATCTTAAATCTTAAATGAACTATTTGCTAAGATACCAAGTGGATACTTTGTTTAGCTGTCACTTTAGAGATGTCAGTTTTAAATGTACTATTAATAATGTGTGGGTGGAACTTAAGAGCGTGTTGGGTGTGTGTAGAAAATGGTTGCCGACTCGCCATAGTAAAAAAAACACTGTCAGCAGTTGCAGGGGACGCTAGAAGGGGATTTTTGAACCAAAAGTGCAGAAATCACCTTCGCATGGGAAATTCGCAGGGGATTTTTGGAATAAGCCAATATAGGTACTTACATCTCTAAATTGAAAATACGTAAATAATAATTGTCATCAATTAATTAGTGATTGTAATAAATATAAAAAATAATAATTTTCATTCATTAATAAATACTTTATATATATTAATAACAGCGTTATTTAGTAAATTTCAATATCAAAAGTTTACAATAAATAAGGTAGAGTAGGGCATCCATAGAGACAGTGATTTTCTACGACGAACTAGTAAAAAATACCAAAAATATCGCTCGTTTTTTATTCAAACTGTAAATAAAAATTGTTGCTTACGGTTAGCTCCGACACTGGTTCCTCGATATCACTCTGAGTAAAACAAATGAACTACTTAATTAATGGGCAGTTTGAATCATTTGGGCTTTTATGTTGTCTTTTAAATTTTAAATGGCGTGAGCTAATTTAATTTAACGATTGGTATTGAACTTTAAGGTGTTGCAGTCACTTTCCACGACGGTATTTGAGTCAATGAGAATCAATAAAATTGATTTAAGTGAGCACGTAATTATGTTTTTGAGCGAATTTTCGTGTAACCTACATTTGCGAAATTAAATTCGACCGTTATTTTTTTAACTTATTTATAGCACCAGGTAAGTAGGTTTTAGGTACCACCTTAGGCTTAAGGTACTTTTTGTAGTTTGTTATAAAAACAATGAAAAAACAGCTTGAAAAATGTTCTAGTAGGTAGGTATTAGCTTGAGAGCCGTCCGTCATACGACCACCAATAAAAATCGAAAAAAAAACTCGTATCATGTTGCTAAACATATTAAAAAACAGTTAATACTAAATGTTCCGGTGGCAGATACGGACACGGACTGTTATTAAATAATTAATAAATAATAATGTAAATTGTACGTTACTTAACATATTATAAATTACACTATATGTCCGTTGATATGTAAAGGTTTGTTTACTATATCAAGCTTTCAAGCATCTCTATGGCTTGAGGGAGATTTCGAATTATACGACTTATTACAAGACGACGACGACGACTTATTACATTTTTGTACCAAGCAGCCAAGTTAAGTTTACTTATTAGCCATTTTTCACTCATTTCATCTGGCTATTTCATTGCAACAGTGCCGCATATGTCTTGTAAGTTGCAAAGATTGAAAATATCACCATGTTATTGTATTTTAGGCTATCTACAATGTGAATGGCGCTTAAAGGCAAACTCGTTTAAACTGGCACAGTTTAAAAAGTGATCGTGCGAAATCTGTTCCGTCGAATTAAGTTTGATTAAGTATTTAAATGTCGTGTGGATATTGCTTTACATTTTCCCGAAAGTGAAATTGTGTTTGAGAAAACAAAATATGTTTGCACAATTTTTTGGTATTTATTGGGTACCAATAAATACTTCAATACATTTGGTATTGTAACAAACATAAGTTGGACACTAGCTGATTTCCTTAATTCAAATAATATGTACCTACTTACCTAGATATAAAAAAAATTATGAACATAATTCATTAATTTTATTTAAAAATACTGTCACAAAATAAGGGCGGCTTGCACCAGAATCACTAAACGTGTTTAACAGATAAATCGATTTAAATCTGACGTATTTATATGACTTGACAACTCGCTAAATACTTTTTAAGAGTTAAACGCGTTTAGCGATTCTGGTGCAAGCCGCCCTTAGTTTATTAAAAAAAAATTTCACTGGCAGATATTGAAAAAAAAAATTTACTACGGTTTTACCTAGAATTGCCTCTCAAACGTATCTCAAAAGTTGAGACAGGTGTAGGTAAGCAAATGATCAGGATTTTTTTTTCACAAAACTTAATCTCATTATTGAGATGCGTAAATGTCAAAACTAAACAAAGAAGAAAAGTCAAGAAGACTTGCTCAAGAAAAGTATAGCAGTTGAAGTGATTCAGTTGAGAGGTGGCTAAGTAACGATTTTTTCATAAGAGCCTTCATAAGTAGTTAATTTTATTTTCATACATATAAAAATAATATCGAAATACAATTAAGCGTTTAAGTATAATTGACGATAAGGTTTAAAACACTTCCCAGCCCCCGTATGCCAATCTTTTGCTGTCAAGTTATATTTCACTGCCCAGTGTAATTTCTTCAGGTCACGTGGTACAATTTTGTACCACGTGATCATTCTTTTTAGACACTTGACAGCAAAATATGCGCGAAAACACATCAAATGACATCATAATGTCACTATTTAGTCACAGAATAACTATGAGTTAGTATGAACTGACCATGATTTAAAACATTGCAGTTCAACTTTGCAGTTCAACTTTGCAGTTCAACTTTGATTGGCATACCCCTGCAGGACAATTATTAACTTGTAAAAAAAACCGAACAATCTTAAATACATACCATGTTATTTCTTTTCTGTTTTAATAAATAAATACGTAGCATCGAGTAGGTGGTCTCAGCGCCATCTTTAAGATTCCACACGATACTTCGTAAGAACGTGCTGGGAACGGCAATCACAAATACTGCATTGGTATGCCAATCAAAGTTGAACTGCAAAGTTTTAAATCATGGTCAGTTCATACTAACTCATAGTTATTCTGTGACTAAATAGTGACATTATGACGTCATTTGATGTGTTTTCGCGCATATTTTGCTGTCAAATGTCTAAAAAGAATGATCACGTGGTACAAAAATTGTACCACGTGACCTGAAGAAATTACACTGGGCAGTGAAATATAACTTGACAGCAAAAGATTGGCATACGGGGGCTGTAGGTATTTGTATGCGCAATACCTATTTGCAGCGTTTGCTTCGAATGAAGCAATAATATTAATATCTCATTATTATGTAACTCATGCAACAGGACTTGATATTTCTGTAGATTTTTTTTTATTTATATGTAATGAAAATTACGACTAATGTATTTACAATATTTACAAAATAATCATAAAACAGTTGAGCTATCTGCAAACCGTTGTCGATTTATAGATAGCTCAACTGATCCAAATCAGTACCAAATAATGTAATTAACTAGGTATGACATTTAATAAAATAGTTCTGTAGGTAGCTTAGAGTACTTATAAATAATTTGATGTAAGTAAATGCATGTTTGGAATTACGTCTACTTACTCTATTCAATTATGGTGCAGAAACTATTAGAAATTTGTCAGACCATACTAAAATCGAATTGAAATTGAAATGCATTATTGAAATACTAACATTCGGTACAATGATACGATAAATTCAATATAGAGGCCTCGCGCGAATAAATATAACAATCGTAACGCTAGCGTATCCGAGATACACTGCGCGTTGACGCTACAACGTTCGGCAGTCGAGCTGGCGTCGACGCGCATTATGACTCGAATACGTTAGGTTTACGTAACGCGGCAATTGTCAGTTTTATTCGTGTTCACCCTTTTTCTGTACAGATTTGTAAACCAATGGTAGCCTGAGGTCACAGAATAATAAATTCTGTAAACTATCGTGCCACTTTTGTACAAGCGTGTAACTGCCCTGCCCCACGGTAAAAATCGTTAAAATAATATTTTGCTGTAACAAATTTGAAAAAAACAGTTAATTTTTTATACTAACAATAATGTATAAAAAATATTGTACACTTTCTCCACACTACACAAAGGTTGGTTGGAAGAAAACGCTAAATAGCATTAAGCTCTCCTCTGTACTATTTTTATATGCAATAAAGAATTTTCTAATCTAAAAGTAAGAATGTAGGTTGTTTATTTGCGATATATCAGTAATACGTAAAAGGCTTTCTGATTTTTTCAGCATAGGTAATCTTAGTGTGGAGTAGTATTTTACAGTTCAAGATATATGTCTTCTAGGAAATAGCAGCAGGAGTATTCCAATCTCAGTTGAACTGCAAAATTGAACTGCAAAGTTTTAAGTCATGGTTTTAAGTCATTCTGTGACTAAATAGTGACATTATGCTGTCATTTAATTTGTTTTCGCGGATATTTTGCTGTCAAGTGTCTAAAAAGAATGATCACGTGGTACAAAATTGTACCACGTGACCTGAAGCAATTACACTGGGCAGTGAAAAATAACTTGACAGCAAAAGATTGGAATACGGGGGCTGTTCTTTACTAAGTATCCCAGATATGTCGCCTAGGTGAGATTGCACCTGTAAGTACCTATATGGCTTTGGTATAAAATACGTTTGTGTAATCTGAGTTTTGGCCTGCCACAGCTGCCATGGACCGAATGTGGTCATGTACTTATATGTACTTCTTTTTTATTATTGTACATAAGCTATACAATACAAGTCTGTAAATATCAGACATTTTATAGGTACTAAAGTATTTAGTTGGATTTGCAACGATATAAAGCGATTTAATCTTAGTGCTCAAAAGTGGAATAGTTTCCATTTTCATTTCATTTTATTTTCATTTTCTAATATTGTAAAAATATAAGTAACACTAGTCTCAATTTATATCAGTTAGTTTTAATCGATCTAACTACATAAATAGCTGCTATGTAATGTAGATCAATTAATTCAATTACATACCAATTTATATCATTAGACATAAGGTAACCTTTTTTAATGAATGTTTGCCTTCTTTAGTACGATCAGCATAAAATAATTTTTGTTAAGTACCACCTTTTTTTTATACTAGCCTATCTCGTCCCACTGTTGGGAAAAGGCCTCCCCCAAACCCTTCCACTTATCCCAGTCCTTGGCGGTTTCCCGCCAATCCGTCTCAAACACGTCAAGGTCATCCCTCCACCTACTTAAATAAAATTCTAAAGTTTTCGTAATTTTTGTCATTAATAAATTATCGAACTTTCAAATAAGTAACTATTAATGCGGTGTCTCTGTTTGTTACTCATTGGTAAGAGATGTCAATAGAGTAAGCATTATCTTTTGATATACGTCTCTGCGTGTGGCTGTTCGTTACACTCTTGAAACTAATTAAAAAATTATAAGATTGATTAATGATGAACATTACGCTAAGGTGTAATGGATAGGTAGTATTAGGTAACACAATTTTTACGCAGTCACGCTTTTTAGAACACGATTAGGTAGATACATAAATTTTTTATTGATTTCGCAATGAGTTCTAAGTACTTAATTTAATACAAATGATCTCAATAAAATAAATAAAACAATGCCTACTTATGCTAATATTACTAAAACTTAAATTATACTAAAATAAATAAATAAAAAAATTCAATTAACTGACTAAAATTGGGTACCAATAAATGACAGTCAAAAGTAAGTAAATACTAATAAAATTCGAATTAAAATCGACATTGTAATTAAATAATTATTACCTATATACAAAATGAGAATCATTAGTATCAGAAAAACAATAATCAGGGAGCATTAAGCATACAGGGCTGCGATGCCAAACATAACAATATCTCGTTATTCGAATGACAATACTAATTATACACTTTTTATCGCGACAGTACGAATAAAGATGAGCTAGGTATGCACTTTTGCGCAAGAGATGATCAAACTTGTCATATAACTTACGGGATGGTTAAGTTAGGGCTGGCAGGAGCAGAGTGACAAGTTTTAGTTTCATTTTTGAAAAACGAGAAGTCGATTTCTAGTATATGAAGTCACGAAAAGCGTGTAAAGCGGACTAAGTAGTTGAAATAATTTTTTTTAATACAAAACCGTAGTTGATTTTCGATTTCGGACACGACAGGTACTGTGAATACTCTCATTTAGGTGCTTAAGTATTATTTCCTTCTAAAAGTTATGTGGTTATTGAATGACTTGTTTGTTTTCCGGTTACAAAAATATAAATCTTTACGTCCTTAAGTCTCTTAGCAAGTAATCTGGCTACTGCATTATTTAACCTTTGAAAACGTACCAGCTCTCCTGGGAGACAGGAACAATAGGACAATAGAAAATCGATTGTGTTTAGAACCTTACAAAGTATGTAAGTACTTACTTACTTACTTAACTTCCTTCGGTATAAAGATGCTCAGAAGAGGAACATGAAAAGGTGCTCAATAGATCCTTCTTGTTGGGAGTCACTGGCAGAAAATCGGCCTGAGTGGAGAAATCTTGTGAAGCGTAAAATCTACACCTTTGAAGACGAACGAAGGCGCGATCTAGATTTTAAACGCGACCAACTAAAAAGTAAACCGCCTTCAAATACTTACTACCACTATATTAACGGCACTCTAACATGCACACTGTGTGCTAGAACTTTTAAAACCAAGATTGGCTATTCTAGTCATCTTAGAGCCCATCGCAGACACCAAGCAGCATCCATGACGCCGTAGCCGATAACGGCCAGGAGGAGTATTACTTACTTAACTTATGTAAGTACTTAACAGCAAAGGTTAACTTTTTACTGAGTTTTTGACTGGGAATAATCTCAGTAAAAAGTTTGTTTCGTGTCGCGTGATGCGTAATCAGGGGACCGCGGACGGTCTGTGGTAAGTGACAGCCCTAATAGCAGACCACCCGCTGTGCAATACTGCGCATGCTTCTTTCGACGCCATATTTACTGATTTATTGCGTTTATCATTACTGACGCGCTAAGTACGCCCCGCGGGTTTCACTGTCCTTACACAGGTATGCTCCTGCATTTTAAAGAACATGCAATGAACACTGGATATAGAAGTTTACACTCAAATTCACTCCAGGTTTTTTTTAATACAACTAAATGATGGAACAAGCCGATGGTCCACCTGATGTTAAATCGTTACCTCTGCCTATAACAATGCATTGCCTCACCGAGCACGTCCACTGAGAACGTGCTCTGTGATGCATTGCAGTTTGTAGAGACTCCAGCATAGCATAGGTGTGCTGTTGAGTGTTTGTTTTAGATCACGAGCGACATACTGAAAACTAAATTGGTGCATTTTATTTCTATAGTTAGGTATGGTACCTTACCTACCTTCTTTTAAGTATTGGTAGCTGTTATGAAATAATAAACCAAAATTAAAAAATCATGTCATTAAGCTCTCAGTGCAAACTAGTGCCACCTATAAAGAACACAAAAACAAAGTGTCTTCGCCTTAAGTAAATATAGACAATAAGAAAAGTGCCAATGGACACATTCTTAGATTAGTTTATGATAAAAATTTAGGTCAATGTAAAATTACTAATTAGCCTCGAAAGTTTAGATGTTTGGATGTTTGTGTTTCAATCACGTCTAAACTACTGAACCAACTTGGATGAAACTTGGCATATATATAGTTCGTAACCTGGATTGACACATAGGCTACTTTTTATCTCGAATAATTAACAGGATCTACAGGATAAAATGAACGAAAAGGATTAGCAGCGCAAATTGGCTAGAGGATTTCATTGTCATGTTATGTCACGTCAGTTTGACAGGGCATAGTACTACCTCTTTGGTCTAACGACTAGCATTTGACATTCCAGTAGGTACGAGTTCGGTGTAATGAGGTGTAATGTCAAGTTTCTCAAAGTATCCGCTCGGTACACGCACAGATAATATAATGTACACGGAAACTGTAGACGCGTACGAAGTCGCGGGTAACTACTAGTAATCCATAAAATTACTTACCTATGTTTTATGGAACTAGCGTCTGCCCGCGACTTCATTCGCTTCCCGTTCGGCCTTTCTGCCCGGTAGATCCCGTTGCTTTTTCAGGATAAAAAGTAGCCCATTAAAGATACGAATTATGTGTATTCTAAGTTTCATGCAAATCAGAACTAACATTGCGACGTGATTGAGGAACAAACATCTAAACTTTCTCATTTTGTAATTAATAGTAAGATACCTCGTTAAAATCTAAGTTAAAACCTAAACCGAAGCTAAAATCGGTGAACAATAAAATATAATTGCAAAGATATATTAATAGAGAACTCAAGTGGTTATCGATGAATGTCGATAGATGATTTATCTATCGTCTTTACATTTTTAAACGATAAAGTGCGTGTCGGCTCGTAGGAAACTTAGATTACTATCTGAGTTTAGGTACCTATCCGATTATAAAATATGGTGTTATGACTGCAGAAATACTAGATTTAGAGATCCAAGAAAAGGCGTTTTTATTTCATAAATAAAATATATTCAAAAGTTTCTATAATTTTAGTGGTATAGTCTAATAATTAAAATGGTTCAAAATCACCTTTTCATGGGAATCTTGTAATGTTTTTGTTTTTGAATGGTAGACATTTTATGAAGTTATGAGAGGTCTGCACTTTTGCAGGATGCACACAATAAGACTTTCTTCATAGCCAAATACAGTACGCACAACGGATCCTTATTCCTCTGAAGTTAGATGCATCAACGATTGTAGTGTTGTGCGGAAAAATTCGCTTACTAATATGACCCCAAAATCGGTTCTGGGCAGATAATTCAGAGGGACAAAGATCGGTTGTGACTATACATCTTTTGGCAACTTGTTACGACTACTTTTTGACAATCCCTCTGAGAACGGGTTTATTCTCAGTGCATTGCAAAAATGTTTGGGTGATCTTCAAATATTTATTCTAGCTCTAAGCACTGTGGTAGGCAGTAGGGTACTAGGTACCTAAACTATGAGTATCCTCAAGTCAAAAACGTCGTAACTACTGAGTGTTTTTTTCATTAAGCTTATCCGTTATTTTTATTATTAGCTTTATGTGGCTATGATATCACTGCAGCCTACTGCCCCCGTATGCCAATCTTTTGCTGTCAAGTTATATTTCACTGCCCAGTGTAATTTCTTCAGGTCACGTGGTACAATTTTGTCCACGTTTTTGTACCAAAATATGCGCGAAAACAGATCAAATGACGTCATAATGTCACTATTTAGTCACTGAATAACTATAATATGAGTTAGTATGAACTGACCATGATTTAAAACTTTGCAGTTCAACTTTGATTGGCATACCCCTGCTGGCCTAATTGTGATCGCCACTTGTGTAAGTAAGTACCTATTTGGGGTGTTCATAGTTCACCACTAAATCCTGCAGCTGCTAAGAACTGAAGGATTTTCTTAGGGGTCAGGTTTTTTTAGCTCATTTGGGCTTAAAATATGCTTTCCCAAAGCTTATCCAGTAACACAAGTTTTGTGTGAGCAGGTGTGGCTTAACTAGGTGTGCGAAGGCTGGTCAAGTGGTCATAAATAACAATTCCTGCTTCTGATGTAAACAAACGCATTCATACAGAAAAAATAGTAAAGCTGGTATGTTTTACGGTTTTATTTCAATGTTTGGGTTTAAGGTACAGGGTACAGCGGTAGCGAACTTCTGAAAAGAGGAAGGTTTTTGTGTTGTAATTGTAACCTTCATCTCTCATTCCTTAGTACTTTTTCAACTATACGCTTGTGAGCAGTATGAAAAACCATCGTACTTTATAATCTTTTTTTTAGAAACAGCACCAACTCAATGAAATTCAAACAAAACAACCATAAATTATGAATGCGCAATAAATCGTGGTATCGTTGACAGTGTATAAAATGCGGGTTCTTAAACCCACTCACAACTAATAAAAACAGTATGCAGTGACACAAAAGTGTGGAGTCATAAAAGTGTTAGAAAGTGTCACCTTTGCTGTCGTTGACGTTTAATGAAAACCACGGTTTCAGTGATTAAAAAGTGCGGAAGTCATAAAAGTGTAACAATAATAGCACAAAGCGCTGTGCAGAAGAACTCAAAAATTATTTTTGACGTCGATTAAAAACTCCAAATGCGTGCCACAAAAATGACGTCATCCCACTGCAGAAGTGTGACGCCACCTCTCTCTCGGGCGTCATCCAGTGACATACCTCTACCACTCTGCCATGTCTCCCCTGACGTGGTCCGGAGAACCCTCTCCCCTGATCTGATGAACTTCCGACGACCACTGTCCGCGAATTCTTTAGAATACCGACCGTTATCACCAGATTTCGCCCGCCGATCGCGGTCACCAGCGAAGCCTAGATCACTCATGGAATCACTACTAGTGGCCAAGATGGAGGCACTCAGTACTGGAAGGCTGGTGAGGACAGATTCGATGGACAGTTGTAGTAGCTTCGGGTCAATGTCCTCGCTGCCGAGTGACGTGTGCAGGTGTGATGACTGTCTGCTGGGGATTGTGGACTTTTACATGCCGAGCCCCGCTGATGCTAATAGGCCGTTTAGAAAGGTAAGTTTAGCTGGTTTTCCACTAGATTTCCAAAAAGGAGTTTCATGATGTTTTCTTTCACCGCTTGACAGCATGGATTGGAAGGTGGAGTAGCTAAGCTACCGACTAGGTACCATCATACTAGACCATGTTTGGTGGACCTCTGGGAATAAGCCGTATTGAGCCCTGTCAGTTATTATACCTACTATTATTTTATTAAGTTTTAAGTGGGTAAGTACTATGTGCTACAAAAAATATTGTCAAAGAGCTTTTTCGTAGAGTACCTAACAACTATGTAATATAAGTTTGCATAAAATTATGGGTGGTCCAGCAGGGGTATTCCAATCTCAGTTGAACTGCAAAGTTTTAAATCATGGTCAGTTCATACTAACTCATAGTTATTTTGTGACTAAATAGTGACATTATGATGTCATTTAATTGGTTTTCGCACATATTTTGCTGTCAAGTGATCACGTGGTACAAAATTGTACCACGTGACCTAAAGAAATTACACTGGACAGTGACTTGACAGCAAAAGATTGGAATACAAGGGCAGTGTAGGCATAGCTATTATGTAGAGACTTTAGAATAATAAAACATAATATTTATGAATACTTTTAAATCGCAACATAATCGGTTCCAATAACCTATACGGATTACGATAAGTGGTTTGGAAGTTGTATGAATAATTTTCCACTTCTTATTCCATGCAAATCGCAGTATTGCATTAGTCCACATCATTACCAGTAACTATCTTATCTAGTAGAGCTCATAGATACTTTTAGAAAGCGCTTCCTAGAGTAGGGTACTCAACTAGCGAACTTTTACGTTTTCTGGTAGAGCAAGGTAGCGCCATCTCTTAGCACGATTAATAACTTAATCGATCCGGTTGTAGAGGCAAGAGTCACGGAACTAACATCTCAGTTTAGTATGAAATTAAGGCAGTGTACAACAGATGGAGCTATTTTCAAAAAGGTAGAGCTGTTTGCAATATATAATAATAATGCTTTTGCATTGCAAAAACAAGGTTGATGTTGAAAAAAATAGTTTTCAGAAGACTGCTTACCAAAATGATTGATTTACTTAGGTTTTTTTAATCTGAGTGTCCTTGGGTACCACCATAAGTACCTGTTAATTTTATAGAAAAAAACATAGGTATCTCAGCGGAGCAAAATATCGGCTAATACAAAAACTAGCCTGTTCATGCGACAAGATTTTATAAGGATAAAAAATATTTTACTAAAAAAATTCTGACAGGGCAAGAATTTTTGCTGTAAACACAGAACAATAAATAATAAATGTGGCTGTACACTTGTACAGTGTAAACAAGTGAGTGGTTGAATTGAGCGTTCTCGAATAGGGCCGCAAGGCAGTCTCTCTCTACTGTAGACATAACATTATTGTAGACTTAAATGATAATAAAACGTAGTTGTTTGAGAACCTTTATTATACTGATAACTAAGTTGTTTCTCTTTAGTGCTCTTCTAGTCTATATAATTTATATGTTTAAAAAACAAGCAAAACCGACTTCAATTTGACAACCATCATCAGAATATGATGATGATGATGATGGCAGTTCTTTGGGAATGTTCTAGTGACCGTAAACACAACTAAAGTAACAGCAAAATACGCAATTTCGTGTACTTACGTGGAGGTATCTTTTTTCAATTTATTTTGATTTTATAACCAAACTACTGAACCGATTTTAATGAAAATTTTATGGCCAGTCTAGAAGTCCAAAATCTTTACGAAAAAAAATAAAAATAACGGTATTTAGTGCCTCCTCCTGTCTTTGAAGTCGGTTAAAACTAGATCTAATTCACTAGCTGTTCCAATGAGGAGGCTGGAGGGTTCAAGCTCCCCTCCCCTAAAAGGGCTCTTATTGTAGCCTTACCTACCTATAATTGTACCCGTTTTTTGGTGAAAAATTAGACATAGACAGTTATTTATTGGCCACAAAAAACACACAGCACAGGTAAAGTAGGCATACAATAGGAGATAATTATTACAATTAATTAATTCTCAAGATAATTATTACAATTAATGACCCGAGGGCTGGTGATTATCTGGGCCAGCGAATCAGCATTGCTATTCAGCGCGGCAATGCAGCCAGTGTCTTGGGCACGCTTCCGATTGGTACTGATTTGGATCAGTTGAGCTATCTATAAATCGTTTGCAACGGTGTGTAGATAGCTCAACCGCTTCATGTGTATTTTGTACATATTATAAATATTGTAAATACTTTATTAGTCATAATTTTCTTTGTGAATAAACTACATACCATTCTCAAGAAAATAATTCTTATAAGTAGGTAATAATAAATAATAATTTCATATTTAATAATAATAATTGACAATAAATTAAAATTAGATTTCAATGACAATCACAACTAAAACATAAATGGAAATACATGGTACAAAACAAAAGAATAAAAGCTAGTAGGTGAGTGAGAATATTTTACAAAAATAAGTAGCAAATTAACTACTAAAAATTACTAAGTACCTAATTATTTTTAGTTAAGTACTTAGGGCGGCTTGCACCAGAATCGCTAAACGCGTTTAACTCTTAAATAGTATTTAGCGAGTTGTCAAGTCATACAAATACGTCATATTTAAATCGATTTAGCTGTTAAACACGTTTAGTGATTCTGGTGCAAGCCGCACTAAATGGTAAATATTTTTCAGTAATTTGATTCATTTGAATTGGTTTGATGTTAAATAATAACATAAAATTACAGATTCATTTTCTGGTCTAAAACCACATTTGCCTAATTTGTATGACTAATGTCGATGCTCCAATACATTTTACGACACGCATTCTTGTCTTTTTAATTTTCCTTCATTCGTCGGGAAAGTAGTCTCTATGCCACGGGCTTAAAGCTGGAAATATTTTTCAGACTTGATTCTGTAAAGTAGTTGCAACAGTTCTGTGACGTCACGAAGTGCCTCGTTGGAAGTTCGAACAGGTATGCACGTCATTCTGACGTCAATGCAAGACTGCTTTCTTCACCATAGTTGGAATGCCATTTTTGTCGTATCAGCTCGAATGGCCATTGGATGCAAATTGAATTTTGATCGGAATAGAACCCGCGAAAGGTGAGCATTATATTTAACCAACTTCAAAAAACGGACGAGGTTCTCAATCCGGTTGATTGTTACCACAGAACTCTGTCATTTATAAACCGATCAGAATTTTTTTATTTGAAAAAATATATAAATTATGATACCTATTGTAAAAGCCCAAACTACTTACGTCATATTTATTTAATTCGCTGTTCACTAGCATAGTAGGTAGGTATAGGTACAATTTTGTACCACGTGATCATTCTTTTTAGACACTTGACAGCAAAATATGCGCGAAAACAAATCAAATAACATCATAATGTCACTATTTAGTCACAGAATAACTATGAGTTAGTAAGAACTGACCACGATTTAAAACTTTGCAGTTCAACTTTGATTGGCATACCAATACTGAATGTCACTTCTATTAGCAATCCTAATAGAAGTGAATAAATATTCCATCCGTAATATCAAAAATAATGAATGAAAACTTGTTGTGTTTTGAACATTGTGATGCGCTACACTGTAACTTGATGATATAAACTATGTGATCAAAATCAAATCAAAATCAATCGATAAATAAATAAATCAAATATATAAATCGATAAATAAATCGATTAATCAAATTGTTTCTGAATAAATTGAATTGAATTGTGTCTATGTGAACAATACGAAAGATATAGTTGTTTTTAAAGATTTTAAAGATGAAAATATGAGACCTATGCTCAGCAGAGAACACTCTACAATAGAAAAAGAGATGATGAACGAAGACGCGGACTTTTCACTAGTTTTGAATAAAGGTAATGATCAATATCTGTAGAAAGAATTCTTAATGACTCGAATTAAGGATATTGAGTTTAATGCTGCTTTTAATGAGCTATAAGAATTCCTGTGAATGATGAAGCGTTCGATACTCTAGTCGCACTAATAAAATTAAGATGGCGACGAATTTTTTGATAAGTGTTGCTTAGTATTTATTTATTAAAAGGACATAACAAGGTACATACATCGAGATCGTTATTTGAACAACTCGTTATATTGTGTTTTAAACAGATGTTGTGATGTGACAAAGCAGACAAAAGGTGAATTTACAGTAGTAAAAGTTATATAGAAAATAAATTCTTATGAGCAAAGTATAACCTAGAGGGCGTTTTGTGCAATGTCGATTGTATATTTATTTATTATACTTAAACTACCTTAAACGCATCTAACTACTGTTACATAGTCAAAGTCAAAGTCAAAATTTCTTTATTCAATAAAATCACAAGGATCATTTAGAATCGTCTTATATAACTAGGTGATTCTAATGTCATAACATCAATGTAACAATTGAATTGAAATTGTATCACTTGAAATAACAAGAAATGTGTTTTGAAAAAGATTAGACAAAATATTGCAAAGCCTGCAGAAGCCTTTTTTGGTAAAGTACCTACTGTAGAAGTAAAACTACTTCATTTTTACTTTTACTCATGTAATTTTGGTAACTTTTTAGCCCAATGATGCCCAATGATCTGATCATTATGAGAATACCCGTACGATTGTAATTTTTTTCACAAGTAATTACCTTAAATACTCACTTAAGTAGGGAATTGACGTATGATGTGAGAAAATTAAAATAATGTATAATTTACCGTTCATTTATTGATAATTATCGAGAAGGTCAAGTGTACATCACATTCACAAGAACAGGATTTCGACATTTTTATATGATTGTTTTCGACTTCTCATTGCAGCTACTGAACTGAAAAAAGGAGCTTTTGTCAATTATTTTTTTCAATTTGGTCAATTAAGTTTTTCAATTTTGTTAATAAATTTTATCAATTTTGTCAATTAATTTTTTCAATTTTGTCAATTAATTTTTTTAATTTTGTCAATTAATCTCGAACGGTAAAAGAAAACAAAACCAGTTAGTATTCTAGCAGCGGCTATGGACTTACAACCTGTCTCCTTTTTATTTCGTAAAATTGGGTCAATTTTACCATGCATTATTGGGATAGGAAGATGCTAAAATAAATAATAAAAGTAAGTTCTTACTTCTTAGCGTATTCCCACCAGGTTGGCAATTAGATTCCTACACACGGTGTTAATTTTTTCCCTGGTGGTTCTAAAGATCAAGGTCCCCAAAAAAGTATATTCTTTGCAAATCAACACAGATATATCTCAATGTGTTGCACACACATTAAAATATACCTCTGTGGAAACTTTTCCGAAATACCTTCAGAATCTTGATTGCAGACCTTGAATGGAACTTCAATAGAATTTCAAACACCAACACTTCGAATTCGCATTGTTTTTACTGTAGGTCACCATGTGTTGAACTTTTAAATGAAGCAATTTATAGTTATTTTACATAATACACCAAAGAATATTAAGGGGATAGTCTATCTGTGCAAAACAGAAGAGTCGAGTTGTCATGACATGCGCGGAAAGCAATTCGTAAATGTTATCGAATACTAAACTAAACTGAAAAATGCTTTACTGCGATCTTTATATTTATTTATTTAGTTAGTTACACCAATGGCATATTCACAATTGTTATTTAGGAGAAAAATATTACTTATAACATTCTACAGTGTGATATACCATTACAGGCATAAACAGATTTGATGTAGGTAAAATATGTCTTAAAAAATTTAGTACTTATTTTTTAAGGAAAAAAAAAGCAACAACTTATAACTAAGTGTGTGATTGGATTCCAATATACGAGTAATAAGTGCTCATGATAACATTCATGATAACAAAATTAAAGGAACGCTATTGTTTGTGTCAAATAGTCAGTTAATTGGATTAAATCTGCCAAGATTGGTTTTAAATCATACAGGAATGAAAGTATTTATTGGTTTTTTGTTACTTTTGAATAATCAACTTTTTTGAAATTATGTGTGGTAAATTTTTACCCTTTTAACATTTTTTGTATCATTACATTTATATCATACATTAATTATAATATCTAATGCAGGGTGATGAGGATCTAACTTACTGAGGGGTAGTTTATTTTCACACTCCGTTACACCACTAAAATTGCTTATCACTAAATCTACAGTTCTTTGAACAGTATTTTATAAACTACATAATATTTACTATTATTAGGGTTTGAATTTTTGTGTCCTTCACTAGAGGTAGACCGGTCAAAATTAAAATCTGCAACAAATTATAGTCTCTACTTATATCACTTGACTGTGTCACTTTATCTACTGATATTATCCATGACGAGAAACAAAGTCTGTATAGTCACTGGGGTTTGTTTGTATACTGCACATATCTAAATATTCTTGGCAGAGTATTATTGAGTTTTAGTGAGATCTATACTTCTTCATTTTTACTTCGCAGAGCCTGGTTTCATATCAGTATGGAGTTCATATCAGCCAGTGCCTCATAGTTTTTGACTTGCTTTGCAGGAGATTGGTCATCTCTGCGGATGAATATGCGACCATTCCTAGTCCACACATATTTTTGCGACGAGAAGACTTGACGGAGTTTCCCAAACGCAGCCCAGCCCAGCTGGATTCTCCGGTTTAGCTCTTTCTCAAAGTTGTGTCTACCCAAACGCAGGGTCTGCCCGAGGTAGACATACTCCTGCACAACTTCGAGAGGCATTCCGGCGACAGTGATTGGCTCTGGGGTTATACGATCATTAATCATAATTTTCGACATAGCTCAGAGGATTAGCAGGCTGAAGTGGCAGTGGGCCGGCCATGTTTGCCGTAGAACCGACAATCGTTGGAGCAAACTAATACTCGAGTGGAGACCACGTTTAGGCAAGCGTAGTGTAGGACGCCCTCCGGCGAGATGGGGCGACGATCTGCAAAATGTAGCTGGCAGACACTGGATGAGAAGAGCCGAAGACCGAGCTCAATGGCGCGTCTTGGGAGAGACCTACGTCCAGCAGTGGACGAGTATAGGTTGATGATGATGATGATGATGGTTGTTAGACTCATCCATCTTTCTGACTCTGGAGCATGAAAGTATGTCCGCATTATCAATAGGGAGTTATATGACTGTGTCTAGTTGTTTAATTGTGTTCAGTAGATTTTCGGTCTCGTTTTCTGACACTCCATTTATCTCCAAATTGTATCAAATTTAAATTTATTTATCAAATTGTATCTTCAAATTATATCCCGTCTTGTGAATCCAAAGTAGCTGGGCGTAGACATAAGTACATTAAGTGGGTATGTTTGTTAATATTTAGGTCATAGTAAATTCTACGGAAACTCTCAAATCGATAAATAGTAGATAAGCTTAAAAACTAAAACCTTAGGTACTACTGAAAAATAACTCTCTAAATAATATGAAAAAGGATAGGGAGGGTACTGCTCCAAACTCATCTTTAACATTAACATATTGCGGAGAGTTTAACACAAATTGTGAGAGACAGATACAGATCATTGATACAGAATTGGATGTAAGTAGGTAATTTCAGAAGAAATAAGTATTCCAAAATATACGTGCAATAAAAACCAGCAGTATTTATTTTAGTTTTTTTGCATAAATATTGTTAACTGACAGTTACCCGCGACTCCGTAAGCGGGTACAGTTTCCATGTACATTGTATTATCTGTGTTGTATTATTATATGTGCGTGTACCGCGCGGATACTTTGTGAAACTTGACATTACACCGAACCCGTACTTGAATGTCAAACGCTAGTCGTTAGACCAAAGAGGTAGTATTACGCCCGGTCAAACTGACGTGACATGACATGACAATGAAATCCTCTTGCCAATTGGCGCTGCTAATCTTGTTCGTTCATTTTATCCTGTAGATCCTGATAATTATTCGGGATAAAAAGTAGCCTATGTGCCTACTGGATTGGATTGAGTTTTAGGAAACTTGGCATATATGCCAAATTTCATCCAAGTTGGTTCAGTAGTTTAGACGTGATTGAAACACCTAAACATCTAAACTTTCGCATTTATAATATTAGTAGGATAGGATGTGGTTCTTTGCGTTCTGGCAAGATAAAATGGTAGATTTTGTCTTGCCAGAAGGCAATGTCTCTCTCTATGTATTCTACTTTCATCAAATGTTCCTCTCCGGTCCATGTTAGATCCTTCTTTAGAATAAATAAGGTTGTTCACAAAAAGGTTTTTACAAAAGCAATAAAATAGGTTGAATTAAATGCAATACAAGTATGAGCAGTAGCAAGATAATAATTAGGTACTTACTTATCCTAATTTAATTGGAATTAGGATAGAAAAATCTATTTTCCGTGTAAACAAATAACAGCTACTGACTGATTGGCGGAGTTGACTTAAAAGAAATAAAAACTAAGTTTACATTGGTATGGTTATTGTTGGATATTGTCATGTATACAAGAGAAAAAAGTAAAGCCACTTTCAATGCGTATTAATTGGCAAACCAGGAGTTCTACTCGATAAAATTTTATTGTGACTGTTCGTAAATGTCAAATGAGCTTATTACGCGGTCTGCTTACGCGTTACGCGCAGCCGCGAGAAAAACTGCCATGTTGCTACGTAGTGTACTCAAATGATACAATAGAACCATGATTTGTAGACTTTTGTCGAGTAGACGTTTGCGTGTTCTTCATTTAAAAATCCTGAGAAATTTGGCGTGGGCCTGACGTCCGAACGTTTCGGCCGCCTAGAGGCCACTGAAGAATTTTCTTGCGATATTTGGTTAAAAACTAGTCTCAGCAATTATTAAATATTAAAAAAAATAAGACTATTTAAGTAAAGATTTTACACTTTTTATATACTTAAATATTTGGCCTATACGTAAGTTTAGTTGTTTTGTAGATAAAACAAGGGAATATTGTGGAATAGACCATTTAAAATCCAAAATTTCGAAGATCTTCTGCCACCTGGATTAAGGAAATGAAAACAAAATCGCAAAATGTATTCAGGGCGTTTTGGAGACAAGGATATGTACATCAAGACGCGCTGAGTACTTTTTGCGATTTTGTTTTCATTTCCTTAATCCGAGTGCACAAACTTGACTCGAAACGGTTTGGGCGCGAGAGAGCTGTGTTTGATCCCAGATTTATCTATTATAAACCAGCTAAATGAAGCTAAATTAAATATGTAATTGTTACACATATCCTGAATATTGATTTGCAACCAAAATAAATGAAGTTACTATCTTACTTTTCTTTTAAACACACTTTGAACTTCGCTAGTTTTGGCAATTTGGCAGATCCCCAGCCTTAAGTAGGAGGTAAATTCGTGACTGTCTGTCTCGGCTATATAATAGAAATGAATAGAAGAATAGGAAATATTTATCAGCCCCCGTATTCCAATCTTTTGCTGTCAAGTTATATTTCACTGCCCAGTGTAATTTCTTCAGGTCACGTGGTACAATTTTGTACTACGTGATCATTCTTTTTAGACACTTGACAGTAAAATATGCGCGAAAAAAAATTAAATGACATCATAATGTCACTATTTAGTCACAGAATAACTATGAGTTAGTATGAACTGACCATGATTTAAAACTTTGCAGCTCAACTTTGCAGTTCAACTTTGATTGGCATACTCCTGCTGTTCTTTTTTCCGTGCTGGAAGTCTTTGATCGGTTATTAAATGACAAACTAAGTACTGCTTAACAACTCAATCTTACTAATCTACCTTATTTACCGGGAACTAGCGATAGTTAATTAGCTGGAACAAAATGAACCCATCATAATTACGCACTCGTTAGCCTGGACGTAAATTGTTAAGGATAACTATACCTAACTCAGTTATTATTAAAGTTGCTGACGTCATGGAAGACAATTAACAGCATAATAATCCAGATTTTTTACCCTGGACTCTGACTCCGGACTTTGGAATCTCTCCCGAGGGCTTTCACCCGCATGTCAGCAGTAAGTATTTATGTTATAATAATACACTTTGCCAGAGTTCATTCAGAGCAGGCAAAACTCGGCAAAAGCCAAACCATCGGCCCTCAGTAGAGGTTCCGCTCGCGACGTGACAACACGTGTTCCTCCGTCCATGCCGCCAACGCAAGCGTAAAATGTCGCAACTCCCAATCGGGATACCGTCCCATGTGTAGTGATCATGCCCGAGTGCACCGAACAGTTATTCACCATCCCCATCATACGATACACGATGGATCCCGAGGAAAGGACCGAGGACCGACAGACTTTAACCAAGAAGATGTCTCTAGTGACGACAGTGAAAATTGAGACACCAGACAACGGACGGAGGTTATCAGAACCAACTAGGTATTACATCCCTCCGCAGTGCAATAACAGACTCTCCCCGCGAAGTGCTAGGAAGCGTGATGCCCGACGGAATTCTCGCTCGGACGTCAACGAGGACTCTCCTCCGAGAGAATCACTCGGCCCTAAACCGTGTAACTGTGAAGAGTGTAGGGCATCCAGCCCTTTGCCTCCTGGATACGGCCCTCAGACTCTATCTCCTGGTTATGACCAGATGAAGATATCTTTACTGGAAGTACCGTGGAACGAGGATTACACGGAGGCGTCGAGTGATGATCTCAGCTCGGAATGGGATTCGGATGTCCCTGACCCACCGCCGCCCACGCAAAAGGTAATTTAGACAGGATATGCCTCATCTAAACCGTAAGGTATAAGGGATCACTTACCGTGTCTGTTCAAGTGTGATATAGAGCATTGTTATTGCTAAGACGTACTTGCATTATCCAGCCTAGCGTAGAATATGTTCTGGTTCTGGTATGTTCTGGTTGGTTTACGGCCGTCATAGTGGCGAATGTTTTAGACACTTGCTAGTTAATCAGGTGGTTAAAGTAATCATCGCGTCGTATGTTTAAGGTGTTGGTAGAGACGGCTCTATATAAGTTTTTGTAACAGCCTGTTTTACACTACTGCTATAATAACGCAAAAACAAAAATTGCAAGTTGAGCAATAATGTAATTAATGTTTTATTAAATCATAGCAGCTAAAGAATCGAGAATTTTTTATTAAGTTATAGTAGATATATTGCTAACTTTAGATAGTAGACATACTTGAACATCTATTAAGATAAATAACTAAACAGCTATATGTAGGCTAGGTGTCAATTTTTAAAAACAGTAATCGCACCAAATACAAAAAAACTTCAGCAACACTCAAACGAATTTTTAGGATCAAAGTAACATTATTTGACAGGACTTCACAGATACTTGTCAAATCATTGATTTGTCAACAGTTACATAACCGTATTTACTAATCAAAATAACTGCATTTAGATGTCTACATTGACATCAAAAAGGGTGAGGAAAAAAAAATATGTTTTAATTATTTGAAGAACATAAACTAATAAAATTCTACTCATTTACTGGAAAGAAATACACGAAGTTGTTCTTTATCAATGGTTTTCTAATTATTATTTAACCCATTATCGATGAAGAAAATCCCTGATAAAAAATTTAAACAAACATAATATAGGTTATAATATAGCCCGGTTCTTTCCTCACTCGCCAAAAATAAATAGTTTTATTTATTTTCTTTGATATATTGGTGACATTGACCTGTATTTCAAATAGCAAAAACAATCTTTGAACTTTTATAAAACTTTGAAAGAATTTTCTTTGTTGACATTAAAAAAGTTTATAAAACTAGGACAGTTTCCCAGTCGATCAGGATCGAAGGCTATCAATATTGCAAACGTCGTGGGTAGCTCATGGAACGGATGGGTTGAAAGGTTCCATTATATTCCAGCGCTATTATCATCGATATTTGTTGCAGCAAGTATCGATAAATTTCGTTATGTAGTAAGCTCAAAGAAAAATGACAAATACATCAAAGAAAGTTAACACAGGGATGGTTTCTTAGATAGGATAAAAAGTGTTCGACGCTATATAAATCTAGCATATAGGTATACTTATTTATATCGCGTTAACAAATTTAAACTACCTATTAAAAAATAAAAGAACAACACATTACGCATTAAAATTCAATAGGTAACACGTTGGCGAAGACGAAAACTTGTTTGTTATCAATCCTTAAACAGCCTTTTATTAGAAACTGCGTCAACACGAGAATTATATTTTTTACACTTTACTAAATTGTAGTTTTTTTAATTGTATGGCTGATAATTGATATATTATATCAATTTATAAGACATAGTGACAAAAAGAGGATTTACAAATGTGTATATCTTAATCATGTTGAAAAACTAGTCTGTCTGTATAATGAAAAAACAATGATGTATAGTTATTATTATTATTATAAATAAATCACAGATTTTTATAACAAAAAATCATTGGGTTATTATGGTTAAATCATTTGATCTATCGGCCGATTTTGCAAAAAATAACGTGTTGAACGTAACTCCTAGATCAGCCCCCGTATTCCAATCTTTTGCTGTCAAGTTATATTTCACTGCCCAGTGTAATTTCTTCAGGTCACGTGGTACAAAATTGTACCACGTGATCATTCTTTTTAGACACCTTGACAGCAAAATATGCGCGAAAACACATCAATGACGTCATAATGTCACTATTTAGTCACAGAATAACTATGAGTTAGTATGAACTGACCATGATTTAAAACTTTGCAGTTCAACTTTGCAGTTCAACTTTGATTGGCATACCCCTGCTGATATCAGTAAACACAGCATCATTTAATTTTTATTTTCAGCTCAGACTTTCGTCGTACCTTTCAGTATTTAGATATTTGACGATATATACGTAGGTGTCTACTTTAGCTATAATAGCTAAATAGGTACGTATGTTTTGTCGAGCTATCATCATCAATCTAGAGTTGCTCTACCGGATATTTTAATAAAATTTAATCTAGCCTTTAACTTTATGAATATTTAAATAATTTGAAGTTGAGTAGGTATAGGTACTAATGTTTTGTTTTTCTATCAATGTTTGAATTTTTTGAGCCGGTAGCTTAAAATAGAAATAACTTGAATGTTTTCATTTTTATAGACGTAGTATATACGTAGTATTTGTTCAAAGAATCCCCACAAAGATTCATGGAAGTATATTCATGTTATAAATATGTATATAAAAAATTAGGCCTACTGTAGTGTGAGTTTGATTCCCACCCAGGACAAACATTTTGTAAATAAGTGATTTTTTGCGTTTTTGTATCAGTTATCTAGTTTTATTTACCAACTTTGCTTGTGTGGTTTAGATATTTACGGAGATTTACGGAGGTGTGCAAAATATCCTAAAATAAAACGATGCCTTCCACAAAGTGCAAAATTATGTACAAACCTATCTTTGACTTCTGCGTGTTTCGCATTCTGTGTGCATGAAAAAAATTGCCAGTCGCCGCGGTACGTAAATCTAACGTATTGGAGTCATAATGCGCGTCAACGTTAGCTCGATTGCCGATCGTTGTAGCGTCAATGCGCAATGTATCTCAAATAAGCAACCATTGCGATACATTCACGATTGTTTATCCGTGCCTCGATCCACAATCCCACATACATAAAGTACTGTCATTCCTTTTATAATAACTATGCTATAATCTGTACAACTTTATGATTATATCGATACCAATCCATCATCATTGCTTTCACTGTCACCGTAGTAACTGTTACTTATTCTGTGGATTAACCGTTACTATGTTGTATGAAACTTGTGGTGCGACCTATTTTCACGCTATTGTACCTACTTGCTTGCCTCATGATCATCGACCTGTTTGGTGCAGCAACTGATGCTAAAGGTGCTGGTTCATTACCGGGGTCGGACATCATCGTCATCACATCACCAACCATTGCACGTAGATCCATGGAACCCGGTCTTGGTTCTTCTCATTCAGTGTTTGCCAGCTACATTTCGCAAATCGTCGCCACATCTTGTCGAAGGGCGTCCTACACTACGTGTTCCACTTGAGTAGTTTGCTCCAGCGATTGTAGGTTCTATGTCAAACATGGCCGGCCCATTGCCATTTCAGCTTGCTAATGCTCTGAACTATTTAGACGATCTTTGTTCTCTGTCGAATAACTTCGTTTCAGATTCTATCCTTGAAAGAAATTCCGAGCACAAATCGTTTTTATTTTAACTGGTGTGTTGTGAAATGACTTGTTCTGAGTGGTGCAGTCGGCTACACATCAACCTATCAACGGTTCGAACTTTGAACTAATTATAATATGAATGTTGCGAATCATGCGAGAGGGACGATATGTTTTTATGTGACTCGCTGCTTGCGCGCCACGCGCCTACACCTATAGCGATCCCTGATTCGCAACATTCAAAATTATAATAGTTCAAAGTTCAAACAGTGTATAGGTTCATGTGTAGCTGACTGTACAATCGTGTACAAAGTACACACGTTTCTGCTGATTACGTGACGCATTTTAGTACCTTCTTTATGGTTTCATGACTTGGCAGGGATGTAGTTGATAAAAACAATTTTATCACAAACAAAAACCATTATAACACTAAAAGCCAATCGTGTGTTAATCCTAACAATTATTAAATACACATTAAACTGCGGTCATCGCTAAACTAAATAATAATTGAGGTCGTTATTACGTCACTGATTTTGATTAATTACGTCAGACAATATTAAATAATAATCACATTTAGGTTATTTTTAATTATTTTGCGTAATAGGGTAAAGTATTATACGCTTTCTCTAATAGCATTACCTATAGGTACGTATATATTGACGTACGATAATTTTGTAAATAATGCAAATTGTCTTGAATACAAAAAATGCTATTTACGTGGTGACGCACATGAAAACTATTCAAGTATTGAAAGCAATACCTACGTAATTGTTTACATATGGAGTAAGTATATAAAGTATATAAACATCTTAGTAAATCTACAAATATTTAAATAACGACATATAACCGTGTTGAATATGATCTAAATATCTTCAATAAAAGAGAAATTGTAAAAATTCAGCCGTCACATTATTTTATGCCGAATTTCACTTAGGTACCTACTTATTTAATTTTTTTTTTCAAAATGCCGCAATTTTGACGTAAAAATACAATAGTCCTGAAAGTTTCATAAAATGACTGTCAATGAACCAACTTTAAATTGTTTTAATGCTAAAATCGTAATTTGGTATACAAAAAACAAAAAACGTGTTAGTTTTGTTTTGTTTTTCGTCGCGCCACAAGATAATTGACTATGAAACCTTGAATCAGTTAGATTCTCAGGAATTTAACTTTAAAAAGGAATTTAATTTAAAAGTTTTTGCATAAATCTGACGTTATAGAAATCGGTCTTAAGTCTGATATTATGCAAGATGTCTGCATGAATTCAGATAACCCTTTGAACTGTCTCGTTCTTATCAAAATGCTCGACTTGAGAGGGTCGGATCGGTATAAAAATAAACCTTGTTCTCAAATAAGTAAATTTAACCCGGTTTTTTTATTTTTATATGGAAGTTTCCGTATTTTTTTAATCAATTGTCGAGAGAAACGGAACAAAAATAAACATAAATATTAAAAATATAGGTACGAGCAATTTTGACGAGCCTTTTTCTGGATTGTACCTACATAAGCTCTTAGTTAAATATGCATGATATTTTACACACACAAAAAACACATTATACACATAATAATAAAACTGTTCAAAATTCGAAATAAAAAAAAATAAGGCTAGGTCTCAATTTAAAATAAGCCTAGTTTTAGTAATAAGAGCCCAAAGTATCTTGCACAGTCATTCGTATTCATGCCACCGCATCATTCCTGCTAACTCATTTAACTGTGCTCAGAATAAGTTCACACACGAACGCTAAAAACATTGTTTTTCTTTTTTAAATTAACTTTGGTAAAAAGGTCGGATATGAGTCATTTGGAATGTAAAGAAAGGTATGACGTCAAAGGAAACGTGCTTGGTCGTTCATTATTTGAATGTGATTTTAATTTTAACTGAATTTAAGAAAAGAAGGTTCCATGAGGGTTCACAAAGAAGCCAAAGAAGTTTGGTTGGTCGTTCCTTATTTAAATGACATGTGTTTTAATTTTTATAATAATATACCTATTAAAAAAAAGAAGTAGGTAGTAGCTAGATTCTGAAAGAAGCGTGCTTGGTCGTTCTTTATTTAAATGTGATTTTTTTTCTGAATTCGAAAAATGAATTCGGTTCTCAACTTCTCAAGTTGGATGTTTGTTTTTCATACCTACCTACAGATAATATGATAGCAAAGTGCAACAGAGTCGGATAATGCTATCATAAACAGTAAATGTAACCTACTTACTAAACATAATAATATAATATCATACTGCATCCGTCTGTCCATCTGTACTGGCTAATCTCAGAACTCTGGGACCGAATTTGACTCCGCTTTTCACTAACAGCTATCTTGATTTCCGGAATAAAAACTGGCCGGTCGAAATAAATTATCATGTAATGTTCCCACAAAAATGTGACAAGTTGACATTTTGCAAATGTCAGTCTGGCTGGTCTCATTTTTTTTGAAGCTTTCTCAAAAAAGTGGTTACAGTTTTGAAAGTTTTTGTCATCTCATTTTGAACTAATATAAAATAGGGGTATAGTTTATTTATTACTAGCTGTTACCCGCGACCTCGTACGCATGTACCGCGTTTTTTCAGACATTTTACACCAGTTTTATAGATCAAAACTCGTACTAGACCTTCTAAAGCAACTGACATAACATCGTCCTCCTGTCAAAGAATGTTTTATTGGCGCCACTTATCCCGTAGATCCAGTTAATTATTCGGGATAAAAAGTAGCCTATGTGTTAATCCAGGCTACGAACTATAGGTATATGCCAAGTTTCATTCAAGTTGGTTCGGTAGTTTCCACGTGATTGAAACACAAGCATCCAAACATCTAAACTTTTCACATCCCACTAATATTATAAATGCGAAAGTTTTGATTTTTGCATGGATGTTTAGATGTTTGTGTTTCAATCACATGGAAACTACTGAACCAACTTGGATGAAACTTGGCATATACTAATAGTTTATAATATTAGTGGGATCAAGGCACGGATAAATGGATATCGTATCGGATCGGTTTTGGCCCGTGTGCAAACGCCCACTGCAATTGAATGTGGATATAAGTAGATATTTAAATATAAAATGGCGTCGATATAAAAATCCACTAATTATGGACCTTTTGACATAAACGGTTCAGTATCAATACCTAATTATGAAGGCCTTACTAGGCCACTGGTGGAGCCCGCCGGGTCTTGTTCTGTGCATAATTACAACACCTGTTATCAGGTAATTGCCATATTAAACTAAGCCCGGTGAGTGTATACGATGCTGGAAGTTACGCGACTTGCTGCGGAGTAACTTGTCTATGATAATTGGGTTTTTGTTTTTGTTCCGGAGTTGGGAAAATTCATTCTAGATTTTTTGCTTACACTGTACTCTGTAATGATAGGTAACCCAAACCCTGTTTCGGGAATAGACTAATATTTTTACTAAAGGAAAAAGTAATCAGTTTGACTTTTTATAAGCCTACTTTCATGCAACTGTGCAACCACAGAAAAGAGGAAGTCTCTGTTCTGTGTGTGCAACTACATAAATTAACCTATATTTATTTGTCACGCTTATTTTAGTGCATGCAATTTTAAAAGTCGAAAGTTTAGTAAGGCAGGTAAACTAGGTCATTAGGGACAATAGTATCCAAATGAAATCCTATTTTTTTATTGTTTGTCTAATGTTTACTACACTAGTCTCAATCACCATACTAACTGTATAGATTGTTCTGAAAGTTTTTTATTCTGCCACAAGTCTCATCAATAAAAAAAAATGACTTCTACATGGGATGTTATTGCACCCACATAAAAGTAACACAAATCTGCGACATGACGCAGTTCATGTAGTCGTGTGTAAGAAAACCTTACTTTTTACGCAGGTATGAGACACAGTGCTTGTTTAGCCCACTTTAGCAGATAAATGAAAGTAGAGCTGAAGTACCTACCAATTGTATGTGGTTATTGTAACAGTTAAATGAAGCCTCATTCATAAACGCGCATTTGTATTGCTGTGTTGTAAAAATACGATCTTAGAATCAGCTCTTTAAATGTATCTCACATTCGCACTATTTGTAACAATGTGAATAAAGTGAGATAGCACTATTCTTAACAGTGATTAACTTTTTACATAAGTTTATTGGCGATTCTTAAGTAAACCAGAAACAAAATAAAAAAAAAATGGTCGTGGTCATATACTTAAATAAAATTGAATGCATATCTTTTGCTCTGTGTGATATTTAAATTCAAAGCCATAAAAAACAGTCAAGCAAGAAAATTTAAGTCTTAAAATGAATAAAAAATCTCATTAATGCACTAGTAGTTAGTAAACATTCTCCGTCATTTAAGATCCTTGGGATGGCAGAATACAACAAGGCGACAAGCCTATCGCTACTGCTGAAATACTAACTGGTTTTTCCAATTTTTTTCTCCACCGCTTAATATTAAGATGTTTATGTAAGGTAGGTATGTTCCTTTAAACTTTACTCTGAACAGAACTTGTAAAGTTATATTTTAATATTTTTTCCGAAAGTTAAAGAATCGGGTCTACGAAAGCGCTGAAGTTTTTTCAAAAATGTTATTCAAGGTTCGTATTATTCGATGTGAGAGTTTTATATTCCAAGGGCCGTATTATTATTAAATTCAATTAATTCATTCATTCAATTAAATTAATTAACACGGTGTTAAATAAAACAAAGACTTGAGATTTTAGTAGAGATTTTAATAAAAAGTTGTCAAAAAATCATGATTGAGTCTCCGTTCTGACTCTGTTTCAAAATACACGCCTTAGTACGTGGGTGTAAACTTTTGAATATTCAGATATCAATTTCATTGAATCTTTTCAGAAAAGAGAGAGAGAGAAAGAAAGAGTGTAGACGTACCCGCTTAATAATTTATGTTATTGTTTATAGAGTCTGCCACGCATAATGGGCCAACTTTGAGCCTAAATGCGGAAACGGGAGTCCCATCAATATCAATTAAGTATAGAGTCTGGACTAGTACCGGTTGGTAGATCCCAAAAGCATATTCTCTCCCTCTTTTTTACAAAAAGAGCGTTATGTTACGCGTGACCCGAGGGCTGGTGATTATCTGGGCCAGCGAATCAGCATTGCTATTCAGCGCGGCAATGCAGCCAGCGTCTTGGGCACGCTTCCGATTGGTACCGATTTGGATCAGTTGAGCTATCTATAAATCGTTTGCAACGGTGTGTAGATAGCTCAACTGCTTCATGTGTATTTTGTACATATTATAAATATTGTAAATACTGTATTAGTCATAATTTTCTTTGTGAATAAATTTCTTTATATGTAGTTTAAATACTCGCTTGTGAAAAAAGAGCGTTTGAAAGTAAGCTTTAGTGGGCCGTGGGTTTCTGAAAACTGCTGATTTATAAAAAATGTGACCTTTTCAACTTTATCTCTTACACAATTTTCATTGATAATGTCAAAACAATAAAACCGAAATCCGAATAATAAAAAATATATTCTGTCACCCGTTACTTTTAACCTAGGTGTAGGTAATGTGCAATTATTTATGCAAATTATTACCAACTTAAAAAGTCGTAGGTTGAATATACTGAGCTAATACAACAGGGCGTGCATTATTTAATTGTGTGGGCTCAGTTGAAAAGCTAAATATGTTTTTTTTTATTTTTCAACTGGGCTCATTCAGGCTGGACTTAATTGGCAAGTTCATTACTCAAGTTATTTTGTTAATCTTTGAAACGTAAATGCTACAGTATTTTGCGATCAACGTTTATAATTACAAAGAGCATTTTGCGATCATTGTTTTATGATATTTAGTTTATTTAATTCAGAGATTATCATTCTTAGAAATAACAAGTTATATAAAAGCTTGTAAAAATCATAGCTTTCACATTAAAATACCAGAAATATCACAGAATATTAGTACAAGTAGGTAGTACCTATAAGAATATAAAAAAAATCCATAGGTAGGTATGTAATAGTAGAATATAAGTGTATTAGTAAGTAATAGGTAACTTCAATAATCTTTTTAGAAGTCGGTTAAAAATAAGAAACTAATTTGCTTACCTTGATAGGTGCAAGTCAAAGATAAAACTAACTACCCTTTGAAACTATTTTTCCAGGTTAATTTAGCCGTTAGTCACGTACAAGCACCATTAAGAAACTCCTAGGTGGTCCGAGGTATTAGCGATGCCTTTTAAGATGTTCAGATGTGATTGTGGAATGAATATTATTTTGAATCCAAGTACCCACGGTACCTAGCAGTATGCACAACGGATCATTATCTCTCTAAAGCTAGGTGCATCAACGATTGAGCATGTACTGTTGGCGGAAAAATTAGCTTAGGTACCTCCAATTCGATCCAAAAATTGGCGCAGATACTTCAGAGGAACAAAGAGCCACTGTGGCTACTATACCTTGGCTTGAAACTAAAAAAAAGAGGTTTAATAAGTTTTAGGACTAAGTATGTGAATCTAGACTAGGTATAGACCCCTAGGTCTCGACATAATTTAATAGCTCTGCAGGGGTATTTCAATCTCAGTTGAACTGCAAAGTTTTAAATCATGGTCAGTTCATACTAACTCATAGTTATTCTGTGACTAAATAGTGACATTAAGATGTCATTTAATTTGTTTTCGCGCATATTTTGCTGTCAAGTGCCTAAAAAGAATGACCTGAAGGAAGAAATTACACTGGGCAGTGAAATATAACTTGACAGCAAAAGACTGGAATACGGGGGCTGAACTTGAAGGCGCAGAAGTAGTTGTTTATATAGCTTTGGCTGCGCAAAGTATCCTCGGGACCTATACCTACCTACGTACCTAATCAAGTACTTCCTGTGTACCACCTTAAATCTCTATGATACAACTATATGATGCCCACCTGATGCCTCGCTGAGCACGTTCTCTGAGGACGTGTTGCAAGATCTTTGAGAACAACCCACTTTCTTGATATAAATAATGATACCCGATTCAAACTCACGACCAAAGGATTGGAAGGTGGGGTCGCTTTCACTATAAATGCTTTTAAAACTAAATAAAATCGAAAGTTTAAAGAAATCGCGCTGGCCAAACATGCTCCTATCATGAACACCTCATTGACGTCACTAATGGCATATAGATATGACTTGCGGTCACCAGCGATGATAGAAATACGGTCAGTCTACACATTGTTGTATGCTTCAGCACCGCTGTTGAAAGAATGCGAATAGTTACAATTTAGATGTTTTCAAGAGGAGAATAGGTTTCTTTTAGGCAAATGAAATGCTTCTGCAAAATGCTGAGCTAGAGACCGACGTCCTATTTTGGTCTAGTTTTTACTTAAGGTTATCTTGAAGTTTACATGATAAAACCGCCGATTGCAAGACAATTTGTTTCTATTAATTTGTAATCCATTCATTGGATTTTTATTAAATCAATAGATACCAGTACCTTCTAAAATGTTTTACCCTCACACACAGGAAGGCTAGATTTTGAAATGGGTACCTACTTCTCATAAAAGTTACTTCCACGTTCACTAACACAGTAAAAATATTACTTTAGGGTTAATAGTTATTAGTTACTAAACTTGTAACCTTAACAAGTTTTTCACATAAAATACAAAACTATTGAAATTACGGACACATTATCAAGTCACTTCCATGGAAATTGGAAATGAGAATTACCCAAATAAATATAATAGCCTAACACTAGAGTGCGACGATATGTAGAGCAACGCTAATTAGACAATCCATTAAAGGCGGGACTAATGACAATTGGAGACGGTCAGTGTCACCATTTCACAAATGGAATGGTTACCTAACTGGGTTACACTCCGTAAATAACATTTTAGCACCAATTGAAACTCTAGTTTTACATGTTTTTGATGAAAATCTGTTCAAAACCGATAAATGAGACGCTAAGTTTTTATAAAAAAAATAAACAAAAACCCACAATACTTACTACTGGTGGATCCAGGGGGGCTGGACAGGGTAGAGGGTGAGGAAGGGAGGCTCAATCTCCCCCTGCCCCCAAAAGCTCCAGGTCAAGCCATATGTGGACCACTTTAAACCTATGCTCTTATCAACGGGACGCTGCAGTACCTGAGACATGATTTAGATGCCTTGCCCAGCACGTCTCAGCCTAGTCGGCCTTATCCACAGAAAAGACAAGGTCAATACATACAAAGGCAATAAGTGCGCCCAAAACATCATTTTTCACCAATCATTCTTTTTTGTAATAAAGAAGCGATTGACAGTAACAACGATAGCTCGTGCTTGTCGCTGACCAGTCGCGAGATACGTAATTAGCAGACAGGTTTGAGCAAAAACAGAGAGTACATAACAACCAAGTGAGGTGACAACGTTTCGTAAACATTAACACTAGACTCGTAAACAAACAGACTGTAAACTATTTGCCGACGGAACATAAAACATGTTTTATTCAAGAAACAGGTGCGAGAATGACACACGAATGTAGGTAACACTCATAAAATGAAATTATGAGTAAATACGCAACAGTCGCGTCATTATTATGAACCCACACTGTTTTAACCTTTAAAAAAAATTTTAGAGGCAAACGCGCCTAAACAACTCGATACAAGTAGGTAATTAAATAAAAAAAATTAAAAACCCTCGAATCTTGGCCGATTTTCATCAGACATAGCTAAAAGAACACTCCCGACTAATTCACCTTTCAAACAAAAAAAAAAACAAAATCAAAATCGGTTCATCCGTTCGGGAGCTACGTTGCCTCAGACACACACACAGACACGTCAAACTTATAACACCCCGTCGTTTTTGCGTCGGGGGTTAAAAAATACAATCTAAAAAATAAATAAACTCACCTCGCTTAAAATACTATTCTAAGATTAAAATGTAATAAAAAACGTGAGTTCTCCCACACAGTCTATTATTATTACAATGAGATAATAACGTAGAGCGTAAATTGATGCTAATTTTAGATAAGATGGTCTATTATGTTATCAAAATAACATCCTGAAACTGTAGTTTTGTAATTAGCGGTGTCCGTAAGATAACGCTACCGGAAATCAATTAGTTTCAGACATAACACTAATATTATAAACGCGAAAGTTTGTATGGATGTTTGTCACTCTTTTACGCAAAAACTACTGGACCAATTTGAATGAAACTTGGAATACATATAGTTCGTAGCCTAGATTAACACATAGGCTATCTTTTTATCCCGGAAAATCAACAGGATAAAACGGGACGTGGACGAAGTCACTTACGAAGGTTACTTCTACCTAGTAGGCCTAGTTGCGACGTGATTGGAACACAAACATCCAAACATTATAAACTTTGACATATATAATATTAGTGAGATAGGATTTATTATAAAATGTCACTGAATTGTTAACCTAAGCATTACCATGCATTACGTAGGTACTTAACTATAATTGAAAATGACAAAAAAATTACATACATTTATGTTTAAAGGTCCTATAAACAAAATGTATGTAATTCTTTTGTCATTTTAAAAAAGGTAGTGATGTAACTTACGTGCAAACTTTTTTGTTTACTAAAAATATTAACGTACCTACAACACTATCTATAACAAAAAATTAGCAAGTCTTTGCACGTCTACTTTTTTTGTGACTTCTACCCACGCCACGTGTAGTTTGTAATAGCTTTACATACAAGTCATCAAACAAAAATTTAAACATAAAATTAAGGTAAATACTAAGATATTTACCTACTGTAGCTTTTTCGAATGTGGGCATATCTCGCAAAAGTTTTCAGAAAGGTAATTACGAACAAATCTGACAGTCGGTAAACTTAACGAATTCGAGTCATATTGCGCGTCAACGATAGCTTGACTGCCGAACGTTGTAGCGTCACCGCTCAGTGTACCTCGGATACGCTACTGTTATGATACGTTGACGATTGTCACTCTTATTCGTGATCAAGGCAGTTTAGTAGGTAATAAGCTCGTCTAATGAAAAATTACTATAAAAATCCAGTTCATGGATATTATTTTATTATCTTACAAATCTCTGTATGCAATTACATAGTTCTCTGCCATTTCAGTATAATTTATTGCAGACCCGTCAGTTACGAATGGCCGTAAAGCTCATTTTGATTCGCGCAATTTTCTATAGAATTGAAGGTAGAGGCTGTTTTCACATGGTTAACGATACGACACAACGATATTAGACATCATATAATATCATAATCATCACTTACATCATACATTGTATAACACACATAATATCATACACTTCAACGCCGTTTCAGCGACGCCCCACCGATAAATGTAACTACCGGGACAAAAAATTCCCACTAGTTCCATCAATAGAACTAGCAATGTAACTAGACTATGAATTGACCGTATTTAGTAGTAGAGTTATTTAGTAGTAGAGTATGAGTAGTAGAGTTGACAGGCGTCACAGCTCAGTCGGTAATAGCTCTGCCTTCCGTGCTGTGGGTCGTGGGTTCGATCCCCACCAAGAACAAACATTTGTGCGTGCAAAACATAGATGTTTGTTCTATGTCTGGGTGTTAGTATGTATTTAAGTATGTATTTACAAAAAAAAAGTATATAAGTATTCTATCAGCCATCTGGTTCCCATATTACAAGCATTGCTTAGTTTGGGACTAGAGGGTGTTGTGTGAAATGTCAAAAAAAAAAAAAAAGAGCTTTTTGTGAAAGAGCTTGTCCGGGGAAGTACTAGCACCGTACCTATTTCTGCCGCCAAGCAGTGATGCTCGCATTGCTGTGTTCCGGTTTGAAGGGTATAGATGCAATTACAGGCACATGTCTCAGAGTGATGTGCAATGCATCACAAGGCACGTCCTCAGTGGGCATGCTCAGTGAGGCAATGCATTGTTATAGGACGAGGTAACCACTTAACATCAGGTGGGCCATCGGTTAGTTCCATCATTTAGTTCTGTAAAAAAAATTCTACGAGCGGGTTGTCAGTGTCGATATTGGCCCGTGTGCAAACGCCCTTTAGGTGAGTGGTATGACAAGAATTTGTTGTTCAACTTTTAGATTTCGTAATCAAAGTCTAATAAAGTATCGCTCAATTATATATTAGACCTCTGATATTATGCCTTCTAAGCTAATGGCCGATTTACACACTTATTAGTACAGTGGTAAGCTAAGTACCTAGCTGTAGAACTACACTGTTCGAAATCGCTTTTTCTGTAAAACTTTAGAGGCTATTCTGGAGGCCTATGTCCAATGGACTTCTACAGGCTGATATGATGAGCATGAGAACTACACTGCGCGGAAATAAGATTACTCAACTCGAGCACTGTACTGATGAGTGTGTAAAACGGCCTAATGAGTGACTTAAAGATATTTTTTTTAATTCGATTTCGCGCTCATGTAACTGTGTGGTAATGTTTTGGTAGGTATATTTGGTCTGGCCAAATTTCAAAAACAATAGCCAACCCTTTCTTTCTCCACCTACAAAGCCCTAGTCCGAGTTTAATTTTGTTGGTTTTCGAAAAGTGAGTCTAAAACTCGTAGACTTTGTACGGAGAAAAATTGTTTGGAAATCTCCCGCGAGAGGCGCTTATCGGGTTTTTATACAAAATATCTCGCAAGTCGCTTTTCTATATTTGTTTCAGTCAACAAAACAATACTCAAGACGAAAACCAACAAGTCGCTTTTGTTTATTCACAAGAGAGAAAAATATAATATATTTTCATGAAATTGTAGGTGTAGGTACTTATGTTTGTTATGTAATTATGTATGATGGTTTCAAGTTAAAAAAATACCTGTCCATTTATTTAATTATTTTATTTTAAAATTTCACACAAATAAGTAGTGCTAGGAGGACTTAATGCTAAGAGCATTGTCTGCCAGTCTTCCTGGGCGTGCAAAAAGATGGTGTGGCGTGTTTTTAAAGGTACCTACTAAAACTGATAACAAAAATTTAAATTAATACATAATTATACATAAAAAAAAAGAACAAGAACACAAAAGATATATCAACAATTATATATAAATAATTCATATGTAATAATTATACTATACTTACATACAACTAAAATGGTGAGAAGTAGGAAGATAATAACTGGTGATAATGATAGTGAAGGGAATAGACACACATAACACTAATATCAAAATTAACAGATAAAAGGCGTGAATTTATAAATCATCGCATCACTTCGGTTTATAATGTACTCGTTCACTAATCGTTATTTTTATTTCAATTTATAAAAACAGCGTCTTGTCAAAATAATAACTATCTTGACCCCTACACTGACTTTGATATTGAAGAATAAGGTCCTCGTCACACTTTGCGGTACAGCACACGTGGATCCACGGACGATATTTATTTTTAGGTTTTATTTATTACGTTACCTGACCTTTACTAACTAAAATAATAATAATAATAAAAGTAAGTATGTAAGTATTCTATCAGCATCTAGTTCCCATATTACAAGCTTTGTTTAGTTTGGGACTAGAGGGCGTCGTGTGAAATGCCATGAATATTTATTTATTTATTTATAATAATAATAAATATTCATGAACATTTCACACGACGCCCTCTAGTCCCAAACTAAGCAAAGCTTGTAATATGGGAACTAGATTGCTGATAGAATACTTACTGATATACTTTTTTTGTAAATACATACTATAATACATATTTAGTAATATTACAAACATCACTCGACGACTTTTAAACTAACTGAACCTAGGTGCAAGTTCTTCGTGACTTCAGCCTGTAGTCTTTATTGTAGATTGCGTGATGGTACTTTTACTTATAGTCTGTGGTGATCTTGTACGTATAGTCTATGGTGTGGAAAAGATTTTGGAGAGATTAAACGTATCGCATTGTGTACTTAGACTTAGACCACTCCTACACAGTCGTGTGCTTGGTTCTAATCGTGCGTTTGTTGAAGTAAGTAAATATTTGTTTAATTCTAACAAAACTAAGTATCTTCTAAACATAGCTAATGACTACTTAGCAACAATATAGGTACATAGAGTACTTCATTTATTGTAACGATTCAATAAATACTCATCATTAAGTTGTATTAGAAAAAAAGAACCATACCTACTGTGGTTTAATTATTAGCAGAAAAAACATAATTTAAAAATATTATGGGTGTAATACACTACCTATTTTTAGGGCAAAACACACAGAGCGCGTGCGCCAGTCGGGTGAAACAAGGGTGAAACTCATCTCGCGCCCGACCTGTGTGTTTTGGGATTTATTTATATTTTGTTATAAATTCATGTAAACCATTATGTAAATAGGATCAATTACACGTTATTATGATAGCCGGTATCGAATTAAACTCGTCTGATATATTATATAGCTACCTTGACATAAATTAATAATTATAAAAAATGTGATTTTACCGAACGTGGCGGTAGAGTCGTCCACTGGTAGTAGCAACATGTTGAATAGCAATATGCTGAGTAGCAACATGTTGAGTAGCAACATGTTGAGTAGCAACATGTTGAGTAGCAACATGTTGAGTAGCAACATGTTCGGTAGCAACACGCCCAGTAGCAGCATCTCCGATAAAATACAGTTACTATGACCAACTAATAGACTGTTTTGTTTGTTTAGAAAAACCTTGATTTAATTGAAACTACAAAACCATGAACAAACAGATCTGTACAATGCTCGTTATTCACTAGATGACATTACGTACACGCTTCGTTGCACATCAGTGGTTTTCAATAGTTTTTAACTACCTTACCGTCTGTGATTTGCGTCATTCAAAAAATAGAACATAAGTACAGTAGTATTTGCGAATGTGATAAAAACTTTTTTGAAATGGACTACTAATGGTGGCCTTTTATGGACTAAAGCGTTAGCTGTCGATTCTATTGTTGCATTTTTCTAAACTAACTTAATTTGACAGCACTAAAAATGTTGCCGACCCTTTCTTATAAACTGTAACGACAAAGACAGCTATAATTTTAGCGCTGTCAAATTAGGTTAGTTTTGAAAAATGCAACAACAGAATCGATACCATTGAGCTTTATGAGAGTGCATAAAATTGCTCTACCAATAAACAATCATTTTGTTTGAGACAACACCTCACCCTACCTCACACAAAAATATAAATTAATTAATAATTTATATTGCTGATTTTAGACCTTAATTTTAGAAGTTAAGGCTAATTTTACAATGATGTCTCTGTTCTTGAAAGTCTTCAGCCTTCGTATGCCAATCTTTTGCTGTCAAGTTATATTTTACTGCCCAGTGTAATTTCTTCAGTTCTTCATTCTTTTTAGACACTTGACAGCAAAATATGCGCGAAAACACATCAAATGACGTCATAATGTCACTATTTAGTCACAGAATAACTATGAGTTAGTATGAACTGACCATGATTTAAAACTTTGCCGTTCAACTTTGATTGGCATACCCCTGCAGGGGTTTGTTTCTGCCTACATGGGCATTATCAAGTGAAGGCCTTATGGCCATTCCTAATATACAAATGACCTTTAGTTTTGTCTTACAGAGAAATCTATTTCAACAGAGAGTTTGTTCTTCTAAGCTGGAACAGCCCCCGTATGCCAATCTTTTGCTGTCAAGTTATATTTCACTGCCTAGTGTAATTTCTTCAGGTCACGTGGTACAATTTTGTACCACGTGACCATTATTTTTAGACACTTGACAGCAAAATATGCGCGAAAACAAATCAAATGACGTCATAATGTCACTATTTAGTCACAGAATAACTATGAGTTAGTATAGTATGATGACCATGATTTAAAACTTTGCAGTTCAACTTTGATTGGCATACCCCTGCAGTAATTCTCAATGTTGTAGTAAATGCTAAACAAATCTATTTCTTTTTTCAGGTAAATCATCAATGTAACTCGTGGTTGTGCGTGATAACTTGTTGGTTCTCGTGTGGTAAGTTGTACGCAAACATACTTAGTATACTCAACTTTTTATTATACTATAGCTAAGAAGACTTACCTACAAAGCGTAGAAGAATCGACGACATTTTAAGGCTTATTCCTATCGAACCCACTAACCGGCCTACTGGGCAGTAAAATTACCTGTGCATTGCTGGGTAGGTGAACAAAATAAATGCCACCTCTTACGTAGATGATAAGGTACAAATTCGCGTGTATTTTATTCAACATAATGTGAGTGACCCAGAGAGTCTGGACTTAAACTAGCTTCTCAAGTCAATTCGTTTTTTTTATTATTGCCCAGCAGTGGGACAGTATAGGTTAATAAAAAAAACTTTGCTAATGTAATGACCTAATATGGATGGAAAACACCCTGAAACGGAACAAAATTTAAACCCACGTGGACGTAGGTACGTCACGAGTGTTCTTGACCCATTTTTTAAGGACAAGACATTGAAGATATTCAGTTGTGCGATTATGTAAATAATGCATAATTGTAATGCAACTACTGGGAGATAAGCATCAGTTTCTCACGTCATAGTATTGTTGGCGAGATCGATTAAAATTACATTCTTATGTTTTTTAAATGCTGGCTTCATCGGCTTCAAAAGTGCACTGCTGAAGAAGGCTTCCTCCAAAGATTTTCATGTAGTTTTTTATTTTCTTTGTTCACCAACCTTTGCTTATAGTTACTGACATTTACTGAAGGGTATCCAATCTAGTACGTAAAGATATCATTGGAATTTGTTGAGACAAACAAATTGTTGCATGAATTCAAAGTTTTAACAAAAATTGTGCTAAAGGTTGCAAAACTTCGAAAGAAGTCAAGAGGTCAACGCGTATAAATAAAATTGAAATTATGTTAATCCTAAAATTAAGGTAGGTATAGACTTAAAGACAAAAATCGTAAGAACCTACAAAATGGGTGATCTAGCTAGAATGCAAAAACTTATCGTCAAATACTTAGTGAATTTTTTTAGGCGTTTAACTTGTCTGGGTAGCAAAGATGGAAGAGGTTATGTTAAAAACATGATTGCTTTCAAAAGCGGTGTTAAAAATTTTGGTCGTAAACTTAGGTTTTGACTAATGATAGTTTACAAAATACGTCGTTAAACTCTTCAAACTGAGCGTTTTAATAAAAAAAAAGGACTTTAAATCCTCCTAGCACTACAGATTTGTTTGAAGAATACCGAATACCCCTTTTTCGGGCTTATAGGGGCATTATGTAACATCCTGTATCTCTATACAGGATGTTACATAATGCTACTTACATAATGGTACTGCAGACTTTCTGACCGTGAAATATGACGGTGACTTCTTTTTAAGGAACCAGACCATCTGCCTCTACGTAAGACAATGAGGATTGTTGACGTCAGTTGCGTGCGTAGGGCACTTAAAGTAGACATAAGTAGCTATCCAAGGCTTCGGAACTACCAGGTGATCTTCACTGAAATGTGACCACACCTCTTCAAAATTTACAGCAAGCGGCTTTTGCCGTGGTCATTTGGTCCATTCCCACTAGTTACATTGCTAGTTCTATTGATAGAACTAGTGAGTTTTTTGTCCCATTGTCCCAGTATGGTGAAAGTTGAGATAGAAAAGTGCTATATTTGTTGAAACCATGTAAGCAGTTTTAGAAAATCAAGGTTAATAATTAAAAAAAATTAAAAGCGTTTCACCTTGATAAAGCGCCCGTAGGAGTTTTACTTTGTGGATTTCAAATCAAATCGAATTGGATAATTTGCGACAATAATTAATAATTAATTAATTTGACATTTATTTATTTTCATTGATCAATGGTTAGCACCTTTGATACGTTTAGCCATTAAATTAACCTTTGATTTTTATTCTGGTGTAGGTATACTTAAAAATGCTAATTTGTAAATAAGGTGTTGAATTGAAATCGGTGCAAAAAACCGTTCTCTTGTCTTTCGACAAATCGTCAAAACTTTTGTAGTGCGGTCAAACATCAATTTGTTTTTAATTATTTTTATCCGCCGCGTGCCAGAGCAAAATCCAGGAGCTACAACTTATATGGAATTGATAGCTATTGTGTAGGTAGTAGGTACCGAAGTAGTTTTTTGTATCATTTGCGTCACAAGGTTATTCTTATTTCAATACAATACGTGTTAAAATGTTAAGCAAAGGGTGTGTGGTGTTGTGCAATAAACAGATTACCTATGTATGTATATGTTAGGTATCTACACCATTTGCAAAAAATGTGTCAATAGTCATGTGAATTACGTAGCTTTACTTTTTATGATTTTTTTATATTTTAAGGTAACCTGCTGGTTTTGTGGTTTTGCGTTCAAAGATGCAATTACCTATTGGCAAAAATGTATGCAATAGCTGTTTGTTTTTTCGCAATTGTTCCATAGGAAAAGTTATTTATTGATGAGTTCTCTAAAATCACAAAGTTCTCGGGAGTGATTTTTTTTAATTTTCATAATAATATAATTTGAAAACAAAAAGTTGGATATGTTTTGATAGTTAGTACGAGGTTATCAAGTGATTGTGAATTATAAAGCCAAAGCTAAAAATGAAAAATGGATTGTTAATCATTTCAAAAATAACAATCAATAAATAACAATCAAAAATAACTCGAAACTTATGTAAGTAAATAGCAATTTAAATATCAATCTATCAAATGCTCTCAAAATCCAATGACGGGTGTCCCGATCCCCTGTGGGATTATAGTTTGTTCATATTGTAAAGTAATAATCTTTTGTATGAAAAAAACAAACCTTAGGGTACATTGAACAACTCTCCAGCAACTTTAGTACGTAACTTTAGCCAACGCATTCAATCTTGTAAAAACTAAACGATCTAAAAAAGGCACCGTCTTTGATAAAGTACCTATATATAAGTTAGTTACAAGCTTAACTTATTGCTTTACTTGGTTTTCTTTATTTGTAAACAAGCGGATAAACGTGGTAACCAGTTATTCTTGCGGCTATGGGCTTGCTGTCACATTGGTGCGCAAAAAATGGACCTGTCCAGTGTCCACTGTCGCATTTTATCTATACTTAGCTACAAAACAAAAACTCTACATAATGTGCAATGAACTGTAGTGAACGCAAGTTCCTCGACTCTGGGCCGAATGTATTATGATTATGACGTGCTCTAAGGGCCAACGCACATCTATCGACAAAACTGTTTTGTCGCGCACTTAGTGACGTGAAAATAAATTTTCTGTTATAACGAAAACAGCATATGACGAGGAAGCACTCGTCATATGCTGTTTTCGTTGTAACGAAAAAGCGAAAAAAGCGAACACAGCATGCATAAAATTATGTTTACCTATCTATTATAGCATTGTTTAGTACCTACCTATTAAACATTGCTTTATACGCACATACCTAGAGAATGAACTGTGCTTTTTTAATAAATAAGAATAGAGTAATTATGTAGTGTACTTAATAATATTATTAAGTACTTAGGATGATTTTCATTAAATAAGCAAGTAACGAAAACAGCAAATAAAAAGAAGCATATTGTAACTAAAAAAGTTTTACTGAGAGGGTTTGTCAAAAAATTATGAACTTTCACATCACTAACTGTTCGACAAGACGTTTTGTTTTCGGTTTGCGTTCGCCCTAAGTATTTTCTCTACTAAAAGATTCGGAAGTAAGTTACTCTCGAAGTTGTAGAGTAAAAAACACAATTTCGATCCTTACCCGCACTTCCCACACCACGAGGTAACTACTAATCAATTTATTAATCTACATTAATCTAAAAAACAGTGGTATATTTTCTGTATGACGTAGGTAAATAAAATTTCAGTGCGAGAAACTGAACGGACAAGCTAAAACAATGCGACTGACCTTTACTTCGGGTGAACACGTGTGACTACTTAAATACTGCGTAATTGGTAGCGTTTTTGCCCAACTATGACGAGGAAGGATTTTTTGGGATCTGTCAAGAAACGTCTATTAGAAAACTGGTGTCATCAGATCGTTTATAAGATTTATACAGATTGAGTATTCATCTCGATACACACTGGTGATATAATAACTAGAAAGTATAGGTTTATCAATAAACACACTAGCATCGCTTAAAAACGTCTCATAAACTAGTTAAAAAACCAGTTTTTTGCGACAAAGCGGCAACTGGCAATATTACGCTTTGGCTAAAATGTTTATTAATACAGCCTCAGACGGCTCTACAAAAAGTCCTTTTTAACTTATCGTTTAGCTATATATTATACTTACCATAATTTTGTTCTCGAGTATATGCTCATAAAATCCGCCGGGCAGTAGTTAAGGTACCCGTACCAAATTTATACTAAAAACATGCTAAAACAGAATACTTATTTATTTAACTAGGTAGGTAAATTATGGCACTTTTGTTAATCAATCCATCACGTGTACTAAAATAAGTAATACCAGCTGTAACGATTTATTGTAGCTAAACCATACTCCCCAACAGTGGGACTGATGATTACACATGGCAATACCACTTTTACAGAACATGGTAAAACAAGCAGCTTAGTACTTACTTATTTAAATATTTATTGCCTATCTCGGCGGCAATCGCATTTTTACTTGCAATCGGGTCAGATAAAACATGTTCGACAAATCGTGCTAAGGTAGATAGAAAGATCTATATTAAGAGGACTCCGACCATGAATTGCCCATACAAATACAAACGTAATACAAAGATCACTTTTAATTCGAAAACATCTCTACAATATTGTGATATTATTTAGATTTGAATAGTATTTTTCTAAATATGTGCGTTCATTTTGTTTTAAAATGTAAGGAAATATAATTTTGCGCATTTTTCCGTACATAATTGACGTTTTCATTTTATTTGTTTCATATAGGTATTTTAAGCACCTATGCTTGACACGGGAAGATTAATTATCATTAAGTTACTAATTATCACAATGTGAAATATAACAAGTTTTAATTCATCGTATTTGTAATACGGGACACGATTTAGTATGGAAAGTGGATTAATTATGAAAAAAATAATAGTTAGTTTATAAGTATTAGGTACCTACTTGAAATTTTTTTTTTGGGTTAGCCCAAAAAAAAACCACACAGACTGAACTTTTGTGAGTATTGTGTAACTATTTAGTAAGTTTTTCGAGTTTTGCTTTAATTTACCGTCACTAATAAATATGTTTCTTTGAATAAATAATATTTTAAATTTAAAATGGTCTGGTAACTTGAAATTGAAGTGGACATAATGATGTAAGTAACATTTATTTACAGCAAAAAACCCTAATAGCACATAATTATGTAATGACTTACTAATACGCCTGATTCATGTTTAAAAGTAATTTTATGAGGTAATTTTTATAATCATACTTAGAAAAAATATTCAGAACAGTTACGTATGAGTATAGTCACAATGGATTGTCCGTCTGAAGTGTTTGCGTTTGACCTATTTTTGTATGATTGGTGGTAAGCTAATTTTTTCGCACAACAGTCCACACATCGATTTCATACAAAAATCTATAGACTCTAGATATATCTTCGTCCGCGTCCCGTTAGATCCTGTTGATTTTCCGGGATAAAAAGTAGCCTATGTGTTAATCCAGGCTACGAACTATACGTATTCCAAGTTTCATCCAAATCGGACTAGTAGTTTTTGCGTGAAACATCCATACATACAAACTTCGCGCTTATAATATTAGTAGGTATTCGTCAAACCAAACGGAAAACCGCAGTATTATTAGTTTAATATCTAAGCTGTTATTATTATGTGGAATAATGAGGTACAGTGCGTTCTGCAGAGAATGACGTAGGTAGTTCAAATTAGGTAAAGTCCAGGATCCAATAGTCCAGACGTAAACGCACATTGACATTGTGGTATAGCCGTATAGGCGGCGTTTGATAGCGTCATAGAACTTTTCAGGATATAAGAATTTTACAATTTAAATAAATAAATAATAAATAAATAAATATTCATGGACTTTACACACAACGCCCTCTAGTCCCAAACTAAGCAAAGCTTGTGATATGGGAACTAGATGGCTGATAGAATACTTATATACTTTTTTTTTGTAAATACATACTTATTATACATAGTAACACCCAGACATAGAACAAACATCTATGTTTTCCACGCACAAATGTTTGTTCTCGGTGGGGATCGAACCCACGACCCACAGCACGGAAGGCAGAGCCATTACCAACTGAGCTGTGACGCCTGTCCAAACAAACATATTCATTTTCTTTATCTAATACAGATGAGGGTTCGGTGGATAGGTGGGTGCTTGGTTTCCTCTAAACTTTTATACCTATGTAGGTACCTAAATTAATTATCATGAAAAATCAAGCAACCTTAAAGAAGCTGGGCATACGCAGGTACTTAACGTAAAGAATATAAAGGGTCCTTTAAATTGTTTGAGCTTTTAGCACTTGTGTATGTTAGTAGTAGTATTTGGGCTCTTTGTGAGAGAGCTCGTCCGGGGAAGCAGTACCACCGTAATAATTTCTGCCACGAAGCAGTGCAATTAAAGGCACAATAAGGGTTAACTTAACATCTTTATGACTTAGAATGATTGACCCAGTGCGTTGCCTCACAAGATACGTCCTTAATGGATACTCTGTGAGATAATGTATGAGGTAACCGCTTCACATCAGGGGCCTTATGCTCAGTTTGGTAGAGATTTTACTCTAATAGGGATGCGTCAAAATGACATTGAAAGCTCCTGTCACCAGAGGGTGAAACAAGTTTTCGGCCGAGATAATAATATGACGTCATCCCTATTAGAGTAAAATCTCTGCCGGACTGAGAATAAGGCTCCTGATGGGCAATCTGCTTGCAACACTATACTCTCATAAAAAAACCAATATCTTGATTAAATCAAAGAAAAAATTTAAACTTTCGCCTTGATAATCAGACAACTCAAGGTAAAACAATAAAATATTTCGCATCACAAATTAGCAGGCAAATAAAAAACCATGGAAAGGTCTTGTTAGCGATGGATTCAAAGCCGTTGCGTGCGTCAACACTGCTCTTGACAAACTTGACATAAGAAATTACTTCGCACTTCACCGAGCACTTCAGTGTCAACATACCTCTTCATAGAACAGCCGACTTGACCAACGAATATGTAAGATTGATATGTATGAACGTAGGCATAACTTATCTGTGCTACCTTCGAACTGTATGTACCTACCTACCTTACGCATTCTGCAACTGTCACTGGTCTGCGAGCCAGTAATAAACTGTCCTTGAACTAGAAAGGTTGTTTGCTTGCTACACCTAGCATACCTACCCACAGATAGACCAAAGATACTGTCTTGACGAATGACTCGACTTTTGTTTCAAATAATTCACTTGACACTGGCAAAATTGTCTGTCGAAAAGACGGACAGAAGCCATGAAGAAGAAGATTCCAGTTCTATAATTTTTGGAACCAGCATAACACTTTTAGTTATTACTTTTCTTCGTGGTATTGTGAGAGTTATTGTTTAGTTTTGGTGGAATTTTAATCAATAACACTTGAGGTCGTAGCTTAAAGTGTGAGCCATTGAAATAAATGTGTATTTTGATTTCCTTATTTCATGGAATTCGTTTGCAAGTTTTGAAGGAAAAATACACCAAAACAAATGACAGCCGACTTGACGAATTGACTGAATAGGTTTATACCTAACAATCGAGACTGGGCAAAAATGTTTGTTTTCCAACTCACGCTGTGGTATATGTAGTTTAATAATATCAGCTTATGCTATATTGGCGCCCACCATGGTGTTACGAGCGTCTATTCATTTATGAATAACTTTTAAAAATACACATTTTAATACATATAACTTATTTTGTGTTTGATACAGATTAAAAAAAACTGAATTTCTATATTTTCTAACAAAAGATTTCAACGCGCTTCTAAGTTCTTTTTTACATGTTTTTTTGCAAGCATAAAACAACTAGTGTTTCAACCGCCAACTTCAAAGAACTAAAAACATTACCAGAGAGTTTCCTGTAACATAACTCTTGCGTGTGTCATGTGTCATATCATGTCACTAGGAGTTATTGGAACCAGTTTTTTCCTTGCTTACGCAACTTTGTTACGCGTAGTTTACTGCACGTACATAATTTGAAAGGGTGGTCTTTGTTTTGTTTCCTGAACTAACCTAATTTGAAAATACTAAAATTGTTGCCCGAAAACTCAATCTTATATCGTCTTACAAATAAAGTTCAAACTAGTGCGATCACTGACATTTCTCGAAGGACTTTTTGAGGGGTCCAAATAGAATCATTTTTCTCGTGAGACAAAACCGACTACATAAAGACTGCTTTATTTTAGTGCTGTCAAATTAGTTTAGTTTAGAAAAATGCGCCAACAAAATTGGACCAAAAAAAATTGGAATTGCCTAGCAGTCGAAAAAACTAAACTAAAGGGATCAACAACATTATTTTTGATAACAGCTGTCAAATCTCAAACGGACGTCATCTCGGAAACTATCATCCTAAACTTCTTGTTCTTTACCCCATCACTAGACGACTTTATCCTAGTGCTGTTAGTACAAAAAAAAAGATAAAATTATTCCACTTAGATCACCAAGCTTTAAAATCTAATGGTCGTCTAAGTAGAATAGCGTAGGTGCTCTAAAACTGGGTGCTCTGCGCGGAATGCTTCGACTTCTTCAGGTTATTTCACAATAGTGTTGGAGTTAACATTCTGTTTTTAATTATTTATTCTGTGGTGCATATCCGAAAAAAAAAACTCTTATTTATGTTTAATAAGAAACCGGTACCGTCATCTAACTGATGCAATTTATATTAGAAAAACAGTCATCGTCCTTTATAATGAAATCATCAATCAGTCATGGAGGCAAATTATGAAACTATTCACATAAAAACAAGCAAAGTACTTTGGTATTTATTGAGCGACAATTACTGGGTTTTATACCTTTGGAATCTCAATTTGTGTAAAAAAAGTATCCGGCATCACTGAAGATTGAGAGCGGCTATTTCATACCACACACGTTTTTTTTAATTGTATAGATGTTTGTGTTTCAATCACGCTGTAACTACTGGTCTGATTTGAATGAAACTTGGAATATATTATAGTTTGTAACTTGAATTAACACATAGGCTACTTTTTCCGCTTCTTTTTTCTTAGGTTACATTTTTGTTTTTTTTTTCGTGAGTGAAGTCGCGGGTAACTGCTAGTAAACAAATAAAATAATGTACTTGTTGCTTGCCTGAACCAAATAATATTTTGACATTATTCAACTTTACCTACATTCATACAATTACTGCGACATGACACCAAGCCATTTTTAGGAAAAAAAAAGCGGATATGAAACCGCAAGATGGTTTTAGAATTTATTGACCTCTGTAATCGCGAAATGAAAAATCCAATGACTGTCAGAAATACCAAGTGTCAATAAAATGTAAATATCTATAAATGGATTTGCCCAGGCTTCGTTTTGGCTGAGAGTTTGAGGGATATCCTTACCTATAATTAGTGTAAAACTAATAATAAAACGTATTATTAGTTTTGCCAAACTTAAATTATGTACCTACGTTTATTTGTGTATGAGTTTAGTAAGAAGTTTGTTCTCCAAATCTAAATTATTCAACTACCTTTTATATTAATATTGATTTGTGATTTTTCTATTCAAAGCCAGATTTTTTTTATACAACTTAATGATGGAACACGCCAATGGAACAAGCCCACCTGATGTTACTTAAATAAATCTAGAAATCTGAAATACTTACAATCATTTAGACTGTTTTTAGGGTACCTACCTAATTCAGTGAATTTATGGTTTCGCATAAAAGCACGCATACCTACCTGCCATCTTCAACGTTGTTCATTCATAACAAGTAAATATTCATGTAAATAATCCTGCTGAATTCCTAAAATATGAATTACGTAGGTACTGTAAGTACGAATTCAACATTTATGACATTACATTTACTAAACACCACATAAAAACACCGATGATTTCAATTAATAATCTGAAGAACCACTCTAAGTAGCTAGGTAGTAGTACTCCCGGTAGGGACATATTTCCGATTGGGAATTAGGTATGTATGGAATTATAAAATAATACAGTGGAAAAAACATAAAAAGATTCAAATAAAAACTTCAGAAAATAAGAATAACCTAGATCAAGACCTAAATAGAGTCGAGGTAAAAAGATTTAGAGGAGTAGACCTATTGTTATAACAAAAATGTTTGTTTTTCCTCATCGACCGGATACATTGGTTGTACCTACCTACCAACCTATTTTTATTATAAAATAAGGTTTATTCAAGGAACATGTGTAGTTTTACAGTATCAAAGCACAGATCTGAGTATAAATAAACTTACCTAGGTGCCTACACTTATTTGTCAGTATTTACACCTTTTCTGGTAGGCGTGTTAAATATTACTTTAGTCATAAAAAAGAAACTCAAGTTGGAAAATAAAAAGAAAGCGTTGAAAATATCGCTAACAAATAAACTAAATAGCTGCCATTTCTAGCGGTTTATGTTACTATATTATGACGAAGGTTCCAATTAGAACTATTATTTGTTTATAAGTTGTGGCATAAAAATTCCATAGCACCTTTGAGGTTTATCCATAAATGGTGATAGACTTTTAATTACCTGTAATAATTACCTATGTCGTTTAAATGTAACGGTCTGCGTCAGACGTTTACTTTCAAAAATTACGTTGTAATACTTTTTTATAATACGCCCTCTGTACGTCGTGTTTTGGACCAATTAGGTGGCTTTAAATCTCTGACGTATTCTTGACTTGACGTCACAGTGTGTGGTACTGAGTAGGCATCCTGAGTCAGTTGATAATATAATATACATTTATATTAGTAGTTTAAGCTTGTGTGACCCAGTGTGTAGTTTACATCGAATGCATCGACATCTTCTTTGGAATAATTATTTGAAAAATAAATCAAGTGTTCATTTGATAGTGTTGGGACATTGTTAAAGTTTTCAAGCGGACATTTTGTAGTAATGTATTCTATGAGTTTAGTGCAAGGTTCATCCTCATTCAAAATCGACAACTTTATGGATGTGGTCTTCTGTGTTTATGTAGCTAACGCAAAAAAGGTTAGTTAATTTAACCCGCTGGGTTCAGTGACAGTTCAGTTTTTTGGAAGTTTTTTTAAATTACAATTTAGGTACCATATTCGACCAGTTTTTTCTTTATGTGTGCGGGAAAGTCCTGCTGCTTATAAGGGTTTCACTTAATATTTCAGTAGTTGACTTCGTAATAACACTGGTAAAATTATAAAATTACGACTTTGAAGATAGCCCTACAACATTATTACTTTTTCATACGACGATGTGATGCAACACTGATAATAATTGCTTACTAATTGCCATAAATGTAATAATCAAAATACTATTTTGATACTAACCCTGCGACATAAAGAGCTATGTAATACAATATTGAAAATATTGTTCACTGGATCTTGTCGTTTATCGACACCTACTGATCATTTGCGTCACATCATTAGTCTTCAAACTTGACTTTGCGGTTTGTAGGAAGTGTGAAACTTGTCCACAATAATTATATTGATGATTTGAACTTTATGCTGTAGCCACAGATTATAGAAGAAAATTCATCAAAATCATGAAAGGGGATAGAAATTTTGTGGCACATCGACCCACCGGAATTTTGAAACTTTTTAAAAATTTCCGAGCACTGTGAATGTAGTTTAAATGGGTAAAGGACAATAATACAAGCAAAAAATGTTAAATATTATCCTAAAGTGTCACGTTTCCGAGATATTTTTATAAATCGCCATATTATTATGAGAACAACGTGGAAGATTAGTAAAATTTTTTTTCCGGTTTTTTTAGCCTAAATCAAAAGTCTAGAAGATTGTAAGGAAAACTGTGAATGAATTTTTGCGATATCTCAAAAACTGAATTTTCAACTCAAATTCAAATTCTTTTCAAACACTACATTCAGCAGGTGCGAAAATTTTGAAAAAAATTCAAAATGGCGGTTGATGGATATGCCAGCTTCCATACAAAAATGTTCGAACCCCTTTTATCTATGGTAGAGTACTCTACTTATGTAGAGCGCTGCCACGTTTATGTACGTTCTGGTTTTTTTATGAGGGATAGCTAAGGGTTTGGCTACCGGCACACCTGATGAAAAGTGTAGCTGCAGCCTAAGGTGGAACACACATGATTGTAGATTTTGTTTTGTTTTTGTTTTGCTTACGTAGTTGAAAATATGCAGGAACATAATATTATAAGTCACTGTAGATAATCTTTCATGCGTAGATTTTTATTTCATTCGTAGATTAGATTTATGATTTCCGTGTTTACTATGACCCAGTGTATAACCAATTATATACTGCACAAGCTTTAAATCTTGTAAAATAGCGCAGTGACATTTTGTCATGTTCCTACGCATTTTTTTGTTAATTTTCAACGAAATAACTAAAATCCGTTAGAATTGTACCTACGTACCTATTGCATTTATTGACACGTGATAACGTGATCAATAAGAAGTCATAACAACATTAAAAAGAGATTTCTCTCATAAGATTAGTATGATTAGCGTGGGAACTGAGATTATTACGTGTAATGCAAGTACCAACTCTTTACTAATAGACGTTTGTAAACAATGGTCCGAATTAATTGCCGGCTCGGCTGTGACCTTTATAGCGTGTGAGAAATGAGGAATAAATAAGCCTATCACATCACGTGAAGAGTTAATAACGGTGCAAAATATAACTGTAGGTATAATTTACATAACTACACAGCAAACTGGCTGTAAAAAACGCCGAAAAAAACCCGCCTTTTCAATCTTTTTCTTCTTCTTCTTTTTATTCTGACTGTTCGAAAAAGACGTTCTTTATTTTTCTCTACAATTTGAAAAACGAATTCTTTTTCAAATTCCAGCAGTCGGAGCGATGGAGGAAGCTACGCAACATTGTGCAATGGACCCCGTTCTTTCAAACTTATAAGAAGCAGAGGTACCCTTGGATCCAGCTCGCTGGGCACCAGGGCAATTTCAAGGCAGGACCAGACCAGGGCACGATATTGAAGAAGCTATGCCCTCAAGAGGAGAAATGTTTTAAGGTAATCTAAGACAATGTTATGTGTACGCGTGAAAGCTCAGTGTGATCCATCCAGGGAATTCTAATTGAATACGTTAGTATTCACTGTAACAAATAGATAACTACTTATCTAGACTGGCCTTTCTATTCAAGACTGATTTCTATAATACCTAGGTACAGTGATCACGTTTTACTCATAAAAAGATATAAATAGAAATGTATGAAAAAAGAACAAAAATAATTGCAAATTACAAATCCGTTGAAATGACTAACACGCGGTAATTTGGAGGGAAATTCTTCGAATTCAAATAATGATTCGCTGGATGAATCCAGATGAATCACACTGATGAGTTGTCTACCGGAGAAGTGTTATGTACCTAGGTATTTGATGGTGGTCACTGCTTATTTAGTATCAAAGAAGCGACTGATGATGAAGACAGTGATTTTTAGCATTGGCTAGCTCTGTTCGGCCAATGATGTTATAATTTACAATGTTCTTGTAACAATGTGTCTTTTTGTAATTTGGTAGGTTAGGCAGTAGACAGGAAACAGGAAACTAAGCACACATGTTCAACGTGCTACTATGTATTTTTCAGACAAAAACCCCTAAAAATTCCCAGTTTTATTCCCCTCTTTATACTGTTTGCAATATTTCTAAGAATTTATTTTACGTGTCTGGGCGAGACTATGACGTCACTCCTTAAAGCGCAGGGACTAGCCAATTTCATGAGTTCAGAGGCTTATATCTCTTATACAATTTTGAAATACATTGAGATTTAGATCTAGAGTTAAATTTAGAGTAAGATCTATTTATTACTATTTTTCTTCAAGATCTTATACTAACAAGATATCGGCAATTTTTCGATATTTTTGACCTCGCATCGTGGAGAAATTGAATTTTCCCACCACATATGGTTGCTGAGTGATTGGGATTACCAACATTAATACAATGCAGTTGCGGTTGGGTTCTCCTAATATGAAAGTGTTAAGGCCCCAACCGCAACCAAATATTATAATATCACACGGACAGCCCCCAATACCTAATCAGTAAGAGGAAAAAATGAGCAGAGATACACTTTGATCTTTGAATTTTACAGTTTTTAGGTGTTAAAGTTGAGGTAAAATTAAAGGAAAACATTATATAACTGTACCTATCAACTGATTGTATTTTGAATAGCTTTTTATAAATAATAAGTTTGAAATTTACTATTATTTAGTTGAGGTCAACGACCGCTTATTTTATAAAATGTGCGTAATAAAATTACTAAACAAAAGTACTAGGTAGGTACTTGCCTATTTGTTGAATACTCTGCTTATTTATAATGAGTCATTAGAAAAACGACAAAATTCTGACATTACGCAGAGTACCATAGTTAAATAAATAAATAAATACTCATGGACATTTTCACACAGCGCCCTCTAGTCCCAAACTAAGCAAAGCTTGTAATATTTGCCTATTCCATGGTTTTATTCCAACTGAATAAAATATTCACATATTATTATCTCATTACTCATTCGCAAATTGTCTTGCTCTATGGCCCTTAGCCACTTGGCAACAATAAAATACGCTAGTTATCAGTTTATTTTATGTAGAAAAATAATTTTTTATTTTATTTTCAGTTCCTAATGAAAGACATCCTAAGGCCTTTGGTTCCTGAATACAAGGGTCAAGTCACCTGTGATGATGGAGAACGTATCCTTTTTGATAAAACTAACCAACTTTACAATACTCTACATTGCCTTCTAAGGTTCTGCTTAGATTCGACCAATATTGTACCTAGTTTATTAAAATTAAATACTAGTGAGATATCCAATATTTCAATTGCAAAGATAACTTTTATAATCAGCAACAATGCATGGATAAAAGGTTAGGTTATTTCATTTTGCTTCAAAGAAATCTTTACGATTTTGTTTGTAAAAAGTATTAAACACATTTCTCGGACTTTTCTAAGTATCTATTTCACCATCGCATGATTGCAATCACAGAACAGAGAAATTGCAATAGTTATCAGTAGATAATTCCGTCTCTTCTTGTCACAAAGAAAGTTGAAACAAAATTGGAAATATTTATATTTGACGGATAGTGTTACTTATGGATGGTGAAAATGGCCATAAGAGAAATTGTGCTATGCTAGAAAAGAAAGCTAGGTTACCTATTAGTTTTATACATACCAGCTTTCGTGATTGTCTGTAGTGTTTCTCTCCAAGTATTTCCTTAACCCAGCATTTACAACAGTGTACCTTCAACTTCAAGACCTACTGAGTGACTTCGACAGTCCATGCGTCATGGACTGTAAGATCGGAGTCCGGACGTACCTTGAAGAGGAGCTAGCCAAAGCCAAGGAGAAAACAAAGTTAAGAAAAGTAAGTGGAAATCTCAATTTATTCCCCAGAGATTCTTAAAAAAGTTGGAAAAGGGAACATACTTATAGAGGGCATTTTAAAACCCATGCTAATGCTTGGGGCTTTCGATGGAATGAGGTAGCTTAGTAGTTTTTATATTCTCAGCTTAGTCCCCCAAATCATAAGATCATAAGCATAAGAGCTCGGAGGTATTACTTAGGTATCTTTACCTTGCACTACGCTCTTTTAGATATGAAATAGATATTCACAACAGCAGTGGCAGTAGGTTGAAGGTGGGTAGGTATGGATAGGCACGTCTGCCTAATTTAATATCTTTTGACCTCAGCATAGGTAATCGCATGAGTTCAAAATGTCAAAGATAAGTAAACTGGTATTTCGTTATTAATATTATCTTCATATTACGTCAATGGTTATAAACTGAATTAAATATATCAAGTTCGATGATACCAATAATTATAAGGTCGGTTATAAAAATAACTCGAGGTAATAAAACATTATTTTCTCATAATCATGAGGTTGAATGCGGCAAAAACAGGATAATAATGAATATAATTTATTATAAAACTGGTATGTATCTATTCTGACTTTATACGGACACTAAAAAGTTGAATGTTACCTATAAGCCAAAACCAAAAAATTGCCACTGCAAAAAACAAAGGCCCCTACAACTAGCAACTCTACAACCTTTTTTTAATTTCCAGGACATGTATGAGAAGATGATCCAAATAGACCCAAAAGCACCAACAGAGGAAGAACACAGAAGTAAAGGAGTTACAAAACCCCGATACATGATATGGAGAGAGACTATCAGTTCCACATCTACCCTTGGCTTCAGAATAGACGGAGTGAAGAAAGCTGATGGGACCAGTTCCAAAGACTTCAAAACTACGAAGACGAAGGATCAGATTGTGGAGGCGTTCAAGGATTTTACTAGCAATTGTCCAAATAGTGCGGTAAGTTTTATCAGTTTTCGGATTACTTTTTTGCAAAATGCGAATGGATTATGATGAAATGGTGGAAGATGAAACAAAAACGCAAAAAGCAGACTAATAGCTTATCTGCGATAAAGCATTACAGTTTCCAGAAATAAGACGTTTTGAACTATCATCATCTCTCTCCGTATAGAACAGTTACGTACGTCGTTATTACGTCCATGGTTTGATGCATTGAACGAAATTATACACATAATAGGTACTAAATTCAGAACGACCAGTCTAGTGAAGATGTAGGCAAACATATTCTACCGCAACTCAACTTAGGGATTTCCAAAAATGATGTCCAAAACCTTATGATCTCTTTCCTTTTCCAGGTTCGATATCTGGAGCGGCTAAAGACCATAAGAGCAACACTTCAAGAGTCCCATTTCTTCAGAACACACGAGCTAATCGGCAGTTCCCTGCTCTTCGTCCACGACAAACGAAAAGCATCTATATGGATGATCGACTTCGCCAAAACCGTGCCTGTCCCGGAAAACGTGAATATTGATCATAACTCCACTTGGAAAGTTGGGAATCACGAAGATGGTTACCTCATTGGCCTGGACAGTATAGTTTCTATATTTGAGTCGTTGATAAAGGATAATAATGGGAATATTAGTTATGACAGTAAGGAAGGTCCGGGGAGTTTGAAGACTTGATTTTGAGTGAAAAGATTCTTGTGAATTTTTATCGCACTGACGTGCTCCGTGGTCTGATGCGCGCTAAGATGATATGACGATGTACCCACATTGTATGTAAAAATGTAAATAGCTAAGCTTTGAATACTCATAGGTTAAGAAGACACCACCATTACTTTTACTGATTTGTGTAAAAGTCTGAAAACAAAGTGAATCTTTGTTTCCATTCCATTTTTTTTTTAAATTATATGAGATATATAATTTCTAGAAAAAATATTAATTTTGACTATAGTTACGTAAAATTATATAACGTAATTTTGAACTATATAAAATTTCATTTTTATTTGTTGGACTTTCAATTATTGATTGTCAAAGTATCTAAATACAATTATTGACCAGTCCTTACCTTTTTGATAAGGTATCAATGCGACTGACTTATAGCTTTTATCTATCTATAAGTACCTACACTATATTAGTGTAAGCTAGACGAGACTAGACTATCTGAGTGCAAAATAATTATAAGACCATTTCTGGAGGTACTGAATAAAAATAACAATACAATTTATTCTCTTGTTTTCTTCGTTATTTCTCAGCGATATTTCCAAATTTCCTACAATATTTTTCATTACCTAGTTAAATTTGGGTCACTCTAACCCCCCTTAACCAATATTTAAATCAAAAGTTAAATAGCGATCTACGTAAAAGCAATAAATTTTATGATGAAATAATTTATACTAAGATAATAAATACTTTTAGGATCATAAGTCATGGCCATCATAACACTGGGGAAGCTGTTGTCAAGTCATAATAAAATATCCAAAGACTTTGGACGGCTTATAATTGAAACTAGATTACTAACTAAATAAATAATTATAATACTTATCTAAATTCATTATATAAAAGGCACTACGTGTGGTCCTTCATACTGTCTATCACAATGTCCGTTAAACTACTTCTACGGGAATCCCCGTCCTCTAAATTATTATGCACACTCTCTTTTCTCATTTTCGAGAAGTACCTAGGTACTGGACCTGTACTAGGTCTATTATCGTTCGGAGCTGGGGAATATCTACGCTGTCTTGGCTTTGTAACTTCCTCGGTTTCTGTTTCAGTGTAAGGGGGAGGAGGCTGTGTCAACATAGACATTCGGTTTTCTCTCGCTGCGGTAGCAGTGATTTGCAACTCCGCACCTGCGACAACTGTAGCTAAAGTTGGAGTGAATTGTGGTGCTGCAGCTCTGACCGAAATTCTTCTACGTCTAACACCTGGAGTTTCTTCTTCTCTTGGCGGGGTAGGTATAGAAAAATCTGGTCTGATAGAACCGCGTCGTCCTGTCGGTTTGATCAGATCCATAAGACCTGGAGGTTCTGCGTTATCTGATCCTGTGACAGTTTCTAGTACAGCTAATGCTCTGAGTAAGTCAGCAACGCTTGTGTGCTCTAAAACCTCTACTTGTTCTGATTGTGGTAAAGCAGCGATGTTAACATCAGGATCGAAAAGGCTACGACGACCGCGGCTAGTTTTGTTTCTATAACTTTCTAATTCTTTCGAGAAGCTTCCGCGGCCGTTTTGAGTTGCATTTCTATAGTTTTCTAAATCGTCAGCACTATTTCTTCCTCTTTTAGTTTTATTGAACTCTCTTATACTAGCTTCTAGGTCTCCTCCTGCGCTATTAGTAGGGGAGCTGTTTTTTCTACCGAAAGAAGGAAACAGACTGTTGCGCCCTTTTCTAGTTTTATTCTTGTAATCGACTAGTTCGTCTGAACTTTCTGGGAGTATTTCATCGTCGTCATGTTTCTTAGACTTACCGAAAGTCGGGAACAAACTAAGACGTCCCTTCTTAGTTCTGTTCTGGTATTTTTTAACTTCATCTTCATCTACCGAGTCATCGTTTGACGTATTGAAATTAAAGCTGGGGAATATGCTTCGTCGGCCATGTTTTGTGCTTTGTTTGTAATTTTCCCCTTCGTCTTCAAGGTCACTGAAATCAAATGTGGGGAAAATGCTTTTACGTCCAGATTTAGTCTTTTCTCTATAAGCTTTTGCTTCATCTTCGTCTTCGGAAAAATCGAATGTGGGAAATATGCTGTGTCGTTTAGCCTTCTGCTGGTAAGCTTTAATGGCATCTGCATTTTCGTCTTCTGAGAAATCGAAGTTGGGGAAAATGCTGTGGCGGCCTTTTCTGGTCTTTTCCATGTAAGCGTTCGCCATAGCTTCATCATCTTCTCGTTCATTGAAGTCGAAAGTGGGGAATATGCTGTGTCTGCCTCGTTTCGTTTTTTCTTTATATGCTTCTGCGTCTGATTTGTCATCAGAGCCAAAGCCAAATGTAGGGAATATGCTTCCACGTCTAGTTTTAACTGTTTCCTTGTTTTCGTTGCCTATTTGGCCGATTACTCTATCTTTAATTGTATTTTTGAGGTACTCGGTAGGATTTTCGGTTGTGCTAGGTTTCTTGAAGAAAATTCTTGACAGAATACTTTGAGGTGGATCTTCTATTTTGGCTGGTAAGGATATTTTACCGCTTCTAAGATTAGCTTCTTGTCTATACTTCTCAGCTGAATCACCATTTGTCCACGTCAAATCATGTTCACCATTACTGACGGTTTCTTTTTTGTAATTCGGTACCGCTATGCTCATAGCTCGTGAGCGTTTTGGTGAACCAGATATTATGTTGTTTCCTATACTAAACATTGGCGGTTTCTCATTGGCTAATATGTGATCATCGTCAAATAGGTTGATGCCTTGAGGTCTATGGATTGGCTGATCCAATCCCCCTAAAACATTGACTACTCTAGCGAATAGTTCCGCGGGTTTGACTAAAGCTGATGCTGTAAATGTTTTCTCTTTATCGATGCCTAATAAATCTGTATCGGATTGTATTCGGAGCATATCTTTGGCAGATAGTTGGATGTTTTCAGAGTTAGCGCGTTTGCGCTTGTAGATAGGTCCTCTCGGTTCAACATCGTATGTTAAAATTGGACAGCTTTGGCTGCGCACCAGACGAATGTTCTCGACGTATACTGGCTGAAAACGAAAGATACGTTTTATGCTTTTCAAAACTGTATAATTATATTTTTTGTATGTTTGACTGAATTTCCTAAGTAAGATTCTTTATTATAATTTTTAAATAAGTGTATGTAAGTCAGGGCCGAAGATAGCACAAAAGAATCGAGACTACGATACTCTACATAGATTTTGTGACAGTTTCTTACTCAGGAGTGTCAAAAAAATCCATGTTTGGGTTTCGTTTCAGACTAGAGCTTTGTTTCTTGACAATCTGCTCAAACGATGTGTGGAGCAAAAACATACCTTAATTTTAATAAGATTAGCTTCATTAATAATCTTTCGAATCGCGGATATGTCTTTGGTGAATCCTTGCAGGATCCTGTTCTGTGTGTTTTTGAACTGAGACGCGAATTTCTGCTCGAGCTTGTGTATTCTTTCAGATCTCATACCGGTTGTGATGAAACCTGGAAGTAGAAGAAAATAAGAACAAAAAGAGTAACACGAGAGTAATCCCCAAGCACAGATATTCTCAGACACTAAGGGCGGCTTGCACCAGAATCGCTAAACGCGTTTAACTCTTAAATAGTATTTAGCGAGTTGTCAAGTCATACAAATATGTCAGATTTAAATCGTTTTAGCTGTTAAATACGTTTAGTGATTTTGGTGCAAGACGCCCTAATATACTTTATTAATTTAGTTATTTCACTGCGAAACAGAACTTAAATTCATTAGGTATTAGGAGGACATCTCACACGACAAGGTTCACTTAGAATCATATTAAGCTCTCCCGTAAGTAGATTATTTGGATATTACGTTTTTTATGTATTTCTTTATGACAAGTGTAAAATAGTATTTTCTATCTAACGCTATGGGAGCTATAGCCACTCAATGATAGAGAAAGAAACGTGGATAAGTGGTGGGAATAAAAACATTCTTACCTAATAACATAACGATGTAGCCAAGTCCAAATGTGATCCAGACGATCAAGAATATCTGGTAGGTGAAGAAATAGCCGGATTTGAAGCCGTTGTTTATTGTTCCTGAAAATAACATGAAAATGCTAATTAAAACAACTAATTAAATTCAAAATTTAAAAAACCTCGACTTTGATACTCATATTGAAGGAGTTGTGAAAAAAATGATGTAATTCGCCATTTTGTGGTGGCGGCCATCCTGAACCGATTTTCATCAAACATAGCTAAGAACACTCCCGATTAATTCACCTTTCAAACAAAAAAGAAACAAAATCAAAATCGGTTCATTCGTTCGGGAGCTACGTTGCCTCAGACACACACACACACGTCAAACTTATAACACCCCGTCCGTCAAACTTATAACACCCCGTCGTTTTTGCGTCGGGGGTAATGAAAACATCTTGAATAAGTTCATTGCCAGTTCTACCTAAACGTAGTGTTTGTCCAAATGGTGATTCCTCATTTCATGCCATCAGTATTTTGTTAGATAAAAATATCTACTAGATCTGCATAGTTGATGTTGACACCCGTATTTGCAATAACTATTTTAAAATTATTGCTAGAATTCTATTACCTTGTTAAACTCATCGATAGCTGCATGAAAAGCATATAATTTTCATAAGAATTTAGATCATGGTTGCTATATCGGTCTAGTAGTAAAAATTCTGTTTGATTCTCAAGTTGTGAGTTCGAATCCAGTTACTAATAAACTTTTAGATATGGATTTTAATAAGAATGTAGGTTGTAATTGCTAAAATAACATAGATACAGATAGATATAGATAGGTAGAGGCTGGCTGTCTAGTAGTATGTAGAGATCCTGCCATTTGATTTGTTGGTTGTGAGAAGAAAATCATTTTTAATCGAGCGAGCGAAGCGAACGAAGATCTTAGTGTCAACTTGGGTAAATCAGCGTTGTACTCATTGTTTGTTGGATGGAGCATAACTTTTGAACCGCCTAACCTATCTGCGTAGAATTTGGTAGGTAGACAGATGATGCTAAGTACCATAGTTTATTTTGTAACTTCCCACTTCCATCTCGAGATTTATTTCGTAAATAAAGACAATATTTTTTTTCCTTTTTTTTTCAATCCGATCTTAAAATAAACATCTCTAGTAATATTAGGGCTTCTTGTGAAAGTGCTCGTGTATGCTGCCAACCGCCTGCCTGCACCTATATCAGTCGCTAAGCAGTGATGCTCGCATTGCTGTGTTCCGGTTTGAAGGGTATGGGTGCCGGTGCTATATAAAAGGCACATGAAACTTAATACCTATATGTCTCAGCGAGATGGGCACATCTTTAGTGAACGTAAGTAAGGCAATGCATCGTTATAGGCACTTAACATCAAGTAGGTTATAGGTTTGTTCCATCACTTAGTTATATAAAAAATATAAGGAATATTATTAGTTTCAGTCATTCTTACCAGCAACTAAATCGCCGAATCCTATAGTAGTGAGAGTCACAAACGCGTAGTACACAGACGCGACATAGTCCCATCCCTCGAACAGCACAAAGATGCAAGCCGGCAGAAATATGAAGAAGGTGAACCCTGGAACCAGGTACAGGAATATCTGACCCAGCATGCCCAGGTTGTTGAAGAAGTAGTCCATTCTATCTGCGCGCTTCTCATTTCGTCTCTTGTATTTTCGGTAGACTGTTATGAGCTGGAAAAATGAGAAAAATGTAAAAACAAATTGTGTAATGATGCTTTGGATGCTAAACTAGTTTGCATTTGTTATTTACTTTAAAAAACCATGGATGTATTTGAATTTTAAGGCTTTTCCGCTGCAATGTTACTAGGTCTGACAGTTCTACATCCTCACGTGCAGTTTGAGTGTCGATTCAAACATCAACATACGGGCCTCAGAATTATGTTACTTTTTATCCCGACTAGGTACTTAATTAACAGGACCTACAGGACAAAATGAACAAATGGGATTAGAAGCGCTAATAAAAACAAACTTTGAAATGAGGACGACGTCACAACAGTTACTTCAGAGGGCCTAGTACGAGTTTCAGTGTATGAAGACGTTGTAAAACGTCTGACATGCGAGTACGAGCTCGGTGTCGAAATGGTGAAACAGTTTCAAAAGTGGTAAGGCGGAAATTTTGCCGATAATTACCTAATGTCAAGCTTCTCAAAATAAACTGCTCAGAAAACGGTACACGCGTACGATGTCGCGGGTAACAGCTAGTTATAAAAAGTACTGACCTGCCGACCGAAGTATTCACCAAGGTTAGCAAGTAGGATACCGTTGATAGGGATACCGAAGAGTGCGTAGAATATCATCAGGATTCTGGACAAGTGCGTGGTGGGCGCCAAGTTTCCATAACCTGAAATAAGCAATGCTTTACAGAGTAACAAACACAGTAACGAAGAATATTATATATACTTAATCGTTGAAGAATGAACCATGGAACGCAGCATCCTTGGTTTCAAGCGGATTAACCGAGTGCGGAAAACCATGCTGCGTTCATTAACAGGCATTGCCGATGTGGGCAACAAGACCGCTAGGCTTAAATGGGGCTGGGCGGGGCACGTCAGCCGGATGCCGCCCGATAGGTGGGCAAACATCACCACACCCTGGGTCCCTGACGGACGTCGGCCTCGTGGTCGCCCTAAAAAGCGCTGGCGGGACGACTTGGACGCCTTTCAAAGGAGATGGTGGGATGAAGCCCAGGAGAGAGAACATTGGAAGTCTTTGGGGGAGACCTTTGCCCAGCAGTGGGACGAGATAGGTTGAGGAAAAAAAAAATAAAAAAAAATCGTTGAAGTACTATATACATACAGTGATACTATAGCTACTTTGTACCGATAGTGTATGACATGTGTTTGCATACATATTATTTTTTTCTAAACACACACCACACACACACCACACACACACACACACCACACACACACACCACACACACACCACACACCACACACACACACACCACACCGCAGACATTACGTGCAAGATAAATAATTTAAAAATAATATAGAGATATTTATTTTAGTTTTAAGGTATCTATAATATGGGCCTTGTATTTTTTACTGTGTTGCCTGAAATAAATGAATTTATTATTTATTATTATAAACAATTCATGGTTTAAAACAAGGGTAAATAAATAAACTTACCAATGGTACTGACGACAGTGTAAGAGAAGAAAAAGGAGTGATAGAAGTCCCATTTAAATGGAGGGTCTTCATCCTCCGTAGTGTAGTTGAACATCGACTTTCCACAATAGTCGGATAGCTTTCGCAGGATGGTGTCTTGCTTCTCAGGGTCATCTGGAATGTAATACTCGTACAGTAGATCTGAAAAGACGAGAAAACAAAGAATTTTACAATAAGTAAAATCTTCAAACCTTTTAAGTTATAGTTTCAGAATTATTAAAGAATTACAGAAGCCGAAATAGGAATTGAGTAAGTAGGGACCCAAATTTTAATAAATATGGTACAATTATATCATTTTTATAATGCCTGCTTACAATACAAGCTTGGTGAAACTTTATCAAGATGATTTCTATATAGATAGTATATCACTCAATTATATTTTCGACTTAACAGCTCTCAGTATTATAATGAACTGTCTGTACCTAGGTAGGTATATTTTTTAATATTGTAAATTACAATATTAAAAAATACAATTTGTAATGCTAATCTTCGGTCGCTGTTTTTGTAGATATTAGACACCCACTTTTAGTAGGTAGGTAAGGTAAAGCCAACGGCACTAAAATATAAACAACTCATAATTTCCAAAAATATGTAATAGTAAAAAATTGCATAAATATATAGGTAGATGAGATGAGACCCAGATGAGAGTTCTAATGTAACTAAATATCTTTAATCCACTTGTGTCTTCATATATTTATATAAAATCTTTAACCGTGACATATTTTTGTTTATGATTTGTATACATCTTATTGTCGCTGACTGTACCATTCAAGGCTCATTAAGATCATTTTGTTTTACTTAACGACACAGTTTAACTTCCTGTAACAAAGTAGTTTTACAGTTCTCGTGACATTCTAGTTAAACACTTACTTTCCTATTTACTTAAAATATTTACTTAAGCACCTCATAAACAAAAGGTAGAGCTAATCGTCTACCCACGACAAAAAATATGGGGCACTAATGAGACAGAAGCTTTTTATTCTGTGCAATTTTACGCGCGATTCAACACAAATTACAACCTTATTTGTTAGTCTTTAAGGTTCCGTACCCAAGGGGACCCTATGAATAAACCTTTGTAATCTGTATCTCTCTTTCTTATATCTTTTTATATCTAGGTAATTTTCAAAGAACTCCCGTGTCACCTCTTTTGTATCACATGAAATAACAATACGTAAAATTCTTTGACTGTCCACCGACCCCAAGGTATCGATCTTGTTGTTTCAAACAACAACTGCTTAGGTATAGAGAGTACCTAATAGTGTTGAACGGAACCTTTAGTCCCCTGGCCCGACTCAGGCTTGGCTAGTTTTTACGCAAAAAAAACTGGATCACCGTATTTACGTGAATTAACATAAAACATTTGTTTGTACTCATCTCAGCTGTTTAGCGTTGTCTTAAAAAATACAGACATTAAAGTTTGTTTTTGCCGACTTCATAGTTCACAGGCTGAGTTGAAAGCAAGTTCATTGCTGGTCAAAGACAGAGAAGGTAAAATAATTGGAAATTAGCGCGGAAAAGTATACTTTAGAGCACAATCTAGTATAGTGCAGTATTATGCTGAGACGGGGACCATTTTGCCCCCATACAACCACTAAGTATTTATGTTTATAACTGTACTTACTGTATTTATACTGGGGAAAAATAAAAATTTATCTTATCTTATCTTATCAATCTTACAATAATCTTTACCGCTGTAGAAAGCATTAAAAAAAGAACAATGTTGCTAAAAAACACCTGTTGGTATGCAATAAAATACATCAGATCACTGAAGTATGCATTCGAAAGTCAATTAAATGAATTAGACGGATGTTTATACAACTAAGGTACCTTACGATGACATTCCCTACAATCATCGTAAAACTTATCTACTTACATGCTGCTCTTAAAGCACAATGAGCGAGCAAATCAATTAAAATAAGCTCACTTATGTCCCATAAACAAGACAACCCCTCAGATTTTGATACAATACTCATCTACTGAATGTTAAAGACAAGCATCACCTTCATGTAGGTAAATGAATTATTTAATTAGCCCACATTTGCGACTGGATATATAGGCTACTTACTACTTCTATCCAACCCTACGCCAATCCAGCTCCCACCAACCTTACACTATCATCCAATCATATTTCGATACCCATGCATTTAATTTAATCAAAATAATCATAATATTGTGGTCGCGGAAGCAGTTAGCGGTTTCAATGCGTTCAATGAACGCAGAACGAAGAGGGTGAGGCCTGTATTGTGCCGAATGCCATTAAATAGACATAAACGTATTGGACATTAATTGAATAGGAGTATTGTGTATCAAGGCTGTGTCACTGTCAAGTGCAAAAAGTTTAGATGATGGTCAAGGGTAATGTTAGGACTTCGTTGCCATAAACCAAGAAGTTGAAGTTAGTTGAACTTCGTTGAGACCAGCTGACATGCAGTAATCACAGAATGCGTAGTACCATCGATTAATAGTACCAAGGCAATACAAGATTTAGCGCGAGTGAAATTCAAGCGCAGAAAATTTCCCAACATACATACTTATGAAAGTGATGAAAACAAAGAAATATCATAAGTTTCTTAAGAGCTGAGGAATATCGTTCTTTATTTCTTCACTGAGGTAAGAATCCTAAAAAAATTGACTTCAAACGGAAGGAAAATATCGAGTGAAGAAATCCAAACGAATGAGAGTGAGAAGACTAGACTTAATCCTCCTAAGACACGTCCCAAGGATTCTATACACTCGTATCAAGGCATACTCGTAGATAGGTATTGGACTGCAGGAGATTAAAAATGTGAATCACAATCATGACCTATTTTTTCACGACAGTTTTTTACAAAAGACAATCCTAATCAAATGAGAGTTATTTGTTTTCAATGAACATGAGGACATGCACATGTAGAGATCGATAAAGCGATATGAAGTTCTCGGTATAATCTAGTCTGTCTATGCTAAGTCTGCAATGGCATAAATGGGTAAATAAAACACCAAGAAGATAGTACTTACAGCCTCAGTAACTTTTGTTAGACATGAGTTGTCATTTGTCAATTAGTTTTCGCAGTGCAGACAGTGTTTCTCACGGTTTTCAAATTCGTCCATGTTTTAAGTTCTGCAGATTTACCGTTCAATACAACCAATCCGATGATGTCTGATGGTCCAATGACATAATACAACGAGCTGGGAATCAATGATTGAGACTCGCAAGGGACAGGAAAGAATGGCGCAATAAAGAGGCCTATACTCAGCAGTGGGTGCAAACGAGCTGAAATGATGATGATGAGACTTACCGTGGTCAGACTAACTAGGACAATATTCAACCTTAAGTTGCTATTGAACGTGTGAATGCCATTCGATATGTAGGAAAAGTCAGATTCTCTGCAGATATTGGAGGATATGCTTGTGAGTTATAGAATTCAAAACAGTAGAATAGTCGGAAGCTATCGCGGAACTTAAAAAACATATAAAAGACCAGGTAAAGCCTTTGATATCATTGGCTTCGCTAAACATAGATGAATAATAGGTGCTGGTTCGGTAAAAAGTATTAGGTAGAGCAGATATTTTAGCGATTAAAAACCTCCTTTCTTCTAACACCGGTTGTTAAACTCAAAAGAAAAAATACCAACCCAATTTATTTTTTTCAACTCGTAAAAACCATTTAGATTTTTGTTGAAAAGCTATGTTCCAACTTAAGAATACTCACCTAAATCGTGTTTTCAAGAAAAGGTGTTATATCGTCGGTGTTGGTCAACAGCAGCGACATCTCTAATTAAAGGCTAATTTTCAGATCACGGCGCAGCGCTCCAGCTGAGGTCGTTTGTATTTGCACAAAAGTGTCACACAAATGCGACAACTCTTCAAATGTAATGCTATTTTTCTCGAATATTAAGGATTTCCGAGGCTCTTGATAGCTGAAGGTTCTAGAGAATAACAATTCAAAGGTTCGGCAAAAATATCATTTTGAACCAAACTTGTTTTCCGGCAAAAAATGAATTTTTGATCTTTAACTTCTTCTCTATACTTTTCGTTAGGAAAAAGAGAGCAAAGCATAGTACTGTGATATAGAGTCAAATCACCTTTATTCGTCCAAATCCGATACCTATAGTTAAAAATATTCAGAAACTAGTCAAAAAATTATATTTGACTGAAATGGAAACCTGTGCTATCATGAATATCGAAAGCGTACCTATAGGAATTTAGATTCCTATTTATAAATTACTAGCTTCTGCCCGCGATTTCGTACGCGTCCTGTTTTATTCTGTTGATTTAAGTAGCCTATATGTTAATCCAAGCTACGAACTATAATGTATTCCAAGTTTCATCCAAATCAAACCAGTAGTTTTTGCGTGAAAGAGTAACAAACATCCATACATACATCCATATTAGTAGGATATAAGTAGGATTTGTAATTTACACGATATCTCAAGACAAACTCAAACCACACCTACTACAGCGGGTACTTGCCCGCACTATCCATATAAAGGTCGTAATAAATAATGGTAGGAAAATGGTACCATCCATCAAAGATTCAGCCAATTCACCTGTCGGGGACGAGGCTTGTCATCACGCGTACGTTTTCCTTATGCCTTCCTCACAACAGGATCAGCATGCTAATGTTAGAAATGTTGAGATATTTTTGGCATATTCTCAAAGACAATACTGGTAACCTATGACCTGGTTTTTGGATTCAAGTGCACAATTTTAATGAGAAAAAAATTAACAGAAGCATCAGGCAATGGACCAGGAATCAGAAAGGTAGAAGACCTATTTAAGCGTGCCCTAGATAAAGAGAAATTAAACCAAATTTTGGCAACCTTCAGTAGTGGAGAGGCACCCTCAAAAGAAGAAGAAGATATAAGCTCTAGGTTTTACGAGCCATGGACAGTCCCTGATAAATTCAAGACCAATCGCCTGTTGGCAGATTAAAACTCAGATTATAATACCTGTTTGAAGTGATATATGCTCATGACCGAGTGTTTTTAAAGGTAATCCACATTTGTTTGTGTCTAGTGTCAGGTCAGGTCTCACTATATAGTATTTATTCGCCTTTTGTGGTTGTCTCTTCGCATGCGTAATTAGGTAGCTATGTCCACAGAAATGTTTGCGCGTTTTGATGAAATTTATGTGTATTGATTTCATTTTTATTAATTTTTTTCAATTATAAGTATGAAATTTATCGCATCAGAGATGTAAAATTGTTTTCACTTTAACTAGAACACTTGAAGATAATCAATACATAATGGATCCGTGTTAAGTACATGCGCCAGTACCACTTAGGTACGATTGTTTCTAGTAAACTAAATTTTATCTCATTGTTTGATTTTATTTTATCTCTTACTAGTACTTCTAAGGTAGCAAAAGTGTCCCTCAATTCTTTCTCTTTGAAAAGTCGCGTGATCTTATTGTATTTACCCCCGACCGAAATACGGAAGGAGTGTTATAAAATCGACGGCATTGTATGCCTGTCTCTTTGTCTGTTTGTTTGTCTGTGCTCTCGTAGCTCTGAAAGAAGGGCGCCGATTTGAATGTGGTTTATTCTTAAGGTGATTTATCTGGGAAAGTTTGAATGTTCCATCTTTGGTAAAAATTGGCGGAGCCATTTTCAAGTTATGATGATATTCATCAGCTCTGAAAACCAGTTTTGATGAATCTCAGGCATAATTTCAGTTTGAAATATCTAGTTCATCTCAAAGTTTTAGGATTTGATGAACTGAATTCCATAATCCAAGTGAATCTAAGGAGATTTTCAAATTTTTGTATAATTAACTTGTCACGTAATATTTAAACGGTTATCTATTGTAAAGTACAGACCTAACTAAACGATAATTTAAATTACTATTCTGCAACTAGAATCATGAAATCGTTGAGACAACTAAATATGTATTTTAATTAGTACATTACAGCTAATTGATCATCCATTGTTATCTACTCATCTATAGGACCGTTTCCTATGTCCTAGCTGTTTAGGTTCCCATCAGCGTATTATCATTGGTGTTCAGGTTATTGTCACGGTAAATGAGATCGTAAAGCTAATGTGTTAAGATCCTTTCTGTAATAACGAGACTTGTAATGCCTTCATGAGACGACATGAACTGAACCTTTTTCATTTTTTATTTGTCGCTAGTATTATCAGTCTGCAACACAGCAGTTTATGTAAAACTGTGTCTTTCATATTCAATTTTTTTATTTGTAAATTGCAATTTATTACCAGAATATTTTCAGTTAAGTATTTAAACATGGGTTTATGATTGTGTTTCTTTCTTATTATTTTGTTGTCCTTTTTCATTCAACTTTTCTGTCACGCAGAAAATGACCTTACTTGTATAAACAGGCGCCATTTTTTCTTCCGCATAGACATTGAGGAAAACTAGATGATGTCTTGTTGATTGTTGGTCAATGTAGGTTGCCGATGAAGAATAATGAGGTAAACGAAGTCCATGTTCGCAAATATATGAATGGTAATGATAATGGCACACTCTAAACTGTTGTCACGTAGGAACTGATGGCAGGAACACCATAGTTGGATTATTTCGAGACAGTGCATGAGATCATCTAAGGGGCTACTATGGAAAAACTGCACAAAGGTCTCTGTGTGAAATAGAAAGTGACCACTGAGAAACTACGAAATTACTACAAAAAAAGTAAATAGTAGTAAAAGAACATCTAGTTCTATAAACAACAGTTTGAACCTCCGGCGTAAAGAGCGTAAAAGTTGCTACACGCTAAAAATGTTGGGAATGAAGAAAATGCTGTGGATTTTAAAGGTTTTAGTAGAGTTTAGTTGGAACTGTGCTAGAGCACATAATTGTGTCACTAAGTTTAAAATGTTTGAAACAAAGATCATCAAGTGTAATTACAAATTTTCACCGCAACTAATAACGAACCGAAGTTTTTTAGTGATGCACATAAACGAATCATAGGCTGTACTGACTTTGGAAGCCTGCACGTGGACACGCTTGGCCAATTTATTATTCTAGGCTAAGAATTATTTTCATTCATTCTTTTAATTAAATAAATAAAATAAATAAATAAATATGCATGGACATTTCACAAGACGCCCTCTAGTCCCAAACTAAGCAAAGCTTGTAATATGGGAACCAGATGGGAATTTCCAGACGCAAAGATTTAAAAATAAAACGACCAAAGAATTGTTATTTGCTTCAGTTTTTAGTAAAAGCCATTAAAAAACAGTTCCTGTTGCTGCAGACATGTGAAATTTTATTATAAACTGTTGTAGATCTGTTAATGTGTCTTTGTTTGGGATCTCATTCCAGTAATTCGTTTCCTTGATCCAGAATAAAAGGATTAACCTTATTTATAAAAATCGTCGCAATCTTAAGTATACTACCTTTTCTCTTAATAATTTATACCTACTACATTTTAAATAAAATGTATTTCCGGTCTTATTACTTATTTATGAAAGAGAAGATCCTAATATAAACTGCATATTTGTAGCGGTATAAAATAGGTAAGGATAGTTCAGGGTAGAAATGACATCAGTGGATGAAAAAAGATGATTGAAATATCTTAAATACTAGAAAATATAAATTGTGACGTATCAATGTTATCTGGATTATGATAAATCCCATAATATAATCATTGTTTAATACGAAGATCTTATGCACAATAACATGCGATTTATTAATCTTTGTTTATATTATACAAAAGAAAATAAATCGTCGACATGTGCATATTAGCTAATGTAATTACTAGGTATCAGTTGTTTGAAAAAGGGGAATCCAACAGATTTATATATGAACACATTTCCGTAGGTATATAAATAGTAAGATCAATTGACTTAAAAAGATAGCAACCGAGAACTTAAAACAAACCAGTATGAAAATCCTAACAAATTCTAAAATATATAATGAGCTGTGTAAGAAGAAATATTTGGATGGGAAAAATAATTTTCGTTGTCTGTTTTTTAAATAACAAAAAACAGAAATAGCAGTACAGGTCTACAATAGTATACATTATAGACAGTACCAGCAACTATACTGATCTACCCGGTTATGAAGAGACAGTAAGATACTATACTGTCCAGTATTGAAAAGTTGTGTACCTAATAGGTCTGTAAGAAATTTGGTAGGGTAGTTTCAATTCAAGGAAGCTGCCTTGAAAAGAAGAATCTGGCGGGAAATTTGAAGAAAAAGAGTTTCAATTACGAAATTTAACCAGAGATAGATTGTAAAGGACGCTAAAACAAGTTTGTGTGTTTAGGTTACCTACAACCTAAACATCTGTCACAATATTGTTTTACAACAGAATCCTAGTTCCCTATCAGTTACAGTCGAAGGTCTCAGCTGAAGTGCTCGTCTGTAAACAGAGGCATTGAATTCAACGACGTTTTATAACTAGACGCGTTAAAGTTATACACCAACATGGAAAAATGGCGCAAATATTATTTCACTTTTATTTTTAGTTCTATGTTTGCTAATACAAGGTAAAAAATACATATTATTATAACAATGTATTTTTTGCCTTGTATTACTAAATATTTTGGAGGTTTGAAATAATGATCTGGGCTGTATTGTTAGAAAGAAATAATAATTACACACCTAGGCAGTTGTAGCAACGTGCACGCTGCTTGGTACGCGACTAAGTAGAAGACGGGCAATTACCTTACTTATCCCTTGCCTTTTTTTAAGGCTAGCTAACGCATCTCGTGCTATAAAAACATCTTGGATTCAATTACTCTTTTTTATCGAGAATCGTGGATAAGACAATAGAATGACACACACAAGTATTAATTGCGGCCCGTGATGACTCTCAGAGAAATTGTATCGAGTTGGATAATAAAGTAGCCTTCACGGTGTTTTAAAAATATAAATAATAAAAAATTCAGAAAAAAACTACCTAGTTATTTACCAAGATCTGTGAGTTTGATTGAATGTTTCCCGATATTTCGGCACAGTTGCGTGCACCATGATCACAGGTCAAACCGACAGATCTTTCAGTTCAGACAGTTCGACTTGCTATCAGTTATCATTTTTTTACTACATTTTTACATCTTACCAAATCCTTCCACCTCGTCGTTCATCCAAAACATCCACACATATTTTTGAAAAATTGTCACTTTTTACGAATTACCTAACACTACCTACCCCGAATTTGTCACACTTTTCGTGACAACTCAATTTATGATCAATGCATTATTGACAATAATTAGTACTACATTACTATTGACTATTATGTTTTGAAGTCAGCAGCGCAGTAGGTGATTGTAAGAATCGTTTTCAAATTCGATTCCAGGACATGACAATATCATGATCTGCAAGTTTGTTTCGAGTCTTGGTGTAAAGTATTATGGTAGCTACTCGTAGCTGTTATCCACGACCAAAGGACCATATCGCGGTCGTGAGAAACTGGCACCTAAAATCACCTAGTAGGTATGTAAGACCATTTTAAACGATCCTTGTAATTTCAACGAATAAATAATTTTCTGATTCCATCGAAATTATTTAACATATAGGTATATGATAGATGTATTTTGTATATTTGGTTATAATTGATACTAAAACATTTAACACAGATTTGTTCCAGTATGCTAACTAGGCACTGTCACATCGTGGACACATGTTTACTTTTGCAAGTGGGTCGATAACTAGATACCTACTGCAAATATGAAGTGTTGCAAACTATATTGAAAAATGCATTTTATTCACTTATCTGATATGCTACCGGAGTATAGATAAATAGTGATTTATAACAACATTCCTAGATTTTCCCATACATCGTTATCCTGGATATTTAGTACTATGTTTTCCAGATGTTGCAAACATTGGCATTGATTACATATATTGCATAGACGACGACCAGATTCAGCAAGAGAGATTTTTTTTAAAAGAATTAATTGATAAATATATATAATCTTATCATTTAACGAAATTCGGGCTTTCACACAGCAGATTTAGAAGCATAATTTATATATATAATATTTTATCGAAATTTTTTTGTCGTTACAAAAATATTTAATGCTGAGAAAAGGCCTGATTTAATCGTTGCAATTAAACTCGATTAATCTGAACTTAGTTTTATTGATCTAGGTTTCGGCAAATAAGGCCTAAGATAACACGAAGGCAAGATTCTAACGTTAAAGGTCAGACTGCAGAGCATAGTATAAACATTACTTACTTTGGATTTCAAGTCTTTCTAGTTTATCTTCGGCCCTTTGCTGCACCTCTAACGGGCTCTCGATATGGTAGAATATACTAGCTCCGACCAACAGGTACATTATGTGGAGCGCGAGCATACACGCCAGTTGCTTTTTGGACATCATCTTGATTACTTTATTTTATAAAATAATTAAATTTAAAATAATTTAAATCACAGTTGTTTAGTTTATCACAAGCGTCACTGAATCACATAGAAATCCATATCGTCCTTTTCGGCGCATCGAGACGTAGAAGCCGCATCGTCTCCAATGTTGCCATTAATCGACTCAATATCAAACTGAAGTGATGTCCAAATGGGTTCTTATTTTTGTACCACATGTTAGTGTCCTCATCGGTGAGGGCGGTCAGTAAACCGGGCACCGATCGTTTCCCGACGTTCGGCCGTTAGAGAGGATCCGATGGAATGATTCGCGGCGCACGCGCCTATCGCGCTTCTGATTCGCGCCTACTTTACTCGCGTCCTTTTTTACACAAGCAGTAAATATTTGAGTGACAGAGGCTCGCATTCTCGTTGTAAAGGATAACAAGAGAGGTTATTGCCGACATAGCTCTAGGATACACTGACGCAGTGATGATGCTAACGATGGGAGGAAAGATTTCGTTTACGACCGGGGATTAACGTGGATTTCTAGTTTGATAATGGCACAAGAGTTGGAGATAGCGTTACATCATTTTTTTGATAGTGAGAGAGCCTTTGCAGGGTACATTTTACGTTAATGTTGAATCTACAAAACTGAAAACTGAGTCTGAATTATCAGTTCAGCAAATTATGGGGGATAAAAATATAAATGTTTTCGTTTATAGTTTTAATAACTGGCTTTAGGTGTTTATACGTAAGTATATTTTTATGCGGGAGTTCCACACGTAAATCTTATGTATTATTGACGTGGAATTTACAGATTTATGACACATCTATTGTAATTGTTACGGACAGGCGTCACAGCTCAGTTGGTATAGCTCTCCCTTCCGCGCTGTGGGTCGTGGGTTCGATTCCCAGAAAGAACAAACATAAATGTTTGTTCTATGTCTGGGTATTACTATGTATGTATTTACAAAAAAAAAGTATTTAATGTATTCTATCAGCCATCTAGTTCACATTACAAGCATTATTGCTTAGTTTGGGACTAGAGGGCGTCGTGTGAAAAGTCCATGAATATTTATTATTATTTATTTATTGTTTAAAAATCGAGGTAATATTTATTTTATCAATGGATTAGCTTGAAAGCATTAATTGTAATTTGAATAGACTGTGTGGTCATATTTTATAGTAACAAATAAGATTGTATTTCGGCTTAGAATGCTAATCTACGGTTATAATTTTTCAGAACGCACTGCGCACCCTTAAGTTATTAAATAACTATGTAAGTTGTCACGAGAATTATTTTACAAGTTCTCTTAATTGTATTTGTCTTGTATTACACTTGTGTCATTAAAACGATTTATGTTATAAATTATTTATTTGTATCTTGTAATCTCACGTTACAAAAATAAAGTGTAGGTAAACTAAATACCCTCTCTGGGAATTACTATGTAGGCTAGAATACTTAGAGGTTTTTTTTTAATAAAACCGGTACAGTATATTCAAATGGTATTAGGTCTAGTGACGGATTTGATGGTTTTGGTTTCAAATCCAATTCCAAAATGAACAACCCACGTGCAGCATAATAATATTAGCAGTTCGATAGCTTTGCACTCCAGAGACTTAGTAAAACTGGAATAGGATTATATTATCTGTGGTAAAAGGGTTTGTTTGCTCGTATAAGATAGTGACCAACTTTGGTAACGGATTTTTTAGGCCGCCCATCGTGGCTTAACGACTGCTAGAGCCAAGACTGACAGTTTATCGTGCCCTCCGAAACACGGAAGCACTCATAATGCTACTAGCGGTCACCCATCCAAACAGTGACCGCGCAAAATGTCGCTTAACTTAGATAAATCAAAGAAGATTGAGTAAGCAAGCTACGCCACGACCGGTAAAAGGGTAAAAAGTATTTAAATATAAATAAATAAATATTCATGGACTTTACACACAACGCCCTTTTTTGTGACCGGCACATCCGATTTAGCCCAGAAGAGTTGTACATCTCTACTCAACGACATCGTATTGAAGTTCAATCTATGCTTATTTTTATTTATCTGTCATTTATTTCATGATCTTATAATAAAAACCGATATTATGCTTGCGCGAGTTTTAAGCTTAGTACAAAATTATGAGCAGGAATCAAAAATATAGGCTAAATTATTGCAATGTATTTGACCTCGTATAAAAAACAATACAAATTTCTGAAAGAATAAGCTCAACAGAGCTTTGTCCTCACATAAAATCTTTGCAGGATTAGCACTCATCATCATTTCATCTGTGGGACTATATTGTGGGTACTGGGTATGTCTAGCCTGACGTTTGTGAAGTCAACATCAGCACAGCCGAAAAGCAGCGCTGCTATGTGGTCACATGCGGCAGCATATGCTGAACTGAAGGTCCTTTCACCACCACTACGAGCAAACATTGTTGCTTTGTTAGTAATGCTGCTTGGCCGACACCCACACCACACACAGTGGAACTTATAACTCGGGGATTAAAAGAAGAAATAGGTTTAATCTTATCAGATTCTCGTAAAAAGCTGAGAAAGGATGATGAAGTCAATACAGGCATTATCAACGCATCAACTTCCTCGAGATAATCTTCACAAACAAGTAAAGTCCAATTGCATCCAATAAACCTTGGGCACACAAAGTCACAACCCTCGGATAGTCGCATGACGTGCTTTCATATCTTCTGAAGCATGGATTACAGGATTAGCCGGCAAATGTTTGCGACTCGACATGGCTGTGACAATTTGACCGGCGTTTCAAGGTCTGTTAGAAATTTGCAAGGATTATGGAAGTCTTTCAGGGATCGAAGACAGCTGAAGAAGGCCCGACGCACTCCGCAGTTTTCGAGAATTTTAGTACTGAATACTGTCCCGAGGTAAATTACTGTCCTAGTTTTGAACAAGTCATCACTGACGTTGACTATTTCACCTTACCATTGCTAAGTCAAATAAGTGGAGACTTAGGCAGGTATGGCACGAGACGATGCGCGTACGATCACGTAGGTTAGCTTGTTTAGAATAACGAAGTTTTATAAAAAATTCCCCGTGGCTTACCAAGATCAAATTCGAAACACGCAGGATGACTGCAATCAATGTAAAACACCTACTACCGCGCTACCTACTGGTAACAGGTAAAGTTTGACCACAACAGCGTTGTTTCAACTTGTCCACGTAGACAGATTAATTAAAATTATGGGTAGGTGTAGTAGTAGTCACAACAGATCTATACTCTGAAGTATCTGCGCAGAACCTATTTTGGTCGAATTTGAAGTAAGCGAATTTCTAAATGATCCTTGTGATTTTATTGAATAAATAAATTATGGCTATGACAGTCTCGTTCAAAACCACACGAAAAACTATTCTACCCATGCATTGGTAGGAACTTGGTGAGAACATGGTAGGAACATGGTAGTAACATGGTAGGAACAATGGCAGGAACGAAGGTAGGTACTCTGGTTTACCCAACTGACGTTAAGTGAATCATTTTTGGCAGTAACTGTATCAAGGTTTCATTGTTTTATTTTCCTTTCCTGTCCATAGCAAGGTGTTATTTTATGGAGGCTGTGATGACAGCTTTGCGTTTACGAGTATGTCATCCTTGTATGCTAATGGGTGTTGTAAATAGGTTTGGTTTAATGATGGTCTGTAAAATTGATGTTATGGTTCCAGTTTAACTTTATTCTAATTAAGAAACAAGGCTTAGTCCAGTTTCATATTTTCTGCTTTAAACTTGGGTCGATGTGTACGAAAGCCATACATTATGGAGAGAGGACATGGTAGAAATTGCGGGAAATCGGTGGAGGGAGAAGGAAGATTAAATTATTTTGCTCTATGTTTTTAATCAGATATTATTTTACACTATGTTTGTGGCAAATAAATTTCATTTCATTTCAAGGCTGCTTACTTACAGGGCAACTGCTTAAAATGCCTAGTTTTTTTTTCTGAATATACAAAATATATTGATAGGCCCGGATTCGACAGGTCAACCTTAGGGTACATAATTCCGGGGTTGCTTACTTTATCTATCAGTGTTCGTTTGTATGAGTTAGTGGCCAACTCTGGTGAGGGAGTTTTAAGGCCGCCTTAAGGACTCCGTCGTGGCTCGTCGTGCCTCAATGAAGTGTATTGTACCAGTGTTATTTTGTACAAATATCAAATAAATCTCTTTGTCGTGACCGCGTCCGGTACCCGTTTCCTCATTAAGTATGCAAAGATCAACTTACTGGCGGTTAAATAGTTGCATTATTGCAACGCCAGGTGATTACGACTCCGCTCTGAATACAGATGAAGATCGGAAGACGATCGGAAATAGCAGACGGTGAAGGTCGGAACTTCTAGACTTATTGATAAGTGTATATTTTTTATGTAAAAAAGGGACGAAAGATGGAAATGGCTCATTTTACTTTGGTATTTGTCTTTGTAGGCATCCAAATCTCTGCCATGGGCATAATGACTGCTTGGGCCCACTGCTGATGGCCCGAGCGGGCCCAGTTGACATGTTTTAAAATAGCAATATTGCAGGCATGTAGCCCATATTCTAATCAAACTGTACCTATGTTCTTCAGTATCTAAGTACCTTCAATAAAATCAATAAGAGTGTCTAAGGAAAATGTGAAACTGGTGTTTCTAGGCACAGAACGCTCAGATCGAAAATTCCAACTAGTCATCACCTATTTCATCGACAATCAAAGCTAAATAAGGGCACACGATTTTCACATAAAAACAATTCTCAAAATACCTCATTAAATCTGAAACTTACCAAAAACCAGAAAAATGCTGTACATCACTTAGCAGGATGATAAATTGGATGGTACCGATGCATTATCAGATACCATTCGGTCAGCGAATGATCAGTCGTGTTAGCACTTTGTGACATTGGGTGGGTGGGTATCAAATAATTAAGATGTAGTGCAAGAGCCAGCGGCAGATTGTGGTGGTGGCCGAAAAGTTGGTGTGCATGAGCTCGTTCGTCCGTTCGTTCGATTTCTGTTGCAGGTTACGTGTGCCATTAGGTACTTGTAAATGTTTTACTTACTTACTTTACCTAACGTTCCGAGAACCTTGTGTCTAGAAAAACATAACTTAGGTTTTAAGATACTATTCAGTTTAAAAACATTACTGAGTTAATATTTTATAATAATAACGAAAATATTTGACGAAATAAAGAATATTGTGAAAGTTTTTTAGTGGTTGATGAAATAAGCCAGGAAAGTATAAAATAATCTTCAAAGTTGCGGAAAGAGGCTGGATGCGGAAGGCGAAAGATCAAAGAAATGGTGTGTATTGGAAAATACTTTTACACGGGATTGGGTATCAGTGAAGAGACTAGATAAGATAAGATAAGATAAGATAATTCTTTATTTGTCCTCAGCAAATATACAGATGACTTAAGTAACTTATTATAAGAACAGGTAAGTTATTACCTACCTACAAAAAAGTAAAAATGAAAAATAAACAATTAAAAAACAAAGTAGGTAAGCCCACCTGCCCATGAAGCGTGCATGGGGGCAAATTGGTCCCAGTCTCAGCATGATGCTGCACTATACCTAAGTAGTACCTAGGTATAGACTAGAAGTCTTATTGCTACTAGGTTACCGAAAAACGAAGTTTGCTTGCATGTAAGGTATATTAAATTACAACTAGCTCTCAGTCTACACAAAGTAAATTGTCAAATCAGTCGAAACCCTGGGTTGATCACGATTTCACATCTACGCAATCCAACAAAACATCCGTAAATTGTCAAATTGTAGTTTAATAATGAACACAATGGTTTTCGCTACATGGGCTGATGCTTGTACCTACCTACCTGAGTATGTTAATTTCCGATATGTCAATAAATACCTACCTCAGCAGGCAATAGGATGCAGTAATGTCCATGAAACTCAAGATTACCTACTAAAACTTTTGAAATTTATTTGAGCTAAAGGTACAGTCAGCCACATAAGTTTAATAACAAATTGAGTTTTAAAATCCAAGTAAGTATGTAGGTATATGCAGTCACAAAATATATTCTAAGTACTTATCTATTTTCTTTTTTAAAGCAATCGTCCATAGTTGGATATTTCTGCCAGCGTCACATCATTATTCTATCATTGAAAATGGTATAAAGATATTAAGTATACAGTGAGCACTTGCAAAAATTACACAAACGACAAAGAACACAAAATATAGATAAAGTAAGTAAGTACCTATATATTTTTTTATCGGCAAATTGTGTCTGGGGTGCTAAAAAGGTAAGTAGGTACCTAGGTATAACAGCTCGTGCTACGCTCAACGCTGATTTTCAGCTGTCACCTAAACTGTAAGTACATAAACTACAATACTTATTAAATTTTAATAGGTTTCATCTTCTTATCAGCATGTAGAAGTCCTCCGCGGGATATGGCCTCCTCCATAGATTTAAAAAAATAACGAATTTTTCATACCTACCTGGTCAACTTGTAAACTTAGAATAGGTACCTATAGAAAACACTATAATCTGTGCTTGTAAACAAGGTTGTCATAGATAATATTGGAACTATGTTGGTAGGTACCTAACAGGTTATATTTGTAAAAACTCACCAAATTATCTAAAATTCAGGAATAATACAAAACAGTACATACAGTTAGTAATCAGCTCTTGATTCAGATACTGTTTGTTTGTTTAGTTTATAAACAAAACAATTAAACAAATGACCAAATAAAAATTTGACATTTATAAAATGTTGAAGTTGACGTTGACTTTGCTTAGAATTTGACGTTGAAGTTAACAAATTTGACACTTTGGCAATTGTCGCCAGGGTTGCCATTGTAAGTTATTTGACGCTAGAGCTAGCGCTTTTTTAGTGTATTCGGTACACTTGTAAAAATAGCGCTAATTCATAGTTTTGTAACATTATCTTGTCTCGCTTAGTCGCTATCAACAATAATCAACATTTAGTTATGATGTCTGCACGAAATCGCATTTCTTTAATAATTTCAAGGAGAGGGTGCTCAAAAATGTTTAAAAACATACACATATTACCAGACAACATTATTTAATTTTATTGTTACAATCTAGCTAGAGTCATGCACGTCGTCGTCGTGGTCGCGGTGGTTCTCGCTCGTCGTTGTCGTCGTGCGTTGTTCGTCGCGGGGTCGTCGACCGCTTGTTGTATCTGATAGCATCCATTTGTCTTTTTCATCTGGCAGCATTTTTGTATCATTCTCTTTGCTCTGGCTTGGCCTTCACTTCACCTTCTTTTCTTTCCATCCACGCGTATCGCGCTCGTCGCCGTTTATTCCGTTTCCACCATCTGTTTTCGATTTATTTTAGTGGATTCCTTTATAAAATTTCAGTTTTTAGCAGCATGGATCACGAAAGCAGACAATTGGCTGAAGATTTCTTTCTCCGGGAGCCAGTAGACGCTCGTATAAGGTTGTATTAAGCGTCAAAAAGCCAACCATCATTACACCATGTTTTGCAAATTCTAAGTTCTATCATTTTTTCAGGAAACAGAAGGAGGAACCCAAAGAGGAGGATCACCCAACTCTTAGGGTGGAACTTCAGACGGTTCGCCTCAACCCAGACTCTCAGAGACTTGTTTTGGATACGCTAAGGTTTATTCACGGTCCAGACTATAAACTCAGTGGTTCCAGTGGTTACAAGGTAAAAACGACCAGCCAGTTAAACTTGAAAGCTATCCTTCAGACTGTTGTTTAAAAGATAATAATATATTAGTGAAATCATGAAACTCTTAGTAGCCATGGACAATGTTACATACTTAGATATTATTGGTTTTCAGGATAAGGGAACAAACCTTAGTAACAGATACTGGTTGGAGCGAGGCAACTTGGTGGTCCAAGGTGGCTGTGATTACTCAATAACATCAAAACCAGAAATCCAAACTTCGGAAGCGAGGCTCAGAGCTTTTGCACTTGCTAAGTTAGAAAAGTAAGATAGATTTGTTTATTGTTTCATGGTGTAGGTTACAGACTTTCAATTTATTACAGCCAAACCGCAACCCACTACAATTTTGATGATGTATGTGAACTTGGTAATGATGAATGCAACTTCACAGGTTTTGTCTGTGAGTGCATCTTACAATAAACTTTATTCCAGGTATAACTTTCACAAAGCACACTGCGCTGAAGCATTAGATGTGGCTGCTGAGAGTGTGGAGAAGGCACTAGAAATACTATTTTACAAGTATTACGGAGTAGACCCCCAAGACAAGCCGGTGGAGGTACCGACAATGTCAGAACTTCTTGAAATGAGAACCGATGAAGTAGCCGTTCTAGAATCAATTTACGAAACCAGCTTTCAAGTCAAAGAGAATAATGTATGGTGTGTGAAATTAAACCTAGAATATTTACCAAAAATGTTTGAAAAGAAAGATACAACCAAAAGAAAAGATAACATAAACTACAATCAACGAAATCAACGGACAAAGCCAAAGGAAATCTGTAAACTATTCGTAAAAGGACCGTGTAGATTTGGTGCAAAATGCAAGTTTCTACATCAGGTGCAACCTGAAAATAATCCTGATGAGGATTCAGAAAGTTCTGAAAAGCAGAAAGTATACTTTGAACTTGAAATCCGGCTTCCTGAAGGCAGTGTGTATCCGTTCCAACCCCCTCTGATATTCTTCAAAGTAGAAAACCGCAAAGATGTTATACCAGAGGTGACTTGTCTTAAAATAGCAGCTAGATTATTAGATGAAGCAAAAATACTAGTGCAAGATGGCATCCCAAGCATGTATTCTTTAGTAGAACTTCTGAACAATGAGGAAGATATTACAAACTTCTTAAAATTCGATACTAGAACATTCTTAGACCCTTCTGAAGCTTTATTTCCACAATTAATAGATGATAGTAGTGTTAGTAAAGAAAAACTACCCTCACATTACAAAAAAGGCTCGGCACCTGATCGAAGACTGAATGTAAACTTTGAAGATTTGCTAAGAGATAATAAAGATATTGTTAAAAGATATTTTGAGAAGCCACAAAATAGAAGGTACACTAAAATGATGTCTGGTAGACGGAAATTGCCAGCGTGGCAGAAGAAAAATGATATTTTAAATGCTCTACGAAAATCACAGGTGAGTCTTTGTAAACCTAGCAGTGCCGTGACCACGAATAAATGTGACAATCGTGAACTTATAGTAACGCTATCGTATCCGAGATACACTGCGCGGTGACTCTACAACGTTTGGCAGTCGAGCTGGCGTTGACGCGCAATATGATTCAAATACATTAAATTTACGCGGCGACTGTCAGATTTTTTCGTGATAACCCTTCAGGTTCCATTTTTTAACCGACTTCCTAAAAGGAGGAGGTTCTCAGTTCGGTTGTATGTTTTTTATTTTTTTAAATGTATGCCCGGCGCGTCGCGGCGCCTACCATTTCACTGCTAGCAACGATGCTCGCGTATTATTACTAAAGCTAATGCATTACTTGCGGACCCTTTGTGCTGTGTACCTACACCTTTTTTACATTTTTCTAAATTTGTCAATAAACCCAGTTTGTACATTCAAACCGCATTTAATTGGAGAAAAGCAAAAACCCACCAGTTGTTCCTCTAAAGAATCATCACCAACCACGTGCACGAAATTGCGTATTTTGCTTTCCTGTGACTTTTAAGTGGTGTTTATAGTGACTAGAACATTCTCAATGAACTGTCATCATCATCATGATGATGAAGCTGGTAGTTGAATTGAAGTCGGTTTTTCTAGTTTTCTAAACTTATAAATTATTATAATCCATTTGCAACCCCTCAGGTAGTCGTAATAAGCGGCGAAACAGGCTGCGGGAAAAGCACGCAAGTACCCCAATTCATACTCGACAATTGGTTGGAGAACTTCTCAAAAGATGGCGCTGATCATGCTGAGATTGTTTGCACGCAGCCGCGGCGGATATCCGCTATTGGCGTTGCCGACAGAGTCGCTGATGAAAGGGTTGAGAAGACAGGCCAGGTTGTTGGCTATCAGGTAGGTTTTACACCACAAAACTGCATGGCCCGATGTCGCTCCACCCATCGACAGCTTACTACTCGACTTGCAATGTCAGTGCTATTCTTGTGTTCTATGTATATTTCTCTGTAAAAGGGATCATACAAAAAAACGCTAGGAACCAGGCCGTAGTTTCTTGCCCGTTCTTCTAGGCTCTGGTCGCGTGGAACTGGCACCTAGTTATATAAGACGATTCTAAATGATCCTTGTGATTTTATTGAATAAAGAAATTTTGACTTTGACTTTGACTGGAATTCATAGTTTTATCTACTTTATTCGGGACTTGATGAACCATCCCCCAATCATGTTATGAATATTTGTCATTTAATTAGTTAGGAATGAGAGATAACTCGCTGAACGCATCTCTCCTCACATGCCAAGTAATCCACATGAACAAATTTTTTTTTTTAATATTCATGGACTTTACACACAACGCCCTCTAGTCCCAAACTAAGCAAAGCTTGTGATATGGGAACCAGATGGCTGATAGAATACTTATATACTTTTTTTTTGTAAATACATACTTATAATACATAGTAACACCCAGACATAAACAAACATCTATGTTTTCTACGCACAAATGTTTGTTCTCAGTGGGGATCGAACCCACGACCCACAGCACGGAAGGCAGAGCTATTACCAACTGAGCTGTGACGCCTGTCATCTAATATGTCATATGTCTAATAGTAAATTGGATCATTGTTTTAAAAACAGATTGCCAAGAAGCAGGATATAAATGAAAAAAAAAATTAGGAACATTTGACACTGTAAATTAAATCAATAATTGCATTTCATGATGATGCTTCCAATTTGACATTTTATGATGGGCTGGGATGCTGGATTGCCTCTCATGTCATCCATAGGTAATAATCAATTCCCTACAAGAAAACTCTTATGTCAATGGGTGTTACTGTGTATTATAAGTATGTATTTACAAAAAAAAGTATATAAGTATTCTATCAGCATCTAGTTCCCATACCACAAGCTTTGCTTAGTTTGGGACTAGAGGGCGTTGTGTGAAATGACCATGAATATTTAATTCTTTGGAAGACAAAATGATGAGTACAGTCGAATACACGTCCACCGAGACGTCGAGAGTCGTGCGAGAGGGACGACAGTGTGTTTGCGTGGGAGGGCTGCAGCGCGGCGCGCGCCCTAGCCTATTGCACTTCCTTTTCAACGATTCTCTGCATTGTATGTAGCGTACGGTTGTATTGCGTGTATAACCTGACCTGTGGCCGTGTGTACATACAACTGAGATTCATAAATTCCAGTTGTAAATGGCACAGAATAAAAATGATGGTATGTGCCATCATGATCCAAATGCGAACTATTCGTTTTGGAAGAAAAATATTATAGTGAGTCTTATCCTCATGAACTGTAGACTAAAAATCACTTGAGCTTTGGCTAAAATGATGTTACCTTTCAGATCCGTCTAGAAAGCAAAGTATCATCAAAAACGCGGCTAACATTCTGCACCACTGGTATCCTTCTCCGGAGACTCGAATACGACCCTCAACTCAAATCCGTTACTCACGTCATAGTAGATGAGGTTCATGAGAGATCTGAGGAAAGTGATTTTCTCTTGCTAATTCTGAGGGACCTTATCAAAGTGAGGGCAGACTTGAGAGTAATACTGATGAGTGCGACGTTGAACGCAGAGTTGTTCTCATCTTACTTTGAAAATGTTCCAGTTTTGGAGATTCCAGGTAAAACTTCTCAAAAGTTTTTTATTATTTTATCTTGTACTAGCGACCCGCGACTTCATACGCGTCTACCGTTTTCTCAGCGGATTATTTGAGAAGCTTGACATTACACAGGGCCAGTGTCAAGTGTTTTATATCGGCGATATACGCCAAAACTCGTACTAAGCCCTTTAAAGCAACTGATGTGACGTCGCCCTCGTGTCAAAGTAAGTTTTATTGACGCTGCTAATCCCGTTCGTTCATTTTATCCTGTAGGTCCTGTTAATTATTCGGTAAAGTAGACCAAGTGTCAATCCAGGTTACGAACTATAATATATATATTCAAAGTTTCATCCAATTTGGTTCGGTAGTTTCGACGTGATTGAAACACAAACATCCAAAGTTTCACATCCTTACTAATATAACGCGAAAGTTGGTATGTATGGATGTTTTTTACTCTTTCACGCAAAAACTACTGGTCCGATTTAGATGAAACTTGGAATACATATAGTTCGTAGCTTGGATTAACACATAGGCTTTTTTTATCCCGGAAAATCAACAGTATAAAACGGGACGCGGACGAAGTCGCGAGCAGATGCTAGTTTACGATATTAGTGGAATGTTTGTTGAACTGAAACTGTTTGAATTAATTTCAGGCAGAACATTTCCGGTGGAGCAGTTTTTCTTAGAGGAAATTATGGAAATGACAAACTATGTTTTGGAAGAAAATGGTCCATTCGCTAGGAAGGTCAAAAAGGGTTGGTAATAATTTTATACCTACACTATCTTTATTTTTTACAAACTTTATCTACTTGTACAAGATAAAATTAGCCCTAGCAATTATAGAACTAAATCATTATTAGTTTGAAACTGTTGATGCTAATTCGCTTGTTTTTTTTCTTAACTATGTAACTTTGCAGTATTTAAACTTGGCCGTTTCTTTCACAAAAGCTAAAACGATAATTTTAAAACAGAAAAGTCAACAGAATTTTTTATTTTAATTTTATTTTACAGGTGAAAAGAAACAAGATTTGGAATTAGAGTTAGAAACGTGCGACGTGCGCGCGGAGTCTGCGGAACCCCCCAAAGATTCGATACGAGACGAAAATCTGTCCGTTGGTCAGATGATAGCGCGGTACCCTAAATGCGGGAAAATCACCTGCAAGAACATGTACCTTATGAACACAGAAAAGGTAAGGGTTAACCAGATCCTACTAATATTATAAATGCGAAAGTTTAGATGTTTGGACTACTGTACTAACTACTGAACCAACTTGGATGAAACTTGGCATATATATAGTTCGTAACCTGGATTGACAGATAGGCTACTTTTTATCCCGAATAATTAACAGGATCTACAGGATAAAATGAACGAAAAGGATTAGCAGCGCCAATTAGCAAGAGGGTTTCATTGTCATGTCACGTCAGTTTGACAGGGCGTAGTACTACCTCTTTGGTCTAACGACTAGCGTTTGACATTCAAGTACGAGTTCGGTGTAATGAGGTGTAATGTCAAGTTTCACAAAGTATCCGCTCGGTACACGCACAGATAATATAATGTGCACGGAAACTGTAGACGCGTACGAAGTCGCGAGTAACTACTAGTAATTTATAAGTTTAAAGTCTAGGAAAACCGACTTCAATTGGACTACCGGCTTCATCATCAGATGATGATGATGGCAGTTCATTGGGAATGTTCTAGTGACCGTAAACATTACTAAAAAGTCACAGAAAAGCAAAATACGCAATGTGCACGTGGATTGCATATTTTTTTCAGTTATTTTTATTTATAAGCGATTATTATGAACCGATTTTGATGAAAATTGAATGGGACCAACCTGGAAGTACATTTTTTGGATTCGAATCCGATATTTTTAGAAAGACTTCTTGTAACGCCATCTAGTTTACCATTCAGTATTAAAAAGCATAAACAGAAAAGATATAACGGCATCCTATTAACTTTTTCGTGCGTAATTCACATGGGTTCTTGAATTTGTTTCTAAAATGTTTTTTTTGACTTATTTTCCAGATAAACTTCGATTTAGTGGAACATGTGCTAAACTACATCGTCGATGGACACCACAAATGGCCGAGAGAGGGCGCTATACTTATTTTCCTGCCGGGAATAGCCGAAATAATGGGATTACACGACCAACTTGCAGAGAGCCATAAATTCAGTCCCAAGTAAGCAGATATGAAGTTACTCTTTATAAGTTGCATTTTAACACTTTTACTTGTCAGAATGATAGGCGCGATGCATTGCCTTACAGGGCACGTCCTAGACTTGCTCTATGAAGTAATGCATTGTTATTAAGAGATTTGTTTTTAATAAATAAAAACTTGTTTGAGGTCTATAGTTGCACGCTACAGTTATTTTTTATCTTAGTAAGTTAGTCATTGTCCTGCAATAGGCGGTCTTATCGCAGAGCGCGATTTCTTCCAGACAAACCTTTACTAAATATAACTAAAAACTAACTAGGTAAGCAAGCACCTAGGTATTGTAAATGGGTATCGAAAAAAATACCCACTTGTTTGATTTAGACACGGAGTAAAAAGGTAACTACTTAACATCAGGCCCACCTGATGTTAAGTACCTTTTTTACTCCATTACTTGTTTCATCACCTTTTCTCTTATAAGAATACTTGTACCATCACCTTTTCTCACAAATGAAGAAACATTTAGCCATTTCAAATAGGTCGGTTTGTTTAGTTACTTATTTTATTATTTATTTATTATTTTTATTCATTTAATTAATTAACACGGTGTTAAAACCAATTACATTATTTAATACTAATAGGCAAGAAATAGGAATAATACTAATATAATAAAATTTTTTTTTTTTTTTATTAACCAGTACTGTCCCACTGCTGGGCAAAGGTCTCCCCCCTCGTCTTCCACTTCTCGCGATCTTTGGCTAGTTCCGCCCTCTATTTCCAATAAAATATATTATACTAATATAATTAGAATATAATACTTGTATAAATACTTGTTTCAGAACAGGAAAGTACGTACTAGTGCCGCTTCACTCGACGCTCTCCAGCGAGGAGCAAGCGCAGGTGTTCAAGAAGCCGAGAGCTGGCGTCAGGAAGATAGTCCTCTCCACGAACATCGCCGAGACATCCGTCACCATCGACGACTGCGTGTTCGTCCTCGACTGTGGACGGATGAAGGAAAAGAGGTAACTATTTTTTTTTTACATGATCTTTATTCGTCCCCAAGAGATAGGTATGTACAGACAGGTATAGGTTGAGGTAGGTACTATCGGCAAAATTTCCGCCTTACCACTTTTGGAACTGTTTCGCTTGCAAGCCGTCCCACCCCTGACCCCGCCTTTGTCTTTCGTCTTCTTATTTTGACCAACCAGAGATCTAAACATCTATTTATTTTTATGACGGCCCATTGTTTTCATAACTTTGACACCCGAAATAATTTGCTTCTATTGATATTCAAAAATTAACGGCTAGTCGTTTTACAGGAAATGCACCCTTAAGGTGGTAAGGCAGAACTTTTGCTGATGGTACATTGCAGATTGGCACTCAAGCCCTTTAAGTGTTCGATAATCAAGCCGTTAATGTATAACTAAGAAATGTACTCACGCTCTCGTCTGAGCACACTTATAACGTTCCATTTTCAGAGCGTCAATGTCGTTGATCGCTACGACACTTTTTCACTATTAGAAAAGTGTAAATTATTTAGCGCAGATGATAAACTTCATAATTACGCAGGTTCGATTCAAACCGCAACATGGAATCTCTTGACCTAGTATGGGTTTCCCGCGCGAATGCGAAACAGCGCAAAGGTCGCGCCGGGCGCGTGATGCCAGGAGTCTGCGTACACCTGTACTCCTCGCATCGGTACCACCACCACCTGCTGGAGCAGCCGGTGCCGGAGATACACAGGATCCCGCTGGAACAGCTGCTGCTGAAGATCAAGATACTGCCGCTCTTTCAGCATATGGGAGTCCATGAAGTTCTGGGTAAGTGTACTGCACAAACTGGTTCCATCCATACCAGAGTCATCATAGAAAAAAAGAAGAAAGAAAGAGAATGAATTTATTAATCCAGACTTTAAACTACAATAAACTACAATAAAACTACCTTAAACTACAATAAAATACTACAATACCGACCTTAAACTACAATAAAAAACTTAAGCAATAATTATAGGTTAATTAGGTCCCTGACTCAGCATACGTGCACTGTGACCAAGAGTAACAGTGCACACTGGTATTCTGTCAGAGCCTAGTGGGCAACATCACGGTAGCCACCGTAGTAGCCATCCCACTAATATTATAAATGTCAAAGTTTAGCTGTTTGGATGTTTGTGTTTCAATCACGCTGTAACTGCTGGTCCGATTTGGATGAAACTTGGAATATATTATAATCCGTAATCTGGATTAACACATACTTCTCCCGTTTTTTTAGGCTATATATTTTTATTTTCGTGGATGAAGTCGCGGGCAACTGCTAGTGAACAATAATTGAATAATTAAATGTTTTGAGTTGAATAAGTGGGCCCAAAGGCAGAATAAATAAAATAATGGACATTTCACACGACGCCCTCTAGTCCCAAATTAAGCAAAGCTTTTAATATGGGAATGAGATGCTGAACTAGATTTATTCAATAAATTGCGTTGTGAAAACTTAAACGTTTCGAAGCAAAAAAATACGTGCACAGAGGTCTATACACAAGTAATTTTTTACATTTATGACCAACGATATAAATATCAAATTTTCTTTTCAGGTAAAACGATAGAACCGCCTCTGAAATCGAACATAGATGGCGCTCTCACCCGCCTTCAAGACGTGGGCGCGTTGGACAAGTTAAACTGCCTCACTGCGTTAGGCAAGCACTTGGCCGCACTACCCGTCGACGTGAGGATAGGAAAGCTTATGTTATTCGGAGCTATATTCTGCTGTGTGGACTCCGCTTTAACTGTGGCCGCGTGTCTCAGCCATAAGAGCCCGTTTGTCGCACCTTTTGGGAAAAAAGTAAGCAATTTTCATACCTAATACAGACTTATCCATATAAGAGGTATTCATGCCATAGCGAACAACGTTAGTTCAACGACTACTTTCAAAGCTTTTCAGAAATGCCTTTTAAAGTTTCTCAAAAATAGCTCTTCCAGTGGTTACTTGTCAGTCTTAAGAGATTGCTTGTCACAGCTTTTGGAAATGGAAAGTAAAAAAAAAATACGTAGTACATACGGCGACACGTCAACCTAGACTGTTTGGACTTTGAGCTATTAGAAGTTGAATGCTGCGAATCGTGCGAGAGGGACGATAGTGATTTGCGTGGGACGCGCTGCGCGGCTATTGCGCTCCCTTTTAACAATTCCCTGTATTGTATATAGCGTAGTTATGGTTATATTGGGTGTCGAACCTGATCTGTGGCCGTGTGTACGAATTGGTCTTAAAATTTGGACGAGCGAAGCAACTATGTCAGTCACACTTGCTTGACCAAATGTTATATTGATCTTGATAATATCAAGATTAACTTTGATAAAATGAATCTTATTTTACAAGTGCGCAGTGCTATTTGTACCATCGAGTTGTCCCACTAGTAGGATAACTACTAGTAGTAAGTAGTATTTGTCCTACTAGCAGCACAAACCCGTTTGATTTCTTAAATCGTTTCAAACTTTGTATACTTAATCTATCTTTGTTCCAGTCAGAAGCGGACGCGAAAAGGAGAGAATTCGCTTGTTCAAACAGCGATCAGCTGACGACACTGAGAGCTTATCGAGTAAGTACCATAATTATTTTTTTATATAGTATTATAGACAAATGTTTGACCGCAATCTCACCTGATGGTAAGTGAGTATGCGGTAATATATCACTATTCAATAATTTGAAAACAATTTGTTTAGAGTTTACAAATTGTGAGGGCATACCTATCAAGTAAATAAATACAGTGTTCTAAATCTGTATAGCTCCGCTCGTATTGACCTCGTCTTTACTGTGGATAAAGCCGACAGCCCATCCTACACAAACACACTGTCGTCCCTCTCGCACGATTCGCAACGTTCAACTTCTAATAGTTGAAAGTCCAAACAGTATAGGTGGACGTATCTTCGACTGTATAATAAAAAAATAAGAAATTAATTTGTGATTCGGCATCTGGCGCTCATAAATATGCCCACCAAAAATCATTATAACTGCATATTTTTTACCTCTTTTAGTAATGTCAGCTAGCTATGACAAAATCATATCTAGTAAAGTAACTCCCTCCTTGTCAATTTGTTGATTTTTTGGTGCAAACTTTCTCACTACCCTAATATTGTACGTCCGGAACGGACAAACTGTAAAAACGTGTACTACATAACCATTTAAGATCTCTTGTACACAGTTAATAAAAAAATTGTGATTTCCGATCAATTTTTTTACCTTTTTCCAGAAATGGCAGCTAGCTATGACCCGTAGCACTCACGCCGGCCTAGTGTTCGCCAGCGAGAACTTCCTCTCGCACAAGACATTGCTGATGCTGGCGGATATAAAACATCAGCTGCTGGGCTTGTTGGCGGCCATCGGCTTCGTGCCCGACATGCCGGCATTGAGGAGGAAGATGAGGCAGGACTCTGTTATCAGTTTGACGGGCGAACAGGTATCTATCTTCACTATATGTATACTATACGTGACAGGCGTCACAGCTCAGACGGTAATAGCTCTGCCTTCCGTGCTGTGGGTCGTGGGTTCGATCCCCACCAACAACAAACATTTTTGCGTGGCAAACATAGATGTTTGTTCTATGTCTGGGTGTTACTATGTATTATAAGTACGTATTTACAAAAAAAAAGTATAAAGTATTCTATCAGCCATCTAGTTCCCATATCACAAGCTTTGCTTAGTTTGGGACTAGAGGGCGTTGTGTAAAATGTCCATGAATATTTATTTATTTATTTATCTTTGATCAATAAAACCGAATCAAGATTGAGATTAGTTCAATTTATAACAGGGAACGTCTTAGTAGGAAGTGCTGAGTCGGGCAATGTATAGGCAGTGGTTACTACTTAAAATCAGGTGAGCCATCGGCTTCGGCGACTACGTTGCGTTGATATCATGCGTTTTATTTTATTTTCAGCTGAACATAAACGGATACAACGATCGCTTGCTCGCAGCTATTCTGTGTGCTGCGCTGTATCCAAACGTAGTCAAGGTAATTATTCTTTCAATAGTTATTTTTCTGTTTATATCTCAATGTCTCGATAATGCCGAAACATTACTATTTATTCAATAAAATTTGAACTCTGTTTTCTATCCGTCCGTGTCTACACAGTAAGACGACAGTTGTGAAGGGTGAGCTGTTCAAAATCACCCTTCATCTTGCATGATAGGAGCCTCTTCACGGGGGCGCAGATTTATCAATCCTCTCACCACACATCTCTAGCATTTAGAATTCAGAGTTCATTTTAATATTTTTTTTTGTAAAAAATGCTATTTTCTTATCAGTATTTCAATAAAATTTATTGTAAATGATCATCATCGTTAGCCTAAAGCAGGTTGAAGAGGTCCACTCGATAACACAAGTATTCTATTCTATCAGTAATATAGTTCTCATATTACAAGCTTTGCTTAGTTTGACACTAGAGGGCGTGTGTGTGAAAATGTCTTTGTGGCCGATTTCGATTTCGCGCGATCTCCTAAAAAGCTTCTAAACTATCTTCGCAATCGCGACTCAAAAACTTTTATTAATTATTTCTCTTGCATTTTATTAATAGAACTAAAATGAAATCCTACCCCTATTGAACACAGGTTTGGATTTAACTACCCAGGAATACCTCCGCCTACTCTAGTAGTTGTGTTTGATCTGTTCAATATAACAGTGTAACTTATCCTAATGAGTTTCATATGCCTATTGTAAATGCGTCCGCTAAGTTTTATGCCTATCATGCTTGATCCTCAAAGGCTCCAGAGGAAGACCAGCGCAGGTTTAACGCCTGCACATGCTGATCTGGGACCTTTTTGCAACATTGTACCTACTTGTTTAATTGTTTACTTAATTTTTAAAAAAACGTGTTTTATTTATAGTTTGTGTTTTTTATTGTATGTGTCTTTTGTGTTGTTGTTGCAAATAAATATTTTGTATTGTATTGTATCTATTTAGCATAATTAATAAATTAATTTAATTAAAAAAAAACCGCCAAACAGTATGTTGCCCACGAAAAAAGAAGATGAAGAGATGTGTGTGTCAAAGTGCGTAAAACAATAAACATGTAGTTCATTTCAAAATATTAGTTTTCTCTCCTTCTGGGTGTCCCCGCAGACAAAACATGGTCCTTCGAGCCGGATTAGTTAGAAATCGGTGCGGATCTCCATCAACAATAGTGTGTTATAATTCGTGAAAAGACTTAGATTACAAAATAGAAGTGGTAAAACTTTGAGGTTAGGTTTACTTGTGCATGATAGAACCGCCGGAACTTTGATGGGTTTTTCCGGAAAAAATGGCGACTTGTACTTTTCCGTGAACATTCTTTTCTACACGTGGTGATTGACTTTTTTACGTAAATACATGACAAAGTGAACTCTTTATTTTCTACAAACGGTCGGCAACAGTGCTAGAGAAATTCATACAACGTTTAGTGGGAAAAATGAGTGACGACGACGGATTGATGAACGAGCAAACGGTGTTCAAGGAACAACTTGAAAAAGCACATGCTAATTTCAAGAAAACGCCAAAGGATCGTATTACAAGAGATTACGTAGAAATTAAAATCAATTTACTGAATGATTGTTGGAACAAGTTTACCGAAAACCATCAAAAAATAGCAAATACATACGACAAAAAAGTGTTAGCAGATCATGTCTATACCAAAGAGGATTTGTACTTCAAGTGTGAAGAAGAATACACAATGGCTAAGTGCGCAATGATGAAGAAATTGCGGGATCTTGGACCACCGGTACAGGTACAACTCTCAGAAAAACAAGCAGAAACCTCGGTCAGTAAAGAATCAATAAAGATATGTGAAGTTAAAATTCCTACAATAAAAATACCAACTTTCAGTGGATCTTATACAGAGTGGTGTTCGTTTCATGACCAATTTTCTTCACTAATACACAACAATGAAAGACTTAGCTCAGTACAGAAATTACATTATCTAAAAACAAATCTTAACGGTGAAGCAGCTACCTTGCTAAAGAATATTACTATAACTGATTCCAACTACGATCATGCTTGGAACAAGCTTCTAAAGAGATACCAAAACAAGAGAATTATTGTGAATGCATACCTGAGTAAACTATTTTCAATCAAAACAATATCAACTGAATCTGCAAATTTGATTAAAAATATGTTAGATATCACAACAGATTGCTTGAACGGACTCAAAAGTTTGAACATTCCTACAGACTCATGGGATTCCATAATAATCTTCATGACTATCTCTAAACTAGATACCGAATCCATAAAACAATGGGAGGAAAAGCTTGGAAGCCACGATGAACTACCAACACTAGAACAACTAACTGACTTTCTGGAAGCAAGATTTAGATCACTCGAGGGAAGACAAGCTGTGCGAAACAGAGCGACAACAAGTACCACTACAACTAACAATACAACAACGAAGAGAACGTTTCACACTACCAATGAACAATGTGTATACTGCGATGGAGACCACTACCTATACAAATGCAAAGATTTTTCAAACCTACAACACAAAGACAAACTAGGGGTAGTAACAAAGAATGGGCTATGCTTCAACTGCTTAATACCTAAACATAGAGTAACTGAATGTCGACAAAGAACTAATTGCAAGATATGCAGAAGAAGGCACCATTCACTTTTACACCCAGAAGGAGATGAACAAGAAAACACCAACGAGACACGCCAGACCACACCAGATACACCTAGACCAGACCACCAACTATCAGCACACTTTACGAAGAAAATACAATCCACTGGTATGCTTCTAGCTACAGCCATCATAGGAGTAAAAGCATCTGATGGAAGCATGCAACAACTTCGAGCGTTGATCGACCAAGGGTCAGAAGGATCTTTTATAACTGAGTCAGCAGCTCAAGCTCTTGGTCTGAGAAGATATACAGTCAACAGCTCAGTAAGTGGGCTAGGTGCTAACACATACACGAGAATCAGACACAAGGTAACATTCAATATACAGTCCACTATCAACAACAGTCAATTCAACGTCGATGCCTTTTGTCTGAAGACACTAACAAAATTGCTACCTTCGAGGAGAGTGAGTACAACATGGCCTCATATACACGGGCTGCCACTGGCAGACTCAAGATACTCTACTCCTGGAAATATAGACATCCTCCTAGGTGCAAAGATCTATAGTCAAATCTTACTAGAAGGTGTAATCAAAGGGCCCCCTGGTTCTCCACTAGCTCAGAATACACAGCTGGGGTGGATCCTATCTGGAGAAGTTACAAACTACAACGAAGAACACCTATACAATGACTATGAATACAAGAAACAGACTTACTATGAAAACATTACTGATCAATACTCTGAGAGGAATACTAGACAAGAGAAATACTATACGAGAGAGAATGAGGATACAACAGAAATACACAACAGAGTTTTGAACCTACACATAGTAAATGAACAAGACAACTTTTTACTACAGAAGTTCTGGGAAATAGATTCCGACACAACAACCAAGATCATGACTAACGAAGAGCAGCAGTGTGAAAAACACTTTAACGAAAATTACACACGAGATGATCTTGGAAGATATATAGTGAAAATTCCTATGAAAATAGATAGTTTTGACTATGGAAACACAAAACAAATAGCACTGCAGAGATTGAATCAACTAGAGAGAAAATTAAACAAAGATCCTGCACTCAAAAAAAATATACAAAAGTGATACAAGAATACATTGATTTAAATCATATGGAAAAGATAGACAAAGAGAAAGACACTGCCATTAACACATTTTACTTGCCACATCACGCGGTGATACGAGATGACAAGAGCACATCCAAAGTCAGAATAGTTTTCAACGCTTCGAGTAGAGGACCCAATGGAAAATCACTCAACGACAACATGCTTGTGGGCCCTACAATACAACAAGATCTTCGTCAAATAGTAATGAGATGGAGAACACGCGAGATTGGATTTGTGGCAGACTGTGTCAAATTCTACCGGCAAGTAAAAGTAACCGAGAAATGTGCAGATTACCAGAGAATATTATGGAGAACGAACGGAGAGCTTAACGAATACAAACTAACAAGAGTAACTTTTGGGACTGCATGTGCTCCTTACCTAGCTACGAGAGCATTGCATCAACTAGCCACTGATGAAGAGATAAACTTCCCTATAGCTTCTGCAAAAACAAAACTTGACTACTACATCGATAGGAGTGGAAGTGACAACTTAGAAGAAAGCTATGAAGTTTACAGACAAATGACTGGACTCAGGAAGGTGGGAGGCTTTCAAATACAGAAATGGGCCAGCAACAATAGAGAATTTGAAGACTATGTTCAGACGACTTGCTACAACTCAGAGAACATTATCACATTCAAGTCAGATGATATAGTCAAAACACTTGGCCTCATTTGGAACAAAGAGATTGATAGCTTTCAATACACAATTAACCTTCCTGATCCAACCACTTCAACAACAACAGTAACCAAAAGAACAAAACTACTACGAGTAACAGCATACATCATGAGAGTATTCAGCAAAGAAAAACATGAGAAACATTTAACAGGAAAGGAAATAACTTCAGCTTTAACGAAATGTATCATTCTATGTCAGAAACAAGAATTCAAAGATGAAATAGAGAGACTACAGAGTAAGAAATCAGTAAGAAATGACAGCAGATTGAAGACACTTAATCCTTTCATTGATCCACAAGGAATCCTGAGAGTCGGCGGACGATTAGCTAACGCCGAGATACCTGACGTCACCAAACATCAAGTCATATTACCAGGACATCATCCATTCACCAAACTGATTCTTATCGACACTCATAAACAAACTATGCATGGAGGACCCATGCTGATGCTAAGCCACTTGAGAACCAAGTATTGGATAACCAACGTAAAGACGAGACTGAGACAAGTAGTACACAGATGCGTTACCTGCGCAAGACATCGAGCCTCAACTGGATCACAAATGATGGGATCCCTACCCCAAGTACGAGTCACGCCTACAAGAGCGTTTCAGCACAGCGGCGTTGATTTTGCGGGACCCATAGACTTGAGACTTTCAAAAGGAAGAGGATGCAAGACTCAAAAAGGGTATCTGTCAGTCTTTGTTTGCATGGTCACTCGCGCCATCCACATCGAGATCGTCACAAGCCTGACAGCAATAGACTTTGTTGCTGCATTCAAACGCTTTGTCGCACGAAGAGGACGCTGCAGCGACATGTGGAGCGACAACGCAACAAACTTCATAGCAGGAAACAAAGAACTGAACAACCAATTTGAGACAACAATGAGACAAGTACAATCAGAAGTTGAAAATCTACTAGCGAACGACAGAACGACATGGCACCATATCCCAGCATCTGGACCTCATTTCGGCGGGCTCTGGGAGGCCAGCGTAAAACTCATCAAATTTCACTTAAAGAGAGTACTTGGAAACACAACATTAACATACGAAGAGATGTCTACAGTCACTGCTCAGATTGAAGCCTGTATCAATTCAAGACCAATATCCCACATCAGCGATGACCCGTCGGATATCACACCGTTGACGCCGGGCCACTTTCTCATCGGAGAAGCTCCAATCACCGTTCCAGAAGAGACTTACCTACAAACAAACACAAACAGATTGTCAAGATGGCAACTTACACAACGACTTCTACAAGACTTTTGGTCAAGATGGTCAAAAGAATACCTGACTAATCTCCAACAACGCCCCAAGTGGCTAAGAGAATTACCCAACCTACAGATTGGAGACTTAGTAGTAGTAAAGGAGGATCACTTGCCCCCAAGCAAGTGGGTGATGGCAAGGATCATAGATACACATCCTGGGGGGGATAACTTGATTAGAGTTTTAACTTTAAAATCACAAACTTCTACTTTCAAAAGACCAGTCACTAAGGTCTCTAGATTGCCTATAGATATTTAACTTAGGTTATTTCATAACTTCAGATTCTATTTAACTTAGCCTTACTTTGACTTAGATTCACTTACGGGGATAACTTTAGTTTTTTGATCTCAATTACTTTGTACCTAAATTCACTACTGAAACTAAAGACTTTGATAACCACCTTAGATTTTCAACTTAATACACCATGGCGGGTGGTGGTTAGTAACAAACAAGACTAGAATAGAGTTAAGATAAATATAGATTTATTTAGGATTAGTTACTTTATACTTTGATAGAAAAACAATAGATTCATTTCACATCGATTAACTAAATTCAACGATAGATAAAAAAAAAAAATTGTCAGTTTTTTCAAAACAATTTATTGATTATGTATTAACACAGGTTCAGAAATATGTACATAAAATTTCAGCTCAATCACTTAAGGGGAAGCTAGTTAAAAAATTAAAATTAAGTTTTTTTTGCACTTCCCTCTGAATACTTTAACTTTTAAATTAAGACCATCATAATGTTCTTGGCGGGCGGTATGTTGCCCACGAAAAAAGAAGATGAAGAGATGTGTGTGTCAAAGTGCGTAAAACAATAAACATGTAGTTCATTTCAAAATATTAGTTTTCTCTCCTTCTGGGTGTCCCCGCAGACAAAACACAGTATCGCGAACACTCACTAAACGAAAATTGTTTAAATTCTTCTATTAAGGTAAATCGCATTCCTGAGACCCAAGATATAGGCTTTTGCCTAGTTTGGGCCTTGCCGTTTCTATCATATAATATTAATTTGTGTAACGACTCTGTCCTAATACTGTTTACCCTATATCCTGTGTTATATTTTCGGAAATAAAAATTATTCTATTCTATTTACTCGTTTATATTCCAGGTGCTGACTCCAGAGAAGTCGTTCCATATGCAAGCGGGGGGTGCCATCCCCCGACAACCGACCCCCGACGAACTCAAATTCAAAACTAAAACGGATGGCTACGTAGCTCTGCACCCTTCATCCGTGAACGCACAAGTAGGCTACTACCCGAGTCCTTACCTCGTGTACCAGGAGAAAGTGAAAACGTCCAGGGTTTTTATAAGAGAATGTTCTATGGTGCCGCAATTGCCTCTGGTGCTATTTTCAGGTAAATAATAACAGATTTTTATGTACCATCAGCAAAAGTTCTGCCTTACCACCTTAAGGGTGCATTTTCTGTGAACCGACTAGGCGTTAATTTTTTAATACCAATAGAAGCAAATTATTTCGGGTGTAAAAGTTATGAAAACAATGGGCCGTCATAAAAATAAATAGATGTTTAGGTCTCTGGTTGGTCAAAATAAGAAGACAAAAGAAAAAGGCGGGGTCAGGTAGCTAACTGCTTGCAAGCGAAACAGTTTCAAAAGTGGTAAGGCGGAAATTTTGCCGATAGTACACACGGCCACAAGTCAATGCAGAGAATCGTTGGGGCGCGCCGCGCTCGCAGCCCGACCCACACAAACACACTGTCGTCCCTCTCGCACGTTTTGCAACGTTCAACTTAATAATAATAATAAGTATTAAGGGACATTTCACACGACGCCCTCTAATCCCAAACTAAGCAAAGCTTGTAATATGGGAACTAGATGCTGATACAATACTTATATACTTTTTTTTGTAAATACATACTTATAATACATAGTAACACCCAGACATAGAACAAACATCTATGTTTTCCACGCACAAATGTTTGTTCTCAGTGGTGATCGAACCCACGACCCACAGCACGGAAGGCAGAGCTATTGTCTATATGTCTGGGTGTTACTATGTATTATAAGTATGTATTTACAAAAAAAAAGTATATAAGTTTTCTATCAGCCATCTAGTTCCCATATTACAAGCTTTGCTTAGTTTGGGACTAGAGGGCGTCGTGTGAAATGTCCATGAATATTTATTTATTATTTATTGCCGACTGAGCTGTGATGCCTGCAACTTCTAATAGTTCAAAGTCCAAACAGTATAGGTGGACGTGTCTTTGACTGTACATATATAACTGCTTATCGTACGTTTTTTCTTTGTTCAGGCTGCAGTTTAGGAGTGGAACTCCACAACGGGACATTCATAGTATCTTTAGAAGATGGATGGATTATGTTCCAAGTGGAAAAACACGAGGTAATTATTATACTCAAATTCAAAAAGTATTTTATTTAAGGCGATAACCTACTCGCTCGCATATTTCAAAAAATTTAAAGGTATATATTCACCGAATTTAATTATGAAAAATCGTAACAATTCAGTAAAAAATATCATTCTGATCCAAACAAGTTTTCCTACTAGAAAATTTGCACCAATGTGATCAATTGCACCTTCTCCTCTCTTTCTCTTGTCAGGAACTTCACACTTGGTAAAAGAACTCATTCTAGAAGTCCAAAATTTAGTTTGGCCTTCGCCGGTAAACCTGTGTAAGATTTATTTGTACCTACCTCTGTTGCTACCTATGTTTTGTTTCTAAACTGGTGTTTTGGTAAAATAAACTATTTATTTATTTAATTTTTAGTAATTTAAGTCTAAAGACTGGGGGGCGATTCTAGACCGATAGACATCTTCTCACGATAGATAATATCCCAAGAACTGTCAAAACTCACAGTAGTAGTTTAGTTTTTGACAGTTTTTGGGAGATATATCTATCGTGATAATAAGTCTATCGGTCTAGAATCGCCCCCCTGGCTATAATGTGCTTTTTTCTACGTTTTGATGTTTACTATTAATCCACAGGTAGCAGAAATGCTGAAAACGATACGAGTAGAACTAATAAATCTACTGGAAGAGAAAATAAATGATCCCGGACTCAATCTACTTCACCACGAGAAAGGAAACAGAATTATAAATACTATAGTGCAGATAATAACTAAAGATTAAGGTTATGAACCTTATGTTAGGGGAATAGAGATCACATTCGTTTGCACACTCGACTCCGGCATGTAATGTCGCTCGGAGAAAATTATTACCGTCGACGACACGATAAAGCGTCTGGTACAAATTTTTTTTACAACTAAGATGGTATAAGCGGTGGCTCACCTGATGTTAAGCAGTAACCACTGCCTATAACGATGCATTGCTCACTGAGCACGTCCAATGAAGACGTGGCCTGTGATGTATTGCACTGCACCCATCACTCTGAGGCATAAGTGTTAAGTCTCATGTGCCTGTAATAGCACCGGTACTTTATTTATCTAAAATATTAACGAGGTGAATGTGAGTATAATTTTTTTTGTTGTAAACAATTTTCATTTTAGTTCGAGCTACATTACTGAGTAGCTTGGCAATTCTCTGCGTGATTCTCGTGTCGGACGCGCAGTGTAAATCAAATGTAGTGAGTACACTAGGAGGTACAATTAGATCACTTTAGTAACTATGTATTTATTTACGAATGTAGACAAGTATTACTAATTATTTATTCGTACTTTTATATCGATAGCGAGAAAAATAACTATTATTTTTTAATAATACAATAATACGCCTTGTGATTTTGATGCTGTAAGTAGATTTCGTACCAATTTAATAATATCGCGATAATCAAAAATACGTAAAATTAATTACTAAATTATTGTAATAAATCTTAGTGATAGCCATCGTAAAAAGTAGATTTTCTAATTTTTAGTTGAAGCTAAAAAATATTCAACATTCAAATGCAATAATAATGAAGTACTTACAACAGTTAGGGTCTCCTTCACCATCCTTGTGTCACGCTATGCGTCACATAATATATCTTTGTTTTTGACAAGTCTAAAGTAGTGACATGAGATGGTGAAATAGGCACTTAAAGTTGATGTTTTTATTGTACGTTGTTTTGTGGGTAATTTCACAACTGAAAGTGTCACAACGGAACAAATGTAGTACAACGTAACATTTGTTCCGTTGTGACACTTCCAGTTCTGAAATCCGGTGTGCGACGATGCAAAAAATTTACTCCTTACCCTTGTAAGTGTTCGTTTATAATTTTCTGTGATTGTTATAATTACTGTTTCAGTGATATTATGATATTAACTTATTTAACGAAACTAGTTACTTACAAAATAATTTTTATTTTGGAAATAAATTTATTTTACAAATGACTCAGTACTTTGTTTATTAGTGTATTTTAATAATTTTAGTTCTGGAAAAGTCATCAATTTATTATGCTGTACCTACTAATTCTAATGCAGACTACCTACTATCACCCACAAATCTTAGTCGTCTACAAATATAACATTCGATTATCGAGATTTTTTAGATGTTACCTATTACCATCATCATTATCAATATGTAGAGGTCCACTGCTAAATACCTACTGATCATAGATTTTCAGAAAGAACTATAATGCTCCATTTACCGACATTCCTCGATCTTAATATTTCGATGATTATATACCACTAGATTCATGTCAACATAAAAGATTCTACCCCAAATCTTCTACCCTCGAACCCCTACTATTCCTACCCTAAAAGACGCTAGAAAAACAAATCAAAGTATACAATGCGGCCCACCTACAAACCGTGAAATATGATGGCATCAATCACAGGACGGACAAAACGCCTGCCGCGGACAGCAACAACGACCGTCCGACGGTGATGTATCACGAACCAGAAGAATTACGAGATTTCGGGGATTTATTTTTAGGGAGTGACTGGGGTAGGTGGGTTGTTATCCGAAAACGATTCACTCATAGAAGTTACCGAGAATAAAAATTTATCGATCGAAATTTTAGCAGAGACAGTTTTCTAAATTGGGTAAATTAATTTAAAAATTTGCGTACCTAAGAATGACTGGGGTAGGTGGGTTGTTATCCAGGAAAACAATTCACTCATAGAAGTTACCGAGAATAAAAATTTATCGATCGAAATTTTAGCAGAGACAGTTTTCTAAATTGGGTAAATTAATTTAAAAATTTGCGTACCTAACCAACATTTCGTGAAATGTGAGAATATATCATGTTTTTGTCAAATAAATTACCTACATTATGTAAGACTAAATTATTCAGTATTATAGCTACATCGCGTTTTCTTCACATTGAGGCACACACGGGTGTTTTAAAATGATCTTTATTCCTAAATATACAAGCATATACCTACAAGAAAGGCACATAAGTACCTAACTAAAATTATATACCTAGGTATACAAAACAATTAGCTAAGTTTAATGTAAATAAAACCGTATTATCGAAATTATACAGCTTCCATCGAAGTTGGAAAGGCCTCGCACCTTATCAATGGACTCTGCCAATCATCCAGAATAAAACAAATGACACGACAAGCGAATAGACACGGCTACATTAAATCAGCAAGCTCAGGCACATGCGGCTGTTATTGGCAATATTGACGGACGAAGGGATAGAGCAGGCCATTCGCGTCCAATAGTGCGGGCCCGCAGTCGTAAAACGCACATGTTTTGGTCGTGCTACATGTGTACTTTAAAGGGCGAACTTTTGGGTTAGGACCGTCCGAGCTGTTCGGAGACAAGATAGTGAGGATAAGGTTTTATTGGGCCTTCTTCATCTATATTCGATGTCTTATCGCGGGTGTTCAAGGCTTTGTTCCTGATTTTTCTGCGCTGTGGTCTCGTGGAAGCAGCTTTGCCTGCTGATTCATAAGTTGTGGGTTCTGGTGCAGACACTGGTTTTTCCCGTTTGATAAATCATGCACAGAAGAACGGGCAAGAAACTATGGTTCCTAGCGTTTTTTTGCATGATCTTACAAAGATCATACAAAAAAGAGCCTTTGCTCTTTAACGGTGAAATAAAACATCGTGAAGAAACTTGTGGCTTATTCAGCTGAGCACATTGTCCCAGGCACTACCACCTTTCAGATCGATTTGAATTAGCGCCATCTAGCTTTGAGTAGTTGGGTTCTCATTTGATTTTGACTTAATGTATATTTCAGGTTACTAGATGACGCTACTTAAATCTTATTGGATTTTTCATTGATTACGAGATTTTCCAAAAATAGTGATAGAGTCATTTTGTACACGACTCTAACTAGATACTACAACACTAACTTTTAAAAATCGTCAGATGAATCCAAACCTTTATTACTAATTCATTAGCAAATTCTGTCAATAGGTAGGTAGGCACCTTATCTACCTACCGTATAAACACAACTTAGGTAGGTACAGAAAGTAACAAAAATTGAAAAGATAATGGGCAAGTATTTAGGTAGGTAATAAACAAAGTCTATATTAAGTGTACCTACACTTATTATAGACTTTGTTTAGTACGTTGGTATTTTTTCTTAAGCTATCCATATCCACACTAATGTAGCCAGCCACACCGTGGGTCTATTTGGACCCGCGTCACGTCCGGGCCAAGCGTAATTGGCGCCATTTACCGCCCCTGGCCGACTCGTTACGTTCGTCCGTTGCAATATGTGACTAGCTGAGAGAATTCACAAAAACTATCCTAGGAAAACATGCGCGGAATTTTAGAGAACTTAGAAAACTCCTGTATTTCTCGTTTGTTTTTCTAATATCGAATAATCACTGAGTTTTGGGAGCACAGGCACTTTGAAAAATGACTAGAAACATTGTAATATATATAAATAATAGCAATAAACTTGAGTGTAGCCGAATTAAGTTGGTAAAATTATATCATAATACAGTTATTGCGATGTAGGTAATTTTGCTGAAAGGGAATTTTGAGACTTTTGACTAAAAACTTTTTTCAGTTTTTCAGACAAATGGTCCTCTTTAGGGGGGAAATTAAAGGGGATTTTGAGACTAACGCGTGGTTATCAAACCCGCACTTCTTGTGTCTTGGTTTGGTTGTTCCTCACTGTGCCACAGATGTCCCCAGAAGAATTATAATCACAAAAAAAAATCTCTATTCCACGCCTGTTTTTAGGAAACAAAGGCATTTTGCTAATTGCCTTTTCCGTTTTGGAATCTCGTTAGCTTTATTAAATTAACCTAGGGTTTCTTCAAGTTGTCAAGTCAGGTGATAAGAAAATATATAACGCGTGCAAAATAGCTATAATCTAGCAACATTATCAACGATCCGCTGGTCCCTCTGAATAAATCAACGAGAAAGCCCAAATCCTGCGATAAATTGTCCCAATCCTGGTCATCGCGACCCAAAAGGCGTTTTAGCGTTAACCCAGGGACGGACCTTTCCGCTAAATAAATCCCTTATCTGCATACGGCAACCTTGCTAGGGTCCAGCTTAATAAATTCACGTTGGGTTTTGCGAAGTTTGCCCGTGGAACTTTATAGAGATGCTAAAAGTGCCATAGAGATTTTTAATCGCATTTCGATTTTCGAAACTAGGTAGAGAGGTTTGCACTTTGAGCAGTTTTAGGTTGTGTAGGTAATGTAAATAGGGTAAGTATACTATCAAAACATACAATATTTTGTAATCGCTGAAAATGCAAGTAAAACAATATAGGTACCCTTTTTACACACAGTCTAAGTACGAGTAAATGTTTGAACACTATCTCACTTGCCACCATTTTGAATCGTCTATGTAAGGTGAATCTTTACCTTATAATAAAATTACCATTTTCTTAGATTATCTTCAGTTTTTTGTATTTATTTTGTTACTTATACATCACGTATCTTGCATTACGAACGAAAAATTTAAATTGACTTTTGAGTTGGTAACTGTTAACAAAAATAAATTCTGTTAGAATTCTGTGGAAAACATAGATGTTTGTTCTATGTCTGGGTGTTACTATGTATTATAAGTATGTATTTACTAAAAAAAAAGTATATAAGTATTCTATCAGCCATCTAGTTCCCATATCACAAGCTTTGCTTGGTTTGGGACTAGAGGGCGTTGTGTGTAAAGTCCATGAATATTTATTTATTGTGTAATTGGTTGTATCAACTCTAGTGATATACCAAGGGTCTGCTCATTTGAAAAGCGGTCGAGCGAGTGAGCTTCCGAATCAATAGTAATTCTGTAGGTAATCCGGGTCTACTGAAAAATACATGGAAACTTAGTTTACTATAAATGAATTTAGTTTGGGTGTTCATAATGAATCAAATACCTACAAAAAAAATGGCTGAGGTACAAAAAGTATCATAAAAAATGTTGCACGACAGGATTCGAACCCACGACCTTAGCATCAGGCATGGATACCAATTAGTAGTGGTGCTCTACATTAAAAGTGCTACGAAGATGCTACGAAGATGCTACGAACTTTTATTTAATAAAAACTAGATGAATCTCTTTGCAAACAATCTAATAGACTGCAATTTTTGTACCAAACCTCGAGAACTATTCCCCTCCAGCTTATTATTGCCAAAGGGTTTGAGCCACCCTCGGGTTATCTATCCTTCTCTACCTTCAATCTATTTATATGGTACATCTCTTTCTACCCTTGACCGCTTGACCATTGGACGAAAAAAGTTCGCACACAAAGCAGTTATCTATTTGGATTTTGTGTATGTGTGCGAATAGGGCGTGGAAAAATTTACGTATTTATTATTCTAGTTTAGAAGTTTTCGAACTGTTATTACATTTGGTTTTTGCTTAAAAATTATAGTGAAGTTGTATCGAAATACAGTGGAGAGCGAAAATTCTGGTATAAATATAATCTTATTGCGATTTTGTGTCTGATAAACAATTTAATACTCCCTAATTACTTAAATAAAAGCTATTGTTTAATTGCATAAATTCACTATTCATATTCATGGTTTCGAAGATATTAAAGTTTTTATAGATGACCCGGAAATTTTGCTCTCGAGTGTAATAATGTTGGTAGACAATATCTAGGTAATAGTTATACAAGGTATTACCTAGGTTTGCCTAGGTATTGTTTTGATTGTTTTCTATTGAACATCCAATAGTACTGCCTGCCTATATTTAGGTATGTATACCACTAAGGTCGGCCCTTAGTGGCGGTCCCTAAACTTTGGGGTAAAGGGATGGATGTATAAAGTGATATAACAGATTTTATCCCTGTATACTATATCGCTTTGTTATGTGATTTTAATGTTATATGAGATAAGTTGAAAACCTAGATATCACTCATACAGGGTAATAAACTACTGATGAAAACGAAATGTTCAAGTCATCTTTCCATAATCGTACAAGCAGACGCACGGCCCAGTACTATCCATACCTTGTAAGTATGCCACCCGTTCGCACCAAATGTTTCGGTACCACCTTCATCATGCGAACCGCTAAAGAATGGAACACGTTGCCGACGTCTGTCTTTCCTGATCACTACAATTTGAATCTCTTCAAGGCAAGAGTGAATAGGGAGTCTTCTAGACTGTCTTGCTTCATCGTTGGTTTCATCGTCACTTTCCATCAGGTGCGGTTGTCAAAAGACGGTCAAGTAAAAAATGTAAAAAAATTATTTTTCCTAAATTAAACTTTTTTATTGTTTGACTTTTTTACGGTCACTAGAATATATCCTAGTGACTGGCATTAGGAATGTCGGAAAACAGCCAAATTAAAGTCGGGTATCCTAGTTTTATCTTAGTTTTATTATTAGACTAAGACAAAAAGCATTTTTTTTAACCTATATTGTCCCACTGCTGGGCAAAGGTCTCCCCTCTCGTCTTCCACTCTCCGCGATCCCCCCTAGTTTCGCCCATTCCCGAATAAGCATATGGGTTTTTGAATTCCTGAAGTTTTAATATGATTACTGTGAAATAAAACAATTTCATTTCGTACGATGACAAAGCATCCATCAGCAGAACATATTGCAACCATTTCGGGGATGCGTTGATGGTTCTGGCGGAGATTGGTGGCCGGCGGTGGATGGGCCCCGTATCTCTGTTTACATCGGCCTGTTACAAATGCGTTACATCAAGACACTGCCGGTACTATCTCAACGGGAAGGGTTCAGGGTTGGCAAGAGTGAATATTGAAAATATTTCTTGAAAATATTCCGAACACTTACAATTTGAATGTTTTCAAGAGGAGAGTGAATAGGTTTCTTCTAGGCAAATGTGCTACATCGTTGACCGCATCGACACTTACCATCAGATGAGATTGCGGTCAAACGTTTGTCTATAATGTATAAAAAAAAAATATTAATTTTGGTTATGTTATGTAAGACATTTTATAGAATCAGCATTGCTATTCAGCGCGGCAATGCAGCCAGTGTCTTGGGCACGCTTCCGATTGGTACTGATTTGTATCAGTTGAGCTATCTATAAATCGTTTGCAACGGTGTGTAGATAGCTCAACTGCTTCATGTGTATTTTGTACATAATTATAAATATTGCAAATACTGTATTAGTCATAATTTTCTTTGTGAATAATTTTTTTTCCTTTTTATTTATTAAATCAAATATCAAAGTTATTTTCTACGGTAACTCCCATTTGTTCTATAGGACTGTTGGTCCGTGGAACTTTGTGATACTAAATATATTTACCGATATCTTTTAATAATATTTTTTTATACTAGCCTATCTCGTCCCACTGCTGGGCAAAGGCCTCCCCTAAACCCTTCCACTTATCCCGGTCCTTAGCGGTTTCCCACCAATCCGTCTTTCAATAATATTATTTTTAAATTATATTTATTAATTATAAATTTCAACAGGGTGCCACTAGTGCAACGAATAAAAAACACAAAAGAAAAATAAAAGTTGTTGAAAATGTAATGTTAAGGTAAAACAAGTTTTATTTAATTCATATAAAAATAACCTCCCAATATAAATACCTCAAATGTCACCTCCCATTATAGTTTAAAACAAACGATGATCTAATTATTGTGCATATTGCAAATTGTTCAATTGAAAGCACAGAAACTTTATAGTCATGAAATAACTGGTTTTACAAAATCGCCCCATGATATACTTTTTATCTTGTATCCGGTAATAACCAATTCATTTGACCTTTGACCTTTCCAGCATCCCTCGATGGCACGTGGGATTTGACCGGATGATTACAAACTAAATACCTATTGTATAGTCACCCCTTGATCCAATTTTGATCTTGTAAACCGGTCAGTTTGACCTGTAACCTTTCTTAGTTCACAGCATCCCAATCCCAAGCACGTGGGACCGGTGAAACAAGTTTTTTTATTGTTGTTTCAGTCGCCCCTTGATACAGTTTTGATCTTGTGCCAGTTTGACCTTTGACCTTCGCAGCATCACACCATGTTTTTATTATCATTTATGAAAGGGCAGGTAATTTGTCTATAATAAGCTATTTTAAGGTCATGAAATCTATGTAAGTATATTTAATTTAGAACTTTTTTTAGCGGTGCTTTGTTCTAAAAAGTTTTTTTTTGAGATTACCTATACCGGTTTAGTGACAGCGTGATGGTAAGGTTTTTTAGGCCACCTGAAGGCCTACGTAGTTTGACCAAGTCAGGACCACTATACCACCAGCAAATGATGACTGGACTGAAATAAAAGTTTTCTATCAAAAACAGATCTAGTAAATACTACCGAAACGTGGCAGCCCTGTATGTTACAGTTAAACGCGTCATATATATGTTTCAGGCAGTGACCAAACACCCCCGTCGCCGCGTCCGGACTCACGGAAATGGAAAGCACAGTAGAATCCATCGAGCATCACACACAAAGTTAGTTTTAAAAACATTTTTGGGGCGTTCGAAGCATTGTTGAGTCCTTTAGCACAAAATACCTACCCTTTATAGCTGTAAAGCCCATTTGAAGATTTCTTTTTGAGATGTTTGAATCTCGTAATCGTCCAATGTTGAATGCTTTCTCATAGATTTCAAAAGCTACCTTGTGTTACACTATGTTGCACCTAATGGCTCCCAAAAAGCAGCATTTCCACTCTCAAGGTACTTATACTTTCCTTAAATTTTGTATAAATTAATAACACTAATTTAAAGAAGTTGAGTAAGTCTATTTTTTAATATATATATTTTTTTTTTCAAAAAACGAAAACGTACTATCAGCAAAAGTTCTACCTTACCACCTTAAGGGTGCATTTCCTGTACACCCACTAGCCATTAATTTTAGAAAACCAATAGAAGCAAATTATTTCGGGTGTAAAAGTTATGAAAACAATGGGCCGTCATAAAAATAAATAGATGTGTAGGTCTCTGGTTGGTCAAAATAAGAAGACAAAAGAAAAAGGCGAGGTCAGGTAGCTAACTGCTTGCAAGCGAAACAGTTTCAAAAGTGGTAGGTAAGGCGGAAATTTTGCCGATAGTACAACCACGGTCATCTCCATAGTTTTCTGTATGCCAATCGACATTGTCCTCTACGTTTACCAAGATGATCCTAAGCGCTGCTTATAGTCTCGTGCCAAATAGGTATCCTACGTTACTCACTTGTCACTAAATTAAGCCCTAAATAAGTGATTACATTCTCCTCCTAAATCTATGCATTCTGTTGTGATTGTCAGTGATTCTAAGCAAATGCGCATTTCTTTTGTTTTTAGGTATAAAAAAAATGCTCTTTGACGTTCGAACGAATTTAAATTACGAATTTTATTGGAACATAATATTTTTTCCTCTATTTTCTAGGATTTCTTTTCTTTAGTTAAGATAGCGGGACTTCGCTTGCTGTTAGTCTGACTGTATCTACAAATATTTGTTTATGAAATAAGTAACGATTATTATTTTTTAGTCATTAAAAGAGTTTTCTGAACTTTTTAGAAGCCATTATCAAGAGATTTTGTTAGATTCTGTATTTACTTAATTGCTTTCCCATATTGAGTAAAATATAATTTAACATAATAAATTGGCACAATCGTGTGCAAACGATCTGAGTGTTCAAATTAATGGGTAAATCGCCGTAAGCCGACCGGGCGATATTTCAAGCCCTCACTAACCCCCCAACCTTCAGAGCCTATCGCTTACATACCGTATAAAATATCCATTGGACGGAAATTGTTATTGTCTAAAATACCTACTACATTACAAAACCATGCGTACCTACCTATGACCTACTGTTGCTACACAATAAACCAATGCTACGGTAGAGCTGTTTAGCTGACGCACACTAAACTTACACTAAGCTTACGCACACTAAGCCTAAGCACACAAAAAATATGTTCTGAAATTTTTGAAAACATTATACCTACTACTTATCAAACGGGTAATTCTGTTAATAAAATCTAGTAAAAACAATATTGGGATTTGGTTAATCACAACAAAACGCCAGAAACGTGATAATTAATAGTAAACATGTTACAAAGAGGCTAAGAAAACAAAGGATGGAGGGTAGGTAGTCATTTAAACTCTTTTCTATACCATCGTGATAAGTCTTCTTCTTCTTTTAATTCTGGCTGTTCGGTAGCTAGGGCTGCCACGAATTTGCCAAATCGTGATAAGTACTTCTACGAGACGATACATTTTGTATACTTACCTTCAAAATTTCTGTCGTTTTCACCTCGAACACCATATTGTGTTATTTCCTCGAAACCTCATGTGTCGTTCTCAGGCCTCGTATATTTATCGATGTTTTCATAATTCAGTGAAGGGACACACCACTTTTTATTTGCCTCGTCCTAGTTTAAGATTCATGATCTGGTGATATATTGGGACGCGTTCGGAGTTATTGGGTCTGACAGTTTCTGTATTAATATAAAATGAGGAATTTGGCTGATAGTGGTGGATGCAGGTGTGTTTTTGAATACTTACTTCTAGCTACTACTTAGTTATTAGTAAGTTTTTTTTGTAGGTCGATGCAAACTTTTTTTTACACAACTAAATGAGCTGATGGCCAACCTGGTGTTAAGTGGTAACCACTGAGCCTCACTGAGCCACTGATGACGTGCCTTGTGATGAATTGCACTGCGCCCATCACTCTGAAACATAAAGATGTTAAGTCTCATGTCCCTGCTATTACACCAGCACCCATACCCTTGAAACCAGAACACAGTAATGCGAGCATCACTGCTTGGTAGCAGAAATAGGTACTATCGGCAAAATTTCCGCCTTACTTACCACTTTTGAAACTCTCTCTCTCTTTCGCTTGCAAGCAGACCTGACCCCGCCTTTTTCTTTTATCTTCTTATTTTGACCAACCAGAGATCTAAACATCTAATTATTTTTATGACGGCCCATTGTTTTCATAATTTTTACACCCGAAATAATTTGCTTCTATTGGTATTCAAAAATTAAGGGCTAGTCAGTTTACAGAAAATGCACAATGTAAGGTAGAACATTTGCTGATGGTACCTAGACGGTACCGGTACCGTACCGTACCAAGAAGCTCTACTACTGTTCTAAGAATTAAGCACTCAGGTTTACTAGGCTACTATGCCAACGATTGTACAAATGATCTGAATACTCACAGTGACTGTTTTATAATTACACCCCATATTAAAATTATCAAACCCTATACTCTTAATAAATCTTTTTATATTTTATTGTGTAAGTACTTATTGTTTATGTTTTATTTTCTGCTTGTTTTGTGGTACCTACCTGTGATTGTGAACCAAAAAAAAATTTATCTATCTATTTAATAAGCTTAGAATAGCATTATATGAATTTATTTACATACTGAGATTCCAACTTCTCGAAAACAGCTGAAATAATAATAACGTAACGAGTACTTTCAGAGACCCCTCCCTAAAACTTTTTTCATCTAGCCTCACCATATGAAATAACAAAAAACTTAAGAATAAAAACGTATAAAGAACCATAAAGGAGCTTTTCTATGTGCCGCAAAAATCTCCGAGATGGAGTAATCGGCCATTTTACATAAGAAAATAATATATTATTCAAAATCCACACTCGAGCTCACCGTCCCATATACTTATCGGTAATAATGCTCTCTTTACATTGCTTCTGAAGAAAATTCTACGTAACTCACAAATTTTATTTTTTGTGACCGACGAGAGTAACATAAACTGGAGTATTGCAGCACAGTGGACTTCTGTGAAATTCCACTACCAAAGTGCCTCTCCCATACACAGAGTGACAGATCTTGGATACAACGGCTCATAGTACGTTATTTAGGCCGTACTACGTCACCGTACGTTACGTAATTTTTTCAGAGCTAAATTATGCAGACTAACACTTAGACGTTTTTTTAAACATCATTTCTACTGTTTTTGCGTCACCAAAGCTAACACGATTAGTGAGATTGGAAATCATAAAATTTTCTTAATTTCTATAATAATGACGAAAGTAGATACTAGTATGTTAAAACAATGAGAAAACTGAAAGTTTCATAATATTTATATTGTAAAACATGAAAATTGTAACTTACCACATTTTATTACCATCGTTCAGCTCACCTTCAGGCTCCTTGAAAATAAAAATAGAAGCAGCAAGTCTCGGGGAAATCCCCTCCACGCGGCCCTATTATGATATTTCTTGATTTGATACCCCTTTGACTAGGGAGTTTTATATAGTGGAGAAAAACATTTAATGTTACAAAATGTAACTATTCAGTTTGTAATAAATGTAGCTAGCTACAACCACTTCTAATCTATTCTTGATCACTTTTTAACCCATGACGCCAAAACGCCGGGGTGTTATAAGTTTGACGTGTGTGTGTTGTGTGTCTGTCTGAGGCAAAGTAGCTCCCGAACGGATGTACCGATTTTGATTTTGTTTTTTTTTGTTTGAAAGGTGAATTAGTCGGGAGTGTTCTTAGCTATGTTTGATGAAAAACGGACAAAGATGCGGGGTTTTTTTTAATTTTTAATTTAATTACTTGTTAGCACGTGCAGTGCAGCCAGAATATAGTAGGTACTAGTTATAGTAGTAGTACCTACAGTACATGCGGAGTCACGGGGCATTGAAGAAATGACAAAGAAAGATGCTTTTAAAAATTGTGTTTTTTTTTTCATTTATAGGTAAATTGAGAAAAAAATTAAATTGATTTCTAAAGAGTTTAGGTGTAAAATTTTTTCGAATATTCTGAACTAAATAACTACATAGGTAAGTGTGTATGGTACACATATTTATAAGCAACAACGGCCACGAAATGTATTACGTTGAAGACCTCCTCAACTCCGTAAATCCAATGACCTCAAACAAAACAGCCCCAAGCCCATAGCACGAGTTGCTGAAGTTCTCAAATGAGCGATACCTAATAATAGGATCTTCACACAATAAACTGTTAAATATTATAAAAATAAAATTCATTTAATTCAGGCAACACAGTAAAATATACGGCCCATATTATAAATACCTTATAACTAAAATACATATCTCTATATTTATTTAGTTAAGTTGATTTTTATATTATTATTCAAGTTTTTGAAACGGTAGAGTGAGGCTAAATTACACGGCAGTTTAATCACGAATGTAATAGGTGCTTTTACACTACTGTAGAACTTTGTTTTGAGTTTTGTAAGGTGTATTTCCAAGCAGTTTACCTTAGAAAATGATGCTTATCGTATGAGATCAGGTCGGAGCCAACTACCTTCGCCGATGACGTCATAAACAAACGTAAGCCCGCCGAAGAGCAGCCTCGTAAACTGGTTCCCAATAATCCGGCGTCAGCGGAAAAAATAGCCATAGTAAAAACTCCTATCCGTACCTAATAACCCGAGAATATTATCACAGAGTCGTCGGGTCATAACCCGAAATTGGTTTCGGGGTCCGTAAGTCCCCAGTTTTATATGTAGCATTATGAAGGCCGTCAAACGAATTCACGTAGAAAATCGAATCTATATACGGTGATATTACCGTCTCTGGCTGCGTTCAGATAATAAAATAATATACCTCTTTTTACGTCACCTCGGTTCTGTATGGACGGGCCGCGGTGACCTGTACGTGTTTTATGAATTGAGCATGAAATATCTTCGCGGTTGATGCTGGATGGGGGGAGGGAGGCAGTCATTTCAGATAGCATTGGGTATCGAGTTTTATCTTATTTTATTTAGCTCCGTCATCTGTTTCTGGTAGTTTATTGCTGGGTCTGTACCTACCCTTACCTGCCATGTTCTCCACGCTCACGTATATCTTCGCCATTAACAAACAGTTTTCTTCCAAACACTGAATGATGATTGACTAATCAAATAAGATGGAAAGTCTTTGCGACACGTTTTAGCCTGTTAATATTTCTTGGCATTTCTTAAAAAAATAGCGTTTCCTGAAAGTTATTTATAAAAGTTGCGGCGTAACTACAGGCACATGGGACTTAACACTATTATGTGTCAGAGTAATGGGCACAGTGCAATGTATCACAGGGCACGTCCTCAGTGGATGTGCTCGGTGAGGCAATGCATTGTTATAAGCAGAGGTAGGTATATATGTTATAGGTAACCACTTAACTATACACTTAGGTTATAGGTTGGACCATCAGCTTGTTCCATCATTTAGTTATAAAAAAATACGTATGTATGAGAGCAGATACCTATTGATGATTCATTGCGACACTTCTCATACACACAAATACGTATTTTTTTTCAAATCTCCCTATTCAACAAAGTGAGCTAAAGCAATACCAACAATAACAGTGCTGGGTCACGTAATATTCCAATGGCAATCGATGCGATGATTGTAGATCTGCTCGTAAAGAATATAAGCTTTTAGGTGTATCAGTGGTACGTGATGCGAGGGCAAAATGTCCTGATCGAGCACTTGTTTCTCCGTTTTCGTAAAAGGTTAACATACACCAATTCTCAGTTACAAAGTACTGGAAACCAAGGTCGCTGACAAAGCTTTCAGGCAGGAAGAAAAAGAAGTAGAAGAAATTACCAAAGAGGTTAAAACCTCAAAAGAAAAGTAAAAATACTAAATCGGGTTCAAAAAAGGATCCCCTGCAAAATAGCCAATCAAAATGCATTCGAAATTCAAAGATAAAAAACAGAAACAGACTCGGGAACTACTTTATTAAAACCCCTCTATATTCATAACGCGCCAGCAACACTATCACAAATAATATCACCCTCGAAGATGCATCGCTAAAGAAATGTATCAGAAAATGTATAAAAAGTAGTATTGTGAATGTACTACTTGTAACGAAGAGTGAGATTTACTAGATGTGACTCCATGATATCCTATAAGGAATGTAGCTGTCTTGTTGGCTGTTGACAGGCGTCACATCTCAGTCGGTAATGGCTCTGCCTTCCGTGCTGTGGGTCGTGGGTTCGATCCCCACTGAGAACAAACATTTGCGCTTGGAAAACATAGATGTTTGTTCTATGTCTGGGTGTTACTATGCATTATATAAGTATGTATTTAAAAAAAAAGGTATATAAGTATTCTATCATATCTAGTTCCCATATCACAAGCTTTACTTAGTTTGGGGCTAGAGGGCGGTGTGTGTAAAGTCCATGAATATTTATTTATTTATGAAACTAGCAATTTCATAAGTATAGAAACAGAATCCAGAGCACCGATCGTTACAAGAAAAAATATTAATTACAAAACCACTGTAGGTTTTGTAATTCTATATCAAAAGAATGCGTATTATTGAAGTCCTTCATCTATACTAGAGTTTTCTGATATCTGATTATGCAAACATTATAATTTTGTCTCACCTGGACTACTGCATCTCCGTCGAACAGTCGTCTACTGCACCAGGTCGTCAAAATGTCCGTGCTTCCGAATAATAACCTTTTGGATAGTCACACTGACTTTTCTAAAAGCATCGAGCACATTGAACTAATACAGTTCAGATAAGAGGTTGTCAGCCAGTTATCGACCACTTTAAAAAAACAAATGATGACAATCAAATTGACAATCAAACGCACACAAGATGACCGGTGGACAAGATCAGCAACCCTATGGAAAAGCCCATTTGGCAAACGGAGAAGAGGAAGACCACAGGAAAGATGGCAAGATGAATTAGTAGAAATAGCAGGCCAGGCCTGGACAGAGAAAGCGAAAAACAGAGAAAAATGGAGGCTGTTGGAGGAGGCCTATACCCGCCGAGGGGTCCTTAACCTTTAAGTTATTTTAAAACCAAAACTAAGTACCTACTTATTTTATTTTCTAAGGAATAATAAAGGCTTTTTTATTTTTATATTTTATTTTTTAAGAGGTAAGAGGTTATCAGCCAGTAATCGACCACTTTAAAAAAACAAATGAAGCCATCCCTATCTAGGCGCTTCCAGTAATCTATTTAAATCGATAGAGGTAGCGATGTAGGCGTGTGCGGGCGCCCGTGTGATTCTAGTAGGGAGATATGGGATTTTCAAAGATATAAGCCAGCGTTACTAGACTGGACCGAGTGGGATCGCATTCAGCAGAATACTTCAAGCGTAAATAATGCGTGAGCAATATGTGTATTAGTTGGAAACGTAATATTAGATTCGATACCTTTCCATGAAAGTAAGGTAAAGATAGATCAATTCTTTATTGTACACATAAGGAATATATATATACATACAAAAACTTAAAAACTAACTTAATATATCTAGTACAATGGGCGGACTTATCACTGAAAGCGATTTCTTCCAGGCAATAGTAGGTAAAGTTGGTGGAATATTTTTATTCAAGTAGTTCTAGTTTCCACTTTCTATAGAGTACCTATTAAAAATTCTAGATTTGTAATAAATAAAAAAAATATTCATAGAAGCGATAGCGATCATTTCATTGAATTTCTTAGAATAATTTTGGCTATCATGTAAAGCTATTACGGATTTCAGGTTGCAACAGAGTTTTGTTGCTAATTGGTTGTTGACTGATTGTTGTCAATATTACCGTCATATTTTGATGAACGATGAACAATCGTTGCAACCGTAGTTTCATGATTGCTCTACTGGTCTGTACCTTCTTTGCTTAGCATGTAAGACATGTAAGTACTTAGTCTGTTAAACAAACTCCTCTAGATACTTTTGTGCCGATGTTTGGTCTAGATTCTAAATAGTATCAGTGGTAAAACCTATTTTTGTGTACAAAATGTTAAAACTGTAAAAATAATAAAAAAAACCTATTTCTTTGCACACTATTGCATAGCGTCATTCCAATATCCAATTCACAGGTTATAGAGCTTCGCCGCGGGTCGCCAGGATACTGATGCAACCATGTAAATACTCCACAGTCCACCGCTTCACAGCTGATATATCTATGCTACCTTTCCAAGCTATGAAAAATAAATAGGACTTGTTCAGTGAGGCCATGCATCGTTATAGGCAGTGGTTAAGACGAAGTGTGCCATCGGATTGAGCAATCAAAAATCAATCAATCAATCAATTGTATAAAAAAATTCAACAATCTACGATACGATACAAATACTTTCTAGCACATATATTTGCCAACTAGCTACATAATACACGCGAGAGCAATGATTCCGGGTCACTTAAAGAATGTTAAAAATCTCGGAAACTAAAAATGATAGGTTAATGCAATAAATTGTATTTAATAGACAATGTAATACTCCTTAAATGAAGGTATTAAAACTTCTTAGTTATTGTAAAGTTATATCTTAAAAAAATCAAATTTGAAAAAGGGCCACTTTCGAAGATGGAACTACGAAATTACAGCATTTGGTTTTGCTTTTGTTTGTAATCTGTCATTTATGTGGGTATATAAACCATGTTGATAGTGCTCTATATTCATTATTCAAGCTGAAATTATGTCGCTTACGCCTGAAGAATGCACCAGAATACTTACAATGCTGGAAACCGGCCGGAGTCAGCGCGATACAGCCAGGACTGTCGGTGTGTCGCTGTCAACAGTACAAAGAGTTCTCCGACGTTACGAAGAAACTGGTTCTAACCTACGCAGACCAGGAACGGGCAGAACCAGGTGTACCACAGCACGAGAAGACCGATACTTGGTGAACACCATGCTTCGAAATCGCTTTCTCACAGGAACTGAACTCACAAATCAGTTTCGACGCCTCGGAGGAAGTAACCCAAGTGCATGGACAGTAAGACGTCGGCTTGCTGAATCTAACTTAAAACCCCTTAGACCTGCAAACGGCCCTAAACTGGAGCGTGGGCATCGTATTTCAAGACTAAGATATGCCCAGAGCCACGTAAATTGGAGTATTGAAGATTGGTCAAAAGTTATGTTCTCCGACGAATCAAAATTTATGCTCTACAAGCACGATGGAAGACACAGAGTGTATCGAAGACCAGGGGAAAGATTCAAGCAAGCATGTGACAGGGTATTGTAGAATTTATTGACAAAATACTCTTTAGTAACGTTCAGTTTTTGTATCTATGTGGATTCTTGTTGTGTATGTCATTACAAAAGAGAATGTAATGTTAGTGGCTAAAAGCCATGATGTCAATCATAGAGAATGACACGAAAGAAAAGAACAATAAGCATATTTCCGGATGAGATACTTGTGATAATATTTATAAATAGGCAATATTTATCGTTACAATTCAAATAGAAAATAGTGACTTGGTTAATAATGTTTTCTTATGTAACAAGAAGGTGTTATAATTACATTTAATCGTGTGGTTTTAATATTAAGTTTCAAAATGACTGGTACCTTGGTTTATGTTTAGTATTGTTGAAGAATTGTTTATTTTATATTTTACTTTAGAAATGTGATTTGTTAACTATAAAAATTGTATAATTCATTACGTAGGTTTTAAATAGGTTCTAGATGAAGACATTTTGTTATAATTACTGTGGTACAATGATAATTTTATGCTTAGTGGGGATTGGTCCAAACACAGATGGGTAAAATATGGTTAAAATAAGAAGAGTTGGTGAGTCAGGATAGATTCATGGATTATCTATTTGGTTTTAAAAGCGTTTTACAGTATTTTATGTTAATTTCGTTGTTGGGATAAAGAGATATTTTAAAATAAATATTTGCTTATCTGTGATTGGCCGATATGATAGAATCGACAGATTGGGGAGACGGGTAAATGTCAGTTAGAAAGTCAGTTAGAAAAGGTGAAGCGACAGATCGAGACACGAGCTAAGTACCAATTTAATTGTTGTTTGTTTTACTGTAATCCTGCTATATTTCATTGTAAATTGTGTACTCGTTACAGAGCCTTAGCTATATGTATCAAGCTAAGTAATAATTAATCTATAACCCTGTGTTTTTTCTGTGAGTTACACTTTGGCACCAAGTGGTACTAAATTTGGTACCATTCTTTTATTAATGTTTTCCTTGTGCGAATGTAATACAAAAAGGTTAAAGCATTTGGTGTTTCATTTATATTTAATCTTTCTATTAGTTTTTGCATTTTAGCTGTGAGAGCTTAGGTAGTTAAAACAGTAACTCAATATAAAAGTTCTCCTAGTTTAGGACTTGAACAGAGGTACTTCCATAAGATTGCCTTTTATTCCGAAACAATTAGGATCTCAGATTAAATTTATCATCAGAAGTGGGATTCTTACCTTATGGTTCATTTTAATAATATATTTATTTGTTTTAGAATGGACGTGTCGGCGATTACTGAACTATTCGTGGTGCTATCACGTCTGTTAACCAGAAGGACGACAATGTGGCGCTACCGCTATTTGATCTTGACGAGAACGACTGTGATGCAGCGAGTTGGTGCAGTAGCATCGAGGTTCCTGTTAAGATGTTCAAATGGAACGGCATTAAGACGGTAAAGGCTAGAAAAGCACTAAAAGGTTCAGCTTTATTTTGGTTCGAGACCTGGGAGCCTTTCGGATGGTAGATTCTGCGTAAACTTTCATGCCGATTTAATAGATGTGAACCTAGACCAGAAGAATTTCTCTGAAAAATTACAGAAGACAATGCACTTCGGACTCTGCAACATTGTATAAGTGAATATGCTTGGGAGAATATTCGTTTATTTTTAAATTTCGTATTAAGATAGTTTCAACTGAAACCCAATTGATTGAGTTGATTTGTGGTGACGGTATAGATGATGTCGATGTTGCTTTAAATAACAGTGTTACCACCACCACCACAAATCTTCTCCCTTTGGTTTCAACGCATCTGAAGTAAAAAATAATAATAACGTTAGATATAAGGGTCCGTTAAGTGACTTAAACAAAACATATAGAGGATATACTATTATTAGTTAGGACATATTCTGTCATAGTATTTCATAAACTACCAGTTAAATCTTCATCACAAATACTTGATCGGTTGGTTAAATCATAACTATGAATATTGATAACAAAATTGTACATAATACAATTTGTTCGGTCATATTGAACCAATATATTTTCATTCAATAGGTTTGCGGAAATAAAATTAACAAAAAAAAATATTAAAAACTCTATGTCAATTACGACTTTAATAGACACAGGAGCCAGTTGTAGTTTCATAAAAGTATCGGTCGCACGTCATTTAAACTGTCATATTTATACCTATAACCATATATTTGAGGGGAATAAGACTGGATAACATACACGTATTTGCTGTTATTGCTGTGGTGGTTTAATTTGAAAAGCAGTAAAAGTTGAAACGAAGGTAAATGATATTCATTCATTTTCTGATTTAGTAAAATTGTATACAAGAATTGAACATTTGAATATATCATTGCGACTCAGAATTAAAGGTATATTTCTACGATACCTGTTTGTCTTGGATGATATTGGTACGGTTACAGTTGGTGAACTGACTTTACATTTATAAAATGTGGATGTGGTTTATTATCGGCCATACAGATTGGTTTCGATTGAGAAAGAGAAAGTGGATTAAATAATACAAAAACTTTTGAAGTAGGTATAAAAAAAAAGTGAAAATGAGTCCTGTGCTAGCCCAGTTATATTAGTATAAAAAAAATTGTGTTTCAAAGAGTTATTTGTCTATTTCAAGGGCGTTACAACATTTAAAGTTTTTACTAGTTTCTATAGGTATACGATAGGCCTTTGGCCTGCGCAGTGGTACAACAATGACTGAAAAAAAAAAAATTAAAACTTTTCACGACAAAAATGGGCATGTCGGATTTGTTTGATAGAACGTTAATGAAAACTTCGTGAACATATCTGGTTCCTTTGAATGGGTGCATTTGTACGAAAATATATAAGACATTGTTTAATTTGTATTGAATATAAAATCATTCCAGTCTGAAGCAAGGTTTGTTGTATCCTATAGACAAAACTATTATACTGATTCATATAGTCCCTTTGGATTGCACAGCTCCTTTTACATAAACAAATGAAGGATATATATATATATATATTGATTGCGTATGTTAAATAGATTTACCAAATTTTCTTGTTTGAAATCTTTTATTCTTTAAATGCTCAGGAGCTAGTACCAATTATACGTAATACGATAACCCTACAAATATTTGGTACCTTCCATATTAATTATAACCAATAGAGGAACTAACTTTAATTTAAATCAAATTCAACGCTTGTTTAGAGAGTTAGAAATTGATCATCATATGATATCTACAGGTACACCAAGAGGACAGGTAGAACGGGTATCTTACTACTGTATCTCTTTTAATGGTTAATCAGGCTGGCCAAGCGGGTTGTAGAAATTTGACAGTCAATTAAGTCAATTAATATTACAATTCTGAAATCGACTGGGTTTACATCTATACGATTATTTACTTATAGGCTGTAATTCAAACAATTCATATGTATTCAATCACGTTTAGATGATGTTGATATTTTTGAAAAAAAATGTTAACGTCCGGGTTAATCCTGAAATACTTACTTACCCGGCGTTTATTTATACAAGCAAGCAAGTTTAAATCGCGTTTTGATTCATTTTGGTGAAAAAATAAAAGGTTTGAAATGGAAAATCAAGATCATAAAGAAATGCGACAAATTAAGTCCTAGATTTAAAGGACCTTACGAGGTATCTACTATCCTTCCCTATGATGGATTTACTTTTAAGGGGTTGGGTAATTTAATAATAAATATAAATTGAGTATAAATAACAGTGGTTAAAGATAAATTAAAATGTGGCCTGGTGAATTTGTGGATACGATGTGGATAGGGATGAGAATGGGGCTACGGACAGTGTGGATAGGGATGCGGGTAGAAATATGAATAAAGAATTGGATAGGAATGCGGGTAGGAATATGGATACCGATGTGGATAGGGATGTGAATCGATCGGGATGTGGATCGGGACGTGGATAGGGATGTGGATCGATCGGGATGTGGATCGGGACGTGGATAGAGATGTGGATCGATCGGGATGTGGATCGGGACGTGGATAGGGATGTGGATCGATCGGGATGTGGATCGGGACGTGGATAGGAATACGGATAATGATGTGGATTTGTACTTCGAGAACGAAGTACTTATCAGAATGGCCGTGACAGGGTATTGTAGAATTTATTGACAAAATACTCTTTAGTAACGTTCAGTTTTTGTATCTATGTGGATTCTTGTTGTGTATGTCATTACAAAAGAGAATGTAATGTTAGTGGCTAAAAGCCATGATGTCAATCATAGAGAATGACACGAAAGAAAAGAACAATAAGCATATTTCCGGATGAGATACTTGTGATAATATTTATAAATAGGCAATATTTATCGTTACAATTCAAATAGAAAATAGTGACTTGGTTAATAATGTTTTCTTATGTAACAAGAAGGTGTTATAATTACATTTAATCGTGTGGTTTTAATATTAAGTTTCAAAATGACTGGTACCTTGGTTTATGTTTAGTATTGTTGAAGAATTGTTTATTTTATATTTTACTTTAGAAATGTGATTTGTTAACTATAAAAATTGTATAATTCATTACGTAGGTTTTAAATAGGTTCTAGATGAAGACATTTTGTTATAATTACTGTGGTACAATGATAATTTTATGCTTAGTGGGGATTGGTCCAAACACAGATGGGTAAAATATGGTTAAAATAAGAAGAGTTGGTGAGTCAGGATAGATTCATGGATTATCTATTTGGTTTTAAAAGCGTTTTACAGTATTTTATGTTAATTTCGTTGTTGGGATAAAGAGATATTTTAAAATAAATATTTGCTTATCTGTGATTGGGCGATATGATAGAATCGACAGATTGGGGAGACGGGTAAATGTCAGTTAGAAAGTCAGTTAGAAAAGGTGAAGCGACAGATCGAGACACGAGCTAAGTACCAATTTAATTGTTGTTTGTTTTACTGTAATCCTGCTATATTTCATTGTAAATTGTGTACTCGTTACAGAGCCTTAGCTATATGTATCAAGCTAAGTAATAATTAATCTATAACCCTGTGTTTTTTCTGTGAGTTACACTTTGGCACCAAGTGGTACTAAATTTGGTACCATTCTTTTATTAATGTTTTCCTTGTGCGAATGTAATACAAAAAGGTTAAAGCATTTGGTGTTTCATTTATATTTAATCTTTCTATTAGTTTTTGCATTTTAGCTGTGAGAGCTTAGGTAGTTAAAACAGTAACTCAATATAAAAGTTCTCCTAGTTTAGGACTTGAACAGAGGTACTTCCATAAGATTGCCTTTTATTCCGAAACAATTAGGATCTCAGATTAAATTTATCACATGCATCGAAGAAAAAGTAGCCTACGGTGGTGGGTCTGTACTTGTGTGGGCCGGAATTTCTTCTGAAAGTCGCACAGAGCTGGTGATCATAGAAAACGGCTCTTTAACTAGCGTAAGATATGTGGAAGAAATCCTCAATGATCATGTTGGTCCATTTATGGTCAATTTAGGTGAGGATGCTATATTTATGCATGACAATGCCCGACCTCATACAGGTAGGATTGTGAATGACTACCTTCAAGAGATGAACATTACTCGTATGGAGTGGCCAGCGCGCAGCCCGGATATCAACCCGATCGAGCATGCTTGGGACGAGCTAGGCAGATGCGTAAAACAACGAAACCCTCCCCCAATCACGCTTCGTGAGCTCAAAATTGCTCTCACAGAGGAATGGGAGAATATTCCCCAAAATCGTATAAGGAACTTGGTGTACAGCATGCCAAACCGCGTAAACGCAGTAATGGAAGCACGAGGAGGCAATACGAAGTATTAAAATTCAAGTCAAATCGTAATAAAGTTCAAAAATTTCATGTTTCCTATTTTTGTTTTAAGGAGAGATCAGCAGTTTTTTTCTTTATGTAATTTTGTGTTAATAAAATGTATGGTGACTCATATTTTTTTACTTTCATTTAAGGAGTATTACATTGTCTATTAAATACAATTTATTGCATTAACCTATCATTTTTAGTTTCCGAGATTTTTAACATTCTTTAAGTGACCCGGAATCATTGCTCTCGAGTGTAGAAATAGAAACTCTGTTTTAAAAGAATAAAAGAATGAAAAATTATGATAAAAACAATTTTGAAATTCTGCCCCCGTATGCCAATCTTTTGCTGTCAAGTTATATTTCACTGCCCAGTGTAATTTCTTCAGGTCACGTGGTACAATTTTGTACCACGTGACCTGTATCATTCTTGTATTGTATCATTGTATCATTCTTTTTAGACACTTGACAGCAAAATATGCGCGAAAACACATCAAATGACGTCATAATGTCACTATTTAGTCACAGAATAACTATGAGTTAGTATGAACTGACCATGATTTAAAACTTTGCAGTTCAACTTTGATTGGCATACCAATGCTGAAAAGTGATTGAAGTACTTCTGATGTTGACTAAACTACCTAGTTTAGTCAACATCAGAAAGCGGTTGCAATCACGCACACGTTGATAGCTACCTAGCTATCAACGTGTGCGTGATTGCAACCGCTTTCCTGTATCTGAAGTATCAACGATACGTAACAAATGTGCAACATTAAAATAAAGAACCGTATGCTGCATTTAATATTAAAACGATATGGCCGTCGTGTCGTGTCGCCCCTTGCACGGAATAGGCAATTTTTTACATTCAATTATAAGGTGACCCTCTATATAAATTGGTCTGTCTCTCCCTAATAAATGGTATCTGGGTTGTGTGGGTGGGATGTGATGGATAGTTGCTATTGGGGAATAGATGCTTGATTGACCCTGTAGCCATTTTGGAAAATCACTGCAGTTGCAAAAAAAAAAAACAAATCAAAATTGCTACATTTTGTTATTCATGTGTGGAATATCTGTCGTGGAAAAGCTGTCAGAAAAGTTATATGAAACAAAATAAAAATCTGCAGATAAATTCCGGAATTATTTTCCTACTTTTACACCATATTTTCCCTATGTAAGACTTGGGTTGAATTTGATTCAAAAGTCACAGTTGATTACATCCTTACCACTCTTATCCATTTTTGGTGACGTACGAATGGTCGCTTTGTAAACTAATCTTGTGACTTCAAAAACTGCATCCCTTTCACATTGATATTTCAAAATCTCCTTCAACACCAAAGACCGGAGACTTTATCAAATATGACTTTCTAAATCCTCCCAGAGGGTTCGGTTAACTCGATCTCCTGGCGTGCGGGATTATTGGAAGAAAGAGCTTTGCTGGATAGGATCGGCTCGCCATTGTCAATCCCATATGGCGAAAACAGTGTTGGCGCGAAATTATAAAATATTCAGAACATTGAAGTAAGGCTATCAATGTTTTTGTTACTGTTTCAGTAACTAAAGTGGAAATATATTCTTGTTTTTGCTGAAACAAAGTCAAATATTTTATACAAAATTATGAATTTCCATAAAAACACGCACGCATTTCTTTGCACCAATAAATACACACCGCCAAAATAATTCATAAAATAATATAATGTCTCTAGTGACTACAATTCAGAATTAACTTTTGTCCATACCAAACAATTTTTGTTCTCAACACTAACGGCCATGCTTAAAGCAATGGTTTTGTGAAGCTTAACCCGTCCTTGCCGAGCAGACCACACACTCGTCCCGTACAAACGCAACTGGTTGGTTCAATGGCAAGTTTTTTTTATTCAAAATAAGTGCTTAAAAAAGCTGTGCCACCCCAGAAGCCAAATGGCCCAGAATTTGTTTAAATTGTCACGTACAGACACTGCGTGGTTACACAATCCGAATGCACAGGTTCTCAAACTTTATTCAATAAGGACTTTACTTAGTTTTGCCAACATTTATTTTGTATATATACCTAAATAGTTTATTTATACACTTGCTTTATTTATACAGTGCATTAGAAAAAGTTATTTGCTACCGTAAAACCAATTGTAAACCCCATAGTTATTTGCTTATATTTCTTGTAAATATAACTTTTGTTAAACGAAAGGTTAGCTACCTTTCGTTTAACAAAAGTTATATTGCTTAAAACGTATTAAAAAATAGTTTTATGACCTGAGCTGAGATCACGAGCAAAGACAGTCGCCGTTAACGTATTCGAATCATATTGCGCGTCAATGACAGCTTGACTGCCGAACGTTGTAGTGTCGCCGCGCAGTGTATCTCGGATAAGCTAGCGTTACGATACGTTTACGATTGTTACATTTATTCGTGATCAAGGCACTGAGCACTATAAGCTCAGATTGAGCACCACTGCCACAGACATACGGGTGAAGGGTTAAAAACGCATCGTAGTTGCATAAAAAACTCTATACAGATATCGGATTTTAAATTTTAAAATGTGCATTGTATTGAACTGCAGGGATCGGAAATCGATTGGGTCCGTAGCGACAAAGGGTTAACCATTAATAATAAAAACCCATTGATTTTAGGCACGACAGCTTGCGTGTTGAACTTTTTCATGTAAATAGGCTAAAAGATGATACTATCAATATATATCGATTGATCTAAATGATGAGTGTATTAGCATTACCAAAGTTTAAGAGTTTTGTAGTACCAAAGTGTAGAAAAAATTTAGCCTTTTATGCGTTTGATTCAAAAAGGTACAAATTCATACATTGACGATACAAATTCCTTAAGTGCATTTTTTCAAACACTGAGTTTTCTATAGCTGGCGTAGCCTAAAGGTAGGCAGGAAATACAAAATAATAATAAAAAGTTTTTAATAATGTTTAAATTAAAAACGGCACTAAGGTGCAATAATATTATCCAATAACACAAGGTTTTTATATTATATACCGTTATCACCCACTGTGCAGTAATTTTGCACCACGGGGTGGTGATTACCTCCCACTGTCATTATGGAAACCCAGGTAAGGGGTTAACAATTACTTATTTTATTATTGTGGCTTGGTACGTTTTAGACAAAACTGCGTCAAGTCTAACCTGTGTATAAAACGTAGGTATTTTACCTGGTCTTAAAAACCTTAACTGATTCGTATAGTTTATGTACTTTAGTACTTATGTACGTAGTAGGTACTTTATGGTCATTTCATACAACGCCCTCTAAAGTCCAAAACTAAAAAAGCTTGTACTATGGAAACTTGTTAAAACATCCGATAAAATTCAGCTGAATTTCCAAAAATAATAACAATATCCTACTAATATTATAAACGCGAAAGGTGGTATGTATGGATGTTTATTACTCTTTCACGCAAAAACTACTCGTCCGATTTGGATGAAACTTGGAATACGTATAGTTCGTAGCTGGGATTAATACATTGGCTACTTTTTATCCCGGGAAATGGATGGTAACAGGATCTAACGGGACGCGGACGAAGCCGTGGGCGAAAGCTGGTTTATAATAATTCGAAATATAGAGCTGTCTTCTATGTGCAAATAATTTTTGTGATTTACCACAAAATCTAGCGAACCTAGATCGTTAGCATAATGACGATAGCATTTTTGTATGATGAAGTGCCTACCACAACGTGTAATCGAATCATCGATACAGAATAGAATCGAATACTTGGACGATCTATAATGTTATATTGATGATACCAGTATAGACTGATTAATGGATTCCCGATCCGGAATACAATGAGGAACCATGCCCCTGACTATTTTAGGGTTAAAAAACCCACATGCTAACGAGTTGCACGCTCTACATTGCTGGTTATCTTTGAGTTTTTATAACATTCACCTCAAATAAACATCGATGGATAGTGTATGGTATATGTTGTCAAGTTTTATCAGGACTTTAGTACAAATTTGGAATGTAGGGTTGTCGCCAGATCGGTGACTTGTAATTTTGCGTGTGTATTATGTTACGGAAAATATACTGAGCATGGAAAGTGGACTGTGTAGGTTTTTTGTAAAATGTTTGGGAGAAAAGATCATTGAGTTTTAGTTTCTGGGAAATTCTTGGAATTTTTTTGAATATTATGACTGCGGTAAAAATGAATTTTGCATACTCCTATCCTTTGATGCATCATTATTGACTGGGATAAGCGAAGCACACTTATTGAACTGATTTTGACGATGTAACGTCACTTGCTTCAACTTCTTGGTTTATGGCTTAGAAGGCTAACTACGAGAACAGATAATATAGTACTAAAATAGCTACGAGTTTCTATCGCCTGACACGCCAGTCAGTGTAATGTCGCGCTGTAGGTAATGTCAAAAAATCAGCTCAGAAAAAGGTGCGTACAAAGTCGCGGGTAACCACTCGTATTTTTATAAATAAAAATCTATAAACTAAGCTTATTTCTTAGTTAGGTTGTACAACACAAAAAAATAATTCCAAATATACTAATTAACCTTCACAGGTACATAAAAATTAGTTAATTAAAAAAATTGTCAGAATTATAAAATAAGTCAACGATTTTAATAATAAGAGGGTAGTCTGCGTCCAAAAACGTTTTCATGATACAAAAATAATGTCAGTCTATTTTACTGCTTTGCATTGGATCTATAATATTACACCATGTATACAATACCTACACACATTTGAATTTATTTGCATTGAAATATTACAAACCTAGCTACGCAGTTTTACCCGCAAACCAAACGAGATGAAGCAGCAGAAAATGTTAGGCCGCATTTGCATAGAAAACAGGTTTCGTTGACGTACAAAGGTACAAAATCCTAAGCGTAAAAATTTTGAAGAGCTGCAATTTTTTCAGTTCATGCATTTTTTTTTCAAAACTGACAGATGGCAAAAGTTGTATAACAAAAAGAAAATTGGGAAATCAGCAGTCTTTTCACTCCTACTTATCGGGCGTAGAAAACAAAGTAGGAACGTTTTTTAACCATTGACGCAAAAACGACGGGGTGTAATAAGTTTCACGTGTGTGTGTGTGTGTGTGTGTTTGTTTGAAAGCTGAATTAGTCGGGAGTGTTCTTAGCTATGTTTGATGAAAATCGGTCAAAGATTCGGGGTTTTTTTTATTTTAATTTGTAAGAAACTTAGAAAATCAAGTTAGCAGTGGTAACTTTTGCCGGCTACCAGTTTCCTGTGTGGTTGTGATGAAGCAGCGGTCGTGGATGCTGTAATTTCCCTCAGGATGCCTCTCAACAAGGATGACTGATGTCCGGGCGGACTGTTCTGTAACGTGTTACTTTGTTTTGTAAAAACAAAACGGCTTAGACACAGTACCTACTTACCCGCTACAGTAAGTCAATATGTATGTTTATATTGTCATTTTCGATTTGTACGTGTTACGTAGAGTAGCGAAACGCGTTTAGCGATTCTGGTGCAAGCCGCCCTTAGAAGGTAACGATTAAAAGTAAAAACTAAAAAAATTAACTGAAAAAAAACGAATGCCTATAAAATTTTACAGTTCCACGCAACGCTAATAATTTTTTTATATTGCCAAATATTTTTACCGTTAATAGGTGCTTTTTAGATTATGATAAAAAATCAGACATGCTGGCAGGTGATAAAAAACCATCCCGCTTACACAAGATACCGCTTCAATACTCCACGTTTCCCACACGTCCACAAAGGGTTAAAAGACCGTCTCCATTGTAAGAGGATATCTAATTTCCTTGAAAACAAAATTGGCGTAACATTGCTAAGGTATTTTTTATTTTTTTTATACCACTAACCCTTTTCGCCGATGCCTTTGTCGTGTTTTTTTACTTTTTAAGAGCGTAAAGAAAAGGCGGTTAGTTTATATCCGGCCTCTTTGACATTCGGAGGGTTAACCGATGCGTTCTCTAATTATTTGAAGTGGGTCTTTTGAGTGGATTGACGTGAATTGTGGGTGTCCCTATTTTTTAATAACCTAATTGCTAATTACAATTAAACTAAACCCTTTTATCCATCGTTTTAATTTACTGAAAATCGATTTTTAACTCGTAAAAACAGTATAAAAATTCCAATCGAAGATAATGCTCGTCATAAGATCACAAACAGGACCAAATTTTATCTACTGTCTAAAAGTTTAACCCTAAAAAGTTTGGTTATTACCGATCGCTATATAATTTACTCTGGGTCGCAAAATCTGTATAAAATAAAAATGAGAAAATTTTTCTCTCTATACACTAATCTTCATGCTTCATAAAAAGACAAAAAATTAAAAAATCTATGTTAATTGGAATACTTAGTACGTTTTTACAATCTCGGATTTATAAAGATTATGGACACTGCAAGGGTTGCATCGCCATAAATATCGGATCTAATCGTCTTCGAAATTGAAAAGGAACCATTAATTCTTACACTTCATCAGACAACGTGGGATCACAAATATGGTGCTTATTAAAAAAAGATAATTTCACGCGAATCAGGAAGCATCTGTCGACACCTGCTTTTTAACCCTTGATTTATAAAAAGAAAGATCTCTCTCGGGGTCTTTTCGACATCAAAGAGTTTGCGCAAGTACAGTTAGGTTACGGTTTATCACCAGGTGGTACGGGTTAAGACTTCCGAGTTCTCACGGACTTTGCAATTTTTTGAAGGGTTAAATTGACACAGCGCAACTGTATTTGTCTTGGGTCCTTAGAGGGTTTATAAATCAGTATTAAGTTCTGAATACTATCACTACCTGTGATATTTGAGAACTCATTTCATTTCAAAATGGATACCTAGATACTTGAAAATGTAATCCATCTCATTTATTTAAAAACCAACAGAAAAAGCCAGTCCTAGGTATAGCTACATTAATTATAGAATCGTCATCGAACAACAAAATAAAGAGTCATAGATAAACTACATAGATGTTCCACATTTGAAATTCAGTGATAAAAACATACCTACAAAATGTGTCAGTGTGCAGGTCATGCGAGGCTTTCATTCCGGTAGACGGAGCGAGGTAAAGACGCGACGAGCGTGTGTGATTGACTATCGCGGACTGTAGAACTCGTAAATCCGACTCTAGAAGTTTAATGCCTACTTGGATAGAGCTTTTGTGAGTAAATTATAAAAGATTTGGTTACTGGTTAAAAAATTGCTCCAGTGATTTATATGTTGTCAATGATTTTAAATAAACACTCAATTTTGTTTTAATCTATTTTTATGTTACAGATGTATGATCTACAAAATAGTGACTCATAATTAATGTATAGTTCACGTTCAAATGAATTGATTACCAAGTTATTATACACTATTGAAAATGTTTGTACCTACCTATGCCCAAACGTTTTTGTAGCACAAAGCTTACTTTATTATGAAAAGTTTTTTATTTTATCATGTAATTTCTTAACATTTTTAGAAAACGCCCCTTCTATTTCTCTCCTATTTTCATACTCTTTGACATAGTAGTTCTGTTTTGAGGGCGAACAAACATGAACATATTTTTTCTTCGCTCATAACAAGTTATGATAACTTATTTATTTTGCGAAGGTTCAGCAGATTCGACTAATAATATTGATACACCAATTTGCGTCGTAATGATCGGCAAATAATTATGAGTTTGGGGATTTCTGAGAAGCAATATCACTCTATAATAGAGTTTATAAACTCTACCACTAGATTCCAAATACTTTCAGCATTAGACATTTGACTATTCAGTAACGCGATAGCCGCTGCAAGATGTTTGCAGCACAAATGTTATTTGCGTTGCCGAATCCATGGACCAGAGCTGGTGTCACGTTGCTTAGCCAAATACACTAGAGTTGTAGTACTGAGTACCGAATATTCAATTTTATGAAGCGATCCTTGTGGTTTTGTGAACTGTATCTTTGCAAAAACATTCAATCAAAGGCACAACTCGTTCTGCCCCCGTATGCCAATCTTTTGCTGTCAAGTTATATTTCACTGCCCAGTGTAATTTCTTCAGGTCACGGGGTACAAAATTGTACCACGTGATCATTCTTTTTAGACACTTGACAGCAAAATATGCGCGAAAACACATTAAATGACGTCATAATGTCACTATGTAGTCACAGAATAACTATGAGTTAGTATCAACTGACCATGATTTAAAACTTTGCAGTTCAACTTTGCAGTTCAACTTTGATTGGCATACCCCTGCTGTTGGTGTTTACTACAATTTACGTAAAACTAATAAATCTTATTTTTAGTTTGTCATAGAATATTGTGAAGTACCCTATGCAAAAACATGGAACGATAAAAAAAATGTGAGACGTTATAAAGTAATTTATTTAAATAGCTGTTTATTAAGCTGATACAGAAGATTTTATACAATGCTAAACCATGAATTGTATTTTACCGGTGGCCCCGAGACGAAAACTCAAAAGTTTCACAAATGGCCGAATACGGAACTACCAGTGGGCCAGCCGGTAGGCTCGAAGGAAATAAGCCTTCAAGCTGAATTCGTTACATCTCTAAAATAAATGTAATGTCTGTTTGTACAAGCGCACTGGCGACGACATTTTCAATGGCAGATAAGTAGTGGAAGCTTCCACCAATAACGATGTAGGTATTCCAAAAATGTGAGTATTTTTATTGATTTAGGTTAAATAGGATAGGGTCGTAACAAGTCGGAAAACCAAGTATTTTTCATTTCCACGCTGTTTTCACAGCATTACAAGTAGAGAGTAATAAATAATGTTATAACGTAACATAGTAGGTAGTAAAAACACTGAATAACACATTGACAGGTCTAGAACTGCAGGGGTATTCGAATCTCAGTTGAACTGCAAAGTTGAACTACAAAGTTTTAAATCATGGTCAGATCATACTAACTCATAGTTATTCTGTGACTAAATAGTGACGAATATAATGTAATTTAATTTGTTTTCGCGCATATTTTGCTTTCATGTGTCTAAAAAGAATGATCACGTGGTACAAAATTGAACGTGACCTGAAGAAATTACACTGGGCAGTGAAACAAAACTTGACAACAAAAGATTGGAATACGGGGGCTGACCTATATTAAATCTCTAAATTTGCTACCTAAATGATGTCCAAATGTAGTGTGGTAGGTAGTTGGTACGTTTAAAGCAATCAAATATCACACAAATCGAAACAAACACAAATAGGAAGCCATATTTTCCACCGATACCAACCCCGGTACCAGCGCGTCCGAAAAATAGTAGATAATCTAACTTTTTCTAACTCCCCTGCTTTCAACCCTCCACCATAACCTGACCTTCTCTTCGTACCACGTTAAAGAAGACAAAGATCTAGTTACAATGGTTGTGGATAGTTGGGGGCGTAGAATAGGGAAAGCGCTGCAAATCATTACTGACAGTTGACCAAAACGGGGTTCGTGCCCCTAAAATATGTATAAGGCTAAGAAAGCCCTGTTATGGTGTCCGAATGTTGATAAGCCAAGTATTGGGGCTAGAGATTGGATGCAGGGTATCGGGGGACGTGTGATTAGGATTGTCGAGAATTGCCCTTTGGAATTGCTTTGAATTTTTTATGGTGACTGTATTTTTGATAGTTGAAGCTTTGTATTTTGTTTGATCGAAGCTGTTGCATTTTTTGATTTATTTAATATATGTATAGTGCCTACTCGTATGTATGTTATGGTAGGTACTAGATTTGGTTCATTTTTCATTTAAAAGCAGATCTCAACCCCATTGTAATGCTAGAGAAGATTAGTTACTAAATAAATATTTGATTTTGATTTCATTTCGTCGTCGTCACTTACCATCAGGTGAGATTGCGGTCAAACGTTTGTCTTTAATGCATAAAAAAAAATAAAAAAAAAATTAATGACTGGATAATACAAGTTTTGAACGACGACTATGCACTTAAACCTTGCACTAAACACTATTTTTTTTAAATTTTTGACAAATCTTTTATTTGAGCGACTAAAAGTTATTTAAATATTATATTATGAAGTTGTTCCAATTTGGTATACCTACTTAGACGCAATTCAGGAATCAAACGTGGTCATAAATACCTAATGTCGAAGCAATAACGTGATAAAATCTACAAAACGAAATACACACTAAATCAAAACAAATATCTATCTCCACAAAAGTCATTGTTGCCACAACAAAGTGTCCAAATCCCTTTAAATCCGAAAAATAGGATTTCAAAAAAAGTTTAGAAAAAATCGCTCTCGTTGACTTTGCGAAATGATACAATAGTTTCTGGGCTTAATAAAAAAAAGAACAGATAAATAAATAGCTAGCTATAGCTCGTTGTAGGAGGTATGAACCAAAAACATGGTGGATTTTGCAAGTGAATGTAGCGAGCGTGGAAATAAATGACGATAGAGATATTTTTCTAAACTTCCAAATGAATTTTTCATAATTCCATCACGGTTCATTTCAAAAATATAAGAAAACTATTTACATGATAATAAATAATTTTATTAATTTCATTAAATAGATATAGGTTATATGACAAATGAATGGTTTTGTCTATTCTGCTAGCTGTAAATGTTCATACTATGCTATTTTTTAATCTGTAGCTCTTTCAGAAGAGTTGTTTAGCTGTTCATACTCTGCCGTCATTCATTATTATATAGCTTGCTCTTGTACATAAAGTTTAAAAGTATTGGTACCGTGTAAGCTACCGAAATACTACCATACAATTGATTGTTACATTTTTTATTACATTTGCTGTTTCAAAGGATTTGAAGTGTTGTATTGGTCTAAGAGTTGACGTTTTGTGCTATTTTTATTTTTATAAGGATTTAAGCTAAGTTTTTAAATAGTTAGGGCAGCTTGCACCAGAATCGCTAAACGCGTGTGAATTAGAAAAGTGTTTTCGTTTCATATATTTTTGTTTTTGTTTAGGAATTTAAATTAAAGTTTAATTAAAAAAAAAGTAATTTGACCTACGGGTATAAGTTTCGATCAGTTTTCATATAGGTATTTGTTATCTAAGTAATTTTAAAAACTCATGTTTCAAGCACGGTAGGTACAAAGGACATACAATAAATTTTATTTTTGTATACTTAACCTTAAACTGAAATCCGTTACACTTTCCCACATAATAATGTCCGTAATAAATAATGTCATTAGCAGTTTCAATAAACGCTTCCAAACACCAAAAAATGGACAAAAAAACACTCAACATCTAAAAAAGCACAATCTATACAAACACAATTAGTTTTGTATACAATAATATATCACTCGATTTTACCCCAAAACACGCAGTTTAACCCTGTTTCCCTGATTGGGGTATTTTTTGCCCAATCGACATTATATCACAATGTTGATGGTGTCAAGAGTCGAGTTGTGTGAAATTTTTCGTAATGCGATTTGAGTTCCCATGACCCCTTGACTTGGTTTATAAAAAAAAACTTTTGCGTGTAAATAATATTGTTTTAAACAAAGAAAAATTATTACAATGTTATCAATTTTTTTTAAACTCATGTGATCTCAAGTAATTTTCATTAGGTGAGCTAGCAGCCAAGCGCTTAGTTGTAAAAAAATTAAACGTTATTTTTTATTACATTATAAAAAATTTAGGGTTTCTTTTTGCAAAAAGTAGAGACATTGAGGACTAACTAGGTAAATCTGAATACTTACAAATATTTGGCAAATCCAAAATGCAATATTACCAAAGACCGTTATGAAGTCTACCCACAGACAACTAACTAACCCCTCTATAACCAACAATGGAGACTTAACCCTTGCATAGATCACGGACCAGTTTTATTATTTTATTCATTTGAATGTTGCAATTTTGCGTATACCTGATCTATGACAATGGCTAGATCTATTCAATTTTTGCATAAGGGGCGCATAATACTTATCTGCATTGAATTAGATATGGCGAGAGGCAGATGCTTCTAATCGTTAGAAATTCCATGCAAAATGGCTCTTTAATATTGATTTAATCCACAAGATAGTTTCAACTTTTTGGTAACGTTTTACTTAATGATAGTTTTTATTATAGATCAAAATTATGTGGTGACAGTTCTACTTTTTAGTTCATTAAAAACTGAAACACTAACGTAAATACGTTTTAATTAGTTTATAATCGTTGGTAGCAAAATACCGTGCCTTAAATCTTTTTGTAAAATGGGACCTCAAAATGATCTGATAATCTACGTACAAATAGTACAAACGGTTGAAGCACCTCTTTCCTTATCTACAGATCAACAATCTGCATACGAGAGTAAATTAAGCAAATAATTTGAGTACACAAACAGCGCCACACGTCAAGTACAAAATTAGCTCTCAATGTAATCTTAGATCTTTGAATGCAAGTGCTCTTGACGGAGTTTTATTGTTGTTGGTTTTTACGAGTACAATGTTTTTTTTAAATTCAATTTACTAAGATAAGCGTTTTTAGTTTTTCACCCAAAGTTTTATGACGCAAAAAAACCTACAATAATAATTGCACGTTTTCTGATGAGCTATCGTTTACGCTTCAATTCAAATATCGAACGTATAACTGCTGCGTTTTGTTACAACCAATCTGATTTATGGCCAGAGACAAAGTTTAAAAATCGAATGTGTTTTTTCTTAAATATTTGTGTTTGGAACGGGTGTTTTATTTGTGTCAAAAATTCGCAAGGGTCGCACAGACAACGGCACTTCGATAAAGGGTTATTACTATTACTAAAAAGTTAGTGTTGCTATTGTTCGGTAATGAATTATTGGGTCGAAAGTTTCAGGTACTTTTTGCAACATGAAGGGTTGGTTTTGGCATCGTGGAAGATAACAGTCTAAAAGTTCACACGTGAAAGTGCAGTCAAGTATCGGCAACATTCGAAAAAAAATTATAGTTAGATTTTAATTAAAATTACAATCAAAAATTTCATTTTATAAGATACGTTACCTAGTTGATTCAATTACTTTAATTTTATTATACATAGTAAAATCTAGAAAAATAACTATTTAATTATATCTAATTCAGAACGTGGTATTCCGATTTAAAAAAAAAGGCTAAGTAAATAAATGTTTAAAATTCGGTTGACGTTGACGAAGAGTCTTCAAGTAAAATTAATTATTTAAACTTACCTAACACACCACGCGTGCAACCTCAATGTTACCCAAAACCCGTCTCAGGAGCTTCTTTTGTGTGCCTCTTAACCCTGTAATAATAATTACACCTTTTGTGTGTTAACCCTTTAACGCGCCCATAATTCTTAAGCCCGCTACCTGACCCCGCGGGTCTACCTTACTTCCTGATCCATTCCTTTTTCAAACTTTATCTGGAGTGCGTGTGCGCAAGAAGTGACGTTCGATATTTGAAATCAATAGTGTTGTGTAAAAATGTTACAGTGCGTTCTGTTTTGTTATACCATGTTTGTTATAAGGTAAGTGATCAGGATATTTTTATTATCTGTATCCATGTCAGCGCTTTTACGTCGTTATCCAAATAAGACGTTCGCTTTTAGTAATGATCGCGAAAACCTACAATTTTCCTTATTACTCCCCGAATCGTAATAAAGCCGTAACATAATTTTATTCATGCGAGACGAAATAACAAACATGAAATCGTTATGTCAGCAGTTTGCCGGAGACAATAAAAGGAGGCTGGACTCGTCAGAGTACAAATGTCCTCGTACGAGCTCGGTATCCATGCGAAGGATGATACGCTGTTATTTCCAACATATTCCAATATATTATTTTTTATTGCCCTCCCCACGCCCAAGTGGGGGAGAGTCGCGTCATGCGTGATATTTGATATAAAGTCGGAACTCAACTTCGTTATGCGATATTCTTTTTTCAAAGGACAATGGTTCGGCTGAGACGTAACATATTTTTGAGAAGATGGCTCGGTATTTTTCTTGAAACTGCTTGGATAGGTCCAATTATTCTCGACATGGGAATGTTTACAATGCTAGTTTGTTACCGAAGTTGTTCGGAGAAACGGCCTTTATGTAATAAATTACCTTGTTAGGATACGTTGAAATTTTTACTTAAATATCTTTATTTGCGTCTAGTCACTAAAAACATTACCTACGATATCCTAATGATGTTTGATAAATTGCTTTGCCAATAAAAATGTAGGTAAGTACTACTTAACCTACTTAACTTCGAATCTATCAAATATGAATATGACTATGAGAAAACACATACCTAGTTATATTCATAGTAACTTAACAAAAGTGTTATAAATTACATTATTTCGATAATTTATATCAAATCAAAAATTTATAAACGCCTGCAATTCTCGAAACAAACCACAATCAAGAAAATAAACGAGTTCCAAATTCAAAATGCTCTGGACTGTCGGCCATGTCGTGCAAATAAAATCCGCAGTAAATAGGCAATGGGGTGGGGTGGTCAGTCCCCACCGGACCGCCTCTGGTCGAGTGTGGGGTCTGTTCGACCGACCGTCCGACAAGTAGGGTTAAGATAGCGGGTGATTTATTTTTGATGAAAATTGATTTTTTATTTTTTTTTTGCCAAAGTTTAAATAAATATTTTCATATTAATATTTTATTTTTTTGACAAAGTTTAACTTAATATTTTCATAAACAATCTCAATGATCAATTACTTAAAATTTTTGGAGCAGTTTTTTAAATTGTACCTTGTTTGAAAATTACATATAAAAATGACGTTCGAACTATTCTACTATTATTGATTACGTATTCGTAGTCAAATACTCGTATAATGGGTACTTATTTTATAAAACAGCAAAAACTCGTACCAATAATCTAGTAACAGTTGATAAAGAAAACATTTACCAAAACTATTAGCACAGGTAACTTTCCAAAGAATTTCTAGACCAAAAACAATTTTCATTCCAACTTCTGCTCTAATAACACCCTGAATTAACACACACACACACACACACACACCCCACATTAAGTCACCGAGACAGCGCGGGGCGGACGGCTACAAATGTCGCGGTCAGTGCCCCCCCTACCCACCCTCGTAGCATCGCCTACGCCGTAGCATCGCAGCTACAACGTACCATAGCCGCTACGGCTAAGCAATATTCATTTTGTGGGGTATGAGTGAACGTATTTTTGAATTACATTTTATTTCTTTCTTATAAATTAAATATTTTATTCATAGAATTTAAATTTGGTTATTGGTCTCTACAGTAAAGGTTTCTTCCTTATTATCTTACATTATGGATTAACTACTTGTTTTTTTGCATATAATTATGCAAATTACTTTACTTAATAGTCTCTTGTTCTATGTTTGGGTGTTACTATATATTATAAGTATGTATTTACAAAAAAAAAGTCTATAAGTGTTCTATCAGATTAGAGAGACAGAAAAAAAATTATTTCTTAAATATTGTTCATAAGTAAAAAATGTTAGATGTATCATTCGGTCAGATTTAAATTTTTTTCGCATATGTTTTTTCATAAAATAATTGGTAACCCTTTTAGATGATCAAATAAAGTAATTTATTAAAAAAGAGGGTGGAATCAATTAGAGCGAACAGATCTGAGAAAGCAGTAGGTAACTGGCCAAATAGCCGATAAAGAGAAATGGGGCGATGCTATATTTGGACTTACGCGTCCAGATTACAAAGAACTTTTACCATTGTTAACCCCCGACGCAAAAACGACGGGGTGTTATGAGTTTGACGTGTCTGTATGTGTGTCTGTCTGAGGCAACGTAGCTCCCGAACGGGTGAACCAATTTTAATTTTGTTTTTTTTGTTTGAAAGGTGAATTAGTCGGGAGTGTTCTTAGCCATGTTTGATGAAAATCGGTCCAAAATTCGGGGGTTTTTTAAATTTTTAATTTATTTACTTGTAATACAATCAATGACTTATTATTAAATATTACAATTCAAAATATAATAAATAAAGTTTGTTTTTAGTGAACATCGCTAAATAAAAACTAGCCTATGCTATAAAAAAATCTATGCCACGTGACTTTTGGTCGAAAATGACATTACATACATACATTTTGATTAGGATTTTGATTCTCTAGCAATAACAAATTAGTTATGGATTTTTTAGGTTTCTATGATATATTTCAAAAACCCACATTGAGAAATCCTCATAGCCACTTGTCAGCTACCATTCAGTGGTAATAACCATTTGAATGTCTACAAATAAAAAAAAAATACAAAATAATAAAAGCCAAAGTGGACCAGGGTTAACTTATCTGGCCCAAATAAACATGACTATGTCGTCTAAAAGTTGTAGAAAGTTACCAAAATCAATGACCCGTGAGAGACAAACGGCACGACTTAAGTGGCCGGCGTGTCTGAAGTTTTGGACAAAGATTTACGATGGAAATGCAAAATAACCAGAAAATATAGTGAAAATCAAAGAAAAATTATTTAAATTCTATGTAGATCAATAACTGTTGGCAAAAGTATACATACCTACAGGTAGATACAGTCGACTACACATCAACCTATACACTGTTTGAACTTTGAACTATTATAATTTAAATGTTGCGAATGTTTCTAAATCTAATCTTTGTGAAGCAAAATATTGCGGTAAGTACATTTTATTTTAAAGTACTTTGAAAACTGTGACTGTTAAATTAAACTAATATAATATAACTACTAGGTATGGCTTTTTACAAATAGAAAACCCTATCCTACAATTCTAATTTAGTTACTCACACAGTAAAAGATAGCTCCCAAATACAATTGTAACTCTTCTGAATAAGTTAATTTATTCAAACTTTGAACCCTATTCTCAAATGCATAAGATTGCAATCATAAAGGTTAATCTGTAAATATTATGATGATCAGTCACCATCGTTACAATAACCTAGCAACGCCGTATTAAGCTATATAGCTTTGAGTATAAGGCTTGATTTCCCTTGACAAAAGTGCGTTGGGTATAAATAGCCAGACATGCTCTCAAGATACAAGATTGCTAGAACGGTTTCTTCATAGAGATTTTTTTGTATATTGTCCTTATACTTTTACGTTTATTTACATTTTGTAAGCGTACATTTATGCAACACTAGCAGTTACCCGCGACTTCGTAGGCGTCTACAGTTTCCGTGTACCATCAGCAAAAGTTCTACCTTACCACCTTAAGGGTGCATTTCCTGTAAAACGACTAGCCGTTAATTTTTGAATACCAATAGAAGCAAACTATTTCGGGTGTAAAAGTTATGAAAACAATGGGCCGTTATAAAAATAAATAGATGTTTAGGTCTCTGGTTGGTCAAAATAATATGACAAAAGACATAGGCGGGGTCAGGTAGCTAACTGCTTGCAAGCGAAACGGTTTCAAAATTGGTAAGGCGGAAATTTTGCTGATAGTACATTATATTATCTGTGCGTGTACAGAGCGGATACTTTGAGAAACTTGACATTACACCTCATTACACCGAACTCGTACCTACTCGAATGTCAAACGCTTGTCGTTAGACCAAAGAGGTAGTACTACGCCCTGTCAAACTGACGTGATATGACATGACAATGAAATCCTCTTGCCAATTGGTGCTGTTAATCCTTTTCGTTCATTTTATCCTGTAGATCCTGTTAATTATTCGGGATAAAAAGTAGCCTATATGTTAATCCAGGTTACGAGCTATATATATGCCAAGTTTCATCCAAGTTGGTTCAGTGGTTTTGACGTGATTAAAACACAAACATCCATCCAAACACAAACATCAAAGTTTGTGTATTATTAGTCTGTCCTTGCCACATCCAGTGACTGTAACTCTTACACAGAGGTAGCGGAACAGTTAATATATTTGAAGTAAGGTAGAAAAAGGGTTTCAGTACTACCTTTGTGTGGAGATGCCCTTTAGTGGGATCTAATAAAACCTTGTTACGGCCAAAGGGATACCATCCCAATATTGAATGTGTTCTTTTACATGATACGGAATTTAGGGACTTCTCTGTGATATTAAATCGGAGATATTTTTGATAATGTTGGAGGTATTGTGGAAACGTAATACATGCGGCCATTTTTCTAATCAGAATATTCTGAATAATAACATGGACAGGTAGGGATTAATTGGGTTAGTCTCAAAATCAGCTTTCAGTTGTCCCCATTAAGGGGATCTTGAGACTAAAAGTCTCAAAATCCCCTTTGGGTACAATTACACCGTAATAGTCGTATATTAATTTTACTTTACCTACCTACTTTTTGAATAAAATACCTAGTCCACTGCTACTGAACTATCCATTTCAATGATCAAAGTATTTTTAGTAGTAGTAGTACTTACATATAAAACTTGTATTCTAGTTGTGGGAAATATTCTCTCGTTGGTTCGTTCATATGAGATAATTGCAACTCTGGTGATGGAGTTTTTGGCCATAGTTTAATGACTGCTAGAGCCAGAACCGATAGTTTAACGTGCTCTCCAAAGCACGAAAGTGCTTAGATGTAAATACCACTAGTGGTCACCCATCCAAATAGTGACAGCGCAGAACGTCGCTTTACCTCGAGAATCGGTGAGGATTGACTAAGCAAGCTATGCCACGAGTGGCCACGAGCACTTCTTATCTTATCTTATCATAGTTAGCTGGTTATTCCGTCCTACCAGTGGTCCCACTGGTGGGACACACAGGAATGAACTCCAAAGCGCTCAGCATACCTAGTGTTTACGTTTTACGTATACTATATTTACGTAAACTATATTTTGTAGAGATATGAACAGCGCCCCTAGCGGGAAATTTACATAACTGATGATTCTCCATACAAAAATAAAGTTTACGTGAACTTTTAGTACTTATACGTAAAGCGTACACACTAGGGGAAAATAATGCAACTGGCGGTCACCCATCCAAACAGTGGACACGCAGAACGCTGCTTTTTGTTACGAATGACCAAGCTCTTTACGCTCCTCTCGCAGAAGTAGGTAGGTACATACGCAGTACATAAGTACGCATGCGCCGATGGTCGAGACTACCTGACCGCGACCGGACACTGATCAATATTAAAGTCCGAGGGAGGATGCCGAGGCTGTCTATTTGTATGTTGAAATTGTCTAGAGCTGTTCACACCACCTTAGGTTAATAAAAAAATACAATTTTTAAATGTTCCTGTCCGTCACCTTAATCTTGAGGTTAAAATGAGCAATGTAGCGGTAGGTGCCTAGGAAAAAAAAATAGCTGACCATTGTAATAGATAGATATCTGGCACTCAAGATACTTGAAGATTATTATTATCGAAGATCAAACCATAAAACTTGTATATGCCAATATTTTCTTTAGTTGCTTTATGCCGCATGCCACCGCGCCGCCGCGCCGGCCACCTGGTTTACCACGAAGTCAGTCGCTGTTAGGTACTATCGGCAAAATTTCCGCCTTACCACTTTTGAAACTGTTTCGCTTGCAAGCAGTTAGCTACCTGACCTCGCCTTTTTCTTTTGTCTTCTTATTTTGACCAACCAGAGACCTGAACATCTATTTATTTTTATGACGGCCCATTGTTTTCATAACTTTTACACCCGAAATAATTTGCTTCTATTGGTATTCAAAAATTAACGGCTAGTCAGTTCACAGAAAATGCACCCTTAAGGTGGTAAGGCAGAACTTTTGCTGATGGTAAATTTTTTAGAAGATGCCTTAGTTGAGGTTCACTATGTCGATAAAAAATTCCTCGTGACTTTATTAACAGTGTATTTATTTTGTCTCTGGTGTCCTTCTATCCACATACATAATCTAATCAAACGATTGTAAATCAACTTTAAACTTTGTAGCATTTTATTATGTTTTCTTTACCACCACTCAGAACTACGCTGGAAATGTAACTCAAAACTTTTGTGAAATGCATAAAAAACGATAAGAAAGTAATTTGAAAACTTAAATTAAACAAAAGAAAGTGGTATCAACAACTCTATGCAAGTCTATCTTAACTCACCTTTCTGCGGACACTACGGGGGAGGGTCCAAGAGAAATGACGACCCTTAACTAAAACACACACATATACATGTACGGCGATTCCACCCACACTTAGTAGCTTTCCTTTCACTCGACCCGTGTTGTCTATGTAGTAGTGTGTCTGTGAAGACCGAGGGGTATTTGCATCTGTGTGTGTCCAGTTTCCGCGCGCCTGGGTTTTGTTAATTTAATTAGAGGTACAAAAAGATTAAGGCCTTGGAGGACGCAGGCATTAGGAAACTGCTTTTGTTGAGGTTACTCTTTGTAACTTTGTTATTGTATATAGCGTTGGGTAGAACCCTAATGTAGATAAGTATCTATTTACTTCTATTTACTCTTTGAATTGGTTATTTAGGATTTGGACTTGTTTTGGTTTCCTTAATGTTTCACAGCTCGGTCGGTAACAGCTCAACCTTCCGTGCTGTGGGTCGTGGGTTCGATCTTTGATCCCCACCAAGAACAAACATTTGTGTGTGATGTGATAAATGTTTGTTCTATGTCTAGGTGTTACTTTGTATCAGCAATCTTATTCTCATATTACAAGCTTTGCTTAGTTTGGGACTAAGAGTGCCTTGTATGAAAAAAAAATACTTAAGTAGGTAGGTTATTTAACTTCAACTTATTTGTATAGCTTTTGGCACAACCTGTTTTAAGCTTTGTTATGTTTTGCAAATGTTTTATACTTAACATAAAATATTACCTATGCGAATTACCCAAAAACGTATCAGAGATTTTCCAAAGAGCTACCTCTGTTTTTTCGACATGCCATAAGCAATGTTTGTCTTCAAAACAGTGGCCCATTCCGACACCGCGATTCCTTTCGAATATAAAAAGTAAGTCGATAGCTTACCGGAGAAATTTATACTTTTGGATATTCGAAATATGTTCCCACAACCGCCGTAACATGACCCTCCGTGCTTCCTTCGCCGTTCTTTGTGAATGTAAGAATGTGACTTTTGTATGGCATATGAGGTGTCTTTTTACGTTGGCTGACTGAATGCAGAGTATATCGTATAAATTCAGCCCACGGGCGAATATAACCGCAGTAGTATCTGGGTTGTTTTCACATAATAGAGCCATTTTCTTTTGTTTTTGTAACGTTGCCTCGCGTCTCTCGTTATAGGTAGGTACCTACGCAGACAATGAAAACAAAAGCCTTGTCTTATTTCGAATTTTACTTTCGCTTTTTTTATATTTTAGTACTAAGTAGATATATTTTACGATAATGTGTGGTTTATAAAGCTTTTAGATCACATACTTTTGCTAAGTACAGATAAATAAGACAAAATAAAAAAAATCAATTGTAAATAAATAAATATCCTTGGACATTTCACACAACGCCATTCGTAATCGTTAATCATAATTTTTTCTATCTATCTAACACAGAGACAGAACAAAAATCGTTTGCCATAGGTACACAAGTGTTTGTTCTTGGTGGGGATCGAACCCACGACCCACAGCATGGAAGGCAGATCTATTACCGACTGAGCTATGACGCCTGTCACATAAATAAGTAGCCATAATTATCTCATAGAGTAAAAAGCGTAACTGACCAAAGACAGATCAAACTCATCTCCACAATCTCTCTCCAACTTTATATTACGCAATTAAGTTTGAACCCTGAAAACTTCTGCCAACAATAGTACCTACCTAGTTAATATTGAAATTATTGATCTCCAAGTACAGTCGCCGTCACAACTACAAACAGCATTCCGGTGAGTCCGGCTCGAAATGGTCGCGCTGCCATTCTGGAATTTAGTTCCATTCAGTTACTGCTTCCTCTCCTAGCCTTTGGCAGCTGGTTTGTTGAGTTCACCATGGTTTTGTAGTATTTTAGATTCTTAAAACATTTTCTTCTTAACATTATTTAATTAAGGGCGGCTTGCACCAGAATCGCTAAACGCGTTTAACTTTTAAATAGTATTTAGCGAGTTGTCAAGTCATATAAATACGTCAGATTTAAATCTATTTAGCTGTTAAACACGTTTAGTGATTCTGGTGCAAGCCGCTCTAAAAGTGTGATGGAAAACCAGCTATGGCCCTTGAGACGTTAAATTGTCTGAAGTGAAAGAAAAAAATATGACAATAGTGCTAATTTCACGTTTGACAGCACGGTAGATGGATAATCAATTTATTGGTAAAAAAATACACGTCATTTACTTGCATTTTTTTAAACAGTTCCAACATTGATCATTTCAAGAAAATGGTCATGCAAAAATAAAAACCAGTTTAAATTTTTTGAAATAATATTCTCGTAAAATAAAAAAAACATATTAGCTATCAAATTGTTGATATAAAATAGTTATCGTCATTTTAAATTTTAAAGAGTCTTTGACATTATAGAACGGTTCCTTCGACAAGCCATAATTTTAATTCATTTTAATTTTATGAATCTTTGCTGACATAACAACTCTCAAACTAGGTTTCTAGGTCCAAAAATAACAATTCCAGATTTAGCAGCGTAGTAATCTAGATTGTAAGTTCATCGCAATAGAGTTTATTATTTCTGTCCTCAAAAACCTAAAAATATGGTTTCAATGGCGATTGGAAACTTGCTAAAACACAGCGCAACTTGTTACCGGTCGGTTTCAGTACAAATTCGTAATACTGTTCCACTTGCAAATTATTGGCTAGTGTGAAACTTCTTTTGATTAAGGTACTTTTGTTAGTATAATACCAATTAGTATAAGTCAATTTTAGCGGACGACACGACACGATATCGCTGTAGAGCTAATGTCAAAGTTTACATGAAAATAAGTAATCGAACAAGCCTAAGTACTTAGTTAAAGCCGTTACCTCTGCTTATAACAATGCTTTACCTCACAGAGCTAGTTAAGGACGTGCCCTGTAAGAAAACGCACTGAGAACGTTACTCTGAGATGTAAAGATATTAATGCCTGTAATTGCACTGGCATCCATATTATCCTTCAAACCTGAACACAGCGACGAGTATCACTGACTTAGCGGCAGCAGGGGTATGCCAATCAAAGTTGAACTGCAAAGTTTTAAATCATGGTCAGTTCATACTAACTCATAGTTATTCTGTGACTAAATAGTGACATTATGTCGTCATTTGATGTGTTTTCGCGCATATTTTGCTGTCAAGTGTCTAAAAAGAATGATCACGTGGTACAAAATTGTACCACGTGACCTGAAGAAATTACACTGGGCAGTGAAATATAACTTGACAGCAAAATAATGGCATACGGGGGCAGGAATAGATACGGTGGTAGTGCTTCCCTGGGCGAGATCTTTCACCAAGAACTTTACCATGCACTGTATTACTTATCGTGTAGATGTCGGCACCGGGCAGTGTGCAAAGATAGATAGATAGATAGATAGAAAATACTTTATTGCACACCTTAACCTAGAGACTACTATAACATACAAAACAAAACTTAACTAATAAACAAGGGGTGCTGTCTAAAGATAACATATAAAAAATTTGGAAACATGATTAATTTAAATATACTTAGACACTATATAATTTTATGGCAAATAAATATAGGTACTTATGGCAAACAATACTTAGAACGTCATACAAAATATACCTAATACATACAAAGCAATGAATATTAATATACATATACCTATACATATAAAGATACTAGCAGTTACCCGCGACTTCGTACGCGTCTACAGTTTCCGTGTAGGTACATCCTACTAATATTATAAATGCGAAAGTTTAGATGTTTGGATGTTTGTGTTTCAATCACGTCAAAACCACTGAACCAACTTGGATGAAACTTGGCATATATATAGTTCGTAACCTGGATTGACATATAGGCTACTTTTTATCCCGAATAATTAAGAGGATCTATAGGATAAAATGAACGAAAAGGATTAGCAGCGCCAATTGGCAAGAGGATTTCATTGTCATGTCATGTCACGTCAGTTTGACAGGGCGTAGTACTACCTCTTTGGTCTAACAACTAGCATTTGACATTCCAGTAGGTACGAGTTCGGTGTAATGAGATGTAATGTCAAGTTTCTCAAAGAAGTATCCGCTCGGTACACGCACATATAATATAACTAGCAGTTACCCGCGACTTCGTACGCGTCTACAGTTTCCGTGTAGGTACATCCTACTAATATTATAAATGCGAAAGTTTAGATGTTTGGATGTTTGTGTTTCAATCACGTCAAAACCACTGAACCAACTTGGATGAAACTTGGCATATATATAGTTCGTAACCTGGATTGACATATAGGCTACTTTTTATCCCGAATAATTAACAGGATCTACAGGATAAAATGAACGAAAAGGATTAGCAGCGCCAATTGACAAGAGGATTTCATTGTCATGTCATGTCACGTCAGTTTGACAGGGCGTAGTACTACGAGTTCGGTGTAATGAGGTGTAATGTCAAGTTTCTCAAAGAAGTATCCGCTCAGTACACGCACAGATAATATAATGTACACGGAAACTGTAGACGCGTACGAAGTCGCGGGTAACTGCTAGTTATATTATATGTGCGTGTACCGAGCGGATACTTCTTTGAGAAACTTGACATTACATCTCATTACACCGAACTCGTACCTACTGGAATGTCAAATGCTAGTTGTTAGACCAAAGAGGTAGTACTACGCCCTGTCAAACTGACGTGACATGACATGACAATGAAATCCTCTTGCCAATTGGCGCTGCTAATCCTTTTCGTTCATTTTATCCTATAGATCCTCTTAATTATTCGGGATAAAAAGTAGCCTATATGTCAATCCAGGTTACGAACTATATATATGCCAAGTTTCATCCAAGTTGGTTCAGTGGTTTTGACGTGATTGAAACACAAACATCCAAACATCCAAACATCTAAACATCCAAACATCTAAACATTCGCATTTATAATATTAGTAGGATTCAAATAATATCATATCTAGTTCCCATATTACAAGCTTTGCTTAGTTTGGGACTAGAGAGCGTCGTGTGAAATGTCCATGAATATTTATTTATTTTTTATTATGAAAATTTATGATTAGTATCATTATTCACATGAGCATAAACCTATCTGAGTTTTGATGCCATAAGTAACTGAAAAAAGTTCTACAATAACTAGATAAGAAACGTGAAAGTACTTTCACAGGGCTAGCACAAGTTTCTAGACTTCTGGCGATTGCCTATAATAATATTAGCTCTAGATTAGATTAGATTAGAAAATTCTTTAATGCACATAAAAATGGAACAGAGGCGAGCTTAATGCTATTAATCATTTTCTTCCAACCAACCTTTGTGTAGTGTGGAGAAAAAGGTAGTACCAATATGGTAAATGTGCTAAGAAGAAACGCCTTTAAGAATTTATATAAATTACCTACTTAATATTTATAATAAAAGCTGTAAAATGTATGAATAAAGAAAATATTATCTTTTGAAATTGTTATGAACATCGTGATGTTTAGAGGACAACCGTGGCTATGTGCAACCTACCCAAACAAAACAATACATTGTCCAAGTCCGAGTCAAAAAAATTATTCAATAAATCACAAGGATCATTTAGAATCGTCTTATTATAACAGGTGATTCTCGGTGCCAGTTCCACGCGACCAGAGCCTACAAGAACGGGCAAGAAACTTACATATGGTGAAACTGACATATGGTGAAACTGACATATGGTGGGTGGTGGTGATGGTTATATTAATATCTACTTATCTGAACATACCTGTTTGGGACAAATAAAGATTTATCTTATCTATCTGCTGAACATCAATGATCATAACATTTTCAGAAGAGAATATTTTCTTGTTTTATACGAGGAAAAAATATTCCTCTGAGATAACTGGTTATCTGAGAGGATTTTTTTTCCTAACAGATAACCGTAGTTATCTATGAGGAAAAAAAATCCTCTAAGGTAACCAGTTATCTAGTCTTGGTTATCAGTCAGGAATAAGCCGTGATTTCAGTAGTCGGGTTTTAGTTTTTAAACTTTTTATGTTAAATTAATTTGTTTTTAGTGGAAATATGACAGCTCTTTGATCGTATGTCCGAATTGTTCAGCGCTCATTAGTAGGTGGACGAATCAACTTTTAAGGCACTCCTTTGACAACATTGTGAATAGCTAAAAATAAAAATGAATTATCGAAATGTTAAGCAAATATAGTGTTAACGTTTGCACTATTTATCCTATCTTTAGGTTTTGCTATGTGGCATGACATCTAAGCTAGTTTAAACGAGTTTTTGTAGAAAACCTGATGAGTGTGCCTAATAAACATCGCAGCAGAGCGCTAATAAACGCACGCGCACCAGTTGAGAGCTTACTGCGGGCTGAGAGGCGGGTAAAGCGAGGTAGGCCTAGTCAGACCATACCAACGAAATGTTAAATACTAATAGCCTCTGATGATACCAAGTTAGACGCCATTTCTTGATATTACTCAGAACTTTTATCGGTAACTCAGTATACCTGATGATTTAATCTACGTTTGGGACAAAAAGTTGAGGTGCATGTAAAATACACCATTTAAGTCAAACATTTGTTAATTTTTACTTAAAACGTAAGCCTTACCTTTTCTAAAGCGTAGTAATGTGTGAAAATGCAGTGTCTTCATATGTTTTTATTAAGTAACATCGTACTTTGTTACTTCACCTTCGTCTAAAGACACCTGTTTTTTGTATGGAGTTCCGCTGAGTTACCATAGGAAAAGCAAAAATTTTGCTATAAACTATAAAAAGTATGAAATTACCATATTAGCGGAGAATCTAAGTTTACGTTTACATTTAAACAATCTTATTTTAAACTGAAATACAGATTTTATCGTTATTTCCATGACAGGGACAAAAAAGGAGTGCCTTAAAAGTTGATTCACCCAGGTACCCCTGATGTTTAGGTAATTTATCTGTCTGTTGTTTCTCACTGTACCTACCTGCTGGGTTTGTACCTATGTACCCTTCCTACCCTTGCCTACCTACTGTATGTATGTTTTGCTGGAAATAAAGATTTTTTCATTTTTTTTTTTCATATAAATGACAATATGCCTGCTGAAGTGGTGCTAACTGCAAAGTTGTCCGCAGGCGGACCGCTGTCACGTCTGCTCTGCATGTGCCCAATGATAGCACTGAAGAGGGTCACGGCAAAAAGAAAGTTATTATTTTGCTTTTAAATGTTTGTTTGAAGACGGTCTTACCTAAATCAACTGGACAGATTTGGGATGGGCTGATTGTGGTAGCAAAAGTTAGATCAATATGTATCTTTCTATTTTAGTTAGGTTTTGTTACTTGCATCAAGATTTCAAACTGGCTATTTTCATAATGACTGATACAATAGATTGATTTTGTACTTGTAGATTTTTATATTATAGAAACAGAATAAAATTTGTTTAAAAATAGAACATCACACTTTCGAAATATGAAATACTGGCTGGAAGGAAAATGTGAAAAAAAAACAAAATGGTTTTAAATTGAAAAAGGAACGAACCCACCGTTACCTATGCAGTCGGACCTCGCACGCGTTCACACAAAAAATGCAACAAAAAATAACAAAATGGGGTGTTGGGTGGACCCCTACCACCCACCTCCACCCCAGTATCTGTGCACTCGCCAACGCTAATCTCTCCATTTAACAAACGTAACTTGTACACCAAAAACTCCAAGGTATAATCAACTATACTAGTTCTAAAATAAGGGTTAGTTTCGAGAGAAATGGTAAAGGATTTGCCCATAAAGGACTTTTCCGAAAACAGACAAGGGGAGTGAGTTCCACCTAAAAATGTGGAAACTCTGATGAATGTCCTCCATTAGATGTTATTTATTTAGAATGCGGCTAAAAGGGACCAGTTTAACTTCACCTAAGGTTTACTTAGGACGGAGTGTATTGGGTTAACTGAAGACGTTTTCAGCATGAGACAAATTACTGAAAGTTCCAGGGGTCCGGTTTTTTGGGTTTCGACTTATGACGGCATTTGTCATGACTATGTGCGAATGACTTGGGTTTGCTTACTCTCTGATAAGATAAATGGGGGTAGCCCTAAAATTGTATTTGAAAATCGAATCCAACGAGCATAATTCGTAGTATGAAAACTAAAAATTTTATTTGAAAATCGAATCCAGCGAGACTGATTTGTAGAAAGAAAACTGTAATGATAAAGAAAAGAGTATTTACTGTAGTCTTTAGTTCATATGCTGATAAAAAAATCTCTCTCAACCGTAGATTTGAGAAGAAATTTATATAAAACTGTCAAAAAATCTTTGCTCGAGGATTAGTGCTTGAGAAGTAGGTATATGCGAATAAGAACATAATTTTTTTTTTAATTATTTCACAACAGTTAAACAATATTAGTGATAAACATTAAGTTACATAGTGCTACTTGACCTCTACTACCAGTATTTGTAGATCTATCTACCAAATATTGTGAATTTACTTAGAAAGTCAGTAAATTGATAACCTCCCTTTAGCTAAAGTCGGATAAAAATGCTCTTGGCTATCTCAGCTAGTTCCACTGAAACTCTAAACCACATTTATCTTATCGACTGCTCGAGTTAGCTCCCTACTAGTAGTTCTCGAATCAATCTCACTTGGCTACAATTTTATTTGATTACGTTACATTTTTAATTCAGATTTACATTCAATTAGCAAACGATCTGTCTAAATAATACCGGTATGATTTGAACTCTTCGATGCGTAATATTTCTATAATTGGTTAATATAATTGGTTGGGCTAACTAAAATATGAAGAAACAAAGTAAACAGCAGTTGATAGATTTATACTAGTTGGTATTATTGACAGTTGGTTACTACATAATTGTTTTTTAACTATTTTTTTTTAAGAACTTCTATAGACTATGCAACTAATACCGGTTCATCTGAGTTCATCTGAGAAAAAAAGTCTTAATAGGGTGACAAAAGAATTCACAACAAAGTGTGATGATATTGCTCTCTGCCGAAATGAAATAAGTTTTAAAGTTGAGCTTTTCCAGTTTTCGTATAAACATTTCAATGTCAATCGAGTTTCGTTCGAGTTTGACCAGTGGTATGGGTCAAGAGACAAGCGGCACGTACCGATCTGTCTGTCGGTATGTCAATAGGTGACTAATGGATGCCCACGACTGATGGTCCCCATTGATGGATCTCGCTTTAAAAATACCTATAGTAAGTCGAACTTAGTGACTAGATTTCGTGTAATAGTAAGGGATTAGGTATAGGTATCCTACATATCCTGCCTCTAACTAAAAAACATTTCTATAACACCGAAATAAACTGTTAGTTGTTTTAGTTGTCAAAATTACTTACCAAAACACGATTTCGAGGTTAAGTCGAGGCGAGTATTAACAACCAGAATTTGGAACAAAACTGTAATAAAAATATTAATAAAGTTGAAAGATAGTGTTTCGTCCCAGTGGGATGAAAGACTGGGTAGTCCGAAACAAGAATACTTAACTCTTATTATTCAAGGCGACAACTAAGATGGGCATTAGTAATTTTTTTGTTAAAAATGCTATTTTCTTAAGTATTTGTATATAGTTATTGTTTTGAACAAATAAGGTTAATTAAAACAGAGAGAATAAACAATGAAAAATGAAAAACAGAAAAAGGATTTAAAAAATAATCATTAGTAAATATCAAAACTCAATCATTCATATTGTCTAATATATTTTTTAAAATAAAAACTCGGTTTCTATCTAAAACAGGAAAATGTATCTGTAGCTTCAGATATAATAAAGTAAATACATTCAAACACGTGTACTATGATATTATGTCGTATTTCAGTCTAATGTATACTATTTTTTAATACATCTACCTATCAACTCGCATTATGGACGAGTGAACAGGGTATGGTTAGCAGAAAAAACACTTAGAATTTAAAATGACTAAAAAAGAATTGGTTAAAGTTTGTGGACGTGGGTACGCGAATCGCCAAGCTGAAGTGGAGATGGGCGGGACACTTGGCAAGAAAGGAAGACGGAAGATGGACGAAGGCGGTCACAGAATGGTGGGCAAGGGATGCTCGTAGACCAAGAGGCAGACCACCCGCCCGATGGTCCAATGACATCACACAACGAGCCGGGAATCAATGGTTGAGACTCGCAAGGGACAGGAAAGAATGGCGCAATAAAGAGCAGGCCCATACTCAGCAGTGGGTGCAAACGGGCTGAGATGATGATGATGATGATGAAAAAATAATTGCCCTCGATATCAACAGTCAAATCGAACAAAGCTGTATTTCAAAAAGAGTAAGAGTGGTTTAAGCCGTGTATTCACCAAAGAACAAAGTTGCGGGACAATTACGTGTGACTGAACGGCGACAATGTCAAGGGATATTTCGCTCATTCACACACAAATGGTGTCGCCCTACTACTGCCATTAGTAATACTCGTAAGTACGTTCTCACTACCCAAATACAGTCGGCGACTGTGGCGGGACATGAAGTCGCGACTCGCGACATGTCCCGAGACACGTAGATGTCGCCTGCGACGTTGCCTGACGTTAAAATCACTAGTAAAATGTGCAAAACTTTTGGGGTTGCCTATTTTCTAAATGGCTGCTAACTCAAAATATATTTTTTTTTCCTTAACCTATCTCAATAAAATAATAACAATAATAATATTAATAAAGAATATATCTATCTATCTATCTATCTATCTCGTCCCACTGCTGGGCAAAGGTCTCCCCCAAAGACTTCCAATGTTCTCTCTCCTGGGCTTCCTCCCACCATCTCCTTTCAAAGGCGTCCAGGTCGTCCCGCCAGCGCTTTTTAGGGTGACCACGAGGCCGACGTCCGTCAGGGACCCAGGGTGTGGTGATGTTTGCCCAATGTGGGCAACAAGACCGCTAGGCTTAAATGGGGCTGGGCGGGGCACGTCAGCCGGATGCCGCCCGATAGGTGGGCAAACTCAAAATATAAAAACAAAATAATATGAAATTGCCATTTACAAATATGACAAAGTACTCTACTACACTACTACCAAGACTTCAATTGCGTTTACTTTTGCTGTTCTGTGCCTGAGCCTGTTCGTATGATAGAATATGCTCCGATATAACAACACAACGCTTCAGACCTTACCATACTAAATGTGTGAATTCAATACTTCTGACACAGCAATATGTAGCCAGTTATTTACCCTTTCTGGGCACCGCAAAAGTATCACCAGACACTGTATAATAAAGTTGAAAAAGATATTGTTTTGCCAACGGTACCAAACTCACGTCCCCAGCAAATGTTGTGGTGAATTTCATATTTTTGTAAGTATCTACTACGTCTGTTTATTCTACATGTGTTTCGGTTCACATGAAAATTTTCTTGATTTTTTACGCTTTCATAGGCTTTATGTGCGCTCTCGAGCTCTCTGCGTACGGAATATCATATTATACCACTTTGAGCTGAGTCATATACCTGTTATTTTATTACTTGTACTGTATTTATACACAAAATAGTAAAATTACATATGACTCCATGTTTTTCTGCGATGGATATCCCTGTTTTATTTAGGTAGGGACCTAATTTAATTATTTAAGTACGTAAACTTTTATAAATAAATTCCTTCAAAGTAGTGTCAGCTAAACGGCTAAACTATCTACAAACCTTGACAGTTTTTTTAAAAGACTATCAAGAAATATTTGATAGAATAACATTTTAATTTTTCGAACTAAATGTGCTACGAAACTAAGACCAGCTAAATGAGGTGTTCGTTTTGAAAAATGACCTCCATACCCCCTTGTTTTATCCTAATGCAATTTCACCCCTTGTTACTAAACCTGGCTTTGAAACGTCAGCAATGCTGCGTTGCGTACATTGTCTAGACAAAATTCTTGTGATTCTGAAGTGATCACTCAATCTTAAACAACGCCTATTATAGATTTCAGTTCGATCATATATTGAACCATATAATAGCGTGGTATAAAGTTCAGAATTCCAAAAAGGATTAGGTCATTACGATTTAAAATGTCACTTCTTCGTCAAGAGGTTTAAACTCGTTCTGAACACTATTTGAAAAATGAATTTAGGAACAATCACAAAAGAGGCTAGAATAGCTTGCGGATTCCAATTTTGAAATGTCCGATGAAGCAATATTTCCGTTTATATTTAAAATGTTGAAACCGCCAGTACTTTTCTTTCGTTTTCGATTCTTATATCAAATTTATAAGGTTCAAAACGGTTTGAAAGAAGTGTGGTAGTTATTGCTGGTAGGTTTACGGTTAGTTCGCCAGTAGTCGGTCCATAACAAAACACATAAATTAAGTGCTCAATAATAAATGGAAATGTCCCTTGCAGAGGACAGGGCATTAGGGCGGGATTATGAGGAATGTGGCCCTCCCGTACCGTGCCTCGGACCGGCTTCTGTTCAATAACATCTGAATTGAATTTATTCAGGTTTTGTTCTAATTTTAACATTTCTCAGTACAAACAACATAATACTTATAACGAGTTGTATACCTACCGACTTTACCATCTAACTAGTCGGTTTACAGGAAATGCACCTTTAAGGTGGTAAGGTAAAACTTTTGCTGATATACAAATAAAATATGTACCTAGTTACTTATAATAGTCATCTTTTTCATAAATCACCAACAAACTGACAATAAGTCATTCACAATCACATTCATCCCATTATTCACATCACACCACTATCATCCAAAAACAGGTCTACACGTGACCGAATATCAACAAAAAATAAATGTGTATTTAGGGAGACAAATCTGTAAAATCCCCCTGTCAATTTCTGGCCACTAAGTGGCCGAATAGATAGCCCGTGTCAAACATCTTTTTGTCACACAAGTACCTGTCTCGAATGAACAAAAGGCAAATGTTTACTCATCCTTTGAAAGTCACACCAACATCCGAGGTCCATAGACAATTTATACGCTATGAAAATGATACAAAACTCGCTTATCGACCGATGACACGCGCCCGAGAAGGGACGCTATACCCTATTCTTGTTTAGTGGACAAACTGGACAGGGCACGCGCTTTGGGGAGTTCCAAACCGGTCAGTCATTGGTCAGTTTGGGGATTTGAATTGAGAATACGCTGGTAGCTATTGGTTGAATTTGCCAGGTGCAAAATTGCCGTTTGAAATTAGAAACAAGAAATGTATTGAAGTTCATTCAACTTTGTAAATATTGTTTGATGATCAGATAAATTTAAAGATGCCTATTAGTACCAAACGAGACATTTTGGTTGACTCCAAATAGTTAAATTAAGTAAGTAGGTACATAAAATTGTATGCACAGAAAAAAAAATGTTTCCAAAATATCTTTAAGATTTGTATTCTAAAAAAGAAATACATTTTAATTGCAAGGGGTGAATCGGACCAGGCGTGTGTCAAATGTTGTAGAAGCCCTTTGAAATATAATATGCACTATGAATTCGCACTCATTGGTTTGATAATAGGACAAAAAGCTTTCACTATTGAGAACTTCCAAATAGAAAAATACTCAATTACTAAGATGTCTCAAAACTCAAGGACCTATTTACTTTTTTTGTTTACAAAGACAAGTAGGCAAGTAACTTTAGTCCTAACTAGTACTTAGAACATACATTACAGAATAAAACATCCATGTTCTTGCCCCCTCTCAAAAAGTATTTCCCCATGCACCTTCCAATCTAACAGCAAATAAACGTCCATTACCAAAACACTGACAATAACATTCGAAAAGCCATCTCATTTGGCCACAACACTAAATTACAATACTTGGTGTTTTGGGAAAACAAAAAACATTTATATCAATGGCACAGCCCGTTCTAAATTTTACTAGTCATTGACAGGCCGTAAAGGCGAAGCTGGGCCCTGGAGACTCGTAGAAGAGTAAGTAGATAAGAAAACTGAAGGTACTGCCCCCGGTTAGGCTGTGACCATGAATGGAAGTGTGTAGAGCTGATACAACATTCTGTTTTATATTTAGATAGGTACTTATAGTTTGACCTAAGTTTGTGGTACCTCGAAATCGTGCTTTGGTAGTAATTTTGACAACTAAACCTATCAAATCACGATTTAGAGGTCGAGTCGAGACGAGGATTATTCGAGGTAAAGACTAGAGGGTCTTGGAATAAGATTTGTCACAAATGTCTAACAGAGGGATGATTTTTGAAAGTCAGTAGGCATGATGGTTTTATAGAGATTTTTTATCGAAATAGCTATACCGTGTTTTGTCTATTTCGAACTAATTTAAATCTGCTTGTCAATGCAAAACACAAAAAATAGTGTATGTAGTACTATTTATAGTAGATCTAAAATCCAAATCCAGAATAGACTAAATACTTATGTATATCTTATCTCTTGAGCTCGTAGTCTCAGTTTTATTTTGTTGATTTTCGAAAAGAGAATCGAGAAACTAGCTGTTTTGTATGAAGAAAAATCATTAGCGCATCTCTCGCTCAGGTGCTTATTGGGTTTTCATACAAAATATCCTGGAAGTCACTTTTCGATATTCGTTTTGATCAACAAAACAAAACTCTGACTGCGGATTCTGACTGCGGGCTTTTACTGTTCTCTAGGTAGCTACCTACTAACAGTTCAGCCATCTTTTTTATGTATACATGTCATCACAGCATAAATAGATAGATATTACTAAAAAATGAAAAATGTGGTATTATCATCTCCATGTTTGCTTTATCTTACAGGGTCAGAGGTAAAGTTTTCGGACGGTGGTTGCCCAGGGGACGACCCGGGTTCGAACCCTGGATAAAACTCCGGGTAATTCTCACGTACTACCCCGCATTTGTCAGTTGAACCCTCGCTATGTATCTAAGGATGTTATTTGTTTTTATGGCGATACTTAAAATATTTTGGTACGGTCGTCTATATTAATGGCTTGTACTTTACTAAGTTTATTCAAAAACAAACATTTTCATACATTTCTTATTATTTAATAGTATACATTGCGTACTAAATAGTAGCGCTCTGCAGTCGAGTGGTTTTTACCACGCAGTAGTGGCTCAACTTCGCTACTGTAGTATATCAGTTTTTATTCAAATTTTATTTATTTTCAAACACTTATACAAATAAGTCTTATTAATTATTCTTCTATTAATAGTATCATTACATACTGCAATGGTTTTTTGACACACAGTGTGAAAAACAATGTCTTCGTTGAACTTAATTCCAAATAAAATCCAAAAAGAACCAAATGTTTTTACTTTAAAATAATCATTTTATTTCTTAATGAGCCACCTACTACTTACGTATCTTAGTAATATAACGTAGTAACTACTATTACTTAGAGCAAACTTAGGTCACAAACTCTTATCTACATTAAATATTTCTAGGTTATATTTAAACCCGTTTGCAAAAGTGCTTGTAAATAAAAACGTCACTAAAACATCGGAGACATTTAAAACTACAGGTAGAGAACGTGCAGCTCGTCAAATATTTATATTGACTTAGGTTAACCCTTGCTGGAGTCCGTCCATCAGACCCTGGAGGCCTCCCGAGACCAGCCAGGTACAGAGAGATGTAGGAAAATGGAAGAAGTGGCAGTAAACGCCACAAAATCGACAATGAACTAACTGACATTCAAACACCAACTTGCACCTAGGCACGGTGCGATAAACTGTCTCTAAAGATTATTAGTACCTAGCTACTTATGGAATTAGGTCTATATTTTTTTTGTTGTTTTTGACTCTAAAAATATTTGATATGTGCCAAACATGATTCCGAAGTTGATCCTAGTTAGGTTAAATTCTCAAAAAAAGTATATATATTGTTGCAACTTCGGATACTTTGATCGCACGCCGTGCAACATGGGTCAATTAAACGATAAGAAATTGATAAAGATGTATAATTGCCGAGAGTTATTACGATGAATGATGTCGTTGCGTAGTAGAAGCGAACCAACAATGCAAATCCACATACCTTTTTAATGATGCTCTGATGAACTGTTGAGCTGGGCTATACCCGGGTAAGCATAGATCCTTTTAAACACCTTTTCTTCTAAGTTTTAAAGTATTTTCTCCTTAAATTTCGATAAAAACCCAACACGTATTTTCTTCCATCAAAAACGCCATGTTGTTCTGTTTTGTGTAATACCGGTTCATTCGTTCCTTCATTCGTTCGGTATATCCACAGAGCCAGAAGATTTTCGGCCGTTGAGTGAATGGTCGGAGTGGATTTGAACGATTCAGTTGGACACTTCCACAGTATGCGAATCAAACAATAATACTCTCGGCAAACGGAAAACGAAACACCGGCCACCAAAATACACTTGATTGTATTTTCGAAAAGAATACGTAGATACTTACAAAAATGTAGACAAAGATCAGTGGAGTAGTTTATGAATGAGAGTGAATGAATAAAATTGATTGAAAGGAAATAACGTTTGAATGAATGACCAATAGTGCTGTGCATCGTTTCACGAGATTGATATATCGGTTGCTCATTTAACGTTATACAGAATAGTTACTTACTAATAACGATTTGATTTGATTAATAATTTAAGTTAAGTTTGAGAACGCGAATAACGCATGACGTATGGTAGTTAACTAAAATAATTATAGGATACCTAACTAAACGAGACGATAATGGTAAGGATTAGGATTGAACGTTAAGTTAGGTTAATGTGCTGATATTTAATGATTGTTGCCATCACATTGGTCAGGTAATGGACACAATTTAGTAAGCGGTCTGACCAATGTATTCTGAGGCGTACGCACGGTAGCACTACGTACTACGCCATCTGCACTAGGATGCAATGTTATAACACGCGCCAGGGGCCATGATAAAGGGTGATAGTTCTCATTCTTTATGATGACGATGGAACCTTCTCGTAGAGGTTTGCAATGTTGTGTCCATTTTGCGCGTTGCGTGAGTGTGTGTAGGTACTCTGTTTTCCATCTTTTCCAGAACTCTTGTTGGTACCGCTGTATTAACTGCCATCGATTTAATCGGTTAATATTGACTGTAGTTACGTTTACGTCTGGAGGCGCAGTGAGGGGTTCCAAGGTCAGGAAATCACCAGGTGTCAACGCACTTATGTCATTTGGGTCAGAACTCATAGGGCACAACGGACGTGAATTGAGCATTGCTTCAATTTGGACGAATAGGGTGGTCAACTCTTCGAAAGTGAGGCACTGAGTCCCAATAATGCGGTAAAGATGCGATTTAACCACCTTTATTTGTATTTCCCATACACCTCCCCAATGTGGGCTTGAAGGAGGGTTAAAGCGGAATTCGATTTGCTCAGTTTGTGAAGCGTCTCTCATATAGGAGTCGAAAACTGTCTTCGCGCCAACAAAATTTGTGCCTCGGTCAGAATGTATAATGTTGACACGGCCACGACGTCCAATGAAACGACGAAGCGCAGCTATAAAGGCCTCTGTAGATAAGTCGGAGGCAAGCTCAAGATGAAGTGCTTTAGTCGTGAAACAAACAAAAAGACACAAATAAGCCTTTGAAATTTTCGCACCTCGATGCCGTCCAGACTTGATCGAAAATGGTCCCCCGTAATCGACGCCGACAATTGAGAATGGTTTCGCCTGGTTAACCCGAACCTTTGGCAGACCACTCATGTAGGGTTCAAGAGGAGTAGGGTTGACCCTGTAACACCGTACACATTTGGATAGACATTGGCGAATGGCTCGTTTGACAGAGAGTACCCAGAACTGCTGCGCGATTAAGCAATGCATGGTATTAACACCTGCATGACAATTCTCCAGATGTATAGCTTCAATGATCAGATAGGATAGTTTGGATTCTCGTGGGAGAAGAGCTGGGTGTTTGTGTTCGAATTCAAGCCCAGACCGAGCCAAACGTCCACCGACTCTTAGAACTCCTTGCTCGTCCATAAACGGACTAAGTTTTCGAAGCTGTCGTGGGAGAGGCAGATTTTTTATCAGACGATCAATGTCACCTTGAAAATGTTGTACTTGCACATGTTTAATGATACATGTCAAGGAAGTTTCAAGCTCAGACCTTGTCAGAAAACGACTGATTTTCCGCAATTGCTTTTCGCGGTGACGAGAATTGTTGATGAATCGAATACAGTAACCCAAAATTCGCTGAATCTTTCGAATAGATGAGAACCTTTCAAGCAATGTATCAAGTAGGTGACACTTTTCTTGGGTAACTAAAGATTGGATTCGTTCTTCGCGTTGATCTTCAGTAGTGTAATCATCAGTTTGAGAAGAGGGCCAAGAATCCGATGAAAGCTTAAGCCAAGTCGGTCCCGACCACCATAAGGAATTGTCGACAAGATCTGCAGCGTTCATACCTCTTGATGGGATATCTGCCGGGTTATCAGTAGAGCCCACATGATTCCAATGTGCTTCGGGAATAGTCGTTTGGATATGGCTCACTCGATTCGAAACAAATGTCTTCCAACGAGAAGAATGAGAATGGAGCCATGCCAAAACGACCATCGAGTCAGACCACGCGAATATATCGTTGTACACGGGTAGTGAACGATACGTTTGAATTGTGAACTGCATAAGGTCCGATAGTAGTACTGCTGCGCATAACTCGAGCCGTGGAAGTGAGATGCATTTAACGGGAGCAACCCGAGACTTTGCACAGAGCAGAGATATATGAACAATACCCTGATCGTCTTCAATACGAAGATAGACCACAGCTCCATAACCAGCTTCAGAAGCGTCTGCAAATCCATGTAGTTGAGAGTTGACGGTATTCGCAATTGAAATACATCGTGGTATTTTTAATTGTGTTAGACAAGGCAACTGGCTTAAATAGTGCTCCCAGCGAGATACGACTTCACTCGGAGGCGATGCATCCCAATCAATGCCTAAAAGCCAAAGTTTTTGAACAAGCACTTTCGCTACGAAAGTCAAGGGTGCTAGGAATCCCAATGGGTCGAAGATCCGAGCCAATTCACTTAGAATGGTACGTTTCGTACAATTCACTTTGAGTGGTGTAACTTCGAATGTGAATACGTCATGAACTGGATCCCATTTCAAACCCAAGATCTTAACATCTATGGTCTTTCCTATATCCATGGAGAGAAAATCGGTAAGGCAATGCTCTGATGGTAGATCTGCTAGCAGTTCCGGCTTGTTGCTCGCCCATTTACGGAGTTCTAGATGGCCACGACTCAGCAACGCTATAGTTTCTTCCTTCATCTGTTGAACCTCAGATATAGTGCTACTTCCACTCACGATGTCGTCAACATAGATGTCCGATGACAGAACTTGATGTGCTAACGGAAAGTCCTGCCCTTCGTCTGCAATTAAAAGATGTGGCGAGTTAGGTTTGAGAGTGACAGTGAGCATTTCCTTCCAGCATGTGAACGACAAGTCACGCTTATCTCGATAGCGAGCGACAAGAGTTTTGAATGCTTCTTGATAGAATGAACCCTGCACGGGAAAGGTTTTTACTAATCCCAACGCGTCACCAGTCAAGCTCGATATGAGATAATGCATACGTTCTGTGTCCGTTAAGTCACCATTGCTATGAATAAGTGAGCTGAACACATCGAAAAACTCAGGCCAAGCCTTGATATTGCCGGAATATGTAGGAATTTTGATTTTCGGAAGCTTCACCTTCAACGCTGACTGGTTAGAGGTTGATTGGAAGGAATCATTGTGTTGATTACCTCCATGCACTGTGAGCGCGCGATGAATAGCAATAACCTCAAAAAAAACTTCGTCAAAGGTAGCCCTGAGTGCATCCTCACTTATCTCCGACGAATCGTCATCGATGATGGACAAAATATCCTCATGAGCTTCCTCGAACTTACCATGTAATTTATGTACCTCCGTAAAGTGTGCCAAGAAGTTATTTAATAAAGAGGCATCTACTTGCGCCTTTTTTGCCACTTCTAAAGTTTTCTTCAAGCGATTCAGAGCCAAAGTACGTTTGCGTTTCAAAACTGGTAGATCCGTAACTCCCAAAGTAGATATTTCCACTGAACCGGCTCTTGCCTTCTTAGCAGAACTACGCCTTCGATTCAATTTATAAGACATGGTTTATTTTGAGAAAATAACGGTTATTGAGAACGATATTAATACCGTTATTTTATATGTCCACACCTTACCCACCACTATGATAAACAGGTGAACGGATGAATGAGTGAATGAGAAATAAATGAACCAATGGGCATGCGCCGTGACGCAGTGCTGTGGAAAGGAAATACCTACCTACCTTCTTTCAGATAGATACGATGATGTTTTCAAAGAAATAACGAATGAAACATTTATTATATTTCGTACAAAATGATCTCACGAAATGATACAGTTTAACGATTTAGCAGAAGTATAGGTCATTCAAAAACGCAAGTTACCTTTCTCAGAAGAAAATTAAAAGATGAAATTGCTAATTTACGGTTATTCGTGGAACGATGAGATTATTAATTATTAACAAATAACGCTAGATGTTAGAGAAATTAATGATATCAGATAGATAGGTACGTGATTGTTGGATCGAAACGATAGTTTAGTATCGATAAATGGACGAACATGACACGTCAATGACATGAAATCTCGTCGGGGCCTCCAAAAAATGTTGCAACTTCGGATACTTTGATCGCACGCCGTGCAACATGGGTCAATTAAACGATAAGAAATTGATAAAGATGTATAATTGCCGAGAGTTATTACGATGAATGATGTCGTTGCGTAGTAGAAGCGAACCAACAATGCAAATCCACATACCTTTTTAATGATGCTCTGATGAACTGTTGAGCTGGGCTATACCCGGGTAAGCATAGATCCTTTTAAACACCTTTTCTTCTAAGTTTTAAAGTATTTTCTCCTTAAATTTCGATAAAAACCCAACACGTATTTTCTTCCATCAAAAACGCCATGTTGTTCTGTTTTGTGTAATACCGGTTCATTCGTTCCTTCATTCGTTCGGTATATCCACAGAGCCAGAAGATTTTCGGCCGTTGAGTGAATGGTCGGAGTGGATTTGAACGATTCAGTTGGACACTTCCACAGTATGCGAATCAAACAATAATACTCTCGGCAAACGGAAAACGAAACATATATAATATCTATTAGCAATCTACATAGTTTCACTAGTTTCACTAGAATCACCTAGTTATATAAGATGATTCTAAATGATCCTTGTGATTTTATTGAATAAAGAAATTTTGACTTTGACTTTGACTTTGAGTTCTAATATTTCAAGTTATGTTTAGTTTGGAACTAGAAGACGTTGTGTAAATTGTTTATGAATATTTATTTATTTAATTCCAAACGAAACTCTTTTATTGTTTCAGGAAAGATCGAACCAATAGGAAAGATGCAAAAAGAAAATGAAAAGAAAAAGAAAAAATAATAAGTTATGGATCTTCCTCAGCATGGCTCAACTCATGTGGTCTTGGTCTATGTAGAAGTTCCTAGATTGACAACACAAAGCTGTGGAGTGAAGGAATAATGCAACCGAGAGACCAAAGGAAAAACAGTGTGGTCGAAAATTATTCAGTAAGTACTTGGAGATCTAGGGAAACGTCTATATTAGAGGCTCAATTTTACTAATTTACAACGTTCTATTCGATTCAACTATGGTTCGATAGATCTATGTCATAGTGCAGCTGGATCGTTGTGCAAAAGGAGAATAAGTACGAAATAGCCTAAAACAAATGAAAGGCTACGATTAAACTGCAATTTAGTTGTCAAAGTTTGATTAGAGTACGAAGTTAATAATTTAAACACAAATAAAAAGGTGCGATACAGCTGCATTTCAGCTGACAAGTTTTATAGTTGTATTGATGAGTACTGAGCCTAGTTTTTTTATGATAAAATAGTTCCCATAGCATTACAGACTATGTCTAATGCAGACGAGGTAAGCAAAGGCTTTTCTTTTGAGTTTTTCTTAAAGTTTCTTAAGTCTACGGTAAGTTCTAAGGGTCATCCGTACAGTCGGCAATAAAATATGCGCGACGGACGGTGGGATGTAAAAATGTTGTTTTTAGAACCCTCAATAATATATCCTTAAGGCAACGTTAAGTGCTTTTTCACTTACCTATACATGTGTGTTTTAGGTTTGTTTTAGAGGATCTATTTAGAGTAAAAAATATAGCATATTAATCGCAATTTTAGAAAGTGCATGTCGTATTACTTACATTCGTAGATGGAATCTAGATAGAGCAACTTTTTTTGCAAGAGAATTTTCAGACTCCGTCGCAATCGAAAAAACTACTGAACAATTTTAATTAGTAATTTTAAAAAGTTTTTTTTAAAGAGAGTTTTTTACTTTCCTAAGAACTTTATTTTTCTATCGAATTAGGTTCTTTCAGATAACTTCCTCGATGGACGTGCTCAGTGAGGTAATGCATCGTTAAAGGCAGTGGTTACCACATCAGGTGGGCCATCGGCTTGTTTTATCATATAGCTATATAAAAAAAGTTTATCCATATGGGTTTGGAGGAAAATCTTCCCAAAAAGCTGCGATGATGAACTGGAAATCTACCTGAGCCTCTTCACCTCTCATCAGAGGAAATAGTATAATATAGTTGGTAGATAAGATAGATAGATAGATAGATAAACACTTTATTGTACACAAAGAAGAAACAGGAAAAAAGAAAAAAAAAGGAAAAAAGAAAAAAAAAAAGCGATCTCTTCCAGACAACTTTTGGATGGAGAGGTTATACAAAAACAGAAAGACGGCGGTGTACAAAGTGTTACGCACAAACAAACTAATATACCTATATTCATTATGTTAATATATATTATACCTACCATTACCTACAATAAGCAATTAATACTTTCTTAATCCATCGGAAGAACGCCCCTGACCCGTGGGATGACCCTTGCTTAACCAACTGTTAGGTTTCACGTGAATGAATACATATACTTATACCTAGGTTTGAGCTGGTACTGCGAAGATGAGTCTCTTGTAACTAAGGTCGATACTCCGAATAATGATTACTTAACGAAGATTCGGTAGTGACGTTTGTGTTACATCTCGTGCCCACCTCGAGGGATGACGCGGGCTCTTCCAAAGTGACAGTGTCACTGCGCAGTGTAACGTCACTACCGAGCCTTCAGAGTAAAGGCCCAGTTGTTGCGGGTTGGTACCGCCTAACCCCGGTCCGGCCTCTCCCCGATGTAGATTACCAAATAGTATGTATGCGCTAAATCAATGCCAGTACTGTGGCGAAAAAAAGTGAAAATGACTTTTTGTAAAGTTCTTTTATTTTAGCTTATTTCATACCAATTCAAATAAAATGTACCTATTTATCTACATTTTTAACCGGCTTCAAAAAAGGAGGAGGTTCTTTATTCGGTTGCTCGGTGCGTAACCAAAGTGGCAATGAAATTTCTTAAAAACAACTGCTGTTTTGTAATTTTTATAAAAACACAGTGTGTAAAATCAGTATAAAACAGATGTTTTTTAAACAATATTCTTCAATCAATAAGCATTGAAAAGAATGATTAATACTGTACCTAGTCTAACCTTACATTTGTGTTGGCAGACTGGAATTTTCTGAGAATATTAGGTACCAATCATTGACTAGAAATCTTTATCAGAAACCCAGTGTCATTAATTTTCCTAATCTAATTTATTCATCGAACGACCAGATGGATAGCTTACTTGATGAAAAAAATCACAGGGTAGAAGAATTTGTTTTCGCAGTGCACCGGTTTCTGAAGGGTTAACTAATAGGGTTTTGTAGTTCTACTACGTTACGTAATTCCGTAAAGATTATCCTTCCCAAGAAATTGCATGATTAATGAATTTAATAACAAATTACGTATCTGGATCAAGTTATTATACCTATATAATTTAAAAAACTATACTTATGAATATATTTTTTTCCAAAACGGGATATTGAATATACAATAGTACTTAAATAAGGTTTTTGTAATTATTTTACTATTATTACCACCAAAACTATTATTACTAAAACACACTAAGATTAATTCTGGCTTGGTTGTTATTAGTATGTGTTAAATATCTAAGTACGAACATTGGCACCGGTCATTAACTAAATTAATAAAAAAATTTAATCAATTAATTTTTAATCAAATCTCGTGAATTTGTGACTTTTTTATTTTACACAGTTTTTTATAAATATGACAAAAAAAATGAAGTTGAAGCTAGAAGTAAAATACAGCAGGGGTATGCCAATCAAAGTTGAACTGCAAAGTTGAACTGCAAAGTTTTAAATCATGGTCAGTTCATACTAACTCATAGTTATTCTATGACTAAATAGTGACACTATGACGTCATTTGATGTGTTTTCGCGCATAATTTGCTTTCAAGTGTCTAAAAAGAATGATCACGTGGTACAAAATTTTACTGAAGAAATTACACTGGGCAGTGAAATATAGCTTGACAGCAAAAGATTGGCATACGGGGGCAGGCCTGCTAAAATGATAACCAAAGAGGAATCATGCACACAATATGTAAGGTCGCAGGCCAAGTTTGCTAAAACTATTCCCACGCATTTAAAATTTAATACCACCGTATCGTCAGGAGAATTGGAAATTTGCAAAAAGCAGAACTCTCGATTCTCGAAACTTTGTAATCGATACGGCCTGAGGGCTTTGGTAGTAAATTAGAAGTACCATCGATCACCGGAGCCCTTTGCCCATCGGCTCGTAGTTTATTGATAGTGTTCTGTTCACCGATAGTTTAGTTACGTAGGAACTTTTGGGCGTGTTTGAACTTTTTTGCGACTATTTTTATCTTTGACGCTTTTGACTTATCAATTCTTTTGTCTCAGACAGTTTATACTCTTTAGAATAGCAGGCATAGACAATAGTAGGAAGATAAAAAAAAAAAACAATTTATTTAACATAATTTTTCTTTACTAACTTTTGTTATCAGACTATAAAAATAAATAAATTGGTAGTTATAACAATTTTTACGAGTTAAAACCTGATAATGGGATTATGTATTTAAATTAGGTAGGTATGAATATAATGTGGGTTAATCAGTTAGTTTTCCATTATAATTAGGTTATTATGAAAAACTAATAATTAGGTTTATCTACATTGTTAGCTTAAAACCGTAGATAAAGGATATGGTGGACGTATTAGAAGCTTCTGAAAATTGTTCTAAAAAGTAGCACTACTTTTTAGGGTATATTCCAAAAATCTAGTTCCCATATCACAAGTTTTGCTTAGTTTGGGACTAGAGGGCGTTGTGTGTAAAGTCCATGAATATTTATTTATTTATTTATCTACATCAGTGAAGGTTTCAGTTTTTTTCCAGAAATGCTACGACGTAGTCAGTGGCGTAGCATGCTACGACGTAGCCAGTCATAAACTCCACCCACTTTGTCTAAAAATCACTTAAAATCAGGTGAGACAGTGGTCAAACGTTTACGTATATTGCGTAGAAAAATCACAGTTTACAACATTTATACACTAGGCAACCCCATCATCGCCCCGACCAGCCTGGGGTCAACTGGAGTGGTGTGGCTTTGGATCAATATTTTCATCATCATCATCATTCCCCTGCCCTTATCCCACGCTAGGTGGGGTCGGCACAACATGACATGTCTCTTCTTCCACTCGCTCCTATCATTCGTCAACTCTGGAGTTTGGATCAATATTTCATGAAAACTAAACAATGCTTAATAATTATTTAGTAAGGTTTACCAGTCATAAGACAGTAGTAAAAGCCAGTAAATAATAATTATACTGAAATTAGCTAGTTATATTCCCTGAACACGAATCTGGATGCCGATAATGGGCTATAATTTGTGTTTTTTTATCAATCAAATAAATACAAAAAAATAACCGTAAGCAGTCATTCAGCCTACTGATTTCATTGAAGTCGTTTGTTTGAAAAATGGAGCCTTTTCAAGCGACAATAGCGGTGCTCGCATGCACTTTCGCCTTTGCTGTTGCTGAACTGCACCCACTATCCGACGAGTTTATTGACCTCATCAACTCGAAGCAAACCACTTGGAAAGCTGGCAGGAATTACCCTCCTCATACACCTATGGAACACCTCAAAGGACTGCTGGGAGTCGATCCAAACTTCAAAGTAAAATCTCTACCAATTATCAAGCACAACGCTAAGCTGATAGCTGATCTCCCTGAAAACTTTGACCCTCGAGAGAAATGGCCTCAATGTCCCTCCCTGTTCGAGGTAAGAGATCAAGGCTCATGTGGAAGTTGCTGGGCATTTGCTGCCGTCACAGCGATGACTGACAGAATTTGCATCTACTCCGATGGCGAAAAGCAGTTTTATTTTTCCGCTGAAGACCTTGTCAGTTGCTGCTCCGAATGTGGTACCGGATGTCATGGCGGCAATCTCCAAACGCCATGGGAGTATTGGGTATCAGATGGTATTGTATCGGGTGGGGACTACAAATCTAACAAGTATTGCAGACCTTACTCCATCCCCACTTGCGAGCATCACGAACCTGGATACACAGGAAACTCCACTAATGGTATGATCCCATGCGTCGATCACGAGCACGTGGAAACACCCAAATGTCTGAAGACCTGCAACGATGGATACGGCGTGTCTTACGAAATGGATAAGCAGTATGGAGAGTATGCTTATTCTATAATGGACGGGGAAGAACATATAATGGCGGAATTGTTTGAAAACGGTCCAGTTGAAGGAGCTTTTGGAGTTTTCAATGACTTTTTTAATTACAAAAGTGGCGTTTACCAACATGTTGAAGGTGATTTTGCCTATGGGCATGCCGTCAAAATTATGGGCTGGGGGGTAGAGAATGGCACTAAATACTGGCTCGTCGCTAACTCTTTTAATAGCAGCTGGGGAGATAAAGGCTTCTTCAAAATCCTTCGAGGTGAAGACCACTGCGGAATAGAAAGCTACATCGTAGCTGGTGAACCTTTGCTGTACAATTGATCCAGTTTTGTTTACCTACCTACCCATACGTCTGATTTTACTACGAAATAATTAGGTTTTCACATATTTTTGAGGATACTACACACAAACATATAATCTAAAACGTTTCCCTTTGATTCATACTGTACAATAAATAAATCAGTAAACAATATATTCATGTTTTTTTTCATAACTACAGGCATGATGCTTCTAGGTCCCTGTTGAGTCTAGGCTCTCCTTCCTGTCTGTATTATATAGAAGGTTCTATGTCTATGATTTGAAATTCCCTTCCTATGTCATCAAACAATTTCGTTGAATGACTCACAGATAGTACAGGTAGTCTGTATTGTAAGCTGTAGTAGCTTTACTATCCTGCAGGGGTATGCCAATCAAAGTTGAACTGCAAAGTTGAACTGCAAAGTTTTAAATCATGGTCAGTTCATACTAACTCATAGTTATTCTGTGACTAAATAGTGACATTATGACGTCATTTGATGTGTTTTCGCGCATATTTTGCTGTCAAGTGTCTAAAAAGAATGATCACGTGGTACAAAATTGTACCACGTGACCTGAAGAAATTATACTGGGCAGTGAACTTGACAGCAAAAGATTGGCATACGGAGGCTGGACTATTGTGATTTTAATTTTGACCTAAAGTATAGATATTGAATATTTCTTCTTTGTCTTGTACGAGCTAAATAAAGTGGGTAGGTATATTATATATACCTTACCGTATATTATTATATACCGTATAATATCCACTTATATTAGCTTAGAAGATTTTATTTTATAATTTGTATTCATAGTTAAATAATACCTATAGCTAAAGATAAAAATTTTCATTTGCAGTAAACATGGTAGGTACAAAACGATGTTTTAAAAATAATACATTAATTTATATGTCAGATAGCTAAGTTAAACACTTTAATTTGCACATGCTGAGATTATTATTAGTTATTAATTAAAAACACGGTGTTTGGGATTATTTTTAGAACGTTATCTTCATAAAAAGTTAGGTAAACTAATAATTATCAATTAATATTATCAGTAGTTTTTAATTAGCTGTATGTATTATATAAATGAAACAACTTAGTACGCGTGGTCATTTACGATCGAACTCTATATTGGTTGAAAGGTATATTGTAATTATGGTTGCTCGAGCAGTGATAGTCATGGTAGCGTGCGTGACCATCGTCTCTGCAGATCTACATCCACTCTCCGATGAGTTTATCGACCTCATCAACTCTAAGCAGACCACCTGGAAAGCTGGCAGGAATTTCCCCTCCAGTACTCCTGTCACGCATCTCAAGAATAAACTGGGTGTCGAACCAAACTTCAACGTAAACTCCCTACCAAGAGTCAAACATGGCTCTGAAATCACCAAGAACCTTCCCAAGAACTTTGACCCTCGAAAAAAATGGCCCAACTGCCCTTCCTTAAGAGAGATAAGAGATCAAGGGTCCTGTGGTAGCAGCTGGGCTTTCGGTGCTGTTGAGACCATAACCGACAGAGTGTGCATCTTCTCTAACGGGACAAAGCAGTTCCACGCTTCCGCAGAAGATCTCGTAAGCTGCTGTTCAAATAATAAGGGTTGTCACAACGGTAGTCCTACCAGAGCTTGGTCGTACTGGCACCAAGTAGGCATCGTGTCTGGTGGTAACTACAACTCCAGCCAAGGTTGCAAGCCCTACTCCTTCCCTACTTGCGAGCATCACGCGCATACGGGGAGTCCCACTGGAAATGAACAAGCATGTGTTGATCACAAGGAAGTCAAAACACCAGAGTGTGTAAGAGCCTGTGCTGCTAACTACCCACTGTCATACCAAAAAGATAAGCTGTATGGGAAGCGTTTTTACACCGTCGAAGTAGAGATTTACATCAAGGCTGAGTTGCTCAAGAATGGACCAGTTGAAGCCGTGTTTTGGCTGTACGCTGACTTTTTCAACTACAAGAGTGGTGTTTACTACTATACTGGCGGTGACTTCATAGGTATGCATGCTGTGAAGCTTATGGGGTGGGGTGTAGAGAATGGTACCAGCTATTGGCTTGCTGCAAACTCCTGGGGCACCAACTGGGGTGATGGCGGTTTCTTTAAAATTCTTCGAGGTGAGGATCACTTGAGGATTGCAAGCCATCTTATTACCGGTGAGCCCTTGCTTGACTGAGGGTGTTGCTGCAATTCTTTAGCACAAACCAATAACTTTCAATATGTTAACGCAATGTTTTGCTACTGCTTACTGTTTTTTCTCATCCCTCATACTAAATAAAATCTTAGCCATAAGGTAACGGCACCTGTTTCCGTGGTATTTTCACTAAAACTCGAAAGGATATCAAACATTAAGCATTTACTGTACCTTTCTGAAGGTTCGGTTTCTGTTATCAGAAGCTCTAGTGTTTTTACTTTCGGAAACTACTTAAGTTTTGACGGTCCGACCTATATTTCTATTTGAAATTAAATAAAATGTAAATCAAGTCGAAATCGCCCAATTTCGTTGCAAAAATCCTTATTCCGTGGTATTTGGTACCTAATTGCGTGATATGAAAAATGTATACGAAACAACAGTAACAAACTGATAAAATAATGTTAGAAAGATTAACTTGATTGTTCTCTAGGAATACAAGTCACTTTTGGTGGCAGTACTATTATTATTTAATAAAACTTTAAATGTGGTTAGGTATAAGTGCCATAATGCTATTAATATTATCAATGTAAAAGTTTTAAAATACCTCTTTGGATGTTTGTAACTCAACCTCTCACACGTCAGCGGCGTCAACTTTGCTATTATCTTCATCCTGTGATTGCGAACCCGGATAAAAACACAAAGTGCTGATAACGGGAAAATCTCCCCGTGTGATATATTAAAAAAATATTTTTGCTGTTTCCTAAGCACACACACACATACACATTACTCATTAACACATTAACAAACTATTAACATTATTATAGTATTCCACATTATAAATACGACATTTCGCGAAGAATTAAAACCAAGCGTGCAAATGGTACAAATATCACCGCAAGACTGAAGCGTAGTCGACCCGTGTAAGGCAAATGAGTGTCGGTGCCGACAAAGGAAACGCCGACAAAGGAAACACCGCCAAAGACGCCAGCGGCGCGTCAAAGACACCGCCGCCGTGCGTCGCTTCGAGGCGGTCTCTTTGACACTTTCGTCACTCGTGCCGCCGCCGCCACCGCAGTGCAATTCGAAGGGCGACTTTGCTTTGACGGCATTTATATAGAGTGCCGCACAACCCACAGCTGTGGGAGCTTAGCTGAGACTAAAAACTCATGTTTCCTAATTTCCATTACCTACTAAAAGCCAAAATGTTTTATATACCTATCATTCTTAATGTTAGTTGATGCTAAATTGTTAAAACTTTTGTTAAAGATTAACTTCTTAATAAAACATGCAGCCAAATGTGTGGAAACTAAATATTTTCGTAACATAATTTTCTATACAACCAATAAACAAAATACATAAGTAGGGTACTTTTGATGTGTTATAACTCGTAAAGATTATTAAAAAGTATACGTCGAAATAAGGTTTTAGTCTCAATCGACTATTTGATTTATCAAATCTATCGTTAAAATCACAAAAACCTAATCCCAGTTTGTGAAATTCAAAAATAAAAATAGGTCTTTCAAATTGCTATTCCGAGGTAAATTTTTCACATACCTCGGAATTTGATACTAGGTGAAATATTTGACCCCTAATGCCGTGGTTTTTTCAATATGTAATTTTACCTCATTATAATTAAAAAACCACTTAAACATGTATGACATACTGTAAAGAATATACTTCTTTCGAAAATTTAACACTAAAAATCATAATCTAGAACAGAAAAAATCATAATAACCCTTATTTAAAATAGCTTGCTACTGTCGTGCACAGAGGCAAAAATGTATGGAGAGTGCACTTGGACCAGCCACCGCTGCGAATTTAGCCAATTATTTTGGAATGTAAGCCCGTTCTAAGTCTCGTTTTTAGATTTATATATAAAAAAATATATTTTCTAATGACTAATAACTTTTGCAACAAAAAATAACCTAAGAATCAGAAGTAAATGCTGTTTTTCTAAATACCACGGAGAAAGGTGCCACTTTTGGAATACCACGGATTTGGGTGCCTTTACCTTATATAGCTGTATTTTTTTTTCGATTTTCTGTGAATAAAGAAAAAAAATTTTTTTTTCGTCAGATAAAATTTATTCACAAAGAAAATTATGACTAATACAGTATTTACAATATTTATAATATGTACAAAATACACATGAAGCAGTTGAGCTATCTACACACCGTTGCAAACGATTTATAGATAGCTCAACTGATCCAAATCAGTACCAATCGGAAATTAATATTATATTTTTTAAGTAACATCGACTACTGGGTACATCGAGCTATAAACCACTCGTCATCGTCCACTGAAAAATTTAGTGCTGGATGTAAAAGTTCCCCCATAAACCCATCTTTCCTTCTCCATCCTACTGATCCTCTTCTCTATCAACTAAAGACAAATTGACGTCAACCACTTTGATCGGCTGCCAGTTAAAATAAACAGCGTTGAGATAAACGAGTTAAGGCGGGGTCATCCTTCGGGAGCAAAACTCCAGAGCTTCTCTGCGATACAGGATTAATTAGGGATGGGGGTGGTCGACGATGGAGACACTTGACTGCAGAAGTGTAACATTAAGGCCAAAGTAAAATCTACGATCTACTATACGATGCTATTGTGGAACGTTACAATATTGGGATGTAATGAAATTGTTAGACTCTAGCGTGGTAACTGCAGGCACATGAGACTTGAAATCTTTTACGTCTCAGAGGAAGCAGTGCTTTGTCTCACAGGGTACGTCATCAGTGGACTTGCTCTTTGAGATTAGACATATTAGACAATCTTGTTCACTGCTCAATTGAGTCAGTAAAAGTAATGCAGTCGAGTCAGACAAGTCAAGATGGCGGCCAGCTAACTGATGTCAGTTTTTTTGTCAATTGGATTTCAAAGTTTTTTGAAAAGATTAGTGACAGAAAAATTGACAAAAATTACAGAAGAATATCCAATAAGTATGTTGGATAGGATTTAGTAATTCAAAGTTAGCGCTTATGAAGCTAACAGTCCTAGACAGGAGGGTATACGTCCAGTGGTTGCGTAACTGAATTACCTATCATTTTGATTGAACGTTTGAGAGCCTCTGGAGGCCCTATTAGAACCGCTATTTACCTGGCACGTTAGGGGAAGGCACTTTTACGTGTTCTGATCTATAGAGTCTATACCGTTTTGGTTGTATGTAAGTATAGTATAATAGTATAATTATTACATATGAAATATTTATATAGGTATGTATATATATATATATATGTTGATATATATTTTGTGTTCTTTTTCTTTTTTTTATGTATAGTTATGTATTAATTTAAATTTTTAACTTTTAGTACCTTTAAAAAAAACACGCCACACCATCTTTTTGCACGCCCAGGAAGACTGGCAGACAATGCTCTTAGCATTAAGTCCTCCTAGCACTACCTATTTGTGTGAAATTTTAAAATAAATAAATAAATAATAGAGTACCTATGTAAGCATAGCTTTTCAGATAACTGCATATTTTATAATTTGCATTTGAGTATGGAAAGTTACCAGTGTACGTACACATATATTCACAATAAAATATGCGTATAAAACAAAAACACAGTTTTTGTAAGGTAAATCGTGACCAAAAGTCTTAGAATCTTAGAAAAAGGCTTAGAATCAGCCACCGAGTCTGAAACAACGTAATTTCAGTAAAGAAATAAAAGTAAATATTATATGTAGAACGCAAGTTTTTTTTTAACAGGCCTTAACCCGTTTATAGACCAAAAGCAAAATACAGTAAAATAAGTAGGTATCATATAGATATAGAATAAAAAAAAACACAAAAACAATAATAGATAAATAAGCCTTAAAAATAAGTTTACGAATATTTAAGTTTAAATAAACAAGTTGTACGGTTTCAACATTCAAATTATAATAGTTCAAAGTTTGAACCGTTGGTTGATAGGTTGATTTGTAGCCGACTGTACCATGATAACCGGTTAGCTGATAGAATGTTGCATATTTATTATGACTAATATAGTATTTACAATATTTTTAATATGTATGTACAAAATACACATGAAGCAGTTGAGCCATCTACACACCGTTGCAAACGAATGGGCCAGCGAATCAGCATTGCTATTCAGCACGGCAATGCAGCCAGTGTCTTGGGCACGCTTCCGATTGGTACTGATTTGGATCAGTTGAGCTATCTACTTATAAATCGTTTGGATATTTGGTTTAGCTCTGTCTGTATACGGAGTATATTTGAGCTATATTTTATGTTTCCATTGTGCGCTGGAGCTCTCAATATGAGTCTCACAAAACTATCTTATTCAAAACAAACAGCGCAATATTGCAAGAACAATCCATCGGTACAGTCGGACACCGCAATTTATACGCGGACCGGGTCGCAGAAGAAAGGGTTGTGTAGCCTCTGTTATTGTATCGGAAGGTGGCCCGGCCTAACGGGCGCTCTCTGGGGCAAGCTACGAGTATATAGAACTGTCTATGGACATAACACAAGTGTACGATCCAATACAGTTACGGTAGTTACTCTATGCTCAGAGACCTTCTTGAGCTTCTTGACCTTCTTGAGAGAGCGTCTTGGGAGAGACCTGCGTCCAGCAGCGGACAAGTGTAGGTCGATGATGATGAGACCTTAGCCAAGTTGACATTTTACAATCGCAAGAGGATAGAAAAAACACTTTTTTATTTGATGAAAATCACGTGACATTTCTGTATTTTTGATGTTTCTAGAAATCTGCAGAATTGGCTGTTTACGAGGCATTCCACTCACAATCCATTAACTTTACAAAAAGTACTATTTGCCTACATTATCGATTTCCTATAAAAATAACGGTTTTTTTAAATCAAAAACGAGCTGATTTGATTCGGAAATTTTTCCAAAATCGTTACATGCAGTTTTTGTTTCTTATCAAAATTAGTCACGCAAGTCCTTTCAATATTTGATATCTTTATCTTATCTTATCTTTATTTATCCGTTTAGAATTTTTACGTGGAAGATATTATTAAATTTTCATCCTGCCATATTTAGTAGATATTTTCTATACTTATGTTTAAACTTTCCTATAATTTTTTTAGATAGTGGCCAATTTCACTTCAAAATAATTCGTAGCTCTACAAAGTCACATTTGCAAAATACAACGTGTTCGAAGTGTTAGTGCGTCCCTACAGCTGTCCCTTACGCACACAGACACAAAGGGGCAAAGGTCACCGGCCAAAGCCTTCTTATATTTGTTTAAGACATGTATTGTTCCAAAATACCCTTATTTTACTGCACATTTGGATATTGGATTATAGGGACAATACCTTCCAGTGTTCCGGTTTCCTTTGTGAGTTTGATACGGAATTTACAACAAACTGAGGAAAATTGTTAATAGTTAAAGAAACAGATATTTTCATACAACTGACGTGTAAGTCTTTGAATAAAATTTATTAAAAATATGATTGGAATTTGATTGGAATGACATGAAAGTCACAACAGCGGGTATGTTGTGCCATTTTGTGACTTTAATAATTATTTTATTAGTAAGATGTTCTAAATATACCAGTATTCTGCAAACAAGTATTTTTATGAAAATTGGGGCTACCAAGCAGTTCACTTGATGTTAAGTGGTTACCTCTGCCTATTAATGAAAACCTTTATAACATATCTACTCTACATTTTACGCGTAGCTAAAAATTCGTATCTCAAATAGGAGTTACATTTTTATAAATGTTCAAATTCATACGGAATAAGTAAGCGTGCATATTTCTTGAAAAATGAACGCACATCGTGAAGAAATGCGAAGAATCCTCGCATGAAGGCAGAGTCGATATTACCTGCATACCAGCACAAATATAGGTTGACCTATGAAATAAAATATTTTATCATGAAAAATATTTATAAAAGTTACAGAATTTCCGTCGGGCACAATCACATTTTAAATATAATGGACTTGAAAATAAAACGGTAAAATCGGTACAAAGCAGACGTAAGCACACTTTTTAATATCTTAAAAAATCGGTGCGTCTGATATTATCTCTTGGTTTGGTGGTACCAAACGCTTATAAAAGTTACAACAAACGTTAAAGAAATATTTTTGATTTTTCAGATTCATGATTTTTTCATGACAAAAGTTGACGGATTTATTCAGATGGACCACTAGGTGTTGAGCGGTTTCCTCTGTAATAATTACAACACCTCATTGAGCACGTTTGCTGAGAACGAGTCCTATATACCTACGTATATAGTAGGTACCTATTGCGTGCCCAGAGCCTATAGTCTGAGTTCTATTTTGTTGATTTGTGAAAAGTGAGTCGGATTTAATAGAGAAAAATCGTTTAGTGAAACAAAAACACAAAAGCGAACCACTTTTCGCAAAAGGACAAAATAAAACCCGGATTATGGACACAGGGACTGGGTAGGCCTGAGTTGACTAATTTAATCCTAACGAAAAGGTGAACGATATCTATGCCTAAAGTACGCCGGATGCTGACCTACCTACCCTTCCAGGCTCGTATAGACGCTGCAAATTTTCCACATAATATTGAAACTCAAACAATAAAACCAGCCAGCAATTTTACACATCAATACATAATACTAAACATATAAAAATATCTTTACTACTTAACACAATAATTTTAGACTAAAAAATAAACAAAATTGTGTTTATAATTTAAGTTTAAAAGAACTTGTTTTTAACTCGCGTATTAAACATTCTATCTAATCAATGGTATTTTAATTTAATACATAATAAACTCAAGCAATTTACCGATGCGAATATAATAAAAACAAAATTATCTAAGTATCCTACTTAACTAAAATACTCTACTCGCTAACTAAACGCATCTAAACACAGCACGGACCGGCCGACCCTTTGCGGGCAGTTCTCCCTGCTGCGACCACTACACCCTCCCTACACCCTATCCAACAAAAAAACAATCTAACAGCCTGCAAGCCCCACCGCAATACCGACCCAAAACCTATTGCTATAAAGATCAAAGTTTTATGCACCTTTAACTATGGGCAGTGAGTGTGTAGTCAGGGGGACGGTCGAAGACCCATGGCTAGCAAAGGATTGTACTGTTCTGATTTCTGTATTGGTTCAGTTATGATCAAATATCTTTTGGATTCAGTGGGTATTTGGGGATTTGAATAATTTGAGGTTCGGGTTTATTTTGATGATTTAGATATTGCTGAACTATTCTAGGTATCTGCAGGGGTATGCCAATCAAAGTTGAACTGCAAAGTTTTAAATCATGGTCAGTTCATACTAACTCATAGTTATTCTGTGACTAAATAGTGACATTATGACGTCATTTGATGTGTTTTCGCGCATATTTTGCTGTCAAGTGTCTAAAAAGAATGATCACGTGGTACAAAATTGTACCACGTGACCTGAAGAAATTACACTGGGCATGCAGTGAAATATAACTTGACAGCAAAAGATTGGCATACGGGGGCAGTAGTGATGGGCTTGCAACTTTCTATAACGAATCTAAATTATCTTAATTCGTCTCAAAATGATGGACATGTTTTTAGTTATGTAAGACTTTCCCTGGAGATAAAAAGATAATTAATTAATTTGAAATCGATAAATTAAATCAAACATAAAACGCCTCAGTTTTTGAAGCTCTCTGCTTTGTGGACGTGCTTTTTGAGTAACGCAATTGGTAAAAAAATATCAGATGGATCACTTAACTTTTTTGCTAGTACCATAACTGTTTTGTTTTACATAGGTGGATAGAGCCAATAAGAAAGTACCAATGGACACATTCTTAGGGCGGCTTGCACCAGAATCGCTAAACGCGTTTAACTATTAAATAGTATTTAGCGAGTTGTCAAGTCATACAAATACGTCAGATTTAAGGGTGGCTTGCACCAGAATCGCTAAACGCGTTTAACTCTTAAATACTATTTAGCGAGTTGTCAAGTCATACAAATACGTCAGATTTAAGGGTGGCTTGCACCAGAATCGCTAAACGCGTTTAACTCTTAAATACTATTTAGCGAGTTGTCAAGTCATACAAATACGTCAGATTTAAATCGATTTAGCTGTTAAATACGTTTAGTGATTCTGGTGCAAGACGCCCTTAATCTATTTAGCTGTTAAACACGTTTAGTGATTCTGGTGCAAGCCGCCCTTAGATTAGTTTATGTAAAAAAAAATTAGGTCAATGTAAAATGACTAATTGGCCTGCCTTGTGGCTAGATCGTAATATAATTAGGGCATAAGTATTATCTATTACTAATAATAAAAAATAAGAAAAAAAAAAGTAGATTGAATTCTCAAATACTGAAACAAACGAAACCATAAGAAATACTCATGCAAACTAAACGCATGAAACTTGAAATTGCTTTGCCCTTTTTTCTAAACATGACATCGGCAGTGTTTACACGTTGCCCTAACGCGTTGCCTTAAAGAAATGCCCCCATGTGTAGACGTTAACTTTGGCTACATTTTGGTGTGTGGTGTAAGAATATCTATGAACAAATTCAATGAATTGTATTAGTTGCAATTAAGTTTTATTTGTATTAATTACAGGCACATGAGACTTAGGTAACACCTTTATGTTTTAGAGTGTTGAGCGCAGTACAATGCATCACGGGACACGTCCTCAGTGAGACAATGCTGATGCTTACTTGCTTTTGTTACTTACTTAGGGCGTCTTGCACCAGAATCACTAAACGTATTTAACAGCTAAATCGATTTAAATCTGACGTATTTGTATGACTTGACAACTCGCTAAATACTATTTAAGAGTTAAACGCGTTTAGCGATTCTGGTGCAAGCCGCCCTAAATCTATGACTTTAATTTTATTTTTTTATTAGCAGGTACACGCGACTTCGTCCACCAAATATAAATATAGGTAACCTAAAAAAAAAGAAGGAAAAGTAGCGTATGTGCTAATCTAGGTTCCGAAGTATAATATATTTCAAGTTTCATTCAAATCAGACCAGTAGTTACAGCGTGATTGAAACACAAACATCCAAACATCTAAACTTTGACATTTATAATAGTAGTGGGGTGAAGCATGGTCCGCATGTGACAGACTGACGCAGATCCAGCACATTGCGTTCCGAAATAATTATTTTTCATAATATAGGTATTAGTTTCATGATTTTTAATCGCTACCGCTGATAACTTGGCCCAGGGCCCACGCGCCGTGACAGACTGACGCGGGTCCGGCACAGCGCGGTCCGAAATAGATATTTCGCCGGCTGTCGACTTGTTTACGACATTCGCAAACAAATTTTCTTACATGACGTGTTTGTTTTTGTCGCTAATGTTTTTTTGGCAATGATTTTTCTTTATTAAAACTTGCAGCAAATTAATATAAACTTTTATTGATGAAAAGAATTCACAAACTACAGGGTATTTTCTTCACAGTAAACTTTAAAACAGCAATAAATGTCAAATAACTTTTTATACACACAACCGAATGATTACACTCTATTACTGTAATAAATCAAAATATTTACTGAAATGAGTGAGTATGCCAATTATTAAAAAAAAACCATTTTGAAGACCATTTTAAAATTCTAAAGTTCAAAATAAATATATTGCTCTCACTCGTTCCAATAAGAATGTAGAGATAACATACAGCGCCATCTATCATCGAGTAGCTGGCGTAGTCTGGTTAAGAAAAACTGTGATGCGCATTCTCACCGTTGCGGCGCTAGTGTTCAAGCAAGTTGAAGATTACGCATTAATTTCTGTAGGTTTTAAAGATTTTTATCAGTGGTAAATATAATTAAGTAATAAGTACTGTGTTTTAGGGTACAATTTTTTTTTGGTATTATTAATATAAATGAATAATGGAGTCTATAATACTTTCTATTCTAAATTCAAACGAAGAAAAAACTTCCATAGTAGTTTTAGCATTTTAATGCCTAATTTTGATTTACTTAGTAAAAGTCCATGGGCCCAATTGGTTTACTAGTTCATCTGTATTTTCCAAATTATTCAAACTAACAATATTTGATTTAAATCAATTTAACCCATCAACGTTCAACCTGCAAAATAATAACGTAGCAAACTTTCTGAAAGTTTCAGAGAAAGCGCCAAGAGAAGTGAAAAATGTAGCGAACTTCGCGTAACGAGTGAAAGTAGTGTTTAACCTTGTTTAAGTTATCGTTTGCTTCGCGATGAGGACGATCATGCGACTTTACACTTTTTAACTCCCGACGCAAAAACGACGGGGTGTTATAATAAGTTTAACGTGTCTGTGTGTCTGTCTGTCTGAGGCAACGAAGCTCCTGAACGGATGAACCGATTTTGATTCTGTTATTTGTTTGAAAGATGAATTAGTTGGGAGTGTTCTTAGCTATGTTTGATGAAAATCGGTCCAAGATTCGGGAGTTTTTTAAACTTTTAATTTAATTACTTGTTATTCCAACGACTTCACAAATAAAGGTGTGTGAGAAGTTCGTTTAAAACTCTGGTGAAGGAGTTTTAGGCCGCCTTTAGGCCTCCGTCGTGGCTTAACGACTGCGCTGTTTTTATTTGCACTTAGTTAACTCTATTCCGTTCTTATTAGTATTATAATATTTGTGACGGCGGTGCAAAAGATACCTACCTACATTCTCGTAACTATTACTTTATATCTCGCCTAAATAAATACGGAAAACTTAGATACCTACCTACATTATAAGTAAAGAAAGTTTCGGAACAAACAAAAGTACCTAACCTTATTACATCGATCCATCTAACTAAAAATTTATGGGATAGATAAACTAAAAAATCATGTTATAATTTCAAAAATACTTAGTCTTGAAAGTCATCATTTTATTCTGTAAAATCACAAGAATCATTTGTCATTGGTTCATTGTCTTATTAGGTGATTCTAGGTGCCAGTTTTTTGTAACCAGAGCCTAGAAGAACGGGCAAGAAACTACGGCCTGGTTCCTTGCATTTTTTTTATGATCCTCCTTAAGAAGATTCCAACTAGACATTATTTTACTGTCTTATTACTACTACTTATTAATTTTTTGTAACGTTTTAAAGTCTTATGGATTATAAAGTCTATTGTCAGTAAAAACCTTACTTAAACTTGTATAAAAAATATTCTAAAATTACCCTTTTTCATCATGTGTTATGTCATCAAGGTTTTAGTAACAACTAACTCCCTTAATCCTTTTTTTTGCGGTGGGAAAAATGCGTTACGCATCCCTATCGACCCGATGAGAGCATCCTACCCTAAGCCCTAAATAGAAACCTCATCACTGCGTCAATTTAACTGGAACTGTCCCATTTCCGGCAAAAACCAGATTGAACTAGTTAAAATGGGCGGAGAACGCGGCGGCCGTATCCGCTGCGATTGATTCAGATCAATCAGCTTGATTGAGTGTGGTATGACGATGTTTGCTACGTTTCTACTAAAACCGTTTCTAGCAAGCAGAAGCCTGTTTATGACGGTTGTTATTAAAAAGAATAATACATAACAAGTAATACATAGAACCAAACATCTATGAGCCTTTTTGGCATATACCTACCTGGCATAAGACCGCTTTTTTTTATTTTTTAACCTTGACGCAAAAACGACAGGGTGTTATAAGTTAAAAAAAAAAAAAAAAAAAAAAGTTAAAGTAAGTAGTAGTAGTTTAATAAAAAGTATACAATTTTTTTGATTATGAACTAACGTTTATATTGGTATAATTTTTACCTAATAATATTAATATAGTATGGAGAAATTAAGGGCTAATTCTGAACGTTTTTAGGAATTTTATGGTTTTGGATTGATTTTTTTTTTGTAAATATCCCATACTTATTTCTGAATTCCGGGGCCACTACGGTCAATGGCAGTATAGAAGAGATATTTGTAGATATTTTTTATTTCGTTTGCTTTGCATAGTAGTTCAATCCAGGAGCTTGAAAAAGTGTCTGCGCGATTTTTATTGAAAACTTGTTTCGGAATTTTGGCTTTATTTAAATATTTAAGGAAAAATTGCAAACAGCGAGGCCGCTACGGTCAATGCGAATAACTATTCTACACTATACAATAAATCGAAATTATCTAATAGTTTCAGTTTTAGAGATCTAGAACGTCAAAAATGGGCGTTTTCGCGGTTTGACCGTGATATGAGCCTTAACTAACTTTTGTGCCAAACTAAATATATATTTTCATTTCTATGTTTGCCACGGACTATTATTTGTTCGAAATATGTACAACATATAAATAAGTTGTGTACCGTTGTTGCTGCCGCTGCTAGGTTCTGGCGTCACGGAAGACCAGCGCTATAGTAGTCACAAGCTACTATAGCACATGCTGAGTGGTGACCGTTCTTGTGCTCACGGTAATAAGCCATCTTTTATTGTACCTAATAGTTTTGTAAGAAACAAAAAAAAACTTTTTCTTTTCTCTATTTCTTTCTTAATTTTTCTTGGTGGGATCAAACCCACGACAGCACGGAAGGCAGAGCAATTATTGACTGAGCGGTGACGCCTTTAGTAATTTTTATTGTATTAAAAATATGAACGTAATTTGCGGAAACCGCTTCTAACAAACCGGATCTTTGCTGCACACAGCCATTGGTCTACCGAGCTGCCAGCGGAAATAGAAATATTCAGTTTAGTTGGAGTCTTGTGTTTCAAAAGGATTTCGCCAGTCCGAGGATAGGTTTAACTAAAGATACAAGTAACAACTTATTGTTATATATAAAATAATATGTAAGCTAGGTTACTAATAGTATGGTAATAGTAATACATAGTAGCTACGAGTATGTACTAATATTTTCATCAATGATCTATGAGAGATCATATCGATTTTGTTGGTCATAAAGGCAAATGGTTTAATCCTAAAGTATTTGGGCGGCTGAACAATTAGGTACAGTTACAGAACAAAACACGTCCTCCGAGGAAACCGCTTTTGAGGAGGACGAGGTGAAAAGTAAATGATTTGTATGTTTCGAACTTATTGCCGACAATATCCGTTGTCTCCACAAATGAGTCTCTAGTCTGTAGAGACATTGTACCAAGTACAACACTCAGAGGCGTAAATTGATCAAAAGTAATCGGTACAATAATTAGAAAATGTAATCTTCATGTTCTCTGCCCACACTGCAGAAATTATCGAATTTCCCCCACGTGTTATTGTGGGCCGAACTTTCCAAATCAACTTCCTATTGAACTCTCTCGCGAGAAATGTATTTAGATTTCTCGATTTAGAACTTCATGTACTTTACTCTTTCTGTTTGTTTGTTGAGTTTTTGAAACCCACCTTGATTGAACATTCGTGAAAAACATACGAAAAAATAAAATTTGGAAACCACTGAAAGCAAATTGTATTATGTAAATATTATTAATTTTGTACAAGCAAATACAGCCCCCGTATTCTAATATTTTGCTGTCAAGTTATATTTCAATGCCCAGTGTAATTTCTTCAGGTCACGCGGTACAATTTTGTACCACGTGATCATTCTTTTTAGACACTTGACAGCAAAATATGCGCGAAAACAAATTAAATGACATCATAATGTCACTATTTAGCCACAGAATAACTATGAGTTAGTGTGAACTGACCATGATTTAAAACTTTGCAGTTCAACTGAAATTGGAATACCCCTGCTGTAGGTATTAGTCATAACAGTAGTTTTCTTTGTGAATAAAATGAATCAATCTCTACCCATTAAAAAAATGTTTTTTTCACATTACTTTACCACCATATTTTATGTATAACAAAAAACTAAAAGGCACAACTGCTTCATGTGTATTTTGTATTAGTCGTAATTTTCTTAGTGAATAATTGTTTATTTCATTTAAAAAAAATAAGCACACGAAAATAAAATTCTCGTTAAATTTTAAAAATAAATAAAAGGGTTGCCAACTAAATTGTCAAAGAAACTAAGAGTAGTTTCGAGAATTTTCTGAGCAAACAAATAACTTGAAAGTGGAGTTTCTTGCACACGAGGGCACAGGAATAATGAGACAGGAGACTAAACTACTTTCAAAGGACTTCTTGGACCCCTTGCCCGCCCAAGCCTTCGAAGCTTCTACCCCACGTGTAGGTAAGCTTTAAATTACTATGATATAATATAAAAACATAATGTATATTTCACACAACGCCACCTAGACCCGAACTTAGCGAAGCTTAAACTATGGGAACTTTAGATTGCTGATAGAATACCTATATACAAATTTTTATTTGGTTTATTGATTAAAAAAACATAATTTGAGCCTACATCAGCGGACATCAGTACCCAAATTTTATAAATCTACATACTATTTCATGCATTATTATGTCAAAAATCCAAGTTAAAATACATAGTAAAGCTCATTACAAAATATTAGTTTTACCATCACAATTTTTTTTGATCTCGATAAGATTTGAACCCACACCCCACAGCACGGAAGGCAAAAAGCAACTGTATTGTGACGTCTGCAGGTTTAGGTGTATTAGGATGTTGAAATATTTGTTTTTTTTTTTGCAAAATATCCATATTAGAAACTAGTGTGTTAACATGTCAAAATGATGAGCTTGTTTTTTTATTTAATAATCGATGCGAGTGAATATAATGAGAGGGTTCTAAAATTCATATTGCAGACACCTAATGCTAATAATAATAGCCCATTTTTGACCCCCGTCTAAGGGAAGGTGGGTGGAGAGGAGTGAGTGAGACGGCGGCTAATGAGAGAGATGTGAGATACTAATGGTGGACATTAATAGCGTCACACTGTTGAAACTATAGAACTTTGGTAGATATTTTTGTTGTATATAAAACGATTGTTAACTAGTGTAAGTAAAACAACCAGTAGGCATGTACAGTTAGCAATATAAATTGATTAATCTAACTATGTTTTGGGAGCTTTTGACTATTTGTCTTTATAATAATTTTAATGAGGATTTAACATACTTTAACATTATTACGACTTTATTTACTTTTAAAACTCAATTTATTAATCAACTCATGCTGCCGACTGTACATTTTCTTTACACTTATATGATGTAAGAGTAATGTAGAGCTCAAATCCTATAAGACCTATGAAAAAATATAATTGATCCAGCATTTTTTCAAGGGGTTCATTCATTTAGACGTTTTTACATCGCGTCAATATAATATCGGTATTGGCCAATATGCTATGTACAAATCCCCAATACTGTGTGTATTTTAGCTTATTTATAATTCCCTCAAAGCTAATGCCTAGTCTACACGCACGCCGAAACACAAAAGCTGACAAGGTCCATCAGTCAAGTTTTGTACGGAAATAAAATCATCTGTGCTCACACCTCCATCACGAGGAAGGGTACATTAATCATGGAGGCAGGCTATTTATTGTATACTACGTGTTTGTAGTCATGCCTTTATAATGTCAGAAGAAATTATTTCTAAGGTTTTGTAGTGAAAATAATGAAAAAATATTTATTAAAAGATGTGAAAATGATGCACAGAAATAAAAATTACCAAATTACCATATACTTCAGAGGTGCAAAGATCCGTTGTGACTAAAATTAGCTAAGTATGTTTAAATTGGATATTCAGACAAACGTCCGTAATATGTGTAATAACAGTTAAAATACTACACAGTCTAATATAATTATGGTTTGATATCCAAGATTAAAAATTATTTTTAACAATATACCTACTCTCCGCCAACTTAATACATAAGTAATACAATTCATAATTTTAAAATCAAAACACACACATCGCACAGTTTCTAATGCCCAGGCCACACATAGCACATAAGCGTAGATTAATTAACAAAAAGGGCTGGTACAGACGACGCGTTCGGATTGCGGGCGGGCCGACCGCCAATGATTAACGAGCGCCCGTTCCTGTATCGCATGATTAATACGTCGCATTGTGCGTGTTTACTGCCTACTGCGCGGTGTGTGGACGTGCCTGAATATTATGACGAAATCTATTTTCATGCTTAGGTTTTTTTGTTCGATTTTATGACGGTCTTCGTAGCAGTAACGATCACGTAAATTTAATCGTCTATTACCAACCGACTAACCACGTTGTCCACCTAGTTGGACGGTTAGTATTTATTTTTCTTAACCATCAACCTGGTTTGTCGGTTGATATATTTTATTCTTAATCGACAACCTGGTTAATACCAGTGGTAGGATACGTTTGTGTAATCTGTAAAACATCTCAAGATGGCATTACACTAAAAAATAGTTCGTGGCAATTTTTGTTAGAAAATAATCATAATTTTGTTACGTTTTTTTATACAACTAAATGACGGAGAGACGATGGCCCACCTGATGTTAAGTGGTAACCACTGCCTATAATAATGCATTACCTCACTGAGTATGTATACTACACCCATCATTCTGAGATCATAAGATTTGAAATTATAAGATTTTAATATTATCATGGTTGTACGAAATATGTATTAAAAATAAAAATGATTGTAAAACTATATAAACGTAAAATATTTTACATTATCTACGAAAACCATGACAACATTCTAGCTACGATTGCATTTCTAATTCGTACATACCTTTCTAGATGGCGCACCCAGCCCAGGGGGTAGTGTGGGATGAGTCCACCCCTTTTCAGGAATTTTGACGGTTGATATTCTGCTTGGTCATCCCCGATCATAGCTATGCAAGTATTATATTATATTACTTGGGCACGCTTCCGATTGGTACTGATTTGGATCAGTTGAGCTATCTATAAATCGTTTGCAACGGTGTGTAGATAGCTCAACTGCTTCATGTGTATTTTGTACATATTATAAATATTGTAAATACTGTATTAGTCATAATTTTATTTGTGAATAAAGTCATTTAAATATAAAAAAAAAGTATTATATTAGTTGGTTGTAAAATTGTTTGTTTTTTTAAGATTTATTTATAACAACACTGCACCCATACATAGTTTCAGAATTATTAAAAAATGTATATAAAAAGTAATATTATTATAATATTTGCTTTTATTCAAAGTGTTATTTGAACATTTGGAGGCCAATAAGATTTTGTAATTGGGAAAAATTAAACAGTAGGTTATGTAAACACTAACATAAATAATATTACGTGCTCTATGATGTAGGTAATACAATTGATTAATCATTAAGATCAGAAAGCAAATCTCTTTATAAAATTTAGTAATATCATTGGGTTTTTGTAGAGATGTCATAACATTTTTTGTCACATCATAACATCCCAATCAAAACCCAATGATATTATTACTAAATTTTATCAAGAGAAATTACCCTTAGGTGAGATCAATTTGTTACTTTTTCTCATTTAAAAATAGCCTTAACATATCCGCAAATACAATCTTCTAATAAGAAACATTGACCAATAAGAACTCCGGCCTTAGCCAAGTTAAATGTAGCGATCCTCCCTTCCTGCTAATGGTACAATTCGCAGCCGGAATTTTGATGTTCACTATTCCGCATGGTCATTGCCCGTTTTCACAATTTCACTCGTACAGACACCACAGTCTAGGTTGCCTAGTATGGAGTAAGACTAAAATACCTAAATTTTCCTTCGGTAGTTGGGTACACTTTAATGTACCATATTTAATCATAGTCAAAAAAGATGCAATAAAATCACATAGCATCATTTATCTTACTAATATTATAAATGCGAAAGTTTAGATGTTTGGATGTAAGTGTTTCAATCACGTCTAAACTACTGAACGAACTTGGATAAAACTTGGCATATATATAGTTCGTAACCTGGATTGTCACATAGGCTACTTTTTATCTCGAATAATTAACAGGATCTACAGGGTAAAATGAACGAAAAGGATTAGCAGCGCCAATCGGCAAGAGGATTTCATTGTCATGTCATGTCACGTCAGTTTGACAGGCCGTAGTACTACCTCTTTGGTCTAACGACTAGCGTTTGACATTCCAGTACGAGTTCAGTGTAATTAGGTGTAATGTTAAGTTTCTCAAATATCCGCTCGGTACACGCACAGATAATATTATAATGTACACGGAAACTGTAGACGCGTACGAAGTCGCGGGTAACTACTAGTAATCATATATAACTAGGTGATTGTAGGTGCCGATTTCACGCGACAAAAGCCTAGAAGAATGACCTGGTTTCTAGCGTTTTTTTGTGTGATCCTTTTTACAAATAAATATGATTAAGTACAGTAATATTTTATCACAAAATATTCAACACAACGCTTACAAATCACTTACAATTTCAATTATTGCCAGCTCGTAGCATTGTTATTATAAAACATGAGGTTTAAAAAGAATCAAGGCTACTTAAAACCACAATTTCAGTAAAATTTACAGACGTTATTTCTTTTATATTTTTAGTGGAATTTCAAAAGTACAACATGCTACGTCGTATAGGTACGCACTTAGAAAATTATTCTAAAAAGGTCCAACAAGTGAAATAAAATCATACAAAACATAAGCAACGAGGAAGACATAACTTAAACGAAAGCTTTTTTAACTAGATTTTATCAAGAGAATTTTACACCTCTGCTTGACTTAAACAAATAACTTAATATTATCTATCCGAATTACATTTTTACAGTGTTCTTCAATGTTATAACGGAAGCCAACTCCATACTCTCAAATGAAGATATTTGTAGAATGTGGGTCTACACTTGATATTTTACACGACTCGTTTTAATAGGTACTAACACTAAAATGAATAATTAAGCGATGTTATTGTGTAAGTTTGTATGTACGAGAAGATTATTCAGTGTTTTCAACTGTTTGAATAGCAAGATAGTAATAGCTCTTTGATTTTGATCACGTTCCTAAACCTAGGTCTAGGTACCTACTTTATTTTTGTTTCCTTGCTCGTTTTTATCTATATCGAACATTCTTTTTACATGTTACCTATATATAAACAATTGGCCGCGATTTCACCTGATGTTAAGTGTAGAATATAATAATAATACAGCTATAGTGTCAGGGCATGCTTTCACTTTGTACCGAGTACTGATTTAGATCAGTTGAGCTATCTATAAATCGTTTGTAATTTTCTTTTTTCTTCGTGAATAAAGTTGTATACTTAATGAATAAAAAGTAGAGTAAAATTATTATTTAGATCTTTGTAGTGGATCATTCTAAATTTGGTTTTTTTTTTCCGCAGATTCTTGGAGCTATCTTCAGGTCTGTCATGGATATTCAAGACTATTAATATATGAAAATAAAAATATACAATTTTAGACTGTAATAATATTTTGGTTGATACTGAAGCATCAAGGCATGAACATAAATGAAAAAAAAACACACATGGTAGAGGATAATAAATAAAACAATGTATTTTGTTACAAATGATTGAGGTAAAAGCTGTTTTATTTTAAGAAATTTTAGGGTTCTAGAGTCATTTTCCACAAACAAACAAAACCGTTCGACTGACAATTCCGCAGCGTTTTCCCAAATTAGTCAAAATGGCGGCAACATTCGTCCAGACTAATTACATTAAAATCACCGACAGTGCCGCACTAAATCACTGTACCTATTACGTACCGGAGAAGCTTCATCCTCCGCCACGGACAAATGTATAAATATTCGAAATATACTGAAATTTCACCCGAAAGTTTCATCCCCACATAACCTCAAAATCTTCAGACAAAATATCGTCTACCCTCACCAGTTTTAGAACTCACTTTTGCGCGTGGGAATGTAAAACTAGGGCCTTCTGGTATGGTATTGGTCCTTACAATCCTTTCTGTTAAACTATTCTCTTTGAATAATTGCTGCATGGTCCTGAAGGGTTGAGTATTCATGGTGTCCCATTGTGGTTGGGGACCGGGGTCCTGGTATACTACATGGAGCGCGTGGTCATCATACATTTTGAGCTTGGTTTTGTGTGTTGAAGTGAACGCTTATATTATTGCCTAGATCGTAAAATTAAAGAGAAATAAGTCTGGTGTAGGTTATAGCTTTTTGTTCATATGAAAACTTGTACAAGGTAAGAATGTTATATGGTTATACAACTTTGTCAACTCAACATGGGTTAATCTCTGATTTTTATTAAGAAATATTCATATGGCATCTGAAAAGATAACAGGCTTGTAGATTTGCACAGTAAGATATTCTTCATAAAAATACTTCTTGGCCAGACCCTATATTATGAGCACAATTTTTTGTGACCAATAACGAGTCATTTTTAAATAATTATAATTTCTTATCTATTTTACTATTATCTTAAATATGGTCCATTCATTACGTTTTGAGAGTCAGATACATTGATCACAAAAGTCCAAAACATTAATATCTTAGACAGTTCGGAACTCCGAGCCAAGCCGGAGGCAATGCAGACAAACCAACGTATTGCCATCCCTAAAATTATTACCATACCTATTTCATGTTTTACAGTTTCGTGTTTAACTGAAGAAGCTATAGCAAGTACGTTAATACTAATAAAAATATTATGCCAAAACAGACAACCTTTGTTTACTACTGTTGCATAATGTATTGGTAAAATACCATTAAAATTATTAACTTCCAAAATAAAACTAGGCATTTTCTTTTATAAAATATAGTTTAATGTTTTTTTACAGTCATTCAGTTGATCTCTTTAAATTATGATGACGTTTTGAACTACAAATGGATCAATCTCCATCACAATACAGCATCCCTAAGTTGACCTTTCCGCAGGTCGTGACCCACCTGATCATGGAATCTGGACCAAACTGGTTTAGGATTCATCTCAATGAGATGTCATGTTTTTTTTATTCATTGAGCATTTTAGTTCATTTTAGTTCATTGAGCGATGCAAGTAGTTTAAAGGTCAATTTGAGAAAAAGGGTGAATATAATTTATCATTATATTTTTTATTATTTTTCATGTTTATTTTGTACATATTATATATATTGTAGATACTGTATTAGTCATAATTTTCTTTGTGAATAAATATAATTGTTTATTTATCTTTATTGAATGTTTATAAACATAGTATTTTAGAGTAAGTAAATAAAAATTAGACATTTCACACAACGCCCTCTAGTCCCAAAGTAAGCAAAGCTATCGGAACAAGATCGCTAATAAAATACATATTTACACCACATAGTAACACCCAAATATCTACACGCAAAAATGTTTGTTCTCAGTGGGGATCGAACCCACGACCCACGCACGGAAGGCAGAGCTATACCGACTGAGCTGTAAACCTTGTTCATGAACTAGGTACTTACCTAAGTACTTATAAATAGCTGTGAATATGCCACTATAATTACGTCTGTAATATATACCTACGTATTTAAATAAGTTTTCTTAGTAGAGCAATTTAGTAACATTAATTTCAAAAAAGTAATTGCGAAAATACTATCTAACTTAAAGGTTTTGTAGACACACAGATTAAAAATGTCTGGATATTTTTCACAGCGTAACAGCAGGCTAGACCGGTCGTCCAGGGGCGGACTAGTGATGCATATTTCTATTGTTTTAGTAATCCTACTACTATTATAAATGTGAAAGTTTAGATGTTTGTGTTTCAATCACGCTGTAACTACTGGTCCGATTTGGATGAAATTTGGAATATATTAGTTCGTAACCTGGATGAACACATTTTCCTGCTTTTTTTTAGGTTATATTTTTTTTTTTCGTGGACGAAGTCGCAAGCAACTGCTACGATCCAGGCACTATAATATATTCTAAGTTTCATCCAAATCGGACAAGTAGTTAAAGCGTGATTGAAACACAAACATCCAAACATCTAAACTTTGACATTTATAAAAGTATCTAGTGTGATTGGTATATAGGTGTGGTTGTAATATTCATAATGATGAGGTTAAAAAAATTACTGAAATATATAGATACAATTTCGTTTCTAAGCACACACAGAATGAACCAGATCTGAAAATAAATCAGTTGCAGCTGTGTGTATTACTACCGATCAAGATTACAGCAGGGATATTCCAATCTCAGTTGAACTGCAAAGTTTTAAATCATGGTCAGTTCATACTAACTCATAGTTATTCTGTGACTAAATAGTGACATTATGACGTCATTTAATTTGTTTTCGCGCATATTTTGTTGTCAAGTGTCTAAAAAGAATGATCACGTGGTACAAAATTGTACCACGTGACCTGAAGAAATTACACTGGGCAGTGAAATATAACTTGACAGCAAAAGATTGGAATACGGGGGCAGTTTCATCTTTCTTTAAGAACCCTTTGTTACACAACACTCGAACTACCCAGAAACAGTCGCAACAAAACTTCAAGACACCAAACCGAAGTTGAAAACTAAGTTCATCCCTGCATTGGCCGGACGGAGCCAACCCTTCCCACCCCACCCCCTCCGAATTAATTGCAATCAAAAGGAAGGACACGAGTGTAGTCCACCCCTAACTTCGTGTGCCATGTTGAAAATTTGCCCGACTATTTGCAGTGGTGTGCGTGGGTTCGCATGTGTGCACGCAATGGCGTTCGTTTAGTGTCTGTAGTGAGCTATCATACTTATGTGGCACTTGCTTCAGCCGGTTGGTTTACTTGCTTGTTTTTGAAGGTAAAATTTTATAATTGCTTTGCTTTGTTTTCCTGTCAAGATTTTTAGCAGTTCCAAAAGAGTTTGATGTTAAATTTTTCAAGAGATTTGAGTTAGAACAGTTTAGAAAAAACTTTTTTGGTTTCTATATACCTAAATAAAGAAGTGTAATGTTGTTATTATTAGAACCATTACGCATTTTTACTTGGAAAATAATAAACTGTTGCAGGGATCGAAATAGGATCCAGGATACAAACTTTTGAAACTTTATTGTCAACCAGGTATGGTTGCGATTCGTGCGTCACTTTTTTGAAGTTTCATCTTTGAAGGTTGCATTTCGTGCATGACGACATCATGCCAAAATGCACTTCTCTAGTGACAGACTAGTACATTTTGATAACCAATAAGGTGACCCACTAAAAGGAGCCATTAGCAAATATCTAGAAAGCACACCTCTCATATACGATTCTACGAAACTACATTAATATTTCAGTTTGGGTACAACTTGGGTCCTTTCTAAACAGCCCTTGGTCTTCTAAAGTTATTCCAACTTTGGCAAGTTCCTCGCTCTGGGGCCAGGGTAAAGATTACTTTGTAAGGGATGGGGTACGCCTTATCTTAAGTTTGTTAGTTTGTGCTTTTTGATAATAAATGGTGTTTGTGTTGTCCAAAATCTGAGGGCACTTGGGGGTAATACTGTTTTTCATTGAATGATGTAACTTTATACTCTTAGGGCGGCTTGCACCAGAATCGCTAAACGCGTTTAACTCTTAAATAGTATTTAGCGAGTTGTCAAGTCATACAAATATGTCAGATTTAAATCGATTTAGCTGTTAAATACGTTTAGTGATTCTGGTGCAAGACGCCCTTACAAATAGAGTGTAAGCTTGAAATTGGAATTGGTTTGTGTCTTTCAATCGAATTTAAATTGCTTGTCAATGCAAAAATAAAACACGGTGTAACTAATCGTGTTAACGCTGGGTTTAATATACTGGTAACACTTCTACATCTAGCCAAAAAATAGTGGGAATTAAATATTTATTAATTAAAAAAATGAACCGATGACGAAGTGGTTATCCACCATAGTTGGTATAGGCTTATCGTGGATTTGAATATTTTTTTTATTTACTCATCAATAAAAAAATATATATTTGAGAGTTGCGTATTTCCTTGAATAACTGGTTTTGAGGTTTTGGTTTTTATTAACATTATTTTTTTAGCTCGAATGGACGTCGGTCTGCAAAATGTAGCTAACAAACACGGATCAGAAGAGCTGAAGACTGGGCTTTGTGGCGCGTGTGAGGAGTAACCTACGTCCAGCAGTAGACCAATTTCATCAACCTGATGATGATGTTAAACTACCTAGTTACCTTATTATTTATCTCAATCACTTCTCAGAACAGACAATCATTGTCAATCTTCCCACGATAATAATAGTAATAACAAAAGTAACTTCTGTTTATATCAAAGTCTCAAAACCAATGCGAACCAAACTATCCAAGATAAATAATATTCAATATCTTGCCTAACAATAATAGCTTGAGGTACACTCGACGTCACAAGTGATAAATCAGTACAGTCGGGCACATGAACAAATCGTTGTAATCTGGTTCGGCATATTGGTTAGTTTTGATTGTATCTTTCTACCGGTTTAACTTAACATTGAGGACTGATGTGGTGTTGTTTAGTGGTAGGGTGGCTGTCAATTTTGGTTTTTAGTGAGACAATAATTAATGTTACTTAAAACCGGTATACCAACAAATTCTAATTTTCATATTTAGTAAATTTGAGTATCAATTTAGTTTATTGTTTTAGCAAGCTCAGAATACTCGATGATCACTTATGGAATTTTTATTTTTTTATTTTGTATGCATGTCGGCAAAGGTATTCCAATCTCAGTTGAACTGTAAAGTGGAACTGCATAGTTTTAAATCATGGTCAGTTCATACTAACTCATAGTTATTCTGTGACTAAATAATGACATTATGATGTCATTTAATTTGTTTTCGCGCATATTTTGCTGTCAAGTGTCTAAAAAGAATGATCACGTGGTACAAAATTGTACCACGTGACCTGAAGAAATTACACTGGGCAGTGAAATATAACTTGACAGCAAAAGATTGGAATACGGGGGCTGAACTTAGGCCAATTCAGATGTGGTATTGGTTTTTCTTCAAGAACGGACAAACTAACCTATTTCCTGTATCCAATAATAATTTTATGATTACTGTGCTGGTTTTACGTAGGTATATATCTATAATCGGAAAACAAAAGACTATTTTTTTTTTGTCCACGCTATCTCCTAAAGAATATACACCCTACATTCGAATACGTGGCAAAGTCGAGGAGCCAACGAGATTTTGACTAATTTATAGCGTGCCAAGTGGAAAGATAAGCTAATACAGCTTAGAAGCAGGGGCTTGTATTGGCAAACTAATTTTGCATACACGAGCACATACTTATGCTTAACCTAGTTGAGTGCACTTGAGTGTACGCTGATTCAGGTAGATGTTTCATTTTGGTGATTGAGTGATAGATCATTTACATCATTAGTTATTTTGTTTTGGATGGAAATTATTTCGGAAATAATATTACTGTGTTTGTGTTATTATCATCGTGAAAGTTGTTTATCTTTTTTTTTAATTAGCGTGTTATAAATTTGAAGAAAAAAAAAAAACAAATTTATATCATATCAATTTTACGCAATTCGCGTTATTTTCAAAAAGTTTTCATAAACTTCGCTGTCGGAATAAAAGCGTAATTCCTGACATACACAGGTAGAATGAAAAAAAATACTGCTTTCTTGGACTAAGATTAAGTGTAAGTATGCACTTTGAGCTTAGTCACAAATTGTAATGGAATACTTATCTCTTTCCAATCCAGGTTTTATATATTTTAGAATTTGTTTGAATAAAAAAGGTTGCTCCCATTTTATGACATTTTTTTTAATTAACCATAGACATAACATACATAGAGAGGGGAAAACAAATCAAGGACAGAGACGCGATATGGAGCGGCGGTGTAGGAATAGCGAGCACGGTGCTGTGGGTCCGAACACAAATGCAGATACTTAAGAAATCTTAAAATTATACAGGGTGTTATAAAACCATTTCCGAAAACTTAACCACGATCTCATCTGATGTGAAATGACGGTTTTATTAAGCTTAGTATAGAATTCGACTTTCCAATTTTCATCCCAAGCAGAAAAACGATTATAATAGAAATATTCGGCGCTGTAATTAAAGAGAAGCTACATACCTGTTTATATAGCTCTAATGACGGAGACACGCTCGGACCGAGGGTGTCCAGTTAGGGATGGCTTCGAAAGGGTTTACCCAAAAGCGGGGAGATAATTAATGCCTTAAAACGACTGTACCTTAACCTTCTCCACACGCAACTTCCAACTCTATCCAAACGGCTTAGAGATCAAAGTGCACGGCGCTCGGTTGTCACGTTTGGTTCAATTTTATAGTAAGGGGTGGCAAATAATAAGAGGACGGTACATACAAAGTTCGTAGCTGATGAATGACACTCTGAGGGCCCATTGCCCTTCGGAGGTTTTAAGTGGGTTGGATAAGAACGGATATCTAGTGAAATATTTCGCGTTAGTTTGTTTGTTTGTTTATGGTGATTATGTGAGTAATTAAAGTTGGAATGGGTGGACTGAGAGCGTTTTGGATTATGAATTACAGTTTAGAATAGTTTATACACGCTTATTTTGTGAGGAATAAGACATTAATATTTATTAAATTGAACAGTAAAGTAGTGTTGAGTGAGACATCAATAATAATTAGGTATTCGAATCTTCCGTTCTTTTATGCTCTGTTTGCGAGGAACATCATCATCATGATCTTAGAATCATCTTGTATACGAGATGATTCCAAATGATACTTGTGATTTTTACTGAATAAATGAGTATCTATTAACTATTTTTATAACTGGGTATAATTACTGTATTTTTATATCTATTGATAAATTAAATTGAAATACCCACCTTATCAAGTATCAAGGATCATAGTAAAAATTTAATTATCGAGTTGTGTGACGAGTGATTTATTTATCCGTTTGTACAACCAATTTTACATACCGGTTGTATTACGGGATAGTCGTGAAAAAGTTGTACGAAATTATAACAGAATTTAAAAAAAAATATGTTACAAAATATCATTAACAGTACATACATACATACTACATTGTGTCAATTTATTTGTGTGTTAGATATATCTATCTAGGGAAGTACCTACTAAAACTGTGTAGTACTTATAGCTGTTTTATGAATATGTTATATGCTATGTAACAAAGGAGGACTTTGATGTTCCATCTTGAAGGAAAGACAAGTATATCAATATCAAAGCCCAGTGTTATTAGGGATGATAGAAATTAGAGTAAATAATAATTTACATAATAAACCAGCCCCCGTATGCCAATCTTTTGCTGTCAAGTTATATTTCACTGCCCAGTGTAATTTCTTCAGGTCACGATTTTGTACCACGTGATCATTCTTTTTAGACACTTGACAGCAAAATATGCGCGAAAACACATCATATGACGTCATAATGTCACTATTTAGTCACAGAATAACTATGAGTTAGTAAGAACTGACCATGATTTAAAACTTTGCAGTTCAACTTTGATTGGCATACCCCTGCAGAGCACGAAATACTCTAAGTAGGTAGGTAGGTATTTAATGAAATTCTTCAACTAACGTTTTTTTAACCGTCACCGAAAACAAAATTCAAAGTCCAAGTTTCTATATTCAATAAGATCACAAGGATCATTTAGAATCGTCTTATATAACTAGGTGACTCTAGGTGCTAGGGTTGTTATAAGGTTGAGTTTGAGTTTGACGGCGTTGTGTATCTGTCTGTTTGTTTGTTTGTCTATGGCCTAGTAGCTCTAAAATTATGGAGTTTAAAATTCAGAGAATTCTATATTTTAATGAATTTTTCATTGAGTGGAACTAAACCGGTGAAATTCGCAAAAAAGGTGATTTATCTTTGATGGTTTTAGATAAGTTTGGTGAAAATTGGTGGAGCCGTTTCCAAGATAAGAAGATATCATCAGATCTGAAAACCAGTTTTTATTTACCTTAATTTCAAACATGTTTTTTTACAAGTTTTTCTTTTATGGAAATGATGTAGGTATTTATTATTTTTACCGAACGAGCCAATTAAAAAATATTCTTTAAAATAATCCTTTCGTTTCGAATTTCAAAACACTAACAACCCATTAGTAAAATCTTATATAATAATCAACATCATAGGGTTGAACAAAATAGGGATGTACCAAAGATTGAAACAACAAAAGATATTTTTTCTTAATATTACGTTTCTTAGCATAACTAAACAAGTTTGATATTTACGCTGGTTGTTATATATATTTATCTTACCTAAAAAAATCTAGAAAGATATTCTATGACGTCCTTGTTCCACAACTTTATCCAAAAAAACACAACCCTTGAATTATACAGATTCTAATATTAAATAGATTTTAACTGTGACTTTTCGCCTCAATATCCCTTTGATTCTAAACTTTTAAAGTCAAGAGGAAAACTTAATAGGGGATTTGGAGTTTTCCTTCTATGTCCAGCAGTGAACTTTTACTGGCTGATGATGATGATGATGAGTGTAAATATACTTTAGCTGGTACATCCCTATTAGATAATTAGCGTCTCTAATCCGTACCCTTAGCACATGGCGTATCACGCTGCAAGTCATCTCACTGATGGGGGTCGCGATGAATCATTTTACACTTTGCATGTGACGAGTTTATGACGAAACTTGACGAAAAAACGGCGACCAATGTAATAATTATTGAGAGAAAAAAGGGGTTTTCCCTCTAATCCTCTAATGAAAATCAAACTCTATGAGATGCACCGATTAAGTCACGAGAAAATATAATACTAGAATCATCTAGTTAAATGATTTTTTTTCAGCACTTTCCAATGTTATTTCAAACGTTTCATTTTGTAATCAAAAAGGGTCTGGGGCAAAAATCTATGGAGCCCAGGTCCCGATTTTTTTCAACTCGCATTAATGAAACTTTCTTTGTTACAATGTACTTGTAACGTAGTTTTAATATACGTAATAATTTTATTAAAAAGCAACGGGAATACTTAGTTATTCGACATCCAAACTTCGTCAAAAAACAAAGGTTGTCTGTCAGAAAACGGTATTTTTCGATGACTTTATTGACAGTTTGTATTTGTTTGACTTACTAGCTTTCACCTGCGGCTTTTCTCGAAGTTTGTGATAATTAAGTAATATCATAGATACCTACTATCGTTTGTTAGGTATATCTACCTAGGTACATACCATAACCTACACATAATAGCAAACGATAGTAGTGGTGTGAGTGAATGAATTAGATTTTATTTAGGTATGAGTACAAGTCAGGGTATAATATAAAATAGCACAAACATACCTGAATTGGGGCTATCCACAATGACACAGCTTCAACAATATTAACTGGTTGAGCCTACACAAAAAATCTTCTCCTTCTAGGGCCTAAACATATTGTACAATTGATGCACGGTTCTCCTTCTTCTATATTTTTTGTCGGTTAAAAATCCGGAAAATCAATGTTAGAAAAGCCAAACAAAAAGTATAAAAATAGTTATGCGTGCGCTTTTCAAGTTCTCAGAACATACATCGACGGACGTTCTTTTTTTAAAAAAAGTTGTACATGGCCTGGTAGTGATTGGGAAGAGGTGATTGAAAAAAAAGGTTTTACCTAATCTAAATAATACTTCATGTTTATTTTATTAGCTACATTGTCACTTGTTTTGTTAGATACTTACCTAGATAAATATGTAGGTGCTTACCGAACAAAAAAAATATTATTTTATTGAATTTTCTTAGTATTATTAGTAACTACCTACCTCAAGAAAAAAATTATTGTTTAGTTCGGAGTTTATCTGCCTTGTAGTGGCCTTGTAGGTATATAATGAGTCAGCAAACTGTCCAAAGAGTCTCTAGACTTTTCTAACCTTATATTAGGAATGAAAAAAAGATGTCACCGTCCCGGTTTCTTGTCGTGTTATCAAAATAATGACTTTTTATTACATTTTTATAATTCCCGCTGCAATAGAGATATCGATAGAACAAATAACTACTTAAAAATAACAAAACTAATTTACTGCCACATTAAATTGATGCGAGTGGAGACCTGCATTGCCCCAGACCCTTTGCTGCATTTTTATAATTTGGCTTAAAGTTAAATAGGTATCTACCTATGTGGTGCGTATAAATAATTAATACCTATGTATAAATAATATAAAAAACACATTACCCACATTAAACAACATTAATTATCGCACATCTATATACATATTTCAGCCATTAAACGCACAAAGGCTGTCGCGTCTTTATGAAACTATGAAAACGTAATGACCATACGTCACATCGTAAATACCTAACAAAACAATAGGAGCCCGCGTCAGAAATTAATATATCATTATGTCAGGCTCATGTAGGCAACCCCCCATACACCTATCTCTATCATACTTATCATACAACTGTATCTGCCATCCCGTTCTAGGGTGGAAAACTTTGCTATGAATGCGCGAATCTCCCGTGATTGGGATTTGTAAATCTACCCGCAATGCTGGAATGGTGGGAGTTAAAATTCTAATGTGTAACAGTGCCGCTGGTGGCGGCTCTGACGTTATTTCGCAAATTGAAAAACATTATTCAATCATTCTAATTTTAAATTGTCCTATATATTGTGGAGCTTTTCAACTGCCAGTATCATCGCCTAATAAAAAAAAACCAACAGTGAAATGAGGTTGGATTTGACCGTCTTGCTACGTCCGCGTAGCTACCGCGTAGCAATTATCGTAGCAAACGTAGCGTTTCTATGTTCTTTTTAATTTAGTAAAAAACTCATAGTGCTAAAAATAGCGTATATCTAAACTTTGAAATCTTTGAATTGTTTGTTTAAATAATTAACCCTAAAGACATAGGTGCATGATATTTCTGAAAGTAGGTAAGTACCTATAGAATATTGGCATACCCCGCATACCGAACAAATAAAAAACTAACAAAATTATTTATGATCTTCTTCTTCTTACGTGTCAATGGTGGCAACAAACACTAGACGAAGTTCGAATACAACTTCGTCTTCTTCTTCGTCTATTATTTATGATTACTTATTGGTTTTCTGTGTTAGTTTATGGTCATTGCAATCTCTCTCTAACAATTGTAGGTACAAAAGAAATAAAAATGAATTAGTGTACTTATTCAAACTTTACTTTATTTACATACGTATATCAAGCAAACAGAAGAAATAAAATAAGAACGTCCAAAGTTAACCCTTAAAATGTCTCAAAAGATATCCGCACGTAGATCGCCGGTACACAGACTTACTATTGTGTACGCAAAGCAAACCGGGCCACGTCGAGACAGACGTTGCTTTGCTAGAGCACTTCACATCAGAGGCTAATTTACAAGCCGCGGTACAAAGAAAAATACGCTAATTAAAAACTGAGTCGTCAGTCGTCACAAAGTGTCATGGCAAACGGAAAGTCGGGGTATGTTGGCTTTGTGCTTTTCGTTCAGAGTTAGAGATGTGTGGGTTCGCAATTGACAATGAGGATTGGCAGTAATTGAAAAGGTTTGTTTTGTGGGAATTTTGATTGGTATCTTTGAATTTCAAGTTTTGAGACAGCTAAAAAATTACACAAAAATGATAAAAAATTTAAAAAAACTCCCTAATCTTGGACCGATTTTCATCAAATCGTTGCCTCAGACAGACACACACTCACAGACACGTCATACTTATAACACCCCGTCGTTGTTGCGTTGGGGTTAAAAATGATTGAAATTACAACTTATTTTCTTCTACTCAAAAGTCAAAGTAAAAATTGAAAGGTAAGGTAGGTTAAGTAGAAAATCTTTATAAACTAAAATTCGCAGATTAAAACTTTTAAAAACATTTAAAACTTTGTATGAACCAAACTGTATCTTCTATCTCTATTTTTACTTCATTTTCCAACAACAAGTATGTTCTATGTTCTAACATAATAATGTCGTAACAAGCTTTATAATATAGTAAAATATAGTAAAATAGACGTTCATAAAATATGTCTGAAGGAAATGATGCAAGGAAAGACTTTAATGAGCTGATTCGAGTGCATTGAAAGGCTCAGAAAGACTCAATGTCAATGCGAGCGTGCAACAAAGCTCTTCTTTACATTATGGTTTTCAAAGGAAAAAACGGAGCGTAGTTACCTCTTTGCTTGATAAAGATGAGAGGCGTTCTAATTTTAAATAGTTGTCATTCGAAAGAAATGCTGGCTGGTTTTATTTTTTATGCTGGCATGCGTTCTTATTTTGAATGATTTTTTAAATTTCGAAGGAATACTGGCTGTTTTTTTTTTAATTTCAATTTTACTGTTCCTATTTTGAATAATAATTATTGTTGTAGCTAGTTTTACAATGACGTTCGTTATAACAGCATTTTTTTAGAGATCCACGGCTTTTTATTTTATCTAATGACTTTCACAATGCAGTTGTAAAATAGTAAGGTTTTTACGGCTTTGTTGGAAATAATGTTCAGTCTATATTTTCAATTTTATCACATAAAGTTTTATGACAAATGTACCTATTTGGGTTTATTTTACGAGACACTAATTTCGAACTTTTGATACTAAAAAGAGTAAAATAAGACACGTTTAAAAACATTTCATGATTGTTTCAGATCCATGTATCGACGCTGAATGTGAAAACATCAAGAATTAAAAGCCTTTTAATGATGGCCCGCTTGGTGCCTTCGGCACTGGATGGCGTTCGGCAGAATGAAGCAGTAGAGTTATGAAAAAAAAAATGTCTCTGAAAAAAAAATATAATTATCATGATCATAATGTTGTAAACATTGTCGTAATATAAAATACTGTATCTGGACGTTATTGCAATATCGTGGATGAGTTCGGCATGGCTCTTTTAGAGTCGCTTTCTGGTTTCTAGTATATAGTAAAACTTAAAATAGCTTAAACAATACTTAATAGAGTTCAGAGATTTGAGAAGGTTGTATAGACAATTATGTTGGTCAAATTGATTGCCCAGTAGGTAATGTAAAGAATAAAAAAGTATTTGCAAGATACTTGCAATTAAGTCTACTAATACTATTATCTATTTATCTATTTAGTATCTTGCAAATACTTTTTTATTTCTACGCTAGTTTTTTTTTATCAAAAAAAGCGTATAACAGGAAGAATAAGATTGTAACTCTAAAAATATGAGAAATGCGCATTATTGCATACAGCGATCCCCTTTAAGTGCTGTTCTTAAAACCATACGTGGTTTTATCGACGGAGAGTATTCAGCCGAAGCGAATACGTTTCCGATGACTGTTGTTAAATATTCAGACATTTTACTGCATGAAAAGAAATACTTTCAATATATAAAAGATAATAAAAATGATTTCAGTTATATTTTTTTAACGAAAACGTAGAGTAGCGTAGTTGTAACCAACTACGCTACTCTACTCTACGTTTTCGTAGACCCCTCCTCCTCTACCCCCCCCCCTCCCTTTACCTCCCCTTGATACAGGGATCCATTAACATGCATCCCTGTATCAAGGGGAGGTCGTGGGTTCGAATCCCACTCGACTCATATGTTCTCAGATTTTATAAAAATCTCAGAGAAAGCTGGTTAGTATCTAAAACAATTAAGGTAATTAAATCAGTATTTATTTGTTAGTGTATCTACTTAAATAAAAAATTAAGTAACTAAAAATCACTAATAAAGTAACTACTTACAATTATACACCAAATATTCCTACATAGCAAACAGAACACTACACTATGAAATATTATACTATGTTGTAGTATCCAACTGACTGATCAATATCTGCTAAGCAGGTATATATTTTTGCCCTATAGGGTTACAACAAAGATAAATACATCGAAATAGATCAAACACTAAAAAAACACATTTTCTATTATTCCTGGGAGCCTGAGTGCTGGTTAATTAGTACCTCTTTAACCTATCAAAAGGCAACTGAACAATTGCGACACTAGCGCTCCCTAGTGCCATAGAATAATCAATAGTAGCTATGCAATAACATGCCACACTGGGAAGTACTAAAAACACAAAAAATATACTTTAAATTTTTTCTCTTACTGGTAACCTTTTTATGACGAGAGCCTATATTAAAAACTTGGTAGTTTTTGATACGGTTCAAATTCTAGAGATTTTGTTGAATATAATTCTATTTAGCTATGTAGAGAAAAAGTATAAAGTATCTAGTCGTTTTACTGAGGAAATGACATCAACTCTAAAATCGATGAGTCTTCTTTGGTTCTTAAAAATTTACAAAAGAAAACAAACATTATTGAATTCAACAATTCAGAAGATACCGCATGATATCTACGTTCAACTTTATTAAAAAGTAATAAAGTTCACTTTGAAACGTAGTTGCATTCATAGTGAAACACACCTAGTTGCCCCGTAATTGGCATCGGCACGTGATCCTCACTATGAGGGAAATGCAATAAAAATTACAATTGGTAAAAAAGTGCCAGCTTGACGCCACTTCGCCCTGCGCTAATTAAGGTGTTGATGTGTCGAACTATCGCTATTCGCTGTCAACATTGAAAAAAAAATTCATTTCACATCCTATCCGCATCAGGCAGGCGTCACAGCTCAGTCGGTAATGGCTCTGCTTTCCGTGCTGTGGGTCGTGGGTTCGATCCCCACTGAGAACAAACATTTGTGCGTGGAAAACATAGATGTTTGTTCTATGTCTGGGTGTTACTATGTATTATAAGTATGTATTTACAAAAAAAAAGTATATAAGCCATCAGCCATCTATCTAGTTCCCTTATCACAAGCTTTGCTTAGTTTGGGACTAGAGGGCGTCGTGTGTACAGTCCATGAATGGACATTTCATGGACATTTCAATATTGAATATTTATTATTTATTTATTTATCAAAAATACGCAGAAGCACATGAACTAAGGCTTCATCATCACGTTAACGTCGAGGCCATCCAGCTCCTTGACAATACGGACTTAATAAGAAGGCTCAAAAGGAAAAACCTTTTGAGTTAGTGTAAATTAGTGAAATTCAGTGAAAACAAACTAAAGAACACATGAACATAGTGTCTTCTCTTAAATCCTTAATAGAGACAATAAGAAACGTGTTAATGAACACGGTCTTAGATTAAGCAATTCTAGCAATTTAAGTTAATTTTAAATTACTTATTAGCCCACGTTGTGGCTAGATTGTAATCATATCATACAAAGATAGCACCCATTTTAAGTAATGTTTATGTTTAAGATGTTATTGAGTGTTCCTCTTGACTGAACCCTAAACCCGCAATAAAAAACGTTATCTTAATTGATGGGAACCCCTTATCACAAGTACTATCTGGAAGCCGTTGGGCACATTAACTACATTTCAGATTACAAGCTACGTCTTTGCCAAATGTTTTAACTCAAATCCTACCAAATAGTGTAGGAGATAGAACAACATATCACAGTAGAGATTGTGGTCTAGTTTAAGAAATGTAATAGTAATTACATAATTGAATAGTATAACATAATTGAATAGGTATAACATAATTGAATAGTTATGACATAATTGAATAGTTATAACATAATTGAATAGGTATAACATAATTGAATATGTATAACAAAATTGAATAGTTATAACATAATTGAACATTTATAACATAATTGAATAGGTATAACATAATTGAATAGTTAATGATTGAATCAAACCAATTTGATAACCCAATTGAACACATTGAACTTTTTTTAATTTTTAGAAAAATGGTTTTGATTTTCACAAGATGTTGTTTGACTAGGTGAATAAGCTAAACACCCAGTAAAATTAAGAAGCCAAGTTTTAATTACACACTAGAGAATCTAGTGCAGCTTTAATATTTAGGACATGATTGAACCCAATATTATAGATGAAAAACTTTATTAGATTTTAAAAAGATTGTTTTGGAAGACCTTTATTGGTCATAGCTACTTGTGAACGATGAATAACTAAATAAATTGAACACCTACTTAATCATAATTAAGTAGCCAGTTTTTAACCCTCCTATCACGTCACACCCACATATAGACACTTTAACGAGTGTACAATGCTATTAAGGAAATTTTAAGACGCTTTTCATGAATGAAAAACTTAAAATTATTTAAAGTCGTAGAACAAAATGTTGTTCGCCATGACGTGTAGAATACCCCTTTTCGGACTTATAGGGACGTTATGTGACACCCTGTATACAGAATTTTTTTATGTTGTGCAATAAAGAATTTTCTATTTATCATTTTTCACCCACCATCTTCGGCACTATGTTGGTACTGTAACTGGTAAGCTAAGCTCGTATCTAAATAACAGCTGCACGTCCGTCGGCCAATACCAGCGCTAATGCTCGTTTGTATGTTAATTCACATTCCTACACTGTTTACTTTGTGAACATAGTTGCAAAGGTTCTATTTTTGAGGAAAGATATAACAAAACTTATATAACTTCCCATACATTTAATTCAGGCAACACATTAAAAATATAAGGCCCATATTATAGATACCATAGAACGAATATTTATATTATAGTGACTGCGACGTGTGTACATTGTAGACACCCCTATAATGCGATAAAAAAAGCTATGTGAGGTAAAAAACAGATTATTATTATAACAAAAAAAACAATTGTTGAAAAGAAAAAAAAAGAAAGAAATTCATCGTGTATGAATTTGAGGGTAATTTTTTTATATCATATTCTCTTGTCATTTTAGCGCAGCTTTAAATCGTCTGCCACTTGTCACTTGCATGACAACGAAAAGAGATGACAACAGATACAAGCTTTAAAAATTTTTGAAGGAAAAATCCACCATTTTGTCTTCAAAACAAACGACTTGACGTATGACTCGACATGACTAAATTTATTTCAAATAATTCATTTGACACTGGCAAAATTGTCTGTCGAAATGACGGACAGAGGCCATATCTAAGAGAAGAAGAAGACCAATATGAATACATCTCTAGTGTTTAACAAGTTCAGTCTCATGTGGTACCTACTGTCAGGCCCCAGGTGCGTCCAGTGCGGCGTCAAAGCCTTCAAACTGACGAACCTCTCAAATCAGGCTGATTACAAAACGATTTGGATAATAGCAATTCTGTGATTGATTCGATTGTTTCAAACCTTTCTGTGGAAAAAGGTCTATTTGGAAGATAGAAAGCAAATAATAAATGTATTTAACACAAGCAATATAATGGCAGGTTACCCATTTGATAATCCTACTTATAATATTATAAATGCGAAAGTTTAGATGTTTGGATGTTTGGATGTTTGTGTTTCAATCACGTCAAAACCACTGAACCAACTTGGATGAAACTTGGCATATATATAGTTCGTAACCTGGATTGACATATAGGCTACTTTTTATCCCGAATAATTAACAGGATCTACAGGATAAAATGAACGAAAAGGATTAGCAGCGCCAATTGGCAAGAGGATTTCATTGTCATGTCATGTCACGTCAGTTTGACAGGGCGTAGTACTACCTCTTTGGTCTAACAACTAGCGTTTGACATTCCAGTAGGTACGAGTTCGGTGTAATGAGGTGTAATGTCAAGTTTCTCAAAGTATGCGCGCGGTACACGCACAGATAATATCGTCGCCGTAGAGCGAAAAGTCACTAAGTCGCAAAATAGCCAAATTTAGTTATAAATGCCATCAAGATAACAATTTTTTTCTGCAAATTTTAGTCTTATAATCATGGCCTTAGGTATCATAGTTTTGGTTTTAGAACGTGCGAATAATCGTTAATTCTATATTTAGAGCCTTACTAGTAAGTCGAAAATTACCTAATTCAATTATTTACTTTTCCCCCTTTTAAAAAATAGCCCATAGCTAATACTTATCTATTCTCAAAATAACTAAAGTAACTTGATTAGTCTTAGAAGCAATGGTTTGACACAATAAGTGCAAGCGAAAAATAACTAAGTCCACTTAGTAACTACTGGATCGACTTTGAAATAGCTTGCACTACAGAAACACTGAGCGATAAATCATTAATATTATTTAATTAGTTCTTTCCTATTAATAGGAATACAAAACTTTGTTTCGTACTGTCGCTATAATTATTTGATGATTATTTAACTAACACCTCTGTACGTCTATTAATACATAGTGATTTTTGCGCGCCATTTAGTTAGTTTTATTCCTTGAGTTTTGCCGCCCGAGCAATTAATGACATCGCGGCGATTGTATAATAACTTTGTATAATCCAAACCTATGCAAAAATCTATGCATCTTCACCCTGCTCTGCAACATCTGGCTCCAATAGCCCATCGACCACGTCCTTGCTGGTAGGTAGACACCCATACCAGGCATGCAGTTCCTGGGGAATAATCCCTTTACGGCAAAGACCAATAAGATCCCTTTCCTTGCCTCTGAAATCGGAAGAGGAGTGGAACAGGTCTCCGGGACATTAAACGTTTTTAATTGAGCCATCATTTCACCTTCTTTTTTACCCCCTTCCGCTTCCTGCCCCTCCCCTTGCCCCACTCTCCCTCCCGTTCTAGTTCGAGGAACCGCACATTCGTGTTTTCGAAACACGTCGAATTCGGGTCGTCACACGTCGCTCTTCATGAGCGCAGCGGAACCCAACTATACCAGGAAATTGCTTTTCAAATCCAAGGCATTCGACACTCAGCCACACAATCCCCTCTCCGTCCCCACCCCTGCTTGTGCCCCTGACGAATCCCTCATTCATAGCTCCCACATCAAGCACCTAGCTCATCGCAGCTCAATTCCTTGACTACATAAGGAGGCACTGACTCCCGGTGTCTCCTCGATCGAGCACGATGCATCAATCCAATCAATCACCGAGTAAACAGGTGCATGTCTTTGCCACTCTTCAACAGCGCCGTGCATCGAATCAACCTCCATGTGCGCGTGGCCACTCTCCAGGCACTTCCGCTCGAATACAAACACATACAAATCAGGTCTTTGAATCAGGTGAACCAAAAATGCTGTTACAAATTGCCTTCGATTTTGCCCTGCACAAGCGTCATCACAAATAGTTATTTCTTGTATAATCGGTGGCACCCGACTGATCCACCAGTTTATTGCACCTGCCATTAATTTCAACACCTCTCCCGCCATTTACCTCGTTCCAGGCTACGCAGCAAGCATCACTAGGAGGCCTTGCCACACACCCGTGCAGTTCTGGACATTAACTTTCTGGTGTAGTAAAGGATTCCAACACATGTTGCGCGAAAGAATGCGGCACAAGCCGCCAAAGTCACCCACACCTATTTGTGGTGTTGGAATCCCCCACTACACAAGAAAGTTTAATGTTCAGAACCACACAATTCACACAGCAAAGCCTCCCAGTGATGCACACTGCACAATAGGGAACCATACAAATGGCAAAAAAGGCAGTGTTGAAATAGTAAATGCAACAAACCGGTGGATCAGACAGGCGCCACCGACTGTAAAAGAAACAACCATTTACAGTGCAGGGCAACACCTGTGCAGGGCAAAACCGAAATCAATACACAACAGCACTCCTGGCTCAACCAATTCAAAGACCCGATTCACATCTGGATGTATTAGAGCAGAAACACCCAGAGAGCGGCCACACACACATGGATTCGATGCATAGCGCCACCGAATAACAGCAAAGACATACAAAGGTCTACTAAGTAGATGATTGATTGGAAGTCAATCATGCGTCGCGCTCGATCGAAGAGACACCGGGAATGCCTCTTTATGTAGTCAAGGAATCAAGCCACGATAAAAATGCCTGATGTAAGAGCTACAAATGAAAAGTTCGTCAAAAACACAAGCAAGGACAATGACGGAAAGAAGATTATGTGGCCGAAAATCAAACGCCCCAGTTTCAAAAAGCGATCCCCTGGCACAGCCTAGCTCCACCACACTCATGAAGGGCTGTACTCCGAACTCGACGTGCCTCAAAAACACGAAAATGTGGTTCCTCGAAACAGAACCAGAAGAAGGGCAGGAAACGGAAGAAAGTGAAGGAAGAAAAAGCGAATTGATAGCTCAATCAAAAACAATCAATATCCCGATGGCCCACTCCACTCTTTTTCTGATTTCAGAGGCATAAAAAGATCTTATTGGTCTTTACCATAAAGGGACCATTCCCCAAGAACTGCATACCTGGTATAAGTCTCTACCTACTAGCAAAGACGTGGTCGATGGGCTATTGGAACCAGATGTAACAGAGCAAGGTGAAGACGTAGCATAGGTCCAGAATTTTATTAAAATTAAACATTTGATTAGCCTTTTGATTTGCTTAAAATGTCATTTAACACTAGCTTTTTCTGAAGATCATGTCAGAAGTGAGTGTGGTGCTTATTTTGGTCTGTTTTTGTATGGAAGGTATGTTTTTTTTAGATAAAACTTAGAGATATTGATACTGTTTTTTAAATACTCATTTGTTCGTCTTCATAATCTAATAAAATTAACTGAAATTAAAAAATAGTAGTTAGGTATTTTATTGAAACACCTTTTCAACCTCCAAAACCATAGTTTCATTCTAACTAAATGAAGTTATTATCTTCCAAAATGTGGGCGAAAACTCACCATCTCCATTTTACAACTCAATAACTAAAACTGTGGTAAAATATTTTAGGGGAAAAAATAACTAATTTAGTTTTTCATCATAATCTCTGAAAGAAATGAACCTTTTATTTATTTTTGTAATTTTAACATAATCTTTCATACTTTTTCTAAGAAATGAGACCTTAAAATATGAAATATCTTATACTAAAAAGAAGTTATGATTTTTTTTCTTTTGTAAAACTTCAAAGCCCCGTATCTCAAAAGGCCAAAAAGCGAGTTAGTGACTTTTCGCTCTACGGCGACGATATAATGTACACGGAAACTGTAGACGCGTACGAAGTCGCGGGTAACTGCTAGTAATCAATAAATTATCATTTGTCAGAAAAGCATCATCAAAAAACTCAACACATTTCAATGATAATTTGTCAATGTTAACCCTTTATAACCCAAGCGGTCGATCGCGCCTTCTGTTTACAAAACTTTATTACCAAATTGACAATATTACCCCAAAAACGGGCAATAGTTTTTTTGTCGACCCACCGCGCAGTTGGTCGAGTATTTCAATGGTATGATCTAGTTTTGTGACCCCAAAATGTTGTATACAAAGGTGACAATAGAACTTGATATACTGGTTTTAGGATTTACGTGTCTTCACTTTGGTTGAAATTATTTTTATAATCTTGTTTGGCATGAGTGCAGCTTATTCGTATTATATTTTGGGTATTTACAATTTGTAGTATTTAAAAACTGATTAACAGTTGCTATTTATCAGTAATTAATTTTCTGCCATAGAGTAAATGCAATGACTTTCGTAAAAGCGTTCAAATGAGCAGTGTTTATAGTACCTATCTCTATTTAAACTGTAAATTATAGAGACTAAGTGCTTTTCTACCTTGTTTATAAGCCCTTAGCTCCAAAATGCTAGGCCACGCCTGCCAAAAAAACTTAGAAAACCGCAGAAACAAAAGCAACATTATTTTCGTTCACTGCAGTGCAAACTCCAGTCCGTCTAGCTACGAACAATAGGTCACTATTGTTACCACTACCACCGTCCATTTTAAATGAACAAAATGGCGGCCGGGTTCCAAATTCAAACATAAAAGCGAAACTCCGGGATTTGAAACAATGCTCTCTAATCCTCGAGAAGGGTTAAATGCATGCTATTGGTCAACAGTACCCCCCGGCAACTTTTGCGCTTGTGTGGGTCGAAAAGTTTTCGGGTTAATGTCACCGAGATTTGCATGTGTGATGAAGTGTAATGGCTTTTAGAATTTCTATGTCTACCTACTAGGAATATATTTTTGTCTATGAAATTTTAATTAACATGAAATGTATTACAATCATTGCTTTGTATAATTCAAGTAAAAGTTAGTTTGAAATTCTTAGCTCAACAAAGATGCTCAACTACTATTTATGCTCTACAAACGCTCGCTAAAACATCAAACCTGAGTTTTCACTACCAAACCACTTTATATATAGGTCCAAATGAGAGCAACTAGTTCAAACTAGTAACTACTATCACATAAAAACAAACAGTTCAAAACTTGAAGACAATTCATCGAAGCCGTCAGCCGCGACAGGGGAATCGCAATCAAAACTTCCCTTGGTAGGTACAATGTACCGACGCCTCCGCGGCCCACTTTTCTCCCAGAGACCATTATTTGAATGTCTTTCAACCCGTGAGAAGGGTCTTAAAGACCCGGTCCCTAACGCGTGTGCGTCTCTGATAATGTAATTAAAACAACACCTTTATTCGCTTGCCACAGTTTTCGTTCAGAATTTGGGATGTTTGACTAATTTGAATTAAACCCGAACGCTCAAAAATCGTTTTCACAATTATTTTTAAAACGTGAGTAATTTTAACAATTTGAAATAGATACAATGACACATAATATCCTATCCTATCCTATCCTACTAATATTATAAATGCGAAAGTTTAGATGTTTGGATGTTTGTGTTTCAATCACGTCTAAACTACTGAACCAACTTGGATGAAACTAGGCATATATTTATATAGTTCGTAATCTGGATTGACACATAGGCTACTTTTTATATCGAATAATTATCAGGATCTACAGGATAAAATGAACGGTGTAATGAGGTGTAAGGTCAAGTTTCTCAAAGTATCCGCTCGGTACACGCACAGATAATATAATGTACACGGAAACTGTAGACGCGTACGAAGTTGCGGGTAACTACTAGTAATTTCATAATTATCACAGGATTTAGATATTTATTTGATTCGTTAAAAAATGTCGTTTAGCTATGAACTTGAAATTTTACGCATAACTTTTATTTAAGGGGAGATTAAAAAAATACCTTGTCTCAGAACAATAAATTGAAACACTAAAAGCAGACAAAAAACACGTGTTAACCCCAGACAAAACACAATCTATAGTGAATGAAACAAAGGACTGCTTCGCATTAAGTCGCGGTATTTTCAAACTGTGAGTTTTCGCAAAATTTGGGGCATTTTGGGTAACATTATACCCGTACATTAGGGCTAAGTGATACCGTCACATTTGTTGGATTAATTCATCATCTGAATTGCCGTGGCCAGACTGATGGCCCGGAACGCCCCCACCTCCCCACTGGGGGGTTAACTTTACCGACCGTTACGTATGCGATTTTAATTATGCGTTGTTTTAGAGTTTGTTTGCTAGTGTTGAAACAAATTTGACGAGATCTAACTATCAATAATTAAAAAAAAATTGTAGAGTTATAAAAACAGAAAGTTAAGCATTTTTATATTTTTACCTACATATTATTTTTTTGTATGGTTTCATCACTTGAGTATTTTGTAATATTGTAAATACTGTTATTAGTCGTAATTTTCTTTGTGAATAAAGTATTGTTCTATTCTCTACTCCAAGTACTGAATTGTGTAATCATAATTCTATAATTATCCATTTTATCAACACTTATACTAAGGATTTAAAACAAAGAACATAACACTAGAATTTGTCACAAAGGACATTACAAAAAAACACTTTTAGCGCGTAGTTGCGCCAGCGCCCGTTGCCCTATGCCCCCCTGAATTAGCGCCCCCTACCACCCCCCTGGCCCCCGAGAGGCGCCCCCACAGGACAGCGAGTGTAAGGATAAATGGGAGGGCTGGCTCTTCTGGTTAAGTGTAGATTTTCCGAATGCGGTGTTGATGACGGCTGAGTAGTGCATGAAAGAAAACTGTTACGAATTTATCGATAGAACAATTTTAATATGTATCAATTTGTACTACACGATAAAGGTTAGATTTTTGAGACATAACTGTAAGGGCAGCTATTTTAATCGTTGTAGCTATAGGAAAGGTTTTTTTTGATCAATTTTGATCATTAGCTCACAAAAAAATACAGAGTTTAAAATAGGTACTCAATATCTGTATAGAGTAATGTGGCCATGGAATTCCATTCCTCTGTTGTTAATACAAAATACGGTTGGTAAAAACCAAAAATCAAAGAGGTTATAATTGGGCTGGTTATTTTTTAAATTAATATTTAAATTCTGGCTTGATTGCCGAGGTTAATAATGAAATTGATACCTAGCAATAAAATTATAGGAATTAAAAATGGGTCTGCTTTATATCTTCTGTTAGGCACATTATGGAATTCGCTGTTTTTTAATTGTTGATTAATATATTAATATCAACTTTATCATAGTAATATTTTTTTATATCATCGACTTATCGATAGTTCTCTAGCTCATCACTAGTGGCGGCAATTTCCCTAGACCGATGGACAGCGGGGTTGTAAATACTCGTGTAAAATTGTCCACATTCCCTCCCTGCTTTTGTGTTAGGCACCTATATATTTCTTTGTTATTTACCTCGGGCGTTGTGGCGTAGGTTACCTGTTTTTTATGTTTTGAAGTTTCATCTCTTGTGCTAATGGGTTTTTGAGAGGTGCTATTTTTTTGTTTGTATGAGTGGGGTATTATTTTTTTACCTACTTATATATTTACCTAACCTTTAACATATTATGAATCATTCCAGAAATATTAGGTTTTCAAAGTCTATAATAATCATAATTTGGTTCTAGCAGTTATAAGCAAAATAAGGTTTTTATAATGATAAACATTTGTGTTTATTTTACCCAATTTTTCTACATTACCATACTCAGCTTGAGACCTAGGTATAGGTTCCCATTGGAAAAAACTTAATTTTTTTTATTAATTTATTTAGCTACTAGTGTAAACCAAACTAAACTAACAATTAGCACTTTTTTATGTACTTAAAACAATGCTATCATGTTATACTAATACCCACTAATACTAATACCCAGCTTCTACCCACGACTTTGTCTGCGTTCCGTTCGTCCTCTTAATTATTCGAGATACAAAGTAGCCTACGTGTTAATACAGGCTACGAACTATATATATATTCTAAGTTTCAGCCACATCGAACCAGTATTTGAAACACAAACATAAACAACCCAACATCTAATCTTTGAAATATAGTAGTTAGGATAGCCTTAAAACGAACTGATTTTAAGAAACGTTTATTAATATATGGGCTTTAATACAACTGGCCGTCTAAAGTACAATCTGAAAACTTAATACAGGCTTTAGGCTTGGCGAGGCTGCTCACGAATCCCACTGGTTAATTGCTAAGCACAAATGAGTGCCGCGAGTTACCCCGGTTATTGCCGACCGACCGACACCTGAGGGAAGGGTGCTCGGACACTGGGGCGTTGGTAAATAGATCGCAGATGCGCGAACGTCGCACGATCCGCGATCAAACGTAAGTACGGAGAGATTCTGCAAAAAATTACTAAACACGTTGAACACGCAGTCATGAGGCAAAAAATACCTTGAAAGCGTTATTTCTTTTGTCTTGGTTACTTAATCGTACAGATTATTAAAGAATCATAATGCAAGCAATGTTTTATGAACTTTGTCTTATTTAAGTTTTTCTACATATTAGATACAAAAATTTAATCTTTTGTTTTGTTTTGGTAAGTTTCTGTTATATGCAGTGGTTACCATTTAACATCAGGTAGGCCATCGGCCTGTTCTATTATATAGTTGTATAAAAAATTCATTAAGTCTATTTGGGTATATTATTATTATTTATTTTCACGCTCAAATATGACACACTTAGAAAAGGTAAAACTATGAAGCAAGTGTAGGATATTTTATTCATAAACAATCTGGGACAAAACACTTAAACCCGCAAAAACAAAAATGTTACCCGCCGCGTGCACATCAAGTGTGCGTCGCATCTTATAACAAAATGTCTCCCTTTCACCTTCTACTTTCGCTTGGATAATCTTATTTTTGTCTCAGTCAAGCTGGTTTAATCTATCCCCCATTCTAATAAGGTTTAAAATTTCTTAGCAACTGTGCAGGAGTTAAAATGTATTACCTTTTATTGTGATCCTCAACACGGATTAAGAGAGAGCGCGGTTTTGAATTTTGATTCGGATTGTAGCGCTCAACTTGGCCGTTTAAATTAGACCTCTCGCGGATTATTTGCTCTCCCGTTTTTACTCCAATTGTTTAAGATTGAGAGAGGGGAGGAAGGTCAAAGTATACTGGTACATTCGTAACTATGCACACCTATTTTGCCTATTGCTTTGATTACATTCTACAGAATGGTCTTTAATGAAGATTTTGAATGTCGAAGGCGTGGTTTCGGATGTTTAGAGACTTAAGTAGGTATTGTTATTATCTAAGTATGAAGTTTAGCTGGTTTTAAAAGTTATACGTCTATATTTAGGCTTGTTTTTTTGAATAAGAACTTATTTCATTAGGTTAAAAAAATCTCAATCTATCGTACATACTAAACCGTTTTATTAAAAGCGTAGCACTACCCTCTACGCTGCTACGATCTCGTAGCAAATCATTGTAGAGATATTTTAACCAACTGCTCAAAAAGATGATTTTTCCAGGTGAAAGTATGGTCCGTTTCTTTAGATCACCCATAGGTCATAAATAGTTCTTGATCCAGTGGCGCCTTCATTAGTGTAGAAACGCCAAAATGGAACTTGTGTTAATACCAACTTGGTATTTAATTTTAAATAATTCCAAAAAGTTTAATTTAACCGGTTCCATCTTCGTGCTTTCATTACGTCCATGTGGCCAGTTATTAGGGCGTTTTAACCCTTCAGTACCCGGGCTGATATGACCTGGCCGACCCATTTCCCCGTTTTTGTTAAATAACACCCCTTGCGCGTGCTTATTGTGGGGTAAAAATGTTGTTTTCTCATAATATTCGTTTTATTATTTATTTTGTAACATGTCCTCACCTATTTGTCTGGGTTTGTAAGTTATTGGTTATGAGTTCATTTGAGTTGTACTATAAAATGAGTTTATTGTAAAACTTACGTATGTTTTTTATATCTAAGTTCACATACACTTACGCATAGAGCTTGCAAAGTTAGTAGGTAGTCAGACGCAACTCCAAGCTAAACATGGCATTTTTTTTTAATTTCTCTAGGACAGCTTTTATTTCACTTCAAAACTAACTAGCTATGAATTATAACAAAATATTCTAGTTTTGAATGCAAAATCAAAACCAGTTTTTCCTGTCATAACCCTTTACACTTGCAAAATGCAACTCGCAAAAAAATTGCATTGTTTGTCGGCAGATGGCGCGAATTATAATGGCAGTAGAAAATCGATAGACAAGTCTAACGGCCATTTTTGAAGAGTAGATAATGCAAAAGGGCAAATTATTCGTACTTTTTTAATTTAGTATTTTGGTTTGACAAGTCAGTCATCATAAAGGCATTGAAACCCAAGTAATTTAATTAAAAACTTAAAAAACCCCCGAATCTTGGGCCGATTTTCATCAAACATAGCTAAAAACACTCAAAAAAACATTATTTTCAGAGTAAAGTAGTACATTAGCTTAAAACTAACAGAAATAACACATTGGGTACAAAAAACTTACACTATTCTCTTTAGTAAAATGTAAGTTGGTAAAATTACTTATCTACTAACAACTTAAAATACGTTATTCTAGAAACTACCAAAATACCCGACTGATTCTTTTCTAACCAATTTTAAGTAAAAATCTCTTACTAAAAACACGCGTTGCACAATTTATATTACATCTCATAACTTAAAGTAACCCCTAATTCTCCCCACGTGACCACTGTCCACATGTGGGCGTGGCCTAAGTGACCGAAACTGCCCATTGGTCAAATAAAATTGACTTATTCTTATAAGCCCTTACATGCGAAAGGGAAAAGCTTCCAGATGGGATAATTCTTGTTGGAAAATAATATGTGAATGTATGGTTTTTTTCAATTCTATAAATATTATAAAGCTATGTATGTGTTTAGAACTAAATATAAAAAAACTACATAAGTAGTTGATACAAATGAGTAACATATAATTTGATATTTTCCTATAATAATCCAGTAATAACTATTTTAATTTATTTCAATCACTTTTTTAAATGATATTGCTATATCAAAATAAGATAAACTGAAACTCAACGATATTTAATTTAATACCAGGATGTGTGTGTGTGTGTACCTATGCATCTTTATATTTCATTATTTTTTCTTTGATATTTATTTTATGTCATACTTTACTATTCAAATTATTAACTCTTTTTTAAGCACGGAGCCACGCCATCTTACGATAAATTTAAAATGAATGCTTAACGCCATCTCTTTTTAATTAGACGAACTAACTATTCAAAATCAATGGTTCTAACTTCTAACAGCTGTGCTGAGATTTCAGCATATTAGTACTGTAGGTAATTATCCTGTTGGCTAAATCATCAGTTCCTACTACCTACGTAATCTTATTGGAGCTGAGTTTATCAATGAGGAAAAGTATAGTACAAACTAACCTTTGGGTTGACTGGCAGATAATGCTTTAGCATTAAGTCCTCCCTTTGTATAGAATTTGTGTAATTTTGTGCAATAAAGTATTAAATTAAAAAATTAATAACCTTTGTATTTATGGAAAAAACTGTGCCAATAAGATTACTTTGTCGACTTTAATATTACTCTTTTGATTTGATTTTGATTTGATTTAATAATATTAACTTTTTCATGTGTTTTTCGTTTTGAAACATTATTTAATTTAAAAATAGAACTTGTTTTTAGTTTAGGAATTCTTAGCTTTCACGACAAACGAAAATGTATCTACATAAATTAAACTTAAATTGTATAAAGTGATAGGTACCTATTAATTAATTAGACTAATAAAATCGTAGATAAAAAATATATTTTCTTGAAAATGAAACATACCTAATTGCTTTTTAAAGTCAATATGGCAAAAAAAGATGAATTTATAAATTACTTATAAGATGTGTATCCAAAATGTTAAAAATAAACAATTCAAAGCTCTGCAAAGCTTTGAAGCTTCTGCTACTCGCCACTAGATGGCGCTGTCAGTTGCTCGTAGCGCTTTCGTAGCACTTGTACCGGAGCCACAGAATACGAGTAGATATTATAGTAAGTACTTAGTCGCCAAATATACATAATTATTACTATTCTGTTAGTAGTTTTTAGATTGTTTTATGCTCACTTCGATATAATATCGAATTTCAAAAAGAGGCAGTTAAAAAAAATAACTTTGAAATTTTTACTCCATTTCGTCCTAATTTTTTTTTTCATTACTTCATTATCTCAGTCCTGTTTGATCACAAAGAGTGGGTTTCGAACCCGCATTTCTGTCTGGATCAACCTGTGCAACCTTGTTTAGGAGTGTGATTATTGCTCTAGTACTCGTTACGAGTACTAGCTAGTCATATTTATTTTATCATTATTTAAAACACAATTTGAGACACTTTTGGCCTTGTTTTTAAGTTTTTATTTTACTTTTTTTAATTAAATAAAATAAATTTGAAAAACTTTTACTTACCAAAATGAAATCGGGAACAAAATATTTTCTGAAGTCTCTACTGCCAAGTAAATGGTCCCATTGCATTGAAAAAAAAATTACTACATATTCAGTCATAGATCCTTTTTGAAACCTTCGTTTACTTACAAGTTTACTAGGTATATCGTGACCAAATGTAGTAAGTATTCTATTCAAGATAAATATGCAAGTTTAGCAAAAATTGCTCCAATGTTTAAGTGTGTGTAGATTTTAATCTGCTTTAGATAATTCTATAGGACTTAACTTGAATCTAGAGTATACATTTTTCTTCCAGCCTACCTACTTTTATACAATGGAAGCAATTTGACTTTGCGCATATTTATATTGTAAGTAAGCTTAGTGTTTTTAGTACTTGAAACGACATTACTAAAGGTAATAGTAGAAAACAAACTAAAATTTTATTATACGTATCAATCTGGCAGAATCCCAGCCGAGCTACTTTTTACAGAATTTTGGTGAAAATCGTACAGTTTTTAGACGTGAAGGTACTAGGTACACATCAACCTATCAACGGTTCAAACTTTGAACTATTATAATTTGAATATTGCGAATCATGTGAGAGGGACGATATCGTCGCCGTAGAGCGAAAAGTCACTAAGTCGCAAAATAGCCAAATTTAGTTATAAATGCCATCAAGATAACAATTTTTTTCTGCAAATTTTAGTCTTATAATCATGGCCTTAGGTATCATAGTTTTGGTTTTAGAACGTGCGAATAATCGTTAATTCTATATTTAGAGCCTTACTAGTAAGTCGAAAATTACCTAATTCAATTATTTACTTTTCCCCCTTTTAAAAAATAGCCCATAGCTAATACTTATCTATTCTCAAAATAACTAAAGTAACTTGATTAGTCTTAGAAGCAATGGTTTGACACAATAAGTGCAAGCGAAAAATAACTAAGTCCACTTAGTAACTACTGGATCGACTTTGAAATAGCTTGCACTACAGAAACACTGAGCGATAAATCATTAATATTATTTAATTAGTTCTTTCCTATTAATAGGAATACAAAACTTTGTTTCGTACTGTCGCTATAATTATTTGATGATTATTTAACTAACACCTCTGTACGTCTATTAATACATAGTGATTTTTGCGCGCCATTTAGTTAGTTTTATTCCTTGAGTTTTGCCGCCCGAGCAATTAATGACATCGCGGCGATTGTATAATAACTTTGTATAATCCAAACCTATGCAAAAATCTATGCATCTTCACCCTGCTCTGCAACATCTGGCTCCAATAGCCCATCGACCACGTCCTTGCTGGTAGGTAGACACCCATACCAGGCATGCAGTTCCTGGGGAATAATCCCTTTACGGCAAAGACCAATAAGATCCCTTTCCTTGCCTCTGAAATCGGAAGAGGAGTGGAACAGGTCTCCGGGACATTAAACGTTTTTAATTGAGCCATCATTTCACCTTCTTTTTTACCCCCTTCCGCTTCCTGCCCCTCCCCTTGCCCCACTCTCCCTCCCGTTCTAGTTCGAGGAACCGCACATTCGTGTTTTCGAAACACGTCGAATTCGGGTCGTCACACGTCGCTCTTCATGAGCGCAGCGGAACCCAACTATACCAGGAAATTGCTTTTCAAATCCAAGGCATTCGACACTCAGCCACACAATCCCCTCTCCGTCCCCACCCCTGCTTGTGCCCCTGACGAATCCCTCATTCATAGCTCCCACATCAAGCACCTAGCTCATCGCAGCTCAATTCCTTGACTACATAAGGAGGCACTGACTCCCGGTGTCTCCTCGATCGAGCACGATGCATCAATCCAATCAATCACCGAGTAAACAGGTGCATGTCTTTGCCACTCTTCAACAGCGCCGTGCATCGAATCAACCTCCATGTGCGCGTGGCCACTCTCCAGGCACTTCCGCTCGAATACAAACACATACAAATCAGGTCTTTGAATCAGGTGAACCAAAAATGCTGTTACAAATTGCCTTCGATTTTGCCCTGCACAAGCGTCATCACAAATAGTTATTTCTTGTATAATCGGTGGCACCCGACTGATCCACCAGTTTATTGCACCTGCCATTAATTTCAACACCTCTCCCGCCATTTACCTCGTTCCAGGCTACGCAGCAAGCATCACTAGGAGGCCTTGCCACACACCCGTGCAGTTCTGGACATTAACTTTCTGGTGTAGTAAAGGATTCCAACACATGTTGCGCGAAAGAATGCGGCACAAGCCGCCAAAGTCACCCACACCTATTTGTGGTGTTGGAATCCCCCACTACACAAGAAAGTTTAATGTTCAGAACCACACAATTCACACAGCAAAGCCTCCCAGTGATGCACACTGCACAATAGGGAACCATACAAATGGCAAAAAAGGCAGTGTTGAAATAGTAAATGCAACAAACCGGTGGATCAGACAGGCGCCACCGACTGTAAAAGAAACAACCATTTACAGTGCAGGGCAACACCTGTGCAGGGCAAAACCGAAATCAATACACAACAGCACTCCTGGCTCAACCAATTCAAAGACCCGATTCACATCTGGATGTATTAGAGCAGAAACACCCAGAGAGCGGCCACACACACATGGATTCGATGCATAGCGCCACCGAATAACAGCAAAGACATACAAAGGTCTACTAAGTAGATGATTGATTGGAAGTCAATCATGCGTCGCGCTCGATCGAAGAGACACCGGGAATGCCTCTTTATGTAGTCAAGGAATCAAGCCACGATAAAAATGCCTGATGTAAGAGCTACAAATGAAAAGTTCGTCAAAAACACAAGCAAGGACAATGACGGAAAGAAGATTATGTGGCCGAAAATCAAACGCCCCAGTTTCAAAAAGCGATCCCCTGGCACAGCCTAGCTCCACCACACTCATGAAGGGCTGTACTCCGAACTCGACGTGCCTCAAAAACACGAAAATGTGGTTCCTCGAAACAGAACCAGAAGAAGGGCAGGAAACGGAAGAAAGTGAAGGAAGAAAAAGCGAATTGATAGCTCAATCAAAAACAATCAATATCCCGATGGCCCACTCCACTCTTTTTCTGATTTCAGAGGCATAAAAAGATCTTATTGGTCTTTACCATAAAGGGACCATTCCCCAAGAACTGCATACCTGGTATAAGTCTCTACCTACTAGCAAAGACGTGGTCGATGGGCTATTGGAACCAGATGTAACAGAGCAAGGTGAAGACGTAGCATAGGTCCAGAATTTTATTAAAATTAAACATTTGATTAGCCTTTTGATTTGCTTAAAATGTCATTTAACACTAGCTTTTTCTGAAGATCATGTCAGAAGTGAGTGTGGTGCTTATTTTGGTCTGTTTTTGTATGGAAGGTATGTTTTTTTTAGATAAAACTTAGAGATATTGATACTGTTTTTTAAATACTCATTTGTTCGTCTTCATAATCTAATAAAATTAACTGAAATTAAAAAATAGTAGTTAGGTATTTTATTGAAACACCTTTTCAACCTCCAAAACCATAGTTTCATTCTAACTAAATGAAGTTATTATCTTCCAAAATGTGGGCGAAAACTCACCATCTCCATTTTACAACTCAATAACTAAAACTGTGGTAAAATATTTTAGGGGAAAAAATAACTAATTTAGTTTTTCATCATAATCTCTGAAAGAAATGAACCTTTTATTTATTTTTGTAATTTTAACATAATCTTTCATACTTTTTCTAAGAAATGAGACCTTAAAATATGAAATATCTTATACTAAAAAGAAGTTATGATTTTTTTTCTTTTGTAAAACTTCAAAGCCCCGTATCTCAAAAGGCCAAAAAGCGAGTTAGTGACTTTTCGCTCTACGGCGACGATATGTTTTTATGTGAGACTCGCTACTTGCGCGCCACGCGCCTACACCTATTGCGATCCCTGATTCGCAACATTCAAATTATAATAGTTCAAAGTTCAAACAGTGGAAAGGTTGATATGTAGCCGACTGTACCTAACTAGTTTTATAATTGTTTTATTGTTTCTTTCTCTCACTTATACTCGTATGTTTTCCTCTTTTCCAAATTATAATAACTATACGTGGAAACTTGTAATTAGCTTTTAAGTAACCATTGTATCTACCTATACTTCGTCTAGCTGTAAGTTTTCCAAAAATGAAAAAAAAAAATTTTAAAAAAAAAATCTAATAGTGGATACTTTTTAGATCAATGCCATGGAGATTATCATCCGTTCGATCTTTTTCGTGCGTCCTACCAAGTGTACCTACCTACCTACAGATCCCAATTTTTAGTGGATTCACTAATTGCAACATACTAAAGTTGTGGCAAAGTCAAATCGCTCCCATTGTCTCTCTTATTTTCATTTTCATTTTTTTTCTTGGCTTATTATGAAGTTTTTATATTAACCGATTTTCATTTTCTTAATTTTTTAAGCTTTTATCATCATCATTAAACTATTACAGATTGCTGGACATATAGGTCTCTTCCATGACGAAACGCCGACATCTTTTCTAATTATAGCAGGAATCAAAAATTAAACAGCTCACTTTGATTAACAAATCATGGATATTTATTGAAATAAAAATAATAAAAATGAAAAATAATAAAAACAGTTCATCTTTCACATATTTACTTACATACACAATAAAATTTGTCTTAGTTTTGTTTATCTATTCTGCGTCCCTCAGTCGTCTGAGTCATTTGTATTAGTTACTAAAGATATTATTATTAAATTTTTGTAATTTTTTTTACGATAATTAATAGTACATAAATACGGCTTTTAAAAACAATGAAAGTTCTAAATATACTATAAAAATGGTAAAGCTAAATAATGAAAATTAATAAACTTTTATGCTTAGGCCCTGTTCAAGTGACATATAACCAGTAGGAACCAGTTGTTACCACATCGCTTGTAGAGGGCCTAAGTTTTTGTCCTAGACGACTTTCAGGACCACAAAATGTAAGTATCTATAATTTACTTAAATTTATCTAATATAAATTCTATTTTAATTTACATTAAGTACGTATACAGAAAGATTTTGCTTGGACTAAATTTAGATAGGGTACGAATGATTTCCGAAAATAATCGAAACACGAATCACAAAATGAATTTTAAAAAATAAAACTGGAATATATGTCAGTCTCAAAACAAAATGGAATCCTTAAATCACTCTATTCATAGCATCTTGTTACTATCATCTTTCGAAAAACAATCGTGGGTTCCGGGAGAAATATAATTTCGAAAAATGCTAAAACGAGATACTCCACTGGTTCAGTAATTTAACCACTAGTTAATACAAGTACCGTATTAAGGGCGTCTTGCACCAGAATCCCTAAACGTATTTAACAGCTAAATCGATTTAAATCTGACGTATTTGTATGACTTGACAACTCGCTAAATACTATTTAAGAGTTAAACGCGTTTAGCGATTCTGGTGCAAGCCGCCCTAAGAATAACATCTACACTTAAAACAGATTCCAATTTCAATTTCTACAATTCTTAAATAGTTTTATCGATTACAGGAATCTCACCGTTTTCTCCGAACCTTGGTTACAACTTTCAAAACGTCTTCTATAAATATGAACATCAATAGGTACTTGATTTAAACGATACACTTAACATCTATATGAATTTATTTACATAGTTATCTAAGATAGGAAACATTTTACTTATTGTACAAGATACACTAAAATTATGAAACAACTTCTCCGCCACACACCACAGCTACACGAACTATGAAGATCCTAGGAAATACTGGAAAAATGTATAATAATTGACACTATACACAGCTTAACTAAAGGTAAAATCAACATAGCTAACTTTGGCATTTGTCTCCATATTTTTTATAAATAAAAACATGACAAAACAATGAAATAGCACAACATAAGAAAGCGTCCTCGGAAAAACGAAAACTCCGCGAAAAACATCAACAATTTTATTACAACGATGAACATACCATACCATGCTTTACACTGAGATATGTCACATAATACTAGTTAATTACCTAATAATGCCCGTACGTCCACATATTTTGGGCTGAAATTGCAGTGCCTATCATCGAAATTCAAATCTTAAGACTAGAAATTGAAAAAAGTCCGAATACTTATATACAATCTAGCGAATATCGCTGTTTATCTAAGATCTTGGCGTAACGTTGGTTAAGTCTTAAAAGATCTGGCTGAGTGGCGCAGGCGGTGGTAATCGCAGACCACCCCACGGGTAGAGTCACGAAGCCTCGTCTCGACACGCGTTGGAGTCGTCAGAAAGAGCTAAGGGAGCACCGTTACTTTGGTTCACAACACATTTACGCATATGCTTCTCCAGAGTCGACGGGACTGAAAAGGGCATTTCGCAAAACCGACAGCGATACACGTCCTTTCCAAGCCGACCATGCGTCTTCATATGCCTCGTGAGCTTAGAACTTTGAGCACAAGCGTACGAGCACAGCTCACATTTGTATGGCTTTTCCCCAGTATGGGAGCGCCGGTGGACGGTCAAGTTTGAGCAGTTCTTGAACACCTTTCCACAATATTCACAAGTGTCGTTCCGTCGGCTTTCCTTCGATTTCAACAGAGGATTCTGTAGCAAACCATTTGTGCTGTTCTTCAAACCATCGAAGATGTTATCAGGAGGTCTCTGCGCATGTAAAGTGGGCAGCCACCAGCCCTCGCCCCGTTCCATATCAAGCTTCATACGTTTAGAAGCTTCAAAGGGATTCTCGAATGGGTTAAAGAGAGGATGCGGTTGAGGTGGCATCTTTGCAAACTCTTCTTTCAATCTTAGTGCAGCAGGTGGCATACCATTGGGCTTGTCACCGGGAAGACTGTTGTTGTTATCGCGATCTTTGGCCAATTGCCAATTCATATTTTTCCCAGACTCTTGCAACGCTTGTTTGAAAGCTTCACTATATTGAGCAATATTTGAAAGACCAAATTTGTCCATGAGCTCGCCAACGACTGATGCAGTTGGAGGGTGAGTGGGCATGATAGGAGCCTGTTTTCTGGGGGCAGACGGAGCACTACTATTTGAAACCGTCAAATCCTCAGCTTCTTCAACATCCTCTCCATCTTCATTCTCTTCTTCCTCTTCACCATCTAACTCTTCATCATCCAGATCATCGTCAGTATCATCATCGGCAGTATCTCCACCTGATTCACCTTCTTCGTTAGTAACAGAGGGTCGATGAACTTTCATGTGCTTTCTAAGTTTAGACGCTTTTTCAAAAGATTCATCACATTCTGAGCACTTGAAAGGTTTTTCGCCAGTGTGAGAGCGGCGATGTACAATCAAGTTGTTTTCTAATCGGAACTTCTTACCGCAAAATTCACAAGAATAGATCGCATCATCGGTGTTGCGTTTTACGGGAGGAGTGCAAGACGACCTCTCCGGAGGAGGCGCGTCGGCGGCCCGGGGCTCGATGCGGCGCTCCGGCGACGTGGAGCTGTGCGGCCGCGTCGCCTCACGGGGCGCGTCCACCGTCCCGGGTCCGGCGCCCACCGGGGGAGTCAAACCGACTCGGGAGGGCGACGGGGAAGCGAACGGAGGAGAATGCTTCCTGGGGCTAGGAGAGCTGGAATTGCCTGTGGCCGCCCCTGGACTGGTCGTACCTGCCAGTTGCCGCAAGCGCTGCGAGTAAAAATCCAGCTGGGGTTCAAGTGAGAGAGGCTGGGATACCGGAGGGGGTCTTTCGCGACCCGAGATCGAAGTCGGCACGACCGGAGGCCGGTCGGCCGGAGACGGGAATGCTTGGTGAGGTGGCATGGAGTTTGCCGCAACGGCTGCCGCTGCCGCTGCAAGGTTGAGACCGTGATGGCGGAACTGCTCGGAAACGAGCTGCTCCATCCTAAAACGGTGGTCGTGGTGGTTTGGTCGCGCGAACATTGGCGCGGGAGGTACCGACGGATGAGCGAGCGGTGGCAAGCTGCCAGGTAACGGCATTCTGAGCAAGCCACCAACCCCAAAAGGGGAATGCATATCCGGTGGGGGAAGGAGTGGGTGGTGACGCAGCGTTGGCGGCGGGAGGGGGCCGCCGGTGGACGAGCATCCCGAGCTCGAGGACGAGGAGCTCGACGAGGAGTGATTCTGCTTCGGATGGTTTTGCGGTAGGGTCTCCTGGTAGATCTTGACGCCGTGAACATGCTGCACGTGCTGTAGCAGTCGCCAAGCGGAGTGCACGCGCGCCTTGCAAGTCGAGCACACGTAGTTGCTAGGCTCTGTGGACAAAGGGAACACACGTGAGTTCAATCGTTCTCAAAAGCAATATTAACCGGGGCAAAGTGTCTAGTAATAGCTCTCACATATCGTTGGAGGGCCTAGGGTGCGCGCGGCGCGCATGCTAAGCAGAAGGTCCAAGGGTCGGGCGGCGGCGTGAGTGATCGCCTCTCCGTGTTCAGCGTGATTCATGTACCTCGAAAATCTTATGAAATATACGCGGGCCCGAATCACGTACGCACGCGCGGGTTAAGACTGTTGATATTGAAATCTATAGGTAACGCTACACCGGTAAGAGAAAAATTATAGCGGTTAAAAAGATGTTGGTTTCGTTTACTCGAGTCAGGTCACGGAGTACACGTGAGCACACAAAACTACCTACACCGTTCTACCTAGCTATATCTAGATCCCAGAGTTTCACTGATTTTCCATTACGTGCATAGCTATCTACGTAAAAAGTTGTGTTTTATCTATTTAAACTGAACAGCAGGGGTATGCCAATCAAAGTTGAATTGCAAAGTTTTAAATCATGGTCAGTTCATACTAACTCATAGTTATTCTGTGACTAAATAGTGACATTATGACGTCATTTGATGTGTTTTCGCACATATTTTGCTGTCAAGTGTCTAAAAAGAATGATCACGTGGTACAAAATTGTACCACGTGACCTGAAGAAATTACACTGGGCAGTGAAATATAACTTGACAGCAAAAGATTGGCATACGGGGGCAGAAGAAAATAAGATAAAATGAATTAATGAAATTGTAATAACAAAATCAATTTGTATACAGAATGATACAAGATAAGGTCACATGGTCAAGGCGCAGCCGCCAGATTTGACAGTAATTTGATTGCTCATTGTGAACTCGAGACACATTTTATTGAAGCAATCGCTGTTCAGATCTTGTAGTGATGTGACAGTAAGTTTACCTATATTTTTATCGATGAGGTGTTTTAATTATCTGTAGTAAAAGTCGAGAATGATCTTTTTACCCGACTGCGCGACGCAATGGAAGGCTAATGTATATATATATATATATTTTATACTAGCCTATCTCGTCCCACTGCTGGGCAAAGGCCTCCCCCAAACCCTTCCATTTATCTCGGTCCTTGGCGGTTTCCCACCAATCCGTCTCAAACACGTCAAGGTCATATGTATATATGTAATATGTATATATATATGTAATGTACATATGTAATTTTTTTTTGTGACGGTATAGACTAAGCGCGTAAGCCAATTTTGATGATTCTTACGTCAAGCGATAGTTCTTTACTTTGGGAGTGTCAATAGATGACAGTAATCAAAATTCAATATGGCGATAACTAGACTGTCATAATGATGATGATGATGCGCTTCGTGCTTGCATTCTCTGATTAAATATTCAATTTCAATTTATTTATTTGTAAACACAGGTAAGTAAAATGGTGACATAATAGATATTGTTGTGCACTGTGATTTGCCCTAAGGCGTAGGTACAAATTTGTTCTTAACTAGGTTTAAGTAAATTACTGAATTAAATATGAATTAAATGCGTCTAAAATGTAAATAACCTTAATATAAAGAATTTAATTAAGCGTGGAATGAAAATAATGTCAGGTTAAATATATTAAAAGTCAATGCAAGGTATTTATTACGTAGTAAGTTATTAAATTAATCAGTATTGTCAAAAAAGTCTTGAATAGAGTAAAATGTCTTTTGTATTAAATAATTATATAGTTTGGTCTTAAATGTCACAAAGTCACTGCATTTCTTAATGTCAGACGGTAGTTTATTGTAGACTTTTGCAGCCATTACAAAAACACTATTGCTATAAAGCGCTGTTGTGATATTGGTCGCAACTTGCAAATTGTCACAGCGTCGCCTGCTTACCACCTTTGGAAATAGATGTGGGTGTCGCCTAATGAATAGGGCTAGCTCATAAATATATATAGACGAGAGTGTTAGCAACTTGAGTTTATTAAAGTAAGGTTTGCAGCTTTCCCTTCTTTTTAGCCCACATATAGCTCTAACACAGCTCTTTTGAGCAATAAATAAACTATCTATTTTAATAGCATTTCCCCAAAAGATTATTCCGTATCTCAGCCTTGAGACGACATTACCATGGTATGCTACAATAGCAGCTTTTTCGTTGACTACCTTCCTTAGCTGGCGTATCGCATAAGCTGATTGGACCACTTTACTTCGAACAAATTGTAGGTGCGATTGCCATTTCATATTGGTATCTATAAATAAACCGAGAAATTTAGTCGACGTTGTCTCACTGATCTCTTTGTCACCATGAAAAATTTTAGTAGGTAGTCCTTGGTTTGATGTTTGTTCAAATTTCATCAGTTTCGTTTTATCTAGATTTATTTTAAGATTATTATTTCTAAGCCATTCAATTATAAGTTCAATGCTTTTACTAGTTTCTGCTTCACTATGACACACCACTGTACAGTCGTCTGCAAAAAGTATCATCGAGTTATTTGTGGCCATGGTTATGTCATTAATGTATACTAAAAATAATAACGGCCCGAGAACGCTCCCCTGGGGTACTCCATACGTCACAATTCTTTCGGTAGAGCTGAACGTTTTTTCAAATTTAGTTTTAGGGCAAATTTTGGTAATAGATGTACTCTGAGTTCTATTGCTTAAGTAGGATTTCAGTAAGTCTAAAGGTACTCCGCGTACACCGCATGATTCTAATTTATTCAGAAGTATATTGTGCTCTACATAGTCAAATGCTTTAGACATATCAAGGTAGAGCGCGTACACTTGCTGCTTTTTATCCATCCTAGGGTAGATAATTTCTAAAAATTCATAGATAGCAGAGTTGATAGATTTATTTTTACGAAATCCCATATTACACCACCACGAATATTATACATTAAACTTAACGAAGCAAAAGTTTTACGGTTTATAATTAAACTAGATAAGGTACATCACTAGTGAGGCGCGGCTCGATAAGCATCTCGACTGTTAAGATGATTATTGAAATGTAACGGTCAGATTGTGACCGACCGGAAAGAAGACTAATACAGGGTGTCCCGAATTGTTTTACATAAACGTTACTACTTCAGTATGACCTCAGAAATATGGGAAGACGAACAATGACATGGACCAATGACCTGGTGAAAGTTGCAAAAAAATTATTAACAAAGATTCGGGAGAGATATTTGTATTACACTTCGCGGCCGCCGTGTGCGTTGACGCGGGTATTTGCGAAGTACAGTGTCACTGCGCAGTGTAACCTAAAACTATACGACCAACACCTTCGAATATCGATTTTTGCAGATTATCGTAGTCCGGATCTACGATAATCTGCAAAAATCGATATAGGCTCAAGTTCGAAATAAATGGCGTGTATATTGTGACAATAAGTTAAAGAAGAAGAAAATGAAGTATTATCATACTTAATCTTAGCGTGCAAAACCCACAAAACAGAGTAATTGCCTATGTTTATGATAGTGACTCACCAAAAATTAAAATGGTTAAAAACCGTGTGTTTAATAAAAAAAATTGGATAAAAAACTTACGTTAAAAACAGTTACATTATGAAAAACTACAAACGTAATAGCTTTGAGCACCATGTATAGAGATTTATCGTCATATCAATATTGTGACCTTTTTGTCCGCGACATTGTTCATTGTATTGCGTTTTGGTCATCATTCTGTACTACTCGTAAAAAACTACTTAGTACTTATTTAATAAAAATTACCTACCTCATAAGTTAGCAAAGCTTTTTTAGAACTTAACACCACTTTAATATTTATTTTATTAAAAACGAGAGATTAAAAAAAACTAAAAGAGGTGTCACAGTGGAGACTACTATACGGCTCTCTTCATATTATACCTTTCTCTAGGGTCGGGTTAAACTTTTATTTGCTTAACCCAAAAGAATCAAATATTTTTATTATATATTTAATTTCACGTAAAAAATTGACACTTATTTGCTATCTGTACATGCGTAAATCACGTAAGTACAGTCGACAAAAAACCCAAAATCGATTGATCAGCTTACACGGATTTAGTTCAACTCGTAATCACTGATAACATCTGGTCAATGAAACCTCGTGGTAATGGTGTTAATTTAATAATGGAACCAGTGGTATTACAGTTGGGTGGTCTTATTGCCATTTGAAAGTTTGCATAATTTAAAAATAGAAGGAGTTTTCGGCCATTTTGATAGAGAACGATCAACAAAATAAAGTCTATTAGTTATACACGATTTTTTATTTGAAAAAAGAACTAGCTAGGTGCACAGATTTTCAAATTTATCAGTAAAAAAATAAATGACCGTTTCTTATTGTTTTTTTAATAAGACTGAAGAATTTACCACAGACCAGAAAACCTACAGATTTTCTCAACGTAATACAACTTGTTTATCGAACGTGCAACTCAAATTGAGACCTAACCTATATGGTGACGTCGAGAACAGATTATAATACTTCATACTTACGTGGACAATACAATATAAGCAGTGCCCGGAAAATTCCATTCTATCCACGAATAAAATATGTTTAATAACCGTTTCGATTTCAAAAGGCAATCGGTGATTACCGTCCATTGTGAAAGAGTCAGTGGGGGTGAAATTTTTAAACGGTGGGGGAAGGGGGTAGTCCAGACTCTCCCCCCTGACTACCCGTTTGGGGGTGATCGTTTAGAGCGGGAAAAGCGTATCCGGTTATATTTGCTTAGACAGTTTTATATGAAGGTTAGTCTACGAGTATAGTTGAATTGGTTATTTTTTATTTTTCTACGGTAACCCTACTGTGTTTTCTAGGTTTCAATAAACAAAAGAAAGGATCAAAATACTCTTTCTTTGAACCCCAAAAGAGTCAAAACACTCTACGATGTGTGCTTAGATCATTTTTTGTAAGCAAGAACACTCGTACAAAGAAGTAGGTCTATTGTAAAAACACAAAAATTTCGCTAGCTATTATAATTAAAAAAAAACTGTGCGCTAACTTTTTATTCCATTTTTAAACCGTATAAAGGCAAAAAATGTTTTGATAAGTGTCACAGTGTGCCAAAAGCCGCACAATAAAATTCAAACTTAGAACTGAAAACACGAAACCGCCACGGCTCACATAGAACATTCGTGGACCGGAAGACGACGGCGCTGCTTCCGGCGACGACAACAGTTGTTCGCACCCCAGCGCCTCTCGCGGACACTGTTGTAAGCTATACAACCAGCCAAGCCAAGTGTGAATAGGTGTGTGTTTTGTAGATACAACATTTTAAAAGTTTGATTCACTACGACGTTATTTTGTTGTTGCTAGTATTATTTACAAAAAAATTATTTTGCAAATATCTTTTTTTTTTACAATAATTAACATCATTTTAGTTACCTACAAATATGATGGTATGTTTGTTTACCGAAACATACGTTACATTATTACTAAGGTGTAAAAAATACACGCATTATAACACGAATCTACAATCCATTTATTATTATTGTTTAATCTAATCGACAAAAAACTTGCCATTTTGAAACCAAAACGAAACCTCTTAAAGTTTTTACTTGAAGTGCAACCTGCGCAACGCACGAAATGCTAGATCTAATTAGAACAAAAGCATTCTATTTTTGAATCTATGCAAAATTTGTAATAAGAACGTTCGTTCCAGCGAGACTCGCCATCGACTTGTTATGCGGCGGATGTCCGTCGCGCCGCTGCGCTGAATGACCGCCTTCCCCTTCCGCCGCCCGCGCTTACCCCTTAACCCGCGGTTACTGTGATAGCGTTTAGCGGGTTCTCTCAACACTCAGGTTTTACAGAACCTATTCAAAAATATTTTTTACCATTTTTAAAACTGGTTACACTATAAAAAATGGCTTTTGAGTACAGAAAGCCAACGTCTTGCTCTGTTTTACGTTTGCTGTGATAAGTTAACTGCCTAATTCAAAACTTTATGCTTTCGATTTTCATTAACAACTCGCTTACAGATTTCAAACATTATTAATTAGTTTTACTTTTAGTAAATTATTTAATCAGTAATTAGCTGCTCTATAATTTTATATTTAATTTTATACTAGCCTGGTAAAATTTAGTAAAAAATACGCCATTTTCAATCACTGTATACCGACCCTATCATAGTGGTGCGAAGTTATAACCCGAATGGTGCAAATTGTGACCCATAACTGCGAGACATGTTGCTGGCTGGAGAGAAAAATAAAATTTGAAAATAGAACGCCATCCGAGCTGGCCGGTAACGTGATATTGGAATTGTACCAAAAAGAGAACAGAAGCTTCATATTTGGAAAACAATGAATTTGCTTTTATTACTACAGGACTACAGAGCATCGTTTTGTTACGCAAACAAAATGTTTGATCATAATTTTTACATTTCAGTGTTGTCTATCGTTTTCAGTAATTCCTCTCTAAATAATCGTAAAATAATTATCTTAAATTGATAAAACACATCGTACCCTCTGCACTACAATGACGAGTCCAATGTTGTCTGGGTCATGTAAAATAAGATGATCGTTTCAACGGAGGGACCATAGTGGAACTTTAGGTTTCTGAGCACCTCAATATTTAGTAGAAGTTCTCAAACAATTGTAAAACTGAACCGCTAATTTGTAAAAGTTACGAATCAAAAGTTATAAGCATTTTAAAGTGGTCCCTCGGTTCCACACATGCAATGCTGGGTTCCAAGGATCTAATCAGTATTCACATCTTCTTTCACTGTCTATATTTAGTAGAAGATTTGTAAAAAAAAACTACTTAATTTCAGCCCTTCTTCTTCTTGCAGAGAGACGAAAACACGATAACAAAGTGGTCCCTCAGTTCTACATTGACGAAAATGTTTTTGCGGTTTTACAAAAAAACTAACTGGAATTTTTAGTTTCTGAATCAGTCAATATTTAGTAGAAGTGCTCATACAATTTGTAAAATCAATCAGTAATTTGTAAAACTTACCAATCGAAAGTTATAAGCATTTTAATGTGGACTTTCGGTTGAACACTTTCCAAAACGCAAAAGTAACTTTACAAAAAAACTACAAAACTTAGAGACGTGTAATATAGCTTATCATTTAGTAAAAATTTTTACTAAATATCTACATACAGCAATGAACAATAGACAGAGCCACTATCGAAATATAGCAATTTTAGTTTCCGGCATAGAGATGCAGCCGCAGGGTGACCACACGGCTCAAATTTTCGGGACAGGGAACAGCATGACAGCCGCACGACGCGACGATTCCACTCTCTGCTGATGCGGGTGTGACTCAATGAAGTCAGCGTTGGTACTCTAAGTACCTATTCATCCATTGTATTTTCAATAGGTGAGTAAAAAAATCCGATGATTGTCAAATAAATATAAGATCATACGAAAACGGAACGTCAGCGGAAAATCAATACTATTTATACTTAAGTGCTTACCTATCACACTATTCAAACAACTTCGAGAGGGCTTTTGCTGTCCAGTTCAACAATAGAATCTACAAGGTGCTTACCTAAAAAGAACAATCGCTAGGAAAACTTCAATAACCACTATCCCACTACTATTATAAATGACAAAGTTTGGATGTTTGTGTTTCAATCACGTCAAAACCACTGAACCAACTTAGATAGATAGATAAGATAGATAGATAAACTTATTTATTTGTTACTGAACACACACAAACACACAAAAAATTTACAGAGAAATGAAAGTAGATAGGTACTATGTGACTAATAACTAAAACTAAACTAAAACAAACTTAAAATAAGGAAAAACAAGACTACCTACCTATATGTTCTCGTATGGTTTGTGCTCTGTGTGTTGCAGTACACAAAAAGGTAACAACTCAGTGTACATTGCTCGAAAGCAACACTGATTTTCAGTTGTTACCCTCCGAGGAAACAACTTGAATGAAACTTGGATATATTTATTTCGTAACCTGGATTGACATATAGGCTACTTTTTATCCCAAATAATTAACAGGATCTAAAGGATAAAATGAACGAAAAGGATTAGCAGCGCCAATTGGCAAGAGGATTTCATTGTCATGTCATGTCACGTCAGTTTGACAGGGCGTAGTACTACCTCTTTGGTCTAACAACTAGCGTTGGACATTCCAGTAGGTACGAGTTCGGTGTAATGAGGTGTAATGTCAAGTTTCTCAAAGAAGTATCCGCTCGGTACACACACAGATAATATAATGTACACGGAAACTGTAGACGCGTACGAAGTCGCGGGTAACTGCTAGTATATTAAGGCTACGAACTATAATATAATAATATATGCCAAGTTCCATCCAAGTTGGTTCGTAGTTTTGACGTGATTGAAACACAAACATCCAAACATCTAAACTTTAGCATTTATAATATTACTAGCAGTTACCCGCGACTTCGTCCACAAAAAAAATAAAAAAAAGTAGCCGATGTGTTTGATCCAGGTTACGAACTATAATATATTCCAAGTTTCATCCAAATCGGACCAGTAAGTAGTAACAGCGTGATTGAAACACAAACACCCAAACTTTGACATTTATAATAGTAGTGGGATAGTGGTTATTGAAGTTTTCCTAGCGATTGTTCTTTTTAGGTAAGCACCTTGTAGATTCTATTGTTGAACTGGGCAGCGAAAGCCCTCTCGAAGTTGTTTGAGTAGTGTGATAGGTAAGCACCTAAGTATAAATAGTATTGATTTTCCGCTGACGTTCCGTTTTCGTATGATCTTATATTTATTTGACAATTATCGGATTTTTTTTACTCACCTATTGAAAATACAATGGATGAATAGGTACTTAGAGTACCAACGCTGACTTCATTGAGTCACACCCGCATCAGCAGAGAGTGGAACCGTCGCGTCGCGCGGCTGTCATGCTGTTCCCTGTCCCGAAAATTTAAGCCGTGTGGTCACCCCGCGGCTGCATCTCTATGCCGGAAACTAAAATTGCTATATTTCGATAATGGCTCTGTCTATTGTTCATTGCTGTATGTAGATATTTAGTAAAAATTTTTACTAAATGATAAGCTATATTACACGTCTCTAAGTTTTATAGTTTTTTTGTAAAGTTACTTTTGCGTTTTGGAAAGTGTTCAACCGAAAGTCCACATTAAAATGCTTATAACTTTTGATTGGTAAGTTTTACAAATTACTGATTGATTTTACAAATTGTATGAGCACTTCTACTAAATATTGACTGATTCAGAAACTAAAAATTCCAGTTAGTTTTTTTGTAAAACCGCAAAAACATTTTCGTCAATGTAGAACTGAGGGACCACTTTGTTATCGTGTTTTCGTCTCTCTGCAAGAAGAAGAAGGGCTGAAATTAAGTAGTTTTTTTTTACAAATCTTCTACTAAATATAGACAGTGAAAGAAGATGTGAATACTGATTAGATCCTTGGAACCCAGCATTGCATGTGTGGAACCGAGGGACCACTTTAAAATGCTTATAACTTTTGATTCGTAACTTTTACAAATTACCGGTTCAGTTTTACAATTGTTTGAGAACTTCTACTAAATATTGAGGTGCTCAGAAACCTAAAATTCCACTATGGTCCTTCCAGTGAAACGCTCATAAAATAATGATCGTTTCAACGTAGGGACCATAGTGGAACTTTAGGTTTCTGAGCACCTCAATATTTAGTAGAAGTTCTCAAACAATTGTAAAACTGAACCGCTAATTTGTAAAAGTTACGAATCAAAAGTTATAAGCATTTTAAAGTGGTCCCTCGGTTCCACACATGCAATGCTGGGTTCCAAGGATCTAATCAGTATTCACATCTTCTTTCACTGTCTATATTTAGTAGAAGATTTGTAAAAAAAAACTACTTAATTTCAGCCCTTCTTCTTCTTGCAGAGAGACGAAAACACGATAACAAAGTGGTCCCTCAGTTCTACATTGACGAAAATGTTTTTGCGGTTTTACAAAAAAACTAACTGGAATTTTTAGTTTCTGAATCAGTCAATATTTAGTAGAAGTGCTCATACAATTTGTAAAATCAATCAGTAATTTGTAAAACTTACCAATCGAAAGTTATAAGCATTTTAATGTGGACTTTCGGTTGAACACTTTCCAAAACGCAAAAGTAACTTTACAAAAAAACTACAAAACTTAGAGACGTGTAATATAGCTTATCATTTAGTAAAAATTTTTACTAAATATCTACATACAGCAATGAACAATAGACAGAGCCACTATCGAAATATAGCAATTTTAGTTTCCGGCATAGAGATGCAGCCGCAGGGTGACCACACGGCTCAAATTTTCGGGACAGGGAACAGCATGACAGCCGCACGACGCGACGATTCCACTCTCTGCTGATGCGGGTGTGACTCAATGAAGTCAGCGTTGGTACTCTAAGTACCTATTCATCCATTGTATTTTCAATAGGTGAGTAAAAAAATCCGATGATTGTCAAATAAATATAAGATCATACGAAAACGGAACGTCAGCGGAAAATCAATACTATTTATACTTAAGTGCTTACCTATCACACTATTCAAACAACTTCGAGAGGGCTTTTGCTGTCCAGTTCAACAATAGAATCTACAAGGTGCTTACCTAAAAAGAACAATCGCTAGGAAAACTTCAATAACCACTATCCCACTACTATTATAAATGACAAAGTTTGGATGTTTGTGTTTCAATCACGTCAAAACCACTGAACCAACTTAGATAGATAGATAAGATAGATAGATAAACTTATTTATTTGTTACTGAACACACACAAACACACAAAAAATTTACAGAGAAATGAAAGTAGATAGGTACTATGTGACTAATAACTAAAACTAAACTAAAACAAACTTAAAATAAGGAAAAACAAGACTACCTACCTATATGTTCTCGTATGGTTTGTGCTCTGTGTGTTGCAGTACACAAAAAGGTAACAACTCAGTGTACATTGCTCGAAAGCAACACTGATTTTCAGTTGTTACCCTCCGAGGAAACAACTTGAATGAAACTTGGATATATTTATTTCGTAACCTGGATTGACATATAGGCTACTTTTTATCCCAAATAATTAACAGGATCTAAAGGATAAAATGAACGAAAAGGATTAGCAGCGCCAATTGGCAAGAGGATTTCATTGTCATGTCATGTCACGTCAGTTTGACAGGGCGTAGTACTACCTCTTTGGTCTAACAACTAGCGTTGGACATTCCAGTAGGTACGAGTTCGGTGTAATGAGGTGTAATGTCAAGTTTCTCAAAGAAGTATCCGCTCGGTACACACACAGATAATATAATGTACACGGAAACTGTAGACGCGTACGAAGTCGCGGGTAACTGCTAGTATATTAAGGCTACGAACTATAATATAATAATATATGCCAAGTTCCATCCAAGTTGGTTCGTAGTTTTGACGTGATTGAAACACAAACATCCAAACATCTAAACTTTAGCATTTATAATATTACTAGCAGTTACCCGCGACTTCGTCCACAAAAAAAATAAAAAAAAGTAGCCGATGTGTTTGATCCAGGTTACGAACTATAATATATTCCAAGTTTCATCCAAATCGGACCAGTAAGTAGTAACAGCGTGATTGAAACACAAACACCCAAACTTTGACATTTATAATAGTAGTGGGATAGTGGTTATTGAAGTTTTCCTAGCGATTGTTCTTTTTAGGTAAGCACCTTGTAGATTCTATTGTTGAACTGGGCAGCGAAAGCCCTCTCGAAGTTGTTTGAGTAGTGTGATAGGTAAGCACCTAAGTATAAATAGTATTGATTTTCCGCTGACGTTCCGTTTTCGTATGATCTTATATTTATTTGACAATTATCGGATTTTTTTTACTCACCTATTGAAAATACAATGGATGAATAGGTACTTAGAGTACCAACGCTGACTTCATTGAGTCACACCCGCATCAGCAGAGAGTGGAACCGTCGCGTCGCGCGGCTGTCATGCTGTTCCCTGTCCCGAAAATTTAAGCCGTGTGGTCACCCCGCGGCTGCATCTCTATGCCGGAAACTAAAATTGCTATATTTCGATAATGGCTCTGTCTATTGTTCATTGCTGTATGTAGATATTTAGTAAAAATTTTTACTAAATGATAAGCTATATTACACGTCTCTAAGTTTTATAGTTTTTTTGTAAAGTTACTTTTGCGTTTTGGAAAGTGTTCAACCGAAAGTCCACATTAAAATGCTTATAACTTTTGATTGGTAAGTTTTACAAATTACTAATTGATTTTACAAATTGTATGAGCACTTCTACTAAATATTGACTGATTCAGAAACTAAAAATTCCAGTTAGTTTTTTTGTAAAACCGCAAAAACATTTTCGTCAATGTAGAACTGAGGGACCACTTTGTTATCGTGTTTTCGTCTCTCTGCAAGAAGAAGAAGGGCTGAAATTAAGTAGTTTTTTTTTACAAATCTTCTACTAAATATAGACAGTGAAAGAAGATGTGAATACTGATTAGATCCTTGGAACCCAGCATTGCATGTGTGGAACCGAGGGACCACTTTAAAATGCTTATAACTTTTGATTCGTAACTTTTACAAATTACCGGTTCAGTTTTACAATTGTTTGAGAACTTCTACTAAATATTGAGGTGCTCAGAAACCTAAAATTCCACTATGGTCCTTCCAGTGAAACGCTCATAAAATAAGAACGCATCTGAAGAAATAAAATTCATTTATGTCCTTTTGTTCAGCGTAAATAAATAATATAGTTGACCGATTTGACCGCCGCCAATATACACACATGTGTTATGAACAAAGGACTTGTATGCAATTGTAGATACATTTTGTAAGACAAAAATGACCCCGACCCATTAGTCATGTTAAGTACTTTCTATTTTATTATTATTGTCGCTATTATACTTGTATTAATTTATCATGGTAGACCAAATGTTTATAATATATTCTTGGCATGAGTTGTATGTGACCAATGGGAAAATATTGTTAATCATATTTGTATGTTTTTTGTTATAATTTCTTATGAACCATACTGTAAAACTTTTACATACTTAACTAATAAATAATCATAAAGTATAAGAAAATTACATTGAATATGTTTTTTTTATCTCGTTGTCTATATCAGATTTAAAACTATTTTATATTTACCAAACCTACTTCATAATAGAAAAAAAAATATCAGTGAAAAAGCGTGACAAATTACCCGCGCCCACAAATTACCGTTTGCCCACTAAAACCCTGATTTTAGTAAACTATCGCGTTACTTCACAAATTGTTTTTATCGCCCTCCCAAATCAGTTACGCCCCTATTCGTGGAGGGAGTTGGTGGAACATAACTACAAAAGTAATTTAAATTTTCGATAAGTACCTACTTATTTATTAGTACTCAGTACCTACACGTAGGTAATGAAATTTTTTTACATTATTGCAGTCAAAAATTTATTCAAGATTTTAGTTATAATTTTAAATCTAATATAACAAAAGCAATTCAGTAGCTATTCATCTCATAAAACGTCACAACACAACGTGCCTCTCGTCTCGAGTAAGGAGGGACGAAAAGTAATGCGTCCAAAACAAGACACAAAGTGATGTTCAAAATTGGTCCACAAGATGTGTGGGGCTATTTTAAACTCATAACCCAACGACACATGTGTCGACCATTATCACATATTACAAAAAATGTAGGAAAAACAATAAAACGGTTGGGGTGGCGGTCGACGCTTTAAAATTGATTTTTAGCGTCCGATGCGAGTGTCTTGTTTATACCGGTTGTACACAGATTTGTATGGTTTTCTCAAATAAGTAGGTTTTTTAATTACTATGCTACTTACAGCTTATTAACCCTCTCTACTATATGAAATAGTTATAAAACTTTGATATCAGTACAATTTGCAGCACTAACTAAGATCAATCGTAATATAAATTTTAATCAACGAATTCCTCCGATCGGTCAGCTTATCCTTAGTAACCCTACAAAGCAACTATGCTGACTATTCAATGCAACCGGTCACGTATGAGTATGATGCACAATATGCACATTCCTGACCTACAGACGAATCGATAAATTGGTCGCATCGTCAAGGGTTTCTCAAGGCTATACATCAAAATAAACCCATGATGTATTTACGCAGCGTGCATTATCACAGTTCCTAAATCAGCTATCAGCGGACTCTTTTCACTAAAAGGGTGAGGTTCTGGTATGTAGGTGATAAAGAAACGACCGTCTTACTCGGTAGCTAGTTTATTACTGGTTAGAATACAGAACATCCCTCCAACATTAATTTGGAAACCTGTAACAAGGGACATTTTAACATTAAAACTTATAGCTTATAACATAAGTTATGGACTACTTACATACTTAAATTAAACTACCTGAACCAACTTAAAAATACTTCTTATAACTAATAGGTTTTCTAATCCGCTTAGAGCGCTCGAAGGGGCTGGCGGCTGCGCGAGAAACACTAGGACGATCATTCTCATCAGGATCAGCACTCGGTCCAGCCGTTCGAGTCTCTTCAACCATCTCTTCGCATGCCTCCGCCCACTCCTCATTGTCCGCGTCCCCTGTTTCCTTCACTACATTAACAGTATCAGCTGTACTCGCTACACTACCAGCAGCCGCGGCCCGTATATCTCTCTCCTCCACAATGGTGGCCGATGAACCTGATGGCGGAGACGCGGGCGGCGGCAGCGGCGTGGCGGGGAGCTGCGGCGCGGGGAGCGGAGGCTGCGCTTGAGACGGCGGCGGCGGCGGCGGCGGTGACGGCGACGCGCTCGGCGGCAACGGTGGCGGAGATGGCGGATCACCGTGGCCGGGAGCGTTTCCGTTACCATTATCATTTACAACATCAGTATACTTCCTCATCTGATCTATGTGCCTGTTGCAATCAGTATCATAATCCTTAAAATAAATTTCAAACATTCTAGTTCCAAGAACCTTTTTAACAATTCCTACGCTCCAAACACTTTTCCTTGCTATAAACCACTTAGCCCACACTGTTTCACCTACATTAAAACATCTGTTAGGTTTTAGTAACGCTTGGCTGTTTGACCTATCGACCGATTTAATTTGCGGTAGAATCAAATCTAACTTGCATCTCAGATTCCGACCCAACATCAGCATGGCCGGCGTGGAACCGGTAGCACAGTGTACCGTGTTCCTAAAATTAAACAAAAAACTTTGTAATCTACTTATAACTTCTCTTTGGCAATTTCCTTCTGAAAACATGCATTTTATCATTTTTTTACAAGTTTTTACAGAATTTTCTGCTTGGCCGTTGCTGGCGGGATGATAAATCGGAGATGTTACATGCTCAATGCCATTTACTCGACAAAACGTATGAAATTCTGATGAGCTTATTTTAACATCATTATCTGACACAACAACATTAGGCAACCCGAACCTAGAAAACATCTCTTTTAATTTTTGAATAAGCGCATGTGTGGAAGTGCCTCGGTCCATGTGAATACATTCCAGCCATTTGGAAAAAGCATCTACGACAATTAGATAAACGGCCTGGCCTATCGACATGTAGTCTATGTGTATGCGATGCCAAGGAGCGGGGGGGCGCGGCCAGGGCGCGGAGGGCGCGCTCGGCGGCGCGCTGCGCACGGCGGCGCACGCGCTGCACGCGCCGACCCACCGCTCGATGTCCCCGTCGATACCCGGCCACCACATTCTACTACGAGCTGCACTTTTCGTTTTAACGATGCCAAAATGTGCCGAATGCAGTTCCTTCAACATCCTTTCCCTATAAACTGTCGGAATCACAACTCTATGACCGCGGAACAAACAACCGTCTATCACCTCTAAATCAGTTTTACATTGAAAATATGGCGCTATTGATTTACAATTTATTTTTCTTGGCCAACCATTACTCATGTATTTCATTACCGTTCTCAATACTTCATCGGTGACGATCTCACGTTTGATATCACTAAATAAAACCGGTTCTACGCTCGCTTCTAAGAAAAGGAAATACCTCGAGCTTCCTCCGTCCTGCTTATCCTCACTGATCGTAACCGATAACGGCGACCGAGAGAAATAGTCCGCAACCTCATTGTTTTTGCCATCGATGTATTTAGGTATATAATTATAAGCCGATAAAATAATCGCATATCTTTGGAGGCGTAATGCTGCTGTCACTGACACACCGTTACCCTTGCCGAATATCGAGAGAAGAGGCCGGTGATCGGTTTTCAAAATAAATGGTTCCTGACGCCCATATACGTATTGGTGGAAATGTTTAACCCCAAAAATGATAGCAGTCGCTTCTTTTTGAATCTGACTATAGTTCTTCTCACTGGCCGATAACGATCGAGAAGCGAATGCAATAGGACGCTCGCGTCCGTCGGCGTCCTGGTGCGCAAGCACGGCGCCCAGCCCGGCCGGACCCGCGTCCACCGTCAGTACAAGCGGCGCATCCGGCTCAAAATGTGCTAGCACTCGCTCGCTGGCCAGCGCGCGCTTCACGCTGGCAAACGCCGCTTGCTGGCGCTCTCCCCACTGCCACTCTGCGCCTGTGCGCAGCAGTTCGTGTAAAGGGCTCAGTAGTGCCGATGCACTCGGAATAAAATTCCTATAGTAATTTACTATACCTAAAAAACGTTTCACTCCTAACACATCGGTGGGCGCAGGTGCACCTAAAATCGCCTCGACCTTCGTAGGACAGGTCCTCAACCCGTTTCTATCGATTACATAACCTAAATACGTCACACTCTTTTCAAAGAAAAAACATTTCTCCTTCTGTAAACGTAATCCTGCGTCTTGCAATCTACGCAAAACTTCTCTTAGCCTAGACAAGTGTATTTCCTTCGATGGTCCCGTTATACAAATATCATCAAGCCACACACTGACTCCTTCTAAACCCGCTAACAAGGTTTCCATTGCTTTTTGGAAAATGGCAGGTGCGCAAGCTAAACCGTAGACTAAACGTGTGTAGTTAAATAAACCTTTGTGCGTATTAATGGTAGTCAGCTTTTGAGACGAAGTGGTTAATTTAAATTGATTGTACGCGTTACTCAAATCTATTTTTGAATAATTCTCGCCTCCTCCTATTTTGGAAAACACCTCCTCTATACGCGGCAATGGATACTTATCAATTTCTAGGTCTTTATTCAAAGTACACGAAAAATCGCCGGCAATTTTTAATTTTCCATTTTCCTTCAACACGGGAACTATGGGTGTGGCGTATTCGGAATAATTAACTGGCATAAGAATACCTAAACTGACCAACCTATCAAGTTCTTTGCTGACTTTGTCCCTGAGAGCGAAAGGTACCGTGCGCGGCTTAAAAAACTTCGGAGAAGCATTTTCCTTTAGTTTTAATTCTACTTCAAACTTATTGAAATACCCTAACTCCTCTTTCCAAACGTCTGGATACTGTAACAATAGCCGTTGCACTTCGTCAATGCATTTATTCTTACTAATTATGTTGTTATTTTCCGTAGAAAAGTAAATTCTAAACTTTTTCATGAAATCACGACCTAGGAGGGGTGGACCACCATTTTCCAAAACATATATTTTTATGTTTTCCGAAAAATTAGAATACGTTAATTTAGCTACAAAATATCCTAAGGGCGTGATTTTATGACCATTGTAAAGACACATTTTCAAATCACTTTTTAGCAAACTATGTTTAGAAAAATGTTGAGAATACAAATTCTTTGATATTACAGTACTTCCAGACCCGGTATCTAGCTCCATGCACAAATCAATATTGTTCACTGTAACAGTTAGTTCAATAGGCTTATAGTCAACATACCTCAAGTTGAACAGTTCACATTCGCTGCAATCACCTTCTTGGCACCTATCCGTTTCCTCCGTGCCAATATTATGCAGCTTAGACTTTCTAGCCACACATAACTTCTTCAAATGACCCTTCTCACCGCAAACCAAACACTTGTAGTTCTTAAATCTACACTTGGCCGCACTGTGATTTTTTAAACCGCACACTGTGCACCGGTCGTCTTGATCGTTGCGAGCCCCAGCAGCGCCGGCGCTGGCGGCGCCTGCCTGGCGCGACGGCCCGGCCGCGGCCGCCCCGCCCGCACGCACGTGGAAAACCGGCTCCTCCTTTACGACGACGGCGGCACCCGCGCTGACGACGCCCGCGCCGCCAGCGCGCGCCTGCCGCGCACACGATGCCTTCTGTGCGACCTCCACAGCCTGCCCAAGTGTCAGGGTCTTGGAGTCACTCTCGAACAGTTTATCACGCTCATGTCCAGTTCTGAAGCCGAGCACGAAGCGATCGCGCAGAAGCGTATCCAGCTCCGTACCGAATTCGCAGTACACGGCTAACCCTCGCAGCCGTGCCGCCCATTCCTCGATGCTTTCACCGTCGGATCTCATCGCTTCGTAGAACTTCGCCCTGTCGGCGAATGTCGACCTTTTTGGCGTGAAATGTTTGTTGAGTACGATCACTAGCTCACTGTAAGCTATTTCTTCGAGTTTCTTCGGATGCACGAGGTTCCGAAGCAGACGGTAGGAATCGTCCGATAAATGCGTTAACAACACTGCACTTTTGTTAACATCGTCGATGTTATTTAGTTTCACAAACTGAGTCAATTTTCCGTAAAATACTTCCCATTCGTGAATTTTATAATCGAAAACACTAAGATTTCCGAGAAAATTCGGCATTGCGAAAAAAATATACTTGTGGGTAGGTATATCCCGGACTCGTCGTCAAGTGGTATGTAGGTGATAAAGAAACGACCGTCTTACTCGGTAGCTAGTTTATTACTGGTTAGAATACAGAACAGGTTCACTATAGAAAAGTTTGACCCCTCATAAAGACTTATCACCTCATATACAAAATAAGGTTCTTTTAATCCCAAACCAAGAAAGTTATAGTCAAGTTTATGGGTAAAGAAGTAAGGCTTATTTTCGAGTGCGCGCACCGATGCAGATGGGATCCCGTCAAAGTTAGCGGTAGTTTTTTCACAACAATCTTCTCTCGGACTTAACTTACGTTATCTCGCCCACGAACGTCACAAGGAATAGAAGCCCGCACTACATAATAAGGACGATATTTCTAAAGAAATTTAAATTCGCCCGCAAAGGTCCCGAGATAGGATTAAAGATTGGGCGCGGAGATGGCCCTTTTGTGGCCGACCCTTAAGAAAACATGTCTTGATATGGAAATATCTCGGGCCTAATCGAGGAATCATCCGCGGGGGCAATCATTTATCAAGAAAACGGCCTGCGAATGCGTAATTAGCTGGTAAATAGAAAAGATTTCTTCGAAAAGGGTACGTTGACGATTATTTAGCATGAGTGGAGGATAATAGGACCGTTGTTTAACCATCTGACCGGCCGTTTGAAGGTGCAGTCGACCGTGCGGTAGAACTCTAAAGGATAATTTCATCTGGGGTTCTGGATGAAATCGATATAATTCCACTGTCAACCCTATCACTCAATAGAGTAAAAAACGGTCACTTTTAAAGAACAGATAGGGGAAAATTCATGACACATTTAAATGATACACATAATTTGAATACGAAACACCTAGCCTGACAATCCTTCATTAATTCGTAAACCAAACAAAGGAGACCAAACACTGGACGCGACACACACTTGCCTCAATATTTGTTTTTAAACAAACATGACGGCCATTGGTTTACTAACTTTTGTGATGTAAATGTAGCAAACTACGGAGTGTACACTAAAATTCTTTATTCTTTGTCAGAGATATAAATAAATGGAAATTCCAAGTTATTACTTTAACCGCTGTATCGTTTTCTAATTTCTATAAATATTCAGTTGAAAGAAAACACGATAGGCACGAGACAGTCTTCCCCTCATTTATACAATGTCGCAGACGTCACAGCTAAAATTAAAACGTACTTAAACCAAACCAGCTACTTAGCCACCTCTTACAAAAACTAAAAATACATCACCATTGTGTCACACTCAAAGAAGTTCCATAGGTCACGGCGATGCATGCATACCACGTGTCAGGAACACGCCAAACATTTTTTATCTTTGAAAAATTATAAAAGACCGCTCCGTACAATGAAACCTCGGTAGCATCTTTGACAATTATAATATCACAATCGGCGACACCGAAACGCCTTATACGCCAAGCCCCATCTTTCTAATTCCAACTTTAAACCCCTTTTAGTAAAGTTTAGTTTTCAATGAATTGGAAATAACCTTGGTCGGCTTAGACTGAGGTTCGTTGGTTAACATAAGGGTCATCACAAAAGCAGATGATAACAATGCGCGCACGTCAATCGTGCGCTCATGCAAATAATTTTTTTCGTCCAAAGCATCCCCTTTATCTGTCCTTAAAAAGATGGGGTTAATTATTACGTACAAAATACAATCAAAACGGAGTTTTTTTACTGGTTTTAAGCACGAGGTCGCGACTTACGTCACCATTAAAATTATTATCCTTGTTTTGACGTTTAGAAAAAAAAAACAAAAGAACGTGGTTTAAGTAGCTAAATAGATTTATATCTTTTGTGTATGAATATCAATTTAGGTGATATTTATTGCATCGGGGTACCGAATGGTCTGACAGCTCGAAAGGGTTAATATTAACGTTTAGGATAACTCAATAAGCTGAAACAACTGGTGTTTGCAAAACCTGCTATTGACGGGGCAATGTGATTGCGCAACTGGGTAGCGGGACGGGTGTCAAGCTATCCAATAGGTATTATATTTGATGCTGGTAAGAAACGTGGGAATATTTTTCATGAAACAAAAAAAAAACACAACCTAGAACAGTCACATTTGAATTGAACCAATTACTTATTTTGAAGGTATTAGGGCGTCTTGCACCAGAATCGCTAAACGCGTTTAACTATTAAATAGTATTTAGCGAGTTGTCAAGTCATATAAATACGTCAGATTTAAATCTATTTAGCTGTTAAACATGTTTAGTGATTCTGGTGCAAGCCGCCCCTAATCATTCTCATGAAAATAATTTTTAGGTTATTTAAGTGATTGCCTGAAAGATTCGTCACAGACTTATTTTGTTTTGTATAAAAAACGTTTAAATTCATGAAAAAAGCTGACGTCATGCTTTTACAGATAAATTAAAAGTGTCCAGCGCTGCAGCGGTTTAAACGGTTTTTGAACAAAGCGCTTCAATGCGGGTAGAAATCGCTGCACAATTTTCGGGCAAGAACACCATTGTGCAAGCATAATACAAAAGTGTCGAATGACAGCACATCTGCTTACAAAAGGGTTGCGATAGATTATTTCTCGGGCGGGGGTGGTAAGATTTTCTGTTATACAGATGATGATTTCTGTTTCCAAAATTCGAACAGTTTTTTTGGGCGCTAGAAGTTTTATTTGGCAACTTTCACTCAAGATTAAAACCAAAAAGTAGACATAGTCATAGACAATCATTTAGAAAAAGAGCGATCAATATTGATTTTTTTTCTTTAAAAACAGTGGGGTATCTTGTTCTACCTATTTCAAATCGTGTTTTATCTCTATTGACTAAGATACCAAATTGGGATCAGAGAAATTGGTGGGTTTTTTAGATTATCTCAGAAAAAGGACGATGAAGTTTTGGTTTCTATTTTTAATAGTCTACGTCTGCCTAAATACTGATTGAAAATGAACAAAAAGATGCCAGAATTAGTTTTACAAGTAAAATCAAAATTACCAAACATCCTGTACCATAGTGACAGGATTAGCTTGAAAACTCCAAGACGTATGAACGCACCCTGACACAGCGATTTCTCCTATTGTTGCACAACATCTTGCAGCAACAAAAGCACAACGGAAAGATAAAAATGTCGCCTAGGCCGACATACGAGTCATTAATAAAATTGCTAAATACACGCGAGAGCAATGATTCCGGGTCACTTAAAGAATGTTAAAAATCTCGGAAACTAAAAATGATAGGTTAATGCAATAAATTGTATTTAATAGACAATGTAATACTCCTTAAATGAAGGTATTAAAACTTCTTAGTTATTGTAAAGTTATATCTTAAAAAAATCAAATTTGAAAAAGGGCCACTTTCGAAGATGGAACTACGAAATTACAGCATTTGGTTTTGCTTTTGTTTGTAATCTGTCATTTATGTGGGTATATAAACCATGTTGATAGTGCTCTATATTCATTATTCAAGCTGAAATTATGTCGCTTACGCCTGAAGAATGCACCAGAATACTTACAATGCTGGAAACCGGCCGGAGTCAGCGCGATACAGCCAGGACTGTCGGTGTGTCGCTGTCAACAGTACAAAGAGTTCTCCGACGTTACGAAGAAACTGGTTCTAACCTACGCAGACCAGGAACGGGCAGAACCAGGTGTACCACAGCACGAGAAGACCGATACTTGGTGAACACCATGCTTCGAAATCGCTTTCTCACAGGAACTGAACTCACAAATCAGTTTCGACGCCTCGGAGGAAGTAACCCAAGTGCATGGACAGTAAGACGTCGGCTTGCTGAATCTAACTTAAAACCCCTTAGACCTGCAAACGGCCCTAAACTGGAGCGTGGGCATCGTATTTCAAGACTAAGATATGCCCAGAGCCACGTAAATTGGAGTATTGAAGATTGGTCAAAAGTTATGTTCTCCGACGAATCAAAATTTATGCTCTACAAGCACGATGGAAGACACAGAGTGTATCGAAGACCAGGGGAAAGATTCAAGCAAGCATGCACCGAAGAAAAAGTAGCCTACGGTGGTGGGTCTGTACTTGTGTGGGCCGGAATTTCTTCTGAAAGTCGCACAGAGCTGGTGATCATAGAAAACGGCTCTTTAACTAGCGTAAGATATGTGGAAGAAATCCTCAATGATCATGTTGGTCCATTTATGGTCAATTTAGGTGAGGATGCTATATTTATGCATGACAATGCCCGACCTCATACAGGTAGGATTGTGAATGACTACCTTCAAGAGATGAACATTACTCGTATGGAGTGGCCAGCGCGCAGCCCGGATATCAACCCGATCGAGCATGCTTGGGACGAGCTAGGCAGATGCGTAAAACAACGAAACCCTCCCCCAATCACGCTTCGTGAGCTCAAAATTGCTCTCACAGAGGAATGGGAGAATATTCCCCAAAATCGTATAAGGAACTTGGTGTACAGCATGCCAAACCGCGTAAACGCAGTAATGGAAGCACGAGGAGGCAATACGAAGTATTAAAATTCAAGTCAAATCGTAATAAAGTTCAAAAATTTCATGTTTCCTATTTTTGTTTTAAGGAGAGATCAGCAGTTTTTTTCTTTATGTAATTTTGTGTTAATAAAATGTATGGTGACTCATATTTTTTTACTTTCATTTAAGGAGTATTACATTGTCTATTAAATACAATTTATTGCATTAACCTATCATTTTTAGTTTCCGAGATTTTTAACATTCTTTAAGTGACCCGGAATCATTGCTCTCGAGTGTACTAACAGTGACATTTCTTTTTTTAAAAGCAGCTCGTGCATTGTCGCTATTAAAAGTGTTAATTTTATTGAAGCAGCCACAAGAAGAAGAAGAATTATTTTTAATTTTAAGTATTATTTGTCTTTCCTATCTGTAAAAGTGAAGCTTCTATCCATAAAATCTATTATTTATTCTATGCTACCGGTTCGTGACGTAATGACTTACGAAAACATTTTCATCGCACGTGTTTTGGTGACAAACTATGGATTATTCTGAGAAAGGCCTGAATCATTATCCTTTATCTTGTTCAATGCTGTGATAAGTTGAAAATACGGAACATAGTTTTCAGTTTTTGACGATATAGGTACAGTTTTACTTAAATCAAAGAAGTTTTCAATACTGTAAGTACGAACCTCATTTTGCAGGTAGGTACCTATTAAAAAAAATATATGACACCTTGTTGAAAAAGCCACAGACTAAAACTCACATCCTCAACACAGATATATGATAAAATTCCGAGCACTCACCCACATTCTGTGTGCCCACATTTTGAAAATGGAAATAAATAAGATCTATTTAAAACACGCTTTTGAAAATGGAACTGTAAACGACCATTTGAATTTTCAAAACATTCGAATTGGGATTTTTTTTCTTTCGTTGGTTAAAAAATAGTAGGTATGTACTCACCACTATGCATAGTGTTCGACTCAGCATCAGCACAGGTTCTCTTCTTCACGTCATCAGGCGAGCCTGAGGTGTCCATGTGCTCCTGCTTGATCTTAGGTTTGATGTCTTCATCAGGTGAGCTCGCTGGCATCGGGGAGGTTGAAGCTCTTCGCTTCGGGGTGATGGTTTCCCTATCAGCTTCTGCAAAGAAACAGTTGTTTAAAGTTTTGGTGCCTTGTCTAGTTTGGGTTCAAATTGGGTTCACATAGCAAGACTCAATACAGTCAATTGTTATTTTAATGTTTCTGAGTGACTGTTTCAGCTAGATCAAAGCTCTCGGTTCATTATTGTTGACGGTTTGTTTAATAACCATGAAAACAAAATCCAATTGGCTAAACTAAATAGGGTTCTCTTGCTCTGAGACAAAATTGCCAGCACTATCAACATATTAGCTTATAAGCTACTCATGTGTCCTTACCTACCTAAAAAGACCTCGCGGTCGATCACCAAGCCGCTGGTCTGACCAAGTAACGGCACTTACTGACCTTCCTGTCACCATTGCACTGAAAGAGGCCCAGGATAGAACAGCATGGAAGCAACTCGTCAACGACTTTACTAGAGTGTTTCAAGACGGACATGACCTTCAGTAACGATTAATAGAGTGTCCTTACCATCCAACAGCCTTTTAGGCGTGCTCGAAGCACCCCCATCCTCCAAGAGATCAGGTGGTGCTATCGATGGACTGGCTAGAGGAGGCGTATGTATTCTGCTGCTCGGTGGCCTTCTTGCTGTTAGGAGGGACGGTCTCCGAGCACTCCCAGTTGACATCTGGCCTGGTCGCGAACCATCTTCAGGATCGGAGTTTGGACCTGCAGAAAAAAATAATTTGTATGAGCTGGTAGTCAATTATAACAGAGCTATTAGACTAGTCGAAGACCTTTACCGTGAGTGTTTTTATAGTCGGTACTGATAGTACTATCAATTTACAAACTGCAAAAGCCCTCGAATGAAGAGCAACTAGCGGTTACCAATCCAAGTGGTGTCGAATTAATTAGTCGATTTTCAGGTGCATAGCATACTCTGACTCACGCATATTACTTTATACAAAACAGAATAAGTGCCTGTGAGATGATTTTACTGAAGAGACTTTTACAGTTTTTTTTTCACAAAAAAAATTGAGCGTAAAGTTACAAAGTTTGGTCCAAAACATCCTTAATTTTCAGAAACCAGAAATGTTTCTCTGTCGCTACTTGATGACCATAAATCTAAGATCCGGTCTTAGAAATATTTATACCTTAAATGTGATGAAACCCTCAATTTAAATTCAAGGTCAACACAATTTTCAAAAGATTAATAACATACCCGTACTATAGCAATGGTATGACGTCAGATCCTTATCGCAGCTGGAGACCTTGTGCTGGATGAACCTCACGATATCAGCGAGTGCGAAGGCTCGTCTGCAGGCCCCGCAGGTGAGGGTGTCTGCCGGGACCCCTGGGGTAGGAGAGCCTCCGCCTTCTGCCGCGCTGTCCGCATCCGCTGGAGAAAAAGGGGAGTTCCAGAATAAATAAATAAATAAATAAATATTCATGGACTTTACACACACAACGCCCTCTAGTCCCAAACTAAGCAAAGCTTGTGATATGGGAACTAGATGGCTGATAGAATACTTATATACTATTTTTTTGTAAATACATACTTATAATGCATAGTAACACCCAGACATAGAACAAACATCTATGTTTTCCACGCACAAATGTTTGTTCTCAGTGGGGATCGAACCCACGACCCACAGCACGGAAGGCAGAGCTTTACCGACTGAGCTGTGACGCCTGTCAATAGTTTATATCTATAGCCTTTTCTACAACATTTAAGACTATATGACAATTTTGATCTAAAAGTTCGTCAGAACTAGTTAGATTTCATAACTTTAAATGTATTTTCATAACAATACAATTAATTTCAAGTTAGAGGCCAAGTCATAGTTTGAAAACAAAAGACTAGGTAGGTACTCCACTATTACTAGGTGGTAACTGGTAACCACTGTTTAGAATAATGCATTGCATCACTGAGCACGTCCAATGAAGAGGTGGTTTTACAAAAAGCTCTACTAGTACCTATAGATCGAAAACTTAGTTGCAAACTTTTTGGTTGATTAACTAATTAAATCATTGAAGGGAAGGTAGAAGGAAAGAGAGGAAGAGGAAGACCGCGTATTAGCTACATGAGCCAAGTGAAGGCGAAGATAGATGTCATGTCGTATAAGGACGTCAAGGAAGCTGCCCTGAAAAGAAGAACCTGGCGGGAAATGCATACATTACGCCGACAAGAGCATAGCTCTTAAGTTAGAAGAAGAAGAAGAACTAATTAAACACTCCATATTGCGCAACCCATTCAAAGATTTAAACAGCTGTCTTAGACACCCTTCCTCCATCTCCCAAAACGATTTCACTAGCAATTACAGTGTTACAATGCTTCACAACATTTGGACACCGGAGCATGTGGACAATGACACTTTAACCCTAAGTGTTAAATTGCACATAATTATATGATGTTGCAGTCACGGTTAAAAGTGTCAGATGTGGGATTGTCCACTTACAGGGAACTGGCTTACAACTAATTGACAGTCTCATGGTATGTTTGCGGTCCGGTCTTGGAAAAGATAATTCCCAGCTATTGTGAGCACATGAAAGTTAAAGGGTTTTTTTGGTCTGTTTTAAACAGATGTGTTAAATGTAAAAATGTATAATTATTATAATGTTGTGTGTTTCTTTGCTGGTGGTAAACAATTTTGAAAGGTTTTGTGTAGTTTTTAAAACTTGTTTCTTTTATTTCATTTAGTTATAAAGTAATTTTAGTTTGTCGATATCACTTCGGGCAGTTCACCGAATGTTGTAGTTAATGCTGTTGGCTAATGAGATGCAAATGTTGCTACCATTATTTTATTTATATCATATAATTATTTTGCAAAGTTATTTCAGTTGTTTTACATTTTTTGCGATTGTTTTAGTCTTGGAAAAGCTTATTTTTAAAACATTAGGTTTTTTTAGGTGAATTCTGCGCCTACCCCCGTATTCCAATCTTTTGCTGTCAAGTTATATTTCACTGCCCAGTGTAATTTTTTCAGGTCACGTGGTACAATTTTGTACCACGTGATCATTCTTTTTAGACACTTGACAGCAAAATATGCGCGAAAACACATCAAATGACGTCATAATGTCACTATTTAGTCACAGAATAACTATGAGTTAGTATGAACTGACCATGATTTAAAACTCCACTCTTTACCTTAACATCTTATACGTGACAGATTGCAAGCACATCACCACTTGAACAAAACATAAATTCATAATTGGTATTTTTATAGATACATTTAAGAAAGAGCCTTTTTACGCAGCAGTTAACTTTTATAATCGTTCAGCAACTGACAAACCACCCTTGCATGGCCTTGCCGATTCTTCCAGCCAACGTAAGGAAGTAAACGGCAATACAAGTTATTGATTGACATCGCAAGCATGTAAATTGCCTAATAAACAAGCCGACAAGCATCGTCGCCTTCGAGTTAAAGCCACGTTCACATTGAAGCTCGCACAATTGCCGCACATCAAACAACATCAAAGAAGTTCGCGACTTTGCGAGCTAATTTCACATAAGTAGACGACGCCCTTACATTCCGCTCTTGCTATTATTATTTCTCCTTCAATATCTTTGTAAGAAAAGTAGGCCGTACTTCTACAATACACAAGGGAACACGGTAACCGGAGTACTAAATTAATATAGCAAAAAACTACGCGATTCGGTCGTTTTGTTTACAATGCCGTACCTAGTTTGTGTAAGGGTATATTATGTAAATGTGTCGGTGTAGACATTATTTTTTTAAAGATTTGTTCAGTCAACGATGATGGCTCGTGGCAAATGGATTTGTTTTTTGAAGGGCGCGTTTGATGTTTTATTGGTCACTTCCATTTGTTTGTTTTCAAACTGTCAAATATTTTTTATTCTACAGTATTTTTACTAAAAACAAATTAGGTTTCAGAAAAAATATATTTTAGACTATAAGAGTTAAGCTCTTCATTTCTTACAAGCAGGGACTGAAAACCCGGTTCCAAATAAGGGTTCGGTTCTCTTAAAGGTTCTCATAAAGGTTCCAATAAAGGTTCGGTTCCTGTTCCGGTTCCGGTTCTTTTCGGGTTCCTGGAACCGGTTAATGAATTTATGCGTTTAAGTGGGGTCAGAATTATTTTATTTGCCTTGAGTTTCTGGCGCTTGTACTTCACGGTCACAGATTAGAACACTGTTCGCGGCACTGCAAGCAGATTGAGATTAGACGCGACTTAGTAGTACGAATAATATGGATAATAGTGAGTTTACTTACCGACCTACCTACCTACCTATCTACCTACCTAGGTAGTAGTAATTATGTAGGTGCTTATTGTTTTCTTTCTTTTTTTATGCTTGTTCTGTGTTGTGATTGTGTTGTGTTGGATATTTTGGGATGCTGATTATGGAAATGGTATCCATTTTGAAATCCAAGATGGTGAACATTGTTTTTTTTTGAGAAATTAGATATGGGTGTCGTTTTCGGGATATTTTGGGGTGCTGATTACGGAAAAAGTATCCATTTTGAAATCCAAGATGGCGAACATTGTTTTTTTTGAGAAAATAGATATGGGTGTCGTTTTCGGGATATTTTGGGATGCTGATTACGGAAATGGTATCCATTTTGAAATCCAAGATGGTGGACATTGTTTTTTTTTGAGAAATTAGATATGGGTGTCGTTTTCGGGATATTTTGGGATGCTGATTACGGAAATGGTATCCATTTTGAAATCCAAGATGGTGGACATTGTTTTTTTTTGAGAAATTAGATATGGGTGTCGTTTTCGGGATATTTTGGGGTGCTGATTACGGAAAAAGTATCCATTTTGAAATCCAAGATGGCGAATATTGTTTTTTTTGAGAAAATAGATATGGGTGTCGTTTTCGGGATATTTTGGGATGCTGATTACGGAAATGGTATCCATTTTGAAATCCAAGATAGCGAACATTGTTTTTTTTTGAGAAATTAGATATGGTTGTCGTTTTCGGGATATTTTGGGGTGCTGATTACGGAAATGCTATCCATTTTGAAATCCAAGATGGCAGACATTGGTTTTTTGAGAAAATAGATATGGGTGTCGTTTTCGGGATATTTTGGGATGCTGAATACGGAAATGCTATCCATTTTGAAATCCAAGATGGCGGACATTGGTTTTTTTGAGAAAATAGATATGGGTGTCGTTTTCGGGATATTTTGGGATGCTGATTACGGAAATGGTATCCATTTTGAAATCCCAGATGGTGGACATCGATTTTTTTAATAAAGTGATATAGGTGTCGTTTTCGGGATATTTTGGGATGCTGATTACGGAAAAAGTATCCATTTTGAAATCCAAGATGGCGAACATTGTTATTTTTTGAGAAAATAGATATCGGTGTCGTTTTCGGGATATTTTGTGATGCTGATTACGGAAATGGTATCCATTTTGAAAGCCAAGATGGCGAACATTGTTTTTTTTTAAGAAATTAGATATGGGTGTCGTGCTCGGGATATTTTGGAGTGCTGATTACGGAAATGCTATCCATTTTGAAATCCAAGATGGCGAACATTGGTTTTTTTGAGAAAATAGATATGGGTGTCGTTTTCGGGATATTTTGGAGTGCTGATTACGGAAATGCTATTCATTTTGAAATCCAAGATGGCGAACATTGTTTTTTTTTTTGAGAAATTAGATATGGTTGTCGTTTTCGGGATATTTTGGGGTGCTGATTACGGAAATGCTATCCATTTTGAAATCCAAGATGGCGGACATTGGTTTTTTGAGAAAATAGATATGGGTGTCGTTTTCGGGATATTTTGGGATGCTGAATACGGAAATGGTATCCATTTTGAAAGCCAAGATGGCGAACATTGTTTTTTTTTAAGAAATTAGATATGGGTGTCGTGCTCGGGATATTTTGGAGTGCTGATTACGGAAATGCTATCCATTTTGAAATCCAAGATGGCGAACATTGGTTTTTTTGAGAAAATAGATATGGGTGTCGTTTTCGGGATATTTTGGAGTGCTGATTACGGAAATGCTATTCATTTTGAAATCCAAGATGGCGAACATTGTTTTTTTTTGAGAAATTAGATATGGTTGTCGTTTTCGGGATATTTTGGGGTGCTGATTACGGAAATGCTATCCATTTTGAAATCCAAGATGGCGGACATTGGTTTTTTGAGAAAATAGATATGGGTGTCGTTTTCGGGATATTTTGGGATGCTGAATACGGAAATGCTATCCATTTTGAAATCCAAGATGGCGGACATTGGTTTTTTTGAGAAAATAGATATGGGTGTCGTTTTCGGGATATTTTGGGATGCTGATTACGGAAATGGTATCCATTTTGAAATCCCAGATGGTGGACATCGATTTTTTTTATTAAAGTGATATAGGTGTCGTTTTCGGGATATTTTGGGATGCTGATTACGGAAAAAGTATCCATTTTGAAATCCAAGATGGCGAACATTGTTATTTTTTGAGAAACTGGATATGGGTGTCGTTTTCGGGATATTTTGTGATGCTGATTACGGAAATGGTATCCATTTTGAAAGCCAAGATGGCGAACATTGTTTTTTTTTGAGAAATTAGATATGGGTGTCGTGCCCGGGATATTTTGGAGTGCTGATTACGGAAATGCTATCCATTTTGAAATCCAAGATGGCGGACATTGGTTTTTTTGAGAAAATAGATATGGGTGTCGTTTTCGGGATATTTTGGAGTGCTGATTACGGAAATGCTATTCATTTTGAAATCCAAGATGGCGAACATTGTTTTTTTTTGAGAAATTAGATATGGGTGTCGTTTTCGGGATATTTTGGGGTGCTGATTATGGAAATGCTATCTATTTTGAAATCCAAGATGACGGACATTGGTTATTTTGAGTAAAGTGATATGGGTAATCTTTACGATGGCTGAGGAGGACTCTCAGATATTGATTTCGAAAGCAATCGATTCATAAACAAAAACTTCAAAAAAGATAGGATCCATTTCCATAATCAGTACTTTACTTACCCCAAAATATCCTGAAAACGACACCCATATCACTTTACTCAAAATAACCAATGTCCGCCATCTTGGATTTCAAAATGAATACATTTTCCGTAATCAGCACCCCAAAATATCCCGAAAACGACACCCATATCACTTTATTAAAAAAATCGATGTCCACCATCTTGGATTTCAAAATGGAAACCATTTCCGTAATCAGCATCCCAAAATATCTCGAAAACGACACCCATATCTATTTTCTCAAAAAAAAAACAATGTTCGCCATCTTGGATTTCAAAATGGATACCATTTCCGTAATCAACATCCCAAAATATCCCGAAAACGACACCCATATCTATTTTCTCAAAAAAACCAATGTCCGCTATCTTGGATTTCAAAATGGACACCATTTCCGTAATCAGCATCCCAAAATATCCCAAAAACGACACCGATATCACTATATTAAAAAAATCGATGTCCACCACCTTGGATTTCAAAATGGATACCATTTCCGTAATCAGCATCCCAAAATATCCCGAAAACGACACCCATATCTATTTTCTCAAAAAAAACCAATGTCCGCCATCTTGGATTTCAAAATGGATGCCATTTCCGTAATCAGCATCCCAAAATATCCCGAAAACGACACCCATATCTATTTTCTCAAAAAAACAATGTTCGCCATCTTGGATTTCAAAATGGACACCATTTCCGTAATCAGCATCCCAAAATATCCTGAAAACGACACCTATATCACTTTACTCAAAAAAACCAATGTCCGCCATCTTGGATTTCAAAATGGATACCATTTCCATAATCAGCATCCTAAAATATCCCGAAAACGACACCCATATCACTTTACTCAAAAAAACCAATGTCCGCCATCTTGGATTTCAAAATGGATACCATTTCCATAATAAGCATCCCAAAATATCCTGAAAACGACACCTATATCACTTTACTCAAAAAAACCAATGTCCGCCATCTTGGATTTCAAAATGGATACCATTTCCATAATCAGCATCCCAAAATATCCCGAAAACGACACCCATATCACTTTACTCAAAAAAACCAATGTCCGCCATCTTGAATTTCAAAATGGATACCATTTCCGTAATCAGCAATCCGAGCACTTAGATGCCTACCTAGAAAACTTAAAAGTAAAATTAAAAGAAATAGAAAAGAGTAGGTAGGTAGGTAGGTACACGGTTACAACAAAAACAGAAAACAGAGGTTGTACCTACCAGCAGGCGAATGGCCACATTACATAGTCATATAGTTACATATTTAATAAGAGGAAAACGTTACGTAAGTAATTAAGCATATTATAAGTACCAAGTCTTCGACTAACTAATGAGAGGAATAAAAAAGAAAAAGGTATATGTATACTGCGAGCATAAATAAATAAATAAAATGATGCATCAATTTATAAATAATTTTTAAACTATAAAAACAAGTTTTAGACGTAAAAATCTATCGATCAACATTAAAAAATAAATACGCTCATCTTCCTCATTGCAGCGGGCACCGCTCGCTCGAGCGAGGTTCATAATTTTAGCTCCTACCCGCCACCAAAGCAAACAAATCACCTTAAATTTTGCTCAGGAACCTTTAAATAAAGGTTCTTAAGGGTTCTCATAAAGGTTCCGGTTCCTGTTCCGGTTCTGTCCAAGAACCTCTAAGTACAGGTTCCGAACAGGTTCTTTGGAACCCTTTTCAGTCCCTGCTTACAAGTAGTATAAGAAAGTGACACTTGATGTTAAGCGGTTACTTCTGCTTATACTAAGCAACACTGTGCACTTGTACATATTTTTGTTTATTTTTCATTCATAATATCTACAAAACAGTAGGTAACTTATATAAATTCTTAAAGGCGTTTCTTCTTAGCACGTTTCTCATATTACCACTACCTTTTTCTCCACACTACACAAAGGTTGATTGGAAGAAAATGCTAAATAGCATTAAGCTCGCCTCTGTACCATTTTTATGTGCAATAAAGAATTTTCTAATCTAATCTAAAACAGCCTCTAGTGAGATCAGTACCTTACCCTTAACCCACCCGTCACGGCCCATCGAAGTATACCTAAACATGATCGAACTCAATCCATTTAAGGGATCCCAGTGGGTCAACTCACAAAATGCCGTAGCCACACCCACAGCGTATGACTGGACAGTGGTCAGCCACATACGCGAGACATACATTTTACACCCACAATGTTTCCACATTTGTGTAAACGGATGGGTTTATAAGGGATGTAATTTATGGTTGTTGTTTGTGTGATAATTGGGGGTCACTCTGTTGGAATGTCTATTGTAATGTGGCATAGGGCGAACGCAAACCGAAAACAAAACGTCTTGTCGAACAGTTAGTGATGTGAAACTTCATAATTTCGTGACAAACCTTGTCAGTATAACTTTTTTCGTCACAATATGTTTCGTCTTATTTGCTGTTTTCGTTACTTGCTTATTTAATGAGAATCATGCTAAGTACTTAATAATATTATTAAGTACACTACATAATTACTCTATTCTTATTTATTAAAAAAGCACAGTTCATTCTCTAGGTATGTGCGTATAAAGCAATGTTTTATAGGTAGGTACTAAACAATGCTATAATAGATAGGTAAACATAATTTTATGCATGCTGTGTTCGCTTTTTTCTCTTTTTCGTTATAACGAAAACAGCATATGATGAGTGCTTCCTCGTCATATGCTGTTTTCGTTATAACAGAAAATTTATTTTCCCGTCACTAAGTGCGCGACAAAACAGTTTTGTCGATAGATGTGCGTTGGCCCTGAGAATTGCTATTTGAAGTACGAAGATGTATAGAGAAATAAGGTTTAAATCGTTGACACATGGAACAAATCAATGCAAACACGTGTGATTTAGTGTGGCGTTGAAAGCATAGTCACAAAGATACGACGCCTCAGGTGACGTAGGGGGGCGCCACCCTCGAAAGGACTGAGGACCGAAAAGTTTAAATTAGCTCGTTACGACACACGGTAACGTGCCAGTTATATCTGAGTTTTGTTTTTTTTTTGGAAAAGGTCACAGTACCGGGAATCAGCAGAACCAACTGTGTTACCGGAAACTTTTAACTTGGTCGTTGCATAAATTAATAATTACAATTCAGTCCCGGCGCTGTGACTGTACCTTTGTGTTTAGCACCAGTATTGATGAAATAACCGTCGCGTTTTTATCACTAAATTTCAGACAGTACAATTTTTGTTATAAAATTTGGAAGATTGATAACTGACATCAATAACGCGATGAATTTGGTAACAAAAAAATATGTCTGTTCTGACATGATTTTGACCACCGTGGCCAATATTAATTGGCAGGGGATCAAAATCACCCCAAATGTGGTCATAGAAATCGAACGTTTTCCACAACAATGCTTTGAGAGTAAAAATAATAAGAATTGCGAATGAATGCGCGGGGGTGTTATTGTGTACGGATTTATTGTAATTTTCTATTCGATGGGAGGTTCATTTGCAATTTAATATTCATGTTTTCGACACAAAACTTATCGTTTGAACTAAGATTCTCAAAAATTATCACAGTTTGTTAAAACTTTGTTTATTCTTATAAAAATGAGTAGAATAATTTCTAAATATTCTGTGTATAAAAAAAATTGTCAAAGCTTATGTTTTGGTCATAAAAGTTTTGACAGCGGCTTTTTTGACAGTTTTTAAAAGAGATCGTAAATTGATAAAAAACCTTTTTTTCGTTGAGTGTCAGCAAATTGTGATTTAGTCCATTATGATTTGGTTCCAATTCTAATAAATATTGCCGAAAAATGTCTGAGTACCTACGGCGAACTTTTGTTTGAAATAAGTACCTTGAACTTGTGGGTTAAGAATTGAAAAAGCGATTAAGCTTATATAGTGTAAAATTTAACTAAAATTAAGAGCAAACATAAAAATTAAGGTTCTCTTTGCATTTTATAAGCGGGTCATATAAAAAGCGTTTTATACGTGGGTTATATAAAACCAGTGGCTTTTGAAAGTAATTATAGGTGAAAAAGAGTATACGGCAAGGGTTGTAGAGTGGCCATGTCGAGAGAAGTATGACGTCATTAGCACAGTGTTTGCACAGCCCGCCTTCGAGCACGCGGTGTCACTTCAAATTACCTTCCAATCAAAATGAACTCTATTCCATATTAACAAGATTCAATATCAATAAGTATCTGAAACTGAAATTACTCTATAGTAAGAGTAATAAGCAAAATAGATCTTCATATTGCGCATGCACAGGTGTGGAAAAATTCGACCTAAAAATCGGTTCTGTGAAGATACTTTAGAAGGACATAGATCCGTTGTGGCTATTATCAGTAGCTGAATATATGATATATGACTTCTGAAACAAAGCTTAAGTATTTTTTACTAAAAGTTCTTTCCATGAATTTTTTTGTTCTTTGAATTTCAGTATTATTTTAAATCAGATTTCAATAAATATGTGCTATATTGCACTGGCATAAAATTCAATATGTCTCTGATTGTGGACTGCAACAGATGAGTCGATGACACTAAGGGCGGCTTGCACCAGAATCGCTAAACGCGTTTAACTCTTAGGGAGAACGCAAACCAAAGACAAAACGTCTTGTCGAACAGTTAGTGATGTGAAACTTCTCAGTAAAACTTTTTTAGTTACGATATGCTTCTTTTTATTTGCTGTTTTCGTTACTTGCTTATTTAATGAGAATCATCCTAAGTACTTAATAATATTATTAAGTACACTACATAATTACTCTATATTCTTATTTATTAAAAAACACAGTTCATTTTCTAGGTATGTGCGTATAAAGCAATGTTTAATAGGTAGGTACTAAACAATGCTATAATAGATAGGTAAACATAATTTTATGCATGCTGTGTTCGCTTTTTTCGCTTTTTCGTTATAACGAAAACAGCATATGACGAGTGCTTCCTCGTCATATGCTGTTTTCGTTATAACAGAAAATTTATTTTCACGTCACTAAGTACGCGACAAAACAGTTTTGTCGATAGATGTGCGTTGGCCCTTAAATAGTATTTAGCGAGTTGTCAAGTCATACAAATACGTCAGATTTAAATCGATTTAGCTGTTAAATACGTTTAGTGATTCTGGTGCAAGACGCCCTTAGATTGCGAGAAGCCGGTGGAGGTTAAGTATAAAAAAAAACTTTTTTTGAAAATTGCCACTTGTGATTTTTCATCATTTGCAAATGTTTCATGTTACTTATGTGAAACTTCTGTACGTAAAGGTATTAGTTATTCTGTGATGCAAGTTGAATACGGGGCGTGGTGTGCTTTGACCGGCTAAGCGGTGGACTCCTCTTTTTCGTTGCATACTGGTAGATGTGACGTCATTATGGCGAGAACCCGGTCGCGGAAACCTTAATTTTCCTTGGATTGTAATTTAATTAGCAGCCCCACTGAGCAAACTGTGGCATAGCTTACGGATTTTATGAAAAAAAATTCACTGTCAGATGACTAGGTTTAGCAACTTCCAAAAAAAAAAACAATATAGTCCATATTCATCATTATCAAAGATGATAAAAATAAAATATGAACAGGTAGTTCAGAGAGACCATGTAGTTTCAGAAACAATTTTTATTCACACGAAAAACTCGCTCATATTAAGGGGGCGTCTATAAAACAGGATTAGCCCTTAACGTTGTTGTCCACCGATAGCTAATCAAATTACCCGACGTAATTCTTTGCGACAAAAACGGCTGATTATCTAAATCTTGTTTTTTTACGCGAGATGCTAAAAGGATCACTGTCCATGGTGTTTTTTGTTGTTTAATTTTTTTTACTATCGCTAAGTTCTTTTTAAAGTTTTATTTTTTTTTAAATTACGAGTGATGATTATGCGGTTATCAATGGTGTATTCTGTGTATTTTGTGTAATATTAGACATTGAAAATAAAAAGTTATTTTTCGTTATTCAAAAATCGATCAAAAGGCATGCTTTGAAAGTCTCGCATAAGTTTTCGGAAGTGGTTATTTTTTGCCATAATACTTAGGTGTTTTTATGAAACGGTATCCTGTAATTTTTATAGATCTACAAATTAGTTGTTTGGCATGACAAACATTTTATCAACACAACGCTATTACCACAAGCAAAACAAGCCACCAAGCCGTACCAGGTAAACATAATTTCCCTCGGGAAGACAAAAAACATCGACCACATCGGTGACTGATCAAATTAAGGCTAGGTCAGTAATCATGTTACCGATACCCAACACTGGGCGAAATTCGCTATAAGCGTACAAAAACAAACCTCTGGTGTATAGAACGCCTTCGTTAGAAGGATTTGAATTTTTTTCCATCTTTTTCTCTCGCTCTAGGTGCGTAATTCGATATCTGTCTGGGGAAATGGACAGCCCTTAATAGAAAAAAACTGGGTATAAAAATTGAGAATAAAAAATATTGTCAATTTTTGGGCGGTGTCGATATCGGTTTAACTATGGGATTAAAATTTCCAATTGTTTACGCAAAAATAGCCCTTATTTGTTAAGCGTAAGACTGAGTTTGCAATGATGTTGCTTAATGGAAAGAAATGGAAAACTTGTGTCAACAAATTCCTTACTAATAATATTTTGAGATGATAGAATATTGTTTATGTATAAGTAAAAGGAACCATATTAATTCAAAATTATTAGTTAGTTTTGTTTTTCTGCGTTCAATTAACTACCTACCTACTGCTTGCTAAACAATTATTATATCAGCTGTCTTTGATGACTTTACTTCAAACTAACTCCTAGTTTTCAGTTATTATTGTTTTTCTAATGTCTGTGAATTAACTTAGACGAAGGTATCCTACGATTGAAGTAAGTACTTAAACTTAAACTGTTATCTTTAGACACCACCCCTTGATACCTCGAAGTCCATTCCGTCCATGGTTGTCTAGTAGAGATCGCTCATTAGCGATAAGACTGCCCATTGTACCATTAGTTATGTTTTGTTTTTTATGTAGTTGTAAGCCCTAGGTTAAGGTATGCAAAAAAGTATTTTCTATCTCTCTATCTATCTAAACTTAGTCTAGATCATAAAAACAAAAGTTGAATTTCAAACTAATATCCAACCGACTGAAATAAGAACGTGATATGAACGGTTTTACCTACTTAGAATAACAATAAGATAGTGTCTACCTTAGATAGTGGCTATTACGTCGTATCGTGATCTTGTTTCATAGACATCATCATGTCATCTGAAAAAATCCATTGCTGGACATCAGCCATGTCGCATTTTCAGAAAAAAATATATTATTTTCATTAATTTTAAATAAAAACCTACTGGCTTTAAAATGTTGACTTTTAAATGGGATTTAATCATTGACCGAGCGAGCGAAGCGTCTCAGTTTCGAGATTGGCCAAAAATGCTTTTGTCCGGCTGTCTGTCTGTCTGTCAGTAATCGCCTACAGGTCGCATTTATCAACAGATTTCGACCAAAATCAGCACACAAGGAACATGTGTATACCCCTAATTTGCTCAAAAGTCTACATAGGTAGGGCCTATTGGAAAATTCAAGCACCTGAAATTCGATTTAGCCAGGGTAAAAGAGAAAGTGTCGGTTATTGCATGGTTATAAAGGCTTGCGAGGTCTATGTTCTTACAGGACAACTAGTTATAAGAACAAATTTACTGTTGGACATAGTCTTCCAAAGGCAAAGACCACGTGTACCACACTTCGACTTTGTATCATAACCCTTATGAAAATATATAATTTTTGTCCATATAACAAAACACTGTAACTAATTACCCAAGACTGCTCATAAAATGGAGAAGTCTACTCATAAAATTATGTGTAGTCTCTCAATGTTATGATACATAGATTTATACAGCTGTTACCCACACATAAATGGTGACGTTTCCTTAAGATATTTGTCACGGTACAAGTGTCAATAAAAATGCCACGCTGGACTGCTTGCTACTACACTACAGACTTGAGAGATGGGAAATTGTGTATCAAAATGTCGATTATGTGATCAAATGTCAGTTTTTGTATCATCATGATATATTTCTAATTTTTGTATTGAAGTACTATCTTGCCTAAGAAAAATGACAAACGCAGGTTCGAATCCCGTTCGACATAATATAACTTTTGGGATGTTATTAAAATCTTCATAAAAATATATTTCTATATTTTATTATGTTACTAAGTGTCATCTTTAAATAAATCTTTAAATAAAAAGATATTCGAGAAGTTTTAGCGTATTAGAAAAAAAATTAAGTAGGTAGCGTTGTACTTTATATACTTAATTTGAAACTTCAAGTTTATAAATTTTTTAATGGTATTTTAATAAAGATTAAATATAATAAGAAAATTCTACTTATTAAAAATTATCATTTTGATCTTTGGATAACTGTAACAAAATTTTTATCAGAATTATCAAAATATTTTAATAATAACTATGATCTACTGATGCTTTTATCAGTAAAAAAAACCCTCCAACCATATATAATCGAAAATGTGATTAAAAAACCAATATCGATAAAAAATCATCGATACATCAATCCCGTCACTAGACCACCCGTTAAAGCGGACACTTAACCCCTAATCCTGCCGGCAGTTTCATCTCGTGCCAGCATTTATGGCAAAAATCTTAATTCGTGCGCTGTCGTTAACTGCCCGCCGGTAATTATCGGCAGGAATCGTATTTATTACTGGCATTGTCTTATGTAGAACATCATCATCATTTTTGTCGTAGGACGTCAACTATTGAACACAGGCCTTTTTAGAGCTCCCAATCTTGATGTGACTTTATTAATATATAACGTGTCTTTATTGAGTTTCGGCTTTTTTATGCTGCGTTTTTCAGTGCCTAATGTATACTGAAGCGCTTAAAGCGCTCGTGACGTAGCTTGCTTATTCAATCAATTATTATGTCATTTTTCATAGATCTAAGCTATTTAGGTAAAAGTATCGGGCCTAAATAAATAAATATTTATGGACATTTCACACGACGCCCTCTAGTCCCAAACTAAGCAAAGCTTGTAATATGGAAACTAGATGCTGATAGAATACTTATATACTTTTTTTTTATAAATACATACTTATAATACATAGTAACACCCAGACATAGAACAAACATCTATGATTGCCACACACAAATGTTTGTTCTTGGTGGGGATCGAACCCACGACCCACAGCACGGAAGGCAGAGCTATTACCGACTGAGCTGTGACGCCTGTCAAATAATAAATAAAAAATAAATAATAATAATAAATAATAGTTTTCTGCGATGGTTTAAAAATGGTTGCACAGATTTTGAAAGAGGCAAGTTTCATTTTGTTTTCCATAGAACACAGAATAAGAGATGGTTTTCCTGTAGCAATAAAAGCTGGGTCGTAAACCTACGTCCGGCGTGGACGAATGCCAACCCTTGCACTTTGTATGTGAAAACTAGTTTAAATGAAAACTGCTCGGAAAACTCAATGCATTTTTGCAAAGCAAAGACGAATACAATGTTCGTGAAGGAATACATTCTGAAAGTTTACAAACGAGTATTAAAAAAAAACTTACAATCTCTACTTTTATTATAATTACTTTTTTCAGAAGTGTTTTTATAGAATTTGCATAAAATTAAATTAAAAATGTTATATAAATAAAAATCTAGTAAGATTCCAATTCAAAGATTTCACAAATGTCCATTTTTTTTCTTTTTTTAAAACAAAATGGTAAACGTCCTAACGCATACAGCCACAAATCCTAGCTCGCCGCTTCGACAGTCATTATTTTGACATACAACCTCCGTGGTGAGATATTTGCGGTCAATACAGCCGAGGAATGCGGCTTTATTTGAAATACTTTTAAATATCTCTCTATGTTGATAAAGGGTTGAGGTTAGCTTCAGCATTTCCTGATTTTCTAGCTTATAAAACAAATACGTTTGACCACACAGAATATTTAAAATATTGTATTTTCACGCAGAAACCTCACGTTAAACTTCTACTCGGTAATAACTCAGTAAACATAAAATAAAGTAGAAGAGACAACAGCCTACGAGTACATCAAATTTATTTCAGCATCAATCATCTGAACATTACGCCAATTTACGAACCTAATACACTACAGCAGGGGTATTCCAATCTCAGTTGAACTGCAAAGTTTTAAATCATGGTCAGTTCATACTAACTCATAGTTATTCTGTGACTAAATAGTGATATTATTTTAGTGAAACACAGCACAGATGATGTCATTTAATTTGTTTTCGCGCATATTTTGCTGTCAAGTGTCTAAAAAGAATGATTACGTGGTACAAAATTGAACCGCGTGACCTGAAGAAATTACACTGGGCAGTGAAATATAACTTGACAGCAAAAGATTGGAATACGGGGGCAGACCAATCTATAGAAAAACATAAATAAACTATACGGCCCCGTCCACTTACTCAGTCATTTATATGTTAATGCTAACGGCAACTATTCCCTCAGATTCAGACGTAGATATCTCCGAGGACAGATATCATTTTCACTGCCTTATTACTTTCCAATTTGTCTCCAGTATCGGTTATTACCCCATTTATGACCCGGTCCATCCATTAACTCAAATATACCAATACAAATAAAATAATTTGCCGATGGAAATACCTTTACGCCGTATGAAGATGCCGGAGTCGAAAAATCTTGACTTACTGCGCGAAGAAAGATCCATCCCTCACAACACTTGTAAAGTCCCAAAGGTAAACGCACTTTGGGAAGAACATTAAATTATCCTAGAGTCCCAACGCTCAGTGCTTGAAATTTTTCAGTCCCAGAGACCAGTGGTTGAAAATATTCAAAGTTGCAAAGACCACTGGCTAGTTCGCAAGACGCCAATGCATGTGAACATCTTCGCAGATGAACACAGACTGGCTGGCTACCTTGATAAAATTTGGGACTCGAATTAAAAAAGGGACCCCCACAAGAACCAGGTAAAAAAATCCCGTATCAAAACCGCCGTTTCCTAGTGACCCCGATCGCTCTCCCATCCCTTTGTTAGGGCTCCTTTTATTTATAATAGTATATTTTTTTCTCACACGGCACCCCTAATAATGTGCGAGCGAAAATATGCGTAATAGTATGCGATCTAAAGTATGGGTGCGACGAACCAAGAGTCATATAGAAAAAATGTGACTGTCCCCTATTTAAATGGCAAAAAGTGCATGTCACTGCGAAAATGGTATTAGTGGATGAATATGATTCTGTACAGATCTCAATGGATGACTTATAATTGTGCCGTGTTATATTTAGCATGAATTATTGGTTTGACGTGGTTTTTGTGTTTTGTCCCTCGAAATTGCAATGTCCCGATAAAGTACTCTACAAAATATTAATTCAAGCGTTTGTAACGTGAACTGAGATTAGCAACAAGCTTACATTTTATATTGAATATTCACTTAAACTATTGCGATATTTAAAAGCCTCATACTGATAAAAATGTTTGAAGGAAATAAAAATACACTCTACATTATTATTAAGTTAAGGAATTGCCTCCGAGATTTGCCGGGAAACTGCTCATAATAAAATTATGACAAATCAAATTTGACGACCAAAATGTAAGCGTAGTGACCCTAGGAGCAAAATGTTTGCTATTTCTGCGTAAACAAACAGAGAGATTGACATCGAGTGTACATCTGGGCTGACGCAAATAATCGGGGGTAAACAGTACGAGTATAATTCGATTTTTACACACATCGGACGACAAATTGCGTGATGTTCAGACGTAAATGCGATAATATTGTATTTCATCTATACTACACAAATTTTTCTACATCACTGGCTTTTATTTTTCATCTTTTCCCTTTAAAATCACTATTACCTTAATCACGCATCGTTTAATAAAAAAAAAGCAATCAGAGCTCCTTCTTAATGTCAAAAACATTCATACATTATTTACTAAATTGCTTAGGTAAAAAAAATCGGTATAACCATTATTCATTTATAATCACAATCGTAGTACAATAACTCACTATGTAACCCACAATATGACAATACGCGTAAGTTGATCGCAGATCCACTCCTGCGCATCACGCGTGTATTGTCCATCTATAATTACGGAATACCGACCGCAACACCTGTTCCGTTTTCACACGCTCGAACAGGTACGGAACTCGGATCTTGGACAACGGTACCCTTTTTGTTCTTGGGTCACGATTTTTTTGGCATCAATGGACGAAAAACTTAAACGCTTAAAATTTAAGCACAGTATACGTATTGTAGTTTTAAGTACTTACTAGGTACTAAGATATTATAGTTATTATGTATTTTGTATGAGTTTTTGTTTTTTTTTTAGATTCAAAATCACATATACATGATTGTATTCCGATAACAAAAAATGATAAGACGTGAAGCAATAAGAAAATAATCATTGTAATCAACCCCCGTATGCCAATCTTTTGCTGTCAAGTTATATTTCACTGCCCAGTGTAATTTCTTCAGGTCACGTGGTACAATTTTGTACCACGTGATCATTCTTTTTAGACACTTAACAGCAAAATATGCGCGAAAACACATCAAATGACGTCATAATGTCACTATTTAGTCACAGAATAACTATGAGTTAGTACCTATGAACTGACCATGATTTAAAACTTTGCAGTTCAACTTTGATTGGCATACCCCTGCAATTAGCTAAATGAATTTATCGATCGAAGATATTGTGAGAATTGCAGGAAGTCCGTAAATAGAGAAGGCTGTGATCTTCTCCTTGTTTCCATATTACAAGCTTTGCTTAGTTTGGGACTAGAGGGCGTCGTGTGAAATGTCCATGAATATTCATTTATTATTTATTCATTCTTGCATATTTTTAAGGAAGACAGAGGTATCTAGGTGTAGACTTCTTCAAGATGACATATGAAGTATTATTTTTATATTTTATCTAAAATGATGAAAATCATTGGAGGGATGCCGCATCATTTTGAAAAAGGAATATCATGCCCGGAAGTCCAGAAAAAAGTTAATTTTAGTAGCAACGTGACCCAATTTATCTTTCGGAAAAAAACTGGTTCACATAAATGTGGACTGATTCTGGTCAAGACGTCCATTGTGGTATCTTTTGTGTGCATTTTGGCGGATTTCGTTCAAAGGGTTAAACCACCTTTGGCAAAAAAAAAAATGACAGCGTGAGATAGAAATCAACAAAATTGAAAACATGTGACCATTGAAAGTATTGAACATGAAAATAGGAGAAATGAAATAATTGATGCTTAGAGCACATTTGATTCTTCTTCTTCTTTTGTATAACTACCTACGATTATTATCTTGGAAAATCCGATGTAAATCATCATAGAATTGAGTAAATAAACAGTATATTTCTAGGTACTTGTGTAGTTCAAGGTTTTGAAGTAAATGATGATCGTTTCTAGTGAAATGTCTTGAGAGCTTTTGGTTTAGGTAGGTACTCTTGAGAGCTAACAATTATGATTGAGTGAACGTGTTTCCTTATTTTAAAGCTGAGAATACAGGGTGAGCCATCTGAGAAGTGAAACAATAATACCTTTATCTTCTGCACATCACCGATAGAAAAATTTCTAAATCCATAAAAACCTAGTGATAACTGTGATCTTATTCCCATAATTTCTTGCCCATACACTTAACCATCATATCTTGATCTCTAACACTTCCCAGGCTTGTTAAAGTTTTCAAAGGCCAGTGGAGTTACGAGGGATCAAACTATGGTGGTTGTGTTGAGAACGTTGATGAAACCAATTATGTGTGGCGTGAATTAAGTCACATAGTTTAATGGTTAATGCTTTTCGTGCCATAGACTTCAGAATGCATAGACATTTGTTATAAAATATTTGGCATTTTAAAGTTTGTGATAATGTGAGTGCTAAACTGCTAAGTATTATGTGTAATTACATAATTTTATTAGAAAATTGATTTTAAATGATTCCAAATACAAGCATCATTGTTTTTGGGACCACTATTAAAACTGTTAATAATTAAAATCTCAGAAATTTACCTACAAATTGATAAAAAATAATTGAGATCTATGAATTTGTCACGCGTAGTAGATTCAAAGCAGATCTATGTACAGTTGTACCAGGTATAAGTTAATGATGATGGTGATGAGATTATAAAATCAGAATAAACTAGTCTAATCAAAAAACTTTGAATACTTACTTATCTATTGATTAAAATAAAACTATTAAATTTCAAAATAAAATAGGTACGCGATTAAAGAAAATGTCTATCTCTAGCATTTAGAATTCAGAGTTCATTTTAATAATTTTTTTTTGTTAAAAATGCTATTTTCTAAAGTATTTGTATATAGTTATTGTTTTGAACAAATAAAGTTACGTCATAAATTAAAGAAAAACCACAGAGCTGCAAATTCTAAATTCTAATTTTCAATTTTAAATCCAATAAGTACTAATAGTTCTATAACTTCTAGAACCTTTGCGAGTGATCGTTTGAGCCGTCCCCAGACAATGGGCGACTAGCTCGCACGCAGGTCACTCCGCGGTTATCTACAGATCGAGGAAAGCCGATCTGCGGCCGCGCTCGAATTTATCGCTGTACGCCTCTATTTACAGTTACTTCGTATATCTATGGGAAGAAGATTTTATGGTGCGTGCACGCATTAAGTTTGCTTGGAAAATTTAATTTAAGGTGACAAGATGGCTGCTGTAGTAATAAGAAACCATTGTCCTCGTAATTTACAGTTTTCAGAGTGACCGTTATTAATTTCTCCTTTATTATAATAAGAAAATGAGAAATTTATTTACAACTTCAAATGGCAAGGAGTTGAGAGGTGCGGGTTCAATGGCAAAATATTATGAACAATAAACATAATATTTTAGGTTCACTTTAAATCAGATGGACCGCAGACATTGAAGGTCAAGGTCGCCGATTTTTGGGAAGGCTATTTTTTTATAAGAATGAGTGATACTACACGCAGATGGCCCACCTGATACCTCTGTGCAAATGCAAACCTGCAATAATGCATAACATCGAAATGACTTTTTCAGACTAGGTACCGATGAAGTTGAACAGCTAGAAAACTTTGAAAAATGCTAATGTCCTACCGTCCAGATCAAATGACCATACTATACGTAGGTGTCAAGCGGGCACCAGCGACAAAAGGTCGTAACTGCATTTCTATGCTGGGAGCTTTCCCATACCGGGCAGCTCGTGACCGCTCGCCTTGTTAACGATGACCCGACCACAGAACTACAAACAGTAGCCATGCAGAAAGATTCACTTGATACTGTACTATTGGAAGGTGTAGGTACTCCGCAAGTCGACAAATAAATTTTCACTTTTGACAACTGGCAACTGAGGCCTGCGCCTGCAGGACCGCAGAGAATGGCACAATGAGAGGCCAAACCCAGCAGTAGGTGAGATCGGGCTGCGGATGATGATGATGATGATGACAACTGAGTTATAGAAAGTGCTGAGAAGACCGTTAACATAATTATAGACTAAATCGTAGATAGATAGATAGAATACTTTATTATACACACAAGGAATTCAGATGGCATACAAAAGCTTAAAAATTAACTTGTAATAGTACAATGGGCGGCCTTATTGCTGAAAGCGATTCCTTCCAGGCATTACGTGCTATGAAATGATGTTTGATGCGATAGAAAGGATATGATAGAAAGGAATAAAAATGTGCCGGCAGTGCTAAATGTAATTTCTGGACGTGGTTTAGACTAGCCCTTTTACATGTCATGCTCAAAGGATCTTGAGTATTAGCCAAGTACTAAATGATTTGAACGTTTACCGTGCCTAGGGACATTAGTCGTGAATATACAAATTACTTATGTGTATAAAAATAACGACATTTTTAATATCACGGGAAGTCAGTGGTTGACCAAATATGGACTACTAGTAGCTACTTAAAATGAATCATTATAAGTTTGTGGTATATCTGCTATCGAAGTGCGGGTAGTTTGATATATTGTATATATTGGTTTGGTATATATAGGTATTTTGGCAATGGTTTGTGACCGAGTACAAACACATAAGTTCATTGCGATTTGGTGTTTCATTATTCCTCAAAATATAGAACATTTGGCGACGAAGATGGGATAGAACAAAGCAGGGCCGACTAAGGGGATTTCTGGACAAAAAGTCCAGAAATCCCCTTCGCAGTGGCAACAAGCAGGGGATTTCTAGAATAAGCCACTAGAAGTCCGAATGATTGTCTTCAGAGTGGAAGTGACACAAGCCTGACCCGCCTTAGATTATGCACTTACAACCGTTTCAATGATGACTGCTTAATTGAGGTTATGTGAAGATATAAACAAAGCTCGCCTTTTTTCGCGAGAACCGTTTCTTTGCAAATATGCCTGCACTTGCGTGTAGATCTTTATTTGCCTGGAAATGTGCTAATTGACTGCTTGACTTCCGGGTGCGGGTTACGGGTTAATTAAATAATATTCAAATAAAATAACTAATATACCACTTTTAATAATCTAATCGGAAGCTGCCCTGAAAAGAAGAACCTGGCGGGAAATGCATACATTACGCCGACAAGAGCATAGCTCTTAAGTTAGAAGAAGAAGAAGAATAATCTAATAAATATTTCTAGGTTACTATAATTTAAAGTAGAAAATCTCTGTTATTAATTACTGCCCCCGTATTCCAATCTTTTGCTGTCAAGTTATATTTCACTGCCCAGTGTAATTTCCTCAGGTCACGTGATACAATTTTGTACCACGTGATCATTCTTTTTAGACACTTGACAGCAAAATATGCGCGAAAACAAATTAAATGACATCATAATGTCACTATTTAGTCACAGAATAACTATGAGTTAGTATGAACTGACCATGATTTAAAACTTTGCAGTTCAACTGAGATTGGAATACCCCTGCTGTTAATTAATCGGTATGTACCGTTGTGACTTTAATAAATACTCTAATAAATTAGTATTATAAAGATTACTGATAAAAACTTTTAATTATCATTTTATGAACTTACGCAATTACTGCTATTGACTATTTTATTAAATACTAAGCAGTTACCTTGGCTTATTAAAATGCATTTAGTAAGTTCCTCATATAACACGTCCACTGAAGCACTATTAGTTAAATTTTTTTGTTTTATTACAATTAATTTCGTTTTGCTATTGCAGAGTAAATACACAACATTTTTATAACTTTCGTTTAATATAAACTAATATGTATTAACTTCAATTCTAAAAACAAATACTGTTTAGCCACAGAGTAATCTATAAATCTAACAGAACGCCCACATCAGTGAGACCTTACGGACAATACATGACGTATGGCAACACGACGTAAATCATTGGATATTCTGGCTCTATCACTGGAAAATCACGGCAGCTTAAAACCAGCTTTATTACATTGTCTTAAGATTTAAAAAAGCAATTTAAGAAATGTCATGTTAGAGACTGTTGTAAACTAAAACTGAACACCCCACCATCACGATTTCATCTCGTTTACGTGTGGTGGATCTTCTTAAATGATTCTTATACGTATTGGAATAAGTATCATTTTACTTTGTATGAGCAAAAGTAATGGGACAGTTGTAGATCAGACGATCTCTACCAGCGTTTATTGATAGACTTATTATTGACAAATGAATTAAATGATCGCATATTTTATTTATGCAATTTTTCGACATTATTGAGTGAAAATACCGCTCTTTGGAACTATGTTTTTCTCTATGGCAACTCAACGTAGATCATTGAGAACACTAGATCATCATCTTTCATTCCTTTAGTAGTGTCTTATGATTTTTAACACCCACTTAATCTCTTGAATGAAACAATGAGCCTTCTAATATTGCGACACTTTCTCAGATGCACCGCGATTTATGGACTGGCGTGTCTGTTTGTTTGTTAATCTATGGCATTGAGAATTAAAAGGAGATAGAACAATAATATTTACTAAAGTGGATATGAAAGTTGTCGGAAGTTTGGTTAGATATTAAAGTAAAAAAGGTATAATGTTCTTTAATTGCCAATGTAAAAAAGCCGTTTAATAAAATTCTATTCACATTCACGTCTAAAAATGTTGAATAAAAACCGCATCTAGTATTAAAAACAAAAAAAACTGGATGAAATTCAACACAAAGCGGACGCTATGCTCTATCTGAGGACTCAAACTTGACATACGCCGTATGGTGAACGGTAGAAAAAAAAAAACAAAATTCAGAGAATAAACGCGAATCAAAAGGCGTTGGACAATGGTCATGGAAGAAAACCGACAGCTCAAATGTGTAATGGCCCAAATAACATCAGGTAGATTTTGACACGTTGCAATCATTCCTTCAACCCAGTCAATGCTCAAATTATGCTAGAAGTAACCGCTGCGTTTGCTGTTTTTTCGGGATCAGAAATATGTCAGTTTCGGATAATACTCTTTACATTATGATTAATTTATAGACTTTATAGAATTCAGTAGTTTTAATTTGTTGTTTGTAGTTTGTTTTTAATTTGCAGACGAGCCAAACGGCTCATAGGTGACGACGTGCTGATCGAGTCTAAGCTTTTGAGTCTCGAGCACCGCCGTCAAATTGCCAGCCTATCGGTGTTTTACAGGATACATTTCGGGGAGTGTGCAATGGAACTTCATGGCTTGGTCCCTTCATCCCCGTTCTACCATCGGACCACCAGACGAACGGAAATGAGACACCCGTTCATGGTTGACATACCACCTATCCGCACAAAGCGTTTCGCTTCTACCTTTATAATGCGGACAGCCAAGGATTGGAACTCGTTGCCGGCGTCTGTGTTTCCACCTTCATATAGATTGGATGTTTTCAAGAGACGAGTGAATAGGTATCTTCTAGGTAAGCGTGCTACATCGTCGACCGCATCTTCACTTAACATCAGGTGAGATTGCGGTCAAACGCTTGCTTATAAATATATATATATAAAAAAAAAAAGTTTGCCTAGAACTGAGATTTTGCGATGTTTCCAATAAAGAAAACTGGTACTGATTTGATTTGGAAGCAGTTGAGCTATCTACAAATCGTTGCAAACGATTTATAGATAGCTCAACTGCTTCATTTGTATTTGTATATACTATAAATATTGTAAATACTGTAGGTATTAGTCGTAATTTTCTTTGTGAATAAATTACAAATAGAAAACAAAACAAAAAAAAGTGTTTTTCAACTATGGCTGAGGTAAACTTAGCAATCATCAATACCACGATCTATGTAGTTAGAGACCCCTTTTACCTGAGCTACAAAGTCATTGAAACTCTGAGAAATGGAAGGTCACGTTATACTGGTTCAATCAACTTTACAATTTTCAGTATAGCTCAATGTCTGTGTACACAGCCTAAAACAAAAATAGATTTGGTTTTGGAATGTCTAAAGCAAAGAAGTTTCATATAGGTAACATCCTACGTTTTCTTGTATCACATAATTTTTTACCCCCTTTTTGATTATGCCAATCAAAGTTGAACTGCAAAGTTTTAAATCATGATCAGTTCATACTAACTCATAGTTATTCTGTGACTAAATAGTGACATTATGACGTCATTTGATGTGTTTTCGCGCATATTTTGCTGTCAAGTGTCTAAAAAGAATGATCACGTGGTACAAAATTGTACCACGTGACCTGAAGAAATTACACTGGGCAGTGAATATAACTTGACAGCAAAAGATTGGCATACGGGGGCTGAAAGCTTTAAGTACCTAAAGCTTATCTGGTAGGTACATCCCCATAATCGTTCGCTTCACTCGCTCGAATAAATATTAAAATAATTCAATTAGAGATCTCCGTCATATTAAGGTCATCGCATTTTAGAAAGTCCAAATCTTCAATTCAAAGATCCAATAAATTCAATTCGTCAATAGAACATATAAATTCAACAATTGACATTCAACGTCCCATTACCGAAGAAATCGCAAAAGAGTATCGAAGATTATTCAAATTGTGGGAATAAACTTAATTTTGCTTACTTAGAATAATGAGTTTACGGACCGCGGCCACCCGTCTTGAACTGGACAGGCCAGGCCACTTTTTTAAGATCCCATCGGCATTGACATTTGTGATTCCAAAGATAAAGACGTATGGATTAACATATGTTATGTCAGGCGGTCCGGGTAACATTTAAATTGGATTTATTAGTCCATCGTCGTTGGAGGCATTATTAAAATGATACTTAACGAGTACAAACCGAATAATAAAACTCAAGAGCAGAGCATCAGGACTTGGCGATAAAACAATCCTTTGAAAGAATTGTTTGAATTATTGTTTGCACTAAACAATCCGTTCTAAGAAAAGGATTAGTCCACCAGTAATCTGGTTACAAACAGTAGCCAAGCACTTTTGTTGGTGAAGACTTGAAACGGTGCGATGGTGGCAATGAGATATGAACATTTCAAATGTGATCTGTATCAGTCTTTTGTATAATTAGTATTCCAATTATTGATTGTAATCATTCTGTCAAAAAAATCAGTCAAGTAAATACAAACAGATCAGAACAGCTGTTGTCTCTCAAACATATTTTAGTTGAATAAATTGAGATTAAGAGAGTTTCTCTAAAGATCTAATAATAAACTAACGAGATACAGCTGACAAGCTCCACAATGAACCTATTCAGGTTATTCAAAGCTTTGATTCCAAACCAAATCCCCTTTGACCAATGTCCGCCCATTAGCATCTATTAACGGGTAAAATAAATACTCGAATAAAACACAATGGGATAAAAAATGCTCATAACAAGAATTAATTTATTGTGAGCACTGAGCAGGCCACGATCAATAGAAAGGGAGTGGGTGGACAGTTTCTCAAGAGTCCATCTTTGTCAGGCTTTGATACCAATTTGTTATTGTCGGCCTTTCAACGTAGACGATTTAAAGTTTGGTAGGTGTTGCCCTACTTTAGATCACTAAGCACAAAGACTTGGAAACTCGATATAAACGAACCATCATTAATAAGCGGACAAAAAATGTGTACAAAATATTGGAATCAAACAAAGCTGCAAAGATTTTATCGAAGATCAACATGGAAACATAACAGGTTGACAATAGTCATACATCCGATAGGCACCTGAATCTTCAATATTTTCCCATGGTCAAACTTCGATAAACACCTGACAAAAAATAACAGCCTCCAGCAAACAAAATGGTCAAAGGGATTTTTTTGGGCAAAACAAGCGAAGTCCCACATGAGAAGAATCTATAATATTTCAACAATACAGCGTTGGGTTGGTTAATAAGTATTGTGTGTGATTATCAGACCCCTTTCATCAATTTAACAGAAAAGGGCTTAGGAGTGTCACTTTCCTCTGCTTCTATTGAATCTATTCTCCGCCTCATATTGCATGTCGTGTCCATTTGGGATTTTTCTGTATTTTCATATCTTTATCATTGAAAGGAAATTAATGCTTGAGATAAGATAAAGTGTTTGTTGGGAATTTGTGCGACAAATCTGTATCGTAATCTAGATAATATTATTATCTATTTTATTGTTATAACTAAGTTTTTAATCGTTCAAAATTATAATTGTTTCTGATAGTGGCGCCGGACTTCATGATAAAAAAATTATTGAAAAATATCACAAAAGGTACGCATAATAGATAATAGATTATGCGTATCTATCTATCTATTATGCGATTTGTGCGATATTTCGCACAATAGTAGAAATAAGTAGGTACCGGCGATGGTACTTATCTATCTTAGTAACAAGTAATTAAACAAAAAATTTAAAAAACCCGCGAATCTTGGACCGGTTTTTATCAAACATAGCTAAGAACACTCCCGACTAATTCACCTTTCAAACAAAAAAACAAAATCAAAATCGGTTCATCCGTTCGGGAGCTACGTTGCCTCAGTCAGACACACACACGCACACGCTCACACAAACACACACACACACAGAGAGAGAGACACGTCAAACTTATAACACCCCATCGTTTTGCGTCGGAGGTTAAAATTTGTGAGAAATGAATCTGGTATTTCAACTATTTAAAAGTACGTAGGTAAATTAAATTAATTGTTTTCACAGTAGGTACTACCGATACAGCCATTACACGTTTAGTAAGAAGTACCTATGGAATCAAAAATAATGTAAAATAAATAATATTATTGTACTTACATTTTATTTTTTTCTAGTCTATAGCCACTATAGAATGTAAACTACATAGATGCTTGAGATGACGTTCTAGATTTTTTTCATATGTATAAAAGTTTGTTTAAGTTTATTTTGTGGTGAATATCATTTGGGATTGACTTGATACAAAACTGTATGTAAATGATGCTCCAATAACTCTTGACCAAGGAGCAAGATTGAAGGCACCGCAAAGTCCGCGATGGTTTGTTCGCTAATGAAGACATATTGAGTCGCCGGGCGGGCAAGATGTAGGCAATGGTTGACATGCAGCTTTATAACACATCCGCTTAAACTTGCTGCTTGTAGAAAACAGTCGCCGTTTTATAACGGCCGCCGGTGCTAAAAAGTTTATAGATTTTATCTGTGTGTCTAGTTCGTACAAAGTTCGCGCAAATTATAATTTGTATGGAGAATCATCAGTTTTGTGAACTTAGAGGCATTAAGCACTACTTAAATCTCCATACAAAATATAGCTTACGTGAACTTCGCAGTATGCGTGAAAAGTCTACACTAGGCACACTGTTGTTAAACAATATACAAGTTATTAAATAAAAATTTAAAAAACTCCGAATCTTGGACCGATTTTCATCAACACTCCCGACTAATGCACCTTTCAAACAAAAAAACAAAATCAAAATCGGTTCATCCGTTTGGGAGCTACGTTGCCTCAGACACACACACACACACACACACACAAAACACACGTCAAACTTATAACACCCCGTCGCTCTAGCGTCAGGGTTAAAAATAGTCGGCAGTTGGCTAATTCTCTATAATAAAATGTCAACAGTGAGTTATACCTACGTTTAAAAAAAATAAGTGAATAGAGCAAAATAAAGTACCAGTATAAGTAGGTAGTATCAGTAACTATTAATTTGGTTTGGTAGTTTGAAGCAGACGCTAGTTTCACTACTGGCGCGCGAGTGACGCTAACTGGATATAGAAGAGTAAAACAAAAAACGATCAAAACAAAAGAACAAACGTGTAAAAGCGATTTAAATTAAAAAGTTGTCGGAGGACACGAAACCCATATCAATTAGTGACAAACATGACAAAGTCAGAACCGGCCCCGCTAATGTTTTATTTAGCGGTGGAGCGGCGCACGGAGCAAAAGTTAACTTGGATTTTTAAAAGTTTGCGAAAAGTTTCCCTTGCGGTGTTCTCCGTCTAGCCTCGCACCTGATAAAGTAATTTTACGATTCCCTAATTCGCACTTTCGTGACGACTTTTAAAATGCCAGAAGGTTTTGTACCCTTACACGTAATTGGGTTCGCGTTGATTTGACGACCATTTTAATTTATAATTTGCGTGTCGGTTTATCCCGTCATACAATTCGTATTTTGACTGATGCGTAGGTCCTACTAGGACCTACTGTATGCTAGCAATTTCATTTCTGTAATTACTGACCCTGTATATATTTACGTGCACTGCATGTAAGTATATGTTGACGACCACATAAAGGCGTCCAATTTCATGTGCGCAAGTACTAGGGGTCCCTTTGTTGGCGACAACAAAAGCCGAGTACCTCCGACTTCTTGCGCACAAAATAAGAACAAACGTGTCATCGACGAAATGACGCGTGTCGACCAATCGGGCGCGACGGCCACAGACGACGGTGACGTCACGGTGCTACAGACCAATGGGATCGGCCCGTCGCCTTCGGTCACTTTGGACTAATTGCCCATGTGTGCTGTAACGCTAGTTTTGAGAGGAATCCGTGCGCGTGAGTTGACACGACGGCACACATGCGTGATGCCAACGAAGGTAACGCACACATCTATGATCAAACCTGATTTGAAGAATCATTGAAAGCTCAGAACGATAATTCAGAACGTAGATATTGTCTAGTCATAAATTAAAATTATGTACTCAACCAGTTTAAGTAGGTAAGTAGTTACAAAGTAAGAAAAGATAATCTCAATTTATGATAAAAAACTTAAATATAGGTATCTAGCAATTCACATTAGAGGTCTATGTTATAAAATTTCAATTTTTGATCTAATTAAGTTGTAACTACAGTTTAAGTTTAAATATACTTATCATTGGATACCAGAGTAACTTTCATCTCAGATAATTTGCTCATAAATTAGCAGTTCTGACCATTCCATTGTTTCAAAGTAAAGCATGTGAACAATCTAAATAAAACTTTTGCTTATAATTAATTGTAATTTTACCGCGGACAATGGGAAGTGAACTTAACAAACAATAGAAAAGGTTTTCATAAAATAGTTTCTAATGTTGGTAGTTAACATTTGTGGAATTGCTAAAAAAACAAATAAAAGTCACATTACGTCATGAAAGTCCAGCCAAATGCGATGTCTCAATGGAATATGGAAATAACTCCAAAATGGCTAAATTAATTTCACATTTTGGTACCCATTTATGTGACTTTTTAAACCACATTACAATGCCAAAATGAAGTTAGCCATCATTGATCTGTCAAGTAGCTAATTTGCTGAATTAAGAATCTATCCATATATAAGAGAAGAAGAAGAAGAAGAATCTGTCTTACACCGAGCAAAGGTGATTACCTAACACGATTGAGATATTGCAATTAAACCAAAAAGTCGAAGTTGATATCGCAATTGCCCTTCTGGACAACCATTTCCTGTGCAAAAAAGAAAAATATATATGTTTTTTAGTGTGAATAAATAATAAAAATCTTATTTCGTATGATAACCACGAAACGTAGGATGGTCTCTTACTCCATGGACTGAAGACACTGATAAAATTGCAGGAATTGATGATAAATAGGTAGATGAAAAGATCCAAAATCGTTCTGTCTAGTGTATGGAAGGCCTATGGGTCACACTCTGCATCCAGAACACCATCGAAGATGCTGAAACATTGCTGCCATCAACCTAAAGTCCTTCTCCTTTACTTTATGGAGTTGGGTTGGCTGGGGTGAGCTTAGCGGGGACAATACACAATACACCCCAACGCGGAACATCAGTGCAGTTTTTATTCCCCCACCATGAATTAGACATAGAAGACATCCAGCAGACTTTATTACAGTCTGATAGTGATGATGATTGTCAGTCTACCGTATTACAAAGTAAGCACGTAGTATCTACGCAGGAAGCGACACGTTGCAAACCCATTACCGCAAAAGTAAGTACCATGTTTTCATACAATGTTTTCCTTCACCAATTGAGATCACAGCAAAATTAATGTTATAAAAACTATGACCAAGGGTCAATGCAAGATAAAGCAATTACTGTAAATAATGACAGTAATTATCTCGCTGTCACAGACAATGTTGCATTTACGGTGCCTTTGATTAAACAGGTGAATTACAATTAATCAATTCCATGCAATGTTTTATACTGACCATTATATCTTGACGACTGACAGTCACTAATAAAAATATATTGGGGAGTATTTTCATCAGTGACCCAAACTAAGTAATATTGACGACCAGCTAAGCAAGCAAAATATTTTGATTGTTTGTAGAACAAAATATAATAATAACAAGGATCAAAGGACAATGGTCAAAAAATGTATGAAGTCTGATCCAAAAGTGGTTTTTATGTCTCAGAGTGAGAAAACGTCATCAGTGGATGTGCTGAGTGAGGTAATACATCAATAAAGGCAGTGGTTACCATTTAACATCAGGTGAGCCATCGGCTTGTTCCACCATTTAGTTGTAAAAAAATCTGAATTTGTTCAAAAAACAAAAAAAACAGCATGGAATTAAGAATAAAAACCAAAATTAAATTAAAAATTTTAAAAACCCTCGAATCTTGGACTGATTTTCGTCAAACATAGCTAAGAACACTCCTAACTAATTCACCTTTCAAAAAAAAAACAAAATCAAAATCCGTTCGACACACACACAGCCACGTCAAACGTATAACACCCCATCGTTTTTGCGTCGGGGGTTAATAACAATAAATAAAATACTCTTACTATTACCCAAGATATTGAAATAGGTAAGCGCTGGGAACTTTACATACACAGTACCAACTAAGTGAGCCCAAAAGTGTTTTTCTAGTCCGGCTATATTTACAGCGCCGCCGCCGCCGTCGGCATTATCGTCATTTGCCAACAGGTAAGATTTTAGTCAAAATTAATCTTGATGAACTATAATTGCGCAAAAAAAAAAAAGAAAATTGAAGTTTCTTTGATCTTTAAACGCGAAGATAAAGTCACTTTACTGACCTCGGATCTTTAATAATTACAATGGTTGCCTATTGACCCAAGATTATTCATCACAGTAGTTTTGTCCATAGGACCAAAACTTTTGATTTATTTCTCTTTCAATTCCACACCTACTTATTCCTAATTTCTATCTACCGTGTCATAGTACTTACAATAATTATAATTAACCATAATGCTAGTCACCCTGTATTAGGTACTTTGTCATTAGTTTACGTGACAAGTAATACAGGGTGTAAAACAACTACTTCCGACAACTTGTACATTACTTTCTAGACCATTAATCTAAGTATAAAATAATTCCAAAGATAAGAAAAAGATTTTTTATTTATAGCTTTTTACAGAATTTTTTTTAGTAAAACCTGTATGTAGTCACTTTAAACTCCTCTATAACTCAAAGCAGTGCTAGAGATCCAGCGCTCCTGTAAATAAAAAATTTTAACAGCTTCCATTTTAAAACTGCCATAATTTGGACATCCCTAAAGGTAGATATATATATAGATAGATAGACAACACTTTATATCACACCTCATAATTTTTTTTTTATAAATTTATAAGCAACCCCTTGACCGCAATTTCACCTGATGTTAAGTGAATATTATAAAACATGGTGTTAACCATTTTGCCATATGGGATATTTGTAAAGGTAGTTGTGCAAATAAATAAGATTTTAGTTTCTTTTACAGCCTGTACAGTTAACATCAGAAGACGATCACATTTTCAGGATTTCGAAATTATTGATCTACTCATTATTTTTCATCATAGTACCTACTACTATTAGACTGTAATTTCTCAATGATGGAAAAAAATTCCAAATTTTTAGTCATAATTTTTTTTTAATTTTGCTCTTCATTTACTAATGGCGTTGACATTACTTTGTGCATAAAGTGCACCTTACAATGTTGCTTATTAGGTATATAATTGTTTGACCAGTGTCTAGGTTGTTACAGTAATTATACATTTAAGTATGTCAATTTAATGTTAGAGTATAGGCTTACGAGCAATAGGAGATTAAATTAGCATTATACAATGTTAATGTATTTTTCCGTATTTGTCTTTAATGTTTCTATAATTTTTTTTTATTAAATTATGACGTTAAAAAATATATCAAATTAAAAAAAACACATATTTTTATAGGTATTTTGTTTTTAATAAGTAATTATATTTATTTAATTGAATATACTTACTTCAATACAGTAAAACTACCATTTCACAAATTTAAACTCGTTTTTTAACATTAAATTTGTTCATATTTTATTACTTTTAAATATTTTATACAAAAAATATTTTTTCACGTTTTATGATTGAGTAGTTTCATGACTGTAGATAAACATTTTAATGGTCATTATAGTGATGGTGACCATTTAGTTTTTATTAGCTGAGTAAACGTGACTGAGGTGTTTTTCTTATCAATGTTAAACTTTTACTTCGTCTAAATTCACGACAATTTATGCCATAATTCTAAATTATCTACATAATTAAATAATTCTCTAAGGTTTTACTTTATTTAACCTTAAAAACTAAACTTAAACTGAAATAATAATGGAGTTATTAAATACTTTTAAAGGTGCAGGAATGCTATTAAACGTGGAAACTAAATAAGGATTGCTATTGCTAAATAATATTGGTAAAATTTTCTTAAATTTTTTACATAAAAAATTTACAAAAAAAAACACATTAAAATGTGTCCAAAAACTTGCTCTCCCAAAAGTGCGACTAAAAACTCAAAGTACCTTAAAACAAGGATTAAGATTATTTTGTTGACCCCTAGACAATAATTCCGGTACTTTCATCCCAAACTTTTCACATCACAGCGTCTTTTTAAATATTTAAGGGAGCTTTTCATCTACCCTTGGACAAGCTGACCAGTTCGTCAATATTTGCACAGTATTAAGTAGCTTGCTCGGCTGAATGGAGTCTCCGTGCAGATGGGATGTAGAATGTAGATGCGTGTTTGTTTATGTCATGTTTTGTTCAAAAACTGACAGCTCTGACAAAAAATACTGCTGACGATTTTTAAATGGAAATACTGAGACTGATAGGTTAAGTAGTTAGAGTACTGTCTGTCAGTAATTTAAAAATATGGAAAGCCAGACAGAAAAAAATAAAAAAAATATATGGGTGTGCTGTGCACAGTATTTTAGTGGAGCAATTAATAAGTTAATAAAAAATGTTACCTTGCGCGATGCGTACAGCTGGCATTTTGATTCTCATCTTGATTTGGTCACCTATTTTTAGATCTTGAATAACTGCCTTATCCTCAGAAAATGTTTATCTTTATCTCGGTATCAGTATGTTCGCTCACTTCACACGTACGCCGGCGGTCCAGCGGCTTATCGCTCTTCCTAAAACGCTTTTGATAACGTTCTAGCTATCACAAGTCGAATGTCCGACGGTAAACTTCAATGACATCACTCATCTTCTTAATTTCTTCATCTTTAACTTTTTAGAACAAAGCCGCATACGTTTTTACTTTTTTCTTTTCATGTTGTGGTCGCACACGTCACCTGAATTTATTCCCCAAATCGACCGGTCATGAAGAGGGTCTTATCGATACTTGAATAAACGTCTCAGTGCATTATCTTATCTGTCCGCACCTAGTGGCTATCCTGCGAATTAGCGATCGAGCTCGGTCATCACACTTCATTTATCGGCATCTGTTAAACTCTTTCACTTTTCAGTCCGCGAAAATTTCACTGTCCGTAAATATTACTATAAGTCCCAATAAGAATTCCAGGGATTTAAACCAAGGTGTTGTGATGGTTAAATTAGAGAAAATTATTTAAATAAAAATAAATTTGGAGATGGAAATTTTGTATCGTGTTTACTATATTTTGTGTTAGCGTCTCGCGTTCGAGCACGTCGCGCGTGCAGAGCGGTAAGCAGGTGCGCGGCCGGCCGCCCGCTCTCGCCCGATGTCCGAGAGCGTCTGTCCTGTGTCCCTTCGCGCGAGGGCTCCGGGCCTCCGCATGTCCACGACTCGCGCCGTCTCGCTCCGCCGGCCGACGGCGGCGCGTGCGAGTCCACACGAAGTAGCCAGGGGTTACTCGCGGTCGCCACCGCCTCGGCTGATCGACAGAGATCGAGTCCCAAGTTACAAACCTCCTCCCCCACATGCGCGACCGGGACGGATATACATCCAGAGCGCCGTGCGTCGGTGTGCGTGCGCGGGTGGGGCGAAGATGCAGCGCGTACTAAAGAAAAGGGATAATAATTTGCTTGCATATTTCATAACTCGATTAGGAGATGGAATTTTTAATTGAATGGACATACGGTCAGTCGTTTTCTAATCATTACTTCAGTTTTATGATTTTTTTTTCAGTGCAAATGAATATGAGCCTGTCAAATAAGTAGGTAGGTATATACGATGAAGGTTACATTTGATTTCGAACTGAAAGTAATTATTATTCTAAATTATAAAATTGCTATTCGTTAACTGCTGAAAATCGTTAATTATCTTATGAATATGAAAACAATGTGAATGGGACGGTCTGTTCTCAAACTAGTTGCTGAAAAAATATCAATTAGCCCGAGCGTAGCACTGTGCTACGAATGCTACGAATGCTACGCTTCTCGTAGCGGGCTATTTTTACTTGCACATTTTGTCAATATCTTCTACGACGAATCTACACGTTTCAACGAATTTTACAAACTTAGCTGTAAATTGCTTATTTTGTTTTTCGGTTCAAGTGTAAAACAAAAGAGGATGGATTTTAGTTTTTTTTACAAAAATGATGATGTAGAGTTCGATGTCGGTAAGATTGTATTGTATAATACAAATCAAACTGAAATATGAACGTAAACACAAAAAGTACGCGGAATAAACAAGTAGGTAAGAGCGCAACACGTTGACGGGAGATGTTCACTCTCACTACCAACTTTTCCACGCTTTTTTCCCGACGTTATTTTACTTAAGGCGAGGAACTTATCTCGGTCGGTCCTTGACTTTAATAAGTTTTATGAGTGTCAGTCGGGACTTAACTGGCGCGCGAACTGGCGAAAAACGAACTTTTTCATAATTGTTTCTCAACTGCTGGCAACTTTGGAATCGTTCGATTATTGAAATTTCAAATTTGTTCTATTTGATTGATTGTCTATTGATTCAATTATATTGTTTGTTTTATGTTTGCGTGTGTATTGGGGTTTTTATACTAAGTAGGTATCTAACCAAGCTCTGAATTATGTTTATTATGTTAATAATGTTTTATGAATCTTGATTCTCTTTAATTTTACTTTTCTATATGTAACGCTTAAAGATAGTGAACTATTTGATTTTTTTCCCAAAATATGTGGATTTCATATTTGTTTTATTGACAACACGATAAAAAAAAATCAAGGAAATTCTGTTTTATCAACAATTAATATTGTTGTGTTACTTCATCTGCATTAAACCTAAAACCTCCCTGAATTAAGTTGACTACACATAGGTATGTTAGGATAGGTTGTAAAAAAATCACAGAACCGTGGTCATCTTGTGTCCAGTGAGATGAAACCCCACTGCTACCTATCTCTCTCTAATTATCACATGTGGATAGTGAAAACAGAGATAGATAAAGGGTTGTCCGTTTTCATGAGTGGAAATGACGGGATAGCGTCCGATCGGATGCTGTCTCTCTCATGTGTAGGGGTACGATGGTGTGTGGAAAGGGATGGTGAGGTAGGCTGGGATATGTGGAGTTTTCCCGACGCTACTCTCCGCTAGGCGGCGCGGAAAATCTTGAGATTTCTCGAACCTTGGATTTTCGGGTTCGAAGGTGATTTGAAAATGGAAGAGAGAGAGCGTTGAAATTTTTGAAATATTCGATTTTCAAAATTTGCGTTGTCATTTTCTTTTGTGCCAGTAATATTTTTTTGTTAGACTATGTTTTAGGTCAGTAGGTAATCTTTACAAAGAACTTTGGTTTATTATCTCGTCTTTGTCGTCCAGTGAAGGTAATACTGATTTATTGGAAGATAAAACAGATATTATTTTGATTGATTATACCTACTATGTCCTAATTTTTGGAAATAAAGAATTTATGTATATATTATTATTTATTTATAAAAAAAAATATTCATGGACATTTCCCACAACGTACTGATAGAATACTTATATTTTTATTTGTAAATAGGTGTTTGTTATCACACAAATGTTTGTTCGCAGTGGAGATCAAACCTGTGGCCCACAGCACAGTACGGAGGCCAGCCCCCGTATTCCAATCTTTTGCCGTCAAGTTATATTTCACTGCCCAGTGTAATTTCTTCAGGTCACGTGGTACAATTTTGTACTATTTGATCATTCTTTTTAGACACTTGACAGCAAAATATGCGCGAAAACAAATTAAATGACATCATAATGTCACTATTTAGTCACAGAATAACTATGAGTTAGTACACGTATAATGGGCCAACTTTGAGCCTAAATGCGGAAAAGGGAGTCCCATCAATATCAATATCAACTATGAGTTAGTATGAACTGACCATGATTTAAAACTTTGCAGTTCAACTGAGATTGGAATACCCCTGCTGTGCTATTACCGACTGAGATCATATCAAATAACACTTAGATAGGTAGGTATAACTGATACAAATCTATGCCAATCAAAACCATCATTATTTTATTAGTTGGAAGTCCCGTAAAGTTTGTATAGTTGTCACGGTTTTTTTTACATCCTGCGAGGCAGATGTGGGACAGGATACAGAAAATTGCTCAATTTGAGTCGTAACGTTATATTTGAGAAAGTATCGAGTTCTGTGTTGACGTGCTGTTCAGTTTTTTTTTTTCAACTTTTGCAAATATAAGTAAAAAGAGGTATAAGCTCGAGGTCTTGATAGATAGATAGATAAACACTTTATTGTACACAAAGAAGAAACAGGACATAAGTGAAATAATTAAAGCTAATGTTCAATGGGCGGTCTTGTCGCTAAAAGCGATCTGTTCCAGACAACCTTTGGATGGAGAGGATAAACAAAAACAGAAAGACAGCGGTGTACAAAGTGTTACGCACAAACAAACTAATATACCTACCTACACTCGAGAGCAATGATTCCGGGTCACTTAAAGAATGTTAAAAATCTCGGAAACTAAAAATGATAGGTTAATGCAATAAATTGTATTTAATAGACAATGTAATACTCCTTAAATGAAAGTAAAAAAATATGAGTCACCATACATTTTATTAACACAAAATTACATAAAGAAAAAAACTGCTGATCTCTCCTTAAAACAAAAATAGGAAACATGAAATTTTTGAACTTTATTACGATTTGACTTGAATTTTAATACTTCGTATTGCCTCCTCGTGCTTCCATTACTGCGTTTACGCGGTTTGGCATGCTGTACACCAAGTACCTTATACGATTTTGGGGAATATTCTCCCATTCCTCTGTGAGAGCAATTTTGAGCTCACGAAGCGTGATTGGGGGAGGGTTTCGTTGTTTTACGCATCTGCCTAGCTCGTCCCAAGCATGCTCGATCGGGTTGATATCCGGGCTGCGCGCTGGCCACTCCATACGAGTAATGTTCATCTCTTGAAGGTAGTCATTCACAATCCTACCTGTATGAGGTCGGGCATTGTCATGCATAAATATAGCATCCTCACCTAAATTGACCATAAATGGACCAACATGATCATTGAGGATTTCTTCCACATATCTTACGCTAGTTAAAGAGCCGTTTTCTATGATCACCAGCTCTGTGCGACTTTCAGAAGAAATTCCGGCCCACACAAGTACAGACCCACCACCGTAGGCTACTTTTTCTTCGATGCATGCTTGCTTGAATCTTTCCCCTGGTCTTCGATACACTCTGTGTCTTCCATCGTGCTTGTAGAGCATAAATTTTGATTCGTCGGAGAACATAACTTTTGACCAATCTTCAATACTCCAATTTACGTGGCTCTGGGCATATCTTAGTCTTGAAATACGATGCCCACGCTCCAGTTTAGGGCCGTTTGCAGGTCTAAGGGGTTTTAAGTTAGATTCAGCAAGCCGACGTCTTACTGTCCATGCACTTGGGTTACTTCCTCCGAGGCGTCGAAACTGATTTGTGAGTTCAGTTCCTGTGAGAAAGCGATTTCGAAGCATGGTGTTCACCAAGTATCGGTCTTCTCGTGCTGTGGTACACCTGGTTCTGCCCGTTCCTGGTCTGCGTAGGTTAGAACCAGTTTCTTCGTAACGTCGGAGAACTCTTTGTACTGTTGACAGCGACACACCGACAGTCCTGGCTGTATCGCGCTGACTCCGGCCGGTTTCCAGCATTGTAAGTATTCTGGTGCATTCTTCAGGCGTAAGCGACATAATTTCAGCTTGAATAATGAATATAGAGCACTATCAACATGGTTTATATACCCACATAAATGACAGATTACAAACAAAAGCAAAACCAAATGCTGTAATTTCGTAGTTCCATCTTCGAAAGTGGCCCTTTTTCAAATTTGATTTTTTTAAGATATAACTTTACAATAACTAAGAAGTTTTAATACCTTCATTTAAGGAGTATTACATTGTCTATTAAATACAATTTATTGCATTAACCTATCATTTTTAGTTTCCGAGATTTTTAACATTCTTTAAGTGACCCGGAATCATTGCTCTCGCGTGTATATTCATTATGTTAATATATATTATACCTACCATTACCTACGGTATATTATATATACCTATATATATACGGTATACGGTATATTATATATACGGTATATTATATATATCTATAATATATACATTTAATATACCTACATATTAGCAGATAAGGATAAATATTGCTCGTATACCTTTGTTTTAAAAATGTTTGGTGACTTCGATAAAACTTCGACTTGGTTTCGTTTTAGTCTATTTTTAATTTTCGGCGAAGCGACGGATTAAAATTTTTTTTCTAAAAGAAATGAATGATTGTTTTTTTGTTTTTAGGGCGGCTTGCACCAGAATCGCTAAACGCGTTTAACTACTAAATAGTACCTATTTAGCGAGTTGTCAAGACATATAAATACGTCAGATTTAAATTTATTTAGCTGTTAAACACGTTTAGCGATTCTGGTGCAAGCCGCCCTTAGTCTCAAGATTTTTATTAATTCTTAGCAAATAAATATTGATCCGTCTATGCCTAATGCCGATCCTGTCACAGTAATCGCTGTTTACTTTCGAAGTCTCTATATTATGAGTATAATTTAATCCAACGCTGTATCAATTAAATAAATTAGTAACATTAGAATAAGACTTAGGATTATTTAAATTACCATACTCTCTTAAAATTCCTTTTAACCTCATGCCCCTGTCTCCAAGTTTAGATTAAAATAAGTTCGTTTCAAGGACACAAAGACACGTGTGTTGAACTGGCATCACTAAATCCCGATCTGAAAAAAAAACTTTCGATGTGAATAGTATTTCAGTTTACTATTCTATTCTATCGCTTTCAGCGATAAGGCCGCCCATTGTACTATTTATAAGTTAATTTTTAAGTTTTTGTATGTCACCTGAATTCTTTGTGTGTACAATAAAGTATTATCTATCTATCTATCTAAGAAAAAATTGTAAGCAGATTTTGATGTCAAGTCCCTGGTTTTTTTCTTTTTCTTATTTATGGGCTCTGTCCATCATTATCGACGAACAATTTTGCCAGTGTCAACTAAATTTTTTGAAATAAATATTTAGTTCATTCGAGTTCTCTGTCATTTGTAGAAGGAACTAAATTTTATTTGTTTTTTTTTTGGTATTTTTGTGATACTTTCTTTAATAGTGGTGAAATTTTACCCATAAAACCTACTTGGGCTCGTAGCATAAAGTGTAAGTCATTGGAATAAATGTGTATATCTATGTGATGTTATTAGTTGAGAGAAAATCCAGCATTTTGCCTTCAAAACAAATGACAGTCGATTTTTTGTCGAAATGACGGACCGAGGCCATAAGAAAAGAAAAAGAAGAAGAATATTTAGTCAAGTCGGCTATCATTTGCTACATTTTTCTAAGCTAACCTAAAGCGTTAAATTATACTTACCTAGTTGTCTTTATACTTTCAGTTTATGCGAAATGTACGGAAAAATTTTTAGTGCTGTTAAATTAGGTTAGTTTAGAAAAATGCAACAGTTTGACACAATTGGTAACTCGTTAGTCATCTGAAAAGAACAAAAACCAGTGCTTAGGGTGCATAAGTGTCCATTGAGTGATTTTCGGTGCTTGTCCACGACAAAAATAGTTTTGTTGGGGTGGGTCGTCACATTTATTTTTAAACGGTCACACTTCGAAAGGACTTCTCACAAATAGAAAGTTTATAGGTTGCTAGAGTTAAAATCATGACCAAATTGTTTTTCGGAATCGTGGTCTCATAATCATTGACGTATAGGCTTTTAGTTACGTATATACGGTAATTTCGTGAAAGTATTTCAGCAGTTGCACCTTTTAAGATGATTTTTCAGTAAGCAATATTTTTACACATGGTTATTAATAAACTTAAATATTTTTTTTTGCCAACACAATTATTTAATAGTTTATTGCATAACAGTTTGTAGACAAGTAGTTTGCAGTACATTTCAAATCATAATCATACTAACTTTTGTGCTAATATAAATATATTTCATTTTTTTTCACTATAAAGGCTTATTTATAGACATAGATGTTTGTTCTATGTCTGGGTGTTACTATGTATTATAAGTATGTATTTACAAAAAAAAAGTATGTAAGTATTCTATCAGCCATCTAGTTCCCATATCACAAGCTTTGCTTAGTTTGGGACTAGAGGGCGTTGTGTGTAAAGTCCATGAATATTTATTTATTTATTTATAATAATGCTTATTCAAAGAAAATTACTAATATTTCAGCTCATTTTAAAATCTAATTAGGTTAGGTACCTACCTATTTGCTCATTTTTTTTGTTACGCTTCACTTTCCATGCAGTTAGGCCGGAACTCTGGTAAGATGATTAAATAAAGGTTGTTGAAGTACTTACCTATTCCTTAAAGTTGCTGGCTCCACTAATTAGGATAAATGCTGGATCCTCGCTGGTGATTCAGAGTGACATTGCCTACATCGCACACCTAATCACGTACCGCGCCAAATAAGTCAACGGGTTTAGCGTAGTGACGTGCACACTGCACATGTTTTGCTATAACTTATCGATGAATAATAATAAAAAAAATATGAAAAATGAGGTTAGGTAGAAGATATCTGAACGATGGTATTAAAACAAGAATCACCAGACCACTTTGCTCTCGTACGATGACGGAAAACATGGAAAACCCGCGGTTTAGTCAGCTCCGCATGTATTGGCCTTGTCTTTCCTGTGGATAAGGCCGACTAGGCTAAGAGCATGGTATATATGCTGGGTAAGCCTACTCCATCAAAAATCATGTCCTAGGCACTGAAATGTCCCGGTCCGAGCGGCATGGGTAAAAGTAGCTTCTGACGCTGCAAAATCATCTAAATTCGATGAAAAGGCCTAATTATTATTATTTTAAAATAAAAAATAGGTTAAATATCGGTTGCGTTAGCCAGTGCAACCCTTAGTGACCAATATGAATAAGAGAGTTAATGTTCTGCTAGACAAATCACAGTTTCAGGTAATATTCGTTCGGCTACGGACTTTTTAATATCTTCAAAGTATCGATATTTTGTCATGCTACAAGCACAACACTAGCTGCAAATCCCAGTCTCCAGCAGGCTAATAGCTCGGTAGCTAAGCTAAATGCAGTGCCCGCCAACGTAAACAATAAATTGCAATGCCTGCATTAATTTGAAGACGAGACTGGTTAGTGACCTAAGGTTATTAGCAGGGATTACTTGGCAGTATAAACCTTATCCGCGACAATTTTAGGTTATGTTGAGAGTAGAAATGTACCCACTATACCTACCTACTTACTAGTCAAACGCAATATTTAAATATCATCCCAAGACAGATCTAGCTTAGTCGATTGTTCTCAGGAACGAACTATTGAGCCTTTGACTCTTATTACTCAAAGGTACTAAAGGATGTACTGAAACGATCAAGTTCCATTTTCAAATCCAGAAGAGATTTTAATACTTTTAACGAAAACAAAACATTAAATACTTATCAAATCGAAACATTTTATTAATGTTTACTAGTAGTAGAGCTTCTTGTGAAAAAGCTCGTCCGGGGAGATACTACCGTCGTATCTATTTCTGTTGCCCGTAGCGCAAGTCGTCTGAAAACCAGCGCTGCATTATACCTGAGTAGGTACCCTACTTAGGTATAGTGCAGTATTATGCCGAGACGGGGACCATTTTGCCCCCATACAACCACTAAGTATTATGTTCCTATCTGTATTTGCTGTATTTATACTACCTACTGTACCTACATGTATACCTAAGTAATTGGGGACAAATAAAAATTTATCTTATCTTATCTTATGTGGGATAATTATATTAAAGCATCAGCCATAATTTTACGCCTGTTCGGTAGCGCTGAAAAACCATCATACGAAATTTGAAAAAAAAAAAATCCTCTTTGATAACAAAGATTTAAAAGCCTTTCAATACCAAGTGAACCTGCTTACCAGGCATCCAAAAGCTAACATAAAGATAGATACAATACCTATTTATTACGTCATTACGTAATTCAGTAACCCTGTCCATTTGCTATCGAATTATTGATCAAATGTCAATCGTGTCCCACAAATCGATAAGTTAAGGGAGAACGCAAACCAAAGACAAAACGTCTTGTCGAACAGTTAGTGATGTGAAACTTCTCAGTAAAACTTTTTTAGTTACGATATGCTTCTTTTTATTTGCTGTTTTCGTTACTTGCTTATTTAATGAGAATCATCCTAAGTACTTAATAATATTATTAAGTACACTACATAATTACTTTATATTTTAATTTATTAAAAAAGCACAGTTCATTCTCTAGGTATATGCGTACAAAGCAATGTTTAATAGGTAGGTACTAAACAATGCTATAATAGATAGGTAAACATAATTTTATGCATGCGTCGTGTCAATTGATGTGAATTTCGTTACAACGAAAACAGCATATGACGAGGAAGCATTCATCATATGCTGTTTTCGTTATAACAGAAAATTTATTTTCACGTCACTAAGTACGCGACAAAACAGTTTTGTCGATAGATGTGCGTTGGCCCTTTATCAAATAATATGTCAGATTATGCATAAATCCGTTTGCAATTCGAATAGGTTATGTGGTTTAAGTTAACGACACTGGTACCTTATTAAATAACCTATCGAATGAAAATCTATTGATACAGCGATTTTAAGGGAATTGGAATCGCGTGTTGATGAATTTTATGTTTTAATACAGTTTTTAACATAAAAAATTGATATACATTGCGTTGCATCTAAGCAAAGCTCTATGCGACCTCGCACATCGCACAACGCTGACGCTCAGTGTATATTCGCATCTCAAATGTCAATAGCCAACCTTCATCGATCGTCTTGCGGAGAAATATATTTTAGGTCCATCATTGCTCAAATCAAATTCAGACAAACATAGATTTTTTATTAAAAAAAAAATATCTACCGTGTCAAAAAAAAATGTAAGAATTATTATATTTTTAAAGAGCCTACGGTACTTATATAAAATTTAGAAACGCTTTGATAAATAGAGTTGGTCGTTGCTGCTTATTTATTTAAGCTTCATTTGCTTAAGGATGCAATGCTAATTGTTATAATAATTGTGAAACAGCCCTGGGCGATGCTTGGCCACTTTGCGTCGGCACCCACGCTTGTTCTCACAGCGTTACTCATCAATTGCAAAACTATTAGCTTTCGATACGTATACAAAGTGGGCAAAATCTGTCTGTCACATATTATTTAATTAAATACAAACTGTTCAAGTAGGTACAATACTCACAACGGTTTTTTTCCTTTCCTTCTGAATTATTTGCGCAAAACCGATTTTCGGGTCAAATTGAAGGTAAGTTAATTTTTCCGAACACCAGTCATGCTCAAATAAATATCTGTTAAATAAATATTCCGATAAAGATCTGTTGGGCGTATTGTATCTAGCTATATTTTTTTAAGCTACTTTTGCCAAAATCACTATTTTAACACGTAAAAATTTAATATACTGACAGAAAGTTTTATTCGGCCAAAGCTCGAAAAAGTAAAATTATTGACATTTTTTATGGTTTCGAAATATTTATCAATATCAACAAAAAAATAGGGCAAAGTCAGACACGATACAAATTATGATGAATTCTATACAGATTCTATACTAAGCTAATAACACAAACCCGAATGCTTCCACTAGTGGGTCTCTTAAGCATAATAGTCCTTAGTACAAAATTTATGTGGGTTCCATACAATCAGCATTGTCTATGAAGTACAAAATGCATGGATAACTTACATAGGAATTTGTTATTTAAATATTTGAACTTTGATTTAACTAAATCCGTTATGGTTAGCGATACTTTAGACTTTGTCAAAGGTCACGGAGTACCATAAAGGATATGATGTCTTTATTTGTGCTTACTAATAGAGCTTGAATTATTTCGATAGTGGTGTAACAATTGGGTTCTATTTCATGGAATACCAGAAATAAGGATAACAATAGGCACAGGTATTAATGTAAATCAGCTTTTAAGTAGGTCCATCTAAGAATAAAAAATTACATTCTCTTTCTAAAACATAAATAAATAGTGTCATCGGTTAAAAAAAATCTGTTTCAAACTTTCAATAACTTGCGGGTTGAAAAAACACTTAGAAAAGAAAAAAATAACTATCAAAAAATTACAAAAATTAGGTCTCAAATATAATGTTTAGACGCGCCTCTGATTAACATTCTTTGTTAATCATATGTCTACAATTTTAAAAGTCATAGAATAAATATCACTAAAGGTGGATTTTATCAACTCCGAATAAAGCTGTTCTTTAAGTTAAAATAATTCCGTCCTTGTTTTTAACAAGTTTAGTAGAGACGGATAGTATTTTATCTGGCGGATTGCATTATTCCAAGTTGGTAAAATCCAGCCCAAAATTTTTTTTACTCAATTTATTTTCTTCTGTAGAAACCTCTGGCTAGCATTTTATTTTGTGTTTTTCTTATCAGTTAGGCTACTCGTGTAAAACAATGCGAATTTGACAATAGAAAGGGGCCGATCCCAAGCCACAGAGCAGAAAACCTACAGAAAGTCGAACGACCAAAGCCAAGGAACAATTTTACAATTTCGGGGATTCGACAAATTGGAAAATTATAACGCCCACAACTGCAGCTATCCTACGATATTAGACTTGTATAAAATACGCTCTCTTGGAGCTGTTGCTCTGTAGGTTTTCTGCACTGTACCCAAACGGTGGGCGCGTGCCAGCACATTGTGCAATAAGCGTGAAGCGATAGCATCAGGTTTTACCCTTTACTTTTGAATTTTTAAATTAAATTCAATAAATTCTTTTGCGGTTGCGGTCATTGAGAAACAAAGCTCAAACTTATAAATTTTTTGCAAAGTTATAATTTAAGGGTATTTAAGAAAATTATGAAATAAATCCGTTTGTTCAATTACTAAATGATCATTAAAAATTAAGCTACTTAAATGACAGATCAGTTCAACTGCAAAGTTTTAAATTATGGTCAGTTCATACTAACTCATAGTTATTCTATGACTAAATAGTGACATTATGATGTCATTTAATTTGTTTTCGCGCATATTTTGCTGGCAAGTGTCTAAAAAGAATGATCACGTGGTAAAAAATTGTACCACGTGACCTGAAGAAATTCCACTGGGCAGTGAAATATAACTTGACAGCAAAAGATTGGAATAGGGGGGCTTATAGCTACATACATCTTGATTATGACCGTCAATAACTTTGAATTCAAATAAATTATTTGTTAAAAGAACAAGCGATTCAAGCCTGGTTGAAACGATTAACAAAACCCATTACGAAGGATGGTTTGTGTAGTGAATGACAAAAATGCCAATTTTAAAAACCTTTGTTAACAACTCAGCTGCATGTAGTTACAATAATAAAATTACAAACCCATTGGCTATCAAAACAAAGAAAATTTCCAATATTCTACCCCATTGGCTCCCCATTCCAATAAATTTAACAAAACAATGTCTCCTTAAAAAATAAAAATCAAACGTTACGGCAATTATAAAATTCTTTCTTTACCTCAATAGGGGTAGTGATTTTTTTTTAATCTAATCACGGAATCTGCGTTGGCCTCAATGCGCGGTGGTGACTGGCACCAGTTATTGACCGTCGGCCGAAGACACAATACAGCACACTGTAGGGATGCTTGTCGAGACAAATCGTTTTGTTAATTTTTATCGATGAAAATAAAGTAACTTGAAAAACATAAAAACTAAGATACTTTTTTTGTAGCTGTTAGCAATAATGCATATATTTTTTTTCTAGTTTTACTAATTTATTTTTGAATGACCATAATCTAATTCTTTTTAATACCGATTGATAACACGCGAGTTTTTTACGTTATTATGCTGAGCTAGTAAAATTATTAAATAAAAAAATAGTAACTAAAATGTCAATATATTGGTACCCCAAATTTTATTAAACTGTTCTATCCCACTCAGCATCAGCATACATTACCAATTTTTATGTTTAATCGATATTTTAATCCGAACAATCATCGATATAAAATCGGTCAGGCCTGAGTCACGGGTCACTTCGCTCAGGTGGCACGTTTTGTGAATAACCAACAAGAATAAAAATAAAGGCCTTTTTAATATAATAGAATTTTTGTTTAGTCAGGTGAATACGTTTTTAAGATTAAATAGCCAGAGATTTGCGATAAGGCGGCGTGTTATTTCCTTATTTGTAATTCAACAGTGTCTAAGTATTTGGAGTCAAAGGTCAGTACATAAAGTAAAGGCAAAATACCAATGTGAAGATTTATCTACAGTTTAAAATACCTTTATAACGTTATCTAAATTATTTAACAAAGTAGCTAATTACAATTATTTTGCATAAGTACTAAAAAAGTTACAAGTTTTCATAAGAGTTATTACATTTTTTTTTCCTATATTTTAATAATTTTATCACAAATAGTAATATTCCGTGATCGCAGGTGATTATCCATGATATTGGGGTTAGGGGTGACTGTTATCATTACAGCCCTAAAAAATACGGAGTAGGTAGGCACAACCCGGCACCAACTATTGACCGCCTAAATGGTCACATCAAGTGACTAGATATACATAGTTTTCATACAGATAGTTATACAAAACCTTAACACCTGTATTCGCTTCATTTATAACCTGCGCAAGTACGATCACGTCAGTGAGTTTCGTGCTAAACTTAAGTGGCTCCCCATTCGCGACCGCAGAAACCTGCGAACCCTGTGTCTGCTTTTTTCTGTCCTTAAGGATCCGCATACTCCTGGTTACTTGAAAGATCGCTTCCAGTTTCTCTCTGAGGCTCATTGCAGGCAACTTAGGTCAGCCGATAATCTCTGCCTGTTTACCCCGCTACACCATACCTCTCTCATGTCTCACTCCTTTTCTGTTGTCGCGGTAAGGCTCTGGAATGACCTGCCATTAGCCATCAAACAATTGGGCTCAAGGGAGTCCTTCAAGAGATCAGTACGTGAGCACTTTCTCAAGAAGTTATATTAAGGTTTCTATTCTATTCCCTTCACTATCACCAGTTATTATCTTCCTACTTCTCACCGTTTTGGTTGTATGTAAGTATAGTATAATAGTATAATTATTACATATGAAATATTTATATAAGTATTTATATATATATATATATATATAAATATATGTTGATATATCTTTTGTGTTCTTTTTCTTTTTTTTTTTATGTATAGTTATGTATTAATTTAAATTTTTAACTTTTAGTACCTACCTTTAAAAAAACACGCCACACCATCTTTTTGCACGCCCAGGAAGACTGGCAGACAATGCTCTTAGCATTAAGTCCTCCTAGCACTACCTATTTGTGTGAAATTTTAAAATAAAAAAATAAATAAATAGTTTTCACACGATCACTGCATGATTTTAGTCCGATAAATATAAGTCCGAAAAGCGTTGGCGGGATGATCTAGACGATCTAGAGATGGTAGAAAGAAGCTCGGGATAAAGAATATTAGAAGTCTTTGGGAAAGACTTTTGCCCAACGGAGGGATGGGATAGGTTAAAAAAAAATATACAAGCAAGTAAACGTTCTTATATTTATGTTTCATAAATTAAACCACTTTGGGTATTGGTGAACAGTGGCCTTTATATCTTGTACAGAAACAAAAACTCATCGTTAGCGTCACAAGACTGTCAATCAAGCGTCACCTCTCAACCTGACCCCTGGTCAAGTTCGATTCCTAATTCATTCCTGATGACTTCGAGCTCAAGGTCACCTAAGAAGCCTAGAATTTACATACAAACAGATAACTTGAATAATGACCATATTGTTCAATAAGGGTCACTTTTTGTCGAATGTTCGTTTTAATTATACGTATTGGACGTTTACTTACTTAAAGCGTTAGTTAGACCTTGTGCTATTGGAGTTAGGAACTAAAATTGAATAGATTTACTTAAGATGTCTACACAGGTAGGTAATATTGGAAACATATTTTTGTTTCGTTTATGGATATTATGAACGTCATGCATGTTATTTGTCTCTCAGTGAAAAAGTTGACAATGTCCGTCATATTCGTAATTTTAAGTATGACGTTCAATATACCAGGTGTTAAATTAAAAGTATCGACATAATTGACGCAATACGATCCAGCATGTTATCTTATGATCTATCTCGATTGTCACAATCGACAATCGATTCTTAACATGTATTATCATACGAAATAAGGCCTTTAAAAGAAATTAAAATGACAATTGCATGCCTTCACAAAGAATGGACCGAATGACATTATTAGCGTTAAGAGGTCTATTGTCGAAACCGTTGGGTAAAGTAAATATTTTGACAAAAGTGCGCTGCGCTGTATCGAGTTACTTAAAGGACAATCGCAGTAACAATGAACCGAGCTACTGAAAAAAAAAAACACAAAAAATGCTATAGGATCTCTCTGTGACACAAAAATCGTAATTGGCAAACTGACAGTACTATTACGCCAAACACCGAAACGAAACTCTTGAACAAGTGCCAAATAGTGTATTAAAACAATGAAATCGAGAAAGTTCAAAACACTGACCATAACACTGCAACTTTTATAACCAGAACTTCGCGTCAGTAGTTCTAAATCGTGTTCAGGGGTCTGCGTAAATTGTGCAGAGTGGATTTGACAGGCCTTCAAAATGTCGAAACTGGGATTGGGAATTTAAAAGTAAAACAATAGGTACGCGGCCCGAATCTAAAATCAGCTGTGGGCTGTCATGTGGGCTGGAGGTCAGGCGTACAGAGGTGAGTTTCAAATCCTATTGCGTAATTGTTATCCCATCAATGATGCTATCAAGGATTGATGATACCGATTATCTGACTCATTAGTACAATTTGTTGAGTTTGTGAATAGATTACTGTGGGTATTATTTTTGACTATTGAGATTTTAGCTTCAATAATTGCCTGAAGTGGTTTATTTTCATACAAAATTATTTATTTATTTATTCGTTTATAGACGAACAGCTTTTGCTGATATGTCTACGTCACACTTATTTTTTCCCAATTATTTTCATTGTCATTGTCCTTTCTTTTATTTTTAACACTAGCAGTTACCCACAACTTCGTCCACGAAAAAAAAACAAAAAAAAATTACTTAAAAAAAGCAGGAAAAGAAGCCTATGTGTTAATTTAGGTTACGATCTATAATATATTTTAAGTTTCATCCAAATCGGACCAGTAGTTACAGCGTCATTGAAACACAAACATCTAAACTTTGACATTTATTATAGTAGTGGGATGTTTTCGAAAAAAAAAATTGTGTATGTAATTTTGCTTTAGGTCAATCACAAGAGTCTTAAAAAAATACTAAATAAAAAAAAAACAACTTTGAGATAGCATCTCTTTGACAAGTGACCATGTTGCGACAGTTGCTAAAAGAATGCTTTGCTTTCAACAAAATGACTTTATCACAAAAGAAACGAAACTATGGATGATAATGATTTAATGACTGAATAAACTGACTGACAATACCGACAACTGCTGTCCACACAACAATGAAAAAAATACATTTACAAAGCTGTTATACAAAAATAACTCTTTTAGCCTTATTATTCAAAATAATAATATACTTAAGGTACCTCAATATTTCGAACAACACGTGTCTAAAGAAAAAATACTCGCGGTTCCGCAAAATGTAACATTGTAAGATTGGTCAGAAGTGAAACTTTGTTAAAATCTATGGAGTTGATCATAATTAAAAAAAATTAAACATCTTTATGTCTGAGTGATGGGCGCAGTGCAATGCATCACAGGGCATGTCTTCAGTAGATCAGGTAGGCAATGCATCGTTATAGGCAGCGATTACCGCTTAACATTAAATGGACCATCGGCTTATTCTGTCATTTAGTTGTTTAAAATAAAAGTTTTGTAGAAAACTATTCCAATGTATGTTTATTACATTTCCAAACAAAAAATCCATAGAACAATTTCTATAAAAAGCTTTACGTTTTTATTGTCTAGCGTTTGAAGCATGAGTGTCGATTCTGCTAATTGAACTATCCTTAATTTGACAGCGCTCATAATGTTGCTAGTTTACCTACATGCGTTTTACGCTCATATTTTTGGTCGAGCAATATTTACCAGTGCCTCCATTGCTTTTTAGTTCTTGCCAAATTACCGTAGGGCAGTGCAAGTATGTTTTGCTTTGTCAATTGAGTGGTTACCACACACAGGTATTTGGTGCAGGCGGATGCATTGGTGGTTGGAATCTACACCAGAGGGTTAATTCTCTTAGTAAAGTAAAGTTTTACAAAAAATATCGTTGCGATTTTACAAAGTCCCATAAAGGCGTCGTTTGAAATGTCCATGAATATTTATTTATTTTGTCGAATGCCATATGAGTAATAAAGGTTAGCAGTTTGTGAGTGACATCTGAACATAATCTTAATTATGTTTATACTAAATTCTATTAAGAGAAAAACCCTTAATTATCAAGATTTTCCGCTGGAAAACTTCTTTTTGCCTGAAAGTTGGACCCTTTGGCCTTTGTGTTTTCTCACATCTGTTGATATAACATCCACACTTTGATGACATTCATTCTTGGGTAGCAAAGGTTCTAAAATGATGACCACAAACCTGAATATGAAGAGCCACTCTATTCTCTCACTCGAATGAGCGATGATATTCTGAAAGCCGTGGAGAGAGAAAATCTAAAGCTGTTCGTTCTGGAAACGGGGAACCTCATTATCTTGATGACCTCTTTACTATGTCAACAAACTGATTTTGTAAGAAAAGTCTACTTTTAGGAGTAGACTTTTTTGGACCGATGATGATGATTATACAGGGTGTAATTAGACCACTCTCGACAACTTCAGAGTGTTAAATGTACGGAAAAGCTGGTTTTTTTCACGCCAATACCTAATGTTTCCATATGAAAATTCGTTTATATTAATGGGTTCCCCCCTGATGTTTTTTCGGTAGTGTTCCTATTACACCCTGTATAGCTGAGTTATACGCAATAAGCCATATGGATTATAGCCACAATGCGGTTGCAGGGTAATTCTCAATAATTCCCCGATCACTCTGCGGTCATGCATGTCGATTGAGTATTTAGGTGGTCAAGCTTTCACCTGCTGCGTTATTTTGGCGGCGTGACAGCAGGCGGGGCCAATAACCTGGTAATTCTTTTTTTTCACGTAACCAGCATGTTTGTCGTAAATAATAATACTCGTAGCGTAAAGCTACCAATCTCGGGACCTGTTCTAATCTCTACACTCGAATTTATTTCCTTAAGGCGAGGATCTTCGAGAACTTTAGATAAAACTAATAAACTGTAAAACTATTTTTTCATCTCAATTTGGACTTATCTTTGCAGTTTTTTTTAATGCAGCAAAATATTAGTAATCGTGTATCAAACGAGCTACATCTAATGATGAAAAAGTGTCAAATGACATATATTTTTTTCAAAACTCAAATCGGCTTATTTTCAAAATAAAACTGTATTCAAAAAAAAAGTTTTTCCGAAAATCCTCGCCTTAAAATAAGATGTTTCAAACATCAACAAAGCGTTTGCTGCTTCGAGAACAAAGTCATAAAACATAAGTTTTATTAGAACGACATAATCTGAATCCACAAAATTGCTGAATAAACTTGTAAATCTTCCGATTTTCGTAAGGGTAGAAGTTCAATATTTTCATAAATATAGCCAATGTCGTGTATGTTTAATTTCTATTGCAGAGCAAGATGTTGTTTATGTCGGCTATGCATATTTATTTAGAGAAATAACTTAAACCTCTTAATTTATATGAAGGGTCCATATATGGACATCTAAATTTTCGGTTTTCGATATTTTCATTTGACGAATAGCGTAGTTAGCGTAGTAGAAATGGTGAAACAGGCCCTAAACTTTACAGAATACCTAATAACACCTTACATCAAAATAAATCCCAAAAACAAAAGACACTTTCAATTATGATTCATTTGTTACGCAAAGCTCGTCTCAAGTACAGTCGCGCACAAAAAAGGTAAATTAATCATCGGAATATATTTGACGGTGTTGTGAAAGATTGTAATAATTGGTTTTGTCTATTTATAATGAGTTGTAAGTGGCGTTTAATTAATGACAGCTCTCAGTGATGAGCCACAGCTTACAGAAAATAGCTAGAACGTACCAACATTTTCAAACTTGTTTTTGTTACTTATTTTTTTGTTAAGAGAGTGAACTATAGTTATAATATACGCTTGAATTTAAAACTTGAGATATAATCATTTTTATAGAATCATAGTTTTTCATATTTTTCATAATACAAAAATTTCGTTTATTTTAGCTTAGACTGATCTACCTAGTTTTTCATTATCAACGTTTTTTAAGCGTGTATTTTACAGAAGATTCTTTCTGTAAAATACACGCACTATAATGACAAAACTAAGATTATGATTTTTTATGTTTAATTTAACGTAGTTTTCATAGAAGTTACCTTGCTCTATAACCCTTACCTGCATTAACTGTGGATAGCTTTGTTGATCGGTCTGCCCACTGCCTATGTAGGCTAGCGAAGCTTTAGTACAGTTTAATATAATATTGCTCTACTGTGTATAAAGAGTTCATGACATCAAAAATGTTGATAAAAATACTACAATTTAACTCGCCTCGTCATGACCAATATGCTCGTAGTAACTAACTAGCATTTTCCTATGGTTTCGTTCACTTTTTGGCAGGATAAGAAAAACACTGTTAATATTCTAGACTCAAAAACTGTAGGAAAAGTAAGGCCTTGAAAAACTAGATGATAATAGATATAGTAGGAGCAGGGAGATTTAACTTGAACTCTAAAATCACTGTTTTGAAAAGGAAATGACAAACAAAAACGAAAGTAAGATTAAAAAATTAAAAAAATGTTTCGTTCAAATCATGAATGAATAAGTCTATGAATGATGAGCCATTCAAACCTTATAAATGGGAGTGTACACAAAAATGTACAGTCATCAACACAACGCGGTTGAAGAGTTTGACATTTCGTTTTGTCCACATTAGCATACTGGCCAGTGACTCGCCTCTGATTCGTTTAAATATTTACATACCTCCTTTTAGTGCTTACTTAACAGTTTCTTGAGTTGTGACTAATATTTGCTGGTGATAATAGCTATGTTTTTTGTAATATTATTCCTTTAAATATGTTAAGGGTCCGCGAAAGTGTTTCGTGCAACTTGAAAAAATACACCTGTTTTATAAATAAACCTTCAAGCAAGAGTAAATATTTAGAACAGCCAGCGTGCAATAGCAACCTAATATATAAAAATATATGTTTTTTTGAAAGCTCGAGTGCAAATTAGTTAGTAATTAAAACTCTCGTAATTAAAAAAAAACTATCAACGTCAAACTCGGACAACAAAGCGTCAGCCCACTCAGCCGTTGTATAAAAATAAATGTTCCAAATATGTATGAATGGACATGTAGTATGCACTGACATTAGAGTTGTCTGACTTCCGGCTCTTACTAAGTCCGGAGTCCAAACTATAGGAGTTTTTTAAAACTAATTTTTCATGAAAAATCTCCTATTCTGAAGAAAATCATTAACGAAGTTACTTAATTTAAAACTACAGATTATTTTACTAATATTGGCCAGAATTTATCGATTGTTCCGTAATAATAATAAAAAACAATCATGGACATTTCACACGACGCCCTCTAGTCCCAAACTAAGCAAAGCTTGTCATATGGGAACTAGATTATGATCCTTATAAAGTAGACACATTCAAATGTAGAATTTTTGGTTCTATTAGGTACTACTTACAAAATGTCCGGATTTTGAAATTTTGTTTATCTTAACCCTAACCGAGACTCTAGATAGGTGTGATTAGAACGCGCGTGGGCAGGCCTGTCATCGCGGGGTCATTGTGTGCGGGTTAAAGACTGCAGCGTTTTATAGAGGAGTCGTGCGTTGTGATGGGAAGATTCTAATCAAAACTGATCCAGGAACGCGATTAAGACATCTAGACCAAAGTATTTGTATGTCGTTGTACGCTTGTTAGTCGTTTACTTTTTAAAATTAAATTGGTAAGGATACAACAATTCTAAATTATAGTGTAAAAGAATTTTAAATCTATTAAAAGCGGCAAAATTATACAAAAATATTTTTAAAAATTTGATCTAAACAAATTAATTACTAGTTTGTGTACTTAGAAGAAAAATCTCCGGATAAGATGACCAAATAAAAATAAAACTACGCTGCCTTAAGCTTTAAATTAGTAAACAACAAATTAATTCATTGCGCATTGTGAAACAACTTTGATCTTTCACAGTGTCATGTCTAATCATTCTTGCGTGCTGTTCGATTTGCATTGAATGAGCGGGCTGGACACACGCGCATCGCGGCCTGTCATTACCGGACGCGCAATACTCCACCCTGTTCGAAATTCAAATTATTGTGTTTGGTTCGCTCTCGCTGGATTGTGACACGCGCGGCGCGTCGCATAAAATAGGTGTCAATCGTGTGCGCGACTGTACTTATGCATAAATAAATAAGTTGCTTGGTTGATGTGTAAAACAGTTATGATTTTTTCTCGCGGATGTACCCATACTTTGTTTCGAGGTGGGTACTGTAGGTCTAGTAGAGTTGAGACAAACATCAATATTTTGTTTTAAAATATCTCTACAGGTATAAATTAAAGAACTACGCGGTCCAAAAAAGTCGTATTAAAAAGTAAAAACCTTCTTGCACATTGGCCTTTGTCCACTTTTTTAACCACCCCCATGAGATTTTTTGCGTCAAAAAAACGTTTTTATGAAATCTCAAAGGAAACGATGCGAATAATTCCTCGTTTCATGTTTCTTAGTTTTTTATTGTCTATTCTAAAGTTCCGCAGGCATTGTTGGTCGAGATCTAATCTCTTTTTGATAGACTCCTTCAAACCTTCTGGACCAAGGGCCTTATTGTCCGGTTTCTAAAAGATTATTTTTTATAATTGAAAAGAGTTGATTGATAGAACTTTACCCATACATATCTGTACCTAAAGGCTTTGATGAAATTGAATGTTTATCAGATCATTATTCTATTAATCTTGTGAACATTGTTGCAGCTTTGGTTGAAATAATCATATTTTTCCATATTTAATCAAAATCAAAATAATTCTGCAATCATAAAATTCTTAGTAAAGCGTAAAGCTACCAATCTCGGGACTTGCTTCAATTTCTAAATCAATCGTCTTTATTTCTTTAAAATAAGTTATGTCAAACATATACAAAATGTTTACTGCTTTTAAAATAAATTAGACACATATTTTAGATCAGTAACATTTAAATTTATTATCATAGGTTTTATTGGAATGCCATAATCTGAATTTAAAAATTGATTGCTGTATAAACTTGTAAATCTTCCGATTTTAGTAAAGAAAGTCTGGTAAAAGTTCAATATTTTCATAGTTTATTTAAACCAAAGCATAATCATAAGGTTATTTTAATCAGTGACAACTCAACCACGTTGTTAACATCCGGAGATTGCCACCCCAAAGGTTTCGAAACTCGGATTTAGATGCGGTCACCTAAAAATTAGTTTTTTGTCCATCGACAAGCGTCCTTCTATAAACATTCTTTTTAATCACCATCTTGTCGATGGTATCTTCTTGTCTCTGGTTTGCAACACATGTTCCGCAAACTAATGAGTTTGAGGACATCTCGTAAATGTTGGCTACCTACTTTCAGCAGTAAAAAATCGGAAAGCTCTTTGATCTCTGTTTATGTGTTTACGGTAATTTTACTTTTGTTGTAACGAAGGTTTTATGTTTGATGTTAATCAGCTGCCATTTTTTTTATGTCGAAAATGAAATGAAATTGCAGTTTCGAGAAAATGCAACAAAAAATAAAAGTTTACAAACTCTTTGCATTAAAAATGTAGACAAATTAATTTAAATGTTTTATTGATTTTCTTTTAAATAAACTTGAATTGAGAGCTTTGGACACACGAAGCTTTAAGAAGATTTTCACAAAAACTTGAAAAAAAAAACTCACGCGCAATCTAACGTATGTCAGGAGGTGAAAAGAATTTTTTTTTCTGATGGCTGAAAAGACGTCACGTTTATAAGAAGCCTATATAGCTAGTTAATTTATAAGTATTTAAATTATAAATTTTAAATAAATTTAAATAAATAAATAAATATTCATGGACTTTACACACAACGCCTTCTAGGCCCAAACTAAGCAAAGCTTGTGATATGGGAACTAGATGGCTGATAGAATACTTAAATACTTTTTTTTTGTAAATACATACTTATAATACATAGTAACACCCAGACATAGAACAAACATCTATGTTTTCCACGCACAAATGTTTGTTCTCAGTGAGGATCGAACCCACGACCCACAGCACGGAAGGCAGAGCTGTTACCGACTGAGCTGTGACGCCTGTCACAGCTCAGTTAATTCTTTGGTGCTTGATACTTGTATAATGTTTATATTATCTAAGACTATGGATAAACAAGACATGTCCAAAAATCACTACTAAGAACTTACAAAATCGAACATGTTTCAACTTTCAACCCCAAAAACGCTATTTCTCAAAAAGGTACCACTTGACATGATTTATGCAAAACGCGTTGGTGTCCATAACGGGACTCTTTTTTCCGTTGACAAAAACTTGGGTCCCAAAAAAAAGTTCGGTCTCATATCGCAACGTAGCCACGTCCAAGTGGATCTTGTAGGAATCCATTTTGAAAAGTTATGATGACTTATGATACGATTTCGAGAATTTTCGACAACATTTTTAATGAGTAGTTTCATTATCATGGCTCTAGCTAGATTATTTCGTAATAGATTTTTTTAATAAAGACACAGATAGTTCATATAGTTCTTTAGGGTTTCTTTTCAAATGTTTATTATTTTTAAATTCAATTCAATCGGTATTGAGTAAAAATATGTAGTTTCAGCACTTTTTCAATATAGGTAAACTAAATAATATGACTGAAACTAACTGCATTTATAAAACGTAGTTAAAAGACTTATTAACCCTTTTAGATTGATTTTGTTTGTGTTTTCTTTGTTGGATGTCCTAATTAATAAAATAAATTTTAAAAACTTTCAACAAATGGGCCGTCATAAAATTTTCTACATTATTACATGTCTATTTTCTATATCTTCATCCCTTAAAATCTGAGAAGCATTTTAGACAACTTTCATAAAAATAGTTCCTATTTTCGTAAACGAATAAAAACGGTTCAAGATAATAATCAGTAGCGCGATTTTTTGCCACTTTTTCAAAAATTCTGGCTCGTCAGAACGTGGGTCAATTTTGGGTTGATTCTCACGTAGATGACCATGATTTATGAATAACACTGTTGTATAGATTCAACGTGTTTAAGATGCGATATCACGCTGTTTTGTTATAAAATTTATTATTAAGGATGCTATTATAGGTATAGTGAAAACTGCAAGTTACTTTTCGCTGGTAATCCTTAAATACTAGTAGGTAATAAACCAAAAGTAAAAATAGTTACAGAAAATTCATTATATTTCCAACATTTATACTCTTATCCCGAAACACGATGCTAAAATAAATATTCTTTCGAGAGAAAAAAATCACAAAGTTATCTCTAATTTTATAAGATTGTGTCTGGAGTTCGAAGACAGCACTAATTTATTGGGTTGAAAATTAGATAAACACATGAGTACCAACAGTTTCTTGAGCAATATCGATATCTGATTTTTCAAAATTATCTTTGGTTAAAAAAACTGCTAATTCACGCATTTTTTATACTACCATAGTATCACTCCCTTTGTTGAACCCATTTCAGATTGAACTTCTAGCTTCAAAGATCTAATTCCGTCGCAATCCTGACCTTTCTTCATGTCGGAGGAGGGCACACGTGGTCGCCAGAGGCCCACATGTGCTGATCGCCACATATTGTGGGCAGTACATGAGAATTTATGTTATCGGACAGTCGGCTTCACAATACACTAGTATATTTTGTGTACTTACACTATTTGCGTAATTATGTAATATTTTATTCGTGTAATAAGAAAGTCATTTCATACGGGTATTACCGGTTTCAGGAAAAATGGAAGAGTTACCCCATCATCATCATCATCATCAACAACCTATACTCGTCCACTGCTGGACGTAGGTCTCTCCCAAGACGCGCCATTGAGCTCGGTCTTCGGCTCTTCTCATCCAGTGTCTGCCAGCTACATTTCGCAGATCGTCGCCCCACCTTGCCGAGTTACCCCAGTGTTAATAAACAGAAGCTGAACACTTGTTGAAACAAATATTCGTCTAGCATAGCCCATCGTTCTGCGCGATCACTTTTTGGATGGGTGTTTGGACGAAGTGGATGGATTAACCTCAATAATTTTTTCCTGGTTTATGGAGAAGGCCTGCAGGGGTATGCCAATCAAAGTTGAACTGCAAAGTTTTAAATCATGGTCAGTTCATACTAACTCACTATTTAGTCACAGAATAACTATTTATTCTGTGACTAAATAGTGACATTATGACGTCATTTGATGTGTTTTTGCGCATATTTTGCTGTCAAGTGTCTAAAAAGAATGATCACGTGGTACAAAATTGTACCACGTGACCTGCAGACATTATACTGGACAGTGAAATATAACTTGACAGCAAAAGATTGGCATACGGAGGCTGGTGTGTATTATTTTGGTATAAGTTAGAATTTAAATAGTGATATTGTTTGCGTTCATTGAAATTCTTTCATGAAGATACCAAAATCTGGACTGAAAGATTTTGTATTCGATTGTATTAAGCTGACATAAAGAGCTATGTTTTTATTAGCTCTGACCAGATGGGTCACTTCGGTGCTTTATGGTGTCATGGGCTACGGAGCCAAACTGAGTACTTATGATGTAAGTTCTATAATTAGAACTGGATTTGAACAAAGAACTTTAAAAGCTATCAATGTTAAGTGAAACATAAATCCTATCTTTCGGTGATATAGGTTCGCTGAAAAGAAGAAGAAGAGAAAAGTGGATTATTTTTTTTTACTGGCCATGCATTTGGCAAGCCCATAACTAATTATTACTATAGGTACTTATTATGTCTTTCTATATCTGTTGTCATTATTTATTAGTAAATTTTATTGTTCACATTCTGTCTTGTTTTAGTGGTTAGGTTTCTTCCGTGGCATCACCAAACGGTTCTGCTGGAAGACCAGGGTTGCTCGCATGTCCACCGACATATGCTGGCTGAGGCAGGATCCGTTTTGCGACACATACTAAGCTTTTGTTTATGCTAGTTTTAAGTTTTTTTGTTGATAATTAATTTGGTAATTTGTCGCAAACATTTCTTTCGTCTTAAATTAAAACAAATGATTGAGACATAGAACAATCCTATGCAGAAAATTTGAAAAACAGAACACGGTCATCTTGTTGCCTGAAAAAGAACCACGCACCTGTAAGCAGAAAGCTTATCATAAAAACCGTAACATATTCAAAACTAAACCCATATTGACGTTTCCCACAAACCGCACGCACAGTGGAAGAAATTGAGCAAAAACTCTGAAATACCGCTAACCCACGCATCTGGAATCCATTTCTATTCCATACCAACTGTTGCTTAATCTATGGCCGTCTGTATACTTGGTTATAATCTGTGACGGTGCTGTAATGACTATTTAGTGTACTGTGAGCTTTTGAAAGCTCCATAACAACTATTGCGTAATCTATGTCTATCCTCTGTACTTGGCTGTCGGTGCACTGTGTGATGCACTGTGGCTAGGTGGCTACCTATTCCATACCAACTGTTGCATAATCTATGACTGTTTAACTTGATTGTATTCTGTGTCGGTGCAGTAGTAACTATGTGATATTCTGTGGCTGCTCTCACCGTTACCGCTCTGACCTGGGTTTTTGCAAAAAACGTGTGTAGCCTCTGTAATAATGGATCTACTTATGATAGATAGTAATTATAGCTTGTTTGCGGGAGAAATGACACGGAACTGTGCATGAGCTTTTTTCGTGTCATTGTTTTAGTTCGTAATGTGAGTTTGTATGTGTTATGATCGGGAAGTGCGTGTTTGCTATGTAGTTCTTATGAATAAATCTTTGTATTACGCCGACATTCATAAAAAATTTAACACTTTCTAAAATCATTTTCAAATGATGAACTTTGTTTTCTAACCTTTATCGATCGTCTACAGTTCACAACTTCTTCCGCAATTTCTTTGTAAACTTGATTAATTCTCTGAATTTGAGATTGACGGTCATCAAAAATCAAAGTAATCTCCCGCAGTCCCTCTGAGCGGACCTCTCCAATCGTTTCCCTCTCAATCTGACAGCAGTCCAAGTCGAGATCCGTACCTATAAACGGTGCTATTACGTTGTTACCAAAAAACCATTTGATATGATCGAGAGTCTTCTGCACTCCCCAGCAGGGGTATGCCAATCAAAGTTGAACTGCAAAGTTTTAAATCATGGTCAGTTCATACTAACTCATAGATATTCTGTGACTAAATAGTGACATTATGACGTCATTTGATGTGTTTTCGCGCATATTTTGCTGTCATGTGTCTAAAAAGAATGATCACCTGAAGAAATTACACTGGGCAGTGAAATATAACTTGACAGCAAAAGATTGGCATACGGGGGCAGTACTCCAGTAGCGCTGTTCAGCAATCATCAGACGACTACTTACAACAGTATTCTAGTGTGTCCCACAGACATTAGAAAATGTGGTATAGATTAAATATTCTCAATAAAAAACTTGGATGGTCGTTTGGAATCGTGGCTCTCATGGATGAAGCATTTAAGGCTACTCTTAAATCTGTTACTCTGTTAGTGAAATTCCAAAGCATCTTGCTCAAATTCCACAGGATAAGTTATAATAAAATAAATATCCGGCATGGGGTCAAAAACCATATTGCGTAGAGTCACCAGATGAAGCTTACGGGATTTTTTGTTCACCTCCGCGACTATTTATATCTACTGTGCTTAGAAGGGACTCTGAGATTGGACCAAATATTGAATAGCTTTTAATTACAGAGACGATTAAAAAAAGTTAGAAGTGAAGCTTTTGAACTGATAAGAAAAAACAAGTGTAGGAGTCGTTTTATAAATTATTAGAGTACGTAGCTTAGGGCGGCTTGCACTAGAATCGCTAAACGCGTTTAACTCTTAAATACTTAGGGCGGCTTGCACCAGAATCACTAAACGTGTTTAACAGCTAAATCGATTTAAATCTGACGTATATGTATGACTTGACAACTCGCTAAATACTATTTAAGAGTTAAACGCGTTTAGCGATTCTGGTGCAAGCCGCTCCTAGTATTTAGCGAGTTGTCAAGTCATACAAATACGTCAGATTTAAATCGATTTAGCTGTTAAATACGTTTAGTGATTCTGGTACAAGACGCCTTTATTTATTTACAGAAACACAAACAATATTTAAAAACAATTGAAATCTCGAAAAAAAGTACTACTAAAAGATGACGCGTTAGCTTATCGTAAATTTTGTAAATTATCTATGCCTACTATTTTTTTAAACTATAAGAACTTAGGGCGGCTTGCACCAGAATCGCTAAACGCGTTTAGCTATGAAATAGTATTTAGCGAGTTGTCAAGTCATATAAATACGTCAGATTTAAATCTATTTAGCTGTTAAACACGTTTAGTGATTCTGGTGCAAGCCGCCCTTATAGTTTAGTACCTACTATTAGAATATTGTCTATGTTATTTTACTTTATCTAGACAACATTCGCAAAATTCTGGACCCCTGAAATACAACGAGCCTAGTAGTAAACTTAATGGTATCCCACACTAAGACCTATTTCCTTGATCTACTTCCCACAATCCCACAAGGACCAAATAAATACAGCTTTACAAAAACAATAGCTTCCTTTATCTCAGTTGCACTCATGTGTCAAACGTCATTCGTTTATTTTGGCATCAAAGTTCCGTTATAGTAGTTATAGAACGCACCTTGCAACGGCAAATAACCTGCGACCTATATCCAAAAAACACCTAGGAGGAAACCAAAATGTTTCGCACCCCTGACAGAAAAATCCACGTGAAGTTAAACTTTATCGTCTAAGCAATAAAGACTATGAGTTTTTTAAAGGTAGAAAAGGTAGTATAGATTTTCTAACCACATGTGGGAAAGATTGGTGATCTTTTTTGTGAGGTCCTAAGTTTGTCCCCAACGGATGTTTGGTCGTCTAGTAATAATTAAGTTTTGCTTTCTTGTTAGCATAGTTAAGATTGGTTTGTTGAATCTAAATTAATAATGTTGGTTTTGCTAAAGAATCTGTCAATAATTAAAAAGTTGATTCTAGTTTCAAGTATAAAATATGTCTATATAAACAAGTATTCTATCAGTAATTTGGTTTCCATAGTACAAGCTTTGCTTTGTTTTTGTAACAGTTGCTTTTGCTTCGTTGGATCTTATTAAGTATTTAATCAATTAATTTATAATGACATACATAACATAACAATTCATATTATTATAACAATAACGTTTCCAGAATGAGCTGCGTGTATTTTTCCTTGTAGTTAAAAAAAAAAACAAACAAATAGGTTTTACCCTACGCATGGTAATAATAATGTAGCGGTATATTTTTGATGAAAACCACTTTATTAAAAAAAAAACAAAGAAAGCCAGCAACGGCACGAGGTGACAACCACAAGATCACGTCTCTACGGTCACGTCGGTGGCCTCTCGTAAGAGGGACCGATTTATTGCAGCTGCCAGACGCCTCGAATTGTGTCGCACTGAATTATAGTGGAACGGTGGAAAGTGACGTGGTGGGTTATGGCTGGGAGCTGAATCGAGTGCCTAAAAAAAGGTAACTCCAGAAATTACGACATTTTACCTAAAACCATTAGTTGCATGTCCACTAATATGCCGGAGCATAGATCGCGCGTGACATACTGATAAACGTACTGTCTGGAAATCTCGCTATCGCTATTGAGATGATTTGAAACATCCATGTGATTTCATCAAAGGAGTTAACCGATGTTCTAGCACCTTCTACCTAAACCTAAGTTCATCGTTCGTAATAAGGTAATGTCATATTTTTTTATAGTTTCATGGTCACAACGAAAAATATTGTAAAGAAACGCAAAGGCACTTGTTACGAGTTAGTATTTTATTTGCACACCTCCGCAAAACGTACAGATAATCACACACGTAACTAGGTCCAGTGCATCCCCCGCAGTAGATATAAAGATGTGTTTGCATTGTCACGACGATCAATCTCCATCAGCAAGCGGCACTATCAGTGGGTTCCGCCTTCATGGGCATACGACGTGAGAATGGGTAGAGGTGGCATAGTTAAACTATTTTGTTGATTTTGTGTTTTTCATAATGTTAACTTTTAGTTAATCATGATTTTAATAGGTATTTCTACCTTTCTTTTTTTAATAAAATACAAGCTCATTATAGTTAGTATTGTATGCGTCACAAAAGCGTTTGAAACGGCAACTTTATTCAATAATTTAGTTTCCAATGATAAGATATATTGACCATGTTATTTTGACACCAAAAACCAAGTATTAAAGTGATCAAGAACCGGTAAAAGCTACGCTTCTTCTCTGTCTTATGAACTCCTTAAAACCTCTAGAAGTTAGTATCATTCTGTATGTTTTGAAAAACGATTGCTTAGATTTAGGCGTAAGCGCTGGACTTTTGGAGGGCAAAAGTCAAAGTACTTTGTGCAGGGCTTGATGGGATTTTTTCTGCTTACCACTTCTTAAACTTCACAAGTGCAACGTGCGAACGGAGTTTGACGCGATCGTCCATCAAGCGGTTATCAAGCATTCTCGTGTTATCTGCTAAGATGAAAGTGACGAAAACAGCGTATTGTTTTGGTTATTCGTACGTGTTGGGAATTACACGAAACGTTTTGTAAGTAAAAGTAGAATTGTGGAAGATTTTGGAAACTTGAATTTAAATGTAAACTGCTATTAAATGCTAGATCAACCCATATTTGTCGACTAACTGAAAGAATAATTTAGAAATATCGCACGACTTATGTTATTCAGTGTGGTAATGCAGTCAGTGTCTTGGGAACGCTTCCGATTGGTACTGATTAGATCAGTTGAGCTATCTAGAATTCGTTTGCAACGGTTTGTAGATAACTCAACTGCTTCATGTGTATTTTGTAAATACTGTATTAGTCGTAGTTTTCTTCATGAATAAAGTTGAATTTAGGTACTTTAACGAGGATTTTACAAAGTTTTAGACAGCTGCACCTACTTATTTACACATTTTACCAAAATGAAACTCTGTTTAGAAGGTTCAAACCAAGGTTTAGGTTTCATTATTTACACTTTTCTAAAGGCCAGTTTAGTACAACCATAGCTTCAATTTCACCACTCAAACAAAAACAGCTCCCATATTAATCTCAGGATTTACCATTCAACGCGTGACAACTATATCAAGTAATAATTCTCCCTAATGTCCCATTTGATTAGAAACGTGTGCTTATAACAGCTCACAATAGAACTAACTGTACAACGAAGGCTATTCACAAGGCTATTTTCCTATGATTTATTCGTTTAATTCAAATTTCGTGTCTTAAAAGCTTCACAAAGGCAAAGAGGCAGTTCTCTGCTTTGTATTTGCATAACCTTTTTTTAAAACATCAATTTAATTGCGCAAATAGTACGAGTACTTGTTTAAGGCCGTAAAACACAGGAAATTTGTTCATAGAGATCAGGAAGCGACTAGGTACGAGAAGGCTACCTTGTTGTACACTGTTTAACATCATAGAGCAAAAATAGTTTTTGGGGTTGCAGACAATTTTATTGCATTACACAGGTCATGTTTTGACCACTAGTTATCTGATTGTGATAACAACTAAATGAACGCAATACCTAATATCAAAAGTACGTAGTATCTATACACAAAAGTATACACAAAAAGATTCTGCCCCCGTATGCCAATCTTTTGCTGTCACGTTATATTTCACTGCCCAGTGTAATTTCTTCAGGTCACGTGGTACAATTTTGTACCACGTGATCATTCTTTTTAGACACTTGACAGCAAAATATGCGCGAAAACACATCAAATGACGTCATACATAATGTCACTATTTAGTCACAGAATAACTATGAGTTAGTATGAACTGACCATGATTTAAAACTTTGCAGTTCAACTTTGATTTGCATACCCCTGCAGCGTTATATTTTGTTTCTGATTCAACCTCTGTTTTAATATTCTGCTGATGTCAACAACAATAATAAATTCCGAGAATGACCGCACAGATTTCACTGATAAAAAAGGACACTATAAGATTTTGCTATGACATCGTACCGCTATAAAGTATCCTGAGAAATGGTCAGGGTTGAATTTTGACAAGAATGTTTGACAGAAGGCCATGATGCAGCCAAAATTTAAAATGTTGACCACCTGTTGAATCATACCTTCGTGTTTTGGTTCATTAATTATATAGAAATTTATACGTATAATCAGAATATTCGAAACGTAGAGTTTTCAAAAAAATATTAGGAAAATAAACTAACTATAAAAATAATGTTATCCTTGCCTAAGAATATCAAATATTCTTTATTTGAACCAACCAACTCAACCAAGCTACTTCAGTTAAATAGAGCTACACAGATTACTTTCAAACCAAATGGAGCAAACACTCGAATAGTCTTTTCCAAACAAATCTATGATAATTCGTCAGCCACCCTAAGCAAGTTAACATTCTAAAAATCGCTAAGAGAAAAGGATAAAATATGGAATGGTCACGTGACTTTTCATTCAGAAATGTCATTTTCACACATAGATTAGTGTTTTATTCTCTAGTGGTTGTAGAATGTCAACTTGACTAGAGACCCGTTCTCAAATCTTTACTTCTGCTATCCATACTAGCGCAAATGTGGGCACGCACGGTTTTTTGTCGCCTAAACGCTGAGCCATCTGGCAAGGATTTTTTTTAACAAAAAACAGTTGCCTGACCCTTTCTTACCTACAAAGCTGGCCCCCATTTTTTTTCTAAAGAAGTAGACCCCTTACAATATGTTGAATTACCGTATTAGTAAATTTCTAAAGACCCGATGAAATTTTTGATTGAACTGGCTAACGGATTGTCCTAACGGTCTGTTCTGTGTTTTGTACAAGAGTTTTTTGTACAAAATTTGAAATTTAATATCGACTCTTTCGTGCACCTCTTTGTATAAAAAAGCATAATTACAGCATTTGGACTATTTTTTTTTATAAATACACGAGTAGGTTGGTCTGGATTCACGTACAACTTATCTATACATAAGTTTAGTGAGTATTATTTAGGTACAGTCGCACATAAAAGCTTCTCAATTTGAATATTGCAATCTGTCGCCATAATGGTTCCATCTGCATTCGATTTTTAAGTTCAAAAGACGCCGACCTCTACAGCCAATGAGTGCTTCAGAACGAACGAATGAATGAACGTGATAGCGGATCTCTGTGATTGTTTTCACAAAGCGTTTCGGTAATGCAAGGGTCGGACGGAATGCGTTTTGTTTTTGCATGAGTATTTGTAGGGGAGGCTACATTGATTTTCATATCTTAATTTGTTGATAATCGAATTGTTTTAGACATATGACTCGTTAGTTTTATTCAGTTATTTACCTAAGATAAAGGTAACTAAAGGGACTTCTGGTGTAGGTACGTAAAGCTTACTTAAAACCGCATTAAAACCCATAGTTCAAACTAAAAAAGAAAGTAAGTTAACTGTATATTATGGGAATCTGATATCATATTCCATGTTTACTTATTTTGACTTTCCGAGTAACCTTTAGCTTCTATTTAAAAATAGAATCAAACTGAAATGAATAGAACTGTTCAAAACCGGGTAACAGTTTGGGCTAGTGGAGCCTTCGTGACTGAGTCGCTTGTCTGCCGTGCGACACGCCGCGCCGCTACGAGCGAACCATACGGATGAAACACGTGCTATTACTGCAAATAAACTTCTCAGCTTTTAAAATTTTAAGAGGATTTTTTAGTTGTTTGGGGCTTTGGGGATCTTCAGTCAACCTACTAAATACACCTTAGCGTTTGAGTACAAAGTAAAACAATATGAAGCGATGATCTTCTGCAGTTTAAAAAAAACTTTGATGCAGAGCATGAGCTGAATAAAAGCACTTTCTGTTTTATTCTTCTTCTTCTAATTTAAGAGCTATGCTCTTGTCGGCGTAATGTATGCATTTCCCGCCAGGTTCTTCTCTTCAGGGCAGCTTCCTTGACGTCCTTATACGACATGACATCTATCTTCGCCTTCGCCTGTTCCTTCTGTTTTATTATGAACTACTAAATGCTGAATAGTCTTCTGGCGACTTTAATATAGCTATCAAACCATGACAAGCAAGAAAGGTACTCAGCCGGTAACATTTAGGTTGAGGCAAATATCAAAAATACACCTATGATACGATACGACCTTGACTATTAGGGTCTTTGCTCCCCACGTTTTTTTTATGCGCTGACGCTCAGCAAAGTAAGACCGAAGTCACGTTGTAACTGTTGCACACGATCCTTCCAATGTGATAACGCGCAAAGGACGCGCACGCGCATGCGTGCCATCTGCGCGCATAAATACGCCGTCTGCAAAGGCTATTGTGTAAACTATCTAGTTTACACTTAGTTTTACTGAACATGTCGCACTATTGTTTGTAGAACAAGTATGGTGGGCAGAGGAGAGGCCACAGGTCACACGTCATGGCACCGCGCTCGCCGCCCCGCCCTCGGACCCTCGTGCTAGCCAGTTTGATCAATACCATTTACCACGAAGTAGCCTTGATGTTATACCACTGGCTGACGTTTGAAAGGTTAAACAAATAGGTGGCAAATTGAAAGTTGCATTGAATTCTCATCAAGGTTGATATCCTCAGATGTCCTTTAAGGATGTCTCAGAGGAAAAGTCAGAGACATGACCAAACACATTTTCGACGTGAATCATTTCTGAGCAGTTAATCTTTCCCTATGATCCAAGTTTTTTGCCGCTGTTAGAGTACAAATACTAACATTTCCCCACAAAGTTTTCATTTATCCCGTTCCGTCCACTGTTTTTCTAACCTATGTTCTTGTTTGACTTGGCCTAGAGAGGCTAGGTTCTCAAACGGTAAAGAAAAATCTCGTAGGATAGCCCGTGGCTTAGTTAGCTTTGCAAGTTTGCACGTATTGAGTTTTCCCCGTGAATAATAGTCAGCCTTATTTACAAGAAAGACATGGTCAATACGAGCGAATTTGCCTTGTCCATCCCATGCATTAAAGCGTTACACTCTTAGGGTTCTTAAAATTATGATTTATACAGTGCCAACAGCCATAGCTGCAAAAACCAGTTTACTTACTGCGGAGGGATCAATCAATATGCTCGATGACTCACAGTCAAAGTGTGTTTATTGCCCAGTCGGTTTGGAGCCAGTGCCCATAGGTCACACGGCATGGTACCGAGATCGCCGCCCCACCTTTGCGCTCGGAACTCACCCCGTGGTAGCCAATAGCCAGTTTGATCGATACCAAAAGACCGCAAACCGTCATAGGCGATGTAAATAGCCTCGAAGGTTTTAGACCATTCTTCGATTACGAATTGGAGAAAGCAGTAGAATTTTCTTTCCGATGAAAGTTCTTCTGAGACCGTGGCTAAGCGGTTGAGATAGTAAGCTTCTTCTCGACAAGAAAAGCCGAAAAGATCCAGCTTTTCTTGGCCCTGACGGCTGCCCGGCCAAGGAGATATTCACCAGGGTTTTCTGAAACTCAAGGCAATGAACAACACTCAAGGAAAATGTCTAAAGTGCTGCATACTCAGAAGAATAATGCAGTTTTAGGACAGACCCACCTCTAGTCACCTCTCTCTAGCCTCAAAGGTTTGCTGGAAGAAAACTCTTGTTAAGGTTAAGCTCGCCTTTGTACATGTCATCTATTTCTGTCTTTTGTTTATGTCTTGTGTCGTGTGCAATAAAGAATTAGGAACCCATTTCGCAGAAGTTAGTCCTCTGTTCCTCACGGCATTTTAATTACTTTATTTTATTATGGAGTTACAAAAAAGCTTTAGTATTGAATTCCAGCCCCCGTATGCCAATCTTTTGCTGTCAAGTTATATTTCACTGCCCAGTGTAATTTCTTCAGGTCACGTGGTACAATTTTGTACCACGTGATCTTTCTTTTTAGACACTCGACAGCAAAATATGCGTGTCGCTATTTAGTCACAGAATAACTATGAGTTAGTATGAACTGACCATGATTTAAAACTTTGCAGTTCAACTGAGATTGGAATACCCCTGCAGTAAGCAGGTATATAATGTTGCAGTGGTTTTGATACAGCCTAATAAAGCTACTAATCGCACGAGAGGCTACAGGTCACACATCGTGGCTCAGACATCACCGCCCTACACACTTACCATGGAGCCTCAAGGTACCAGTATTTATTTATACCTTCCCCCGTATTTCAATCTTTTGCTGTCAAGTTATATTTCACTGCCCAGTGTAATTTCTTCAGGTCACGTGGTACAATTTTGTACCACGTGATCATTCTTTTTAGACACTTGACAGCAAAATATGCGCGAAAACGAATTAAATGACATCATAATGTCACTATTTAGTCACAGAATAACTATGAGTTAGTATGAACTGACCATGATTTAAAACTTTGCAGTTCAACTTTGCAGTTCAACTGAGATTGGAATACCCCTGCTTGAAATACAAATACCGACTTGCATTAAGTAATTTAGTTATCAGCTGTGCTGTGACGTGTCATGCCTAACGAGGCCGATTGCTTTTTACAGAAGGGAGTGTGAACGGCAGTTTTCATACTTTCTGTGTTATTTTTTTTTTAGGTTTGTTGATTTGATAAGTAGTACAGCCACAAAATAAACTTTCAAGTTTTATCTTATTCTATTGGCTGTATATAAATGCTTACAATATATAGGGCAATATATTTTACAAAAGCTTCTGAAAAAACTGCCAAAATAGTTTCTTTTGCTGGGGTACATTTGATAAAAAGTGTTTTTTTTTATGCCCTCTACTTTTCCATAGACTGCATAGACTGCGGACGGACAGTGTTTGCTTCATCAAAAATGCATGCACCCACAATCTAACTCCTTTTCATCTTTGTCATCCGCTGTTCAAATATTTTCTAACTAACCCCCAACTATCCCCCTACACCCTGTGGGCGGGGCGGCGATGGCACGGACGAGCGTGACCCGTGGCTATTCCCGCCCAACCGCCCGCCCACGGCCATAGAACCTTATGCCACCGGATATGCTTGTCATTGTTCCAACTTTGGAATATTCGTTGGAACAATATGCGTGATGTAGAACTATGAAAAGTGGACTTGTTTTCACTTTGTTGTCAGTACGAAGTTCATGAAAGTAGATGCTATCAATCTTATATTTTTGTATAACTTCTTACTGTCATGCTAGGTAGCGTGAGTGCGTACTAATTAGGTAGATACTCTAATAACCATCCGATTGGTTTGTTTTCCGAAAGCAGTAGTAGGTTATAAGACTTGTTGTAGTTACATCGGGTTCTGATACGGTGTACTAAAAACTAACTTACCAACTTATTTGTGAGCTTACATTTAAGAAAATTCTGTATTTATTTTAATAAAAACCTCACCCAACTTTACTCCCAATAAATGATAGTGATCATCACTACCATAAAAAATCTACACACCAGCCTCATCTTGAGAAACCCGTATAGTTACTTACTTTTTTATCAAACTGTAAATTACACGGTAAGTAAGTTGTATAGAATAACAAAGGTTCAAATAAAAAATATAAAAACAACAATGTTCAGCTTATGATGTGCAAATGCACTGTTTTTTAATACTTTTGATACCGAGATAAAGGAACTCGTTATATGGTAATTTATATTGTTTTTTTAAACACGAAAAACGTTACCGAAAACCGGTTTTCAAAGCCAAAAAAGTTTAGTTTTTTTTTAAATACCGCTATAGCTATATATTTATGCACCTTAACTTAAGTATTCGTGTTCTTAATTAGATTTAGTAGAGATGAAATAGTTTAAAACTGCACGCCCTTGACAGTAACTAACTCTAACTACGCATATCTCAACATTATGAGGAAATCCCCGGTTTGGTCAGCTCTGAAGGGGTATTCCAATCTCAGTTGAACTGCTAAGTTGAACTGCAAAGTTTTAAATCATGGTCAGTTCATACTAACTCATAGTTATTTTGTGACTAAATAGTGACATTATGATGTCATTTAATTTGTTTTCGCGCATATTTTGCTGTCAAGTGTCTAAAAAGAATGATCACGTGGTACAAAATTGTACCACGTGACCTGAAGAAATTACACTGAGCAGTGAAATATAACTTGACAGCAAAAGATTGGGATACGGGGGCTGCACTATTGGCCATGTCTTTTGTATAGATCAGATCGATTATGCTGAAGGATTCTTCAATGCTTATAGACCCGTTTATAAAATCATGAGGAAACAATACCCCTAGTGCTGTATATATCATCACTGGTTTGTTTTAAACGCTGGCGGCTGCTAAAAAAAGCCTACCTACGTAGGTAATAGTAGGTATAGTATACACGGAAGCATCGGACATAGTGCACCGTAAGTTGTCATGTGTCGTAGCACACGGAGCAATGGTCTTTAGATAATTCGAGGAGCAGCAAACCGTGTAGATCGTTATAACCCGAGATTGTCATTTGGACTTAATGGGAGGTGTGTGGGGACTCGAGCGAAACTGCAAAAGGTTAAATAGCTAAGAAAATGTAACTGGATTTGAATAAAATAAACAGCAGGGGTATTCCAATCTCAGTTGAACTGCAAAGTTTTAAATCATGGTCAGTTCATACTAACTCATAGTTATTCTGTGACTAAATAGTGACATTATGATGTCATTTAATTTGTTTTTGCGCATATTTTGCTGTCAAGTGTCTAAAAAGAATGATCACGTGGTACAAAATTGTACCACGTGACCTGAAGAAATTACACTGGGCAGTGGAATATAACTTGACAGCAAAAGATTGGAATATGGGGGCTGGCCATGGTGAATTTTTTTAGAACGCGTTTTCGACCACCCGATCTCAACGCTGAAGATTTTCTTAACGATAACTTCTCCGTCCATCAACACAACGTCCCGCAATCTTTACAATGTTGTCGGATCGAATAGGGTTGGCTTCTGATGCTGGTATCAGAATGAAGTCGTAAAAACCGATCACGAATTGTTTTGTAATCGGATCCCGGGATCCGTTTCCAAAATCATATAACAAAATTGGTAGGCTGCCCTTCGGTTCTTCTCGAATCCGTCATTGTAAAGAGTTCCTAAATACATAGCTAAGATAAATATTAATTTCTTGAATCATCGCAGGTTCGCCAGGCCCATCAACGTGATCACCACGTCTTGGTCATGACAGACGAACGGTACGAGACAATGAGGGCGACGCGACGCGCGTGTGTGACGGAGGACAAACGACTTCCTCATGTGACCGTCGGCGATCCTGATCAGCGCGAGCCGTGACGGAGAGCTTGCGTTTTGGTCAATGGAGACGCGTTAAGATGGCGCTCGACGATTTTGTATAATTTACAAGTTTAATTAACTAGAAAAACCGACATCAATTCGACTACCGGCTTCAACATCAGATGATGGTGATGATGGCAGTTCATTGGGAATGTTCTAGTGACCATAAACACGACTAAAAGTTACAGGAAAGCAAAATACGCAATTTCGTGCACGTGGATGGCATTTTTTTCAAGTTATTCTATTTATAAGCCAAACTACTGAACCGATTTTGATGAAAATTGAATGGGACTAACCTGGAAGTACATCCTTTGAAATAAAAAAAATTGATATCGGTTCATAAATGACAGAGTTCTGAGGTAGCACACATAAAAAAATACAACCGAATTGAGAATCTCCTCCTTTTTTGAAGTTGGTTAAAAAAAGTAAAAAGTTAGTAAAAAGTAAAAAAAAAATTTTTGAATTGAATTCCGGTTTTAGTAAGAAAGTTGATAGTTCTGGCCATATCGTGAACTATGAACTATGACTATGACTAGCTAAACGGCCCATCCAATTACTATACAGAAATCGGATGGGCCGTTTTCATATTCTTGGAATTTTTGTCAACTCTAAACCCTTGTTAAAGAAGTAAAAAGATGTAAGCCAAGATACTATGGTGCATTGCTGTTACACCATTTTAGCGCTCCCGTGGCCAAGGCATGGAACACGAGAGTAGTAAATTGGAAGATCATAAAAATCGCTCAACGGTACTAGATATTAGTTCACCTACCGCAGTAACATAAAAAAGTAGGCCTATTCAGATGTCTGCTATTCTTTTAAAACTTTCCGACGTATTGCAAAATCAGTCTCACTTGCATAGCCGACTAGGCTGAGATGAGAGAGGAGAATATGGTTCGCATGAGAGTTATTAAAAAAACCCGATCAAAAACTATCGGCCGATAAAAATTTTGCAGTCTAAAAGAGCTCAAAGTGCTTGTACAAGGTCAGGAGCAAATCTTCCATGATCGTGTTTTGTAGTGGTATATAAATTATGTTAGGTAACGAGTATCAAAACCGAAACCACCCACTTAGTCCAGTTGAGCTTATCTACAAAAAAACGTCAGTGGTTAAAATTATTAATGAGTAGAAGTGACCAAACGGAAGTGCTACGACCGATGAACCTGCTATCGTATTTATTTTATGAAGTTTGAGAGGATTTCTAACCAAGGTTTTTCTAGCGTTTTTTCTAAGGACTATTGTAGAATGTCACCTTGGCTGGTTCATCCTCTTTATCACCTAATGACAGGAAACTGGGAAAGCAAACACATACAAAACCAACACCGGCGTTCCCTTTGACCATATTAATAGCTTATCATCCCTCTATGGAGACAAGACAAGTTGTTCATCACGTTATCAAACAGGCAGGCAAACAACCTGGGTATTTGTTTAGGTAATAAATGCACTTGCAGAATGGGAGTGAGATAAAATTCTTTTGCAGGGATAAAGCTGCATGCACACAAACAGCCAATGAGTTTGGCCGTTTGACGTTTGACCGGCTGGTCGTGGCAATCGTACATTTTGATGGGAAAACTGAGTAGCTACTCTGTCCACTACGTCACGAATTGACCTACGAGTAGCTTTGGCTTTATAAAACATTTTTTGAGATAAAATCCTGAAGAGAATTTTATTTAGTAGTATACATAATAAGAATGACAGACAGATGTCACAGCTCAGTCGGCTCTGCCTTCCGTGCTGTGGGTCGTGGGTTCGATCCCCACTGAGAACAAACATTTTTGCGTGGAAAACATAGATGTTTGTTCTATGTCTGGGTGTTACTATGTATTATATGTATGTATTTACAAAAAAATATATAAGTATTCTATCAGCCATCTAGTTCCCATAGCACAAGCTTTGCTTAGTTTGGGACTAGAGGGCGTTGTGTGTAAAGTTCATGAATATTTATTTATTTATTTAATGTATAATTTTTTTATTAGGTATATTTATTTTATGATAGATATATGTTTAAATACTTTATTTTTCTTAATAATATGATTCGTTAGTTTAGTAAGTATCGAATCTCCGTTATAACCTGTGTATGTACACGGTCCTGCCTCTATAGTCACGTCTCTCTAGCCTCAATGGTTTGCTGGAAGAAAACTCTTGTTAGGGTTAAGCTCGCCTTTATTCATATCATCTATTTCTGTCTTGTTTATGTCCTGTTTTGTGTGCAATTAAAGAATTAAGTAAGAAAGAGTAGTTTAGTAAAGTTGTTGTCAAAATCACTATAAGCCACGTTTCAACACATTTGTACAGAAAGACCTGTGTCCGTTCTGATTACGTGTTCTTAGATAACAGTTTGTGTTATTTAATTTTCATTCTCGTGTTTATCAGATAACATGATAATTTATAGAGGACAGTAAAGCCATTCATTTTACGATTATTTAGTTCTTGATTGTGGAGACGTGTGGTTTATTTGCACTGTCTTAGAAGAATTACAGATGGAAATAATACTTACTGCTGTTGAATTGATTCACTTGTTTAGTTGTGACATCACAAAAACAAGAATCTGACCGAACGTACTTGAGATATTATGATATTTATACTTTTTTGTTTTTTTTGTTGTGTTTAAAGTCTATGAATATTTATTTATTTATTATTTACTAGCAGTTACCCGCGTCTTCGTACGCGTCTACAGTTTCCGTGTACATTATATTATCTGTGCGTGTACTGAGCGGATACTTTGAGAAACTTGACATTACACCTCATTACACCGAACTCGTACTGGAATGTCAAACGCTAGTTGTTAGACCAAAGAGGTAGTACTACGCCCTGTCAAACTGACGTGACATGACATGACAATGAAATGCTCTTGCCAATTGGCGCTGCTAATCCTTTTCGTTCATTTTATCCTGTAGATCCTGTTAATTATTCGAGATAAAAAGTAGCCTATGTGTCAATCCAGGTTACGTACTATATATATGCCAAGTTTCATCCAAGTTGGTTCAGTAGTTTAGACGTGATTGAAACACAAACATCCAAACATCTAAACTTTCGCATTTATAATATTAGTAGGATAGGATAGGATTTATTTTGTAAGTACTCGCGTGAGCAGAGCTTACAATACAAGTGTAGAATTTAAATTGCTTTGACAGAACTCTACGTGCGGTATTGAAAATCTCCCCTGTGATTGTAAAGCAAGTTTTCTGTTCGTTATTTGATAAGACTGTATTATGAAATCTATGCTCTCTGTAATAAAGCTTATTTTGCACTGAAAGATGATTTAGAGTGACTGAGACGAGGTAGAGTCAGGCTTGAGTCCGTGTGATTGCGCAATTTATGTGTTTGAATGTAACCTCAGTGTCCTTACTCTGTACATCCTTAAAATAATATTATGATAGAAGCAAATAGACGGTGTCTCAAATAGTACATGGACTTTTCATGTCATGTCTCGTTGTGTAACGAGCGCTGACAATCTTCAATGCAGGTGTAGGTATTTCCATTATATATTTTTGTATGCAATTCTTAATGAACGTAGATATTTTTTTTCTTAATTTCTGGTTATTGGCGAATTTATGTGCTATTCTAAGCGAATACTGGTTAAAACGGTTTAGTGGACTATTCAGCCTCTGTTTATGAATTTGGGAGGACAGTGGGGGTTAGTATGAACATTGGGTCAACCCTATTTATTGACCTGCCCCCGTATGCCAATCTTTTGCTGTCAAGTTATATTTCACTGCCCAGTGTAATTTCTTCAGGTCACGTGGTACAAAATTGTACCACGTGATCATTCTTTTTAGACACTTGACAGCAAAATATGCGCGAAAACACATCAAATGACGTCATAATGTCACTATTTAGTCACAGAATAACTATGAGTTAGTATGAACTGACCATGATTTAAAACTTTGCAGTTCAACTTTGCAGTTCAACTTTGATTGGCATACCCCTGCAGTAACATTTCAAATTCGATTTTGAAATTGGAAGACGGAGTTCAGTAAAAAAGTATTATCAAAAACAAAAGTGTTCCTTCAAAATTCAAGCTCTAGTGATGTGAAAAACAAGGAAGAAAAAATATAGAGCTGCTATTGCATATCTAATCTATGTTTGACGCGGAAACATTGTATTAGTCCAACATAATTTATGTGGACCATTGTCCGGAAACTGTAGGCCCGATCCGTTAATCATGCAGGAAAAAATGCAATAAATCGGACCCCAAAAATGATCCGACCACAGAAAGAAGTTATTCACAGGATGTTTTTGATGCATTATAATAAACTTTGGAACGATCATACCTACACTAAATTATTGAGAAATAGTTGCTCAGCGAAATCTATATTAAAAAAAATCAATTAGAGTCGTATAAAAATAAATTAATAGGGTTCATTTTACACCATGACTTCAACTTTTCGATTTAAATCGCAATCAGTGGGAAAGTCTTAGGCAGGATTTTTAAAATAGTTTAAAATAAAAATACCTTCTACAATTTACAATTCTACAATTGTGATTATATGTAAAAATATTTTTACCGTGTAACAATGCGTGCACACAAAATTAAAGAAAAGCAACTAAAAAAATTGGTAAACAAAATTTTATCCTTTTATAAAAAATCATCCTTTGTAACATCTATTATCCAAAATGGTCAGTGTAATCGAGATTACAATAAAACGTAATAATAATATTCATGGTATTTTTTTGCATCGGCGACCGACTGCCGTTTTATTTATCAATGGTGTAATCTATGATAGTTATTCATATTGAACGCGATTTATTGGCAGGCAAATGGTGTGGAGTCACTGTATAGGTACTAAAATATCAAATATTTTGTAACTTTTACTTTTAAAAAATATGCTAGTTGACCGAGCGAGCGAAGCGAGCGAAGCGTCTCAGTTTCCACATTGGCCAAAAATGCGTTTGTCCGGATGTCTGTCTGTCTGTCTGTCTGTCTGTTCTCCTCTACAGGTCGCATTTTTCAACCGATCTGGACGAAACTTGGTACACAGGTTATATGAATTATTAGATTTTTTTTGTCGTCGGGGATTTTTGATTGGGGGGAAAATAGGGGAGAAAAGAGGGAATGTTTGCTGTAGCGTTATTTATCGACGGATTTCAATCAAATTTGAGAAGCACACGAAGGACTTCATTCTACACAAGATGGTGTAAAAATATTTCCGAAAAAAAGGAGTGGAAAGGGGAAAAAAGGGGAAATTATTTTTTTATTTTTTTCTCGAAAATTGACTTCTACCAATATCAATAAGACTACACAGTCCTCTTCGCCTTTACGAGACAAATCTGTAGACACCAGATTCGACCTCCTAGGACCAAGGGAACGCGAGTAATCGCTAAAACTAATTTTGCTCAAAAGTCTAAATTCAAGCACCTGAAAATCGATTTAGCCAGGGGAAAAGGGAAAGTGTCGGTTATTGCATGGTTATAAAGGCTTGCGAGGTCTATGTTCTCACAGGACAACTAGTAGTTAAGTAGGTAATTTTCAATTATTTTTTTGAAATTTTTATTAAATTATATGCACAGCAATATCACTTTTCGTTTTAGTAGGTAAGTAATGCTGTTGCACTACTATAGGTACCTATAGGTACTTGTTTTTTTTTTCACGGTTATGCTTAAGAATAAAAATAACGTATTTTTAAGACTTTTCTTTTCCTAATTTTTTTTTGCACATCATAGATAATAAACAAATAAAAATAAAACCCGTTTTTTGGGAGGTTTAATAAACTATTTGAAAAAAAACGAACTTTTAACTAAAGCTGACTCCACACATTTTTGTTTCGTCCCCTAAGGTGAAAGGTCACAAGGGGCACACGACTCGCGACGGTCAGTGGCGAATGGTACCGACTGGAACCCATCGAAATCTATGAGAAACCATCACATATTGCATTTTAGTAACCATTACTTCACTACTACAACACTGTAACCTCAAAATGTGGTAAAGCTAGCAATGGTCACTTAATTTGGCCTAGTTTTGGATTAGATTTTTGTTTAGATAGTATTGTCATGGTTTCGTTTGATTGTATGGGCTGTTTAGTATAAGTAGGTACCTAGAATTCTTTAAACAAGATCTTATCTTACAGATTTCCAGATATTTTTGAACGGTACCTAGTCACAGGCAACGTAAGTACCACCCTTATAAAGCGAAAGTTAAAGAGCTGTGACAATTTGGACATATTTACACAGAGTTACAATAATTGGTTATAAATACGAGTACATAGTAAAAAAATCAAATTTAAGTTACAGAAACTTAAGTAAGAGATTTAAGTTACCAACTGACTTGGTTTTTCGTACTTATTTTGTCAAGTTAATTATGTCATACAAAGTTAGAAGCTTAGAGACTAAACAGAGACAACTTACTTATTTTTTGTAACATATGCATGAGAATAAAGATTATTTACTTATTACTTATAATACCTAGCTACTTACTTATGTATTTTTAGTTAAAAGTGACACATAAGTATTTAAATTCCTTTACTTTCCCATTTATTTGCAGCGTTATCAATAACCTCGAGTAACCTTTTGCAGGTAATTTAAAGTCGAGTGTCTTATCGCACTTTGGTGACCACTCATCCAGACATTTACATGCATATCGGAAAACAAGTTGCCCATTGTCGTTTACACTGTTGAAGTTGTAAAACTACCGGAAAAAGATCGAAATTCCTATTCAAAACTGACCTTTAAGTACATTTAGTTAAAGTCGAGTTTTGAATGAAAGAAGTGCTGGGAAAAGTTAGGAAAAAGTAGACAACAAGCAAACAATTTTCGAATGAATGAACTCAGTTTTAAAGTTCATTTTTCTTTGCAGGGTCAAAAGATGGTTTGCAACAATGAGGCAGCCTATATACCACCCGCACGTCCTCTTTAGATAAGATAATAACTACCTGAAATGAACGACACCAATACACTAATGATACCGATACCGGTATTGCGGACCGGTATAATTTGGGCTGATAAAAGTACCGGTTTGTACGATAGCCATTTTACAGGTTATTCATAAGTCAGGTCAGCTGATTAATTCATAGGTAGAAAGTTTTTCAAAATTCATATACTCGAATCTCTCTTATGTTTTAGAAAGTTTTAAGGGTTATGTAGGTACCTAATATGTTTTAAAATGAAATAGAGTTCAAGGCTTTTTTCAATTTAAAGACACGGTAGATATATTCTCAGATCAGATCTTGGTACCTAGACCCCACTAATCATTCCCTTACTTATCTAGGGTGCCAAATGATCTAAGAGAAGACAATGCTATCGATTCTGTTGTTGCATTTTTCTAAACTAACCTAATTTGACAGCGCTAAAATTATAGCTGTCTCTGTCGTTTCAGTTTATGAGAAAGGGACGGCAACATTTTTAATGCTGTCAAATTAGGTTAGTTTAGAAAAATGGGACAACAGAATCGATAGCAATGTTTACTGTGAGTGGGGGGGTATAGTCATTATATTCCCTATTATTTTTTAATTCTTAATTCTTTATTGCACACAACACAGGACATAATAAAGACAGAAATAGATGACATGTACAAAGGCGAGCTTAACCCTAACAAGAGTTAAAAAGAGTTAGAGTTTTTAATTTTAAAGTAATCGCATAAAATCCTCTATAAAGGTACTTAAAGCTTTTCTGAAAGCTATCTTGCCGGAATTATTGCGTAGAATTATTTACAAACAAACATAATAATTCCAGCATTACCACTTCATGTTATCTGACCCTAGGTGCCTAGAACGTGGCACCGAAGTCTGGAAATTACATAATGATCGCTTATTTTGAGGGTATCACGAAATAAGCGACACACTCACCTACGTCGAGATCAATTATGTAGTGATGCACTGTAAATGATTTATCGATATATCGATTAAATACTTTTCATCGTGCCTGTTAGATTTCAAACAAATAAAAATGACTGTTCTTAGATCAGCATTGTAGTCATCAGCAGTACCAAGGTATTTTAGATCACAGTCAAACACCGATACAGGAGTTTAAAACTAATATTAATATTGGTACCTATTCATAGTTTTATTTTCTTTTAACTTTGTGCTTTTAAATTTATCATAACTCGTAACCTCAACTGGAATAAAAATCATCAGATAATAACTAAAAAGTTTAAATAATATTTTAATAACTAAATTATAGCGCCATTTAAATCCATATAATAATATTTATTTTAGTGAAAACCATTGTTCTCTACAACTAAATGTTCTTAAATAGCTTAGATCTGTCCCCATTGACATCATTATCTAAATAATAATGCTATCATTTATAGTATTTGCGGCTTTGTTTTATGATTCTATTCTCTGACAAATAAGCCTGTCCGCAATGAGTTAGATTGTTTATACATATTAAATTATGACAGGGAAAACCATTTTCAATGACACAAAAACAAAGTTAGAAATAACTTTACTACGTACATAATATTTACATACATGCAATAACATTAATTTAACATGAATTCATTTGATTAATAAAATACAATAATACTATTTAATTAAGATTTAGTTTCTTAGTTACAGTGTTTGTGAAAAACACACACACACATTTATATTTTTTTATCAGGAAATATGTAGTTGTTAGCTTGTATTTTGATATTATTATCTTATTAACGATTTGTATTTTCAATATGGAACTTCTACCTACCAATAACTCAAAGTTTATCGATAAAGTAAAATTTTAATCCATCGATAAAAAATCCCATCTCTACCCTGACCATGCGACTCGATGTTATTTCCATGGCTAATTGCAAATTGCGCCTGTCAACGGCACATAGCGTTAATGTGTCATAATATGACACGAGCGGCCATAACACGGGCAAGGTTCCGTGGTGGTTCCGTCGTGTGATTACGGAACCCTGCTGACCCCTAATTCAACGGGTGCCAGCGAATACGCAGCTGGGAAAATCTTTGACTCTACGATGGTAAATCATAAGCACTATGGGACCCTTTAATAGTGTTCGGGATGTAGTTTTTATTTTTTGAAAACCATTTTTGTTTGAAGATATGGGCTAAACTTTCAAAATTCATATTTTCTTCTTATAGGTTCTATAGGTTCTTATATCATGTTTTAGGAAGAGTAGAATTTACAAGAATTTATATTACCACGATATAATATAGGCTGAATGATTGTTAAACTAGTTTTCTAAATACAAAAAAATGAGATTACCTAAATGATAAATATAATAAAAAACCTATGAAGTTATTGTATGTAAAAGAAAGAGATGAACTTCGTAGATGTAGAGCATTAATCGAATACCACCGAATGTGATCGATCTAACTTCAAAGATATCGCATTCAGAATCGCAATCACGTAAAGTACCTTTCAAACCGAATAAATAAAAAGTAGCAAAGAAACCGCCGACAGATTCATCATATTTTGAAATGGATCCAAGAAATTTAACACTATTATGCCGTAGCGGGTCGATTTGGCCAAATTTAATACCATTATTTGGCCATGTTCAAGAAATTCCATATTTTTGATGTCCGCTGCGCAAACACTGGGCGGCGGGATACTTTGCGCTTCGTTTACATTTTTGAATAGGACTTTGTCAAAAATGCCACGTAAATTCTTCCATTTTTAAGCCAATGACAATCAATTTTAAGCTTTACCCCACCGGGATAAAGATCCATAATAATTTACAAGGTGAAAAATTTGCAGGAAGATTTTGAAAAAAATATAATCATGTTATGGCTCTACGGTAGCCAAATCGTTTGGTTTGCCTTGGAATTTTATCGTTAAAAAATATATTGTGTTAGGTTCAATGTTTGGTTAAAATTTGATAGAGTCCAGTGCGTTTTGTAATTTCCGCAGCTGACGATACATTCGTAAAATTTAGCAAAGAAGCTAAACTTAAAAAACTTAGTCTGGTAATTTTTTTTAAATTAATAAATATATAATAAATAAATAAATATTCAGGGACATTTCACACAACACCCTCTAGTCCCAAACTAAGCAATGCTTGTAATATGGGAACCAGATGGCTGATAGAATACTTATATACTTTTTTTTTGTAAATACATACTTATAATACGTACTAACACCCAGACATAGAACAAACATCTATGTTTTGTTTTGTTATTTATGTTTTGTTTTTTAATTTGTTGGCAAGTTCCAATAGAAAAATGTGGTGAGTATACTTCATGTAAGGCCTACCATAAATATCAAGAACATTAACAACCTTATCAAAACCAGTACAATCATGTACACAATCGCCTAAAGCCACTTCAGGGCAGAAAAGCACACGTGTCGATGCTATAATCTACGGCTTTGCGTTATAATCCGACCACCCAACGTTGCGCGACCATTATAACGCTGCCCACAGAAATAGTACCCCTATTATTACATAGAATAGAACACCTATGTGCCCTTATTATTTTACTCCATAAAATCGAGACCACCTACGTATCTTTTGCCAAAATGCGAATGTAATGATGCGTTCGTGATTTTTCGGCGGTTTACGTGTATTTAGTTTCAATGCAGGTATTGTAATTGCGATGTTTGATTTTTTATTTGAAACTGACATAAATTCGCACTTGACGGGTGTGTTCTTTTGATTTAAACACTCAAACAAGCATGTTTTGTATCTATGGAAACTTCGAGCCTTTGTTTATTGACTTTTCTTTGCGTATAGATGGACTTGGACTAAATATTAAATCACTAGGGGTTAGTCTGACTGGACATTTTTTAAATAGTTTTATAATAGTTTCTTTTTTTAAATAAGACTACGCGCTATAATAAATTATAAATACTACTGCTACACTCAAAGTACAAATAAATGGTAGCGATATGAAGTCAACCGTAAATTAAAATAGACATTCGTTCGTAAAATAATGAAAACTAATAACTATACGATAATTCGAGTTATTTTCTTACGTCACAGTCGATATATCAATAGACTAATGATGGTCCGATGTCAACAATACATTGTATTATTGCGAACAAAAGTTTATCAAAGAAAAATTTATGTGGTAATTGTTTTTAAAAAGAAACATTATGATTTTAATAAAGAACAGTGACAAAAAAAGAGGTTATTTTAATTTATAGTTACTAAAGGTAAATCAGCTATTATAATCTCGATATCAATTTTTTTTTGTAATATCTACATGCCCCAGTTTTTTATATTAAAAAAGGTTTTGGTGTTTTATGAGTTTTGATGTTGAATTTATAACTTTTTTGTCTAATATTTTATTATAATTTAAAATTTTCCGTACTTAGAAAAGTGTACAACTTATACATATTTTTCACATGATTGTACAAAATATGAATGCTCATTCGGACGTACACCAATGCGTATTAATGATGTACAGACAGACCGTCGATTACCGTCCGTCTGTTATTTGGCGACGCTTTGTTACTCCCACAGGACAAACTAATGTTTTCTGCACGATCTAATTATTGTGTTGATCATTTGATTTATTCAATACGATGTGACTACCACCGGAACTTCAAGTTTGCAACGGTACTTAGTGAGCAGCAAGAAAATTCAAAACAGTTTTATTCGCGAGTGTATCAGAAACCTTTATCAAGTACGTTTTTAATTTGTCAATTTATGGAGTTGAAAAACTCTTGTAAATGTAATTACTATGTTGTAAGTAGATCGAAATTAACTAGAAAATACTATTTCTCAATTGGTAATCAATAATTATCAAAAATTCATGAACGCAAAATTAAAACAATAGACCATAGTCTCTGAGCTTTCATTTTAAAAAAGAAATATATCATTCACAATTTTTCCACAAATTCTCAACCATACTCCACTGACATAGAGACGAAGCTCTTTGCTAACACGTTCTAGACTGGCCGTCACGAGGAATGTATCCGTGTACTAAATACATACATTACTGGTAAACATACATCTTTCTAAGGATAAGACATAGTACAACTGAAAATTTATGCAATTAGGACTCAACATGTCAGCCTCTAGGTTTGCGCGGCTATTTTTATGGCGACCTCGATGAAAACTTGTTTTTTTCAAATTGATAGCCAACACTTTCAATACTTTAATTGAACGTTTTATTTTGATAACGTTTAAAAAAAAGAAGGTTTTACATGATTAGTAATTAATGGACACTGTAGTTCGGCCAGTTAGAAACAGTTAGCAACAGGCTATCATCGTCATCATTACCCATAACCTTTTTTTTTTTTTGCCCAAGTGAAATCCGTCATGGATACCCACCAGCCGAGGGGGCTAGGGGGTTATGTCGGACTCCTACCGACTAAAACCCCTGGGGTGTTCCTCTGCTCTGGCTTTTGAGACGGAGTCACGACTTCACTGGGGTTCACCTCTGTCTGAGACAATTTTGACTGGTCGCTAATCTAAGCAGATTAACCTAATGCGTAGAGGGACTTAATTGGGACATGCCATATTATTTTTATAAATTTTTTCGGTTGGAGCATCAACTCATGATTTGCAGCAATTATTAAAACCTCAAGAGCAACACCGTCCACATGGTAAAGCACCAGCTCTATGTCTCTGTTAAACATCGCTGTGGCGATGTTATTGTAGCTTGTGATCTTAAGCAATTACACTTCTCGTCCTTTCTTTGTCATTTCACTAAGCCTCACAATTTAGTAATTTTAGCTTAAACATGATGTAACGGCGCATGGCACAACATAATTTAAGTGTTGCAAGCCACCGCAGCAAGCTAATTGCGTCCATTCTATCTGATATTATGGTAAGGGTGAGAGCAAACTTGTCTATTTCTGGGCTATCCGCAAACTTTATGGAAAATAGCACCAAAATGAGCTAATTTACCTCGAGCAACTGACCATTGCACTCCATCCACCACTCTGAGATACCTAACTAAATGTGCACCATCACCTATTCTCTACTCTACTAAAAAAAGGTCTACTCTACTCTACTCAAAAAACAACAGAGGTCATTGTAAAAGCAACCTAAGTGGTTTAAATTATTATTTCTGGAAATCTACGAGTCTAGATTGGATGATGACTTAGAGTTCTTTCTAGAGTGGGGATCAAGACCACGATCCACGGAAATAAACGGATAGCACGGAAAGCAGAGCTATACCGAGTGAGCTCTGACGCCTATCACAAAGGAGATGGTATGAGGTAACAACCAAATCTGGTGGCAAAAAACTTTGAGATGTCAAGTGTAAACCACCCCTTATGCGTCGCTCGTGCTTGGACACAGCGGCGGATTGAAATTAAAATTAAGCTGAGACAGCGTTGCAAGGTGCAATGCACCTACAAAATGGAAATTGCTCATTTATTTTCTTCGTGGTAAAAAACTGACTTCTGTATAGTCCAAAAAAATGGAAATAAATATCTACAAACTAAACAAATAATAAAATAAAATACTCATGATTTATTTCAAGACTCAAAAAACAAATATTTACGTCTAAAGAGAGGAAGACAGAGACAAATGACGTTTTGGCTTAGGTATGCTCTTAGGGCGGCTTGCACCAGAATCGCTAAACGCGTTTAACTCTTAAATAGTATTTAGCGAGTTGTCAAGTCATACAAATACGTCAGATTTAAATCGATTTAGTTGCTAAACACGTTTAGTGATTCTGGTGCAAGCCGCACTTAGTTTCGAAGTAGCTTGAAATTGAAAGAAAGAGAAAAGCGTAAAACGGAGTATGGAGTGCATGATAGACCTTTATATTTCTTTAGCATCGACTACAAATCATTCACCAAACCTCAATAGACCCAACCAGTTCAGATTTAAATAATAGTATTTCATAATTTGGTATAGACTTACCTCTTTCCACGCCTTTAACTACAACATTACAGTTTTCTAAATGCGCAAAACCAAGATAATGCGGAAATAAGGCTATTACCGAATGAAATAACCCTCGGATTATTTCATACGGTAATAAAGAACGACCGTGAAAACAAATGAAGGATGACTATTCGCAAAATGCTTATAATGTTACAATATGCCTATGATGGGTTCTGCAGAAAAAAGTTTGTGTTTGCAGAAAAAAGGTTCTGTTGTAAGTAAAGAGCATTTATACAAAAACTCATCAGTAAAATATAAGTTTCTGTTATCTTATACTGTCAAATTGGCAATTGAGTTTTCTGAAAAAAATCCTTACATATAAAACAAGAACTAATCAAGACCCGTCGGATAACACAAACATACATTACTCTGTTTCTTCATATTTTTCAGTGACTTTTATTGCATACTAGCAGTTACCCGCGACTTCGTACGCGTCTACAGTTTCCGTGTACATTATATTATCTGTGCGTGTACCGAGCGGATACTTCTTTGAGAAACTTGACATTACACCTCATTACACCGAACTCGTACCTACTGGAATGTCAAACGCTAGTTGTTAGACCAAAGAGGTAGTACTACGCCCTGTCAAACTGACGTGACATGACATGACAATGAAATCCTCTTGCCAATTGGCGCTGCTAATCCTTTTCGTTCATTTTATCCTGTAGATCCTGTTAACTATTCGGGATAAAAAGTAGCCTATATGTCAATCCAGGTTACGAACTATATATATGCCAAGTTTCATCCAAGTTGGTTCAGTAGTTTTGACGTGATTGAAACACAAACATCCAAACATCCAAACATCTAAACATCCAAACATCTAAACTTTCGCATTTATAATATTAGTAGGATAGTCATTACTAAAATCTCACGGAACCCTAACAAGCATCAGTATCACAAACAATGTTATCACTGGACTATGTAATAAGTACTACGATTACACTATTTAATTAAGGATTCGGTGACCGCGAGGTGACGCCGTGACGAAAGCCTGCCTGTAAATTTATTTGGCTTTGTGACAGTAAAGGTGCGGTTTTGGTGGTAGGAGAACCGACGAAGCTATCAAAGAGGTTCATTACGCAGTACCTACAAAAATCAGATAGTCATTGCGATGATTTATAGAAACTGTGACGTCACTAATTATTGACCTTAAGTAGGTAATGTTAAGCTGAAAGTCGCGCAGCGAGCTATAGAGAGAGCTATGCTGGAAATTTTATTCCGTAATAGAATTTGTGACGAAGAAATCCGCAATATAACAAAAAATTTACAACAACAAGAACTTTGTAGCGTTTTGTACCAAAACATTGCCCCATAACTTCAACAACGGACGGTTAACTAGTCCAGCCCCCGTATGCCAATCTTTTGCTGTCAAGTTATATTTCACTGCCCAGTGTAATTTCTTCAGATCACGTGGTACAATTTGTACCACGTGATCATTCTTTTTAGACACTTGACAGCAAAATATGCGCGAAAACACATCAAATGACGTCATAATGTCACTATTTAGGCACAGAATAACTGTGAGTTAGTATGAACTGACCATGATTTAAAACTTTGCAGTTCAACCACTTTGATTGGCATACCAATGCAGTTTACATCATATCTTCGTAAACCGCGCTGTAGCTGCATTGTTGTTTATAATCATCATCACCACCAAGAAAACTGTTGAAAAATGCTTTAAAAAGTTTTAAAATGTTTACGACACGTAAAGGAAAAAGTCTTCTGCAAACAAACTGTTTCCTAGTGAAAAAAATTTCGGAATAAGCCTTTAGTAAGTATAGTTTATCTATCCGCTTATCGCTCACCACCTCACCAAGCCCACAGTCTGCAGTGGTAGTTTCCACCTGTATCTGATGCGTAAACAAATATTAGTCGACAGCATCACCCTTGGACCACACATATAAGTCGTGAGTGTTTTACGATGAAAGTTATATGTAGTTATAGGTATACAATTGTTACTGGTAATAAGCGTTGTGTAATAGGAAATAGTAATTTTCGTAAATGCACGAGAGACGAGTCAATATAAGAGTACACTTGTCATCATAATCAGTCCATTGCTGGACATATGCATTCCTCAAAGATTTCCAAAAAGAACGCTTTTGGGCCTTCTTTCGACTTACAGTCCCAAGCCGCGGGTAAACTCCATTCTTCTTGGAACTGATTAATTGCTCTCTGAACCTAGAGAAAATGTTACTGAGCATTGTTGCTGCCATTGTACTATAATAAGTTAGTTTTTATAAGATTTATATGTATCTATTCATTGTTACAATAAAGAAATATTGTCTATCTATTGTTTTTACTACACTTGCATTTGTTTTTAGTGCAATGATAATTTAATCTTCTTTATTTGCCCATGACTTCAGAAAAGCGCGGAGGGACATGTTTGCACTCCGGTTTGCCCACATAGTCGGTGGGTTAGTAACTAAGTACTACCCTAATTAGGTACCTATTTGTCTATTATACCTACCTACTACTAGCCAACTGTATTTTTGAATTCACATATGCTGTTGCAATTATGTTAAGATTTTAGGGTATTGTTGTGCTATAGGGTACAGTATTGTCGAAAATAAATGTATTTTCTATCTTTTTTTTATTTCTTTTTTCAGCAAACAGTTCCTTAATCTAACCCAGCCCTTTTAGGTAGTAAGACGAGGCATAGGTATGATTTCATGCTTTCTCATCACCTTACCACAAAACTCTGTCAAACGGTTAGTTTCTAACACTTATACAAATAAATAAAGAAAACAATACGTTACGGGGTCCGTTATTGGTCTGTGGTCGGTTTCTCTTCAATATATTTATAGCCTACGGGACGTAAAAACCAAACACCACTGACATCAACGTTTCCTCCGTATTTTTTCAGGGATAATGTTGAATGTTCAAAATTTTAGCTTATCAAATGAACGTCCTACACTTTGTTTTTCGCTTCGTTGTTACTGCTTAAAAATATTTGAGTTCCACACATTGATTTCATATGTTGTTACCTATAGAAAGTTTTTACCTACCGTTTAACATCAGGAGGATCAACTACGTGTTCCATCAGTTATTCTCATTAAAAACACAACGAACTAAGACTGCAAAGATTTTGAAAATTTCCCACAGTTATCACCATCAGTTATCAACCTGAAGAAGCCCACAGTTAGAGCCTTATCATACTAGCAAGTGACATAAGCCATAGGGCAAAACTCGAGAGAAGAATTTTTGAAATATTAGCAAAAATAATGAGCTGACGTAAACCTTTCTTCTCCGTGTCCGTCCCGTATGTATAAAACCCGTGTCGTAGAGCAGTCAGCAAAAGGCGTCCGCAGTCGTGAGAACGCTATCATGCCACTACTGCTTCGTAATTGATGTCAAACGGCGCTGGGGTTGTGGTGGGCTGATGAAGACTGTCGATGGTGATTCAATGGGTGGTTCTATGACGCTTGCATATTTTATGATTTATGGAAAGAACTGTTAAGTTGTTGGGTTTGCTGTTGAAAAGCAGCTAAGGTTTTTAAGAAAATTATTTAAAACAAAAATATTAGTCGTTATAGTAACATTCTCAAGATTCGTAATTACTCAAGTTTTTTTTAACCCTATGAGCGTCAATCAATATTGCAACAGGCTACCAATTTTTTACACTTTTAAGTATTTGTGCACAAATATGATGTCGAAAAATGAATTTACGACGATATACAGAACTTGATCAGCCCAAAGAATAATAATGTTCATGTTTTTAAGAAGTACCAAGGTGTTTTGTAAGTTTAGCCTTCGGTCATCTTGACCGCACTTGCGGTCGCCAGACCAATCATGGGTTAAACTTTGATACGTGCCCTGCCCTGACCCCGTCATATTTCAAACCAAGGAAAAATAATACTTGAAATTCGGTTTACATACGACTTACGTAGTATCGTTTTATCTTTACATAACATAACTCATCTATTTCGCAACTTTCAGTGAAAGTCACAGTTTAAGCACTTTTAAAATACAGGGTAATTTTTTTTACCTCTTCACATTTTTTCCATAGTACCTACCTAAATTAAGCTCGCTCAAACTACTATTCTACTCACAAAAGTCAAAACAACCACTTATTCCCGTTGAAAACAAACAAAAGACGCTCAAAAAAAAAGGATCAATGTCCAAACAAATTGACATGGAGCTTTTGTTCCATTTTCAAAAAGTTTACGACGAGTAATAATCGAGTGACCAACGCCTACAATGACAGTTCGCCATTCAACCAAACTACTGTAGGATTTTTTTCTAATTTACCTGGCAGTGTTTTTTTTATTACTTGGTTTTTGTGACTACTAGCTACTTTATACATTTACAACGCAGTACTTGCATTAGTACTTGTATGACAAAAATGTAGTTGGTTAGGTCAAAATGTATTGCCATGTCAAACCGCCTATAATATTAGACAAAGGAGGTGCTGTTTCTATCAAAATAAATTATAAGTGATTTAAATTAGATAGAAATATTTGGTAAAAATAAAATCGAGCAATGACCAACCGCCTGTCGATGTTCCCCCATTCATCTATTGTTTTTTTTTTCCAAGTCTAATGGGGTAAAGTCACCAGTAGTAGTAGCAACCGCAAATTTGTCAGACCACCTTGCAGCTAAATGATATTTATGGCCCCAAAGCCAGGAAGACGGTAAGCCGTGCCGTTGCATAATCTTTGCAATTTATGACTACTTTTGTTGTACGATGGTTTTTATGTAATGTTGTAATTAGTTTGATTGTTTGATTTGTTTTGATTTTAAGCTGGTCAAGCAACATAGTTATAGATTTAATCTTGGCTTGATTACTCAGTATAACCGTAATACCTGTAAATACAATAAAAAAAAATGAAATTTGTTTTTATAAAATGTTTTTATTTAGTTTACACCTTTATATTGAAATCATCGTTAAGGCATATATAACAGTGTATTATTTTTCAATAATGACGTCCATTTGAGTAATAAAACTGTAAGGATGTATATCGTCTTCACAGGATATTCGAACAGTCGATTAATTTTCACACACATCGATAACAGATGATTAGCTATTCGATATTAAAGCGACAATCGGAGATCCGCCCAAATCGAATGATCTATAAAAAAATATCAAGATTATCTCCAAATCAATCACGCCCATGGAAAATCGGGTTTTGTCAGATTCTGCACGTGAGGCAAAGGTCGGTGCTTGTATTAAAGAGAGGAAATCCGGCAGCCATTGTTGTATCCAACACTTATGCACTTTACCTGACCGGCGGATAAAAGAATGTGGAAGAATGGATCTGCCTTACTGTGCCGCTTTCTAAAAAATATATGCATTAAAAAAACAAGATTTAAATTCGAATGCATAAAAAGTGAAGATGCAAATGATGCAACGGTCGCGATATTGTGCAGATCCACTTTAAAAAAAATGGGTTCTAATTTTCTCACGTTAGTGAAGATTTTTTCTAGAAATTTCTAATGATGGTTTAATTTGAAGAATCCTTTGGGGTTTGATTTCGTGGCTTTTTTGTGCAGTTTTTGTTTACAAAAACAAAGTCTCGTAACACGGATGTCGCAAAAAATAATTGCAGTGGATTTATGCGTTTTCGGTTGCATAAATTTTATGTGTAAATGGGTGCGCCTTTTTACTGTTTTTTGACGAAAGTAAAAAAAGAGGTTCCTTGGAACTTCAGAATGATCATTATGGATTAAGCTTGTGCTATGAGTATTCAGTTTTTTTAGCAATATCATTTTGTAACAAGTTATGTAAATTGAATATACTTATAATAATTCCAATTAAATAGATACCTTATTTTCTACGTTATAAAACATGACTTATCCCTATTACTACGTCTACTCACATTTTTTTTATAAATACCTACCTACGTACCTAGAAAAAAAATATCTTCCCATCATGTCTCGTAAAAATAAATGGCAATCAATACAAAGCAGAAATCGCCAACATTTTTTATCTTCTCTACCATGACATCACAAACAAAGAGACGACCATCTCCTTTGTGAACTTAAAAGAAATAAATTAAACTATCCGTAGGGGAGATTTTTACCGTTAATTCTAATCTACATTGAAAAAACAGATAAAAAATCCTTGCGGATGTCTGTGGGAACTGTTCTTAAAAAACTAAGGGCAGGAAGCTACAGTAAGTGTAAATATGAGTCTATGAGGTGACATAGGAAAGTAGAACGGATATTCGTTTGAAAGATTTACTGCTTTCACATCTCGAAGAGGTCTGGAGGGTTTTTGTAAATGTAAATTGTTAAATCTATTAAAAGGTAATTCTAAGTCATAATTTCTTTATTCAATAAAATCACAAAGATTTTAGAATCGTCTTATATTTTATAACTACGTGGTTCTAAGTGTCAGCTTCACGTGACCAGAGCCTAGAAGAACGGACAAGAAACTACGGCCTGGTTCCTCGCGTTTTTTTGTATGATCCATTTTACAAAGAAATATAGCCTACCTAAATGCTAAAGTTTCAGTGTGGTGACATTTCAACTTTGTGAATATGTTTGTTTTAGTTAAAACACCAAAACCAAAGCAAACTCATGTTGTACATATTTTTAATATGAGTGTTCAGCCCCCGTATTCCAATCTTTTGCTGTCAAGTTATATTTCACTGCCCAGTGTAATTTCTTCAGGTCACGTGGTACAATTTTGTACCACGTGACCTGAAGAAATTACACTCATTACAAATCATTCTTTTTAGACACTTGACAGCAAAATATGCGCGAAAACCAATTAAATGACATCATAATGTCACTATTTAGTTACAGAATAACTATGAGTTAGTATGAACTGACCATTATTTTAAACTTTGCAGTTCAACTTTGCAGTTCAACTCAGATTGGAATACCCCTGCAGTAATAATATTACATCATACTAATAAATAATGTTTATTATCCGTTATCTCAAAAAAAGTCTTAAGGCAAATCAAATTCTCATTTTATCAAACCAGGAAACACCAATAGCCGTGGTCTGGTCAAAAAAGGTTCTAATTTAACAACCGTTACGTCACAATAAAACACGAATTAAAAAATCTACCGGAAGCCAGAACAGTTTACTTCCGGCAAAAACCCAGAACACGAATCTCGACGGAGGAGGATCATCAAAAAGATTCTTTATTTGGTGGAGTTTGTATTAAGACAGCGTTAGTCAAAGTTCATCACGATTATCAATTGAGTACTTATTCAAAAAAGATTTACTAGAAGTAACATTTAAAACAGCAATCTATAATAAAATGGGTATAAAACAAAGAACCACGGTAACGATAGTACTTATTATATTTTTAATTATAATTAAAAATATTTAATTATAATTAGTATTAATAAAACTATTAGTGCATGTAAATCAGTATGTACTACCTACATAATAAACCCAAGAATCCAAAAAGTACGCAAAAAAATTTAGATAAGGTAGCAAAGTTGAAGTCTTCGTGAAATGTTGAGGACCACTGTCCTACGCGAGTTTCAACTTCTACCCAGAACAAGCACCCCATGTTTTTTCCACGCAGAGAGTGTTTATAAAAACATATGCACATTTTTTAAGTACGTATCTCCAAATCAAGGTGCGCACTGCATTGTGCAAGGGACATCTTCGAGGGTTTTTAGTAATTCTCCAAGTGCGTTTTTTTATGTGCGATAGTGTTTTTTGAATTTTCTCACGCAGAGTCCCATTCAGAATCAGATCTGTGGGTAGATACATCCGCGTGTATTGTTGAATCACGTATGACTGGGTATTTGATGATAAAATTTATCATTTATTGAAGTTTTCAATTGGTTGAAACACCTTGTGAGATGGAACTTTGAGACCGCGAAAGTGTATTTACGCAGTTTAAAAAAAAACGATTATTTATCTACTAAAATTACAGTTTTTTTTTAATTAAGATTTAACTGCACTACATTATACTGTATATTTATATTGAAATATATAATCTAATAAAGAAAGCGGAAATAGTCGAAACAAAACGCCAGTGCAAAAAAGTATCCCACCAAAAACAACACCCGATTAAAAAAAATCTCAGCGATAATATTCACTCATTTTCGTCACACACAAATAATTACATTATTAGGTATAATGGCTCCCGCATATTCATTACGTTAAAAAACTGTAATTTAATATAAACTAGACGACAAAAATAAGGCCAATAATATAAAAAGAGGCTGAAAAACAGCGAGGGAGCTACTGAGTAAAAATGGTAAAAAATAAAGGGGTGCGGAATAAAACAATAGAAAAAAACGGTGACCCATTATCGTCAGCTAACTGGGCTTTGAGACAAGCGGTTAATTTTGTTTAAGGCTGATTTATGAGTTTTATAGCTCATAGCGGGTTTTTGAAGGATTTTCAGTACATTTTGTTCAGAAATAGGTAGGAAACCTACGTAGTTAAGAAAATATAGGTCAATGTTGAAATCAGAAAAACAAAAAAATGCAAAAATGCAGGTATTAGTACCTATAAGACTTTTGGAACAAAATGTTTTTACAAATAAAATATTTTTTATAACATTTCACATTTGCGGACTCACACTAGTCATTTAAAATTGACACCTTATTATGTTTTGCACTAATTTCCTATTTCAATTTAGTTTATAATTTCATTCTGGAATTCCACTAGTCGATGATTGCTATTAGCGATAAGGCCGCCCAATTGTATTACCTACTTTTTTATTTTATGTTATTTTTAAGTTTGTAAAACCTGTGTTTAGTATGTAATTAATCAATAAAGAGTTATCTATCTGACATTAGCACAAGAAGTGCTCTGATTTTGTGTGGTTTGGTGTAACGTCATGATTTTCACGATAGTCAAGCTTTTTTCGTTTTTTTTTATTATCTTATCATATCTTTGCTTCCAATTTTGACCACACGACTGTAACATAAACCCAATCTAGTGCCAAGGCTACACCAGTGCCGACTTTAAGCTCGAGGGCGGACCCATCAGCATTATCTATCGATGCTCCATTTCGTCACCGCACTGAGAATGACACGATCTTTAGAGCAAAACGACAATCAGCGAGTACAATAGAGTTCATCCCTTTCACTTTCAACGGTCTATGTGTCGATTATTGAAGTCTCTATTGTTTTATTTTTTTATGACTTATTCATTAAGGGCGTCTTGCACCAGAATCACTAAACGTATTTAACAGCTAAGTCGATTTAAATCTGACGTATTTATATGACTTGACAACTCGCTAAATACTATTTAAGAGTTAAACGCGTTTAGCGATTCTGGTGCAAGCCGCCCTTATTCAGTTAAATCGCAAAGGTTACTTTAAAAGTGGTCAAAAAAAACATGGTTTTACCATGACCATGTTTTTTTTATAAATCACTTATAATATACCTAAGTGATAATATTATTATCACTTGCGTCCTAGTTACGTTTTGTCGTAGTATCGTTTGAGAAAACGTCTTATACATAAAGTTTAATTATTGAAGCTTTTTAGCATTTGGGTATCATCGACCCTGGGATCTATGAAACCGTTGGATTTTTTGAATCTTCAATCGTACGCAGATGCTAAGCGCACAGACCACTAATAGCACATAAATTATTTAAATTTGACTTGTAATAGTGTACGGGCACGACACAGGATATGCAAAGGGTTAAAAAAATCTCGGGGTGAGATTTTTTATGCATTATAAGGGGTCACAATTTTTTTTACCATGACTTGTTTGGCTTGCGTTCGTTACGCTATTGACTAAACGAAGTATTGAATATTTAAATCACTTGAATAGTTTTCGCACGATGATTTGACTTTTCTTAGCTAGCAGGGGCAACTGTGGCCATGGAAATTGGATAATAATAGTCGATACAAAAATAGAATGAATAGACGATTCTAGATGCCATAAATTCAATCACCCTTTCCTTGACAACTCTCTTTTTTTTATTTATATCTCGCCGAGTCTTCGCTAGAAAACTACATGGTGGGTAGTTGAGTTTTTTTTTAAATAACATATGAAAATATAATTGAATTTCAAACACAATGACGTATGAATTTTGTTACATCAAAACAAAACGTTCACAATTTTTATTAATAAAAACTATACATTATTAGGTACCTAAGTAGGCGCATTGCATTACCTACCATTCAGTTGGCCGAATCAATATATCTGTACTACAGATTGCTTTTTGAAATTAAAAATTTAACTACACAAAGTAATCAAATTCCGTCCCAAACATTACCCAAACGAAATGAAAAATACATAATATTTTTCCGATTCAAACTCATAATAATACCTTATCTATACCTCCACAAATCAAAATTCGCGGGCGTCCAACAAAGGCCACTCTTTAAATTCAGCCACCCTTTGGAGATGTCCTATACAAGCACCCTTTTCGGACCTGATGGTTCGCGAACCATTTTTTATCTGATGCAACTGACTTTATCTATCATGACGAAGCTAAAAAAGAAAACCAGGTGGCGGTTTGAAAAAAAATACAAAAAAATTGCGACGATCTAATCCTTTAGGGATGTCTTTCAAGACATGTGTAACGCATGGACTATCCTTTTGTCCGAATTGCGGATGGTTTTTAAAAGGAGGTGAATCAATTTTGTTGATTTTAGCTGGATACTGCGTAATCTTTTGCCTCGAGGAGAAAAAGGTAAATCGTCCGATTGTAAAAATGCAACATATATCGTGTGAGCTACCGTGAAGCAACAGCATTAGTGGGTACCTAACACTGGTAGCTTATATTTTTTAGATGAACAACAAAATATAGGCCTTTATTATTATCGCTTTTAGGATGTCTTAAATTTGCATTTTCCTAGGACCGCGAACTTTTTCATTTACTGTTTATTCGATAGCTATTGTTATTTATCCAATAAACGAGTTTTCGCTTTATTTTTAACCTTTTGAAGTACAGATGAAACTTCTAGAGCGTTTATTCGTTTGAGTTGGTGCTCATTCAAATCTTTCAACAGGTAAAGATAAGGCATAACACACACCGGCTAATACAACGCCGGCCGTCCAACGGACTAAAACAAAAAAAAACGCATCGTCGCATCCGCGATAACTCATTACCCGCATGCCGCCGAAAGAGAACAATACGCAATCGATAATGTTAAACGAACACGTGTGTTGCCCTTTGTTTTATGTGCGTGGACTACCGGCCTTAGAATTCTATTCATTTTCAAGAGGTAAACTTGAACATCAAAAGGCGAGTTTTAAAAGATAGGTTGTAGGTAAAAATTATCTGCGTAAACAAAACATTTTTTACATAATTTTTAATGATGAAAAATACTCTAATTCTACTGTATTGTGTTCCGTGTCAATAATACTGAAATCATTTTTTTTTTCATTGGGTCTGCGTATACTCTAAATTCTATTAAATCAATTTCTGAATAGAAAATAGCTTCCCACGAAAACGCATCCTCTAAGATATCGCTAGGCAGATGTGCAGATAAAGAGAAGCATTAAAAAACATGAGAACTATCCCTCACCTATGACCCCGGGCTATTCGCAAAAATTTTGGACCGTTAAAAAAAGAATTTAAAAAAAGGTACACGGTCCAAAGAGAAGTAACCATTGTTTGTTAAAAAACTTTGGGGTAGATTTGAATAAGAAAAAAATGAGGGGTGCGCATAAAAACTCTGGGTGCGATTTTTTAAGATCGGACAAAGTAATATGCATAGCTTATTGCAAATTGGTTTCGGTCAACGTTCTCACGAGTGTAAAGACTGTTAATAGAGATGCAGATGCTAGTTTTTTTTTGTAACGGAGATTTAAAATACGTATTAGCAAAATATTTTTATCACCGTGTCATATAATACTTTGCAAATTTATGAAAAAAATTACTATCTAAAATATGACATTGACGCCAGTAAAAAGGGGTTAAATTTCTCGTAGAAAAATCCTGCGCGGAAGAATAATTAACATTATATCAATCCATTTATGAAACTCATCGAAAACGGTATCTGCCTATTGTTTTTTAGCTATGTTGTTTGCTAACGGTGTAATGTACTGATTGCCCTACTAGTAGTTTATTATTCTGTGGCTAGGAAGAAAAATACAGTGTTATCTATCAGTCACCTATCAATGGTTTATCGGCAAAGCGACGTCGACGTGTTAATGTAAATTAGAGGCATGCGGGCTAGCAATGCGTTTGTATGCAAGGCATGGTTGGTCACAACTAGTTAACCTTTTGGGTAAAAAGGTAGATACGTTTTTTATCTTTATCTTTTACAGTCATGGTTGGGTCAGACACAATCAGCATTTTAGGGTTAAAATGTAGATGTGTTTTTTATCCTCACATTATTATTGTTTGGTAATAAAAATACGTTTAGTGGCTAACTTTGGTGATACAAATATTCATGTAAATTAACTCGGTTACACTGCGCGGTAACAACAGCTCTACAGTAGAGTATCGCTGTGTCACTGCGCAGTGTAATTCGGATAAGCTACCTGTTACGACGACACGATGCGATGGTAAAAAATACTGAAATGAAACTAGCGCTCACCCATCGAACTATACTTTCTGACTTCTTTCTTCTTCTTTCTTTTTTTCTTTCTTTTTTTCCACGATCTTTCTCTCCTACTTTGTGAGCACGCTGTAAATATTTTTTACCACACACCTCTACATTTTTATGGAGCATAAAGGATGTCATTCGATCGCGTGGTAGTCAAGTTACCATTATTGTCCTGAAAAAATGTTTTTGAATATCGAACGCTGCGCGTACGCAGATGTTGGTCGTTTTTTATAAGCTTTATTGAAATGATCGAGCGTTCCGTTATTTTCTGTGATATATCAAGAGCTGTTGACAGCTGTATTTTGTAGAAAAATATCATAATTTGGTTATTTGTATAATGTTATTATCCTTACCTTTCTATTTATTTGTTTCTTCTATTATATATTTTTGTTCGAAAAAATACTATCAAAATACAAACTTTTTTTAAATAACCATGAAATGGTTAACTAATTGATTGCAATTTTTAATCCACGAATTCCATTTTAGCTATGATTGTGTGTGTAACCTTCAAAGTACTCAGATTTAACAAAAGAAAGAGAGGTGAAAACATTGTTCTGTAGCTGGTCATTAGAACACGACCAACATATTTCATCTCTTCGTAAAAAAGGCAGCTAAGTAACTAGATGTTGATCTTTCTAAGTTTATGTACTTACCTCTCTTTAGTTTTCAATAACCCTGAATGCACCAAGCTGTCTGCAAAGATGTGCGGGCGTTTGACATGGAATATAACAGAACTGGAAACGGCTTTAAGTTTTACATTACTTTTCAATGTTTTACTGAAGAGTGTGTACTCGTAAGTCCCGAGATGGTAAAATTTTTCAATAATTAAGTGTTGCTATAAACTCATTTTTGACGAACATTCTGAAACGTCTTATAGTCTTATTAGGTCTAAGTCAATACTTATGTAAATAATGTTTTAATGAAAAATAACGCTGCATTTAGCGAAAATTCACATTTAGATATCTAAGAAACTTGCTCTACATGGTTAAGTATGTTTTTCTACTATGGTTCTTTTGTTACCCTTGTTACGGACTCTTTTTTTTAAAGACTTTTAGGTTCAGCGTATATTAAATTCATTTATCTTCAATGATCTGCATAGTTATGGCTCTTCCATCATAGTTCTTGATCCTGTTAGGTACTTAATATCAGCCCCCGTATGCCAATATTTTGCTGTCAAGTTATATTTCACTGCCCAGTGTAATTTCTTCAGGTCACGTGGTACTATTTTGTACCACTTGATCATTCTTTTTAGACACTTGACAGCAAAATATGCGCGAAAACAAATTAAATGACATCATAATGTTACTATTTAGTCACAGAATAACTATGAGTTAGTATGAACTACCCATGATTTAAAACTTTGCAGTTCAACTTTGATTGGCATACCCCTGCTGACTCTGAATATTTCCAATTTTTTAAAGACAATGCGTGCTATGCGATTTTAAAAAAATTATGCATAACAGCCAAACTTCCTCTACATAGCTATCTATGGCTTTTCCACCGTGATTTTAGCTCTGTAACCTCTGTTGCTGACTCACTCAAGATCTATCAAATTTTAATAGATGTATTTCGCAAGTCGTGGGCAGAAGAGTAGATATTTATTTATAGGTGAGATTGAAACCTTCTCGATGATTCAATAGCCCAGGATTATACCTTTGGCACTATTGTTTTGTTGAGCTCTAATAGGCTGCGTTTAATAAGAGCTGTTACACATTGCTTTTGGCATTTTTAACCGACTTCAAAAAAGGAGGAGGTTCTCATTTCAGTTGTATTTTTTAAATGTGTGTTAGGAACCTCAGAACTCTGTCATTTATGAACCGATTTGAATAATTCTTTTTTTATCTGAAAGATGTACTTTCAGGTTAGTCCCATTCAATTTTAAGTAAAATCGGTTCAGCAGTTTGGCTTATACATAAAATATGCAATCCACGGGCACGAAATTGCATATTTTGCTTTTCTGTGTCTTTTTAATAATGTTTACGGTCACTAGAACATTCTCAATGAACTGCCATCATCATCATCTGATGATAACACCGGTAGTCAAATTCAACTCGGATTTTCTAGTTTTTTAAACTTATAAATTTTATTATAGAGCTTACTTTAAGTTATATTATTAATTTTAGTTATATTATACGATTGCGCATGCATTGTTGTTTTTATACTTTAGAGCCTTTCCTGGTTTTCTATTGGTTTCGTGGTTCAATTCCAATAAGATCTATTTTTAGCAAGCACACCTATTGAAATCATAAATACCTAGTATAACAATATCTAGTAATTTAAGTTGATTATTTTTTGACATGAGAAGCTTACCAACAGTTACCAACCCATCGATAGAAACCAAACAGTTATCCAAGCAGTTTGATAACTATATTTCCCTTTACAAATAAGGTGAGCAAAATAACGCAAGAGTTGAAAAACTTTGCACATCACCAAAGCGATCATTTTAATTTTCATCTTATAAATAAATTATCGTCATTAGTAAATCGTCGATCGCATCTCTGTAACGCCTAAACTTTCATAACTCATGCAAATTCGTTCGGCTCACAATGAGAACATTTGTACACTGCGGGCCAAATTATTTGCCATTCAAAATATATATTTATTTTACTAGCGACTTTATTACTCTTGATTTAGGGTTCAATATCATCGCATGTTTGTAGACTGGGAGACAAAATGTTGGTAAGCAATATTCATATTAAAATGTATGCTATTACAGACGGACGGACGGACATAGAACAATACAGGGCGTGGGTAGGATTAACTCATTACACTGCCTGGACGCCTTGACCGATATCCATGCTGATTTGAACATGAAGGCTATGTATTAAAATGTAATTAAGGTAGCTTTTTGCGAATGAGCAATTAGGTAACACCAACAATAACAAGGCATCATCATCAAACTAAATTATGTAAGGTGTCATTGTTTTTATGCAATAAATAACTGCAAAACAGTAAACCGTTTACTTATAATTTTATAGCATAATTTATACTCATTATTACGAGTGTAAGTAGTCAAAATGTAAGGTAGAGTACCTACAACGAATTTATAACTCTGAAGTTAGGTGTAACATATCGACGGTTAAAAGGCGACTTGACTCAAGCGCCATTTCGAAAATTTTACAGGAGAGCGATTTGACAAATCGCTTACTTCCAATTACCCAAAAATGGGTTTGGCGCAAATACTTCAGAGGGACAAAGATCTGTTTTGACTACTAAAAGTACTGCTTTTTAAATAAGAGTAAAAGTTTAAAAACTGAAATCATAATTAAAATCACGAATATATCACATACTTAATGTACCCTCAATTATCACCCGGACTGACCAAAAATTCGCCAAAATAAGAGCAATGAAGAAACAAAATGAATCTCCCATAATACTTTAGAATGTTAAACTCATCACCCTCTTTTGGCTTCGCGTAGTCGGGTACATAAGAAAGTAATAAGCAGGTCTTAATCTTGATAGACAATGTATTATATTTTTTATTGCAGAAGCTATAAGTATCTTTGTATTTTTCTGCCTTTATAAAACCAACGTGTAAACAAGGTGGCGATACAAACAACGCAACCCGATAGACAGGACGGCGCGGACTGTCGCACAACAATTGCCGCCAATAGGGTAATTGGCGACCGTCCGCGCGCCAATGGTCGCACCATTATATTCGTACACTGCAAGACATTCAGATTGGATGTTGAAATGAATCATTTTATGCATCTTTAGGATTACGAGCAAGTAGTCTAGATTCATGATTATGCACAATGCTTTCATTCGCACCTAGGGCTATAATATTATATTGATAAGTGGTCTACGTATGATAGGGGTTTTTATGTGTCTAGATAAAATATTTTTTGTTAAGCGGAGCTGTGCCTCATATTTAAAAAAAAACCTTATTAGTTTTTAATAAGGTTATTTTTCCAATTAGTGCTGAACATGTAATCGTATTAGAATGTAATCCACCAAATTAATAAAACCAATCTTATTACCATTATTGTGAAGAACCATTTTGACATAGTCGAGAGCCTTCTGCACTCACAAATTAGTCCAATAACACTGTCAGCAATCGTCAGACGATAACAACAGTATTCTAGACTGTTACTTTAATAAAAAATTCAATCAACATTGATGTGCTTGAATAATTTTGTCCTGCAGTATAGCATGGACGCGGGCACGCGGTGTTATCAGGATGTCCCGTCGGAACCGACTCGTATCGGGTGTACCGACAACCTGGATTCGTGTCACGCGCATCACAACGCGTAAAGTGAACTATACCATCTATTATACATGATCATTGACCAAGGACATTTTGCTTGAGATAGGAAAAGCTAGTTTTATTTCGATTATTCATCTGCTATGACGTGATCAAAGATATTTTAGATCATAAATATTTGGCTGGGAGTTTACTCAACTGGATATAGGAATGTGATTAAATTGTCACTTATACTCGTATGTTTTCCTCTTTTCCGTCTATCCCAAATTAGGTACCTACTGTTTTGTTTTTAACTAAAAATTATAATAACTATACGTGGAAACTTGTAATTAGCTTTTAAGTAACCAATGTATCTACCTACACTTCGTTTAGCTGTAAGTTTTCCAAAAATTAAAAAATAAAATATAATTGTGGTATCATCATCAACCTATATTGGTTCACTGCTGGACGTAGGTCTCTTCCAAGACGCGCCATTGAGCTCGGTCTTCGGCTCTTCTCATTCAGTGTTCAGTGTCGATTGTGGCATGATGGATACAAAATACTTGACCCAGTTGACCCACCTAAAGCACGTCCAGTGAGGACGTGTTTCTGTGAGTAGGTATACAACGTCTATTACTTTTAAATATAAAAATGGTCACATTGAAGATGTCCAACATGTAGTCTAAGGGGCACAGCACATGTTGGAAAAGCACATATCGTAATGCTAGCGTATCCGAGATACACTGCGCGGTGACGCTACAACGTTTGGCAATCGAGCTGACGTTGATGCGCAATATGATTCAAATACGTTAGGTTTACGTAACGCGGCGACTACGACTGTCAGATTTGTTCGTGATTAACAACTCCACCAATAATATAAGAAATGTTTTCTCTACTAAGAACATTGGATTTATCAGAAATCATAGAAACAATCAAATTATCTAAAGTAAACGTGCATAAAGCAGAATTGCGTAGATTACAACCCTTGGGCATTTGTATGGTTGCCCTTTGGCCCGGAGATCGAAGCTAGGTCGTTTGTCAAAGGGGCATTGGAATTGTTTTAGCTAAGCCGCTGCTGCGATATATGGAGGTGTAATAAGTTTAGGTTATTCTTCTTCGAGTCAATTATTCATATACTTAGGTATATGTTTGTTCTATGTTTGGGTGTTACTATGTATTATAAGTAAAAGTAAAGATATATATTTATTAATTTTAAAATTTCACACAAATAAAAAGTGCTAAAAGCATTTGTTTGCCAGTCTTCCTGGGCGTGCAAAAAGATAGAATACTTTTTTTTTATACTAGCCTATTTCGTCCCACTGCTGAGCAAAGGCCTCCCCCAAACCCTTCCACTTATCCCAGTCCTTGGCGGTTTCCCACCAGTCCGTCTCAAACACGTCAAGGTCATCCCTCCAGCGCTTTCTCGGCCGACCCCGACGCCGGCGACCCTCAGGTATCCACTTTGTGGTGGTGGTAGTCCACCGGTCTTGAGACATGCGACTCACGTGACCGGCCCATTCCCACTTGAGCTTTGCTGTTTTCGCTCCAACATCAGCGATGCCGGTCAAGAAGCGCAACGTGGTGTTCCTAACACGATCGGTTCTCTTGTAACCCAGTATGCTACGCTCCATTGCCAGAATACTTAAATACTTTTTTTTGTAAATACATACTTATAATAGGGTACCTACATAAAAATTCAATAACAAAACTCTTCGAAGCGACAAGTCCATACAAATCCTCTTAATCCAGGTGTCCGGTTATCCATCACCATTGATTAGCAATCACCGATACCCATCGCGTATCTCGCTCTAATTAGAATAACCAATATTGTAGTAGACACACTAGTGAGGCAATGCATCGTTATACGCAGCGGTTACCGCTTAACATCAGGTGGGATCGATTCATCATTTAGTTGTAAGAAATATTCTAGTTTGAAGCGTAGCTTGACTAGAAATCTAATCGTTCGTTCATTCGTTCGTATTAATTAGCAGCTAATTTTGGGGATGAAGTTTTAAGACCACCTTAAGGCCTCCGACTGCTAGAACCGGGACAAAAGGAAGCACTTATTGTATTGTTAATGGAAACGCACTTTTTAGGGGAACAATATTAGTTTATTATTTATGTACTTGAATCTAGCGTGTTTACATTTAGCAAGTTACAATCAATGATTGTAACTTGTCACTCGACTTTTGTGTGACTAACCTAACAAAACCAAAATGCAATAAACTTATATAAAATCAAATATTCTAACTTTTATTTCCCCTTTCTAAAAAAATAAAAACTAATCTATCTTTTATCATTACTTATTAGGAAAGAAACATTATCTCTTACATAATACTATAGGTAGTACCTAAGCTGATTAACTTAAAGATGGCTAAGCTGATGATTACATAATATGATAACTTAACAGTTACTTTAAATATATTAGTTGTTAACATTGTTTGTTGTTTTATTTTATACCATCCGAACTGCACATCCATCCAACTCATAAAGAAGAGCAGAACAGACACTATCCAGGCCGAACATGATAAGATGTTCTAGTATATTTTACACCATTATGATCTTTAATGACATATGATCTCAAACCATTTGTTTTTTCCACATTCCCTGGTAACCATCTATTGACACTTGGATCTTTCAAAAAATAAACATTTTGACCAATAAAGAAATCATTCTTAAATCTAGTATTTTTGTTATAATTTTTAACATTTCTATTTTGAGTCTTACTAAATTCTGCTATTACATTTTCATTTATTCTAGGTTTTAAGTATGTGTAACTAACTGGTAACTTTGCTTTTAGATTTCTGTTCATAGCTAATTGAGCTGGTGAAAAGTTTGTTCCACATACTGGTGATATTCTGTAATGCAATAATGCTATTCTAATATCAGTTTTATCTTCACAACATTTTTTTAATATTTTCTTTGCAATTTGTACTGCCCTTTCTGCCATTCCATTCGATTGTGGGTACCTAGGACTTGTATAGGTAAATTTAAATCCCCAATCAGAAGCAAATTCTTTACATTCTTTGGAATCAAATGGAACATGATCTGACACAATCTCATTGGGAGAGCCATGAATACAAAAAATATCACTTAATGCATTATTAATACACTTAGCACTTTTACTACTTATTAATTTGATATCAAGCCATTTAGAATAATAATCATATATGACTAAGTAACTTTTCTTTTTGAAATCCATAATATCAATTCCTAATTTTGAAAATGGTAATTCTGGAATTTCATGCAATAATATGGGCTCCTTTACATTTTGATTCTGATGTGTTTGACATATAATACATTTTCTTACAAACTGTTCAATATGATCACCTATTTTAGGCCAGTAATACAATTCTCTTGCCAAGCTTTTCATCTTACTCATACCTAGATGTCCTTCATGTAATTTTTTTAAAATCTCTATTCTCATAGTTTTTGGAATAATAAGTTTATCATGTAAAAATACTAAGTTTTCATCTACTGATATATCAAACCTTAATTTATTATAATATTGCAGTCCATCTGGTATTTGTTTGCTAGGCCAGCCCTCCTTGTTATATTGTATTAATTTTACTAGCTCTAAATCATTTTTAGTTTCTAAAATTAATTTCTGTTTGGTTTCATTAGTACATTGCAAGTATTTTGCCTGTCCTACACAATGTATCACTTCATACATATACGAATCATCGGTATCTTTACATGTTACGTAGGAGCGAGACAACAAGTCAGCAATAAACATTAGTTTGCCTTTTAAATATTTAAACTCTAAATCATATTTTAATAATTTTAATTTTAATCTCTGTAATCTAGGAGAAGGAACCTCATGTATGGGCTTTTTAAGTAATGACTCTAATGGTTTATGATCATTAAGTATTGTACATTTTTGTCCATAGATATAAAAATGAAATTTTCTGGTTGACCAAACCACACTTAAAAGTTCCTTTTCAATTTGTGAAAAATTTTGTTCAGACGATGTTAGACTTCTCGATGCAAAGCTAACTGGTTTGCCATTTTGTAATAAACAACAACCCAGCCCATCTTTAGAAGCATCACATTGAATTACAATTGGTACATCAGGGTTAAAATTCTGTAAAACAGGTGCTTCACTTATTTTTTTCTTGAGACTATTAAAAGCTGTTTCATGTACACATGTCCATAACCAGCCTACATTTTTCTTTAGTAATAAATGCAAAGGAGATGCAATATCAGCAAGGTTTGCTACAAATTGTCTGAGATAATTAATCATGCCAAGAAATATTTGTAATTCTTTTTTGTTGCTAGGACTTTTAATCTTTACAATAGCTTCAACTCTATCCGGATCAATTTTCATACCCTCGGATGAAAAAATATGGCCGAAATATTTGACTTGTTTTAATTTATATTGGAACTTGTTTTTATTAAAGCGAACATTACACAACTTGGCCCTTTCAAAAACTCTTGTTAATATTGCATCATGTTCTAATTCCGTCTCAGCACAGATCAACATATCATCACAATATATAATAACTCCAGGAATGTCCCCAAAAGCATTTTCATTATATTTTTGAAAAATCTCTGGCGATACTGACAATCCAAAAGGTAGTCTATTAAATTTGTAACAACCAAAGGGACTATTAAAAGTACAAAGCTCACTTGAGCTTTCATCTAATTTTATATTATAAAATCCCTCTGATAAGTCTAATACTGAAAAATATTTTTTATTGGTTATTTTAGGTATAATTTCCTCCAGTGTGGGGATCAAGTGATATTCTCTTAGCAAAACATTATTAAGATATTTAGGATCCAAACAAATTCTTAGTGAACCATCTTTTTTTTCAATAATTACTAAGTTACTTACAAAGTTTTTTGGATGTTCGACCTTGGATATTATCTGTCTATCTTCCAATGAGTTAAGCTTGTCCCGTAATCGATTTAACAACGCATTAGGAACCCTGCGTGGTGGTCTCACCACCGGTTCCGCTCCTGACTGGATGTGCAGTTCCAAGGGCTTCTCAAATTGGCCGACACCCTGAAAAAGTTCACAGTATTTTTCAATTAATATTTCTTTATCACACTTTGTTTTAATGGCATTAATACTTTTATTAATACCACTAATGTTTAATAATTTAAGCTCTATTAAAGATGGTAAACCAAGAATTGGTCTTACATTTTTATCAACAATTATAAATTCAGTCTTAAATGCTTCATTATTTTTATAAATTGTTAATATTCTTTTACCAATAGGTTTTAACTGCGTTCCCCCAAAAACTTCTAATATTATTTTTGTCTCAGACCACTTAGGGCACTCATCACTGACAATTTTTTTAAGATCTTTTAATGATAGTACATTTATTTGAGCCCCCGAGTCACATTTGAACATTATATTTTTAGATTCTACTGTTATCGACTCTGTCCATTCTTTATTATTATTTTCAATGGAATCACATACTCGTACTAGTCACAAGTCCACTGGACTCTCATTATCGCACTCTTTATCAACATTGACAGAATGCACTTCATTCCTAGATTTACACCCAACAGCGAAATGATTCATTTTCTTACATATTGTGCAAGTCTTACCAAAAGCAGGACATTGTCTAGGTCCATGTCGTTTATTACATTTCTTACACAAATATGTGTTATTATTTTGAATATACTTAGCTTTTGATATTTCTTGGACAGCATCCACTTCATGAGCATGTGGTTGGTTGATGGTCTTGACATGTTCTTTGGATAATTCTGAGGTTCTGCAAATATCTACAGCTTGCTCTAAGGTTAGGTTTTTCTTGCCGAGTAATTTTTGTTGAACAGCTCGATCTCGAATTCCATGAATTATCCTGTCGCGTAGCATTCTTTCCAAAAATGTCTCGAAATTACAATTGAGAGCAATTTTTCTCAACTCTGTGTAGAAGGCATCAAAATTTTCTCCATCTTCTTGGAGTTTTTGGTTGAAGTGAAATGTATTTATAATTTCATTAGTCTTTGGCTTGAAATAATTCTCAAATATTAATATTATTTCTTCAAGTTTCAGTTCATCACTGTGATTTTGCTGCAACGTGTTGAAGTACAATTCCTGGGCTGGTTGTCCAATACTGTTTAAAAATATGGCAGCCTTTCTAGTCTCAGTCACTTTTCCGAGACCTGCTGCAGTTATGAAAACTTTAAAACTTGATTGAAACCTCTTCCACTGGGGGTAAAGATCGTCAATGTTATCCAAATTGAGGGGTGCCGGCATCCGATATTCAACACCGGACGACATCACGCTTTCTTCAGTCATTAATTTTTTCAACTCAATTCTTCCAATTTTATTATATTGTAGGTAACTTCACTTCGGCTGCGCCATGTATTGTTAATGGAAACGCACTTTTTAGGGGAACAATATTAGTTTATTATTTATGTACTTGAATCTAGCGTGTTTACATTTAGCAAGTTACAATCAATGATGACCACGCCGCGTTCTATGTCATTGTTCTACAAGTGATTATTGCAAGGCGTCTGTACTAGCCAACATATATACATGTGTCATTACTCATTACTTAGCGTCTCTACATAACGTTCGGAAACACGCAGACGCAGATATATTACACTTATATGTAAATGCCACTAGCGGTCACCCATCCAAATAGTGACCGCGCAGAACGTCGCTTAACTTAGATAATTGGTGAAGATTGACTAAGCAAGCCACACCACGAGCGTCACACCATAAAACAAAACAAACAGAAGTCTAAAGACCTATTACAATGCAAGTATGATCATATTTCGTGGGCATACGCACTGCAGTCTGTCCTAATGAAAACATACGACTCTTGATAACCCGTTTTGGACGTATGAACCCTTAGTCGGACGTTGGTGTAGCGAGCGGAAAATTATGAATTTAATACATTTCTTGTTTAACTTTATAAAAGAATATAAAACAATTTATTCACAAAGAAAATTATGACTAATAAAGTATATACAATATTTACAATATGTACAAAATACACATGAAGCAGTTGAGCTATCTACACACCGTTGCAAACGATTTATAGATAGCTCAACTGAACTTTATAAAATGGAATAATAAATCAAATCTTTCTTCAAAATAGACAGAAGTACCATTATCAAGATAACAAAATCACCATAATTTTAAAAATTAATGTAACAAGGTTATTGCTTGTTAGTTACGCGGTTACTTCTGCTTATAACAATCCTACTAATATAATATCCTATCCTATCCTACTAATATTATTAATGCGAAAGTTTAGATGTTTAGATGTTTGGATGTTTGGATGTTTGTGTTTCAATCACGTCGAAACTACTGAACCAACTTGAATGAAACTTGGCATATATATAGTACATAACCTGGATTGACACATAGGTTACTTTGAATCCCGAATAATTAACAAGATCTACAGGACAAAATAAAAAAAATGGAATTAGCAGCGCCAATCATTGGCAAGAGAATGATGTCATGTCATGAGAGCTATTACACTAGACTTTAATAGAAGTTTATTTTGTTTTGGTTTCAGAAATGTGTCAGTTCAACAGCTTCTAAGGAGAAGAATTCACGACACACCTCAGACTCAATGCTAAGAGTCCATTCAACACACGCCTATGAAGACATTTACAAAACCAATCTACACTACACCATGACAATAATGGTTTCTATTGACTCGGACTAAATTGAGACGTTCACATGTATTGACAGTAAAATGGGAAATAGTCGTACTGACGAGGCGCCACAGTGAAAACCTTGTCCCGTTGCAGGGGTATGCAGATAGGCGTATCACGTGGTAACGTCTGAAAAACGTATCGTTTTTATTTGAAGCTGAAGGTAACCCAGGGTATCTGTTTAACAACGTCTGAACAAGTTGGTTTTAACTGATTTTTTTATAGCACTCAAAGACACATCATGAACATCGTGAAATCAGCCCGGACCAAATTTTTGGTAAAAGCTACATACGATTACCAGATAATGAGCGAAAGTCTGCAAGTCTCTATGACTAAGCTTCAGTGCGGCAGAAAACCCCTTAAATCTGTGTGAAAATGCTGTAGATAACGCAAAGATGAAACGCTCAAAACTACTGCGTTTTACATGCGTGATTAACGCCAGTCTACAAGTCCGTCTATGAGCATGATTTGGTGCGACACAGCGCCCACTGATGCCTGATTTATTGCAAATGGCGCGAAAGCGAAAACGCTCGTAAAACGCAGCGTTCACGTTTATGGCACGTTGTTCGACCGCGCGATTACATGGACTGCCCTATGCGCGAATGGCTGGCTTTTGATTGTATGATGATTGGGTGAGATTTTCACTGATTACGTTGTAAATCAACATCTTGATATTATGACAACCACTGAGACTCAGAAGTAACCTACATCGTGGCAAGCCTAAAACCTCACTAAACAGAGAAAAGTGGCGTATTTTCCTCACTTTGAAATTATTTTTTTAATATGGTGCGGATTATGAAAACTCAAAAGTAAAAGAGACGGCCACGCCACATTATTTATTTTGTAGGTACTTACTTAATAAATTGTTCTATTTTCAAAAAATATTTTTAAAAATAGATCAATAAATTATTGTTCTTTTTTCAAAAAAGTAGGTATTATACTTCAAACACCGTCAAACTTTTAATTTAGCTACATTATTATGATTCTGTGAGCTGTCTAAACCACTATACGTGGGAGAATTTCAAAAACAGAATCCTCATTGACACCACTTTAGGTACAGTCACCTAGAAAACCGTTCATGTTCATAGTAATACAAGTGACTGTATCAAGAAACCGCTCATCTCTATAATTTCACAATAGGGAGCGTTCACACCAGGGTCCAGCACGATCTCCCTACACGAGCGGCCGCCTTTGTTGTGTCATCTCGGATTTATAGCGAAGTTTTGATGTTGATAGACTTCAGTGCGACCTTATTTGCAATATAGGGTAGGATGAGAAGAATGTGTGCTTTCCTGTGGCAAATAAAACTATTTATAAAAAGTCTAGCTAGAACCTACGAGTACTTAGATAAGATTAGAAAATTCTTTATTGCACATAAAAATTTTACAGAGGCGAGCTTAATGCTATTTAGCATTTTCTTCCAACCAACCTTTGTGTAATGTAGTTTGTGTCGTACTTATTGTGATATGAGGACTTTTTGACTCATATTTACAAGTACTTGTTGTTAAGATATCGGGCCACAGAGCATAACAAAAAACTTCTTAATTTAAATCAAAATACCTGTAATCCTGATAGGTACTTACTTAAAAACAACTCTAGTGTTGAGTCGATTATGTGACCATCCCCCGTATTCCAATCTTTTGCTGTCAAGTTATATTTCACTGCCCAGTGTAATTTCTTCAGGTCACGTGGTACAAAATTGTACCACGTGACCTGAAGAAATTACATCATTCTTTTTAGACACTTGACAGCAAAATAATCGCGAAAACAAATTAAATGACATCATAATGTCACTATTTAGTCACAGAATAACTATGAGTTAGTATGAACTGACCATGATTTAAAACTTTGCAGTTCAAATTTGCAGTTCAACTGTGATTGGCATACCCCTGCATAAGATGTTGTTTATAAATATTTTTTATCTATCAGCTATTTTTCTTGTGAAGCAGTAACCTCAATTCTGGGTTATATTTTCTTGGTTCCCAATTTCCCTATATTAATTTGCTATTAAAATAACGGAGATCACAGTACGGTCTCTGATTCCTAAGCTTGGAGAGCTAATAGGATTGCTCCTACAGCCAACGATCTAACAATCTAAAGCCATATGAGAAGTGAACCTCACATTATCGTGGTCAAACATTCACATTGGGTTCCCACCACGTATGTAGGTTGAATCACAATAAGGGTCTCTACACACGCCACCGGCGTCGCACCTTCATCAGTGCTACACCGCAACAAAGCGAAACTTTTAGACTAGACTCAAACATTCGAAAAACTAATGATATTACAAACGGGTGTCAGAAATGTGTTTCATACAAAACGATATTTGCAGTACATTTTTTTGGTAAAATGGGAGTTACGTTTCTTAAATCGCAGTGTTACATTTTGTTATTACACCGCAAAGTGCACACCTAAAACCAACCGACCTTTTATATAACCGGTAAATGTATGTGTCGTAACCATCTTAATTTTAATATCACTCTGTAAGAGACAGGAAGGAGTGCAGATAGAAGCATAAAAAAGTAAAAATCTAATTAATTTTAAGTCAAAAAATATTTTTTATTGGGATGTCTTCTTTTAAATTTTACAACCGATGTTAGAAGAGTTCCCTCTTTTCTGTGGTTGCTAAGGAACACACTTGTATAGTGAAGAAAATATGCACTGCCTTGTTGAAATCACTACGAAAACGACGCGGCGGTGTCTCACATCTTGCACCTTGGCTTTACTCCATCATTCTACAACTAGTCATAAATATTTTATTCAATAAAATCACAAGGATCATTTAGAATCGTCTTATATAACTAGGTGATTCTAGGTGCCAGTTCCACGCGACCAGAGCCTAGAAGAACGGGCAAAAAACTACGGCCTGGTTCCTAGCGCTTTTTTGTATGATCCTTTTTACAAAAAAATATACTGAAATGCTGAAGTTCTACTGTTCATACAAATCTGTCCTGTGGAAAAAATGCACCGGTAGTATATAAATAAATAAATAAATATTCATGGACTTTACACACAACGCCCTCTAGTCCCAAACTAAGCAAAGCTTGTAATATGGGAACTAGATGGCTGATAGAATACTTACATACTTTTTTTTTTTTGTAAATACATACTTATAATACATAGTAACACCCAGACATAGAACAAACATCTATGTTTGCCACGCACAAATGTTTGTTCTCAGCGGGGATCGAACCCACGACCCACAGCACGGAAGGCAGAGCTGTTACCGACTGAGCTGTAACGCTTGTCTAGTAAGTATAGTATAGTAACCACCTTGTTGAAATCTCTGCGGTACCGCAACGCATCGTGTAGCATGACCTTACACCATCATACTACGACTGTTCCATACTAACTGTTGAGTATTCTGTGGTCGAGTCGGGCTCAGTCGTGCATTCGTGACGTCCGTCAGCTCTCTGTATTCTAATACTCTAATGATATTGTTAATGTTATAACGTTGGTATTCCCACAGAAAAGGGCACGCGAATTTGGATACCTACAATAATAACGAAAATTCTTGATCGAAAGCACATCAAAGAAGCTGGAAGTCTGGACAAAGTCGCTCTTTTAGCGATAAGATCACCCATTGTGCATTTATAATTAAAAAAATCTGTAAATTTTCTTTTACCCCTTTTTAGTTTGTAAGGTGTACAATAAAGAGTTTTCATGCATTCATTCAAAGTAGGAATTGCTGATAAATAAATAGAAAGATAGAAAACTCTACTGCACCATAAGGAAATTTCATATTAGACACATAGTTTTTATATTAATGTACAATGGGCGGCCTTATCGCCATGAGCGATCTCTTCCAGGCAGTCTTGTTGATCTATTAAGTCAGGGGAACTTTTGTCATTTTATTTACACCTACTATAAAGAAACCAAGGAAGAACTAAGTAAGACAGCTCGAATGAACCCATTTTACAGTTCTATAATACCTAATACCTTTTACAGAGCAATAACTTGCACAACAGTTCATCCCATAGATCACGTTTAACATTAGCACCGACCCTCCCCTAGTCCATTGACAAACACATAATGGCTGGTGTTATGCAGAAACAATTCAGTGATGTTTTTCAGAGTGCGTTTGTACTTATATAAGCAGGGATTGATCAAATAGTGATTACTCGAAAAAGCGAAAAAAGCAGAATCGCACTGAAAAATCTGCAAGGATTATGACAATTTTGCCTTAGCCCGAGTTTGAACAACTTCAAATAACGCTATTCTTTCAAACCCGTGTAAATGTAGACTATAGACAAACATCATCCCAATTATTTTTGTAAGTATACGAAAATGTCCAAACAGAAGAATAATGAAGAAGAATCAGAAATCAAATATTGTTTTTTTTACAACTTGAAGACTTAATTTTGCTATACGAGTAAATGGGTAATATCGAAAAAAAAACAATGTTTGATTAGCTAACCAGCTTACTCGTAGATGCTTTGATTATAACAGTCCATCTTATTTCCCGACATTTTGCTTTCCTTGAACCTAATCAGATAAAAATCTTAATGCTTGGTTACCTCTTGCATAATGCCCCAAATAAGGCCAATGTAGATCAGAATGTTTTACACAAAATTGATTGACAGGCAGACACGGTACAATAAACGGCAAACAATTTAACTAGTGCACTGCACACTGCACGTGACTTTACCTAAACTTTAATTCTACGGTAATAAAAAAATATCGGAATGGATTGGATTAAGTATGGGTATGAATGAATTGCTAGCAAGCTGTTATATGCCAACATTTCAATATAGGTACAGTCAGCAACATTAATGTTTTGTAATTTTTGCAAGTGTTTGTAGATATTCATACTAATATAACATTTAGCGACTGCATTTACGTAGATTTTAGACTGTACATAGTTAATCAAGTTATATTAGGTACCTACTCGAAAATGACATGAACAACTAAATGGCTCACCTGATGCTAAACGGTTATCACTGCCTAGGTTGTCTGGAAGAGATCGCTCATCAGCGATAAGACCGCCCATTGTACAATTAGTTAAGTTTTGTTTTGTATGTTAAAGTAGTCCCTAGGTTAAGGTGTGCAATAAAGTATTTTCTATCTATCTATCTAGGTTGCATTTGCATTACTCACAGAGAATTTTCTGTCCACCAAATACGTGCTCGTACTTGTCCACGACTTTTACAGACATATTTTCAGATACAGTTTTTTTACGTATATCTAGAACAAAATATTGCCATATTAGCTCTCGTCTCGCAATAAAATACAAATCGATACAAAGGTTGCCCACTATGACTTTGTTTTGATGCTATTGTTAGATAGTTTGGTGCGATCTATGGCGCATGCGATTGCGTCAGACGATGCTCCCAATAATATTGAATTCACTTTCAAATAATAATACCTACAGTTTGCATAATATCTCCATGTACTGGATATCTCCTGGATATTGGACTTCCCCAAAAACCAGGAAGATACCCAATTTATTTTTAGTAAATTACCTGTCGTTAATAAAAATAATAGACCTATTTGGAGATTGGAGATTTGGACAGACCTATTAGGAGAAGCCTGTTTCACACTAGTTTAGGATCCTATGGATTTGGGTAACAATTTTCTGTAAAAAAAACAAAATTCAAATTTTAATCTTGTTCGTCCTTTTTATTAGCAGCTAAGGAGTTGGAACTTTCCGTCATCGTCAATAAGTATTTCCGGATCGCTAAAATGTGGTTACAAGAGTTTCAAGTCGATAACAGGTGGATTACTGCAAAGCACGCTTGACCTAAAGCTAAATCTTCACTTTCTATCAGCAATGATGGAAAGTATAACGTTATCAAATGATATGATAATAATATATAAGTTAAAAAAACTAGGAAAACCGACTCCAATTCGACTACCGGCTTCATCATCAGATGATGATGGCAGTTCTTTGAGAATGTTCTAGCGACCGTAAACATCAGTGAAAAGTCACAGAAAATCAAAATACGCAATTTCGTGCACGTGGATGGCATATTTTTTTTCAGTTATTTCTATTTATAAGCCAAACTACTGAACTGATTTTAATGAAAATTTAATGGGACTAATCTGGAAGTACATCCATTCAGATAAAAAAAGAATTTTTGAAATCGGTTCATAAATGACGGTGTTCTGAGGTAACAAACATTAAAAAAAAATACAACCGAATTGAGAACCTCCTTTTTTGAAGTTGGTTAAAAAAATAAAAAGCTGCATGTCCTTCTAACCAAATTGATTCAACAATCGCTAGAGAACGAAAAGTATTCGTTCGTTCGTATGAGCAGTAGGTATATCAGTAGGTATCTAAATATATCCCCGTAGACCGCATTTGTATTTCATGTGCTTTTAAGGTTGTGGTTGGTTGTAAGTAGCTACTACTTATTTTATTTCAAAAGTCATCTTATTGTTACTTTAATCGGCGCATCATCGGATTCCTGCATAAATCAATGCGGTACCTTTAACGCTTACACCGACAATTATTACCTCTGACCTTATTTTGGCATTTGATTGTGTCGCAAGGGGCCATGACTGTAAGATGCGGGCTATCTTCTCTGTTTCATCTTGCTAAAGGATTTAAAATAGCCGAACCCAGTACTTTTAATGCCACTACAATACATCTAAAACACCTCTATGACTCAGAGTGCAATGCATCACAGGGCACGTCATTAGTGGACATGCTCAGGCCTAGTTATAGAAAAAAACGTCTGAAATTAAAATACGTCCAACTACTGTCTCGTACTTTCTCTCTCTTAGACTTTCTCGAGACCAGCAGGGGTATTCCAATCTTAGTTTGACTGCAAAGTTTTAAATCATTGTCAGTTCATACTAACTCATAGTTATTCTGTGACTAAATGGTGACATTATGATGTCATTTGATGTGTTCTCGCGCATATTTTGCTGTCAAGTGTCTAAAAAGAATGAAAGAATGAATGATGAAGAATGAAGAATGAATGAAGAAATTACACTGGGCAGTGAAATATAACTTGACAGCAAAAGATTGGAGGAATACGGGGGCTGATTCTTAGTATGATCTATAGGTGTTTTGGGAATTACAGTCCTATTAATTTTCCCTCATAAAAATTCCATGACATTATCTTCAATATTTAAAACAATAGCTAAGTAACACTTGAACTTTTAAAAAAGGTTATTTACAGATCGACTTGTTTTAAAATTAGAAATGAAACAATAATGAATCCAAACGTAATTTTTTACGTGATCAACTAAACAAGGTATTTTAAATCAAAAGGTCGTACGTCTGCAAAATAAAAACAATTATTAATTTGACACAGAGTTCAAAGGTCACAAAACAGTCACAGACCTACGTATCTACCTACAGTAAGTTGCAAATGAAGGTGGCGTAGAGGCAATGGGTCAGTGAGCCGCACCGCTTCCTACGGGAAAGGGCAGGCGGCCACGCGTCACTCGCTACTATAGAGATGGTATTACCACTGTACTCTTTTTTATAAGCATACTAGCAGTTACCCGCGACTTCGTACGCGTCTACAGTTTCCGTGTACATTATATTATCTGTGCGTGTACCGAGCGGATACTTCTTTGAGAAATTTGACATTACACCTCATTACACCGAACTCGTACTGAAATGTCAAACCTGACGTGACATGACATGACAATGAAATCCTCTTGCCAATTGGCGCTGCTAATCCTTTTCGTTCATTTTATCCTGTAGATCCTGTTAATTATTCGAGATAAAAAGTAGCCTATGTGTCAATCCAGGTTGCGAACTATATATATGCCAACTTTCATCCAAGTTGTTTCAGTAGTTTAGACGTGATTGAAACACAAACATCCAAACATCTAAACATCTAAACTTTCGCATAAGCATATATATATATACGTAAGTACCAAATCTTTCCGTTTAGCACTCAATTTTCACACAGATCAGGATAGATAGGTATCGTGCTTCAGCCACAACGTGCATTGAAAATTGAAGGTTTTCTGTTACTAAGACAAGACAGTTATTTTGGAAGTTATCTGAAAATCTGAATTTTGGGCGGCTTGGTTTAACAGCTAAATAGATTTAAATCTGACGTTTATATGACTTGACAACTCCAAAAATACTATTTAATAGTTAAACGCGTTTAGCGATTCTGGTGCAAACCGCCCTTAATGTTTTATTGTCTGAAATATGTTATGTCATCCCAAAAACCCAGTGATATGAGGTCAATATTTTAAACTAGGGATTTTCTAGACTCAGGTATACCTTGACATCTAGAATGTATTTATTTAGATTAATATAGGAATATATACTTACCAGACAAACACCATCCCATCTAAGTAAGAATCAAACCATACCTCACTATCTCATATCGTAAACAACTACTAATGATGCGCTACTGAATATAACCTCAATTTACGTAAAGCAATGACACTTTACAGATTTACACTTATTAAGACGGAAGACCACGGTGAAAGCCTTCAATTTCAATATTCAATCACCGTAAACCCTGTGTCTTGGTAATAAAGGTTAAATTCATTTGAATAATGACGTGTATAGGTTAGCGAGCTCTCCGGTCGGCAGTCCACGCGCTGTCCGCACGTTCATTGAGCTCTTCCCATGACATTATCCATACTGCTAATAGAGTTCGGTCACAAGTCCATTTTCAGCTCCATGTAATTCCAACGCTAAGTCCGGGTAAATAGAGTTGATATCTCCGTGGTGTGACAGCTCAGTTAGGTCGTTAGAAATGTGTAGGTTAAATAGCGCATCTGAGGCACCGATGGCCCTAGAGATGGACCTCGCGTTTTATTTCCAGCGAGGAAGACACGACTTAGTGCAATGCATGGGGAAAATATGGCCCCAAGTCCGTTCAACCGTATTTCACTGAGGTCGACGGGTCGGAGGCGCGGACATTATTAAACTGTTACTCCTCTGGAATCGTGAGACGTGACTTATGCAGATGTTTAAGTAGTTTGACTGATAGTTTCACGTGCACAGTGGTCGTTTCTCATGTGAATCCTCACAGCACGATTTTCTGGAAATTAGTTGGAAAGCTGCGACCGTATTTGGTGGGCAGTGCATCGTTAATGTGCGCTCTGTAAAGGTTGAACTTAATGCTGGTTTTATTGGGTTGAGATGTGCAGTGCTAAAGATCGACGGTAAAACGCAACACAGACGATTTACTAGATTGTTGATGGCTAGATGCTGCCTACGACGCTACTAGATGTAGCCTGTTACTATTTGACTCTATTTAACTCTAATATATTGTGTCTACTTATTATCGTTTACAGTACTTACCTACTTAGTGACTGATCAAACTTATCTTAGATAAAAGTTACATACGCATTTTTAATAAGCTCATTCATAAAGTTACCTAACCCAGAGTTTTCCAACAAAAAAACCGCATGATAATCTACACCGAAGTTATGAGGAGTTTAATTTATGCATTTTTTGCACGCATATCAGGAAGTTTAAAGTGTAACTGTAAAAGGCGAAATGTGGGAAAATTGGCGGGAACAATGCGAGAGATGGATGTTTTTTCGGTTGGAAGAGTGCTCGTCAATTGTAATTACGCCGCATACGTTGGGTATGGGCCTAGTTGCACCTATTGTTACAACAAATCATTCTAAATTGTAATTCTAACAAATCACATATGCATATACATTTTCTGCACATAATCATACACACGCCTAATTATACTAATTTAGTTTTTATAGTATAAACTTATTTATGCTAAACATATTTAACCAACATAATTATTGTTCTGCTATATATACGTAGGCAACCAATTATTTTTGTAGCCGTCAGAAACCTTAGAGAAATCAAGGGTTTACAAATTACCAAAAATAAACACAGCGAATCGATTTGATATCATCTACAAAGATCAATAGTTTCGATGAACAGTTTCCAGATCATAAACATTTACATATAAATTCATTTACAGATGTAACGGTCCATCAGTATACTGCACTAATCCTTAGCCAGAACCTTAACCCGTGGTTTAAAAGCATGGTGCAACCGTCCTTATGAGTTTTTCACGAGGAAAAGCGCACACAATGGCCGGCAAGAAGCTGGGAAAGCACCACTGGACAGTTATTGTTCAGTGATCACACCATTATTGTACACTGTTCAAGTGTTCAAACAAGTTCCTCATTCCACGTTTAATTGAACTGTTGTTGTTTGATAGAAACGCTTTGCCTTTCCGTATTCGTTCTTTTGTGGGATATATCAAACAATCTCTGCCTTCCGTGCTGTGGGTCGTAGGTTCGATCCCCACTGAGAACAAACATTTGTGCGTGGAAAACATAGATGTTTGTTCTATGTCTGGGTGTTACTATGTATTATAAGTATGTATTTACAAAAAAAAAAGTATTTAAGTATTCTATCAGCCATCTAGTTCCCATATCACAAGCTTTGCTTAGTTTGGGACTATAGGGCGTTGTGTGTAAAATCCACGAATATTTATTTATTTATCTTAGATTTCTATGTTAAATTATTGAGCTCGATTTAATCAACTCTACAATTGGATTTTTAAAGGTTTATAATATGAGCATTTTTTATTAAAACAAAGTGATGAAACAAGCATAATATAGCTTACCTGCTGGTAAGCGGTGGTAACCTCTGCCAATAAAATTAACAATGCATTGCTTCACTGACCACATTCACTGAAGACATGCCTTATGAGGCATTGCACACTCACTTTGAGGTAGTGTGCCGAAACACAGCAAAGCGAGCATCCTGCTTGGCGGCAGCAATTAGTACTTCTCAATTGAACTTTTCGCTATGTATGGTTACAAAAGTGTAAAACTTGGTTTCTGACATTTCACGTCCCTAATTGCATTGACAGCTAACTGAGTTTATAGGTTAAGTTTAACTGAATAAGGTTAGAAACAATTAACATTTAACATTGAAAGTAAGAGGGAGTCGATAGGAATATGTTCAGACTCCGTGTCCAGCTTCTGAAGCTATTTACAATGTACGAATCTGACCGCTGACTTTTAAGTGCCCGGCGACCGACATTTAAAAAAAAAAAAGTAAGAAAGATCTCTGGCCGCCCAAACTGGCCGCCTTGACTTGACCGCCCAAGTGCATTTACAGCTTATGACAGCCATAAAAAAGTTGAAATTAATGACGGCTCTACCATAGAGGCTATAATTTATCCTACATATCCTATTACGTGGCTATATTATACTGATAGGTAAGGATGGCTTTACAAGCTCCAATTTTCTTTTGTTGTTCTCCATGACAAGACTTTGTGTAAAGTAGGTATAATACGTATGTTATAATGTAGTTAAAACTAATATTTTTGAATTGAAGCAAAGATAGAGACATATTACTATCACATAATTACTGGTGAATGAGTATTTGTTTTAAAACTATTTTTTCGCAATTTTTTTGCTGTTTATGAATGTTTACTATTTACTCCTATAATTTTCTTTTTTATTGCCAGAATTTAAACTAAAAATATCGAGTGTGTAAACGTCTTGCAAGGCGACGAAAATCTTGTTAGTAATTGGTTGCGTGCGCGCACGATCTTCGCCGATTGTCGAGCAAATTGACAATAATAAACACGTCTAGTGTTCAATTGACTCGTTATCTCTTTAGTCTATAGCAAAATACCTATAAAATAGAGCCTGACCACGCTAATTCAACAAATAAATGGGGCTTCCCCTTAGAGATCTGCACTGGTATCCCCAGTGACATTTGGAGTAATGGGTTGTTTAAACGTTTGCAATACATACACCTTTGCAAAAAAAGACTGGAAAAATTTTAGGTCATTACTGTCATTGGAATAAATTAATTTATTCATTCTTTTGTACAAAAATAAATGAATGCGATATTTAGGCTTGGGGCTTGCACCAGAATATCTAAACGCGTTTAACTCTTAAATAGTATTTAGCGAGTTGTCAAGTCATACAAAGACGTCAGATTTAAATCGATTTAGCTGTTAAATACGTTTAGTAATTCTGGTGCAAGCCGCCCTTAGTTCCATTTCAAGATGTTCTTGCCTCAGTCGATGCTTCTAATTATAGAATTTTAAATTCTGCTACATTTTAAGTTCCAAAGACTGAGCGTGGTTAAACTTCAGCTATTGTTTCAGTTCAGTTCAGTTTCAGTTCGGCTATTGTTCGTTATCAGATTCTCATAATTAATTAGGCCTTTGAGGTCATATCAATTTCAATCGGATTAGTAAATTATTTATTAGAATAGTTATTGAAACAAATTATCTAAATAATTGTTTATTGTTTTCTAGAACTTGTTACTAATTAAAATTATGTTTAATTTAGTCGCTTTACTGGAAACCAGTTCCTACTTAATTAAATAAAATTCTTGTTAGCTTTAGTATGAATTTATTATAAAATGGGCAAGGCCTGACCTTTCTTCAATCAAAGTAGCCATGTCAAGGATAGATTGTCAGTGACGGATACGATGGCAAGGTTGCCTGCTAAGTGCAGTAGATAAATATTTTAAATATCTTGAGACACAGCCGCACCAGCAGATGAGAGATCATTACGAGCTTGTGAAGTTTTACCTACAAACTATTCTATATAACTAGAAAAAAATGAAAGTTTCAGGCTTTCGATTCTTCAGATTAAGTTGACTCAAGATGACTGAGAATATTTGGGGGTAGGCAAGAGCATCCTAACAACATTACCTACCTGTTTGACACTTGAATTTTAAATCAATGTTAAAATATTCGTTGAAATCTGAATCGTTCATCAATCGTCCATCAATTTTATACCTAACAGTTAATATTATCTGTGTACTTACTAAACAACAGGTAAACTACTTAAATTGTTTTTTATCTATCTTTTTACCAAATCTAGTAAATAAATATTATTTTACCGAAACTTCAACAATCTCTTAAATACATTTTTCTAGTTTTTATTGAGATAATTATTACTCTGATAAAAGTAGAGCACGTGACATGATGCCAAATTCTATCTTTGTTTTTGTACTGTTTAACTTGTGATCAAACAAAAAATACAGTGAGTAGATAAATAAAATCAGCTCTTGAATTCTATAACAATTAAGTACATGAGCACATAACAGTACGTATTTTATGGAGTTATTTGTGAGGTGATGTGCTGATATTTAGCCGTCCGCTGCTTGCGCCACTCTGCCACGACCGCGCGGTCGAACCCGGTTGCACGATCCTAGAATTTAGAACTCATTGAATTGGCTGCGATTAGAACAATTTATTTGGTATGTGGATAAATATTGAAAAAACATGAAAACGGATAAAAAACTGCGATGTGGATGCTGTAAGTTTTTCTGGCTTTATTTGACTTTTGTTAGGCAACTGGCGAACTTTGCATTCAAACAGCAAGCGTCTAGAGGTCAATTTGTGAAGTTTTACAGTTGATAAATTCTATGTTTTCACGCTATAGTGCATCTGCAGCCCAAACGCTAAAAATAATGTAGAAATATGAATTTAGCGAAAAATAAAAAAAAACTTGATCAGTAGTAGATAACATATACAAGATAATAATAAATGTATGGGACCACGAGAACTTCATTCGAGATACCATTAATGAGACAAAATAATGGGACTTCTACACTGTCCTGCTCCTTTGTCGGCTTCTTCGCCACTCTTACCATGAGGTCAAATTGTGGTCAAAGGACATATTAATTTTAAAAAGTTTAATAATCTGTGCCAACAGTGTTTTAATATTTTTCTTCTATGTAGTGGTATCACAGTAGAAGTTGTAAGCTGCTTTCAACCATGCTCATTTAAAACAAATGATTATAAGTTTAGCACCATCAGTCCTGCAAGGTCTTCGCGGGCGGTTGCTTCGTGTGGTCGTGCCCACAGAGATGAAACTATTGCGTCGCACCGACATTTCGGTCGCCATGGAAACCGAAAACAAACCCTTTCTTCTCTTTTCAACTTTGCACCTTGCACTAAAACAATAAGTCTTACTTTTGATTGGTTTTGAATGAAGATGGGAAGCCTCGTGAGCTTATGAAATAGGCCGATAGGTGGTTAGTAAACAAAGACATTTTGTAAATAGATACGTTATTATATAACCTACAAATTAAACCATCCGAAAAATATAAACGAACAACATAAAGCCCTCATACGCCTCACTTAATTGCAGCTGTAGTGTTTGTATCTACTTAGTAGATATGGAGGGAGGCTAAAACAGACACACTAGAATGGCGGCGCTACCGATATCGAGGTATTCGATCTTGGTGTATTGGTGAGCCAGGGAGAAGGTTAAAACACAAGACTTTACAGCAGCTATTGCTAGAAAAAATTAATTACAGACTCAGACAAGTGACGTGCAAACGCGACGTTGGTTGGTGCGCGACTCTGGCAATTACCTTACTTTTCTTGCTATTTATATTTGGGTAATGCATCTAGTACTTTACAAACATCATCGTTAGTAAACGGAGTTGTCGAATGATGTCACGAATGTGTTCGCTGGTAACGGTTGGCTAATGGTGCGAACGTTTTCAGCGGATGGTAAACTACAGTTAGGACTTATCAATGATTTAAACTGACTTGCACCAAAGGAAACACTAAATCACATACATCTTAGCTTTGATTTTCTAAATGAGATGGCATAAGAGCAAAACCTAGTCAAATCACTAAATATCTATTCTGTAAATAATGTAGTAATCGTAATTTTCTTTTTATACTGTATATGTCGTAGTTTTCTATGTCTATGTCTATGTATGTGTTTGTTCTATGTCTGGGTGTTACTAAGTAATATAAGTACGTATTTACAAAAAAAAAGTATATAAGTATTCTATCAGCCATCGGTCTCCATATTACAAGCATTGCTTAGTTTGGGACTAGAGGGTGTTGTGTGAAGTGTCCATGAATATTTATTTATTCTTTTCAAATCAAATAAGAATCTCCACCTAATTTTGTAGTTGTTACAAAATAAACTCTCGTAAGATTTAATCCTTTTACATTACGGTCATCACGGATATATTAATTCACCAGTAAGGCTACTTATCAATCAGATTATACGGATTTCGCACTTAGCCGCAGGTTCTACTCCTCACGACTCCTAGAACCACCATAAACATGGACGGCCGCTTTGATTACAGCCCTAATGCTAAATATTAATTCTTGAAACACTTAAGACTCCAACACAACGGGTTGGTATTGCCTAACCCCGATCCGGCCTCCCCCCGATGTAGATTACCAAATAGTATGTATGCGCTAAATCAATGTCAGTACTGTGGCGAAAAAAAGTGAAAATGACTTTATTGTAAAGTTCTTTTATTTTAGCTTATTTCATATTAATCCAAATAAACTGTACCTACTTAACTACTTTTTTAACCGGCTTCTAAAAAGGAGGAGGTTCTTAATTCGGTTGTATGTTTTTTTAATGTTTGGTACCTCAGAACTCCGTCATTTATTTAATAAACCGATTTTAAAAATTCATTTTTTATCTGAAAGGATGTACTTCCAAGGTTAGTCCCATTTAATTTTCATCAGGTTCGGTAGTTTGACTTATAACTAAAAATACTTAACTGAAAAAAATATGCAATCCACGTGCACGAAATTGCGTATTTTGCTTTTCTGTGACTTTTTATTTTCAGTGGTGTTTACGGTCACTAGAACATTTCCAAAGAACCGCCGTCATCATCATCATCATCATCTGATGAAGCCGTTGGTGGTTCAAATAATACTCCAACTTTGATTCATGCCATAATGTGTATTAGTACCACAAACTTAGCTAGATGTCGCCACAGGCAAAATTTGAACGCGCTATCGATGCGTTTTGAGGTATGGTGCAGCACAGCGCAGTTGCAATGAATAAATTAAGCACTTTTGTCTGCTGTTGTACCGTTCACTGATGGCGTAGTAACTATTTGGTAATCTACATCGGGGGGAGGCCGGACCGGGGTCAGGCAATACCAACCAGCCCCCGTATGCCAATCTTTTGCTGTCAAGTTATATTTCACTGCCCAGTGTAATTTCTTCATTCATCATTCTTTTTAGACACTTGACAGCAAAATATGCGCGAAAACACATCAAATGACGTCATAATGTCACTATTTAATCACAGAATAACTATGAGTTAGTATGAACTGACCATGATTTAAAACTTTGCAGTTCAACTTTGCAGTTCAACTTTGCAGTTCAACTTTGATTGGCATACCCCTGCAGACTGGTTCTTAGGACTTATTTACAGGCACAACCTTTGCTTCTCAGACTAATGGGCGTAGTGCAATTCGTCACAGGGCATGTCCTCATTGGACGTGCTGCTTGAGCATTGTTAAAAGAACTTAATATTAGGTGGGTTATCGGCTGTTCCATCATTCAGTTAAATCTTTTAATTAAGTAGCTAATTGATTCTTACCATAAAGCCTGCTGCTGTCGCTGGTAAAATCTTACGCTGACTAGTGAATACATACCTTAAAACACAGCCACATGTTACAGAAGATCGTGTACAACTCGCCAGCTCTCCTGATTATAGGAGCTATGGATCCCATCCTCTGTCAAAGTCTGCTTTAGATAGTGATGTTATTGAACTTATCAACAAAATATACGACAGACTAGAGCCAAAGGAAAACATGGATGGAAATGCATAATAGTACTATTTAGGTGTAAGACACTCTCCGCTAAATTAGGGCGACGATCTGCGAAATGTAGCATAAACACTGACTGGATGAGAAGAGCCTAAAACCAGCAGGGGTATGCCAATCAAAGTTGAACTGCAAAGTTTTAAATCATGGTCAGTTCATACTAACTCATAGTTATTCTGTGACTAAATAGTGACATTATGACGTCATTTGATGTGTTTTCGCGCATATTTTGCTGTCAAGTGTCTAAAAAGAATGATCACGTGGTACAAAATTGTACCACGTGACCTGAAGAAATTACACTGGGCAGTGAAATATAACTTGACAGCAAAAGATTGGCATACGGGGGCAGGGCTTCTACTCCGAATAATGATATAAGGAAGATTCGATAGTGACATTTGTGTTACATTGCGCAGGCGCCTCGAGCAACGACGTGAGCTCTTGCAAAGTGACAGCGTTACTGCCGAAAGCCAGTGGATAAAGAACGCTCCCAATCGTTCATACTTCTCCGGATGCTAATGATGAAGTCGCTCACGATGAGTGTCAGTCACAGTGTACGCTTATTTGACCTTTAATTCAACCGTAATAAGTCAGCAATTGGAAAACGCCTCAAGGTTCTGATTCGAAGCTACTTTGCCTGGCTCCTATAATTATTCCGAGCCTAAATAGTTATATTACTTCTAACCGTGACATTTCACACCTTATAACAATCAAGGAGCCTAATTAAGCGGTTACAACCGTGTGAACGGCTACACCAACTGTATACAGGGTGTTGGGAATTCCTACAAGGGCACGCAGGAAGCGCAGATAATGACCGACGGTCGTGTACCAGTTCTGCACAAGTTTGGTTGAAGTTCACCACTGGTTCGACGGACCGTTACGTTACTGCAACTGTTTTGCTAGTTATCCCGAATTTACTGATGTTGATAATCGTCTGAGAATTACATAAAAATATTTAGCTTGTTATGATACAAATCTAGATTTTCGTGGTAAGAAATCGGTTTAGTACCTAGAGTTATACGTAAAATAAATATTAAATAAATAAATGTTCAGGAACATTTCACACAACGCCCTCTAGTCCCATACTAAGCAAAGCTTGTGCTAAGGAAACTTGAGACCAATCAATCGTCATGGAATAATACAGTCAAAAAATAACCGCGATGTTTTACTAAGCCATTTATTGTGAACTAATTTACTATAAATATATTGTTTTGCCATCGTTGTTCGTTCGTTGGTATGAGCTAGTGGCCAACTCTGGTGACGGTGTTTCATCTGTCACCCTGCTACAAAAAAAGCGACAGATTGGACACTTTTGTCCGAACTGTCTCCCCAGGGTGACAGATCTGGGTGTCAAAAGGAAATAATTCGTTTTAGGCGACTGCTAGAACCGAGACCGATAGTTTAACGTATCATTAATCGTCGAGTATTTAATATTTACCTGTAAACGGCTGGTTATTGTGTTGGTTGATCAGAACCGCAAATGATAATAATAAGATATGCAGAACCCAATGCAATGAATTAATATTGGCAGTGCTATCTTCATTGCACGATTCGGTATAGAGTTTTAGGAGACGGAAATGAGACAAGTATCAGTTTGGTATGATTTGTCAATGTAGCGCTTCAGATTTAGCTATCTAGCTCTTGGGCTGAAAAATTTCAGCGACACGTCAAACGAGTTTTTACAACTTGAAGGAAGGAAGTGTGTCAGGTATCATTTTAGTGTGATTTATTTAGCAGCATGAACAGTCACAATTTTTTTTCACGGAATTTATCTCTGTATCTATGAATAACCTACCTATCTTACTACCTACCTTACTAAATGGTAAATATAAAAATAAATATTCATGGACCATTTCACACAGCGCCCTCTAGCCCCAAACTAAGTAAAGCATGGATATAGGAATTAGATTGCTGATAGAATACTTACATACCTTTTTTTTGTAAATACATAGCAAAAATTTATATATCCAATTAAAAGCTACAATCTAAATTATTTGAATTTATCAAGCTTTAGGTAAACATAGCAAAGAATCAATTTTCAGTTTTGACTATAGTACTCGTAATAACATCTCTATACTGATAAATATTTATTGCAAAACCCTAGCATACGATTGCCGTGCATGAAATGCCGTTGCAATTGTCGAGTTATAAATAAAATAACTTCAATTATGTGTAAAGTACGACGATAGTACTTGAGGTGGGGGTCAGTCGGTGTTTGAACAATGCTTGTATCTTATACACAGGAAAGACATCCTATCCTATCCTATCCTACTAATATTATAAATGTGAAAGTTTAGATGTTTGGATGTTTAGATGTTTAGATGTTTAGATGTTTAGATGTTTGGATGTTTGTGTTTCAATCACGTCTAAACTACTGAACCAACTTGGATGAATCTTGGCATATATATAGTTCGTAACCTGGGTTGACACATAGGCTACTCTGTATCCCGAATAATTAACAGGATCTACAGGATAAAACGAACGAAAAGGATTAGCAGCGCCAATTGGCAAGAGGATTTCATTGTCATGTCATGTCACGTCAGTTTGACAGGGCGTAGTACTACCTCTTTGGTCTAACGACTAGCGTTTGACATTCCAGTACGAGTTCGGTGTAATGAGGTGTAATGTCAAGTTTCTCAAAGAAGTATCCGCTCGGTACACGCACAGATATATAATGTACAAAGAAACGGTACTCGCGTACGAAGTCGCGGGTAACTGCTAGTAGTCAATACCTGCGGAGCTGGCTAGGCTCCTAATCCACCATCTCATCCGTCAGTTATATATACCCGTCTCTACTTTTGACTTGTCATAGACAGAGATGGGTATAATTTTATTTGACGGATAGTGTAACTCTGAGATAATGAAAAAGCCATAAGATTTCTTCACGATTTTCTCGAACGGCGTTGCGCACATTATTTCGAATATAATAATACATTGGTGCACGGATTTGAACCCACGAGCTTAAAATCGGAAAGCGGGAGCATCACTAAACCGTCAGCGCTTTAGAGCGAAGTATTGTATATTGTGGTTGTACTATTTTTCATTCAACTACATATAGTCACAAGGTAATTTTATTCACAAAGAAAATTATGACTAATAAAGTATTTACAATATTTATAATATGTACAAAATACACATGAAGCAGTTGAGCTATCTACACACCGTTGCAAACGATTTATAGATATATTTTATATATTTATATAAAATCGTCGACCGCATCGTCACTTACCATCAGGTGAGATTGCGGTCAAACGTTTGTCTATAATGTATAAAAAAAAAAAAAATATTTATATATTTATAGTCACAAGGTATTTTTGTCTCTCTGAATTACCTGCGCAGAACCGATTTCTGGGTTGAAATTGGAGATAGCGAATTTTTCCGCACAACAGCACATGCGCAGTCGTTTGTTGCACCTAACTTCAGAGGGATAAAGTTCCGTTGTGTGTACTTTATGTAGTAGACAAAATTGACAGTGCCGTATCAATTTTATTTATTTTATATTTCAGCGTACTTATCAGGATATAACATAATCTAAGTATACCGACATATTTATTGCAAGGCCCAAGTGCATGCATGCATAGATAGTGTTTCACGCATACGGTCCCACAAGCTCACCAGATGTTAAGTGGTAAACACTGCCTATAACGATACATTGCCTCAATGAACACGTCCACTGTCTCTGTTTTATGTTCTATTTCAAAGTGACTATGACGTTTTTATTCTGAGTCATTTATTGTTTAACGTTTTCTTGTGAAATAATATTATGATGTCTGTACCCTAGGGTTATTTACCTTAACCACAGATAATATAATACTAGGTATATTAGTACTTACCCTTAGTGCCATCAAAATGTTTTGAGTCAAGATGACTAAATCGTTGTCAGCTCCCCAGAGGTAACTTTCCATTCAAATATTCGGAACTTACGTATTCCATATGCTGCTATGAATAACAGATCTGTCAGCACCAGAGATAGATAACTTTTTCAAAATTTTCAAATGGTGTAGGTAGTGTAGGCACCTACTGTTGGCTCTAATCAAATTTTTTACTTAAATACTATGTAAGTACTTTTTGAACTCTTTGAACCTCTGAAATTTTCAGGAGTGGTTTTATTACCGATATGTTTCAGGTAACATTTGTATTTTTAAATCATGATCATAATTCGCCAGCAATATTGGCACAATATCCCACAAAATGAAGAAATAAATACTAAGGCTGATTGATTTATCTTCCAGCAAAAAGCGGTGCGTGCGCGCAGGTAAAACACACAATAATTTTCAATAAACACGCCTCCATTAAATTAATCATCTCCACCGATATTATCGAGGGATACCTTCGGTGTCGGGAGAAAGTATGGCTTTGCAGTTTGCTGGTTCAAATTGCAGGTTCTCTTAATCATCTAAGTACTTATCTATTTATTTATTTACACTTAGATTATCTTTACAGACCCACTTACACTACGTTACATCTAGGCCATTTAGGTGTTATATTACAATCTAAACGATTAGAAAACTTTTCCGTGAGTAAAAAAAATTAGTCACAAAAAAATTTAAAAATGATTTTCTCATTTGAGGCAATGCATCGTTAAAGGCAGTGGTTACCACTTCAAATCAGGTGGGCCATCAGCTTGATCTATCATTAAAGTTGTATAAAAAACTACTGAAACGTATTTTCTATCTTTCACAATCACTGAACTTTCAAACTTAAATATAAAACTTTCGTTTCAGACCTAACGATCTACAGATGAAAAACCGACACAACAGGTCTCATCATCATCATATCAGCTTGTAGAAGTTCATTGCCTCCAAGTATTACCAGAAAGAACAAGTTTGGGCCTTCTCCGTCCATCGGCTTCTCGGGATCTTACCAATATAGTCAGTCCAGCGGGCCGTCTTAAACTTCGCCTTCTGGTTTACAGTCGCCATTGGAGAACCTTTGAACCAGCAGTTGTCAGTTGAGGATATTGAAATGACTAATTAAATTAGTAATAAGTAAACAAGACGAATGTTGGCGTGCGGGCACTCACGCGCAGCTCGGTACAACATGCGCGATCTCTCAGCTCGCTGCCAATTTGTCAAACGAATTCACTGTAACTTGATTTGGCAATACGCTCTTATTTTAGAACTAGTTGTTTATTTCGGTAGTAAAATAAATCACCGATTATCATTTCTACGTAAAATTCAACATTCTAGTTGACATTATACAATATTTTTTTTTTTTTTTAATATATAATATAGAATGTCCTTTGGCCACAATCTCACCTGATGGTAAGTGACGATGAGGCCGACGATGGAGCAGGACAGTCTAAAAGACACCTATTCACTCTTGCCTTGAAAAGACCCAGATTATATTTCTCAGGAAAGACAGAAGACGGCAACGCGTTCCATTCCTTGGCAGTTCGCATAATGAATGTAGATCCAAATAGAATAATTACGACAGAAAAAAAGGAATAGACCATTAGAAACTCCAAGTCCTTATGGTATGAACGAATTCAATTTTCTAATTATGAATCAGCACTTCCGTTAGACCAAAAAGTACCTTCTAACGTACGAAACAAAAGCGATTGTCGCCCACGCTGATGCCTCATTTTTCATAAAAGCGTTGGCATTATACAGCGGTCAAAAACAATAAAAACAAGTATGCAACAACGGTTTAAGAAAACACACATCGGATAAACCACTACAGTAAATAGTCACTGGTAGAATTGTGACAAGTCGCAAAAATCTTAAAAGATCAAAGAAGTTGAAGTAGCTGAAGACAGACTAATTGACGTAAGAATCATCAAAATCAGTCCATGCATTTGATTTTCCGGGATAAAAAGTAGCCTATGTGTTAATCCAGGCTACAAACTATATGTATTCTAAGTTTCATCCAAATCGGACCAGTAGTTTTTGTGTGAAAGAGTAACAAACATCCATACATAATTTCGCGTTTATAATATTACGAGTAGTAAGATTATTTTGACAATGCGCGCAAATACAACATGTCATATATGTATATATGTATGTCATATATATATGACATGTCTGGAGGTAATAGCCGGTAATAATAATGGTGGCTACGAGGAAAAAAAAATCCTTTGAGATTACTGGTTATCTGAGAGGAATTTTTTTTCTTACAGATAACCGCGGTTATCTACGAGGAAAAAAATCCTTTGAGATAACCAGTTATCTGAGAGGAAAACATTCCTCTGAGATAACCAGTTATCTCGTCTTCGTTATCTGTCAGGAATAAGCCGTGGTAATAGGTAATAGCCGTTATATAACGGAAACGGGTTTTCAGGAAAGATAGACTTACAAGTTAATCGTTAGTCAATGGATCAGTGTGGGATGTGGTAACGCGAGTACTTACCTACTTCTAGCGACCATTGTGATGCACCGTTTACATGTATTTACATCGGTGCTGTCAGTCTGGTGATAGGTCAAAGCATATGGTGAACTTCTTCACCATATTCTTCTTTCTTTCTTTTTTCTGTTTTCTTTCTTTTTAATGGTTTTGTGAAGTAACTAATAAACGTAATACGGCAATGCAGCCAGTGTCTTGGGCACGCTTCCGATTGGTACTGATTTGGATCAGTTGAGCTATCTATAAATCGTTTGCAACGGTGTGTAGATAGCTCAACTGCTTCATGTGTATTTTGTACATATTATAAATTTTGTAAATACTTTATTAGTCATAATTTTCTTTGTGAATAAATATAATTATTTTATTACCGATTTAAAAAAAAAACGTATGTCTGTCTTCTTATTTCTATCGCTGTTACAAGGTAGGTCATCAATGGACGTGGTCGGTAAGACAATGTCAATTTTAGTCAAAGATTACCGCTTATACCAAGTGATATATGGACATAGTTTTTACTCAAAACGGAATATTTACCATAATTTAATCATAGTAAATACCCCGTTGTTAGTAAACAAGATAGCTGTTTCTTCCATCTTTTATTCTCATAAAAGTATTTTTATTGCTTCGAAAAGTATAGTCGGTCCTAGACTTAGGTTATGTGATGACCTAGGTACAATGATTTTTTATTGCCTAGATAGTATAAAACCCTTTTTTTCCTCAATATGTAATAAATAATGCTCACCTGCTTGATAATTTAGATATACATACAGCGTTTACCTATATCGGGTCACTTTTTTTACTAATGTTTCTATTTTACGAGACGTTACGACATAAAAAGCGATAACATTTTTCGTTTATTTCATACTAGCAGTTACCCAAACATCTAAACTTTCACATTTTTAATATTAGTATAGTAGGATAGGATAGAAACATCTAAACTTTCACATTTATAATATTAGTATAGTAGGATAGGATAGAAACATCTAAACTTTCACATTTATAATATTAGTATAGTAGGATAGGATAGAATAGGATTATGATATTTATAAGCTTCTTTATTTTTATAAAGTTGGCACATCTTGTAAAAAATCGTAGACAAAACTTGCCTAACACCAGATTATTTATTCCAAATTAAGAAACAATACAAATCACCCGACAGTAATAACATATTTTGGCACATTTTAAATAGCAATTTCTCAAAACTAAATTCAGTGCTAACATTTTTCTGTTATTACAAAACGACTCCTACGCATCCATTGTATTATCCAACCAAATTAGATAGGCTATTTCTTATCTTGAATTCATTCAAATCTGAACCTTATGCTTATGAAAATAAGAGTGTAGATATAATTTTGTGTCGCCATGAGCTTTCAGTGGTTTAATTGATCTGTGTAGAACGGTTTTGAGTGATTTTGTGGATGAATGGTAATTTCTGTGAGTCATCGCGACTGTAGGTTGTATTATACCTAATGATAGATGCAATCATTAAAAATTTATCTTATGTTATCTTAATCAGTCCAATTTATTACTATAAAATGTGATTATGCTACCAAATCTCGTAACACGTTGACAAACTACAACTATTAACTGGTAATAAAATTGTATTGTGTTTTATGGTATCGAATTGATTAGCATTTACTGGGCGTAAGAATTCGTACAAATAAATACAAAATGATTTATCCTAGTTTTTGCTGTTCTCAGAGGATTAGTAGCCTGAAGTGGCAATGGGCCGGCCATGTTTGCCGTAGAACCGCCAATCGTTAGAGCAAACTAAAACTTGAGTGGAGACCACGTTTAGGCAAGCGTAGTGTGGGACGCCCTCCGGCGAGATGGGGCGACGATCTGCGACATGTAGCGCAGACACTGGATGAGAAGAGCCGAAGACCGAGCTCGATGGCGCGTCTTGGGAGAGACCTACGTCCAGCAGTGGACGAGTATAGGTTGATGATGATGATGATGATTTGCTGTTCTGATTTGATGACTGATCAACATGACCTTGGGTATGACATGAATGATGATAGTCTAGTAGATTACCTACTTGAATTTAATAGGAAAGTCAAACTGACCAGCCCCCGTATGCCAATCTTTTGCTGTCAAGTTATATTTCACTGCCCAGTGTAATTTCTTCATTCTTTTTATGAATCATCATTTTCATGATCATTTTTTTTAGACACTTGACAGCAAAATATGCGCGAAAACACATCAAATGACGTCATAATGTCACTATTTAGTCACAGAATAACTATGAGTTAGTATGAACTGACCATGATTTAAAACTTTGCAGTTCAACTTTGATTGGCATACCCCTGCTGGTCTTAAAGCTGAAGTGATGACAAAAAATCAGTAGGAAAAAAACAGGTAGTTGTTCCACAGATAAAAGCTCTTGTTTATTAAAATAGCTACTTAAAAATACCAAAACGCAAACAAAAAATCCACGTTAAAAACTAAATTCACACAAAATTTTATATCTCAGGTACAATCGAGCAAAAAATTACTATAAATCCTACAAACAAAACAAGTCAAAGTCAAAATTTCTTTATTCAATAAAATCACAAGGATCATTTAGAATCATTTAAAATAATTTAGAATTTATTGTTTTAACAATGACAACTTCACCTTAGTTTTTTTTATGTTTTAAATATAAAAAATGAAAGTCTAAAACAAATCTCATTAATTTCACAATTATTTATTTATAAAACCGAGCGTTGCAATATACCTAATGACAAACTATAAGTATACTAACGTTTGTCCTGTTTCTAAGAGTTTCTTACAATACAAAATTAAAACAATACAGGCAAATAAAAATTAAATTAATTAAATTTATTTTGGCACAAATGACTTTTTAGCAACAGTATTAACTACTACAACTGCTTGTTTAACTTCTAGTTACATTGTTTTAAAATTAAAAACTAAAACTTGGAGTACCCTCTACGTGAACAGTGCTAGTTTGCGACTAGAGGGCGTTATGTGAAATGTTTATCAGTATTTTGTAATCTCATTAAAAAAAATATTCACAAAGAAAATTACGACTAATACAGTATTTACAATATTTATAGTATATACAAAATATACAAGAAACAGTTGAGCTATCTACAAACCGTTGCAAACGATTTATAGATAGCTCAACTGATCCAAATCAGTGAAATGAAATCAAATGAAATGGTTTATTTGCTACAAATATGGTTACCAGTTCTTACAGTATCTAATCGGTTTCACATATTTCACCAAACACATCGGCATGCAAATTTATATTATATAATTTATTATTTATGTCAAGTTAATCACTGGTACCTACTAAAATAAAATTAGAAGCATTTAATATCGAATTAAAAAATTATTACAAAATGTCATTACCTATTCAAAAAGTCATTAACGCTTTTTGAATTTTAATTTAATTTTAATTAATTTGAATTAACGCGAAGGTTTTGTCAACAAGCCATAATCTTAATTTTCTAGTAAATAATCTAATTGGTAAGTCTCTTATTTCAGTGGGGATTTTATTAAATATTTTACCACACATAACAAATGAATTTTTTTTATAGAGATTCAATTATCGTCTTATTTATGTACCTATATTTAAAGAAGACAATAATAAAGCACTTCTGGCACCAGCAGTCCCACGTCGAGACTCCGATGACCATCAGCACGAGGATCTGAGTGACCCCGCGCCGGTCATTTATAAACCCGACCATGGGAACTGCCTGATAGCCCATCGCACGTAGACTTTGAGACTTGCAATTACATTACCACCTCTCGTCTGCGAGTTGTTTCAATTACAAATGGTCTTCTGAAAAATCCTACTATCCTACTTAACTTACTAGTTATAAACGCGAATGTTTGTTTGTATGGAGGTTTTTTTTTTTATAAATTTATAAGCAAGCGTTTGACCGCAATCTCACCTGATGTTAAGTGAAGATGCGGTCGACGATGTAGCACGCTTACCTAGACGATACCTATTCACTCGTCTCTTGAAAACATCCAATCTATATGAAGGTGGAAACACAGACGCCGGCAACGAGTTCCAATCCTTGGCTGTCCGCATTATAAAAGTAGAAGCGAAACGCTTAGTGCGGATAGGTGGTATGTTAACCATGAACGGGTGTCTCATTTCCGTTCGTCTGGCGGTCCGATGGTAGGATGGTAGGGTATGGATGTTTGTTACTCTTTCACGCAAAAACTACTGGTCCGATTTGGATGAAACTTGGAATACTTACATAGTTCGTAACCTGGATTAACACATGGCTACTTTTTATCTCAGAAAAACAACAGGAACAAACGGGACGCCGACGAGATAGCGGGTGGAAGCTAGTTATGAAATATTGCGCTCTGCCAAAAGTACTTACCTACATTTTTTGGGGACTAGAGGAGGTCATCAATGTGATAATATCAACGAAATCAAGAACTTGTAGAAAGATTTTGTGATGATCACTATAATAGTGACTTTCTGACCACACATTGACAATAATTGTCAATTTGTGGTCAGAAAGTCAGGACGATTATATTATCCTGAATAAAAAAAATATATTTTTCAAATAAGACAAATCATGCAAAGGAAGCCTTCATTCGGAAGTAGATTCAGACCCTGGGAACAGATGGTATCGCCCTCTCGCGCGTGAGATGTGTCCGATAAAGTTGTGATGTCAATTCCGTTGACAAAGGACTTGTCAATCTGTGAGGATTCTATACACTTGCGAGCAATGACAGTTCAACCAGTTCAACAAACATTGACTAAGGGCGGCTTGCACCAGAATCACTAAACGTGTTTAACAGCTAAATAGATTTAAATCTGACGTATTTATATGACTTGACAACTCGCTAAATACTATTTAATAGTTAAACGCGCTTAGCGATTCTGGTGCAAGCCGCCCTAAGAGGCTATAGGACTGGGAAAGTTTATCCAAGATTATTGGAATAGTTAGGTACCTACTCATACACAGTAAGTAATGAGCAAAATGTACCGAACAGTTACATACGGCATAATTATTGTACGGATTGACGCAAATCTGAGGGCATAGGCCGAGCGAGATCTATAACTCCCCGAACAAGTCAAACAATATTACCATCCACCATAGAGCATAGAGCAAAACAACGCGCAGTTACATAAGTTAGTGTCGACAAACAGATTGAATCGGAAGTCGAACTATTTATAAGTTTAAAAAACAAGGAAAACCAACCACTAAGGGCGTCTTGCACCAGAATCACTAAACGCGTTTAACTCTTAAATAGTATTTAGCGAGTTGTCAAGTCATACAAATACGTCAGATTTAAATCAATTTAGCTGTTAAATACGTTTAGTGATTCTGGTGCAAGCCGCCCTAAAAGTCACAGAAAAGCAAAATTTAATGCACGTGGATGACATATTTTTTTTCAGTTATTTTTATTTATAAGCCAAACTACTAAACTGATTTTGATGAAAATTGAATGGGATCAACCTAATAGTATATATCCTTACAGATAAAAACAGAATTTTTCAAATCGGTTCATAAATGACGGAGTTCTGAGGTAACAAACATTAAAAAAAATACAACCGAATTGAGAACCTCCTCTTATTTAGAAGTCGGTTAAAAAATCATAGCAAGCTGGAGCATCTATTCTAGTGAATAGACAATCTTACTCTATGGTAGAATGTTTAAGGTCGTACGCTAACACACGTCCCAAAGACTCGATAGGTCATCAAGGTGTAGGGCAAGGGTCAACTTGACTGGGGTCAATGTTATTGTCATATTCATACTTTGTTGTACTTTTTGTCAACCGTTCAATATAAGAATGTTAATTTTTAAGTAAATATCATTTATACATCGGGATTTTTAATAAACATAAGATTCCAATGAGTAAGATATGCTAGGATAGCTAGATATTTGTGATTCAATCATGTCGTAACGGCTAGACCGATTTTGATGGAAATGTTTATCATTCGTGACCTAGAAGTATTTTTTGCTCTAACCAACGTTCTACAAGCCCAAAGAAATGTAGACTTTATTAAAAAAAAATTATGAGAAAAAGTAGTGTAACGTAAAAAGCCCACCTGAAATTGGAATATAGAAATTATATTTCTAAATGATAAGTCACTTGACTAATTCTATACATTTTTGACGATTTCTATTAATGTAAAAGTTAAACTTGAAATTAATTATCGATGTTAGCCGATCGCTAAACCATCATTTTGATTGGTCATTATTCATTAATCGACACTTTTGTCGCTAACAGTATTTCACTTCATGTTTGTATTGAAATAAATTTTAGGGCGAAACTGGAATTGAAATATTAATAAAGTTAAAATGTCGTGTTTCGTCCTAGTGGAACGAGATACTGATAGTCGGAAACTAGAATAACTCTTAATTTGTCAGAGTCTGATGTTATCAGAATTAGATAATTTCGGGGCTGTCAATCTCACAACCGTTTATTTAGAAGAAAGAAGAAGAAAAGTGCATGATGATTCTATCGCTCACACAGGACTGGCAGAATCTTCTCAGGTAATTTGTCATGTTATACACTAGAAATAGGAGCAAAGAAAAGGCAATCTTTACGTGGTCTAAGTTAAGAACGGTAGCGAAGTTAAATAAGCTTTATTTTTATGACAATAGCGACTTATATTATTACCGTTATTTGAATTGCAACAGTAAAGAGCGGTCTACTAAAAACTCTTCGGTTTGGGCGATTTTAAATTGTATCATATAGACGTTGGAATAAGGTTTAAATAGCACGTCCTCCGCTGTTGCACTTACGATCACAAAGACATTTAAAATGTGAGAATATCGCAGTTTTTTAATACTAAGCTTTTTTAATAACAACTTTTCAAGCTCCGTACCATGACTATTATTGGCAGGACCTATTGGTCCTATTGGACCATAGTTTATTAATTTAAACTAAGTAGTGTTTTTATTTTGTAACCCATATTACACCCTTATTGCACCTGTCAACCTACTTTTAAAGTGACTGTCTGTGGCATTTCGGAGAAGCATTACCTTGCCGTAACTCAGTATTATACTAGCACGGAAGGTAAAGTTTTTAAGATCAATGTGAATCTACAGCATTTTATAGGTTCTGCATATAGGTACTGTATTGCTATGTATTTTTTGGAAAATAAACATTATCTTATCTTATATTTCGACACTTTAAAGTGAAAAGACAACTACAAAAAAAGCGTTTTGAATTAATAAAATAAATGAGGTTTAATTTAGTTTATTTAATTAACTAGATCAGTCGGTGCCAATTACGCTAATTACTACAAGAGTAATTACTAATCAATGAATAATACACAATACTGTCGATTCTGTCGTTGCTTTTTTCTAAACTAACCTAATTTGACAGCACTAAAAATGTTGCTGTCCCTTTCTCAGAAACTGAAACGACAAAGACAGCTATAATTTTAGCGCTGTCAAATTAGGTTAGTTTAGAAAAACGCAACAACCGAATCGATACCAATGTCACATACAAGCACATAATAAGATGGATTTCTTTTTTTGGACTCAGGTCATAAGATCCAATCAAAACCTGCATTTTCCTACTTTTGCGATGACACATCATCTACCAGACAAGGATGAATCCTACTAATAGTCCTAACCACACATTGGAATACTTAGAATCGATTGATTCATTTGTTTCGAACACTTTTAAAACAAGTAATTAAATTAAAAATTTAAAAAACCCTCGCATCTTGGACCGATTTTCATCAAACATAGCTAAGAACACTCCTGACTAATTCACCTTTCAAACAAAAAAAAACAAAATCAAATTCGGTTCATCTGTTTGGGAGCTACGTTGCCTCAGACAGACACACACACCCACACACAGATACGTCAAACTTATAACACCCCGTCGCTTTTGCGTCGGGGTTTAAAAAAAAGGGGCAAAAGGCGGCCAAAGTGAAAAACCTAAAAACGCTAAGCTTTTATGAATTACGCTTCACAACTGATGGGGTTGTCACGTTGAGCTGATGTGGGCTGACATCGTGAAAGTCGATTGTATGTCTGTCAGCAAGACGTGTTTGCAACAACTTAATGATTACGAGGAAGTTTAACTTTTCTAGTTCGTTTATTAAGACAGGGCTAGTCTGGGGACAATAAAAACGTGTTTCTCCAACCAACCAACTATTATAATTAGAACTTATGTTTTATAGAAGTGAATACACACCATCACTGCCTGTTGTTGTAGATTCAAAAGTAAGGTTACGTCAAAAAAAGTAAAGTTCTTTGACGTTGTTGCCAAAATATTGTAAATCAAAAAAAGCGCGCGCGTATTTTCAGTAAACAATAGAAGGTATCCCAGGACACAATACATTACATAAGTATAGCGTGTACTAAATCATATTTTTTTTGAGAAATTTAATGGAACAAGCAACTGACCCTGACGTTAAGGGGTTACCTTTGTCTATAACAATGCATTACGTCACAGAGCAAGACCATTGAGGACGTATCCTGTGAGGCAATCTAATAAGTAATTATTTTCCTAGGCTTTCAGTAATGGTAGAGAAAAGCGGAAGTCCCACAAAACCACGCAATAAATCCACTAGTTCCTTATATCGTCCCATAATAATAACATAATGCTATTATTATATTCCAATAACAGAATAATAAGATGGTGACCGCAGTAAGTATTCACCATGCACACAATGGTGGTAGAAATATATTATGTCATTGTGGAGTGAATTGCACTGACGGTTAACGGAACGTTAAACGTAACCGTTGATTCTGTTGTGTAATTTGGCCAAACTACATCATTGATATCTATTGCTATGAAAGGTATAGAAAACGCAAAGAAATGTCCAGGAAGACTGGCAGACAATGTTCTTAGCATGGAGTCCTCCTAGCACTACCAATTTGTGCGAAATTTGTGTAAAATAAATAAATAAATGCTCAAATAATGACTAAACAACAACAAAAATTTCTGAGGTTTATCTTACTCTTCACGGCACCTTCCAGGACCAGGCAGATTGGTGGGGCATGGTAAACAAGCAGCAACCCTGAATAAAAACATTCGTCAGATTAAACTAATCAGTTACCGTTCTCTACTTTAAACTTATTAAAAACAAGGACCAGAATATTTTAATCTACAGAATTGCATTTTTTAATTTTGAATTGAATCCGTTTTAATTTACGTAATTTAGGATAATTAAATATTTTTTAAGTGTGAAGTGACACTAACGTAATGATCATGCACTTTCATGAGCACAAAGACAGCTTTATTTACCTAGCTAGTTTTCTTAAATGTTTGGTTAAACACCCGTTAAAGCCCACATATTGGTGCACATTTTTAGCTAAAAATGTTTATGTATGAAGGTGTCAAAACACTCTGTCGAGCACAAATTGCCGACGACCAGCTACGGGCATTCATTTGAATAGCATTTGGACCATTCTTTGTATAAAACTACTGTTTTATTAAAGCGGAGGACGTTTTATGTCGACCGACACAGATGAAACGTTTGTGGGATCCAAATGGACCCATGCCGAATTTATCTGAGCAACTAAAGATTTGTATCTTCATTCGGCAATTCTCCTTGTTTTGTAACAAGGAAAAGTTGCTGGCACACTGGACTGGCATGGTAGTCCTTTGGTTACAAGTATCCATGGAACCACATTTTCAACGGAATAAAATATTCTATTATAAGTTTTTGTTCAGTCGCAGAATTTGAATTTCAACGATACCCTTGTGACGGACGCTATTTTTCCATCCTGCTGTCTTAAAAACCTGAGTCTAAATACCATGAAACTTACAATGGCGTAGGAACGGACCATCCCGCACATAGTTCCTCCTATGATAGCCTTATGTGACGATTTATTACTGCTCTGATAGAATTTCAATAAATCTATTGTCCTAGCTAGAAAATCATCATGAGAACCGTATGCTTTTTGTAGCGGCAATAGGCAATCCCTTGTGCCCTACCTGCACAAGGGATGATATTATGGATGCCACAGACGAGGGGGTAAAAGTGGCGAAGTTCTTTGAACATCGTCTAGTGTTGGTTGTCACCATTGACACGTAAAAAGAAGAAGCGGCAATAGACTTTGTATTAGCGTAGCTTGGCTTTAGATTTGACGTCAGAAGAAAGACCGTTATGAAACTATAGCCCATTAGACCTACTTGTGTACAGGTGGTCGGATGGAGGTTGAAGTAGCGCAGGTGCAGGTGTTCTATGATCTGCAAAACTATTCCAAAACGTGGGCATTGTCGATTGTAATGTTTGCATGGTCGTACCCAGTCGTACCTCTGACTAGTTCTTTAGATGTTTTAGATATTTAAGTAGGTACCTACTATTAGATCTGAGAGATCTGGGAAGATTTGACATTGTAATAATTTCGTTAGAAATAATATTTAACAAATACAATGGCATAGGGCGCCAGTTGTTGAAAAGGTGAGGAGTGCTAGATTAACATGGTATGGACACGTAATGAGGAGGGATGAAAATCATGTTACGAAAAAAGTTATGAACATGAGTGTGGCTGGCTATGCAAGTAGAGGAAGACCGAAGAAGAAGTGGTTGGATTGTGTGAAAGATGACATGCATGTGAGAGGAGTAGATTCAGAGTTGACGAATGATAGTAGTGAGTGGAAGAAGAAGACATGTTGTGCTGACCCCACTTAGCGTGGGATAAGGGCAGGGGAATGATGATGAGTGTCGCTTCGTCTTGTAGGTTCAAGTCTAGAAAGGTTTGCTTCTGTATTGCATTTACTTACACTGTTGCATCCTACCATTCTGTACCATCCTGTTTTGAAGATATAATATAATTGTGAGAATTTTCAAAGGTTACTCGTGATTCTACTTTTATAATCGGATCTGTTTCAGATCATTTGAGCTATTAGGTTTGGTATTACCAATCTTTGGTTGTTTTGGTAAATGTCAGCTCATAATATAAAAGATTATATCAAAATGGTTTTATAACTAGTTTTCAATTCGTATTACAATCGTTAAAGATTTACGTATTATAACTGAAAATCGTTTAGCTGTTACATTTTTATGACACGAAAAATCCAATTTCATGCACGAAACCAAAAAACAAAAGCTAGTGTTTTACTATTTTCAAGTTTGAAACATTTCCACTTCAGTATTGAGGCTATGAGCTATGAGCTATGAGGCTATGGGCTATGAGCAATAATGAGCATATTTATATTTTACAGGTCATCCCCATTATTTTCAACAGATTTTTAATTATCTGTGCCTTGATCACGAATAAATGTGACAATCGTAAACGTATCGTAACGCTAGCGTATCCGAGATACACTGCGTGGTGATGCTACAACGTTCCGCAGTCGAGTTGGCGTTGACGCGCAATATGATTCGAATACGTTGGGTTTACGTAACGCGGCAACTGTCAGATTTGTTCGTGATTACCCCTCTGATATGCGCGTTGAATGTAGTTTTACCCGACTACGCGACGCAAAGGAAGGGTAACGTGTTTATCAGTTTATTTATGTAAGTATATATGTTCCCAACGGGTGAGCCATTTTTAATGTTAGTTCTTACGTCAATTCAATATGGTGGTAATCAGAGGCGTTTTGGATGTTTTTTAATCATTGTAAAACTAGCTAGCTTATTTACCTAATCATGTGATGTGCGTGTATAATAAAATACAATCAAAGATTGTCACAACTAGTTCTCACATCCAGTGGTGCAATGGCCGCATTTGGAGTCGTTATCGGTCAGGCAGTGACCTTTGCGAAGATGCGAGATCCGACTGAGGACAGTGTAACTGGTAGACTTTGACATAGAACACAGACAAAAAGCTAATTCATCAAAAGTTTTTTTTTAATTTTTATTTTTGCGTAATAAAAATTAGGTGGGTAAACATGCTAAAATTGGAAAGGAAGTGAGAGAAAAAAAGTATTTTTTGTTTAAAAATCATAAGTACAGCTACAAAATTTCTTTTTTTAAGTCAGTTAAAAAGTAAAAATTGTATATAGTACTTACATACCTAATTTATAGATCAGTATGTTATTTATAAGTAATAATAAATAATTAATTAATTTATTGACAATTCTGTTTACAGACGTCCTATGAAGTCCCTGACTCCGAACTAGGTGCGAATGATCTGTGTTACATAAGTATACGTTTAAATAAACAAAACAACCTTAATAATTCATAGGCAGCTTTATATTTTTTGATGCTTGTAACAGACCTTCATATTATCAAGATGACTGCATCTCGCATAACCCCGTCCACCTGCTTCAAAGGTTGCTGAGGCGACATTTCGCGATGTCGAACCAAGTTTGTCCGCTTGACCTGAGCACCCTACTTCATCTGACTTACCTACATCCTATTGCTCTGAACACAGAGTATCATTGGCTGATTGTATTCAAGTACCTACGCTATATAGGGTCACGTGATCGCTATTCAAACAAATGTTTAGTAAGTAGTAGTAAAGAGCTCATCCAGAAATTACTACCACCACCTATATCTACCACCAAGCAGTGATGCTCGCATTGCTGTGTTCCAATTTGAAGGGTATGGGGTGCCGATGAAATTACAGGCATATGCGAGACGCATGTCCTCAGTGGACGTGCTCAGTGAGGCAATAATTGTTATAGTCAGTGGTTACCACTTAACACCAGGTGGGCCATCGGCTTCTTCCATCAAATCCAAAAAAATATTTTATAAAATTTTTGTTGCCATGTTGGATTTGAAAAATTATCTTATGATCGGTTTTATACGATTTTGATATTTATTGTTATTTTCATTATCTTATGTAGCCTGAAGCAGACTACTTCTGGGCATCCCCAACCAGATCAACGCATAACCTTGACGCACCTACATATCTTACTCGAAAACCTGTGTTTCCCAGCTGCGGACTACGTATCATTACCACATCAGCTTACTGCTCTATTTTCTATTCTGCTATTGTTCAAAGTTTTTTAAAAAGATGCATGACACTAGTTATATAAAGCCCTTTCTACATTAGCGAACAAAACGCTTGAATATGCATGAGGGTACGAGCTGCGAAGTCCTACGTTTGCAGGACAATCGCTGGCGTGGGCGAGCGTCTTCCAACGATTATGTACGCCCGCTCTTGAGAGGTGAGAGAAAGTTGCTCTACTTCGAAGATAAAAAATTAAAAGATTGTAAACAGGCTATGTAGGCTTTAGATTTGAGAATCATTTAAATAAACAATTGACTGACATAACTGCTATGTGGTGTAATCATAGCATCAGTGGCTTTTTACCTTTTTTTTTTGGGACATGATTACAGTATTTATTTATAGTAGTAGAGTAAAAGTGGAACTTTGTCTATCAGTATCGTTATCAACAAAAGAGCTCCAAGTGTAGCTATGGACCGGATGCATTAATAGTGTAAATGAACCCAACAGGGGATTTCTGGACCTTTTTGTCCAAAGATCCCTTGCTGGCAGTCGCAGGAGCAACACGCAGGAGATTTCTTGAATAAGCCAGTTTTGGCCAGCACTATCACACTGATTTTGCCTTCGAAAAACAGCTAATTTTAAATGTTTTAGTAATTGTTTTACTGAAAAGAGTGTTCAATTGCGTGTGTCTATGAACTACTTTCTGATGGATGTCGATATAAATATATTAGGATGATTTATTTGAAAGAAAAAGTTAAAGTATGCTAAAAATTTAAAGAAGAGCCACTTTCTCACCCTTTCAAGGTAGGTATTACCGCTCGCCATAGTCCGCTGTAATTGATACGGACCGATGCTAAAAACCAATAGTACCACGTATGATTTACTGCTGGCTAATGCGCATGTACGCAGACTTTATTAACATTTATTATGGTAATGATCGCCTTGAATAATGTTTAAGCGCGCTGACGCACTGTGTAGCGGGGCCTCAGTGCATGCGAGCTTTTCCTAAAATGTTATACAAATTCACAAGTAAATTACATAGATAAAAAATAATTTATTTGTACAACTTAAAGTAGTGATCATAGGCGAACTTAATGCTAAAATAGCATTCTCTAACAGCTAAAAAGTAATGAAACAACCATTGAGCAAAAGTTCGACTGTAAAGCGGTTCTCTCTGTCCATTACAATGCATTACCTCACAAAGCACATCCACTATTATCCTGGTCCATACGAATTTCTAATTCAAAACCAGATAATTGAAGATGTAAATTCATTCATACATTGCCTTGTATTGCACAACCAACAATTAGTGTTTAGTTGTCCTGCTAAGACCTTGAATTGCATTAAATTTGATATATAGCGCACATATTTAGTAGTTTAAATAATTTAACATTGTTTCACTGTTTATGGGTGAATAATCTGTCAAAATTACTAATGTTATTGCTCTGTAGTAAATACATTACAATATAGAGTAAATAATTTAATTTTAATAGGGAACAAATATCGTTATAAGAAATATATAATAAAGAAGCAAAGAGAACAGTGTCCCAGATCACAAAAAACTCAGTAAGGTAGAATGAACGAATACAGAATGGGATACAAAAACAAATGTCGAATGAACACAGGCGTCTTAAAAGAAAGTATAATAAAAAGACGAACATTATAAATAAGGTCTTAAAAAGTGTATGGATATGAATAACATAAATACAATAGCAAATGCGATAGAGGCAAGACCTACTTTATAAACAAACAATAACGCAACATAAGTAACGTAAACGAAGGACAACTACATAAAATGACAAAACTGGACCGGAACACTAAAAAAAGACGCAGATAACGTAAAATGGATCGCAAACACATCATAGGTCCAATAAACGCAAAAACAATACAACAAAAAAAATATGTTTGATGACCACAATGGTTTTTCAAAAACGCAGCGGGGAATACCGCCAACATAAAAAATGTTTGAATAGATTGTGTATAAAGATTTCTATACTATACCTGCATATTATAATGCTATGAAGGTAGCGATAACTTAATAGCTATAAGGTTATGCTAGTGCTTCTTATCATGAGATCGTTTTTAGTGGTCCAACTTTCTTGGGACGTTTGAAGAGTGTTAATAAGTTCATATAATGAACATGATCAAGGAAAACAAAGTCGTGGTTCTTAGTTATCTCGATCGTTCAATTTCTGTTCTTTGGTATAATATGAGTTTATTTTATTGACCACAACGCCTATGGTAGTAGGTAAATCGTTCAAGTGCTCACATAGGTTCTATGTTATGTATAATCTAGTGTTTGTGCAGAAATAACCAGTTGCGTCATCTTTGGTTCAATTGAACTAAAACCAGTTTTAGCATAGTGATATACATTAAATAATCGTTTGTGTATACTCAACAGCAATAAAACTGTAGCTACCACGCACGCATGGACAGATGTAGTGGAATTTAGATATATCCCCAGGCATCGCGCATCGTTGATGAAATCTGTATACGGTCGAGAGCCGGTTATGAGCCAAAGAAACTCAAATAGCCACAACATAGCTATAGGTAAGTTTATAAATTAGCATAATAAGTACAGCGTCATTGAGGAAACTGTACCATTCGTGACAAACCCGTACGCGATGTGCCCGTGTCTATTAGAAAACTATGCAAAAATTGTGAAATAAGGATAAATAACAGAGCATCGACCTCAGATTGCAGTGGAAACTTTACCTCAAAGTGCCTCATCAACATGGAGGTGGTGCCGCTCACAACCACCATTCAAGTGCTATGGCTAGGTGGAATCATCTCTTCGGTGATGTGCTTTTCCATCCAAATATTCCTGTATATAGTACTACCTTCAAGTAGAAAGTTGGACCAGATGATCTTGACGCATCTGACGATAGCCAGGATGGGGAACGCTATCGACAACTATGTGATGATGAGTTTGCAGATCAGCGACCTGGCTGTGTTGTGCGCTCATGTCACCCTTGGCTTCCATCTCCTGACTGACTCAGCAATCACAATCTGGATGTTCGTCTTCACAAAGAACTTATACGATAAATTGATACAAGTGTTTACATTGAAAGAAACTAACTTTGTTCTACTGTCAGTTTGTATATGGCTTGTAACAATCCCGATTGGAATTGTATGCCCTGTAGTTTTATCTGTAAAATATGATTATTGCAATATTTTTTATTTAACTTACGTGACAGTGAAAGGTGTAATTTTGTTGGTAAATTTTTTGTTTTTCTGTAGAATATTTTGGGTTATTATGACTATAAAAACAGATAGAGATTTGAAGAGTTTGTTGAGAACCTGTGTCGTGTCTCTCATGTTGCTATTCATCACAAGTTTGCAAGCTTTAATGGAAGTTATGTTTGTTGATGTAACTTCCTACTTTTTGCTTTTAATAAAGTATAGTGATTTAGGGCATTCATTTAAGGTCATAAATTCATATCAAGTGATTGCTATAACAGCAATTTTTGCTGTTCTTTCGAGAGATCCGCAACAGAAATCGATTCAAAAGACTGTAGTTTTAAGATTGAAAAAAATAATAGTTTAAGGTCCGTGTCCTGATAAAGAAATTGTTACTCAAGCCTACATTTGAGTATAGATTTAAATACAGAATCCATACTTAAGTCCACATCAGTGCTAAGACAAATACGGGCAATACGGGCATAGGTAACAGTTTCGACTGGCTATTTTTATGTAAAGCTCAACAGAAACAATGGCAGCAGATAAGTAAACAAAATTAATAATTTGAATTTTCCAAAGATTAGGGATGACACATTTTTGTGATGGCGATCCAAGTATTTTTACATTATTATTAAGCTTTTATTTTATAGATAGGTACTTAAAGTTACAATTTTTTTTGATAGTAAGCTATGGGACAAGTAGAATAATGTTTCATTAACAATTAAACCAACCTTTTGGTGTATATCCAAATAAATGTTATTAAAATCTTTTATATTGTTGTTTCTCTGTTTAGTAGGGAGTTACCTACGTAAGTAAAGTAAGTTTGAGCTCTACAGGGTGTCTCGGAACTAGTGTGTTAAGCCTGAACCGGGCGATTCAGACCACGCAGTCAGACCAACTAGACGGGTTTATATTCTGAAAATTCTTATAATGACTTTTTATTTATTTAATAAATACCTACTACATAGATAATCCTAATTTCTCAATAATCTGTTAATACGTTTTCTACTTACATTATTATATTACTCGTACTTACCTATATATTCCGTGTTTCAAGTATTACCGCAAATGGTGGTAACCTTTGCTTATCACGCATTTACCCTGTGAGGCATTGCACTGCGTCCATCACTCTGAGGAGTAATTGCACCGGCACCCATACCCTTCAGACCGGCCGGCACAGCAACGCGAGCATCACTGCTTGACAGTAGAAATAGGTACAGTGATAGTTCTTCCTTGGTTTGCTTGACGACGACGACGCGCGACGGTGCGACGAATTTTTTAACTTTGATTTGATTTGAAAAAGCTCTACTAATATTTTTTTCTATATTGTAACGGCCGTCAAAATTGTGGCCACCGTTGTCTGAGGAAGCTAGCTTAAGTGGTAGATAACCAATTCACTTATCTACACTTGAGCCTCGTCTTGGCAAAGTTTTTCGACTCAAGATCGGAGTTCTTGCTAGTTTTTAACGGTAAATTAGTATGGAGAACGTTTCAAATTTGTTTTACTTATTACTTGCTCGCGATTTCGTACTTTTTTTTTTAAATTTTACAAAGGCTTTATACACCAAAACTCGTACGGTTTTCTGAAGCCACTGACGTGACGTCGTCCTCTTCGACGTGATTGAAACACAAACATCTAAACTTTCTCATTTATAATATTAGTGGGATTGACAGTGGATTTTATTTAGTACCTGTACCCACCTAAATTATAACATTTCACAGACCTCTGTTGGAACAGCTCATTGCATCCTGTTTTGTATGTATTTTGTTTGTCAAAAAAATTGATTTATGTTCATTAAAAGACCTTGAAGTATTTTGATCGGGACACTTTGTATGATCCAATATAAAATACAAAATCAGGTAGGTAAAAGGTTTCACACGAGATTTTTTTTTAAAGCTCAGATGTGAAAACTTTTAATCGGTCTAGATAACAAGCCTATTCCACACTTTGATATTGAACGGGCAGTTCCTCTCAGAATCTTAACTAAACTACTCTCTCTGACACACATACGGGCTTGATTGAAAAGTTTCAGCTTAAAATCTTCAACTTTGATCCTCTTCATCTTCAGTGACAAACTACCTACCTTTAGTGATGCTTGCGAAAGTTTACGTTGTAAATATTAAAATATAAATGCCAAATTATTCGGCACTTTTTTACAAAAAAAAATTATTGAATCCTACCTAATTGTATACCACTAACTTTGAAACATGAACAATTTTATTTAAATATCGACAAAGTGTGAATTTGGTGCGTTTTTTATTTGATAACTGTTATTTGTTTAAATCAGAAAAAAAAATATTTCTGAATGAGACTGTTATAGATTAAATGATATGTTACGACTCTTAATAAGGTTTTAATGAATGCCTGAAATAATAGAGTGCCTAGTTTATGAGTGATCATTGCCGTAAGCAACTAGTCAGGCATTTGTTCAAACATGAACGCTGAATAGAAATTGTATGCACTAGCAGACATCCCAAAATAATTAATTTTTTTTTAATCTTTGATATTTTATAATGTTCCTAAACATTGATTTATTCTATTATCAAATTTTTCTGCACCTGAACATACTCAATCGTTTGTTGCACCTAACTTCAAAGGGATAAAGAAAATGCGTAATGTACCTACGTATTATTGAAAAGTAGTCTTATGATTAAAAGGTAAGTACTTATAAATAACAGGTACATATACGTACCTATCTAAAGTTATCTCTAACATATGCCCTGTGACAATGTTTAAATTATTATTAAAAAACAATCAAAAAGAAACATATTTATTGCAGTAAAACTTTTATATTTTAGGTTAGCGTGGGGGGACCGATGACTAGGATCTATAGACTAAACTAGTTAACATATTAATTAGCTAGGATGCTTTGTTTCTAATTTTTAAATCCTTAAACTACTCGGCTAAGGAAAATGTATAAAATCAGTTGTTATTTTGTACCTCTTACTTACATACTAAGTAGGAACATATTAACCTACCGAGATGCTATTACGTCAAAGAGCGCACATTCTGCGTCATCGCTGCATTCCTGAGTAGGTAGGTATTTACTCTTATACGCACTCGTCAAGTACCTAGGCCCAGGTAAAGCTTTGTCGTGAACCAACAGTTATTTTACTAAGTATGTCCAATAATATATAGGTATGTTTATGACATTAATTATAAGTTGATATTATGATACAATAACAATAAAATAAATATTTTGAATGAAACTCGTGTCTAGAACAGTGCGTGAGTTATCAGTCAAGTAGGACTTTGATTTGATGCGGTAGCAGTTTGTTGCAACTAGTTGCAAGAAATGAATACGTTCGATAACTTCTCGGACGATCAACAACTGTGTACCACGTCACAATTATGTATAAATACATATTATGAGTATGCACCAGGAACATTTGTTTCGGTACCTTATTCCACGACCACCGACCGTGTCTTTTATCAGGTTATACCAATAACTCCTTAACTTTAAAAACAATCGTTTTACGTATTGATTCGTTGATAGGCTTGGATAATATCACAAATATTGCAGTTATTGCAACCACTTGAAACGAATTCACCACACTGAAAGCATTATCCAAGATATTCTCATAATCCTTTGAAAAAAACGAGGTTAGATCTGTAAGTAGAACTTGCAAACTGGTGATCCAAACTAAAAGAAACGAAACACCACAAGTTTTCATAAACCCCTTAAAATCTCCGTCCATTTTCCTGGAAATAGCAACCCAGAAAATTCTAGAGAAAAATATTAAATTAAGAAGAAGAATAATAAATTTTACAACGCTATATACATAGTAATATGTATCAAAAGCATGAAAATCGTCTTCACTTTTTGTATATAGATTATTAGACATACTTAAAAATAATGGGCATAAAAGTCCAACGGGCAAAGTCACCAGCCAAACACACACAGACACTAAAACAAAGCTAATTTTCTTGAAGGTGAACACTAAAATAACTTTATCATACAAGTTTTTGGTGAAAACGAACATCCAGCAGACGAGCGCAGCGTCAGTTTGAAGATACAAAGCCAAGACTGCGTCCCTAACCTTCGAGTCAGTGGTTGTCCCATTCGTCAAAAAATATTCAACGATGACATTCCCCAATCTTGCAATCGTCAGCTGCGTCAGAATCTTCTGGTCCAACTTCCTGCTCGAAGGCAGCACGCCGTATAAGAATAACTGAACGAGAAGACCGAGAACTGATACGCTAGCACCGATAAGCCAAAATATTTTAAAGACTAGATTTATATCTTCCATTTTTATGACACAAACACACCGTACAAAATTATATAAACCAATAAACACTCAGTTTATCCTCAATAGCTTATAATGTCCATGAGCTACGCGTTCACTGGGTCAGAATCAGAGTATACGCAGCATCCTCGTATGGTGCGTACGTTCCGATTCCATGATACAAGATACATTTATTTGCCGAAATATGTGTTACAATTTGGTCTTATGCTAAAGTCAGAGGCACTTTAAAACACCTTTTCAGGTATCGCAAAAATGTTATATTTGGGCGCTTAAACTTATCTTAAGTAGGTAAGGTACATATAATAGTATTAAGTATTCTTTTTCAAAATATTCTTCAGTTGAGTAGAGACATTTTTTGACTAGATATGTTTTTAATCTTCTTATTTCTGTTTCATTTTTAAAATCATTTGGTAGGTTGTTAAAGATTTTGACTGCCATGTAATATGGACTTTCGCCGTCGGTCTCGGTATTTACAGTTTATATACGCAGATATGCCGATCCAGTGCACGCTCTACCATAGAAATCAATACAAAGCAACAAATTATTTCAGTCCGTTCCTTACGCTCTGATCCCGATGGATGCAGTAGACGCGTAGCTTTAGAAGTAGAGTGATTCACGCGGAGACCACGTGATCACATCAACCGTTTGACATAACATTGTCTGTAAGCTACTGTTCTTTGCCTCACCTTTATTACCACTAACATACCACGCAGGCGAATAACTAAGCACATAGGTACATCTAATTAATAATTTATCTTATCTTATACATAGCTAGTATTTCTGTACATATAAATATTATGAGTTTAAGCCACCATTCTTTGACATTTAAAAATGATCGTTTTATATAAAGAGTCATTACATACTCCATTCGTCAGTATAACAAAGATTGCAGTGATGGCTACAACTTGAAATGAATTGATCAAATTAAACATAAGTCCCAACTTTTCGTAATTGTATAAGAAATATGAAGTGAGATCTGTTAACAGTACTTGCACACTAGTTATACACACTAAAATGAAAGAAACAATGCAAGTTTTTAAAATTCTTTTAACATCCATTTCTCTTTCGGTATTTTTCTTTATGACCACCCAGAATATACATAAGAAAAATAATAAGTTTATTGTCAGAATTATAAATTTTACAATACCGTATACATCATAAAAATTGTCAAAATATTTTGTAGGTACACCGTTACCTTCCGCACTTGTACTATGCAAGTCGATGTTCAATAGTACAGGACACACAATTCCTATAAGTAACGCCCCCAGCCAAATTAACACTGACATAAAAATAAAACTGAATTTATCGTTCGATCTAAAAACATCTTGCACCATTTTTGAGTATAAGTTCTTTGTGAAGACGAACATCCAGCACAGAAGAGCAATATCAGTTTGGAGATAAACAGCAAAGATGACATCTCTGAAAACCGGGCTTGAATGAAGCTCCAAACGCACCACGAGATATTCCACGATGGAGTTTACTAACCTCGCAGCCGTCAAATGCGTCAGAACTTTCTGGTCTAACTTTCTACTAAGCGGTAACACAATGTAGATAAATATTTGAGAAAGAAAACACACTACAGATAAAGATATACCGAGAAACCAAAAAACTATGACGATCACATCCATTCGCTCCATAATCTAAATAAAAATGGCAACACTAGCGTACAGTATCACGTGCGGCACCAGTGTCGCCATCAATATTCGATATGACACATTATTTTGTACTATCCTCAACTTATCATGTTTTTACCTTGCTCTCTAGAAGGATAAATTGAAATGTTTGTCAGACGTATCTGTACCTAAGTACACAAAGTATTTATGTTTATAACTGTACTTACTGTATTTATACTGGGGACAAATAAAAATTTATCTTATCTTAACCGGTGCAATTGGTTACTACTCCTCGCACTGGTCTTCTGGCGCGTTCATGAGGAATCTTTATATCACGCTGTTTGCAAAATGGAATCTTCGCTTATCTTTACACACCCTTCCATTCACTCTTGTAACATTCTTTGTAAATGATCATCAATTTAGGATCCTCTTGACTCTATCTTTCTCTACTTTATTTTTTTATGAAAAAAGTACCGGAACAAACTGATGTTAAGTCGGTACCAAAAGCAAGTCCGATTAGGACTTGTCTTGTGAGGCAATGCATTGTGTCCATCAGTCTGAGTAAAAGTTTTGAGTCTCATTGCACCGCCATACCCTTCAAACTGGAAAACAGCAATGCAAGCATCACTGCTTGCCTGGCGGTGAAATACGGTGGTAGTACTCCCTTTCATGAGCTCTTTAACAAAGAGCTATATAATAAAAATACTTTTATCTGATCAAAATAATAATTGCGCCGAGGTACTTAATTTATGTTCTTAATAAAAACATCAACTGGAGAAAAAATATGAGCAAATATTTGTGAACCGCGATCGGCAGCCAAATTCCGGCTATTTATTTATTGCCTGTTTAAAAATACAATTTTCGGACGAGTTAATGCACTTTGCAGATCAATGTTTGTTATACAGAGCGTAGAAAAATGTGTTCCTTATCTTTTACTCAAGAAAAAGGTACCTACGTATAGTAGTCACAATTGTCACAATGGGTCTTTGTCCCTCTAAAGTATCTGCGCAGAACCCAGCAATCATTGTTGCACCTAACTTCAGATGGATAAAGATACAATTTCGTTGTGCGTGTACAAGCACGTACAAAATTTGCTTAGTTTGGGACTAGATCACGTTGAGTGAAAATGTCGATGAATATTTATTTAATTTGGAACAGCAATACTGGAACAACCTGTAAATGAGAACACTCAGACTTGGACTGCAATCCACGGTCATCTGGCTTCACGCCAACAAAAAACGTACACAAATACAGTCTGTTTGTCCGGCGCGGTCGTCCAACGGCCAATACTCTTGTTACTCACTGCATTTCTGCAACTTTTTGGAGAAATTGCTTTCGGCTCGCCCGTTTTGGCGACATTGTTCTGCTGCTTATAAAAATACTAACACCTTTACCATGCTCTCAGCCCGTGCTCTCAGCCTAGTCAGACATTTTTTTTAAATAGAAAAAAAGGAGAGTTATTTAAAATGGTTTTCAGATTTTGTATTTCTGAACATCTATTGAAACAACATACTGTGAGGATTATTTAACAGGATAATTTATTGTTTCTACACAAAAACCGTTTCAACAGTGATACAGCAATGACGTCACGGTACTTTTTCCTCGACCCAGTAGGTATATTATTATCACGCAATTCAATAATAAAGTTAAACGGGAGAGGACAACAATAAGTCGAATGAGTTTGCATAATATTATTGATCTAAATCCGTGGATCATTGATCATACGTATTATAAGCATTGTCAATGCTAGTGAGGTGTGGTGTGACGTAAGAATCTACGATAAACTATTGTCGCATGTATTCAAAAACATCTATTTTTCCTGGTTGTGATTTCACATATTATGTTTAGGAATCCATATTATTTGACACCTGTTATTTTATTACCACACACGAGGACCCTGATACTATTTGACAAGAAACCGGTGGATAGAGAATTCTTCTGGAAATCTATAGGGGGAGTCCCATAAATTCTGTCCAGCAGTGGACTTCTACGGGCTGTGATGATAATGGTTTGAGAGAAAAAAGACGGCCTTAAATCTTCGTTAGCAGGGTCGATAAACAAACTGATGTTACTGTCGATAGCAAAAATCGAACTAGAACATCACTAGATCAATGTTTTGCGAATCCACTGTTGACCGATGGACCGTGCCAAATGAGACGATCGATCATTTAACATCGATGTATTGTGTTGTGGAATCACCAGGTGTGGACCATTGCCATCTACTGGTTTAGTTTAGAATTTTTGGTAACCACGTGTGCAATTTTACGCATGTTTAACTTCAAATAGTAAAAAGATCTATAGATTTTTTGTTAAAATGACTGTAAAATACAAAAAATTTAGTCTCTATGAGTAGGCTCCATATTTTAGATAAATAAACATATAATATAAAATAATTTCATCTAAAAAAGAATTTTATCTCAGAAGACTATACGTTAACTACGTGCCAAATCACGATCATCATCATCTCTTGGCTTTTACCTCTCTTGAGGTAAGGTCAACAAACATGTTTTTCTTTGTTATTCTCACTATAAGCAGTTCTTAAAGTAGTAGAAAAAAGTTAGTAGGTAGTTGTTTTGTTTGCAGTTTATTAGACATGCTTACAAAATGAAGCGGTGTATATATCAAAGGATATCATACTCCCTAACTCAAACATTTCACCCTCACACATTGTTTGACCGAGCCCAAATCTTGGTTAACACCGGAACCCTTGTTTATGCCCAATAAAAATCGCCTAGTCCGCTCCGGAAATCGAGAAATTTCCCATCCACAAAAATTCACATACACCAACATACCTTTCCTACTAAATCATACAAAAATAACCCTTATAATCAACACCATAGAGTCAAAAAGACCGTAGGGTAACGTGGCGAGTTCCCCTTTCAAGTGATTTGGTCCATATGTCGAAAACAAGTGGACTGACTTCCTAACACGCTGGACACCCCAAATTGAGGGAAGTTTAAGGGTGGAAATTGTTGGGTTTATTGGAATTTCCCGAGTTGATTTTCACACGTTTGAAAGTTTCGGTTAGGGGTTGGTGCGATCATTATTCAAGAGGTTTTTGAAATGGATGATCGATCTCCAAGTGGTCAATGCAGGTTCAAAAATGTATTAGGTATATCAAATTATTTTCTTGAGACTTCACCACAGGTAGCTGGGTTGTTCATCATGATTAACAGCTTATTATAGTCAGTACTACAAATTTTCGATCTGTGACTCACGTTCGGGTCGTCGTCAGGTGGGGGTCAATTAGTTGTAACAAATGGTAAATCTCCCACCTAGTCATAAGTTGAAATGAGCAGAGTGGACCATCCGATTGTTCCAACACTTTACCTCATCAGAAAACGGTCGTTTTAATCGAACTAAGGTTAAAGTTACATTTTTAAATAATGTAACTACTTGGAATAAAAATGTCCAGCTAGTTACATCAATGTAACTACAATGTAACTAGGTGGAACGGACGGAACTAAGTATGCAAACAAACCCAATTGCCAATTCATTGAAATATTTTCGCTTGCATTGAAACCAGTCCAACAAAAAAAAGGTTCAATGTCCATCAGATTTATGGCTGATCTTCTGAAAACCCCATAATAATATTTCCCTTGATATGCGATCGTGAATAATACAATTCTCACATCCGCCCGCCCTAGCCAATTGGGCGGAAAGGTGACTTGACCTCTATTCGAGTGACCCTTCTCTTTCATCTCAATGCTTCTTACGAGGGTCGGTTTTGAGGACCCCCTTTGATTTCATAAGCAGAGATTTTAAGTTTGGATTATTAGCTTTATTTTACAAGTCGGGTCAGTGTATGAAAAAAGGAATTACCTTCTTTCATACACTGATCTTACGAGCGTTGATGTGAGTTCCGAAGCACAACAAAGAGCACAATTTTGTCGTGCCAGTTTATTTCTCTATAGATACGGCAGGATTACTTAGACCATAAACTGCTGTGTAGTTAGTCTTAGAAAACAAAAATACCACATACCTACAATATTTGAAGGTCAGAATGCTAAAAATAATCGCAAAATATTGCAAACATTTTATTATACAAACACTTTTACAAAATTACATCATAAAACACCACAAAAATCACTTAAAACTTTGTTCTCTGTGATAAATATATTTAAAACTTTTCAACAGTTGCAATCGTTTACTTTTCAATTGTCCCTATATTTTGAAAATGACGTGAAGCGTATCTATAATCATAGTAGTCTCAAGACCTTATGATACTGAAAACCTTGAAAAAAGAGTAGTCAAAGCTACCTTTGACAACTCCTTTTTCAAGGGTACGTTCTAACATTACTGGCACTAGCTTTTAGCTTTAATATTGCATTCAAGACCATTTTTTATCTCGTAGAAGGAAGCTTGTGCTCCAAACGAGAGTCTGGCTCAGTGCAGCTTTTTAGCACCAAAAGTCACAGTACCCAGCAATGAAAGAACAGATACATTTTCTGAGGTTTATATCACTTGCCAGTTTATTTTTCTTAGTCTACACCACAGTGACCTTGACAACTGTCTGTAGCACGAGTAGAACTGTGACGAAGAAGAATACCGTCTGTGGTATTGCTTTGGTAGACTTGCTGGCTGTCAGAATTCGAGGTGCTACTATTGGCATGGCGAAGGGTTGGTTGTTACATCGGTTCAACTGCAAAGAACTTGTTAGTTAGCATCATATCACACCACATACGATTTAAGATCCCCCATACTCAAATATATCTCCTCAGTATTACTTAAAGCTGTGTTCGACATTACGCATAAGTAAGAGATGTTAATAGTTGTGTTGAATATCTCTTAGCGTATGTCTCTGAATGTAGCAGTTAGGCAGACAGAAATCCTACAAATAGATATGATGGTTTCTTAGATCAATTGGCTAGATCGTAGATCAAAAAGTGGATCGCTGTCTGCAGCGATCCACTTAACTACTAACGTAAACTAGAAAGAATAGGTCACGCTGAAGAGGCACGGCGTGAATTTCGCATGGATCCTTATTCAATGTTACAATGTTACCTACCTGCTTTGCCCTAACATCAGTTTCTTGATACGGTACCACTGTGTGACCTCAACAATATGACAACAAACTACCCTCGTTTCAGATTTAGATTGCAACGCGATGCACCATGCTAGGTATGCTGTTATCATCATCAAAATAGCCTGGTAGGTGTACATTGCTGGACATAAGCCTCCTATAGATTTTCAGAAATAACAATTCTGCGAACAACGTGCACTGTATCAGCATATCTGCGCTAGAGACTGACGCCTGCTCCGCCTGCGTACGCTCCGATTCCGAGCCAGTGGACGCGTAGCTTTAAGCAGATTGGTATGTAAAAATAATTACCTCACAGCATGTGACTTCTGGAGAGCCGATACATCCAGAGCGGCACCCTCTCATGATAGCCTCATAGCTACTGCCTTTTGATATCACAGAAGTGAAGCATTTCTCCTCCACGTTGTGACATGTCATTGTGTGAACTCTGAAAGAGCCAATTTCACATACTATAAGAGTTTTACATCATAAACCGATCACATATCAATTACTTGGACGCAAGTAGGCGGGTCTCGACAGGGCCTACACATTTGTTCCTTTTGGGGTCGAGACTCTGGGTCCGTGTGGTACCGAAGCCCTCCGGGGTTTCAAAATTATTTCAGGGCGTCAAGTCGTAGCGACGCTTGACCCGAGGGCTGGTGAGTATCTCGCCCAGCGCATCAGCATTGCTATTCAGCGCAGCGCATTACTACCTGACTGATACAAGTGTTTGCAACGGTTTGTAGATAGCTCAACTGTTTCATGTGTATTTTTTAAATATTGTAAAATTAAATATTAGTCGTAATTTTCTTTCTGAATAAATGTGTTAGATACTTCAATAGAAAATAATAAGTGCACTGTTTATTTTATAAGAGTAGGACGGCTACATTCGGGTGAATGATGAACAGCTAGTCTAAAACTATACGTACCTGTGTTTTGTGGGATCCAGACAAGACCTCAGCTGCGTCTCAGCCTTATATGCGCAGACATAGCACTCCAGAGGCCTTTTAGGCATGGTCCTGGTGGCTGCTGACAGAGCAACTGTGACTGCTACTTGTGGAGCTCGTCTTCCAGCCCCTCTTTCTCTGACCTCTGCTTTATCTGCTGGTTCGTCTTCGCCATCGTCGTCATTTTCATTTTCATCATTTTCATCCTCTTGGCTACAAACAAATGATACTCCAACTATATACCTATCATTCGGACACAAAGATATTCTGCTATCAATTTTGCTAGAGATTCCTTGGTGTTTAATGTTTGAAACCAAAAACTAAAGTCGTAAATGGTTGCAACCTGGTCTCTGTCATGGCAAATGCTTTACCCTGGACATTGAGTTATCTTGAAAACTTGCCTAATTTAAACAAGGATAATGCCTAAAACGCTGAAAGCTATAACTGCCAGGTCGTTCAAGCCAGGAGAAAAGAGTAGCAGAATTATCAAGGTATGAACTTTAAATAACAGCTGATGAACTTTTAAAATATTACGGTTAGATATGTGATGTGAAATATTTTCTGATTGCTGTGCAACAATAAGGTAAAAATACTGTCTGGTACCTAGTGGTCTTTGATAGATATTAACATTACTTCAGAAGAGTTTAGGATACTGAATTAACTGTGTCATTAAGTCAACAAACAAAAGCAGAAAACATCGTTGTTATAACAGAATAACAAGGTGTACTGAAGGTGCTTTTAGACTGAGAATACAAGCCACTCACTCTTCATCATCATCCTCTTCTGAAGCAGTCCTGACAGGCAGAAGTAGTAACATTGCCAGAACAAGGCAGTATCTCCATCGAACCATTTTAGAAGTTACCGCCCGTCTACAAAAACTATGCACGCCACTCTTAATTTGTCATTTTATTCCCAAAATTATTTATTTCTTTTGCATCGAATATTTTCGCAGCTGACAGCGGCTATCAAGAATTTCAACTTTTTTGAATTTTTCTTTGTTTTATTCTGACAGGTTTCTAAAAAAGGTTTGTAGACTTTGCTCTATAAGCTATTCGTTTTCCTAGATTCAGCGTTTTATTTAATTATCTTGTTTTTTTAATATACTTACTAACTAGTTTCAAATACACTAGAGACATCTATCGTCAGAATAAAAAGCTAGCTACTCGAACATAGGTGGTGCTGACAACAATCATACTAAAAAACTTATTAGAAACAAAATCTGAAAGATAAATGATTGGAAACTAATAAGTTATATTAGTACCTATGCAATTTTTTTTTTCATAGATTGTAACTAAAAATAGTTTTTTGTAGGTTCGTTTCTGATTCAGTAGATTGAAACCAAATAATTTAGGTAGAGCATTAAAATTGCAGACACAAGTTAGGTAAATATGTAGGTAGGTAACTAATTTATTTAGTAAGTATCTATTTTGAAAAAAGTATTTTTTGTTTTCGTTGTCTGAAGCTCTTGGGCCAACTTACAAAGTCTTTTTATGAAAGGTAGCTAAGCGTTAGCACACTGATGGAAAGCACATCTGCAGCTTAAAGTGGAGAACTCTTATAGCTATAATAACCCTGATTACTCTTTACTTAAAAATTCCTAATACACCTAAGATCTCTTTTACAGTAAAAGATTCTTATTGTTATAGGTTAATATTTGTATTCTTAGAAGAGCTTTCAGAGTAACAAGCGGGCGATGCGTCATCGTGAGTGGTTGTAAAAGTAACACATAAAGCAGTCCTCCACCCACCCGCAAAGCAAAGTAGTTATAGATAGGACAAAATCCCCTCATTATTAGCTCTTTGAAACGCAATGAATAAATGAAAAGCAAACGTAACTCTTTCAGAGCTACTCCAGAATGGACCCTTTTGCGTGGCGCACGCCTAACCGGGCCATCGCTTATCGCAGCACAAAGCAGGCGGACTGCAATACAGCTCAAACTCGAATACACGACCTCATTAAAAAATGAAACACGTCACGAGCCCACAAAAAACCACCCACTAGTCAAAGCGAGCACCGCCTCCTAGCGGATAGTAGCGGAACTACGCCACTCGCAAAACCAACTTCTGTACTTTTTTAATTAGCCTCATACAACGAGTGAATGCGTGAAATACGTTAGATTTTTTTCTCTCGTACGCGGTTAGTTTGGTAGCTTTGAGTAAAGTATGTTAATTCACAAGTAGCCGCGCACTCGTGTGTTTTGAACTGTTTGGGAAAAAGGGGATTTTGCGCGCTTGTGGTATTTTGAGAGGTAATTATTACGTACTAGGCTGTGTCCAAGCCAAGCGTAGTACTCGCGTAAGTTGTACGTCATTGAGCGGGATGAATGGGCGCGTGGAACGAGCTCGCGCAAAGTTTCAGAACTTCTTTTATCTCAGTCTAGGTTGTCTCAAAAAGTGCAAACTCTGTACAAAGTTCACTTTCGCCTTGTGAACTAATTTTTCGCTCCGTGTCAAGTTCATGGCTGGATGGGAGACGGGAGGGGAGCGCTATGATAAAATAAAATATTCATTATGATTGCTCGACGCGGCAAAAGCGCGAAAGCTAGATTGTTCGTATCAACCGTATCGGTCTTTGGTAAAACCGTGTGTTGATTTGGGCTAAGATAAATTAAAGAGAAACAAATTCAACTTAAAAAAAATAGTCCTATAAAAGACGCTGAAATGCAAAAAAACTCAGTGGTCTCTGTAAGAATTCTAAAATAAGATCTCATTGCCAACATTTATTTATTCAACAGGAACAATATCTTATTAGCTTTTTATTACATAAGTTATCTTATAAGGAATCATATTTTTTATGAATAAATGCTCTATAAGAATGAGTTACAAAAGTAAAACTTATTCGTATTCGCTTTATATAAACGTGAAAAAATCATAATTAACACCAATTTCAAAGAAAACCAAACAGCACACCAATTCGCCCCAACCTGACTCGCCGAAAGACGACTGAAAACTGACGTAAAAATTGTCCCAGACCTACCTCAACACTGGAAAGTGAATCTCCCGTTTCTTTTCTCGTCTCTCTAATTAGCGAATTAAGCGTCGGTCGAGACTCCGCCGATAAATCCGATAAGTTTGCTTCTTCGAGTTTTTAGTCGATGTTTTATTCATGAAAACCAGCTTTTGTAGCCGTTTTGTTTGATTTTTTATGAAGTTTATCTAAGCGTTTGGTTTTTTTTTTCAGAACTAAATACATAGATCAAATTACAAGCTAAAACGATGAGACAGCAAAAGTTATAAACTGTGTAGCTGTCTCAACGCCACCTCTTAAACCAATGAGTAATTGTTCTGACAATAATATACAGCAAAACCAGCACACCTGATGAAAAATGCTGCAGCTTATAAGGTGGGAAGCCTAAGGTCTTTTAAATTGACGGTAACACCCTTTCAGATTGAAAACTTCTCCATTGTGTACTTATTTATGGCCATTCTAATTAATCAATTGGTCTATTACTATAGCATCATCACTTATTTCGTCAAAATGTATGGCTTTGAGGCAGATTGCTATACTTAACCTTTACGGAGGACTATCGGGTGCTTGAATTTGTAAGACCCGCGTCCGACTCGCTAACGCATTCTGTATGCTTTCAACCATATTAAAAAAATTCCACGGAATAAACGCGCACCCGTAGCAAAGGCATAGATCGAAGCTAACTAACCAATATTAAGCTATAATTTGCAAAACTGGTATTAGGAAGTATTATTTAAGCGATAGCATCCACAGAAATTGCGTGGTTTGATGTAGAAATAACTTTTTTTTCGGTTCAGACAAAAAGGGTACTCAAATTCTTCTAAAATTCTGATACCATTTTAAAATTACAAAAACCATCTTATAACATTTTGGTATCATCTCATCGGCACGTGTATGAATAGATAAAAGTTCGTATAAGATAGGTTATTCGGTATATTTGCCCGGGGCGGAGCTGAGCCGACCGGGTCTACAAACGTTTGCATCCAACATCACCAACTGGATATCGGATAGTGATGTTGAAAATATCGATATTTTATCAATGCTACTAATAAGACATAAAAATTCTTAGTTGAATGAATTAAAAAAAAAGTAAACACCCGTAACTGCTTTCTGATAGCTTTTACCAAATGGTGGGCTTTTATTTGTAGTTTTTATAATTAAAATTGAAACCTCAAATGAGCTAACGCGTATACTATAGCTATAAGTAGTTCTGCTACTAGGAGTCTAGTTTTGCATCTTTTAGCTTCATCATCAAAGTATCTCCCTTTTAGAAACATGGAAACATAAAACATGGAACAGTAAAATAGTTTCGTTCAAGTGCAAGTCTCTACATTGACGGAGTTTTTACTATTCCGCTGGACTTCTGATTATCGTATTGATTTTTTTTATCAGTGAAAAATATTGTACATTTCTCATGTTTACGCAATATCGTACATTGACTGCATCAATTTAAACAACTGCTTGAGTACTTACAGGCCCTTTATTAGCCGTTTCCGTAAATATCGATACATTCGTCAAGCTGTCAGCCAGCCCATCCCTACCCGCGTAGCCCGTGGTGCTTGCGCGGCGAAACCAAATTTCCGAAACGTCTAATAAGTTGGATGTTAAGCCGACAGCATCATGTACTATGTACATGACAACACCACCCGAACAAGACCCCTCTAAACCCCTACCCCGTTTACTTTACTAGGTCGATGAGAAGCCTGTGGTGGTAAACGATGGATCTTGATAAAGTGGCCGGCAGAACGTACGAGTCTCATTCGCCTGTGCTAGTTACGTAGTTCAGTGTAGAATTAGAGAATGTTTAGTTAGAAGATGCAAAGTTTACAGATATTCTAATGTAGCACGTATGCAAAGCCATGTGCCAGGTCGATTAGATCTTTAGCTCTGTAACGGTTCGCTATATGGATTACTGTGCTTGGTTTAAGGGTTTTTTGTACAACTTTAATCATGCAACAAGCCGATGATAAGTGGTAACCTCTGCATATCACAATGCATTGCACTGCGCCCATCACTCTGAGACATAAAGGTGGTCTCATATGCTTGTAATTGTAGCGGCACCAATACTCAATACTGTTTTTTTTTTCTTCTTCTTTCTTACTCTTCAAACCGGAACACAGCACTGCGAGCGTCACTGCTTTGCGGCGGAAATAGGTAGGTTTATCTTAGTTAAAACAAATGTAAAACTAGGATAATGTGCTAGATTGGACTATTTTATCATACAAGTACTAATGTATCCCGTAATAAAAGCATACGATGAAAAGGATGTCCCCAACTCAAAGTTAATCATCTAACAAAAATATAAAAGAGAACAGAAACTTTTCATTGCATGTTTGACGTAGGTTCTACCTGAAATATTACAGCTTACAGTGTTTACCTACATACATGTGTTATACGTGAGTAGATATACTGGTACAATAAGATCACAAGAGCGCCGTCACGCGAGGCAGCCAGTGGTCGGAATGCGAAGCCCGCCGTTTGTTTGCGGGCGGATGGCACTGGCGAAATTCCTCCTTTGTTACTTACCCGCCTGGTGGCAGGCGTGGTACAAGTTTGAAGAGGAGAGCAGTAACAGAACAAGTAATTAAATAAAAAATTTAAAAAACTCCCGAATCTTGTACTGATTTTCATCAAACATAGCTAAGAACACTCCGACTAATTCACCTTTCAAACAAAAAAAAAACAAAATCAAATTCGGTTCATACGTTCAGGAGCTACGTTGCCTCAGACAGACGCGCACACACGCGCAGACACACACATACACACACACACACATACACACACACACGTTAAACTTATAACAACCCGTCGTTTTTGCGTCGGGGGTTAAAAAGAAAGTATAAGAAAGAAGTTATAGAAAGAAAAATCTATAACTATTACTTACATATATTTATAGCTACTAGCACAGTAAACCAAGAGGATTAGCAAGAAATTGCAGTGGGTCGGCCCGGCCATGTTTACCGTAGAACCGACAAAGGTTGGAGTTAACGAATACTTGAGTGGAGACCGCCTTTAGGTAAGCATAGTAGGTCAGGATGCCCTTCCGTAAGATGGGACGACGACCTGCAAAATGTCTTGGGAGAGATCTACGTCCAGCAGTGGACTTATATAGGTTGATAATGATGATGATGTACCGATATTGTCAAAAGTTCCTCATTATGCAAAAAAGCTTGGTCTCATATCAAAAAACAGACACGTCCTTCTCTCAAGACTTGGGCCAAAGAATGTCTTAGAATTCGGTGGGCAATAGGTACGTACGGCTTTACATTATGTATACTGTGGACTACTTTATGTACTCGTATATGAGTTGGGTTTATGTAAATTATTTATTGCTTCTGTCAGTACAAACATGAGACTGAGAGCTAATAGAGTTATTTGAGATGTATGTTAGATTATTGTTTCAGTAAAGTAAGACAAAGTAAAGTAATGCGACAAACTCAAATATAATAATTTTTAAATTATTATGACTATGAACTATTTCACTAAAACTTTTGTTAGTTGGGTTTCCCGATATTTCGCCATAGATTACGAAACAAACTGTGGTAATGATGGCGCATGTTTTTAACCCCCCACCCTAAAAAAGGACGGGGAGTTATGAGTTTGACATGTCTGTGTTGCGTGTGTGTGTGTCTGTCTGAGGCATCGTAGCTCCCGAACGGATGAACCGATTTTGATTTTTTTTTTTTTGTTTGAAAGGTGAATTAGTCGGGATCGGGAGTGTTCTTAGCTATGTTTGATGAAAATTGGTCTAAGATGGCCGCCACCACAAAATGGCGGATTACATATATTTTCATATTAACTAGGCTTTTTACGTTCACACTATTGATAAATTTTTAAGCTAACCACTTTAAGTCACTTGTTAGTGATAATTATAAAGCGCTATCTAACCTCAAACCAGATAGCTTCGTCTATTTGAGTCATTTTTGTGAATACATACATAACTAACATCTATTTTAATCACAAAGATAATGTTTTCTCGGTAGGGATTGAACCCACAACTCCAATGGCAAAGTTAAATTAGCCAACTGATCCTTAAGAAATATGATCTGGACACTTAAGCTAAAACTTCAATGAGACAGTCGATAAGTAAGTAAATGTCTGTATTTTTTCACGTTTCGTGTCTTTTTCTTTCTAGGCCCTGGCTAATTAAATCCAAAAATGTATATTTATTAACATTGAGAACAACACTGCTAGTACCTGCTGTCAAAGTGGTGTTATTGAACATCCCGACACGCCGACAGGATTTCGTTGGATTAATTAAATTCCGTCATAGCAAATGCCCAATCTCCCCATAATTACAACTCGACCACAGTGCGTTTAGAACGGCTGGCTGGTGCAAAAGTGACACTTTCTGTGACTCTTCTTTTTCTTCTATAATACCGATGTACAGTTTTCTAGATTTAAATATGTAATAGCGTTATCGCCTTGGATCTCTGTAATGGTAATGTCCATGTTAAATAAACAATTTGAATTTGAATTTCTTTTTCTTTCTGTACTTAGGCTCTAACTTTCCTGCTTTGAAGGCATAATAAACTACTGATACCACAGAACAGATACCGTAACATATTCTTGTATTCTTCACAAAGAGATTCAAGTGTGGATTTAAATCTTTTTTTAGATATTACCAAGGATGGATACACTTCGTAGCATGCTACGGCGTAGCAGTGGCAACGAGTTTTACAAAGTGCATTGAGCATTGTTGTAAGATTCTAAACTAAAATAAATAAATATTCATGGACATTGCACACGACGCCCTCTAGTTCCAACCTACGCAAAGCTTGTAATATGAGAAGTAGATGCTGATAGAATACTTATATACTTTTTTTTGAAAATAAATACTTGTAATACATAGTAACCCCCAGACATAAAACAAACATCTATGTTTGCTACACACAAATGTTAATTATTGCTGCTAAAATATAAGACAACTGTTTTAGCTGTTCTTAATAAGCTGTGCCTCAAACGAGCCCCGAACTTCCCTCATCAAGATATGCCTGCGTTAGTTTGGTCTTAGTTTAATGTATGCACATTATCTAAGCAAGTTCTACCTAGCCCCCCCCCCTTCGTCTTTCCTCCCTCTTCGTTACGTAGTACCAACTCAATTTAGTTGCCATATACGTACGAGATACTGCAGATTGCTTTTGATCGACATTGATTGATCTGGCGAACTTGGTTTTTACATGGTTATTTAAGTCACTATTTTGCACGCACCTATCGAAAAGCGAAGCGTAATATTTTGTGTGAAAACTGGATAAGCGCATCTAGCGGGAGATTTGCAAACGATTTTTCTCCATACAAAAAGTTTCTCGATATTTGCTTATCAAAGATCAACAGAATAAAACTCAGATTACGAGTTCTCTTTTTGTTTTAGGGAGGTAAATACTACTTAGTCTGATAAAAATACTAGTATGAAAAAGATCCATTTATGGGTAACTTAATTTAAGTAAAAAGTACAACAAGAAACTGCACGTAAGTTTAAAATCCAATCATTCCCTAGATATCAGCTTAAATACACAAGAACGTTTACAGACTTTACCGTCAGCGCAGATTACCTAGACTTCAATTTATACAGAAAACAGAAAAATAACCTCAAAATAAACTTCAAGATGCCAAACATAAATACAATAGATAAATATTTTTTTTTTCATAATTCAGGCCGGCTTGCACCAGAATCGCTAAACGCGTTTAACTCTTAAATAGTATTTAGCGAGTTGTCAAGTCATACAAATACGTCAGATTTTAATCGATTTAGCTGTTAAATACGTTTAGTGATTCTGCTGCAAGCCGCCCTAAGCCGTCTTCCTAATTTAAAATTAGTATTACACGTGAACTGCCCTATGAGGTTAACAATATGCTCACACAACAGTTTTAGTTAAGGCTGGGGATCTGCCAAATTGCCAAAACTAGCGAAGTTCAAAGTGTGTTTAAAAGAAAAGTAAGATAGTAACTTCATTTATTTTGGTTGCAAATCAATATTCCGGATATGTGTAACAATTACATATTTAATTTAGCTTCATTTAGCTGGTTTATAATAGATAAATCTGGGATCAAACACAGCTCTCTCGCGCCGAAACCGTTTCGAGTCAAGTTTGTGCACTCGGATTAAGGAAATGAAAACAAAATCGCAAAAAGTACTCAGCACGTCTTGATGTACATATCCTTGTCTCCAAAACGCGCTGAATACATTTTGCGATTTTGTTTTCATTTCCTTAATCCAGGTGGCAGAAGATCTTCGAAATTTTGGATTTTAAATGGTCTATTCCACAATATTCCCTTGTTTTATCTACAAAACAACTAAACTTACGTATAGGCCAAATATTTAAGTATATAAAAAGTGTACAATCTTTACTTAAATAGTCTTATTTTTTTTAATATTTAATAATCGCTGAGACTAGTTTTTAACCAAATATCGCAAGAAAATTCTTCAGTGGCCTCTAGGCGGCCGAAACGTTCGGACGTCAGGCCCACGCCAAATTTCTCAGGATTTTTAAATGAAGAACACGCAAACGTCTACTCGACAAAGTCTACAAATCATGGTTCTATTGTATCATTTGAGTACACTACGTAGCAACATGGCAGTTTTTCTCGCGGCTGCGCGTAACGCGTAAGCAGACCGCGTAATAAGCTCATTTGACCTTTACGAACAGTCACAATAAAATTTTATCGAGTAGAACTCCTGGTTTGCCAATTAATACGCATTGAAAGTGGCTTTACTTTTTTCTCTTGTATACATGACAATATCCAACAATACCAATGTAAACTTAGTTTTTATTTCTTTTAAGTCAACTCCGCCAATCAGTCAGTAGCTGTTATTTGTTTACACGGAAAATAGATTTTTCTATCCTAATTCCAATTAAATTAGGATAAGTAAGTACCTAATTATTATCTTGCTACTGCTCATACTTGTATTGCATTTAATTCAACCTATTTTATTGCTTTTGTAAAAACTTTTTTGTGAACAACCTTATTTATTCTAAAGAAGGATCTAACAAAACTTTTTTCAAATTCAGGGGCAATTAAACATTACGGAAATGGATATGTGCTTATTTGCTGTATGGACCGGAGAGGAACATTTGATGAAAGTAGAATACATAGAGAGAGACATTGCCTTCTGGCAAGACAAAATCTACCATTTTATCTTGCCAGAACGCAAAGAACCACATCCTATCTATCCTACTAATATTATAAATGCGAAAGTTTAGATGTTTAGGTGTTTCAATCACGTCTAAACTACTGAACCAACTTGGATGAAATTTGGCATATATGCCAAGTTTCCTAAAACTCAAACCAATCCAGTAGGCACATAGGCTACTTTTTATCCCGAATAATTATCAGGATCTACAGGATAAAATGAACGAACAAGATTAGCAGCGCCAATTGGCAAGAGGATTTCATTGTCATGTCATGTCACGTCAGTTTGACCGGGCGTAATACTACCTCTTTGGTCTAACGACTAGCGTTTGACATTCAAGTACGGGTTCGGTGTAATGTCAAGTTTCACAAAGTATCCGCGCGGTACACGCACATATAATAATAATACACAGATAATACAATGTACATGGAAACTGTACTCGCGTACGGAGTCGCGGGTAACTGCTAGTTAACAATATTTATGCAAAAAAACTAAAATAAATACTGCTGGTTTTTATTGCACGTATATTTTGGAATACTTATTTCTTCTGAAATTACCTACTTACATCCAATTCTGTATCAATGATCTGTATCTGTCTCTCATAATTTGTGTTAAACTCTCCGCAATATGTTAATGTTAAAGATGAGTTTGGAGCAGTACCCTCCCTATCCTTTTTCATATTATTTAGAGAGTTATTTTTCAGTAGTACCTAAGGTTTTAGTTTTTAAGCTTATCTACTATTTATCGATTTGAGAGTTTCCGTAGAATTTACTATGACCTAAATATTAACAAACATACCCACTTAATGTACTTATGTCTACGCCCAGCTACTTTGGATTCACAAGACGGGATATAATTTGAAGATACAATTTGATAAATAAATTTAAATTTGATACAATTTGGAGATAAATGGAGTGTCAGAAAACGAGACCGAAAATCTACTGAACACAATTAAACAACTAGACACAGCCATATAACTCCCTATTGATAATGCGGACATACTTTCATGCTCCAGAGTCAGAAAGATGGATGAGTCTAACAACCGCCCGCGTTCAATTGTTATCAAGCTGCCTAATATCAGATTCAGAGATGAGGTACTCGCCACTGTAGTCAAATTCAATAAATCTCACCCGAATGACAAGCTTAGCTTGCAGCATTTGGGCCTTGGAGGTACCACATTCCCAATCTTCGTTTCTGAGCACCTCTCACCTTTCTACAAAAGGCTTTATGCCCAAACACGAAAAGTGGCACGAGAAAATGGGTAAAAATATGTGTGGACTAGGAATGGTCGCATATTCATCCGCAGAGATGACCAATCTCCTGCAAAGCAAGTCAAAAACTATGAGGCACTGGCTGATATGAACTCCATACTGATATGAAACCAGGCTCTGCGAAGTAAAAATGAAGAAGTATAGATCTCACTAAAACTCAATAATACTCTACCAAGAATATTTAGATATGTGCAGTATACAAACAAACCCCAGTGACTATACAGACTTTGTTTCTCGTCATGGATAATATCAGTAGATAAAGTGACACAGTCAAGTGATATAAGTAGAGACTATAATTTGTTGCAGATTTTAATTTTGACCGGTCTACCTCTAGCGAAGGATACAAAAATTCAAACCCTAATAATAGTAAATATGTAGTTTATAAAATACTGTTCAAAGAACTGTAGATTTAGTGGTAAGCAATTTTAGTGGTGTAACGGAGTGTGAAAATAAACTACCCCTCAGTAAGTTAGATCCTCATCACCCTGCATTAGATATTATAATTAATGTATGATATAAATGTAATGATACAAAAAATTTTAAAAGGGTAAAAATTTGCCACACATAATTTCAAAAAAGTTGATTATTCAAAAGTAACAAAAAACCAATAAATACTTTCATTCCTGTATGATTTAAAACCAATCTTGGCAGATTTTATCCTATTAACTGACTATTTGACACAAACAATAGCGTTCCTTTAATTTTGTTATCAGTGAGCACTTATTACTCGTATATTGGAATCCAATCACACACTTAGTTATAAGTTGTTGCTTTTTTTCCCCTTCAAAAATAAGTACTAAATTTTTTAAGACATATTTTACCTACATCAAATCTGTTTATGCCTGTAATGGTATATCACACTGTAGAATGTTATAAGTAATATTTTTCTCCTAAATAACAATTGTGAATATGCCATTGGTGTAACTAACTAAATAAATAAATATAAAGATCGCAGTAAAGCATTTTTCAGTTTAGTTTAGTATTCGATAAAATTTACGAATTGCTTTCCGCGCATGTCATGAGAACTCGATTCTTCTGTTTTGCATTGATAGACTATCCCCTTAAAGCCATGAACTAGCTGGCTCGAGACTTGAGAGTGGATGATTGGACATATTTAAAAACTGTTATTTTAAAAAATGACATAATTAACAACTAAACGCTTAAGATTTCGATAGCCACAGTCACTTATAAGCTAGGTGAATCTAGACTTCTGTTCGTCGCATGCAGAGTTCACACAATCCATCATTTTGATCGCAAAAATGGAGGAGAAAATGCATGCAAGTATCAATATATCGGCTTATTCCTGACATATAACCAAGACGAGATAACTGGTTATCTCAGAGGATTTTTTTTCCTCTCAAATAACTGGGTATCTCAAAGGAATTTTTTTTCCTCGTAGATAACCGCGGTTATCTGTAAGGAAAAAAAATCTTCTCAGATAACCAGTTATCTCAAACAATCTTGATGTCTGCTTTTTGTGTAAATGTGTTTCCCCGGGTTCCATCGGTTTGCAGGTGAACTGTCAACGTGGGTGGAGGGGGTTCTATTTGTCTTGTCGGAGACATGCATCGCTGCTGTTTGTTCGAAATAGGAATATTCTACTTAGATTGAATAACGATCCTTTTCTTGCAGTTCTGGTGCTGATTTTAACTTATTTTGCTTAATATGTAATCGTGACCATGAAGATTGCAAATTGTTTATCAGAAAATAGCCAACCAACCATGGTAAAAATTAAGAATAGAAAAAAAACACGCCACACAAACTTTTTGCATGCCCAGAAAGACTGGTAGACAATGCTCTTAGCATGAAGTCCTCCTAGCTCAAATTGTTGGTATAAAAATATTAGATTAAATGAATAAATAATAGGTTATTAAAATATAATCTATTTAAGAGCCCTTCTTTAAATACGGCGTCGAGTTAAGGCATTTACGAGCACGCGACTTGCTAGATCTTATAAGAATTTTCTGTCAGATAACAAAAATCTCATTGGTAATGCATCATATTCAATGTAAAACAGATAGAAGAGACTATCAACTCAAATAACTAAATGGATAATTCACGCAGAGTGTAGCATACTAAAAAAGAACAAGTAAAAGTAGTAGTTTAGGTAAAAATAAGTTTACTTACGTTGAAATTAAGTAAACATATTTTACAAGTGTATAAGTATTTTGTGTATAAGTACAACTGGGTATTTTAACTTTATAGAATGTTTTTAGAAGCAGTTATCGCAGTGTGATGTGCTCTTTAGTAACAACAACTGCTCAAGTTTTATCTCTCCCTCTAATTACGAGCAGGTTGTAACACCGCTTCAGTGATTCCGTTTATAGTCGGTTAAGTTTGCGCAACCGAGGTATATGGGTTCTGTATGAATAATTTGGGGGTAGGTAGGTACATATTGGAGTGAACAGTAGGTAACTACTTCCAATTAATTTCATAAAATAGTACTTGACTAGTAAAGGTTCTGATTTTTAAGTTTATATCGTTTGATCCTCAAAACAAAAAAAATACTTAAAGAGTTATTAATAAATAATAATAATATAAAGTTTTTTAAAAATCATAACGATTTGCCAACATATATCCAATCAACTCCGTTCTGCTTCTTCTTTTCTTAACACTTCTTCTGCTTTCTTTTATTTCTGTGCTCTATGCTCCGAGTAGTTGTAGAACCATGTTTAGGTCTAAATGTAAAATTCCAGTTAGAAAGCTAGTAACGACATCTAGCGTCGAATAGCAAGTAATAGTTTACCAGATCGAATGTAACTTTCACGGAAGGCGATAGATGGCAGCATTTACTTTTTATAACTATGTATTACAAATTACATATACAAACATATTACAATTCATATTTAATTCACGAGTTTTTTAAATAGTTTTATGATAATGATATTAAAAATATTTTGAGATGCAAGTCTATCGTGCTATATTATATTTCGTGGTGCTACGGTGGTGCTACGAACTGTCGTAGCAAGCAAAAGACTTCAACGAGATAGCTGCGCTTGCTCCTTTTACTTTATTTTCATCACTAAATCGACTTTTTTTTTATAATTTGAACTCTATTCAACCAGTACCCTGCTTTACCAAAAAGTTTCTATAAGGCCAACCATACATTCAACAAATGTTTTTCGCAAACAAATGTTTTTCACAGTCGCGACCTACTTCATACAGCTTACCAAGCTCCAAATCACTACTACACACATCTACGTACTATCTCAAACAACCCTTACAGCCTCCCCCGTTCTTATCTCTCGCGTCAGGCCCATACTTAAACCCGAGGGTAACTTGAAATAGGAATAGTCGCATTAGGCCCCAAAATTACAGGCGACCGTCAAACGTGGTAAAATTGCCGACCACCTGGGAGTAACCCTCTTACACCCACTCCTAATACGACAAACTCTAGCCATCGGACTTTCAACTCTAATCTGTAAGCTTACAGTTAGTTTTCGTTTGGTAGGTTATCGGACGTTAAAGTTGTAGGTAAACGTTAGCATTTGACCCCACTTCGTATTTTGAGTTCGTAAGGGAGGTTAAGTCATCAATAATGTTAGAAGGTAAGCTTTAGTGGATGCGAGCCCGATTTGTTACGTGGAACTTTATGTAGGGCGATGAACGGTAAGATTTATTAATCCAGGCCTTCTTTTAGATACTTACATCGGCATGTGAACATGATCTCCTGGTGGCACTAGCCTCTAGAACATTCACCCTTATATTTTCCACATAAATTACATTTTAAGGCCTGATTTCACCGTAATGTCCTATTTGACATCTAAAAGTGAATGTTGTTTATTCCGCTTAGTTACTAAATAAAACTGAGAGATTGTTTTTAGCAATAAGGCCGCCCATTTACCTACCTCTTAAAACGTTTTTTAATTACCAAATTAATAAATAAAATATTCATGGACTTTACACACAACGCCTTCTAGTCCTAGATGGCTGATAGACCGCACCTAAACTAAAGCTACATCCACACCGCAGCTAAAGCCGCGGCACACCTGGGCGAATATAAATCGTGGCTGAAAGTTCTAAATTAATTGCGTTTGGATTACAGCGCTTGTTTTCGACCCGTCTGTCGCGAAGGGTTGTTTTGATCGGGGTTTAGGTATAACAACAAATAATAGACGATTTTAGTTATTCTTCAGCAACTGAAAAATCCTGAGTAATTTTACTGAAATATTTTACTAGAACTAGCTATGCATGACTGCTTTCTTAATCCATTGAAAAAATAAGTTTTCGGTTACATAGTTAGAAAGTGTAAATAGGTACTCTACTTAGATATATGATATGGTGAGTGTGGGTAAATTATTTCATTAGATAAAAATTTATGGGATTTTGACGTATAAATAAATCACTTTTTAGTGTAAGCTATGATTATAGTGAAAAAACATAAGTCAGATTTTTTATTTTACTGTACAATTAATAAAACGTGTAATATTTGTATTTGGCTGTCGATCTTCATATCTATCCGATTTATCCGAATAGTGAACATCCAAAAACCAAAAATTAAACAAAGTCCTTTGTTGGCGAAAACGCTAAATTGAGGAAATTTCCATCTATTCTCCAGCCAGGCGTCATCCGCGCCTAAACCCCGCTTCAATTTCAATAGCACCCCTACACACTCCCTACACCCTTTAGCTCCACCCGCATCTCTCTCTTACTCTCAATATAATCTCACGCTTCCGAGCGAGACGCAGCTACCTACAGGGCCGGTCCGAAAGTTAGACATATATTATTGTATTATACGGCCGTAGGTGGCGGGGGTGAAGATTGATGCCACGGGGAGGGGGGTAGTTTCAACCCTATGGCAACGTAACGAAATTTGCGTCACGCGTGTGTGCGTAAGGGTCTAACGTGGCCTCATATTTCAGTAAGGAAATTAGGTGGAGGAATTAATTTTCCAAGTTTTCTTTATTTAGGAAAAATTGGTTTTGATACGGCTCACGTGGTCTTGCGGCTTTACAAAATTAAAAAGGTTTCCCTGATCATGTCGGTTTGGTGATTACCTTTCATGGTTTATTTTTGATGGAATTTAATTTTGTAATGCTATACTTACTGCTTTTATTACTGAAATACTTTGTGGGTAGATAGGTACCTATTGGTTTTTGTCAAGTATTTTTAATTGCCGTCAAGAAGGCGACGCGGCAGATCAAAAAGGAGGCGTGTTTTGCCAGATTGGCAGAGTATAGCCCATGATCGGAGTGTGTGGAGAGAATGTGAAGAGGCCTTTGCTCAGCAGTGGAACATAGAGGGCTACATATAATAAAAAAAAATTAATTGCAAGTTTAGGATTATAAAGAAAATCTTTTTTGATGAGAGCGGTTAGCAAAAAAATTACAAGGATTTGAACGAGTAAGTTGTAGATTCATACACTTGGTATTATTTACAAGCGATAATTTCTCGCCCACCCACCAAATTTACTAAAATGAACTTTAACATTTTTATAGCGACGACCTCAAAACTTACGTTGCTCGAGAGGTTCATAAAAAGCAACGATACGCCAATATGACGGCATGAGTGTACCGAAAACTGAGATACGCGCAAACGAGCCAGACTAGACGATTTCTGGTACCTATTGGATGTGCTTTTTATTACTAATCTGTATATTTGTAGATTTTTATTACTTACTAGCTGTGAGATTGTTTTTCGATGCTTAGTTGCGTGAAACTAGCGATTTTATTGAAATTTTGGAATTGGAATTTTGAACAATTTAGAGATGAAATAGTTTGAACTGGGCCCATTCGCTAACTTACTCAAAACATCAAACTACTTAGGTAGGTAGGTACTGATAAATCACAAAAGCAAAAGCTTTAATAAGTATTCCAGAAATCTCCACTAACATCTGTTTTTTTTCATGTGATATTCAATGTCCACCCTGGTTTGCACATACCTACTTTCCATCAGGTGAACTGTGCCTTGATCACAAATAAATGTGACAATCGCAAACGTATCGTATCGCTAGCGTATTCGAGATACACTGCGCGGTGACGCTACAATGTTCGGCAGTCGAGCTGGCGTTGACGCGCAATGTGACTCAAATACGTCAGGTTTACGTAACGCGGCGACTGTCAGATTTGTTCGTGATTACCCCTCTGGGAGGCAAACGCTTAGCTATTATCATAAAAAAATAAAAATTAAGAATTACACTAAAAAGAGACATCAAAGTGATTATTTGAAATATTCGAATTTTAAATAACACAAAATACGATGAAGTCACCCAATTTGAAATAAGATAGATAGATGTCACTAAAATACACATTAACAACAAAATAACGAATCGAATTATGTAAGTAATAATTAAACTAAACTAAACTAAAAAAACTAAAAAAAGTGTTCACAACACTACGATTAACTTTTTAGGGCGGCTTGCACCAACATCACTAAACGTGTTTAACAGCAAAATAGATTTAAATCTGACGTATTTATATGACTTGACAACTCGCTAAATACTATACGCGTTTAGCGATTCTGGTGCAAACCGCCCTTAGTTTCTACTTCATTGACCACAGAGACCACGCACTTAGTATCTGTCAATGTATCCCAAACACTTTTAACCCGTCAACGCCAGTCTATAATTTGGAAAGGATGAATAGCGATTGAAAAGTTCAAAGTCAGGAAACACCATTGTACTAATTACGCGGCAGACGGCGCGCTTTCACTTTCGTCGTCGGCGGTCGTTTTAATTATTTTTTGCCGAGCGTCTCGACGTCTGCCGGGAAACTCCGGGAAAAATTAGCGCTGAAACAAGGAGGATACGCCCGTAAAGATTTAAGATTTTTTTTGTAAAATATCTCTGAAAATGAGATAGCACGGAATAAAATAGTCTAAGGGCGTCTTGCACTAGAATCACTAAACGTATTTAACAGCTAAATCGATTTAAATCTGACGTATTTGTATGACTTGACAACTCGCTAAATACTATTTAAGAGTTAAACGCGTTTAGCGATTCTGGTGCAAGCCGCCCTAAGATAGGGTGACTAAAACTATTTTTATACTAAAACTTCTAAAAATAGTTTTGCTATCAAAAAACTATGCTCATCGAAACAAGTACTAAATATTTAGGTAAATATGGTTATTTATATTTAACCGGAACCGTTTTTTTTAATAAAATAAATAATTTTCTCACATTTTTTGTATTCTAAAACACAGGCTTAGATCGTAACACCTAAGCATCTAATTTTGCAGGACGAACCTTCGTTCCTTCGTATGAGTAGACCAACTCTAGTGACGGAGTTTTAGGCCGTCTCAAGGTCTCCGTCGCGGCCTAACGAAATTTTAAAGGATGAACCTTTAAAAGTGGTTGAAGTGACAAAAGGCACATCCACAAGAATCTTTCGGCAGCTGTTCGCGAAGTTCGCGCTCGCTCAATCTTTGATACTTTCTTCGTGCATTTTTTTAGCTCGCCTTATTAATGAAAAGTAGGTTACTAACTTGGTACGTTTTAAGAATGAAAGTTACGCCACGTTGGCGTAGGTCGATGAACTTTATCAGCTGTCTTTTGTTTTTGTCTTCCTATCAACTTATTCAGTTCCGCACTTTGTTTTGTAAGTCTTTGTTTGGTGCGAAATGTGTTATGGGGTTGAGGGTTGCCCTGAAAAAGATTGAATTCAATGAATAGGTAGCTCTGACGAGTATCAGCAATTATTTATATTGCATTTTTGTATAAATAACTCCATAAATATTAATTTTCAAGTGTTTCAAGATATTTTAATTAACCAGTAAAACCATTTGAAAAAAAATTATGTTGGTGAGTTTGATATTCGAATTTATAAAAGAAAATCTTAGACAAAACAGATCATTGAGTAGGCTACAGGTATTTAATGAGAAAAAAGCATATACTTAACCAAATTACTTTATAAATCATACTGTAACAAAATAAAATATCAACAAAAACCGACATATAACAGCAACATCATTAATTATCTATTAGAATATAATCCTTTTATACGTCAAAACCCATTCACAGTGAGAGGACACAGGATTACCTGGACTTAACCCTATAAAAGCCATAAAAAACTATACAAACAACCACAGCCACCCCACCAGAGACGCGTATTTTTTTATGAAAAAAAAACTATGAATGGAAATCACAGTGATGTCAGGTTTGGAACCTATTTTTATTTTCAAATTGTGATACTCAGAGCTCTTCTTGTTTTATAAGTAGAGACAGGTTGGGCCTTAAAAATAGAGAGCAAATTTAAAAGAATATGAAGATGCAAGACTAAGAATATTTACAGTTATTAGAAATGTTGCAATAAACAAAAATTGTTTAAAAAAACCGTTAACATGACTTCAGTTTTTGAAATAAAAAAACCCTATAAAACTCATTCGTCTTGCCGAAGGCGTTGGGTCCGCCAAAGCTTCCTGAGAACGCATGCATAATAAACATCTTAAAAATTCTAATAAAATCATCTCGTATTACCCTTACAAAAGCCCTTGGGGTGACCCTTTTCTACCTGAGGGTGACATTTTTTATTCACACTTCCGTCAAAAACGCATATGCAAAAAGGATTGTTAGTTTCTTTGATAAAGTATCGGAAATAATAATTATATGCATTATGGTGCGGATTAGGGAGTATTCTCTGTGACATTTTTTAACCCGTCACCTTTCGCTCAGATGTTTTTAAACTTTTTATCAATGGAATGCTTAATAATATGCAACTGTGTGAAAGCTGAACGTTGTCGATACATTTACTAATTGATAATCTCGGTTCGATTCATTGTAAGTTCGACAGGATATATTTTTTATTGAAAAAACCTATTGTTATGCAAAACTCTGGAGTCAAAAAATACCAACGTGCAGTTTTACAAACCTTTTTAGCGAAATATTATTATTAAATCATATTATAAACTAGAATTATTTACCATAAGATTTTCGAATATTTGAATTCTTTTATTCACGGTTAACCCTTGAACGCTGTAGGTGTAAATCCAACATACCGTACTTTCGATAAAACACTCAAATCTCACACTTGAGGCTTGAACCCAACAATAGTACCCGGGTGGTATCTCGGCATGCAACCTCTTGACTTCAATCAAATAATTACTGCCCCACGGTCGAATACACCCCCGGTACTTGATATATTCAAAATGGCCGACTTGCGTTTCATTATAATTTATGCATCTGATAAGATCTGCACACGGTAAGCAAAGTGGGTTACTGTAACTAATGTGTCACACACACAAAAACTGGTTTTGAAGCACAATGCTATCGATTCTGTTGTCGCATTTTTCTAAACTAACCTAATTTGACAGCACTAAAAATGTTGCCGTCCCTTTCTCATAAACTGAAACGACAAAGACAGCTATAATATTAGCGGTGTCAAATTAGGTTAGTCTAGAAAAATGCAACAACAGAATCGATAGCAATAAAGAAAATTGTTTTTGATTATATTTGAATCTAACATATTTTTCTGTTGGTGTAAGATTCGTAACATTAAACTTTTATTATTATTAGATGCATAATAACTTTACACCCTTGACACACCGCACATCCCGAATAACAATAGGATGCAGATTCAGATTGTCTAAAGATAAATAATACATTTTGATTTATAATAGAAGTAAAAAAAAATACTCTTCATTTATCGAGAATGCATAAATAGACCCTATTATTCGATATCGGAAGTGCAAAATATGGGTTGTAACTTTTTTATATCTGCTCAATACGTGTCACTGAACGGGTTGACTTACAAGGGATGCAGTTTTTTATGGCATAGTGCATTCAAAATAGTTCGAAAATATTTTACGGATGCATTCAATAGTGATTTGATTTATTCCAATGACATGCAGATGTAGGAGCTCGTTAGATTTATTTGACTGCTGTTTTTCCATTGATTCGTTTTACGCATGATTGGTCATGTTGATTGGTAGTTAGTGTCTATTGATGTTTGTCGTTTCATGAGGGTGATTGGCCGTTTAACATTTTTTTTAATATGTATTCATTTCTCACATACAAAATCTCTTCTTTTTTTGTTTGTAAGGTGTACAATAAAGAGTTTTCCATTCATTCATTCATTTGAATGAATGAAAAACTTTCAGTATGTAGCACCCATATTTGATGAAAATTTTATTCTAAACTAGTAACACTTTTATAAACTACTAGAATCACAATGTGTTTTTTAAAATCCGGGGTAGATAAATCCCCTAATCTACATAATAAAAAGAAGACCCGGAATAAACGCAGTAACGCAACAGTGGTCGTGAAGACCGCGCGAAGGGTTACCATTGTCTGTACAATTCTAAATTAATGAGTTAATGCAAAAAATGTTGCACAATCGCGTCATTTGATCTCTTTTATCGATTCTCAAACTGGAACATGTTAGAAAATAAAAAATAAAAATAAAAAAATATCCATGGACATTCCACACAACGCCCTCTAGTCCCAAACTAAGCAAAGCTTGTAATATGGGAACTAGATGCTGATAGAATACTTATATACTTTTTTTTTGTAAATACATACTTATAATACATAGTAACACCCAGACATAGAACAAACATCTATGTTTTGTCACACACAAATGTTTGTTCTTGGTGGGGATCGAACCCACGACCCACAGCACGGAAGGCAGATCCATTACCGACTGAGCTGTGACGCCTGAAAGAAGAAAATGAGTTTACTATCACCACAAAAGTAATGTCGATTAACAAACATCACAGCTCAGTCTGTAATAGCTCTGCATTCCGTGTGGGTCGTGGGTTCGATCCCCACCAAGAACAAACATTTGTGTAATGGCAAACATAGATGCTTGTTCTATGTCTGGGTGTTACTATGTATTATAATTATGTATTTACAAAAAAATATATAAAAGTATTGTATCATTTGGTATCAACAAGCAGCAGTTCTCACATTACAAGTTTTACTTAGTTTGGGACTAAAAAACGTTGTTTGTAAATGTCCATGAATGAATGAACACAAAACGGTTTATCTAAAAGGTTGCATTTAATTAAAAAACAATATAAAAAACATACAGACTGTATTTTGTGGAATGTACTTTCATCGCATACTTTAAATAGGTATAAAACATTAATAAAGCAAGTTGACTGCAATCAGTCAAATTATTTCTACAACTAACTGGCAATAAAAGTTTGAGATCCACTGCGTGCGCGCTACCTACTGATCTAATTTCCATGCGTGCGCGCCGAAGTAGCGAAGGGGTATACCATTCACAGTATCAATGGGCTTGCATTTATTAACTTCGAGACTTGAACAAAGATTAGTGTGTTACTGATTTTTGATACGGAAGGTTGTGAAGTGAAAAGTGATTGAAAATGAGAGTCAAGAAAAAGAGGTTTTGGAAGACAGTATCTGTGACTTGAGAAAAATCTGGGTAATTTTAATTCCACTGTTTTCTACAAGGTATCAATTTTTAATCCTTCGCCTACATCGGTCAACTGTTGGGTAAATTTTTCCTGCAAAGCCTTTTTATCTACGCGTTTAGCTTCTTCCCACAACTTTCCAAATCATTCATTCACTCACTCTTTTTATTAGATTACTGGAACTTAAGCATTTAAGTATATTTCTTTGTAAAAAAGATCATACAAAAAAGTTAGAAACCAGGCCATAGTTTCTTGCTCGTTCTTCCAGGCTCTAGTCGCGAGGATTTGGCACCTAGCATCACCTAGCTAGGGCGTCTTGCACCAGAATCACTAAACGTATTTAACAGCTAAATCGATTTAAATCTGACGTATTTGTATGACTTGACAACTCGCTAAATACTATTTAAGAGTTAAACGCGTTTAGCGATTCTGGTGCAAGCCGCCCCTAGTATATAAATAAAACGATTCTAAATTATCTTTATGATTTGACTAAATGTTATATTTTACTTTGTTTATTCAATTAATTATTGATATTATTACAAAGGCAAGATATCTCTACATATTTACCTAAAATTAGACGCGTGTTATTTTACTGTATACACTGAGAAAAATGTAAAGTCGAATGTTTCGTAATGAGGGCTGATTTATTCGTAATGAAGGCGAAAAAACGACCACGAGTCAAGTGAACGAAAACGCCTTCCTAGGTTGGAGGCGTTTTACGCCTTAAGCGTAAGGCGCAATAAACAAGCAGCAATACCATGATTATGACTCTCTAATGTGTGTTTTAGACGTAATTATTGACAGATTAGCCTTAATTAAAAAGCTATAAACGTGGTAAGTCAGATAGAATCGACGGACTGACGATGAAATTTAACTTCCGGTAAGGCGATATAAAAGGTAAAGAAGGTGCTCGGGTAACATTCATAAAACTTTCCTAGGGTAATATCCGACGTAGCATATGTCATAATTGACTTCTAGTAAGGCGTTTTACGTCTTTTCTTACAGTGGTATAACGTTTATTTACTGCTTCCTAAGTCGTAATTGACTTCTAATAAGACGTTTTACGTCTGTCCTTACTGTGGTTTACTATAAGATAAGATAAGATAAAAACTATTGACTTGACCATAAAGCGTTTTGAACAATTTCTAAGTCTTCATTAACTTCTAATAAGGCGTTTTACGTCTTTCCTTACTGTGATTTAACCTATCCACTAAGCGTTTTGAATGTTTCTTAAGTCGTAATCGACTTCTAGAAGGGCGTCTTACGTCTTACCTTACTGTAGTTTAACCTGTTCTCTAAGCGTTTTGAACGTTTCCTAAGTCGTAATCGACTTCTAGAAGGGTGTATTACGTCTTACCTTACTGTAGTTTAGCCTGTCAAGCAAGCGTTTTGAACGTTTCTTAAGTCGTAATCAACTTCTAGAAGGGCGTCTTACGTCTTACCTTACTGTAGTTTAACCTGTTCTCTAAGCGTTTTGAACGTTTCCTAAGTCGTAATCGACTTCTAGTAAGGCGTCTTACGTCTTTTCTTACTGGGGTTTAACCTGTCTACTAAGCGCTTTTGATGTTTTCTTAAGTCGTAATTCACTTCTAGTAAGACGTCTTACGTCTTTTCTTACTGGGGTTTAACCTGTCTACTAAGCGCTTTTGATGTTTTCTTAAGTCGTAATTCACTTCTAGTAAGACGTCTTACGTCTTTTCTTACTGGGGTTTAACCTGTCTACTAAGCGCTTTTGATGTTTTCTTAAGTCGTAATTCACTTCTAGTAAGACGTCTTACGTCTTTTCTTACTGGGGTTTAACCTGTCTACTAAGCGCTTTTGATGTTTTCTTAAGTCGTAATTCACTTCTAGTAAGACGTCTTACGTCTTTTCTTACTGGGGTTTAACCTGTCCACTAACCGCTTTTGATGTTTTCCTAAGTCGTAATTCACTTCTAGTAAGGCGTTTTACGTCTTTACTTACTGTGGGTTTAACCTGTCCATTAAGCGTTTTCAACGTTTACTTAGTCGTATTTACCTTTCAGTAAGTTGTTTTAGAATGTTCCATACCGTTAGGTAAACCGTATCGTAAGGTAATTTATGCTTTCTTTACTAGCAGAAACGTTTTATGAAGACCGGAAAAAAAGCCTTCTAACGGCTGGTAACGCTTTTCCCTAAGGGCATGATTGACTTGCTTTACTATAATTTAGTTCATATTAAGGGCATTGGGCCGCTTAAGGTGTGCGTTCACTCTTAAGGTGGAACGTCTAACTAGTGGCGCGAAATTCAAATCTCATCAACACATTTTTAGATAGTAAAAACTGATGTTGCGACAACTAGAAGATCTATCACACATTTTTTTATTGACAGTATCACATATATATCATTAATTTAGCTATTATGGTCGCAGAACCAAAAAAACTCTGTAAAAATTTATTGATGATCTATTTAGTTAAACTTATGATACTTGTGTGATACTATCAATTAAAACATGTGTGATAGATCTTCTAGTTGTCGCAAGATCAGTTTTTGCCATCTTATAAAGTGTTGATGAGCTGTTATAAGCAAAAAACACAGAAATATTTGAATTTCGCGCCACTAACGCGACGTTCCACCTTAAGTAGCGCGGGCCAATATCCTTCACATGAACTTCATGATAGTAGATCAGCCAACCATGCCTTCAGTGAACAGCGTAGCCTGCTGCTCTCAGAAAGCTGTTCTCCCAGTCTTTGTAAGCTTCTGCAATCAATAGAACAAACACTTATAAAGCACTTCAATGATAACTGTTACAGGATACTAAAGAAACATACTATATAGGTATACTGTACTATAATAAGTACACCTAACTATCGGCTGCTTTATCGTATAGAAATGATAGTGGCATTGCAATAAAACCATTCGATAAAATTAATAAAATGTGTATTATCAAATCAATTTTGATATTTACATTATAGAAAACAAGATATAAAAGATACATTACAAATTTACAACAGTTGTTATGAGATCTTTAACATTGGGAAACAGTGTCTTACACGAGTTACAGGTTAACATCTTTCTTTTAGTCCTAGGTCAACTAGGAATGTTTTGACTGACTGGGAGATACGATCATATCGCGTTTCGACGTTATAAAACCCTTTTTGAATAAAAAGCCAAATATCATAGGCTAGTATGGGGTACTCTGCAGCAGTGGCTTGGAATATTTTGAAAGCTACGTCAACGGCAGCAACGAGACTCGGTAGTTCATAATACGTATGTTCTACAACAACATAACATTTCTCGATGGACGTGGCGGACTCACCGATATACACCACAACTGGTTGGAATGTCATCTTCCATACTCTTAGCGTTTCTCTATGATCTGCTAAACGTGACTCTAGGTTGGCACCAGAAGCGACTCTCAGAATAAAATTATCTCGTATGACCGCCTTGGATGTTTTTTTCAAGCCTTTTCCCTTTAAAGGTGTTATATTAATCAGTAGAGGCAACAGAAGCAGGGACACATCCAGTTTGGCATTTTCTGAATCTTCTGAAACAATGCACACAAATATTTATATGCTGGCTAAAAAAACAAACTACATTATTTGGTTGTTATGAGAATTAATCTACAAATATTAAAACCACAGAGAGGCCACAGGGAACCGAAACACAAGGCTTAACTAGTTCGCCGGGAACCTTTGGATTCAATAACATGTTCATATTTTTATGTTAAATTAATAAATAGTGTAGGTATTGTATTGTAAAACCATAAATACTCAAATAAAGAAGCAGTTAAACAGAAGTTCTTAATTTTTATGATAGAAATTCTAGTCTGAGTATTGGTAATAACCCTGTGTACGGAAGTGAAGCAAAATAAAAGCTTTTAAGGGTATGTAAGGTGTAAAACTAACCAATGGAGGCGGTGAGTAGCTCCGTGAGCGCCAATTTCAGAAATTGGTTTTTTGTTGAGGCCTGCAATGTCTTTCCTTTGTCAATAATATTGCCACATATGTTTTGAATAGAATTACGCAATATATCTGCGCCCGTAGCTGGATAAAGTCGATCAAAGTCTGCTAGAAGAAGTTTGTAACCGTTGGGCCCTTTGAGTATCTGATACTCATTCAAATAATCTTGAAGAGTGGCCTTTTCGTTATATAGTTTTTGAAGACGCGCCTTTGCCGTTATCGCCCAAAACTTTGCAATCTCATTCCACGGTGTCGCTCCTTCAACGGCTACCGTAATCGCTAAAGAAGCCTCCTCAACCAGATCGCTCTCAACTGAAATAAAATGTATTTTTTAGGAAAGAGTGATCGCAACACTCAAGTTAATGCATTCTATTATGGTAATAGAATGTTAGTTAGTTGTAGAGCTTTTTTGTGAAAGAGTTCGTCCGGGGAAGTACTACCACCATACCTATTTCTGCCGCAAAGCAGTAATGTGAACATTGCTGTGTTCCGGTTTGAAGGGTATGGGTGCCGGTGAAATTACAGGCACACGAGACTTTTCATCTTTATGTCTCAGGGTGGCGGGCGCAGTGCAATTCCGCGTAGGGAACGTCCTACGTGGATGTGACCTATGTGGTAATGCATTGTTATAGGCAGAGGTTACCGCTTAACATCAGGTGGGCCATCTGATTGTTCCGTTCAAATAACATTTAAAAAATAAAAATAAAAAAATTGTACGAGTATGCATCGCGTTTATCTAATAAAACTTACTTTCGTCAATAATAGACAGGTCTATTGTAGGACATGTCGGCCCGGCAAGTTCTATATCAGAGAGGTCGCTTGAATCGCTGGTAGCGCGTCGTTTCCGGAAGGGCGTAGTCACTTTTCGCTTAATGAGGTTCTTCCTCTTCCTCAGATATGTATTATATAATATACCAGAGGCATTTCTTTTCGCTTGATAGGGGCCTCCCTGCAAAATCCAAATAGAACATTAAGTTAGAGCCGCCTGCAGTTTGAGGACTATTTTGATAAAATTATGGTGCACATTTCAAACCTAGACATAGTTATATCTAATTTATAATTTTAAACACCTCAAATTAATTGAAAATTAGTAACTTTAATACACTAGTAGTTTTATTATTATTATTATTAGCTAGATGTGATATGGCCGAAGTACCTATAATATAGTAAAGAAAAAAAACCAACCCCATCATTCACCGCTTGATTGTCAGCCTTCCACATAGACAAGTTAGCTTCAAACTTAACTCTCTCACCAATTATTGGGATTAAGCATGCTACATCATTTTCTTTCAGTAGCCCCAAAGCGACAGCATCAATTTTAGCATCTAAGTGATGAGAGAAGCAAAGTAAATACAATGCACACACAGCACACAATGCAGTTAGTTTAGTTATGGTAAGTAAGTGCCATACCGCAGCATGCTACAAAAAATAAAGTACCTACTTAGATAAGTGTACCTAACACCAACAAAAGGTTAACTCCGCATCCAAAAACGTTTTTGGTTCCTGCAATACAACAAAGATCTAGGTAGGTACTTTACTTACTATTCAATCACACACAATTAGGTTCAAAAACATCAGGGAACATCTGAGTTTGATACTTACCTCGAAATTTTTCAATCAGGGGTGTGCAGCCCCATTTTGTAAGCAAATCAATTGTATACTGGTCTGCCATGTTCGAAGCACGACGAAGATCTTTGGAAGTTGCTGGAAGGCATCTGTTGGTTGAGCGATTTGTTTAACAGACAGTGTACCTAAGTACTCCTACTGTCGGTGCACCTGCCCCGCCCGTTCATCACGCCAGCGACCGGCACGGCATAGTGCCCGCTTCACGAGGCGCGCGCGCGTTACCCGATTGACAGCGGGACGGGGGCGCCCCGGTCGGCTCCGGCTAGGACACCCTGCTCTAAGGCTTAATTATGTAGCTGTAGGTACACTAGCACGGTCGGGATTTGCCGACCGTGCATCAATGCATTTTTCGTTCGGAAAATTTATATGCGCATTAACACGAGCTTTACGGTGAAGGAAAACATCGTGAGGAAACCCGCGGCTTAGTCAGCTCCGCACGTATTGACCTTGTCTTTCCTGTGGATATGGCTGACTAGGCTGAGAGGATGGTATAGGTGCTGGGCAAGCCTACTCCATCTAAACATTGTCCCAGGCACTACAGTGTCCCGTTAAGTGTAGGCATAGGTTGCCTCCTGACGCTGTATAAATCATCTTCAATAGATGTAAAGGCCTATTATTATTAGGTACACTAGGTACTAATGAGGATGAGGTTATAGTGTAGGTACTGACGGACAATAGGTTAGGTATTATCCGCCAGTATTACTTGCCGTTCAAAGTGGCGCTTTTTGCGAGGCCTATTCCAGCAGCAGTGGTCGTCCACAGGCTGATTGATGAGGATAATGTCTTCTTGCTATACTTAGTAACTACTTATTCACTTCTACATAGTGCATGATGAAACAACGCTTCGCTTACCCAAACTCGACTTCGGTATTCCAAGGTGTGTTAGCTTGTAGTTCAACAACAACAGTGACACAGCAGCGGCCTAGCGTTCAGAAAATGAGTGATTTCAATAAAAAAGTCCCTTAATTTAAAATCCGTTAACTATGAAAACACCAAAACGAAATCCAACTGTACTGCACACGCACCCTGCATCCAAATTCCAAACCAAACTGTCGAAGTGTCGAACGAATCGAACCGCGACGACGCGAAGCCGCGAGCGAACGAAACAAGTCGTGACGTGCTCGTGGGCAGTGCTGCCAACTCGACTACTATAGAATTTATTTGTATTAGAAATGCAAAATATATGCTATGCGTTTTTAAGCGAAAACCTTATTATTAACTGTATGTAGTCATAGTCGCAAAAAATTCCACAATTAGTGGTAAAAAACCAAGCTTCAATAACTTCACTTCAGTGTTAGTCTTATAGATCACTTCAACATAATAGAGCAGAGTGAGAGACTTATTAATAAGACTATAAAATAATAGACGTAATATTTATTGGTAATCTTAATATAGGGTTCTCTTTAATATATACTGAAGCCAAAACGGTTTTTTTTTTCATTTTTGTCTGTCTGTCTGTATCCTGGCTGACCATCACGCCGCAACTACTGAACAAATTCAAATGAAACTTGGCATGATTTGAGTTTGACTTCATACTACGAGGTAAATACTTTTTTATCGATTCAGCACGGTTCCCTTTGGAGAGGGGATGAAAATCATTCATTAATTTCATGAAGCGTAGGTAGTCCTAATTCATTCATTTTTTTTGACGACCTCTGTGGCGCGGCGTGTGGGATGTCGGCTGAGATGCGAGAGGATGCGTGTTCGATTCGCGCTGCAGGACAAATGTTTATATTATCTGCAAATATTCGCTCTGAGTCTGGGTGTTATAGTACCTACCTTAAGTAGTTAGATATTTGATGGGTACAGTAGGTACGTACCTACCTACTACCTAGCGTATGCGCGGACAAAGTCGCAAGCGGGTCAGTTTTAAGCTATTGCATAGCTTCTATCGCGGGCCTTGAGCGTGGAGACCGAATCCAGAAATTCCGTAACGAAAAATAGCACACCAAAAAAAACCTTACACCCCAACCCACTCACGCTAGAAGGCGTTGTAAAAAATAAAACCTGACACCCCCAACTCCGACCACTCACGCTAGATGGCGTTGTAAAAACGAATGCAATAGCTTTACCGCGGCAGTCCCCGAGTGCCACACGTCTTTTTTTAATTACATCTATAATATGGCATAGATACTTGGTTATTGGCGGAAAAAGCTAAAAAAGATAGCTCCGATACAAAATGTTAGGCTACCTCTATTACATCTCGACTTGCACAATTTATTTATCTTCGTAGCTGGCAGCATTATTAAGATTTTCGTTGTACGACCTTAGGCGCCCTAAAAAGGTGTTTCTCACCGTAAATAGAGCTTTTTTAAACTTCACTCACGAACGTAGATGTCTGACTGAAAGTAGTTATATTAGTAAAACCACAAAATATATATTTTAATAGGTTTATTAGTTTAGATTAGTCGTATACACTCCATAGACACAATAGTCTCGCTTGTGGCGCGAAATTTTTTTAACGCAATTCAATTCGCGCGAATTCAAATTTTTTGGCGTTTTTTGCTCATTAACTCATTACAGCAAAGAGCGAGCACTAAGAGACTTAACACACATGTTTTAATTGTTAGTAGGTATCTCATAAATATCATCAGTTTTGCTAATTTGACCTTAGGTATACAAAAAAGAGACAGGTTAACTTCTACATGCACTTCTTATACAATTTACCTACCCAACCAGTATTTTCAATAATTGCGACGTAACAAGTTAAAAATAAGCGGCCAAGTGCGAGCCGGACTCGCCCATGAAGGTTTCCGTAGCAGCAAGTAACTTAATATAATTATATTCATTCATTATATATATTTATGGTATGTATATATGTAGGTACCTACCTATTCTTTCAATGGTATAACTTTTGCAACTATCATGGTTATGAACGTAATTTAAACATCATCATCAGCCTGTACAAGTCCACTGCTGGACATAGGCCTCCCCCTTAGAATGCCACGATGAACGATCTTGAGCCGCCTCCATCCACCGACTTCCTGCGACGTCTACAATATCTTTAGTCCATCGAGTGAAGGGCCTTCCTCTAGCGCGTCGTCCGGTTTGTGGCCGCCACTCGAGAACCTTTATTCCCCAACGGTTATCAGTTCTTCGAGCTATATGACCTGCCCATTGCCTCTTCAACTTTTTTTTAGTTTTATCATTCTATTATTTTAGAAGTTACAGGGGTGGGGGAGACACACATTTTACCACTTTGGAAGTGTCTCTCGCGCAAACTATTCAGGTTAGAAAAAAATGAAATTATAAACCTCAATATAATTTTTGAAGACCTATCCATAGATACCTCACACGGGTTCGATGAAAAAACATTTTTGAGTTTCAGTTCTAAGTATGGGGAACCCCCAAAATTTATTGTTTTTTTTCTATTTTTGTGTGAAAATCTTAATGCGGTTTACAGAATACATCTAATTACCAAGGTTCAACAGTATAGTTCTTATAGTTTCGGAAAAAGTGGTTGTGACATACGGACGGACAGACAGACAGACATGACGAATCCATAAGGGTTCCGTTTTTTGCTATTTGGCTACGGAATCCTAAAAAAGGAAACATAAAGGATCACTTCGTCGTTCGCCTCACTGTCTGCTCTGTCAAGACTAGGAATCAAAACCCTGTAGGGTACTAACCCGTTAACCTAGAATCATGAAATTTGGTAAGAAGCAATGTCTTATAGCAAAAGTTCTTATTGGAAAAAAACCTAAATCCTTATTATAGCAGATGTTGGTACAAGTTTATGGTTTTAGGACTTTCGATGGATTAGGTTTTAGGACACAAAAGAAACAAAAACTTATTTGCGGTTAGTAAACTGACAGCGACCTATGTCGATCTATGGGGACAACAGTTTTCAAACGACGAAATTAAGTTTATCTCTATGTACGATAACCCTCAGTGCGCTAGTCCGAGTTGCACTTGGCCGGTTTTTTTCCTTTTGAGGTACGGAACCCTAATTTGCCGAGTGCGTAAGTCTTTAAACTTTGTAAGCGTTTGAATAAATTGTAACATAGGTATCATTCCCATTAACATAAGGTGAATATTGCCATATCTACGGTTTCATTCACTGCATACGTAAGTCGTTATATGACGTTATTTCACCGTTGGATTAGTCGTAACTTGAGCATATTTTGCCTTATGATAAGGCAAATATTACCAAATTTACGGTTATATTGGCCAAATATGTACGTCGTTATTAGACTTTGTGAAAGTTTGATTAAATAGTAACTCAAGTATCATTCGCCTTAACCTAAGGTGAATATTGCCATATCTACGGTTTCATTCATTGCATACGTAAGTCGCTATATGACGTTATTTCACCGTTGGATTAGTCGTAACTTGAGCATATTTTGCCTTATGATAAGGCAAATATTACCAAATTTACGGTTATATTGGCCAAATATGTACGTCGTTATTAGACTTTGTGAAAGTTTGATTAAATAGTAACTCAAGTATCATTCGCCTTAACCTAAGGTGAATATTGCCATATCTACGGTTTCATTCATTGCATACGTAAGTCGCTATATGACATTATTTCACCGTTTGATTAGTCGTAACTTGAGCATATTTCGCCTTATGATAAAGCAAATATTACCAAATTTACGCTTATATTGGCCAAATATGTACGTCGTTATTAGACTTTGTAAAAGTTTGATTAAATAGTAACTCAAGTATCATTCGCCTTATCATAAGGTGAATATTGCTATATCTACGGTTTCATTCACCGAATATGTTAGTCGTTATATGACGTACTGTTTCCGTTCAATTAGTCGTAACTTAAGCATATTTTGCCCCATAATAAGGCAAATACTGACAAATTTTTGGTTATATTAGCCATATATGTACGTCGTTATATGACGTAATGTTACCGTTCAAGAAGTCGTAACTTGAGTATGTTTCGCCTTATGATAAGGTGAATATTGCTATATCTACGGTTTCATTCACCGAATATGTTAGTCGTTATATGACGTACTGTTTCCGTTCAATTAGTCGTAACTTAAGCATATTTTGCCCCATAATAAGGCAAATACTGACAAATTTTTGGTTATATTAGCCATATATGTACGTCGTTATATGACGTAATGTTACCGTTCAAGAAGTCGTAACTTGAGTATGTTTCGCCTTATGATAAGGTGAATATTGCTATATGTACGGTAATATGTGCCGTATATGTACGTTGCTATATAACCTAATGTTACCATTTGATTCGTCGTAACTTGAGCATATTTCGCCTTATGATAGGGCAAATATGGCCACATTATACGTTTATATTGCCGAATACATACGTCGCTGAAAGACTTTATGTTTACGTTCAAATTGTTGTGACTGGAGTATATTCCGCCTTATTGTAAGGTGAATAGTGCCATGCTAAAGATTATTTATGCCGCTTTCGAAAGTTTGTTTAAGACTTAATTTTACGTTTGTTTAATGTTTATTAAAGTATATTTCACCTTAATTTAAGTTAAATATCGCCTTATTTACGTTGATATTCACCGCATATTCGACGTCGTAAATTTAGGGCGTTTTTTATAAACCATTACTGCTGTATTAACAGTTTAAAGTTGAATTCCAAGACTACCTTACGGTAAGTAAGTTTTGACGGTTCGTGTTTATCATAAAAGACGTACCATTTTAACGAATACGCCTAGCTAAGCCAAAATTACCGTAAGCGTGACAAAATCGCTTCGCGTCATTACAATTTAGCCGTCGGAGGCGGAATTCGCCTTAGGCCAGAAATCGATTTTTCTCAGTGTAGCACTTTCAAATAGAGCTAGTGGTCATAATATTTGCCACAGTACCATCAATGGTACTGTCTAATGGTACAACGGCAAACAACGGTCGTAATAATTATAATAGATACTTTATTTGTATCTAAATATGTCTTGGGTACAAGCTAATATTTTTTTACATTAGATAAAGTAAGTTTGCTACCATACAAAAAAAAGTATATATGTATTCTATCAGCCATCTAGTTCCATATCACAAGCTTTGCTTAGTTTGGGACTAGAGGGCGTTGTGTAAAGTCCATGAATTTTGTTTTTATACATCTACCATATAACTTGTTTTTTTTACATGGTTTTTTTTTACTATAGCTTTAGTAAACCCCCGCCGTTCCCCATATTAGAAACTACTATTAGTAGAATCTACATAATCATAAAAAACGCACTACTCGTAGTAAGGCATAACCTCAGTCATATTTTTTAATCACACACTTTTGCCTCACGTTATAAAAATCATTGTACGTCGACTCGAGAGTAGAGTTTTATAACCCCGAAATGGTTTAGCTGAAGGCTATTTGGGGATCGGTCGTTTGAGGGTTCTAAAAACTGATGCCTTAAGCCATGAGGATAGAACCTTCCGGAGATAGTGTGAAGGTTATTTTTGAAGAAACGTAGACCGTTATATAACGGGGTTTTTATGCATCTGATCCCGGTATCAGAATGAAGTAGAAAACCGATCCTGAATTGGCAGGTACAAACACTTTGACTACTGAATTTACTTGTTGTTTTGACTTTGACAACAATGGATATATTCTTCATGAACGTAAATTCCTTAAAATAATGTTTGTCAAAATTTTAACACGGGGTATATTTATAATGGTTTTCTAAAGCTGCGCTAGCTAAAATGTCTGCTAAATCTGTTGTCATCTCTTTTCGTTGTCATGCAAGTGACAATGACAGAGCATTTTTTAAGCCGTGAATTTGAAACTTTTGAAGATATCTTTGTTTTACCTACTATTTTTCTAAAGCAATTTCCAAAAAAAAAGAACAAAATGAAAGAGACCATTTCGCATAATAAATAGTGTTTGTTTAATTTAAAAATTATATAAATCACTTTGTTAATAAATTAAGATTCGACAGCGCTCTCACTATACTATGATTATTCGATGGTTTTAAAACCTTGCTTTCCAAATCGTGAAAATACTTCTGATAATAAAATACTCCTGAGCAAGTCAAAGCAACGCATCATGCAGCCCTTTTCAAAAAGGTCTGAGTAACGCTGAAGCGATATCACACGAAACATGCCACGTCACATCACAACAGCAAATTCAATTCAGGCCAGGAATTAATATTCGATCAAGCCATGTGTATATAACATACACATATGCTGTATATAAGCCGTATCAGCAGGCTTAGAATGCTATTTCGCCGGGGCACTTCCTGTTACCATAAATCCACCCCATTTGGGGGTGAGCGCGGAAAACTGAGAGATGTGAAGATGATTTTTCAATTTTTGTTGAGTTATTGTTTTGGTTATTTGTTACGTACACCTACGTAAATTCTTATGCAATTGGTAAGATAGCTTTATCAAATTAAAGTTTAAAGAAACTTTAGTAAAACATGTATTATTTGCATTGTAATACGCTACTCTTACGAAATCAGTAAAACATTTCATTGAGGTTCGTTTTTCTAACCTATTTTGTACGAATTGATTTATTGAACTCACAATAATTATTATACCTAGCACAATTGAGTCAAAAATGTCCAAGTAAAATCTATACTTCAACAATACGACGGAACTATCAAGAAAAAAAATGACTTGAAGATTATCCAAAATGTTTTCGCGACACAATATTCTATGCCATTTTTTGTTCCAAATCGGCAAACCCTCAACGTCCCGAGATGACGTTATGTCCAAAATAACCAATAACCATAGTTTCGAAGGGGTCCTGTCGTATGGAAAATCGATCGCCTCCACCCCCTCCCTTTCTGATGGATTACCCCCCTGTGATGGAATAAAAAGAAAACATAAGAACCACCGGCTCTCGAGGGAAAGCCCTTAAGATATTTTCGTGGGGCCCGTCAGGACTGATTTTTGTTTGGACGTTAATCTTTAATGTATGTTATGTGTGGATGGAAATTGTTTTGAAGGTTTATTTTTGTCAAAGGTTTTGGGGTGAATAGGAAAAATATTATGATTGGCTTATTCATGAATAGTTTTTCTATTTTAGTAGATTAGTTACAAAGCAAAATTACAGCTACCACGGTAATTATTTTCAGATGCTATAGTATAATCTTTGATAAGACACTTTTGCGTTATTTTTGTGAAAATCTTAAGCGTAACCATGATAAATAATGTTCGTAAAACTCAATTATTTGAGTGTCCCAAGATCTTTTTACTTCCATATACCACAAAATCACGTAGATATACTGGTTTTTCTTTATTTTGGAAACTTCTTTTTTAGTCCTCACTAAAACCTCGTAATTCCAACAACGATAAAACAAGTCCCCGATATTTCTCGCCTCAGCCATTTAGAAGGTCCATTTGGAAACTCCGCAATAAACCCGAAAGTCCTATGTCCAAGTACATAGTATATAGCGACACCCCTGCAGATACAGGGTGATTTACGGAGGGTCTTTGAGACCCTTATCGGGAGTCGTTATGACCATGTGAGGGAGGACGAGGGGGTGAGGGCCCGGGGCGTAATGGAGGTGAAACGCTTCAAACGCTCGAGCACTTTGAAGGGACGTAATATGTTATTTTTAAGACGTGATGTTTGCTTTCGATTTTCTTTTGTTTTAGACACGCTGATAGAAAATTCTAGATTCTTGATACTCACGTTGCGTAATTTTTCAGTTAGGTACCTAGTCTAGCAACTTATTAATCTTAAGTTAACTGTAGCACTTATTTAAATCTTATGTTTGCCTATAATTGGGGGTTTGTACTAGTTGTTTTTGTAATAGCACTGTTGGTGTTTAATAAATAAATAAATTACTTATTCTTTGTCATAGATGCATACAGCAACTTGTTAGTTGCATGCAGGTACAAACGAAAACACCACAGATATTTAAATAGTTACGTAACTGTGAGATTACAAAAATGGTTCGGGTCATTTTGACCCAACCGCCATGAACCGCGCACTGCCAGGTTAAAACGATTAGAAAAAAATTGTAATGTTATCGTGATGTAAGCTTTATTCTGACTGAATAGTCACTAAACCATGATGACGGCCTAAATTCTCTACCACACTGCACCAGAATTATTCAAGTTTGCAGAGTAAATTGCACTGTCTCGTTTAAATTTTTAGAAAAAAAAACAAAGACCAAAACAAGCAATGCTCGTCGAGCTTTGCAAACCATTGGTCCCCGTCATAAAATTATATACGCCTACCAAATAAAATGTCCCCTGCCACTGCAACATTCTGCATGCGAAATTGAATTTAGAATTGCAGCCGCTTCAATAGGTAATATTAGAAATTTATGTTCCGTGTTTGAATTTTCGAAATTCGAATGTCCCTTGCCATAAATATTAGCATACCCGCATACTGTATTGTGTAGTTGTGGCACGCACGTAGTAGTATGTGTGTGCGTAGTAATTTCATTTGTTTGAAATAATGGCCTTACATATAAAAGTCTTGGTTGGTTTAAAAAATAAATAAATGTTTTCAAAAATAGAAGTACCTACCTACTGTTTATAGACTCCTAGACTCGCATGCACAACTATAATCTCTAGATACGTAAGAACTTAGAATGTAGATTAATAGTCTCCGTCATTACTAAAGACAATCATAAAATCTCTAAAAAGTGGCTGAACCATCTCAGATTTATACAGAAATGTTCATATTAACACCCCCACAAACATAAAATCAAATTAAAAACGCATCAGATTCAACAATTAATACGATTATGATTGTCGGGGAGGAAAACACTGCCTTAAACTCCTATTAAATTCAAAAGTAACACAATTTTCTCGCCTTTTTCACCCCCGCCTAATTACAACTCATTTTATTAATAAAGAAGATCGTTACAATTAGGGCGATACTGGCAACACTGTCGAGTTTTAACAACTCTACAAAAATATCGTCGAATAAATCAAAGCATAAAAAGAAACATTTTCCTTCCAATTTACAAGTCATAAATAACGTCCGGCGGTCGGTATTGCCCACTGAAAATATTTAACCAGCAAATGGTCGCGTGGGCTCACGGGTCAACCATTCACTAAAAAATATTTGAATAACGAATGATATACGGTTTGTTTATTGGCGGGCCTGTTCGTTCCTTTTTTGAATTTCATTATTCGAAGTTTACCGACGCGCGTTCGGGTCACCGTTGGCGCTGGTCATTCGAAGGGGAGCTATTGGCCAATCTGACCCTTCGTGTTCGCTACATTATGTACAGAGTTTAATATTTTCGCAGCTTGGGTCTTCAAGACCGGTTTGACGAGAGGGTTAGGTTATTGGAAATTTTACGTTTAATTTGTAATTTTGTGAAGCACGTGTGCTCTGTTAAAAGGTCGCTATCGGGTTACGGGTTCAAGATTCTTTGCTTACCAATCAAGAAATTAAGTTGTATTGAAGCGGAAAATATAGGTATAACCTGTTTCGCGGCGAGACACAAAACTTTGCTTTACTTTGGGATTTGGCCAAGTAAATTTTTTTTCGTATCGTAGCTTTTTTTAACAATATTTCTAACCAATGAAGTAGATAATTAAGTATGTAAATAAATAAATCTAGGTAGTTTTTCAAGATATGCAAGTATTATTGTGTTGTTATTCAAGTGTTTTTACCATCCCATAAACGATAGATAAGATTAGAATTACATTCGAAAGCCATTACACGTTGGAAATTCAACCCCCCATGAGGGTCTCAGGGGATGAAAAACGAGAAAACTTTCCCTCTCGGCATGACTTTGTTTACTTTTGCACTATTAATGCAAAAATGCGGGGGGTTGAAACAATTTCTTAGGCGTGACGTGAGAGGAACTTTAATGTGCTGGTTATTTTTGTATTTTTCGCGTTTTGCTTGCGGTAAGGGTGAGTTCGACCATTTTGAATCCAGCTATACGTTGTATGCTGGATTAAAAAAAAACGAAATGAGTACCTAAAGACCAAAACAAATCAATAATAAATAAATATTCATGGACATTTCATACAACGCCCTCTATGGTCCCAAACTAAGCAAAGCTTTTAATATGGGAACTAGATGGCTGATAGAATACTTATATACTTTTTTTTTGTAAATACATACTTGTAATACATAGTAACACCCAGACATAGAACAAACATCTATGTTTGGACACACAATTGTTGGTTCTTGGTGGGGATCGAACCCACGACCCGCACGGAAGGCAGAACTATTACCGACTGAGCTGTAACGCCTGTCAAAAACGTTATAATTATTTAGTCACATAAATTAAATTAATTTAGAATTGTAATGAAAAAAATAATTTAGTCAGGGGAAATCCTTTTTTGGACTAAGACAAAGACTATCTATAGTTTCATAAAATGATATATCTACCTAGAGTACTTAGCTTGATAGTTGGAAGTATTTATGCAGCAATTTCCAATGCAAAGGTTCAACTACTGCAATACATTGCTGTGTAACCAACATATCTAGAATCCAGATCCCATCTGCAACCAGACATGCTCACAAATTGAATTCCTCAATCAATCCTGGAGCTAATTGCCATGGTATTAGTATTCCATGCCATGGTCTGCTTACTAGTTAGTACGCTGGTGGAAGCGCTCTGTAATTAGCACACATGCTGACAGTCTGACAGACGAAATGGTAATGAGTCAAGAACACGCCTAAATGCATCTTATTAACATCGTTATAAAAGCTAAAATGTAGGGGTGTATTTAATTGACACATGGAAATTAGATTTTGTTGCAGTACCTAGTTTGCGACAATAACCATTTATGAGACCTAAACATTTTTAGTGAAATCGAGGCCAGATTGGAATTGTAGTTTGAATAAGTACTTTATTACAGCTCAGTCGGTAGAGGATCTGCCTTCTGTGCTGTGGGTCGTGGGTTCGATCCCCACTGAGAACAAACATTTGTGCGTGGAAATATTTGTTCTATTGTTCTATGTCTGGGTGTTACTATGTATTTATTATAAGTATGTATTTACAAAAAAAAAGTTTATAAGTATTCTATCAGCCATCTAGTTCCCATAATACCAGCTTTTTATTTATTAAGCTTTCTTTTTATTTTATTTATTAAAAGCTATTTATTTATTTATTTATTTGTTTATTTATTTATTTATTAGGAGAATAGGATCTCAGATCTACAAAAAATATGATTACTGTACCACTGAATTTTCTTATACTTAGCTTTATACTAGGGAGGGAGTTTTGGGGTAAACTGAAAATTTCAAAACCGCTTTTTTTTTAAACGACGCTTATAATATAGATAGATAAGCAGCATATTATTGTATTTACAGCCTTATTTATTCAGAAATACTTAGACCCTACACGTTAGGGCGAAATAAAATGGCTTGAACTATACTAAAACATTTTCCTTACAAACTAAGTAGAGATCGCATTGAAAGTTCCAAATCAGTTGAACACAAAGCACAAGGAAAATTCTACTGTCAGAACTTCAAGTTTGTCGTTTGTCCAGAATTAAAAAAAAATAAGCACATAACTTAGAGACTCCATCAGAATAGCAAACCCAATAGAAATAGAAATAGAAATCTTGGCGTGACAATGGAAATAGGGCAAGTTTAGATAAAAAAAAAGTTTTTTATTACATATCCTGGGAAATTCTATAAATGTTTATACCTAGTGAGTGACATCTTAATTATATCAATGGAAAGGTACTCTATTAAGTCACGGTTGTAGGTAGCTTAAACTTTTAAACAAAATAAATATATTATTATTTGTCCAATATCCAGCGGTGCTTATTCCGAAGGATGGCAGCCTATGAAATCTCCTTACTAACAAAGTATCTACAACATAAAAGGAAAACCAGTGCCGAAAACGTACCTAGTACATAATATTCGGACCCCCACCTACACAAGCAGAAGCACATAGTAATCCACGCACACATGCATACTCACATACGGCGTATATGCCCACGTGAGTGCGGGAGGAACGCGATGAAGCGAGACGGGATATAGTTTGAGTTTTGTGTGGGAGGGAGACAGTAAGTGCAGGACGAGCGATACAACAAATCAATACGAGCGGTGGTGACCGGTAGCCTGTGTCACCCCCTGCCCCCCTCGACCGCACGCCCCCTCTGTCAACCGCCACAGAGTTGTTTAGAAGTCCCAAAATTGCTTTAGTGCAGATGTATTTTGATATTTGTGAATGTCGAGCTGGAATTGAGCATACGGAAAATACTGGATTGGTAATTGATTTTGAGATGGGAGTACGGTTTTAGATTCATCAAGTTGGTACAAGGCACTTAAGTACATTACATCTAAATTACACAAGGCTTTGAGGTTTGAATCTGTTGATTACCTACTACTTACCTACTCAGCTATTTATGTAACACGGTAGACTGAAGTCTATATAGCTGAAAAATGCCTGTGTTTGTCTCTACATACTTGTAGCACTTACTATTTTCTATTATAGACTCAATCTAGTCGCTTATTTCAACTCATTTCTCTATCTCAACTTCTTACAAAAAAAAAACAACAAAAATCTTCAGAGTTATTGTATCGATTTTTCATGTCACTTCTAAAAAGTTCAAAACTCTACGCAGCAAAATCCGCTTGACCGCGCGTATGGAAGGCGCGGCGCAACTCCGACTGAGAAAACTTAGTACTTTACGAACTTTGGTATCAAGTACCAAGAAGTTGGATATTTTTGTAACATTCTTTGGCTATAAGTTTGTTCGACTCTCCTTTCATAGTGGGTTTGCATCTCATTTTCAAATACTTTGCCAAACTTGTTTATCACGTATTGAAATACATTAGGTATAGTCATATTTTTTCATTTAGAATATTAATAATGATTGTTACTTTATTAAAATCAGAGAAGAAAGATTATGGTTCATAGGTATAATTACTATGAATGGAGGTAATATTTCATTCAGCATGGTCTCAACGATAACCAGCTCTACAATATTTAAGGCGTTCATGGCATGCTGCCAAAACCCCAGTTTCCACTTTCAGTCTGACCGCACTCTAATTTAATAAAGTAGGCATGGTACCTAAATGTTAATATAACACCAATAAACTAAAGAAGTTTCCACATTTTCTTTGTTCTTTTATTCAGTATTTAACGGACTTTTTCTTGGAACCCTTTACAAACATACAAAGGCTCTTTCATAGAAAATAGAAATTAAATATTATTCACCAAATTTTCTATCTATTCATTTTTTTCTTCATCCAATCGTGACTCTACCAAACAGTAGCGCGTTTTCCAAACATTTTCCATTTTCTACTATGACCAGTTTTATCCGTAGATTCCGCTGAGTAACGGCCCAGTAATTCAGACCCTCCGAAAGGCACATACAGGGGACGATAAACTGAGAAACCGCGGGAGGGAGAACCCTCCGATAAACAGAGTTGTAATTTATGGCGGTACGGAACCCTTCCGAACGGACCCGAGGATTCGTAGCTTTATGGGGAGTTTAAGCTTCGTTTAGACTGACGCGATTACTGATAAGACTGGATATGAATTGCTTAGTAGGCGCCTTTCTCTGCGCTTACCACAGTTTGCTAAAGTCTATAACTTACATTTTGAGAAAACGATCTTTTGCGAAAGGTCTAAATTTTGATATGCAACAAAAAATTACTATTATGCTTACCTATATCTATGCATTCAAAAAACCACCTTGTATTTCACTCTAGTGCTTACAAAGCTTGTTTGCGTCGGTTTGTGTAGGCCTTTATTTAGTTGGTGGTTCTTTGTGGACTATTAAGAAAGAGGAAATTATGTTACTCCACTTAGGAAGAGTTCAATCAGTTTTGAAAAGTCTATACGAACTGATACGAACAGACTGCAGACTTTTCGACGACTGAATTTTTCAGGCTCTTTTGAAGGTTATAGTAATGCATGCCTTTTGCTTTGCTGGTTTTTTGATGTAAGCTTGGAATATTTACACCGTGTTTTGTCTCTTTTGATCGAATTTAAAGCAAAAGACAAAACACGGTGTAACTATTCCAAGCTTACATTGAGTTTATTAATAACAGGGCTGAAATAAACTGTCGTAGAGATTGAAAAACTTACTGACATCTCAGATTATAAATTAGTAACAGTAAACTTATATTTGCATAAAATCACTATGTAGATGTATTGCTGTCTCTAAGCAATGTCAATGAACTAGTACAGCCTAATCCATGTTTTACTTATTACAGCTGTTATTCGTTTGTAAGTATGGCCCTCCTATCAACAAAGTCCAAGCAAGTGGCCAAAGGACATTCTATGTTATATAAAAAAAAAAAAAGTTCCACTCAAACTTTCCAATTAAAACTAACTTCATAACGTACCAAAGCAATACACTCAAGGCTTTGCATCTACGCCTAGATCAATAGACCCCTGACCGATACAAACATACACATAAATATATCTCCTATTTTACCCTTATGGCCGGCACAGTCCGCGGCCATCTTGGAATCCCCCCCCCCACTCCACCCACGCTCAATCTTACCCCAAACGTGCCCCCTCGATCTAAGGGGCTTTGAAAGGCCGAAACCCACTAATACTAATGTCCTACGTATGAGCGTGTGTGTGTTACACGGGTTGAACCGTTCGACTTTCATTTGTTTTTGGGACTTTGATATCATTATTGGGGAGGTACTTTAGATGAAAGAAAAGGGCAAAAACTCATATTCTGTTGGATTCCGAAGAGTTCACGTGAGGTAACTGACATGGGTTTTATAAGGAAATCAACCTCATATAATTTCTGAAACATTTTTTTCTGAGATTGTTTTAATACACCATACAAATATAATTAAATCTAGATAGGTATCTTTCACATCTAAATCGGTGATGAAAACCAAAGGGATCTTGAGAAAAGATAATTGGTATAATCAGTAATAAATAGTTGTGAGCCGAATCCGAAGTTTTAAACTATCATCTACCATTCAAATACAGTAGCAATTGGTTTTACAAACAACAAAGTATTTGGATTTAGAGTATTCTAAAAAATCTAGATTTTGGATATCATAGATCTTGACCCTTAATCAAGGTATTTTTATTAAAATCATCTACGTTAGATGTTCTACACTCTAGAGCAAACTTATTTACTCTATGGAACCATGTCACGCCCTTGTAAAAGTTGTAAACCTATGAAAAGTTCGTAGGTAGACACAATTCTTCGAGTGGCATGGCCTAATAGAATAGACGTAGTCTTGCACTGAAAACTTTCACTATTTCCACTCGAAAAGGGCTCTTTCTTCCATTGAAAACCAGAAGCAAAATAAAATTCCCTCGTCCATTTGATTTGAAATTCGACTTAGTTGCGCTATGTATTAAGATTTACTTTTCCTCATTGCTAGGTATACATCGACACAGTGAAACAAAAAAACGTCATCTAGCCAAGATCCGACTAATTTCTATTGCTTTGTAGTATCCATTGTAAATTAGAGTGTATTTCAATTAGATTTTGACTATGTTTTGTCTATAAAAAGCGATTGAATACTTTGCTAATAAAAATGTTCTATTCTAAAACATTTGACATCTTCGAGATCGTAATTTTTTTTATGGGATTTGTAATGGAACAACCGTATGGCCAACCTGATGTTAAGTGGTAACCTCTGCCTATAGGCATAACATTGTTATAACAATGCATTGCCCAACGAGCATAGATTTTCTGGTACTTTTAAACTTTGACGACCAGAAGTCAAAGTAAAGAGATTTTAGATTTAACATTTTTTTTAGATTTAAATATTTCTTTACATCATAGTAATAATTCTGGATTCAATGTTTTTCTCTAATATAAAAATATACTTTAACCCCTTGTGTAACAATTTACTATGGGTCTGTATTACTGTGGGTACTCTGCATATTTCATGTAGATATTTAGGTACATAACATCAGCAGCGTAGGTAAATATTTATAATTTGGCCGTTGCTTTTACGACGAAGGTTTATGACTTGGCTTTATGACATGTTACGAACATAAAAGTCGAGATTTCCTCTTAGAAGCTTGAGTTTTGAATAACTTATGACCTAGAATGAGACCTTTGATGCATTATTTCAATTTTTTATCTATGTGAACAATAGTTATATTATTATTATCCCACGACCTGCCCAAGAGCACGATCTGAAAACCATGACAAATGAAATATTTTGGTTGTTAATTTGACCCTGGGTCATTATTAGAAACGTCTAACATGACCTAATAAACATTTGTAGAGTCTAACCACGTTTGTAAATCAACATAAAGATCCCGTTCGCACCATGACTCAAAGTCAAAATGCTTTTATTCAATAAAATCTCAAGATCTGTTTGGTCATCTAAGAATCTCACTGAACAGCTAATAAAATGAGATGATAACTGTATCTATCAAACTCATATAAAATGAGATGATTTAATCTTCTTATTTAGAATTCTCTCTATGACTTAGTAGCTTAATGGTTTAACAGGATTTGCTCTCAAAACAACATAGCGAAATCGCTAAAAGCGATCGTCGTGAATCGTTATCCAATCATGGAGCACCTTAAAGCTACGCGCAGATAATTGCCGCCGAAAGTACCGCCAGCTTCACCCTAAAATGCATTACCGAAATAAAAAATTCACCTCAATTTCCGAAAGAGATTTCCATCAGTGCCGATACGGTGGCTAAACACAATCTCACACACACATGCCCATCTGAAATATTCAGTCGCCACTCCGATACATCATTCATTCGTCCGCAGAGAACGGTTCGACACCAATCTTCCATTTGGCAAGAAAATCGATACACGCCGTGGCCATATAAGCATTCCGGGGGAGGTAGACGGGTGTCTTAAGGGGGAGTTAAGGTTTAGTCCCGAATATTGAATTTCCCTTGGGACAAACCCGTTTCGCTTTGTCCCTTGGCCGGGGTCGTGTGGGCCGCGGTGCCCGGGCTACACAGTACCTCCACTCACACAGACACGCATATCTAACTCTTATACGCACGTGCGTAAGTGTTGTATAATAACATTGTGAGGCCAGGCATACGTGACTTTCAAGGCGTTTGACGGGCCCCAAGGCTATATTCTCCACATATACACTTGTATGTGTGAAGTGGGCGTTTTATCCTGTGTGTGATATAGAGGCCTCCCTTAGCTTCAAAGCCTCCAAATTGGATCTCTTTAAATAAAATGAACACACGAGTTTGTGTCAAAAGAATTTCTCAACTCTATTTCAATTTCATTTAATTAATTCGCACACGAGAGGCTTTTCAAAATTACCTACTATTTTACTAAAGGACCGTTTGATGTAAAACACAAAACACGTAGCGCGAAGTAGCATTCTTTTTTAATGTGGCTTTATATTTAAGTGATTATCATACCAACGAATGAAACGATATTTTTATAAAACGTATATTTTTATTAAGTTTTTTAATTTAAATTAAATTATTTTTACACAATAAAATCAAATTTATTTTCACTATCTTCCAAACTAAGATATTACTTGTATCATGACATGTGTGTAGATAAACAACGCAAGGCTTATCCAAACTAACTCCCCCTCAATCCCCTACAATACAAGCAAACCATTAATCTTGGGATACATAACGAAGAGTCACTCAGTAAATACAATACATTCGCTTATACAGGGTGTATTAACTATAATAAGGCTACTCCAGTAAAATTCCGTTTTTTTTTATTAGTGAGCTTAGCAGTTTCATAAAAAATGCATTAGTCTAGGAACTTAAGCACCGGTAGTCTAGTGGTAGCGCCTAACCCGCTTCGATCCAAAGGTCATGGGTTCAAATCCTGTCGTGCACCTATGGATTTTTCTACTCGGACAATTCTACACGGACAAAACGTGCGGCTTAGTCAATTTCAGTCGTATTGATCTTGTCTTTTCTGTGGATTGTAGGTACCTATAGACTTATAAGCCTACTCCATCTAAAATCATGTCCCAGTCACTGCAGCCTCCCGTTCAGGTTATGGGTGAAAAGTGACCCCTGACGCTATATAAAACATTTTTTTCATGCACACTGATTTGTATTTATACCCCTAAAATTTTCAAATGTTATCTTAATACACCCTGTACCTAGAGTTGTAAGACCCCTAGATATCGTAAAGTTTAGTTCATTTGGTCGTATGTCGTATTAGATAAACAGGCTTCTGTGGAAGACAAATGGTATGCCACTCTATTCTAAGTTCGCTTAGATAAATGTTTCATCAAAATAGTCTTATTGTTCTAGAACATGGAAATTATCGTATACCCTCAAGACATTTTTTTTGCATAAGGCACACAAGTTTTTACTAATCTGATAGTTTAAACTGTGTTTTTCTCCATCAATACGTCGATTTAAGAAAAATACGACCAATACCAGTATTTAATTTTACAATATTAACGCAATAGCTACATAAAATGAATGATTTATTGAATTTATCAAATCTACTATGTGTAAGACTACGTCTTAAAATGTTGGCAGTTTGGTAATCTCATGTCGTGGTCTGCACACACATTTTTAGTACCTATACAAAATGTACGGATCCCTAGACTTTTGACAGGCCTCACAGCTCAGTCGGTAATAGCTCTGCCTTCCGTGCTGTGGGTCGGGTTCGATCCCCACCAAGAACAAATATCTGTGCTTGGAACACATAGATGCTTGTTTTATGTCTGAGTGTTACTATGTATTGTCAGTATGTATTTTAAAAAAAGTATATAAGTATTCTATCAGCTATCCCATATTACAAGCTTGGGACTAGAAGGCGTTGTGTGAAATGTCCATGAATATTTATTTATTTATTATTTATTTGAAACTTGTTTGGCAACATGCAAAAAACTAGTAATATGTAAGTTCAAAACTACATAACAATTTATTTAGCACCTGAATAATACAATTAGTAGTGACGTATGATATCGCACCCCAGGGTAGGTAGGGGAGAGAGGGGAGAGAGGGACCACTATAAATCTCTGTCACAAAGAGAAGGAGACAAATACCTCGTACCTTGGTTGAAACAAAATAAGCTATTTCGTTGGGAAAACTCAGATTTTTCTGTTTATTAAATTCAAGTATGATGACAAAAAGCGTGTTTATGTCTTTTTTCTATCCCCCTTTTTTTCATGATAGTTATCAATTTATAAAATAAAAGATTTTGATTAATAACAACCAACGATTATTTCATATTTAGCTACTTGATATGTCGTAAGGCTACAAGCGCATTTGAGGGCCAAACAAGTTACCATTGACCGTTTATGAGATTTTCCGTTTGACAAATTATTTCCATTTATTTATAAACAAATAAAGAAGAAAAAATTTGATTTGGAATCCATTTGCGAGGCAGATTCAATGATTTTTATGACGTCATTCTCAGAATTTGTAGTAAATGCAAGAGCCGTTGCTGCCGGTCTTTGCATGGATGCAAAACTAATGCGTTTGCAGCAAAATAAATAAAAATGGATAATTAGTACAGGATGTTTTGTATAAATTATTAAATTTTGAAGTATTTTATTTGAATTGTGCATTCCAAAATTCCATCTAAATATTAACATCCTCGAAAACCTTTAGTACGGAATTGCTCCCAGCCTATTGATACAAAGTAATTTCTCAAGTCTGTGCTACGTGCTCGCGTTTCCAATCAGCCATACCTTTGTGCCACACGTGAGGTACCTTCAACGGAGACATATGGGCGCCATCCATGCCTGGCTTTAATCCCGGATAGCTATTGTCGAAACTATCGGTGTTGCAATATTGTAGTAGAAGGAAAGAGGGAATGGGGTAAAATGTGCTCATGTAATAAATTTGGTCAAAGTAAAGAAATTTAAGGACATATAGATTACAGGCACATGAGATTTAACATCTTTATGTCTCAGAGTGATGGGCGCAGTGCAATGCCTCACATGGACGTCTTCAGTGGACGTGCTCAGTTAGCCAATGCATCGTTCGTTATAGGCAGTGGTTACGGCTTAACGTTAGATGGGTTATCAGCTCGTTCTATCATTCAGTTGTATACTTATTAAAAAAAAGATGCTAAAAATTTAAGTAGTATGTAAATAAAATTTAACACAACACCCTCTATTCCCAAACTATGCAAAGCTTGTAATATGGGAACTAGATTACTGATAGAATACCTACTATATGCTTTTGTAGTAGTTCGACGGTAGTTCTAAGAAACTTTCTCATCTTATCCAATAGGAACTCATTGCATCAAATTAATATTTAAGCTACTAACAATACCCACTGCTCTTGGACGAGTGTATTCGTCCAAGCCACTGCTACACCGTAGCATACTACGACGTAGTCAGTGGGGATTTTTGGAAAAAAACTGGAAATAGGGATTTCTTAGTGGGGATTTATGAAATATACCACATTAGCTACCTAACAAAACATTCAGTAGAACGAGGTCCAAAATTTTATTACCGAATTTCACTTGAACATCTAGCAAACATAAAAATAAAGTAACCATGAAGATAAACTGAAAATCTCAAGCTCCCTTCACCCGCCAGCTACTTTTCTACTCGTTACTTGACTCACATAACCCCTAATCGTGACTGCAAATTTTAAAGTATAGTCGAATTTCCCCGACTCACCCCGAGGCGGACTTGTTAGAGCATCGGTCGAGAATCACGTTCGCTTTGAAAAACCTCCTTTGATGCGCTCTCCTTGTTACTACGATTGCCAACTTGCTCCGTTTTGGATAGATTCGACCAATTTTATAAAACAACAGGACGTGATAATACAGTTATTTTATGGGTCTAATTTTGATTGTGTATATTAAGTCTGTCATCATATATTATTTTTTCAGCATAAAGCCAATTTTGTTATACATAGAAATATTACAGAGTCTAACAAAATACACGCTTAATAATGAAAGGGGTACCTACAATAAAACAACGATACAAGTTGGTAACACCGCTTGTTACGAGCGAAACAACAGGCTTCGCATCACGTGTAGTACCAAGCCTTTAACTCTTTATCGAATGCTAGTTTATTTTGATACTTATTCCCAAGCAATAAGAGCTACACTGCTGACGTAAATAAAATAATTTCGAGTGGGCTTACGTGCTTGGAAGCTAGGAGGATTCTGCTGATGAGAAAATGTGGGTTTTGTGACGTGAGTCTAATAATGCCACTTAAGAAATATTTTATCTTTGGGATGGTTAACAGGTTTCCACGTGTCAGCAATTTGACAAAAGTTATTTTTTTTTATATAAATTTTTATCGATGTTTTCATACAAAAAACTACTAAAAATAATTGCCTAGTTTTGTGTCCCTGCTAAAAATATGTCTCCATACTCAGTTTTAGCAAAGCTTTTAATAAAATATGCAGGTACCAGAAAAAAATAGAAATCATTTTCCTATTTTGTGCTACACTTTTCAATCAATCTTACCTACGCACGATGTTTCTCATTCAGCGAGTAAAAATCTCATACCGACGAAGGCTTTTGATATTTGAACCATGACGTATAATGCCTCCCTTCTGATTACCATTTGACGAACTGAGTATTCCGCTCTGATAGACTTTTTGAAGCCATACTGCCGAGCCGTAGTCTGCAATTCAGCCGCAAAAAAGATTGCGACTTTTTTTTATTTCTAGCTTTATTTTTCGCTCTGATGTTTATTGGGACGCTGATTGATCTGATACGGAGAATATTTTTAATATTTTGTGCACATTATTTGGTGATACTTAGCTGCGTAAGGCGAGTGGATTGGATAGATTCTCGGCAACCCTGAAAACCAGCGCTAAAGGAGCCACCGTGCACCTTTAGCATTTGCTAAGTGGGTTCCGTTTTTACGCATTTGAATGTTTTATTATGAAGTAAATAATTATTATGTATTTGTGTGTTGCGTAAAATAAATAATTTCTATTTCTAGATTGGGTCGTCTCCATTCTCAATCTCACGCAAACCGATGAACGTGAAATTCAGCAGCATTGGTTTTACCAAATCTAAAAAAAAGAGGTTATATAACTTTAAAAATAGGAGGTTCTCAATTCGGCTGTATTTCTTATGTTTGTTACCTCAGAACTCCATCATTTATCACATCGTAATGGAATGCTGACAAAGAAACAAATTCATATTATTTTGCTTATTGAATTTTTTCTTATATCCGCAGAAAAAGTGCCAGTATTTCTACTAACCAGTACCTACTTCGTCTACCTATTCTATTTTTAAAAGAGCCTGAACCCATAACGTGACTTGCATTTCAACAAAACACCGATCAAACGAATTCCACATATAGAATTAATTTATTCCATTGTCCCTTACAATCGAGTTAAAACAATAAGTTTCAGTCACATGCAGAGTGAGACAAAACACTGTCGCCCTTTGTATTAACCCTCCATTGTTTTAGGGGACTAAATTAATCTCAGTATATTTCTTTGATCGTCACGCGCAGGATAAAGGAGGTTAACTGACAGGTCGTATTTTGACATGTAAATGCGTGACAGTTTTTGTATTTTGACCGTTAGTAGAGAATTTTTGTTTGTGGTTAGCATGAATAAGAAACAAAAAGATTTAGATTTAGTGCGGCTTGCACCAGAATCACTAAACGTGTTTAACAGCTAAATAGATTTAAATCTGACGTATTTATATGACTTGACAACTTGCTAAATACTATTTAATAGTTAAACGCGTTTAACGATTCTGGTGCAAGCCGCCCTTAGGGTCTGAATTTAGTCGTTTTGTTTATTGGAACTAATTGACCGAAAAAAGGTAAGAAATTTCATTCTTGAAAAAAAATATAAGTACTATGAAATTGTAATATTTGAATGCAGACCATCTTTTTCGATCTAATACCATGGTGTTCGAAAGTTCAAAGTAGAAAACATCTAGGTTGATTTTCGATGGATATTTTTTTGTAAAAGGGCTTTTGTAAAAGTAGCCCTTCTGTATCAAATTTTTCCAAGAAGACTTACGGATGTAGGAATATTTTTCGCCCGTTGCCTTTTTCCTTTGTCCTCTAAACTTCCATTCTCGTTTCCACAGTGAATAAATTACACGCTGAAGCAATATCTGTATCTCCGTGTCATGTCAGTTTGTGTACGAACATGTGAGATTTGGGGGAGGCGAGATGAAATGAGTTTGTGGGCGATTGGCTTTATTCTGGGTCAAAATATGCTGGGGTTATTGTAGCGAGAGGTTGCAGACGTAAAATATTCTAGCAGAAATATCAAGGCTTATCTCTGAACTATCAAAGATGGTGGAATTTTGGGAGTTCCAACTCTCTCATAGAGGATAGCTTCGGCTTGAGAGTGCCATTGCTCTACGTCGTAGTCTACGATATTGAATCCCACGGCGGTATCAAATAAGCAAGAAACATCCACGTCTAATTTATACCTTCTAATTCAAACCTTAACAAGATCCGTAAACTTATGTAGGTACAGTCAACACTTACACACACTCTCGTATATATCAGTTAAGCCTTTTGGAAGTAGCTCCACGTATTCCTCGCACACATCGAAAGCAAAGCCGCAAGGCACGTAACATAAGGAGCTTTGAAATTAATTTAGCTCGGAACTAGCTGGCAAATGGATAGACGTGTGAGCCGGCAGGGAGGGGGGAGGTACTAAAGCCCCCGACCCCCATTATGGGAGGGGGCGGCCGTATGTCGGTAAAATTTGGCGTTTAGAACCTTTGTGGCGAGACCGGTTGCGCTTAGCAGTAATTGTGTACCCTGTATGGCTTTCATATTGTACGTAGGCGTTTGTAATTAATGTTTGTTGTTGAGACTCTGGAAAATGAAGGGCTAATTAGTTGATAGTTTACATTGGTTGCGTAATGGGTGTGGGTCGTGTTTATTGGCGGTTTCGATGAAATATTCATTAATTAAATATACTCGATTTGAATGTGGACAAATTACTTTGTAAGGACTTAATTGGTTACATGAGTTACGTGCCATCCTCACACTTATGTACCTACATAGAAAAAAGATATTTTTTTCAACCGATCCTACTAATATTATAAATGCGAAAGTTTAGATGTTTGGATGTTTAGATGTTTGGGTGTTTGTGTTTCAATCACGTCAAAACTACTAAACCAACTTGGATGAAACTTGGCATATATATAGTTCGTAACCTGGATTGACATATAGGCTACTTTTTAACCCGAATAATTAACAGAATCTACAGTGTAAAATGAACGAAAAGGAAGAGCAGCGCCAATTGGCAAGAGGATTTCATTGTCATGTCATGTCACGTCAGTTTGACAGGGCGTAGTACTACCTCTTTGGTCTAACGACTAGCGTTTGACATTCCAGTAGGTACGAGTTCGGTGTAATGAGGTGTAATGTCAAGTTTCTCAAAGAAGTATCCGCTCGGTACACGCACAGATAATATAATGTGCACGGAAACTGTAGACGCGTACGAAGTCGCGGGCAACTGCTAGTTTGAAATATTCATCAGCTCTGTCATTTTTGTCTGTCAGTAAAATAAAATTCATAAACGATGAGCAGCCAGCCCTACGAATAACATTCTTAATATCCTCTGCCAACGCCAAAGGCCTTACATCCGCTTCGTGTCCCTTCTAACTGTTATGACATGTCATGACGTACTTACTATAGTATAATATTTATAAGTGTTTCCCCGGGCGACTGCCGGAAAACTTCTAGCAATATCCGGGATAAGCTTTGATTTCTTCACGCACGTTTCTTATGAGGATGATTTAGATGACGTTCAAATTCGCTACAGATAGAATTTTAGAGGAAGAAAGAACCTTTCAGACGCATAAAAAATCATTGCCTACCCACATATTTTTCATAAAACTATTGGGAAATACTTAACTATAGAAGTGAAATTAAATAAATAAATTACTTGCGTGCAATAGTTATTTTTGCAAGTACTTTGTTGGTTGTTTTATTTTTACAATTTTAAATCAGTAAACTGGCTTACTGGCTTCAACATTTTTATGTACTTAATAATAATAGGCTTACAGCTCACCCTCAACGGGGGAAAAATCATAAGTTTGACGAAAACGTTATTATCGAAATAGGTTGGTATTCATCATTGGTAGGTACCTATTTAATAAGTATTACATTTTCAGTCGTTTTTTTCCAAAAAATTATAAGTAATACATAAAATATCGCTATTGCTTTTACTACCAAGTCTTAGGTATTTTCGGAAATTAAACTGTCTAAATCTTTCTAACGCCCACATCGGCTATAACTTTTTATAGCACATAACCCTAACATATAAGATCACAATGTAATATTTTTATGCCCATATTAAGTTGTGTTATAGTTGTGTTATAGGTTATAGTTATTTAACGACTAGCTATATAGTTTTGCATGTTTATTAAAATAGGTCTATTTGACCTTTTTAATATCTATTATTATTATAATTTACAAGAATAACAATTACGACTGTAAATACTGTATTAGTCATAATTTACTGTATTAGTTATAATTTTCTTTGTGAATAAATTTAGTTACTACATAGTAAAAAAAATTACGACTAATACAGTATTTAGATGTAAAACAAAATATAGTTTAATAAATATTGTGGTAACCAGTATTTGTAAAGATATCCATCTTTTGAATGGCTCATGGGCCAGTGAGGAGTAATTACAAACAAATCTGACAGTCGCCGCGTTACGTAAATCTAACGTATTCGAACCATATTGCGCGTCAACGCCAGCTCGACTGCCAAACTGCGCAATATAACTCGAATACGTTTGGTTTACAATACGTTTATGATTGTCACATTTATTCGTGAACAAGGCACAGTAAGGATACTCTCGACCACCGTTCCAAACTCCATTTTAATAACCAGTTATCGAAAAGAAAGTGTTTTTTCTTAACTAGTTGTGAAAAATTTTCTTGAAAGTAGACTAAAGGAAATGGAGCCGCGGTTGGCAGTGCAAAATGACATGGTTTCTGTCAAAATCTGTGGATTCAGTCCCAAATGATGGTAGAGAGTAAGAAATGGTAGAGTAACCCTCCTGAACAAGAAAACCTATACAAATGACGGGAGCGTAGAAATAAAAAAACGTGCAATTTATGGCACGAGCGCTCCCAAAATACTTACTACATCCATATAACCACAGATAATATAAACTATAGATATAACCTAGGCACTATTATATTATATGTGACCTATAGGTACCTCTATCATAGGTGGTGCGTGATAGTAAAGAGGTGTTCTTATGAGTAGGTAGGTACCTATTAGATAGGAGACTTCGCAACACTTATCTAAGGAGCTCTTATTAAATCCTCCTTAGCTAATCCTTCAGCGCTAAGGTACGGATAGCAGAATAATCTAGAGTTTGTATTCCATGTCAAAAAAATAAAAATTATTTCGATAAAATACATAGAAACTAAGTTCTTACATTATTTCTGTTACAGATTCGCGCCTTAGAATTGCCAGTAGTAGCAGAAGAAGATGGAAGGGGCTGAAACTATGAACAGAGAATTTCTGGGCAATGAAGAAAAGACAGTATTTTTTAAATAATCATGAACGTAATATGTAATTTCATACAACCTTTTTCTACTATCTCTACCAATCATTAGGGGGACGTCCTACCCATAAGTAACGAATGACGAAAGGTTTTGTCATGATTTCCACACGAGTTTAAACAGTGTGTCAAATTATCTTGGTTTCATAGTCACAGCAACATTAGCAACCTTTAATAAATAAATAACTCATTTATTTTCTCTACACAAAAGGTTCCTTAACTCATTACATGCGTAGGTAGGTACAATGTAGATGGTAAGAATATTAATAAGAAGGTAAGTAACCTGTTTTGCGAGAGACTGGTGTCCGAGATAAGTTTGGAAACCTGTATTACGGGTCACCAGTGATCAAAATTGACCTTTGATCAAAACACTTACATATATCAGAACACATAGTTTTCTGCTGTCGCTACCAGTAATTAGTGAGACGTACATAGCCAGCGTATATAATGTAATTATGCACGTACGTATACGAGCCCGGTCTAAAATACTCGACGAACAATTTGGAACTAGAGACGAAGTTGGAAACCACAGACGCCCGCCATCTTGCCGTTGCGTTGCCATGACGACGGCCGCGAATTGTCTACTTGCTACCTGAAATGTAAATTATATCTTCGTGCTGTTGTTTACGACTGTGGACGTTTTCAGATTTGCTATAATGTATTTTGCCTGAGAGCATAGAATGCTTCGCCGAGTCGTCCAATTTTGAAATCAATCCTTGAAAGGGTTAAAAAACACTTCATGGTTTTCATATCTTTTCTTGTCTTCTTCTTTTACTCTATGGCGGCTCTATAAATATTATTTTCATAAAAATAAGTACACCTACTTAATATTCTATGCCTTTACTTGTAGATAGTGTTACCAACTGTGTCCGATACAAAGCAGTGCCCATTTTTAAACTTAAGAACACAATTTTCTTTTGAGTTTTAATAATGCAACGGTATTTTTGAATGTAAAGAAACTGGAAACATTAAATGACTCAAAACACTCATAAAAATTATAAGACAACCAGCTATTTCCAACAACTTTGCATTCCTAAAACGCATGTCCCATAAACAACTGCATATTAAAGACCATAAATATCATTGTGGCTATAAAGACTCCAGTGCAACACACCCGGATTCCCATGGATTCCCATAGGATGGAGTATTTCAATATAAATGGTGGTTCGCCATTAGTGCCGTGTAGCGCTATCCTCACGGTGGAGCTTGCTTAGTGTGGAGACGGACAAATTGGTTAAAACGAAACCCTAAGAAAACAGAATAGCTGAAAAGGAGTCACATCCTAGACAACCTGAAATAATTGAGGGAAAGAAAGACTGTTGCGACTGGAAAAAATAAAAGAAAATCTGTATCTACCACTAATACTACCGGTCGAGAAACGACTACAGTAAAGAGGAACCATTTTACGCCCAAAAAAACATCCGACGTGCCACAAACAACCGCAATTCGGTCAAACGTTTGTCTATAATGTATAAAAAAAAACTCGAAAAGAACTTCGGTTCATTTTTTGTACCCATCCCCTTTTAAAAAGTTTAAAAAATATAATTTTTAGAATCGTTCTCCATATTTCAAGACAACAGAGGGCAGACAGACGTAGTTGTGAAGCACTCTTCATTTCGAATGCCTGTCCACGCGCCGCCCGCCGCTCCCCTCGTGTGTACGCCCTATCTCTGTGTACCTACTCTGAGCTGGTAAACTGTAGATGTGGCTTTATTGAATACCCAGTAAGTGGTGTTGGGCAATATCTCTCATAGCATTGCATAGCCCTCATAAACTGTACTACCAGAGCTGGTCCGTGGTACCACGGCAGCGTAAAATTCATTAAAGACTTCATAGAAATCTTGGCCACAGCCAAATGCGTTTGAATTCTGGAGCCATCGTAAATGCTCAACAGCCTAGAAAAAAAATGACAAATATCAGACCATTTTAACCCTTAAAAGAATCCCCGAACAGTTTCCAATAAACTTTACATAGTAGATAATTTTATGACGGTAGCCTAAAATGCCACATCCTCACAGCATTCTATGGTACATCCCGAAGAATGCCCTTCGCCAGTGATGAAAGCACGTGTGATGCGTAGGAACCCCCTATTGTGGTGCCGATGCCGGTCCGCCATTAGAGAATGTCACCTGTGTTGGTGAAATGGTGCAGAAATGGAAATAGTACATTCGAGGAGTGGCTGTGGTATTTCATTTTGATTACAAACAAACACCTACGCATCAGTCTTGTTGGGACTCTCAGTAAAGGTTTTGTCCATACAACGCGATTATCGCGCGAACTGGCGATGCGACCATCGCACGATCGCTGGAAAAACAAATTCGTGCGATCGCATCGAGCGAATGCCGATTAGGCCACCTATTCCACATCAATATATTTATTAATCGTAGGAGTAAAATTCGTGCGAACATGCGATGATCACGTAATCGCGTTGTATTAGGACAACACCTAAGATACCTACATGACACTATTTAAAGGTTCATTGTACAACTCAAAAATGAAAGTGCCTTGATCACGAATAAATGTGACAATCGTGAACGTATCGTAACGCTAGCGTATCTGAGATACACTGCGCGGTGACGCTACAACGTTCGGCAGTCGGGCTGATGTTGACGCGCAATATCACTTGAATACGTTAGGTCGGTGACTGTCAGATTTGTTCGTGATTACCCCTCTGATGACAGTAACACCCAGTGTGAACTACCAAAATCGCTGGCGTTCCTCGTAATGTAGTATAGATAAATACTCGACTTTTAGACATCAACGTTTGGACATCAAATGTATTAAACCAAAGTGTTGAATGTAGAGCACTGGGTAGAAAGTCAATCGGGATGTTTCTCACATATAACCCCATCTATATCAACCACGCATCAGCGCCCAAGATCCAAGACCTTAGACTATTCCTCTATTCCACTCACGTAATTACTAGCTGAACCTCAAAAAGCAATCACAAATAAGCTCTCAAGAATCGACTATCCGAGATTGAATTGCGTATCCACGTAATATATCAAAGGTAATCCGTTTAAGTTTAAGGGGCACTGTATATCATGCTATGGTACATAGCCCACCCCACTGTTTGGTCGTCTAAGCAGGGGGGTACCGACGCATGCTTGTGGTTTGAGCTGAGACCTTTACGCGGGTATGTCTCAGTTATCTAATCTTGGTTATATGTCAGGAAGAAGCAGTCTACCTCACAGATGGACATAGACAGATGGACAGGACGCGACATTTTTATGAATAAAAGTGGCAGAACGACCTGAATTAGGTGGACCGGCTTGTTAAGAGCTTCATCTTTGCTTATAGAATTTTGGAAAACTAAAAAAACAAACTAGATAATGTGTCCCAATCGATACTGAAGAGCTAATTCTGCTTTGCTCGTATTTACAAAACTATTTAGAGCCTCGCAAATGATTTTAAGATGCAGTAGATTTGGCCAGTATCTTTACCACCTGTTCAAGCATCTTACCATCCTCTCAGACTCGTCACAGTAAGCCTTTTTCATAAAGGAGGTGCTCAGTATGCCGAGTTGACTGAATTACGGATTTTATAATTTTCTTTACTTAATTTTTGCCATGATAATTTATAAGTTAAAAAACTGGAAAAACCGACTTCAATTCGACTACCAGCTTCATCATCAGATGATGATGATGATGATGACAGTTCATTGAGAATGTTCTAGTCACTATAAACACCACATAAAAGCTACAGGAAAGCAAAATACGCAATTTCGTGCACGTGGTTGGTTTGATTCTTTAGAGGAACTACTGGTGGGTTTTTGCTTTTCTCCAATTAAATGCGATTTGAATGTACAAACTGGGTTTATTGACAAATTTAGACAAATGTAAAAATTTCGGTGTGCACCACAAAGGTCATTGTTGCTAGCAGTAAAATGGTAGGCGCTACGCCGCAACTTGTCAGTTGTCATATTGCATCGTTGCTAGCAGTAAAATAGTAGGCGCTGCGCCGCGCCGGGCATATTTTTTTCAGTTATTTCTTTTTATAACCCTAACTACTCAACCGATTTTGATGAAAATAAAATGGGACCAATCTGGAAGTATATCCTTTCAGATAAAAAAAGAATTTTTGAAATCGGTTCATAAATGACGGAGTTCTGAGGTAACAAACATTAAAAAAAATAAAAAAAAAAAAAAAAAAAAAAAAAAAAAAAAATAAAAACATACAACCGAATTGAGAACCTCCTCCTTTTTTGAAGTCGGTTAAAAATGCTACTATGAACCGAAAATTTTTAAAATTCCGGCAATCTGATACATGACAGGTTACGAGCGCAACTCCGCTACCCGCTGTAAGTTTATTCCCCACCCCACACACACTTGTTCGTCAACTAAGCAGGGGTGGTGGGAGTTCCAACCGGTACAGGGGGTTACATTTTCCTGTTTGAAGGCACACGTCGCAAAGGGAAATCCTGTACAGGACAGGTCTCTAAAATTACCCGCTTGATAAAGGTACTAGGAGGCATGTTGGATTAAATTTGTAGCCATGAATTCTAAGTAATTAATAAAATATTTCATCTCAACTTTTTGTGAAATACTACATGGATAGATGCTTTTTAGAAAATAACGACTTTTTTTCGGTTCTTTTCTCCAATGAGATTATGGTTTTGTATGCTTTTTATTTAGGTACTTGTCTTATTTTATTTTGCTAGCCTTTTTACTTTTGTGGTGGGGGTCTACGCCGTAGCAAATCTCGTAGAGCTTTGAAATTCACTATGAAAAATTAATTTGGAGTCCTAATATAGCCGATAAAATACTTTTTTTGTGATATTTGCGCAGTAGGTATCTTCCCAGATTTTACAGTTACAGATATATGATAAAAATAGCCATTTTTTATAAGAATTACCACGTGTCACCTACCATGTTACCAACAACCATAGTATACCAAAATTATCCCACAAATTCCAACATCATGGCCTCACTACGTAACCCGACTGATTGTAGAGGCATCGTATCGCCCGCGACCCCATCTCAGTCGTATTTGTCTTTACTTAGCGTAGCTCCTTCTAATCTCGCTGTGCAAATAACTACATGCTCCTCGGTTTCAGATGCTGTATATTGGACCATGTTCTCTTGGTACATGTATATTGGAGGACAGCGGAAGTTATGTGTGCAACATGATACCTATTATTGAAATATTAAGTTCTGATTACGTTCTGATTAATGATAACCAACATGTTTTTTTAGACATAAACTGTGAATTTTCGTCATTCCAGATTGTTTTTTAATTATATTGTGTTTATTTGCAAAACTACCTAGGTAGTAAAACAAAGTGATGAATACAAAGATTTTTAATAAAAGATCAGATAGATGGATAAATATAACATATACAAAAATATCAAATAAGTACTTACTAATCTTTTTTTCACTGAAAATCCAAACGAAATACTGACGATTTAATTTGTCTTTGTCTTTGGAATTTTTGTTTCACTTTGGATACACGCTTTATAATGGGTTCTATCAATAATGTAGAGTAGGAATAGCTAATACCCACACGAACATGGCGATTAATTATTGAGTAACAATCTACTGCCATATACTCATTGATGATTGATGAATACGTAAGTATGAGTATTGAGTATCTAGTCTACATAGCGGAGTTGTACATAAATGAACAAAATAAAGTTACCTACTTTTGTACAAAATAAAATTAAAAATTGGGATCAAAGGCATTAAAGTAATAATGTTATGAGTATAAACACGTATTTAACTCATTATTTGGCTATACAAAAAGTTAGATATTTGAAAAATAAAACTAAATTGTCATACTTCGCTAACATCACATCATTGTTTGTTAAAATAATAAGAAACTTGGCAAAGAAAGTTATAAGAAAATATTTCCGTGTGAACTATTAGACAATAAAACGAAGAAGACAGAGATACACGTTAGAAAGGTACCACCTGGCACAATTTTCAATGCACAAAAATCAGGACCATTACAAATCGATCATGAAGCAGGTATCAATAAAGGTCAATATTATTAATACGATCGACACATCAATGTCAAACATCACTGACATCTTTTGTAAGAAGCATGGGAAAAAATAACGTGCTTCTGCGCAACCCTTTTACTTTTTTATCTATAGAACTCATTTAAATCTCTACGCAAAACGCATCCCCTATTTTGCGTATGCACCTTGTTGCAAATTAAGGATTCAACGTCAAAAAAACGTGACCCAAAAGGTCGTGGGTAAAGTAAAAAGTTTTATCTTTTTTTTTCATTATGCGTTATTGAAATGGGACACCCAGTGCCGCATACAAAATTGGTCTTTTTGTATGCAGTGAAAGGGTTAGACACGTTGTGCATTCATTTTTTATGAGACTTAACCCTACGCTACTGTGGTTTGGGACAGTTCGTTATTACGGTGTTCAACTTGAAATTCCGTTTGTTGTTTTTTTTTAGTTTGCATTTTAAATACATAATTTTAATGAATTAATATACTCTAGCAATTACGTTGTCTAATAATACTAAATTAAATAAGTACTGATTTATATAAAAATACTATAAGAACCAAACGTACCTACGCCTTACGTGTTATTTTGAATGCGAATATTGCTAGTACCAATCAAAACTAAAACTTTACTTACGATCAAATTAAATACCTACATAAACTATTTGAGCTGTCATAAAAAAGAAAGATGCATTACTTCTAAACTTTAAATCAGGTAAAAAAGTCGTAACCCCTTGGCTATTGTCCCAAAATACAAAACTAGCAGACAAAAGTATACAGATAGGATCAACAATTTCACACTTGGCGCTTGTGCGTAGCTTTCAATTTGACATAAGAGTGCTTTATTTGACCTGATAAGTATCAGGCCGGATCTGATATCATTATAATCGAGAGCACTCCATCCGGTTAACTTTTTCGAATATAATTATGATGTCTAATAAAAACTGAGATATTAGGAAAAAATCGGAATGTGATTTGATTTTTGCTTAATTTGGATATTCTTAATTACGTTCTTATACGTAAAAACCATTAAAGATTTTGTAACGATCCTGGAGCCAATAGCAGATTAAGTAAAACGAAATTAAAAAAAAGGAAGCTATTTTTAGATTGCGATTTATTTATTGCTTGGATAGATACATATTACACATTACAGAATATAGGGACCTAGATCTTTGTGGGTAGTTACTTAAGTAGGGTAAGTAAATGTACTCCGTAGGGGCCCTGCAATTTAGAGTTCGACTGAATACGTCATAATGTCAAATATGATTGATTTGTGATATAATAGATTTACATGTCAAATAGTAGGTACATCATTTAGTTTTCTTCCAAAGAATTTAATGAAAATAAATGAGTCTTTCATCGCATCACATCTTTCTACGTAGTTAAAACACTAGTGGTTTTATGCAAAATAAAAATTCGTTAGAAATAACTCAAAAACAATAAACGAACCTCCCCATTCCAAAACCCATAAATTCCAGCCAGCCCGTCACTTCCGACATGTTGTCCGACAGCAGACCGCGTCACTCCCCTTCACCTACCCCCTATTTACTGACCCCTCACTGACCCCTCACCCGTATACCTAAATATGACCTTTCGGACCTTCCCATTCATTGTACCCCATTAATCGGCTAGTACGCTATTGTCGACCGCTGTCCAGTTACCCGGTAAAGTTATTGTGTGCGTATTAGAACTTTAAGTGTAGGGACATTGTGGGGTTAAAACTGGTTTTGCGAATTTTGGCGGCCGGAACAAGTTTTGAATTTGCAATGACCAGCTGTTGTATTGGTTGGTTTGCAAAAGTTCAAAGACCTAGCTGAGTTCAGTTGAATTTGGAATGAAAAAAGTTTAAATTAAACTTATTTTAACCCCCAAATGCAATATCCTACTAATATTATAAATGCGAAAGTTTAGATGTTTGGATGTTTAGATGTTTGGATGTTTGTGTTTCAATCACGTCAAAACCACTGAACCAACTTCGATGAAACTTGGCATATATATACTTCGTAACCTGGATTGACATATAGGCTACTTTTTATCCCGAATAATTAACAGGATCTACAGGATAAAATGAACTAAAAGGATTAGCAGCGCCAATTGGCAAGAGGATTTCATTGTCATGTCATGTAACGTCAGTTTGACAGGGCGTAGTACTACCTCTTTGGTCTAACAACTAGCGTTTGACATTCCAGTAGGTACGAGTTCGGTGTAATGAGGTGTAATGTCAAGTTTCTCAAAGAAGTATCCGCTCGGTACACGCACAGATAATATAATGTACACGGAAACTGTAGACGCGTACGAAGTCGCGGGTAACTGCTAGTATATAATAACTAGCAACCCGCGACTTCGTACGCGTCTACAGTTTCCGTGTATACATTATATTATCTGTGCGTGTACCGAGCGGATACTTCTTTGAGAAACTTGACATTACACCTCATTACACCGAACTCGTACTGAAATGTCAAACGCTAGTCGTTAGACCAAAGAGGTAGTACTACGCCCTGTCAAACTGACGTGACATGACATGACAATGAAATCCTCTTGCCGATTGGCGCTGCTAATCCTTTTCGTTCATATTATCCTGTAAATCCTGTTAATTATTCGGGTTAAAAAGTAGCCTATACCTATGTCAATCCAGGTTACGAACTATATATATGCCAACTTTCATCCAAGTTGGTTCAGTAGTTTAGACGTGATTGAAACACAAACATCCAAACATCTAAACATCTAAACTTTCGCATTTATAATATTAGTAAGAAGATAAGATAAGAAGTAAGATAAGATAAGATAATTCCCTCGACCGTTCATCCCATCTACTTGGAGTCGGTCTTCCTTGTCCGTTTTCTCCACTGCGCACGGTTTTGTGCGGTGTTAGTGTCAAGTTGAGTTTCTTTTAGGTCTTTTTCGACCGTCTTTAACCAGGTGAAGGGTGGTCTTCCGCGTCCACGCTTCGTCATAGGCAAATTTAGGGCAAGTTTTACCATGTGGTTTTCGGGGCGTCTCAGTACGTGCCCATACCATCACCCCCAAATGCCCAAACCCCCAAATGCAATAGAGAAGTGTTATAAGTTTAAGGTATTGCATTAATGTAAGAGATATTTCTGTTCAAATTAAAAGTTATAATTATAATACCAACCGGCCGTTTTGTAACTACAACTGAATTTATATGGAATTTTATGTAGGTATAAAACCTATTGTAACTTCTATTCTGTTGTTGCGTTTTCTAAACTATTTTGCATATAACACACCCCTTTGAAATTTATCGTTAATTATAGATACGCACCGGAAATCGCACCCCTGGCAGATGTATCCAAGATGCAACAATTATCTTTATAGAAATGCATAATTTGTATGTTAGAAGATTTTTTTTACTCAATCATTTTGTGCAACCTAAATGCAGAGAATTAGAGACATTTCTAACTTATACTTATTACTAACTTATTAAAAAGTGTCTTAAAAAAAAGGTTTGAACTGTAGAAAAAAATAATGCAGTTACTATAGCAAAATTTTAAAATTAAGTAAATAGGTAGGTAAGTACACATTTTTAATAGGGTATATTATGTCGATCTAGAGTAGGTATTATTTTATTTAGAAGATTAATACGGATCCATATACCTTCAAATCTATGGCCAAAAGTTTAACCCTTAGCAGCTAATAGAGCAGATGTTTTATTATTAAACTTGGCATGCATTCGCTAAAAAATCTTTTGTGGCCATTTCAAAAATAGAACTCTTTTCGACAATGCACCATGCAAATTAGAAAGCATAACACTCCTAAAACGTCTTAAACCAGCAAAAATAAATTGTATATTTCAACTTTATGCAGTAACGCAGAAAATGTATTTTACAATGGCAACAATTTCGTATGCAAATATTATTTTTATAACCACCAATAAAATACATTATAGGCCGTATTCCGAGGACATAAAACTGAAATTGAATTGCAGTGGAGCACATTGATTAGAATAAAATTTGCATAAAGAGCACACCTTTACGTTGATCCGTTGTATGCAATTTTGACTGACAGCTTGGTTTGAATAGATTTTTTGTAGCTGCTCAAAATTTGCATTTTGCTATTAACTACTATTTCAATTTATAATGTAGTATCCGGTACATAACTACGTATGTACCGTGAAAGAAAGTTGATCGTAGGTAATTTAAAAAACTACATTGGGCACCTTTCCCATAACTATTTGATACCTAGACTAAGTAGAAAAACAAGCCCGTGTTTGAATTTTGTTTTAAATAAAATAATTTTCAATTTTGTACCTACTTGTGAATATTGTAATATTCTATATAAGTAGGTAGGTATACCTAAATAAGACCTATTTATCAATCTGCTGTATTTTACTGAGAAAACTAGGTATAATTATGGTTTTATATTCATTTGACAGGCGTCACAGCTCAGTCGGTAATGGCTCTGCCTTCCGTGCTGTGGGTCGTGGGTTCGATCCCCACCAAGAACAAACATTTGTGCGTGGAAAACATAGATGTTTGTTCTATGTCTGGGTGTTACTATGTATTATAAGTATGTATTTACAAAAAAAAAAAGTATATAAGTATTCTATCAGCCATCTAGTACCCATATCACAAGCTTTGCTTAGTTTGGGACTAGAGGGCGTTGTGTGTAAAGTCCTTGAATATTTATTTATTTATTTATTTATTTTGGTGTTTGAGGGTTAAATAATTTCACTCAGTAGGTAGTCGGTACCTACCTAATAAAAGTTTTATAATTGAGTAAAAATAATAGTAGGTAGGTACCTAATCATCTGCCGAGTGCTACAATAACCTTCACCACGAATTAAAAATAAAACTCGCTTTTTATTTACACCCAAACACCGTGAACTAGAGAAAACTAGTTCAAACAATACACTCTGTACAAAATCACTGTGTTTGGCAAATCCACGCAAAATTGCAAAACCGGACTAAACCAGAAATTCCAGTTGATTTACCGAAAACTGGTTTTACACGCGCCTCTTTCTAATTTGCGATTTTAATATTGGGGTAAAATAGGGTAAAATTGAAGGGGAATGTTGGCAACATTGGTATTGTAACGGGTTACATTGTCCGGAATGACCTGCAATGTTAACGAATTATTGAATTAGCTAATAATTATACGCGTTTGTCGTAAATCATTGGGAGAATTACTATTCTAGATCAATGTATGGGAATGTAGAGTTTTTGAAGTTCAAAATCAGACTTAATTGTGTTCGGTTAATTTTGATTTTTAATTCAAGGTACCTACCTATTTATCTAGGGGGATAAGATCTCAGATCTATAGGTAGGTACTGACTAACGACGTCCCTGGTTGGGGAGGGGAGTAGGTAGGTAACTATTTTGTAAGTAGGTATTGGATTTTGTTTTGTAACTGCAACCCACTACATTTGGTATCAAAACCTTTCTTACATTAATCTAAAGCTAAGTAGGATACCACAGGGATGTGGTATAGTAGGTACAAGTTTGTTAAAAAGTTTTAATTTCTTGGCCGTGCTGTACACACATTCAAATCTTGGCTACATGCCAGTTTCACCGCAAGTCCAAAAAACTAGAGCCTATATTTTGTACCCAACGATGAAGGGTTAAGTTTTAAGTCGAGTAAAATGACATTCCACTTAATTTTGGATAAAGAACATTGCCTAATTTCGCGCCAAAAGGTGACGTGTGACGCGCCGCCTCACACACGCAGCCCCGCCCCTCATATGTCGGCCAATCAGAAGGCTTAAACAACACGCTACACGCATATTGATCTGCGGACAACAACGCTCGAACCGTTTACATTTCGACATATCACATGCTAAACACCGACAAACAATAACATATGCTGCTTCCACATTCAAAATTCAACTCTATTTAGTAACGCATAAAGCTCAAAGTATCTGGTGTAAGTAATGGTTGGTTACGGTGTTTGAGCTCCGATCTGGGAGTGTAATTTATAATGTTGTTCGTTAGCGAGCAAATCTGTACTTTAAACTAAGGTGGTAAGGCTTTGTTTAGCCTGTTAAAATTTATATGAACTGGAGTAGTAACCTCAAGCCATTGAGGTAAACTGAAGGCTGGCTGAAGGTGACCAGTAATGGCATTAGTCTTAAAATGTGCTTTAAATTTCTAGTAAAAAAATGTTTGAGGTCCCTGACGATTTTGTGCAGTACACGGTGGTGGTAAGGCTCATTTCGAAGAAAGTTCTATATCTAATGAAGCAAGATCTTTAAGAAAATAAAAGAACTAGTACCTAGGTACCTTACCTATCTAACCAAAGAGTACTATTTTTCGATTCGGCAATTTTAGCGCCATCTAGCTTCTGAGCTCTAAACTAAAACTACTAGTTCACGCTTCTGCAACATGATATTAGCTACTCAACAAAAGATGGCGCTGTTTTAAGTCATACGGTAGGGTAGACTACACAGAAAAAAGAAAATAAGTAGAATTAGTAAGTAGGTGGATCCGCTTAATATCAAGTCTGCATCGCATTACGCACTTCAAGCTCCGCCTAGCTCCGCTCACTTCAGTCGTGTTTGAATTTTGTCATGGTAACCGTACTTGAAAAAAATCATTAAAAAATATAAACATGCCATATTGTGCTGTTTTAGAGTGCAAAAACGATAGCGGAATCAAAAATTTAACAAATGGGGGCATATCATATCACCGATAAGTAATATTTTATTGTTAATTGTTAGTTTTGTTAAAATGCAAAACCGTCAAAGAAAAAAAGACTGTAAATCATACATGTTAAAGTCGCGTTTCTTTTAAACCTCAACTTTCGCTACTTAGTTAGGGATGTGGCCCCAATAAACTGATGAATGCGTTATCGATAACTTTAATGGCTGGGTCAGATGAAAATTACAGAAATATTTTGAAAAAATAGGTATATCTTCTGGTTTCAGTTTACCCAATGTGCCAGACATAAAAAAAAATTGATTGATGCAACTGGGAAACAAAATTGGTTTCCTACAAAATACAGTAGGTACAATTTGCTGCACTTTAAGGACCAAGATTTTGTAATTAAAAAAAGTGGAAACAAATACATTGTTGGCACAGCTATACCGACTCTAATAATTTTGTGTTTTCAGGTAATTATAGTGTTATTATTTATATTCATGAAGTTTTAATTAATTAGGTAGGTACCTTCATTCTTGGTCCTTACCCAAGTATCAGACTGACAATAGTGTCAGTCTGATACTAACCTTTGTGATTGATTATAATTAAACAAAGAAAGAAAATATTTTTATTTCGACCACCACAAACGGCAGAGCCCTTGGACACAACGTATCAGACAAATGTAATTGCGGCTAAACGTAGCTATTTCGTTATCAATCAGTGGGTAGGTAATAATCGATATCGACAAATTCGTCATGTATCCTCATTGGTCACATCACTAAGTGAGTAGCTATGTTTGTCATAACAGCCATTGCATTATCAATCTTAAGATTTGTTAATAAAGACTATAACAAAAATGCTTCGCAAAAGCGCCACCTTTTGCTGAGTAGACGAAGTAAACTTTAATTTTTATCACTTGTTTATTTTATTGAGTTTTGAACCATGTTCCGATGGAACTAAGGTTTTATATCAATAAATTTTTTTTAATGGATTTAGGTCCGTTTTACGTTCTCTTTCAACCAATTATAATCTTTATTTCTAAGTGTGTTAGTTTTGACATGGTGTGAGTTTAGCTCCACTGGTTCTCATACTAAAAAGTCATCATGCTCTTTCTATTTACTTCCTTTGTTCTGTGGTAGACTAGGTACCTAAAATATAAAAAAATGTTATCAAATCGATAATTTGTTGGTGATTTGACCAGTGTGCCTACAAAAGGTAAATCTGTGAAGTCTCTTGACTATTACCTACAAACAAAATAAACGGTTATTATGACTGTATTTATTATGTAATAAAAATTGCTTAGAATATAGAAATAAATAATTATTGATATTTCCTGCTACCAAACCAGTTAGTGCATAGTGCAGAGTATAACTAAAAAATAACAAACTTAGGTCTAAAATAAATACCCGACTACGTACATAACACAATGAAATAACAATAATTAAAATTAATTCTTAAAATATATTTTTAGTTTCCTACCTTATCTTAAAAAAAAAAGCTTCATTATTCATTTCATTTCATAAATTAGCACCCCAAAATCACATTCCTATAACAATTTTTCAGTTAATTATGATGAATGAGTCCCTTTTTTTAAATTTCCATCAAGTACAATATTTTACTATATTATCTTCTTGATAAAAAAGGTCAGTTTCGGCAATTTGAGAGAGTACAAACATCCTTGATTGCATTGTTTCATAAACACGCTATCCTTTACTGAAAACATTATCACTGGAATAAGTTAGTAATAATAACATAGTTTCAGATTGAAAACTTCCATATAAGACAGGGTGCATCAGCCAACAACCAATTTAGGGCTCTCTATGTGGTTCCAAAGTCACAGGCTCATTCATAACCAACGGGATATCACCACCTCCATTCTTCGGAACCCATCCAGCTGACTCCTCATCAATTTTCCGCTTTTCCTCTTTCATCCTTTCATATTCCGAAATTTCCAATTGGTATTTCGGAGTGGTAATACCAAAGAAACCAGCCAGGGACTCGCCAGCGTAGTCAACAGCATTAAGGACTTTGAAGCCAGATTTCCATGCATAGTGGGAAAACCATGGGCCCCAAGTCAATGTTTTCTGAAAAAAAAAATTAAAATGTTTTTTTAATGAGCAAACATATTACGATGATGATGGAATGAGTTATTTATTTGCATATATAATTTACAGTCAAATAATCATGTTCATAATCATACATGACATCATATATCATTATAGAAATGAGTCAGATTTTAGGTTCTATTATTAGCTAATACCTAATTTATAGACCACCCCGATCTCTGCCAAGCCAGGGTACCTAGATGAAGCTATGCACCAGAAGTTGGTAACATAACAAGAGGCCGGAGAGAAGAGCACTAATATTATGGGATTTTACTGGCTAGGTAGTTACAGACTATTAGGAGTACCTACGTAAGTAAGTAATAGAACGAGCTAGTCTATTTTTTTGGAACAGATTCGTTGGTAAGTTTGAAGCCTAGGTAAATAGGTAAGATAGGTACTTACGGGATCAACGACTTGTGAGGAATCTGGTTCATTTTCTTGTTGTTCAAGTTTTTTTTCTTCCATGATTTCTTCTACTCCGTCGCTGAAATAGAGAACTTTCACGGGCTTGTTGATAGTCACATTAACTGTATCTTGGCTCTCCATATTTGTAGTAAGATTTTCAAAATGCAAGAAAATTCACAACCAAATAAACAAAACTTGCAGAAAATCTTGTAAACAAAAACGAAACCTAACGAAAGGAAAGAGAAAGAAAGAAGTGTAATTTTGTATTACGCGTTAGCGCGTTACGCGTCTTACTTGACTTGACACTGGCAAAATTGTCTGTCGAAATGACGGACGGTCATTAATAAGAAAAAGAGGACTACAAAAGTGAATTGGTTTAGGAGATGCGGGTAAGAGCCGTTTCCTGGCTTCAACTTCGGAAACTCGGTATACATATCGTCGCCGTAGAGCGAAAAGTCACTAAGTCGCAAAATAGCCAAATTTAGTTATAAATGCCATCAAGATAACAATTTTTTTCTGCAAATTTTAGTCTTATAATCATGGTCTTAGGTATCATAGTTTTGGTTTTAGAACGTGCGAAAAATCGTTAATTCTATATTTAGAGCCTTACTAGTAAGTCGAAAATTACCTAATTCAATTATTTACTTTTCCCCCTTTTAAAAAATAGCCCATAGCTAATCCTTATCTATTCTCAAAATAACTAAAGTAACTTGATTAGTCTTAGAATCAATGGTTTGACACAATACGTGCAAGCGAAAAATAACTAAGTGCACTTAGTAACTACTGGATCGACTTTGAAATAGCTTGCACTACAGGAACACTGAGCGATAAATCATTAATATTATTTAATTAGTTCTTTCCTATTAATAGGAATACAAAACTTTGTTTCGAACTGTCGCTATAATTATTTGATGATTATTTAACTAACACCTCTGTACGTCTATTAATACATAGTGATTTTTGCGCGCCATTTAGTTAGTTTTATTCCTTGAGTTTTGCCGCCCGAGCAATTAATGACATCGCGGCGATTGTATAATAACTTTGTATAATCCAAACCTATGCATCTTCACCCTGCTCTGCAACATCTGGCTCCAATAGCCCATCGACCACGTCCTTGCTGGTAGGTAGACACCCATACCAGGCATGCAGTTCCTGGGGAATAATCCCTTTACGGCAAAGACCAATAAGATCCCCTTCCTTGCCTCTGAAATCGGAAGAGGAGTGGAACAGGTCTCCGGGACATTAAACGTTTTTAATTGAGCCATCATTTTGCCTTCTTTTTTACCCCCTTCCGCTTCCTGCCCCTCCCCTTGCCCCACTCTCCCTCCCGTTCTATTTCGAGGAACCGCACATTCGTGTTTTCGAAACACGTCGAATTCGGGTACGGCTCTTCATGAACGCAGCGGAACCCAACTATACCAGGAAATTGCTTTTCAAATCCAAGGCATTCGACCCTCAGCCACACAATCCCCTCTCCGTCCCCACCCCTGCTTGTGCCCCTGACGAATCCCTCATTCATAGCTCCCACATCAAGCACCTAGCTCATCGCAGCTCAATTCCTTGACTACATAAGGAGGCACTGACTCCCGGTGTCTCCTCGATCGAGCACGATGCATCAATCCAATCAATCACCGAGTAAACAGGTGCATGTCTTTGCCACTCTTCAACAGCGCCGTGCATCGAATCAACCTCCATGTGCGCGTGGCCACTCTGCAGGCACTTCCGCTCGAATACAAACACATACAAATCAGGTCTTTGAATCAGGTGAACCAAAAATGCTGTTACAAATTGCCTTCGATTTTGCCCTGCACAAGCGTCATCACAAATAGTTATTTCTTCTATAATCGGTGGCACCCGACTGATCCACCAGTTTATTGCACCTGCCATTAATTTCAACACCTCTCCCGCCATTTACCTCGTTCCAGGCTACGCAGCAAGCATCACTAGGAGGCTTTGCCACACACCCGTGCAGTTCTGGACATTAACTTTCTGGTGTAGTAAAGGATTCCAACACAATGTTGCGCGAAAGAATGCGGCACAAGCCGCCAAAGTCACCCACACCTATTTGTGGTGTTGGAATCCCCCACTACACAAGAAAGTTTAATGTTCAGAAACACACAATTCACACAGCAAAGCCTCCCAGTGATGCACACTGCACAAGCCGGAGCCATGCAAATGGCAAAAGAGGCAGTGTTGAAATAGTAAATGCAACAAACCGGTGGATCAGACAGGCGCCACCGACTGTAAAAGAAACAACCATATACAGTGCAGGGCAACACCAGTGCAGGGCAAAACCGAAATCAATACAAAACAGCACTCCTGGCTCAACCAATTCAAAGACCCGATTCACATCTGGATGTATTAGAGCAGAAACACCCAGAGAGCGGCCACACACACATGGATTCGATGTATAGCGCCACCGAATAACAGCAAAGACATACAAGGGTCTACTAGATGATTGATTGGAAGTCAATCATGCGTCGCGCTCGATCGAAGAGACACCGGGAATGCCTCTTTATGTAGTCAAGGAATCAAGCCACGATGAAAATGCCTGATGTAAAAGCTACAAATGAAAAGTTCGTCAAAAACACAAGCAAGGACAATGACGGAAAGAAGATTATGTGGCCGAAAATCAAACGCCCCAGTTTCAAAAAGCGATCCCCTGGCACAGCCAAGCTCCACCACACTCATGAAGGGCTGTACTCCGAACTCGACGTGCCTCAAAAACACGAAAATGTGGTTCCTCGAAACAGAACCAGAAGAAGGGCAGGAAACGGAAGAAAGTGAAGGAAGAAAAAGCAAATTGATAGCTCAATCAAAAACAATCAATATCCCGATGGCCCACTCCACTCCTTTTCTGATTTCAGAGGCAAAAAAAGATCTTATTGGTCTTTACCATAAAGGGACCATTCCCCAAGAACTGCATACCTGGTAAGTCTCTAACTACCAGCAAAGACGTGGTCGATGGGCTATTGTAACCAGATGTAACAGAGCAAGGTGAAGACGTAGCATAGGTCCAGAATTTTATTAAAATTAAACATTTGATTAGCCTTTTGATTTGCTTAAAATGTCATTTAACACTAGCTTTTTCTGAAGATCATGTCAGAAGTGAGTGTGGTGCTTATTTTGGTCTGTTTTTGTATGGAAGGTATTTTTTTTATATAAAACTTAGAGATATTGATACTGTTTTCTAAATACTCATTTGTTCGTCTTCATAATCTAATAAAATTAACTGAAATTAAAAAATAGTAGTTAGGTATTTTATTGAAACACCTTTTCAACCTCCAAAACCATAGTTTCATTCTAACTAAATGAAGTTATTATCTTCCAAAATGTGGGCGAAAACTCACCATCTCCATTTTACAACTCAATAACTAAAACTGTGGTAAAATATTTTAGGGGAAAAAATAACTAATTTAGTTTTTCATCATAATCTCTGAAAAAAATGAACCTTTTATTTATTTTTGTAATTTTAACATAATCTTTCATACTTTTTCTAAGAAATGAGACCTTAAAATATGAAATATCTTATACTAAAAAGAAGTTATGATTTTTTTTCTTTTGTAAAACTTCAAAGCCCCGTATCTCAAAAGGCCAAAAAGCGAGTTAGTGACTTTTCGCTCTACGGCGACGATATTATATTCTTATTAAACCTTGACTGTACCTTATTAGAAACATAAATTATGAGAGTAGCTTATTTGATTTTTACGTAGTGCAAGTCGTTTTAATCATTCCATCCGCTGTTTCCGCCCATGACTTCACTTCCTTTTTTACCACCACCATATACCACCGGCAGTTCCGAGCGTTGCGCTCGCCATTGTATCATTGGCGTTTTGATTTTCGACCGAAGAGGTCTAGCTAGTGCAGCTGAGCTTGGTTTTCAAACCAAGTTCAAGAAATTGTCGTACAGTGAAGTTTTATTGTGAAATATCCACAGGTGAATAACGTACCTACCGTTCTTAAAAAAGCACCTGGATCGATTTCTGAAATGTTAAAATTTCATTGTTTTATTTCAGAAAGCAGTAAAATAATTTTATTTTTATTGCTATAACGGTTTTTGCCGTTCGAGTTATTGTTTTAAAATTTTTCTATAAAAAATTGTTGATGCGGGTAGGTGCCAGACACCACCTATTTTTATTCGTTTTACTGAGATTTTACGCTTCGTTTTTAGATCTCACATATTGAAATGGAAAATAAAATCATTCCATCGACTGGAGAGGGCGAGGAACCAGTCTACGAGGATACACGTCGAATTAGATCGCAAAAACGGAAGGCAGCGCGATCTTCTAGCTCCGATTCAAGTTCGAGTTCTAGCTCAAGTTCAAGTGCTAGTAGCAGCAGTTACGATCATAAACGGAGAAAGAGAAATAAAAAGCGCAAGCGAAACTGTAAGTTGGATAAATTGATTGCTAAAATTTCTGATCTCGAGAATAAATTAAAAGGGCAGGGTTCTTGTGGGTCGATGGCACCAGATGATTACAGTAGTTGCGATGTAGACCCAAACATTAGTGGGGTTTTATACGATGAAGAGGCCGGGATGCCAATACCCGCCACTACTGGCCCGCCAAGTGTTGTCGCTGCCATCCCACCTGCTGACCCACAATTTGACTTCACAGTCAGTACGAAAGTTAAAGAACCTGCTGTGCCACATGCCTCTTCGGCATATTTAGATCATTTAAAGGTATTACAACATTTTGACCAACCAGATTGGAATAGTGTACGCTATACAGAGGCACAAAAACAGTATGTTCGTGCCCCTGGCTTTACCAGCCTTGAACCTAATGCAGAAATCAGCAATTATGATAACTCTAAGTTTACAGCGCACATGGAGACTGCATTTTCAGGATTAACATTCGCCTTACTTAAGCAAAGTGAGACAATACGGAATGATATGCGCGAATTTCTGAACTGGGTACAACATGAGGAACAACTCAGCCATGCTAAGATATTGGAAAAACTGAACAACATATTCACGAATGGTGAGTACCCTAAAGTTACTAGTGACTTGTTTCAAATAACATGCGGCCACCGTGCCGAACTGATACAATACCGCAGAGATGCAATATTAGCTTCTGTGAAGGACCCAGTTCAGAAACAGGCGCTTAAGAAAATTCCTCCCTCATGCGCTACATTATTTGGAGAGGAAAAATTTTCTGCCGTTTTGGACAAGGCCGGAAGAGTTCGAAATACTTTTTGGCCTAAAAATAAAGACCGGATGACTTCTCAACCGCAAAACGCTCCGGGCCCATCTAGGAATCAGGCTACTGCGCCGCACACGCATAGCCAGAAACCATTTCGAAAATTCAACAGAAACGAGGCGAAAAGCAACAGTCAACATCAACAAGGTTCGAGTCACCACTCGTACAAAGGCAAAGGCGGTAAGGGCCAAAGCAAGGGCCGTCAAGAACAATACAAAGGTCGCAAGACCGGCTCTCCCTCATCCCATCGGGAAAGGAGTAGCCAATACAAACGAAAATATTGACAAGATGGAGCCTTTTCGTGCCGGGCAGTTGCAAAACTATTACTCTCAGTGGGAAGAACTCCAAGCACCGCCCTACATCTTAAAAATGATAACTGGTTACCGTATACCATTTGTGACAAAACCACCATTGCAAACGCCAAGCCTCAGCTACATACAAACGACATACTCGCCAGAGATGTCGAAAATAGTTCTCGATATGGAGTCCTGCGGTGTAATACAAGCGGTAAAGCAATCTCCAAGCTTCATATCCACAATTTTTCTGAGGCCGAAACCAGACGGCACGTCAAGGCCAATATTCAACTTAAAGAATCTGAACCGCTATGTTTGTACCGAGAAATTCAGCCTGATAAACACTCGAAAAGTGATTCAATTCCTCCAACCACAAGATTGGATGGCAAAAATAGATCTACACCAGGCTTACTTCCACCTGAATATAGCGTCGAGCCATCGACGCTATTTACGACTAATGTACAACAACAAACTGTACCAAATGACCTGCTTGCCTTTCGGTCTGGCTACAGCACCCAAAGCTTTTGCGTCAGTCACAAACTGGATCGCCCAGGTACTGCGGCAGAAGGGACTTCGTATAATAGTCTATCTAGACGACTTCTTATTGGTTCACCAAAACAAAGTGACCCTGCAAAATCAGATAACAACCACTGTAAAGCTACTAGAATACCTAGGCTGGGTACTAAACAAGCAGAAGTCGATTCTGAGACCACAAAAATCCATAGAGTTCCTAGGCATTATTTGGAACACTCGACGGAATGTCAAATACCTACCAGAGCGTCTGAAATCCAGGATAAAGACTCAGGTGCAAAACATGTTGAAATCAGGGACAACAGATTTGAAAAGTCTTCAAAGACTGGTCGGAACATTGAATTTTGCTTGTTTTGCAATCACAAGAGGAAGATTAAATTATCGAGCCTTACAAGTGCATGCGAATGCCTTATTGAAAGCACCCCCGCAAACCGTTGCTCGCCTCAGCCAAAGAGCGAAACATCAGCTTCATTGGTGGATAACCAACTACAATTCCGAATCGACCATTCACAACCCTCAGCCTTCGCATTATTTGACGACGGATGCCAGCGATATCGGGTGGGGCGCGACGCTGAACAACACGCGGTTACAGGGCAACTGGTCTCCCATGGAACAAGGCCTTCATTGCAATCAAAAAGAAATGATTGCCATTCTGAAAGTTTTGGAAACTCACGGACAACACCTGAGTCTCAGTGCCCTTTTAATCCAATGCGACAACAGGACAGTAGTATCATACCTGCGCAACGAAGGAGGTACTCAATCGCAAGCACTGGTCAACCTGACGGCAAAGGTTTTTTATTTTCTGGATTGCTTCAAAATTCATATGACCATCCATTACCTGCCGGGGAAATACAATACAGAAGCAGATCGCCTATCACGACACCGGGATCAATCGGAGTGGCATCTTCTCCCAGCAGTAACGGAGGTCGTGTTCAGGAAATGGGGCATACCCGAAATAGATCTTTTTGCCTCTCATCGAGCCCATGTTGTTCAAAGCTACTGCACACTCGACGTGACCGACTCACAAGCACAGCATCACAATGCCCTGGGGATGACCTGGAACTTCCAGTTAGCGTGGGTTTTTCCCCCACCGCACCTTATACCGAAAGTATTAGCTCATCTAAACGAAGCCACGGGAATTTACCTTCTCGTCGTTCCTCGATGGGAAAAGGTGTTCTGGAGGCCGGACCTGAAAAGCAGAGCACTAGGGCATCCGTTCACTGTGAGAAACCTACCGAAAGTCCTAGTAGACGTGTCAACCAATCTTCCACCACCCAAAGTGAACGAGTTAACCCTGGAGATTTGGAGATGTGGGGGTGGGATCCGTACTTAAATGATTGGTCAAAGGAACAGAAAACGCTTTTGTCCTCTAGCTGGCGCAAATCTACTTTAAAAACGTATAGACCAGCCTGGAAGAGGTGGTTGGCTTGGGCTGTCATTCATCAAATCAATGCAGTCAGTCCCAGTGGGTCCCAACTTGCCCGTTACTTAGCTGACCTGCACCAGAAAGAAGGCCTATCACTAAAGACGATAATGGTGCACAAATCTGCGATATCTACTCTCTGCGACCCTAACAGTCAAATGAAGTTGAGTTCTCACACACTTGTCAAGCAAGTTCTGAAGTCTATTTCCATAGCCAAGCCGAAACAAACGAATGTACCAACCTGGGACATTGATGTACTAACAACTCATTTATGTCAAAGGAACGCAGATACCACAAGTTTTTATGAAGCCTCAAAACATGCGGCGGCAGTACTCCTTCTGTGTTCTGGACGTCGGGTACACGATTTAACTCTACTGAAAATTTCTCCAAAACACTTATGTCGAGTGGATGATGACATTATTTTGTGGCCAGCTTATGGTTCCAAAACCGACACACCAAATCAAAGACAGTCAGGCTGGAAGCTAATGCGCAACAAAGAAAACAAGAACCTAGACCCAGTCTATTGGATTAATCACCTTATTCTATTAGGAGAATCGAGACGAAGAGAAACTACATCAGTCAACCTGTTCCTGAGTACATACGGAAACCCAAAATCAGCTACACGAACAATTATTTCGGGATGGATTAAAAAGCTTCTACAAGAGGCAGGAATAGACGCTACACCTGGAAGTGTCAGAGCTGCCGTAGCATCAAAAAACTGGACAGAAAACTTTCAGTTAGATGACATTCTTGCACGCGGGAATTGGAGGTCGGCTGATACTTTTAAGAAATTTTATTGTAAAGAAATCAAGCATACTGTAAAGAATTCCAGTTTAATCACTTCTTGTTTCGAACCTACAAATCAATAGTAGGCAGCTGAAATGTTTATCAAAATGTTAATTAAGTATATTGATGTCAGAAACGGTAATCTACCTACTGTGTTCTTAAAATGATTACCTACTTAGTTTACAGATAATACCTATTACTTTTAAGGCAGCAGAGTGCCTAAATGTTTATTTAGTTGTAAATTGTATACTTACTGCATAATTTATCTGATTAATTTCTTTTATTACTCAATAAAAGTCTACATACCTAGCCTAAAAATATTTTGGTTTTGTAAATCAAACCCCTTTTTACCTGCCTAATAGATAGGTAGGTAGGTATGAAATCACATTGGCGTCACCATCACCACCAGGCGATAACAGACAGGTCTCTCATAATTTATGTTTCTAATAAGGTACAGTCAAGGTTTAATATCAACGTTTTACCTGTAATTAAAACGTTTATTAAACATGTACTTACCTTATTAGAAACATAACATTTTAAACCCCTGCCTGGTGGCCAAGGGATTAAGGCATATAAAATTATGAGAAACTCAATGATACAATGGCGAGCGCAACGCTCGGAACTGCCGGTGGTATATGGTGGTGGTAAAAAAGGAAGTGAAGTCATGGGCGGAAACAGCGGATGGAATGATTAAAACGACTTGCACTACGTAAAAATCAAATAAGCTACTCTCATAATTTATGTTTCTAATAAGGTAAGTACATGTTTAATAAACGTTTTAATTACAGGTAAAACGTTGATATTTTTCTTACCTTCATCTAGTATGTGACATTACAGTAAACAGACACTGGCAGAAATTATGACAATTAAGTTGAAAAAGTCAACCAAGTACCAATTGAGTTGAGTTTTCTTTTACTCTAGTTCTAGTCTAGTGGCAGGTGACAGGTGGCAGGTAAAAGGAGGAAAGGGTGAAATATGGGGAGAAGAGAAGCGTGAGCGGTGCGGACGGACGACGACGACGCGACGACCGGACCGACCAACGACGACGACGCGGCGACGAGACGTTGAGGTTGCGCTGCGGCGTTTTTTTTTGTTGTTTTGTTGTAAAAGAATAATTTAATTTAACCAAGAAGTTGAAGTTGATCATGAAGGATTTTGCGAGACCAGCAGACCATAATTTAATTTTGAAGAAAACCAAGAAAGGATCAAATACAAATAAGTACCTAGGTACGTAGGTACCTAACTATACTCAACAAAAGAACAATAAAACTGAATTTTGAAAGGATTGTTCGCGTGTGTTGTGTGTGCTGATGAACAAACTATGGAAGGTCTCTGCCGAGGATGTTTCTTACAATTTAATGCACCTGCCGATCTTCTGCAATACACTGAGAAAAACAGAAGATTATTTGTATACTCCACTGGGTTACAGGTAACATATTTGAACTTTTGTGTTACTAGCAATAACGCTCGCTTTGCTAACCGACAAACTATCAAAATTGGTTTAGCCGGCGTAATGGCAACAAGTCACATACCCCACTTTTGCAGACATTCTGCTTCCATTCACAGGTTTATTAGCATAGCAGGTTCAAAATGTATGCTTGTACACACTTGTACACCTAGTAGGTAAGTAAGTACCTACACTTTTTTCTTTAAAGAAAATACATATTATATTTCGGGACACACACACACACACAACAATACAAATAACTAACAATATACTACCAACTGTAAATGGTAATACTGACTCCTTAGCTGTGTAGCCGAGGCCTGGTTGATACAATTAAATTTATACCATAGCCCAATTATTGCACCTTACTCAAGTCCAAGGATCAAAGGCAGTCTAACTTTTTAATGTAACACTTACACATAGTACCTACGTAAAATGTAAAAATTTAGGTATACCCATTAGTTCTAGATCCGGTGACCACTAGATGTTAGTACCAATGGGGAGCTCAGAATCTTCAGAACACAGAGGCGGATTTACCCTAAGGCCCAGAAAGCCTAGGCCTAGGGCGGCCGAACGTGACTGATAACATGTTTTATGCATAAGAGGCGGCTGGTACTACATGGCCTAGGGCGGCCAAGACTGCAAATCCTCCGTTGCTCCGACAACAAGTGAGGCGGGCGCCTTCCTTGTACCAACATCATTTATTTATTTATTTATTTTATTTAGAGCATCCAACAAGGAAATCACAATTATCAAGTACATTCTTAAATCTAAAGGAAATGCTTTGTGTTTCCCTAATTACATTGATAATCATTGATAGGATAGCAGGAAGGTAGAGGAAGAAGGCCCAGTTGTTCTTCCTGGAAATAATATTATAGAAGCTTATGTCCAACAGTAGACTTCTATAGGCTAATATGATGATGATGATGATGATGATGATGATGATGATGCTGCTACTTTTACTATCTGTATCCCTCGTCTGATAGAAAGCAGTCTTCGTTTGACATACAGCTCTTATTTCAGGTAAAACGCAATGACGCCTTCACATTTCAGCTTTGCAAAGAATGCTACATGACAATGAAACAGTCATGCAAATTCAAAAAACAATGTCGGGCTTCTGAGAAAAAGTTCAGAAACTACTTGTTGTTCAAACAAGAAGATGGTGGTGATTTTGCAAGTTTTATCAAAAGTATTGATGAAAATGTACATTTCAGGTATGTTTTTTTTACCAACTGTTTGTATGACAAGATACAAATGTACCCCTTGACTTTGTTCTAAGATATCTACCATACTTGGCCATTACAGCTTATACCTGCTCATGTTTTTGTATTGTTTTAGGCTACCATTTTCTTCAGCTTCAGGATACAGCACACCATATCATCAAACGGTCAAAGATGATGACAATGGTATACTTCATTCACCTAACAATTGTTAGAACCTAGCTGCCTATCTACACTTTTATCTTTCACACCCCTATCGTTGCATTTGTTTATGCTAAGCTTTAAGCCTCTAAAAGATAATATTATTTTGTATATGTCCTAGAGTCCACTTGCACCAGCATTCGTAACTTCATGACTGATATCCTGGACGGCGAAGAGATGCCTCCTACGGAAGCTCGCATCATCCGCGAAGTTATTGAGGAAGAAGCTGATGTGCTCGATGAGTCTCTCGACTCACATTGGCTTCAGGACGATGTTTCTGTTGGAAGCGATTTTGATGGAGATTTTGGGTAAGAAAGTGCGAACGACGAACACTGAGCGGATTACTGTCCAACTGTTTACTTGCGTACCTAACTAGTGTACCTACTTACGGTAAATCACATGTTTGTATGAAAATTCAAGTAAAACTGTAATATTTCAGTATCAGCCCATTCGGCACCCCGCGATCGGTACAGAACAACGTGTACACTCCAAAAAGAATCGACGAAGCAAAACAACGACAAATAAATTACTTAACTTCCAAAGAAATCATTGAAAAGATAAATAAACCACAAATCTCACAGAAATACGATATGCCATCATTAGAAAACTTGGATCTTGATATTGAAGAAAATATAACAGAAAATAGAATTGAAATTGATTTTAAAAAAGATGATATTGACACAAAATCACCACTAGAGTTACATGACTTAGATAACTCCATTCCAAGCGAAGTTGAAGATATGGTGACAGAAAATAGCATATCAAGTACAATACAATGCTTCAAAACAGATTTGCTGAAAGACTTGGTTGTTAGAAAACAAATGGATATCTTGGAAAGCGATAACACAAGATTTGAATCTATAGCCACGTCAGACGCACATTTTGAAAAAACAGTTAAGAATTCAACATCCGCAGATGATATGTGCATTATTATAAGCCAGGGTGATGCAGGAACGAAAGATGCTCCACTGACCAATGAGCTAGAATACTATGTCAATAAAGCTGAACTGAAGAAGCAGATTACTTCGTTGAAAAATAAAAAAGACTATCATTGCACCATTGACAGAAATATAGATATTGCTTTGAAAAATGCAGCAAAGAAAGAGTATTCTCTTGACCAGCTTATAGTTTCGCCGGCAGGTATCGAGAAACCAGTATATAATCTTATTTACCGTGGTACAGCTATTATTTTCACAGATACTAATATATTTATGATTTTCAGTAAGCTTACGATCAGGCGTTTCCACACCTACTATCCAAAACATACTCTTCGGTTATACAGATTCAAAGACTGGGACCCAACCCGATACTTCGACACCCATCACAATACATGGAGAAAAACTTAATACAGACAGTGCCCCTAGATACTTCCCACAAGTAGGACAAAATATTGAAGATTTTGATGATGATAAAAACGAAATCAAGGAAGACCAACGCAATGATGATTACGGAACTGATCGTGAATGTGGTATTGAAGGATTAGACAGTATTAATTTAAAGCTAAAAGATAAAGAATTTGACCACACTGAACAAGCAACGGATGAGATCATACAGAATGAACACATTGAAGTTTTAAATGAGTTTCTAAAAGACGCCAACGATCGCTCAGTGGATTTATACGAAGAAATAATGGATCCTGAAGAATTCAGTAAAGAGTTATCCGACCAAGTCATATTTAAGAGACCCTTGACTCCACCGATCAACCAATATGATCTTGAAAAAAGCCTATGCAAAATATGCAACCGAACATTCGCTAAACTTAGGTCGTTGAAACAGCACTTCGCTATAAAACACAACTACGTGTTCCCCAAAATAGATAAACATAGAAATCAATCGCAGAAAACATTAATAAAAATGTGTGGAGTTTGTGGGATAATGGTAAAGGGCGCTCCGAATTATCGAAGACATTTGGAAACTCATCGCGTAAGTTTACTTTTGCAATTTGTTTTAGCTTAATATGCATCAATAAAGACAACTTTCCGGAAACAACAGAGTCAGCGTAAAAAATAAATTGCTGTTTCATATTTTTTTGCCAAGTACCTACCTAGTTACTAGAAAAAACTAGAAAAAAATATTATTCCATGTAAAATGGAATAATATTTTTTTTTCTATTATATCAATGTGTATTTTAACTCCCCGAGTGGTCTTAATACATTCTGTATTATAAAACTTGTTCGTGTGTTAAAAAAACGCTAAAATTCATACTATTTTCATTTCAGGATAAAACAAATGTCTTCTTCGAGTGCAACGAATGTAGAATGTTTTTTAAAAGCAAAAGAGCGTTGCAAGTGCATATGAGAATGCATAACAATATGGGTCCCGTGAAGCAAAAACAAGTAGGTGTAATTAAAACTTGTATTATCTGTGGTCCATACTGACCTACCTACTAATACCTACTGATTTACCTACTGTTTTTCGTGTGCAAACTGTTCCTTTAGGCTTTTTTGTTTTTCAGGAGCATTTGTGCCATATATGTGGTAGGAACAGCAAAACTGCATCCCATCACAAATTGCACATCAGGCGACATTTGAAACAAACCTCTTTTACATGTCACATCTGCCAGAAAGGATTTTACAGAAATAATGAATTACAAACGCATATAAGGTAACCTACCTACAATAAAAATGTTTCTATTCGCTACGTAATGTGGATAGATGGATACCTAGCAATTTTTTGAGAAAGTGACGTAACCAGTATGGTCAACCTGATGTAAAGTGGTTACTTCTGCTTATAATAATTCATTGCTTCACAAAGCAATGATTACTTTTACACCATAATTTTATTTAAGATTTATGTGCATGTTTCAATTTGTGAACCAATTAAAAAAAAAAAAGCAAGTTTACCGAGGACGTACCTTAGATTAGAATTAACAAGTACAATTAAATTGTAAATTTAAAAAACCCCCGATTCTTGGACCGATTTGCACCAAACATAGCTAAGAACACTCCCGACTTATTCACCTTTCAAACAAAATCAAAATCAATTCATCCATTCGGGAGCTACGTTGCCTCAGACACACACGTCAAACTTATAACACCCCGTTGTTTTTGCGTCGGGGGTTGAAACGGTTCTATTCTAAAAAAAATACGCTGGTAGCTTATACATTATTCCTGAGTACCATTCATTGGTTGTTTTACTCCGATAAAAATAGTTTTCGTAATATCAACATTTGTAAATCAAGTCTGAGAAACTTACTTCGTCCCTTTCTTTTGCTTGACGAAAACAGAGACAGGACTAGTTTTAGTCTATTCTTCCGTAGTCAAATCGCTGTCTAAGGCGGATCATGCGCCCTGCAGGTCAGCTAAAAGTGTAAATTTCCAATAAAATAGATATTGTTATTTACAGAATTGAACATGAAGGCGAGCGCCCATACCAGTGTCAATATTGCCCGAAAAATTTCAAACAACGCCATTTATTACACCAACACATGAAACGGCATTTGGGTTAGTACCTATTTTAAAGTTTTACATTATTATAAGCCAACACGTAACCAACAGTGATGTGACGTGACGAGTTATTTCAAACTCGACTTATTAGAGTCGCAAATTGGGTTGACTCAACTCCGTATCCGTGTGCAACGTAAGTGGTTAAATACTAGCACCAATTTCTGTAACGTGTAGGTATTACTTTATACCATCGATTTTATTTTTTTGGTCCATGCTTTATACTCATAAAGTGCTCGATTGAGTTTGAGAAAAATCAACTCGTCACGTCACTATTTTACCTAGACTGACTGAATATCGTGTGGTATAAGACTTTTCCTAGAGATAATGCTGTCGATTCTGTTGTTGCATTTTTCTAAACTAACCTAATTTGACAGCACTAAAAATGTTGCCGTCCCTTTCTCATAAACTGAAACGAAAAAGACAGCTATAATTTTTGCGCTGTCAAATTAGGTTAGTTTAGAAAAATGCAACAACAGAATCGATACCTAATTATTTTTTTATAGTTCTGAGACGGTTCTTAATTAACTATGGTAGAAATCTGTGCAGCCGTTTTTATTTTAAATTATAAGGATGTCAAAGCATATACCTATTAATAGAATCCATTTTATGTAATTTTTTATGAAACTTGTTTTTAATACAAAGTACTTATTGTTTATAGGTAAATTCGACTTCAAATGCGAAACCTGCAACGTGGAGTTTATTTCTCAAAATATTTTGGCGCTGCACTACGGCTCCAAGAAATGTATTAAAAATAGGTTACTACAATCTCAGTTAATGACTACTGAAGAAGTCTCGGTTCAATACACTACTGGATCTCATGAGAAAATAATGACAGCGCTTTGTACTAATAATACCAGTGTGCAAGAAATAGGGAATAATGAGATCCAAGCCAAACAATTTCCAAGCGCTAAAAATGATGAAGAGGACCAATCTCCCTCAGCTAAAAATGATGGTATCAAAGATGAACAAGCTGCGGATGCTGAAATGGATAATGAAATCTAGATGGGTGTCTAGGAAATGAACACAAGCCTTAGTGCAATTATGAAAATGCTTATAAAGATTGTGATTTTGTTGTTAATTAAATGATTTGCGCCAAAATCTGGAGCTAATGATTTTCTAACATAAGTTTTTTTCACATTTTAGGCAGAAAAATTTGTAGAGTTTCGCAGGCTATCTTCATTAGGTAGCTATGTCAAAAGGCGCAGAAAAATATAGAGCAAACACCAGAAAACAATAAAGTTCTGTACCTACCTAGCATTCGGACTATTGCACAATAGTATGCTGTGGGGGGCAAACTATGTTAGACAGTATTATACTATCTGTGACTAAGGTAATAGTATAAAAAAACAAATAAATTTAACAACTCGATTATAATTATTGAAACTAGAACAAAATAATCTAATAAAAAAATACAAAAAGTATGCTCCGTCATATGGTGTAGATGACAATATTATTCTAATCTTTTTCTTCATAAAATTAACATTGCTTCAAGGATTTTACATTATGATAAATGCACTTTGTTAGCCGCAATTACGCAGTGAAGACTAATTAATAAAAACAAAAGTGTATTCTAATTATATTTTTACAAAACCAAGTAGGTATAATGATGAATGAAATAATTCAAATAGGGTGCCAGAGTGCTTTTTGATATATTACAAAAACCTATTTCACCTAGAATTTAAAATAATAATAGTATTATGCTAATATTAAAGTTAAACATGCATCACAGAAGTATATTCTCTAGGTTTTCAAACGTTCGTTCGTGGTAAACTCTGATGATGGAGTTATTAGGACTCCCTCGACTGCTAGAGCCGGGATCAACAGTTTAACGTGCCCTCCGAAGTACGTAAGCGCTCAGATATAAATGTCACTAGCGGTCACCCATCCAAATAGTGACCGCTCAAAACGACGCTTAACTTAGATAAGAACATTTTGGCATAGGTACTGTTCTACATAAAATTAAAAGTTTCTATAATTATTAAAACTTAAATAAACTTATTATAACTTAACTTAAACATACACGTATATATTTTACAATTCTAGTTTCTTAGACAAATTACAAACGAAACGAAAGAACATAGTGGTTAATTCTGTACAAGTGTATAAGGTTAACTTGTTTTTAGGTTATTTTCGCTTGGTCGTCTGTATTCTTTGAAAAAGTACCTACCTACTGTCGATTTAACTTGGCGGACGAAGAAAGTCGGTTAAGCTACACGCGCACTTCACGAACAGTGAACAGTCGACGAATAGTCGATTATGAAAACAACTGTTTGATAAATTCAACTACTTTTATGCAGTTGTGTTAGAATGTGCATGACAGCTACCGTTGCAACGTTTTATATAATGAAAATTGCATTGGCGCTCTGAAAATGGAACGGTTCAATTTGTGCTCGGACGAGGGCGTGAGCACATAATAGAGCGCCAATATGCAATGCACGACAAATACTACTGACAAGCATAGAAACATGACATTTCGAAAGTGGCTAAAGTCGTTTTTAACCCCCGACGCAAAAACGACGGGGTGTTATAAGTTTGACGTGTCTGTCTCTGTGTACGTGTGTGTCTGGCTGAGGCAATGTAGCTCCCGAACGGATGAACCGATTTTAATTTTGTTTGAAAGGTGAATAAGTCGGGAGTGTTCTTAGCTATGATTGATGAAAATCGGTCCAAGATTCGGGGGTTTTTAAAATTTTTAATTTAATTACTTGTTGGTGATGAAATGATGGTTTCTTTGTGTTGTAGTTCAGTGATCTATATTGATTTCATATTATTATGGGTTTTGAGTAGAGACCCCAAGTCACCGCAGCCATGACAGCAAATGCGCCAGCAGCCTTACCGCGCAGACGCTTTATCTTCTTAAAATCTAGGTCTGCCAAGTTATTCCAACGTGATGGTGATGAACTTACAATTCTTAAGCCTATATTATCTAACCTAAACAGTATACAACGGTGCTTAGGTGTACTTTTAATAACCAGTATAAAATACCTTAACGTTATTAAATTATTTGGAGACGAATAGGAATGTCCTTTTAGACCATCTTACTGTTGATAAAGTCTAGCTTTTAACTACCCTCATCCATATTCACAATGTGTATAATTTGCGATTCAATTTGGATTTCCAACTCTTTAGTATTGTCTCTTTCTAACTTTTTTATTTTTCTCAGATTGGTGTTCAATTGATTGAAGTCAAGAGATTGTTGATTGTAGTGTCTGGGTTCTTCAAAGACAAAGAACGTGGGTTATTGTAGTGATTAGACCCATTTTATAACGCTGGGAAATTGAGCTACCTAAACAGCTGTGGCTTCGCGTTTATTCTTTTTTGATAAGCACGCGTAAGTGCTGCCTTCTTATAATTCAAGTAATTTGTAAGTATACTTAGTCTTGTATATGAATATGGGTGTAATTTCAAGGTATAGACTTCTAGTGTAACTTATTCGCCTTTTGATATTATTAGTAACAGCACCTTCTCAGTTCTGTATTGTTCCATTTTAAACCATATTAGGTTGTGAAAAGAGCTAGGACTTCTCGCCTTTAATTCTAGAGTAAACTATACAGTTATCGGCCAATTGGTTGCGCATTGATGAGTTTTCTTTACGCACTTCAGATAGTTCTTGCTTCAGCCGTCGCAATTCCAGTATCAGATTATCATTATCTGATTCTAGTGTTTCTAACCTGTAATCGAAAAATATGCTATAATGCTATAATATGCTATATGCGCTATGCTCTCAGGCCAGGTAGAAATAAAATAGTTCAACCTCCATCAAAGTTAACAATACACAGTAAAGGCCCATATAAAATGACCATACAGGTATATAATAAACTATCAGAACAAATGAAAGAAGCCCAATCTGATACCATAGACAAATAAAAAAATAGACCAGCAGACGTTTAGAAAATATCGTAACCCGAAAATGGATTACCTTCAAAGGCGTGAGATGTCGCTGGGTGTATCGAATCGGTAATAAATCAAAACGGTGTTTATTTTCTTGAACCTCTGGCGCGCTGACACTATAAGCAGTACGGAAATAAACGTCAGATGGCGCTATTTCTAAATTTTGCAAAGCGTATACCAAAATTCGGTTACAACGCGCGCGACGTTGACAGCTTGTGCTATGCAATGTCGAACGAGCGAGATAGAGTCTGGATGCAGAGCGGCAACAGCGCTCTGGTCGTATCAAGCTAGTAAAATAATAGATGTTTCGATTTTAAACCTGACGCCTTACCGCCAAGTGCGGTAAGAAAAAAATACAATGATATTATATGAAATCTTAAATGTTTTTAGCTTGATAAAATAAAACATAAAAGGTAGGTAGACTTTTAATTATATATTATTAAAATATCACACCCAATAGGTACTTGTTTAGTTATGTACTGAAACATTACCATACATTACGAACCATTTAGGTACGAACAAATAAGTTTTCTGCGGGTGTTGCCTAGGTCTTTTGTTCCTAGGCTATCCTGTTCTAGTTTTACTACCTACCTACTTATAAATAATGGAATAGGTATGTCTGAAGAAGGTAGGTAGGTACCTATAGGTATATTTATCAATATAAATATTCTAAAGTAGGTATATGATTGACTAGCAGTTACCCGCGACTTCGTGCGCGTGTACAGTTTCCGTGTACCTACTGGAATGTCAAACGCTAGTTGTTAGACCAAAGAGGTAGTACTACGTCCTGTCAAACTGACGTGACATGACATGACAATGAAATCCTCTTGCCAATTGGCGCTGCTAATCCTTTTCGTTCCCACGCATAATGGGCCAACTTTGAGCCTAAATGCGGAAAAGGGAGTCCCTTCAATTTCAATTTTTCCTTTTCGTTCATTTTATCCTTTAGATCCTGTTAATTATTCGGGATAAAAAGTAGCCTATATGTCAATCCAGGTTACGAACTACATATATGCCAAGTTTCATCCAAGTTGGTTCAGTGGTTTTGACGTGATTGAAACATAAACATCCAAACATCTAAACTTTCGCATTAATAATATTAGGTAGTAGGATTCTAAAAATTTCAAGGACGTAGTTGCGTTGCGACTTATCATTAAACTTGGTGGTAAAACGGCTTGTCTACTCATTAGCAGTGCCTTGATCACGAATAAATTTGACAATCGTGAACGTATCGTAACGCTAGCGTATCCGAGATACACTGCGCGGTGACATGACGCTACAACGTTCGGCAGTCGGGCTGATGTTGACGCGCAATATCACTCGAATACGTTAGGTTTACGTAACGCGGCGACTGTCAGATTTGTTCGTGATTACCCCTCAGTACCTATTGCCGAGTATAGCACCGAATTCGATCTATTCTTTTCACACCTAAAATACTTCGCTCCATCACTCTTTGGCAAAGTAGTTTGCGACCACGTCTGAGCACCGTAGGAGTGATAAAAAAAATATATAAGAAGGTTCAGACTATCGAAAGAAACCACACAAATACTTTTGCATCAAATCTATAATCAGTTAAAATTCGATACCAACGAGTTAAAAAATTGAACAGTATTATAGTCCATAACGGGAAGCACTATTTTCATCACAACCACAACACAACCAATCAACTACAAAACAAGAAAATGAAATAATTGTACATGTAAATAAAATCGTCAAAGAGAATACAACACAACACGCAGGCTAATGACACTTTGTATCAAAAAATGACCCGTTCCGTTTTAGCTTACTTGATGCGTGGAAAAGATGAATTTTCTTAGAAAAGAAATGCGTCAATCGTTTTGTACGTTTAACGAAACGTAGGGGAACTGTTTTCTGTGGTTATATAGACGCCACCTATTAGTAAAGTTATGTCATTAATTTGTACACTATCTTTCAATTTGATGACCACCTAGGTGATCACGCCTAGGTGGCGTGGCGAAAAATATGTTAGATAATCAGTATGAAATAAAATCGTGATAACTAAATAAATGAACACCATTACAGATTCTTAAATAAGGACATAATTTTTGATGAATTTCAAAAATAAATTAATGGCGTTTCTTTGGTTCTAACGGCTACTTGAAGCTTAAGTCGTCGTCGACTGTAGCGTCATCCCCAAATAGGACCGGGAACTAGCCGGTTTTGCGAGTCACGCTCTAATATATAGGGTGTAGCAATCTTCGTGTATTCATTAATCGATGCTGATACCCTATTTATAAAATTACTAAAATCTTTCCTTTTAAAAAAATGTTGTTATAAATTAAATGATTATATGAATGACAAAATGTGCGAATATAATAATACTGAATTAACACAAGAAATTGACTAATTGAACTAATTGACGTAAATAAAACCTCGGTCTGCCTACTTTCCTGTTGCAATACCCCTGAACAGGGTTCATGTGTGATACCTACCTACAATGTAACAACTATAATACCATGTGAAAGCAATAAATGTATTGAGTATTGAAATATTAGAAATCTTTTGGCTGCACTATGATGATGAACTACGCGAATATGTAAGGAATATACACTCATATTATTTTTGGTAACTAGTATCATAGGATGTTTGTTATTTAGGCAGTTGTGTCTGTTTGTTTGTCTGTGGCCCTGTAGCCTGATTTTAATACATTTTGTAATGTAAAAACTGATCTGAGATTTGTCTTAATCTTGATCTGGTAGAAATAGGTACAGCTGCCGTTTCCAAATTATGAAGATATTCATCAGCTCTAAAAACAAATTACAAGGGATCTCAGGCTGCATTGCATATAAAGCGTTTACCTCTGCTTATAACACCACATTACCTATGAGCAAGTATATTGAAAATGTGCCCTGTGTGGTAATGCATTTTCTCCTTCACTCTTCTATTTTGTAAAATTAGTTTTTTACCTTTTCTGTCTCTCAGTGAGTTCAGTGATATGGTCACACGCCTTCGATAGTATTCCACCCTTGCTTGCTGTGTCAGGCATACCGGAGTTAGGTAGAAGTGCAGCCAGCTTCGTGATCCAATTGTTTATTTTGTCTCGTCGCCGCCTTTCCACTTCGTTGTGGGTCGCTCGCCTTTTATCATCACGCTGAAAATTACAAATCACCAGTGGTTTGAATATTTTAGGCTGTTAGCTGAGCTAAACTTTATCTAAATACGTAGCAACTACTTTAAATAAAATTATACCTTTTTTGCAGTGTTATTAGCAAGTCTTGACTGATTTAAGCTCTTCTCTCTCGGCTCTCGTCTTATAATTTTCTTAGTTGCGGCTTCTGTGTTCATATCAAAGACTTGTCCGGGATTGCTAATCACATAAAATGTTGTATCTGGAATTTTTAAAACTTTTTAAGTTTCAATTTTCCTAACTCATGGCTATATAACATGCATAAAATTCTTATTCACTTTGATTAGTCTTAAGTTCAATTTTTGTCAATGCCAAGCAAGCATTGTTTACAAGTATGTAAACACTAACATTATGTAAATGTCTGAAAATATTCTATTTTTGTGTAAAGTTTACTTGATGATGCCACAGACTATCTAATGTATAAGTAGGCACATTCGATCTTTGTCCCTCTAAAAGTGTCTGCCCGCACAGCACCTATTTTTGGTTGAATTGGAGATAAGCGAAAGTATTTTTCCGCACAACAGTACATGCACCATCATTGTACCACCTGACTTCAGTGGGATAAAGATCCATTGTGCATATTATACTTCATTTTTGAGGCCTCAGTCTGCAGTAAACTACTAGTAACCGAAGGCTTACCATGTGCAGGAGAATGGTCCATGTTGGTGGTACTTTCTTCACCCGGCATAGATATTAACTTGTAGGTTAGAGAACTTGCTGGAATATAAACAAAGGTGTTTAACTTCTGAATACTTCTCTTTTTCTATAAGTTAACTATGAAGTTACTTAACAAACTTCTGTAATGTCTCTATATTTTTCTATTATAAGATAATTACAACACAAAGTCTTAGTAACAGTGTTTTGTTAACTAGATTTTTCAAATAATAGATTTAGCACACATAAATACCAATGTGGATTATTGTGGATACAAAGCTTGCTTATAGTTGCTACCTAACCAGTCATATTGCAATAGTTACCTATGTGGTCGGACTACATTGAATAACCAAACAAATTGAAAAGTAGGACCTTTTATGTTTCTTGTATGTTAAAAAATTGTTACACAAATAGGCAGCAATTCCTTACAGTTTTAAACACAACGGAGGTTTGTACAAATCACTTACATAGTTCTTTAAAGTTATCAGTATTCTCTTCAAAGGTTGTAGACCAGCGTGGAGCCAAATGAGTCTTCCCCACAGCTAAAATATAATCATAATTAAATTTAACCTTACTTAATTCAATAAAGAACATATGTATATGCTGTGTTAATGTGTAGGTACTGCGATAATTAGATTGTATTGGGATAGTAAACTAATGATACCTACTCATTCTACGATAGATTCGAAACCAAAGTCTATTTTATAGAGCGAGTTATAACTTTGATTTAGGAAATAGCTTACCGAGACCTTGCTCTTCTTTGATCAAGTTCATATATTCGCCGTCGGCACTGTGAATAAACACAACGAATCATCATATCACATCGCACAATAGAATCAGCAATCACACATTCCATGACAAACCAACTTGCAATGCGAATGTGATGGCCTTCGCACTAGTTCGCACAAATTGTATTATGTAACCCACCAGTATTTCACACGTATAATTCAATTTACCTGCTATCTAGAGAGCTATCATGAAGATCATTTATGTCTGATCTTACTTTATCCATTACGTATGGTCCGCGTAAATATTTATTTGAATTTTCACAATAATGATCACGGGGACAAAATAAGAGGTCATGTGACGAAACCATTGACAATTTCTTCTACATTTTTGACACACTACAGAAGTATGTCAAACTGACGGCTTGACTGTTATGTCAGCAGTCTATATCCGGTACTTTATCTATGGTTTTTTAAATCACAGCGCCATCTTTTAAATTTTCCTAGCACTATTTTGGTTCAAACATTCTACGCTAGATGGCAAAAGTGGCTCTAAAATAAATTTATCTACATAATATTTTTTGTTCTCGCCCTTTCCTGAATATTTCTGATAGAATCATGTGCTGTGCTACCGGTTTGTTCATGAGTGTAGGTAGCTCTGAACAATCCTGCCTGCCTGTGTTATCATATCACAGAATATAATTAGTACCTATGTACTTACACAATGTTCCTAAAAAACTACGAAACTACTGTATGTACCCAGCGCGTTCTACGTGCTACGCGCTACGCTGATGTAGCGCGTGCTACACTAGTCTAGTGTGTAGCATAGCAGTTAGCTACGTAGCAGAGTGATTTTACAAAACCCTGCTTTTACGACAAAAATTAAATTAGTACTTACAGGTTAACTAGGTTAGTAAATTAGGCTATAAATAGGTACCGACTTATCGAGGTAATCGACGACAAGCTCGACAAGGCAACATTAATTTTATAACATAGAGTACTAGGGGGTAGAGTAGTAGGTACTAGAAAAAAAATAATCAATCAAAAAGTTTCTAACTTCTAACACAGATTGTTCGCTCCAACTTTGTTTCTAGATGGATTGATTAGAACGGTGCCTAATCAGACAACTTTTACTAATAGCATGGACCAAAAAAATATTACTTGTATTATTAATCGATGCTAATAGCAACACGTATTTGTTATACCTAGGTAAACTTAGAAGATACTTAGTTAGATACATAACGATTATTTCACTATCTTTATTATTACGCTATGACATTATGATGTTTGTCCACCAGGTACTTTCGATTGGGTAAAAACAAAGACAGAAATATTTCTATTTGACGGATACCTACAGTTACTCAAGGAACGTGAAACGATACAAGATACATTTATTTGCCGAAATAAGTGTTACAATTTGGTCTTATGCTAAAGTCAGAGGCACTTTAAAACTTATTCACCCTTTTCAGGTATCGCAAAAATATTAAAATCGCAAAAACGGCCCAAAGTAAACGTCTAGATCTAAAAAAAAACATTTTCTCCGTCACTTCGCCTAATATTAACAGAATGTCAAGGCTGGCTCCATCCAGGTCGAACCATACAAACAAAGGCGGTAACATGAAACAGGAAGGTGCGGTTTTTTGGAGGGGTTTTTGGACGTTTCATCATGACGACGGCGTGTCAATAACGCAGCGCAAATATATACCTACCAAGTCTACCAGCCAGAGGATATGTTAGCTACCTTACCTTCAGATAAATGGGTAAGTTAAGTATGCACCTACGATCTTATTTCACAATCGGCCGACAACTAACACATAAAAAAGGTATTCTACTTACTTTGTTCAAAAAAAAATTATATAGGTAACTAAGTATTCTATCAGCAACTAGTTCTCATAATACAAGCTTTGCTTAGTTTGGGACTAGAGGGCGTCGTGTAAAATGTCCATGAATATTTATTTATTTATTTTATAAATACAGAAAATCTACTGTGTAAAGTAAGTGTAATAGTAGGTAAGTATAGGATCTTATTATTATATTTTTTAGATTGTTATAAATTATCTTTTACCACCGTTACCGCTCGAGCGATGGAGGATGAAATCCACGATTGAATAAAAATGGATAGTTATTGAACTGAAAAATAAAATATATGTTGTTACACAACGAGTCGTAGATAATTTGGCCCGGATTACTTCCCCAACATACAGAGTGTAAAAAGAAGACTCTCGCCAACCTATACGTAACATTGATGGCCAAAGAATCTGGAATAGTTTTCAATTTTTTTTTTCAATTTAACTCATCCCTGTGATTTAAGCAAGAATTTCATCTAATTTAGATTATTTATTTAAACAGGGTCAGCAGGGGTATGCCAATCAAAGTTGAACTGCAAAGTTGAACTGCAAAGTTTTAAATCATGGTCAGTTCATACTAACTCATAGTTATTCTGTGACTAAATAGTGACATTATGACGTCATTTGATGTGTTTTCGCACATATCTTGCTGTAAAGTGTCTAAAAAGAATGATCACGTGGTACAAAATTGAACCACGTGACCTGAAAAAATTACACTGGGCAGTGAAATATAACTTGACAGCAAAGGTTGGCATACGGGGGCAGAAGCCACTTTTTACCCATGCTCCGATGAATGGGACGCTGTAGTGCCTGGGACATGATTTAGATGGAGTTGGTTTGCCCAGCATCTATACCATCCTCTTAGCCTAGTCGGCCTTATCCACTGGAAAGGTAGAATAAAGGCAGAATACGTGCGTAGCTGACTAAGCCTTGGGTTGCCTCACGATGTTTTTCTTCACGGTTTCAGAGCACTAGCATCCCTACGATATTATGATAGTATTGTGCACTGTTTTTAACCGACTTCAAAAAAGGAGGAGGTTCTAAATTCGGTTGTATGTTTTTTTTATGTTTGTTATCTCAGAACTCCGTCATTTATGAACCGATTTCAAAAATTCTTTTTTTACCTGAAAGGATATACTTCCAGATTAATTCTATTTCATTTTCATCAAAATCGGTTCAGTAGTTTGGCTTATAAATAAAAATAACTGAAAAAAAATATGCCAACCACATGCACGAAATTGCGTATTTTGCTTTCTGGTGTTTATAGTGACTAGAACATTCCCAATGAACTGTCATCATCATCATCTGATAGTGAACCTGGTAGTCGGTTTTTCTAGTTTTTTAAACTTATAAATAATGTAAAGTTTTCCATATACACCGTGTATTATTATGTCGACAGTTTTTGTCAATGGCATGGTCTTTGGTGACAAGGGTCGGACTTGTTATTTTCTTTCAATACCCTCTAATAATATTGTAAAAATACTATCATGAACCTTTTGTGACGTCAAAGATGTAACATATTTTTATTTCGTTTTGGGGATTTGTAGTTTTGGGGTTGCTTAATAGGCGCTGTGCAGACTTAGTTTATTTATTTATTCATAGGATCACCAACAGTGTTGTGCACAGAAACAACATTATATTCTATTCTAGTAGTCTTATGTCTAGTGCAAACACCAATTATAGGCGAACACAACATTCACAATGCAACAGTTAACTTAAAATTAGGCTAAGTAAATTAAAACTAACATTGAGATCCAGATCTATTCAAGTACTTAAGTAGACAACAAAATATAAATATTTATATAAATCAAACATCTAATTACATACTTATATATGGGTAATCTATGCACTGACATTATAAAATATATAAAGGTTACAACTGGAAATATTACTTCTTCATAATCACAAAAGGTATGTACCTAGGTACATACCTTTATAACAAAGGCTAAAACTAAAATTATACTAGTTGAAGGCACATTCTACTTTGTTCGTCTTATTAGCTTTTTACAAGTTTCACTTACATATTAGTTGCTAGATTGGTTGAAAATACTTAGATATTACGTACGTTTAGCGCCTTAGCTTGGAGTTGTAGTCAAACCAATTAGCCTCATCCTTATCCCAAAGCATTTTTGGAATCCTCAAGGGAAATAATGTCTATCGTGTTTAGGAATTATAAAACCTTTTATTTATGATGTGAATCGGAAAGATATCGTCGCCGTGTCTGTTTCAGCTGCATTTGTAACGAACTGAGTCTTGTAAAGATTAAAGTGTTAGTTCCACATCCTGCAACTTCGTAGTTTTGTTTGTTTGTCTATAACAACCTCATTAACACAGGTACCTAACACTAACAAGTAGTAAATCAATGACTTTTCCATGAAGTCCTATAATACCAACAAAACAAATTGGTGTTTCAGCTTGTATCTGTAGTAGGGACCTTTAGGATAAGGTTATTGGTTTCCCGGCTGTAGAGGAAGATGTAAGCATGTAAAGAAAACAGAAATCACGTTGGGGTAGCTAATACAATTTGTTCAGAGCTGTTTCTCTATTCATTTTGTTTTGGCAATTGATTTATCGGGAGAAACGTTTCTTTGAATACGCAAGTAATTAAATTAAAAAAACCCCCGAATCTTGGACCGGTTTTCATGAAACATAGCTAAGAACGCTCCCGACTTATTCACCTTTCAAACAAAAAAAAAAAATCAAAATCGGTACATCCGTTTGGGAGTTACGAGTTACGTTGCCTCAGACACACACACACACACACACACACACACACACACACACACACACACACACACACACACACACGCACGCGCGCACACACACACACAAACACACACACACACTCACAGACATGTCAAAGTTATAACACCCCATCGTTTTTGTGAGTCGGGAGTGTTTTTAGCTATGTTTGATGAAAATTGGTCCAACATTAGGGGGTTTTTTAAATTTTAATTTAATTACTTGACATCAATCAACATGGGGGTGATCACGAATAACCGTGATACGTAAACCTAACGTATTCGTGTCACACTGCGCGTCAATGCCAGCTCGACTGCCGAACGGTATACCGTCACCGCGCAGTGTATTTCGAATACACTGCGTTACGATACGTATGCCCAGATAAGACTAAATGTGTCAATCGTGATGTTGTTACATTTATTCGTTATCTGGGCACAGCCCCATTATAGCTAAGCGTGCTTCACCTTCGGCTAACTACCTATAATACTGAACTAAGTAAATAGAGTAATTCACTAGCTACAATTACTTCGAAGCTACAGGAATTCATGCAACATTAAAATGGACTCCCGAGGGACACACCGTGCATTATTCATGAACGTCGGGAGATCAACGGTTTGATTGCTCTTTCAACTTACGCTTATCCGGTTCTTTGAGAGTATTAGAATTGACCGCCTATAATATATCGCGAGGGATATTTTGCGCGCTTGGTACCCAATTTACATGTCAATATGAAGTACGTATAATAATATCAGAGTTTTCTTTTACCCCTCTGCCCCCGTATTCCAATCTTTTGCTGTCAAGTTATATTTCACTGCCCAGTGTAATTTCTTCAGGTCACGTGGTACAATTTTGTACCACGTGATCATTCTTTTTAGACACTTGACAGCAAAATAATCGCGAAAACAAATTAAATGACATCATAATGTCACTATTTAGTCACAGAATAACTATGAGTTAGTATAAACTGACCATGATTTAAAACTTTGCAGTTCAACTGAGATTGGAATACCCCTGCTGAAGTTAGGTGCAACAAACGAAAGCGCATGCACTGTTGTGTGGAAAACCTCGCTTAGTACCTCCAATTTGACTCAAAATGGGTTCTGCGCAGATACTTCAGAGGGACAAAGATCCGTTGTGAGTACTATAACTTAAATTGTAACTTTGAAATTCGAATAACTTCCGGAAGCAACCAACCGACGTTTTTACGCGTTCGGAAAAATGGTTGGCATCAATCACCTCCAAGTTTTACGCGATTTATTTTTTACCCAACTAAAAAGAAGAGCCATTTCAAGCTAACAAGAGCTGCGTTTTAAGTAGGTACTTATTCATAAGTGACATTCCCAAATATTTAGTAAATAAATAAAGAATCTGTTTAGAATTTCAGCCGTCCACAGTTGAAGATAGACTTTTCGCGACAATTTTTGTTTGACTAATTGACCACTGACCACAACTTCTAACTACCTAATATTTGATTTATGTTATTAGCAAGCATGAAACACAGATTCAAGCAATTATTATAATCATCTGGGTAGGAAATTATTGATTTACCTAATTCATTGTTAAATTAACTCAATTGACTGCCCTAATTACTCAGTACACTAGATAATTGAAACCAATAATTAAATGCAAACAATATTAGGTAACCTAAGCAATCTATAAAAGGTTATACTTATTTATGCAAGCAAGTAGGTACCTACAATCTAGCTATATAAGGTTCTCCGAGAACTTATATCGACCAAGTGTAAAGGTAGAACGGACAAGTAGGTATAAGGTGTTTTGGTCCACTAAAAGATTTACGGCAAAACCAGCCAAAACTCAAGAAGAAGGCGATAAAACAAAATAGACAGAAATCCTAGCCTTGGGCTTCGTATATCCCATATTGTGTGTTCGGTAGCTCAAAGGGTTCCGTAGCAGTAAAATTGAAAACGCTATTACTATTAAAGTTCGTCATATTTCCCCCTCACCCTATTTCTATTACCTGTAGTCGTATATTGCATATTTGTGATACTTAGCAAGACTGTGCAATATTTTTCTTCTTCGGGATCTATTCTCTTTAAAGAAAATATGTCCTAATTTATCATTATAAATTAGGACATATTTTCTTTAAACATAAACCCTGTTAGGGCATTCCCTAACAGGGTTTATGTTTGATACTCTACATACCTTTATAACACCTGTTTATGCAACATAAAAGTGCAATACAGATTTTGAATTTGAAAGAGTTTGTAACTTTTTTAGTAAGGTAAGTATGTAAACTTATTTTTAGTATCTGGGTTCTTGGTTAGTAACATTGAAACAAGGTTGGGGGCTTGTGCACAATGTAAGCGAATGGGTTTAACACCTGCTAAACATCTCCAAGTGTGTTGAGTAGGAACTAAGAAATCTGAGAGTGTTTTTCTTTTTACATTTATCATTTAGATACCTACAATTTATGCTCAGCCTTATGCTCAGTCCGGCAGAGATTTTACTCTAAAAAGAATTGTAAAAATGACGTCGAATACTCGTTTTACCAGTGAGTAAAATGAGTTTTCGGCCGAGATATGACGTCATCTCTATTAGAGTAAAATCTCTGCCGAACTGAGTTTAAGGCCCCTGATGGCATGTGACTGTTTTCTGAAACAGTAACATACCATATCTGAGTCATCAACCTCATCGTCACGAGATTGCGGTCAAACGTTAGACTATAATGTATAAAAAAAGATCTAGAACTCTACTAGTAGAGTCGGCTACTCTCTTCGCCGGTTATATTTTATCGACCGCCAGTGTAATATACGAGGACGTTACGTTCTTTTACATTGCATTACCGACAGTGATACCACGTTATGCCCCCTTTCCCTATTATTCCCGATTTACATAATTTATGACGTGCTACGTGAACGATACGATGTATAGAAACATTAGCTGTGTTTTTATGATTTTTATTGGCAGGTAGGTACTGGTGTAAATACTTGAAATGAAAAAAAGATGGGCATTAATTTCATTTCACGCAGCTATATTGTATACAGAGTGAAGTCTCTCAACCCCCCTATGAAGTGAAAATCTAAACGGCTGTAGAAAATGACTTATAGAAAAATGTTGTAAGGAATCACGGGCTCGATTTTGATAAAATAAAATATCAAAAAAACCGTTTATTTTTCAAGCATATTTCAATCCTTTAGGTACCTGAAGATAACAAACAAACATTGTAAAATAATAAAAGGTCTAATATTGTTGGAAGACTTAAAAATCTGTCGTTATACCTAAATACCAAATACAAGAAATGATACAAATTTTGATGCGAAATGTACCTTGACAAACATCATTTAAATTGTTTAAAAATGGAACTCAATCTTATAACACCCCTTCCGTTTTAAGTACTGAGCTAAAAGTCGAGAAATAAACACGTTTGGGTTGGGGGAATTTAGTTTGTTTTATAGAATTCAAGGGAATCTATCATTACATACCCAACCGCACATGTATAGAATAATAATGAAAGCATCTGACTCGGGGTTTTATGGAAATCTTTTGCTGATATTGAACTTACGTGATGTTTTTATCAATTTATATCGTTCATATTGTAGGACATAGATAGGTACTCGCTATACGAGGCTAGTAACCTCATACTGTGAGCTTAGCTTTGAGGTTAGTTTGAGACTTTTTAGACCAAATATAAATTCTTAGTAAAAGCATTTTTAATCTCCAAGCAGCATCTCTGCCCCCGTATGCCAATCTTTTGCTGTCAAGTTATATTTCACTGCCCAGTGTGCCCAGTTCTTCAGGTCATTCTTTTTAACCCTAGACACCTAACCTTCACACATACCCCTTTAAACCTAACCATACGTCGATTCGACGTGCAATTTTTACCGTTTATAATTATAACTATTAATAAATGTTTTCGTTATTTTTCTTACATAAATACATAGACCAAGTATTATTGAAGTAAAAAAAATAATAAATTTAGGTTTTGCTACAGAAATATCTATTCTATACCTTATATTATAAGACACTAGTTTTTTGAGACCAAATGAGATATACACTTAGAAAAATTAAAATTAAAAAAAATAAACACAAAATAACCATTTTTTCTTTAGCGAACATAAATTCTAACAGTCCCGTTAGTAAGTAAAAAATATAAATACTATTATTTTGAAGCGCATTTTATGCAAAAATCAACTTTGTGTTCAGCACCAATTGCAGTGTAACATTTTGAGCAATATGACTTTGTCATGCTTCTTTTCTTATAGGAACAGAGACCACAGACTTTTCTTTTCCTCACATTTGAGGCCTCGACTGGTTGAAGGTCATTGCTGGATGATGAATGACCTTCACCATCAACTTGACCTTCGTCTTGGCCTTCGTCAGCCTTTGCTCCTAATATGTCTTTGATTTTATTTTTTACGTGCGTGATTGTACGAATTTCCAGTCGGATTTTGAGCCAGGGCTCAACTAACTGCGTATGCATCTTCTTCATAAAATCACGTCGAATTTCTGACCCGTCACAGAAGCATTGTGGCAATAAATTACGTAGCTGTTAATACACGATATATTTAGCAAACCATAGAAGACGCACATTGCCCATCGATCAGTTTTTCTGCTGCATGATATTACTGAGCACGCATGGTCAAATGTGTCCACGCCACCTTTTGTGCTATTATAGAACTCAATCATGCGTGGCTTTTTTGTTTCGGGGTTGACTAAGCCTTCCTCATATGATAGCAAATATACCATTTTTGATGGTTTTGGCTTGTGTGACAGAAGTGTTAGGGGGCCATCATAACAGAACATCGATGTATTGAGGTTTCGAGATCGATGGTTCTTCATTTCATCTAGAATTTTTCTTTTATTGGCCCGCAGAGTCCCTAAAAGCGTCAATTTATAAGCCTGCTGCAGTAAAAAAATTATACACAAACCCTAACCATTCGTCAAAACGACGACTGTTTTCGTTATATCTCGACAAATACAGTACTTACGTACCGGACATCATCACTTCCCTAGAGAGCTCGGCGAACACTGAGTTGACTATAAACAACACTTAGATCAGCGCGTCCGTTAAAAAGATATAGCAGTATTTCGGTTGTGTACTCGTCGATTCGACGAAGGTTAGGTGTCTAGGGTTAAACACTTGACAGCAAAATATGCGCGAAAACACATGAAATGACGTCATAATGTCACTATTTAGTCACAGAATAACTATGAGTTAGTATGAACTGACCATGATTTAAAACTTTGCAGTTCAACTTTGATTGGCATACCTGCAGTATTTTCTATTTCATTTTTTTATTTTATTTAGAGCATCAAACAAAGAAATCACAATTATCAAGTACATTCTTAAATCTCAAGTAGTAGGAAATGCTTTGTTTTTCCCTAATTACAGTATTCAGCTGTACGTAAGGCAAATAATTATTTCCATTGTTCTTTTTTTTCTGTAGTTCTTTTTTTAATAAATACCTTTTGGCTACATTATTTAATTTAAGTAAGTTTAAATAATATGCGTAATCTTAGTATTTAAGGTACTGCGAGATAGTCAAAATAAATCGTTATTTAATTCTACTTTATTTATTTCCTAAAACTTCGTAGCTTTTATTATGCGCAGTACACACCCAGCCAATTTATTTATCTTGCAAGCGATGTGAACACGTCTGTACAAGATGGTTGTGTGTGAAGCCCTCTTGAATAGATGTTCACAATAAATAAAACTCATCTGAAGAAGGTAAGTCAACGTACTTGTGAGCTTACAAAGGTTGTGATAAAGGCTGTGTCGTATTGCCGCTGACACGGGTAGAAAATGATTACCGCATCATGGCTTGTGAGTTGTGTAGGTACCTATTTAATACGCAAACATGTTTTGTTTGATTTTGTCTTTTTTATGTCAAATATCCCCCTCCCTTTAAAAACCACCTTTAAAAATACCTTCTTAGTTTTTATCCTAAACTGGAATTCGGATCGTCTGTGTAGGATGATATTGACTTATTCAGCTTTATACAAAGTACGTGATAACTAAACTTCAGTAAGCGCAACTATCTTAGCTAAATATTATTTTTATTGTTTTCTAGGTATTCTTGTTAAGCTAGATTTGGCCAGACTTCTCGCCGCCGTGTTGTCCTTGAGTTTGGCTGGCGACGGCCAGTCGCGACATCCGACGTCTCAAGGATATGTTTTCTGATCTATATTACTAGTTTACACTTAACTTACTTTTGTTTGTGCTTTGTTTTGTTTGTTTGTTTTATTGAACTAGTTTACAAGATCTAAAATAATAATTTAAGGTAGAGTCAAAGTATACGTAGAAATCGAAGAAATATAGTAATAGAACTACAATGCGTGGCAACCACAACTCAGCTGCAAAGCGTTGCTCACTACTGCGCAGTGTAGCTCTACCTAAATCGCCACTGTACAAGTAGAAATGAACAAAATGAATGAATTTGGTTGTTGCAACAAAGGTTTTTTTTTTAATTAGAACTGTTTTAGAAAGTTTTATTTATATTATTTACCTACGCATCTTTTTGGCGGCGAAAATAACAAAGATTTTCTTTCATTTTTGAAAGCACCAACTAAATATGAGGTTCTCTCAGGTATAATTGCAGTTTGAAACATTTAGTTATTGATCAAAACAATAACTACTTATATACAAATACTTAAGAAAATAGCATTTTTAACCAAAAAAAAAAAATTAAAATGAACTCTGAATTCTAAATGCTAGAGATAGAGATAGCTAGAGATAGAAAACAGAGTTCAAATCACCATTCAAAGCACCAAAACTTAAATAAAAATAAGGCTTCCTTTTATCGCACACTAATGACACTAATCCAAACACTACATGTGTTCGTATATGCATATGTAAATGCGGTACGTGCCCAACTGGGCACGTTTTGGTATGCTAAACTTTTTATCACGTTTCATTCCACCCACATTGGGGTAAATGAATGTTTTGCTATTTATAGTTTGTTATTTGATTAATTATTGAGTCAGCCTTATTTTATTTTATTATAAATGATAAAATAGTGCTAAGCTTGCATGATTTTATTTTTAGTGGATGCAGAATTTTTCAGTAGAATCTAGTTTTACTCAAAAGATACTAAGGCTAAGAATAATTACTCCGAGTTGCATTTTGAAATACGAGACCGATTTCTGGGTAGCGATTACCATCGCTATCCTGTTGTTATAAGCTCCGTATTCGAATCATAATACCCCAACTCTCCTCATGGATAATAGCGATTTGAAATAGGACGCTTATCTCCCATATTCGAGAAATAATACCCAATTACGTTGGCTTATTCCTGACAGATAACCAAGTCGAGATAACCGGTTATCTCAGAGGAATTTTACGTTCACATCCAAGCCAATATTTAATAATTTATAAGTTTTAAAAACTAGAAAAACCGACATCAATCTGACTACCGGCTTCATCATCAGATGATGATGGCAGTTCATAGTTATAATGACCGTAAACATCACTAAAAAGTCACAGAAAAGCAAAATACGCAATTTCGCGCATTTTTTTTTTCAAACTACTTAATGAACCGATTTTGATCAAAATTGAACGGGACCAACCTGGAAGTAGGTATCCTTTTATATAGATGAAAAAAAGATTGTATTCCAATCGGTTCATAAAGGACGGAGCTCTGAGGTAACAAACATAAAAAAACTATACAACCGAATTGAGAACGTCCTCCTTTTTTGAACTCGGTTAAAAATAAAAAAGTATTTGTCGTAAATCCATTCTTATGAGAAGTGGGTGAGAGCAATCTCCGGCGGTTTGTTCGTCCTTATTTACACACTGTAATTTCCCCAATGGTTATACCATTAGTTGTTCTCATGTACAGTCGACTGATTTAGAAAAATAATCCAGAGGAGTAATCACGAACAAATCTGAGAGTATCCGCGTTACGTAAACCCAAATCATTGCGTAAATAAAAAATCTTTGCGTAAACCCAATGATCTTATATCTAACGTAAATGACAGCTCGACTGCCAAACGTTGTAGTGCACAGCAGGGGTATACCAATCAAAGTTGAACTGCAAAGTTTTAAATCATGGTCAGTTCATACTAACTCATAGTTATTCTGTGACTAAATAGTGACATTATGACGTCATTTGATGTGTTTTCGCGCATATTTTGCTGTCAAGTGTCTAAACAGAATGATCACGTGGTACAATTTTGTACCACGTGACCTGAAGAAATTACACTGGGCAGTGAAATATAACTTGACAGCAAATGATTGGCATACGGGGGCAGGATACGCTACCGTGACGATATGTTTTACGATTATCTTATTTATTCGTGACTAGCAGTTACCCGCGACTTCGTACGCGAATACCGTTTCCGTGTACATTGTATTATCTGTGCGTGTACCGAGCGGATACTTTGAAAAACTTGACATTACACCGAACCCGTACTCGAATGTCAAACGTTAGTCGTTAGACCAAAGAGGTAGTACTACGCTCTGTCAAACTGACGTGACATGACATGACATCATCCTCTTGCTAATTGGCGCTGCTAATCTCATTCGTTCATTTTATCCTGTAGATCCTGTTAATTATTCGGGATAAAAAGTAGCCTATGTGTCAATCCAAGTTACGAACTATATATATGCCAAGTTTCATCCAATTTGGTTCAGTAGTTTCGACGTGATTGAAACAGAAACATCCAAACTTTCACATTTATAATATTAGTAGGATTCTTAGTAGGTATCTTCTTCTTCTTTTTTCAAGTGAAATCATTGGCTGCCTTTAGTTACTCTATCCCATGCGTAATACTGCGTGGTATTACGTGTAGTATTATGTGGTATAACCAACTCTATTCATTGTAATGTGTCTTTTATGATCTTTACTTTTATCTACCCTACTAAAGAAGAAGGATCCTTCTTCATAATACACATGAAAACACACCGGTTTAGCGTGGAAAAAATATTATTAAGAAGCGACGACCTTTAGAAGTTGTACATCAAAGGTTAGCAAAGTACTTTTGCTTTTTATTATAAATTAATTTGCTTTCCAAAAAAGTGTAGGATGATAAAAAGTATTTTCTTATTCTTCTAGAAATTAAAACGTTCAAGTTACACACCCACACCACGGTCCATGCCCACACACTCACTTAAACTGTTTGGATATATTATTTTTTCTGTTTGAAAATAGAACGTGAATTAAAGAAACCTTCATAGTGCCATCGGTCTATTGGATGAAAAAAAGAGGTTGAACATCTCTAAACGTCATTGTAAATGTTTTTTTTTATATTTTAAAGAAGAGTTAAAAATATCACATAATTTTAGTAAAGTAGGTACCTAAATGATTTCAAAGTTCGATTATAATACTTTGCGTAAGCACGTAAGCTTTTTATTACCCAAACAAAAATTACATACGATTTAGGTTAAAAGTCTGACCTAGTAACTTTTTAATGTAGAAGGTTGCTTTGATGAGGTTTTACTTATTCCAAAAACTCATTTGACTCAGTTTTTCCAGCCGACTGTACTCAGTATAAAACGGAAATGTACCGTGAAATATGCCGGTTAATTTTCAAGCTTCGGTTAACTCGTAATTTGATCAAGTAAATATTTGTGTTGATTTTTTACACTCATGATTTTTTGCGAGTATAATATTACGACATAAGAGTTATATAATTTATATTCTATGAATAAAATATTGTAGAACAAGTAGATCTAACAAGAAGATACTTGAGCGAATCTAAAAAAAGTTTTGAACTTGCTATATAAGTACTTTGTGATATCTCAAGGATTGATTAGATTTTTTTTATTGATTAGAGTTGCAAAGTAGAGCAAAGAGTAATATCAAATCTATGAGATTCCATTATAATGTTGTTTTAAAATACTCATGCTGTACTAAAAAGCGAGATTCATTCATTTAGCTACTTAGCAACGAACACTACTCGTAGGCTCGTAGCACATCTACGACGTAGACCCTCTACAACAGATGGTTACTAAATAAGAGAAAATTGTTTTTTTTAATTTTCAGCTGTATTTAGAATTTTTATCAAATAGTTGGAACTTGGAACTATAGCAAAAATAATACCGTGGAATAATTATTTGTTCTAGTAATAAATCTAAATCATTTAAATTTTCTAGGGTAAAGCTTACCTACCTAACTTATAGCTAATTTTATAAATCTGTATTAGATTTGGGGGTAGTAATAGTCCTTATGAATTTTTCAATAATAATTTTTTCTACCTGTGATGCCCAACCTGACTTTCCCTGGCCCACAAGCGACCTCTAAACGACATTATTTATACAGGACGCAACCTTGGGCCTGTTTTTCCAATAAATGGTATTACGTGAAACTATTCCGGAAGACACCTCGCCCTTAATTTCGTGCACTATTATAGAGGCCAGGGTAAAATGGTTGGATGATAGAGACTTGGCAAGATGCGATATGACGCAATCCGCGGATCCCATGACAGCCGCAAAGATCTCTACCGTTAGATCAAGCAAGACTAGTCTTTATCTCGTCGTGTTAAGATAGTTGTAAGGTTGGGGTTGATCAGATTTGTTTGTAGACGCTGTGGCGCCAGCAAGGCGACTGGATGTCGTGCTGTGAGATGAAGTCATTTGCGTCGGTGGCCGTGGCTTAATCGATACTGTATTTGTGCTTATAATGCTGCTCGGAGGAGATTTTAGTGGCCACAGTAAAATATACGTCAAGAGCCGATACAGTAATATATAAATAAATATTCATTGACATTTCACACAACGCTCTTTAGTTCCAAACTAAGTAAAGCTTGTAATGTGGGAACTAGATTGCTGATATACTATTTTTTAAATACATACTTACAATACACTTAATAGATAGGATTGTCTCATTAGATATGTACTAGATGCAGTTGCACACTTCTTGTGAAGCCACAATATTTGCATGTTTTGTTAGTAACATTACCTAAACTTGAATATCCCGAATTTTGTGAATTTTATGGAGGTTTATGATATCTGTGAACTCAAATTAGAAACGTCAGAATCAAGTATTTCGATGTTCTAAATTTGGTAGGATGCACCATCCGAATAACTCTTAGGTTTTTCTAAACTAAAAAGGCATAACTTTGATACACACAATCTAGTTCCATTAAGTAAAGCTGTGAATACAACTGTTTGTTTTTCACCACGCAATTCCGCGATAAACCTGCAAGAAGCAAGGCGCGTCATACCATTTAATGTAATATTCATATGCGACACGTTGCCTGTGCTTTGATGCCCGTAATGTTACTCGTAACTACATGAATAAACATTACGAGAACGCCCAAAGACTGTGACGCCACAGGAGTTTAAAATTTTTGGTTTTCACACAAATTTGAAAATCACACAGTTTAAAAGAAAAAAAAAGAAAGAAACATTTATTTGTAAAATCACGCTGAAACATACAATACATTTACAAATTGGTGACGAACTCAGCATGGTGTTGCGAATGTGGTGGTGTTAAGAATTATTATTGGCCTGTGCACACTATCTGTGTACTTAAATTTTTCCTTTTTGTTTTAGATTTCAAAATAGCTCAATTCTCAAAGGTTACGTTTAATAACAACTTTCGAGCAACAGTCAAAAGTGTTTGGTCTATGTGTCAACAGGTATATAAGTAAATGTTTCGGGTCTAGAAGTAATATAGCCCTTAGAGGATACAGAACACCACTCGAGGTCGTGTTATCTAATCTGCGTTGTTTGTTTTGCTTATGGTATTGTCAGTGGTTGACTCAATTACGTCACATTGCTTTGTATTACGGCTTTCTACAAATTATGATATTTTTTTACAACGTTTAAACGTTCTTCTTCTCTTATACATGACCTCTGTCTGTCTTATTATAATATCTGTCCGTCTTATATCTGTCTTCTTGTATCTTATATCTGTCCGTCATTTCGACAGACAGTTGTCGGTCGAAATGACGGACAGAGATCATAAAAAAGAAAAGAAGAAGAAGAAACGGCAAAGGTATTAAAGATAAGGATAGCTCATTTTAGCTTCTCACTTGTCTTAAATTACGTAACACAGGGCCTGTTTGTTTCTAATGAAGTTTATTTTTGCTTGGTAACATGGTATTTACGCTTCATAAACCGGCAATGAAACTGAAATAACCTTTCTACACCAATTTACTCTCAAAGCAGCTTGTAAATACCAACGCTACTGCTTGCAATCTAATTTGGCCCTCGTATAACAAGCGGTTAGCCTTCTGGTGGGCAGAAATGGCCTACTTACGATGAGCAACTTTAGTACGTAAATAAATAGTAAATATTCTTGGACATTATCACACAACGCCCTCTAGTAAAGCTTGTAATATGGGACCTAGATTGCTGATTAAATACTTCTTATAATTTTTTGGGTTAGAAGCTATAATATGACTACATCTCAATTTGACAGGTTTAGGAGAGTCAGTAAAGTAGTACTTAAACAGATTACGATAAGATTACTTTTATTCTTGTTGTTCAGCCAAAACAAAACTACAACCAAAACGTTCTTTAAGAATGTCTATTATCTGACCATTTTACAGCTAAATAAACAAAAAGAAAGAAAGAATAAAGCGTATTTGGCTCGAGCGGTTTACAAAACACCTTTTCATACATGCCGTGATGAGGTATAGATGAAAAACAAATGACATAAGCCGGTCCTAATGAAGGTTTTCTAAGATAAAACCACGGGGCAGTTGTCTTCTTTGCTAAATACTTGTGCCAAATCAGTATCAGCAAAATTCTGAGGTAGTCGCAAACTTAGTAGCTTCACCCATCATCGCATTGAGGGGTAAATTTGAATTTTAAATCATGCTTCAAGTATTAATGGGGTTCAAAAGTTTGACATTTTTGATGTGCTTAATTAAGTAAATCCAGTCTTGCTCTTTTACTTGTGTTAGAAACTCAACGTATACCTATCATAATGCTTATACTATTTATTATTATTGCTATCATAAACTATCATTAACTATGTGTTTAACCCTCAAAAGTTTGCTCTGAGCCCATAATGACACACACATCGTTATAACTTCGTAACTCATGGGTCCGTGAGTTTCAAGTCCGGTTAAGTATTTTGAGGGCTCTAGACTGGACGGTTTTTAAAATGTGGTGCCCGTCGTATGACGGCCATAACGATCTAAAAATAAATGACTCGCATTTTCACTAGGTACCTACATTTTGGTCCGTTAGTAGCGATATGATGAAATGACCAACAATGCAACTTTTTGATGAATACAGGAGTTGGTTACTACAAGTACTTACATTCTATGAGCTTCAAATCTTTAACAAATCTGACAGTCGCTGCGTTACATAAACCATGTTTGAGTTATATTGCGTATCAACGCCAGCTCGATTGCCAAACGCTGTAGCATCACCGCGCAATGTATCTCGGACATGTTACTGTTACGATACTTTACGATTGTTACATATTCGTGATCAAGACACAAGTTCCCAGTGATGAAATAAACATTGGCGGGTTAAGATGTAAATCATTTCACGGCACGGCAAAGGGCGGTTATTTACGGCATTGAATTTAATTCAACACAGTAATTGCTTTAATCTGGCTAGCGTAAAGTCTCCTTTGAGCTCGGAGAAGGAATAAGTTGTAATATTTAGTTTTGAGATATTTTCACATTAAAAAAGCCTTTCATTCAAAAGCATAATGAGTTGTAGTGAAGACATGACTAAAAAAGTTTAATATACTTAAAATTGACTACAATAGGTATATTTGCAAACAAAAGCTACGCAGCATCCCGGTACTTAAAAATATGACAAATCTGGCGCCGAGCAAATGAGATTTACTTGTTTCTAGAAAGTGCTCTCTCGTTTAATCTTGGCCACAATTTTGTACATTTTCTTTTGTTTATCTGAAGTCACTAGTATATCTGCGTCTTTTTATTTTTTTTCCCGAAAAGTAGATATAAGCAACATCAGAAGTTCATCACTGTTTCAGAATTTCAAAATTGTTTGTTATTATAAGTTTTTCATAACAATAGATCTTTATGTTTAAACCTTCATAATATTTTAGTTATTAACGTTGATAGTTTGAAATGTATTGTATGATTCTGTTATCTTTAATCATTATCAAACCACATTTGCCCACAGAGGCAACGCGGGTTAATTAAAGTTAGTTTAAAGAGCAACTAACAAGTTTAATTAAATACAAACAGTAGGTAACTAGTTTCACTATCGAGACTGGTAGGTTTGGAGAACATTTGATATTATTTTGCACTAACTTTTGCCCTTGACTCCGGATGGATGCTCCGGAGTGAATTCATTGCGCGGTAGCTGAAACCGCAATGTATATTTTGCTTTAATGGAAACTGTAACCTTCATTTTGTCTAAGATTGTCGGTAAAAGCTTTGTGGACTTATTCGAATAGGTTGTTGGGGACTCCACTAGCTATTTTCACTATTTATTAATATTTTTACCCGACTTCAAAAAAGGAGAAGGTTCTCAATTCGGTTGTATGTTTTTTTTTTTTTTTTTTTTTTTTTTTAATGTTTGTTACCTCAGAACTCCGTCATTTATGAACTGATTTCAATAATTCTTTTTATATATGAAAGGATATACTTCCAGATTGGTCCCATTTTATTTTCATCAAAATCGGTTCAGTAGTTTGGATTATAAATAGAAATAACTGAAAATATGCCTACTGTTGCGGCGCAGCGCCTACTATTTTACTGCTAGCAACGATGCAATATGCCAAGTTGTGGCGTAGCGCCTACCATTTTACTGCTAGCAACGATTGTGGTGCACAGTGCACACCTAAATTTTTACATTTTTCTAAATTTGTCAATAAACCCAGTTTGTACATTTAATTGGAGAAAAGCAAAAACCCACCAATAGTTCCTCTAAAGAATCAAACCAACCACGTGCACGAAATTGCGTATTTTGCTTTCTTGTGACTTTTATGTGGTGTTTATAGTGACTAGAACATTCCCAATGAACTGTCATCATCATCATCATCATCTGATGATGAAGCTGGTAGTCCAATTGAAGTCGGTTTTTCCAGTTTTTTAACTTATAAATTATTATGCTCTCTTTTTTTGTGAAATTAAAAGTAATGTTATGTAAAATATTTTTATAGACATGAAAATAATGTCGACCTAAACCACTTGTACAACAAATCTTGTACTTTGTGTAACAACAAATACTAAGCCCGTTTTTTTTAATCAAAACGTTAAATTATTAGATGCATGAAAGTTAATTCTTTTTTTTCCATTTGACTGAAAGCTATCTCACAAGCAATGGCGGATGACCGAACAAAAAGTTTATAAACCCGAAAAAGTTTAGCTCACATTTCATTGCTCCGACTTTAATTGGATGTCGTAAAGTCTTGTTATAAAATAAGAATTCTCTTAATTTTGACTTGTATACTGTACTAAATTAGCTTAGGAAAGGATTAGCTGGACAGAAAAAGTAACTAACATAGAAGTATTAGGTAGAGTAGGCGAGGAGAGAGCCCTTATAAAAGTTGTTGAGAACAGGAGAGGAAAGATGATTGGACACCTTATACGACATGACAGCTTAATCGGAAATATCATTGAAGGGAAGGTAGAAGGAAAGAGAGGAAGAGGAAGACCGCGTATTAGCTACATGAGCCAAGTGAAGGCGAAGATCGATGTCGTGTCGTATAAGGACGTCAAGGAAGCTGCCCTGAAAAGAAGAACCTGGCAGGAAATGCATACATTACGCCGACAAGAGCATAGCTCTTAAGTTAGAAGAAGAAGACTGTACTAAATTATTAAATTGGGCAATGTTACGGTAGAGTTACACAGCGCGGTAATAACGCTCCGATGGGACGAGTCATGGTTGCCGCGCAATGTTATTCCAACTTAACTTGTCTTTGATACAAATGTGTATAAATACCTTATGGCATGTTTATGTGACTGATTGGCAATTAATTTACAGCCCAAATTAAAGGAGTTTGTAATCATGGTCCCATAAACACAGAATACCAGAGAGTACTTGAGGTTTTGCAAGAAAACTTCTGAATAGTTTATTTTTAAAGTTTGATGTTTTATTCTTTTGGAATGTCAGGCACAGGCAAGTGCGTTTTTATTTTTTATAAATTTATAAGCAAGCGTTTGACCGCAATCTCACCTGATGTTAAGTGAAGATGCGGTCGACGATGTAGCACGCTTACCTAGAAGATACCTATTCACTCGTCTCTTGAAAACATCCAATCTATATGAAGGTGGAAACACAGACACCGGCAACGAGTTCCAATCCTTGGCTGTCCGCATTATAAAAGTAGAAGCGAAACGCTTAGTGCGGATAGGTGGTATGTCAACCATGAACGGGTGTCTCATTTCCGTTCGTCTGGTGGTCCGATGGTTTTACCTTGTTCGGTGATAATGCAACGGTGAAAAATAATAACTTTACTATATTTACGGTCTAATATTGCAATCATCATATCATCAGTCAACTGAACGTAGATCTCTACCAAGACGCACCACAGTACTGAGCCCAGTTTTCGGCTCTTCTCATCCAGTGTTTGCACTACATTTTGTGGATCGTCGCCCCCTTGCTGGAGAGTGTCTTACGCTTACCTCACCGCAGTTTCCACTCGAATAATACTGTAATAGCATAACAAAATGACCGAGAATTTATGACGTTGACAAGTGGTAAACGTAACGAACAGTAACGTAAAGTGAACCAATTATCTGAAGTGCTTCATTTTGTTTCGATCCAACCGCTCGGGCCGTATAAATTCTGATTCATTTAAAATATAAACGACTAGCTTCTGCCTGCGACTTCGTCTCCGTCCCGTTTTATCCTGTTGATTTTCCGGGATAAAAAGTAGCCAATGGGTTAATCCAGTCGGACCAGTTTTTGCGTGAAATTAAATTATAAGAAGAACACCGATGGCCAAAAACTAAGTAGGTAGAGGATCCTTGAGAACCTAAATTAGTAGAATAAGACTAAATTTCAGCAAAATCGAACATCGGAAGGTGAGTCTTTAACTTGCAAGATTCGACCTAAACACACAAACACTGCAAGTTAAAAATAAACAAAAGCTTCTAGAAGGTAAAAAGGATAATATTTTAGTGTAAGTAGAGTCGGTTCATTTAGTTTTTTATTTAAACAAGAGTACGGTGTGTGTGTTGAATCAAAACTCGAGTGTTTTGTAATAAAATAATTGTTGAGGTTTTATGTAAGAACCATTTTCTCCTAAAACTGTGAACTCAATCCTTGATTTTGATTCGATTATAATATCAGCCCTCGTATTCCAATCTTTTGCTGTCAAGTTATATTTCACTGCCCAGTGTAATTTCTTCAGGTCACGTGGTACAATTTGTACCACGTGATCATTCTTTTTAGACACTTGACAGCAAAATATGCGCGAAAACACATCAAATGACGTCATAATGTCACTATTTAGTCACAGAATAACTATGAGTTAGTATGAACTGACCATGATTTAAAACTTTGCAGTTCAACTTTGATTGGCATACCCCTACAGGAGTAAAACTTGGACTCTACACTGCTAGAAAAAATATCTAAAATTACGTATTTTCTGATTTGTTTTCGAAAATTCAATAGCAGTAAAGGTAAACCTTCTCTACATCCCAAACGTAGGTACATACATACACCTACGTATATTATTATATCCTATACAAGTTCACTGAAACCGCTCGCTCGTGCCATCTCGAGATATTAATAACAAGATAAGGGATGATTCCACCCTCAGGGTGTCGATAGAACCATGGAATAAACGTATTTAGCATAGAAACGTAACCCGTTCCGTATCAGGAAGTTCTTAATGACAATAGACACTAGGTAGTTTATCTGAAACTATTGGCGCATGGCTTAAAGCTCATATGAATGCTCATTATGATCAACAGAGTGAGGGGCAGTTTGAACAGCATCCTGAGAACTGATGCAGATAGCTTAACATCTCCGCTGTGGAAGATCCTTGTGCGGAGAACGATAAATGAAGAAATTCTTTTCCTCGCTATCTGATCTTGACTCAACTCTAGTATTAAGTTTTTTTGTAATAGTCTTAATTATCTGTGTACATATGGGTTCAGCTGTCCGATATGAACTATTTTTAACCGACTCCAAAAAAGAGAGGTTCTCAGTTCGATTGTATTTTTTAATGTCTGTTACCTCAGAACTCCGTCATTTATGAACCGTTTTCAAAAGTTCTTTTTTGTCTGAAAGGATATACTTCCAAGTTAGTACTATTTAATTTTCATCAAAATCGGTTCAGTAGTTTGGGTTATAAATAGAAATAACTGAAAAAAATATGCCAACCACGTGCACGAAATTACGTATTTTGCTTTCCTGTAACTTTTAAGTGGTGTTTATAGTCACTAGAACATTCCCAATGAACTGTCATCATTATCATCTGATGATAAAACTGGTAGTCGAATTGATGTCGGTTTATTATTAATAAATTATTATTTATTTATATTGTTAGTTATTGTAAGCTTTAGTTTCTTTTCTAGTTATACCTATCCTTTGTGTGAACGTCGCCACATTGACGCGACCGCACGGCGCCAGCTCATATGGTTATCCTTTATGTTGTCTTGGGCAATCGTATGAGGATTCTTTTATAAGTACATGCCTATACAATATTATTCACAGAACCTCAGAATATTAAACTCTCGATAATCTGAGCACAGAATATAGTTATGTATTATAAATACCCAGTTCTAAAAATATTCGACGGGAACTAAGGCACTAGGGTCAAAATAGGTCACCTACCTGTATTTTATCGATCTCATAGCAAATCCACTAAAGTCCCACTATACAGGTTTTATCATTAAACATTTTGGGCACCAACTCTCTATTCTACTACCATAGTCTATTCCTAGATTTGAGGTAACCCATTGAATTATCTTGAGAGAAATAAATGAATTTGAAATGAAATGGTCTATTGGCTGCAGGTCTCGGCAGAATACCAGCGCCTAGCTACCTTCCAGTGGCTAGGCACCATGCTGAGTCGAGGCCGTTTTGCTGCTGTAGCACACTAAAACGGCACTCTACCACCTATGTACCTACCTATATTATTATTCACTAAGTAGTGTCATTGTTTTGTACTTGTTTTTGTGTGCTATGTAGTAAATAAATAAATGTCCATGTCTATGAAATCATAAATGGTGCAATTGTTAGTGGACTAACAGATCCAGAGGGGGGAGGGTAGGGAGGGATTGTAAAGGCTCAAAACTGAAGACAGTTGCAATCTCAAATGCAGTTGCTGCTTCAAGCCAAGTTATTCCAAAATCCAACAGATTCCTAAATCCAATTCTGTTCTTTAATGATCTGAAAAAACTCTGTGAAAGAAATTATTTATCTTCAAAACTCTGCTTCGTTATCTTTTATGTTATTCATACAATGTTCATGGGAAAGCCTACATAAAGTAACTTTTTATTATAGCATATTATAATCCATTTGAGCTCAAAGACTTTAATTGAAAAGTTTTGAAAGGTTTCCTTCCTCCTCAAAGTAGTAATAAGTATTGTAGAATACTGGTCGATGGAATTTATTACAAAGGTAGGGGTATGAACACTTTGTATGAACGGATCAAATAATTCATGAGCATTCAGTTGAATAAAATGTGTAAACATGAATATGATCCCGTGAAAAACTTGTGTAGCTCGACCATCAAAACTGTAGAGTGAAAGGAAATGGCTTTCATCTCAATTTCTCATGGTAGAAAAGTCATTCAACCAGGTTGAGCGGAAATTAACACAGCGACGCCCTACGATTCACAGCTGGCTTGATCGATCTCTACTGTAGCACAATGTATTTTTTGTAAGGCGAAAGGTAATGTCAAACAACCTTCTCGCTCGCACATTTCAACATTTTTGAATATATAAACTCTGAATGTATTTATGAAGAACTGCAAAGCTTCACAATCTAGAGAATAACAAAAATAACAATGCAAAGGCTCAGCAAAAAATATAATTTTAATCTGAGCAAGTTTTCTGACCAAACAAATCATTGTCTCATAAAAGAACTTTAAAGTTTACTATGATGAGCTTATTTTAATAAACTTCTATATATAAATTAGCTAAGTGTTCTTCAGCTTTTTCGTTTCTACTCTCAGATTTTTCCACTAAAGAGGAATCTCCCGAAATGTTCAATTCAGTTCTATCAGGTTTCCTTGTTTTAACGAGATTTTTTGTAGCAATCACTCGCCCTGCTGCGCCTCCTTCTGCAAATTAGTCTTGTGTTTACCTCATCATCATTATCAGCATTAAGTCAAATCAACGAGTAGGAATGCTTTCGAAAAAAAAGAGTCAAGTAAGTCTTGGTTCAGTAAAGCTTTTAAAGATTTGTTAACTGGTATTTCCTAGACGCACGTTTTTTGGCTCATGTCTTTGCAGTATCAGACTACGGACTGGGATCAGGAAGGTGAAAGATTTACTTTCTCTAGATGAAGAGAAAAAGAGAGTGACTGCTAATCTTCAGTAGTGAAGAGGCACTCTGAAAGAGAAGAAAAATGAAATTTTTTGCCTTCTCTTAAAGTCGAGTCGAAAACGAGGAGTTGAAAGACCTCTGGTACTCTTTGCATTCAAAATAAGTGGGAGACGTTTTCACACTTCACCTGAGAATATACCTAAATAGTCTCATACATTTAGTAACAGACGATTTCACATAGTGCTGGCGCCACCGACACTGATATTCATGTTGAAGTCACTGACAAATCGGTAGTTGTAATTGGCCAGTGTGCAAATGCCTTATCACTAATCTTTCATCAAGACTACTGTTCATAATGTTAATAAGAATATGGGCCTAAATATAAACCAGCCAAAAATAAAAGAGTCACATCCCAAGTATTTAATAAGATAACCCGATTTCATCGTCAACCGTGCGGTCAGACTGCGCTCGGCGGCACATCAAAGACTCCCTTTGATCTTGCCGCTTCGGTTCACCGCGCCGATATTATACCCACCTGTACTCTGTTATCGATTAGTTTGCAAAGTCACTGCAATTGTGAACCTTGTTTGGCACAAACAAACATTTCGAATGTCCTGCAGAATATGAAAGGGTTTTGTTGGTTTTAATATCTATTCTGTTTACTCACGCTAAGTAGATATAGTAAAGTTACATAAACCCATCTTATATTGGTATATTCCACAAATCCCCACTGGTCACGTCGTAGCATACTACGGTGTAGCAGTAGGGATTTCTCGATTTTTTTTCTAGAAATCCTCACGAAGTATATGGTCCCTTTATCCATTTCAACTAAGTAGTGTTTCTACTACTTTCCATTGAACTACAGTGTTTGCGCTATTTGGGCTACGAGTGAAATACAATAGAGGTATAGGTAATGTGTGGCTGCTACGGACGTGAATGATTACCCACGCGCCAAGTTGTCCTACACGTTTGGGAATTTGTTTGTAAAGTGTAACGGAACATCCAGGTAGAACGTGGAATGTTAATTATTTCGCTGTAATGTTTGAAAGGGTCTAGATTCAAAAAACCTCTGACTTTTGTTAGATCCAGAAGGGAAACTAATGAATATTTTCAAAAGATTTTGAAACTGATAAGTTGTCGTTGATTTTTTTCTATTTTTACAGTCTCGTTCTCATTTTCACTCATTAGAAGCAATAGAAATAAGAATATCAACAAAAATACAAGAAAAAAATCTCCTAAATCTACTTTTTATCAATTTCAACAGCAAATCACTAACTTCAGGAAAAATAAACGAGACCCATCTCTATTTTTCTTCTTTCATCATTTAAATAATATATTTTAGTAATTCCTTAAGGAAACATTGTGAAATCTCTGAATTAACTCCAATCTAAAACAGCTTTCATCATTTAAATAAACAATTTATACTGATGAATGAATAATAAAAACCGGTATGAAAACCCAATTTTCTCTTTCACTGGGTATTGGGTAGTTAGGGTAAAGGCTAAAGGTATCATTAGCTGATCATATATCAAAAGCTGGGTCAGCATTGTCTCGACACAAACCAGGGGTTTGTCTTAGAGGTTGAACAAAGCCGAAAAGTCTGAGCCGAAGTTCACTAGAACAAGACTTTCTGGGATCGGTTTTTCCTTTTTTTATATAACTAAATCATGGAACAAACTGATGGCCCACCTGATGTTAAGTGGTAACTACTGCATACAGGGTGAGTACTCTCGACCGTCCTCTGAGGGGAAAATCTAAATGGCTATATCGAAAAATGTTTTTGTGAGTCACGTGCTTGTTTGTTTTTTTTCGTTTGTTCGTTTTTTTTTTGGCATATTTCGATCCTCTACCTCGATCCACACCCGGACGGCAAGACTACTAGACAACTAAATTCAGAACGCCATTTATTAGTAAAATTGTTACCAAAAGCCGAATATAAATTAGAAGCCACAGCACTATTTCGTCGGCACGGGAAAGTAATTAAGTTCACCATGTGACTTCGTGATACCTGTTGGCTTTGCGCGAATTGGATAACTTTGCCTTGTTTGTTTCAACCAATTTCATTTCTGAATATTTCTCTTTTGGCTTTTTGTTTTTACCTGCAAATATTTTGTTTATTGTTTGATCCTGAGCAATTTTAAAAGGATTCGTGGACGATTCAATAGTCCAGTGATTCGATATTTATCTCACAAAAAGTACGGTTTCAAAAATAAGTAAATACTGTACTTAATTTAATTAATTGTATACTTAGGTAATTATTTTTAAATAGAAAATAGTTTGTAGTTTTTAAACGAAACATAGGTTTTTCTTAGTAAGTAAGGAAAGAGTTGCATGGTAAACCATTTAAACAAGTGGTTCATTCAATTTGTCCAAATTGGCAAAGCCAAAGCGATTAACATGTAATTATTTTATTCTGTAAAAGGGCAGTAGGCTAAGTACCTAATACAATATCATCAAAACCAGTTTATATCAAAGATACAATTAAAATTGCTGGAAATTCAAAGTAAAACAGAAATAAAGGAATATTTGATTCATCTGCGATCAAATAAATTCACTCAAATTAGAACCGAAGGAAAAACGTTGATTCTATTTCAGGGAATTTGCTCATTTATCAACGTTTTGAATTTCTTGTTAGTCTATTGCTATGGTAATAACTGTGGTAATAACCAATGTTATAAGTGTGAAAGTGTTGCGCCTGATCGCCTGATTTTTAAATTTCGAACACATCTGAAAAGTATGCATAATGCACACATGTAAGTACATACACACACAACGGATCTGTATCTCTCTGAAGTTAGGTGCAACAACGATTGCGCATGTAGTTTTGTGCGGAAAATTCGCTTACCAAAAATTCGAATAAAAATAGAATAAAGAACGAAATGCATTTATTACCACAACAAATAATTATACATTACAAGAACTTATACTAAATAGGATGACTGCCGTAAAATGTACCCTGCCCCCGTATTCCAATCTTTTGTTGTCAAGTTATATTTCACTGCCCAGTGTAATTTCTTCAGGTCACGTGGTACGATTTTGCACCACGTGATCATTCTTTTAAGACACTTGACAGCAAAATATGCGCAAAAACAAATTAAATGACATCATAATGTCACTATTTAGTTACAGAATAACTATGAGTTAGTATAAACTGACCATGATTTAAAACTTTGCAGTTCAAATTTGCAGTTCAACTGAGATTGGAATACCCCTGCTGGCTCAGCATAGGTTGGTTGACTGGCAACCAATAGTCAAATATATGTGCTTCAGGTAGGGCGAATTAGTTTTACGGACTACTTAGTCTTAAAAAAATCTTAATATTTAATTCAAATTCTTTTAGTCTATATCTGCAGTCGCTTCAGTTTTTGGCTTTTGCTCAACGGGATGTATTCCTTGCGGATTTGTAAAAGCAAATCAGGATCCATGGAAAATACATTCCTATTCCGTATTAAAACCAACTCAGCCAGAATTTATTGAGCTTAAAAGCTCTCTCCAGCTTATAACACGAACGTCACCAAACGAGGTTACAGCCGACGGCCTGACCGCCAAGTACAATGGTAATGCAAATCAAAAACTTTGACTATCATTTTTACAATATTAGTGAAATGTACAATGTTTTTAGCTTGATAAGTTTAAACCAGTTGATAACAACTATCTCCTATTTCAGTTTGAGATGATTCGGGTAATGCTAAGATCGTAAAAATTAAGACTAAAGTTCTTGAACTCTATTACCATTAGACTTGGCGGTAGCGATGCGGGACGGCAATAGGTAAATTGGATTACCGTGAACGAGCGTCGAACTGTGAATGTATTTGTAACAAACTTATTGAGTACCGCTTTTAGGAGTATTCAGTATGTTTATGAACAACAAACTCGATCTAAATGTTTAGAAGATCCTTCGAAAGCTTATAATACAAACAAAAATTTATCTTGTGTGCATGTGTAGGTATTCTGCCCCCGTATTCCAATCTTTTGCTGTCAAGTTATATTTCACTGCCCAGTGTAATTTTTTCAGGTCACGTGGTACAATTTTGTACCACGTGATCATTCTTTTTTGACACTTGACAGCAAAATATGCGCGAAAACAAATTAAATGACATCATTATGTTATTTAGTCACAGAATAACTATGAGTTAGTATGAACTGAGCATGACTTAAAACTTTGCAGTTCAACTGAGATTGGAATACCACTGCTGTATAATTTTGCTAGCAAAAGCTTAAGATTGGGTAAATCCCCTAATTTGTCCCGCGTCCATTGTGTTACCTGTAGTATTCCTGTGGTGGACAATAAAGAGGTATCTATCTATACGTATATAACAGTTCATAAGTATAACCCAGTTTTTGAGCTCTTGTTTATCAGTTTAAACTTGCAGTTACCCACAACTTCTTCGGCGAAAAAAAACAAAAAAATATAACTTAAATAAAGCGACAAAAGTAGCCTATGTGTTAATCCAGGTTACGAACTATAATATATTTCAAGTTTCAGCCAAATCGAACCAGTAGTTACAGCGTGATTGAAACACAAACATCTAAACTTTGACATTTATAATAGAAGTGGGATTATCAGTTACTAGATTAATTAATTAATTAACCCTTAAACGGTGAGCCCACTAAAGGTAACCATGACCATGACCAATTATCGTGTCTACTAACTCGGGCCATTTCCAAAAGTAGGGCGTATTCCGCATTTTCTATTTTAATATGATAAAATAATAGACTGTGGACAGACTTATTCTGTGAAACAGAATTTGACAACAACCATAGATTTTTTAACAAGATCATTGACAACAACATAAATCAAAATAAACACTGAAAATTGGTAAATGCACAAAACGAGCGACGACAACACCTTACAAAAAAATAGACATAAACTTTTATACATTTTTTTTAACAAACGGACAAAAACAGATATATAAGTAAGTATAATGACGACACAAAATAGAAAATGTGTCTTTCCCTGCATTGTCCATCTCAAGTAGGCGTCCAACTCAGCGTTTATTGAGTAAATAATTTAGTAATAAGTAAAACTTTTTTTTTAGATTTTTTTAGAGTAAAATAATTTATCTAGAAGAAAATTATAAGTAAAACTATAAGTCAAACAAATTTATTCACAAAGAAAATTATGACTAATAATAGTATTTACAATATTTATAATATGTACAAAATACACATGAAACAGTTGAGCTATCTACACACCGTTGCAAACGATTTATAGATAGCTCAACTGATCCAAATCAGTAACAATCGGAAGCGTGCCCAAGACACTGGCTGCATTGCCGCGCTGAATAGCAATGCTGATTCGCTGGCCCAGATAACCACCAGCCCTCGGTAAACTATAACTTAAGTTCTCTGCTTTTTTAAAATTCCAGTTTCTTTTGAATACCATCCGTATTTCTGTAAATACATCGAGTATTTTTATAAATACTTACCCGACGGCTTTATAGCCCTTCTCCCCAACCCTTCCATGATCATTAGAGATAAAAACGTAAATTGTTCAGTGACGCAGAACGAACCCAAATGAAAATATATCTACTTGTGAATGTACACAGTTCAGCCTTCCGTATAAAAACTCGCTATAAAAGCTAGTAAACTCATTTCTGATTTGTTACAGAAAATACATGGAAACGAGGTAAACACGGTTGAAATACGAAGACGTACAGTCGGCTACACATCAACCTATCAACGGTTCGAACTTTGAACTATTATAATTTAAATCTTCGAGAGGGGACGACATGTTTTTATGTGAGACTCGCTGCTTGCGCGCCACGCGCCTACACCTATTGCGATCCCTGATTCGCAACATTCATATTATAATAGTTCAAAGTTCAAACAGTTGATAGGTTGATGTGTAGCCGACTGTACAATAAACCTTTGGAAACCTCAAAGCGGAAAACACTGTTTGTGATTTGAAGTTGCGAGTAAATTCTCTGATTCAAGCTCAAACAATATTGAAAACGCTTTGAAAGTCTCTACCCAATTTGCTTACACGATAGAGCCTACTGCCTTTACCTACATGTGGTAAGTGATTGATTTCCGGTCTACTTATAGGTACAGTCGGCGTGATAAAGTAGATTACTTTTTCTGAATTGGTTTAATATTGGTCTCTCATACATTTTTAAAATCTCTATATTGAAAAGCAGTAAGTATTATGATACTTACTGCTTTTCAATATAGAGATTTTCTTTCTGAATCATATCTGGAATGGAAAAAATATGCTAAACATGTTTGAAACTTATTAGGTACATTAGGCAGAATTTTGAATGAAAATGCAGTAATAATTCATAACACAGTTTATTTCAATAGAATTTCTTAAATCAGCTTATTAAAATAGCAATAACGTGATTTTTTTACAGATTTTTACAGTAAATACTCTAATAAATTTAGAATAATTTTACACTAAAAGCTTTGTGCTTGCGCTGCTAAATATCTACATTATGCAAGAATGCAAGTCTTATTAGGACACCTCTAAATTACAATCATCTTCATTCTCCGTTCACTAAATTAATACAAGCAAGTAGTGAAGTGACGGAGTTTTTACAGTAGTTTTACATACCTAGGAAAAGATATAAGTAGTCTATCGTATCTAACCTATGAACAGAAGCGATTAGGTTAATCTCCATCGGTACCGCAAACACCGAAGTCACTGCGTCGGACATCTCCTTTGTCTAGGTTCTACCATCTACCATCATCCGTTAGTAACACCATTAGTAGAATTTTTCAGACTGAGCCAAAAAAAGGGGGGAAGAGGTGACGTCATTACAAATTATTTTATACTTACAACTAGGTACATACTTAGGTAATACAAATAAATAGGAAAAAACTGGTAGGTACTGCTGTCGATTCTGTTGTTGCATTTTTCTAAAGTAACCTAATTTGACAGCACTAAAAATGTTGCCGTCCCTTTCTCATAAACTGAAACTACAAAGACAGCTATAATTTTAGCGCTGTCAAATTAGGTTAGTTTAGAAAAATGCAACAACAGAATCGATACCATTGAGATACTAAATTTACACCTGATAGCCAAACTATGTACGATCAACGACTGGTTCTCACACTACTCACATTACCTATACTCATAAAATTAATAAATTATATTGTTCAATCAGTCAGTCGTCAGTCTGTCGCAATCATGAAAATAAAATATATAGATATACTCTGTGGCTACATTCGCATTCTGTGGCCAAGATGATAAGTAGTCACAAAGGATCTTTGTGCCTCTGAAGTATCTGCGGAGAACCTATTTTTATGTCGAATTTCGAAAAAAATCATTTACATAAGACTAACTTCAGAGGGATAAGGATCCGTTGTGCGTACTGTAATTTTTTTGCAGTTTAGGCAAGTTTCTACATAGAACTATGAGCAAGCATTTTCACCTACTTTTACATCTATTTCGACGCTTCTATCGGTTCTCTATTACTCTTACATTTTCTTGGCACTTCTTTGAAACTATCTGTTACTCAATAATTTTACGATTTTTTTTATTTACAAGCTCCTTAATAAATGTGTTATTTACAATTTAATTCGAATAAGGATTACAAAGATATTTGAGGCACGTGATAATGAGAATTACCTAATCCTTTGGACGGGTTAAATATTTTTTTATTTATTTTATGTTTTGAAAATAATAGTCTTCACCATAAAAATGAATAGGATTATGAAATTATAGTTATATATTACGTAAAAGTAGCCCAGTAATAATTAGCTTATTGAAATCTTAGATAGCATTGTTAAGTCTTTTAAAAAACACCAAAAGTTTTTTTTTATTTGACCATTTAAATTTATTGTTGTATGTTCTATTAGCAAAAATAATATAAATAGTAGCTAGTTGTTGTGTTTATTTTATAATATTCTCAATAAAGTATTAAAATAGCAACTCTCAGTCAAATAAGCCGTGCAAGATAAATTGAAATAAATTATTTAAAATTTTACCCCCGAATTCATAAGGTATGTCGAGGCTCCTGTAAAGGCGGGCTCAGGTACAAGTAATGCACTGCTAGGCGATTGCTGGTCAAAACAGTTTGGAGAAGTTCAATCTCTGTTTATAAATTCGGGGGTTAAAGTAGGTATGTCATTTTTGCATAAAACGTTGAATTTGAATGTTAATATATTAATTGGTTCCTTTATACAGCCATGTTAATAAAAACTCGATAGATTTAAATTAATAGCTTACTTTAAGTACTATCATCACTTTTGGTGAAATACCAACTTACTTATTTTTTTTATTCAATTCACAAGCTAAAACACTGTTATTGGCAATATGTAAATGAAAGATGCAATACATAAATAAGTATCTAATAAATACATCGAGTAGTTAGCTATTCAGTGAAAGTATTTTGTAATAGCTACTTATTTATTTTGACAGCAAGCCGTGTCTATAGATACAAGCTAATTATCTCGTATATCGTTCATAAAAAAAACAAGAGTGGTTGACAAAGGTTACTAAATTAAATAAGTCGTATGTTTTAGGACAAAAAACTTGTACATTTCAGTAAAACTTAGTAGGTAACTAAACATTTTTGTTAAAATTATTCTTTATCGCCTAACATTCAACGATACAAGGCACTGCCTTATATCTAAGTTCATTTAATTTATTTACCAATTTAGCATCTATTTACAACCTGTAAAAAGCTCCTGTTAAACGTATGCTTATTTGCCTATTATATGAATTTTATCAGTAATACTCGTTTCAAACGCAAAGTAAAAATAACGTAACAAAGTATATAACGTAATAAAACTAGTAGGTAAATAATGTAATTACTGGTTTATTGTGTGCAATCGACGCTGCTCTACTAAGAGCTCTAAATTTTTTTTTCTATACTGTTCTTCTCGGTTATCCAAATTAGAACTAAAAATTAATAAAATCTCATTTACTTACACAATAGTTTTTACAAAAACAAAGATAACATGTATATTTTGCCATCATATTTTAATTGCTCGTTAATTTTATTTTCAATTATGTTAGGTAACATTGCTTATTGTTAACAAGATCTTCCTTCTGTAGCAGTATTTACTCAAGTCTTCAGATCGGTTCTATCGAAGCATCTCTGTTAAATGCAGAAATGATACATCCAACTATTGATCTTGAAAATCACATCGATGCGACGCATCCCACAAAAGGTAACAATTTCATTTACATCCCACACAATTCAATTTGTATTTCCATTTCATTTACAAATAGCACGCGCAAGCTCCATCTTGTTTCCAATTCCAAGCGTATAAATACGTATAAACACTACACTAACAATTTATTGCACCATAGAGTTTATAACTAAACGAAGCGCTATAGAGGCGTTTCTTCCCCAGGTTCACTACACGGAAGTCTAACTACTTTAGCACCCGCAAGTACCCCCACCCCTTCCAAACATGATCTTCTATTCGCGAGAACATCTCTTAGGAAAGCTCTTCTAGGATTTGCTAAGTCTGTACCGGTGATGGACCTGGTTAGCTTTCTCAACGCTGGAAGCTTCAACGCTTCTTCATACGAAGGCGGTTCATCAGTCGGAGTGGTCACTTCTCTGCCTTGGAACGGATCTCTAGAACAAGTAGCTTCTAACTCCCGAGAGTAGAACAAAGTAGTTTGACTGCTTCTGCTCGTTTCAGGTTCAGGTACGGATTCGTAGTTTGAGTTTGATGTTCTGAAGTCTTCTAGAATTTGTCTGGCACTTCTCGCTGTGGTTAGAACGCCTGCCCATGAGCGTCTGTTTTGCTGCTTCGCTTCGTCTGACCTTGGAGTCGCACCGATATTGTAGCTTGAATGTGTGCTAGCTATGGTTACCTTTGGTCTTCGAGTTGGTTCGTCAAACGATGCCGCTTTTATAGCTGACCTGGGTCTGCTTTCGGGTTCCATTTCAACGACGTGTTCATCTCGGTTTTCTGTTCGTTCTTCTCTCAGAGCTGCGTCGATGCGCATTGCTTCTGAGTAAGATGGAACTAAGGCACAGTTGCCTCGGATAGCTGCAAATAATTCTAAGCTATCTACTGTTGAGGCATGGGATAGAGGGAGAGTTCGAGTTGGTCGGGTATTAGATGTGACAACTGCTGGTGGCTCGTCAGGGAGTGCCCATGCGTAGTTGGTAGCTGTGACTGGAGGGAGAGTGTCTGAAAGGTGCGTGTCTAGATCCAGTTGTCGACTTGGGTCCAGCTCGTAGTTTGTTCCAAAGATTTTTGTAATCTACAACAAAGTTTTACCCAATCAATTCCTTATTAAGTGATCTAAATGAGGGTTTTCTGTATAAACTTACCGTATAATGAACGTAGGCAGTGTTACACTCGATGAGTATTCTAAGAGGCCATGACAGGAGTAAGCCGGATAACATCCAGAATAGAACTTGTGATGAGTACCATGGACACCTATCTGCATCCCTGAAAAGAATACGATGGTGAATAACTTTTCAGGATCGCGGGAAGTCGATGGATGAAGAAAGTCTAGAATTGTCGAAGGACATTTAAGGAAGTTACAAAACGTGCTTTAGACAGATCTAACCTAACCATCACCATCATCATTTTAGCCCTAGGACTCAGCTGCACATAGGCCTACCTTTCCTGTAGATTTTTAAAGTGACCAATTTTTGCGATACCCAAAGTCTCCTCGACGTAAAGGCGCATCTTAAAAAATTACCTGTAAGCAACCATGTACTCCTTGAAGGAACTGACTCCGATCAAATCCAGGCCTTCTCTCATTTCCATGAAATCGTCGAACCTTTCATGTTCAGCGAAGAACCGTGATCTTTGATCTTCGAATTCTGTGAACAACCATTTATATACATTCACAGAGTCTAATAGTACATCCAGTGAAAACACGCGGCTTGGTCACTTTTGCACGTATTGACGACAAATAACTATACTGTGGACAAGCCCTTCTGTTTCCTTTTTTGTGTACTGTGATGGTAGGTCGTACTGGAGAAGTCTATTTCATCTAAAACGTGTTAAGCGCGCTCCACATTCTCCACGAGAGGTTTTGTCTCGGGTCTCGCCAAAACTATTGACGAGACGAGAGCAGCTCTCCACATTCTCGCTCGCGCATTTGTGCGCTCGGTACTCGAACGAGATGGACGTGGAAACAGCTGTCGCTGCAGCATTATGTGCTGTGGCTTATTACAATTATACGTTTATTCGAGAAAAAAAAGTTATCAAGAGACGTTGGAAAAAACGAAGATGGTGGATGACAGCACCAGCTCCCACCAGCTCCCTGCAAGCAGACTGACGCGGCGGGAATGTGGAGGGAGTGTTTTGTGTTTCGGCAAAACTACACGAGAGCCCTTTGATTCGGATACGAAATACCGACACGGGATGGAGACTGCACGAACATAGGCGAGACTTGCCGAATATGTCCTCCACACTCTCGTATTCGCTATGTCTCGTGTAGTTTTGCCGAGAATGTGGAGCGCGCTTTATGCGTTCTGTTCGTAAAGGCATGGGTAAAAAGTAGCTCTTGATGTTGTATAAATTAATAAGATGCAAAGACCTATTTAATGGAACCTTGTTTTTCATTTATTAGAGACAGAGTTAGTTTAGAAATAATGTTACCTAGTGTTTAAGAGAAATATAATAGGTCATTGATATATGAATTTAAATTTTGAAATATGAAGTAGGTAACTTTATTCAAAGCTTAGCAATCTATCGTGTTTATCGTGTAGAGCTTGACTTTTCCATAGTACCTACCAGGCAATCATTTTAATTAATTGGCTATTTCACTAATTAATGAGTTGTTTACGTGAGCAGCGTGACCTAAGGTAGGTTTTGAAGTATACGACCGAGATAGTAGACCACAGCGCGTTCATACTATATTGAATCTAAACTCGATGCGATAGAGCTTATTTTTATTGCAAGCAGTTTTGTCGTCAGGTGACAGGTGACAGAAAATTCATAACTACAAAAATGAACTTTATGCCATTTGCTTTAGATTTGTTTATGGAATGAAACGCATTGCGGTCTCCTGTTTTGGTCGCGTACAACAAAACCTACCTTTACTCCAACTAATTCATACACTTTGTAATTTCGTGTAAATTGTATACCAAATTATGTCACATCAAAAGATTTATTTAAAAAGTTATATTTGAACCTGAAATGGAACATAATACGTGAAATAACAACCTTGTCATCAGGTGAATAGCTAAATAGAATATCTTTTTTTGAATATCAAAAGATCAATACAATCTGAATTCTGACCACCATAAATTGACACTAACATCAAAAGTGCATAGCACTGACAGGTGGGTCTAAGGGCGTCTTGCACCAGAATCGCTAAACGCGTTTAACTCTTAAATAGTATTTAGCGAGTTGTCAAGTCATACAAATACGTCAGATTTAAATCGATTTAGCTGTTAAATACGTTTAGTGATTCTGGTGCAAGCCGCTTACGATTCATATTATATCATCGTTCTGCTACCGTTGTCGCCATAATTTCACTTTACGTAATCAGAGGGTAGTTACTTACCACTAGCCGCCTCAATATTGGCGAACGCGAACCCCTTACTGAATCGGACCTTCGTGATGGGGGTTTTGGAGTCGAGCACCAGGTTTCTAGAGGCGTCGCGCTGTCCGCAGCACGCGTGCGCGAACGAAGTGCTAGCGCTGTGAGTGTTCACACGCTCGTAGTACACCTGTTGGGCCAGGAAGTGATAATTCACATAAAGCACCATGCTCTAAATTTTTCATTTTTATAATATTTTTTATTTTTAATAATGACAATGACAAAAAAAATTGATTCACGATTTTATTCCCAAGTTCGGCAGATTTAATTATTTCAAAATTTCAAAAATTGTTTTAAGGGTTCAACGACAAATCCTTTTAGATCTCTTTGAAGCTGGTACCTACTCAAGATATCTAGTGGATGTCTAAGGAGAGGTAGTCAGAGGCACGTACAATATAATAAGTGTTCTTTTTTTCTATAACTGAACGGGAACACTCAAGTGACATCTATAATTTTGATATTCATTGCAATTTCAGTATTATTTGTACTTATTTTAGATTTCAAATGGAGTTTGGTGCCACGTCGAAAATAATCCTGCCGAGCATATAGGTATGCATAATGAGAGTAAATGAAACAAAAAAGGTTAGATAGGTATGTCAGGATTGTAGTAAGTGAAAAAAAAATAGAGGATTGGACATTTGGACTGATTTTACGAACACCTCTTTGAAATCTCGATCCACGGTCCTTTGATTATCAAGTTTATGTCTAAGTTAATAAAGGTCAAATTTTAATGAACTTCGAACTGTGCCGATAGTTAGCATCGATAGCAATCTATTTCAGTACTAAATTGATCGTGGCTTCGTGGTTACCTACTTATAGCGCTGGCGTAGACCCTTTATGGAATTGATTACATTAAGCTGATTGCTTTGTTTAGAACTCAGTTAGAAGGCGTTAGTGGGGTGTGGTAGGCCTGTACCTCGCACTTGGGTGATTTATGATGATAGCTACTTAAATAAAGCACAACGTTGACTTATGGCATATAATGTAGGTACATTATTCTACTAGTCAAGCTCTTTCATTTGACACCTATATTCAGAGAGTTGTGAAAAAAATGTAATTCGCCATTTTGTGGTGGCGGCCATCTTGGATTTGAAATTTATCACGTGACTTCCGCGTATATTTCGAAAAATTTTGTTCCTTAGCGATTGTAAAACCAGGGAGGTGATTTTTGTCACGACTCACGGGGGTGATTCTAGACCGATAGACTTTTTATCGCGAGACTGTCAAAACTGCATAGTTTTTTAACAGTTTTTGGGGAGATCTAACTATCGTGACAAAAAAGTCTATCGGTCTAGAATCACCCCCTGCGTACGATAGATATATCTTCCAAAAACAAAATTCTCTGACAGTTTTGTTTGGAGGCCTTTGCCCAGCAGTGGGACAGAATAGGCTAATAAAAAAAAAACTATCGTGACAAAAAGTCTATCGGTCTAGAATTACCCCCCAGCGATAAGTTGGCAGTCTTAAATAAGCAGTAGGTACCTGTGTAGTGGTGTAGGCGTCACCGTTCCTGTATCGCGTGACCTGCCGTTTGCGCCGCACGTAGTGGTAGCAAATTGCTTTCCACCTGAAATGGGATACCTTATCACTTACTGAAATACAGTTATGTACAGGCAGAAGCATAACTTGATGAAGTACTAAAGGTTTAAAACACTTATGTACTGTAAAATTGAACTAAGTAAAGTAGTCACAACGGATATTTGTCCCTGTGAAGTTAGGTGCAACAAACGATTGCGCATGTACTGTTGTAGGGAAAAATTCACTTGCCTCCAATTCAACCAAAAATGGGTTCTGCGTTGTGACTACTATATATATAGCTATGTTGGTTAGCCTGATCTTTTGCCTGATTCATTTAAACAAAATGGCCGAAACTTTACATATTAGTATCAAGATTTGAGACCTATGTCTGTTTTATTGTTGTGGTGTAGATATTAATTCAGACAAAAAACGTATAAGTTTAATTATAGGAAATTTAAATATTTACATATCTCAATATGGGAGAAGTTTATGTCACTGACTGTACAGAAAAAAATATGCTCTAAATCAAGATTACTTCTATAGCACAGGATACATTACTTTTTAGCACCAGTGGATATGATGGAAAACCATTTAAATTGTGATGTTTATGAGAAGGTTTCTGCGAGTATAAATTAGTACAGAATACTAAGATCGGCTTGCACCAGAATCACTAAACGTGATTAACAGCTAAATAGATTCAAAATATGACGTGTTTATATGACTTGACAACTCGCTAAATACTAAACGCGTTTAGCGATTCTGGTGCAAGCCGCCCTTAGTTCATGTTTTTTTTTTGTGTATTTAATTTGTGACCTAAGGAACACCTACACTAGAGCACAGAGTAGATTAACCTAGTACTACAACTAGAGGTGGATATTGCGTTAGAATGTCATTTGCAATGCAGATGTGTGGTCGATGTGACGTATAACTCAGATTAACAAAACAATCATAATAACATTGTACGGTGTAGCTCCCGCGTAGCATATTCGTAGCAAATGCGTAGCACTAGCGTAGCATACTGTAGTAAAATCCTTTACTAAAATCTCGTACGTAGTAAAAAATTAGAAATAAAAATGTACAAGGCAGCTTTGCACGTATACCTATTAAGTAGTCCATTAACAAGTAATTAAATTAAAAATTTAAAAACCCTCGAATCTTGGACCGATTTTTATCAAACATAGCTAAGAACACTCCCGACTAATTCACCTTTCAAACAAAAAAAAACAAAATCAAAATCGGTTCATCTGTTCAGGAGCTATGTTGCCTCAGACACACACACACACACGAACAAACACACACACAGAAAAACACACAGACACACGTAGAACCTATAATACCGCGTAGTTTTTGCGTCGGGGGTCAAAAATAAAAAAAACTCATCAGTCCCATCTCTTGATGAGATTTTGGTGGTTATTATCATCATCACCATTTTCAGCAGCATATAAAAATTTCCCTGCCGGCAGCCGGCGGAATTTCGAAGAGGGGAATTGCAGAGGATTTCTGAATTAAGCCATAATTCCAATACTTTCTTCTTTTCTTCTTCTTTTTTCTTCTTTTAGCAATGCCAAACATATCCCTCGTAGATGTTTAGAAAAAGCTGTTCTGCGTGTTTTACAACATTTCCGCAGTTTTCACCCCAAAGTTTAGTGTTTCTATAATCATGAGTCATCACAAAATTACCCTGAATTCGTAACAACTATTAAAAAAGTGGCCTTATTGCCAAAAAAATAGAGGTCTTTGAGCGACTGGCCCAAATAGCCCTCATAAAGATTAACGACACGAATTTATAACATAATCGGGTCAACGCAGGCCTTGTAACGAACTGAAAGTTGTTTTTAGTGGGTCATCAAGTTTTATTGAAGATTGGTGGCGACTTTCGCAAATATTTTGGAGGAAACCACCGTACTGTTAGGAATTTTTATGTTATGTGTAGACCATTTAAGCCGACCTACATAACTTTTTTATACAACTAAATGGAACAAGCCGATGGCCAACCTGATGTGAAGTGGTAACCACTGCCTATAACGATAATTACCTCACTGAGCACGTCCACTGAAGGTGTGACCTAGAGTGGTAGTAGAAAAGCGATCCAGTTTTCAGAAACTGGATCAATCATTGTGATCAATGACGTTCTGGAATTTTGGTCATGACTCTTAAAGTTGAATATAATGGCCATTTCTCTAGGCTAATAATATGATAAGATGTTCAAAAGTTAGTCCTGTAAAGGCCAACTTTATTGCCATGTTTGGCGACAGCAACTTTTGTCGTGTCTTTTATTCAAAAACATAACAACTAATTACAGTAACATGGGCACAATTATTTTACTTATTGTGAAGTCGCTAACAACGGTTCACACGGTATTTCATAATTAAAGGCTGTTCTCATGTTTAATTTGAAACTTCTTTCATTTATATCGTTCAGAAAAAGAAAAATTCTGAAAGGTTTTCTTCTAAATAAAAAGATAAATAACGTGACGATGTAACTACGTTACTACCACGTAGTCGTAGCTGCGACGTACATTAGTATCTATTGTGAGTGCTTCGGGTTCTTAACGAGAATTTAATGCGCCTGGTTGCTAGTTTTACCTTTACTTACTCATGTGTTAGTTTCTTGTGTAGCTTAGAACCGAAGAAAATGATATTATTTTTAACCGACTCCAAAAAAGGAGGAAAAGAGGAATTTAATTACGTGCTTAACTTATTCAGCGTGAGTATACCCCTAAATCTTAAAAAGCGTTTAGAAGTAAAATATAGTTAGAATTCTTACCAGACCCTGGGTGAGGCTGTCCTCATCGCATTGACCCTTGCGCTGACCGCCGCAACATCCACCCGCCTAGCCAGCTGGATCCTCGCAGTGCTGTGGTAACACTCCACCAGGTACACCAGGTACAGAAGCAGGACAAACGCGATGGGTATGTACGCGTAGCCGACGTCACAAGGAGACTCTCGTACTGTCCTTTTTATAGGGTGCCTGAGGGAGTAGAAACTGTTTTAATTGTTAGCAGTTCGATACTTATTTTGGAGATGATTTATACAAAGATCCAGGGGGCGATTCCAATCTCAGTTCAACTGCAAAGTTTTAAATCATGGTCAGTTCATACTAACTCATAGTTATTCTGTGACTAAATAGTGACATTATGATGTCATTTAATTTGTTTTCGCGCATAATTTGCTGTCAAAGTGTTTAAAAAGTAAGATCACGTGGTACAAAATTGTACTACGTGACCTGAAGAAATTACACTGGGCAGTGAAATATAACTTGACAGCAAAAGATTGGAATACGGGGGCAGAGCTTTTGGAAAAACACTGGTGGTTCAAATCAGTGGTTCCGATACATTGCTGGTTTAAACTGGATTTTATAACAGCTAGACTAAAATTTTACAGACACGCAAAGTAGGTATAAAATGGATCTAGAAAACCCCAAAAAACCTTGAGTAACCAAACCTTTTCACCATTTCTAGATTGTAGAACATTTTACTTATTAGATTTCCACTTTAGATTTTCTTAGAAATTCTTCAAAGGGGTTTCGAAATCAAAGGTACAAATTCTATATTTGCCACTACTTAGGAAGTTCAAAGGTTTGTAAAGGAAATATGTTTTGATCGCAAACTGGTGAAAAGTTCCTGGAAGTTCGAAAAATTTCTCACGTATTTTGATTAGTTATATTTACCTTGCCATATTGCCTTAAAACGAAACTTTAAACGCTCCAAATACAGTCAATATAAAGCTATATTCTTATTAAATCGAAATAAATGACGAATCAACTTATTATAACCAAAATTCAGTCATCATTTTTATAGTTTTTTTTGTTTTTTTTTAATATTTCACGCTGTTGAAAAGCGGCATTAGGTATAACGGTGACTTCTTCTTTTTATGAATTCAAGGGTTAAATACTCACTTGCTAAAATCGATGAGGTCACGATCGATTTCCGCAGTGTTGCACCAGGCGACGGAGCCGAGGCACCCGGTGATCATCAGCGTCAATGTGAAGCACTTCCAGTTGCCTTCTCTTCGAAGCACGCCGCCGAGGCTCTGCTGGCGCGGACGCTGCAACAAACATGTCACTGGGTAAAGCTCTACGCCTGGAGGCTCAGTTTGGCAGAGATTTTACTCTAATAGGGTTGACGTCATATCTCAGCCAAAAACTCGTTTGTGTTCACCAATGGGTGAACCAAGTTTTTGACGCCATTTTGATGTTATCTCTATTAGAGTAAAAGCTCTACCAAACTGAGCATAAGACTCCTGGTTTTATTTGAAAGGTTTCATGTCATGTGCAATTTGTATATGACTTGTTTTCACTGTTTCAAGTTTTTCTAGAGCATGGATTTAGAGATGAACGCGTGATGTCATTCTTCAAGAGAGAGAGAGAGAGAGAGAGGAGTCATTATCCAACTACCAACATATTCTCATTGATATCGCTGTTGTACTATTGCTGCAATAGTAAGATCGATATCAAATAGTCAACTGAAAAACACGCAACATGTCATCGCGCGTGTGCAAAATTTTCTATTCCACTGGGGCCTTATTGTTCTAAAACATATGTTACTTTTTATTCAGAGATCACACGATTAAAGCCACAGGCGGACTGGTAATACATAGTTCAATTCACAAAGGAAAAGTGGCCATTGCATATGCGTTTGTATATCGTTCCGTATTTCGCGTTCTGTTTTGTCCATACAAAAGGTGCGTTCGTTTTATTCGACACAAAGCCGCAGTCGTACCGCGGACAAATGCCTTTTGTTTCGTTTGAATATGCTATCAATTCTACCTCAGTGCAGTATGGGTGTAAATGGCATATCTCGCTGTGGTATGAAATTGTGAGCGCGCCCACATTTCTTAAAACTTTGTTAGGGAATGAAATCTACTATTTCTTCACGGGTCAAAGTTTAGTCTAAGTCAAAATATTTAGATAACAAAGTTACAACAAACAAGTAACAAAGTCTAGGAGTTTCTAACTGGAAAATACACTTAACACGTTGCCTTGGCTCTTTATAAATTAAATTAATTATTTAATTTTGATTAAAACTACACTGTAGTCCACCAATCCGTTCTCTCTTTTCTGACCACTAAAACACAAAACGTAAAAAAGTTTTGAGTCATGAGGTTCACAACAATGACGACACAGGGTAGGGTGACTTGGATGAATGTGTCGGGACAGCCTTACAAGCCTAAATGTGAAGAACCTATCCTCTCTATTTACATTGACCTAATAACTTTGCCCAGGAAATCCTTTGGGACCTGATCAAATATTTTTTTGGGAAAATGAAAGGTTTTGTCGTGGAAACGATTTATTTCAATGTTGACGCCCAGCTGATTGTATTGAAAGTACAGGAAAAATCCCATTAAATGTTTTGAATGAAATTCTGTGAAATACAATTTTTTTATGTTGAAAACAGGCTTTGATTGAAAACAGAAAATACAATGTTGTTTATTGCGTGAGTACATTTTTGATAATAACGAGCTATAATAAAATAACTTGTAAGTATTGGAAGATTTTATGTTGAAAATAGAAAATACAGTGCTATTTATTACGTATGTACATTTTTGATTATATAATTACGTACACATTCCTACCTATACGTAGCTACTCGTAGTTATTTCAAGGTACTACTGACCATTGTTATTTAGGTTGAAATTCTCAGGATTTCATGTCACGGTCACATCATAAATCCGTCAGCTTATTTACCTTAGTTTTTGGGGCTCATAAATCATTTACTTACATTGAGTTAGTTTTGCAAGTTGTTTTCATTGAGAATTGGTCTACGCAAGTTAATTTACTACTAACTTGACCAGTTAGCTAACAAAATCTTATGTAAATTATCTCGAATAATCCTCGCCTCGACTCAACCTCAGAATCGTGCTTTGGTAGTCATTTTGACAACTACAAAGAAAGAAAAAATCGAACCAACTGGAAAAAAAAGTTCACGTAGTCCGATTGATCGAACCATGCGGTCGAACCACGTGGCCAGAAGCAAGAAAACGGGATTTCAAGGTTGAGTCAAGGCAAGGTATAACTAAGAATTATGATCCTATGACCCGGTCAATATTATTTTTATTAGTCGAGTAATTGCTAGTAGAATTTTTATTTAAACTTTTTTGTGATTTGCAAGTTGTTCGAAAGGACCTTTATAACAGTGGAGCCTTAAAATCATTATCATCAGCCAAGTCACGTTGAATTCTGACAAACTGCTTTTCTTGTGAAGATAAACTTAAAGATACCTAGAAGTTTTTTTAGAGCTAAGTAAATCTTTCTAAACCGACCAACTTTTAAAAGTTCTTTTGCGGTCAGTAAATGGGAGTTTCTTGTCTCAAGATTCCCTTCATAAGAACAATATTATCACTATAAGTTTACCTCACTGGAAAAAACATCATTGTGTAAGCGCTTCTACTTTAGAAGCTCAAAAACGGTCCCTGACAACGATATTGATATGTTGCCCGAGGCATAAGCGCGATCGACGAATCGATATCAAATACTGAAATTTAATATTGCTGATACATCTTACGAATTGTGAACGATTTGTGATATTAAATAATTCGGTCGAATATTCATAAGAGGTCACAACGGATATTTGTCCCTCTGAAGAATCTACGCAGAGACCATTTTCGGATGATAATCTAATTTTTCCGCACAACAGTACATGCGGAATCGTTTGTTGCGCCTAACTTCAGAGAGATAAAGATCCTTTTGTTGCACCTTACTAGATCATGGAGCATGGAGCTACTTTAAAATTACAATGGATTCTAAATAAGGCCTTTATTAATGCTTATGGCAAATTAACACAATCAAAGTATGTGGCCAGATTAGTAGAGTTTTAGAGCTACACTACACAGCGTGGCGGACAGCAGTGCTCTGTCTGTTGTAGAGTTGATCACGTGCAGTGTAACTCTACCACACAACTGTACTTGCAACAGTGTAAATCGGCACTTAGTGTTAAAAATAAGAAAGCCAATAGAATATACAAGCTTTGCTTATTTTGGGACTAGAGGGCGTTGTGTGTAAAGTCCACAAATGTTTATTTATTTATACTAAAAGCCTAGTAAATTAACAGTTACTCCGTATTCTGATTGGCCACAAGTATTGGCTTAGTACACTGTCAATCAAGTCGCGTAATTGTTAGGTTAAACCCGCCAAGTAGGTAGGGCAGTCCGGGCAAATTGATTGGGTTATAAAGGCTTTCACACACAATTACTTAATGGCTTTGTTAAATGCGTAGAATAAGCATCCGCTTGTTTTAAAAATGTTTTATAACTAAAATAAATTAGTGTGAGTTAGTGGCCTTTAGGCCTCCCGACTGCTAGAGCCAGGACCGATAGTTTTGTCCTCCGAAACACAAAAGCGCTCAAATGTAAATGCCACTAGCAGTCACCCATCCAAATATTGGCCGTGCAGAACGTCGCTTAACTTAGATAAATCGGTGAAGATTGACTAAGCAAGTTACACCACGAGCGCTTCAAATTATTTTTGAAATAATATAATTTTAAAACGGGTTAGTAATTAAATTCAATACTTAGATGCTCAACGTTGTATTGGAAAAGGTCTGTGTAAATTAATCCTTTAATTAATTTTGTTTAACTCAAGTTCCGTTTCTGACCTATTCTGAGTTTACTTATCGATAGACGAACTTCAGTAAGATTCTAAAATTACTTTTTAATTGAGTTCCAAAGTTTTGTCTCTAATTTAAGGTAACTCAATACCTATTTTGTTAGTGAACATGGCGTATAATTATGTTTTTAGGTTTCTAAAGAACTTTTTTTAAAAGTAAGTGTTTATACTTTATACCTTTTTTTGGGCGAAATAACGATGAAAATAGATTTATCCCCTAACGAAGTACTATGTAACTACTATATATCTAGTTAAATTATTTTACAGTCGTTAGAGCTACTGTTGTGAGAGTATTATACATAGATCATGTATGTTTTGTTACATTTAAAGAAATTCAACAACACCTCTCTTACTCGTTTGTTATCTATTTTTACTCATTCTAAGCATCAAAGATATTTTGTTGTGCCACAAGATTTCCTCCATTCAATTTATAACAAAGTGCTCTAATACCATAAGAGCTCTTTGGATCTCGAGAGGCGCTTGATTGCCTGTTGATTTAAGACAACTTAGCAATACCTGCTGTTAATATAATGAACTTAACTTGAGTGGACAAAGTCCATATTCTACATCGCTAGAGCATAGAAAACTAACGAAAATGTATGGAAATTACATTTGTGAACGTAAAGTAAGTCAAAAGGGGGTAGGACAAAACTTTAGTTTTCTGGGCTTAATGTATGAAGTACTAGTTTGAAGTACCTATATTTATATTCTGGAGTTAAAGACAAAAGTTAGTATTAATACAAGCACGAATCTTCTGAAGTTTCAAAAGCTCATTTGTATGAAAGCTTTAGAACAAACATATCCGAAATAATAAAAATCAAACTAACATTTTATGATCTTGAATAAGCTTCAATACCAATTGATAAAAAAGTAAAACAAAAGCGAATCTCTAAAGTAACAGTTCGTTATTGGTAGGTTAACGATCTCATGAGTTTGTATATTGCTTTAAACGACTCGATTTTCTGGGTAAAAAAAGCTGTTTAATGAAACTAGTAGAAAAACTCACTTCTACCGTTTTCAAAGGTTCTATTCAGAGAAAATCGTTCTAATAGTACTGAGTACTAATCGTAAGCAGTAGTGTAGATGCTTACACAAATTAACCATACTCGCAATTTTGCAGAGGCAAAATTCTATCCTTAGTTTTATTTTCTTTTATCGCAATTTCCGTATTCTGTTAGTTTTATCTGTATTAACCCCCGACGCAAAAACAACGGGGTGTTATAAGTTTGACGTGTCTGTGTGTGTGGGTGTCTGTCTGAGGCAACGTAGCTCCTGAATGGATGAACCGATTTTGATTTTGTTTTTTTTGTTTGAAAGGTGAATTAGTCGGGAGTGTTCTTAGCTATGTTTGATGAAAATCGGTACAAGATTCAAGAGTTTTTAAATTTTTAATTTAATTACTTGTTTTAGTTAACAACGATGTCAAAACAGTGTTCACAAAACCTTTGAAAACTTTCCGAATTTTAGCAAACTCCTAAAATGTTGTGTCTATTTGTCATGCCGGGATTGCGATTGAATGAATTGGTTTGTATTTATTTTAGAATCGTTTGGAAATTGGAGAGTTTTTTGTCTTCTTTTTAACTGCCTATCTGTACAGGTCAGCACCTCTAGTGCTTACGCTACGTGCTAGTTTACGTATACCTACTACAAAATTTACGTAAACTATATTTTTTAACTGACATAAAACTTATATCAAAATAAAAAAATATTTTCAAACTAAAAATGGAAAAGCCATTTGGGATAAACATCTCACCAAAAAGCCAACCACTAAGCTGACGACATAATATTTATAGTGATAAATTAAATACCACGACTTTACTATACTACGGTTCATCCCACAACTTCCAAGGAAACTAAAGCATTAGTTGTATTGTAAGTAAGAGCGTGTAAGCCTTAGATTAGCTACTCACAAGCTGCTATGATCCTATTGTATGAGATCTTACAACCCTTGTTGTTAGCCCAGAAAAACGAAACTATTAGTAACCTACGAGAACCTAGTGCCTAGACAAGCCATACCTTGGCTTTAAGGCACTATATAATTTTAAACATGTGTAATTTTTGAAATAATAAATAAATAAATACTATCTCACTTTTTTATAAAAACATGTATACCTACTTTTTATTATTTTAAAAAGAGTATAATATTAGTAAAGTAGCAAATGACTTTGTTAGTAAACAGTGAATAAAATGAGCTTGTAGACCATAGATAATTAATTTCTTGTTCTTTATAGCCTTTTTTAACTGAGGCAGACAGCTACTTCAGTATTCTTCTCACAAGCTCGGAGCAAGTACCTGACAGTAATACTAAAATTTAAAGTGATGAATAACGGTAGCAAAAGTACGATAACGGTAAATCAAAAGTATTTTTTTTTACATTCGCTTGAATTCTATGAACTTAGTTCACCAACCTAGGCTTTAAGGCACTATATAACTTTAAACATGTGTAATTTTTGAAATAATAATAAATAAATAATAAACCTAAAATCTCTGCTCAGAAATTGACTAAACGCGCATTAGGCTACCAATGGTCTATCTTATAAAAACTTAGAATAGTCATTATGTTTTAATTACATTATTACATTATGTTTTGGCATGATTCCTTCATTATAATTTTATTCTATTCTGTGTTTTAGTGTATACAATGTTGGCGACTCAAATAAATAAACAAATAATTACCATTCGTAATATTTTATTTTATTAAATAAAACATTTAACAGAAATAAAATACAATCTAAAAGGTATAAAAATCTAATAAAAGATATAAAAATCTAATAAAAGATATAAATTTAATAATAATTATCTAATAAAAGATATAAAAATCTTACGTGCTTTTCCATTCATGCCACACTCAACTAGACAAAAACAAATATTGACATAATGTCAACTCGAGCTTTTTGCAAGTCTTTGTAGATTGACAGATTTATTGAATGTATTACCGTGGTGATAAAGACCATAGTTATTTAATTTTTTTTCTCAGTTTACTATTGAGCTCAGGCCGGTCGAAGAGGCCACGGCTGCTTAGTGCGCCTGCAGCCTAAAATCACTAATCTAAACTCTCATTTGGTTCAACCTACTTGGCTATTTGTCACAAGAATCTCCTTCCTAGTGTTTTTTTTTCACATTCTTCGTTGGCATTCGCAAGTAAAGCCTTTTCACAGTAACGATTGCAATGTTGAAATGGAATTCGATCTGGATCGGCACGAAACAGTGCGGGTTTTAAGCCGAAATTGATGGAATCTGCAGCGGTTTGATAGAACGCAGAGTTGGGGTTGATGGAGCGATGAGAATCCGGCATCGCGCCATGATTTTATAGTCACTAAAATGTTCATACCTACTTACATTTTTTAAAATAATTTACAGGCAAGCGTTTACTTTATGTATTCGAAGTCTGCAAGACCTAGGCTAGTACGTGGGTTAAATAATAAATAAAAACCACTTTGGCCTCTTTTTGAACTTGTAAATATTATAGATCCACGAGAAAAAAAGGTTGCAAGGCTTGCTCGTTATTCACGGTGCTTATCTTATCGACATTGCCGGTGTCGTGCAAAACGCCTTAGGCTGCATGCGCACTTGCGACCATGGCTGCAGCAACCAGACCAGAACTAATAAAATCTCTTCAGTTTTCAATAAACTTGGCATAAGCTCGAAAAAGTTACACAGTGTTGTGTTGACCGTGTTTTGTCTTTTGCGATCAGAAAAACTGCTTGTAAATTAATGCAAACGATAAAAAACTTACAGATGTCAAACAGATGGCCATGCTGGCCATTTGCCTGACCGTGAAGTACGCGTGAAGCCTTATTTACGCTCACGATTGAAGGCTTACGATTTTCGTATGCGTGGCTGAACTTTGGGTAAGTATAAGAATAAAGGTACCACGCAAGAATCCCTACACACTTTATCCATTCTGTGTTACTGATAAACATCGCATTTGTCACTCCACTGAGGGCCAGACAAGGTATCTTTTAAGCCTAGTTTATAAATAGCTGTGCGGGCAAGCTTGTGTTTATTGTTATCCCGACTTTCTCGGTTTCATGCGGTTGAAAAAAGTTCGCAGGATTATTTTATTTCCGTATGCGACGCGCATTTCTGTCTTATTTTATAAAAGAACTCGCATAAATTGTATCTATCTATCAGATATCTATCAGATAGTTATTTTTAAAAGAGCCTCAATCAAATCAGGTTTTTTATTAAAGAGCTCATATAAACTTATTGAATCAGAGGTTTTTAACATTTTCCTTTACAATTAACAGCAGTAGGTAACATTAGAAAGAAAAAATATTTGTTTCTTAGTTAAGATGTCTTTTAATCAAATTTATAACAAAATGTTTATTTTCCAAGTTATTCCAAGCATTTTAAAATTATCTACCTCTGAGTCTGAGGCCTTTTGAATTTCTCAAGACTCGTTTCGTTAACTCAGCAACTTGTCCTTTGAGAGACCACAAAGAGTTTCCACTACATAATTCGCGGGGAACTCCCGACCCTTCTGACTATTCATAAGCTAATTTATGTTTGCTGCTACACATTTATTATATTAAATCACTGCCTTTGCTAATTCTTAACTGAATATTGTATCTACAATATTTTCAGAGTCATACATACCTATTTGTTATCTAGTTAAATATACCTGACTATTATCCTCAGATGTCCTCAAAATCTGAGGATATATCAACTTTTGTGCAATCTAAGATAACGATTACGTATATAGGCTAGCTATGTATGTACACAGAGTGCTTTTAAAGTCATACTTTTTTCAGTGCATTCTGTTTAATGAATTTCCCTAGTATTCAGAAATTGTTTTTCCAATTTCCAAGTGAATGCACTGCAGTAATGAACCCCAGGACTTCACTAAGCAGCTTTGAGGCTCTCATTGTTTCTCAAATTGGCGAGACAACAAAATGGGTTGGATTGAACAATAGAACAAAGACCGCAGCCTAAACAATATCTTTAAACCAACTCAATTGTTGAAGTTCGTGAAAAACTGGAAAAGAAATAAAGCTCAGTTTAAGACAAAAATATTGAAGAGGTCGTTGATATAAATATGTAACAGTACTGAAACATATTTAAAGAAGCAATGTCGATGTATATTCGTAGAAATCAAACCATTTACGTATATGTATAATCCTAGAAATATGTCACACAAAAGAGTAGCTAAAAGCAAGTGCAAAGTAACTTTATCATCACCAGGCAAAAGTACAATAACTCAAGAAGCATAATGATGTAAAGTTTCTAAACGTTCATCAGCTCATCGAATTCACAGGAAGGTCGAAGCAGTCGCCAGGCGGGGCTTGTCACAAACTTTAATTAGCTGCCCCGCTCAGACATCTGTAGGTACTTGTTGGCTTATGTAAATTGTGGAGTTCGTGACACTAGTCGAAAAGCTCATTTCAAGCTAAGTTTTAGTTGCTTGGTTGTATTAGCCACGTATTCACTGAGCGAGTGGCGATTTGGGACCGAAATTAGTATCCTATCGAATTAAAATTCTTTTGACTAAACTGTCTGAAGTTCAAACATTTCCTTATCACTTTTACGACCCGATTTTTAAGGAATACAAATTGGGACAAAAACTTTGTCGTTTCTTTAGGAGTACTTATTGTTTTTCCTTATTATCGAAGATGTCGAAATTAATAAACGTTTTGTTCTATATTTTTTTGTTTTATTTGGAGAAAATATTGAATTATTATTGTCTGCTTGAAAGTGCGTTTAATTTCATTTCACATATTTCACGCAACGCCTTCTAGTCCCAAACTAAGCGAAGTCTGTACTATGACAACTAGATTATACTCTTATACATTTTATGTACATACATAAGTACTTATAACACGTATTAACCCAGACACAGAACAAACATCCATGATTGCAATGACACAAATATTTGTTCTAGGTGGGATCGAACCCACAGTACAATAAAATATTATAAAGCCACGTAATAATTATAAAAAAAGTATATGAATAAAGCCGATGGAGGTTATGTGTCTTAGAAAATACATGAATGTCTGAGAACTCAAAAGACCCGCGTTATTTTCCACGACTCATTAAATTTGTTTCAAAACATTTCTCTCATGCATGCACAGAATAATTACCCTCGAGTCAAAGGACTGGATTTCTTTGTGATGTTTAAGCTTTATAAGTTAACTGGCTTTAGTCTGCGGGTCCATCCGCACCACGTTCTAAGATATCGTTGAACGATGTATAATGAAACTTCTGAAACTTTTCACTAATAACGGGATATTTACCATGATCTTATGGGTTTTATTGTTTCCAGATATTTTGGCATAGTTGCATGCACCATGATCAGATCACGGGTCAAACTGAAGTCTTTGCAAGTAAATGTCATTGGCAGGCGTATTGGTCTACCCTCTGTCGCACTCTTTTATTGAGAACGATACTGAAATATCAATAAAACTCACAAATCATGGTAAATATCCCGTTTTTAATGATAATTATGTATGAGTTTAGCATACGTTATGCGGTTATGTGCATCGCGGAAAGCTAAGAGAGATCTAATTCAACCAACCTCTGTTCATACGAAGGTTATTAATATCGACAGGCATACAGAATAAGCCTGTTTATTATTGTACCTAGTTATATTTAATAAGTCTATTTAGAAACATGCTCGGAGTTCTAGTTTTACTTCTCGGCGTGTAGTGATAATAGAGTTACTGGATTGGAATAAACATCTCTTTGAGTTGTGCGAGCAAAGTTCTGCCTTTGAGTGTAGTCAAGTCGAGATACCTCGAAATAGGTACACCACAAAGTATATTAGACAGGTGTAGGTTTCCTTTTAGCCGACCATCACTAAAATTTTTGTCAAACTTACTATACCATGTAGGCAGGTAGGTACACGTTATAAAAATGTGTGCTTAAAATAAATAGCTTTTTGTCTACATTCTAAGCTATTGTATCCTACTAATATTATAAATGCGAAAGTTTAGATGTTTGGATGTTTGTGTTTCAATCACGTCTAAACTACTGAACCAACTTGGATGAAACTTGGCATATATATAGTTCGTAACCTGAATTGACACATAGGCTGCTTTTTATCTCGAATAATTAACAGGATCTACAGGATAAAATGAACGAAAAGGATTAGCAGCGCCAATTGGCAAGAGGATTTCATTGTCATGTCTTGTCACGTCAGTTTGACAGGACCTAGTACTACCTCTTTGGTCTAACGACTAGCGTTTGACATTCCAGTACGAGTTCGGTGTAATGAGGTGTAATGTCAAGTTTCTCAAAGTATCCGCTCGGTACACACACAGATAATGTAATATACACGGAAACTGCAGACGCGTACGAAGTCGCGGGTAACTGCTAGTAACTTATAAAAACTAAAAGAGATGAGAGAGAGAGAGAGAGACACAGACACATTTAAGTTGGTTACGTTACTAGGTATACGTATATTACAAAATCATGACACGCATCTCTAATAATTCTCCCTCATGAATAATTTTTTTTTATAAATTTTACGTTTCACAAAAGGAATGGACGTAAGCCGGAACGTGATAAAATACCGAATGAAATGAAATGAACAAAGAGTCGGGACTCGAAGACTCGCCAGTATTCCCATTTCAGTTTTTAATGATAGCTACTGGTGGGTTCAATGCGAAGGGTGAACCTTTGAGTCCCACAGTCCTACTAGCAGGACATTGCATGATAAATACTTTGTTTTCATAGTTTATTTAGTGTACTTACTAAGGTAGTATTTTTTTGCAAGAATTGTTGTTGGACAATAAACTTATTAGATATCTCCGCTCATATTTGATCAAAATGTATCAAAAATCGTATATCATCCTGTAGATACGTATATATTTATCAACCACGAGTACGATGTATATCAAACTAGACAGAACTCGATAAATAATGCATATTTTATGGACCACAGTGCTGTATCTAGGTCATAGTGCATTCTTCAAGGTTCTTTTAGAGGCCCGTGGTTTCAAGCCGTTTCCGAACCTGTCGGTGTAAATAAGTGTTGAGTAAACAAACTTGGAAAATATTTAGTCTTCGACAAACAACTTACTTAAGTGGAAAAAATCATAGGAAAATCACCTATCAATTTCTCATTTTTATCGTCAACATAATACAAAAAACGGTAAATCTTTTTATTTATAGACCAACAATATACCTACATACACTTACTTCAAATCTATATCATACTAGCAGTTACCCGCGACTTCGTACGCGTCTACAGTTTGCGTGTACATTATATTATCTGTGCGTGTACCGAGCGGATACTTCTTTGAGAAACTTGACATTACACCTCATTACACCGAATTCGTACCTACTGGAATGTCAAACGCTAGTTGTTAGACCAAAGAGGTAGTACTAGGTCCTGTCAAACTGACGTTACATGACATGACAATGAAATCCTCTTGCCAATTGGCGCTGCTAATCCTTTTCGTTCATTTTATCCTGTAGATCCTGTTAATTATTCGGGATAAAAAGTAGCCTATATGTCAATCCATGTTACGAACTATAAACATGCCAAGTTTCATCCAAGTTGGTTCAGTGGTTTTGACGTGATTGAAACACAAACATCCAAACATCTAAACTTTCGCATCATACTAATATTATAAATGCGAAAGTTTAGATGTTTGGATGTTTGGATGTTTGTGTTTCAATCACGTCAAAACTACTGAACCAACTTGGATGAAACTTGGCATATATATAGTTCGTAACCTGGATTGACATATAGGCTACTTTTTATCCCGAATAATTAACAGGATCTACAGGATAAAATGAACGAAAAGGATTAGTAGCGCCAATTGGCAAGAGGATTTCATTGTCATGTCACGTCACGTCAGTTTGACAGGGCGTAATACTACCTCTTTGGTCTAACAACTAGCGTTTGACATTCCAGTAGGTACGAGTTCAGTGTAATGAGGTGTAATGTCAAGTTTCTCAAAGAAGTATCCGCTCGGTACACGCACAGATAATATAATGTACACGGAAACTGTAGACGCGTACGAAGTCGCGGGTAGCTACTAGTTTATAATATTAGTAGGATAGGATATCGTATAAGCAATAGCAACTATAGGTACCTAATCTGCCATAATGTATTCTCGTGCAGCAGCAAGTTGCATATTAAAATAAAACAGCAAAAATAAAACAAGTAGTACAGAGCTTTAATAAATTGAAGGATAAACATAAAACATTTTTGTAAAGATAATAAAATTCATAGCGATATAGTGCTGCTGTACTCACATCCTGCACTCGAGGGAAATATACGCTATCACTGAATAGGATAAAACCTTTGATTCTTTTTCTAATTCAGTAGGTATGGAAATAGATTTTTTCTTATAATCTAGATTGTCGCATGACTGCAAAATAAATGGACAACCCAAAAAAAGTTTACATGCACTTTCATCTAGCTATACATAGATTTTTTGGGTATACCTAGTAGGTACCTATATAAGCAAGAAAGTGCCATAAAATAATTCAAAAATTTTATCGTATTTAGGTTAGGTAATTTTATTTAGATAATTTAAAAAACTTCTAGGCATCTCATAATAAGTATTTGTTTTAATTATTTACTTGACACAGTCAAAATTGTCTATATCCCGGATCCGATCACAAAACAATGTGGGATCGGTTTCTACTTCATTCTGATCCCAGGATCAGATGCTATAGACCCATCGAAATGACGGACAGAGGCCGTAAATAAGAAAAGAAGAAGAAGTATTTGTTTACTTCACATTAAAAAAAGCAATATCGAAAAATATCTTTATAAGTAAAAGTTTGTTGTCGACACGCTCTGGATTGATCATACTTGGAAAGAACTTTGTCACGTGATTGGAATAGCTTTTCAAATGGCTCGGATCTCATAAATATTTATATGAGGGTAGCAACACTTTATATTAGCTCTGCCCCCGTATGCCAATCTTTTGCTGTCAAGTTATATTTCACTGCCCAGTGTAATTTCTTCAGGTCACGTGGTACAATTTTGTACCACGTGATCATTCTTTTTAGACACTTGACAGCAAAATATGCGCGAAAACACATCAAATGACGTCATAATGTCACTATTTAGTCACAAAATAACTATGAGTTAGTATGAACTGACCATGATTAAAAACTTTGCAGTTCAACTTTGATTAGCATACCCCTGCTGAATTTAAAAAGATCTATAAAAACAATTTTATAAGGTAAACTTATTTACGTGGGATCAAAAGACAGAATATCGTACTTTCTCGAAGTCTATGAAGCCTACGCCGATCAGTGGACTTCTATATGATTATGATGATAAAACTTGATGACACACGACCGCCGTCGACCAAAACTATTCAAATTGTTTTGGACACGTAACTTCAAAAGGTTTCAAAAGTTTAAACTTATTCACTTTCAAGTGCCTAAAGACTCTTTGGAGTTTAAACATTTAAGCTTATTTACATGCACGTGGTTGCCATCTAAACGGCAACACTCTGCTAGCCATCACGTGAAATGATTTTCACGCGACCAATTTCCGTAACGAGTAAAAAAAAATAAGCAGAGCAACATTTTAGAAATAACATAACGAAGTGATTCAACACATTTATGTTTTTAAGTGTTTTAGTCACACTAGAGACAGACCCATTGTATCCCACTGTCATATAATATACATATGTCATATAAATATGTATGTGTTTCTTTCATTTGTAAAATGGAATCGGTATTAGAGATGTATCTACAAAATAATGTTCTATTATCATAATTTCCATTGAAAATGCATAAAATCGTAAACAACAATTCGATGCATGTGTAAAGGCACTTCCAGACGGAATCCGCATTAGGTCGTTTTGGAACTCGGATAAACTTTTCATCCCCACTTACACAGCTATCGCCCTATCGGAGAAGTCAAGTGAACTGGAGAGCCATAACGAATAATCTGATTAAAATGAGAGTTTCAAAGTTAATAATTGAGTAAAAAACTTTGTTTTGTAACCTATCTAATATTTCAAAGGTTATGCGATCCTAATATAAACTAAAGAATGGATGTTTCTAGGGGCCTATTGGATTGGATTGATCGTGCACACACTTTTTGAATTCTTTGAACCATATTTCATTCTATGTAATTTTTTGCCAAATAGATGGAGGCGGCAAAACCAATCATCGTAGAAATCTTATTGGGGTTTTAGGCGTTCCGTGTAATCGTTACTATTTTTACCCATTTTCAAAGAAATCGTTGCTAAGAAAAGCTTCTTCCAGTTCTAGAAAGGGAAGTAATTAAAATAAAACCTCTTTTTTTATAAAAAGTTTCAATGTTACTATGTACAGTTTTGCTTATAAAGTCACGCGATGTGACGTCATAACGTAAGTGCCGTTGAGTGTACAGCTTTTTTTCATACGCGGCAGAAAGCCCCTGGCGCAGGTAATCCTTGGCTGGCAAGGGGCGAACAATGCAAGCGACGAGCCCTCGTCATTGTGCCGTTTCGTTTTATGCTGACGTAATGCTGAAGACGTACACGGGGCAAGTTTGAAATTGGAACGTGCATTTTTGCGACCAAAAACTTTGAATGAAATGAATGGAAATCTTCACTCTGCTTCGTATATTTTTTTTTAAAAACCCAACAATGGAAAAGCTTTTTTTGAGAAGAAAACGTAAGTATATAAGTTTTTGGCCGTTCTAAAATTTTGGGCCTTTACATACGACGTAAATTGATGTGTTTCATAAACGCAGTAGTACCTACCTATACCTAGTTTATGCTGAGACATATCTCGAGTAACAACTAATTCTTTTTTTTTTTCGAAACTATGCAAGTAAAATCTATTACATTCAAATATGGTATCATCGTGCGATCTTTTACAATGGAGATAATACATCGGAAGGAAAATATACTACATAGCATTAAATATACAAGTACTTATAGAAGTAAAGAACTTAGCTCTACATAATCTGGTGATCTGAATTTAATGTACTATATTTTTCAATAATATACGACGTTTTGTTCATACTAGTTTCTATCCCCGCTCTCAATTAGCTCCACATAATCTTGTAGGTAGTCTCAGTTTCATTAATTTGTATTATGTCTGTCTAACAGTTTGTTCATACTCTTGGTACCTACCAAATGCCCATTACCTACTGGGCATAATTTCTAGCCAGGCTCTGTGTTGCTGTTTACTACTCTGGGGGAAAACCCTGTAAGGGTCAACCAACATGGTTTTTGAATATTTTCATTCATAACCCAAATACATAAATTTTGTTATCACAAAGCATTTTGTGAACGTAGCTTTTAAATTTGTAAAAGGGTAATTCATTTAAGGGGCTAATTTAACATTTTTGGGTTAAAAGCTGTCGTTGAAATTATATTTGGCTATGAAAATATCTCTCATCGTATTAAAAAGCTTTCAAGACTAAGTTACTTTATGTATTTTAGTAGGTATTTATAAAAATAAATGAGAGATCTTCTTTTTACTAACTACATGTAGGTTAAGTACCTTACCCAAATAATTAACCGTGCATTTAACTTTTTTAATAGGAAGAGCCAACGGTTTAAAAAAATTAATGGTATCCTACACACAGGTATTTTTTTTCTAGTTGAAAACCATTGTGTTAGAGCAAGGAAAACTATTGCAGTTTTTCCTCTCCCTGCAAACGATTCCCTCTGGAAACTTTATGTAACATCCGAACTTTGTTTTGGCACGGGTCCAAGTAGGTACCCACTTTAAAATATCCTGTTACATAATGAAACCTTACCAGGTCCTCGTCGTCATCAGAGAAGATGTTAGCTCTATCTTGCGCCGCCATTTCACTGAATTGATCATCCGATCAGCCAAACATTCCATGGCTCACAAGCACAACACATCATCAACCACTCAAAACACCAACTGCATCCAAATTCGTTTTTCAAAGTGATATCCAACCTTCATGGCTGCACATAAACACTGGTGACGAATGAAATAAAAAAAAAGAAAGTCGTAATTTAAAAATCGTGTTCGAAAAACAATACACAGACGTAAGCTTTCGAAGTTGGAACGTTATCGGGCGCGCGTTGAGAGCTTCGGACGCGTACTGCGGTGGGGCGGGCAAGATAGTACTGCTGCGTCTCGTAGCTATGGCAACGCGTGGCTCTTCGCGTCATTTGCTGCGGGTAGCTGGCTGCATTTTCCGTGGGGTGCCACGTGCTGAAAAAGGCATGCCGAGAATCCGCAAAGCCCAGACGACGTCAGCATATGAAATGGTATGAAGATTGATTCATCGTTTTGATACTTTCAAAACTAATTTATTGATTTTGGTACCTACCTAATTACTTATAGTGTTTTAAAGCAAAAGAAACATTTTTTTTAGTTTGTTTTTTAGCACACGTTTTAGAAAACACCTAGGAAACGCAGTAAATTAAAAAAATCGCGATTGTTTTGTGGAATTAAGGTGCTAGTCGATTAATTACTATCAGTCTCCTTGCTAAATATTATTATGTCATAATATTAGTAATACCTACAGCTCAATTGATATAGAAGTAACACGTCACCAGAACATTGCTCACGCAAATGAAACAAACAATATGAACCCGCGCGCATTTGATTAATTCCGTGGGTTAACGCAAATTGATTGCTTTTGAAGCATAATTTAATATTGCAGAACACCCTGTGAATAATAACCAACGTAAATGAGTATAATTTTTATTTTCCTTTGAAGTAGAAAGAGAGTTAGTTAACAAGCGACGGAGCTGTAGGGTTTTTCTTTAATAGTAAAAAAACAGGATAAATTTTCCGATAAACTTGAGTAGTTTCATTGGAAAATTTAAATTGCATTTCAATACCTCCATGGTTTTAATTAAACCCTCAATGATGGGCTTGTAAAGTGTCATTTACGGTGAAATTGCAGACTGGCTCTCATAAGTTCTCATGACAAAAAACTCCCTCAAAATATTTTAGTACCCAAAATGAATGTTTAATTGATGCTGTTTATGCACACTAAGGAAAAAAATGTGACACCAAAAACCTACCTATTTTTTTATAAAATTTATAAAACTTAATTAATTATTTATAAAGGGCAGAAGTCTCTGGAGGAGACCTTTGCCCAGCAGTGGGACGAGACAGGTTAATTAAAAAAAATTATTTATAAAACTGAAAAGGAAAATGTATCATTTCCGTCAGCGAATCCGAATCTATAAAAATAAAAAGATAATGACAGTACCTACGTGAATGGATGACAAATAAATGCCAACTCTAGCTGGAGACTCTTTGCGTAGGTTGGTTTGGTATACAGGGGTTTCCAGAGTATTGGCGGGTTTATGAATCCCTAAATAATTGAGTAAAATTCGTGTCACTGTAACCGCGTATTTTTATAGATGATCATCATCATTTCTCTGCCCTTATCCCACACTGGGCGTCTTGCGCCAGAATCGCTAAACGCGTTTAACTATTAAATAGTGTTTAGCGAGTTGTCAAGTCATATAAATACGTCAGATTTAAATCTATTTAGCTGTTAAACACGTTTAGTGATTCTGGTGCTAGCCCCCCTAGGTGAGGATGTTTATAAAGTGATTTTTTGGTTTGAATTTCAAACATTAAGTTGCCTATGTGTAACCTTTATGTAGATAAATGCTTCGTATTTCTATCAGGAATGAGATTATAAAAATATTGAACGCGAATTCGCCATAAAAACGAAAACAAAAGAGGTGAAGAAAGAAATAGGCCCGGGAAAATCCATTCTATGCCAGAATGTGCTGACTAAACTATTACATTACATATCTTGGATACGACCTAGTATTTCGCACCTTTTTACATACTCACACACTGTTTTTATAAGAATTCTGTAAGGTAGGTAATGGAAAATGTTTATAGGACAAACCTACCAATGTTTTGGTCGACTACAAAATATTTTTAGCCTCAATAACCTACGAATCAAAAATAACCCATTTTCATGTACAAAACTAAATTTCCTTTACCACAGACGAGTTCATTTCAAATATTTTAAACCAACTCTGAAAATGGTCTAACGTTATCTCTTCCATGAACATATACCAACCTTAATTCAAGCTCTTTTCAGAAGTTATATCTAATTCAAGCAGACGAATCATGAGTTTGACTTCGAAATTTTACAGCCTTATGAAACTTTAGTCCAACTCTACCCAAATTTCATATAAATTGTTATTTTTAACCGACTTCAAAAAAGGACGAGGTTCTCAATTCGGTTGTATGTTTTTTTAATAAGTTAACCTTAAGGGCCAACGCACATCTATCGACAAAACTGTTTTGTCGCGTACTTAGTGACGTGAAAATAAATTTTCTGTTATAACGAAAACAGCATAAGATGAATGCTTCCTCGTCATATGCTGTTTTCGTTGTAACGAAATTCACATCAATTGACACGACGCATGCATAAAATTATGTTTACGTATCTATTATAGCATTGTTTAGTACCTACCTATTAAACATTGCTTTATACGCACATACCTAGAGAATGAACTGTGCTTTTTTAATAAATAAGAATATAGTGTAATTATGTAGTGTACTTAATAATATTATTAAGTACTTAGCATGATTCTCATTAAATAAGCAAGTAACGAAAACAGCAAATAAGACGAAGCATATTGTGACGAAAAAAGTTATACTGACATGGTTTGTCACGAAATTATGAAGTTTCACATCACTAACTGTTCGACAAGACTTTTTGTCTTTGGTTTGCGTTCTCCCTAAATTCGAAAACCGTAATTTCCGTTTTTTAACCCTTAAATTGTGATCATTCGTATCTTTGTATCCAATCAACGCATTTTGTAACAAATTGTTTGTGTCACCTTACAATGGCATGGGGAGGAGTAGACGCCATTCAGTCGCGCCAATATGGCGTCTCTAAAATACCACAGTTTTGCACAAAGGATGTTGTGTATTCGTGACTCATCTTGCAGATATTCTACTTTGTTTTGAGATCATGGTCATTGGCAAAATGGATTAGACTCTCCTGAGGCGGTCAAGGGTTAAAAGTATTCTGAAGTCAATGCCTTTATTATGAGGGCGTTGATTGAGGCTAGAAACCTTAACAATACTGCACTTACCCAAATGAGGTAGAGTCACTTAGCGTGGGACTAGACAATCACTTCTTCATACAAAATAGAAAAATCTCAAAGCGATTTTTAACCCCCTGACGTAAAAACAAAGAGGTGTTATAAGTTTGACGTGTCTGTGTGTGTGTGCGTTGTGTGTGTGTATGTCTGAGGCACCGTAGCTCCCGAACGAATGACCCGATTTTGATTTTGTTTTTTTTTTGTTTGAAAGGTGAATTAGTCGGGAGTGTTTTTAGCATTATTTGATGAAAATCGGTCCATGATGGCCGCCACCACAAAATGGTGGATTACGTTTTTTTTTCACAACTCCCTCAATATGGGTATCAAAGTCAGGGGTTTTTTTCTAAAATGCGTCGTTCGTTGGACTTCATCACCTTTGTTACTCACCATTTCTTTAAAGGTACAACAAAAAGTTACCTTACTTTTGCCAAAAAATCCGAGAGTAAAATAGCATGAGTCACCGACGCAATAGGGTTGGGGCTGCCAAATATGGCAGGTCCAAGGTTAACCCATGCTATGCAGCATTTTAAGCATTTTGTTATTTAATCTTGGCGCAATATCAATATAATCTACATATTTTTCAGTAACCTTGGACTGGTTTTGCTTTAGAACTTTTAAACATAATGGATTTGAACTAAATGCTTCACAAGACTTATTTATCTAATAGTTTCGTAAGTTTAACTCTATGAAATTGTGCATGACCTCATTACAGGCACATTCTCGGAGTAATAAATGCAGTAATTGCTTCACAGAGTACGTTTTTTTTTATACATTATAGACAAACGTTTGACCGCAATCTCACCTGATGGTAAGTGACGATGCGGTCGACGATGTAGCACATTTGCCTAGAAGAAACCTATTCACTCTTCTCTTGAAAACATTCAAATTGTAAGTGTTCGGAAACACAGACGCCGGAAAAGACGTCCTCAATAGACTTGCTCCGTGAGATAATGTGTTAGGCAGCGGTAACCGCTTGTCATCAGGTGGGCCATGCTCCAGTAGGTCAATTATTCTATCACCTTGTCCAGTAAGCACTCTTTATTTCTTTCTTTCAGCTACTAAAATATCTCGATCTGTAGGGACTCGAGATCAATCCACATCGAGCACTCAACTGAATCGATTACCGCTGTCGAGACGTACAAATTGATTCCTCCGATAGTGCGTTGCTGCTGCAGATGAGGCTCATCAATCTTACCCGACGCGGTGCTACATTGGTTGTGTTTGAAGGGTTTGGTTTTTGGTTGAAACAGTTAAAAACAAATGTAAAGTAATGTAATGTAAAGTTACAATGGATCTTTGTCCCTCTGAAGGCGCAGAACCGATTTTTTATCGAATCGAAGGTAAGCTAATTTGTTGCACCTAACTTAAGATAAGATAAAGATAAGAGGGATAAAGGTACGTTGTGTATACTGTATGTGGGTAGGTACAAGGTATTTTTAAAGCCCAACACTAGTTTCAGATGTTTGATTCGGTTCAATTTAAAATTCTATTGACGATCTTTGACCTTTTCCGTCCACTGACTTCCCACGATTTTAACAATGTCATCGGTCTATCAGGTGTGGGCTATCCTTTGTTATAAGTACCTTCGAGTTCGTGTCCTATGGTTCTAGTTACGCGCCGAGCTGACGCCGCAAGATATTGTGGTTCTAAATTCGAAGTATAATAGAAATAACTCAAAATTAAATAAATATTTTGAACATAAATATAGGTGTTGGAACTACCGATAAGCAATGTTCACTCATTTCTTGTTTCTTTTTGCTATACGAAAGTAGGGCGTCTTACGATTCTGTCTCCGCAGTTGAGTGGAACAAGATTTCGCACTGAGCTCTATGTAATCTGTCAAGTCATGACACGTGATAACTTCATTGCGTATGATATGGGCGACTGAATATCGGGAGTCTGCAAATACCTGGAAACTGCTTTTCGCACTGCGTAAAATTTTTGGGATTCGTAAAGGTTTTATGCTAGTGTCTGACACGCGTTGGCAGCGCTTATGAGTAAAATATGGTAAATAAAACTTATATGTATTTATAAGCACCGACTTGTTAGCATATACGCTATTTTTAATAATTTTAATTGTAATATTAAGTGATTTATATGATCTGAGTTCTTTATTGAATGGCTACCTGTGTCGCACAGCACAGAGTATCTGTATTTTTGGCTAGATGGCGCTGTGGAGAAGTTACATGAAATATTCTATTATTTTTATTTTATATAAATGTCTAAATTATTCTTTTATTTTTATATGAATTTAATCTTAATAGTTGCATTTATTCGGAATTGTATAAGCCTTCACTCAATCCATTCGTTTTGATGATGTGCTTCCTAGGCGTGTCAAATGTCACCTAATTTATAGAACTGTCAATGAGAATGACTTGAGAATAAAGATGAAGAAGCGATATAACATATTGATTTGCGATAATGACTGAAAGATATGTAATTAGAGATTTAATTATAATGAATACAGGATAATTCTGATTTACTGAAGCCACTGAAGTTTAATTTACAAAGAAGGATCCACGAGTGTTACATGGTCGTAACAGAAGATTGGGTACGTTAATAATTCAGAAGAGTGGAATATGAATTAGCCCACATTATGGTATGTACACTTTTATTTTGATCAGTAAATGATGTGCTTCATATGAATATTTGAAAAGTATGCTGTGAGTCATTTGTTTGTTTATTTGTTGAAAAATTGATAACATTTTGACAAGTATGTAAATATAAAACTAGTAGGTATCTGTTCATCTAAAAACTTTATGACAACAGTCAACGACCGTTGTACCTACCTACCTACCTAACAAAGTATTGAATGGTATTGTATTTGTAGCGTATCATAATATAAACAATACGCACACGTAGTACATGTTGAACAGTACCTACCATTTGTATTATTCCTTAAATTGTATGTACAATTTGCTGTTTGCTAGAGTTTGTAGGTTGTGTTCCTGGAACGGAATTGGTTGGGTAAATAGTTTGATTTTACCTGGTACATCTGGTTGTGGATTAAAAAAAAATTATGAATCTGATCGTAGACATGGTGATGAATCCCGGGGTATACATAATCTTGAACAATTTCTCCTGTTTCAACTGAGATCATAGTGTTTTCAAATAAGTACCTACTTGTACCCAAGTTGTATATCAACCCAACAACTGTTGGTACCTACCTACATTGCAATTGCACAGGCACATTGCACGGCTGATAAGAGTAGTTTGTATTCCCGAAGGAAGAGTCATATTTTAATAAAACAATAGTCTCTTTCGCTCAAGCATTTAAGTACCTACCTAGGAGTACTTAGTCTATCTCGCTCTAGCATTTCTTTTCTGATCCTACTATTTTAAGTTCACCGTTGATTGACTGTAGGCAAGTAATTGTTTGTCATGGCGTTGCGTGAACGTAACGTATTCGAATCATGTTGCGCGTGATCAACGCCAGCTCGACTGTAACTGTTGGTGTCGCCGCGCTTTGTATCTCGAATATGCAAGCGTTACGATACCAACGTTTACGATTGTCACATTTTGTTCGTTATCAAGGCACTGGTAGCATATGCACATACGATGAGCGTAATGGTGATGGTTGGTGATGGTGAGCGTAATGGTTTTAACGCGATAAGTACCTACAATGTTTTGTAAGTTCGATTCTTACAATTAATTTAATAGTCGTTCGCTCTTATAAGTTAGCGGTCAACGTCGTGGTTACTAGAGCCGTAACGGATGGCTTAACGTGCCTTCCGAAGTACTGAAGCGCTCAGCCGTAAATGCCACTAGTGGTCACCCATCCAAATAGTGGCCGCGCGAAATGTCGCTTAACTTAGATCATCACTAAATATTGACAAAGCAAGCAACGCCACGGGTGTTTAGTAATAGTAAAACATGGGAGGTTTATCTAGATAGTAATTAAAAAATAATATAATATACTTACATTATCTACAAATATAAGCACGTTACGACTGTGGTAAATAAGTAGCACTACTAGTGTTCTAGGTTATTTCTTAAATACCTACTCATATTGCTTAGTGACGAAGTTTGTCTTAAATCTACTTATTAGAAAGAAAAAGTTTATTTCGTGTCACTAAAAAAAAATATATTAAAATATAAGTTGGCTTATTAAATTGACTACGTGAATACAAACACAGTCGCCACTCAGCATGTGCTATAGTAGTTTGTGACTACTATAGCGCTGGGTTTCCGTGACGCCAGAACCTATTTTATTTTGTTCGTTATGATGATTATGATAGTTACCTACTAGTTGATTTTTACGTAATAGAAAGTAGAAGTTACTTCAAGTACTCTCTGCGTCGAAATATTTCCTGATCATACACAGGTAATAATATCATTGTGATACCTAACCTATGTGACAATAAAATAAGTGACAATGTCACTATTTTGTTACATAGGTACCTACATAATATCATCGATAAAGATAGTCTGTACTTTTGTAATAAAACATACCTACTTACTTTATATTTAAGTATTACTAGCTCAACTGTTCGCTTCATTTATTTTGAGATCTCGTGATAAAAATGGATAGTACTCCTATTCACTGGCCAGGGATTGAGTACTTTGACAGAGACTCAACTCTGCACAACCTGAGACTGTAGGCAGTAACGACGGTCTTGAAACTAACCTTGTCGACTTAATTACTTATAGAGTTGGTATAATTGTGGTATATTGTGTTATGTATCGATGTCATACTATATTGGATATGATTGCAGTGTATTTCGATTGATACAGTATGCTATAATATATTGATTTTATGAGTGTACTTATAGAACATGTGATGGGTATGATTATATATTACAATTGTGTATTTGTACCAGTTGCATACTGTGTACCTGCATAACACCATTATGTACAGTGTATATGTATAATGCATACATAATATAATAATATACTTTTTTGGCAATGGCTTTAGTCAATAATGCCATTGATCAGTAAATAATGAAATTCAATAATGAAGTTCAATAGTGAATATTCTATTAATATTACCAAATGGCTTCTTCTCTCGAACTACGTTACTAAAAAAAAGTGTAGTTTGGTTTACAATTTCAAATATTATGATTATCTATAACTTAAATTATACTTATACACAATACCTACATCACAATGCTTGTTCATATTACACTGAGATATCGTGCTTAGTGGACGTGCTCAGTGAGACAATGCATTGTTATAGGCAGTGGTTACCATTTGGCATCGGATGAGCCGTCGTCGGCTTGTTCCATCAATTAGTAGTAAAAAAAAATATATATATTAATTGTTTATTGTTTTGTTTGTTGTTTACGTGTAAACAAAATTCACTTTGTATACAATAACTTGGAATAATAATGTGTTCATATTCACGTTCACTTGGCTAAAATATTAGTAATTTTTGTAAGTAAATATTTACAATAGGTACATATTAATAATTGAATCTAAGTTAGATTCAAAACACTTAGTAATCCGTAAAATTATGTGCAACAAATAAAAATGTTAAGTACACGTCTGTCAGTATACTTACGTTAATTTGAATTTTAACCACTTTAAATAAATTACTATAATACAAAATTTGTCTTTAATATCATTTTATATTGTCGAATTTTGCTAGTTTTAATATAGGTAAATTGTCAAGATGAATTATTACATCAAATATTATTTGATAAAAAAAAATAGAATACCAAATTGTGTTCTTTAAGTATAAAAGAGGTATTATTGGCGTTGTCCATTAAATAAAAATAAAATGTAATAAAATAAAACTTGTCAAATCTTGTTATGTCTTGCGGTTGATGATGAGTGTTATAATAATATGAGTAATCAGGGTATATTATTATGTGAATCCAAATTATATACTGACCATGGTTAAATGTATAAAACAGCCAGGACACATAAACAAATCATCATCAATAACAATTAATAATATGTTACGATATTGAAATGTTGAGTTACTACTTTTATGTTATATTATTATGATGAGATAAAGTATTAAATGATTTATGCACTGTTTGATATAATGCGAATTATAAACGTGACAGTAAAATAATGATATAAATCAATACAATAACTACCTATGTCATGTTTCGACGTTTTATGGTCTATAAGAAAAACAATAATCCGCACATTAATAGAATGTGAGTATGGAATGATAAATTACTTTATCAAAGCAGATTAAAAGTTTATCGGTAATGTAGATGAAGACATTATACTCGTACCTAACTAATTACTATATAATAAACTAATCTTAATATAAATCAAGATGGTCGAACGGTGATTAAGAACCCAACTAAATAAATAATTACATATATATTGTTTGAGGTCTAGTACCTAACTATTATTACTTTTCCGAAGAACAATATATTTTCCAATATCGACGGTGGAAATTTCAATTGTCGTAAGGGACAAACCACGACTTTACAGGAGAGCCAAAAAACAAAATTTGGCCTTTAAAAAGGTCATAACTTTTTAATTTTTTGGTGTATTAAGATACTTTTTAGACAGATGGTTTTAAAATCAACTGATCTATAGCAAACTATAATGTATACCTCGTTAAGCTCAATAGTTTAGAAGATGATGTCCCTTACACATTGAAATTTTGGAGAAGATGTCCTTTACAAATAGACATTTTGACAGTGATGACTGTTACGACGTTAAAAAAAAAGCAATTAAGAAAATATGTCTTCTACAACCTTTGCATAACTAAAGTTATTTTGTAGTAACTGTCGCAACAGTGTTGTTTACAGTGGCATTTGATGTTGTAAAGATAAAATAATAATCAGATCAACGAAGTATATTACAATAACAAAATTGAATTCAATGAAATGCATGGAAAATTGTAGTGATAGTGGACATAAAGACTAGTGTAGAGCACTAAGGTCTAGACGTAGCAACCCCACCTGCCGGTCCTAAGGTCACAGGTTTAAATTCAGCCGTGTACCCATGTGTTTTTTATTTGCTTATAAAAGTTATTTTAATGAAGTTAAATACCTACACCTAATTAGATTAAAGGCTTCAAAAAAACATATAACATTTAGTCGTTTATTATTCTTTAATCACACAGTGGCCATGGCCGAAATCGACTAGGACACCATCACCATCACTCTTTAGTCTATAGTATCAGGAATAATTCTTCTATATCCTACTAATATTATAAATGCGAAAGTTTAGATGTTTGGATGTTTAGATGTTTGGATGTTTGTGTTTCAATCACGTCAAAACCACTGAACCAACTTGGATGAAACTTGGCATATATATAGTCCGTAACCTGGATTGACATATAGGCTACTTTTTATCCCGAATAATTAACAGGATCTACAGGATAAAATGAACGAAAAGGATTAGCAGCGCCAATTGGCAAGAGGATTTCATTGTCATGTCATGTCACGTCAGTTTGACAGGACGTAGTACTACCTCTTTGGTCTAACAACTAGCGTTTGACATTCCAGTAGGTACGAGTTCGGTGTAATGAGGTGTAATGTCAAGTTTCTCAAAGAAGTATCCGCTCGGTACACGCACAGATAATATAATGTACACGGAAACTGTAGACGCGTACGAAGTCGCGGGTAACTGCTAGTCACAAATAATAAAGACATAATAAGCTCAAAACAAGGGTAGTATGTAACTTGGACGAATGAACATAATTCAATAAAAACGGGCTACTTTTGCCACTTTAAATCAACAATAACTGAAAATAGATTTTTTTTTAATTAACCTGTTTCGTCCCACTGCTGGGCAAAGGTCTCCCCCAGAGACTTCCAATACTCCCTATCCTGAGCCTCCTCCCACCATCTCCCTTCGAAGGCGTCCAGATCGTCCCGCCAACGCTTTCTTGGCCGACCTCGAAGTCGCCGAATAAAATAGATTAAAGAAAATAGATTAACTAATTTTAATTACAACTAAAAGTAACTATCAAAATGAGTATCAGGAATAATGCGCTAACATTACATTACAAATTAACAAAACAAAAAACTAATAAAGCTGGTAACATTAGGTACGAATCAACACAATAACTGTTACATTTAAACCATAACATTTGGTATATTTTTATTGTTCATAGTCATCTTCCTCGTCTGTATCATTTAATTTATCTGTCACTCCAGATAAATATGGCAGATTAAAGTATTCTGCGTGATACCGTTTTGGGATGGTTCCATTTGCAATTTGACAACTCTGCATCCTGATTGTGAGTTGATGAGTTCTGGTGGGTGCTGGAAATCTCTTTGGCTTTACCCTTCCCCTTCCCTTTCCCTTTTCCTTTCTTTCCTGCTGTATCTGGTGCAGTATAAATGTATGAACTTCAGATTCCTCCTTCATAGAATATTTAACAAACATTTCATTCGGCCGCTTCTTTTTAAAAGTCACTTCTCTTACTTTTTGAAGTTTAACAGCTTTTGCTGTTTGTGGCGTGAAAGCTTTCGAAGTCAATTCTTCAAAGTTCAAGAAATCTATGTGCTCCAATAATTGTACTTGGTAAGGTTTTGGCCGTTTTCGAGCAGCTTCGATGAAAGTAGGCCATTGCGATGGACACCATACAATCAGTTTTTTAACTTCCCTTTCAATCACTGCGTGTACGGAGTCTACCGGCATGTAAGTATGTCCAGGAATCAGGTAATTAATTTGAATAACTTGTAAATGAACTGACGTTTTCAAAAAAATATTAAGGGCTGCCATCACCACTTTGTTGCGATTCTGTCCGCAGCAAGAATCGCAGTAGAGTAATAGATTTTTTATTCCCCTATTATCCACATCTTTTAGATACAGGTAAAGGCAGCTGGATATTTCACAACTTCCGCGTTTACCATCTGATTCACCCCAAAGATAACAGGCCACATTTTGGGTTCCACTCTCGTAGAAAGTTAGGTTATACATTGCATACTTTCTGGAGTAGTATAACAACATGCTTTCTCCATGTGGGGTGTTCAAAACTTTTTGCATGTCGAAACTTGTAGTTAGCGTTTCAGGGTCCAGTATGTTTTGATGCAGTTTAAACCGAGCGTAACTTGCCTTCTTCTCCTCTAAATGCTCCTCCATCTTTTCTTTATCCTCTGCAGTAACTTCAATTTTCATCAACATTTTAAATTATATTTCTGAATAAAATGTTGTAACGTACTTACGTGTTATAAGTCGTTGCACTTACGACAAAATTAATTAAACATTTTGATTTATAATATACACATTTTATGTAGTAAGGGATTTTTGTATTTTTGAATGCTCGTTACACCGTAAAAATAAGACAGGTATTTAGATTTACGACGATGCAGAAAACTACAAAAAAGTTAAAACCCAAAAGTTGACCTATACGACTCAAAAGTTTTACTACTTTGTCAGTTACTACAAAACAATTTCTGTCGTAGCTCTTTCATTATTTGAGATATCGAAATATTAAAAAGACAGATCGACGCGGCTTAAAATTTCCAGTTCTAGGGTATAAGAGTGTCCCTTACGACAAAATGTCCCTTACGACAATTGAAATTTCCACCGTCGATATATGTTTGGTACTGACTGATCCCGTACAGAAAAGGTTTCAGGTTATCAATTAACTAGATCTTTGCTGCATTAAGATGATTACAAACGATCTTTATTATATGAGAGTTTTGAGCATAAATAATGAATTGGGAGACATGCCACCGAATTACGGTGCTTATTGTATTCATAAAATATTTAGTCCTGAAAATGAACAGCAGTAATCCTTATAAATTTATTTTAACAACAAAACAATAAATATATATGTATGGGATCAATGCCTAATTCACTTTATATCGATCTTGTATTCTAACAATGAAAAATTGTTTTCGAAAATTTAATAATAAGGAGAATCAGATAATAAGCTACAAAAAAAAACTGAATTTTGTTATACGCGCATATATTGCATTTAATTTGTCTATATTAAATTTTATTACAATTCGATTCTCAATTGAATGTTCTTCATAAGAAACCATTTTCAGTCAATCAAGCCATATATAAATCTAAAATGATAATGAACAGATGAAATAAATTAGTTCAATTGTAGTCAATAATTCTAATATGAAGTTGTAATTTATAATTCAGTAGAATTACACTTTATTCTTAACTAGCAGATACCCGCAACTTCGTATGCGAGTACCGTTTTTGTGTACATAATATATCTGTGTATTATATTATCTATGCGTGTACCGAGCGGATAGTTAATATTAAAACAGTATATTATTATAATAATATATTTTTATTCAGAAGATGATATTTTAAGCATTGTTAAATTATCAGGGTGCTTAAAAGCTAAATATTTTAAGTTACCGGTACTGATAAGTACCTAGTTATGGACTCAATTATTTTTAGTATTTATTAACTATACCTATATGTTACAGTAATTACTATGAAGAAAGTGAAATATGCTGCTATATTGCGGTGATCACTACCATGTAAGTGAAACATGCTGCTATCTTGCGGTGATCACATGTTGGTGAAAGTGAGACATACTGCTATATTGCAGTGATCACTATGAAGAAGATGTATAAGTGAAATATGCTGCTGTATTGCGGTGATCACTACCAAGTAAGTGAAATATGCTGCTATATTGCGGTGATCACTACCAAGTAAGTGAAATATGCTGCTATATTGCGGTGATCACTACCAAGTAAGTGAAATATGCTGCTGTATTGCGGTGATCACTACCAAGTAAGTGAAATATGCTGCTATATTGCGGTGATCACTGTGCAAGTATTTGCGAGACGTGTAGTATTGCATGTCATTAAATTAATATGTAGCAAAAACGATAAGACGATTCTAAATGATCCTTGTGATTTTGTTGAATGTAGAAATTTTGACTTTGACTTTGATCAAAACCGATATAGTTTTAATATACACGTATTAAATTATTATTTATGACAATAAAATCATTCTTCAATAATAAAATCACTAAGTAAGCTGTTGGTAAAGTCTTACTTAATTTACACTATTAGAATAAAAGTAATTTAAAAAAATATATATCATTGAAAATTTTTGCAGCTTTATTCGAAGAAGTAGCTGAAAACTTCATGTAATTTATATTTGATTTATATTTACAGGTATTCCAGCTTTTAGGTACTCACCATATTTTGCAGCAGCAACGATGATCTACTTACGACGTAAAATACTGAAATAATTTTAAATAAAATAAAAATATACATGGGCGTCTAATTATGAAAGGTATATTTTTAAAGATTATTAATAATTTATTCATTTTCACAGATCCCATTCCGGTTATCATACATATTTGGACAGCGGCAACTATAACTTACATTCTTTAAAATTGTGTTTCTTTATTAACTTAATTAGTTTTGAAAATGAATGCATCATTGTTTTAATACTAATAAAGTATTTACAATATTTATAATATGTACAAAATACACATGAAGCAGTTGAGCTATCTACACACCGTTGCAAACGATTTATAGATAGCTCAACTGATCCAAATCAGTACCAATCGGAAGCGTGCCCAAGACACTGGCTTTAATTGTGTTAATTAATTAATAAATTTGTTTAAATTGCTTTATAAGTGTTCATATTATAGCTAGTACTTTAGTAATTATAATAGGCATTTAAATGAAAATAATGTAACTGTTACATCATAAAGAAATGAACTATATACTAATACAGTGTTAGTATAATTTATGCTTAGCTAAAATATTCTTTTTATATACATTTCATATATTATCATTATAATTTGTGAAGTTGTTGAAATAATTAGATAGCAAGTACATAATACTATATAAAATATAGAAGCATAATAATATTACCTATAAAATATTACTATGCATATCGGTCCAAACCGTCTTGTTATTAAAATTTTTATTTATTATTAAACATTATGAGGAGGTAAAGTTTTGGATTAGTTAAGATTTTGGAACTGCTTAATCAATGTATTCGGTGCTATAGCCTAGTGCAATAAAATAGTTGATAGGTCAATATAATGTAATCTCAATATCCAATCTGATAAATAAACTACAGGGCAAGTCCAAGATAAACATTATTATTAATTTCTATATTATTCTGTTATCGTGTTATAGGTATAACTAATCATAACATTATGTTCATACAGCTCATTCGTTCTAAGTATAAACAGTTGTGTGCTCTATGTATTCCAAGAGAACATAGAGCCAAAATCTTCTAATTTATCTTATCTTGTTGTTTACTAAATTTTGTTTGGTTTACCGCTAAAGAAAGTATGTTATAATTATGGTAATTTTAATTAAAATAATTGGAATTAATTTAAAATAATTGTAATTGTAATTTTGTATAGGTACCTAATAAATGTATGATTTGATTTTATATCGTAAATTAATGTAAATATCTTTTAAATTTTATAGACTACAGATTTTATATTTTTTTCAATTCTATAAACTAAGGTTACCTATATTATCTATCCACCGTGTATTTATTAACATCAATTTGTACTGTATAGAGACATACACCTAGTGGAATGGCCGGGTCGGAATAGAGACATTCCGTTAATAGGACGGCCGACTGTTAGCATATACGCTATTTTTAATAATTTTAATTGTAATATTAAGTGATTTATATGATCTGAGTTCTTTATTGAATGGCTACCTGTGTCGCACAGCACAGAGTATCTGTATTTTTGGCTAGATGGCGCTGTGGAGAAGTTACATGAAATATTCTATTATTTTTATTTTATATAAATGTCTAAATTATTCTTTTATTTTTATATGAATTTAATCTTAATAGTTGCATTTATTCGGAATTGTATAAGCCTTCACTCAATCCATTCGTTTTGATGATGTGCTTCCTAGGCGTGTCAAATGTCACCTAATTTATAGAACTGTCAATGAGAATGACTTGAGAATAAAGATGAAGAAGCGATATAACATATTGATTTGCGATAATGACTGAAAGATATGTAATTAGAGATTTAATTATAATGAATACAGGATAATTCTGATTTACTGAAGCCACTGAAGTTTAATTTACAAAGAAGGATCCACGAGTGTTACATGGTCGTAACAGAAGATTGGGTACGTTAATAGACTGTACCATGAAAGAGATGTGACTGACCTACCTATGCATGCCACTAAACTTACTCGTAATTACAAACATTTGTGTGTGGCAAACATACGTGTTTGTTCTATGTCTGGGTGTTACTATGTTATAAGTATGAATTTACAAAAAAAAAGTATATAAGTATTCTATCAGCATCTAGTTCCCATATTACAAGCTTTGCTTAATTTAGGACTAGTTTAGAGGGCGTTGTGTGAAATGTCCCTGAATATTTATTTATTTTATTTAAGTATAATAATACCGTACTCTTTGAGGTACTTCTCCATTTAATCCATTGAAGACTTGCCCTCTGCAGACTATAAGTGTACGTGGCAGAATAAATTAGTTGAACCTCTGCCTGTTACACGTGTGCCTTGACGGATAGCTTCCTTGGCCCGAAATAAATTAGCCGGAAAGATAAAGGATTCCGAAACGCAAGCTCACCGAGGAATGAGCGGCGCCTAATCAACCGTGAAATAAATCCGCTGTGTTGCTTTGAAGCTTATCGGTTAAATGGGCACGGGTATTATAAGAAAAAAGAATGATGATGTATACAGAAAGTTTACGTTCCAATAAAGTGTCTGATAACGAGAAAACTAGCCCATCTGTGACGTCATACGAAAATTCAGTTTCAGCACCTTCACTGAAGTTGGCATTTAACAATCGCGAAGAGAGTAAGAAAATGTAATCAAAGTGTATAAAAATGAAATTCTCAGCTTGGCCTTAGGCCCAAGTACTTACTATTAGAGTCCATTTTTAAAAAGTCTTGAGAAACTGTAGGAAGTACACTTATAACTGTGCCAAAAGGCACACCAACACTGTAGATGTCAGTGTTTTGACAGAAAAGAATATAACTTTGATCCCTGGTATAATAAACTCCGCAACTGTCGCCGACACTTGCTCGAAATACCTATTTCAAATGTCTCATCTGTTGCCCATATCCTCGTGTCATATCCAGCCATCTTAGAATATAGAAATATAATCTGTGCCAGCCATATTTTTCATTTATATTTTGTTAATATTCATGTCACATGATGTCGATAACCATAAAGGCATTACATAATACGTGTGTCACGATCGGGCCCAGATTCTAATTGATTTCATTTTGTAAAAAGGTTCATCTAAAAAAAAAAAGGTTAAGGTATAAAAGGTTTGTCAGGCGTCACAGCTCAGTCGGTAATAGCTCTGCCTTCCGTGCTGTGGGTCGTGGGTTCGATCCCCACCAAGAACAAACATTTGTGCGTGGAATACATAGATGTTTGTTCTATGTCTGGGTGTTACTATGTCAAGTATGTATTTACAAAAAAAAAGTATGTAAGTATTCTATCAGCCATCTAGTTCCCATATCACAAGCTATGCTTAGTTTGGGACTAGAGGGCGTTGTGAGTAAAGTCCAAGAATATTTATTTATTTTATTTATTTATCTTTTTTAAAAACTTTTGCTTTTTTATTTAAGCAGATGTATGCAAAAGACATTAATTATCATAGTTGTAGGTAGTTGCATGTAGGTAGATAGGTACAGTAGAGAGGAAAAGTTTAGTGAAGCTCTTTAGCTTTTAGTCTGGAGGGCTTGGCGTGAGCTTGGCTGACGAGTTGAACAACGCTCAACTAGTAACTATACTAGTAATTCACAAAAAATACAGTATTCTACTAATATTATAAACGCGAAAGTTTGTATGTATAGATGTTTGTTACTCTTTCACGCAAAAACTACCAGTCCGATTTTAATTAATCTTGGAATAGTTCGAAGCCTGGATTAACACATAGGCTACTTTATATTCCGGAAAATCAACAGGATCAAACGAGACGCGGCAGAAGTCGCGGGCGAAAGCTAGTTTACAGTATTTACAAAATACACATGAAACTGTTTAGCTATCTACAAGCCGTTGCAAACGATTTATAGATAGCTCATCTGATCCAAGTCAGTAACAATCGCAAGCGTAAAACACTAGCTGCATTAATTATTAGCATTAACAGTAGAAATTTTCATACAATGCTTGAGCCCGAATTAATGCTCAAAAAGTAAATGCAAATACGGGCCTTAAGATTCATACAAAAATCCCTTCTGTTTAATGAAAATGGAAAATCTTTAGCTTCACGCAAATATGACGATTTTTATGAGCCGGCTGTAAACCTGGCTCTACCAAAACAGCGGAATTTAAAGGTATATTAAATAAATTAAGTGGAATATCTCCAGTCTTTTATAGCGTAATAATATGTAGGAGGGTAAGGTTTATCACAGCAATATGGATGTTTATGACGTCACTGGCCATCGTGGGTCTGTAATAGGCTTTAGAGGAGCTTAAATATGCAAAAAGTTTCGGAAACAAACCTGACGCACAATTCAGTTACCTATTTAAAACGATCTTACTTTTTCATAAAATTATGAAAAACTAGGATCCACCTTTGTCTTTCATCAAAGTTAAAATCTTTTTGACAACGTGCGGTATGGAGTTACAAACAAATAAAATATAAAAAATTATAATTTATTTTATTTACTTATTTAGTAACATAGTAAGTACTGCAGCGATTCCCTAATTTATATCTAAGTTATTTATAAAAAAAAACTAAAATCTACTTGTAAGGCTAGAAAATAAAATGCGACTACCTCCGTTATTTGAGAAAGAATGCAAACATCCACTCACTACACAAAGACAAAGTCTAAGTACTTTGCGCATCGTATATCCTAGTGTTTGAACTATTCAAACAAGTTGATCACTCCGATCCAACGATCTTATGTCAATGCTTGACCACACACAGGTTAAAGTACCTTTAGGGTCTACCTCTCAAAAGGTTTAACTCTAAATAGGTGTAGGTCTACTTAAAATGTCTAACTCGCAAAAGGCCTATCTCTCAAAAGGTCTAACTCGCGTTTTGCTTAGGCATAATGCGATTTCGACCTTCTACGAATTAGGTACACCAGTCTCAAATGAAACAAAACAATACCGTTGTACACCTAGATACAACTAAATATTTTGTGACACTAGATCAATGATCTTAGAGATAATCGGTAAGCACCTACGGGTTAGTTACCTCCTTAGAGCAATTTTTAACTTCAAGTTTGAAATAAGTATCAAGAAGCCGAGATCATAAGCGTGCCCTCTTAAACACAGAAGCGCCATAAGTCACTGAGACACACAGTAAAAAATGCCACCAGCGGTGGTCATCCAACAAAATGCATGACTGCGCTGAACGTCGCGTACCCAAGTGAATCTTATAGAAGCCACTAAACATGTTACGAACTCTGTATGAGCTCTTCTCCAAATCGGGTCCACGTCATCTCGATGACAAAATGCTCAGAAAATAAAATAAAATGTCATGCCATTTTCATTGACCTTGGATTAAATCCCGAAGTCAACCGGTAGGTTGCCACGGCCAAGCCGGCCTTGCTACCATGACGTAACGACTTCGAAAGAGGTTCGTGCCGAACTGCCCGAGATATCGAACGTGTGCCCGCGCATCCTACGACATTCCGAAGTTTTTAAAAATCGAATAATTTAAAACTCATAAAAACAAAAGAGGTTGGTTCTTTAAAAGAATTTTAGTAAAAGTGATCGTGTTTCAGTTTGTTTGACTAAATGGAAAGGAATTAGGTGATTAGTGCAACGGTAAACAAGACTTGTATGGAACTGCATTGACACTGGATGTACGGGAAACTACTAGGAACAGGATTTGAACTAAAACGTGAGGTAAATAGACTCCGCTTGCCACTTCTAACATATCTTACAAAAATTGTCACTAAAAATAAATACTTAGGTAATTTTATAACTCAGAATATTTTCCCAATAATGTAGCTTCCTAGTTCGGTATTTCGTCATAAAAATACACGATGCTTAAAAACATCTATTTTCTTTTGTTTAAATCGGCATCTAGGTACCTAAAACAGTACAAAATAATTTTCAAGTCTTACATAATTTTAAACACGTAGAGGTAGAGATTATCTATAGGTACCAAAAACAATGATCGTGTTTTTGTAATAGATGCTCTTGAGATGATCCCGGACATTGACCCCAGACCATCTAAGTACCTACCAGATCCACGTCTCGACAAACTGGTTCATATCACTAATTTATTGGGCAGTATAATGTCTATTTTGGAGTTGTAGAGCAAGTGTTTGTAGTCACTTGAGCTCATTTAACTTTGTTGATTGTGCTGTGCTTAGAGATGGGCGCTGGGTATTTACCCAAAAGGTATTTACCGGGTAAATACCCGATTCGGGTTTTTACCGGGTAAATACCCAAAATCGGGTATTTTCGCGGGTAAAAACGATTTTCAAAGAAAGTATTACTGTTCTAGAGTGCTTACCTAATTTTATTGGGTTATATAAATAAAAGCAACCAGAAAAAAATAAATTTACTAACGTTTTATGTATTAAACATAAGTAAAACAATGAAACTCGGTATCCGTGCAGCGTCTAACAAAATTTACTCAAAATAAAAACATTTTTTTACCACCAAGTGATACCCTACCTACTAGTGTCTGTCTACCGTATTCAGTAAGGTATCTCTTGGTGGTATTAGGCGTATATTTTGTTAGATCTGCACATTAAACACTTATCCTCACTACATCGACCCGCTCCGAAATCCATACATACCTAATAGATATGCAGTACGCCGTGAACCGGTGATTCCTACGAAGGTTTTATTGTCACCGTATTGGATCCAACCATATTTTGGTAGATTTTGGTAGAAAATACTCAAGAACATGCAGGAAGAATATAATGGTCATTGTAGATTGTCTCTTTCATTTTGTTATGGAACGAGAAGTCCAAGATGAGTAGTTTCCAAGATAAGGTCGTTTGACTTTCAGTTTGAGAACTTAGTCGTTCTAATAATTCTCTGGAAAAATGCGATACTATACCCGTGCTTCTTAGATCTTAGTACAAATCTGACAAGTAGATGTCGCTACGAGTAGTAAACAGAGCCTGGGACGCGCTTTTGAGTGGTACATTTCAGAACCTGCTAAGTAAAATCCTGACTGAAAGCCTGTCGTTTGTACGGTTCACCACGCGCCTAGCTGAATTTATTCATTAGAAGCGTTATAAAGCTAACTAGGTTGCGTGGTGCGCGAGCTGCATGCAGCTCGCAAGCGGTTTTTTTTTACCTTATACTTTTTTCTAAAAACCCCTACCAATCCCTACAAACCCCTACCAACCCCTACAAATCCTGTAAACCCCTACCAACTTTTACCAAACCCTACGTCGTATTATGTAAAAAAAAATTAGGGTAAAACAATTGGGGCCAAAAAAATTTGAGTCAAAAAAATTGGGGTCAAAAAAAAATTTTGGGTCAAAAAAATTTGGGGTCAAAAAAATATTTGGGTCAAAAAAACTAGGGTTAAAAAAAATTGAAGTAAAAAAAAAAATTTGCGGTCCAAAAATATTTTGGGTCATTTTTGCTGAAGCACCTTGTACCTATACCTACCATGAGTGAGTGAGATAGGAGATCAAACCACTAGTTGAATTTTGTTAATAGTACTGATGCACCTTGTACATGTTAACTCTACCTATAGAAAGATCTATTCGATTTAAGCAATATTTACTAAAGCACCTTGTACCTACCTACATTGGGAGATAAGATAGGAGCATTTATAGGATTTCGGCAACAATATTGATGCACCTTGTACCGGTCCACCCTACCTTTAGAAAGGTCTATTCGATTTGAGCGATATTTACTGAAGCACCTTGTACTCGTACCTACCTACAGTGGGAGATGAGATACGAGCATTTTAGGATTTCGGCATTAGTACTGATGCACCTTGTACCTGTCAACCCTACCTATAGAAAGATCTATTAGATTTTAGCAATATTTACTGAAGCGCCTTGTATTTACCTGTTTTTGTTTCAAGAGCCAACCCTCTAAGTCTTACCGTTTAAAAGTTACGAGCTAACACTCATTGAAGGGGGTGATTAGGAGGGGGGGGGGGGGGGTTCGTATTTTTCCCATGGTCACCGTCCCTCTCGAAGTTGATCCACCGAAGAAAAATCGTGACAAGAACTAACCCGCTAAGTCTTACCGTTTAGAAGTTACAAGCTAATACTCAAAGAAAGGGGGGGGATAGGGGGGGTTTTGTATTTTTCCCATGGTCACCGTCCCTCTCAAAGTTGATCCACAGAAAAAAAATCGTGTCAAGAACTAACCCTCTAAGTCTTACCGTTTAGAAGTTACAAGCTAAAACTCAAAGAAAGGGGGGGGATAAGGGGGGTTTTGTATTTTTCCCATGGTCACCGTCCCTCTCGAAGTTGATCCACAGAAAAAAAATCGTGTCAAGAACCAACCCTCTAAGTCTTACCGTTTAGAAGTTACAAGCTAAAACTCAAAGAAAGGGGGGGACAGGGGGGGTTCGTATTTTTCCCATGGTCACCCCCACCCCCGAGATAGATCCACCGAAAAAAATTGTTTCAAAAACCAACCCTCCTAAGTCTTACCGGTTAAACCGTGGTGCGACCGGTGCAACAAATAAAACAAAAGAAAGAAAAAACAAATGTCCTCCCACCAAAATTCAAATAATTAGACGGCACGAGCAGCACGTCAAAAAAAAAATTTAACTAGGTACTAAACCGAGTTCAATGAAAATTAAATGGGACCAATCTGGAAGTATATCCTTTTAGATAATTATTTATAAGTTAAAAAACTGGAAAAACCGACTTAAATTCGACTACCAGCTTCATCATCAGATGATGATGATGATGACAGTCATTGGGAATGTTCTAGTGACTATAACCACATAAAAGTCACAGGAAAGCAAAATACGCAATTTCGTGCACGTGGTTGGTGTTGATTCTTTAGAGGAACAACTGGTGGGTTTTTGCTTTTCTCCAATTAAATGCGGTGTAAATGTACAAACTGGGTTTATTGACAAATTTAGAAAAATGGTATAATTTAGGTGTGCACCACAAAGGGCCATCGTTGCTAGCAGTAAAATGGTAGGCGCTACGCCGATACGTGACATATTGCATCGTTGCTAGCAGTAAAATGGTAGGCGCTACGCCGCAACTTGGGCATATTTTTCAGTTATTTCTATTTATAACCCAAACTACTGAACCGATTTTGATGAAAATTAAATGGGACCAATCTGGAAGTATATCCTTTCAGATAAAAAAAAGAATTTTTGAAATCTGTTCATAAATGACGGAGTTCTGAGGTAACAAACAAAAAAAATTCAACGGAATTGAGAACCTCCTCCATTTTTGAAATCGGTTAAAAAAACATTCATGTGAACCTGCCTGACTCCTCAAACTCCAAAAGTCAGACTCCTATACAAAAAACGTATTAGATTTTTATTTTTCACTTTTTTACTAGAAAATAACTGTATTTTCAAATTAATATAATTGAAATATGTGTAAATAACCAATTCTATTTACATTTTAATCAATTGAAGGTCAACAATGACAAATATCTCTTGAAAATTGAAAAAACCCTTGAAAATACCCGTTTCAAGGTTTTTACCGGGTATTAACCCAAAACACCGGGTATTTTGAAAAAACCCGGTATTTTGCCCATCTCTGGCTGTGCTAAAGGTTCTTGTGTGCGTTGTGTTATTATTCCAAAGTTTTTAAAAATCGAACAATTTAAAATTCAATAAAAAAAAAGTGGTTTATAATAAGCCAGTAACCATTTATTATTTTTAAAGTGTGTGAGCAGAGGTTGATTGTTTTACTTTGCTATACCTACGCATAAGGAGAGGGCAATACGAGCTCTATACTCAGACCCAATAATATCCTCTGCTCAGAAACCACAGATTTCACCCTACCTGGTGAGTGGCTGCTGTGTATTGTATTTTAATGTTTGACACCATAAAACCTCGTTGAGCTTGTCCTCATGGTAGGTATGATAGGTGCAGCTTTCCAAGTATGGTAGTCACCGTAGATGGCAACGGTGGTTACCACGTTCGCCTTTCTAGTAGACTTTTGTAGGTTACTAACTGACACTTCAATACAACGAAAAATACAAGTGCACTATTTTACAAATTACCTCTACTCTTTTCATCCAAGATATTTTAGTATTGTTTTCAAATCTACTTATTATTTCATCATCTGTTCATTCCTGGGTGTTATGTCAATTCTTAAGCAGTTAATAATTGATTTGACCTCCCCCTAACTCCAGAACAGATCCTGATAGAGATTCATCGCCATCCCTATGATGACTTTATTATGAGACCATATTGATAATCTCTTTGCTAAGTAGGTACACGGTCATATTCAAAACGTTCGTACATAGCAGACAGTAACAACAATAGGTATGATAGTACCTAACAAATCATAATACCACCGTGAAACCTCATTGTCTTCGCACGTCTCCCAAGTCTCAATCACTCTCCCAAGTCTTCCAATACTGTTCAATTTTATTTTTGTTACAAATACCTACCAGATATTTTGTTTTTTTTTATAACTACGTACTTCGTTTATTATCTTTGGATTATGTACCTAGTCCCCTTTCTTATTGATAATTTTCATAAAACGACTCTACATAAAGAACCCTAACTGTTCCCTAGTTCAACATACAAATATGCCTACGTAGGTAGGTACACATAGGCATAATAACATTAAGTGCATCACTCATTGCACACAAACATTGTTATACCATGCACTTGCTATGCATACTCAGTGCGTCACACTCCAATGGAATACTGACTACGGAGTGATAAGAATCTAACATGAAATGTGTTGAAGGATATATGTTTATCGGTTTGAGAAATAGAGTGAATTCGGTAAATAATAACTAAAGTCCTGTAAGTACCCATAGGTATATACCTAAATATATCTAAGAGTCTACCTAAATATTCTGCAAGAATTTCTTAATGATAAATAGTAATAAGCAACTTTGTAATTTTTAGTTTTATTTCAAAGTGCAATATTAATAAGTATGTAAATTAGAATATTGAGTAGATACCTAAAGAATATAAAAATGTTATTTAATAATTATGTTAGTAATATGGTAAAAATACCTAGTGACAATTTTTAAATTGTCGTACCCTAACTGGGCTCATGTTGGTAGCATAAATACATTTAAGATCCTTTTGTACAACATGAACGCAATAAAGTATTGAGTATTGAGTAAAGTTAAGTAAAAAGCGCAGTGCAGTGGGTGCAATGTGCGCGCTTTTCATTCGGTTCAATCAACCTTTTTATCAATATCTACCATCGTGAGATCAAACAACCCCATTGTAATTATTGTACTACAGTTTTCTCACATTAACCAGCTTGGTTGCGACCGTAAGAGTTGCGGTGGTACAAAGCACGTGTTGTTTTTAAATAAATTTTAAAAGTATATGGTACTCTGGGTACTACGATGTAATTATGAACAAGACTGGTAGTCCTCATAGCGTGCGGTGAGATGTGACTAATATATTTCATCAGACTTAGTTCAGCGACCTGGGCAACGGTAAAAAAAGGTATGGTTGAAAATTAAAAAAAAACCAGACGAAAACAATTGCTTTTCTCATACTCTCATCAGCAAACAAAGATGCGAGTTTTATGCTAAACTAGCAGTTACCCGCGACTTCGTACGCGTCTACAGTTTCCGTGTACATTATATTATCTGTGCGTGTACCGAGCGGATACTTCTTTGAGAAACTTGACATTACACCTCATTACACCGAACTCGTACTGAAATGTCAAACGCTAGTCGTTAGACCAAAGAGGTAGAACTACGCCCTGTCAAACTGACGTGACATGACATGACAATGGAATCCTCTTGCCAATTGGCGCTGCTAATCCTTTTCGTTCATTTTATCCTGTAGATCCTGTTAATTATTCGGGATAAAAAGTAGCCTATGTGTTAATCCAGGTAACGAACTATATATATGCCAACTTTCATCCAAGTTGGTTCAGTAGTTTAGACGTGATTGAAACACAAACATCCAAACATCTAAACTTTCGCATTTATAATATTAGTAGGATAGGATTAATAAATTAATTAAAAGGATTTTATTTTATCTTGATTTTTTTTCTACTGAAATTGAAAACATTCACTACAAAAATCTGCCAAACTCTTTATATCAACGGTATTAAAAACTATATTACTTTTTTGTTTTATTTATTTTTCGTTAGAATCATCTGTAAACACGTTTTTCGATTACTATTCGACTATCAAAACAAACTGTATTATTAAATTACTAAATTTTTACACTTGTGTAAACATTTCACTGTCTCATCTCTGTTTACTATTACTGCGAGATATAGTTAGTAACTAACCATATACACTCTATCTATGTCTGTTCGAACTTAGCCGCAGTTTTCTCCGCAGACCATATCCTTAGCTCGTATTGAAGGAAAGTAAAGAGTGGGGGGTTTAGTGCTTAACTTCAGAGAGACAAAGAACGGCTGTGACTATGTGTACGTTAATTTAATTACTTCATTTCTCAACACATTCTCCAACTAGTATGGGAAAAGACAGGTGTCCAAACAAGAAAAGGAATTCTTAGAACTGCAGTACTATTTATTCTGTGGCTCTGAGTAAGGTGAAACTAACACACCTTTTATCTGGATACTCGGGCCTTTTACAATAAGGACAGGAGTGTCCTTGGCCCGTTCATTCACAGCCCTCTCCCCTCTTTAACCTTTACAGCTGCTCTGGCTGTTCGCTGAACCAAGACAGAACGCTTCTTCAAAACCACCGTACAATGATCCTTGTCAATTCCACTATTCGGGTCAATGAGGGTCTGATTAAAGTGGACGATCCCATGCCAATTAAGCGACTATGTACCCTAAATAGCACACCGTGTTTTGATCGCGTGCGTATCGGTTGTGCTCCGTGTAGAGGCATTTATTGGTAATAGATAACAAATATAATCCATTTAAAAAAAAAAACGTCAGTCTGGTAAAAGTCAGCCTACGTGTTTCATTATAGCATTCAGATTTGTTGCTATGTGCACTTGAAAAAAAAAACTGTAATGTTTTTTTAATTATTTCTTTATGCAGGTGTAGAACACTTACCTGCTTTGATAGGTTATTAGTTTAATATAAGTTATAAACTAAAAACACCGGCTAGCAGAATTGTTCTCCAAAGTGTTTGTTTATGATTAAAATTGTTCTCTAAGCCGATGGCTAGACTCATTTATAATCGATATAGTTCGCTTTTGATTATTTAGTTTTAAAAGTTATTTTGACCTTCACAGCGTAGTAGATGGATAGCTACCAGCCAAGTAATGAAAGCATAATACGGGTTCATTCAGAATTATTTGTTCAAAAACTTTTGTATAAGCTTTGTAAGCGTCAGACTAATAAAACTTTGTGTTTTGTTTCAGCTAGGCAAATGAAAACACGATGCAAAGAAAGTTCCTGTTTTGTTTTCCATTGAGGATAGGAAATGTTGTATTCGGATACACTATTATTGTGAGTACATTGCTGGTAACATATATAACTCATCCATCATTGTGCTAGCATTCGCATTCTTCCTACTTTTACGCCTGCCTGCTTTACCATAACTTCAATTCATCTATAAAAAAAAAAATTAAAAATCAGATAGTAGGTACTAGTTTTCATAAATGAAATAATTCATTTTAAAAAAATAGAAGACTTGAATTAAACGCCTGGTAAAATAATTCGTTTTGAATCAGAGACGTGCTCAAGAATATTAGAAAGGCGCACAGCGTTTTTAATTTGGAATTTTGTTGCTCTTTTAATAAATTCTAAACATTAATGGAATTGATTAAGATTCATCCAATTGCTATAATAATAATTATAATTTATTAAAAAATAAATAAATAAACAATATAAACATAAAATATATATAAATAATATTAATATTATAATTTAAATACCTACTTATCAAAAAAATCGAAGCACCGCTAAAGTTTTGTTTTGTTTACCTACCTACATATTTCTAAAATCTATAGGCTGAAAAACAAAACACCACTCAATAGGGGGTAGTTTAAGCTTTGGAATAACATACTGATAATCTTGATTTAAATATGTAAATACAGTCGTCACCTAAATGAAAAATGCAATGATGACTCGATTTTTTGATGAGAAGTGAATATTGTGACTATAGAATGCTGTTTCTGTACCTAATATTTCCTTTGTGTTTTGTGCCTAAATGTGTGCACTCTTACTAAAGATCTTGTTGTCTGAAAATAAAGAAGTTATCATTAATCTAGGTATTGTTTCTTTCAGCTTATAGCAATAGCAGTGGTAGTCTACCACCTCCTTGAGCTCGGTATATGCTTAGTTGCCAAAGATGATGACGTCGAGAATCACGAGAGGTTCAAGAACTTCCAGAAGTTGGAGGAAATCTTTGGATCCACGCAAAAAGTGATGGTAGACATCGTGATCATCACGTACTACTTAAGCTATGTAATCGTGGGCCTTTTCATGTTTCTGTTTGGGATCTTTATGACATGTGGAGCACATAAAGTGAGTTCTTACCTAGTGACATAGAAAATTGCTTACTAGAAATGTTTTTAAATGTCGTGCTAAGTAACTGTGAAAGAGGTGTGAGAAACTCCGAACTTCGAAGTTCAACTCTATGTAATTGGTTACCTAGTTCGATTTCCTTCGAAGTTCGAAGGAAATACAAATAAGTAGGTAGGGTACCCAATCTGTGTTTTTTTTTACTCAATGTATAATTTATTTTACAGGCAAACCACTGTTTGGTATCAACATTCTTCGTGTACAGTTTCTTCCACCTGTTCTTCACGATAGAGCTGATCATATTCGAAGCTCTTACAGCTGGGTGGATACAACTAGGACTTATTCTTCTGTCTGATTGTAAGTTATAGAAAGTATTCTGTACAAAATAAAATATGCTCGTATTACTTACTAACCGCACACACAATAACAAAATCGCAGACATTCGTGTCGTCAAAATACACAACCATGAGGCACAAGATAATTGCTTGACGGGAAAACTAATAAAACTATGAATTATGACACATTACATAAACTTTATATTATTACATAACTGTAGCTTGTAATCTCAGCTAATAAATGATTAATAGCACATAACTATTGCTTATAAAAGGCATATGCAAAGTTGAGCTAAGCTCGCTTTCATTTCATAATTGCCTGGAAGTATAACCAGTCCAATAACCCGCTCCAGACTCGCGATGTAAGACCAGCAAAACCCACTGCAGGTTTTGAGTTATATTTCTTTTACACTGCAATTTTTACAAGAATTCACAGTAAAACCACATGCAAAAAAGAGATATCTGTAGTGAAAATAAGATAAAAAGCATCCCCTTTCTTAAATTTTCTATAATACTTCGCTTTTACAAAATTATTTCTTTTTTAGGGAAATGAAAATTACATTGTACACCTTTTGTTTTCTGTAGAGTTTTTACTGGTAGTGTTTACTAACACCGCTTCCCCACGAACTCTACTGGTAGGTATCCTATAATTTTCGCATATTATATCATTCTTTTGTTTTTTTCCTACAATGTAAGATAAGATAAGATAATTCTTTATTTGTCCTCAGCAAATATACAGATGACTTAAGTAACTTATTATAAGAACAGGTAGTATGTAGGCTATATAGGCAAACGTTCAATTTGCGACCTCATCCAATCAGAATAAAAATATTGTACTGAATCTTTGCGAACGTCATCCTTGATAAAATTCTGAACCGGTAATGGAACTTTTTGCTTGAATGAAATTCAATTCCAATTTGCCAGGAGTGGAATGTTCACCTGAAGCGCTAGGTCGAATCTTTTTATTCTATTATCACAGAAATTTCCTATTATTACGTATGTTTTACTGTTGTGTACGAACCGTGATACTCTTATTACAAAACAAGTAATTAAATTAAAAATTCAAAAAACCCCCGAATCTTGGACCGATTTTCATCAAACATAGCTAAGAACACTCCCGACTAATTCACCTGTCAAGCAAAAAAAAAAAATCAAAATCGGTTCATCCATTCGGGAGATCCAGACACACACACACACAGACACGTCATACTTATAACACCCCGACGTTTTTGCGTCGGGGGTTAAAAAACTAGTTAGACTATCTCCAGTGGCTAGTATCTGAAATATGATTGACGCTCAATGAAGAACTATTTTACCTAATATAAGTTTTTGAACCGTTTTATGTAATAACATGTTTATTTCTGTCATCAGTGCTTCTCATCATTTGCCTGTTCAGCGTGAAATACCTGATGGAAGCTATCAGAACCGGAAACATATACAGTCGACCCGGACAAGTTTACTCTACGTATTGATTGTAGAATGCGAATGAAGACATGGCGTCGAAAAGTTTAGAAGACACAGCCTGACTGTAAGGAGCCTGTAAAGCCATGAGTGCTCTAGATAGCGACTTCTCTACGGAAGAGTAGGTACCTAAACTAAAACTATGTCTCTTTTTGTCGAACATAAGAGAGGGACGAAGCATTATTTACCTATCTTCTCTTAGGATGAAGATGAACGTTTCAGATTAGCGCGAAATTAAAATAAAATGCGGTTTATAATATTTTCTGCATATTTTTATTTCGCGCCAAACCGAAACGTTTCACCCGCAGTGTGATAAGTTTCTTCTTCTCTTCTATATGCCCTGTGTCCGTCATTTCGACCGACTATTTTGCCAGTGGCAAGTAATTTATTTGAATAGTAGCTAGTAATAATAATAAAGATATACTTGATTATTATGTACAGTGAAAAACACGTTTTGAAACGAACGAAATATTAACGGTAAAAGATGGTCTGATAAAATAATGGTATTACTAACGTGAATGTACTTAAAAACAACTTACATGTATGAAAAATATCGTTAAATAAATAATGAAATAGTGGTTAGGCCAAAAACACAGATTACCTATCCTTTTTTGTTTTAATGCAAAAGCCCTATTCCCATCTCTTTCCTACCCTTAAAACTCACGAAGAATTCGCGAGCTTGCGCGATCGCCGCATTCAGTAGTATGCAAATGGACGTTAATTGGATGCGCGTACGCAATTTGGAAATAATAGAAAATTGGTGATTTTGGTGAATTTTGGTGCTTTCTTTCTGTGGAGTGTTGAGATCTTTGCCCCCCTTGGATTCGGCAAATACGAGAAGACAGCTGCAGCTGGAGCTTATACCTGATCTATCGGAGACGCCGGTGAGTTCCTACATTCTCCTGCATCCTATCCGTGTCTGTGTTTTTTGGCAAAATTAAGGGTTCTTTCTCGAGTCTCAATAAAATCAGAATCAGCGCGTAAACATTTGGTCCTATCGACCGCAGATTAACTTTGATTTTTAGAGATTATTTTTTTGCAAAAAACGGCAATCGCCATCTTGTAAAATTACAATGACGGAATCTTCAACTGCAGTAAGTTCTAAAACGCATGATCGTAGCTTGCAAAAAATGCAAAATAAGCTAGCAGCTATGTTCGGACGAATACAGGGTATTTACGATGCAATGAATAAAATAGGAGAGGATCCATTGCTTATAGAAAATTTCTTAGCCGAGTCTTTCACAGTCGATATGTTACGTACAGAATTTGTCGCAGCGTTAGAGGAAAGGAATGACTTTCAATTATCCCTCGCGGAAGGTCCGATACCTACGTATAGTTCTCTTATCGCTTACGATCAATTGTACGCCAAAATTAAATACAAATCACATCAACTAATAACGTCAAAAAAGGCTCAAAATAATAGCGTTAAATGCGAAAAGCCTTCATCAACAATAAAGCTTCCTAGATTAGAAATTTGTTCTTTTGACGGCGAGAATGAAACGTGGCCTATTTTTTACGAGACGTTCAAGTCAGCCATTCACAATAACCCCGATCTTACTGACGGAGAAAGAATTCAATATTTAGTCGGTAGGTTGAAGGGAAAAGCTTTAAATATATGTAAAGGTATCTTGCCCAAGGCAGAAAATTATCCCGTCATATGGAATGCTTTAGTGAATAAATACAATGACAAACGAGTACTGGCCGCTGCGTATTTTGATAAGCTGATGAACTTGCCTACTGTCAATGAAAAGGTCCCTACTCAATTAGAGGATTTTATTGATAAGTTCTCATCGCTTTATTCCGCGCTAAAACAGTTAGAATTAGATAGTTTAGAAGATTTTGTGTTTGTGCACATTGCGTGTAAAAAAGTGGGTTTGGAGACAGTAAAATCATTTGAAATGAAAGTCAATGAAACTGCTGATAGTACTAGTTGTTTAGAATTCATTAACTTTGTCCGAAATCAATCCCACATTTTACAACGCGCACATAATAGCACGAGTGTAACTTCTAATACGAAAGCGGGCAGTATTCAGGCGCGTAAAAATAATAGTACATCGTCGTCAGTCGGATCGGGAACGCGTACATCCAATAATAACATGAATAACGTCAAAACATTTGTAAATATACAGGAAACGACATGTTTGTGTTGCGGGAAGAGTGATCATACTCAATTGCCCCAGTGCACTAAATTCTTGTCAATGATCCCTAATGATCGATATAAGTTAGTGAAAACTAAACGTATTTGCGTGAATTGTTTAAGTGCTTCTCACATAATTGCAAATTGCACAGACTCAATTCGGTGTAGCGAATGTAGTCGGAGTCACCACAGCCTTCTGCATTTCCCGAATAGCAGAAAAGTTGTAGTTCCGACGACATCTGCAGTGCAAGGCGGCCCTGAGTCCGTCCCTGCAGCCTCGTCTTCGTCCGCCGCCGCCGCCGCAGTGGCTCTGTGCGCAGTTGGTAACGAGTGCACCGCTGCACCCTCGCTCAGTGCGGGTTCGATTCCCGAGTCGGTTTTGCTCGGCACCGCTCAATGCAAAGTGCTGGATGCCGACGGGAACATTGTCGTACTACGTGCTTTGATAGATAGTGGGTCTCAGAAAGATTTAATAACAGCTGAGTGCTGCGAGCGTTTAAAATTAAAATTACATGAACCGCAAAATAAATACGTGTCAGGTGTAGGTGACGTCACTAACCCTATCGTAGGGATAACTTGTTTAACTGTTCGGTCTCGCTTCGATGAATCGGTTAGGTTCACTATTCAGCCGCTGGTCGTAAATCGTATCACGAGTGAATTGCCTACCGCGAAGATAGACGTAGCCCGCTTGGAATATTTAAATAACATTCCATTGGCGGATAGTAATTATTACTCCCCCGCAAAGATTGACCTCATATTGGGGACGGATTTATTCGCTAGAATTCTAGGTCCGAATTCAATCTCTCGCGCGGCTGGTGAACCTGTCGCGATTGAAACCTTATTAGGTTACATAATAATCGGAAAGGCACCGGTCGTTGCACCTACCTGCAATATTGTTCGTTCTTATTGTACGGTAGAAGAATCTCTGGAAAATTGCATGAATCGATTTTTCGAGTTGGAAGAGGTACCTAATGTGCCCAATTGCCTAACTAAAAATGAACAAGCTTGTGAAAATTATTATCTCGATACCACGCGTCGTGAATCGAACGGGCGCTATACTGTGTCGCTGCCGTTTCAGAGCGAGCCTTGCGCTTTAGGCGACTCCATGCGCACAGCTGAGCGTAGGTATTTATCGTTGGAGCGTAAATTGTTATTGAATCCCGATATTAAAGAGGAATATGACAACGTTTTCAAAGATTACTTACAGCGTAATTACATGCATCCCGTAGGTAAGATTTCTGCGATAGGTAATACGAATAATCAGTACGTGATACCACATCATGCGGTAATACGCCAAGATAAAAGTACGACGAAGTTTCGAGTAGTGTTAAATGCAAGTAGTAAGACTTCGACCGGGAAATCGTTGAATGATTTATTACATACCGGTCCGAATCTGCAGAATGATTTGTTTCAAATAATATTAAAGTTTAGATTGTTACCCGTGGCAGTAAGTGCCGATATTCGACATATGTACTTGCGTGTTCTAATGGATGAAGATAGTACGAAATACCTAAGATTATTGTACAGGTTCGATATTAATGATCCTATTACCGTTTTCGAGATGTCGCGAGTGGCTTTCGGTTTGTGCTGTAGTACCTACTTAGCTATACGTACTGTACGTCAACTGGCTTCCGATGAGCGTGAACGCTTTCCTATTGCTGCTTCTGTAGCTGAAAGCGACATTTTCATGGACGACTTGGCCACCAGCTGTTCGTCAGTAGCTAAAGGTGTTGAATTATCAAGTCAGCTGATCGATATGTTTGCCGCTGGAGGGTTCGAGCTAGTAAAATTCTCAAGTAACTCGTCCGAAGTTATGGCAAGTATTCCCACTTCGCATCGTGTGTCCGAAGCCGTAGAATTCAGTCCGGACAGCTACCTGAAAATACTTGGTCTGCTGTGGATACCTGCTGAAGATGTTTTTACGTTCAGTGTCAATGTCGAAACTCGCGATTGCACCAAACGGAATATTCTTTCAACAATTGCCCGCTTGTGGGACTTGATGGGATTCGTAGCCCCGGTAACTCTTCTATCCAAGTTGATAATTAAATCCCTGTGGGAAAGTAAAGTAGGATGGGATGATATTCCCCCTCCTAATATCGTGACCTTGTGGCAAACTATTGAATCAGAATTACCATTGTTTCAGAATATTAAATTGCCTCGTCACGCTGGCGTGAATGATAAGTGCGTCGTCTCAATAATAGGCTTTGCTGACGCTTCTGAGCGCGCTTATGGCGGCGTGGTATATTTACATGTTCAGTTTCCCACCGAAAATCGGTCAGTAACTAACTTGCTTTGTGCCAAGTCCAGAGTTGCGCCATCCAAAACGGTGATTACTCTTGCTAGAATGGAGTTGTGCGCAAATGTTATACTCTCGAAATTGATGCGCTTAGTCATTGATGCTTATTCTGGTCGCTGTCAAATAACAAATATTTTTGCTTTCACTGACAGTACCGTAGCACTGGCTTGGATTCATTCCTGTCCCACTCGATGGCAAACTTTTATCGCTAATCGAATTTCCAAAATTCATAATGAATTGGATTCGCGCCATTTCCATCATATTAGTGGAAAGGATAACCCTGCGGACTGCCTCTCCAGAGGGCTTACTCCCGCTCAGTTACTCGAGCACCCACTCTGGTTCAATGGGCCCGCGTTTGCTAAATTGCCAGTCTCGGAATGGCCAGTACATAGCTTCGATCCCACGGCTGTAGTAGACGAAATACCAGAACAGAAGGTAAATGTACTGGTGACTACAGCTGCGGCTTTGGAAACGCCTCTGGTTTTCTATGAGCTCGCTACTAAAATATCCTCATGGTCTAAATTGCTCAGAATTGTAATTTACATTCTAAGGTTTTTGAGAAAATTGCCGCGTAAATTTGAGGTTTCTCACCTAGATACAGCCGAGAAATATGTAATAAAGGACTTGCAAAAGTTTTATTTTGGCAGCGAACTCAAGAATGCCGAGGCAGGAATGAAATTGCCTCCTGCTTTTCTAAAGCTTAATGCTTTTGTAATAGATGGTTTGTTTAGGGTCGGTGGTCGATTAGTTCACTCTGATTTAAATTACGACAGTCGTCATCCAATATTACTGCCTCGTAAAGATCACATAGTAGATATAATTATCGATCATTACCACCAGAAATACCTACATACCGGTCCGCAATTATTAATGTCTTTATTGAGACAACGGTTCTGGATTTTAGCGGCACGAAACATAGTGCGTAAACGGGTGCAACAATGCAACGTGTGTTTTCGGGTCAACCCTCGAAACCAGGCGCCATTCATGGCTGACCTACCGGCTTGCAGGGTACAAGAGGCTAAAGCGTTTTGTCACACTGGCATGGATTACGCAGGCCCGCTGTACATAGTGCCATATCGTCGCCGTGGAGTGCACAGTATGAAGGCGTACTTATGTTTGTTTGTGTGTCTCGTTACTAAGGCCGTCCATCTCGAATTAGCATCGGACTTAAGTACGGAATCGTTTTTAAATGCATTTAAAAGGTTTTTATCGCGACGTGGTCCCGTAGCGGTTCTTTATTCAGACAACGGCACTAATTTCATCGGAGCGAAGTCGTATCTCGATGCCATGTACCAACTGTTAGAATCTGAGGAATATAAAGACCAATTCGCTAACGTAACGCGTGATAACAGAATTGAAATGAAGTTTTACCCGCCTCTGAGTCCTCATTTCAATGGGATGTCAGAGAGTAATGTCAAGAGTGTTAAAAATCATCTCAAGAAAATAGTAGGAAATCAGCTGTTGACATTCGAGGAAATGACTACGGTTCTGTCTCAAATTGAGGCAATATTGAACTCGCGTCCTCTTTCAGTGCTGAGCAGTGACCCTGCCGAGCCACTTGCGCTGACGCCTGCGCATTTTCTCGTAATGACGCCTTTGAAATCCCTTCCTTCTGAAGATTTATCTAATGTCAATGGCATTCTTCTCCAACGCAAACGTGTTGTAGATCATTTGGTGCAGTCATTTTGGAAAAGGTGGAAGTTAGAATACCTTAATACTTTACAAGTCCGTAGTAAATGGCTGACCCACTCAGAGACTATTCGCGAAGGCACTGTTGTTTTGTTGAAATCAGATAACAGCGCTTGTCTCGACTGGCCTCTGGGGGTCATTGAACGTACCTATCCTGGAAAAGATAACATTGTGCGTACCGTAGACGTGCGTACCAAGACCGGTGTGTTCAAGCGACCCTTGTTGAAGGTTTTTCAATTGCCTAATCAATAACTAAAAATATATATAAAAACATACAGTCCACAAAAATTTATCGAATGTTTAATAAAAATTATTGTTAAGTAAGTAAATTTATAAAATAAATAACTAAATTAAGTATAGTAAATATCGCTGAATGTAACTGAATCGAATAAAATGATTAAGTGCTTATTCTGATAATGCGAATTAAGTAAATGCATAATTTAAATAGTACATAATTTTCTATTGTTTTGAAGGATTATTATCCTGTCAAACCCGGGGGGATGGTTAGGCCAAAAACACAGATTACCTATCCTTTTTTGTTTTAATGCAAAAGCCCTATTCCCATCTCTTTCCTACCCTTAAAACTCACGAAGAATTCGCGAGCTTGCGCGATCGCCGCATTCAGTAGTATGCAAATGGACGTTAATTGGATGCGCGTACGCAATTTGGAAATAATAGAAAATTGGTGATTTTGGTGAATTTTGGTGCTTTCTTTCTGTGGAGTGTTGAGATCTTTGCCCCCCTTGGATTCGGCAAATACGAGAAGACAGCTGCAGCTGGAGCTTATACCTGATCTATCGGAGACGCCGGTGAGTTCCTACATTTTCCTGCATCCTATCCGTGTCTGTGTTTTTTGGCAAAATTAAGGGTTCTTTCTCTAGTTTCAATAAAATCAGAATCAGCGCGTAAACAAATAGGAAAGTAAAGACCTAAAATTTAACTACCCAATCCGAATTGATTATGTAAGCACCTACCTAGTGTCTAAAATATAAATATAAGAGAGGTTAGTGCTTTTCTGAAGACAAATGTGTTGTGATTTTTGTGATTCTAAAGTTATATTTTGTGTAAAAGAACTTAATTTAATGGGTTCTTATTTATTGTACAAAAATATGAAATGGGTTTTTGAAGTAATCTATGTGTAAATACTAAGTACGATTTACATCACAAATAAAATAAGCATTGTCTATTCCAAACGCATTTAATTTAAGTTACGTAAATAAATATTCTACTTACATAAAAAATGTTTTTATATCAATAACATTCAGTACTGCAAGCAAAAGCTCATCACACAAATTACAGTCCTAATCCTAAAATCCAATACAAAAACATAACAACCATTTACAAGACCTAAGTACCTAGTTTAGGTTACGATTGAAAAAACGATAAATTAATTTATCAATTACAATGAAATTGTGTTCATTTTGAAACCTCTGCTTCATGAAATTATTTTTCAAATTTTTTTTTGGTTTATTTGGAATCAACCTCCTTGGAACTCAATAGCAGTGACTTCTACTTCTTTTGCACAACAGCAGGTATTTATTTTGAGTTATCTTGGAAGTATAACCATTATTGTTTTGGAAACCTATGTCGGGGTAGATCATATCTGCCAGCTGTTGGATAATGTGACCTAGATTCGAGATTCAAAATCCTACTTAGTACAAATACGTCGAACCACTATAACATAACAAAGATTATTTCTACTTATAACAAGATACCAACCAATATTTCTAGCACACACTTTCATAAATCTTTAAAATAAATAAACAATCACATCAGCACAAGCACACAAAATAAATAAATCTACTAATATCGGAAAACGTTTTCTAAATGCATTTCTGGTGTATCTTGAAGGTTTCGCCTTCTCCGCCTTTTTCCCAACATCATGGGGACCACCATGGCCATTGTCGCTGGAACCATCCCAGCACCAACTGCCGCCAAAAGCGTAGAGCTATCCGGAGACACGTTGGACACAATCTTTCTCCTCACCACTCTATTTCTCACAGGCCTGATTTGCGTAGAAGATACATCCAAATCGTTCTTCTTGTCCATATCTCGTTTAGACTCTTCTACTGTTTGGAAACTTTTTTCAACCTCCAGCATACCACCATGGGATGTCGTCATATTTTTATGAATATTGTCAACCGGAAGAACCGTCAACGCTACTGCTTGATGTGATGTTATGGTTGAAACATCTTGCCGGTCATCGGTGACAGGGTTGAGAGACCTCTGACGCTTTTTGTTTCGGTACCCTTTTGTCGTTGAAAGTAGAACCCACTGCCCATCGCCGTATGGCGGTCTCGATGAACGGTCATCTTCATACTCCGAACCGGCGTAGACTACTTGAGTTGGGCGTTTAAAAGGCCGATTGGAGCTTGAAGCTTGATGGAGAGCTTCGTATTCGTATGGGAAGTTCGATGGACGAGGGTCTGTTACTACAGAATCGGATATGCCGTAATAAACTGATTCATCATTAGAATAGTGATCGTCATGATCACAATTTGGTTTTTGAGGGCGCCTTCCTTCATCAGGGGACCAGGATAACGGGTTCATTTGCTGAGGCTTCGTCCAGGATGGTCGTGATGGCAGTTCACTTTCAAAGTCCTGGGGCAAGTGCAACTTGTTATTTATAAATGTTGGGCGGGTTACGATGGGCTTTTTCTGTGGATAACTGAACCGGTTCCCGTTTCCTTGATTGGAAGTGAACCTATCATTATCGTCATTTGGGAATCTGTCCTCATCTTGGTGCCAGTGATTCGGCTTCTGTTTTTTTACGTTTGGTTTCCACTTAGAAATCTTGCTCGTTGACCACGCGACTGGTTCCAAAGAAACCCAGCCATCTTTGTCGTCATATGGATGCTTGTGTTGTTTGACTTTAAGGCGATTCCATGACGTCATTACTTTATCATTGTTATTATCCTCTTCGTCGTCATCATGCATCTGCATTTGGGGGAAACGATTTAATTTCAATTTTTCCTTCTTTAGTTTTGCAGCTAATGCTGTGATAGCTTGCAATCGATCCTTTGGGTAATCGTTGTAATCCTTTAACTTCTCAGCAGCTAGCATGTAGTCTTCAAAATCTTCCTGTATTCCTTCGTTGCTCTCTTTGAGTCCATCCTCACCGAAACCTTCTTGGCATGATGGTCCATAGCACCTTAGTCTATGTCCTTCCAAATCGTGTATAATATGTGTCATTAAGTTTTTAATTTCTGCTTCTTTTTGTTTCGGATCTATAGAGATATCCTTCCATTTGTTGTCGTCTTCATTCTCTATTATGGTGATAGGTGCTTTTCCAGGAACATCCAGCTTGTATGTTTTAAACTTTTCATCATATTTTTCGATCTGCGTGGGGTCGTTTGCATCGGCTACTACTGAAACTATTACGAGAGCTAATAGCCGCACTGTCATTTTCGTATCGATCATTTCACTTTCGGTTCGCGTGAAGGCGCGCGGGCGAGCGCGCGCGGACTGGGCGCCGGCGGCTGCGACCGCTCTCTGATATAGTTTTGCATTGGATGCACAATAACCCTCCCTGAACTCCAATGGTAATTCTCGGTTCGGTCACGACGAATGAGCGAGATAATTACGTAGCTATTGTCGCTTACTGGGGACTATCTTAATTCGACATCGCAACTCTCGCAGGGCCGTGACCCGCACTCGGGTGAAACCGTTTTTCATTTTATGGGATGTTTTCTCCGTGGATAATGGTAAGAAAGTTTCACAGGCTTTTCACAAAATAGGAGTTCGTAGATCTATGTAAATCACTATAATGGGCTGATTCTCTGTATGGATACGAGTTTATCGATGTAGAGAGTTGAAAGATCTCAATCATGATTCACGACAGGCGGTAATTTAGCTGCGTTTATATGAGCTATTACATATTATAATTTAAACGTCACTAATTAATCACGTTTATCACCTTGTGATAACTGTGATGATCTTAATTCTAATTCACACGGACATTCACTTTTTATAAAGCAGTCAAGCACCTAAGCAAAAACCGTTGAGTCTGATAAATAAACGAACTTTGCTTTAGATACTAATAAACGTAATACTAACCCAAAACTCTATTCCTATACTGTTGAGGTAGCTCTCTCTGTAATAGCGAATGGTTATTATCCCTATCTGTCGGATCAGCTCGCTCTAATTGCCGGTGCACTTTTACCAGCCGATCTCGAATGATCCAACCACGTGCTGGCGGTGCAGTCAGCGGCAAAACACAGTGTTCAGATTTGACTAATGGTACTTTCATAAAAGCTCTGAATCTTTTTTATCAAAATAGTAACAATAATCTTCCGTATGCATTTCATTGTGAATTGGCACCTAGTGCCTTACCTTTGTACCTTACCTTTGTAACACTCGAGTTGGTCACACCATGTGCTCTAGCAACATTGGTTTAGCTTTTGTCACAGACTGTACTGCTTAGTGTTTAATAGACCTCTTTGTTATTTTGGTAGACAAAGTTTCTCATGAAAGTTCCGCACGTGATATTCGCTCTGTAATTTGTATCCTTATGTAACGCCGTTTTATGCGTTTGTTGTGTAACATGCAAACGTTTGAAAGAGAGGGACTTGTTTTCTAACGATATCTAGTTATAAATAAGTATGAGTAATTTCGTTTATATTTGAAATGTGAAATCTTTGTCTTTTTCAAGGATCATTGCTTTTTTCAAGAATTTTATTGAGTTCGCTTAATTTTTTTAGAATTTTATATGACTTCTCTGATTATTCTATTTACTATTTAAATAAAATAGATTTTTTGAATAACACAAGCAATGCAAATAAATTACTCTATAGTAATAATAATTTCAGCATAAAATTGTTTCATTCTTTCATAACAAAATTGTGGTGCATTACGAAAGAAAGTGCTATACAATTTAGAAATTTGTCAACAGATCTGTTGTTAGTTAGAAAGCATTGCAGAGCAGATGCCGTTAAATGGTGAAGCCAGAACCGTGACGATGGCTCCAACTCCTGACAAAACAACTTTACTTAGTACACTGGAATTTGAAATGGCACAGCATTAGTCGAAAAGCAAATTAAGCAAAATATAATGAGGAAGATGAGCGTATTTTTTTTTTAATGTAGATCGATAGATTTTTACGTCCAAAACACAACAGTGAAAGAATTTTGGCGATAGCTCAAAAACTGAATTTTCTACGATTTTTTAAAGTTTGGATTTTCAAAATGTGTTTTGAGCCCGGCGATTTCGCGTGTGACGTCAGCCGGTCCGACCGCTCACCCGCGCTTTCTAAGCGTTTTCTGCCTTTACGTTTCTATTTATATTTCTGAAAAATTGGGAGAAAAGTACCAATATTTTTATGTAATATTGTGCCTTTAAGTCCTAAGGACACGTTTAACGCTTCAGATAAACTTTTTAACCACCGACTGAAGAAGAAAGGTGTTCTAAGTTTGAGGCTTTTTTGTGTCTATGTGTCTGTACCTTTCAAGGCTCGTAGCTCCAAAAAATCACTCGTAATTTTTTTATAACTATTCTTGAAATGGAAAGCAGATAAATCTGGCATAGTTCTAAGCCAAGTTTGGTAGAAATCGGTGCAGCGGTTTCCAAGTTATGAGGATGTTTATCAGCCCTCGACACGCATTTTGAAGGGTTCTCAGGCATATATTGATTGTAGTTTGAAACATTTGGTTCTTATACCAGTATAACGTGAGCTACTATTTCTTAGTGTTTCATTGATTTTGTATATCAGGTAAGACTGGTAATGAGCAAGATTGTGTTATCGACGTGATTAGCAATGTTTTTACCCCCGACGCAAAAACGATGGGGTGGTAAAGTTTGACGTGTGTGTGTCAGTGCGTGTGCGTGTGTCTGTGCGTGTATTTGTGTGTGTGTCTGTCGAATGCGCGCGTTGGTGCGCGTGCGGATGCGGATGGTAGTAGTCTAAGTCACATTGTCTACTAAGGACGTGCCTAGTGAGACATGGTAATGTCAAGTACAATGCCTCACTAGGCACGTCCTTAGTAGACAATGTGACTCGCTAAGAAGAAGAAGAATGTGACTTACACTAGGACGTGCCTAGTGAGACATTGTACTGTCAAGTACAATGTCTCACTAGGCACGTCCTTAGTAGACAATGCCTACACATAAATATAGTGCAATGCCTCACTAGGCACGTCCTTAGTTACGAAGGACATTGTACAGTAGGTACCATGCCTCACTAGGCACGTCCTTAAGCAATGCATTGCTAATGCCTCACTAAGCACGTCCTTCGTAACTAAGGACGTGCCTAGTGAGGCATTGCACTATATGTATGTGTAGGCATTGTCTACTAAGGACGTGCCTAGTGAGGCATTGCACTATATGTATGTGTAGGCATTGTCTACTAAGGACGTGCCTAGTGAGGCATTGTACTTGTACAGTACAATGTCTCACTAGGCACGTCCTAGTGTAAGTCACATTCTTCTTCTTCTTAGCGAGTCACATTGTCATTGTCATGTGACTTAGACTACTACCATCCGCATCCGCACGTGCACGTCCTTAGTAGACAATGCCTCACTAGGCACGTCCTTAGTAGACAATGTCTCACTAGGCACGTCCTCAGTAGACAATGCTTCACTAGGCGCGTCCTTAGTTTCTGAGGACGTGCCTAGTGAGACATTGTACTTGACAGTACAATGTCTCACTAGGCACGTCCTAGTGTAAGTCACATTCTTCTTCTTCTTAGCGAGTCACATTGTCTACTAAGGACGTGCCTAGTGAGGCATTGTACTTGACATTACCATGTCTCACTAGGCACGTCCTTAGTAGACAATGTGACTTAGACTACTACCATCCGCATCCGCACGCGCACCAACGCGCGCATTCGACAGACACACACACAAATACACGCACAGACACACGCACACGCACTGACACACACACGTCAAACTTTACCACCCCATCGTTTTTGCGTCGGGGGTAAAAACATTGCTAATCACGTCGATAACACAATCTTGCTCATTACCAGTCTTACCTGATATACAAAATCAATGAAACACTAAGAAATAGTAGCTCACGTTATACTGGTATAAGAACCAAATGTTTCAAACTACAATCAATATATGCCTGAGAACCCTTCAAAATGCGTGTCGAGGGCTGATAAACATCCTCATAACTTGGAAACCGCTACACCGATTTCTACCAAACTTGGCTTAGAACTATGCCAGATTTATCTGCTTTCCATTTCAAGAATAGTTATAAAAAAATTACGAGTGATTTTTTGGAGCTACGAGCCTTGAAAGGTACAGACACATAGACACAAAAAAGCCTCAAACTTAGAACACCTTTCTTCTTCAGTCGGTGATTAAAAAGTTTATCTGAAGCGTTAAACGTGTCCTTAGGACTTAGAGGCACAATATTACATAAAAATATTGGTACTTTTCTCCCTATTTATCAGAAATATAAATAGAAACGTAAAGGCAGAAAACGCTTAAAACGCGCGGGTGAGCGATCGGACCTGGCTGACGTCACACGCGAAATCGCCGGGCTAAAAACAGATTTTGAAAATCCAAACTTTAAAAAATCGTAGAAAATTCAGTTTTTGAGCTATCGCCAAAATTCTTTCACAGTTGTCCTTACAATCTTCTAGACTTTTGATTTAAGCTATAAAAACAGGAAAAAATGCCTAACTCATCTTCCTCATTCTTACAGTACCTACTTTTAAATGACATTGTACAAACTAGGTAGAAAGATTGCTTAGATTGCTAATGTTGATCGTATTGTCCCGAGCGCACCGATGAGAGCTGTAGTTTCTTATCGGTAAAATATGTTTAAAGGTTAATTACTTCAACTGTAGGTAGACCAAAACCAATCCAGACGTTATGTTACCAGCGACTTGTACTTTCAGGACAACCTGCAAACTAAGCATTTCACAATCTTGGTGTTCTGTTGGTACACTCATTTTACTACCTGGGTATTCTGATATACCCGATGAAAACAAGGAAAGAAAGCGTGGGGTTCTTGATGGCAGAGTGGTCAGAAACGAAGGTCATGGGTCTGCGAGGTAAAGGGCGATTTAATTTCAATTCATTGGAACATCAAATTAGGAGCACTGTGTCGAATAACGGGAAGTACATTAATGTCAGTGTCATCAGTAACACATCATCTGCATGATGCAGAATACAGAGAGTATCAATGGAAAGCACTGCGTGTGGTGTGTGCCCCTAACCTTTACCATCATCAACCTATACTCACTGGATGCAGGTGTCTTCAAAGGTGCACCATTGATCCCAATTTTCTTCTCTTAATATACAGTATTTACGTACTTAGTTTTGGCGATAGTAGTTCTGGATGGCGTCCTGCAGGACGGATGTAAAATAAAAAGTGTAATGCATGCATTACACTTTTTATTTTTATTTTACATCCACGAGCATCAACAGTGCAAGATATTTTTTTCATTCATATTTTGGAACGAAAGATTATTATAAAGCACAAATAAAGATTGGATTGTGTAAAAGAGGATATGAATGTGACTTACCGAATATCTTATGAGAAAAACAAAAAACCAAGCACTTTAATGGAGTTTGTTTAACTAAACAAAAAAAGAAGAATGTGCATCCGTGGATACGCCTGCCTTTTAACTTTTTCTATCAGTCAATTGTTGTAACAATTACTTACCTGCTTACTTACAAAGATTTTGCATTACACCAAATAAAATAAAACTGGTGTTCGGCCACATTTGGCTGCGAGTGAAACATGAAAGTTACAAAAATAATTGACATGTATCACGGTATTTTGACTTGCCGTAACCATATCGCTGCTTAGCGTCCATACATGAAATCATTAAAATTAGACATGGCATGTCTCACTTTTTACACGACTAAACAAAGAAAAATAGGGTTGAGTTTAACAATCTAAGGGCGGCTTGCACCAGAATCGCTAAACGCGTTTAACTCTTAAATAGTACCTATTTAGCGAGTTGTCAAGTCATACAAATATGTCAGATTTAAATCGGTTTAGCTATTAAATACGTTTAGTGATTTTGGTGCAAGACGCACTAAGTATTTATATTTCATAGGTTGTAAGGTTTAATACCCACTCCATAGTTTTTTTTTTACTGTCAAGGCTGGTTACATTTCACTTTTTGGTATCAAAACATTTCACCGTTTTTGTCGCTCACGAAGATTTGAGCACCTAATAGCCATAGATAATAGCCATAGATACACTGCAGGTATTTCATCTAAACATTTATATAAATAAAACGGTTGGTAAGTTCGTTTACTTTGTCATAAAACCTATGACATTCTCATATTTTACAACACTTTTCATTCAGTCCCTGTTGGGCTTCTCCGGATTATAAAATTTATAAATAACATTTTCATGCATCTTTTTAATTACTTCAGTGGGCACATTATTTTAACAAAACAAACTTCAATAGAGTACTAAACCTGAAAAACCTATCTCATATAGTTTTAAGGAGAAGGAACAAGAGTTCGTCAAATTAATAAGGAATCATTTGGTCCACAATTTTTCCAATATCAAGAAATAGTAGTAATTTTTTATGGTCGATTTCTTTGACAGTCTTTTGACAGCCCTCTACACCCCCCTGGTTGGGAACTCATGAATAGAGTGGTAGAGACATAGAGGAATAAAACAGGCAAACCCACGGGAAAAAGCCGCTAGCCTGTACACTTGCACAGCGCATTATGACAACTGCATTGACCGTGAAATAGAGTACAACTTAAAAAGCTTTGGTTTCCTAAGAAACAGTGGCCACCAGACGACCATAAGTAACTCTGTTTAGGCCGGAATAAAATACTATCTGTCTCTATCTTAACCTTGTTTAAAACAAGGACGGAAATGTTTTAAATCGAAAGATTACTTAGCATTATTCCGAGTTGGTCATATCCGGCCTAAAATAGTACCTACCAATATGCAGATATTACCCAAGCAATAGTGTTCGCAGTGCTGTGTTCCGGTTTGAATGTCAGTGGAATTACAGGCAATTGAAACATCACACCTTTGAAAAATGAACTCAGTGCAATACAACAGACACAGAGACTATTATTAGGGCCAACGCACATCTGTCGACAAAACTGTTTTGTCGCGTACTTAGTGACGTGAAAATAAATTTTCTGTTATAACGAAAACAGCATATGATGAATGCTTCCTCGTCATATGCTGTTTTCGTTGTAACGAAACTCACATCAATTGACACGACAGTCTTTTCTTACGTTTTTTATTAATAGGTTCGCAAACCAGCCGTTAAAACAATTTAATTAATTAATTAAATTGGCCGAGCGGGCTTCTAAAAGCGAACACGCATGCATAAAATTATGTTTACCTATCTATTATAGCATTGTTTAGTACTAGTAGTACTATTAAACATTGCTTTATACGCATATACCTAGAGAATGAACTGTGCTTTTTTAATAAATAAGAATATAAAGTAATTATGTAGTGTACTTAATAATATTATTAAGTACTTAGGATGATTCTCATTAAATAAGCAAGTAACGAAAACAGCAAATAAAAAGAAGCATATCGTAACTAAAAAAGTTTTACTGAGAAGTTTCACATCACTAACTGTTCGACAAGACGTTTTGTCTTTGGTTTGCGTTCTCCCTTAGTGAAATAAGTTAGCGCCGCTACGTACGGCCGCTGTAAAACGGTCACCGTTTCCCAAAAACCCTAACCTTTATTCGGTACTTTCACTCGTGATTGTCGGAGGGTAATCGTGACGGAGAAAATGTTTACGCAATGTTGGAGAATGGCTGTTTTGGTAATGTAATGTTAGGTCATAAAATAAAACGTGGGATTGCTTGGAAAGGTAATACCTACTTTGAGATATTTTCATAGCATGAACGTGAAATTTTGTTGCATGGGTAAATGAAATAAGATCACAACCTTGTCCGGTTGAGCTTATAAACATAATTATTCATGCATAAAAGAAATCCAAGAAAAATTGGGCATTTCATACTGTTTAATTATTCTAATGAGTTTTTATTTCCCGTAATTAACCTTGTGTTTCATCGATTCAGGTTGCATGTAGGTACAGTACACTGTGTTCAATACGCTCTCTCAACACGCAAAATACACTTCTGATTCCACAACGCCATCTACACGAAAGTTAACGCAGCCAAACCGAAACATCGCCATCTGTGGGAAAGCCAACGAACTTAGATACAGGGCGAAAACAAGCTCGTTTTCTTCTAAAAAGAAAGTGGTTTGAACCGCGACGGGCTTAGCACAAACTTAACTTATGCTTTCACCGTTAGATGGCGCTATAAAATTTTTACAGTAGTCACAATTTTCTGTTTAGTGGTAGAGTTGGATCAGTTGTGGTGGTAGAGTCGAAACTACCTACTCAGACTTTCATAAGTTAGTTCAGGACTATATCAGTTGAAAAGGTAGAGCTATGAATCTGTTTATTTTTGTATGAAAGCGCGACGATATTGTCAAATCGTGAGAAGTTGGTGGAGGATCCAAATTAGTTTGTCTTGAATATCTATAAGAAAGTCTTGTGTCTAGAGTAAAACTGTTTACTTTTCGAAGACTAAATTCCGTATTTTTTGCTTGTACTTAACCTAGGTATATTGCTGAAATACCTACGTACTTGTAAGAGATTAGTTTCTCAAAACGTTTTCTTGACTTTGTGCCTACTTTTAAGTTTTCCATTGAAAGAATTGAACGGAAAATCAAAAGTGAAATGTGTAACTAGCTAGAACAATGAAAATACCTACCTACATCAACTTTCATGACCAATTTGCGTTGGTAATGCATAGCCTAGATGGGTAGGTACACTAGGTACTAAGAATTTTCTTTTTATTTACGGTGAAGCAAAACCTCGTTAAAAAACGAGAAACCGTTTTTGTCTCCTATAAAATATAATTCTTACTAATTACAGCATAAGGCACCTTATGATTAGGTGCACAAAGAATAAATTCAAAGAAAACAAGTACAAAAAAGTACCTAATATTACAAAAATTTAAAAACTCCCAACCATGAAAATCTTAGATCCTCTTCAGCATTGCTAGTAATCATGAGACCTTGGAGTACGTACTCCAGATCATCAAACCTCAATACTTCGAGATAAACTAAGTGTTTCAAACTCCAATTAAGCCAGAGATTCCAAACACGACTAAGAACCATTGCAGGTAAATCACCTTTTTTTAGAAAAAAAATACACTTGTACTCACTTGTCCATAAAAATTCATCAGAATTTATTTCGTCGTGTGTGACTCTCGTTCGAAGCAAAAATCGTAAAAATGATGTCAATAACATTAGATTACATCACAATCATGAAAACGCTGGCCCAGATGCTCCACGTAACTGTTACGGAACTATTGACATACCTCTGAGGTAAACCTTGTTCCGGTATCTGGAGACATTTAGTTTTGTTTTGCACTTAGTAGACGTAGATTACCTACTCCGTGGTAAATGCCTTTAGTAGATTTGGTGAGCAAACGGTTAAAAGTGATGAAAATGGTATGTGGGTTAAGTTCGTTTCGTACCTAATTAAATTCTTAAATATATAAAATAGGTTACTGAAAATATCAGAATAACCTAAAATAAATTAAGAAAGACAAAAATATATTATCATAATAGAATTTAATGAAAACCATATTTTAGTAACCTACACCAAAATATACTAGTAACCAATCAAAGTAATGAAGATTCTGAGTTAATAAGAATCAAGGGTTGGTTTATAAATAAAATCCCTTACGAAATTGCACCAGCAGAGTAACAGGTTACAAAAACAAACACCTCCACAACAATAGCGCCATTAGGAGATGTCATCGTGCGTGCGACAAACAAAAGCAGCCGGGAAGAGATAAAACCAACGAGCTGCCTCCGACCGCCTCAAACGCCCTATCAGTGCCCATTGTGCACTACCTGCTTCTTACCTCAGTTGTTCCTCAAATCCCACGCAAAATGGTCGTCTCCACCCTAGTGTTTCTATCCTGTGTTTTATTCACCACCGCCGAACATTCTGGGGCATACTCATCTCCCCAATACGCGAAAAGAATGTACCCAAAAGGATATGACTACGACGCCAATGCTGTACTCCCGAGGGAACACCACTCGATACCGTTCAAGGATAGGGAGGAATCGATCCCAAGATACGACAATGGGTACAACGACACAACGCAGTACGCAAGATCCTCGTTGCTGGAGTCAGCTAGCAACTTTATGAGTGGCACAGGAGGTCAGGTGGTGACGAGCCTGGCCAAGGACTTCATCGCGAGGTCCACGGGAAGCAGCCAGGTTGGTTATGACTGCATTTCGCAGGTTCGTATCGCACTTTTGATAAATTTGCACGCTTGCATGAGTAACGCTAAAGAATTTGAAAGATAAGAAGACCTTTCTACAGAGAACCACTAATGAGTCACTATTTTCAACGATGAGTGAGGGCAGAAAGATCCCCGGTGGTGTAAGTTTTTTATAACCCTTTCTGTATTTTTAATAATTAGCTCCTTTTAAGTTCTCTAACAGTAAATCGGCTGTCACTATTTTTCAGGTTCTCAGTCTAAACTTGACGAATCTTGTGATTCTGGTAGTCCTGAAAGCGTTGATATTAGCGGCAGGTTTCTTTGGGGCTGGAGCGTGGAAAGGAGGGCACAGTTATGGCAGAAGTCTTGATGGTAAGTTACTTCCTAATACCACAGTCACCTAGTTATATAAGACCATTCTGAATGATCCTTGTGATTTTATTGAATAAAAGTTTTCTGACTGACTGACCGATTGACTGATACAAACCACTACTATGCACTCACGAATTTCACCCAAAAGATAACTGAAAACTCGCGTTTTTTACACAAAGAACTAAGTTTTTTTTTTCAAAATATGTAGCCTCTGTACTCGTTGTCTGTAAAATTGAGTCATCATCAAAACAAAATAGGATAAGCGTACTTTATCAACCCTTTTACAACAAATACACCGTGTTCAAGCCCATTTCGATCCAGGAAGTGTCACCTAATTATCAGCAAAGTAACTGACCAGCTGCCTTTTACCGTCCTTTGTCCGCTACGTGGTCATCTAAATCCAATATTGTTGATGCGTTTGTCGTGTATGTCTACAATCCTGTTTGGTAGGGATTAGCTACCGGACCAGAGCCATGTGAGTCCTAATGGACCGTGTCGCGTTTTGGCTTACAATTTACTATTGAGGTTTTTTTATTACCGTTGTTTTGTTAGTCGATGTCTTGTGTTTAGACTTGAATCTTCTGTTTTTTGTTTTTAAATATCTACCTTTATTATTAAAAATATATAAAAAAAAACCCTACCATAAATCCAGGCCAATTTTTTTAAATTCAATTCGCAAAAAAGTTTAATTCCTTATTTATTTATACTAACCAAGATATTATTATGAAGATTAGAATGAATACTTATTGCTATTAAATCCCAGCATTAGTGGCGATTGCTAGAATATAATCAAAATTTTAATAAGTAGGTATAACTACCTACATAATTTCAAGTTAGTGATACCTACTCATCCAGCAACAGTTCGATAGAAATAAAATAAGAAGTCAAAAAAACTACTGATTTATTCGTTATCATAAGAAAAATCGTAGGTATAAGTATATAGTAGGCAATAAGACTCACTCAGCACTTGACAAAGTACTTCCGTAATTTTTATCGCGCGTTGATGTCTTTTGTATATGGAGCTCATTACATACACTTCCTTCATAGTTAATGAACATTTTTATATTGAGAAAGTCACGTTTTTAGTACTTAAATGATTTTATTCTAAATTGTTATTCACATCCAAGTACTTATCTACCTAATAAAAATAATCGACATTTTAAAAATGTTGATTTATGGTTTGCTCACTTAAACGTATTTTTTTTTAATTGAACGCAATTTTTTTTATATGAGATAGAATGTCCTTTGGCCACAATCTCACCTGATGGTAAGTGATGAATCTACGACGCCAGGGTGTATTGTTTATTTCAAGGACCCCAAAGGGTTAAAACAATTTATTTATCCGTGTTTTCTGATGGATTTGAAGAAAACTATCAGTTAACTGTACTTACTGTATTTATACTGGGGACAAATAAAAATTTATCTTATCTTATCTTATCTTATCATCACATTTATTCAGATAACATAAACGCTTCCTACATAACCGAGGAAGAGATCATGATGTACCTGAGCTACTTGGCTGGCCAGCATACGAAGAACTTCAGCTGCCTCTACCTGCTTTCCTGCAAGAGGCCTCAGCAGTCTGGTCTATACGCTTCTGGCGCTGAACTTTTGCTGCAAGGAGTTAAATTGATGCAAGGGTTCGTAGATTCTTAAACTTTCTCGATTAAAATGAGTGAAGTTTTTTGTAAAACAAATGCCTACACCCACATTTAAAAATTGAATAAATAAAAAAAAAATTGGTAGCTAATTGTGGGTTGGGTCCTCATCAAATGATTTATGGTAGAAAACTCTGAAAGTAGAAAGATAAAGGCGAATCAAAACCATTTGTCATGAGGGTTTGGAGAAACCTATGTCTAGCAGTAGACTTTTTCTATTAATATAACGAACTGGTTAAATAGTGGCGATCACAATAGACCAGAAGGCCGCAGTGATATCATAGCCGAAAAAAGCTAATAAAAAAAAACTGGTTTAATAAATAAATATCAAAAATATCTAGATAACTAAGACACCTTCGGGCAAGGTAAGTTGATGATTTGTAAAGTGTAATACTGTGAAACAAATACCTACTGGATGAGAAGAACCAAAAACCAGACTCAGTAGCACTTCTCAGGAGAGCACTATGTCCAGCGGTTAGCCTAATATAGAGTTCAATGATAATGATGATGGTAACTTACAGATTTTTTTATTTTCAGAGACAGCAATGAACTGAATGAATACGAAAATATATCTGAAGGAATCAAGCAAGCTTCTGAATGGGGAGAGAAGGGTATGAATTGCGAAACACGGTATAAGTGTGGCGAATAAGGCCTTTTAAAAAACATCAAATTAAAAAAAAAACGTTGTTTAGATATCCTTCCACCAAATATGAAGGAATGCAAGAAAATATCGATGTTTTTTATAAGTAGTGCGTTTTTGTTTCACATGATCATTTTGATAACTTCGAGAATGAAAAGTTTTTTTTTATATTCCTTCAAATTGGAGATCTTTGGGGAACACTTTTGCCCAGTTCTAAGAGGGATAGATTTAAACATGTAAAAACCGTGAAACTAGGAACCAATAATATCTTTATTTTTCACATAATTATTATTTCAACTAATAATTATGTAGTACACTAATGATAAGAGTAATGATGAGAGTGATGTGATAAGAGTATTAATCACTATCAAATGTAAATACAGTCACAAATACTACAAGTTATATATAAATACGTAGCTACATCATTAATTTTATTTAAATACTAAGTATCGATAATATATTGAGCTAAAATAAACTAAGTTTACACTAAAACACTATTTCAAGTCCATGAGTATTGTCTTCTTTAACTTTAGTATATACTTGCCTCAAAAACACTGAAAAAACTTTTATTTATAAAACTTTCGTGTCTTTTAAGATTTTTTACAGCAAATTCGAGCCTCTTATATCTTGCCCGATATATTTTTAGACATAGTACGTCTGTTGATCGAGTGCTAGAATATTCTTTTCAGTTTTCTTATAAAAAAAATATGGTAGGCCGCTCTAGGATAAAAATCCTTGTTCTCATTTTCTTCAAAAATCAATCGTACTCATCAAAGGACGAACCTCTTTTGTTTCTCATCTCGATATAGTTGAGGCCTGCCTCCGCCAAATAAGCACTCAGTTTACTAAGCTCTTTCGAGAAGGGAGTCTTGGAGGGTTTAGTAAAGAGGATGGTTATCAACTTGCTTGTGTACTATGGAGAGTGAGCGATGACCCTTGGGGTCCTATCGGCTGGTCGTTTCTCGCGCGCCGCGCGGTATTCAGCGTAAGAGACAAACCCGTCCCCATCTGTGTCGTCTGCTTCGAGAGTTTTGTCCACCAGAACTGTAAAAAGTCAAGTTTACTACTAGTTTTTTCTCGTAAAATAATTATAGGTACATATTCTAAGACTAAGTACAATACCCACAACGGATAGTTATCCCTCTGAAGTTAGGTGCAACAAACGCATGTAGGTAGGTACTGTTGTTACCTCCAATTCGAAGAATGGGTTCTGCGCAGATACTTCAGAGGGACAAAGATCCGTTGTGACTACTATACACTCGTCAATAATATAGGGATGCATTCTAAGTAAACCACTTTGTATGGCTATGATAAAAAAAACTTGGAGCAAAATAAATAATAAATATAATAAATATTCTTGGACTTTACACACAACACCCTCTAGTCCCAAACTAAGCATAGCTTGTGGTATGGGAACTAGATGGCTGATAGAATACTTATATACTTTTTTTTTCTTTGTAAATACATACTTATAATACATAGTAACACCCAGACATAGAACAAACATCTATGTTTTCCACGCACGAATGTTTGGTCTTGGTGGGGATCGAACCCACGACCCACAGCACGGAAGGCAGAGCTATTACCGACTGAGCTGTGACGCCTGTCAAATAAATGATGTTGTGCGTACATCAAGTTGTTGAATCCAGTGTTCACTGCACTTACCAACATATCCTTCAAAATCATCCGGTTCCGGTTCTATTTCTGACTTCTCCTCTGATTCTTCATGTTCAACCGTATGGTATATTGCCTGAAAACCAAATTATTTTATTGATTCGATATCTGTTGATATTAAACTAAAATACAGTAGCTGCAACACTGTTTTAGATATATTAAATGTTGTGAAAAAATACCTTCAAAAGTTCTGAACCATCCAGCATAGAGTTTCTATCGAAATCATGAGCTGAGAAGTAGTGGAACTCGAGCTCTTCAGGAGACATTTTCGATATCGCGTCTGCAGACAGAATTTGTGAATCCTCTTCAATGTGCCTGAAAAATAAATGCACTTCGAAGCTACTCTACGTAGGTTCACAGCGTTTATTTACCTAGAGAACTACAAAAACCTATCTGATGTTATATAAAACTGTAAAGGAAACCTCGTAAGTCAACTGATAGGTATTACAGCAGCGGTGATGGACTTGCAGACCAAGTCAACTACAAAAAATGAGGGCATGTGCTGAACATACGGTTTTACGGTTTGTGTATGCCGAGCGCACGAAATGCATACGGCGAGAGGACAGCCAGTTTTCTAATTTCTCGGTTAATAAACAGCTTACCTACTGATTTAGTTAACAGCATTACGCCTAGAAACATCAAACCTAAATTAAAATCATACTTTTTAGCTAACATAGAAAAATACCAATAGACTTAAACCAAATGCACTTAGCTAGATCCTAAATTAGATGCAATTGCCAGATGATACCTACCTATTTTAAATATTAATGTACCTAAGGCTATCGATACGGACTCCAATAGCATTATGCCTATAAGCCTTGTGGTTTTCTTTAGTTCTATATTATAAAATACATTATGTAATGTTTTAAAATGGTAAATAAACTAAAAAAAAAACCTAGAATCGCCTCTTAAACGTTTCTCAAAAGTTGAAAATGATGAAAAAAAGCTCTCACCCATACACCCGTCTCAACGTTGAAAGTGTATAAGCCCGAAAGGATATGCCTTTGGAATTTTCCTATCATATCATCTTGTAGTAAATATGTTATAACAGTTCTGAGGATAATTTTACCAGTATTGAATCTAGGTATTTCAATTAAATTTAGAAAGAAAGAAAACAAATTTATTTGCTACCACTTACACTATCTATACTATAGGCAGGTACTATAGGCCAGTGTGGCAAACTGGGCCTTGACTAAGCATGAGGTTAGTAGCTGATGATGAGCAACTAACGCTGGTCTTCCATCAGGGCCTTCCAGTGATTTACCTATCTACATACTTTTTACCGTAAATACATACTTGGCATCATGGAGCAAATGATTATCAGCCACGAGTGACTCCGACCCTCTCGGCTTATAGTGACGGTGTTCGCCAGTACTCTGCCCCGGAGGGTGGTGAGGCCCTCTGCGCATACCTTGGACCATCATGTTTATCAGGAGAACTAAGAACGCTGGAAATAGAAATTGTTCCTCAGTGAATCTAAGAACTAGGAACGTGTGATAACCTTACGGACACTTAAAATAATCTACAGAACAGCATCTATCGAAAAGTCGTTTATGGAAACTATGCTAAGTTAATAACACCGTGTTAATTAATTGAATTGAATAAATGAAAATGAATAAAAAATGAATCTATATAAATGACGGAGTTCTGAAGTAACACACATAACAAAACCAAATTGAGGACCTCTTTCTTTTTTGAAGTCGGTTAAAAACATTCTTATCAATATTTCATTTTTTGTTTTTGAAGATTTTGTCTCTCTGCAGTAATGTTTCCGTTTATTTTAAACTGCATCGACTCGACTTACTTACTTCAACTGATCGACAAATAACCAAACAGTGCAAAACAAACATATTCAATACCTGCAACTCAAGTTGCATTCAAAGGGTAGGGTCTGGCAGCTGGGGAAGCCCCATGGGGCAGACCCCATAGGGCTGGGGTATCCCGCAGGGACACAATATTCACACCTCATTTCACAGAGGCCCACCCATTACATTTGTCATCGGTAAAAAGCATGCCAAATTAAAGGTTTGCTTAATCGGAATTAGCTAGATTTTTATTGAAACTGTTTTGAATTTATAATGCTGTATTTAGATCATTTGGAATTTTATACTAATGAACTTTTTGAAATGCCAACTGGTACCTACTTACTTTAAAAAAACATTTACATACATTCACTTTAATCAGTAACTGCCGAAGCACACATGATAAAAACCAAACATTTGTGCAAAAATGAGTGCTTTTTTCAAACCCGTGATTGTCTTTAGGAGCTACTTTTTCCCGCACACACACTATAAGTTACACACAGATTTTAAAACTTTACTAAATAAATATGAAACTGTAACTCTACCGCATGACAAGGACATCAAAGGATTTGTTACATCAAAACAAAGGAATCAGGTGGCCAACCCACCCTTTACAAAAAATCTATTACAAAAGACTTTCAATAAATCGAATGCATAATTTATTTTCGTCCCCTATTTGGAACATTTGGTCCGACGGAAAGTCGAAACCAGTCTTTAATCGCACCCCACTTTATTACAGAGCAGTGTATAAAATAAAGCAGTAATGGAGGACAAATTATGCGCTCATAGTGACAAGTGCGTAGTGCATATGTCGAGGTGTCCATAGAAATCGGTGTTCGATGGGACACACGGGCTAGAAGTTTGCTAAGCTATTTGACACACACATGATATTGCTTGTAATTTTGGGTACAGATAGGCCGAATGAAAACCACGAAGGAAACAACGGAGCCTCACACTTGCTTACCTTTACCAAGCCCCTCGCAAGCCTTCACTTGCTTTCGTTCACCTATCTTCACTTGAACGAACGATTACTTTAACAGTATAGTGAGTAATGAGAGCTTTTTACATAAAATGTTGTGAAGCTAAACTACTACGGTCTACTAAAAAACGGTTGAGAATGAAAAATAAACGGTTTTATAAGTACACTCGAGAGCAATGATTCCGGGTCACTTAAAGAATGTTAAAAATCTCGGAAACTAAAAATGATAGGTTAATGCAATAAATTGTATTTAATAGACAATGTAATACTCCTTAAATGAAAGTAAAAAAATATGAGTCACCATACATTTTATTAACACAAAATTACATAAAGAAAAAAACTGCTGATCTCTCCTTAAAACAAAAATAGGAAACATGAAATTTTTGAACTTTATTACGATTTGACTTGAATTTTAATACTTCGTATTGCCTCCTCGTGCTTCCATTACTGCGTTTACGCGGTTTGGCATGCTGTACACCAAGTTCCTTATACGATTTTGGGGAATATTCTCCCATTCCTCTGTGAGAGCAATTTTGAGCTCACGAAGCGTGATTGGGGGAGGGTTTCGTTGTTTTACGCATCTGCCTAGCTCGTCCCATGCAAGCATGCTCGATCGGGTTGATATCCGGGCTGCGCGCTGGCCACTCCATACGAGTAATGTTCATCTCTTGAAGGTAGTCATTCACAATCCTACCTGTATGAGGTCGGGCATTGTCATGCATAAATATAGCATCCTCACCTAAATTGACCATAAATGGACCAACATGATCATTGAGGATTTCTTCCACATATCTTACGCTAGTTAAAGAGCCGTTTTCTATGATCACCAGCTCTGTGCGACTTTCAGAAGAAATTCCGGCCCACACAAGTACAGACCCACCACCGTAGGCTACTTTTTCTTCGATGCATGCTTGCTTGAATCTTTCCCCTGGTCTTCGATACACTCTGTGTCTTCCATCGTGCTTGTAGAGCATAAATTTTGATTCGTCGGAGAACATAACTTTTGACCAATCTTCAATACTCCAATTTACGTGGCTCTGGGCATATCTTAGTCTTGAAATACGATGCCCACGCTCCAGTTTAGGGCCGTTTGCAGGTCTAAGGGGTTTTAAGTTAGATTCAGCAAGCCGACGTCTTACTGTCCATGCACTTGGGTTACTTCCTCCGAGGCGTCGAAACTGATTTGTGAGTTCAGTTCCTGTGAGAAAGCGATTTCGAAGCATGGTGTTCACCAAGTATCGGTCTTCTCGTGCTGTGGTACACCTGGTTCTGCCCGTTCCTGGTCTGCGTAGGTTAGAACCAGTTTCTTCGTAACGTCGGAGAACTCTTTGTACTGTTGACAGCGACACACCGACAGTCCTGGCTGTATCGCGCTGACTCCGGCCGGTTTCCAGCATTGTAAGTATTCTGGTGCATTCTTCAGGCGTAAGCGACATAATTTCAGCTTGAATAATGAATATAGAGCACTATCAACATGGTTTATATACCCACATAAATGACAGATTACAAACAAAAGCAAAACCAAATGCTGTAATTTCGTAGTTCCATCTTCGAAAGTGGCCCTTTTTCAAATTTGATTTTTTTAAGATATAACTTTACAATAACTAAGAAGTTTTAATACCTTCATTTAAGGAGTATTACATTGTCTATTAAATACAATTTATTGCATTAACCTATCATTTTTAGTTTCCGAGATTTTTAACATTCTTTAAGTGACCCGGAATCATTGCTCTCGCGTGTAGTTTAAGTTTTTTAGAATGACGATGAGTGATCACAAACAATACTTAACTCTTAACTTTTTCATTAACTATACGCTTATTCATTGTATCAATACTGAAATACCGAAAAATCACATTAATTCTTCAAAAACCACGCAGATTTTTTGATGACGATACCAACAGGTGAATGATCTGATGTGTAACGGTGTCCAATGCCTATAAGATTTTTTTTTTATTCCTTTACAGAACAAGCCCACCGAAAACGTACTACATCACTGATTGGTAGCAGTAATAAGTAGGTACAGTGGCACGGACAAACTCTCCTCAAAAATATTCTCATAACTTGAAAACGGCTGCACCGTCATTTATCCGTCTAATAATCTTCCGCCTTTTGTTGTTCGCTCGGGAATTAAAAATAGTTGTTCAAGAAAGTTTGATACCGTGTGTCTCATTGAGCTAAACCAGAGCGTAGCTCACCCCATAGTCACTCCAGTCTGCATTATCAGCTGATAACACCCTAATCTCATGTGATTACAATGCCATGGATGTAAGGGGTTTTTTATTCACCATCTTGGTTTTAAAATAATTAAGTTCATGGTAGCAAGGCAAATGAGACGTAAAGTCTAAATAAACCTATAATATAAAATTACTATAAATTTCAACATGAATGAGTAACTAGTTAACTACTACAACAAAAGTTTCTGCTTTGACTGAGACTAGATTGACATTAACATTCGGCGTGATTCTGGGTGTAAAAATAAAAATACCAACACTAGCCATTTTGTAAGAGGATTGAATGAACACTATGAAACCAGAAATAGGCGCACTACAAATAAACTATGAGAATAATGAAAACAAAAGAAAACATACCTTCTAATCTCATGCTTGATTCACAAATTTCTTGTTTTGTTTACAAAAATTGGACGATAAGAATCACTTTGACGTAAAGATTCTAATGTTTGTCAAGCAAATGTCAGACTGAAATCAATTATTTGGCGCAAGCGCATTAAAAACAATCAATTTGAACTTTATTTTCATGGATATATAGGCTAGTTATGCTCGAAGCTTAAAACTGTTTCGCGCAAGGCATCTAGAGACCTGAATTTATGAAGTTTGCTGTAGTAACCGAGAGATGTCGTGAGTAGTAAAAATAGAACGGATTCGTGAGAATGTTTGGACATCACTTCAAAGATACCAACCGGAAGCAGCCGAGAATACCCGATACATAGTTAAGTCTTACTATGTCAATAATACAATTATCCTATCCTATCCTATCCTACTATCCTATCCTATGCTATCATCCTATCCTATCCTATCCTATCCTATCCTATCCTACTTCCTACTAATATATAAATGCGAAAGTTTAGATGTTTGGATGTTTAGATGTTTGGATGTTTGTGTTTCAATCACGTCAAAACTACTGAACCAACTTGGATGAAACTTGGCATATATATAGTTCGTTACCTGGATTGACATATAGGCTACTTTTTATCCCGAATAGTTAACAGGATCTACAGGATAAAATGAACGAAAAAGATTAGCAGCGCCAATTGGCAAGAGGATTTCATTGTCATGTCATGTCACGTCAGTTTGACAGGGCGTAGTACTACCTCTTTGGTCTAACGACTAGCGTTTGACATTCCAGTACGAGTTCGGTGTAATGAGGTGTAATGTCAAGTTTCTCAAAGAAGTATCCGCTCGGTACACGCACAGATAATATAATGTACACGGAAACTGTAGACGCGTACGAAGTCGCGGGTAACTGCTAGTTATTAATAAATAATACAGTGGTAAGACTTGTTGAAAATCAACATAAAAAGTATTGAGATTTTTTTTTTTAATTAAAAATGATGAACATAGTATCTTAAATTGCAGTTTGAAATACATGAGGTGTATAAATTGTAGTGATCCGGATATACTGATTTTGTGTTTTCATTAGGTACTCGCGCCCGTGTCTATGAAACCTAAGTACCTACAAGGTCTACGAAAGTGCTACGATGACGGGCGACCAAAATTTCAGTTACGTTTTTACAATCGAAAATCATGGAAAAATTCTACAAAACAAAATGGACAGTATTACTTAGCACATAAGATATAATAGTGGTAGTTAATATATACTAGATCAATATGGATACTAGATCATTCACCCATCAAACCCAACCTTTTTGACTCGGAAATCAAGTCTATATAGAAAGTTTTCCATCCAAACAGTTTCCAAATGAAACAAAAAGCTAATAGAAACCGTGATTCTAATATACCTAACCATTATAGAAAACCCGAACTCATTTATGTTTACAACCCTCTATCTTCAGTACAACATATCTACATGTAGTCATACATACCACTCCACTTGTCAACAACTGAAAACTCAGAACATTGTTCTATTTCTCGATAATAGCCCCTGAAATATCTGCATTGGATCCATTTTGTCTTAGCACGTCATTGAAATATATCTTTATTCCTTTAAACGTAGGAGTAGAATTTGCTGGCACAACAAGCTCTTAGTTTTGGAGAAAAAATGATGTAACTTGCTCTGAAGAGAGTAGTTTGAGTTTAAGCTTTGGAGTTGTAAAGATAAGTTTGATAATGCTTTGTGGCAGGTTTCCTAGAAGGCTTTTTGGTATGAAAATGTTTATGTTTATAGCGATCCGTTGTGGGGAAGTTAAAAAGAGATGGGTGTATGTAAACGTGTGTGGAACTGTATGATCAATACGTGGAGCGTGCCTGAAGCCACCTCTAATAGTCGTTTTCTTTAATTTGCATTCTAATTGACTTCACTCAATGCCGTCCTTTTGTCTCGTGTGAGATGCAAATTCAGACGAATTACTGTCTTGCTGGAAGAAGTTTAGAGAATTTATTTACAACTTGGTGGTGACTTTTTGTGGCATGTGATCGCAAATTTAAATGAAAATTTGGTGTAGAAAGATAAAAAAAGTATATTGTCATGATCAATAGGAATCAGACTAGGTAGATAGGTATGTAGGTACTTTATCATAAAACCTCGGTTTATTTTGATACAACTTACGTAATTGTATCCACAAGAGATGATACAAGTGCTTCAATAATTTATTTGTACCCGATCCATCTATTAGTTTAATTCTAGATGTGATAAGAATTTAATAAGTAATTATTTTTTAAATTTAATGTAAGTAATGCAGTAGTATGTATGGGTGTTACTATGTATTATAAGTAGGTATTTACAAAAAAAAAAGTATTTAAGTATTCTATCAGCCATCTAGTTCCCATATTACAAGCTTTGCTTAGTTTGGGACTAGGGGGCGTTGTGTGTAAAGTCCATGAATATTTATTATTTTATTATTTATTGTAATATAGATAGTTCCACACATACTTAAATATAATTACTATGTTTATCTCACAATTTGAACTCCTTAACCAAGTAGGTAAGCATAACAGATACAAACTCGTATTTATAACTGAAGCATAAATCCGTACGCTAGGAACAATAAATTTTCGGTTTTCTGTATCAAACGGAGATTTGCGGCGTTGGGCGGGTTTGGGCGGCGTTGCCTAGCAACCACCTCCCCACAGGGCGGGGGCGGCCCGTCTCGGATCACTTTTAAACTTTCATGTCGGAAAGTTTTTAAGGTTTGCTTGTGGCTCTCAGATTCGCCATCTTTTTGTTTTAAGCCTGTTTACTTGGAAACCGGCATGATGTGGATGCTTTTAATTTTTAACGAGACACGAATAACTTATTGTTCGTTCAGAATTAATTAAAAGTAAATAGAAATAGCATTATACGTGATTATATACGTTAACTGCGTATTCATTCGACTACTGGATCACATATTATATCATTGCAACTGTTTACACACGGTACTACCTATAGAACTTAGCCCATTAACTCTATACTATGTGCATTCTGAATTTTAGGTTCTCGTCGTGTTAACGTCTAAAAATACAGAAGAGGAAGTCTCTTTTATAGTCTGTGATTAGTGATCTTTTTAGCATTTTAAAATATAAAAATTCAAGTGAATAGTTATGATTCAATTCTTTTAATTTTAAATAGATACGTAATTCCTCTTTAGTTAACCCTAAAAATGAGAGCACCGCTGGACGAAAAATATCTCTTTATTCAAATTATGTTAACAAATTATAAATCAACTGAAACCTATTCATTTTCTTTAACTGCTTGCATTTTAATGTAGGTATATAAAATAGTCACCGCACTCAACTGAAGCAAGTAAGCCTTGATTTCTCATTCCGCTCAATTATTAAAAAACCGCAACCTCAAACTTCTCCTGTATTTTTAAGAGCGCGAAGTTTCGCTGAGAGCTGTGTACAAAATTGATGAGATGTCGAAACCGCGCGACTCGACAAGCAAGCAAGCCCGAAGGTGCTTTTAGTGCCCATCTAATTGGTGAGCTTTTAAGACTGCTTCGCTTTCGTTTGACATCACAACTCGTCGCAACGCTAAAATAAACACAGCGAAACAGGTTTTACCGCGCGATATTGTTTGTATTGTTTATTTTTTTAAGTATTTCGTGCATTTCTGTATAACCAAATTCAAATTCATAAACTTAATTGAATAAGTCACGTTATTTGGATTGTAAAATACCCTGTATATATTAGCAGGAGCTTAAAAAAATTCTTTGAAACCTTTTTTTTACCTCTTTTAAAATCCATTTTATGTACAAATTAAAAGCCAAAACGATCATTCAAATAGTACGTGTAGTAATAACTAACATACAGCCGCGTATCTTCAGTAAAAACTTAAAAGTTCTAATTTCAAATTATCTGTGGGCGTAACCGGCGCGCGCGCTCTAGATTAGGCGGTAATTTTGACGGGTTAGTCTCAAAATCCCCTTTGAGTTTTTCCCTTTAAGGGGATTTTGAGACTTTTAGTCTCAAAATCCCCTTTATTTCAAAATTTTTGAATCAAGGGGATCTTGAGACTAAAAGTCTCAAAATCCCCTTTGGGTCAAATTACACCGAAATAGTCGTATCTTAATTTTACTTTACCTACCTACTTTTTGAATTAAATAACAAGTCCACTGCTACTGAACTATCCATTTCAATGAACAAAATATTTTTTGTAGCAGTACCTACATAAAAATGGAACCCTAACCTCACCCTCCAGCATAGGTACTACTTGTCTTATAAATTATCAACCTAGTTAGCATGGAGTTCCGGAACAAAATGTACCTACTTAACTAGCATTCATAAAAATTAAGTTTTGTATTGATTTGGAGGAAATTTTAATAAAAGTACTAGGGTAGTAGAATAAAGTAAGATGTGGTTCTAATTAAAACTCACCTTTTGCAATCTATCTTTTCATTATTATTAGTAGTCCTTCCTGTTGGATAGTATTTCGCTTTCTTATACTTAAGTACCTACCCAACTTTTGGTTTACCTCTTGACTAGTTCTGCTCTCCTGGTACTTTTCACAAAATCAACTGAATTATTTATTTCTTGACTCGTGGGTTAGTTGTGGTCTTAGTGTGACAATACAAATTAGTACCACTAAAATGTGCTATACGGGTCACATTCAAAATGAGGTTTTTTATATGAGATTTTTATTCTAACTCCGGAAAGGAGATTCATTTCGTATTAAATATTTAACTGATGCAACTTCACAATACTAATACAGGTATACATTATTTATAGCTGAAACTGTAACTGAAAACAAGATAAATATCTATTTAGGGTCCAAATGTAACGGAACGTGTGCGAGATTTTACTATTTCTAACATAAAGTCAGCTTATAATTACGACTAATACAGTATTTACAATATTTATAATACTTACAAAATACACATGAAACAGTTACAAACGATTTATAGATAGCTCAACTGATCCAAACTAGTATCAATCGGAACCGTGCCCAAGACTTTGGCTGCATTGCCGCGCTGAATAGCTTTTTATCTAGAGTGAAAAACGTCCCAGATGTGTAACACTTTTTTTTGCCGGTATTTTTGTAACCGATAAAAACATACATTCGGTATTAAAATAAAAAAGAAGCATTAGTTTTGATGTAGGTGCGACAAAAGCGCAGAGCTGAACACTAAAAATACATATTTTTACTTCTCCATTAAAAATTATGTACCTACCTATTTTTCAGTGTTTATACCTAAACGTAAAGCATAGCATATTGTCGGTGTGGTTATTTTTTGTGTTAGAAATAATAAAATCACACACACGTTTCGTGATATTTGGACCCTAAATATATTTTTATCTTTATAGCACATTTATTTGTACCAAAATTCACTTTCACATCAAGACCACAACCAGTTAAGAAATAAAAACTAATATAGGCAAAACACAAAATAAGATAACTCTTCTCGGATCAATTGAGATGGTTTGGTGAAAAGTACCAGGAGAGCAGAACCAGTCAAGAGGTAGACTAATCCTACTAATATTATAAATGCGAAAGTTTAGATTTTTTATAAATACGAAAGTTTAGGTGTTCGATGTTTGTGTTTCAATCACGTCAAACCTACTGAACCAACTTGGATGAAACTTGGCATATATGTAGTTCGTAACCTGGATTGACACATAGGCTACTTTTTATCCCGAATAATTATCAGGATCTACTAGATAAAATGAAAAAACGGGAATAGCAGCGCCAATTGGCAAGAGGATTTCATTGTCATGTCATGTCACATCAGTTTGACAGGGCGTAGTACTACCTCTTTGGTCTAACGGCTAGCGTTTGACATTCGAGTACGGGTTCGGTGTAATGTCAAGTTTCTTAATGTATCCGTTCGATACACGCACAGATAATATGATGTACACGGAAACGGTACTCGCGTACGAAGTCGGGGGCAACTGCTAGTAGCTAATAAGTACAAAACCAAGAAAGCAAAATACTATCCAACTGGATGGGCTCATCCTGTTGGATAGTATTTTGCTTTCTTGGTTTATTATTTATTACATTTGATAGCTTTATTAGTAGCCACTAATAATAATGAAAAGATAGATCGCAAAATGTTAGTTTTAATAATTAATTAATTATTTATTACATTACAACCACCTCTTACTTTATTCTACTACCCTAGTACTTTTATTAAAATTTCCTTCAAATCGAGCCAAATCTTCATTTTTATGAATGCTAGTTTAGGTAGGTACAATTTTATAGGCCCCTTTGGCAAATTTACACCGTCGTAGCATGGAGTTTCGGAACCTATAAAATTGTACCTACCTAAACTAGCATTCATAAAAATGAAGATTTGGCTTGATTTGAAGGAAATTTTAATAAAAGTACTAGGGTAGTAGAATAAAGTAAGAGGTGGTTGTAATGTAATAAATAATTAATTAATTATTAAAACTAACATTTTGCGATCTATCTTTTCATTATTATTAGTGGCTACTAATAAAGCTATCAAATGTAATAAATAATAAACCAAGAAAGCAAAATACTATCCAACTGGATGGGCTCATCCTGTTGGATAGTATTTTGCTTTCTTGGTTTTGTACTTATTAGCTACTAGCAGTTGCCCCCGACTTCGTACGCGAGTACCGTTTCCGTGTACATCATATTATCTGTGCGTGTATCGAACGGATACATTAAGAAACTTGACATTACACCGAACCCGTACTCGAATGTCAAACGCTAGCCGTTAGACCAAAGAGGTAGTACTACGCCCTGTCAAACTGATGTGACATGACATGACAATGAAATCCTCTTGCCAATTGGCGCTGCTATTCCCGTTTTTTCATTTTATCTAGTAGATCCTGATAATTATTCGGGATAAAAAGTAGCCTATGTGTCAATCCAGGTTACGAACTACATATATGCCAAGTTTCATCCAAGTTGGTTCAGTAGGTTTGACGTGATTGAAACACAAACATCGAACACCTAAACTTTCGTATTTATAAAAAATCTAAACTTTCGCATTTATAATATTAGTAGGATTAGTCTACCTCTTGACTGGTTCTGCTCTCCTGGTACTTTTCACCAAACCATCTCAATTGATCCGAGAAGAGTTATCTTATTTTGTGTTTTGCCTATATTAGTTTTTATTTCTTAACTGGTTGTGGTCTTGATGTGAAAGTGAATTTTGGTACAAATAAATGTGCTATAAAGATAAAAATATATTTAGGGTCCAAATATCACGAAACGTGTGTGTGATTTTATTATTTCTAACACAAAAAATAACCACACCGACAATATGCTATGCTTTACGTTTAGGTATAAACACTGAAAAATAGGTAGGTACATAATTTTTAATGGAGAAGTAAAAATATGTATTTTTAGTGTTCAGCTCTGCGCTTTTGTCGCACCTACATCAAAACTAATGCTTCTTTTTTATTTTAATACCGAATGTATGTTTTTATCGGTTACAAAAATACCGGCAAAAAAAAGTGTTACACATCTGGGACGTTTTTCACTCTATATAAAAAGCTATTCAGCGCGGCAATGCAGCCAAAGTCTTGGGCACGGTTCCGATTGATACTAGTTTGGATCAGTTGAGCTATCTATAAATCGTTTGTAACTGTTTCATGTGTATTTTGTAAGTATTATAAATATTGTAAATACTGTATTAGTCGTAATTATAAGCTGACTTTATGTTAGAAATAGTAAAATCTCGCACACGTTCCGTTACATTTGGACCCTAAATAGATATTTATCTTGTTTTCAGTTACAGTTTCAGCTATAAATAATGTATACCTGTATTAGTATTGTGAAGTTGCATCAGTTAAATATTTAATACGAAATGAATCTCCTTTCCGGAGTTAGAATAAAAATCTCATATAAAAAACCTCATTTTGAATGTGACCCGTATAGCACATTTTAGTGGTACTAATTTGTATTGTCACACTAAGACCACAACTAACCCACGAGTCAAGAAATAAATAATTCAGTTGATTTTGTGAAAAGTACCAGGAGAGCAGAACTAGTCAAGAGGTAAACCAAAAGTTGGGTAGGTACTTAAGTATAAGAAAGCGAAATACTATCCAACAGGAAGGACTACTAATAATAATGAAAAGATAGATTGCAAAAGGTGAGTTTTAATTAGAACCACATCTTACTTTATTCTACTACCCTAGTACTTTTATTAAAATTTCCTCCAAATCAATACAAAACTTAATTTTTATGAATGCTAGTTAAGTAGGTACATTTTGTTCCGGAACTCCATGCTAACTAGGTTGATAATTTATAAGACAAGTAGTACCTATGCTGGAGGGTGAGGTTAGGGTTCCATTTTTATGTAGGTACTGCTACAAAAAATATTTTGTTCATTGAAATGGATAGTTCAGTAGCAGTGGACTTGGTATTTAATTCAAAAAGTAGGTAGGTAAAGTAAAATTAAGATACGACTATTTCGGTGTAATTTGACCCAAAGGGGATTTTGAGACTTTTAGTCTCAAGATCCCCTTGATTCAAAAATTTTGAAATAAAGGGGATTTTGAGACTAAAAGTCTCAAAATCCCCTTAAAGGGAAAAACTCAAAGGGGATTTTGAGACTAACCCAATTTTGACAGCGGGGTAACATAGAATTTTCTTGTCATAATATTTTTACAAACAATTGACATTCACCAATCATGCACGGTTTTTATCGCCCTACAAAAAGTAACAAAACAAAACCACAATTAGCATAATAGTTCGTTGTACGTTCATTGTGCATGAACAATGAGCTTTTTAATACGAGCAACGCCTTTCAGACACATCTAGAGAACATTTCGTTATAAAAAAGTAAACACCTACCTACAATAATGAATGAGAGCATTTTAGAAATTTTCTCTAAGTGATAATAATTATTTCATCTGAACCACTCAAATCCAGAGCGTTAAATAAATATTTAATCAGGGAAAATGGTTCAAAAAGGATATGAATTATAAAATTACCTCTCAAACGTTTCGTGGGAACAGAAAAGGGTGAAGGTACTTTTAAGGGCTTTACACACGGTTGTGTTTTCACGACCTTAGAGGTTGGAGACGCTATTTTGTAGGGTTGACTGCACTCTGGACAACTAAAAGGGTTAATGTAAACCAAGCACTCACAAAACTTTTGAATTTAAATTCTTGTACTGTACACATTTCATTCATTTCGTGGATTGCTGTAGATACCTAGATTGTACACTAGATCTGAAATAAAACTACACCTTAGATTAAAGATATTTTAGGTAGGTTATTTAGTTATTACTTGCATAGGTTATTTAGGTACTAGACAAAAGATGTCCTTGGTACAATCCTTAGGTGGTCCTAAGGATTGTACCTATTTGTACAATCCTTAGATTGTACCTAAGGATTGTAAGTATTATTTAAATAAAGTAAGACTCTGTTTTAGTTGACCTTCTGTTTCCTATCCTTACAAAGTATTTACCATTAAATAAGTAGGTACCTATTTCATATAAATGTTTATTTACTGGTTTAGATAGCAACAGGAGGACAGTAGGAAGGGTGATGAAGTTTGAGGCGGATTGGGGGAGGTAATTGCTCGAGATGATAAGTTTTTAATGGATAGGACGAGCGGACCCCGTTTAACCGTCGAACATACTCCAATATTCAGGACCAGCCTTATTTGATATCTTACGTTAACAGCAGTTATTTAAACTTGAGAACGCTGCTCAGATCAAGCTATAATGGTGATGATATTTGTGGAAAATTTCAATTTCACTGTAGAAATTTTTCATTTTCAATTAATTTTGCTGATTTCATTAATAAATTGTCTTTTAAATTATGAAAACTTCAGTGCAGTTAGGTAGACTTGGATAGCAGCCTGATAGCAATGATGGTGAAAAAGTGGCAATCTACTCTACGACACTTCCATCTCCGTGGCAACCAAAACAATTTCCAACCAAAGTAAACCCCTGGCTCCATACAAACTCATACATACTTTATCCATTGGTTGTCAGGTCGGCCTAAATATATCGAGAATCTTATTAGATTGCGAATCGCAATCTGCAAGCATTTTTATTCCGGGTTACAGTTTTTATTCGTTTTTATTTTTCTAAAGTAATTTGCCGCCAATAAAATGGAGGGAAAATATTATTTGTAGGATAGTGGATGAGTCCGCGTCGTCCCGACGTGGCAGCTTCCTGCGGGCACCGCATCCGCCACTTCCGGTCTGCTGGTGGAGAAAATACCGAAACCTCGTACCGACGCTGATTGCTTTGCTATATTTTCATGACTGACAGTTTGTTTTACAGGAGATTTTACGTAGTGTGTCCCACTTACTATTTACTATTTTACTGTCTTCAATCGGGCTTCGAAAACAAATAGGTATACCTACACCAAAACAAATGGTATCTAATGGTATGGTATCAAATGGTAATGGTATGTAATGGTATGGTGGTAATGGTGGTGGTAATGGTAGGTATGGTATCGGTAGTTGTACCTCATTCATTTTGTAAGAGTCATGAAAATAAATCTGTCAAAAAATCACAATCATGATGAATAAAATGGTACTCATCAAAGATACAGACAACAAACAGCAATGAAAGTGATGAAACAAAATTTTTTTTCGTCGGACTTTGGAATCAAAAAAACAGACCAGTATAAAATCAAAGCCTTGAAAAATGATTATTAGGAAATCCGTAAAAAACCAAGGCCACCGATATAACTCTCAGAATAGCAAGTTGAAGTCGCAATCTCTGCTACATCTGAACCAGTAATGCCTAGCAACAGTTTTGCACAGATTCTTTCAGTTAATAAAGTTATCAGTTCGTCATCTGGCACGTGGCACCAATATCGCATGAAAAGCTGATAATTTAACTCAATCTTTTGAACGAAGCCGTCTACTATGTTATTACCGAAGGCCTGTATTACACTGCATTATATCGAGAGCGGGGCGGTGACGCACATGGTCAAAACAAATGTCGCAAAATTGTAAAGTTACTGGTGAATTTGTATTGTAATAAATATTATTGTGTAGACTGTTATCACGATAATGGAAACAACATATTATTGCGTTTTCAACATAAAAATCATGCAGGATAAGAGAATATTATAGAAAACTGTATAATTTTATTGCGAAAACGGCAGTCAGTACCTAAATGGCCAGTTTCTGAATGTAGGCTTATAGTAGATCCAAGATATTAAAAATTGTGATAGAAGTGAATCATTTCTCATCAAAGAAGTCGAGCCACCCCAGCATTTTTCCGGCCTACCTTTGGTTGCAATCTAGATCTCTAGATCTAGGTGCTAGTGTAGTAGTCCTGTTCACTCACACACGGAGACATCGCTCTGTAAGTTTGCGCACTAGATGAAACTTCTTCAGTCACGTTCAGATAAATCTTAGCTCGCAGCGTCCAAACTTTTAGTGAGTACCTAACCTACTTACAGCACATGAATAAGTGCCTACATGTTTGTAATTTACAGTGTATTTGGACTACTAAATGATTTTGAAAGGATATGGTAGGTCGAGGCCCTGACAAAGAAAACTGAAAGTCTTCGAAGAATACCTTTGTTCAGCCGGTAGTGCGATGTAGAGAAAAAAATATAAAGAAAAAGAGTTCCCGTTGTACACCTTAAACTTTGCCCAAAATTATTTATAATCTCAATATTTTTTCAAGAAATGTTCAAAATGAGTTTAAAATGAATACATGCATAGCTACTACTGTTTTATTTGTTTTAATTTTTTTACCACTAGCGACTTAGATGCTAAGTAGGCATAGAAATAGACTTTAGAAGAAGTTTGTTTTGAGCAAACCATAGGTCTAAGCAAGACCAAACTTTCCTTACTTAACTTGGTAAAAAGACAAAACTTCACACATAGGTACACCTCGCATGTACTTACCTTGAAACTTAGCTAAAGCTCCCGTCTTACTTCAAGAAGCGGGGAATCAATTAAAACTACTGTAAGGTTCTACTCTTGGAGTAAGAAAAGAGAAGATACAACACCTTAGACTATGCCTAATACTAGAACCGCATTTTCCTAGAGGGCATTTGGTATGTTTCAGTCTACACTCAAACATGCCCTCGGAAGTCAAAGTTATCATTATAAATCCTTCTCATACCTACAAGGAATAAATCTTTAGAGACTTAAGTATTAAGTATTCTATCGACAGATTTTAGGTCACGGAATTTGAAAAATTACAGAGAATTGCGTAATAAGGAGGATGCTCAACTGAACATTCAACAGTGTGTGCAAACGGGCTGAAATGATGCTAATAGTGTGCTGAGGCGACGATATTTTAGCTACTACATTATCCCATTGAAAAAGTTAGACTGTTCATATACTGGTTCATACCCCTATGCGCTATAGTCTCCACATCCCCACTCCCAAGCTCGTAAGACATTTACGTCCCCCACCCCACTTACGCCCCAAAAACTTTAGTTTGTAAGATGGATTCTATTTTGCTTTGCCTTCCGACAAATTACTTGTGCAAAAAGTTATAAAAGTTAAATTAGAAATGCACGGGACATACGTTTACTTGCACTAACTTGGTGCTACTCAAAGTCATAAAATTTCCTATATTTTTACTGCATTTTATTAAAATAGTGACCTACGCTTCTGGTTCTCAAAAGCCATGTGAGAAACCTTTTGATTTTAGTCCTACTAATAGTTGTTTTGTGGCGCAATGTGGTCCAGACTAGCCCATGACACCGAAAAGTGGAAAGGGTTGGAGGAGGACTTTCCCTGCAAATGGGCGACCCAACGAACAAATTGTTTTTTTTTTTAATATAATTAATAATAATAATAGTTGTTTTTACCAAATAGAAACCGCAGGCCGCGGACAAATACATTTAAAGCTTATAAATTGAGTTTATTATATCATATATCGTATCTTTGATCTCATCATTGAGCATTAATGCAACATGCCTCGAACTCGATACAGCTAATGATATTCATAACCACCATGCCATGGGGTAGTGGGAAAGGGTTCAGTGATCTTATCGTGTAGCATTTGTCAGTGTACATTAATTGTTAGGAACAACACAGCTATAAGTACATTTCGCATATAATGTAGGAATATCAAATGCAAGAGATCCCAATGAATTGCGATGGGTAATTAGAGATTTGATACACAGATTTTTTTTATTGATATTTATCTCTTATTATACACCGACACTGCCACAAGACATCTTTATCTATCCAATGAAATCAACCACCCAAATCTATGTCACGCTACCTCAAAAACTTCATACATGATTTTGCGTTTTGTGAAACAAAACATGGTGCAATGCATAAACTTTAAACGCAAGATCGACGACGAGCCGTGGGGACAATAAAACAAAGAAAAACGGATCTCGCCCGGAGCGGTAGTGCGACGGCGGCGGCGGCGGTGGCGGCGACCAATGAGCACGCTCCGCCCGCCCTCGGCCCGCCCACCACGCGCGCGCGAGCAGGACGCAGCATCCCCGCGAAGGCTTCACATCGATCATGGGGGTCCGGGAGCGGTCGTTTCGTTCTGTCCCGTGGGCGGCGACGAGGAGTCATCCCGCGCAGTCGCGAACAATTAACGCGCGGGGCGGCATGGTCGGTGGATCGCGACGCGCGACGTCACTATAATGTGGTTAGTCAGTGAGCGTCGGGGCCGAGCCGACGGCGACGGCGACGGCGGCACGGATCACGAGTTGCGGAGCGCGGGAGAGCGCTGGGCGCTGGGCCAGCGCGCCAGCCACGGCACGGTGGACTTCAAGAGCTCGGCGTGCGCGGGGGGCTCCGACCCACCCGCGCCGCCGCTCTCCGCGCTGCCGGACCCTCAGCAGTTCAACATCTTCCCGGCCTTCTTCAGCCGCCAGCTCAACTTCACGGGCGGCGGGGGCTGCGGCCAGGGCTCCAAGATCATGGAGGAGCTGCGCCCGAACCTTGTTGGCGGCTTGCTCGGCGTGCCGGGCTTACTGGACGAGCATCAAACCGACGCCAAGTTCCTGCCGTCGACAGGTGAAGCTAAATACACGCCGGACAAAGGTCGCAAGTGCAGCAACGCGTCTTCTTCCTCAGCAGAGGAGTTCGGAGGGTTGTATAGCGGAGAGCACGCCGCGACGCCGCCAGCGCCGCTCAGCCGCTCCTTACAGGACCATTCAGGTATGTTTAGTCCACTCTATTCTTTACCATGTTATTCAATCACATTTATCATTGATGCCATTTTCTGGTGGGTGCGTAAAGGAATGAAATATTTATTAGAAATTATTCATTTTGGGTTACACTTTGTTTTGGGTTAATTTCTGAAAAACCTCAGTGTGGTGAACCGTTCTGATTTCTGTGTCAGGAAAATAAGCTGATACACAGATGCACCCGAAGTTCTGCGTCTCTCAGCTGGTAGACGTTAAGTAAAGCGGGGATGCTGCATCCATATTCTATCTTTGATTAGCTTTGAGCCACAGTTATGAATGAATCTCGGGCCTAAATATTTCCTTGAACATTAAGGGAATCTATGGGATTTTTCTAGATCTCAGAGGTTTTTAAGTATGCGTATCAAGTTAATTTTACAAATAAATTCAAAACCGACCATGGAAACCTCCTTAAATAAATAAATAAATATTCATGGACTTTACACACAACGCCCTCTATAGTCCCAAACTAAGCAAAGCTTGTGATATGGGAACTAGATGGCTGATAGAATACTTATATACTTTTTTTTTTGTAAATACATACTTATAATACATAGTAACACCCAGACATAGAACAAACATCTATGTTTGCTACACACAAATGTTTGTTCTCAGTGGGGATCGAACCCAGGACCCACAGCACGGAAGGCAGAGCTAATACCGACTGAGCTGTGACGCCTGTCAAAATCTTTTTCATCATTGCTAATCATCATCAGACCTTAGAATTTAAGCTTCGCTGTTCATCAAATCTCAATACTTTGAGATGAAGTAAATGTTTCTAACTGCAATTATGCCTGAGATTCCTAAAAACTGATTTTTAGAGTTGATGAATGTCCTCATAATTTGAAAATCGCTCCACCAATTTTCACCCAACTTAGCTAAAAACCATCTCAGATAAATCATTTTCCTTTGAAAAAAAAATCATTCAAATTGGATGCTTACTTTCATAGCAGATGTGTCTGTCTGTCTGGATTGACATCACTGTTAATCTTATAACACCCCTTCCGTTTATCAATCGTTTAACGGCACAATTGCCGTTTTACATGATATTTTGTCAGATTTTATGAGTGTCACAAAACTATGCTTGCGCCACATGGTAATGGTGAGTTTTTTTGTTTGTTTTTTAAGCGTGCGAGCTAAACATCGGTACTTATAAACGATGAATAGCAACTGAAAAAACAGTTAAACCACTAATTAAAGTTAGTTCTGTTTGACATAACCTATTGGAAAGAGATATTAGATAATAATAAAATTAATCAGGAGACATTGTCATGGTCATTAGCGAATCATTTTGAACAAACAGCTTTTTCATAATATTATACCAAAGCATTGCATGTTTTTGTTGTATGGGGATGCAATATGAATTGGACTCCGATATCTAAACAACCCTTTGACCTGTCCAGCATAATCTTACCAGAAAAATTTTAAGTACAACATCTCGAGCTACCAAAATGTAAAAAGATCGGATGAATAGTTCGAAAGTTATGCTCAAACCTCAAACAATCATACAACGCTGATTCCCACAAAACACTTTGTTTGCTTCACTCGCTCGATCGATAGCATATTACCTATGTCCAGGAGAGATAAATAAATAGATAGAATACATACAAAAATGGTAACAGCAGGTAACCTTTGAAAAGAAGGAATAACAATTTATTAGAGAAGTGCGATTATTCGCAATGTAATACGTTGTTATCAACGTATTACATCAAAGAGTAGAGCAGTGAGAAATAGTAGCGTAATTATAATTAAAAAACAAGTTTTTTTTTAGAAATTGTTCTTCCGCTTAACTTTGTCGCTTAGCTCGCATGAACGAAACCCTGTATATGAAATTAAGGTTGATTAAACAACCAAAGGCGGAAACTATTGCACTACAAGCAAGCACGTAGCCCGCAGGTAGCGGACGCGGTATGTGCCTATAATTACAATCCCAATTAGAGAATATTGCAAACAATCGGGGCGTGCGTGACGTCATGAATACGAAATGTCACTAACGACCAGTCTCCCCTTTCCCCCCATCCCGTTTCCCCCCCGCCGCGAGCGAAGCCTGAATTTCCAAACGGCTACGGTTGCCAAGTCGGGTTGCTGTACGTGTTATACCTAGATAATGTGAAATGTTCGTACACAAATGAAAAGCATTTTGTTTTGAGAGCACTGAGTTTTGTTGTAACAATAAAATAACGGCTTTTAACATTGATAGGAATGTTTTCTTATTTGGATAATCTAGGTTCGGATTGCTTTTAAGGTTAAACATAAGAATATTATGGTAAACAGGACCTAAGTACCCGCCATTAAGAAAAATCCATCAAAGATGTCACTTCATAACCTAATCAACATAATAAATTGTCTGAGTGTTATTACTCTTCTCATTTTCCGGTACTACCGGCTGAGCTTGGAAATAAAACTTATTCTTTGTCAACGGCTTTATAATGTTTCCTTTTTCAGGTTCCTCTGGTTTATTATTATTATTACCAACGTCGCTTGTTGGTTTTTCAGCAGTATTTTCATTACTTTTATATCCATTATTTCGCTTTAAACCAGGGTTAAATTCATCGGAGTTGTTTGGATTTTGTGAATTTTGCCAACCATGGGCACGATCAGTTTTTTGGCCCGTGTTTTCTATGAAGCGTGGTTCTAAACCTTCTTCTGCATAACTGTTTTTATTCATGTTATTATTTTTAAACTTTTGCTTTGGAATATGTTCAAAATTGCGTGGGTTTTGTTGATTTTCTGAGTTCTTCCAGTCACCAGAATTATCTTTTATTCCATCTACGTCTTTGTTAGAGCCTGTGTCTGAACTCTTTTCGGCATTAATTTGGAACATAGGGTTGAATGAATTCAAAGGCTTTTCGAAACGCTCTGGGTTGAACACAGAGCCAACAGAATCGAAAAGTCCAGCTTGAGTCCATAATATTGAGTCTGAAATTTAATGATGATTTGCTTGATTATAAATGTACCTACTAGGTCCAAACTAATGGTTTTATTCATATTGGTCTTCTAAAGCTACGCTAGCTAAAATGTCTGCTATTTCTCTCGTCATCTCTTTTCGTTGTCAGTCAAGTGACAATGACAGAGCATTTTTAAACGCTGCTCTAAGGGAGAACGCAAACCAAAGACAAAAAGTCTTGTCGAACAGTTAGTGATGTGAAACTTCATAATTTCGTGACAAACCATGTCAGTATAACTTTTTTCGTCACAATATGCTTCGTCTTATTTGCTGTTTTCGTTACTTGCTTATTTAATGAGAATCATGCTAAGTACTTAGTAATATTATTAAGTACACTACATAATTAAACTATATTCTTATTTATTAAAAAAGCACAGTTCATTCTCTAGGTATGTGCGTATAAAGCAATGTTTAATAGGTAGGTACTAAACAATGCTATAATAGATAGGTAAACATAATTTTATGCATGCGTCGTGTCAATTGATGTGAATTTCGTTACAACGAAAACAGCATATGACGACGAAGCATTCATCATATGCTGTTTTCGTTATAACAGAAAATTTATTTTCACGTCACTAAGTACGCGACAAAACAGTTTTGTCGTCAGATGTGCGTTGGCCCTAAAACGATAACAGATTTACGTAAGCTGTGTTTAGAGTAGGTAAATAAGGGTGTTTGTAGAAACTCTTTGTCTTTGACTCTTTAGTAATCATCTCAGATTGAAAAACACAGCTACTTCTTATTTTTAAGTGAAATTTCTATTTCTATGCCTACTTGTACTTGAAAAGCGACCTGTTTTCTGAAACTAGGCCTCAGTAGGGCCGTTTTTGCGTGACAGGCGCTAATTTAGCCATCCACTGTCTATAAGAAGACAAGTAGTTCCCTGATGCTCTATGCATTTAACTCACCTTGGGAAACCGAGTTACAAATACTAAGACCGTAATATCAAAATGCACTTACCAAAAATCATAGCAGTAAAAATTATGGTAGAAAAATCCATTTTACTTTACCTCACTCGGCATTCAGTTATCGACTGTTGGAAAAGTGGTCAGCTAAATGATAGTAACATCAAAAACCGATTAACAACTATTTAAATTGTTTTGTGGTCGATGATGGTAAAATATCTGGTAGAATGAATCTCTTGAGTGATAGAGAACAAGGAATATCTTGAAAGGGCGTTAGTGCGTTCCAGTTTAAATACTTTACCCCTTCGTCTGTGGCGTCCAAAATATCATCTCTTGTGCAGGTGGTAGGGCAAAGGGGGCAAATGAGTAAATGGGACATCGTTTGGATGGCGAAAAAAAGTGGCGAAGTTCTATTCGAACTTCGTCTAGTGTTTGTTGTCACCATTGACACGTAAGAAGAAGAAGAAGTTTAAATACTTATGTCATAAATAAATGAATATCGTTAGTTATGTAACCAATAAATCCGTTGATAACTTTGTATATTTTATAAAATTGCTATAAAAAGGCAGAAAATGTGAATAAAGATTTTATTAAGATGATTGGAGGTACGTGGTTTTATCAGGAATTTGGAAGTTGTTTTTCTGTTCAAAACCAATTAAAATTTCTAAGTGTAGATAAGACTTCTGCACAGACCCCTTTTTTTTCTCTGTAGAATAACGCTTCGTGTTGTGTTGGTCAGTGATGGAAGATTTACTTCAAAAATCTGTCCAAACAGTTAGATAATCGAACTACTAGTAGATCTGGGTGGAATAAACAAAATTTAGCAGCATGGATACAAGTTTTTAGAATTTCAATGATAACATTAATACTCTACAGGCCTGTTTATCAAAAATACGTGCCTATCGGTAAGCCCGTACCGCACCCAACCACAAAACAAGTAACTCTTTCATTTCGAAGTCCAACAGCTGATAATTTGGCAGCAGTTAAACGTTTCAATAAATTCCCTAACATAACCAGTCAAAGCAAACCAATCGCTATAACAATAGAAATAACGTGTATTATTCCTAGTACAACATTTGTAATGCGGGTCGCGTGGCAGTCGCATGCATCACACCTGTCTAGTCGCTGGTGTGAACAGCCCTTTAGATATATTTGAATGGAGGCCGGATGTGGTCAATCCTCATTCATCAATTGGTTTTATAAGTAATAAAATTGTTTTGAAATTAAATATGTCCTTGAAGTGATTATATCATAGACTACCATCTTCCGTGCCTTCCTCATAACATGAAATTGCTCAAGGATTGTCCAAGGAAAGATTTTTCAAGCAATGATTCTTAAGCTGTTCCTTTTTTGAGCATAAAGCGTAATACGTTTCAGAACCATATAAATGAAATCAAATCAAAAGTTTTTATTTCGGACAAGTACCTGTAATACAATCCATTTTATTAATAAGTAGATACCTAGTAACTTAAAATCTAGTTGTTAGTAACATGTGAAAAATAAATTAATGAACATACAAGTAGGTACTCTAAAGTAACATTTTCTGTCGGACGGAAAGTAACCAATTGGTACAATCACATTGCATTGGATTGTACTAATTGATCACTCTTCACACAGAGTGTTTCCACGTAGGAGAGATACATCTTTGCTACCCAGAATTCTGCTCATCAGAGATGCTGTTTTTTTGTGGATGATGTCATGAAAGCCATATAAAATCAAAATGCTATTTTTTATCCCCCAAAGCCAACTAATATGCGCATAGTAATCTCCACTCGAGACCACTCGATATAATGGAGTGTATTGGGCGCACGCGCTGCAAATCCGCTAAACCTATTGTAATTATGCGATGTCCCCTTTTGATCAGCTGTCACTTGAAAAGTGTAAAAAATGGTGTTGACCTTTATTTATTTGGCAGTTTTTTGATACCTGGAAGAATTTACTGATATTTTAATAAAATCTACGTTTTAATACCAAATTGATACTTAATTGGAATATTATTTTACGAATAAAATATCAAGTAGATAAATACTTGATATATAAAAGCATCTAAATGGTAGCATTGTAAATGTAGCTACTGTATCTATTTCCGTTTGTACTCGAGACTTGTCAAAAACAAAGATTGAAATATTTTTATTCAATATATTAATAAATTTTTATTTTAGGTAGTTACTCAGAGGTGGTGAAAGAACCTCTTACAGTCACACATAGCCTATTCGATAGTTTTGAAAAAAATATACGAATAATATAATATTGTTTTGATATGCGCGATATATTTTCCATAAAACGCTGACCTTACTGCCAATTTTATATCCCTTAATTCACCAACAATAGTTTTGCAATCAAAGATCACAATCGGTTGGGTTTGCGGCATTTGCACCGATTACAAATCTGTTAGCAAGACAACATATGGATGCCGCCGAGGGGCGAAGCTCCCCGGAGCGCCCCGGAGGAGGTCTTTGCGAATACTTTTTCAATTGAAATGGTTATTTGAAGGACTGTTAGGACACATGAATTGGTTTTCTGAAATCGTTATTTTTGAGGACTTTTATCAAGTTGGCTATTTCTGGCCCGGTTCGGCAGCTGTGGTCAACATTGTTATAGATAAGTAAGTAAGTAAGTTGGTATAAGGTAAAGGCACCCAAATCCGTGGTATTCCAAAAGTGGCACCTTTCTCCGTGGTATTTAGAAAAACAGTATTTACTTCTGATTCTTAGGTTCTTTTTTGTTGCAAAAGTTATTTGTCATTAGGAAATATATTTTTTAGTATATAAATCTAAAAACGAGACTTAGAACGGGCTTACATTCCAAAATAATTGGCTACATTCGCAGCGGTGGCTGGTCCAAGTTCACTCTTCATACGTTTTTGCCTCTGTACACGAGAGTAGCAAGCTTTTTTAAATAAGGTTTATTTTGATATTTTTTGTTCTAGGTGTTAATTTTTAGTGTTAAATTATCGAAAGAAGTATATTCTTTACCGTATGTAATACATGTTTAAGTGGTTTTTTAATTATAATGAGGTAAAATTACATATTGAAAAAACCACGGCATTAGGGGTCAAATATTTCACCTAGTACCTAATTCCAAGGTATGTGAAAAATATACCTCGGAATAGCAATTTGAAAGACCTATTCTTATTTTTGAATTTCATAAACTGGGATTAGGTTTTTGTGATTTTAACGATAGATTTGACAAATCAAATAGTCGATTGAGACTAAAACCTTATTTCGAGGTATACTTTTAAATAATTTTTACGAGTTATAACACATCAAAAGTACCCTACTTATGTATTTTGTTTATTGGTTGTATAGAAAATTATGTTACGAAAATATTTATTTTCGACACATTTGGCTGCATGTTTTATTAAGAAGTTAATCTTTAACAAAGATTTTAACAATTTGGCATCAGCTAATATTAAGAATGATAGGTATAAAAAAAATTTAGCTTTTAGTAGGTACTGGAAATTAGGAAACATGATTTTTTAGTCTCCACAGCTGTGGGTTGGGCGGCACTCTTTGTACCATTTGCACGCTTGGTCTTATTTCTTCGCGAAATGTCGTATTTATAATATGGAATATTATAATAATGTGTTAATGCGTAATGTGTGTGTGTATGTGTGTGTGCTTAGGAAACAGTAAAAGTATTTTTTTAACTTATCACACGGGGAGATTTTCCCGTTATCAGCACTTTGTGTATTTATCCGGATTTGCAATCACAGGATTAAAATATTAGCAAAGTTGACGCCGCTGACGTGTGAGAGATTTAGTTACAAACATCCAAAGAGGTATTTAAAAACTTTTACATTGATAATAATAAAATCATTTATTAAATAATAATAGTACTACCACCAAAAGTGACCTGTATTCCTAGAGAACAATCAAGTTAATCTTTCTAACATTATTTTATCAGTTTGTTACTGTCGTTTCGTATACATTTTTCATACCACGGAATTAGGTACCAAATACCACGGAATACGGATTTTTGCCTCGGAATAGAGCGATTTAGACTTGATTTACATTTTATTTAATTTCAAATAGAAATATAGGTCGGTCCGTCAAAACTTAAGTTGTTTTCGAAAGTAAAAACACTAGAGCTTCTGATAATAGAAACCGAACCTTCAGAAAGGTACAGTAAATGCTTAATATTTGTTATCCTTTCGAGTTTTAGTGAAAATACCACGGAAACAGGTGCCGTTACCTTAGTAAGTTCGGTTGATTCTGATTATACCAACGAGAACCTAGTGTCTAGTCAAACCTTACGTAAGCTTTAAGGCACTAAAAAATCAATATGTGTGTAATCTTTTGAATTAATAATAAATAAATACAAACTAAACGTAAAAGTTCACAATCCATTTTCACTTTCACCTGGAGCAGTTGATTTTATTAAGAGCTTATAATGAACCTATGTTTTTTACATAGTCTTCTAATCTAATCAACGTTTTTGCCCAATATTATCATGAGTTACATACTATGCCTTTTTTATTGCCAATGTATATGATTAGAGATTACATATTTCGGACCAGCCTGTGTTTTCTGAGATACAAATATTATTGCCAAAATACATCTTTCAACCCAAATATTGTCAAATCAATTTCCACCAGGGTTGTCGACACTTTGCTCCGTCACCCGACACCTCTCGACCGCCGCAGATGGTGCTTTTATGACAATCGTCATAATTAGGGGATTAGGGCCCCCTAATGACATGTTACATTGAATCTCCGTTACGCCCCCGAACAAATGTTACAGAATAAATACTGTTCACTGACTTATCTCGAATTTATTTGTGCCCCTTGATATTTTCACCAAAAGTCAAGAAAAAAATCATATGATATTTTGATTTGTTGATATTGGTTTAGCGATTTGAAAAAAAAACAGTACGCAGTAAAAATATGTGCTGATGAAGCGCTTATCAGAACATCATAGACAGGTAATTTGGTACCCACTTTCAGTCAAGTCTGAAAGCAGTTTGAACGCTATGACGCAAGAGAATCACCGCTGACCCTCAGGCTACAAACGGCCGCCATTTGAAAGCTTTCGTCTAATGGCGTAATCGCATCTCGGAAAAATGTCAGGTAAAAAGCGAAACCAATATATTCGCCATCAAAGCCCCTAAAACATAGAAGCGAGCAAAAAATACAACCTTTTAAAACGTTAAAAGGTCCCGTTTACCGCGGACGCAAACACTTAGCTCCATGCTAATTAGTAAGTAGCTGGCAACATCGTCAAAGGGAATGCATGAATACTTGCCAAACCAACCTCCAACGGTGCTTTTAAAATCTCCCCCACTTAATTCAAGCTCAAAGAAACCGAAGGTAAACTGATTATGTCGCCAATATGCGATTTTTCAGGGAAAACTGATTACGTTTGAGCATTTGCGGCAGATGGCTGCATGAAGGCTTCTCATGTGGTTAGAGGAATATGTGGATTCGATTTTACAATAGACTTTTGTGAGTCTGAATTCTCTGCGTCAAGACTCTAAATGACTCTAAATGCGCAACCTATCACAAAACATAACTGAATATGGAAGCACCTGAATAATAAGTTATTCCTTACGGGTTACAAACTATTATTATAATTCTTGTTTAATTAATTTAATTCTTAATTATTCAGTCAGAATTTTAGAAAATCGTGCAATATTTTTTCGATTCGAAAAAATTAAAAAAATTAAAATTCGAAAAAATTACAACGGTTTTTTTTTCAAGATACATAATAAACAGTATATTGAGGGACTGTTAATTTTTGTTATATTGGGTTTAGTTTGCAAGATTACATCAAAAAACTGTAAAATTCTCACTTTAGTACGTCGTGGTGTTTGTAAGTACCACGGCGAAGCGTGTTTTGTTTAGAACCTACAGCTTGAAATTACACGCATCTATGCATCGAAATCGCACGTTTTTGGTGACGCCCCCTTAACAGTGTTAGTTAGAACGCAATTACAATTAAGCCGGCGAACTTGACCTACGGCAAGGGTCGCCGCCCGCTATGCTAATAAGAAATCCTTTGGATATCCTGCGTTTTCGGGGATAAACCAGAAATGAAGCCTTCACGATCACATTTGCAATGAAAACCTTAAATAAACGCTAAATAAAATACAATAAATACACTATAATCAATTTCGATCGATTTTTATTAAATTAATACGTATTTCATTTAGTTCCGATAATTTTTTTATAAGTCAACAGTATTTTTCAGCGTCGTCTATCGGATAATTTGTCATCATAATCACTTTGTAACAAAGCCAGTATGAGCCAGTAAGAATATTATTCAGCATTACATATTCTAAAGTATTTGTACGTCCAACAGCGGAAGGCGCTTTCAAAAAACTAAAACCAGAGCCAGGCGGGACGAGCACCGGGACAAGCGGTACATCAGCTCTTTCGCCAGCGCTGGGTCCACAGCACGCTGGACATACGCCTACCACAGCCTCGTGCCCCACTCCCGCCAGAAGGAGGCATAGGACTACTTTTACACAGGTACTTAAGCCAGGACGAACAGCGGGACAAGCGGTACATCAGCTCTTTCGCCAGCGCTAGGCCCACAGCACGCTGGACATACGCCTACCACAGCCTCGTGCCCCACTCCCGCCAGAAGGAGGCATAGGACTACTTTTACACAGGTACTTAAGCCAGGACGAACAGCGGGACAAGCGGTACATCAGCTCTGTGTCTATTTTAGTTTTCTTAGACTTTTACCGATTTTTAAATATTACTAATACATTGGTTACATTTCCTATTTTTACTAGAGATATTATTATATTTTCTTTCACAGGAACAATTAGCAGAATTAGAAGCGGCATTTGCAAAATCACATTATCCAGATATCTACTGTAGAGAAGAACTAGCGAGGACGACGAAACTCAACGAAGCCAGGATACAGGTCAGTCCCATCTTCCTCATTTAATTTTGAATACTTAACCCATAATTTTAACCCAACTCGTTGATAAAATACCTACTCACAAAAGTGTTGATATTTATCATGCAGATTACCTACTTTTGAGTAAAATTTTTATATAGAGTTGATCCAACTAAGGTACCTACTAAGCTTGTAAAACAATCTCGAAACAAAATAAAATAAATAACAACATAAAAGGATATATGAAAACAAACGCAAAATGTAGGTAGATAGTAGATACCTATTGTAATAGTTTTCTTGAAGAAAATCGTCGCGACCTATTTTATGGATGTAGAGGAATGTAGGGAAACACGGACCACACAAAAATATAGAGCACAATACCGTCGCGCCAATTGTTCTCCGCTGGAATAGTCGAAATATCAATGATGCGCGAATACTTGGATAATACAATTTGGAGCGTAGGCCCGAGGCGAAATTGAATTAAAGCGCCATCTGTCGTCCTCGACCGTATGAATACGAAATGCTTACAGTAACTCGCGAGCGATCTTTATCTCAGTTTTAAAATTGTTCAATCCCCTGGGACCCTCGATATTGATTTGTCCCCAGAGCACCTAATTCGTCGCTTTAGATATTTTATTCACGACGTGACTTTTACCATCCTTTAATAATGTAGTGACCTCTAAGCCAAATTGAGTGCGTACTTTGTTACGAGCTTTTGGACGAGTAATGAATGTAGCACATTCATTACCCGTCCCACATGCGAGCTTTCAAGATATATTTTATTCATTGTCACGGCAACCATCAATTACTATTTTCTTTCAAGCTCAACGGATGATGTCTTTTAGAAAATGAAAGGTTCTGGCAAACGATATTACATACATCGAAGCTTACTTACCTACCGTCGCTAAAAGCACGTGAAATGCGTGTAGGCGAGTGTGCAACACATACACCGTGCGAGTATGTATACAAGTGTGGAACGTCGATACAATGAGCGTATAGACGAGTATGTATCCGTGCTCGCGCGCTCCGTAGGAGGCTATTAGCGTTTAGGCGACGCTACATAAGAATGTAAACGTTAAAGACGACAGCAACGTCGAGCTCCCTCCTTCTAGAGGAAATTTCGATATAAAAATACAGCGTTGTCGGGCGCGCGGGTTGAGGGGGTGGCGGGGGGGGTGGCCCCCGAGGCATTGCAATCCCATCAAATGGATCCGTAACGAAGTTAGCCGCTCATCCTCCCCGCGCGCCTCTCGACATTGTCTCTGCCCTCAAATGAATTCTACAATTGGAAATAAGAAAATGTTTTGTTGGATCCCGTGCTTTCCAGTTTGTCTTCGGATAACTCGCCCTTGGAAAATAGATAAGTATTTATAGCTGCTGTTGAATTTTTGAAAGTATTTTATGAGGGCGAATCTCGCTTTACCTTGCTAAACAAATCTGCTCATAGATTATTAACGTGTTTTTAAATGCGTAGCCAAAATTAATTTACATAGCTTAATAAAATATTTGAAGACATTGAAGACGGACGGTAACGGAAACTTTTACGTGCATTTACCAATTCATGTACCTACTTATATAATTTTGAATTCAAAATAGGTAAAAGTACTCTCTCTCGTTTTCAGTGCGTTTCTACGTGCTGGTTAAATAAGATTTCTAGATTTTAAAATATGTATGTTAGTTCTATGGTATTTATAATATGGGCCTTGTATTTGTTTGAATATGTGTTGCCTGAATTAAATGTATTTTGTTTTAGTGTAAAAATTGTAAAACATAACAAAATTGTATAAAATTATAAGATTCTAAATTCACAATTAATAATATATAAACTCGTATGAAAAAATACACGTAGTTACTTATTCTAGTTTAAAACAATACGGAAATTGATTCATTTTTCATTACAACGCTCAGCGGGACGGATATCGGGTAGCTTTGCGAAAAAACTAATATCCCATTTACGTTTCCTCCCTCTGTCTGTCTATCACTATTATACATGAAGATGGGAGTGTTTCTCAATCTTTCAAATACGGACCAAACACAAAATCGATACCATATGGTTTGGGGTATAACTACATATTATATACCTACTTATGTTTGGTATTGAATAAAATTTATTTTACATTTGGTTGTAGGAATTGTTCCGTAGCACTGTTAAATCTTACCTTACACATACCTTTATAACACCTGTTTATGCAACATAAAAGTGCAATAAAGATTTTGAATTTTGAATCACGCACAAGGGGGTTGTATACGTCAAGTAAACAATCCAATAATAATCTTAGAGCGGCTTGCACCAGAATCGCTAAACGCGTTTAACTCTTAAATAGTATTTAGCGAGTAGGCAAGTCATATAAATACGTCAGATTTAAATCGATATAGCTGTTAAACACGTTTAGTGATTCTGGTGCAAGCCGCCCTTATATTAGTGTTATTTGAATACAACAGAAACTAATTTTTTTTAATGAATATTTTTGAGTAACTTTCTTCGTTATTCGTGTCACATAACCCAAAATAGCTGATATAAAACACCCAAATACCAAAAACAAAAATTAGGTATTTTAAAAATCTAGTACTTATTCTTTTACTAGCATGTATGTAACACACGTTTCTGCTTGCATTGTACGTGCTCCAATATTGTTTTACTTTTTCACACGCTACAAAATAAGGTTGAGAAACGTTGGAAATACTAAATAGTACCTCAGTACATGTATTTCGGATAGGGTGAGCTAACCGTTAGGTATAGCGTATACATCGGTTTATTTATATGGAGAGTGCGTACGGAGGGTGAGGCCCGCCCCGCAATGGGAGGGAGGTTCTCCCTCTAATCAGCTCTAATCACCATATCAAACGACGCACGCTCTCATTCCCGTTGACAACACACAGATTAGGGCCTCGCCTGTATTGCTTGTTTTTATCTACTTTCCACTCATGGATTTAAAACAGGTCGATACCTACTAATAGAGGATACCTACTTACAATATGGATATTTAATATGGAAATTAAAAAATCGATTTGTAAAATGCATATTATTTTACATAACCTACTGTATAAAATTTTCTTACTTCGATATAAATATTACAACGGAAAATATACAACGGATTTGTGAATGCAACATAAACAAACAGCTACTGGGTAGCTTTCAACAAATCTCATTGAGATATTTATTACATCACAGTTCGAGTGAATTTCATACGACGCTCATTCAAATTGGTTTGATTAGCCATTGACTCGATGAAGGAAGAAGACTGATATGAAAAATGTCCGTGATAATATTGAAAACACGACATGCAATTGCAATACGACAATGCCAGTAGGTATAATGTCGGAGTATTGAAGTTATTTTCCACTAGGCATCAAATAGTTTGAATTATCCATATTCTCTATGAAGATAATTATGCAAAATGTCCCTGATATCGTTAAAAATTGGCGCAGAAAACATGTTTTATCTACCATACTTTATTTCCCCATAGGTGTGGTTTCAAAACCGTCGAGCGAAGTACCGTAAGCAAGAGAAGCAGTTGCAGAAAGCCCTGGCTCCAGCCGTACTGCCGGGCTGCAACGGCATGATGAGGAATATCCAGGGGTACCGAGGATACCAGCCTTACCCGCATCCAAACACGATCAACCGGTATCCTCAGGTAAATAAACTTCAATGCTTTCCCTCAATAGGTACAGTCGAAGACACGTCCACCTATACTGTTTGGACTTGTGTTTGTGTAGGACAGGCTGCGTGCGCGGCGCGCGCCTACGCCTATTGCGCTCCTTTTTCAACGATTCTTTGTATTGTATGTAACGTAGTTATGGTTGTATTAGGTGTATAACCTGACCTGTGGCCGTGTGTACCATTGTAACAGATTTGACGGAAGCAAGTGAAATTACTGAGCAAATGGGATTTGATAAAGACCCGTATTCTGTTTTGCATTCTTTTAAACTAAACTAATTTGACAGCACTGAAATTATAGCGTCTTTGTCACTTCAGTTCATAAGAAAAGGATGGCAACAATTTTAGTATTGTTGCCATCCCTTTCGTTGCTACCAAAGTCTTCTGTCTCCAACACGCAAGCGTTGTGAGGTGTACTTCTAGAAAATTAAATTCAAGCATTCGTTGGTTACGCAAAGCAACAACCAACTATGTTGGATCATAGCCTTTAGGTATGCTTGTAAGAAGAGGAGGACATATACACTATTTGGAGACTCCCTTCTTCGGCTTATTCCCAGAGATGAGGTTCATCGTTCAATTGTTTTCAAAAAAATTAGGTTGATACTCACCGGTAATTTTTCATAACTCACCCTACTCAGATCTCCGCCTTTTGCTAAAAGATTAGTCAACTAGTAAACGCCAATAAACACTGACATTGGCAAATTCGTGGCAGCCCTAGACACCGAACAGCCAGAATTAAAAAAGAAGAAGAGGACATATACATTCCTACTATGTTTTCCTCAGTACTCTACTGCCGTACTATGCCGTTTACTCGTCTCCATCAGGCTTATAGAACTTAATAGTTTGTTTTTCAAAATGAACGTTGACCGACATACTGTGGTGGGTAGATACCGACCTACATGCAGTGTATTTGCATTATTTTAGGCGATAGGACGCGCACGCAACGTAATCGCTTTACCGCGTAATCACGCCGCCTGATTAGTGAATGCTAATGAGTACCGAGGTGAAAACTGCGTAGGTTTACTAACTATACGAATAGATACGACATTTTTTTGTGTGCTACCATTATTACCGTCAATACCTAGAAAGTACCCTTGAAGTAAACTAAGATATTTACTTACTAGCCTTTTCATTATAAATAGTGTAACAAAATAATTTTATACACACTGAAAGATAAATAAACTGCTAATTACAGTAATGTGAAATATTTTACAATTTGTAGGTCAAAAATAGTTATTTTAATTAGGTACACCATTATCTTATTAATGTTAAATGCGTACTGAATTAAAATAATCAAGTTTAAAGAAGCAAAATAATATGATAAAATCAACGCAAATAATCGGTGAACCACTAAGAACATAACGGCATTAAATGTGAACATTTCCAAACATTATTAAGTGCTTTAATCGTTTATACCGAGCTCGCGGTGCCATTATCGTGCGATGATTTTTCAGCTTTATCCGTTCATGTGGCCAGCTTATAATGTTAAACGCCTAATAAACTATAATTCGACTATTACACGCGAAAATATACTTTATTACTTGTACAAATAAAATTTAAACTCAATCATACTTAATACTACGAGAGCTACGAGTTACGCCGTAGCACGTAGCGCTACGAATGAAATCTTAGCTTTTGAATATCACTCTTTTCATGCGGGCAGTTTAACAACTGAAAAGCTATGATTTCAATATTACACGCAAAAGTATACTTTATTACTCGTGAACATAGAATTTGAATTCAATCGGACATAATCTTGTTAGCCCACAGGAAATCCACTAACGAACTTGTCACCTGAAACGCAGCTGATCTGTAGTTTTTAATCTGTTTTCAGTTATTTCGTATTTTATTATCTTTTAACAACTGAAATGCAGCTGAACCGTAATTTATCATATGTTTTTAGGCTATTTTGATCTAGGCTGCACAGTGACGTTTTAGCTAAGCTGCAGATCGATCGCACCATACTCGTAGTTAAGGCTGGCTGCGCACTAGTAACCCTAAATACCGGTTTATAACATAAATACCAAATTACAGTTACAAAAATGGACGGTGATGATCAGCCCCCGTATGCCAATCTTTTGCTGTCAAGTTATATTTCACTGCCCAGTGTAATTTCTTCAGGTCACGTGGTACAATTTTGTACCACGTGATCATTCTTTTTAGACACTTGACAGCAAAATATGCGCGAAAACACATCAAATGACGTCATAATGTCACTATTTAGTCAGAGAACAACTATGAGTTAGTATAAACTGACCATGATTTAAAACTTTGCAGTTCAACTTTGATTGGCATACCCCTGCTGGCAAAAAATAAAACGTGATTGAATGATGATCACCATTTGCATTTTATTTTCGACTTTTCATTTTATACTTCCTCGCGAAGCGTTCGTGGCGTAACTTGCTTAGTCAATCTTCACCCATTATCTAAATAGCGACGTTCTGCGCGGTCACTATTTGGATGGGTGACCGCTAGTGGCATTTACATTTGAGCGCTTCCGAGCTTTGGGGGACACGATAAACTGGCGATCCCGGCTCTAGCAGTCAGCCACAACGGAGGTCTTAAAATAATAAAAACTCCGTCACCAAAGTTGGCCACGAACGAACAATTTTACACTTTCTATCTCTTTCACTTAACTTTAACTCTATCTCTTTAACTCTCTATCTCTTTCACAGCATCACGGCAGCTACGAAGAGTTGCAGAAGGACATATTCTCGTTGTCACAGATGGGAGGGGGGTCGTACCCCATGCCTCAAGGGTTCTCCATGGGTCATGGTGCTAATATGAGCGCTGTTGGCATGAGACAGGATACCATGGGTGAGTTACTGTGATGTGATGGAATATTGTTTTTTCGGACTTCGTTCCAATGCGGAATGGATAATTTTGCGCTGGGCAAAGTTGTCTACCAAAGATTTTCAGTTTTCCCCCATCACGAACTTTAGGGTAGGAGGATATTATTATAAAAAGTTTACGCTAATAAATTCGTGTATTTTTCTTTTAAGATACTTTTTAAATATATACCTTTTTGGCTCACACATCAACGCGCTGGTCAGCACTTACACCTGCCCAGGCTACCTACCTGCCTAGGTACTAAGTACTCGTAATTGTGTAATTGTGTAGGTACTTATTGTTTTCTTTTTTATGCTTGTTCTGTGCTGTACCTGTGTTGTGATTGTGTGTCGAATAAATAAATATCTATCTTTTTGATGATAATGGGTATCCAAGTTTTATCTTTTTTTTTGTTCCTTGTATGCGTACTGTTATATTGGCCTGTGTTATGTTGTTGATGAATAAAGATTTTCTTATACTTATCACAAATTGATGAAATTCATAGACTACAATTGCTTATTTGTTAAGTAACACTAAGTTTATAGTCTTTTAGGTAATAGTCTATCTCTGGCATACAGATAACTTTCCCCTAAAATCAATAACCATCGAATATCAAAGTTAATCTTACTCGAACGATAAACTAGAGAATCATGTTCCCGCAGATATCTCCCGTAACCAATCTAACTTTACCCGCCCCAAACAAATTATTCATCGTAATATCAGTAAGAACTAAAATGTAAGTTTGTAGCGTGAACAAAAAGCGGTAGACGGCGGAGGCAGCTTTCATCAAGTTTCTATTAGAGCCGTCAAGGCAATTATAAAGTTGGAGCGACGCCTCGGCGATCGAGGCCTCTCGTTTTTATACAAATATCCCTCGTGATAATGAGAAAACTTGTTCCCGCCTGTACCGCGCTAAGTTCCAACAGATGATCTTGAAAAAGAGAAAAACTTGATTACAATTTATTAAAATAGCCACCAGTCCTTTCTTTTCTCCAAAGCTTTTAAACAATTAATGTTCAGAGCGGCGCTGTGGGGATATAACTTATTTCTTTTTGATTATTTTGGGGAAATATCTCTGAGTGAGCGTCTGTGAAACCAAAAGGTACTATGACTTAACTTGCTGAGCATCTTTGAATATGTTACCGGATATTATTAATTTGTAACTACATCTGAAGACGTACGGTAATATTATGAAGTAATTATGGCAGGTGAAGGTGACCCCTTCCAGTTACATCTTCGAATGTTATAAAGATAAAAACTACGCAAGTACACAGCTTTTACTAAAAACGATGTTGGTAAACCTTTTAATAATAACAAAAGATTCCTAGTAGATTTCTTTTTTGGTACAAAGAAAGGCATTTTAAATAAAATTATTGAACATAGTATTTTTTCCAAGCAGACAGATTTATATCTCGATCATTCTATATGTTACACAAACGTATTTCGGTCCCCTATTTACCCGTAAAAAAACAACTACAAAAGTATGTACGCGATAGGGCATGAAACGCGATGCCGCGGGCACCCAGATTCCTGCGTAACAAAAAACGAGCAAGTAATCGAGGCGAGGCATCGTACCGTAGATATTCTAATAAGAAAATTTCCACTACATTTACTTTGGCGGGCGTCCTCGCGGCGTCTTGGCAAATATCTTATTTCCTGCGGCGAGATTGCATCTTGAGAAAACGCGAGGGTAGATCCACTTCACTATTCGCTACCCTACCCTCGGCACCTATATTTATTTATACCTATGTACTATTCGTGGAGGTAGGGATACGCGCTTCGACACGCCACGAGTTTCGTAGAGCTTTCGTAGTGTATCCTTGCTATTATTTTGCGTAGTATTATTTTGCGGAGATGGTTACTTGAGTGTATTAGTTTTCGAGGTAATTGATATTCGAATAAGTATTCAAATAATGCTCAAGTTTGTTCGACAAATTGAGTAGGAATTGATATATAATTTTACATTTCTAAATGTTGAACTATTTTAATGATTGTGTTTTGCGTCCAAATCATCAGATTTGTAGATTTTTGATTGTTCCCGACTCCCAGAGAAAACAGAGGTTTTTCAAACAATTTCCTTAGTAGTTAGTAGGAAGTTTACTTTGATTTTTTTGCCCAGGTATGACCGCAGAAGATGAATGGTACAACAAATCACTCTCCGCGCTCCGAATGAACAGCGGTCACCACGCGAATCTAGCAGCCGCACCAATGCTGCAATACCAGACCTAATCGCTGCTGCACGGCGCCGACTACTCGCCGGCGCCGGCGCACGACTATGCACCGCCATAGTCGGCGCGCAGTGGACAGCGGCCCACGAGTTCTGAGCGGTAAATTGTGAAGTTACGCGCAATAGACAGTGACGTGTATGATAATTTTGATTGGTGAACGACGAACGTAACTTTTAAATAGGTGCAATTTTATAGTTCCAGTGCAAACGCGTTGTCGTCTCGCATATCGATTACAAAAATTCGCAAGTAGTTGCTCCGTTGCTTTGTTTCGTTTTAACAAGTTTATATAAAAGTGCAGCAATGGATTTTAAATTGTGCGATACTGTTGGGCGGTCAATTCGTTTTACTTACTGCGGCTACTGCATTTGTTCTTATGCTCATTCAGGGCAATATGACACCGCGTGTTTTAGTTTATTTAAATCTTCTACAAATACTTCTTTTAATTTTCATCATCACAAAAAGTAAGATGAATCCACTATCATTTTATACAAAATATACACCGTATTATTTTCAGCTATTTGGCGTACATTATTTTTCAGCTGATATTTCCACATACCGCTGACTCTGTAAATGCCTTCAAAAACAAGCTCGACAACTGGCTACGAACATTACGAACAAGTAAAACAGTGCTTAAAAGATGTGACTAATGAATGGGACTTTAAAATGACGTATAGAAATGTTTCAAGACTGTGTGACGTAGACATATCAGCGAAAGCTGCTCGTCTATATACCAATAAATAAATAAATACCACTGTCTTATTTTCTAACTATTTCAAATAACCAATTATTTTAACATGTGCTCTATTCTTTTATATAAGTAAAAGTGGTGTTTGACTTTAAAAATAATAAAAATATAACACTGGTAATTAGCATATTCGCCGCTGGGACAAGTTCCATTGTCCGGATCGTCATCGATTTTGCATGAATTACATCGTAACGCGATGCATTCAAAAATATTAAATTCAGTATGTAGCAAAGTACTCGCGAAACCCCATTTTGAAAACTCCATAAATATAAACTGTATCTATAAATCTGAAATTGCATCAAATTTTATTGTATACCGTTGTTTATATTCGTTAGATAGTGTTTTAGTTTAAGAGTCGTTTTCACAATACTATGCGTAAATGTGAATGCTAGTCTGTACAGATCTTGAATTAGCTAGGTAAGTTATTTTATTGATTAACTATGGCTCTACATTCTGGGTTAGATAGCGAATGAAAGTAGGTATCATTTGATTAAAAAATAACTTATTTGTATACGGACGGCATTCTGCCGGCGCGTCAACCTTTATTTCAAAACCCAATGGTTTACTAACATAAAAAGACACTTAAGTTTTCAAGCTTGCTTCAGAAATGGAATAAAATATGGTAGCTCTATTTTTATAATGTTTGTGAAGATCTACCCGAATTTATGGTGAAGAACTCCTTTAGTCTTTTACTTATCTTTTTTTTAAGTACGGTATATTCTTACACGTAAAAACTTTACGTTTGTTTTATATTATCCTCTAAATAAATGTAGATATCACAGGATGTTCTTAACTATTAAAAATGAGTGTATATATTTGAAAAATCATAATTTTTGATGAAAACAACATGTGGAATAAAGAGATACTCGTATGTTACACAACAACACCCAAGTGTAGATTACAAAATATGCTAAAAAATCTGTGAATGTTTATTAGAGTTGATAAAATAGAGCTACCATAAACGAGCCCTTACTATAAAATCAGTGTAAATAATAAATGGTTTTGCATGATAATCTAAGGTGTTAACAGCTCAACGATATCGTAATGTTAACTAATAATGTTTAGTCCATTTTAAAATAAGCCGTGTCATATCAAACAGTTCATGAATCTAGTCATTCAAGTTCATAGATTAATTTCAATATTTGATCTCGTAGGACTAAGTAATTTCAAACGAATAATTTGGCTTATGTACAGGTTGAAATCAATTAAGACTGTTTTGGAATAAGGCTGAGTATCCACCAGATTAAATTAAAAATTTTAATAAACCCCCGAATCTTGGTCTCATTTTCATCAAACATAGCTAAGAACTGTCCCGACTAATTCACCTTTCAAACAAAAAAAAAACAAAATCAAAATCGGTTCATCCGTTCGGAAGCTACGTTGCCTCAGACACACACACACACACACACACACACACGTCCAGCTTATAACACCCCGTCGTTTTTGCGTCGAGGGTTAAAAAAGTCAACTAGTAGTGTCACTTCATTCACAATGTGAATGATACTATTGTGGGATTTCTTCGGTTATATACTTTGCACATCCTTGGTGGATACGCAGCCCAATGGATCCTTCATTTACAGCCAGCGGTCATTTTCATCTCATGTAAATATAACGTAAGGCAACTCGCCTAAATAAACATGTGTAAAATGAAATAAATTGTCTAAAATGTAAACGTATTTTTATTTATCAATAACTAGCAGTTACCCGCGACTTCGTACCGAGTACCGTTTCCGTGTACATTATATTATCTGTGCGTGTACCGAGCGCATACTTCTTTGTGAAACTTGACATTACACCGAACCCGTACTCGAATGTCAAACGTTAGTCGTAAGACCAAAGAGGTCCTGTCAAACTGACGTGACATGACATCATCCTCTTGCTAATTGGCGCTGCTAATCTCGTTCGTTCATTTTATCCTGTAGATCCTGTTAATTATTCGGAATAAAAAGTAGTCTGTGTCAATCCAAGTTACGAACTATATATAAGCCATGTTTTATTCAAGTTGGTTCAGTAGTTTCGACGTGATTGAAACACAAACATCTAAACTTTCGCATTTATAATATTAGTAGGATAGGATAATTCGAACCACAAAAGTAAAGATGATTACCTACTTTGTACCATGCTTTTTTTGTTAACTCTTTCACCACCTCAACATTGAACTTCATTACATTTAATAGTAGAAGAGGGTACATTGATCTACTACCGGGTAACATAATTTTATGACTTTTGTAAAATTCCATTTTATAAATATCAGTAGGTAAAGTCATTACGTCTACTTACTATCAAAAGTTACTATCCTTTATTTTGGGATTTCGATTTTTTTAAGCTAAAATAGGAGAAAAATCTCTTTTTCAAGAGGATTTAAAGCTATTAAAGGACCAGTTTCATATAAAACTAAGCTTATAAATTCGACTTTTTAAGTAAAGTCACACAAAAAGTAATCACAAACAAATCTATGCGTTTACGATTGTTATATTTATTCGTGATCAAGGCATTAAACCTAGGAATACTCTGAAGGTTTTGCCGTGGCATAATGCGGGTTAGTAACACTGTTCCGGTTGAGGTATCTCGCGAGATGAGCTATCACAATGCGCTCGCCGCCGACCGTTGTCCAGAACTCAGCAGCTTCCCCACGTATTTTTGCACTTTGGCCGCATTCCTAGATAAATAATGTAAAATCACAAATCCTTATTCTCACTTCGGTAGAGATTTTACTCTAATGGTGGCACTTCTCATGGCTCTTTGTGTTCACTATTGGGTGTTTGTTGTATTTGGAAAATATATGACGTTCACGCATACATGCAAATACGACCATCCACACATGGTCAAGTAACAAACACATAAACAGGTCGACGACGCGTGCGCTTTTCAATATGGTCATTGTGTGGACGGTTTATTTGCGTATTTGCCTATTTGACCCCTTTGATGTGTGTCGAGAAACCGACAAGGTATTGGTCATATTTTTTACTTCAGCCGTAGCCACCTACCTATGTACTACCGTACATAGGTACATAGGTTTAGGTAATTATGTAATGGAGAACTTACCGAAGGAATATCGATGGCTTTTGATGCTCTTACCTGAAATGAAAGCCTTTGGTTTAGTAACTTAAAACAAAACACATCCTTCATCCTTCAAAATGCTTTTAGAAAACGAATAGGCTAAGTTTATCAAAAACTAATATTATAAAGCGGAAAAGTTTGTTTGTTTGTTTGCATTGAATAGGCTCCGAATCTACTGGACCGATTTGAAAAATTCTTTCACCGTCGGGAAGCTACCCTATCCCCGGGTGACATAGGCTATATTATAGTAACCCAAAGTGTAAAAAAAAGACGTTAAAATTTATAATATTTGAAATTTTTGTTAAATACCCGTGCAAAGCAGGGACGGACCGCTAGCCAAAAATAAAAGATATGGAGATACATTTGCTCAACAGTATGAAAATATTTATACAAAAATATGTACTTACAATCTGTACACTGCTAGTCCTTGCCACAAATCGATCTATCACTGAGCGGAAAGTGCCGAGATTGTAAGCTTCCTGAAAGATAATACAATTACTTTAATAATTTCCAATAACAATATTCAGCCTTCAAATAGTATTACTTAATCATCGTACAATAATATAATTAATAGATAAAGATCGTGCCGGTGCAATCATAGGTACACGAGACTTAACATCCTTACGTATTAGAGTGATGGACGTGATGCATTGCCTCATAAGGAACGTCCTTAATAGATTTGAATTTAATGCATTGTTATAGGCAGAGGTAACCGTTTAAATCATGACATCAGCTCGTTCCATTTTTCTCTTTAATAATTTGTAAGTTTTAAAAACTAGAAAAACCGACTTCAATTCGACTACCAGCTTCATCATCAGATGATGATGATGATGACAGTTCATTGGGAATGTTCTAGTGACTATAAACACCACTTATAAGTCATAGGAAAGCAATATACGCAATTTCGTGCACGTGGTTGGCATATTTTTTCAGTTATTTCTATTTATAACCCAAACTAATAAACCGATTTTGATGAAAATGAAATGTGACCAACCTGAAAGTATATCCTTTCAGATAAAAAAAGAATTTTTGAAATCGGTTTATAAATGACGGAGTTCTGAGGTAACAAACATAAAAAAAAATACAACCGAATTGAGAACTTCCTCCTTTTTTTGAAGTCAGTTAAAAAAAAAACAAAGCACCTGTGGACCAAATCCACAACTAGGGATGGTAGAACAAGTAGATATTTGCGACGCTGCTCTGGATTTTAAGCCTTCATCGTGAAATGTGAACCTTGATTTCACCAGATCATATACCTGAAAAGTCACTTCAAATCAGTTGATAAATTGCTACGGTGGTGCTACGTCGTAGAACTTCTTGCTACGCCGTAACTAAAACCGTAGATACCAATCAAAATAAGATTTACAAAGAATGTTGTTGATGTATTTTGTTGATTTCTTCCTCTGGGTTGTTGAACAAACTAGTAAGACTACATTGTTTGTTCAACAGGAATATGTTTCCGTGTTACCATAAGGTTTTTCTAAAACTTTAAGTACCAGGAAAGCAGAGCTAACTTTGAGGTAGAGCAAAGGTTAAAGAATATAACTAAAGGTTGTCTGGCAGAGATCGCTCTTTGCAATAAGGCCGCCCATTGCTCTATTATTTTTTTCTTTTGTGTGTGCAATAATGTTTTTATCTATCTATCTATAACTCGATTGTGAATGATTTATAGATAAGATAATTAATATTTCTTTTTTCGTACCGTCCCGACATCTTGTTCGTTGATATCTTTCAGTAGATCCCCAAAGGTTTCCTGGTACAGAGCCGACATCCACGGCTGAGTGAAGAATTGAAACAGGTCTTCTATAAGGTTCATCTGAAAATTCAATATTTTTGATCAATTTATTCTAATTATTCAACTGCTTCATGTGTATTTTGTAAATATTGTAAATACTGTATTAGTCATAATTTTCTTTGTGAATAAATATATTTATGATTACTTATAAAACATTATGAAATATCCTTCGGTTGAAATTTCTCGAATTTATGATGAATCAAGAACTTTAGTGTGGAAACACCCTTACAAGGTCATTGCCCTCTACGATAAAGCTTCAACTACAAAGCTCTATATTCAGCTCTATTATGTGGTTCAATTCTAACATGACACGCATTAAGCTAAAATCACATTTGTGTGCATAGCATGAAGATCCTATTTCGATTGTGCATTATCACGCATACATTAATTTGATATGCTCAAGTCTGACGCCGTGAACAATACGTTCCCATTAGATAATTCTGTGAGAGGTATGAGAGAACGGTATTATTTCAGAGCTCGTAGTCTGAAAAAGTGATTCGCTGTTCGCTGTTATATGGAGAAAAACCGTTAGACTAGCGGATTTATTATCACACCACTTTTTCTTGTCATCGCTCTCTCAAACAAACTCTTTCAGAAAGAGCTTCCTTACTAACTGATGCTAATATGGATACAAATCTTACAGAAGAACTCATAGTTGATCGAAGAGAAGAACCGTACATAAATGAGATGGATAGTATTATGTATCAAGTGGATAAAGAAGGCAAAAAGTTGTTCTTTCTCGGAAACTGAGGAAATCTTATGAATAGCCATGGATTTCTACAAGCCAAATCTGACAGAGGGGTAATCACGAAAAAATCTGACAGTCACCGCGTTACGTAAACCTAACGTATTCGAGTCATATTGCGCGTCAACGCCAGCTCGACATTCGAACGTTGTAGCGTCACCGCGCAGTGCATATCGGATACGCTAGCGTTACGATACGTTTACGATTGTCACATTTATTCGTGATCATGGCACTGTAGCCGCGTTACGTAAACCTAGCGTATTCGAATGATATTGCGCATCAACGCCAGCTCGATTGCCAAACGTTGTAGCATCACCGCGCAGTGTATCTCGTATACGCTAGCGTTACGATACGTTTACGATTGTCACATTTATTCGTGATCATGGCACTGTAGCCGCGTTACGTAAACCTAGCGTATTCGAATGATATTGCGCATCAACGCCAGCTCGATTGCCAAACGTTGTAGCATCACCGCGCAGTGTATCTCGTATACGCTAGCGTTACGATACGTTTACGATTGTCACATCTATTCGTGATCAAGGCACAGATTATGACTGATGTGATAATAAAAGATGGAGATTTTATAGCCAACTGCCGGTAGGCGTTTATTCAACAAAGTACGTAGGTACAAAACTACCCACACTAGGAAATATCGATACATAACACTGTCCTCTCTTAAACTATTAGTTGGAACTAACAGATGTTGAGTAACTAGTAGTTATCCGCGACTTCGTACGCGTCTACAGTTTCCGTGTACATTATATTATCTGTGCGTGTACCGAGCGGATACTTTGTGAAACTTGACATTACACCTCATTACACCGAACTCGTACTGGAATATCAAACGCTAGTCGGTAGACCAAAGAGGTGGTACTACGCCCTGTCAAACTGACGTGACATGACATGACAATGAAATCCTCTTGCCAATTGGCGCTGCTAATTCTTTTCGTTCATTTTATCCTGTAGATCCTGTTAATTATTCGGGAAAAAAGTAGCCTATGTGTCAATCCAGGTTACGAACTATATATATGCCAAGTTTCATCCAAGTTGGTTCAGTAGTTTAGACGTGATTGAAACAAAAACATCCAAACATCTAAACTTTCGCATTTATAATATTAGTAGGAAGTAGGAAGTAGGATAGGATAGGATGCTAAATAGAAAGATAACACACATCAATACTACATCAATCAATCATCAATCACAACAATGACGAATTTGTTATGAAAATGTTGATGTACACTTTGTTGGTAAATAAAATAAAATGGCATAAATTAATTATAAGTTTGTCACCTTGAATCTCGTAAGCAGTTTGTCGAAGAATGCTTCGTGCTTCCCATACAACTGAGACATGACTTCTGCAGAGAAGGATTTCTTAGACAAGCATGTGATAGCGGAAACGCAATGCAACACGTTCAATTGCAGACGGAAGTAGTTATCTCGTTTGTCAGTCAGAAGAGTGTGGCCCTGGTTTGACAAAATTCAAATTGTTAAGATTATCATTTCATCATTAAATAAATAAATATTCATGGACATTTCACACGACGCCCTCTAGTCCCAAACTAAGCAAAACTTGTAATATGGGAACTAGATGCTGATAGAATACTTATATACTTTTTTTTAAATACATACTTATTATACATAGTAACACCCAGACATAGAACAAACATCTATGTTTGTCACACAAATGTTTGTTCGCAGTGGGGATCGAACCCACGACCCACAGCACTCACAGCAGCAGCATAGGTCTCTTAACTCCCTGACCTTGCTGCTTTAGTGTTACACTGTGTCATTTATTTAAGTTTTTTTTTCCTCAACCTATCTCGTCCCACTGCTGAGCAAAGGTCTCCCCCAAAGACTTCCAATATTCTCTCTCCTGAGCCTCCTCCCACCATCTTTAAGTTTAAACAATAGAAATTAGCAATAAGTAAGTGTGGGTTGAAAGGGCAACTATAAATTAAAAGTTTTGGTCGAATGGGGAAAAATACCTACTGAGTTGAAACGAAACACTAAAATACGTAGAAACACCAAATTCACATTTAGATTTTCTGCTTTCGTAGAGCTCTACGGCGTAGCAGATAGCTACGAGAAAGTGAGTATCAAATGAACGCTTGCGATTTCTTCACGTTGACGTTCTAAAATAATCCTTGTACGAACGAAAATATGTATCATTTCACTTTGAATGGTAAGAGGCGAATAACTTTTTACCGCGACCGAAAAGAAGGGATTATAACATCCCTTCTTTTCGGTCGGGGTAAAAAATTTTTGTAAATAAAAATAAGTTTGATGGCGTTGTGTGACTGTCTGTTTGTCTCTGGCGTCGTAGCTCAAGTAGGGCTCCAATTTGACTTTGCATCTGTGTATATACTATCTGGGTACATACTTGATGTGGTAAGCACATTTGCACCTCCATAGGTATTTCGTTACCAGGCTTTCGAATCTTCATATAGTAGAGCGGGCCGGGTAGTGTTGCCGACTGAGTTATCGGCGATTCAAACTTCATTACGGGTTGCCATCTACAAAATTAAATTCATAACACATTTTTTTTCAATTCTCCCCGTAATTTGTGTATCAACCATGCTGTGACAGCTGGACCGATTTGGATGAAACTAGGGCTAAATAGTTGTGACCTAAAATAGCATATAAATAACATACTAATTTTTATCAATGTATGTGAAACTGTGGACTGAAGCTAGTTTTTTTTAAATTGAGACGTTTTTTTTACTATTTCCTTAGGCGTAGTCCTTAAAAAACGTGACTACGCGAACTGGCGAAACGACCAACGCACGTGCGTTTCAATAAACGTATTCGTACGATTGCATCGCGCGAATCCCAATTAGAATAGGTACCTATGCGACAACAGGACCTTATGCTCAGTTCGGCAGAGATTTTACTCTAATAGGGATGACGTAAAATGACGCCGACTACTCGTTTCACTAGGGGGTAAAAAGAGATTTCGGTGGAGATATGACGTCATCCCTATTAGAGTAATATCTCTGCCGAACTGAGCATAAGGCCCCTGTATGTTTGATCGCGTGTTCGTACGTGTAAAATTCGCGCGAACTTGCGATGATTACATAACCGTGTTGTATTAAGATCACGCTATAAGGAACTTGAGTTCAAAGGGAAGATGGAGTTTTATGAAGAAGATATAAGCTTACTGTTATGTCCATTTAAACATCGTATTTCGGTAAATCAGTTTATTGAGCTTGGTAGCAAGACATGTAGAAAAACAAGTGAAGTGCAATATATAACTACCCACTACTTATTGTACGTTTTGGGTGCCATTGACGCCATTACGCGTTACGTAGCGTAAACGTAACTTAAATCTGCGTAGCATTACCGTTAAAGCGCAAGGTGTGGCAAGTACCTACACTACAGCATAGATAATATAAACTATAGTAACTACAGATACAACACTTACCTTACTCGACTGACTCCTAGTGCAAGGCGAGTGGCACTGGAGAGGCTTCCATGAGATCCCCCTCTTAAACTGAAAGCAGTTTGTGACAAACATCATTATTATATCAACCTGTTAAACCTGTTGTGTGTGTGTTGTTGGTCATTGCTGGACATAAATAGTTAAATAAATATTCATGGACTTAACACACAACGTCCCAAACTAAGCAAAGCTTGTGATATGGGAACTAGATGGCTGATAGAATACTTAAATACTTTTTTTTTGTAAATACATACATATAATACATAGTAAGACCCAGACATAGAACAAACCTCTATGTTTTACACGCACAAATGTTTGTTCTTGGTGGGGATCGAACCCACGACCCACAGCACGGAAGGCAGAGCCATTAACTGAGCTGTGACGCCTGTAATTTTTTCTAAACATTTATGGAGGAGGCTCCATAAATGTTTAGAAAGAATGATTTTCAACTCTTTTATCGACTATACGTCATCGTGCGTCGGTCCATAGAGTGGAGCCTGCCACACTTTTACGCTAAATAGCTACTGAAATTGAACTCTAACAATCACATACTAAATTCGAAGTGATAGAATAAGCCTCCTTACCTCATAAATCACGTCCACCGAGGTCATGCTATGTCTGAACAACGATGATAGTTAAATAAATGTTAAAATAATATTTACGCTAGCAAACTGGAACTGAATCTGGGTATGAGTTCAGAAGGCTCAATGTCATCTTCAGCCATCACGAATGGATCTAGTTTCTTCAGGAAGATCTTTGCTAGCTGTGAAATAATTAAAAACTTTAGTAGCAGGTTGTTACACTATTTAGCTACCGTACTTTACTTACGTAGCTTAACTTAGTGTCAGGTCAATAAAAGGAGTTACTAGTAGGTATTACCAATTTGTAATTTAGTAATAGCTATTTTAATAACAGCAGTAACGTAGAGTCGTGAGTCATGAGTAGCTATTTTATCAAGCACAAGTACCCGCACCAAACGCGAGAGTAGCTTGTTTCAAATCTCGTATGAGATAGAACTACTCGTACTATCAACATCTCTGTAAAATCAGTCGAGTCTCTGATGTCTAAATCCCATATAAATGTCAATGTTTAGATGTTTGGGTATTTGTGTAACACAAATACCCGAAGGTCCGATTTGGATGAAACTTGGAATATTATGTTCGTAATCTGTATTAACACATAGACTACTTTTCCCGTTTGTTTTCGATGTCGCGGGTAACTGCTAGTATTATTCTAAAACACATGTTATCGACTGTACCGCCTCGCCGACGTCCTCGGAGCAGTAATGCCGATGTGCGCGACTGTTCGCGTACAGTCGTCTTGAGTATTTGACACAAGTGCCCGCACCAAACACATGAGGATCATTGGTCTCAAATGCCGGTCCTACTACTAAACCGCCGTCGTAGACTAAACCGCATTCGTTTATTGCTGTTGGGAGAGAAGATTGGTATTTGTTTGCATTACGTATATGGAATTGCAAGCGTCCATTGGACTTCATCCATATGTAGTTTACAAAAAAGGGATGGGAACATATAAAAAGCTCTCTATAACACTCGTTAGAAAGAACTAAAAATAGATTCACACCTCTATCTCGACATGGCCTAAAATTAAGGGCATTTCTTAAAGTTGGAATAACTACTATTGTCCACGCTAACCAAATATGCACCGAAAGTTATTGTTAGAATTGTTAGGACTTGCCTCTGGCTATCTCTGAAAATCTTCCCTGTGGGATCAATAAGGATTTGTCATGAGGCACTTACGGCCGAAGCTAATATTTAACCCTCGGTAAAAGTTAGATAGCTATCTTCGCGTCAAAGCCATACATTTTTTGATGAAGTACCTAAATAATGTTGCTAAGTTCTATCAAATACCTTTAGTTTGAAAAACCTTTGAATATCGGGACATTACATTACTAATTTGAAGGAAATATGTAGTTCTAGATACTCGAATTATCGTACCTTTAAAAGCATAAATATCGATTGCCTTCAGTCCATAGTAGAACAGAGCAAAGCAAGGCAGACAAGTCGAATGGAGAGATGACATCAAGTTCAAAGCGTCAATATGAGTGTCGTGTTGTTGCCAGCTTGATAGATAGTACTTGCGGTACACTCGAATGCCCACTGTTTCTAAATTAGCTTGCACCCTTTCGTCAACCTATAGATCAAGGTTTTGTTACAATTCTAGATCTAAAAAACAGAACTAAATGAAAATATCTAAGGGGTAGGTATGTGAAAATAAAGTTTTATCAGTAAAGGCAGTAGGATAACTAGAAATCATGTGCACTTGTGTATCTACAGATACGACTAATATGTAGATCTACGAGAAATCTGTGTGCGTATAATTTTCCTGAGCTAAGAGCTCTTATGTCCTGTTTCTTCTTTGTGTACAATAAACAATAAAGTGTTTATCTATCTATCTATCTCTTTCGGTCCCAGCAAAAAATGTTTTACTTGAGTTTTTATGGACACTACTTCTAATGTCAAGGGTAGGTACACTGTAGAATTCAACCTTTATAATAACATTTTGTGAAATGTGTTTGAATTCGGACCGCCGCGTCACGTCGTCGAGTGTAAGATTTTTTTCTGCAAAGTCCTAATTAATTTCGCAAAACTGCAGAGAAAACTTGAACAAAGCCATAAGAACTCTACTACGATATCAATTTTATGAATGTAAGATCATACCGTTTCATTATTGAAGCAGTTGACCCTCAATTTCGTAGGATCTTCTGGAGGGAACGGCTCTACAAAAGTAATCATTTCGGGAGATAATCCAAGCTCTAATAGAGCTGCTATACAGCTGTACGCTTCTATGCAATCTCCGTACACCACTACCGGGTTCATTCGGCTTAAACATTCAGCTGATTCTTCTGTTAAATCGCAATTTCTGAGTTAAAAACAGTTTTAAAACGATATGAATTATTGAAAGGAATGGACTTTCTTACAAACTTTTACAAAACCTTTAGTTTTTTTGCTGTACCTATTTATGTAGAAATCATAATGCTACCTATCACTGGCGTATGAAACGTGCATAATTTTAAAGAAAAAAATATCTTCTACTTACTACGTTCGCTGATCATGCACAGCAGTTTCCTGAGACAGACGTTAGCTTGGAAGAGAGAGTTGATCATCATGACATTCTCTGGCATGTCGGGCAATAGAGGTACTTTGTCAGGCAGGTATTTAGGATTGTCCATCAACATTCGATCGCATGGCTTTCCACGCCTAGCAGAATGAAACGAGACAATATAAGATACAATATTTCATTTTCTTTTTTCAAATACGAATAGGAAATAAGAACTCAAAAGTAGTGATGCGAGCCAGTAGGTACTAAACCATTTTAAAATTCTGAAAGAGTTTGAAAAAGTGTTTACTAACTCAACCTCCTTGACAAGCTCTAGAGGATCATGCAAGTAGTCTGGATGCTGGAACTGCTGTCCGCAAGTGAGTACTAACTCATCGTAAAACTTATAGCCGCCACATTTTAGAATAATGCATTTCTTTTTCCTATAAAAATAAGAATGATGAAAAACTTAAAACACTGAAGAGTGTTGCAAGTTTTTATCAATTAGCCAATTATTTTTTTCCATCACAAGGATTATTTTCAAACATCCTGACTGTGCGTTGTGGTGATGAAAACACTGACGAGTCATATGTACCTCCGAATTCATAAACAATGTAGATTTTCAGTGTTTGGGCTATTTTAAGCCCAAACACACAAACGCGTGCGCGGGTCGGGTGATTGAATTTTTATGGGTTTTACCCGACCCACGCGCGCGTTTTGTGTGTTGTCATCTATATGAATTCAACGGAATACACGCGCACCCGACTCGTAACCCGCCTTCTGTGTATTTCGCGGAATAATCCGCAGTGCTCGGCGAATGCTGGTCTCAGGGGTGAGCCTGAATCAACCCTACCTAAAGCAACAGCTAGGCATCAGTAAAACATTGCTAACCTATCAATGCCAACCATGATAGCAGACATGACATCTAAATAGAAGTAAAACGGCACACTCTTCAGATACCTATCGGTATACCGACCGTCTCTAGGCACGCATGTGTCCGCTGCTTGCAGACATTCTGCCACTGTGGGTAAGCCGTGTTCAGATATCAGAGTTACGTTACTGAATGTTAGGTATTGTGATGTTGGCCTGTGGGTAGAATATTCAACTTTACAACCGATTAAGAAAAAAACTATCATCAATACAGGTCGTCACTACGATAAACGAAAATTTATATTTATGATTTTTTTGCGTAGCGGACATCCAGAATGTAGAGACATTTTTCGAAAACTGTTCCAAATATCATATTTACAAAAGTATAAAGTGCTGTCATTATTAGGTGTGGAGAAGTAATGTTGACTTTAAACCTATGTGAGTATTCTAACAGCAATCCAGTACTCATATTAAAAGATTTGCTTAGTTTGGGACTAGATGAAATTGTGTGAATATTTATTTATTTAATCTAAGCAAACCCAACTAAAACTATTCAGAAATCGAAGTTTTTATAAAGTTACATCAAATACAAGCTTTTAGAATGTAAATAATATCAAGTCCAGTAGCAAACCTTGAAATGAATCAATATGCTATCAATTACTTACCCAAGAAGTAAAGTTTCGAGAAAAGCAAGACCCGTACGACTTGATCCGACTACAACAATGCTGTTGTTCACATACACTTTGGGCAGGCCTGACAGAGGCCGCTCAAGAACCCACAGCGCAAATGGTGTAGAGCTGAAATAATTGCAGTTTTTATTACTTACTAGCAGTTACCCGCGACTTCGTACGCGAGCAGTACCGTTTCCGTGTACATTATATTATCTGTGCGTGTACCGAGCGGATACTTCTTTGAGAAACTTGAGATTACACCGAACCCGTACTCGAATGTCAACGTTAGTCGTAAGACCAAAGAGGTAGTACTACGTCCTGTCAAACTGACGTGACATGACATGACATCATCCTCTTGCTAAATTGGCGCTGCTAATCCCGTTCGTTCATTTTATCCTGTAGATCCTGTTAATTATTCGGGATAAAAAGTAGCCTATGTGTCAATCCAGGTTACGAACTATATATATGCCAAGTTTCATCCAAGTTGGTTCAGTAGTTTCGACGTGATTGAATCACAAACATCCAAACATCTAAACTTTCGCATTTATAATATTAGTAGGAATTAGGATAGGACTACGAGATGTGGTTTACCCTGGAATTCATAAGCAATGTGGAGGCTCCTCTAGAGGCGGATTCAGTGGCTGCGCTAAGCGAATACTGGTGGAAACAGGACTGTTGTGTAATAGAAGTCAAAACGTGGCAGCTAAGCGCTAAACTGTTTACCCTTTCATTTATATTCCCTCTGTCATTGTTACTTGCATGATAACGAAAAGAGATGACAACAGATTTAGCAGCCATTTTAGCTAGCGGAGCTTTAGATGACCCATATGAATAAGACAGCTAATCTACATAATTGCATCTGACTTACCAACTTTTGATTTTGTCAGTACAATTACAAAACAAATAAAAAAAAATTACATATCCTTGAATATCTTGTCTAAATCTTTGTTCCCGCTAATATTAGGCATAGCTCCACGCGGGTGTACTGGTGTCATATGGCCAGCTAGGGACATCAGATTACGGCTTGGATGCTAAAACCGAATAAAATATAAGTACCTGGAAAACTCTAAAATATTTCTTTAAGGCCCTGAGAGCTTTCCAAAAAAGAAAATAAAACGCAAAAAAACGCATTTTTTAAGCTTTGGTAAAACAATGTTGCGTTCGCATCGCTTACTCGATCAATTTATTAATACTACGATAGTGGTACCTAGCTCAAAATATTGGTCCTTCGAGCCGGATTTCAGGTCATTCTGACACGCCTGGCATGAGCGCTTTACACGCTTCTTACTACTAAAAGAATACAACATAGTTTAGCACATTCTTTTGCACAACGAAAAATGAGACGGAAATAGTTTGGCTTCTCTTCCGTAGACAAATGCTTGTATGTCATGTTAAACGGGTAGGTTCAAACGTTTATAGTTCGACCTTTACTTTATCGGGAGAGGCATCAACAAGTTCTTTTTGGGATACTTACTGAATCACCTTTTGCAAAGAGCCTGCACATCCAAAAAAGCGTAGAGTACTGAGACTGGCGCAGTAGCTCCCTCATAAACCATCGGCCGTGTGGCTCCATTATCGGTGACATTATTCCTGACAGGACCTAAGAATAATTTGTATGAAATTGTTAGAGAAACAGGTCTTTACTTTTCTTTGAAAACCAGTGCCTCACCAAACCATCCTGGGGGACCAATACGAATAAATCTGTATAATCGTCTCGCTTATTAAACCTAACTTATAAGCAGTGACGTTTTCAGGATTTGGGGGGGAGTTGACGCAAGATTTCCAGTTGAAAAAAAAAAAAAAAATGAAAGAATCTTTATTTCCAGCAAAACATACATAGGTACATACAGTAGGTAGGCAAGGGTAGGAAGGGTACATAGGTACAAACCCAGCATGTAGGTACAGTGAGAAACAACAGACAGATAAACAACAGACAGATAGTTCGAGGGGGGCTTGACCTAGCTGTTTAGAGTTTTCCCTGACAAATCCTGCGTTTAGGGGGGCTTGAGCCCCCTAACCCTCCTTCCCTGGATCCGCTAGAACATTTAAGTAACACTGCAACCATTTTTGTTTATAATTTCATGACAAGCACAGAATACAGAAAATACTTTCGTGACGTATTCTGTGATGGGCGATGGCAAATAAAAGTTCATTGAACGGGTCCAAACCGGCCTTGATCCTATTAGACGACAAACTGATAAGTAAAGGTTTCGCTTACAGCGCCATCGGTCCCCGGACGACGAGGCTCAGGCTCCAAATCAAATTGCGTTCTTATAGCCGTACCATCTATTAGAGGCCTACAACAATACATTTCAATTTATTTTGACCTGTAGGCACAGCATGAACGCACTAGCCAAATATTTGTCTACGGAAGAGCAGACAGAAAACATTGTCTAGTCTAGGGCGCTGATGCTAAGCGCGCTGCACAAACATTTCCAATGTCCTATCCTTGATATTGTTTACTAAAAATGGAATATTAACCATGATTTGTGAGTTTGATTGATTCCCGGTATATTGCGCCACAGTTGCATGCGCAGTGTGGTCGAACAGAAATCCTTGCAAGTAAATAAAAGCCTCTGTCGCACTCTTTTATTTACTTGGCAAATGCACGGCTATCGGTACGTCTGCCAATGACATTTACTTGCAATGACTACAGTTATGATCCCTGACTAAGTCTTTGATACAAATCATTACCCAAGCACGACCATCCCCACAGGTTGGTTCTGGCTCAAAAGCACGAAACATTGCAAGGTGTGCGAAGTAAGCGATGTCTCAAACAACTCTGTAATGTCAGGACAACGTGGCGCGTGTTCCAACACATCCGTCATTGTCACTAAGTCATATGCTTCGCCTGGACGGACACTCAAGTTACTGAAATTTATAAAATACAGTTTAAAAATCAGTATTTTTGATTACCAAAACTGCTAACCTAAACATTAATCCCAAAACAGAACTTATAGAATTACAAATGTAGTACGGTATTTAGTACAGGTCATATTTTGTAAACTAACATGAACTGAAAATCCTTAGAAAACCATTTATTTCAAAAATGGGGATCAGTAACTGTGCAGTGTATTTTGAATTATTAAGAGTGATTGTACACCCTGGACTTAAAAATAATCTTACCCTCTCACGGAATTTACATGTGCCACATAAAGAGTTTCATTTATAAATCTCATGCGAGTACCGATTGGTGTAACAAGCTGAAAAAATAACTAGACATTAGAAGTGATATCAAGGCAAAAGTAAAATAGACCGGGTACTAAAATGAGCGTTTATCGAGACTTCATACACCCTGCATTTTAAAAACACAATCTACATTGAATTTTTTGAAACTAAAACTAACTACAGGCTCACAAATAGTATCACGATGACCGCTTACCGTGAAATGCTCGAGAAGCGGAAATGAAGGGTGGCTTGAAGGTAGACAGATGATGCAGTAGTCCCTGTTAGGAAACAGCTCGAATGCAGCTTCCAGAATATCGAAACCATATCTGTAAGAGACCAAATTTTAAACTAGGAATAGGTAAAAATCGCATGACCTTAGTTAAGTCATTTGCTGCGTCAACATGCGACTAACTCTACTAACTAATGAGTTACTGGAATTGCGAGTTCGATTCCTAAAACGAGACAAATGATTGCATGATCTGTCAATCTTGTTTCAGCAGGGCTAGTATGATGTTCCCTAGACAGCGATTTATCTACGGAAGAACAGACTAAAGCTAGTCCTGTCTCTGTTTTCGTCAAACAAAAGAAAGGGACGAAGTATATTTTGTCTTGTCTTCGATAGAAAGAAACGTCGTTTTTGGCGCGCATACGATGCGTGCAATGGCAAGTGTTTGAATATTCACGCGACAGGTGTTTGTGGCTTCACGTGGGCACTATAAACGGATGGAAATAATAAATGATAGACCTTTCATCATAATCCTGATGCATAGCAAACAGTTCCATCAAAAAGGCATTGGAAGAGCCGATGAAACGTGTGGGCTCCGGTGCTCGCTCCGGTGGCTTGTTAGCTACCAATGCATCTGTTGATAGGAACACCTCAGTTTAAATTACCTATTGACAGCTAAAACCAACCCACTATGAAGCATAACGGTTAGTACCTACAGTGGAAGTACAGTACCTAGTGAGTAGAGTTTACACTCCGCAACATGTAAACTCCATAGAATCGTTTAGTTTTTTATTTCGTAAAGCAACGAAAAATTAAACTCTATCTGGAAACACTTTTCTCTCGGCGGCCCACAGCTGCTGTCTCTTTTACTCTTTCAATCCGTTTGAATATTTCGCAACAAGCTAAAAACGCATTACATCGCTTCGGCAGTAGGTATATAGTACCGTCCCATCTTTTGTTATAATATAAGTGCGCCTAGCTGGGTACTTTATTACCAGCTTACTTACTTTTAGATGTATCCCTTTTACATTTATCAGTGATACTAGCCACCTTTCTATTGTCCAGCATTTTGGTTATATTTTCTGCGACACTGAAAAAAAATTTGCCAAAATAAGCTATGCCTTTGGCGCCGAAAATATACACAAACTCTATATATTTCGTACTCCTTAATTCTAAATATTTCGTAGGATTTTGGTTAGGCGATTATTCATTGATACTCATATTTCTCATGAACAGCAATATTGCAAGTAGACATACACGACTGTCATCTCACGGGAGATCTAGTACCTATACCTATCTAGTCTTCTTCTGACGTGTCTTATTAAAAAAGAAACTTTAAACTTACAGTAGGTATTCTGCCACTTTCACCCCATCGTCTGTGGCTTTTATAAGATCATCCCTTGTAGAGGTGGTAGATTACGAAGGGCAAATAAGCAAAACGTCGTTTGTATGCACTCACTTTGACTAAGGATCGCGATTGCCTCATCTACACATGTTCTCCCTGGAGCGAACTACCTGGGTTCGGAGTCGGTTGTTAAACCACACCGGCCATGGAAGAGACTATCCAGTATATATTCAGTGTACGAATACGAACCCCCGAATTCACAGAGGCTGAACTATCCGCGAAACAGTTTTAAACAGCATTCGCATAGCGCAACGCCCGATTTGGCATCTATAAAAGAGCCTTTGTTTATGAATTCGTCTGATTGATTTCAATACTAACCCTCCTTCAAGACTATCGTAAGACAGTAGCTTCGGAACCCTCAGCAGATCCGTATCGATATTAATAATATCGTATTCCAATTCATTTTCATCTTCTTCAAGCATGTTTAGTATATCGAGTTGGGCGTTTTGGCTGGCGGATAACGCAGCGGGTTGTGTTGCGCTTTCTGAACGGAATTTGTTGAATTCGTCATCGTCAAATACCCATGTTACCTGAGCAACAATATTTTTATTACGGGTTTAGGCTGCACAACGATGTGCGAGGAGTAAATCAACTTGTACACTACGCACAACGGATCTCTAATGATCTCTAATGTCTCTAATGTGCGCAACCGTTGTTGCACCTACAACAACGGTAACCTAACTATTGTGCGGAAAAATTCGCTCACACCTCCAATTCGACGCAAAATCGGTTCTGCGCAGAAAATTCAGAGAGATAATCCTTTGTGACTACTAAACCGACTGAGGGTAGATTTTTTTCTCGCACATCTCATCCGCCACGCACATCTTTGATGGAAACGCCACTCAGAGTGCTGGGCGTAGTGCAATGCATCACAGGGCACCAACGTCTTCAGTAGAGGTGCTCAATAAGGCAATGCATACTTACACAGGCTAACGGCTTGTTCCATCATTTAGTTGTATAAACAACTCTGGACTAGTTTTATTACATTAATTAATACATATAAACTCCGAACAATAAGGCATACAACCTATAGCTGCAAACAAGTCTAAGAGGGAATCCTTTACGTACCCTTGATTTGACATCTCGAATCCGTGTCATAGTTTCTGCAGTGGCTATATCACTTTCACCCAAATTTATCTGACTCAATGTGTGAAAACTGAAAGAACAAATGTCATTTAAAATTATGTGCTCATAATAATTATTATGATATCAAAGATAGATGATTTGATGAGAATAGCATTCCTCTCGAAACACAGCGAACTAGTTCTACCACTTTCGATTCTGTAGAAATACTCGTACAGCACTTTCCGCAATAACGACGACTGATCTATGAAAGATACAATCAAAAATTGCAGTAATTTGTGAGAAGAGCATTTTTTTTAGAATATAATTTCGACTTTTTTTATGACATGGACCGAGACCAGATCGATATTCATTTTGACTATTATTTATTGGATTTCAGTTTTTGTGTTGAAATATGAAACTGCAAATGTATGAAGCGACTAACCTAACATTGGAACTCAAATCCTTAGGCATTGTGAACGGATGAGTAAGCTTGCGTAAGCCAGAGAAGGGTGCCAGTTCAAAGCTCTCTTCAAGAGACTCGAAGTTAATTTGAGTGTTTAGACACATCACTCCGACCGCCACTTCTTTTGACTGAAATTTTCAGTATTACAAAACAATATTTAAGTACACCTTACAGGAATGCAAAAACTTTGTTATTTAATGTCATCATCATCATTGTCTCTGTCACTACTGGACTGGACATGAATATACCAATCTAAATCGTATAGGATTTGATCCCACGACCTTCCCTTATTTTTAGTCTTACGAGTAAGAGTACCTACCTACCGAAAGGTAGATTAGGTACTTAGGGCCTAAGTACCTAGTACTCTTCAATATTGAGGCAAAAGTACCTATAGCAATAATAAATTTTCATTCCAGAAGTTTTGAGTGGACTTTGAAGCTTACCTCACAAACAAGTAAAACTCTCTCTGATTCAGGATGTCGAGATATCAGCTCGCTGACGTAGAATTCACCGTACATCTCCCGCAGCTTTGTCGACTGGCGTTCTATGATGGGAACTATGTCGTCATTGTCCTCTTCTCTGAAAATAAGTCACTGTCATTTTATATATTTGTATTTTAGTACCTACCTGCAACTACAGACCAGTGAAGGGAGACACCGTGAGGAAACCAGCGATGCTCTCAAATTCAAATTGTTTATTTAACATAGACATTACCATTACAGAGGTCCAAGGCGATAACGCTATTACCTATTTAAATCTAGAAAACTGTACATCAGTATTATACCTACCTACTATATATTTGACAATACAACTAAAGAGATCGAACAACAGCTCAGAGCAACGGTCGCTTTGAAAATGTATGGGGAGTCCGACACTCAACGGTGGACGCCCTACGCTTATGATGTTGATGATTCTAGAGCCGCGAGCTTTTATTGCAACTTCTGTTCGAAGAATATGTCTACTTGGTAAATAAAATTACTTGGGCACTAGTATGTCTAATGGAAGAAAGTAGTAGTAGCCCTTGTAGATAGTTATAGGAATAACGACTCACACAGCTCGTCGTATCCGAAGCCTTGGGCTGACCTCGGTCCGGTCTGCTATCCACAAAGATGGCAGTTGATCGCCCTGTACGCCTTTTTCCATGGCTAGGATTTTTCTAAACGACGCCTCTGAACGAGACTGACCAGGTACTAGCACTGGTAAGGAAAAACTAATCATTTTAAACAAACAAAAAAAAAATAGAAAACGTGGTGGAACAATGTGATGGCCCACCTGATAAGCGGTTACCACACAGAGCAAACCATCGAGGACGTGCCCAGTACGGCACGCGCATGTTTCAATAGCTAGTTTTGTATAATTACAACTTTTGTGAAAGTATAAGTTAATTTTTGGTATAAAAAGGGGCTGAGACGTGGTTTTCTACAATGGTTCGATAATTTGAACGCTGTTGAAATTCAGTAGGTATTAGTTGTTAGATCTGAATACCGTACGGTATCTTTTTACATGATGTCTCATCGCTAGAACCTTGTGCGAAATAAATAATGACTGGCAGATTAGTGAGTAAACTAACACGGATGGCTGATCAGAGACTTCACCATAGCAATGTGTTGGACATAGGGGTCGTGCATAAACACAGACTTCAGCAAACTATCTACAACTTCACGCGTGTACATAGAACTCCAGCAAAGCATGTGGATAAACAGCGTGTTACGGGAGTTTAGCTCTACTGTCCTGAAAGATAAATATTAAAATCTGAGAGCAGTTGGAGCTTTAAGAATACTTTAGAAAATGTATGAAACAAACACGTGTGATAGTGTGACAAAAAGACAAAAGTGAGGAGTGCAGTTTTACCACCAGAACCTAGAAAATAGCTTTTTTTATCTCTGCAGAGCTATAAATTCGGATCCCTTCGACAAGTCTTTTTGGGCCGATACCTACGGAAGTTTCTAACGGAGATTTTTTGAAAACTCTTCCCGATATCAAATCGGAATACCTACTTGTCCAATGAATTTATAAGTCTACAATCCACCCACTTGTATTTACTCCAAATATACTCTTCCCAAGCTTGTGGATGGACCGAAGGTATCAGTGGATACTCCCTGACTGACAGGAAGCCCACTATCATCTCGTCCACATCTAGCTGGCATATCGATAACACTGAGTTTTCACTAAAACCAAAAGATATACATCGAGATATGAATTAAGAGATTTACAGATAGACATCCTAAAAAGCGACTGTTTCGTCGAGATAGTCTCAGATTAATAGGTGTTTTCTATATTCTATGGAGATAGTTAAACAAAATAAATAGTAGGTAGATAGATTTATCACTGGCACAAAAATTGGATGACTGACAAGGAGCCGTTAGAAATGGTTAAAGAGAGGTCTATACCCTATTTCCATCAGTGAAGTCAGGCTGTAGATAATGATGATGTGATGAGGTTTATGTGACCCGCACGGCAGAAAGAACTTTTGTGTGATCACGGTTTTTCTTGGTCAGCGTTACTAGCTTTCTTTCAATGCTGTGAGATTTTAGATTGTACAAAGCAGACTTACATCAAATACACTAGAGCCGATTGGTGTCCGATGCGAAAGTTCTTTGCCATGGATTCATTCATGACCTCCATAATCATAGGACAGTCTTCAATGCTAGCCAGCCGCAGGCGACCTAACGCGGGCGCTCGGAATATGCGTGAAACCATTTCTCTTTTATTCTCTGAATATGAATAATAGAAATTAGATTTTTAAAAGATTTTTTAACTTCTGGATCAGTGTTTATTTTGTTCTTGTCAAGTTCTGATATTTGACACATTTTATTCAGAAAAGGTTTTATGGAAATCTTAAATACTTTGATAGAACTTACCATGCAGGGTGCACTCGATTTTAAGCCCCACTGCGTAGGCGCATAATACACAAAACTAAGAAATCGGTGAGCGTTTTACACAATTAGGTATGCAATAAATTACGGGTCGCGAAACGAGGAAAACGTAGTTTCGATGCGCTTTGGTATTGTTATTTCTTCTATGATATTTTTGTCTATATACTCTAGCTAGAGTATGTGTTGTAAGACTTGTAAGTGACCCTAATGCGGGTACTTATTTGTACATTTGCGTAGGAATAGTACACATCATAGTATTAGTAATAAAAATACAGTTGGATTACTTTACGGTTATTTATTACTTAAAATCAAAGCTCCAAATATTGAGAGAGTAGAAACCGTTAAGTGACAAATTACCTAAAATGAGAGAAATTAAAGGTAGTTTGAGCTGTTACTTAAACTATAGAAAAGATTTCATTAATCTGATTTGAATTCTAAATATACAGAACACAATTTACTACAAAATAATAATAATTTAGTAACAATATTACTACTAGCTCTAATTAACATCAATAAATAAGATGACTTTGTTAAGTGGGACTCTTTGGGGCGACATTGGCTCGAAAAACGGGTAGGTATAAAATAACTTTACACTGCATAATATTGCATGTCTAAATCGCATTGATCAACTGCACAAGAAAGGCGTTTTGTATGACATATTTCAGATGGTTTTTTTCACGAGAATAAGTAATGGTTCAAGCAGATGTTCCTACTACTTTTGCTAGATGCGCCATGTGTTTGTCTTACCAATTAAAAATTTAGGGCTACTTATGTTTTAACTAAATTAAAGTACATAAGAATAATATTATTTACAGTTAATTTAAGTTTATAATAAAACCCATTACCCGAAAAACTAAACATCATAATCATGAATTTGATTAAATACCAACTAAATATGACAACTTAATAATACCTAAAAATTTCAAATATACGTCGGTGTTAGGCGGACGTTATATAATCATAGAAAATAAATACAAAGTTATTTTTTCATAAATACCTAAAACTTAGTTCAATAATTCAGCTTGGACAACTCAAAATAGTCGATGTACCTCATAAGTTAGCCGAGTAACCTACCTTATAACATGTTATTTATTATATTTGTAGACGATTTATAATGGTTGAGACAAGAAGACAAGGAGACAAGAAGCTCAGAAGCAAGTAGACGCGGTAACATAATTTTCAGTCCCGTAAATAAACAACAAACGCAGCCTATCTCTCATTAGTGATGTTTATAAAACTAGTAGAAGATTATTCTATGACAAAAAGTCCCTTACACTAAATAAAACTTAGAAACGAATAATAATAAAAAACTTATTGCATATTAAGAAAATGTATCACTCTATTTCACATAAAAATTCCGCATCAAATTGTCTGTTTACTAGTATAAAAATATCGTCAATATATTATTTATTACTGACACTTTCAATTGGTGTATTCGTGCGAATGTTTGCGTTATTTTAACAAAGGAAAACCAAACGATTACTGTAATGACTAGGTTTTGCTTTATCTCAAAGAAATTCAAATATTAGCGCAAATGCGCCAAATGAAGTGCAGCATAGTGATTTTCTAACAGTGGAAGATCAAATGTTTCTTTATTTAATGGTCACTGCATTATTAAACCTTTCAGTTCATAATTTGTCGGCAAATCATACCAACTACGTATGCTTATTGCTGATTCATAACGGGTTTCACCTAATAATCTTCCTATACATAATATAATTCAATTTATACTTTATCCATAATCTAGCAAAAACTGGACATTATTCAAGGATAGATAATAATAATATGCTTATACATTAACAGGCCTAACTAAGATATTAATATTATTTGATATACAAAACTAATTTGTAATTTAGCTTATAATTTCATCTCCGCGCATTCATCCTACCTATTTTATGATATCGAAGCATGCGAGTACATAATAATTATTACTATTATTAAGGCAAATAACATACTTTTATGTATGTTGGGTTAAATATCACTATCACACAAATCGTAAATAGAGAAAACAGAGTACACGTCGTAATTGTAACGAGCACAGCTCATTGTCATTTACTTTAAACTGGACTACGGGCTGATCATTCGAACGAAACACATAGTGTATCTGCATATTTACCTGCCAATAGCAACGCGACACTTGCAGAAACCACCAGCTCGTAGTGTAGATTGAACGTTTGTTTCTTTACCGCCAGCATTTGTCTAACACTACACCACACATGACAAACATCTCACCTTAGCAATATGCTTACTCTACTATTTACAATATGCTTTCTTAGACGTATACCGACATTCCTTTCTTAGACCACAATAATCACTTCTACTACGACTTTACAACCATTCAATCACGCGACACTATTATAAGTTCATCCTTTCGTAAAATACTTCATACTGAATAAATGTATTTGAGACCTTCTGTTAGTATTTAAATAATAGAATGGTTTGTGCATCTGTAAACTATAGGTTTTCTTAATTAATTATTACATTTGTAAACTACATTAATTTGTATACAATCTCGGGAAATGTTTCATTCTTCTAACAAAGTCAAGGAAATTGCTTATCATCACATAATTCATACCCTCACGATATAAATTAATTTTGTTTTTACTTTCTACATAGTAAATGATTCCCATTAAAACTGCAGAATACTAATATCACAATCAATTATTAGCACATTGAACTGGATCCACTATCGGTTTCGACGCACTGATCGCTTTACATAACATTTCATATCGGAGGGTACTTTGTAAAACTTATCTGTTACAGTACCGGCGCATCATGATCGCTTTGAAGTTAGCCGTAAGGCGTCGCTATGGATTTTTAGGAACTAACTTGTCAACAGCGTCATGTCGCGACTAACTTCAGTGCAATCAGTTGATTTGCCGTACTGATGGAGGAAGGCTTCACTTGGCCGACAGCTTTTGTTTGGGAGGGGTGGTGGGGGGCCCGCCTTGTTCCGCTGGAGCGCCGATAGCCACGCCTTCGCTGTCTATCTCCGTCTACAACCAAAACCGCACACAACGATATAGCAGCTTTCGGATACAATATCTGAATAGAGGATTATATTTCCATCCATCTCGGCTGAGTATTACTCACGCCGTCTCGCAGCGGCTCGACCGGTCAGAATGAAACTAGGCATAAATATAATTTACAACTATAGTAGCATGGCTACTTTTTAACCGTAAATCACGCTAAGCCGTGGACCAAGTAAGAAATAAAGAAAGATCTTTGTCACCTTTTCATCTTTATTCGAGGACTGAGGCGATCCAGACGCATTGTTGGCGGCTGTATTGTCAGCTGCACTTTCACTTGCATCTGTACTCGACGCACCTGAAAACCGAATCATTTTATCCATTTTTTTAAACACTTCTATCCCTAGTAAAAATACCGATAGAAATACGCATATTAGCAAAATGGGGGTAGGCACTTCATGTCTGATAACTGTAAAGCGAGAAAAAAAATCTGCTGTTCCATATACTTTTGCCAATAAGGTATTGCATTTTATATGAAACAGTTGATTTTTTTTGTTCGCGCTCACACTGGTTACATAGAAAAGTTGTTCATATTTATGGTAACCCTCGGAATTTTTCGAAAGTGATCTTATACACCCTGTACAATGATTTGTTTGGTATGTATGTACTAACCAGCCTGTATGTGATATGTTTTCCCGCTCTCGGCCTCGTGTTCGCGCACCACTGCGTCTAAATTGTATCGCCGGCGGTAAGATACGAAGAACGAACGCACATGGGCTTCAGTCTTTGTGCCAAGAGTTTCAGCAATCGCTTGGAAATTGCGACCTGAAAGACATCAATAAATTAAGAACTGGTAACTGAAAAGTTTTTGCATCAAGTTAAACCACACCATATAAAAAGAAGTCAGCGAACTTACCATATTTCCGGACAGCAGTAACAGCCATTAGTAGCTCGTCATTGGTCCAGCGAGAGTTTATCTTCGCAGGGGGTTCCCCGGGTCTCAACTCTTCTACGCCGCTATCGCCCACTTTCCTTTTCATTGCACTCAGCTGTTGCTTGTTTTGTTGCACCTAATCATAGAATTTCAATAGGTGATTTGACTATCTGGATGACTTTCAGTTAAATCATGTAAAATATCTGTGCATATCTGGATTATCCAATACTACTCAGGACGAGGGATAACGATCGCACAGCAAATAAAGCATCATTGAAGTCAAGCTAACAAATAATATTGTAGTCAGAACAGAAAATAACTAGAATCTATGTGTGCAGAATACGTTTTTTCTTGAAGTTTTCAGTAGCACTAAAATAATTCAATCAAAATTCTCTAACTCCTCACATTCATATCGCAATCACACAACCGCAAACCGTAACCTCTAGTGTAGCGCGCTAGTGCTAACGTTATTACGATTATGTGTCTGTAACAGCACTACATAGCGAGGGCAGATGGGCGGGCGCTTACTTGTCTTTTGAGAGATATGATTTCTCGATCCATGGCTTTGAGCATGGCGTCTCCCTGATTGACAAGTGCGGGCGAGGCGGGCAAGGCGGGCGAGGCGGGCGAGGCGTCTCCGGGCTGGGGGCCGGTCGCCATGGCGACGAGATCGTCGTGATTGATGTATATGCCGTGCGGCAGGCGGTGCTTGTACCGCTGCTGCTTGGAGCCGGGCCCGCGCCGGCCCGACGGCCCGCACAGCGGTCGCATGGTGCCCGTGCGTCTGCCACATCACCGCCAACATTCAAACAACAACCCTACGCTACTCAACACTCACTTAATATCATCACATGCAATAACTGCAACGTATTACAATTAAAAAGTGAATCGTTACCGACCTGGCGTGCACGAGGCAAGCCTGACACAACTTTTGCGAGTTGTGTGGCGTGATCTGGTTGCACAGAATGCCGCAAACGGTGCAGCTCTTCCCCCCGTCGCCGCCGCCCTCGCCCTAAACCCCAATAACATTTTACTATGCTGCCACGGATGGCGCTCAACAAAACCAATTAACATTGGTATCTTTGTATTAGGATAGACAATCACTAGAACAATTTTATTATCTCTCACACACTTCTTTTAAAAACCCATTCGATTATTTATATGATATTCTGCACACATTGATAGTTAACACGATTTTCTGCATGGGGCTGTTAAAGGAAGCATGCGGGAACACTGTAAGGATTTATGGGGTATGGATGGGGAGGAAACATGAAGGATTGTACACATAACAAAAACAAGTACATTTAAAACTACTTATGTAGCAAAGTAAAGGACTTCTGAGTAATAGTCATTTGATTTGTAGAAATCCCATAAAACAATTTCACTGTTTGTTCACCAGTAGTGAAACTTATTGGAAAAACCACAAAATTCACATCAACGCTGTGTAGTTGTCATGCAATCATTATTGTGATTCAAATTGAAGCATAAAACAATTAATTGATTATCATGAATATTATTATATGACACAGGTACATAGCAATAATCATATTTATTTTATACAAATGCAGAGTGGCTGAACATTGAAAAGAATTGCATTAAAACAAGCATCAACTGTGTCTTAATTTTAATGAACAATCATAATAATGTTTATGAATGATAGTTTTTAATGTAGATTTGAATGACCAGTGAATCATGTAGAGTGATGACATAAGCCATGAAGTGCCGTAAGACCACATTAATGTTTTGAGCTGGTGCAAACATTTTTGGTATTACAGTTGTAATGGTAGAGAGCATCACAAGATTAATGTGTATCATAGAAAAACTGATTATTTAGCAGCTTGATAGACATCAAATTCTAATAAAAGGAACATAACAGTGATAGTTAAGACACTGAGTCAGGTAGTGACTAGTTGTGGGAGTGGTTCACACACCTGGTCAGTTGTCAGACCGTCGGAGAGCAGCGAGGTTCCGCCCGCTGTCTTTTCGCCACGAACAATACCACGGTGGAATGTCCACTTCTGTCATTCAACACAACACCCATAACTCCAAAATGTATTGGGATATTCCATAAGCCCAGTCAAGAATTCAAAGCTTCAATTACTAATGAATCTAATTAATTAACATGCAGAGCAAATAATATAAATTTAAAAACTCTTATTAGTTGTTTTAGAACTAAATCTCACTGACCATGTTCTTATTCCGCACTCCCCTCATGTTTATGACTCTAGCATATAATGGACTCGACACTGGCAGAATTGCGTCAACAGTCGCAAAAGCCATCAAATCAAGAAGTTGAAGTTAAGAACTAAATCTTGATTTGGTCATTTTGTAATAGGAAGTTTCAGTTCACCACTCTGCATTTTTTATTATCCCACCAAATGAGATTTGTTGGACAATCCAGATATGTATATATTAATGTTGGTTTTCCTACTCAAGTGGTAAGTACATACAAATATTTTAGTAGAAAACTTAATTATGTGCACTGTGAAATGACACTGCACTATAGGAAAGAATTAACTAATCTACAAAACATGTAATTCTAAACATACCTTTTCATCGTTGTCAGATTGTTCTTTGTCAGAACCGCCAGGTTCAGAACCAGCTCCAGATTCTCTCTTGCCTGTTCCAGAACTAGTGGCATTACGACCTTCACTTACAACATCCATTAGAGATGCTCGTGCTCGTGTTTTCTTCCATGAGTAATAGTATTTCACCAAAGATGCTATTGACTTATCTGGCAACTGGGAAAAAGGGAACATGATCGATCTCATTTGAGAATATGTACCTATTTACAAAGTGCCAAACTAAAATGTGTAAAGTAACATCTATGTTACATACCATTTGACGTATCCTATGGAAACTTTTTCCGTGAAACTGAAATGCTTGCTCAAATAATACTTTATCCTCTACCGTCCACTCGTCAGGAAAAGGTGTAAAGTTTGCAAGGTCCAACGAAGCTCGACTTAAGTCGTGTTTGTGCCAGAACAACATTCCTAGTGCCTGTTCACCATTGTAGCCATACTTTTCTTTTGCTGTGATTATGTATTCATCCACTAAAACAATTAAGTATTGGTCATTATATATAAACCTTTTACTACAAAACATAAGGCTTGATAATTAACTTACATTTTAGATCTGTTATGTCTGCTGTAGGTGACCAAACTAGCAAAGCTCGGTCATTTATAGTTTCTGGTCTTCGGGCTTCTACAGGTTCCAACTCGGGGCAAACAGCTTGATAATCTCGCCCCACTCTGATTTTCTCAGCTGCAAACGGTACCACTGCTTGGTTTTGTGTTACATTTGTGGATGTGATGAGCGCAGCATGGTGATGATGATGATAGGTAAGCATAAAAATAAAGCATGGAATCAGATGAAGGAGTTAGATTAATTTACAAAAAATAACTTAAACCTGTCGGATTTTAATTTACTTACGACTCACCCTGTCGCCAGTTACCGAGATGAAACATACGTAGAGTAGGTGAGTACGTGTGTGGTGTGTGCCTCAACATGAACTGACTTTATTATCTTATCACGAACACGGTATCGTACGAAGCAATTTACATTGATGATAACATAAACAAGCATACCATTCTCGTCTTCGGAACTGGAATCTGGACTTCCATGGCCATTAGGGCTTGGCCCCCTTGACCGCTTCCCGTTTCGAACATCGTTACTCCTCTCCGCTAGTACCATGATTTTGCACTCGTTACAGTATTGTCACTGACTTTGTCTCTAGCTAATAGTTACACTTATGGTCTAATAAGGCAGCATTTAGAGGAAATAAAATTAATTCTGGAGCTTTTACACTAAATTCAAACGTGATTCAAACCACCGCATCAATAATTTGACAAGCCAGCAAACTTAGTACCAACTCATTCAATGGCGTCTGTACTTGGTTAACTTTTTTTCTAGCAGTAAAAAAACAGCGCATATCCATTAAAAACAAAAGTTTCCTATTTAGAACAATTAAAAACTATTTTTTATTTATATTTCAGTTCATAAAAAGCTAAAATGAAAATAATATCAATTAATATCAATGTTTTAAAGTTCTTGTTTCTGGCAACTTTTTTACTACAGACTACATTAAACGCCTCAAAAACCAACTTGTTAGACTAAAACTTTATTTTAGCAATATTGAAAGAGCTAATTTGAATAAAGTCACTCTAAGAAAATAGATAAATTTTATTCCATGATACAGCGTAGGACATAACAGTCGCCAACCGATTGATAAAAAAAATAATATACGTAACTCTAAATATAAATGGCAGAGAGTTCCATGGATTTCTTTCAAAAGAAGGAGCGTACATTACATTTTACTTAGTTTAATTATCTGTGGTGCTGGAAAATGGTTTATTATTCTGAGGCGGAACGGATGCACGATACAATACAACCTATCTAATATTACTTTTGTAGCTTCACAGGAACAATAAAATTATCATCAATCTATAGTCTATCGTCACAATGTGTAAAACACATCATCATCATCAGAGGCATCTTGTTGTAACCCATTGCTGGGCATAAACATAGCATATTGATCTGTGGCATAAACCTCCTCTCTCACTCAAACGCTGCTTGTATTGTATCTATTTTGGGCCATTTGCAACCGTCTTGCCCTGTACGGAAACGATGTCAGTTATGTCAATCACTCATGTGGCTGTTGGTCTCCCAAGGCCTCTTTTGTGTCACCTAGGCCACCATTCTGTCAAGGCCTTACTCCACCTGCCATCAACAAAATATCTTCATGGTGTTAAACACACCAAATTAATTATTCATTATTTTAGATATTACGAAACACGAATTTTAAGTCGCGTGACCTCTGCCTTAAGCGCATCACACACGGTGAAGATAATATAAAATATATATTATCTTAGAGCATATTTTAGAATATCGCTCACCATAGAAATCCTATGAACCATCACACACGACGAAGTTAATTTATATTTTATCTTCAGTATCTTAAGATACCGAGCGAATACGCAAATATGGAAATATATATTTCGTATCTTAATATGTTATCTTAAGATACGAAATATACACATCTTAATATAAATACATGGTGTTATAAATACAATACGCATGTTCGTATTTTGCTTTTTTATATCTTCCCTAATCAAATCATGAATTGAAATGAATGTTTCTCTTGACTTTCTAAAATACTCTTGAAATTTCTTCGTTGACAGATCTTCATAAAGGTTAAATTCGCCGCAGGTTTTTCTCTTTTTTATGTGAGGCTCTATCCAAATTTTTCTCCTTTTGGAATGTGCTATTGCAATCTGCATTTCACATTCTATATCAGAATCATCGTCTGAGGAGCTGTCTAACAAATCAAGAAGTAAGGCAGTATCACTCATAGTCAATCACCCTGTATATAGAACTCTAACAAGGAATACGTGTGGCACCAACGCAGACTCGTAAGGAAATGAACAGGTTTTTTAATATTATCGTATCTTAGCCGTGTGTGATAACCTAAGATACTATAATATTTTATATTAGGGCATCTTAAGATAAAATATTATATTATCTTCACCGTGTGTGATGCGCTTAAAACAGGCTAGGTAGGAAATACTTCCTACCAGAGGCAGAGACCTCTGATCCAGAAAACCAATTTCCTACCTCTTTGTAGCTTACTAGCTAGTACTCGTAGCTTTATAGCATGACATAACACTTGGCTTGACAGTGATAGACAAGCAAATAATGATTGATTCATTTGAGCTTGAGTTAGTTTTTATTTACTTGCTAGCAAACAGTGTTTACAATGGTATTTTTGGAGGTATTTGCTAGGGGAAAATATTTGAATGAATGAAATACATACTTTATTGTACGTAACCTTCGACTACGTAAGACACCTTACAAACTAATATACAAAAAAACTTATACAGAAAAAAAAATTAATGACGTACATACAAAAGGCGGCTTTATTGCTAGGGAGCTATTTCTTCCAGACAAACTTTGGATGGACACAAGCGTAGGTATAAATAAGCAGGTTGGCTAGGGTGTAATAAGAAATAATAAGGGAATAATAACATGTATGTGTTAAACTAAACACAAAATTCATCTCTATTGTTACATAAATCCTTGAACTTTTGTAGGGAAAACCTTCGATTAAAAAACCGTGTTTTTTTTTTTTTTTTTATTTATTTACTCTTACAAATTATTTATAAATATTAGCTTAAATATTGTACCCTAAAACCACAATAAGGTTTGTGTGGGTACTCACACTCGTCATACATGTTACGAATTAACAAATACAATTAACAAATACAATGTTAGCAAATACATCTTCAACACAATATTGCAAATCGAGGCTTATTTATGAATACAGCTACTACCTACCATACCTTCCCAGTCGCGTAAGCGCCCGAGTGCATGGCGGGTGAGATAGATATACAAGCTACCTACTAGAATGAAAGGGACGAGCTATCGGACACAGGTGGCCAGCTGGAATCGAGCATAACAAGTTGTAAACGGTCATACAGGGTGTAAAAATGGTTGAATGTAGGAATATGGGTAGGATTAGGATATTTTTCGCTGGGATTGAGGGAAAATGCAATTTCAGGGCTGGCAACACTAATTCCAATGCAGAAGTCAGAAAAAAGAGATAACATGTTTTTTCAGGATTGAAGAAATTAAATTTTATTTGATTTTCTGTTGTCGTGGGTATTTTACACACTAATTAGTAAAAAAATAGTTTCAAGAATGACTATCTAAGATTGGTTGTGCTATTTCTTTATCTCCGCTGGCTGTGTAGAATCGTGTTCTGTGGCTAAAGTTTTCTCACTTCTCAGTGAGTGCGCCCCGCGACGAAAATATTGTCCCAATACTCGTCACGGAATGGCTTCACAGTAAGCGTGATTGTGGCATTGTTTTGCCGAAAAAGTGTGCATAAATGCTATGATTGTTATGTAACGGTCTTGTAGTGTTCTCCTCGGTGTTATTTTGTGTTCGTGAAGATGAGGACGGTAGCGCTGATCAGTGGCGGCAAAGACAGCTGTTACAACATGTTGCAGTGCGTCGGCGCCGGCCACTCGATCGTGGCCCTGGCCAACCTCCAACCGCTTCATAAAGGTATGTGCATGCACCTGGTAACCGATTTAGACACCCTGGCGTCACGTATAATATTCCCACGCTGCAAATGTTTTGATTTAATCAATCTGGAATATGTTGTGAATGAGAGATTCTTGAAGTAATCACGAAAATAATTTAGTCACTCAATTTGTATTGAAGATTTTAAAATTTTGATAAACTAAAAAAATGCATGTAACGTTTTCACAGATGAATTAGATAGTTACATGTACCAAACTGTGGGTCACCAAGGCATACTCCTGTATGCTGATGCAATGGATCTGCCCCTGTACAGGGAAACTATAACTGGCTCGGCTGTCGACCAGGGAAGGAACTACAATCCTACTGATGATGATGAGGTGGAAGATTTGTACCGGCTTCTTTCTAGAGTCAAGGTTGGTAAAGTTAACTATGTTTAAATAAAAATAATGGAAAATCTTTGTGACCAGAACATAAAAATTAAGTGAAAAAACTTTACCACATTCCTGACCTCAACTCAAACTGAATTGTGTCTCGCTTATGATTTTTATTGGCAACAAATATAACAAAATTAGTTCTTTCAATTCATAGGTATTTGAGTGTATTTTAGATTCCAAATCTATTTTAAAACTTAGATTGTAGGGTAAAGACCAAGCTATCTCCTGCTACTAAATGTGACTTTGAAACAGTTCTATTGGCTTTACAAATAAATAATAATGGTTACAAAATTCCATGATAGCTTAATCTCAGTAAATAATTAAATATGTGGCACTGATACTTAGAGAACTTAAAGATATTTGTTAATTTATAAAAAAAAATTACTTTTACTACAAATTGATTAACAAAGATTTTAGTCACATAAGATTACCTAATAAATTCCAACTGATTATTCAAGGATCATTCAATATTTTTTTTATATATTTTATCTTTTAGGCTGAAATGGATATTGAAGCAGTATCAGTTGGAGCTATTTTATCTGATTACCAAAGAATTAGAGTTGAGAATGTGTAAGTATATGGTAAATATAGAATAATGGGGGTTCTTGCTTGTCACTCCTATCCTAGCATTAATATACTTTTAAAGAGTTACTAACTAGGTAGTCTCACAAGTTTAAACATTAGTATATAACATAGGGTGAATACATTATTTTTATGGTAGATAAGGCATTTGGCTGCCAGTTCACCTGATGGAAAGTGAAGCTGCAGCCTAGGGTGGAGCCCCCTTAGGTATAATCCATCTGTATAGAATATGAAGACCTACTGAATAGGGTGGTAGACATGATGTAGCACCATCTGGCTTGCTCCAGACATTTTATCCAACATTCGTTTCCATTATATTAGGAGTTCAGGTGGCTGGTGTTATATGACCAGGGAAAAATGCACAATACATCCCAATGGAGAAAATTAGTGCAGATCTTATTCCCCCACCTTGATTTAGAACTAAGGTTGTCTGTTGAGTGATTGAGTGCATGTCAAAAGTTAATTGGCTAATTTTATTGATGGATTAAACTTTCAGGTGTCATCGATTAGGTTTAGTTTCCCTTGCATACCTGTGGAGGAGAAACCAGAAGGAGCTTCTGCAAGAAATGATTGACAGCGGTATTGAGGCTATTATAATCAAAGTAAGTAGTATCCTATCCTATCCTACTTCCTACTAATATTATAAATGCGAAAGTTTAGATGTTTGGATGTTTGTGTTTTAATCACGTCTAAACTACTGAACCAACTTGGATGAAACTTGGCATATAGTTAGTTGTATATATAGTTGTATAGTTCGTAACCTGGATTGACACATAGGCTACTTTTTATCCCGAATAATTAACAGGATCTACAGGATAATATGAACGAAAAAGATTAGCAGCGCCAATTGGCAAGAGGATTTCATTGTCATGTCATGTCACGTCAGTTTGACAGGGCGTAGTACTACCTCTTTGGTCTAGCGTTTGACATTCCAGTACGAGTTCGGTGTAATGAGGTGTAATGTCAAGTTTCTCAAAGTATCCGCTCGGTACACGCACAGATAATATAATGTACACGGAAACTGTAGAGGCGTACGAAGTCGCGGGTAACTGCTAGTAGTATATAAATACTTGAAAAGTAACAAATCGAACCTGTGCCGTTTGCGCCTCAGTCAGTCACTACCCCGTTGCGCCTACCTGAACTAATGACGATTATAATCCAGATAGCTATAAAAATATGTTTTAATGAAAATGAAATGACTGCTACCTACATTGTATGTGATTGTACAAACCAATCTAACAGGCAATTATCGTAAAACCACTGGATGTGATGACATTATCAGTGCATCTGCAAACTGTTTACATTTATGTTCTTATCACTTTGCATCACGACTGTAGATAAGTAGATTAGGCTTTGTTTATGACTGTACTGTACAATGTACATTGATGACAAAACATCTTAATTTTATTGTTAGTACTCAGCAAACTGTTGGTGTAATACAATGTAGCTCTAATTGAAAAAAAAATACAAACATAATACAGACTGTTTTCCAAGATTAAGTGCAAACAAATACGAATGTAGGTATATGTAAAAATGTTTATTGCTGCAAATACAAGCTTTTTCAATGCCTCTTGGCCTATAACAATGTGTGGTTAAAATATGACTCCAGTAGTAGCATTGATTTCAGATATTCATTAAAATATGTAACTAATGGAACATTATCTGTATGTCCTACAGCTAAAATTATATGTTTCTTTCATTAACCTGCCAACATTCGGGATCAAACGTCGATCGGGATCATGTTATCAAATAATTTTTATAATTTCCTAGGTGGCAGCTCTAGGCCTAGAGCCACGAACACACCTTGGTATGTCGATACGCGACATACAACCCCACCTTCTACTCATGCAGGAGAAGTATGGACTGAATGTGTGTGGGGAAGGCGGAGAGTATGAGACATTTACTTTGGACTGCCCTTTGTTCAAGAAAAGATTAGTTATGTGAGTATATTGGTTATACAAGTCATCATCTGAGCCCGTTTGCACCCACTGCTGAGTAGGTATAGGCCTCCTCTTTATTGCGCCATTCTTTCCTGTCCCTTGCGAGTCTCAACCATTGATTCCCGGCTCGTTGTGTAATGTCATTGGACCATCGGGCGGGTGGTCTGCCTCTTGGTCTACGAGCATCCCTTGCCCACCATTCTGTGACCGCCTTCGTCCATCTTCCGTCTTCCCTTCTTGCCAAGTGTCCCGCCCATCTCCACGTGAAGCGTTTTATTTTCTTACGCAACTATGATGGAACAAGCCGATGGGCCACCTGATGTTAAGCGGTAACCACTCTCTATTATGCATTGAGCATGTCCACTGATGCTCTGTGTGATGCATTGCACCGCATCACTTTGAGGCAAAGGTGTTAAGTCTCATGTGCCTGTTATTGCATGGACAACCATACCCTTCAAATCGGAACACAGTAATGCGAGCATCACTGCTTGCTGGTAGAAATATGTATGGTGGTAGTACTTCCTCGGACAAGCTCTTTCACAAGAAGCTCTACTACTGCTGGTATAGTACGGTAGGCATTTGGTTTGCCATGATATGAACTAGGGTTTGTGAAAGCCCCTCGCCATTGTGACCAATTCTGGAACAGGCAGGATCATAAATATGACTTAGTTTCATTACGTTAGCGTCTAATCTGCGATTAATGTTATGACGGTTAGCTTAAATTAGGTTGGTTTTTTAACCAATGTTTACATGAGGAACTCATACCATAAAACTAGATGTAAGCAGATAAATCCGTGTTCAGTAATTCAAGTATCTCGAAATAGATAGATAGATAGATAGATATATTCTTTATTGTACTCTCCACTTAAACTAATACAACAATGATACAGATTCTTTAGGAGGTAAGTACAATGGGCGGCCTTATTGCTAAAAGCAATCTCTTCCAGGCAACCTTTGGATGGACAGGATCTAATACACAAAAACAAGGACGGGGGCGTACATAAATATAAATTTAATTTGTATAATTAAAAAATATTATTCAATAATATATAATATAATCAAATAAATACTTAGATACCTACATAAAAAGAAATAAAATACTAAAACTATTTATATAATAAACATACCTACATAAATAACCATAATGATACTTACATACATACCATAATATTATACATACATATAATTATCATGACGTTAAAGAAAGTGTAGATAAGTAATGTTGAGTGACCATGTTTTTAAAAATAGGAAGAGATTTTGCATGCCTTATAGTAACCGGTAAATCATTCCAGAGTTTGATAGCTTGTAGTGTAAAGGACTTACTATAGAACTGCGAGGAATGGACAGGAGTTTTTAACTGACGGGTGTCAGATGAGCGCAGGGATCGGGGGTTTGAAAGGTGAAGGAGTTCAAATCGTTCTTTGAGATAGACTGGAGTGGAGGGAAGAAAAAGGATGTTGTAGAGGAGCGAAAGGGTATGAACATTCCGGCGAAGACGAATTGGTAACCATTTGAGCCTGTTACGATATTCAGATACGTGATCATATTTACGCAAGCCAAATATGAATCTTATAGAAAGATTCTGAAGACGCTCAAGCTTATTGAGTTGGGCTTCAGTTAAATCAAGGTAGCTGGTGTCGGCGTAGTCTAAAATAGGATGCAACAAAGATTGTGCAAGCGCAATTTTGGTGGCGGTTGGAAGGAAGTTCCGCAATCGTCTAAGAGAAGCAGCAGCAGCGAAAGTCTTTCGGCTGACAGCCGATAGCTGTGGCTCCCACGATAAATTTCTGTCGATAAGGACACCCAGACTTTTTACGACCTCACTGATCCCTATAGTGGTGTTGTCAAATTTAATTTGCGGGAGATCAAGCCAGTCCACTTTAGATAGCATACGTGAGCTGCCTATGACTATAACCTGGGTCTTCACAGGGTTAACTTTCAGACCATAAAGTTTACTCCAACCAAGGATAGTGTCGAAGTCACTATTAGTACAAGTAATCACTTGTACTAATAGTGACTTCGACACTATCAGAATCAGGCTCCTGTCGAATGGCTACATGAGGCAATCGCCTCATGTAGCCATTCGACAGGAGCCTGATTATAAATTTGCAAGTCATCTGCATAGAGGTGGTAGGAAGAAGAGAGTTTTTCGGAGATGGAATTTATAAAAATAGCAAAAAGAAGAGGAGAAAGAACGCCGCCCTGAGGCACACCGGCACTTAGTTGACACCAAGACGAATATGTATCATCAATACGGATTCGTTGCCGGCGTCCATACAGGTAACTACGAAACCAATCAATTACTGTTGGAGATATGTTAAGAGAGCGAAGAAGAGCTAAGAGAATATCGTAATCTACATTATTAAAAGCATTACTGAAATCTAAAAGAGATAAAACAGTAACAAGTCCACCTTCCATGCCAAGCCTAATGTCGTCTGTAATTTTAACGAGTGCAGAGACGGTACTATGGCTTGGCCGAAAACCAGATTGATAGGGATTTAGGAGGTTGTTTGAGTTTAGGAAATGGCTGAGTTGCTGATGAACAAGGCGCTCTAGAACTTTGGAAAGGAATGACAGAATGGAGATAGGACGGTACTCGGAAAAGGAAGATGGATTGGATTTTTTAGGTAGAGGAGTTACTTGGGCTTCCTTCCATAAACTTGGAAAAGATCCAGAGTCGATGGAGAAGTTAAGCAAGTAGGTGAGAACGTGGACTATTTCATCAAGGATAGGTGTAATCATTTTTTTACTTATACAGTCACTACCAACTGCATTTGATGAGATGGATGAAATACTCTTCTTAACATCACAATCAGTAAATTGACGAAAGATAAATGGTGAGAAGTCAGGAGTTGGTAAAAGAGATAGAGAATTTAATGTTTGTGCTTTGACAGGTCCAGTGAAATTGGACGAAGTTGAGAAATGGCGATATGCTGTTGAAACATTCTACCTTATCATCGATTGAAACTGCATCCTGAACCTTTGACCAGTCTGCATTACGAGCATCATTACGTAACAACTCCACATCCATACCACCAAAATTGCGCTGAAAAATTACTTTTGGCTTGGCTTTAGGAGGTCGTATTTTATACGAGAGAAACAATAAATCATGATACGAGAAGTCATCCGCCGTACACTGACCATGCTTGGCGACATGCACTAAAGATGAAACTAATACTAGATCGAGTAACGAAGGTTGACAGTTAGGAAAATGGTGGGTTACATTGAGAGGTAGTATGAACAGGTTACTAGCTTTAGCTATTGACTCAAGAGAAGAAGAACGAGAATCGTGTTTGTTTAAGCAAGTGTTGAAATCTCCCATGATAATGGTGTGGTCGTGTAAAGGAATAAGTTCTTCTAGCAATTTTTCAAAAGAGTTGAAGTAATTAATACGCAGTGAAGGCGAGTAATAAACCCCGAGTAGTATTTTACGGTGAAAAAGAGATACTTCTAGGAAAAGATGTTCACCGGCATTGGATGGTGGTGGTTGTGCAGACATATCGAGTATAGTAAAAGGAATGTGCGAACGGATATAAATGGCTACACCACCACCACCAGACCCAGAGCGGTCGTTACGGACTAATTGGAAGCCAGGAAGTGAGTAAAGAGCAGAAGGTAGGCAGGGTTTCAGCCACGACTCAGACACGAGGATAGCGTCTATAGATTTTAAATTGAATGACGCCAGCATTTGTATGAAGTGAGCCGGAATGCTCTGCGCATTTATATGCACTACATTAAAGTTGTTAGGGACATCACTAAAGGTTGAATCCAAGGTATCATAAAGAGTTGGAATGCTGCTAAAGCTACAGTCGGAATTATCACTAGAAGAAGAGGGGCAAGACAAAAACTCATCACTATCACAATCACTCATTCTAAATATTAATAAAATAAATATAATTATACTATAAGTAGATATATAAATAAATGCGCAAGTATAGTAATACTAAAATATTGTAACTACTGACTGGTACTAAAATCATTAGCAGTCCACCCGCCAGCCACCTGAAATAAGCATAGTAGGTAAGTACCTTTGTACTTACTTACATACCTACTAATTAGCTGTTTATACAAAACACTTAAAAATAAAGAAGAAAAATAACACTAAATTACTAAAGATAATGACCGTCCGAACCGACCGACCGAGCTCAGTGCGTATTTTTGTTGAATACTGAATGAAATGGAACGTATCATATTTTTGACAGTGACATTCTACTAGCGTAAGTTTTTCTTTGACATTGCTCTAAATAAACCAAGAAGTTGAAATTTACTTTGACATTACAATAAAATGACGCAAAGAAAGAAAAGAAGAAACAATGTTTTGTTATTGGTGAACTAACTGAATATTTTTGCTTAGACTGAACACTACCTAAATTCACCGGTTTTATCTTACTCCTTTGTGTTAAGGCCTAACTTGCAACGTGACATTGGCGAAGTTGGCTTTCCCCCACATGCCATTAAACCAAATATTGAATTGAATTGAACAATGTTTTGTTGTGACTAACCGCAAATAAACGCATAAAATTAGAAAAACAAGTGACAAAGACGGTACCTAACAACAGCAAAGTGTAGAGAACTACAATCGAGCGGCCGGACGGACTATGCTTTGTACAGGGACGGACCAGACTAAACACTTTTTCACTTTCTCGAAGTGGCTGCGCGTCGAGCCCTCGGGGCCGCATTTTCCTTCGACGAAGACGCCCCCGCAGCCGCTGACGCCACTTTTGGTGGCGGTGCCTCCGTGTATGGAATCTTGTTTAGCTCCTGCGTGGCGGTGACACGGTGCCGAGTCCCATCAGGCCCGAGCACGAACACGACTCCTTGCCTCGTCCAGCAACGCGAGAGACCAAAACGCTTGCGTGCCGCCATGAAGGTCTCATGGCGCGCCTTCGTCAAAAACTCTGACAGCGTCACGCCTGAGTCCTTCAGTGAGGTCTTGGCAGTCCACATCTCGTCACGAACTTCAACGTCACGGAGTTTACAAAGAATCGGACGCGGCTTGTTGGAAGTAGCGCGCCCCATACGATAACAACGGCTAATACTAGCTTTAGTGAAACCAGACTGTTTCAGCTTCTCCGTCACAGTCCGCACAACCACATCTGTTGTGTCTTCCTGATCCACCTCAGGAATACCATGAAAAAGCAATATTTTTCTTCGTGCACGCATCTCCAGGTTGTCCACTGCATTTCCTAACATTAAGATTTGGTCCTGAAGAGTGCAGAGAGACTTCATCACGTATGACTTGAATGTTGCAAACTCGCTAGCCAATGATGGAATATCGGCTGCTGGTGACTTACTTCTATGGAGCTTCTCTTCAAATTCCTCCATGGTGGTTTGGAACATGTGTCCCATCTCAAACAGTGACATTTGGAAAGCAGTGGGGTCCATGTCGAATTTGTAGGTTATGACAATGTAAGGCAGTGCAGTGATGTGTTGAAAACTGGTGAATAGCTGGTCCAATAGCAAGGATAACAGTGGATGGCAGGTAGAGTGGGCTTAACTTTATTTTAACACATAAATGTTCTATAGTTTTGGGCTTTTACTACTATTTATCAATTAAAGAAAAAAGGTCAAAAATAATGTGTGTTTACTTTATGACGCCTACCGCCCAAAAAAAAAAAAATCTATTTGCATAATCTATATCATGCACGGAACTAGATGTAATAATGGGGAAATCACACATCCAAGTTTACATCATAGGTACATAATGTAATAGCTATTGTAAACTGCTGATAAGTTGGATAATAAATATTTGTATGTCTATTTAATTCTTAACTACGATAATTGTAGACATTATTTTAGCGTACCTATCAATAGTTATTTATCCAAACAAGTAGGTGTGTTGCGTTATTTTACTTAGAGTCTAGGGTGAATCAACTTAAGGCACTCCTTTGACAACATTGTGAATAGCTAAAAATAAAAATGAATTATCGAAATGTTAAGCAAATATAGTGTTAACATTTGCACTATTTATCCTATCTTTAGGTTTTGCTATGTGGCATGACCCTATTTCAGCATCTCTGAGTACCTAACGTTATCTGACAAATATCTCCATCTCCACTTTAGACTAGATAAAGACAAAGATATATATATTTTTATTTAACGGATAGCGTTACTGAAAGATCATGAAACAGGCCGTTAGCGTAAAAAGAGGATTCCAATCAGTTAGCAACACGGTAACAATTTGGCATGATCTATCTATAATGCTGTGATTTTCTGATTGATACTAATTTTCCAATCTAAACAAATTGATAGCTGTAAAATACAATCATTCATAACTATTGAACTGATATGCGAACACGACTGATGTGAGTGTAGTGTAGATGGACTATGTGTGATCTAGTTTATATGAAATTGAAACTTGCATGCTCAAAAAAACACGCGACTGAAGTACCTACCTATAACTTCTCTATATTTTCAACTGCCAAAAAATCTATGCTTGACTCTTAGCTCACACTGAGCATTGTTTCAGTATACGAGTCTAAATCTTGATATTGGATTATTAGGTAGCTATATGTATCTGCTCTCAAAAGGGACTAATGGATTTTTCAGTCACCAACATACCTTTAGGAGCTAAGGAAAGACTACGCTGGTCTAATGACAGTTCACGAAAGAAGCTTGCAGTCTTCGGGACCAAATCTTACCATCAAATTTATCTGCCCATAAACGTCCTACCTATATGAAAATCTTACACTGATCTCCGTCACAATTGGATTGTACAGAGACCTTTGACGCCTTACTGTGGATAGGCTATGACATAGAGTATGAATCCATGGTATCACATAACCGGGCTTATCACTGACAAGAGAGAATAATAATAATCCCATGAATAATGTACGGATGAAATAAAATCTATTTAAATCTATCCAACCTTGAAATCAATAACTTTTGAAAATGTTTATTGAATTCAAAGTCATCATAATCGCGTTTTATAAATAATTGCCGACAGATGGCACGGAAATAAGTTTACCTATAGTAATTTCTTCGTGTTAATTTTTGATGTACCTACCTACTTTTATGATAGAGTTATGATTTATACACAGTTTTTTATGTATTGAAGACATTATGTATAAGTATGCGATTATTTATCTACATACAGAACTTAGTTTCATCTTAGTTTACGCCGTTTTATCTATTTCTATCCTACTTATATGTTCACACCTGAAAAATGTTTCCTCACACGCTTTGTAAAGTAATGGGCAAATAATAAACGTAATTTTGTTTTTACAGAGATAGTAAAGAGCTGGTAATGCATTCAGACGACCCTGTGGCTCCAGTCGGCTACTTCAACTTGGAACTGCACTTAGAAACTAAAGAAAATGATGAAAAGCTTCCTCCCGTCAAAACATCTCTAGATTACATCAACGATTTAAGCGATAACGTCTTCAGCGATATTAGCGATATAGAACTGAGCGAAACAGAACTGGAGTCAATAGAAAAGTTGGAAAAAGAAGAGAAGAAGAAACAAAAAGAACTGAACCCATTGCTCACATATTCAGGGGACAACGTTGACAGTGCCAATATAGATAGTCACGATAGCTTAGAGAGTGTTGAAGGGTTTACCTACGAGACGCACAATGAAGGCGAGAGACAACCGGTTTTGGACCATAGGTCTATCTATGGGAACAAACAGGGGTGGTTCTTTATCGGAGGTATCGTAGGGGAAGGTGTCGATACGAGGGTAGCGACGGAGGACGCTATGAAGAAACTTATTAGTAGGTAAACTTGTTCGGATGCTTTATTTTCGTTAGTTTAGTTGCACGCTTTTGATATTTTATAGATTTGTTTTACATTAAGTTTCGGAACAGATAAATACTATTACTGTTTACGAATAACCAAATACTGTGTAATAATAACCAAAAAGTCAATAATCTTAGTTCAAGAAATATGTAAAGACATGTGTAAGTATTGGATATTGCACTGGCAGATCCACGCGGAGCTGGGGCGCTTATTCACCCCCCCCCCCTTCCCTCCTCCAACTGAAAATCCTGGGTCAAGCTCCCTCTAACAGAAATCCTGGATGCGCCACTGAGATATTTGGCACTACAGTTAAATAACGTAGAATCATTTTATTGCCGTTGAACTAAAACAAACATAGCTTATTTGTTCTAAAATTTACATCTAGCAATACATACTTATAACAGCGACCGAATTTTTCAGACCTGCTCAACTCACAAAATCTGCGATTACCGGACATTTGCTCAGTAAATATATACATGCGCGATATGAATGAATACGCAGGACTGAATGACGTGTACGTTAGTACATTTGACTTCCCCAATCCACCGACCAGGGTTTGTGTGCAATGCCCTCTACCGGGTGATGTTGGCCTCATTTTGGATGCTGTAAGTAGCTGAAGCTAACTAGTTTGTTTATCTTTTAGATAAACTTTTAACTTGTTTATTTTTGTATAGGTAGCGCACAAACCAAACGCGAATACCTCGGAGACTGAAGCCAAAGAGCGATTGACGATGCATGTGCAGGGCATTTCGCATTGGGCACCAGCGAATATTGGACCTTATAGTCAAGCCATCAAGGTTTGTTAACATGGTTATTAACTTAACCTGGTTTGTCCCACTGATGGGAGGTTGGGCAAATCCAAACAAATGACAGTATTTACTTATAGCTTATTTCGAATGATTTTAAGATTGAAACTAATCAACCCATACTGTTTTTTGCGTACCACTAAATTGGCCAGTGACAACTCTACTAGTCATTGACAATGTTAATGTTTTTTGCCATAGATCTATTATTTAATTCGGCGTCTAAATAAATCGATGATAACAAATTTTAGTTTATTTATTTGTAGGTAGGCGAAGTAATTGGCACCTGTGGACAAATAGCCTTAGTTCCGGGCAGTATGGTGTTAGCGGGGGGCGGGCCGCGGCGACAGTGTGCGCTCGCTCTAAGGCACCTCACGCGAGTCATACGCGCCGTAGAACCGAGAGCACATATTCGCAGTGTTGTACAAGTAAGTACCAAACTATACATACTTTTATATTCACCTACAAGTCGTTAAAACGAGTTGCTCTCTGCGGCTCATACATGCCTTGTCTCTTTCTTTACGCTAGGATAAGTAAGCGGGGGTTGGAAGTGCATACCAGACCAAAAAGTAGGCAGATCATACCTATTCTTTTGTCTGACGGAAAGAAACATGATATAGTTTTTACTCTTCTGTACACAAATCGTCGTCTTAGGGAGCTTACCAATAGTAGTTAGAACAGATTTTTCCCATTAGTTACATTTTATGAAAATCTCAAATCAATGTGTATTCTGGGACAAATAATTCCAATTAATTATATTAATAGAACAAGTGGGAATAGACCTGTAGAATATTTACCGTGACTTCTACCTCGACCACCGATAGGACTGTTTGAAAACTGAAATGGTATCGTTTCAGAGCGTCTGCTACGTCACCAATGGTTGCGCCGTGAACGAAGCTCGTCGCCAATTAGAAAGACGAACAGCAGGAGCTATAGTGCAGTATGCAGTGGTACAAGCACTGCCCAGACAAGCGGCCGTCGAGTGGCATGCCTGGGCGCATTCGCACAACACAAGGTTTGAATGTAAGTGGAATTACTGTAGTGTATTGAAGAAACCTCGTCGCCAATTTGAAAGGAGAGCTATGTTATACGCAGTAGTGGTACAAGCACTGTCCAGGCAAGCTGCCGTCGAGCGAGTGGCATGCTTGGGTGCATTCACACAACACTAGGTTCGGATGTGTAAGTAGTGTCTACAGATTCTCATTGTATCAATGTACATTAAAAAAAACCTCGTCGCCTATTATAAAGACGGCAAGAGTTGGTATGATCAATAGTGGAAAACAGACGGCTGTCGAGTAGCATGACTGGACGCATTCGCGAACGACTACCTATCCTCTACTAATAACTCCTCCTCCTCCTCCTTGCGTCGATATCCTCAGTGATGAGGGTCGTGACCTTTATGCAGGACCTTCTTCTGCACGATGCTCCTCCAACGAGATCTGTCTTCTGCGGAACGAATAGCGTCACTGACAGAGGAATCCAGTGCTGAGCGAACCTGATCGCTCCAACGCATAGGACTCCGTCCTCGCGATCTACTAATAACTACTGAAGTTATATTTGGTGATTGGTTTGGATCTGTTAGAAAATTTTATTACACTTTTCAGATGAAGAGACTGGATGCAATGTCGGTGAATACAAAGTCGCGATAACAAGAAGATGGAACTATGAGAACACAGTCGCCGCCTTCGTATGTTACGTCGCAACAGGTAGATTCTAACAAAATAGTACTGTAAAAGTCTAGCGAAAATGGCGAACATACTAAACGTAACGCCTATAAATAGATGCCTTAGGAATGACCACTACTGGTCTCACAGTTAACTTTAGTTGGTAGTAGATTTGTCACCCGCATACCCTATAATAATATGATACTTCTATGTCCAGCAACTTCTAACTGGTGAACGTTCCTTATAGTAACGGTTCTATTTACTGCAATAGATTCAAATCTTTCTCTTGTTGTTCTGTGTCAAAGTATGCACATTGCCACAATAAATATATTTCATTATCATTTCAAAATAGGTTCATCTCCCTCAACGTGCCAACTTTCCTTTCCATCTGAGGAAGCGTGTCATAACCACCGCACGCTCGCCTCTCAGATGAGTCGAGAGGATCTTGAGGAGGTGCTAGAATACGCGCTGAGGAAGCTAGTCAACGATTGTAAGGAGCAAGGCGCTTCTGTCAAATGTCGGATATTCTATCAGGTAAGCACTACTTAAAAACAAAAGGGATGTTCTAAGTTTGACGGCGTTGTGTCTGACTGTTTGTCGGGCGGGGCCCTCGTAGCTCTGGAAGTAGGGCTTCCAATTGAATGTAGAATCTCAAATCAATCAACTTTCTTACAAAAAACCTGCAAGAAAGCTGGTTGATTTGAGATGGTTCTTAGCTATTTTGGTGAAAATTGGTGTAGACGTTTCCAAGTTGAGGAAATTCTTCAGCACTGAAAACCTGATTTAAGGAATCTCTGGCATAAAATTGCATTCTGAAACATTTAGTTCATCTCCATGTATTCAGATTTGATTCCCATACTCAAAGGTCTGATGACCAACAATTACGAAGATGATCCAAGGAGATAGATTTATCATCATATATTGCTCACATGTGAGCAATAAGATAGGCAAATTATGGTCAGTTTTGTGGATAGTTTTCATACATGAAAACTATCCACTAAACATAAAATACATTTACAGTTTTTGTAAAATTAACTTGTACCTGTGACTTGTTCCTGATACATCATCAAAGCTCTACGATAACCGTATTCTTGTGTTGCAGGTATGGAGCGCTCCGTCCGCGGCCGACATCACCGGCGCAGTGGCGGCCGTCAGCGCGCGCACCGGCGTGCTGGCCGCCGCCACAGCCGTGCCCGTGCTGGCGCTGCACAACGCATTCACTTTCCTGTCCATCAGCGGGCTGAGGCTCGACGAGTGAACACTATCCGGTCAGTGACGGTACCTTGCACTATTCCACAGGGTGGAATAGTGAATAATTCCACATAATGTCGCTATAAATCGAAAAGAGGCTTATTCAAACCAAGCACGTGAATAGATTGGCATGTGCAAAAGCTGAATACCAACATATTTGAAATTTCTTTTTTCTGAAAACTGGTGAAATGAGATCTCGATGTCATCCCTATTAGAGTAAAATCTCTACTGAACTAAGGATAAGGCCTCTGTCTGTATATTTTTTTCATTGGTGACCCGATAACGAAACATAATAATAAAGCCAGAAATAATAATAAGTTTTCTTTGTTCACAGATTTCCTCAAAACCTTGGATACAGATGCTTTATTGCCAGTTTATAAAATATATTTGCTGAATATTTTCAGTGTTTATTATAAAATTTTGTTAATATGCTACCGAGTTTACCATACTGTAAGTCAAATTATATACATTATTTTTTATTGCAATTTGTGTTTCTATTATAAACATCTCATCTCTACACTAATAAAGAAAAAAAACCAAAATTGAAATTAAATTTATTTTATTTTATACAAAATTGACCGAACAGTGCGAGATTTCTAGAACGTTTACACTTGCGTTAAGTAGACATAAAGTTATAATAATAATTCCCTTACAAGTAAGTCTTAATAATCCACCTGTGTCAGTAAAGCATTGCGAATTGTTTGAAAAACAGTCAAGTCTGTTGTGTTTGTATAAAAACCATGATTCGTTGAAACAGATATAATTTTTTATCTTTTAAAAACTTGTTACTACGTAAATTATTTCTTAACGTATAATAAAGTAAACCATGATACATTATATCAGTATTCGATTCCACTGATCGTCCTGCGCTTACACAACATACTTCTAATATAATTTATAATACACAACACTATGGGGTCAAATTGCACTCAGCAGTGGTTAAAAAACGATAGCAGAGATTTATCATAAGTACAGCAAACTAATGCATACAAGTCGTCGTTACGTATACCTGTAACGAGTTCTATAGACAAAGCTCCCACTGAAACACTAAAACTGCAACTGAAAATACATACCACCCAATCACGCCTTACTTAAATACTATCTCAATATCATAGAATAAATAATTTTACAAACTGAAAAAACTACATTGTCTTCAGCTGAATAATTTGATGATTCGTATTTTATTTATCCATTGGGTAGAATGCTTACCAAACGTAAGAGTTAATTAGAATGTAGGTACCTATCTCACGTGTTTTGTACTTTGAAATTAAGTATGGAAATAATTTGTCATAATGAAAGAGCTGCTGAATTTTATTCGTAATATAATTGACTACAAAACGAAATACAGGTGATTCATGCGTCAAAGATCAAGCAAAGTAAGATGGTTGTAAATCTCCCGATGCCCCATGGAAACAAACAAGAAATTAAATCTTGAAATATGTTGAGCCAAAGCCAAATCAGCAAATAAAAATAATCTTGCATTCCTCTCTAGTTCTATAATTTATAACACTAGGTAACCTTATTCAAGAAAAATCATTTTTTTGTCATTATATTTACATAAACAGGTTGCTCCATGAAGTCTAATTGTATCCAAACCCTCGTTTAGTTGATCCATGACGCGTAAATCTATCAGTAATGCTTAACGTATATAACCTAAAATACTAAGTATATCAACATGTTTATAAGTGTAATAAAGGGCCTATTAACACTAGTTTTCATAAGACGTGGTTGTCTTGTTGAAGCAAGTTACGCAATCTCTACGTTAATTTGTGAATAAAAATGGGGATATTATTGTATACAGTCGTATCCGTATGAAAGTATAACTAAAATAAATACCTTAATATGCAAAATTAACGTTAATCTTAATTATAATAAACAAAACAGAAAACAAAATGCGCACTGTTTCTTATCTCCTTTTGCACCAATTTAGGAATAAACAGTGACAAAACATAACAGTAAAATGCATTAAAAAGGCAAATTTTAAATCATAATACGTTTATTTTTACTTCTGAAAGTATTTATTTATAGAGTCAAATCAAAACAGACAAATATTTTCTTCTATTTCATAGATACATGATACTTCAACACACTCGAAAATTACCATAATGGGGAAAACATGAAAATATCTAAAACGGCAGCTACTCACATTCTCACTTACATTGGCTACGCGTCTCCGATATAAACCATACAGTCTGGACGAATACACAATACATGATTGTCTTGCAAGGATACTATAATAAAATCAAATCTACGAATATTAAAAATAGTATGATTGCCCAGCTACCCATACAGTGGAGTTAGTATATTAACTAAGTTACTGTACATTATAAACGTTAGTGTCTTGCAATCTACAGCTATCTATCTAACCACTTAACGATGTTCACCGTCCATCCGAACCGTTACCCGCTACGGATTAATATTATACATTAGAATAATTCCAATATTAGCTCTCGCATCCGACCGTAATTAAACAGATCTCAATGCATAGAAAATTAAAAAATATGCAACGATAAACACAAACAGAGTACCGCTAGGATCTCCACTATCGATAACTTATCCTACCAGTTATATTAATCAGATTTATGCAACCTTATATTACCGAAGCGAATAAGTGTTACACATAACAGCTAGATTATATTACAGATTGTTTGTCGCACTAACACCGCGGCACTATAGAGTTCAGTCGCCGAAGTCTGTTCGTGAGTTTTCGGCGTCGAGGGGGTCGCTGACCTCCGGGTCGGAGGGTGGTCGCTGCCGGCTCTGCATGTACTGCTTGTGCGCGTACTTGTTGAACCGGCGCTTGGCCATGAAGAGCGTAGCGATGGTACGCGGTGCGGCGCGCACGGCGCCCGCGCGCGACGTGATGCCGCCGCGGCGACACTCCGCGCATCGGTAGTCGAGCACGTTCAGTGACGATACCGTCGCCCTAACGCACTCTGTGGGGGGAGGGGGAGGACGGCTCATATACTCTACTCTGCACAATGTCGCACCAACTCACAACATTGCGCTAGCTGGCAGCGCAGTTTCAATAAGCAATATTGCATTTCAAACTTCATTGCTAAATGAGTTATCGTTTGAGGTTTTGAGCTACGAACATACATTGTTTCAATCTTTTATTTTATAGACTAGACAAAAGTGAGATAAATCATTAAATTATGAAACTCTGCTGCTGGCCACCTTGGAGTGAATCAACTGTTACACATAGTCCTCAACTATAAAGGAGCTTAACATTTCTAATTCCAATGACTGCGTATATTTCCAGCAACCAAATTAATTGAACAAAAACATTTGAGAATTTTTAATATTATAGGATGTTTCTGAAATGCTCCCTTACATAATTGAAGACTTTGGAAACTCAAGATGCTGTAAATAATTATAGTTATGCTTTGGTCCGTCTGAGAGTAATAAGGAGTTGTGACGTTTCTCCTCAATCTCAAACCACGCATTGCGATGCGTTGTTCGAGAAAGCTGAGAAACTATCCAAAAATGTAAAATCTCAGATGAAACAAAATTATTATTTCAATCCTACAACCTAGGACACGACAATGCATGGCACACACGAACATTCGACGCCTGTCCTAAACCCATTCATCTCACTACCGACTAACGAAGCAACTCGCTGTTGTGTATTATACATGCGTACCTATCGTTTTCTAACACTCAAAACTAAAGCTGTCTATGATAAATATTCATGTGAAATTGTTTTTAACTCATTTCGGTATGGTATTTTTATCGAGCGGTAAATAGAAATGACAGTTCAGCGATGTATGGATAAAAGCATGCCATTCAAATGTACGAGTATGTATGATATGAAAGTTTAATAAATTCAAGCATAGTGAAGAACTGACGCGAAGCTGCGAGAATAACATGTTTGTTCAATGCCAAACAATCGACGGCGCACGAAGTTTCTCTCTCTTACTCGCACTTGTATCGCATGAACAGTGTTAGAGAGTGTAAAAACTTGTTGTATTTCTTCGCATGGTAACTGACAACTATAAAGGCATTCTGATCGTGCGAAAGCCATTCGATTTTCACATCCACTATTAGGTACCTTGGCAGCAAACATGCTCTCTCACGTTCGCAACGCAAATGCAGGCAGTACTCAAAAACAGCCAAGTCGAATGGATCGCCAAGTTTTTCACATAATACTTATAGCATCATAAATTTAAAACTTGGTGTTGCATCCGAGATAGTGAAGTAGGGGAGATAAGCTTTGCTACGCGTGCGCTCGTGTGTGATCGCGTTGTGATAACGCCACGTATACAATCGACACTCAAAACAAATGGATAAGAGCATTGCCCCATAAATTACGCGTACAAAATGTCTAGTATTTTCGCAATAAACGTTCGTTCGTCTAAAAATTGTCTGAAGAGCCCCAATCAGTTGTATGCTAAACAAATCGTTCACAAATAACAGTGCGGAATTTATTGTGTGAGCTACGACAAACTCTGGTGACGTAACTTCTATAGCATCAAAGACTTTAGTCAAAGCTTAATGCCTCCACTAGAAGATTGAGAGATAAGAATACCTCTCATTTAAAAGCAGCAAGGGCTGCAGTAAAAGATACGTACGTTGCAGGTTCCTTTCAAAAGCTGTTGAATTGGTAACACTACAGTGACTATCATTCCAAGCGAGCTGGAATGAAATAGTAGAACGGTAATGGACTGGATAACTCGTTTTAATCCATTTTAGGAATGACAAATACTGAATGACTCACAAAGACCTCTTTAGAACAACGCCCGTTAATTTTAAATAGTATGCGGTGAAAGAGAAGGCAAGTACAATGGTATTGTGTGTCGGTTGTGTAGGCAGCGCGTTGTACCGCGTGGCATGACGTACCTTGATGCAGTTGCCTATCGCAGAGCTTACAAATGACGAGCTGCATGGTCCCCTTGGGCCCGATGAAGGAGCGATCGCAAAGTGGACAGTAGCGACCGATGCGATACGCCCTATTCGTACGCACACACACATACGCGCAACCACCGGAACAGAAACACGCAATTAGTATTACATCGACACACCGATGTACGTTTTCTATTACTTATATTCGGCTTTTGTGAATGTTCTGTTGGATAGTCGATTCAAATCAGAAAAGTAGCTAGGACGCCATCTTTGTTTCTTGCTTCAGAATTTGTTACGTTACGGAATGCATCTTAGAGACATATTTACAGCTCCTTTTCTCATGCAAATAGACCTGTGTTTGTGAATTTTGTACAATGTGAGGTAGAAAAAAAAGTTTAGAAAAGACCCTACAAGAAAAATAAAAACAAATAATTTTGTGTAAAAATTACTTGTGTTTATCGTAAAAAATATACAAATTACCATAATACCACTAGATTTTGTGTAGTGTGTCAAAAGCCCGAAAATAAGTAATAAAATTAGTCAAGTTAGTGATTGCATTTGGAGTACTGGGTATGAGTTGTACTACGCCCTGTTAGTGGTTACTGGAATATTGAGATGTTGGGATGAGTTAATTCATGAATGAAACGACGACACGCAATTCATGATGACTTGATTGACGCAGTACTTTATCCGGCCTATTACGTAACAAAGCTACTTTCCTTTTAACTCGAACAAGGACCGGTAACTTATATGGTAAAAGAAAGCGACTAGATTCGTAATAGGCCTCCGCTCTAATACTGATTATAAAACGGTAGAAAACCCAACAAGGTATTGCATCAATGTCTGAATGAATAATGAAAGTTACCAAGTTACGAGTAAAACTAAAAAGGAACAGTAAAGTTGGTTACAGTAGTAATAATCGTTCAAGCCAATGTTTGTAGTCTAACAGCTATTATTTACAGCTAGGAAGTAACTTAATTTAGATTTGTGCTGTTTCAAACACCTGGTGGTGACTTTTCTGTTCTTTTAGCTATAGACAGCTTGCTTATACCGTTTATTTCTCAACTTTTAATTTAGTAGGGTAAGCAAACTGTCAAAATGGAAGGGCATGCAATTTATCGAATAATACTGAAATGTGCTGAGTTAAGAACGCTGCGATGAGGGTAAGAATCATTCTGCGGGGGTCAAAATGCTACGATATGCCAAAGACAAAGCGAATCCACGAATCTTCCACACGAGACACAAAATGAACCAGCTCGTGTTAATTCACATAAAAATGAGAATGACGTGAGAAACACAACTACCAAGACCAGTTAATGTAAAACAAATACACATAGGTAATGAAAGTTTTGTATTGAAAAAATGTGTACTTTTTTCTGCATCCTCGATAAAAACTCTTCTGCTAGTACGCTATTGTTCACGTGTTGTTGCCTCGCTTGCTTTTACTTGAAACAACACGGAATCGTTTAAACGTTTCTGTAATTTCCGTATTATGAATGAATTTAAAAGGCAAATAACTTAAAACATAATTTGGAGAATCGATTTTTCACAACACAGAGCTAGTATTAGTACTTCTGTTTGTAAAATTATTTTATTATATCAGCCAGAATCGGTTTATCTGTTTTAAACTTATCTACATGTGAAAAATCGATAAGGTTGGTTGGTTCAGCATGATTGTGTCTAGCTAGATAATTTATTCAGGTCTCAGTGATATTCTAATGATGGGGTTCTACTTATACTAGTAAATAGCTACAGATTTTAAACTTGCTTATGACTTGGAAAAAAGGGTGGCTTGAATTTTATTACATTTATACTGTTACGGAATTGCTTAGTCTACCTGTTCCAATGGTTATAAGTTTAGTCTGATTTTAAAAAGAATGGTTTAAAATGGTGCCGTGACAACAATCTAATGTGATATTAGTTTAGTGGTTCTAGTGTAACAACCCATCTGTCTAATACATGTATCTAGTAGACAAACTAACGATAGACCAACGATAGGCTCAGCTTTTAATATTACAAATCACCTTCAAATTAGAGAGAATCCTACTAGTTATGTGCAAGTAAAGTTCATTTTCTAGAAATTAACTCAAAAATCGAGATTCACTCAACAATGTCTGAACATATTTTTATCGAAACCTCTTTGACTCACGATTCACACTTTCGACCCTAAAAGTCATCCATCTCTTTCACACTAGAGTGAAGTCACGGCCTAACACGAAAGCTACTATAAGATACTGACCTAGCACACGGTGTACAGAGCGAGTGTGAATACACCTTGTGTCCTCCAGGACCCCGCTTAGTTTGGTGATGCCATTCAGCCCCGGGGGTCACTGAAGCCCCAGAGGTCCCTGGGGTCCCTGGGCCGGGGATCCCCGACGGGCCTGGGGTCCCCGGAGCCCCGGGTAAGCCGCCGGGTTCGCGCGCGCCGCAGGATTTACAAACTGAGCATTCTACACAATGCCATCGACCTGGAATTGTTGAAGGGAGAGTTAGTATTGGCAATCGTTGACTGGCCAGCTGCAATCCGCAATTTAGGAATTAAGGTGCAAGTACATTAACTGCCTCGAAAAACGGGTTCTTGACGAGTGAAGATAAATGCGTTGTGCAAAAAATATCTCGGAGGCACGCAGTGCGTGTGGTACCCGCGGTCGCACAGCTCGCAGTACATCATGCTGTGTCCTGGCTGTGCGCACGCGTCGCATAGATCGGGAACATGCTCACCGGTGGAGGGCGGCGGAGGCACGCAGTGCGTGTGGTACCCGCGGTCGCACAGCTCGCAGTACATCATGCTGTGTCCTGGCTGTGCGCACGCGTCGCATAGATCGGGAACATGCTCACCGGTGGAGGGCGGCGGAGGCACGCAGTGCGTGTGGTACCCGCGGTCGCACAGCTCGCAGTACATCATGCTGTGTCCTGGCTGTGCGCACGCGTCGCATAGATCGGGAACATGCTCACCGGTGGAGGGCGGCGGAGGCACGCAGTGCGTGTGGTACCCGCGGTCGCACAGCTCGCAGTACATCATGCTGTGTCCTGGCTGTGCGCACGCGTCGCATAGATCGGGAACATGCTCACCGGTGGAGGGCGGCGGAGGCACGCAGTGCGTGTGGTACCCGCGGTCGCACAGCTCGCAGTACATCATGCTGTGTCCTGGCTGGCCGCACGCGCCGCATCGCTTGCATTCGCCGCATTGCCACAAGTACTCGCGGCACTTGCGGATCGTGTCGAGGCTCAGCTCCGTGCACGAGGGATGCACTGACAAACGAAACAATATTATTACAAAGTCAAATATCAAGCAATTACTAGAACCTAAAGCACACTATGGTTTAGCACTGCGATAAGTGCGACAGGCGTTATACCTCAGTCGGTATATCTCTGCCTTCCGTGCTGTGGGTTCTATCCCCACTGTGCACAAACATAGAGAAGTTTGTTCTATGTCTCGCTGTTACTATGAATTATTTACAAAAAAAGTATTTGAACTAATCTATCTAGTACCCTTATTACAAACTTTGCTTAGTTTAGGAACAGAGGGTGTTGTGTGAAATGTCAAAAACTAAAACACTACCCTGCAAAAGTACTACAAGTTAATTCTACAACTATTTAAAAACGCCAGAATCCGAATTTCTAGCTAGACTGATAACCAACCAATAGCCTAACCTAGCCGTTCTAGAATCCTGAAAATTGAGTTATAAATTACTCGATGTAAAAAGTGCTCCAAAATTCCAAAAATCACTCCTGTTATCTGTATAAAATCACTCTGTTATCTGTATAAAATCACTCTGTTATCTGTATAAAATCACTCTGTTATCTGTATAAAATCACTCTGTTATCTGTATAAAATCAAGGGGGTTTTTGTGTACTCACATTTAGCATTACAGTGTGAGCAGACCAAGAATCGCTCGTGCGTGTACTTCCTATTGGCCTCGAGGCGCAGTTTGCAGACGCGGCAGAGGTCAACGACCTCCTCGACGGGCGGCCCTCGGGACTCATCTTTGTCTTTGTCATGTTGACTGCTGCGTTTCACTTTTGTTAATTTTTTACGCTGAAATATTTCAAATCTTGTTTAGGTTATGTATGAGTAAGTCAAACTTTTTATACTTAGATTTAATAAATGAAAAACCTCGAATACGCATCCGATACAGCATTTCGCTGGAAGATATTAGATGAGTATAGATAGAACAACATCCACAAAAATATTGATTAAGTAAGGATGTATCCTAAATTGCACTTTTCGATGACAGTTTCTGGTCCGATCTTCTATGCTTTGTTATGAAAGACAGTGGTAGCTAAATAAAAAAATTAAAAAAATTTACACCACTAAAATTGTTGCCATCTCTTTCAAATGAACTGAAACGACAAAGACGGGTATAATTTTAGTGCTGTCAAACTAAATAATAGACACCATTGTTTACCTTGGCAGAGTGATGGTTTGCGTGGGAATCGTCACTGGAAGTAGACGAGTCGTCCCAAGATCCATCCGACTCTGAACTGGATACTACAGGCGAGGGCGGCGCGGGCGGCGCAGCCACCACCGTGTTCAAAGGAAAATATCTGAAAATAACGTAATGTTGTTCAATTTGTACACTGCAACCAGCTTTTTACATATCTTCAATCGGTTAACTGCAGATTACCGATAATAATGTGAAATCAATATAGGTATAGTAGTCACACAACCAGATCTTTGGAAGCAATCGCTTTCAGCGATAAGGCCGCCCATTGTACTATTATAAGTTAATTTTTAAGGTTTGTATGTCACCTGAATTCTTTGTGTGTACAATAAAGTATTATCTATATATATATCTTTGTCCCACTGAAGTATCTGAGCAGAACCGAAGCGAAGTTTTCCGCACAACAGTACATGCGCAATCGTTTGTCGCACCTTACTTCAGAGGGATAAAGATCTGTTGTGGGTGCTATATGTACCATAATAGAAGTAAGTGGGTGAATCAACTTTTAAGGCACTCCTTTTTTGTCCCTGTCATGGAAATAACGATAAAATCTGTATTTCAGTTTAAAATAAGATTGTTTTAATGTAAACGTAAACTTAGATTCTCCGCTAATATGGTAATTTCATACTTTTTATAGTTTATAGCAAAATTTTTGCTTTTCCTATGGTAACTCAGCGGAACTCCATACAAAAAACAGGTGTCTTTTGACGAAGGTGAAATAAAAAAGTACGATGTTACTTAATAAAAACATATGAAGACACTGCATTTTCACACATTACTACGCTTCACAAAAGGTAAGGCTTACGTTTTAAGTAAAAATTGACAAAAGTTTGACTTAAATTGTGTATTTTACATGCACCTCAACTTTTTGTCCCAAACGTAGATTAAATCATCAGGTATGCTGAGTTACCGATAAAAGTTCTGAGTAATATCAAGAAATGGCGTCTAACTTGGTATCATCACAGGCTATTAGTATCTAATATTTCGTTGGTATGGTCTGACAAGGCCTACCTCGCTTTACCCGTCTCTGAGCCCGCAGTAAGCTCTCAACTGGTGCGCGTGCGTTTATTAGCCCTCTGCAGCGATGTTTATTAGGCACACTCATCAGGTTTTCTACAAAAACTCGTTTAAACTAGCTTAGATGTCATGCCACATAACAAAACCTAAAGATAGAATAAATAGTGCAAATGTTAACACTATATTTGCTTAACATTTCGATAATTCATTTTTATTTTTAGCTATTCACAATGTTGTCAAAGGAGTGCCTTAAAAGTTGGTTCGCCCAAGTATCAGATTTACACTTATTGTTGAGTATTGAGTACACTGCGCGCGAGGTCACAGCAAAATTCATCAGTTGCGCTATCATTGCCGCGCAGTTTAACTCGGTTATAATAGAAACCATGACAAAAGGATTAAGAGTTTTTTTTCATGCTGATCCCATTATTTTTTTCGGTGCCTTCTAGCTGCGCGATAATCGTATGGTGGGTTTTGTAACTGTTTTGTATCTGTAAGTCTGATAAATTAATTTACTTATATTAGTACTCACCTCAAGTATGTATGTACACTATGTACAGCATGCGGATAAAGGTCATGAAGCAGTGAATCCAATGGCATGTGTTGGTCTTTATTACTCACCTCAGTTGTTCCGGTGTATACTGCACATAGCTATGTTGGTACTGGCCCGGCAGCACTGCATGAGGGTAGAAGCCGTGCGGCGGGCGGCAGTGAGTCGGCGCCGAGGTGGGCGGCGGCCGACGTCGGTGGATTGTGTTGCTCTGTAGATCGGCGCAGGCGCCGCGACGCCAGGCATTCGCCATCGCGTTCCATTCGGCGGCGGACGCGATCGCCGCTGCTGCCATGTCCTGTTGACAATAAAATTAAATAAATAAATAAATATTCATGGACTTTACACACAGCGCCCTCTAGTCCCAAAGTGAGCAAAGCTTGTAATATGGAAACTAGATGCTGATAGAATACTTATATACTTTTTTTTTGTAAATACATACTTATAATACATAGTAACACCCAGACATAGAACAAACATCTATGTTTGCCACACAAATGTTAGTTCTCAGTGGGGATCGAACCCACGACCCACAGCACGGAAGGCAGAGCTAATACCGACTGAGCTGTGACGCCTGTCAATTGTGATGTAACAGGCACAGAATATTGCCAGCTGGCTTAGAACAGTATATTATCATAGTTTCCGTGACAGTCAACTTACTATGATGGCAAATTGCAAATTAGTAAGCATCAATTTTACCAAGTAAAATTTAGCCTGCTTACACTATCGACTCCCGTGAAAAAACAAGTAACGGTTTATTTTTAAAAAAGAGTGGGTTTAACATTTTACCAATATCTATAAATGGCGATTTTATTTTTATTAAAACAGGTGATATCTCTTACCGTTTAGAATTTACCCTAACTAACACATCGCAATGATACCCTACCCTATATACCGATTGAAGATGCCGGTTCAATTCCCGCTCAAGGTCATACCTGTCTAGTTTTCTCCGGATCAACTTTCGGTGGTTCCGGTTTGTCTGATGTCTTCTCTGATTTGATGTCCATCTTGCAAGCTTTCTCGTCAAGTTTGGCGTCGGCCTCTTCTAAGGATTCAGTCAGTTGCTTCTTGCGCTGGTACGATCTGTACTCTTCGTATTTATGAGGGTAGTCTGAGAGCATTATGTCTAGAACATCGCTGGCGTCGACGGCAGTGATACCTGGGCAACGGAGAAGGTTTTAAATACAATATCCCTTATGTTAGTAAGGCTTGTAGAGTAGGCAATAAGAAGATTTGATTAAAGACATGACAGAATTTGAAAATCTATAGTTGGAAGCACCATCTGTACTGTTTATAAGATTTTAAATCAGCCTGAAGGAATTCACTGCTCGATACTCTGGGCATAGACTTTCTGCCACAGATTTCCGTAAACAACGACTATGAATATCTACCCAACTTTCAAAAATCTTTTCAATGTTCGTCAGAATTTATAGAGTTTAATATTTATTTCCTATTGTATTAATCAGTTACCAAGATCACAGAGAGCTTCAGTGACGATGCCTCTCCTGAGACAATAGTCTTTCTCCTCCCCGATCACTGCTCGTCGTTTCAGTTCTGAATACCGTCGCTTGAAGCTTTTCACGCCAAGGAACATCGCCACTTGCTCTTGAATCATCATTACCTGAAATTAGATACAGAAATTGAACATCTGCTATCTGTATTTATTTCTTGTACCTATCATCGTTAAAGTTGATGATTTCGACGAATCAAAAGTTTATCGCTAATTTGAACATCATTTGCTCCAATCATAGTTTTTATCGTAGTAAATACTACTTTTAAATCACAGTTTATAATACTCATTCTTAGTTCTATGTATGATAAAGAACAGAAAATTTTGTAATTCATAATACTTTTAAATTTTGAAAATTCTATCGGATCATTTTTTTTTTGATGTTCATTGTACGCTATTTTCCAGTAAAAACAAAAATAGTTGTAGAAGACATAAGAATTTAGTTCTAAATCAGACTTGAAGGATCATTTTATGTACGACCAGTGTGAGAAAACCGATAAATCAGAAGTTGTCTATCAAACCTGGATATGACTGCAGTTATTGTGAGGCAATGCTTTGACACAAACCTGATGTTCAACGTCTGGCACATCTGGGGGCGGCCACGTGTACTCTTTCACATCGGACGCCGCCCATACTTTATTGCTGCAACAGAAAATTAATTTATTTTGATAAAAACAAACTTATCTTGTGTAGAAAATTATCTTGTGTTTTAGGATATAGGAATATTTATTACCTGTCAAACAAGTCGGCGAACTTCGATTTCTTCATTTTATTGCTGCTATCGTTAGTCGAGCTCCTCACGGAGCTTTGGGAGTCTTCATCCAGTAAGTGTGAGGGTCTGAAAAAACACGCACATTTCAGTTGACGTATTTGTAAACAAATCGCAAAATTTTCGGGTCAAAAGCTGTCGTACTCACTTAGAAGGAGTAGCGTTATCATCCATCATACAAGTTTCCTCCTCAAATAGTTCGACGGTGGTCGTGGCTGGTCCACAGACGCGGCCGTATATCCCCATTGTTTCCTGAAACGATTAGCGGTTGCATGAGCTACTAAGTATTCCTAAGGTTTGGATGAAACTTGATGCGCGAAAACTTTATCAAAATTTTAATGTGATTTTTGGTTGGATAACTCAAGTCCAATATTGCCCAAGCGTGGTTGCCAGGAACTGGCGCTTAGATTCCCTAGTTTCTATGTAGTTTTCTTTGTTATTGATCTTTCATTATGACTCCTAGTTTTTTATGAGAAAATTTGATGGAAAAAGCACATGACCTGATGTTTAGCGGTTCCCTATGCTTATAACAATGCAAAGCTCCACAGAGCGTGTCTATTGAGAACGTGCCTTGTGAGACAATGCACGGTGTCCACTCTGAGACATACCCTGCAAAGCCAGCATCACCTAGTATCAAGCGAGCTCACCTTCATGTAAGTAGCACCTTTCCCGCCGCCTCGACCTCTCCCGCGACCTCGAGGCGTTCGCCCCCGGGGGGTGCCTCGCCCTCGCCCCCTCCCCCGAACCCCCTTCAACTCAGGGGACTTCATGTACTGCTCCAACTTAATCGGACTTTCGATCACAACCGACGGTTCACCAAACAGTTTCATATCTGTCGAACTCCGCTGTCGACTAGACAGCGGCGTCATAGACATAGACGCGGACGATTTATCAAGAGCCTCCGTCATTCGCGGCAGTTTGATCCTCGAACTCGTTGGATCTTCGGGAGTTACTGGGCGGGCGGGAGTGGCCGGCCGCTGCGGTTCGTCTTCATCTAAAGTCTCGATGACGATCACGGTTTCGGTGGAATCGTCATCGCTGGGAGGCCTCGGCGCGGCCACCGGACTGGCGGGCCGACGCCCGCCTCGGCCGCGACCTCGCCCACCTCGGGGTTTCACCGATATTACAGGCCTTTCCCTGAAATCGGAACATCTTGGACTAGAATAAAGTAGCATCTCTAAACGAAAATCCTAGATCTTGATCAGTAGAATTACGAAATTTCGTCAGTTACGTCGCGAATGAAGGTTGGATGTTTGTGGTTAAATCACAATTTACCCGCAAACATCTAAACTTCCGCATTTGTAATATTGTAAAGATACTACCTAGTAGGAATAGTTATAGTCGAGAGAAAGTAGACATTTGCGTTTAAAATTCAAGTGGTCTAATAAGAATTTTAAGTAGGTAAGTAAGCACATTCAATCGCAATATACGTCAACTAGTATTTAAGTGTTTTATGCAAGAAATAATTCCAAATTGATTGACGACATGATATTCTACTAAAACATTTGGATTGCGAGTTCGTGCCGACATACGTGTTTTATTATGAGACACACGATGGTTTCTGGTTGATAACACAACAAGTCACATAATATGTTTCGTTGAAATGACAAAGTAAACAAGTGCGTACAGCGCGCATAATTATTGAAGGAGTGAGCGAAGCGAACGAAGATTTTAGTGTGGACGAATTGGTGATGTATGTATGTATGTACGTTTGTTAGCGCATAACTTTCGAATCGCTTATCCGATCTTCATAGAATTCGTTAGATTGACTCTTAGTAGTAGGTAAGTTTTACTAGTTATGATTATGGCTTCGTTTAGACATTCCAAAACCAAGTTCTCGGTAATAGTTGAAAAAAAATTCTTTGCGTTTTCTTTTCTTTTTTTGGAAACAGTGAGATCTCAGTTTGGGGCAAACTACTAGTATAGACTTATTTCTTAAACTCACCGCATCAATCGAAGAGACCGTTGTGGACGCTCTTCTAATGCGGAAACAGGCAAAGCAGGTGGCGTAGAAGGTTTGGCAGGTTTAACGTCTGACAATGGTATCTTTCGAGGACGGCCACGCTTCCGCGGCGTCGGAGTCACTTCAACTGCTTTGATACTGACTGGCTCAACGACTTCTTCCACTATCTTCGAAGTGTCTACTTCCAAAGGATCTTGTGATACCTCATCCGGCGTAGACAAATCCCGGAAATCTGAATTTTCATTTATAATCATCTCTTGAACATCAGGATGGCTGTTTTCTATCCGCGAAATCTCTACAACCACATCTGAGCTGCCGGTGGAAGTATTAGATTCAACATCTGGCAAAATAATTGGGTCTTTATTCTTAATCGCAACTTCACTCATCTGTAACGATTGCATCTGCTTTGCTTGTAGGTTCGAAAGAATATTGTGCAATTTAGAGTTACCGTTTTTCGAATTATCATTATTTAGGAGTGAATGGTTTTTTCTTTCGCCCGGTTTCATTTCCATACGAGGCTTAGATGGTAGAGTCTGAGTGAAATGTGCAACAGGTGTTATCGTAAGACTCTTGTTTACAGACAAGAGTTGTTCTAACTTTAATCTTTTGGAATCGAAAACTGTTATTTCGCTTTCTTGTTTTCGAGTTGGGCTGGTTTCAGATACAGACGGCCTCTTGGTCGCATTTCGACGAATAGCTGCAGGAGGTTTATCAGGAGTTTCGACAACTCTTGAGCTCCGTAATCTTTTACCAATAGTCAGACTTACTGCTTCATCCGTAGCTAGTTTTTTCTTACTATTTACATATTTTTTTGGACTCTGCTTCACAGGTACCGTTTCGTGAGTATTTTCGATGTGGTTTTGTGGAGGAGAATCTTTAGGTTTATGGCTCTCTTCAGTAATAATTTTCGATGAAGGGCCGTGATCAGTCTTATTTATTTTTAAAATTATTCGTGGCGAGTCTTGTCCAGAACTTTGATTAGATACCTTTTCTGTAATTATTTCCAGCGGTTTTGTTACGCTTTCATTTGCATCTTTTCGTATTTCTTGGATGGTTCGTGTCTTCAAAGATTTATTTAAATGACTTAAATCATTCGACGACTCCGAAATGGGACTTCTTCTACCGAACTCAGCTGATAAATCTGAATTATTTTTTCTAATTTCATCTACAAGGGTTTTAACGCTTGTCGTAGCATTGCAATTAGTAAGGGGTGCATCTGATTTTTCAAAGTTCGGTAAACAGTTACTAACGCTCATTTCTCGACTTTTTTCTGAATCATCTTTAGTATTTGACAAAAGTTGTTTAAGCAATGTACAGTTCTGAAGAGACTTTCTCTGTTTCGCTAACCCTGGAGATAGTGGCGACACAATCAAATCTGGTTTCTTTTCATGCACTTCGTTAATTTGCACGTTAATTTTATTATTTGAAGTTTTATCAGGTACTTGTTTTACTTCTACTGGCAACGATTTCAATTCTTTTGAACAACTCAAATCATTCTTTTCAAGAAGGAAATTAAGATGAGCGTTTGTTTCATGAGACATTGTGAAAGTCATGTTTGAGCTATCTGGACTTGAGCCTATATTTTTTCGTAGCTCAACATTTGATTTTGGATTATCCCTGTCTGGTGTGAGAGTAGATTTCTTCACTTTTGGGGACATAGGTTGCCTAGGCGACTTGGTACCATCAACGTGACTATTAAACTTTTGATCTAATATACTGTCACACACATTTTTCATGTTTATTTTCATAACAAGTGGGGGATTTTTAGTTGATTTATCCAGATTGTCATCATGTTTATTTTCACTCGTGTCTTCATGTTTCACAATCGGTTTTATGTTCAACTTTGATTTCGAGTTTCCTGAACCTCCTGGACTTTTGAGAGACTCTCTTTTAGGTGAAGAAGAAGACACGTTTTCTTCTGGCTTCACTAGTGGTTTTATGTTCAGTTTGGTGACAACAGGAATATTTTGGTCATTAGGAATAGGTTTTATCACTTCTTCCATTTCAATTGGTTTCACGATAGGTTTTATGTTTAATTTCGTCACCACAGGTATGTGATCCGAATTGTCATCACTTGAAGTTCCAGTCTCTGACGATTGATTCTCAGAATCCTTCAACCCTTCATCTTCTTCAGGCTTAAAAATAGGCTTAATATTAAGTTTAGTGACAACAGGTATACTTTTTTCACCTATGTCAACTATATTTTCATCACAGTCTTTTCCTCCTGAAGAGTTTTCTTCAGGGTTTTTTACAGGTTTAATATTTAATTTTATTATTTTAGGTACATCCTCTACACTAGAATCTATTTTATTATCTTTAGGTTTTATTATAGGTTTAATATTTAATTTGGAAACTACAGGAACTTTATCCACCAATTCCTCAGAGCTTTCTGCATTTTCCATTGGTTTCAAAATAGGTTTAATGTTTAACTTTGTAACTATTGGGATTTGATCTGGACTATCACAAATCAATGCTGATTTTTTGGGAGACTTGGTATTTGTTTCTGAATCAGTTTTTGTGACAGCCTTAATAGTTATTTTAGGCACTTGCATATTTTCTTTGATGTCAGAACTTGTTCCTAATGCTTCTGTAGTTATTTTGAAATTGGGGATTTCAGTGTCGTTTTCTGGTGCCTTTATTGGTTTAATAGTCAACTTTGGACTAAGAGGCTGGCCTTCCGATTTTGTTATCGTTTTGATGGTAAGTTTAGGCACCTTATCCATTGTTTTATCCTCAGATTGACTTATCACTAATTTAAGTTTGGCATCCTTTTCATCATATTCATTTTGTTGAAAACCTCTTATAGTGAGCTTCGGAATATTTTTTTCTGTATAGAATTTACCTTCACTTTCAGTGCCAGGCTTTCCCAATTTAATAGTCACTTTTGGTACAGTATCAGATGGCCCTTGATCTGAAGCAGAAGTTTGATCAGATGTACTGGTTTCATCATTTTCTGAATATTCGGATTCTGATATTTCACTGCTGCTGGATTTCCTGTGCATATCGTTTATCTTCTCTGCTGGTTTATGAATAGGTTTTATATTTAACTTTGTTACGCTCGGTATTTTTTCTTTTCTAATAGCTTGGTCATTTAAATTTGTAGCCGCTAGAGAATCGTTTCCTTCTAAAGGTTTTACAATAGGTTTGATGTTTAACTTAGTTACAACTGGAATTTGTTGGTTATTTTCAAAACTTCCTTCTGGCATCTGGTCAATGGGGGGTCGAATTGGTTTTATAGTAAGTTTGGGTATAGGTGATTTCATTTCTTCAGCAGGTTTATGTCCCAATTTTATTGTCAGTTTCGGAACTTGCTTAGTTGAATCAGGTGTTTCTTCAACTACATTAATTTTTTGAGCGCTACTTTGAAAACTACTGCTGTGATCAGTAGTACTGATATTTAATCTGATAGGACGAACTTTTTTATGATCCACTAACATATCATCAGATTTTGAAGAACTATCACAATTATAAGTTATCCCAGTATTAGAAGCTGAAACTTGCTTATCTTGATAAGAAGTGACCACAGTATTCTTGCATATGCTTTGAGCTTCTGAATCATTTGTTTTCTTATCAGCTTTCAATACTTTAGTCAGTGTTAATTTAATAGGAGGAAGTTTTCTTCCTTCATCTAACGCATTGCTTTTAGCTTCAAGATGTTGCTGTTGTCGTGATTCGGATTGAACATCCATTGGTAGAGATTCCATGGGACCAACTCTTCCTAATTCATTGGAAACCTCCTCCAATGGCTTCTTTTCTTTTAATTCTTTTATTTCAGAGTCAACCTCCATGGTTTCTATTTTTTCCGAATAAATATTGGTTTTCTTCAATTTACTCGGTTTCTCCTTGGTTTGTTCTAGTTGTGCTGTTTCTAATTTCATATCTTTTGATTGATTTAGTTCCGAGTTAGATTGTTCTGATTGACTTTGTATTTGGTCCAATAACCGATCTTCAGTTGCTTTGAGCTCTGTTGAATGTGGCTTTTCAACTTTTGGCACTTTTGGCATCAATACAGGTTCAGGCGTTTCCTTTTGATGACTACTTTCTGGCTTAAAATTTTTTGACTCACTTTTAACTGATTCTAGTTTTTTTGAAGATTCTGGTGGTGTTAATACACACTCAGCTGGTTTGTCTACATCTGCAGGTTCTAGTACCTGTGACTTATTTTCAGCTGGTTTAATTACTTTTGTAGGTAGTAGTGTTTTTGATTCACTATCAGCTAGTTTTAGTACTTCTCCAGATTCACACGCTTTTGGCACAATTTCAGCTGGTTTCATTACTTCTGCAGGTTCTAGTGCTTTTGACTGACTCTCCATTGGTTTTAATACTTTTGTAGAGTGTAGCACATTTGATTTACTCTCAGCTGGTTTCCGTTTTCCTGTATGTTCCAGTGCTTTTGATTCATTCCCAGTTGGTTTTAATATCTCCACAGATTCTAGTACTTTTGGATCACTTTCAGCTGGTTTAATTACTTCTTTAGGTTTTAGTACATCTGACTCGCTCTGAGCAGGTTTTAGAACTACTGAAGGTTCACATGCTTTTGGCTCAATTTTAGTGGGTTTCATTACTGTTACAGTTTTTAGTACTTCTGATTTACTGTCAACTGGTTTCAGTATATCCACACATTCTAATACTTTTGGTTCACTTCCAGCAGGTTTTATTACTTTAGTAGAAAGTAATGCCTTGGGTTCACTCTTAGCTAGTTTTACTTCTGCCGGTTCACAGGCTTTTGGCTCACACTCAGCTGGTTTTACTACTGCAGGTTCATATGCTTTTGGCTCACTTTCACCTGGTTTTACTTCTACCGGTTCACAAGCTTTTGGCTCACTTTCAGCTAGTTTTATTTCTGCAGCTTTGTAGGCTTTTAGCTCACTTTCAGCTGGTTTTACTTCTGACGGTTCACAGGCTTCTGGCTCACTTTCAGCTAGTTTTATTTCTGCAGCTTTGTAGGCTTTTAGCTCACTTTCAGCTGGTTTTACTTCTGACGGTTCACAGGCTTTTGGCTCACTCTCAGCTGGCTGTACCTCAGCAGATTCATAGGCTTTTGGCTCACTCTCAGCTGGTTTTACTTCTGCAAGTTTATAGCCTTTTGGCTCACTTTCAGCTAGTTTTACTTCTGCAGGTTCATAGGCGATTGCGTCACTCTCAGTTAGTTTAACTTCTGCAGGTTCACATGATTTTGGTTCAATTCGTTTTGTAGGTTGTGATAATGTTGGTTCACTCTCAGCTAATTTTATTACTTTTGTAGAAAGCAATGCCTTGGATTCACTTTTAGCCAGTTTTAGTACTTCTGCTGGTTCATAAGCTTTGGTCTCACTCTCAGCTGGTTTTACTTCTGCAGGTTCACATGCTTTTAGTTCACTCTCAGCTGGTTTTATTACTACTGCAGATGCTATTGCTTTTGACTTACTCTCTGCTGATTTCTGTGTTTCAGTAAGTTTTAATTGTTTTGATTCACTTACAGCTGGTTTCAGTTCTTCTGCAGGTCCTTGTGTTTCTGGTTGACACTTAGGTAATGTGTTAAGTGAACACTGTACTTCTTGCAATGATTCATTCTTTTCTTGTGTCAATACTATGGGCAGACTTTCTGTTGGTTCCTGCACTTGTAATAGACTCTTTGTTGTTCTCAGGCCTTTGAGTTGATTCTCTATTGAATCTGGTACTTTTGGACTCTTTTCTGATTCCTCAACCACTGATTGTACTTTAGTTTGCCCTAATACTTTTGATTGACTCCCTGTAGGTATTGATTCTGCTTGATCATGGGTTGGTTCAAATATTTTAGATGTAAAATCTGTTTCAAATTTTTTTGATGAATTTTTTGTTGGTAAGGTATCTATAAATGTTGTTTCCACTACTTTGGGATAACCTTCAATTGGTTTTTGATCTTTTGACTGAGACTCTGATGGTTTGTCTCGTTCTTTAAATAAAATCTCCGCTGGTTTCTGTACATTTGATTGACTTTCACTTGTTTTGGGTCTTTTTAATTCAATCTGTTCTGATTTTGATTGTTCTGATTGACTATGTATTACACATTCTTGTGACTGTCCATGGCTTGCTAGCAATCTTGTTGATTGAACTTCAGATTGTTCTATTAACGAAACATCATTTGAAATCTCTGTTAGATCAGGAATTGTTATTTTATTTACAAGTTTACAAGACTCCAAATCTTGTGATATTTTTACTTCTATTGATTCTTCTTTTAACTGTATTTGTGCTGGTTCAGTTGGATTCAGTTTTTCTTTTGAGTTACTTATTACTGTTACATCAGATTTTTTAAGTTCCAATTTTTTTGGTGGAATATTTGTTAGTAGTTCCATTTTTGATTGTACCTGGCTTGGTTCTATAGATATTGATAGAACTTCACTTGGTGCTTCTTTAAGTTCTTGTGATTGGATTGTTGTTGATTCTGATGGTAATATTGTGCGAACTGATGGTGTTGCACTTTCAATACTACTGGTTGCATTTTCTTGTGCTTCACTGATTTTGACATAGGTAATTGTTTCTGGCACTTGTATTGAAACATTGTCAACATATTTTACTGAGTCCACCCAATTAGTTGCAGGCTCTACTGGAAAAATTGGAGATGCACTATCATCAGGAGATGTTGATTGGCATTGCTTTCTTGCTGGTGTTAAGGCTTCAGGAGTTTTAACACTGTTACTCAGGGCAGGAGTAACTTTAGGCCTTACAAGTCTAATTTTTTTAGGAGCTGTTGATGTTTCTGCTTTGCAGAAACTAATTTCACTTACTTTGCTAATCTCTTCAGGCTTTACTTTACCGTGTTGATGAGGTACCGCATCTGATGAGCTTGAGACATCCTTCGCAACCACATCATAACTCGGTGGATGAGTCAGGTGTATGTTAGAGTCCACAGTAGATGACACAGTAGAATCTGGTCGTCTATCACTGGGGGCAGGTCGGACAAGACGTCTTTTGAGAGGGGACCTACTCGAAGGCTCCACAGGGAAACCTTTGATTTCACTAACACTACACTCACTAGAGGTGGATTCTGCTCTTTCAACAGTCACACTGTCTCTATGATCACTGGATGTCACACACTTGACTGTCCTTTCTAATTGTTCAGATTGTTCACATTCACTAATGTTAGAAATGTTTTGCACAGTTTGAATACTGCTCGAGGGTGAGTCAGAGACTACTTGCACGGCCAATGACTGTGGTTCTGCACTTATCACGACACTATTGTAATCAGTCTGTTGATTTGACAATGTTTCTGTTTTGTCAACACTAGCTGAACTTGCTTGAGGTGAATTTATATTACTGCTTGTATTTGAACATATTGAGTCTTCAATGTGAGGTGTGCACTCTACTAACTTTTCAGATGCACTTTCATTGACCGTTTCACTCTCATCAATGGAAGCAGCAGGTAGTGTCCGGGATTGTTCTGCTAAGTCGTGGGTTTGTTGTTTCGGCTCGGTTTCTAATAACACGACAGGCTCAAGAGTTGCATTCAAAGCAGAACTGGCTGTTGTCCTCAGTGGTAAACGCTTCGGAGCTCCAGGCCCATCGACGAATTCATCAATCATGTCCAGTATCGCCTCTGTGCTTGTGTTGACATCTTGAGGCGACGGCGACGGAACGCTGTCGCCGTCGAAGTTGTCTTCGGACATCGTGCTGGTTCTTCCCGAGACACTGGCTTCAGGTGGCTCGTGTAGGGTGTAGTTAGTTGCTTCGACGTTCTCGGCCTGCCCGATATCCTTTTCCCGCGCCGATGCACGGCAGGACGCGCTCGTCGCGTTGCCCGCATCATCTTCCGAACTCTCCATTATCTACTGTTTTGCAATGCTGTCATATCTGAAAGATAAAACACTCACTGGGTGATATTTACGTTACGAATGGGTAACCTGACGACGTGAGAGATTGACAAGCCACAGGCACCATTCTAATTCACCATAACGCTACAAAATAGTTTCACGGAGTCCACAGTGATGATTTATATACCTACACATGTACTTTAATTTCATATTCACGACGTTTACGTCTCGTAAGAGAACGCGCGAGGTCTTTGAAACTATTCAACAGCGTAGACCGGCAAACAAAAAGCTTGTATACGCCATTTTTAAAACCAAAGACATGGCAGATTGGGCCAATAAAAAATATCCATTCCTACATTTCGGCCATTGTCGTGTTGGTAAACTGCAAGAAGCCCATAGATCGCTCTACATGGGCTTGTAAAAGAGTAATAAATATACACTTTCGACATGCGATAGAGCGAGTCAGCTAATAAATCTGAGTAAAGAGTACTTAGTTCCTTTATTTTTGATAATGGCAATTTTTCTGAAGCATTGTATACTGTATGTCTGTGGGTACTCGCAAGAAAAAATATTTTACAGAGCCCGTAAAACCTAATCAAAGTAGGTATGTATGTACCTATATATTTTTATTCACACACGGTAAAAAAGTAGGTACATTTATTTAATAGCTAGGTATGTATTTTTTTCTATGATCTAAATTAAAAAAGACAAGAACGAAAAATCAATCAATGTCACTGTCAGCCTTGTAGTAGTTTAACTTCAACTTCTTCAAGAAAAATATTAATTTATTCACAAAGAAAAATGACTAATATAGTATTTACAATTACAATATTTATAATATGTGCAAAATACACATGAAGCAGTTGAGCTATCTACACACCGTTGCAAACGATTTAAAGATAGCTCAACTTCTTGGTTGGCAAAATTTTGTCTGTCGAAATCAAAGAGGTAGGTATTTTGTACCTCTTGGGGTCGAGACTCTGGGTCCGTGGGGTACCGAGGCCCTCCGGGTTTTCAAAATTATTGCAGGGCGTCTAGTCGCAGCGACGCGTGACCCGAGGGCTGGTGATTATCTGGGCCAGCGAATCAGCGCTTAATTTGACATTTAGAATCGTCAAAATTCGATAAAAATGGTTTTATCCATAGTTGCAAGTACGAAGTATCGAATTTTGACGATTCTAAATGTCAAATTAAGCGATCGACAAGAACGGTACTTGCACGGCAGCATTGCTATTCAGCGCGGCAATGCAGCCAGTGTCTTGGGCACGCTTCCGATTGGTACTGATTTGGATCAGTTGAGCTATCTATAAATCGTTTGCAACGGTGTGTAGATAGCTCAACTGCTTCATGTGTATTTTGTACATATTATAAATATTGTAAATACTTTATTAGTCATAATTTTCTTTGTGAATAAATCATATCTTAAGAGGTAGGCAAAGAGAATATAATAGAGGTAGGTTAGGTACCTACCTTGGTTTTATGAATCAGAGACCTTTAAGTAGGAAATTGAAATGACAGACAGAGGCCAAGAGAACTTCTTGGTTGGCAGCATTGTTAATTTGAAAACGACAGTGATGGACAAATAGGACTTGGAAAATAGTTCCTACCTCTTTGGAAAAAAGACATTAAAGTCATTTGAATTGAAGTTAACATTTTGGTCTGTGCAAACTTCAGAGATCATTAAAAGCCTTATTACACTATGCAATGAATGCAATCTCAAGTCAGGCTTACTGATAGTGATGTAAAGTGACGAATTGAGTTATTTCGAACTCAAGTTATTTGAGTTGACTCGCATCGAGGACTTTCATGCATATAAAGTCATACAAGTGAAAATCTAGCACCAATTTCTCTAACCACTTACGTTGCATACGGACCTAGTTGAGTCAACCCAATTGGCGGCTCGAGTCAAGGTTCAGTTTAACTAAAATAATTTCGAGTTCGAAATAATTCAACTCGTCACGTCACATCACTATCAGTAAGCCTGAAGCGGTTATTACATTACACAATCTCAAGCACGCTAACTAGTCCGTGCTTAGAATCTACCTAGACTGGCTTGCTATTACACTGCGCTAGATATCGCATGCTTACTCATTCGAAAGGCGGACGTCGTCGTTGACGGGCGTCTTGAAAAATCTTTCGAAATGACGGAAAATGGCGGTAGCTCTTACCGCGACTATTTCAACAAAATTTAAGAAATAAGAGATAAAAATATGAGCGAATCATACTCTTTCACCCATATTTTAGTCATATATCTGTATGATTTTTCTCCCATAAATATGGCATGTCATAATAGATATCGATAATATCGAAGATCACCTCTCGTTTTGTTCGTTCGTTCGTTCGCATGGCATTGTGTAGGTACGGCACCGCGAGACACGACCCTCCTCTGCGGCTGCCGGACGCTGACTGAACGGTCTTACTGTCTTACTCTTATTACACCATGCAATATCAAGTCAGGCTAACTAGTCCGTGCTTGGAGCAGACTAGTAAGTCAGTCTACCTGTCTTTCCCTTATTACACTACGCTTGATGCTAGTTAGCGTGCTTGAGATTGTGTAATGTAATAACCGCTTCACTGACTTGAGATTGCAGTCTATTCTATTATGGCTTTGAGCTATATATGAATCAGAGCAATCAGAGTCAGAGATTGTGGTTGGTAATCCTTGATAAAAGATGACTACGATCCGGCCTTTTACGTGTGAAGACATGCTAAAATTTAATAATGTGTAAGTGCCGCTAAACCACGAGAAAATACTTCAGGAATTCTCTAGCGCCCTTTAAAATTCCTAACACCATTTTTAGATGATTCTAGTACCTACATCGTTCTTAGTTATTTTATTTATTTTTTCAGAAATCTGGACCCTTTAACTGAGACATATGGCTTATCATTCTATACCCAGTACTTAGCACATTGGCCGGAGTACTTCCAAGTTCTAGAAGCACCAAATGGAGAAATCATGGGATACAGTATGTATTTACTTTTATGTTCCTTCATTGGTGATTATCTGGGCCAGCGTATCAGCATTGCTATTCAGCGCGGCAATGCAACCAGAATCTTGGGCACGCTTCTGATTGGCACTGATTTGAATCGGTTGAGCTATCTATAAATCGTTTGTAACGGTGTGTAGATAGCTCAACTGCTTCATGTGTATTTTGTACATATTATAAATATTTTAAATAGGTACTGTATTAGTCGTAATTTTCTTTGTGAATAAATATCCCTTAATTGGTGGTTTATTCAATTGTCTGTAATAAAATTATAAGTGTATGATTGCAGTTATGGGCAAAGCCGAGGGACATGGTGAGACTTGGCACGGGCATGTCACAGCTTTGACAGTGAGCCCTGACTACAGGAGATTGGGTCTAGCAGCCATACTTATGAATATTTTAGAGGATGTATCAGAAAAGTATGTTCAGTAAAGATTGGTATAATAATTTACAGATTTACCAAATAATGATTTTTAAGAATATTTAGTTGTACCTACTTAAAAAAAATATTTTTTTTTTCAGAAAAAATGCTTACTTTGTTGACCTTTTTGTAAGAGTCAGTAACAAAGTTGCGATTAAAATGTACAAGAACCTAGGATATATAGTGTATAGAACAGTATTAGAATATTACTCAGGAGACCCAGATGAAGATGCGTTTGGTAACTATAAATAAATAATAATAAATATTCATGGACATTTCACACAACTCTCTCTAGTCCCAAACTCAGCAATGCTTGTAATATGGGAACTAGATTGCTGATAGAGTACTTATATACTTACTTTTTTTATTTTGCAAATTATGTCCTTACTTATCCCACTACTATTATAAATGTCAAAGTTTAGGTGTTTGGTTCAATAACGCTGTAACTACTGGTCCGATTTGGATGAAACTTGGAATATATTATGGTTTGTAACCTGGATTAACACATAGATTAATAGGCAAGTTTTCCCGCCTAGTTTTTTTAGGTTATTTTTTTCCGTGGACGAACTCGCGGGTAATACATATAGTAACACCCTATGGTTATCCATTTGACATGATACTACTATAATCATCATCCTAAAGCTTAATTCACTAAAATGTTGCTAGGCCACAATATAAGATAGCACTTATTTTTCAGATATGAGAAAAGCTTGCTCAAGAGATGTTACTAAGAAGTCAGTGATTCCACTATCACATCCTGTCAGACCAGAGGAAGTTGAATAATAGAGCCTATTTAGACATACATTACAGCAGTATGAATAATTAGCCCAACAACATGGATTAATATCATTTGTCTATGGTAACATTAGCTTTCTAAATTAATTGTTAATTTAGCTATGATTTTACCTACTTATATATTGTATGGTATGATGCAGTATAATATATCATATTAGTCTAAATAGGGCATGTAATAAAATAATTCGTTAAATCAAAACATTTGTTAATTTTAATAAAATAATAAAAACTTAACTATCATTTTCATCATTGATTTGTGGTGGAGTATATCCCTGTTCATCTTCATTAATGTTTTCTGACTCTTCTGTTGCAGATTCTTCAATTGTATCACTTTCTTTTTGTTTTCGCCAATTTTTTGCCGCTGCAAGCAACTTCAGATTCGGCCTAACCATTTCATCTTCAGGGAATATGTAATCAAACACCTCTTCCCATCCCTCTTCCACACCTGTATCACTGATAATCTTTTGTCTCTTTTTGACCCTCCTGGGCATTTTAGCCATCACCGTTTCAAGTTTAATTTCTTCTCCTATTTCAGTTTCGAAATCTTTCCAAGCCTCCAGCAACAGCACTCTTGCTTCCTTCTCCCCTGCACTTCTGAGACTGTCATTGGCTCTTTCATACACTCGTCGTGCAAGTTCCACATTGATGTTATCAGCATTCTCTGCATTTAACTCAAACTTTGCATAAGAAAGCCACACTTTGACATGCACTGTCCTCTCCAGCAATCGTTCATAGAGTTGTCTGGCCTTTTCTGTCTCTCCTTGTGTCACTTCAAAATCAATATAGCTCTTCCAAAGCAGTTCTGGCATGTCCAACCTTGGCTGTCCTACGGCTATTTCATAAATAGCTCTGGCCCTGTCAATATCACCCAGTAATGTTTCCAGCTCAGCAAACTTGATCCAAGTGATGCAGTTTTCTGGGCCATATTCCAAGAACTTTTGGTACAGTATCCTGCATCTATCAAACTCTCTCAATTGAATTTCTAGATCTATGTACCCTCTGTATAGTTTGTCTCTTGGACACATACCTAGAGCTAAACCCAATGATTTCCTAGCTTGCTTCAAGTCTTTGCATCTTACTTCAAACTGGGCATACATTAGCCATATCTTGGAGAATGTGAATATTTTATGTGGTATGAGTTCTAAGCAAGTTCTGTAAACTTGTCTTGTTCTTTCTGCATCCTCAGCTTCAAGTTCTTCATAAAGAGCGTAATTTATCCATAAATAGATGTATCGTCGCCAAAATTGTTTGTCTTTAGAAGGAGGTACATTTGCAATGGCTCTTTCATAGGTATCTCTAACATCATCCACATTACCCTCATTCTCAACAAGTCTGATGTAGTCAAACCATGCATCATAGTTTGTGGGATTCTCTATTACTTCTTGCTCATACATGTACTTTCTCTTGTTGACTATGACATCCTCAATGCCTGATCTATCTCCATATTTTTTCTCATGTATTGTATAAGCTTTGTAGAGCTCCTTATTTCTGTCTTTAGGGATGTGATCTAAAGCATACTTGTAAATGACCCTGGCTCTGTCGTGTTCTTTTTGATTTTCTTCAAACTTGGCAAATGCTATGAACAACCTCTCATCAAGTTCTTCATCACCAAAAAACTCCACTGCCCTTTCAAAAACCTTTCTAGAACCATTGATAAATCCATGGTTTTCTTCGAATTTTGCATACTTGATCCAGTTTTTAACATCAGGGTGTACCATAACAAATCTTTCATAGATTTGCCTGCCTCTATCGAGTTCCTTGTACCTCAGTTCGAAATTGATGTATGTTTGCCAGGCTTGTTCATCTGGTTGCCACTCCATCCAGCGCTCAAACACCTGAAAAATAACATATGATATAATTATTATCTATTATCTATCTACTATAACTCAACAAAACATTATGGTACAAGTACACTTACCTGTCTAGCTCCTGCTACATTTTCCAGCATTTCTTCCATGTAGGTGTATTTGTACCAGAACTGTGAGACCCTTGGCAGTATGGTGACTGCTCTGTCCCAGAGGTTACGAGCATGATTCACTTGTCTATTGCGCATTTCCATCTCAGTGTATTTCAACCTAAAAGTTTTAGACAGTAATTTTAGTAGTGTATCTTTTTTGCAAGTAAAATTTTATTATTTTTTTCAAGTACTATGAATAAACATACCATAAGGTGATATTCCTGTGATCAACATCCAGAGCTCGTTCATATATAGAGCGTGCCCTTTGCACCTGCTTCTGTGATTCTTCCCATTGAGCATATTTGAGCCAATTTCCGATAACCTGAAATTTTACCCAATAAGTTTTTGAAGGAACTGTTAGGAAGCTTAATAAAAGTAGAACCAAGAAATAGCTAACCATACGATTCTTCCTGATGTTATCCTCAAATGCTTTCCTTTTACGATGCTGGTATTCTCTTAGTTCTTCGGGATCAGAAATCTTCTGTTTTGGCGGTGGAGGTAAAATTTCCAAGTCCCTTTCTTTTGCTTCCCGGAGCAGCTGCTCCGCAGTGATTTGTATCTCTGCTGGTGCTTTATTCTTCACCTGAAAACAAACAAAAACTTGTCAATAAAATATGATCGTGTGAAACTACGAAGGCAGAAGGTAAACGAAGTTGGAAATACTATACCTTTGCCACTTTAGGCATTTTTGTAGGTTTCGCGTCCATGTTTCAGTTTATTGGTTTATTATACTATATAAATCTTATTCTAATTCCTAAAGATTGAAATAAATAATTGATTTAGTAGCACACAAACACAAATAATCGGCCACTCGTCAACAACGCGATTTTATAATGAATGAGTGAATGAAATAAAATGAAGTTGGTTAGGCCATAGACAACGTAGGTAAGATCTGTACCAACCAATCAAAAATAAAAAGACGCGACACACGATCAAACTAAGTGTTACCTGTACAAAAATAAAAATTTCAATCAATCAAACGCTTCTTGCTTGCTTCCCTTTTTCTTCTCTTCTTCCTCTTTCTTTCGCTTCTTTTCTTGTTTTGTGTTTAGATTGGTTGAGTTTTCGAAATTTTCGTATTTACTTACGAAAACAACCAAAAATCACCAATTTTATAATACAAAAATGCTTTCTTGGATATCCCGATCACGTTTAGTAAAATGTCCATGTAATATCGTACTCATAAATCTAGTAATCTTTTCGAATACCTAGTCTAATTTTATAACTCCGACCACGATATTTTTGTTTTCAGTGCGTAGATTTTCATCATTCAACATCAGCAATATAAGGCTCGCTGCCCGTACGAATACATTAGACCAAATGGAATACCTGACCGCTGCTATTGATAATACCACCTTGGACTGGCCCTCAATAAAGTCCAACATTCTGTCTCAGCAAGGAAATATCAATCAGAAAAACTATGAAGGAGTTCTCCTAAAGCTTATGGTAAATCACAGAAAGTTTGAAGCTGCTCTATCCTTTGCAAATCATCTGCGAGGCAACTGCGAAGAAATGACCCTTGGCTCGATAAATGGACTGTTAGGCTTATATTTTGAAATTGGAAGAACTCGAAAGTTAACTGAAGAAGAGAAAATGTTTATTATCGATGCATACAAAAGTTTGTATGAAAAATATAAAGTTTTAGATTTTGCCACTTGTGAAAAACTTGTTCGGGCTCTGTGTGTTATCGATGAATGGGAAAAAGCAATGTGGGTGTTAGAAGACATTCATCTTACTAGTGTACCTTCCCACCTTGCTTATAGTTTCTTAATAGGTACACTTTTTAAGAACAATAAAAAGAAAAAAGCTTTAGAAATTATAAGTGAAAGTATAAAATACAAAAGACCGTTGCTGTATGAAGCATTCGAGCAGTGGATTAATTTTATACTTAGAAAATACAAAGATAAAAAAGCAATTTTAAAACAGTTAAATGAAATTCATGACCACATTGCAAGAAACTATATGGTTATAGATGAAAATACTGCAAAAAAGTTGAAAGAAACTTATTTAAACTTGGGCTGGGATGCAGAATTTACTAAAATAAGAAAAATGAAGTATGTAAACATAAATTAACAATTTATTAGGTAATTTATTAGGCGTACTATAATGATAATACAAAGTGTTCTTTATCCTTTGTAGAAATGATTTTTTTTGTAAATAAATCTAATAAATCCATGAAGACTAAATGTTCAAGGCACAAGACCAAACTGTAAATAACGTAATACTACCTGTTTCATCATGATAATGTTTTAATTTCAGCGGTGAATGCATCAGATGCAAAGAAACCTTAGATTGCCTGAACTTATCCGATGAAGATTTTACAACCCTGCAGCAAAGTGTTAAAGAAAAACTGATTATTGGCTCCGATTTATTGCTCAAATCATCACCAGAAGAATTGCAAAAATTCCTGAATTTTGTTGACAAGACTGCACCTTATGACATAGTAATAGATGCATTAAATGTAGCTTATGCTATTGGAAAAGGGTCACCCGTTGATCGTATAGAATTACTCTTGGAGACAGTAAATTATTTCAAACAAAGGAATAAAAAGATTCTACTACTCGGAAGAAAGCACATGCTCGGATGGGGTAAAGGCAAGATTCAGAGCTTGATGAATAGTACTTGTACATTTTTTACTGATGACCTGTGAGTATAAACTTTTGAAATAAATAGTTACACTGGCGCTGGCGTCGCCAGCATCACTCACATACTCGCTTGGGTTAAAATCTTTATTTATTTATTAAATATTAAATAGGATCACCAACAATGTTATGCACAGAAATATTATATGCGTATTCAAATTGTCTTATGTCTGGTACAAATACCAATAAAAGGCGAACACAACATTCACAGTGCAACAGTTAACTTAAAATTAGGTTGGTAGGTATCTATTCTTAGGTATCTATCTATAAAAAGATTATAAGTTCCAAAGTATCCAAATCGGGCCCCCTGGGATGATGTCATACAACAGATTTTTCGCATTTATTGCTTTTGCCCAGTAGTGTAACGATATAGGAAAGGTAAAAAAATGCATCTTGGTAATCTGTTTTCCGAAACGATAAACAAGTTTTTTTTATACATGATAGTCCATCCTTCGATTTTTGATTTCAATCTCACGATGAAAAGTGACGATTGCGCAAGATCGCAAAATGGTCTAAACTAGAAGACAGCTATTCACCCTTGTTTTGAAAACATCTGGATATGATGATAAAGAAAGAGCTCTTTTTCAAATTTCCCAGATCTCAAGACGATCCATACTTCATAACAGCAGCTATTCTAAGTGGACCTCACACAGATATAGTCTCCAAAGACTTACTTCGATGTCATCAGTTCAACCTGCAGGATGAGAACCTGAGATACATGTTCAAGAAGTGGCAGTGGCAGCATCAGTGGATGGTCTTCACACAGAACAGGAGGCTTAAAATTCAGGTATACTTATATCATATCATCATATCAGCCTCCAGATCGTTGCTGGACAAGCCTTGGCCATAGATTTCCAAAAGCGCTATTCATAATTTCCTTCTCAACGATTTTATCGATAGACACGGACTAGATTTGTTTAACCAAATTATTAGAAACTCTATACGTGCTGTTTCAAAGTATTGAATTGTAGCTAGACGTTCCGCCGCCGCCTACGCGCCCTTTACGCGACTTTTAGCTGTATAGGACCAATAGTTAGCAACAACGTTTCAATATCATAAGTCATCACTGGCAACCTTAAGGCAACACGCATTGCTTATAGACATTCGTCTCGAGTCTGGTCTTGAAGCTTTATTTATTTTTGCGGTGCCTGCGACGAGAAGATTTGTTGTGATTTCTCAAACGCTACTCACCCGAGTTGGGTTCGTCGGTTGACCACTTTGGAACTACCATATTAAGAGTCTTAAAGTAGCGTAGATACCTACTTATTAATTAGGTATTATTCTTCTTTCAGTCGCCGATGTCATTCACGCCATGTGCCCAGAAGAATGAAAAGAATGGCGGCTGGCATATGCCGTTTCAAAGTGAAACAAGCACAAGTATAGGAATAGTCAACGATGGAGTTCCAGATCTGTCTAGTTGGTTGTGTATACGGCGTCGGGTTAATCAATGAAATCAATATAATTATATATTAATGAATGATGTAATTTTAATTAGAGTACCTACATAATTTCTGTAGGTAACTGTTATATGATAAATAAATAGAATTTCAAAGTGCATCGCGCTCGTGTCTCCATCGAGCTCATGAACAAATATGGAACTGCTATTATGTCTAGTAGATAATTTTTGTGAATTTTATCAATATCTCAAGTTATTACAAAGATAGCTAAGCAGAGTTTAATTATATTATTTATTTCTTTTTGTTTTAAGTTTTTTTAAATAAAAACTATTTAAATCATAAACCTTTTTATAATGATTGTCAATAAGACATTTGGTTTTTGTTTATGTGCCCATCACATCACAATATAAATATTTTGTAAATTCAGTTTTAGGTATTTTTTCAAATTCCCAGTAATCAAAATTCAATATGCCGAAGCCAGGAAAGAAAATAGATAAGTCTTCCTCTAAAATAGATAAGCCAAAAGGGTCGAAAGGAAATCTATCTTCAAAATCTGAACAAAATGTGAAAATATTGCAGAAGGTTAATTCTGGTAAGATTGCGTGTATTAAGATTTAGGCTGGTTCATCATTTTACTCCTTAGAATAGTTGCACCCTTAGAACTTAGAAACCAAAAGCACGTCCTCAGACGATATTGATACCATTTCTTTACGTCTAGCATCGATCGCGCGATATCTGCGCCCAAATTTTAGCTGATAGCCCTTAGCTTTAGCTTTTAGCTTTTAGCTTTTGGGGGAGACTGAACCCGTTTAGCCCCCTGTACTAACGAAACTTTACTAGATACTGCTAGGGTAATCCATCTTCAGGTGACGTCCCTGGACAAAAAGTCTCAGCTCGAGTCCGTCGCAACATGGAACGCGTAGAAATGTTAGCGCGTCCGAACGCCCGTCGACTTCGGTCGCTTTGGGATGAGAAGTGCGGCATCCTACCTCCTGAGAGGAGGGATAAGATAAAGAGCGCGTTGGAGGAGGATTATTTCCTCAGTCCTGAGTAAGATTTATTAGCTTAGGTACTGCATCCTATTCTATTACTATCATAAATGTAAAAGTTTAAATAAAAAGTAAGTACCTAAGTAGGTTAGTTGTAAGTGTGTAAATGTTTGTGTTTTTCTCAAACGAGACGCGGACCAAGTTGTTGGAGGAAGCAGTATTTTATAAACTCGACCCTACGTCCAACGAGTATGTACCTACCCTACAAGGCACTGCACTGCGTCCATCATTCTGAGACGGAAAGGCACTAAAGTCTGCGCCTGTAATTGCACCGGCATACCCTTGAAATATAGGTACGAGCACCACTGCTTGGCGGCAGAAATTCGGTAATTCTCAGTAGTTTATTTTTAACAGACAGACAGAGCAATACTTCCAAGCTCTGTTCGAGTCGTCGAAGCGATGGTCTGGTCCCGGCGGCATGGTCGGCAGGAAGGAACAGGTTGATAAGTCACGGGAGCTGCGGCAGCGGCAGAAGTGGCTGGTCAATTTCAGTGCTCAGGTGATCTCAGCAGTGTTACTCTTCTCAGCGGTAGCTCGAAGCGTCTTAGCTTTTAGCTTATTTCTTTACAACGAAAAAGTTCTCACGGTACTTAGGTAGGTACTTTTTTATCAAGAACACGAGCTAGTATGGCTCGAGTATTTTAGATTTTCAGGAAAAAATTGTCTCCTACCCTATAATATAGGTACACCCGTATTTAGATAGGTCACCAATTTTTCCTAAGAATCAAGTAAAATCAAGTAGGTAGTAATAAGAGTCACGGAAACTTCAGGGGCTAGGTTCTGTTTTGAAACGATTTTACCTAAAAAGATCTATAAAACCTGAAATAACCCACAGGTGGCATACCGCCTCTGTGACTACATAGCGAAGGGTAACAAGGAGATGCTGGTCTCCAACAGACTGAGGAGCATTGCTGACGTGGTGCTGGAGCGAGTCGCTGAAATATTAAGTATGGAAATACCCTACTTTGTTAGGCTTAACTACTTACCTAAGTTCCCTTCTGATAAATTGTGAGGGCAGCGGGTGCGAGCTCATACCTACGAACGTCGTGGGTTCGAATCCGGTTTTGTAAAAAATCAAAATATCTTTATTTCTGTACTTAACAAAATGTAATTTTTTTTAATAAGGTAAGTAAAATACCTTCCTGTAAGTAAAAGTACTTGTGTTAGAAAGCCCCGCTCTTCCATATGGAATGTTACAGCCAAGTAGGATTTGCAAATGAATGTGCGTATCACCAGTAGAACTCTCAAACGGTGAAGGAAAACATCGTGACAAAACCAGTTAGTATTCTGGCAAAGCCATTGCTCTGTCCCTAAATCAAAATGTATTTTCAGGTGAGCCTAAACCTTCCCGCACGCATCCAGGTAGACTCGCTCGCTTCATGGTCGCGATTTCAGACAGAATCGCAGTTTGGATAGAGAATGCGGTGTACCGAGCTGATGCACTCGAACCCTCGGAATTCGGATCCCACGAACACATGAGATTGGATGCGGAGAAACCGCTCGTGTGCTAAGAAACAATCTTCAGTAGTCTACCTATAAGTAAGTTGAAACTTTGATTACCTCTTCCTATTATGTTTTAGTTTTCAGCAGTTAGTAGGTACTTAGAAGCTATCATGCTTTAGCATCGAGCTATTAAAATATTTTATTCAGTAAGAGATCACTTTACTAACATGTTAATTTTACAAAAAAAGTTAAAACCTCCTTAGCCTCTTTATCATTACTGGCCAGTATCAGATCTTTGAGTATGGGCTCATTAAATCTGAATACATTGAGATGAACTAAATGTTTCAAACTGCAATCATGCCTAGGGTTCCTCAAAACTGGTTTTTACGATGATTCATCTTAATAAGTTGGAAACGACTGCACCAATTTTCACAAAACATGGCTAAGAATCATCCCAGATCAACCAGCATTCCTACAAAAAAACGCATTCAAATCGGCCCTACTTTCGGAGCTACGAGGGCACAGACAAACATACGAATAGACAGATACACAATGCCGTCAAACTTATAACACCTCTTTTATTTCCGATCAGGGGTTAAAAAAACTAAGTGAATTTAGGCGCCAGGCGACGTGACAGTATTCTGAAACGGCTTTAAAATATAGTGTAATATTTAGTCACTACAGTAGCTAGGTAGGTAATCGTTTTAACAGTTTATTATCTCGAATGACTAAAATATTAGCAACGCCTACATTTCAATCTAGTTTATACTTGGTATGCACCTTACAAACCCTATTCTGGAAAGCGTGAGATTGAAGTCGTAATCGAGACATTAAATATGAAAATCCAATATTCATTTATTCTGTAACATTACAAAAAAAATTTTAATACAACTAAATCATGGATTATGAATCAGCGGCTTAGTCTTAGCATTCTTTTGAATGTATTAAAATGTAATTGTCATGTCCAAATTCTCAGTGGTTACCTCAAATAATCCTCGCTTCGGACTCGACCTCGAAATTGGGCTTTGATAGTAATTTTGACAATTATAACTAGCACAGCACGATTTTGAAGTCTAGTCGAGGCAAGGATTCGACTTCTTTCTCAAGCTCGTGAGAATAAGGACTCTCGTCAAGGTATGTATATTGAATGCATTGATCACGTCACGGTTCATCGCATTTTTGTACTCAACATCTGTCAGTTTATTTACATTCTGATTGATTAATAGTAGATCAATGCAAAATCTACAATACACTTTAAATTACGAGCACATTTCAATTTATATATTGTTAGTTGTTGCTCATGGCTTTGCTTGCAATTATCCCCAAAATAGTAGTTTAAATAAAAAGTAAGTTTATAAACCAAAACGCGACTACTGCAAAATAACGCTATAAAAGTATGAAAAATATATTCTCTTCTGAAATTATTGACAATTATGACAGGAGTCACAGCTCAGTCGGTAATAGCCCTGCCTTCCGTGCTGTGGGTCGTGGGTTGGATCCCCACCAAGAACAAACATTTGTGTGTGGAAAACATAGATGTTTGTTCTATGTTTGGGTGTTATATGTATTATAAGTATGTATGTACAAAACAAAAGTATATAAGTATTCTATTAGCCATCTAGCTCCCATATCACAAGCTTTGCTTAGTTTGGGACTAGCGGGCGTTGTGTGAAATGTCCCTGAATATTTGTTTATTTATATTTATTATTCATGAACATAGTGATGTTCAGAGGATAGTCTGTTCGTGGTCGGTCCTGTACCTACCTTACAACAAAGTATTGATAATATTATGCGGCGCTCCATAACTAGAACAAGCTTCTTTTCCTAGACAGGTATTCACATTTAATATTTAGATCGGCAGTGACCTTAGGAAGTCTAGTTACCTAGTATCCCTTGGCGACCTTCTAGGGACCTATATATGCGGTGGGCTTCCGTAGGGCGGCACAGTTCATACTTTGAAGGCTTGACAGCAGTTCTAGTACAAACTTCCATCACAATGAAATACGCAGTAAGTGAAATACTTCAATGATTTTTTAAATTGGTATTTGAATCTGACTACACCTTTTAGATATATTTGAGGAGTAAGTACCTGCCTACCAAGAGGTACCGCTTAACATCAAGTGGGCCATCAGGTTGTTCCATCATTTAATGGTTTAAAAAATTGTCTCTTAAAAAGTACCTAATTAAGAAAATATTCCGATTCTTTTTCAGTGCATTTTCAGATTAAGGCTTTCTTTAAATTGATAAAAAAAAATATAGTAGGTACCTTACTTTCTAAGACCATTTACTAAGGGTACAGCATTCTCTAAGTGTTGATTTGTCGGCTATTATCTCGTCCTTAAAAAAAGTATGACGAGAAAATGGTCACGCTGAAATGTCAAAAGCTAATAAAATTCAAAGGTGCTTTTAGTCGACAGCATACAACAGACAGATAATGTTCATAAAATGGTCCGAAATGCCTACATTTTGACAGGACGAGTCGACAAAACATCTACTGCGCAACCTAGGCTCAGTGGTCCTCAAAAACTACGACGAGAAAATAGTCACACTTAAATGTCAATAATACAAAGGCGCGTTTTGTCGACCACATTATCACAGATAATTAATGATAAAACGAACTTACCTGTATGTGAAGTTCTATCATAATTATGCGAGCTGCTCAATTTGAAGCGATTAATTTTATTTTTTCGCGATTCGCGAAAATTGAGAAGCGCAAGCATAATGGTCACAAAATGGTGCAAAATGCCTACGTTTTGACAGACAGACTAGGAACCAGTTCTTGCCCGTTCCTGTGGGTTCTGGTCACGTGGAACTGGCACCTAGAATCACCTAGTTATATAAGACGATTCTAAATGATCCTAGTGATTTTATTGAATAAAGAAATTATGACTATGACTAGATAGATAATGTCTTGTGTGTGCATCCTGCGATCCTAGGCCGGCTGATTTGATGGTAATCGTTTGCAGGTGTTCTTCTTGTTGGTTGTCGTGGCCATGGCTGCTGCTGCTCCCCAGCTGCTCGTACCCACCACTTACGGCGGTGTGGCACCATACATCGGAGCTGCCCCTGGTGTGAGTAATCAATTATTTTTATCATGCATTTGTCAGACACTATGTCAATAAACTTTATTCACAAAAAAAATTATGACTAATAAAGTATTTACAATATTTATAATATGTACAAAATACACATGAAGCAGTTGAGCTATCTACACACCGCATTTGTTAATTATTAGAAAACTAATTATAGGTTTTTTGACATCCTCAAAAATTTAGTGTGCTTCGGTAATATAAACGAAGCAGTAGATTTACATTCAGACTTTGAACCGTTCGATAATTTTTCATGTATTTTTATGCATTATGTGATGATAAGCTATTGATAAACTAAGATGCTCTTCCTTAATTAAACGGTTATAATATTTTACTATATGTTAAAAATGGAAGCTTTACTTTGAATATTGCCCATGCAAATTGAAAGCATTCTTATTTTACTTTACACCGCATACGGTATTTTCATCGTGCCAAATACTTTCTTTATACTAATATATTGTATGGTTTCAGACCCTAGTGGCCGGACCCACGGTGGTCAACAACCCCATTGGCTACGGCGGTCGCATCATCACCCCTGGATACATCGGCGCCTACTATTAAACTGAAACAACCCCATTTACCTCCCTTTTTCGCACGCACTGCACTACCCATTGGCTCTGTACATAATCTTTTTAATAAATTGATGGCTTCTTTTTGAATACAACCTCTTTTAATTTTATTAGCTTACCCATCTGATACTTCGTAAGAATTTTCCATCCATTCTCACAAAGGTACTGTACTAATTGTTTTAGCTGTTGGCATATTCTGTGAGTTTGATTCTAAATGATCCTTATTTTATTTATTTATTTATTTTAAAATTTCACACAAATAGGTAGTGCTAGGAGGACTTAATGCTAAGAGCATTGTTTGCCAGTCTTCCTGGGCGTGCAAAAAGATGGTGTGGCGTGTTTTTCTTAAAGGTACTAAAAGTTAAAAATTTCCTTCCTTCTTCCTTGTGATTTTATTGAATAAAAGAGCTATGACTTTGGCTTTGAGATGTTTTTGGTTAGTGGAAAGGCAGTGGAGTTTCAAAGGCTAGCTATTTTATGCTATAAGGACTCGCAAGGCATCGTAAGGAACTTGCTAAATACCATATTTTTAATTTTGTTACGTGAACGTCGTTGATTCAAAATTAAAAAACCATTTTTTTATTTGGATCTCTATCACCATTTCTGAGTAACGTTAACATGAAAATTAATTAGATATTTATCGATATAGGTAACCATGATATAACCCAAAGATTTAATAACCTATGTAAGCCTCTTGCATTATTGCACGCACCGATCTGAGCTTTTAACTATCACTCAGGTGATTGTGAGTAAGTAATTTCTGGCTCTCCTAAAACAAAACAAGTTTTGCCAAGCGAGTTGATGATATAATGGGGGATAAAATTATATTTGACGTTCTCTATGAGCTTTTAAACTAGTACAAAAGCCTTAAAATAAGCTTTTGATACTTGATCACTATCTTCAGTCACCGATTATAATGTATCGATTTATTTTACAATTTTGTTATAGCGAAAGGCAATTAATGTACAATACTTTCAATAATGATACAAATAGGACCATAATGTTACCTAATCGGTGGGTTGGCTAAACATGTGGGAAAGTGTGTTTTGTAGAAAAGATCTCGCTATGACATCATCCAATTCCGGTCCACTATTTTGCATTTAAAATCGCATAGTAATGGCTCAAGTTTGCTAAGTTTAATATAAAAAACATCTAGCTTATAAACCTTGTATTTTTATAGAGCAGAGATTTCTTGCGGAAACTGCATTTCTCAAACAGGATGTTATAGCATTGTAATGCGTTCCAAGTAAGAGAAGATTAAGTACATTTCAAGACTAGATTGAATCTTGCTTTCGCGATATTCTTTGCCTCCCAACTTTAGAGCATCTTTATGTACTGAAAAGTATGTAGGCACCTGTAGTAAAAATACCTAAGTAGTTTGAAAGGCTACAGGCTACCTACTTGCTTAACTATTGTTAGCAATTCTTACCATTTAATTTGTGTTAGCTACGGTAGCTTATGACCTTTCACAACTTTAGTCAGGCACTTTTTAAAAACAAAATAATAGATAAAGATCACAAATCCAGTAGGTATGTATTATATCACAGACACTGTCTTCCTACAATTTAGTAGGTTAGGTGAGCTTTGAGGTAGTAAGCTGCCTAAGTTCTTGCAGATTTTGTCATAGAATAAAAGATTGTAAAAATTTGTCTCAAACGTGCAAGAAATCTTATGACTTTCACACATCAGAAAAGAACCTAGAATTTCAAACTTTACCATAAAGAAACTAAAATATTTATTCCGATCAAAAAACAGATTTACGAAGATGAAGACGACACAAATAACTCGCCGTGCGACTTTCGATGTTACGTCTTGACGAACCAGACCAAATCGCTTCATTTGGGCTTGTGGGCTGCAAAAGTAGGCCAGCTCTTGTGGTGTGAGTACTGAGCACTCACTTGTTTATTTTTATTCTGGCTCTACTTCCTGCAAAAGACTGGTGGTCTAGTGGTAATGTCTTCTTCCAACTAAAATTCAAAGAGTGCAGTTTGATTCCCGTGGCGGGACTTTGATAGGGACAAATAGCGTTGTAACCCTAATGCATCAATGCTTAGCAGATAGAGGTACCAACTTAAGTTTTTTTTTAATGAGAATTAGGTAGTGGATCAGTTCCTGTTTGCTGTTGTTATTTTATTATTCAGACTCTACCGCTTATACTCATTTCAATGAACTACCGTTTTTCCGTTTTTGTTTTCAATTGGTAACACGTTTTCTGGAGCAATTATAATACAAACATACTATATTTACCTATACTTAGGCAGGTAGATAAGTACTTCAGGCCCTCACACCATACTCATCAGTGTGTAATTTAACATAAACAATGTAAATTACATTCACGCACCATTCAAAGTGATAGTAAAAGTAGTCGGTCAAGAAAATAAAACTAAAATTGTGTCCACGAACGGGCGTCGTCGACCGACATTACGGCCTTGCTTTTCCCAATGCATAAATGCAACTTTTAATCAAGACCACATGGAATTTTCACCTTTATATAAACAACTATAAGGTCTTACAGGGTGTTTTGTGAACAGAAAATGTAAGTTGGTTACGTTTGTCTCCAGTTGCGTAATGGTAGGTAATGATCAGAGGATTTGGGTGAGTCAACCTACTTAGAAAGGCTCTATAGAAGGCTGACTCGGAAGTTGAAAGATAATAACTGATATTATGTAACTTATGTATTAAAACAATACCTGTATGGTGAAAGATTAGTATTTTTTTTATAGATTTTAAGCAAACGTTTCACTGCAATCTCACCTGATGCTAAATGACGATGCGGTCGACGATGTAGCACATTTACCTAGATACCTATTCACACTCCTCTTGAAAACGTCTAAACTTTATTGTAAGTGTTCGAAAACACAGACGTCTAAGTACTTATATAGGTGGTACGCTAGTAACCATTTTTTTAAACCATTAACATTTTTTTTTAAATGATGCTATATTGTAGAAGTTTAAAATATATCGTTTTATCGCTAAAACAATATAAGACGTAAGTACCTATTAGGTAAGTAAGATCATTCCTTTGTTATGTTCCGACTATGATATGACCAAGCACTGCACTATCGTAGGTATTACACGATACTAAATTTATAGGATCATAAACCATTGGATAGTTATATAATATTCATCATACTTTCGCAACATAAAACTAGACACATTAGTTAATTTATTTTATAACAAGAGAATAAACAACCAGTTCGCCCGCATGTTCTGTGATTAGATAATAGCCGACACCTTCTAAAAGAGTTTGAACATCAATTCAATTCAATTACTCTAGTGCATTTGAAAGTAGGCCACAAAACCCAATGAACCCAGAAACTTGAAAAAGTATCTGTGACGTACAAGCTATATGTCGTCACTCTGGGTCAATTGCTTCCGGAAAAAATAACGATGATTTTGTTAACAATTGCCGTGTAGCTGTTCTATGTATGGTGTGACACAAAGATATCCCTCAAGCAACAATATAATGCGCACATACCTGAACAGAGATGCGTATCAGCGCTGGGCAATGCTGGTGACACCACCTAGGTAGGTAGGTAAACCCTCACCGGCCGGTGGAACTTCCACTAGACTTGTAGGTTTGCACAGAGGAACACTATTTTGATAGTCAACACACAGTTTATATGGTTTTGAAGTAAGTATGTAAATTTAACGTGGATACGATTCGGTATTATGAAAGTTTTTTTAGTTGTGTCTTTCGCATCAGGCGTTACAGCATCGTACTGATTTTTTTGCATAGTTTGTGGGTAGGCGTGTCCTTTCGCTGTCCTCTGGTTTAACGATAGTGGTGTCGCATAGGACAAAGAAATATTGCCCGTGTTACGAGAAAAACAACTCTATGTCCACCACACAAGAACTATTCATTAGCAAAATCTATGAGAACGAAACATCCCGCCCACCAAAATACAGCTGGTATTTTCTGAGAAGTAACAGAATGAATCCTGAGATTATAATAATTACAACGATTAAAACTAAGAGATAACATTATTAAAGGCATGCTAGATACGATAAAAAAACTAATTTTCACTGCGACTAGGTAAACTATATAATTATGATAAACTAGGGTCTAATTTGTCCCTTTGCAGGTACGTTATTCCGTTGGTAAAGGACAAAGTTTTACCAAGGGTCGCTTTATCAAAGTGTTTTTGGTTTTTATGGTGGCTACACGGACTTCTCCGTCAGGGCCAGGGTGCAAATCGACAACCCGACCGAGGGGCCAATGCAGCGGAGTGCGGATGTCGTCTTTAATTAGGACCATTGCATTTATTTGTAGCGGTTTACATTTGTTGGTCCACTTAGCTCGTTCGGTGAGTGTGTGAAGGTATTCATTTTTCCAACGAATCCAGAAACTCTGTTGAAACGATTGAATCAGTTGCCAACGATTTAGTCTTGATATGTTTACATCAGACATGTCAGTGTCTGGAAGAGAGGTTAAAGGCTCCAAGGTGAGGAAGTGGCCGGGAGTCAACGCTGATAAATCGTTCGGATCTGCACTCACTGGACACAAAGGTCGAGAATTAAGAACTGCCTCGATTTGAATGAACAATGTAGATAATTCCTCAAACGTTAATGTTTGTTCACCGACGATACGGTAAAGATGTGATTTCGCAGCCTTGATCTGGATCTCCCACACACCTCCAAAGTGAGGTGCTGATGGTGGATTAAACTTGAATTCGATACGTTCTGAACTCGCAGCTTCTTCCATTAAAAGAAGAAAGTGATTTCGAGCCCCGACAAAATTAGTTCCGCAATCCGCATGTATCGTATTGCATCTCCCGCGGCGTCCTACGAATCGGCGCAAAGCCGCAATAAAACCATCAGACGATAAAGTGGACGCCACTTCCAAGTGTACTGCCTTAGTCGCAAGACACACAAATAAGCAAAGATACGCTTTGTCTAATTTAGCTCCGCGATGAGTGCCGAGCTTAATGCGAAACGGTCCACCAAAATCAACGCCAACGACCGAGAATGCTTTAACCTGATTAACGCGGTAGATTGGCATGTCGCTCATAGGTGGATGTATCGCCTGGGGTTTAACACGATAGCACCGGATACATTTTGAGAGGCAACGTCGGATAGCCCTTTTTGCTGAGACAATCCAAAATTGTTGTAATAGAAGGAAGTGCGTGGTATTTACCCCAGTATGACAGTAGGTCCGATGAATTGAATCGATAAGCTTGTTCGTGAGAGGGGAGCAACTAGGCAGCAGTGCCGGGTGCTTTTGTTCAAATCCGAGTCCGGCATGGCAAATTCTTCCACCCACTCGAAGGATTCCCTGATCGTCAATGAACGGATTCAATTTGCGAATTGGTTTTTGTAGTGGTTGATCCTTATGTAATCGTATAATTTCATCCTTGAATGCTTCGGATTGGACGTGCTTGACTATAAGCATCAAGGAGTCATGCCGTTCTTTAGTAGCGATACTATTGTTGTTAGGAGGGGGGAATCCACTAGCCTTTCGAGCGGCACGGATGAATCGACGACAATAACAAACGATACGGAGAATTTTGTCAATTGATGAGATTCTGAACAAGAGTGAGTCGAAAAGTGATTGATTACTTTGTTCTTCGAGCAGTGTCGTTGTCTGTTGTAGAATCAGTGAAACGGGAGCCGTAACTTTAACTTCATCCAGAGCGCGGGGGTCTTCACCTACTACAGTCGATGTGTCTAACCGTGGGTTACCAGGTTCCGAAATCCAGGATGGTCCCGCCCACCATAGTGAGTTGTGTAACAGTTCTTGAGGGAGTTGACCTCGGGAGCAAACATCGGCCGGATTATCGGCTGATGCGACGTGTTGCCACCATTCTGTAGGTGTGATGTCATGAATGTGACTGACACGATTAGCCACAAAGGTGACCCAACGAGAGGAATGGGAACGTAACCATGATAACGTGATAGTTGAGTCTGACCATAAATGTACGTTTATCGGAAGTGAATCGCTCATTCTATATGTATTTTTGAAGAAGTCATATAAGTTTGCCAAAAGTACAGCTGCGCACAGTTCTAGACGAGGTAGCGATATCTTTTTAATCGGAGCTACACGCGCTTTTGAACATACCGGTAAAATCTGTACATTATCGCTTTGATCGACCACCTTCATATAAAACACCGCTCCGTAAGCGAATTCCGAGCTGTCGCAGAAACCGTGAAGGTCGTATGATTTTGCATTATTCACGGTAAGCCTTCTAGCAATTTTTAAATCTGTGATTTTATGGACTTGACTCTGATATTCCTCCCACAATGTCACGATGTGATCGGGGGGAACATCATCCCAACCACCACCACATACCCACAATTGTTGAATGAGGCACTTAGCTTTGATAGTCAATGGGGTTAAAAACCCTAATGGATCGAAAACTTTGGCAACTTCGCTAAGAATTGTTCGCTTAGTGCATGGGCGATTGCTGGGAGCAACATCGAAAAGAAACGTATCAGACTTTGGGTCCCATTTCAGACCAAGGACCTTGAGGGTCAAGGGTTCCATTTCATCAAAGGAAATGGCATCCAATAAACAGTCTTCTGTTGGTAAATCTGATAAGACTCTCAAATCATTACTCGCCCACTTACGCAAATGAAATTTGCCTAAGTTAAACAAACCGATAATTTCCGATTTTGCATTGAGTGCTTCCTGTAGCGAATTCCTGCCGCAAATTATATCATCTACGTAGATACCGGTACCAGATGACAGTACTTCCTTTGCAATGGGAAAAGCATCTCCCTCATCCCGAACCAACTGCTGGATTATTCTGCAAGCAAGAAACGGTGCTGAAGCTACTCCGTAAGTTACTGTATTTAACCGATATTCCTGAATAGGAGCATTACGATCGAATCTCCAAAAAATGCGTTGGTAATCACGGTGACACTCTGCGATTAAACATTGTCGGTACATCTGTTGAATATCTGTCATGAAAACGATAGGAGACTCACGAAAACGCAGAAGAATTTCATTTATGTTAGCTTGTAGTTTAGCCCCCTTTAATAACGAATCGTTTAGTGATACATTGTTTGCATCTCTAGCAGAAGCATCGAAGACCACCCGCAGCTTAGTAGTGTGGCTGCCGGGGTTGGTGACACAATGATGCGGGATATAGTACTTACCCTTTTCTAACTCTTCCACAGGTACCAACGTCATGTGCCCACAAGCTAAATAATCAGCCATGAACTCGGAATATTGGCGGCTGAGCTCAGCATCCCGTGACAAGCGGCGCTCGATAGCGTGGAATCGGCGAAGAGCAATATCACGTATGCCACGGAACGTAGGTTCAACCTCATCTTTGAACGGGAGCTTAACAATGTATCGACCTGAATCGTCGCGGGTATGTTCAGATTGAAACTTTTGTTCGCATAACAGCTCATCTGGTGTCAGTGTTGAAGCTGGAGGAAGCGTATCTAGTTCCCAAAATCGTTGCACAAGATTTGTTAGCTCGTTATCCCCGCCAGCTTGCATAGTCGCGAACGAGTGACTGGCTAAAGGCGACTTACCCAATAGAAGCCATCCAAAAATGGAGCGGAAAGCTGGTGGCTGGGTGGACGTTCCTTTAATACGTTCACTAAGGAGGCATTCCGCAAAAACATCTGCACCAAGCAAAACGTCAACAGGGCCAGGAACATCAAAACCAGGATCTGCCAAGTCCAAGTCTTTAATGTGCGTCCAACCAGTGCTATTTAGTTTGGCAATCGGCTGGTCACCACAAATAGTTCGGATCACGTGTAAATCCAATTCAACCACCGGAGTCTCGTTAACTCCCAAGGAACAAACAATATGACCCTTAACTGCTGCCGGTGTACCACCTAACCCATTGATAAGAACGTTTGTCGATGAAGGTACGAACCCTAACAACTGGACGGCTTCATCGGTTATAAAGTTATTTTGACTCCCAGTGTCCAACAGGGCCCGAAATGTCATGAACTGACCGCTAGAGTTTTTTAATTGTACCAGCGCAGTCGCTAATAGCACTGTCGTATTGGTAGGTGATGGCAAAGAGGACGAGGCACCATTCGTCACCAGCGTGGAGTTTGGTTGTACTGGTTTAGTATCGTCGTTATGTAGTAATGTATGATGTTTGCGCCTACACTTCTGGCAGGTAAATATTGACATGCAATCTTTTAATTGGTGCGACGGTTTTAAACAATTGAAGCACCATTTATTAGTTGATGCTACATCCATGCGTTCCGTTACGGATTTAAGTAAAAACTCCTTACACTGCGAGATATTATGAGCTTCTCCACAGAAAGAGCACTTGTAAACCAACCTCGACATACTTTGGGACGAGAGAGGCTTTGAAGTATCTTCTTCGGACGATGCGAGAAGAGTATGACTTGTGCTATGGTAAGGCCGCTTCGATATCGAGTAAGTTTGATTATTTTTGATTGCGTCCTTACCAGATGCATTAGCCTGTTTCGTTGTTTCAACAAAATGAGCATCTCGTGTGAGCGCTTCACACTTCAATTTCAAAAAAGCTTTTAGTTCAGTAAAGGTAGTGAGTTTATGAGTGTGTTGTTGTTCCTCAAATTCACAACGCGTCTTAGAGTCCAACTTTGAGAGAACAAGATAATTTAATACAAAATCCCAGTGATCAACAGGTAAGTTTAATCGCCGTAAGATTGATAAGTTTTCATCAATCGAGTCTAACGAACGGCGAAAATCTCTAACGTTTGTAAGTTTCATACTAACATTTAATATATCCCGCCAACAGGTAAAAGCCAATTCACGCTCATCTTGGTAACGTGATACAAGAGCAGCATAGGCATTTAGGTAGTGTTCTCCAGCCAAAGGAAAAGTTCGAACAACACTAGCCGCGTCGTCGGTCAACGACGATACCAAGTAATGGAATCGTTCAGTGTCGGTAAGCGAGGAGCACTCATGAATGAGGGTGTTGTATTTGTCTATGAACTCTGGCCACTTCTTTATATCACCAGAAAAAACAGGTAACGAAATCTTGGGTAATTTGACTTGTGAGAAACCCGTTTTATTTACCGATGATGACGATGATGATGATTGTGATTCAGGTTTTGTAAGCACGCGATAAACTGATTTAATTTCAAAATACATTTCATCAAATGCCTCTTGTACCCTTTGGTCCTCTTCAGGCCTATCGGAGAGATCGATGATAATATAATGAAGCTCCTCAAATTTATCTACATTGATTTGTATATCCTCATAGTACGAGAAAAACAAGTTTTGTTTGGATACCTCCGATGACGCTTCTCGACTCAAGTTCAGTGTTTTATTGATTCGATTAAAGATAATCGTCCGTTTTCGGCGCAAGGAAGGTAAATCGAGTATTGAATAACGTTCATCAATCGATTTAGATTGAATAGATTTCGATTTACTTAACTTGCGTTTAGACTTTGGACAATATGACATTTTGACAGAGTAGGTAGGTGGTACAGGTGGTAAGTGACCAGCTTGGATCCCCGTACAAGCTATAGTTACCTACTTACACTTGAGTACAAAGTATTTACCTACTTTGGTGGTATAATCATACACTCACTATTAATTATAACAATTTGCGCAGCTATAATTTATGGTTTGTACCTACCTAGTTAGGAGACCCGTGAATAGGTATCTATGATTGAGTGGAAGGATATAAAGTGCAACATAAAAGCATCAAGCTGAGAAAAATATATAAACACCGATTGTGGTAGATTATGCGCTTATATATACACTTACGATAATCTTGATGCCGTTATGAGACCGTTACGATAAAGAGTACCATTGAAAAAATGAATTTTGTTAGTTAACCGATCCACGAAATAAAAAGAATAAGCAATAGTAAATAGGCAAACAGAAATTCATGCGCTCGATGTAAAGTAGTCGATATACACCCCTGCCTGTCTATCGAGTGTTTTTGTTCGGGGTAGATAACGCCAGACTATTAATATTATCCTACTCATGAACCTCTCATATGCCTATGAATGTTAAATACCTATATAATTAATTGACTTTACAGAAAATACCAGACTGTAAGTTATTATGGTAAAAGTTGTTCCCGGGTTTCGGCACCAAAAAAATGTGACGTACAAGCTATATGTCGTCACTCTGGGTCAATTGCTTCCGGAAAAAATAACGATGATTTTGTTAACAATTGCCGTGTAGCTGTTCTATGTATGGTGTGACACAAAGATATCCCTCAAGCAACAATATAATGCGCACATACCTGAACAGAGATGCGTATCAGCGCTGGGCAATGCTGGTGACACCACCTAGGTAGGTAGGTAAACCCTCACCGGCCGGTGGAACTTCCACTAGACTTGTAGGTTTGCACAGAGGAACACTATTTTGATAGTCAACACACAGTTTATATGGTTTTGAAGTAAGTATGTAAATTTAACGTGGATACGATTCGGTATTATGAAAGTTTTTTTAGTTGTGTCTTTCGCATCAGGCGTTACAGCATCGTACTGATTTTTTTGCATAGTTTGTGGGTAGGCGTGTCCTTTCGCTGTCCTCTGGTTTAACGATAGTGGTGTCGCATAGGACAAAGAAATATTGCCCGTGTTACGAGAAAAACAACTCTATGTCCACCACACAAGAACTATTCATTAGCAAAATCTATGAGAACGAAACAGTATCTATAGATAACTTTCAAAGTGAACGCTCGAGTTCAGTTATTGAATCATAATCAATAATCAATGATTTTTTGCACATATATTGATCAAAAATAATAAAACACTTAAAATTCTTGAACAGTTAAAATATTCTGCAGTTATGTAAATATACGTTCACAACTAAACATATAGAAATAAAGTCTACTGAATTTCTTTTTTAGTGTTCCCAATCGATAACCATTTTATTTAAAACATAATAATATATAATATACAAATTTAATATATATATACAAAATTAAATGAAATTTGTATATTTGTATATATATATTATATATTTGACAGCCTGGGAAATAGAAACCCTATGATTTTAACAGAGAGTTTATTGAGATGGGTGAGTGAGGTAAAAGTCCAAACGATAAGAGATATTCAAAAAATGCTGAAAAGACACGCGTTACAAGATCTCAATTTGGGGCGAACTACTAGTACCTATAAGTAGGTAATATATACTCGTAACTGAACGACTTCCGGTTATCGGCTTATCGATTGAAATTAATTTCGCAGTCATTGTAGCAATTGCTTTTATAATGTCAACCTGTGGTTTAAGTTTTTATATTTGCGAATTTAACCGTGATAGTTCTCGATAATGAGAATTATTTACAAAACCAACAGGTGATAGAAAAATCTTGAAATAAAATACGTATAACTTTACTTAGACAACACAATCTAGGGAATAAAGATTAGTAGAAAATGGATTTCATAGTAAGCTGGTAAGAATTTACTTCACTGATCGGATTGACCAATGTTATAATCTTGTTATGATTGTTTACGGTACCTATTTGCTTACTTACACAATAACCACTGATTTCCATTTTTCAAGTAGATAAGTCCAAGCATAACTAAAATGAAAATAAAATGAAAATGATAGCTCTGCAAGCATTTCCGAGAGCTTATGCAATGCTCCAAAAAAACATAGTCAATTTAGTAGGACGCTCCGGTTTGCAGTAAGTACATGGTTTTGTAGTAATAGATGATGTAGTAAAAACAAAAGTATCTTTTTAAGTCTTTGTTCAAAAATGAAATGGACCAGTAAGTAATTGGTCACGCAATCTGGGTTTAACTTAACCAGATCAGGCTATGGTTAAATTAATTGTTAGTATCGGTCTACACCTTTTATTTTGGTAGAGTCAGACGAGCTTATAGCACAATTTTTAATTTTTACGCGTGCAAATTATACAACCACGGTCGTTATTTTCACAAGATAAAAACAATTAATAAATCGATCTTGAGCTCATTAGAATCCTTAGGCCTCAATTTAGACTTGAGAATTGTTGCAGCATTAGAGACTGGTCTCATTCATTATGATCTTTTAAATCTACGCCAGCTAAAATGGCTGCTAAATCTATCGTCATCTCTTTTCGTTGTCATATCAGCGACAATGATAGAGATTTTTCTAGCGCTATGACAGCAGATTATGAATGAAGAGGTTATTCAACGAAGCTGTGGAATTATGCAACACGAATCCTTATTTTTTAATTTTTTTTTAAATCAAAATCATCCTGAGAACCGGAAGATCTTACAAAGCAAGTAAATACCTAAATCTCTCTAGATATATGAATGTTACGTAACTAACTGCCTGATATTTACCACACAGCAGAAAATAAAAAAAAACCAGAAGATTCTTTGAGAACAGCTTTTGGACCGCCGTAGGTTTTTTAAACAAAATTCTCAAAAGCTCATTGAAAAAACTGCTATGGGAAACTAAAACTATTACAAAAAATAGCAATAGGTAAACAAAGTAGGGGCATTATACTAGTTTACAGTATAGGAGAATAGTTTTCTAGATAACAGCCCACAAACACAGTAGTATTTTTTTTCATTTAGGTACTAAATACCACATGAGACGTCACTTAAACATGTAACTTAAAATTTGCAGTTTCTCAGTTCATTACCCATAGCTAAGAGATATACATAGACTAATTAAGGGTTAATTCTCGTACGTACGTCTCTTGACTTGACACACAGTTACTGCACTTTTTACAAACGTAATCGGATTAAATGTAACAAGTAAAAGATATAACAAGTTATGTAAGAGGGAGTTAGATATTTAACTAATTAACGCCTCGTAGTTTTAATAACTCATTCACAACGGCTTTTATGTAAAGTTTAATACATGATAGGTATTTGCTAGTGTTTACGTTGTGTTCTTACGTATTATTACCGCAATTATTTAATTTGGCAGGTTAATAACTGTAGATGATTAAATACCTATGTGGAGGGTTGGTTATTAGACAGTGTTCGTAAGCCAGTATGATTTTTTTTAACAATAAAAAACCCTGTAAATGAAATAAATTCCTACTTTAAAATAAAAGTGTTCAGAGAAGCGATGCATCAGGTTACCGCTTAACATCAGGTGGGCCATCGGCTTGTTCCATCATTTAATTGTATAAAATAAAACGGTATAATTAACTAAACGATGTAGGAGAAAATGGGAAGTAGCGCGTTTATGTCTTTTATATGAAACACGTAGCGTTTTCTACGTATCGCGAAATATTGAAGAAAAAAAAACTTTTCAGTTATTCTTTTGAAGACCAGTGATGGCTGGTGGGTCATACTTAGAAACTAATTAAATGTCTCTGACATGACATAATTTTTTTATAATTCTCTTCAAAGTTGAAATGTTACCACAGTTGAACTTCAGCATTTACGCCCGTAGCACATCTCCGCGCGTTATTGGAGTAGCAAGTCCGCGAAATTCATTCCGCCGCGATCAAGTGTAGTTGTGTTAGCGGTATCGTGGGAGCGGAACGTTACGTCCAACACGTTTGAAGTCAACGCGGCTCCGCTGCTAAATGGCGGCCGGAGCGCGGAGGTGTGACCGGGGCGACGGAGCAGATCGCCGAATCCGCGCGGGGAAAGAGATAGAATTATAGTCAAATCTATACGTTAGAACAGGCAGTCACGCTAGTGTTCGGCTTCTCATATAATACGGACAAGACATGGCGAATTTATAGCGGGTCCGCTGTTATGATATCGCGGCGGTAGTGTGGTTAGGGCGTTAAGTAGGTTTAAATTTCTTTGTATATAATGGATCATACAAAAAAACGCTAAGAACCAGGCCGTAGTTTCTTGCCCGTTTTCCTAGGCTATGGTAGCGTGGAAATGGCACCCAGAATCACCTAGGTTTATAAAACGATTCGAAGTGATCCTTTTGATTTTATTGATTAAAAAAGCTATGACTGACTAGACCTTTTTATTAGCGCTTATGCGATGGCACCCATTCCTTTCAAACCGGAATACCGCAATGGGAGCATCACTGCTTTGCGCACGAAATAGTACTTTAAATCTTGCATTTTAGGAGAATAAACTTTTTATATAGAAAGGTGATTGATACAATAAAACAACAATACAATTCAGAAGCGATCAATGTCGATCATGGAACACAATAGTATTATGTAAGTATGTAATTATTTTGATTGTAGATTGTAACAATAGAGACATTAGTGTTTATTGTCCAAATTATACAACAAAATATGATCGGGATGGATGCATTACATATTGGTACCTAAATACTACATGTATTTGTCTGAGTCGATTTAGTTACTTAGTTCACCAGTAGAATTATGTTTAGGTAAAACATTCTAAAAGTTATGTTGTCGAGAGGAATTCGAACCCACGACCTTCCGGGGTAAGCTACTCGTAATTTCACTCGACAAAAAGCTTCTAAAGATGTAGTACCTATGTAGACGGTCTAAGTTAAAAGTTCATTGATCTAAGTGACCAAAAATAGCAGTTGATAAGTCATGGTAGAACCCTTTGACCTTATTAAAAGATCTGCCAAGTTGTAAAGCTATAAGAACTTACTTTTTATCATCATCTCACTTTCAATACCAGCCTCAAATGTCTCTTCACATTTTCAAGTCAATGAAAGTGCCTGTGATGTTGGATTCCGAACGCATCACCCCTTTATGTCTCAGTCGTGGCGATCAGCCAGAACACATATCGGTGAAGCATCAGAACATCACGTCACAGTTAATCGAGAGTTAATCAATAGAAAACATTCATAGTTACTAGGTTCTCCGTGTAGAGCGGAACTAGGGCGACTTACATAAGAACAAGCTAACGATTTGTGTATTTTTACATACAAAATTACTAATCTACTACCAGGTAATTTATTTTGCGACAGACCTAATAAGTGACATATTTTGGAGTTACTCCAAAAAAATATGTAGTTCAATTACTGGGCTGGGATTTGAATGAGTTTTCGACGAAAACATAAGAAAAGCGTTCCTCACCAGAACACGTCGTTGTTTGTCGACAAGGCGACACGCGAGCCGCGACGTTCAGACGACATCTGCGCCCAGTAGGTGTAACGAAACGTGATCAATCCGTGACGCAATGCTTCCGACTCTATTACCTCATTGTTGGATTCGGAAGCCGGTGGTTCGCTCCCATTCTTTCAGTCAGTGAAAGGGTCCTCCGATACACTTTTACCCTTCCGAGCGCGCCCGCGAGCCGCGCGCCGGCAGCCGGGTGCGATGCAAACACTCTCTTATAAATTTGGTGAGAACTCTGCGACATCACATTACGAATTCGGCGGCTGTACAAGTCAGCCGACCGATCGCAAAGAATCAGATTTAAGCTCGAGTTGTATACCAACATCGTCTAGTGATTTAGTTTCATCAACAAGACGAGCATACCAAATAAGCATCTCAATATGAAATTCACGGTGAGTGCGTGATTTGTGGTTATAGAAATTAAAACAAGTGCAAATAGTGTTGTGACCTGAAGCAGTAATTGGATTGTATCTTCAATTGATGACAAATGGGTGTCGTTGTTGGCTGAGACACCAACATCTGCAAAAAAGGCAGTTTGAAATATATCTTGCAGTTACCTTTCATCACACAACTATTAAAAAGACATACCTATGATCATAGAACGTTATTGTGTGTTTTAATCATCTCTCATCTTGTAATTGCTTGAACATATTAGTGAGATAAGAGCACACATTAATTTTGTACAAAGTAAAAGTGGAAAAAGTGAAATCAAATTAAATGTGGGCTTTAATCTTGATACGAGCATGCGGGTCGAAATTAAACTTGGCACTCGTCGAACCACAATACTTCCGTTTTTAGGAAACTGGTTTGAGATTCCATTGCCTCGGCAATACAATGTTTCAAAAAACACATGAGTAATATTTTTCTCAATTACAGGTCACCTTCGTTACTCTGTTGAGTATAACATCATCATGGGCAGTGCTGGCCAAGCGAGTGGAGGAACAAAAGGATAAGAGAGAAGCTGCCCCTGGTTATCCATCGACATCCGGCCACTCATCATCTAGCTATGCCCCGTCATCACTTGGTCACTCATCAGCCAGTTATCAGGCTCCATCTACATACCAAGCATCCAGTTATCAGCCCCAGCAATCGCTCAGCCAGGGCGACGCTAGCGCCATCAGCGTCGGCGCTGGTTACAGCATCGGTGGAGCCAAACCAAGTTACAGCTTTGGCGGTCAAGGATCAGGACTAGAAGGCTTGCAATCTGGTGGTCATAGCATCCAGCTAGCTCCTATTACTCTTCAGCCAAATCAGGGACTTGTGGGCACTGATTTGCAGCAAATAATGAACCAGCTACAACACAGCCTTAACTCTGGAGCTCTGACCCTGCAGCCATCAAGTAACGTTGCAGAATTCCACGAAGGTAATCATGCAGGACAGGGATTATCTCAAGGCCAATACAACTACGGATCTCCCAACTTGCAGCAGTACGTCCTAGCCGGTTCTGTTGCTAGTGCTCCATCATACTCAGCTGGAACTAAAGGTTTGAGCTCTTACAGTTCAACTGGCCCCGTTTTGTTCAACCCCTCTTCCGAAGCCCTCGGTGGCCAGGCTGCTCTGACATTTGCTGCTCCCAGCGGTGGTCACTCTCTTGGTGATGCCAATTCTCTCGGTGGTGGACAATCCTACGGTGGTCTTTCACTTGGTGCCCATGGACAATCTTCTGGACTTTCGTACGGAGGCTCTGGACTTTCCCTGGGCAACTTAGGACATTCTCTAGGAGCTTCGGCTCAATCTCTGGGTGGTCTTTCATTGGGCGGAGCTGGTGGACATTCATTCGGAGGTGCTGGTCATTCGTTTGGAGGTGCCGGACTTTCTTTAGGAGGCTCAGGAGGTCATTCTTTCGGTGGTTCTGGTCATTCTCTAGGTGGCTCTGGACTGTCTCTTGGATCTGGACATGGCGCAGGACACGCCCTGGGTAGTTCTGGACTTTCTTTTGGGTCATCTGGACATGGTACAGGACACTCTCTTGGAAGCGCAGGAAACTATCTGGGTGGATACTACAAGGTTTCAAACGGAGGTTATGGTCACGGTGCCCCAGGAAAATCAGCTTTTAAGCCATCTGCCTTTTTAGGAGCTTCCGTATCAAGTGAATCTGGTTTTTCTGGACTGTCTGGCTCCCATGGTGCTTCATCATACCCATCGTTTGGCGGCTTTTCCGGAGGCAATCACGGGCACAGCTTTGGTGGATTCAGTTCCCTGAGTGGACCCTCAAAATCGATCTCTCCCCTGTACACCAAGACTGAGGGACATGGAGCAGATTCAGCTGCTGCATACTCATCAGCGGGTCAATTTGCTTCTCCTCCTGGAACAACTTACGGCTTCCCTACCGCATCTTATCCGGCTGGATCAGTTCAAGCTGTATCATCCGCTAGTCCTCAGTACTACGTCAGCTCATCAAAATTCCCATCTTCGTCTAGCTTCGGTGAGGGAAGTTTCTCATACAAGTCACCGAGTTCCTCTCTCAGCTCTTTGAACTCTCATTCGTCCAGTCCTAAGTACAGCTTTGGAGGCCATGGCTCCAGCCATTACGCTTCATCTCCCAAGGACTCCCACGGTGCTTACAGCGAGACATCTTACAACACCATCAAGTACAGCGAAGAGCTGAAGCCTCGTACTCAATAAATGATAAGATCGTTGTGTAAATATAGAGTAAGTGAGTGCATGAGCTGTTGTAGTATCTAGATTGTGTGGTTGTCTCGGCGAAAGTAATGTCTAGGGTGTTATTTATTTGCAAACGTTCTGCTAATAAGATGCAGGCGAGTGCTTTGATTCTGTTGTCGTCATAATGCTTTCTTTTCGACACGTGCATGATTATGCAGCTCGTCGCCACCGCATCGCATCGTCCGGAACCTGTTTGACAAATCCAGCAGTTACAAGTGATATCAAGCCGTGAATTTCTGTAAATATTTAAGTTTAAGACTGTTTATTTATTATTTGTAATGTAACTACATTCAAACGATGTTGATTAAAAAACTTAATAAAATAGTGTGTTTCTTTATTGAAGCGAACCCAAGTTACATAGGCTTACACAAGTTAAATTGAATGAAAAAGAAAATTCATTTAGAGAGCGTAACAGAAGCATAAATACAGTTTACAAGGAAACATAATACTTACTGCTTCGGTAATCGATACCAGGCGTACCTACAGCGATAGTTTCACTCATAAGAAAGTGCGTACCAAGGAAACTGAGGTATATAGACACGACGCGACGGTCAAGTTCTGCAAACGAGCTCGTCTTGTCTTATCTGTATGTAAACATGAATAGAGTAAAGTGTAAACGCCTTATTTGGAGTAATTTAGACAGTTAAATGAGTCACCTGAGTAGATGAGGTAATAAGCTGGACATAGGAAGCCGGATCTAAGAAAGTATACCAACACGGCACAACGGTAGGAAACACTTGTCTTATCTTGAATTTTTTTATGCAACACTAGAAAAAAATATAAAACTATATTCTATTAATAGTATAAATGTTGTTGACACCGTTACTCAAGATGTAGCTCAGAATACAAGTTGTAGGTACTAAGATAAGGTACTTCCGCTTCAAACGGATCCTTCAGAATTCATAGCCAGACCCATATCGAAATACCAAAACATCAACTATGTCGTTTTGTCTTTATAATTTGGTCTAAAATGTCATAAGTCTGTAAAGATAGCGTCCTGAAAACTATTCGGAAGTGGTTTTATACACCCTGTATCATCACTTACTTGAAAAAGTGAAACTTCAGGGTAAGTGTTCCGTTAAATCAGTGCTGCTGCTCTATAATTAATTCAACCAATAAAAACGTACCTAACCTAATGCATTTAAAATTGCAGATTTGGTTGTATCAGCATAATTATTTAGATTACAACATAAACGGTTTTGTATAAGAATGCATAAGAGTGATTCAAACATTGTGTAAACAGTTACTTAATACCTTCACGGTGCGGTGGCTGGTGATGTGGACGGTGGAAGTGAACTACTTCCGAACCCAAGATATCATTATGCAATTTCAGATAAATGCGATAAGCTTTGTTAAATTGTTTAGTGTTGAAAGCCCACTTTTAGCCCCCCATTGTGTGTAAAAGAATATAGATTAAAAAATAAAATGTGTTTTTTTTTATCCTTCCTTCACTTTGATCGTTTGGGAAGTGCGGGTAAGAACCGAAAGTTAATTCATAACATCACAAGGATAATAATTACCGGCTCTCAAACATGAAGAAGAGTTGTGGAAGCATACAATCTAAAACTCTGCATGATCATCATCATCTTCTTGCTTCTAGCTAACCCTCCTTTACAATATGATTGATCTTAATTTCACCCAATGGAATAACCCAAGTATTTAGTCCATGAATTTGCCGTTTCAAAAGCATAAACCTAAGTGGTTTGGTCAAAGTTAAAATAAGCAGGAATCTCGTGTGGGTCTCATGCATACACGAGAATGAGAACTGCTTATAAAAATATAACAGTTTACCATTCATCCAATCTCTAAAAACGTTTTCCTCTACTATTCTCTTCATAACAGTGGATGCGTGTTTCAATATTCTATTAAACTATACTTTAATTTATGACTACCTAACTACTTACTAAATTACCGACGTCAATCATCTGTGAAGAGTAAGTACTTACCTACTGTATGCTTCTCGCCTAAGGCCAAAGTGATCTAATTTTATGCAGCTGCTTTCATGAAGCGTCTAAGATCTAGATTTTATAAGTGACTCGACCAGACCAAAGGTTAACAGTATAATACCTAATTAACAAAACGAAATAAAACCGGTACGGTAGTTACTAAGAGATACTGGACTAAATTAATTATCGTGAGTTGAATTAATTACTTACCACAGAATACTTAGAGTAAAATAGAACTCTACATTTTACTTTTTGTACCTACTTACAAAACGTAGAGTAGAGTACTTTTTCTGCCAGTTTTTACTAGCGGCTAATAAAAGTTGCTGCATTTTTGCAAGCGGTATTATAACAAAGTTAAACTGTGAAGAGCGTAAGAAGAAATTATTATATAGGTACTCTTGCCTTAACAATGAGTAACATTTTATTTACAAAGAAAATTTTAACTAGTATAGTATTTACAATATTTACAAAATACACATGAAACATCAAACAAAAGATATCTAAAAACAGTTGCAACAGATTTATAGATAACTCAGCTGATCCAAATCAGTAGGTACCAATCGGAAGCGTGCCCAAAACTCTGGCTGCATTGGCGCGCTGAATAGCAAGGCTGATGCGCTGGGCCAAAAACTCACCAGCCCTCGGGTTATGCGTCGTTTCGACTTAGCTAAAGCAAAGTAAACCACAATAAAAAATGATAAAACAAACATTAGAATTAGAATCAATGTCATCAACTTGTAAAATGAAATTACCTACTAAAGCAATATACCACGCGGTACCTACTCAAGCAATAAGACTGATTGACAGGGAAAGCTACAGACGACAGTGCGTTGCTTGTGTTTTAAAAACAAAACACAGTCATGTTTGTTTAGCCACGGTTTGTTATGGAACCTTGTTCATGTTCATGTAATTTCATAATTTATTACGTAGTTTTTAATGTGTAAAATGCAAGCAGAGCTTCCTAGCGTGATATGATAAGTAAAATACAGTATGCAATAATAACGCATGCGTTGTTAGGAATAATTCAGCTAGTTAATCGTCCAGATAAATATAAAGTACTCAGGCTTACGTAGAGGTTTTGTTAAAGCTCCATCTACAGAACTGTGTCAGAACTAACTTCACCGATACCTAGGAGTTCGTAGAGTTAGAAGAATAACCAGGTGCTCACCTTTCTCTTTGTAGCGAGCGTTTATGATACTTGACTCACACTCTAGATGGCATATTATAATATATATTGCTTTTCTTCTTCTTGATCCAAACGTTTTTTGTCAGTCGAGTAACTTTAAAGCACAGAATAGATTATAAATCTTCACTTGAAATGCTTGAAGTAAAAGATTTTAATACGTAGGTCCACCATTTTTTTTACAAACTTTCAATCTTTTTTTTTAAACATGTCTTTTTATTTCAGTATCAAATGGTCAAGGAAATGTTTACGTGTTTGTAAAAACTAATACTACTAACACAGAGGCACTTAATTTCATGGTGTGGAAACTAAGAATAAGGTTGTATTGAGGTTCAATTTCATTGTAACATCACCAGTCAACCACACTTTCTCTAAGTATTAAACTATTTAATAGAACTATAAACCCTCAGGATACCGATATTCTCATAAAGTTGGATAACAAATCATAAACTTTCTATGGCTGTTTTACAAGCATCGACCAAGGAGCGGCAATGGTAGAGCAATCTCTCATTTCGTTGGATGTCACTGTCATCAGCCAATGAGATGATGGATTACTTACCGTCGATCTCTGATACTCATACTGCACAGAATTTATATAAGCAGGCCTTTGCATCTAATCTAGATGATTTATACAGTGTAGGAGGCCACTTTTTACCCAAGCCCCGATGAAAGGACGCTATGTGTCTGGGACATGATTTAGATAGAGTAAGCTTGCTCAGCAACTATATCATCTTCTCAGCCTAATTGGCTTTATTCACAGAAAAGACAAGGTCAATACATGCGGAGCTGACTAAGGTGTTTCCACATATATTTTTCGGATAGACATTGGTACACGACCGGATTTCAATCCACGATCTTCAGGTCGAAAGACGGGGTTGTTAGGTACTACTAAACCACCATTAGTGCTCTCATAGAGTATAGAAATCAGATTACCAGGTACCAATTAAAAATACCAGAAGCTTCTTTTAACATAGGTTGTATAAATGGGCGTGCGGATTCGTGCTCTCAATGGACATAATACCTACCTACCTGCACCTTTATTACTGGGCAATTGCTACTTATCTAAGAGCCGCATTATTCTGTGCTACCTGCAATTACCTCGCCTCAGTAGAAAGCTCGTGAGATATCACCGCGATTACTTGGCCCTTTACAGCTTTTAGTCACTGTTACAGTTATCTACGTACCGGTAGTTATTTTGTTTATAGAAAAAAAAATAGACACTTTCCCTATTATAACTAAGGTGTAGTACACACACCGGATCTTTATCCCTCTGAAGTTAGGTGCAACAAACGATTGCGCATGTACTGTTGTGCGGGAAAATTCGCATACCTCCAATTCGACCAAAAATGGGTTCTGCGCAGACACTTCAGAGAGACAAACATCCGTTGTGATTGTGACTACTATACTCATCGGTTTTAAGGCACAAAATAAAACCATAAGGATCATTTTGAAACATCATATTATTGTGTAAGATTTAGTAAAAAATTTAAGAAGTAAAATTTAAAAAATCAAAACAGCTGACAACTATGTTTTTATAGGAACGTTATGCATGCAAAAAAATGCCATAAAAATTGTCAGTGTAAGATTTGCTTATTTAGTTGGCTACCACAGCGGAAACTGGTATCCGTTATTTTTTTCACCCATATCAAATACTACATTTTTGAAATAAATCCAACGGAAGTAGTAGAACTTATATCCATTTTTGGAGCTTAATTTATCCAACTGTCGTCATCAAGAGTTAGTTATGAGTTTATTCAGCAGGAGGCAGTGAAGTTATGTAGTAAAATGCACACACGTTATGTACTTCCGCCGTCAACAGCCGGTAGGAAGCCGGTAATCTAGTGAACTGGACATGTTCCGTCCGATACGGGACAAAGACCTAACGAGCGGTCATTCCCTCGTGCAAGATCTGGAGCTAAGGAAAGTTGTCCATGGCCGCTCATATAAATACATGAACTTGATATTGCCTTCCACTTTTCCGTGCGGCCCCGAGTATAGAACACTTTTCCTTTCGCAACACGCGCTTTCCTTCGGAAAATAATGTGATTAGACTTTCGCATGCAGATCACTACAATGGCGAGAATAGAGTTTTTGGTGAGTTCAGTTTACGTAATTCACTTTGTAACAATCAGTCTAATACAGTCAGTTCATAAACAGTGATCAATGCAAATGTACCGGCCGCTGATAGATTGATTTCCATGCCTATTCTACTATGATTGATGACTGGTGTATGAGCGTTTATTTTGCGTTTCAGGTCGTCCTCGCTTTCGCTGCGTTAGCAAGTGGAACAGAAGTGGATGATAACGAGCAGAAGAAACGGGGAGCGGGTAAGACGAGTCTGAACACCATACCCAGCGGTGCACAGAAGCAAGACTACACCTACAGTATTTACTCACAAAACTCCCAGAGCTCTTCCAGCCCTTCTTATCAACCACAGGTGTCCAGCTCCTTCTACCCAAATCAAGCAAGTAGCCAGTACTACACCGCTCCTGTTCAACAGAATGACCAATCAGCATACGCTCAATCTCAAATAAACCTACTGCCTCCACAGACGTCGTCGCAGTTTGTGCCAATCAACTTCGTGCCCAGTCCTGGGTACCAATCGAAATACCAAATCGTACCATCAAAACAGAACTCTAATATTCAGCTATCTTTTGTCCAGCAGCCTTCGACGTATCCCAGTCAGTCATTTGTTCAGTACCCTCAAACTTTGTTTGCGCCGCAACCAACCAGCCCAATCGGTCCACAGCAAAACATTTACGGTTCGCTTCCTCCTCAGGGACAGTATAATGTCGGTCCTAATCTCCCGCTTCAATTTGGCAATTCTTATTTAGGACAACCTTCGATGGTACTGCTAGCTCAGCCGAATCCATCTCTTTACAACAATTTTGTCTATCCGAACCAATATTCCAACCCCGGACAAAGTCTGTACAATTACTTGCCTCAAAATTCTCAGACCAGGTATGGTCAAATCGGTCAAGCTTCATATTCTTCCCCACCATCTTCAGACGGCCAGGGTTCTCTGACGCAGGGTCTGCCTAAAGAGGATAATGATATAAGCACCCACACAAGTGATTACACATCTGCTCCGTCTGAGAGTAATTCCAGCTACAAAACTGCTTATGCATCCAGTCGTTCTTCATATTCGAAAATTTAATACTTTTTTTAATAGTTATAATCTAGCGTTATCCCAAATATAGCTTAGCGTTAATAGAACATGAGGCCATATAAACCGCCAATTGTATACTCGTATTTATTGTCAGTAAATAAGCCATAAATGTATGTTTGTTGATCATTTTGTTACTTGTTAACTGTTGTACAAATAAATTGTTATAAGTGTTTACCTGTTGTGTTTACTTATTTTACACTGTCTTTCATTTGAGTAGACTGTCTATTATTTTGTAATAACACAAAAATGCTAAATGTTTTGAACGTGAGAAAAAAATCTTGGACTCATGTCCATAGAGGATTGTCATTTTCTAATTCCTCTTATTTTATTAAACTTCTAATAGTAGCTAGCTAGCTACTTAGGTACCTCATTAGTTAAAATAACATCACTTCAGAATGTGGAATAATCAGCATGAAATGCGTTATAAATTAAACGAATAGCTTTTTTGATAGACGTGTGAACAGAAAAGCATGTAATCTTACATATTATGCAAGTAATGTTGTTTTTACGCAGTTGCCTGTATAGTATCAGATGGCTGATGGCTCAGATGGGTAAGTGAAAGGTATAATTGATGGCCACTGGTATTTGTATCACTGTTTTGATAAGTATACGTAATCAACGCACCTGCTTCAAGTACCTACATACAGGATGTGGTGAAATGTAATTTGTATCAAAAGTATTTGTTTTAACGTGATGAGCACGCAATATGCAAATTAAGACAAATGTGGGCAGAGTAGCAACGTTTTCATGATGACAAGATGACGCAAAATGTTAGTTTATAAGCATCCATAAAAATACACACACCACAGACCATCAAACGATAAATGGTTCAAGTTTTCTAACAGCACAATATTTTGTAGCGAAGCATCTGTCTGCAGTTTTTTTTATACAACTGTATAAAATTGTTATTGATTATTATCTACCTAAATGAAAAGGCACCCATTCACCCATACCCTTTAAACCAGTACACAGCAATGCGAGCATCACTGCTTGACGGCAGAAATAAGTACGGTGGCAGTCAATTACCTACTTCCCCGGACGAGCTTTTACACAAAGAGGTCTACTAGGTACGATTCTTCTCAATATAAAACTTGTATCAGATTTTTGCATCAAATCCATTTTTCATATTTTATCATTAACTCTCCACCTTCATTGTATGTAAATACAAAATGCAAGAAGTACAATATTTACATACCTACCCAACCGGTGATGTATGTATCAATTTCGACGATTTCAACTATGGTTTATCAGATAGGCAGATCAGCTGTCATAGAAAGGATTGATGACCTACTGTGTAGGAAGGTGGTATGATGGACAGAACTAAAGGTTATCTCTCAGGATAATCTAGTTATCGGTGTTCAGAACATTTAGTGTGATAAAGGTACCTACCTACCTACACGCAATAAGAACTCCTCGTATTTTCTATGTGAGCAAAAAATTTTAATCAGAAATATTTTTATAAAGTATAAGCTATTGGACGTAGGTGTATTAAATTGCAACACTTGATAATAAAACGAATGCTAATAATAATCCGTTTAAATAACTAATAAAAGGTTACAAAATTAGAATAATTATGGCAATATGACAAATACCTACACAAGAAAAATGGAGTTCTGTTGCGAAATATTTCACTAAATTATCATATTAATAATTTTGACCTGCGCTCAAATTTTTTTTTATTGCGAATTAAGAACTAGAAGCTATCTTTCATAACAAAGTCTAAACTTATTTACATTTAGGCTCGTATGCTCCAAAACTACTCAAGGCTGAATCGAATCTCAAGCATCGACACTTTTACTTACACTTTGTAATGAAAATGTCTTCTCAAATTGATGCTCATCTCGATTGACTGTATTTTGGGAGCATAGAACCTCCAAAACCTAAGTGCTTTGTATAAAATCTCAGCTTCTGTAGTTTTACCAAATATCAAATCAATAAATATAGATGCTTGGTTTATAACTAGAAATGATATGTGACAAAATTGGACTTATATAGCTATTTTTTAATAGGGCTAAGCATTTGAACGATTTAGGTTAGAATGCAAGGCTGTTTATCAGACATTATCTATCAGAAAATATAATGTGTTATTTGTAGACTATTTTTAACCGACTTCAAAAAAGGAGGAGGTTCTCAATTCGGTTGTATGTTTTTTTTATTTTTTTTTTTTTTTATTTTTTTTTTTTTTATTTTTTTTAATGTTTGTTACCTCAGAACTCCGTCATTTATGAACCGATTTCAAAAATTCTTTTTTTATCTGAAAGGATATACTTCCAGATTGGTCCCATTTTATTTTCATCAAAATCGGTTGAGTAGTTTGGGTTATAAAAAGAAATAACTGAAAAAAATATGCCCGGCGCGGCGCAGCGCCTACTATTTTACTGCTAGCAACGATGCAATATGACAATGACAAGTTGCGGCGTAGCGCCTACCATTTTACTGCTAGCAACGATGACCTTTATGGTGCACACCGAAATTTTTACATTTGTCTAAATTTGTCAATAAACCCAGTTTGTACATTCAAATCGCATTTAATTGGAGAAAAGCAAAAACCCACCAGTAGTTCCTCTAAAGAATCAAACCAACCACGTGCACGAAATTGCGTATTTTGCTTTCCTGTGGCTTTTATGTGGTGTTTATAGTGACTAGAACATTCCCAATGAACTGTCATCATCATCATCATCATCTGATGATGAAGCTGGTAGTCGAATTGAAGTCGGTTTTTCCAGTTTTTTAACTTATAAATTATACACAGTATAGTTATATGTTGGCATGAGGAAAGATTTAAAAATGTGGTTCACCTTTAAAATCCTAATAGGAAAAGAATGCACATAAAACGAAAGTGGGTTAATGCTTGAATTTTTTTATAGTCGGTATTATTAGGTATACCCATATTTTTTTAATTATTAACATACCTGTTTCCCATGTTTACCTACATTTTATAACTAACTATGTAACCAATAATTGGTCCGGCATAGGTTTGAAATAGTTACAAAAAAGTACAAAATTCATAAGTTTATTTGGTTCTGAAAAATATAATATGCTATGATAAAATGTTATAGATACTTATCTTGCAAACGAATACAATTTAATTTAATTAATCGTTTATTTCAAGCCTTTTGCTCGTATTAGGTAAGTACATAGATTAAAACATTTCATAGCTATAGATTCAAATTAAAATTATGAAAACGAAGTAATTTAGGTTCATTGAAATGATACCTCCTGTAGATTTAAAAAATAAACCCTGTTTGAACATGTTCGATTACTGTCGACTCATCTTGATAAACATACTTACGTAACATTAATAAATTGTATTACCTCATTACTAATACCATAGTTTTAGGTATAGACTGGGAGCTTCGTGGACTTTCTTTCGATATTATGATTATTCTGTTTAAGGTCATATTTTTTATAGAAAATTGCATATCTTTGCCGATGTGGGATCGATGGAGAATCGGACTACGCCAAGCGCTATAAAAGTTACTGTGTAGAAATGATACCATGTAGTAATATTTTTAGGATTTACCTCTTTATTTTATTGCATACTTAGCTTGGTTTGACTATAGATAGATAGAAAATACTTTATTGCACACCTTAACCTAGGTAGGGGTTACTTTAAATACGCTCGAAAATCATGTGTCATGTGACTTCTTGTATGTATGCACCATGCTATAGGTACCGATTTGTTACAATAATAATATGTCATACGAAAATCATCACTGTCTCCTGGTATCAAACCATGGTAAGTACTTATATTTGTGGCTTTTAAAACCACTTTTGCATCATTAAGATTTACGATTTAGTTTTCGGCACTTAGGTAAGTAATTGTGAAATTTTTATGAGATCTTTTAGTGCGGATTAGCCGCATCTGCCTAGAGCTATCATATTATTAGATAATTAATTACATTATTGAAAGTGGGATGGCTAGAAGAATATGTTTATTGGGTTTATAGCTAAACCGAAGATAAAATACTCGATATTCTCACGATAGGCGTTGCATAAGTCATTCTGAGGATGAAATACCAAAATCTCTTGGTGAATAGTCCAACTATAAAATGTTAGAAATTAAATGAGATGAATTTGCACACTAGTACAGTCAGCGCTGTCTATGTCTACAAATAAAAAATTTCCAGGATATGGTGCAGCAAACTGCAGTATAAGATTTCATAAAAATGTATCCAAATGCAAGCTTTACTGTAACTAGGCAATTTATATCTCTTTCTGGAGATCCCATAGAGAATCGTGAGATATATTTGAATATTTTGACATAGACAATTATTTGACGCTGACTGTACGGTGTTGAATAATCGCTGATAACACCCACCATAGTGAAAGGAAGAAAACATCAATGATGAGAGCAAGCAATGTAGGCTATGTACCTATGAGGTTATGTATACTAATTCAATATGGATTCAATATGGACAAGTGGTTTTTCTATCATAAAATGTATTATATTACGCTGTTTAAGGAAGGTGTCATACAGAAAATGAAGGCGGCATGTGGATTATGGCGGATTTAATATGGGAACTGGATTGCTGATAGAACACTTAAGTAGGTGTATACTTTTTTTGTAAATACATACTTGTGTTTGCCACACATAAATGTTCTTGGTGGGGATCGAACCCACGACTCACAGCACGGAAGGGAGAGCTAATCACCGACTGAGCTGTGTAACTATAAAAAATTAAAAAAGAATTTTGGATACCTAGCTGCAATATCTAACGCAGACATGTCAATGACCTCAGTATTGCAGGATTGCAATAGAATTAGCATATAAATTAAATAACTTTTACAAGATCATCTTTGATTTATTATTATATGGTCAAACTAATAGACGATTTTATTTTGAAACATGTAGATTGTTAATCCTTGCAATAAATTAATATTGCTTTCCATTTTCAAATACAAATTACCTATCAGAAAATAGATAAGGCCTTGCTCACGATAATGCTATCGATTCTGTTGTCGCATTTTTCTAAACTAACCTAATTTGACAGCACTAAAAATGTTGCCGTCCCTTTCTCATAAACTGAAACGACAAAGACAGCTATAATTTTAGCGCTGTCAAATTGCATTAATTGATAGCATTGAGAAATAAATGGTGTCTAAAATAATAATAATAATAAATGATTTATGATTCGGTGCCTCATTCATGGCTGGAGAGGATTTTAGAGTTGTATAAAATTGATGCAACTCTGAAATCTTTCTTAGGCTCTTGCATGAGACAGTGGACCACAGTTCTTCGTCAACCAGGTGGCGGCGACAGTTCTTCTGATCCGATGGACTTCATAAGGATTGAGCGTGGTATTTTCCAGGGTGACAGTCTGAGTCCATTATGGTTTTGTTTAGCACTGAATCCTCTCAGCACTTTGTTGAGGGATTCAGAGCTAGGCTATCGGCTTCGTAGAGGAGGTGAGGTTATTAGTCACCTGCTATACATGGACGATCTCAAACTATTTGCACCGAAACGACAAGACTTGACGGAGATGTTAAAAATCACTCAGGGTTTTAGCAACTCTATCAAGATGGAGTTCGGTGTAGATAAGTGTGCGGTCTTACATGTGGAACGGGGGAAAGTTGTAAATTCTCCAAATTTGCAACTTTCTGAAACAATAACACTCAAATCTCTCTTAGAAACCGAGACCTATAAATACCTCGGTATGTCAGAGTCGTTGGGTATTGCGGTAGAGGACATCAGGATGACGGTGAAAGAGCGTTTCTTTGGTCGACTGACAAAAGTGCTTAATAGTCTTTTGTCAGGAGGCAACAAGGTACGTGCTTTTAACGGCTGGGTGATGCCTCTACTGATATACTCCTTTGGCATATTGAGGTGGAGTCAGACTGAGCTAGACGCCTTGGATAGGAAGGTTCGTCAGCAGCTCACATCGCATCGCATGCTACACCCGCGCTCGTCAGTTATGAGACTGTACATTCCACGGAAGTCGGGGGGTCGAGGCTTTTTAAATGCTAAGAGCCTTCACAACCGTGAAGTGTGCAACCTCAGGGAATATTTCCTTAACAACGAGTGTGGGATGCATCGTGATGTTGTGGCTGTTGACAGGGGCTTCACACCGCTCTCCTTGGCAAACGAGAACTGGCGTAAACCCGTGTTGCTGAGCACCGAAGATCGCAAGGACGTATGGAAGAGCAAGGAGCTGCATGGGAGGTTCTATCGGGTCTTAACAGGGCCTGATGTGAACCTACTCGCTTCGGTGAACTGGCTACGCTTCGGGGACCTCTTTGGGGAAACCGAAGGTTTTGCTTGTGCAATTGCAGACGAGGTAATGATGACGAACAACTATCGGAAGTATATCCTGAAGGACGGTACGGTCGACATTTGTCGGGCATGCCGCCGTCCCGGAGAGTCACTCAGGCATATAGTTTCAGGTTGTTCGCATCTTGCTAACGGTGAGTACTTGCACAGGCACAACCTAGTGGCCAGAATCATCCATCAGCAACTTGCTCTTCAATATGGCCTTGTTGAGTCTGAGGTGCCATACTATCAGTACGCACCGGTGCCAGTTCTCGAAAATGGTCGTGCATTGCTCTATTGGGACCGCTCTATCATCACGGATAGGACTATTGTTTGCAATAAACCTGATATCGTGGTGGTCGACCGGTCCCAACGCAAGGCAATGCTCGTCGACATCACCATCCCGCATGACGAGAACCTCGTGAAGGCTGAAAAGGAAAAGCTCAGCAAGTACCTTGACTTGGCTCACGAGGTAACCGCCATGTGGGATGTTGATTCGACAATCATTGTCCCGATAGTCGTTTCGGTGAACGGCCTGATAGCGAAGAGCCTCGACCAACACCTCAAGAAGCTCTCGCTAGAAGGTTGGCTCAAGGGTCAGATGCAGAAGGCAGTGATCCTCGATACGGCACGCATTGTCAGGAGGTTCCTCAGTCTGCAGCCCTGACCACCTGTAGCTTGGGCCCTGCCCCGCTGCTGGCGGCACTCTAGTTTTTAAGTTTTTTATAATATATGTTTTTTTTTATACTTATATTGTAAAAAAATTAAAAATTAAGAAAATAAATAAATATGTGAATAATAAATGAACTTTTATTTCAGGCAAACAATTCTGCACAATGGCAAAAACATAGACCCATTGATATATACCTTAAAACTAACATACATATTATTATAATAACAAATACTAGAATGATATGAACAACCAGGCGAAGCTTACCTATCCTACTAATATTATAAATGCGAAAGTTTAGATGTTTGGATGTTTAGATGTTTGGATGTTTGGATGTTTGGATGTTTGGATGTTTGGATGTTTGTGTTTCAATCACGTCAAAACCACTGAACCAACTTGGATGAAACTTGGCATATATATAGTTCGTAACCTGGATTGACATATAGGCTACTTTTTATCCCGAATAATTAACAGGATCTACAGGATAAAATGAACGAAAAGGATTAGCAGCGCCAATTGGCAAGAGGATTTCATTGTCATGACATGTCACGTCAGTTTGACAGGGCGTAGTACTACCTCTTTGGTCTAACAACTAGCGTTTGACATTCCAGTAGGTACGAGTTCGGTGTAATGAGGTGTAATGTCAAGTTTCTCAAAGAAGTATCCGCTCGGTACACGCACAGATAATATAATGTACACGGAAACTGTAGACGCGTACGAAGTCGCGGGTAACTGCTAGTAGATAATAAATAATAAATATTCATGGACATTTAACACAACCCCCTATAGTCCCAAACTAAACTAATATGTACTTTTTAGAGCTTTGTTATATCGAAAGATGTACGACGAAGGCTGTACACGCACTTAAATACCTACTCTACTATCAATGAACCTACAGCAGTGTCTAGGATATCTAGACTATACTAGACATAGCAGTGAAGTAAGATAAGCTGATGATGATGAAGGGTTAATGGAGGACTACTAGTGCTTACATGACGCGATGCAACACGAAGCGTTACTTATGTGCTATTATCGGTGCCAGGAACTAGACCCTTTTCCCGAGAAAGTGTAGTTCCATCGAACCTTAAATTGATGTAACTGTTTGTGTAAGATTTATGTAAACAAACGAGTTGAAGTTGGAGTGGATAGAGAAAACGGCAGCAGTGCGAGAGGATGTACAGTACAATGCATCGCAGGGTACTTTTGAAAGTTCAAGTTGGTTGGATGCATTTATAAAAAAAACACCTGTTATTTTCATGGCAGTTCGTGCACCGCCGTTGAATTACAAGAGTTAGCATTTTTAGTTATTTTTATATGAAAAAATTATTTAAATAATTATAATTTCCAGGAAAATATATTAGTTTACTAACCGGCGAGATAGCTATGGTCATTTGTCAGAGAAATAACTTATTCTATGTGAAAAAAGGCTCTGAAAGAAGGCATCATTTAGAAATTAAATAAGCTTTCTAACAGCTTAGGTACAGTACGCACAACGGATCTTTATCCCTCTGGAGTTAGGTGCAACAACGATTACGCATGTGCGGAAGAATTTGCTAACCTCCAATTCGACCCAAAAATGGATTCTGCGCAGATACTTCAGAGGGACAAAGATCCGTTGTAACGGGTTAGTCTCAAAATCCCCTTTGAGTTTTTCCCTTAACTACTGTAACCCGCGGTTTTTCTCACCACTACACATCACCTGCTGTATCCGTTACCCAAACTCCATCGACCGTGAAACAGGTCGGTTGGAACACTCGAATAATATTAAGTTATATAATCTGAAGATTGCATTGTAATGCAAATTAGTTCATGGCGCGAATTATGAGAACTAGGTTACCTACCAAAATGTTTTTGCAAATGGTAAAATAATAATCAGTAATTTGTAGATGACTGTGTCTATTTTTTAATTAATGTATTAGTCGTAATTTTTTCTAGGAGTTAACTGCTAATTGAAAATTTAAAAAAGATAGGTACGCCAGGTTATTCTGTGTTGCTAGCTTGAAACATCTTAGGTTCTAATACAAAATTATAAAAGTTAATATTTATTCAATGGTCACTGGACCCAATAATCTGATCCTAAGTATTGCTGGGAAATGGTCACAATAGTCAAGTGACTATTTTAAGACTTTTGTGGAGATGAACCTAGAAACATAAACACTCGCGACGCGACTTACCTGCAACAATTGCAAGTGTCTGAGTTTGTATACATAGCTGTCCAGAATGCTCTTATTCTCATCAATATTGTGCTAATTTAGAAACTAAACAGTTTCATTGTTCTCATTGCTACACTAATTTTGACAATCAGGCGAGTTTCACCCACTTTCTTTAAAACACCAACACGTTGATCGTTCTGTCATACGATTTTCTTACTGCATATAACCGCAACCGTTAATTTACAAAGTGGGTGAACTTTGGTTTAAGAGAAAAATTACACAATTCATGATTATGAATGTAGACTGTCAAAATTCACATAGTGCTAAGCAAACAATCAGAAAGACGGGGTTTTTGTAACAACAACATTATTACTTTTTATGGTTGCAAACCAAAATGGTGAAATTCATGACCTTCAACTTTATTTATAAAAACAACAGTAAACGCTCACATTGTTGGTTCCATAGAAAAATTATTTATATGAAATTTTCGGAAGAAGCCTTATTTACACCCTGTACTTATTTTTGCTATTAGTCACTGAGCTACCAATATGAAAAGAACATTAATGTATTAATTTTCACTAAAAACTGGATATTTACCATGATTTTTGTACTCTTTTATTGTGAACTTTACTACCAGTCTCATTCTCACTCCTAACTCGCTTAATTATTGTATTTACACAAAAAAAGTATAATAAGTATTCCATCAGCAATCTTGTTTCCATATCACAAGCTTTGCTTTGGGATTAGAGGGCGTTGTGTGAAAAAAATTACTAAGAATACTAACCTTATGTAGGTAATCTAGCACCTCGCTAATCGTAAGAAAATTCAATAAAAAGTGAAAATTGGAAAGCACTAGTGTTTGCATCACTACACAGTATTAGTTACAGTAGGGAAGGTGAAGGCGCCAGGGTGTTACTCCACTTACTTAGAAAGTCTAAGCAAAACCGATCAGGCAAAGAAACCACCAAGCCGTTCATATCTAGTCCTATATTATTTTATGACAAAGCTAAAAATGTAACCAAAAGTGTTAAAGGATTCAAATATTTTGTTATTTTATTTTAGAAACGGATCCCGGGATCCGATTACAAAACATTTTGTGATCGGTTTCTACTTCATTCTGATCTGGGATCAGATGCCATATCAAGCCCATTTAAAAAATATAGGGTTATAAAATTATTAAGTCGAAACAAACGTTTGATATCAGTCGTACTAAAATAAAAATAACATACCTAATTATTAATAAATTGAGTTATTTAAATCCAAGTAAATGCAGTCGTAAAATATTATAAGCAGTTCTATCATTAAGTAAAATTTGAATAAAGGTTTCCTAACTGAACTCTTGCAAAACCAAACTTAGGTAATGGGCAAAAGCTCCCAAAATATATCCAATCTTAAATTGCTTTTTGTCTTTGAATGTCTTTCATCACATTAACTTTAAAAAAAATCATTAAAATAAACAGAAGCAAAATGAAATTACACTCAACTATTCGCACGACTGACTGAAAATGAAAGCTAAGATTAGTCATACATAATAAAACAATTGTTTTCTAAATAATTTGATGCAAATAAAAGTTGTAGGTGCAATAAAATGAATCAAAGTTCAAACTTTTAACTTTGCAGACTCACTAAAACTTATTCCGATACAATAAAGGTCCTTATTTTCTAGAACTTACGGTACAATTTCAGTAGTATTAGATGAAGCATCTGGCTCAAAGGCGGTCGTGTCATAACAAAGCAGATTATACGGCTCGACAACGACAATGATATTACAATTCCGTCACACTTTGTTACAAAAATTAGGCATTGTCATGGTTCTATCAAAAGGGCTGTAGGTTCCTCTAACTGTAACGGAGATTACGTTCATATCATACATAAATTTTATCTAAATGTATAGGTCGTTCGTGTTTCGAAATTAAAAAAAAATCTGGCCAGTAGTAACCATGTTCGCTTTTAAAAACTTTTTGGTTGTCTAAAAATGCTGTCAGGCAGGAACAATATTTAGTTCGAAATTTAAAAAAGAGCTGGCCATAAACATGATCGATTTTTAAAAAAAACTTTTAGTAGTGTCAAATTCTTTTAGAACACAGCTAATTTAGGTTTATAGTCTTCGGTACAGGCAGGAGGTATGTGAAAAAGTTTTAAGTAAGTATTCGCATTATAATTTTGCAACATTTTTGATGATTTGGTAGGTATGTAACATCTCGATAACTTACAACATTCGCGTTTATATTACCAAAATATCGAGCAATCTCGCTAATAACCTGGCCATTAAAAAGAAATCGATCGATATAATTGGTTATTTCACAATAAAACATAAATGAGATGTAAGTAGATAATAGTTATTGTAATGGTTATACAATTTGAGCAAGCGATGATCGAGAAACTTTTACGATTTCAAGATTATGCCAATATCTTCTGAACTTTTTTGAATTTTTTTAGTAACGTAAAATTTTGGTCTCGTCAACAATTTGAGGTTTTTAATTAGGTACCGATTAGGCAGTGCACTATAATACGATAACGGACAACCACACTGCACGCGTGACTCACAACGTTTATTCTCGTAATGCAACGTAACAGTGCTATTGTCTTTATGATTACTGTTCCAAAAATGTATTACGGAAAAGAATGTGATTAAATAAAAGAGATAGCCAGTTACTTAATAGTTTGTTGACTTATTTTATTTATACGTGCGTTATGTCTAATTTTTATCATTGTCTTTTAAAAGTTCTTTTTTAATTAATAACAGAGTCTTCAAAATATGTTTCTTTTTATCATTCACATAGGTGAAGGAACCTATGTTCCTCATCATTTATTTGCTTTAGTGAAAAAAACTTTATTAACCTTGCCATAACTGGGTTATCAGATGGTCAAGAACATTAAAACTAGAACCTTGAATTTAAATAAAAGATATTTAAATTAGTTATCTAAAAATTTGCTTGACCAGTTCTTATCAGCTGCTTCTTTTATTGAGCAAGCATAGCATCTGATGCCGTAGACTTTCTGTACTCCAATATGTAGAGTAGTGTGGTATTTAACAACACAACGACCGATTCGCGCGACCACTTTCCGACTAGGCTGCCCGTCGAACGCATTCGCCTGATCTATGTATTAAAAAGTTAGTTATAATAATAAAAACTCCTTTGACAACTGTTTGACGATTAGAATAAACTATTTGAAAAAAAAAATGATTTGAAATTGGAACGTGGAATTTCGCGGGTAAACGCATGTTAATAAAAAGATATCGCGTTCAAGTGGTTCAATTATCGGGTGCAGTCAGTTCAAGGTGGTTTCTTTTTAACCATTGATTTTTTAAATTATAGGATTTCCTTCGGCTGCGCTTGCTTGGACAGTGGACAGCAGTGCAACACCGGATATGAGGACAGAGTATTGTGGCAGCCAGTGGCGTGCCAAGATGCGGTGAAACAACGTGTTGTGTTCAAGTGACTGTATATTGACAATCAGTGGTTGTGCTTTGTGAACCAAAGGAGCTTTTTAAGGACTTTGTGATCTCACCATTCATGATGATTATTCTGAAGGTAAGAAGATCAAAACCTTTCAAATCAGTCATCAAGTTATCCGTCAACGATTCTCATTTATCATCCATCTTCATCTATCAATAGTTTCCATATAGGTGTTCCAGTGGTTCTAGTTATAATCAAATTTATCTGTACCTCGTTCACCCAATGACCCGTAGACATACGTCAGCTGTCTAGCCATCATAAATGTTCAGATGTACTGGTATTTGATAAATTATTCAGGCTTAGACAGTTCATGTCATTTATTTAGTTTGTACTTTCCTTGATAAGAGCTTTTACCCTGTTATCGATAAATACTTACACCGATATACTAAGGTACACGGCGCCGCGCGCACGGTGTATGCTCGAAGGTACTTAGTTCTACCGTATTTTGTCACCTTAAAAAAATGCTTGTAAAAGACTGGTACTGATTGGTGCTGTAAAACTTGGTGCGGTAAGTGAAATGCCTCATTCAAACAATTCCGAGCTTACGTCGAGTTTATTTACAATGAATGACAAGTTTCACAATCCATTGCCAATATTATACTCGTACATGTTTTGGAAAACCACATCTAAATATAGTTCAATCGACAAACATAATAAAATAGATATAAATATGCTGATTTCGGAATTCTCACAACAAAATTGCCTCATCAGAATAGGTTTAGTAATTCTTGAGAAATAAAAACAGAAATTTTGTGTCATTCACGCATGACGCGTGGTCTACTCCATGTGATAGTAGGTGTGACCTACTGCTTTGCTTATATGCATTGTTGTTACTAACTAGCCTTCGCCTTTGACTCTGTTTGTTTTGGTAAAATACTTGACATAAAGATCATGATAATATTTACAACTCAGTACCTTGAATTGATGGCTGAGGCGGGTTTGTTTGATTTTCACTGCCGTGTTGTCATTCTACGTGCAATTGATATAAAATAAACTTCAAAAATGTATGGGAGTTGTGACTTTATCGTAATATCAACTTGTCTATGAATGTTTTTTTTATTAAACTTACAAACGTTAGTTTCAAAGGCTTATATCAACTTTTCTAAGAAAATTGTTTTTATTGAACATGCAGAGTTTAGTAAGTAAAGGCTTACAATGTCTATAAAAATGGATTACTGATGCAACACTAGTTTTGACGATAAAAAATCATAGCACGCAGTATTGAGCAATTTCACTCAGTGTGAGGGCGTATGCTACATTTTGTGCATAGATAGTATACACTTCCTTCTAAAATAATGATTGTTTGCTTTTGTACCAATATTTTATAATAAAAGTGTGAAAGTTTGTGACTAAATCACGCTCAAATAGACTAAAATAAAACTAAAGTTTGGTATAGGTTTGTAAACCCCGTGTTATTCTTATATAGGCATCGTTTTGATTTACAAGTTTAATCGCTACTGACCAATCGGTTTCACTCTACTTATCTACTTCGCTAAGCACTTGACTGATGTAAACAAGGTATTAGATAAAGTTGGAGTAGAATTTGCTCTACAAAATGCTCTGAACCTGTTTCGACAGTACATCGATTGCATAAACTCTGAAGATTTTAAAACGCTTCCTCGAAAGGTCACGTGAGATTCTTTTGTCATGTAAGACTGTTTTACGAAACAACTTTAGAACAAAATTACTTCCGAATTTCTCATAAAGAATTCAAAAAGTTCAGTACCGCTTCTTTCATTTCGTAAATCCAGTTTTTTTATTGAAGGCCTGCTTGGCTTTTATCACGGCACGATAAAAATAAAATTAATGAGTTTTCAAGTGCATTTTCAGAAAAAAATGTGACTGGTAAATTTTACGTTAGGATGATATACTGAGGGCAGTCATAGTTTTTGTGTAAGCTCTTGACAATTCATTTTAACTAATTTCTACCTCTTTTTTATAAAAAAAAAGGCTACACAAATCAACAACAAAATAAAATACAGTGCATGATCACGAATAAATGTGACAAGCGTATCCGAGATACACTGCGCGGTGACGCTACATAGTTTGGCAGTCGAGCTGGCGTTGACGCGCAATATGATTCAAATACTTTAGGTTTACGTAACGCAGCGACTGTCAGATTTGTTCGTGATTACCTCCCTGGTAGGCCGACTATTTTTTCTATCGAATTCTTTTCTTTTGAAAAGTAGACATCTCATTACATAATGAGACCGCCTACGATGTTCCCCATAATCATAAAAGTCTAGACTTCATTTCATAATCAAATTATACAGTTTGATCGACAATTTAGTTGTAAATGTCGATTGGATTGGCACTTTGAAACAATGGTAGATTTCTCTTACATTTTATTTTCATGTTTATACGGTAGAGGTCAAAATATATACACCGGGTTAGTGACATCTATGTGAAGTCTTAGAGTATAGTATAGGGTATAGCAGACATATATTATCTCGAAGGCCCATAACCAGAATCAAAATAAAAACCGTTACATTACGGAAAATTGCGCGTTTGGCCTCACATGAACCTTAAGAATTTTTCAATTAAATGTATTTGAAATGTAAAATACTTTTGGTGACCTACTCTCAACAAACTTATGTACATAAATACATGGACCAAATTAATTATGTATTTGGTAGATTATAAAAACATACATGCTTAGGTACTCATACTACCTACTTTAGTTAGTAAACACGTTGTGAGTACTGTACCGTACCTTAGGAGCCTTTACAGGGATCCTAATTCGACAATGCAGTCATTTTACTTAATATTTTAAAATAGCAGAATTAAACATTAAAAAATACATAGTTAAAGTTCTTGAGTTTTTATTGCAGATACGGCCATAAGTAAACAAGATCCTTATTTTTAAAAGGATGGAAGAGAGCTCTACACTCAAAGCATCCTCAATTATAAAATTAACCACATATGAACGGATATAACACCACATGCCGACAACACTTGCATCTGACATGTTAATTAGTCATAATTAACCACTGTACATATAGACGTGGCCACAAAATAAAAAAGTAATAAACGGATTTGATTGACAGACATGCTGAAAAGTTAATAGAATGAACGAGTTCAATAATATAAATATTTAAATAGAATGTTGAGATCGTTCGTAGCTTTTTTAGTAAAACATAAAACCTAGGTTTAAGGTACTATATTTTGTTATACACTGTGTCTCTCCAGTTCTTTTAGGTTATGCGCGGACTCTCTAAACGAATGGATAGGTTAACACCATGAGACTGGTAGACAATGCTCTTAGCATTAAGTCCTAGCACTATTTAATTGTGTAAAATTTTAAAACAAATATGTAATGCTGACTTTAATTAAAATTGTAGAGCTAATTTGAATTTGCTACACTTCCGTTACGATCACTGCTGCAATGCAGCTTGCACAACATTACAGTCCCAGGAGCGTTTCCTTTGATTACCTATGATTAAGCAAATGACAAACACTATTACGTTTGTCATTTGTTTATTCTTTTGTTTATGAATGAACTACAGACAGAATAATTTATAAGTTAAAAAACTGGAAAAACCGACTTCAATTCGACTACCAGCTTCATCATCAGATGATGATGATGATGATGATGAACTGTCATCATCATATAGTGAGTATAATGAACTGTCATTGGGAATGTTCTAGTCACTATAAACACCACTTAAAAGTCACAGGAAAGCAAAATACGCAATTTCGTGCACGTGGTTGGTGTTGATTCTTTAGAGGAACAACTGGTGGGTTTTTGCTTTTCTCCAATTAAATGCGGTTTGAATGTACAAACTGGGTTCATTGGCAAATTTAGAAAAATGTTAAAATTTAGGTGTGCACAAAGAGTCATCGTTGCTAGCAGTAAAATGGTAGGCGCTACGCCGCAACTTGGCATATTGCATTGTTGCTAGCAGTAAAATGGTAGGCGCTACGCCACAACTTGGAATTTTTTTTAGTTATTTCTATTTATAACCCAAACTACTGAACCGATTTTGATGAAAATTAAATGGGACCAATCTGGAAGTATATCCTTTCAGATAAAAAAAGAATTTTTGAAATCGATTCATAAATGACGGAGTTCTGAGGTAACAAACATTAAAAAAAAAAATAAAAAAAAAAATAAAAATAAAAAAAAAAAACATACAACCGAATTGAGAACCTCCTCCTTTTTTGAAGTCGGTTAAAAATAGCAAACCACACGTAACATGTACGAAAGTGCTGGAATCTGCTGGCCACATAAATTACCGAGTAAAAGCTAGCACTCCCGTTTCTAAGTACCTTCGTGATAACCAGTTTCATAATAGGCTCTAGTTTATTTTTTTGCCGTTCACCTGTTTGGCGTAGCGCGGCCCTCCGCTTGCGGTCGACTAGTCCACCATCTGCGGCTGTCCACTTCACACCAGATCTCACTTTTCCGCTTTTACTTTCAGGTCGCACCCATTTTTCTCCTGGCCCTCGTCGCGGCATCCGAGAAAAAAATAGAACTACAAGACATCGAAGACGACAACCTCAAGAGCGAAAAGGAAGGCGATTACGACAAGACGGAGGAACGGTCACAAATATCCAGCCCAAACTCGTCACCGGGGTATTCTTCTCTAGATATCCTAAAAAACGGTTTTCTTCGGTACTTCGAGGGTCCTTCTCAGCCGCCGCAGCAAACGCGTTACATTCAACAGTATGCTGTGACTGAACAGCCGGAGAGGCCTACCGTGATCACTCCTAAATCACACTACGGCCCTCCGCAACACGTGCACCATCAACAACAACAACAAATTCAGCAGCCACAACAGGCAATGGTCGGTTATTTATCAAACGTGCCGATGCAAATATATCTAGTCCCACAGTATTACACGAACGAAGTATCGGAGCAAGGCGCACATCAAGCCGCCCAGTACACGACGCCCGGAGGCAGTCGCGTGCCTGGCTACTCGACAGCACCCGAAGCAGTACCGTCACAGAATAATTACATAGAAGTTCCAACTTACGTATCGCCAACACAAAAAACTTACATCCCGCAGTACTCAGCGCAGCCTGTGACTTACGTCAGCATCGCGCCTACGGCAGCGCCCGCCCCTACTGCCGCTCCGGTTCTCGCTTACCAGATACCTGTGGTACAATACAGCGCAGATGCAGTGATTGCTCCTCAGCATTCACCAAAAGGATACTACCCCGGGCATTATACTGAAACCAATGCTGTTGAAGAAACCCATGAGGGTTACGACGAAAACCCTAAGCATTACACACATACTGAGGTTTCATACGCAAAATCACCAGCTAATGAATTCCGGTATTACAGTAACAGGCCTCCTCCGCGTGACGAATACAGGCACAACCATATTTCTGAGCTGCCGCACCCTAATCCACTACTGTTGAAGCCATTGCCTTCTCATTTATCGCACATTCCTAAAGCTCTACCAGTCCACAGACCATTGAATAAGCCTGTGTATGGTCCGAATCCTACTCATCCCCCAGTGCACTTCCCCAGACCGAGCGAATCGTTCGGGGTGGCTCTATACAAAAGACGGCCGACGTCTTTGCTGGACTCCTACGTGCCCTCAAGTCTACAGATAGAGTACTTGAAGAGAGGTTTCACGAATGATCCGATACAAGCTTACGAAGCTCTGTCGAGCGGTCGTCACTTCAACCATGCACCAGCTCCTAGGCATTACGAGCGAGGCTTCCTTCCAAACCAGATGTACCACACGGCTGGAGGAGGAGTTACCTTCGGCCATTACAAAAGAACACCTAAGATAGATAAACGCTCCCAAAAATGATTTAGGGTACTCTAGAAAAACATAAAATACATTTAGTAATAAGTCAATCTATCGAGACTGGTACGCAAGTAGGCGATTAAAATATTTTGATCAAATACATGACATTACATTTAGTTTTATTTAATTTTAAGTAACAAAATCCTAAAATTGTATTCAGATCCCATTCTAGTGTGCATAAGGTCAGTAATTGTTTATAGTACGAGTACCCTACCTTTTTGTTGGTTATTTATGACAATTAAAACAACTTTATTTTATTCCACGCATTTTTATTTCTTACAAAATTAAAGAGGGTTTGATCGCAGAGATCAGGTTTCTATTAATTCAAATGTGTAGAAGCGTAGCTTACTTATTCAATCTTCACCGATTAGCTTATCCAAGTTAAGCGACATTCTGCGCGGTCACTATTTGGATGGGTGACTGTTAGTGGATTTACGTCTGAACGTTTCCGTGCTTTGAAAGGCACGTTATACTGTTGGTCCCAGCTCTGGCAGTCGTTAAGCCACGGCGGTCTAAAAATTCCGTCACCAGAGATGGCCACTAACTCATGCGAACAAACGAATGAATCTATGGCAAGAGTTATGTTGTAGGCAAAAACCATTTGTGTAGAAGTGACGAAGTGGTAATACCATGTAGAGCTTATCGCTTCTAGAACTTATTCGTCCAAGCCTTCATAAAGAATTACTTTGGTTTTGATTCCCGCAAACGGTGACGACCGTAATACAACAGGATCCTTGAAAACAACTGAAAATCTGCTTCGTACCCGATTTTAGATCATTACGATGAACGCTGCGCTTTTAAAAATCACAGCAGGAAATCTTTACTAATGAATCTAAAAAAAGTTTCATAGTAATTCATTTATGTATCTGATTCTATTCATTTTAATGTTACTACTTAGTAACAAGAAATAGAAAGAAAAGAAAGAAATAAATTATTTATTTTACGCAACACACAATAAGGTACATACTTATTTACTTAATAATAAAATGATAACATGCGTAAAAAAGGAACCCACTCAGCAAATGCTTCGAGTGCACGGTGGCTCCTTTAGCGCTGGTTTTCAGGGGTGCCGAGAGTGGAGTGGCGCACAGCCTCTGCGACACGCGCTTTTTACAAATACTTACTCTACTAACAGAAAACAACATATAACTTCTAACTAACATATAACAACTAACTTCGCTACATCTCTATTATAATTACAAAATAAAATAAAACAAATAAATACAAACAAAAATGAAAACACAATTAACCGGATAAAATAGGAGTTCCTACTTACACAAAACTAAAATTTTAACTTCACTCATTTTAAAACTACAAAATTACAACTACAAACAACAAACAACTACAACTACATAGCTGACCTGCCTGACTAACATGTAGGGAAATCCGTACAAAAAAACGTTAGGCTTCGCTTACAAGAATCACCAACATAGCTCTCCCTAATGAGAACACTATGTAGGCAAAAATTTGGCTTTTTTTAAGGCATGTTAGTATCAGGGTTAGATTACCTAAGAAGCATTTGACGGTTGCGACTGGATTTTTGTAACAGATCGTTAGAAAAACTTGGTGTTGGTCAATTATTCAATCATAGCGACATTCCTCTAACTTATATTACTAATAGGTTACCTAAGTATTAACTAGAAATTAAAAAAATGTTAGCAAAATGAATCGATGCGTGTTGTCTTCGAAAAATATTTTATATCTTGTAAGAATGTTTAGAATGTTCCTGTGTTATTAAAAAAACTTTTTAAATGTAAAACATTAAAAAAAAATAGCGTGAAATAAAGAAATGCATAATCTAAAAACAAAAGTAGGTATTTGGACTATAGAAACGAGGACAAGTTTAAGTTTAATTTTAGGTATTTAAGGGTGCCTTGCACCAGAATCGCTAAACGCGTTTAACTCTTAAATAGTATTTAGCGAGTTGTCAAGTCATACAAATACGTCAGATTTAAATCGATTTAGCTTTTTAATACGTTTAGCGATTCTGGTGCAAGCCGCCCTTAGATACCTAAAATAAAAATTATAAGCTTTTCAAATGGGTACGACTCACTAAGTAGGTACTCTTACGAATGCGATGTCCATTCATAGAGTAGGGGTTAGAAGTTTTGAGAAAAGACTTACAATACTTAATACCTAAGTACTGTTGTCAATGGATGTGTGTGAGGAGGAGCAGATTGCCCTGCAATCTATTAGTTTTAAATTATAAGATCAATATAACAGCTGTTGCATAACTCCGTTATATCGGGGACACCATCACTAATGGAAGATTACTATCATCTATACGAATGTGAGGTGGCATGATGTAACGGTTGAGTTTATCAATTTAACTGAATCATGATTTTTATTTGAACGTATGGTATGGACAATACTAGGTACTTATATGAATTAATATATAAATAAAAACTTTATTGAGGACTACAGTTACAGTTATTTCTTATGCTAAGTAGTAGTTACATTGTCCTGCAATAGGCAGTCTTATCGCAGAGCACGATTTCTTCCAGACAAACCTTTACTAAACCTAACAAAAAACTAGGTAGGTATCTAGATACTGTAAAAGTAAATGATAAGATTCCCCCTCGTTGTTTGCTTCAGACATGGAGTAAAATTAAAAGCTTGTTTTTAATGAGCCAATCGTTGAATTGCAGTTTATCGCTACCAAATGGGTATATATACATGTGGATCTAGGTTTTGGGAGAGAGGGAGAAAGCTTTAGCTGCCCAGCACCACTGGATCCACCAGTAGGTGTAGGTACCGATGTTGTGCTTTAATTTGATCAATGATCTCACAGAATGATCTTTATAGGCATACTAGCTTCCCGTGTTACGGTTGATCCTGTTGATTTTCCAGAATTAAAAGAAACCTATGTGTTAATCCACGAACTATACCCTATGTATTCCTAGTTTCATCCAAATCGGACCAGTAGTTTTAGAGTGAAAAAGTAACAAACATCCATACTTACAAACTTTCGCGTTTATAATATTATAGTAGTATTTTCTAAAACTAAAGCAACGCCATCTATGTGAAACGATCAACACGAGACTAGTAAATATACAGAGTCACTGAGTAACTTGGTTTCATTGTAGGCAAGCTTGCTTCATCGAATAGATGAGCTTTAACTGGTTATAGCACTAAGCTGTAGATGGCGTTACTCTTTTACTTTCATAAGTGAGTGAGAAAGTGAAGGTGCGTTAGAGTTCTTACTGGATGGAACGCACAGAGTATAAAATTGCAAGCTTGGTCTACACTATAATTCCGGTTATTTTCGGTAGGTGGCAGCGCAATTTCTTCGAGAATATTATGTACAAAAATCTCAAAAATTCGATTTTTTTATATCTAGAAAAAGTTGTAATTTGTAATAAGTAAAACTAAGAGAGTTAAATAAATAAATAAATAAATAAATATTCTTGGACTTTACACACATCGCCCTCTAGTCTAAAACTAAGCAAAACTTGTGATATGGGAACTAGATGATTGGTCAATGATTTTGTTAAGTATGTAGGTACTTTTATTTTTTTGCAAAGATTTTTTGTTAAATACTCACACGCACCCATTAAAGATCCTATACTTAATTAGAATATCACAGATAATAATATAAATATAGCTATTAGCATGAAACATTCATCTGCTAGTAGGTATTCTGTAGATTTCACAGCAAAAGATTTAATTAAAGCGTGCTAGGTTACTTTTAGTTTCAGAATAAAAGCTCTGAATGTGTGTCAAATTAATTATTTCCTTACGCAAAACTTCATTAAAAGGTTAATAAAAAGAATATAGTATTTATAACTGGTCTGTTTCTCTTTTTCATTATATTGGTCTATGTCTCAATCTCATTAAAATCATTAAAAAGTTTTTATTGACAAATAAACGCGAGTCTTTTTATATACCTCTTTTAAATTTAATTTATTTTTTTATTGTAGGTAGGGTTAGCATCTAGAACCACCTAGCTCTTTCATCTCTTTGACATTATTTGTTGGTCACCACTCGTAAAACCACATCATTAGTAGGAAACTACAAAAACCTACAGAAAACAGATTAACTACTACAGAGTTATTCAATCAATATAAAGTAGAGCAGTATTTGATACCGGATGTCGCTAACAGAGTTACTTTTATATGGTTACCACAGCAGAATATTTTTTTAAACTATTGTTTTTGAATTTAGAATTCGTTATTAAAATATGGTATTTTTATATTTTTTTTAAACTATTGATTTTGAATTTAGAATTCGTAATTAAAAAAAATGGTATTTTTATTATTTCTTGAAATTCTCCTTAGTCTTAGTATGAAGGTATAGCATACTTCGAGCATGAGTTTTGATACCAGTGTTGTGAAGAAGAAAAAAAGTCTTAAAAATGGCTCTAAAATGATGTTACAAACGCACAATGCAATGAGAAGTGCAGATTTTAAACTGTGAAGAGTCACAGAGCAGATTTACTGTGCAGAGTCACAGTGCAAAGCAAATTATATTAGTATACAGTCCACGTAATCCACTCTATACATTCTTCAGAGCTCTTACATCGAAATAAATTCGCGTGAAATTACAGAGGTTTCACGATGAGTGTCTTACTCTAGACGAAAATGTGATGTAACACGTGTTTGAGTAAAGAAATCTAACTTTCGTGTGACAATGACAAAGTGAAATCGTTGTGACAAATCTAGCCATTAAAACTAGTTTTAGGGTCGTTTTTAAAGTAGATTATAAAAAGTAGTCTATGATTTGCAACAGATAAAATGGGATTGCAGTAAAATAATTCCACGATGCATTTTCCATATAAAAGACTTCAACGCGCTGCTACGTCTCCTTCTTTATTCCGAAATATTTTTATTCCAATTTTATTTGTTATGTTTGGGATGTGGGCAACAGAAAAATTTGCCATGGTTTAACAACCGCTAAAGGCATTGCTCAAATAATCATTTTCTTTTTAAATTTTTATAAATATCAAATTAAAAACTATATTCGTATGAATTTATGGCCGATTCGGAAGTTTTCAGGGCTCCAGCTGCTACTAGTTGCTCTACTATTAAAACAACTATCTAACAATATCTAAAATTGGCTATGTCTGGCACTAAACCAACGAACTAAACGCCATTCATAAATAATGCAATAGGTACTCTGTCTAAGGTTATTACACTCGAATGCATGACTAGTGGATCGTTTCATCTAGAAAAGTGAAATTGCTTGAGACATCGAGAGCAATTAAGAAGATGTAAACGTGCAAAGTGGTTTCAACTGCAGTGTTAAACCCAATTTGTATGAGTTTTATAGACTCTTAATTCTATATTTGGTCATTTATTGCGCTACAGCACATTGGTACATACTGTGATTGGTGTTAATATTAAAAAAGCTATAGAATATCAGCTCTATTATTTTTATGATTTTTATAACATTGGCCTACCTAGGTATTTACTTTCGTAATACCTACCAAGTTATTTTTGTGGTAGGTACTCGTTATTTTACACTTATTACGACTGTGTCATGTGGCATTCCCTCTTTTATTTATGACACCAACAAAAAAAAACAATTATATAGACATTCAAACTCCTTTAAAGTTCTTATAATTATATTTCTTTGAGTATGGTGGTTCCTAGTTTCCTACTTAGGCCGGGCTCGATCAACTCCGAATAACGCTATTCTTTAGATTAAAATATTTCCGTCTTTGTTTTCGACAAGTTTAAAGTAGAGACTGATAGTATTTTATCTCAAGAAGTGGGTCGAACGCACAGAACAGAGAATTTCTCTGTTCTGTGGTCGAACCCAGCCTTAGATATCTTCCATGTAAATGGTTTTGTTTAAAGTTGTATTACTGTTTCTAAGATACTGTGCTTTTCGCGTATGACGTAGAGAGATGGCACGTGCGTGCGCTTGCGCATCTAATTTAATTTACGATTCTTACGTAATTGATCCCTGAGTAAGTTATAAATAACAAACGTCAATAAACATAAAAAAAAAATTATTGTGAGTAGGTAGGTAGTGTAGGTACCTATATATATTTTTGAGTAATGTGAAATACGCACATTACATAAGCGTACGTAACATACCTAAGTACTTATTATAAGTAATCTATTTAACTTCGGCCTGGATCCATAGCTAGCAATGCAGAGTTGTTGAGTAAATCTAATGTAAATATATACCTACTGAGGCACGAGTCACAAGACTTGCTAGTTATTCAAATTGCTCTATAAAGCGCACGCTAAACGAGCATTATATAATATAAAAAAAAGGATCAAAATTATATGAAGTCGGCAAAATCTTATTTATTTACGAATTGCTAATTTTCAAAACACTTAACATCTTTATGTTTTAGTTAGAGTGATGGACGCATTGCAATTCATCCAAGTGAGGCAATACACATAGTGGTTACCACTTAATATCAGGTGGGACATCAAACAGAAGTAAAAAAAAAAAGGAATAGGTTCACAAGCCCGTATTTTTGTTACTCCAAATGTTTTGAACACAAGAAATGCAACACCTTGATGCCATTGAAAGGAGATTTTTTAGGTTACCTAACTCTAGGTACAGTGGTCTACACATCAACCTATCAACGGTTCGAACTTTGAACTACTTATTATAATTTGAATATTACGAATCATGCGAGAAGGACGATATATTTTTATGCGAGACTCGCTGCTTGCGCGCCACGCGCCTACACCTATTGCGATCCCTGATTCGCAACATTCAAATTATAATACTTCAAAGTTCAAACAGTGGATAGGTTGATGTGTCGCTGACTGTACGTGAATAATACCTACTCTACCTACCTACATTGTGTCAAAATGATAAATAAAGTATATTTTCTCATTATTTCCATCGTGTAACAGACGCCTAAAAGCGGTTATTGCGTAGAGATGGCCCACTACATGTCTTATTTTCATATTTGTACAATCATTAAACTTGCAAACTTGAGTAATAACAATAATATATTCGTCTTTCTCGTAGAAACGTAACATAATAACCGTGTTGAAGCTATTTTTTTGCATTTATCTGAATTATATAACCAAAGTAAATTGAAAACATGGCGGTTGGCAATTATTTACAAGATAATGCTTTACTTTGTTTACTAACAAAATTTCTATGTTTATTCCACAGCGTAGGCATTGGCGCACATTGCTGAACCTAATGCTACCCAAAATATACATTATTAGCTCAATACATCGCTAGCTATCCAACTAAGTACTTAGTTACGCCGGTAAACCTAAGTAAGATTTATTTGTACCTACCTTTGTTGCTACCTATGTTTTATTTCTAACTAGTGTTTTGGTAAATAAACTATTACTATTAGTTATTTTAAGATTGTAAAATTAAAAAGTTTGGAGTTTGTATGTCCGCTTGCAAAATCAACAGTCACATTAGTGTCTAGGCAGATAAGTACGCAGTTCTCATTCAACATCTTCAGTCTAGTCTAGCAAACGATACCACATAACAAAAAAAAATTTCATGGACTTTACACACAACGCCCTCTAGTCCCAAACTAAGCAAAGCTTGTGATATGGGAACTAGATGGCTGATAGAATACTTATATCCTTTTTTTTGTAAATACATACTTATAATCTTTAAATAATACAGATTATAATTTTCAAAGATATGTTACGTTATAAGATTTCATAAAAATGAATCCAGACCAGATGAGAGCACTAGTATAATTTTTTTTTATGGCAATCGTCCGTAGTTGGTCATTAATGCCAGCGTCACGTCGTTACTAGTATAATTAATCCACTTGTTGTGTCTTTATAATATGTTTTTGTGGACCTCTTTCTCAGCGGGAGAATCGTGAAATATTAAAAAAAAAAATAGTATACATAGTACATCTTATTGTCGTTGATTGTACGTAATAGTATACCTACTCTTCCACAATACAACTGTTGGAATCGACATTCTGCGCATTTGCTCGACCATGCAATGAGGTTATGCGGTCACGTTGTCAATACGAAAAGTTCATTAGGTACCAGAGGGGCAAGTACGAGTTTACAGTGTGTAATACGTCTGACGTCTAGCACACCGGTGTGCGCTGATTGGTATGGAAACACTGAGCGGAAGCTTGACGAGACCAAGCTTCTCAAAAAATCCGCTCAGTGTTTCCATACCAATCAGCGCACACCGGTGTGCTGGACGTCAGACGTATTGCACACTGTATACTCGTACTCGCCCCTCTGATGTCTGCTCGTGTATTCCTCATTAGATGTACCTACTTACACGTTTGAATAGTACAATATTGTAGACATACATTTAAGCATATTGGTAAATTATTAAATTGTAAATATGTAAAATTACAACGGTTATACTACAAATATATAAATCAAAAGTACGTAATTAATAAATATGATAAACGGTTTTTATTGTATTGTAAAACGAACCACTTAGGTGCTTAAAGTTTACTAAAAGTGTATTTAATACACCTAGGTGAATTAGCTCAGTTGAATTAAGTTTACACCGTCAATATTTCTTAAAATCCTAATTTACTCTATTGTAAACTTTAAGCTATTAAAGCGGGTATTCTTTGTTTAATGGTGCCCTAACATAGATTTGTTTTAAAATAAACAATGATATTAATTAAATTTCATATTTTAGGTTCACATTAAGCTGCTTACAGTAATATCTACGTGACATAACAAAAACCCGGTTATTGCAGGAGAGGTCAAGAGAAACTCATCTTCTCGGGAAATTGTTATAGGTTGGTAATAATCGAAGACATTTCCTATTTTCTATGATTTTACTTCAATACCGCTGTAACAATGTTTTAACTCATCTTTAAAGTTTTTGTGATATCAAAACATTTTTCTAGATCGCATCGTCTCATAACATCAAGTGAGATTACGGTTAAACGTTTGCTTATAATGTATAAAAAATATAATTTAGACGAGTTTAGATTCACGTTTTTTCAAAACAAAGTTATGTGGTTGTATATGCTGTATTGAGTGTTAATTTGACATAAATCTCTTATCTTTATTTCTCTTTTATTAGGTAAATAAAGTAGGTAGCCACATGATTTTGCTAAGATATACCGCCTCCTAACTTATATCGGATTACAAAGATTACCATATTCTTTGAGGTGTTGCAATTGCAATGGATGACACCAATGAATATAGTGGGGTCATAAAGTCATACGCATTTGTCAATGTCTTAGTTTTCACTGTTTTTATAATCGCTGGAGATTAGAAAACCAAAAAAAAATGTATTCCAATGGCTTAACTCACACTTTTTGCTACTACCTCGAGTATCAAAAAAAAATCCAAAAAATAAATTCCATAATTAAACAACCAAGAATATCAATTAAATTAAATATGTTATGCTATTTCCGAAAATGACAGAACCCGAGTCCTACAAATGAATCAAATACCAAGGTATGCGTCGTATGACCGTGCAGACACCAGAGTTGAAGCTAGGGTAAATAGCATCAGCTAGAGGCCCTTAACCGCAGCTAAAATAAAAAAAAAATCTACTGAAGGCCCGTCTCCACAAAAATTACAATGTCATGCCCTCACGTAATTTGAGATAAGGGTAAGATGAACCTAATTATTGACGGTGAAAGCATTACCACAACTATATCAGCCATGGATTTTGATAGTTCATTAACAGTTACGCAAACCTATTTGCTGTGATTCGAAATGGATCAAACTGCAGAACAGAAAGATCATGATATACATTACATGATGTAATAATTACAAATCACTTCGCTGGCACTTAACTTAGTGTTATATTTACATCAATTTAGGCCATCCCAAAATCATTAGCTATGAATAGAGCCTTATTCATATAGATACAGAGTTGGTATATAAATGAATATTTTAATGGTAATTGATGCCACTGTTTAAGTATCCCATCTTCTGATCCTATCAGTTCCATTATCATTACTGATAATTGATTGTGGCCAATCACAGTCATGACTTGCTTGGCTCTCATTCGTGACTTGACACCAGCTCGAACTCTATGCGTGTTCCAATTACCAATCTTAATCCCAAACTAAGCAAAGGTTGTACTATGAAAATCGGATTGCTGATATATTACAATTTTGTAAATACATAGCCCCAGATACAAAACAAACACCTACTTATGTTTGCCAAAACAAATGATTGTTCTTAGTGGAGATCGAAACCACAGTTTAAATTTTTTCGAACCAGTCAAAAAGTCCTATTTCATTTTTACTATATTTCATTTAGTTTTAAAACCTTGTGTACTTTACAAACTTGCTTCTTAATACCAGGAAAACGATAGTGATCATACGTGTATAGAGTCTAACTTCCTCGATTTACTATCTGCTTTTTACAATCAGACAAATGATAAAGTTGATGAGCTTATGTCAGCAGACTAAGCAACTTACTTAAAAGACTTGTTTAAATGAACGCACGGAAGTTTGACTGTTTATTATGTATCTAAATCATTTTTCTATGTCATTCTTGGAAATTCTACAATCGCTAGAGACAAAAATAACATAATTATGTAAATTAATTAATTTTAATTAACATAATATACATGGATACTTCGCTACTTCAAACTAAGCTGACGGGGTATTTTTAACCGACTTCAAAAAAGGAGGAGGTTCTCAATTAGGTTGTATGTTTTTTTATGTTTGTTACCTCAGAACTCCGTCATTTATGAACCGATTTCAAAAATTATTTTTTTATCTGAAAGGATATACTTCCAGATTGATCCCATTTCATTTTTATCAAAATCGGTTCAGTAGTTTGGGTTATAAATAGAAATAACTGAAAAAATATGCCAACCACGTGCACGAAATTGCGTATTTTGCTTTCATGTGACTTTTAAGTGATGTTTATAGTCACCAAAAGAAACATTCCCAATGAACTGTCACCGTCATCATCATCTGATGATGAAGCTGGTAGTAGAATTGAAATAGGTTTTTCTAGTTTTTTAAACTTATAAATTATTTGTACCGAACGGAAGCGTGCCCAAGACACTGCACTGGCTGCATTGCCGTGCTGAATAGCAATTCTGACACGCTGGGCCAGATACTGAGAGACCAGCCCTCGGGTCACGCGTCACTTCTTTTTACAAGCTTTTATTTAACTTGCAATGTTTGTGGAGTTGTTGATTTGTTGTAATTAAATACATACTTTATATATAGATACAAAATAAACATTCAAATAAATACTTATCAAGTGTTTTTTTCTATAAACAACTAAATGATACAGTTAAAAAGCTATTTTTTTCTGATACAGTAGACATCCCCAACATTTAATACATTTTGACGATTTATTTGAGTGCGCACAAGTAAAACCACGTACAAGACTAGTCTAAGATAATATATGTTTACTCGCTAATGAATAAATCTTTTAAGCTCTTTTTTCTAAAGCAATTATAAACGTTTATGTAACTCATAATTAGCGGAAGGAACAATCTCTTTTTGTTTGCAAACTATTAAAGGAGCTTTTACACTGAAGCGGGAAAAAAGTTTGTTTTAGCTTTTTATGATAAAAAGTGTTAGAACAAGTAGATGGCTCACCTGTTGAAAGGTTACTTCTATTTATAGCAATTGCTTAATCGGAGCATGTCTATTAATTTAACCAGAATTCTTAACAATCGTATATGAAATTAGGTACTTAATGTACTTATGATAAGGATTAATTCTCTATTCTCTACTCTATTGCATGATCTTATATAGGTACCTATATAAGATCATGATGTGGCAATGATCAGTATATAGTTGGAAGATATTTAGACTCCCATATATTTCAAGTTCAAAATGAAATTTGCTGCAGTGCTTGGGACATATTATTCTTTTGGAGTAGGCTTGCTCAGCACCCCTACATCATCATCACATACACCATCCTCGTAGCCTAGTCTAAAAGACAAGATCAATACGTGCGGAGCTGTCAAGTCGTGGGTTTGAGTTTCCTCACAATATTTTCCATCACCGTTTGAGAGCTCTGGCATTGCGCACATGGTCTAGCCTAGCCTAAAGACTCTGTAATGACACGACGTTTTAAATGGCCGCGCGTTCCCGCAATTGTTTCCAAAACAGAGAGTATGTTACGGAAGAGTTACGTGATGCTGATGGATGCGATCAACTGAATCTAGTCTGCAAATTAATAATGCTTTTGGTTAAGTAAATAGAACGTTTTCTAGATATTATTTGCTACGTGGAATAAGAAATCTATCATCATCATATCAACATAGAAGCTAGACACATGCCTCACCCATAGATTTACAGAAAGAAGGATTCTGAGCCTCCTCTATCCACTAGTTTCCCGTCAGCCCCCGTATGCCAATCTTTTGCTGTCAAGTTATATTTCACTGCCCAGTGTAATTTCTTCAGGTCACGTGGTACAATTTTGTACCACGTGATCATTCTTTTTAGACACCTGACAGCAAAATATGCGCGAAAACACATCAAATGACGTCATAATGTCACTATTTAGTCACAGAATAACTATGAGTTAGTATGAACTGACCATGATTTAAAGCTTTGCAGTTCAACTTTGCAGTTCAAGTTTGATTGGCATACCCCTGCAGAATAGGACAATGAGTTTAGAAATTATAACAGTTTTTGAAGAAAATTATCGACGTCGGCAACAAAACAATTTTTAGGGTGCATAGTATCGAAAATTATTATAATTAAATTAAATTAGTTAATTAGAGTATTTAGTTTTACGTCAAGCGGTGGCTGTTAGATTTTGTTCAAGATAACCCCTAAGGTTCAAATTATTTTAAACCACATGATGGTAGACGTACGTTCTAATATTATGTCGGTTAGGTATTGCCAGTATTGCTACAAAGTAATTCTATGAAGTACTCATCATTTTATGCAATGAAACAATTAATGTGGAATATATTTCCTCAATTTATACTCGCTTACAGCACGATTAATGAATATTATGAAAACCGAATTGATTACATTTGTGGTAACACCTTTGATTATAACAATAAACACTCATAAGATTTGCTCTAATACCGTCTGCATTGTTGGCTGTTCTTTTTTTGTTCAATAAAAGTTGCAACAACTATTTTCTAACGACCAATATTCAATCTATCTCTTATTTTGCCTTTTTATTTTTAATATAATAAGTTGGCCATAACTTTAAATATTAAATTGATTATAGATAAAACTCTTTTATTTATTTCAAATTTATTTTGCTAAATAAAATTATTATTTAATGATAGGAAAACAGTTCGTGAACGTCAGAAAATTAATATCTTGATTTTTTTATTCATTTTGAGTTTTTTTCTTTTTATTTATGTCCTCTGAAAACTTCAAAAATGTATAGCAGTCACGTGATTTATTAGAACATCTAGAAAGGTCGTGTTGACTAAACAGTTTGACTAAAAACATTTGTCCAATTCTTTAGGCGAAAACAAAAACAGAAGTGAATGTTTGAATTATGTATGTAAGTATATCATGATTTAATTAAATTGCATCACATTCTGGAAGTACCTAACATTTAACTAATTAGCTAATACAAATAGTAATAGGTATCTAAATTAGAACAATGTTTATGTAAGTATTACATCAATATGTCAAGTCAAATACAACTACAGGGGTATTCCAATCTCAGTTGAACTGCAAAGTTTAAATCATGGTCAGTTCATACTAACTCATAGTTATTCTGTGACTAAATAGTGACATTATGATGTCATTTAATTTGTTTTCGCGCATGTTTTGCTGTCAAGTGTCTAAAAAGAATGATCACGTGGTACAAAATTGTACCACATGACCTGCAGAAATTACACTGGGCATTGAAATATAACTTGACAGCAAAAGATTGGAATACGGGGGCTGAAGTGTGTTTAGTAAAATGTAGTAAACGCAATACTTTAGTGTACGCGATCTAACAATGGTACTGTAGATAGACCAACCCCCCTATTGCACTAATTCAATGACATGACTAAGTACGGGAATAACTCAAAATGGTTATATCTATTTAATTTTTTGATACCCGTTTGGCATACTACGATACCCAATAACTTCAGTACACTGTACACACTACACTGTATACTACTACTACTACTACTGTACTGTACTGTATACACTGTATATATATACTATATATAAGGCAAATAGCACATTTGATCTTTATAAAGTGAGCTGGAACTGCCATATGACTCTTACATCAGTCAAGAAGTTTTTTCTGTAGTAAAATGAAGGAAACACAATAGTTTACAGTAGGCACTCTAGAATTAATATTTTTTATGACTGTTCTTGGATAAATATTTATTTATAAATCCTGCTATATTTAAGCCCGCAGTAATTTTTAAAACAAATACATCTAGTACCATATTTTAGAAGTTTGAGAAAATTACTGCTAGGTATACAAAACGAGCGAAAATTCATCTTGCGGGTACTGGTGTTAGCTGAGTACATAGATTTCGGTTATAAAAACATACCCAGAGCACTAGTTTTTTTGATGATTGACAAATTGCTATCCACCCAATGTCGCATTATTTTCAAAATATCTACAAAACAGAAAACCAAAAAGCCTGTTATTAATAATCTCGATGTAAGCTTGGAATAGTTACAACGTGTTTTATCTCTTTCGATAAATATTTGAATCTGCTGGTCAATGCAAAAGACAAAACAGGAGATTTAACGACTATCGAGGTTATTGGCCTTATGTACTTAAGTCGAGAAACCGCAATAAACTCGCTAAGGACTCGATAACGTAAGAAACTAGTGCTAAAGCTCGTGTAACGCCACCGCACTGCTATGTAATCATTCGCTCCTCTAACTCTATAGCTCGTACGCTAAATAATGATGCGACAAAAAAAAATCAAAAGATTTATTAACAGAAACTTAATAAATGATAATGACATATTTTTAATCGATTTTCAATCGAGATCTTTAGTTTTTAGAACAAGATGGTTATTAAAGGAACTTAGGTACCTATTAGAACATTTTAAACCTATAACTCAATGGAAACCATGCACAACATTTTGTGCATGGTTTCCATTGAGTTATAGGTTAAAAAGTAATTAAAGTTCAATGTGAAAAAGTATGGGTTTAGAAGCGAGTGGAGCGCACTGTCTTGTGTCTAATTAAAATGAATGTAGTGAACTATGGAGAATCACACGCCTAAATGAACAAATCTACTATTAAATGATGCTATTTTGTTGTTTAATCTGCTCATAATTCTAAGAAAATCATTATTTATAAGATTTATGATACAATCAATGTCTGTATCATGATTTTTTTATTTTTTTTATTTTTATTCATAGGACATCCAACAAAGATGACACGATAACAACAGAAATGTCATAGCAATGGGCTTAAAACTATTGTGTTCCTTCAATTAGAGGATGCCACAGCATGCATTATATAAGACTTATCAAACAGGTAGACAACAAATATTCAGAGAATGATATTATAACATCAAACATTTATTTTTGAGAGCTAGTAGCTTACCTACTGAATGTATTTGAAAGCTTATTGTTTTAAGTAGAGCAGATTATTATGGCTCGCTTATCTCAATATTCGTAACAAATAAGTAAAAAAAATTACGACCATTGTCACATCACGCTGCATTTCTTCAACTCAGCAATACGAATCTGTTATTTTTTATTTGTGAAAGTCGCAAAAATATTACAAAAAACATATCGATCGGCGGATAGTTACGGGGAGAAAGCGCATTCGATTCCGTCGTGTGGTCACACCGAGTCTCTCGGTCAAACGAAGCCTCCGCGCATCTTGCGAGAACGTTTCCGAGGTATAAAAGAACGCAACAAAGTGTTTCGGCGAACCATTGCTTTGCACATACACGCTCTGGAGTACACCAGGTACATACATACATCTACTTACATACAAGTAACGTGAATGTTTTGAATGCACGCAGTTTTCGTGACCACGTGGAGTGACAGTGTTGTGACAGTGAAGTGTATCGATTGATCGATTTGTTTTCTTTTGACAGAGTGCCGAGCCCAGTGACGTCATACAAAATGCGGTTGTTTACTTTGGTAAGTTGTAACCTTATTTATAACTTAGTAGGTAATTAGTTAATGAATTGATTAAGAATATAATCATTCGAGGATAGTGTGATTTCAGTCATTTAATTTCATATAATACTTATGACGACTAACGCTTCCGATTGGTACTGATTTGGATCAGTTGAGCTATCTATAAATCGTTTGCAACGGTGTGTAGATGGCTCAACTGCTTCATGTGTATTTTGTATATATTATAGATATTGTAAATACTGTATTAGTCGTAATTTTCTTTGATGTCTAATTAATAAAAGCTTATTATGACGGAAAAGCTGCTTAGTTTAATGAAAAATCTTCAATTATATCTGGAAAATAGATTCATGAAGCTATTTTACTTTTAAGTCAATTTATTTGCCAGAGTTTTGGTATAAACTTTGCCACCTGTGTCGATTACGCTATATTTTAATAATCTGTGCGCTCAATATAATTTGACTCGGTATAACCTTTGTTATACTTAAGTAGGTACTACCACAAAATAGTACAATTACTATGATAAATTGTATTGTATTTTCTAGTATGGGCTTATATCCTAACTAAAGACTTATTTATTTATAATAAACGCATTTACTGGAATGTGGGTGCTACCTACGTAGTACTTTCGTTTTCATCAAGTATCAGGGAACCCTCTTATCGAAAACCAGTTTGAGATATTATGCATTTCTCTTATGAAGGCGTGCATAAATTAATTTATAAGGTGTTATGTTTTGGAATCTCTCACTTTCTGACGTTTACATAATTCATGACATTTTCACGGATATTTTCGAATCAATAATTTGAATGTCAATGAACTTGGTTTGGGACAGTCTGGGTGCATCTTTGTTCGGTCGTCTTGTCTCGCAGTAATGCCGTTTTATTGGCACAATAGAATAAACAAATAAATAATAAGACGTTATAAAAAGAGTTGATATATCAAAAAATCTATCTGTTTTAAATAGTAGTATCACCTAGGTATAGGCATAGGTCAACCAATTGCTCGAAATTTTTCAAACATCAAAAAAGTTTTTCCTAGGTTTTCTTGTTCATATATTTACTAAACAAACATTTATAATTTTTTCATACACACCTATTAAAGTTGAAACATCAATGTATTTTTAATATATTTATTTCATGATCGTATATTAAATTCCTCTTTGAGATATAAGCTTTTTAACCCGTTCGCGCCAGTAAACAATACGTAAACAACCAATGTGCTTGACCAATTTTGACTGTAAGTGCGTCGTCATTGTATGATATAATCCGTAACTCCAAGTAAGCAGGTCAAGGTCACGACTGGAAGCTAAACGATCCACATATGCAGTGAAAGTTGTGATAAAGATAAATAGATATTATTATGATTGTAATTTGTAACGAATGTTTGTTTTTATTGCCAAGATCAAGATTGAACATAATCTTTATGTTATTGCTAAAAATAACACAAATTTACGAATATTTTTTTGCAAACAAAGTATTGGCAGCGTTAATGCGTAAATTATTGTAGCTTTTAATTATCCTTTTAATACATTTGAGCACGCTATGCCAACTTTTTGAAATCCGAGAACATTATCGCTCTGATTATACAGGTTTTTAAGCTTTTGGACTATTTATAAAGTCCTTCCTACGAGTACATTATCAAAGAGTATGTAACAAAATACCGATCATCTATATTTACTACAAAAAAATTGGGAAAATGAAATAATACCTATCTAGCAGTAAGATCTAATAAATGCCGACCCATACAGAAAAATTGAAAAATTACATAGTCTAGTAAGAATGTATTCTTACTTCACTTTGAAGCATTTTTTTAGCATTTCTAAATAGTTATATTTCTAAATATTTTTCACCTACTTTGGTAATTAATCTTACCAGAGTTCAACCGGTAGTACTTATCCATGCATTGTTTGAAGTACTTTGCAAGTAATTAGTATAAATTAAGCATTAATTTGGCGCTCAAACGCTCTTATGTAACGTATCATTTCAAGTCTATGCCAAACAAACGGTAATTTAAAAGTGTATTACGTTACTTTCTTAATATTAAATAGACTAGATGGAATTTGAATAGAAGTTTATGAATGTAATCAGAAATTAATCATTTAAAAAAATATAATAACAAAACTAACTTTTTATGAATATTTTAACAGACTGATGACTGAATTTAAAATAATTAAACTTAGGCCAGATTCAATCCGTAATTAAAGTAAAAACACTATTTGTCAGAAAATAATATTTCCGTCCTTGTTTTTGACAAGTTTATGTAGAGACGGCTAGACGGATAGTATTTTATTAGACAGTAGAACTAATTTAATAGTACTTATAATATTCGGTAGTTATTATGAAATAATGAACGATTGGTGACTATCGACTGTAAGTATTACTATTCAGTATTCTCACGTAAGCTTATTATGCGAGTGAATCAGAATATTCATTACCTTTCTATTGCTTAGAAGTAGGAAACAGACTGACTGACCTGTACCATTTTTTTTTTGGTCGATCTAGTAAAATAGCTATATTTTTGAAGTAAACGAGGTCGTCTACTGTAATTTCCCATTTTGTAATATTATAATTAAGAAATATGTTTAAATACGGACGAACACGGATATTTAATAGTTTTTATAAATGCATTTATTGACAGTTAGTGTACTTACTTACCCAGAATGTATCAAAACCTGCACCCGGAAAGATCTTTGTGACAGCACGGAAAACGCCTTTTGTTCTGGGGATTTGGCCTATTTCTGGTCAAGACATAATATTTAGTAATTAGTAGATAATAAAAATACAAAGAGGAACCAATCGACACAAAGAAGAAGAAGGCAGTTAGTGTTATAAAAAAAAATAAGGGTCCCTTATGATTCGGACAATATCTTCTCACTCATAAAGTTAGCTTTTACTCTCTAAGTACGTAAAGAAAATGTTGTTATTATATCAGACACGATAACCGCATTTAGGCTAACGAGACGCACTTGTAGGATTGTAACGTGTTGCGCATAGGCACGTAATGCGTAACCATTAAGATTTTTCTCATAACAAAGATTAAAATTAAAACTTTAATCAGGTGCGCTTCGAAGATAATGAATACTTTCTAATTATAGGCCTAGTTGCTCAATATTAATTAAATAATTATATGCAGTTTGATACATTGCGTCAGAGATCATGCAATTATAGATTGGTAATACACCTATACGCCAATTATTTTATCATAACTTTAACAGTGCTAATACTTAGTACGTAACATTATCGTATGTGGATAGTGTAACAGACAAGCAGATGGTTTAGTAAGTACCCACTTACAGCACATTGTTCAGTTTGTACATTTGTAAATTATAAGAAAAAATATTAATTAATTATAATATCATATTTTGTACCCGTTCGATTAATTATTTATAATCTAAAAAATTGCAGCTGTAGGCAAAATACATTCATACTCATACATGTATTTCAAGCAAATGTTTTTTGGTTTTTTAAGCAATAAACATACTTTGGCTTAACTTTATTTTTAAAAGACAAGAAGCTAAGCCTGTTTTTTCTCCGCCATCTAAGTCTTCACAGACACGACCTCGATAAAAAAATATTATCATAAGTTATTCTAATTATGGCGTTTCATCGAGCCATCTTACCTTAGGCCACAAAATATTACAAGTACTTAAGCACAGGGTTCAAGTTAGACGGTACCGAAAGCCTACAATTCAGTAATAGATGGCCAGAATTACCGTTACTTAGACTTGGCAGGAGCAGATTGAAACCAGGAAACATTTAGTATTCTGTTGCAATCCTTCTTACCGGTCAACTTTCTCTTTTACATCTATTTTGTTTCTGCACATAAAGCTCAAAGTTTCATCGAACTTATTTTCGTGAATTATTAATATTCCTACTGATTATGACAAAAATAGGGGAGTGATTTTAGACCAATAGACATTTTTGTCATAATAGATAAGTATATTTATTTCACTCGATAGTTTTTGACAGTAAAAAATTTTCTTAGTTCGCACACGTTGACCTAAATAAAGTTATGTAGGTAAATTGAACTGCTTCACAGAATAATTATTCAACAGCACATTTATCAAATTAATCGTTCAATAACATCTACTTATTAGAGACATGTCTAAGTATAATACTTAATAACTATTGGTGCGAGCATAAATATAATTGAGGAGTTGATTAAAATTCAATAAATCTTACCTTCTGCGATTATCACAAAACTTGCATCCCATCCCATCCCACTAATATTATAAATGCGAAAGTTTAGATGTTTGGATGTTTGAATGTTTGTGTTTCAATCACGTCTAAACTACTGAACCAACATGGATGAAACTTGGCATATATGTAGTTCGTAACCTGGATTGACACATAGGCTACTTTTTATCCCGAAAAATTAACAGGATTTACAGGATAAAATGAACAAACGGGATTAGCAGCGCCAATTGGCAAGAGGATGGTGTCATGTCATGTCACGTCAGTTTGACAGGATGTAGTAGGTACTACCTCTTTGGTCTAACGACTAACGTTTGACGTTCGAGTACGGGTTCGGTGTAATGTCAAGTTTCTCAAAGTAGGTAAAGTAACCGCACGGTACACTACGCACAGATAATATAATGTACACGGAAACGGTAGTCGCGTACGAAGTCGCGGGTAACTACTAGTAGGTACTTAATAAAGCTTGAAAATGAGCATTTTGTAAGTAGGATACTAAGTTAATTATGCGGATAGCCACAAGGGTGTAAATACTCATAGTCGCAAAGTTTAAAATCTTCTACGAGTATAACTGTATATTTCATTGATAGAGTTCTTAGTAGTTACATACACCTTTATTTTGGAAAGTAGCAATAATTACCTAGATGCTATTTTCCAAAACTCTTCTAGATTTGATTTTAGTCAGAGTTATATTTTACAATTTTACCTTATAAAATAAATATTCAAGCTAGAGTCAACGTAGCTATACCTAATCCGTATTCTTCTTTACAGTAAGCACCTACCAATGCTATGAGTGTTTATGTACTGTTATTATTTATTAGCGCTAAAGGTGCGCACCCCGGGGGTCGTGGAAAGTCGGGTCATGTGCACGCCACGAGAAAACTCTTGCGCAACCGGACATGACATGAGATGATGCGATCGACGTCGATGTTGTTTTGTTTATTACTGTTCCTTACAATATCCTATTGGGATTGGGATTATTCATTATGACGATAGTTAATTAACTTATTAAGCAAAAATAAAAAGTATTTGAACGCTGTAGGCCAAGATTTACTTTGGTGATTTTACGGATATTGAGCTATCACGGTTCTATGAATGCAACAGAGTTTTGATTACAAATGTCAGTTATACAAATATAATTTACAACGACTCAATCATCATTGTATAATGCCAATGCATTAGAAACCGTCAATGTACATTTAAAGTAATACCTACTGACATTTGCGTCTTACTAACTGATTGCTGACAATTTCGGTGATTGCTCCACTGATACTTGAGCTGTTAACCAAATAAACTTAAGATGAAGATCAGATGTTTTATGCTGTATCATCTAATTGTCCACCATGTTACATTTACATATACAATAATCTTTATATGGAACAATAATGGACACATGATACTGTGTACTTACAGTAGGTACACAAATAAAATTGAAAAATAATAACATCTGCAGGAGTATAGTTAATTTGTCGCGTATACATTTCGTCATAGTTGACTGCAAGCACTGCAGGGGTAGGTATTCCAATCTCAGTTGAACTGCAAAGTTTAACTGCAAAATTTTAAATCATGGTCAGTTCATACTAACTCATAGTTATTCTGTGACTAAATAGTGACATTATGATGTCATTTAATTTGTTTTCGCGCATATTTATCTGTCAAGTGTCTGAAAAGAGTGACCTGAAGAAAATACACTGGGCAGTGAAATATAAGTTGACAGCAAAAGATTGGAATACGGGGGCAGATTATTCAAATAGTGTCTTCAGTATTCTTAGACTGATAGTCATCTAGAATGTTCATAAAATCTGCAAGTCAATCTTATTGTTGCGTCTATATAACTATGTAAAGTCATAAACTAGACCGATAAAGAGCACACCTGACATTCTGCAACATTAAGTAGGTAGTTGAAATTTCCCAATTGAGGTGATGGAATACTGAGAAGTAGATAATGTTACGTTACCTAATTGTAGGCCTCGGTAGAGAGTGAGGAGATGCACGCAATGCCTCAATGAGACTGGATGCCATGCAATACTGATGCTAAATGAGCGGTTTAATGGATGTGAATTGATGGATATGTATTAATTACGTAGTGATGAATGATTTCCTGGTATTTATTTGCGAAATCATGTGAAGTTACACTAACTTATTGGTTTCAGAAATATTTTCTTAACACGTTTGTAGATAGGTAGCTATTCTCTCAAACGACTGTGGAAAAAATATGTTTTCTATCAATGAATACACCAAAAGCGCCTGACTTTATGTCAAGGATACAAAACGCTCAACTTATTATTTTTTTATATCTTTCCAGATGGTGTGTTGTATGGTCCTCGTGACGTCGTATGCTGACCCTGAACCAAAGAAATTCAAATCTACGCTCAAAAAGAGCAAACCAACAAATACAACTTTAACCGCTGAAGAACGAGATTTTTTAAGAGAAGTGGAAACTAAGTTTGGTATCAAATCCGAAGAAAAGGATAATAAAGTTGATACAGAAACCAAACCCGCTCCCTCTGAAACAGTTACGGCTCCTACGGATATAAAGTTACCATTTCCTGCTGTGATAGCTATAGAAATTGTAAACGATACTGATACAAAAGGCCAAGGCAAGGGAAAGAGAACCATCGACGCCAATCTCGGCTACGGATACAAAACCAATAGTGGATACAGTTACACGTACTTTGGAAAACCTACGCATGATCACGGAAAGTTCATGATCTACCCTTACTCACAAGAAGATTTACCCTCAGCGAATGGACACACAGGTATAACCAATGTAGAGATAACTCCGTCTCGAGCCTTTGAACTAGTTTCAGTTCGAGATGAAAACCAAGCGTATCACTACCCAAAACCGGCCACTGACTTCAAAAATAACTATGATGATGCGAAGGACTTGGTCTCACCTCCTCCATATCCAAACAATGCCCACTCACACGGATCACCACACTCTTATCTTCCTTCAACTCTGTACACAACATACAACGGCCATGAATTGTCTGGCCTTAGCGGACAATTCCCGTCAGTAATGCCAAACTACTTCGTGGATCCATCTCAACTGCTCAGAAACCCAGAATATCAGAATGTCGGCTTGACGAACGACCATTTACGTCCTCATGGATCCAAATTAGGAGACCAAAGAGTTGTACCTGTGCTGGTGTTGAGAATTCCAAGCTCGTCATTAAAGAACCCTACAGCCGAATTGTTTGCTAACTTGCCGTCAAACTACCCTCTGTCAAGATATTTGAACAATGTAAACTTGCAAGGGCTGGTCAATCAGTACTTCAAGAAACAAGGGTACCCCTTTGCACCTCAAGTACAATACCAAAGCTCACTCGCGACATCAGTAGAAACTCCCGCTGTCAGTGAAAATTATGGAAGGCAGCATTATGCTACTCCTCACGTTCAACCTTCATACACACAATCTGATCATTCCGGAGTTCAATACTCAGCCGTACAACCCGTGATGGCTCGATACCCTTCAAGCTACACTCAGCGATTCAATCTACCACATGGTCATTCTTTATATCATCAACCGCTACATCAGCAGAGGTATGAGTACCGCTACCAATTCCCTCAACACGTCCACTCATCCCTTCCTACAGCAGTACCACAAACATACTACGTTCAACCTCAGTACCAACAACAGACACATCAGGCACATGAAATTGCAAGTGTACCTGAAACTAGCGTCCATGAAACGTCTTCTGAAGTAACCTACCAAGAACCTCAAGAACATGCACAGGAGCACTATGAAGCACCACAGCAAATTCAGCAAACCCAAGAACAAGATACTGGTTCGTATGAGTACAGGTCACAGACTCCTCAAATACCAAGCCATGAAGCTGCGTATGAGTACACTCAGCAGCAAGAACAGCAACAGCAGCAGGAACACGTGGAGTCTGCATCGCCATCCTACGGACATCTGAGAGCGTCTGCAGTTGCTCAACAATATTATACTGAAGAAGCGCCCGAGGAAAAGGAAACTGAAGTTTTATATCAGTCTCAAGTTAGTCAAAACGAGCATGCACAACATGTAGAGTCTGACGATGCTAGGAGCTACCAATACCAGCAGCAAAGCGCAGATGACGGATCCAATCTTATACTTTCCGAAAACTACCCCAGCAAAGACCATACCATCGCCACAGTACTTCCAGTTAGCTACACAGCAAAACAAGCAAACGTAGGCGCCATTCAAACTGTGAGCTACGTCACCCCAATGCCTTATTCATCAAAATACCAGTCCCCGTACCGAATCATGGTTCCCCAGACATTCCTTACTAACCCGTCGACAGAAAAAATTGCTTATGTAAACTCGCACTCAGTATCTGCGTATACACATCCCCAACAAGAACGGAATCCTGAAGCTGAATACACACTTGGACCACATCATGTCCCTCCAATTGGCAAACAAAAACCTCCATCTTACCCAAGGAATTACCACTCGCACCCCAAACGGATGGCCAAGCCTGAGAATAAACCTGAAAGTACACCCATGTTCTCAAGAAAACAAAGTGATAGAAATGAGAAGAAGAAATTATAATCCAGTTATCCAATCAAGTCTTAAAATAAGTTACTGTTGTAAATATAGCTTTTAAGAAATGTTTAGGTATCTAAGTATTATAATGCTAGTGTATGGTATTATAAAAGTTGAACTTTGTGCTGGCTACCACTCAGTTTCAAAAATAGCTATAAATCAAATGAACTACAATTTGCAATGAAATATTCCCAAAATGGTCAAACTAATTCAAAATCTATCATAATGGTGTATTATCAGTACCATAAGTAGGCTTATATTAATTTTTGCTTGTACTAAAGTTCACTAAATTAAATGTGCAATATTAAACCTACGCTAATGTTATTAAAAAATACCAATAAATGGTTTTATAACACTTGTTTCACTTCCGCAATACATCCTCTCATCACAAGTCCTTAAGATTTTTTCCTTTATCGTCTGAAAGTTTGAAAGCACTGACTTTGCGGACTTACATTTGAGTATTTAACACGGGATTGGAACCTGTGACCTTCGGATCAGAACTAAAATACGAGGATATTATTCTGGAATTCTGTAATTAGGGAAACACAAAGCATTTCCTTTAGATTTAAGAATGTACTTGATAATTGTGATTTCCTTGTTGGATGCTCTAAATAAAATAAATAAATACCACCATTAGTTGACAGCTGGTTAAAAATGACCAGACAATTTTCGTCTTGGGTCTTACTCGTACATATTATTAAAGATCATCGATCATTTTTCATATAAATCATATAAATCAGTATATTCAAGTTATCGCAACTTCGGATTATGATAGCATAATTGAGAGCTATTCTATTGACATATTTTTGTCTTTACTTTATCGCCTTGTTTAGATAAAATGCTTAGTACTGCATTTTCATCAACTTTCTGTGCTTGCGGGCATTACAGTATTACTAAGACTAAACGCAGTACTAGTGTTTATTACTGCAAAATCACCTAGCACGTGCTCAATTCTGCGTTAGTAGTAAGCAATCATTTTCTATTTTCATGCTTGGTACTAGTTAAAATTACCTACATTTTAACTTCTGTCAATGAGGAAGATGAGTTAGGCTTTTTTTCCTGTTTTTTTAGCTTAAATCAAAAGTCTAGAAGATTGTAAGGACAACTGTGAAAGAATTTTGGCGATAGCTCAAAAACTGAATTTTCTACGATTTTTTAAAGTTTGGATTTTCAAAATGTGTTTTTAGCCCGGCGATTTCGCGTGTGACGTCAGCCGGGTCCGATCGCTCACCCGCGCGTTTTAAGCGTTTTCTGCCTTTACGTTTCTATTTATATTTCTGATAAATAGGGAGAAAAGTACCAATATTTTTATGTAATATTGTGCCTCTAAGTCCTAAGGACACGTTTAACGCTTCAGATAAACTTTTTAACCACCGACTGAAGAAGAAAGGTGTTCTAAGTTTGAGGCTTTTTTGTGTCTATGTGTCTGTACCTTTCAAGGCTCGTAGCTCCAAAAAATCACTCGTAATTTTTTTATAACTATTCTTGAAATGGAAAGCAGATAAATCTGGCATAGTTTTAAGCCAAGTTTGGTAGAAATCGGTGCAGCGGTTTCCAAGTTATGAGGATGTTTATCAGCCCTCGACACGCATTTTGAAGGGTTCTCAAGCATATATTGATTGTAGTTTGAAACATTTGGTTCTTATACCAGTATAACGTGAGCTACTATTTCTTAGTGTTTCATTGATTTTGTATATCAGGTAAGACTGGTAATGAGCAAGATTGTGTTATCGACGTGATTAGCAATGTTTTTAACCCCCGACGCAAAAACGATGGGGTGGTAAAGTTTGACGTGTGAGTGTGTGTCAGTGCGTGTGCGTGTGTCTGTGCGTGTATGGATGTGTGTGTCTGTCGAATGCGCGCGTTGGTGCGCGTGCGGATGCGGATGGTAGTAGTCTAAGTCACATTGTCTACTAAGGACGTGCCTAGTGAGACATTGTACTGTCAAGTACAATGCCTCACTAGGCACGTCGTAACTAAGGACGTGCCTAGTGAGGCATTACACTATATGTATGTGTAGGCATTGTCTACTAAGGACGTGCCTAGTGAGACATTGTACTTGACAGTACAATGTCTCACTAGGCACGTCCTAGTGTAAGTCACATTCTTCTTCTTCTTAGCGAGTCACATTGTCTACTAAGGACGTGCCTAGTGAGGCATTGTACTTGACAGTACAATGTCTCACTAGGCACGTCCTCAGAAACTAAGGACGTGCCTAATGAAGCATTGTCTACTGAGGACGTGCCTAGTGAGGCATTGTCTACTAAGGACGTGCCTTGTGAGGCATTGTCTACTAAGGACGTGCACGTGCGGATGCGGATGGTAGTAGTCTAAGTCACATGACAATGACAATGTGACTCGCTAAGAAGAAGAAGAAGAATGTGACTTACACTAGGACGTGCCTAGTGAGACATTGTACTGTCAAGTACAATGTCTCACTAGGCACGTCCTTAGTAGACAATGCCTACACATACATATAGTGCAATGCCTCACTAGGCACGTCCTTAGTTACGAAGGACGTGCTTAGTGAGGCATTAGCAATGCATTGCTTAAGGACGTGCCTAGTGAGGCATTGTACCTACTGTACAATGTCCTTCGTAAATAAGGACGTGCCTAGTGAGGCATTGCACTATATGTATGTGTAGGCATTGTCTACTAAGGACGTGCCTAGTGAGACATTGTACTATATGTATGTGTAGGCATTGTCTACTAAGGACGTGCCTAGTGAGACATTGTACTTGACAGTACAATGTCTCACTAGGCACGTCCTAGTGTAAGTCACATTCTTCTTCTTCTTCTTAGCGAGTCACATTGTCTACTAAGGACGTGCCTAGTGAGGCATTGTACTTGACAGTACAATGTCTCACTAGGCACGTCCTTAGTAGACAATGTGACTTAGACTAGTACCATCCGCATCCGCACGCGCACCAACGCGCGCATTCGACAGACACACACACACACATACACGCACAGACACACGCACACGCACTGACACACACACACGTCAAACTTTACCACCCCATCGTTTTTGCGTCGGGGGTTAAAAACATTGCTAATCACGTCGATAACACAATCTTGCTCATTACCAGTCTTACCTGATATACAAAATCAATGAAACACTAAGAAATAGTAGCTCACGTTATACTGGTATAAGAACCAAATGTTTCAAACTACAATCAATATATGCCTGAGAACCCTTCAAAATGCGTGTCGAGGGCTGATAAACATCCTCATAACTTGGAAACCGCTGCACCGATTTCTACCAAACTTGGCTTAGAACTATGCCAGATTTATCTGCTTTCCATTTCAAGAATAGTTATAAAAAAATTACGAGTGATTTTTTGGAGCTACGAGCCTTGAAAGGTACAGACACATAGACACAAAAAAGCCTCAAACTTAGAACACCTTTTTTCTTCAGTCGGTGGTTAAAAAGTTTATCTGAAGCGTTAAACGTGTCCTTAGGATTTAGAGGCACAATATTACATAAAAATATTGGTACTTTTCTCCCTATTTATCAGAAATATAAATAGAAACGTAAAGGCAGAAAACGCTTAAAACGCGCGGGTGAGCGATCGGACCCGGCTGACGTCACACGCGAAATCGCCGGGCTAAAAACACATTTTGAAAATCCAAACTTTAAAAAATCGTAGAAAATTCAGTTTTTGAGCTATCGCCAAAATTCTTTCACTGTTGTGTTTTGGACGTAAAAATCTATCGATCTACATTAAAAAAAAAATACGCTCATCTTCCTCATTATTTAAGCGACTAGGAGACGAAATAAAACAGAATTTAGGTAGGTATTCAAAATTTTTTTTTATTATTTTATTAATCTTCTTATCACAATCAAATTTTTGTTTTATTAAGCATATTTATACTCAGTCTATAAAACTAGTTTCAAAAACATTTTTATTATTATATTTTTATTATTATAGTCTTTAAACGTACCTTTTTTACTCAACAAGTTATCATTCTTTTGAAATATACAATAACTTATGTTATGGCACTTAAAATCTAATCTAGGTAGGTACTCAAAATAGCAATTCTTCTTATAACAAACTCTTAGAAATAAAAAGTTTTAGCACCTAAATATTACCTCATTTTATTTATGTATTTTTATTTATTTATGTACGTCCTTTCATCATTTTTTTTTTAATTTATATTGAGATGAATGATCTTCATATTTGTAAAAGTCCGGAAGATCCATGGACTTTACATTCACCTTCTCTGAATTTATTGTATATTTCAGAATGATAACTTGATGAGTAAAGGTACGTTTAAAGACTATAATACCTAAAAATGTTTGTGAAACTAGTTTTATAGACTGGAGTATAAATATAAATAAAAAAACAAAAATTTGATTATGATAAGAAGAATAATAAAAAAATTAAAATTATTTTTTGAATACCTACCTAAATTCTGTTTTATTTAGTCTCCTAGTCGCTTAAATATTTGACAGAAGTTAAAATGTAGGTAATTTTAACTAGTACCAGGCATGAAAATAGAAAATAATTGCTTACTACTAACGCAGAATTGAGCACGTGCTAGGTGATTTTGCAGCAATAAACACTAGTACTGCATTTAATCTTAGTGATACTGTGATGCCCGCAAGCACAGAAACTTGATGAAAATGCAGTACTGTACAGTAAACGTAGCAAGTACTGCATAATCTTCTAGCACATGCTTAATGCTGCAGATCTTTTTAGCAAAAGCGACATTTAGGTGCAAGTACTGCGTTTCATGTTACATAAAAAACATGTTTTTAATAAGAAACAACGTGTAAATATATTTTTTACGTATAGATTATCTCCTTGGGATGTCATTTTTGCAAAAAAGTGAAAATCACGCAAATGTCGATTACTGCAAGTACAATTAGCAGGGCAGAGTAGTATCACGGGGTTTAAATGCCAGTAATGCTATAGGAACATTTTCTATCTCGTGATACTACCGATAGCGTCACAAGTAAATAAGCTTCTCCCATGACACTACTACGAGGACAGTTACTGACGTAGGTGTAAAGCAAAACCGCGCATGGTACACGTACATGACCCAGTCTCTCTGACACTTAAAATTACGTACGTAGGTACTGTACTGTCTTCACGTCATTAAAGATTAGCTAGAACTAAACTATAACAAACGCAGCATAAAGCTCATAATAATTACACTGTATGTAGTTTCTTTCGACCGGATTAGTAACTGCTTGTAAAAACAAAACGCAGTGAACTATTCCAAGCTTAGATCTGGTTTAGAATAGATTTGCTAAGAGTAGCTATATTGAAGTTAAATAAAGATAAATCTAAAACATAGTTTTCTTGCCAGATGGACAACGAGAGAGCGCGTTGGTCTTTTTTATGCAGATTTTTATTAAGCATTCTGCGTTGTATGCAGAGATATTCCGCCATAAATTAATAACCGTAATGAAGCTATTTGTTTTAATATGGGTTAACCCTTTGGATAACGGCCAACCGAATCTGTAGAAAACATTTCTAGCTGCCAAATATATTGTCAGGAACTCAGGAAGCAACGGTCCTTATCTAAAGTTGTCTTTTTTTAAAAAAAAAAGGCACAAGCAGATTTTACCTAGACAGAATATTGCAAACAGAATAACAGTTGTTATTGTTGGAGTATGTAGAGCGAGATGTGTACCTATTGCAAATTGCATGCAAGTGTTTTTTGAAAATCTTAGAAATTTTGTTAGTTTTACAGTTTATTGTAATGTTTTAGTATTTCGGCCTCTGCTGATGCTCTGAGCAAAGTTAACGTAGGTAGCAGTGTGCTTATTTCGAGGCACCGTAAAAGCTTGGGTGTGAGTATTTGCAATCTCAAAGTTGAACTGCAAAGTTTTAAATCATGGTCAGTTCATACTAACTCATAGTTATTCTGTGACTAAATAGTTTCATTATAAAGTCATTTGATTTGTTTTCGCGCATATTTTGCTGTCAAGTGTCTAAAAAGAATGATCACGCGGTACAAAATTGTACCACGTGACCTGAAGAAATTACACTGGGCAGTAAAATATAACTTGACAGCAAAAGATTGGAATAGGGAGGCTGGTGTAAGATGTTATAAAATTACATTGGATACAAATACATGCATGTATTTGCATCCACAGGTGCAAAGACATACAGAAAACACAGATAATATAAACTATAGTACAGAAAGTATCGCGCGACAACGCCTTACACGGCATTGCGAAGAGGAACTAGTCAGGCGGGTCATCTAACCACTGCCTAATCTCCTTTGACAGGTTCCAAGAGTAGAATATCCCTTTCTATAATCAACTTTCACATGATAATTACTGTTTAAGATGCAAAACTAGCTATTATGTACAATATGTGAAAACATGATGCGATAACAGTTAGCAGTAGAGCTCTTTGTAAAGTACTAGGTACCACCGTACTTAATTCTGGATTATTCCGCCGCCAAGCAGTGATGCTCACATTGCTGTGTTCCAGTTTGAAAAGTATAGGTGCCGGTGCAATTACAGGCACATGACTCGAGTAATGGACACAATGATGCCTCTCAGAGGACGTCCTCAATAGACATGCTCGGTGATGTAATATTGTTATAGGCAGAGGTTACCGCTTAACATAAGGTGGGCCATGTCCTTGTTCTATTACTTAATATCATAGTACTCTAGATTAGATTATGTACAGTAAGTAGCTAGAGAATATAAAACGTCGAAAATGTTTATGTGTAGAGTCCTTCTACTTACTTTGGTATAATCTAAATTAGCGAGTTCGAGAGTTACACGTAAACGCGTCGGTATCAGAGCATCCGAGGCGTGGTGCGTCGGTATTTATCTTATCCTACTAATATTATAAATGCGAAAGTTTAGATGTTTGGATGTTTAGATGTTTGGATGTTTGTGTTTCAATCACGTCAAAACCACTGAACCAACTTGGATGAAACTTGGCATAGGTATATATAATTCGTAACCTGGATTGACATATAGGCTACTTTTTATTCCGTATAATTAACAGAATCTACAGGATAAAATGAACGAAAAGGATTAGCAGCGCCAATTGGCAAGAGGATTTCATTGTCATGTCATGTCACGTCAGTTTGACAGGGCGTAGTACTACCTCTTTGGTTTAACAACTAGCGTTTGACATTCCAGTAGGTACGAGTTCGGTGTAATGAGGTGTAATGTCAAGTTTCTCAAAGAAGTATCCGCTCGGTATACGCACAGATAATATAATGTACACGGAAACTGTAGACGCGTACGAAGTCGCGGGTAACTACTAGTAATTTATATATTTGACAGGCGTCACAGCTCAGTTGGTAATGGCTCTGCCTTCCGTGCTGTGGGTCGTGGGTTTGATACCCACTGAGAACAAACATTGTGCGTGGAAAACATAGATGTTTGTTCTATGTCTAGATGTTACTATGTATTATAAGTATGTATTTACAAAAAAAAGTATATAAGTATTCTATCAGCCATCTAATTCTCATATCACAAGCTTTGCTTAGTTTGGGACTAGAGGGCGTTGTGTGTAAATTCCATGAATATTTATTTATTTTATTTACTCTATATGCGTAGATGTACCAATCTAATGCACGCTGTAACACAGAAATCAATACAAAGCAATAAATCCTTTCACTCCGTACACTTCAAGGAACTTGTATGCTCCAATTCTGATGCAGTAGATGCGCAGCTTTTGCAAATCATCTGCACAATTTTGAACAAGTATTTAGTCCTCATTAAGAGTCAAAAAAAGCTTCATCAGGGAAATGGTTTAATAACAAAGTGGTAAACCAGCCAGCCGATATCTTGGGTAGGGTTAGCCTGTTTCACTCTCATTTCCCTGGTATTTCCGCATTTTCCGCTGGTACTCGTACTGATTACGAAGAATCAGGAAAAGCCCAGTAAGCTTGGCTGGCAACTGATCATTATGTTGATACACACGAGCTGTTTGTTTGAAGAACACCATCATATGCTCTTGGTGTTTTTCACAGGATAATTTCGATTATCTACATAAATAAAGTATGACTATAATGTATGCACAGTAGCACCATGGTGACAGTAAAATACCAATTTTTTTTATATTCCGTTTTGTAATTAGTACCTACTCTTTGCTGTGTTAATCATAATTATAATCATATCAGACAGATAGAAGTCCAACCCTGGATATAGGCATGCCTCCGATATAAATTATTTTCAAAATAAATGATTTTCAGTCTTCTCCATCCACGGTGTCTTACACTTCGCCTTACGTTTCGTGATTGCCATTTGAGAATATTTATAATGGTAATATTAAACGCCAAAAGAAATGTTAGAGCAAACAAAAACCACAATTGCAGGGATGAAATTTTAAAACCAGCGCGCAGTATCACAGAGCTTACTTTCAAAAAGTTTTGAACGATTTTGTTTGCTATCATGAATGGTTTAGGCGTTCGTGTGTAGCTTTAGCAACCAAGTGGAGGAAATCAGAAGGAAACTATATTGCGTAATTGGTACAGAGGAAACACTATCAGGTAATGGGTTACTACTGATAAACTTGATTGATAACTACTCGTACCTACTACTTTTGTTATATTATTCAGAGTACGTGTTGGTGATGATGGTGAATGGAAGAAATAAATAGGTAATTTCATAGTCATACTTCAGCAAAATAAACTATGCTTTGAACTGACGATTACTTACACGATTAAAATTACCATATTTACAATTTTCTAAGAGTTTCAGAATTATGTAAGCAGTGTCATTTTTTTTAATAATTTTATCTAGTCTTTGGGATAGTCTTTGGGCGCGATCTCACCTGATGTTAAGTGACGATGCAGTGGACGATGTAGCACACTTACCTAAAAGATACCTCTATACAAGTCTCTTGAAAACATCCGTATTAAACAAGCTATAGGTAGTCATAAAAATAAATGAAAATGCTTGTATAGTTGTGTCCCATGTCCGATAGAGATCTACATAGACTAGATATTATTAGATCTACATACACACGTTAAATATCGAAAAGGGATACATAGCACGCTCACTTCGTTTGAACGTAGTTTTTATGATGTTTTAGAACGGAATCTTTGTGTGGTATCTTTAGAACAACCATACTCAGGTATCTATCGTCAGTTCCTCAATCCTCATACATTTCCTGAAGCACATTGTGATACAACAATGGACCACAAAGTTCAATGCACTGCAATCATAGTAATAAATAAAGGAGGTTGTGCAATAATAGCACTTCCGAGCTTGGATCGTGGCTGCGGGCGTGGAAATGCAAGTGGTCTCTGAAACTTGCCCAGCACTGGTTCTCAAACTTGTGGACAATGACAATGTTGCAGGGAAAGACCCCATATCACTGTAAGATAGGTGTATAGTTTTTCTGAGATTAGTACAGTACGTACAACGGATCTTTATCCCTCTGAAGTTAGGTGCAACAAACGATTGCGCAAGTACTGTTGTGCGGAAAATTGCGCTTACCTCCAATTCGACCCAAAATAGTTCTGCGCAGATACTTCAGAGAGACAAAGATCATGACAATTGAGCAATGGTCTTTGCCAAAATTCTGACAGTTATCCATAAAAATCAGAAAAATAGTGTGAAGCTAAAAATGTTTCCATGGAAACGCATACTGTGATATTCGTTAACTCTGGGAACTGTGGGGTTGACCACTGAACGGTCAGCGTAGAAAAGTTTAAGAACCGCAACATGTGCAAGTGTGCAGTACGCCGCTGGTGTTCTGCACCACACCGATGCAACTATGCGCTCCACCACCCTCGTATATAAGCGTCTTGCTGACTCACCTTGAACTTCACTTCGCCACGGCCGCAACGCCCGCACAACGTGTAAAACCACCCTTAAATCCGGGAACCACTTTCATTAGGACTAAGGAATGTGTGTGATGTGTGTGTGTTGATCTATGCTGAAACTGAAAACGTGAATATGAATGCCGTACAGCAAACCGTAAGTTTTATACAGGATGTGAAAATAACTTTCCCGAATACTTTAAAGATCTTCTTCAGATTGCTTCTCAATCTAATAGGAAAATTTAAAAAATTGAGGGTCAGGTAATATTTTACATGCAGGCATACAGGATGTATTTCCGATAAATACTGTTTCCAATAACTTTAAAAGGATGTTATTAAAACGGTTTTTCAATCGAAAAATTGAAAACTAAATTGGTTAATATAGAGACAGTCGGCCCCTAGTTTCATGACTGACTTGGCTAGTCAAGTCAATTAGTATCTAGATACTATTTAAAAATATCATACAAGGCATTGGCAAAATAGTCTGGTGAAATGACCGACAGAAGCCATAAGAAGAAGAATGAATATCGGTAATAAATAACATATTAGTGCAGTTGCTTATAGGTCCTAATCAATTCTAACTTGCAAACTTATATTGATGCTAGTACTCAAGTTTTCTTGTAGTCATGCTATGAAGTGTTAGTGCAATGTTATAGGTCATCCACTTAACTTCAGGTGGGCCATCTGCTTGTTGCGTAACCCGTAAAAAATATTAGACTCACTTGAATTTTTTATTAACATGTACTTTCCCACTGCTGGGCAAAGGTCTCCCCCATATCCTTCCAATTCTTTCGATCACCCGCTGCTTCCCACCAGGCTCCGTGAAATGAACTAATATCAATAAATATATTTCGGTTAAGAAAAAAATGTATTAAAAGTAATACAGAACAAGTAGGTATAAAACTAAATTAAACGCTTAAAATAAAAGTCTTTAATTAAGAAAAATCAAGAGTCATGTAGACAAAAAATGTATGTAATTACAATAATTGCCATATTAATTAGATGAAACACGCTGCCTTGTACACTATTTATCTCAATTAAGATAGTTGCATGCAAATAACTCGACTAATAAACGAAATTAAGATTCTTAGATTCAAGTCCATCAATTTAAACGGATGATTTAGTGTTACCTAACTGATTGATATCAAAACATTTGTCACAAATTTTTGATACGAGCAGGATTTGAACCCACTAATGATAAAACTCAAAATTTAACCCTTAGTAAAAGCGATCTTCATCAAAGTCAATACTTAAAACTTTAAAATTGTCAAAAACAAAGACAGACATATTTTTATCTAAAAAACAGCGTTATTTGGAGTTGGTCAAATCCGGACCATGAAAAAAAAATTCAGTATCTGAAAATTGACTACTTCACATTGTGTCAATTCCGGAATGAACAGGTCATATTATTTATACTTCCTCATTTTATTACGTTTACAACATCATTGTTTCATTTCCGTTTACTAATTAAATACTTATAACAAAGCACATTTAATAAGCGCTTTCTTTTTCAAGATTTCAAGGTTGAACAATTTTACTTACTTTTGCTATTACTGTAAAATTAATAGTATAATTTCTGTAAACTAACCATAACCGTTTACTGTCGGTTATCTGTTAGGAAAAAAAATCCTCTGAGATAACCAGTTATCTGAGAGGAATTTTTTTCCTAACAGATAACCGCGGTTATCTACGAGGAAACAAAATTCCTCTCAGATAACTGGTTATCTCAGAGGATTTTTTTTCCTTACAGATAACCGTAGTTATCTACGAGGAAAAAAGTCCTTTGAAATAACCAGTTATCTGAGAAGAAAAAAGAAGAAAAAAATTTCTCTGAGATAACCAGTTATCTAGTCTTGGTTATCTGTCAGGAATAAGCCAATATTTTTTTGTAACTAGTATTATGCAACAAAAAACTCACGAATATATTTTTCGTGTACCTACTTATGTGCTAACTAGAGCTAACTGTTGTCAACACGTATACTACTTCTTACTTCGTTCTTCGTACTTCTAATTAAAAACTTCAAAAAAGACGTTGAACAAACTTTGAGGGATAACCCTCTTTTCGGATACAATTAGTCACAGTACGCACAAAGGATCTTTATCCCTGTGAAGTTAGGTGCGTCAACGATCATGTACTGTTGTGTGGAAATGCTTACCTCCTCAAAATTCGACACAAAAATCGGTTCTGCGCAGAATATTCAGAGGGACAAAGATCCGTTGTGACTATTTACTTACCTACATGTTAAGAAACAGCATGTTTGCTTATAAAAACTAGATACAAGCTTATAATCAGTTAATTCTCTTACATAAAGCGGCACCTGTCATCGTTAATCGCCGTAAGAACCGTAATGATACAAGTGTAGGTTCACCGATCACATGCAAAATGATAGCCCGCGGCTGATACGCCTCTAAGAGAGATTGATAGTGTTGGCAGCAATGCACTAACGCCTAGGGTTATTTTATCTGTGGTTCTAAACGACTCAGGTTGTACTGGCTTAAAATTAACCTATAATAAGTAGAGCTCAAAGGCTTTTAATCTGATTTATTTTTAAATTAACTTAAAAAAACTATTTTGCTGTTTGTGATGTTTTATAAAAGCCAACGCAATTTTAGCTAAACTTTTATTCATCATTTATTTACGGAGCACGAATTTTACGGAAAATTAAATTCCGGCGTAGTTTTCCGGCCCCTTAACTTGCATCGAAGGTATATTTACGTATACTTTGTGGCCATTTGTCATGTTCTTTACTAACGACAGTTTATCTATCGTGTTTACTGTCAGTCGTTGTGATTGTGAGCGATCCTGTATTATAACGTGATTAATTGGACTAGAGAAAGTAATTCATTTGTTATACTTATTTCGCTCAGCCACCCTCAGGTTGGCTTCCAACATAAAATTGTAAGCGTCTAAGGGCGTCTTGCACCAGAATCACTAATCGTATTTAACAGCTAAATCGATTTATATCTGACGTATTTGTATGATTTGACAACTCGCTAAATACTATTTAAGAGTTAAACGCGTTTAGCGATTCTGGTGCAAGCCGCCCTTAGTCTTTTGTTAGACAAAGGTATTGAGTTCCCGAATGTCAGTATACTTTATCTTCAGGGTGAGTTTGACACTCTAGCCTAGCTCTTCAAAGCGTGCGGTGCAATTTAAGAACACCTATTATAATTTCAATTATGTTGTATTGTATTCAACTTTTGTACATGCCAACCTATTCTCGTTTTTTATCTGAATAAATCCTTTTTCGGCTTACAGAGACCAAAATATTCTTAATCTTTCACCATCGTGAGTTACGTAGGCAAGTTCAAAATGTCGTCCCAGATAAACCGTCATAAATCTCTTCTAACATAAATATTATGCAACGTTCATTTCTAGGCCAACGAAATTTTTTATTGCATTCTTATTAACATAAGAAACCAGAATATCAAGTGGCTGGTTTTTAATATATGTATAACTTGGTCGTTTTCGTCTTTTTCCATTTGATTTTGCAAGCTGTGAAGCTGCTAGGTAATCTTGTAGATTACAGTGCCATATAGATTTCCCCAGATGGAAAAATTCTTTTTTATTTTCCACAGAAAACTAAAAATGATAAGTGTAAAAACCAACTTAAAATATAAAAAAATATAGATATTTTCTGAACAAATATTTCATAAAACCAATTTTTTCCAATAAATACCTACTTACATAAGTCAACAAATTGCACCATAGCATAGTGTAGATAGATTATTAGTTATATGTCCCTATGTTAATTTAACTTTTTGTTGTTGAGTTACAAAAATTTTGAAGCTTTTAATAAATTACTCAGGAAAAAAGCAATTATTACAAGTATCATAAAATAGTATTCATAGTAGGTATATGTTTATGATCAAGCAGTTTTATGAATGAACAATCTTATTAATTACATGACATACTAATGCCTCATAAAAATACTAACTTACTCACTTCAGTATAAATTAAATTATATAACAAATTGTTTCGTCATATTTCTTTCCAAAATTAAAACGTCGTCATAAAACTGTGCATACAAAAATGGCTGACACTATTTCGTTGAAAATTGCTTTAGAAAAACCACCTCTTTCAATGGCAAGCTTAGAAAAAGAAGCTCATAAGGTTTACTCATTAAAGTAATTAAGCTCTGTCTGGTTTATGGATATTTCAAGCGCTGCCTTTTCAACTTCAACTAATCTACGATTAGGCCCTTAACGAAAGTTACCTAACCCCCTGTTAGTTCCCACGGCGTGTCGAAGACCTGAAACAAGTCTATACAGGTAGTCAGTACATGTTCGGAAGTTTACTTTCGCTGGAGAAAACGACCGTTAAAGGGCAGAGAGAGGATCCTAGGCTGTCTCATTGACCCTTGACTTTAGACCTGATCTAGCCTTTTAGAAACAGCTAGATTTATCTAACTTGTTTTAACTAAAAAACATTTCACACAACGCTTTCTAGTCCCAAAGCTTGTAATATGGGAACTAAATGTTGATAGAATACTTTTATATTTTTTTGTAAATACATACTTATAAATACATAGTAACACCCAGACATAGAACATCTATGTTTGGCACACACAAATGTTTGCCCTTGGCGGGGATTGAACCCACGACCCAAAACATGGAAGGCAGAGCTATACTGACTGAGCTGTGACGCCTGCCTAACTGTTTTGTAATTATCAATTTACTGCAGTTAAGAACGACAGTTGGTTTTTATTGTATTTGATTTGCTGAGATAGTTTTAGCCTTATTCATGTGTATGATGATGGTATTTGCTTGGTGTAGATGGAAGGCTATTTATAAGGCAGTTGTGGCAAGATATTTTAACATGTGTATACTCGTCGTATACTTAAAAACGTCTTGCCTATTACCCTATTAGGTTCTCATGAACTATGCTTGATCATTTGAGCTTATTATAGTGCATTAATTTATTGCTAGGATTTGGTATTTGTTGAAATGATTGTAGATACTTACCTACCTTATTATTGTATTACCCCACAAATAAGTAGTAGCAGAAAGACATTATTCCTAAGTTATATATTCATTCATAAGTTTAAGTAAGTACATAGTCATTTGAGATCATTAAATATCGTGTTTACTAGTTATTAGTAAATGTCATCTGGTTTAAATTCATAGGGCTTATAAGTCAAGTTTCTCGAAGATAATTCTTGAATCCCAATTAACTTGAAGCAATTAAGTTTCTGAGTAAAATGCTAATTTTCTTCTGATAACTATTTCATAGGTGTCCTTATAGAAAAGGAAAGTAGGCTCGAATCTATAAATATTCTCGTCGTAAACGTGTGTAGTCTAATGAGGGGCGTAGTAGCAACATGCTGTTTTTTTATTTATAATTTGAACCAAAAAAAAATTAGGTGCTTTGATTGAACTCACTTAATATGTTAAATAAAGGTTGTAGAAATAAATAAAAATTAGCTCAGGATTATAATTAAGAGCTAAATTAAATAATTGAAGTACTTAATATTTGTAACAATTTTTTATGAAAAATTAAATTTGAATTCATAGTTGAATAGAAAAAAATGAACTTAGTAAAAAAAGAAGCTTTGCAGGATTAAGTTGTCAGATATAAATATTTATTTTTTATTTTATTTTATAACACAAGTCAAAGATAATCCCGCATGTTGCTTTGGTAGTTAGTAATAGGCTTTTTTAAGTAATAGTGTTCCTCTATGCGAACCATCTTATGATTTATGAGATTGCGAACATTTGAAAGTCTTGTAGCACATCGATTAATCAAAGTTTGGGTATGAATATTTAAATTTTTTGCAAAGCTAAGTAGCTTATTCATTTATATATTCAATAATATATAAAAGTGGTTTATCGTTTGCTGTTGTATCATTTTATTATGAAGTGAATATTTAAGGTAGAAAGTGTATAATAATTATCATAATCACAATGATACATTATCCTTATACTGCTCTATTCGATGTAGAAATCGAACTTACATCATTAAATCGATTTCTGTTTGCTCCAAATATCACAATAACCATACACAGTTGCTAATATTTTAAAAACTCTAGAAAATTATAAAATTCAGAGTATCGATTTTTGAATCGATTTTAAACTATCTTTGAAAGCATCAATTCTATTATTGAGTCATAAAGTTATTTTATCGTTTTATCTTTATTGCATGGTTATAAGATTCAATGTTGTAAAGCAAGTTGCATTTTACCCTTTCAACCTCAGGACAAAATTTGCATGCATAATGCTTCAATTGAAAGCTTTGGCGAATAAACTTTCTATAGTGTGCATCCATGCACGATTTCCTGATGGTAGGTAGGATTTAATAGCTAATGGCTGGGCTATGGGCAATGTTTATCGACAATGATAAGTGGTACTTTGGAACTTACTTAGTAGGCGATAGAAATATGAGTCTGTTTGTATTTATTCTGTCTGTTTGAGTTTTTCTTTGAAGCAACTTATCAACCATGACCAGCCAAAAAATATTATACTACCGAACCATGTAAGATAGTGTGATATTTTATAAGTTTAATTAATTATCTTGATAAAATTTCGTAAAAATATGGGACTTCTAGGATTTTGTTAGGATTGGGATGTCATAAACGTCTTATAAACTTGGCTGGGAATTTGCAACTTTTATGACATCAAATCCCAATGATATTTTAATAGATATTGCTCAGAAAATTGCATAATGATTATTCAACTTTTTTTGGATCTAATTCTATATCTCTTAAATCCATTTCTTTATACAAAAGACTTCAACGCGCTCAATCACTACAGTAAAAATATTTTATAACATTTTCATTATTTTGCTATACAAACATTATTATTAAAATAAATGAGAATAAAGGGAAGGAGCAAAATTAACAAGATGGCCTACCTAATGCTAAGCGGTAACCTCTGCCTATAACAATGCTTTGCCTCACCGAGCACGTCCATTGAATATAACCTGCGAGGCATCGCTCTGCCTCCATCAATTACAAGTATAAGTTCATAACAATATTGGTAGTCTTTTACTATTATTCTCAGTCGTAGATGTCGTCATCTTTAGATTTTTCTTGACTTTTTTAAATCTAATCTCTATTTGTCTAATCTAGATGATATATACAACGCCTCAGTTTTGCTTGCGTTGAAGAAATCTTCCGTTTGTTTGACGGTTACCTTGCATGTAATAGTGAATAGGTGTTATAATAAAAAGCAGTTAGTAGAAAATCAGTTTACGGATGGCAGGCCACATCTTATCGTCACTGCGTGTGCGTAGCATTCCTCGCGGTCACTGTCCGACACTCACTGTTCTATGATGTAATTAGTGTTATTGAACTTGTCTTGTTGTCATCCTAGATTTCATTTCAATTGCTAAAAAATTTTAAGGCTTTTTTTTTATAAAACCACTTCGTCGGAGTAGCTTTAAGAAATCTAGATGAAGGTTACAGACCGAATAATCTCAAATATTTTTTTTTATTTTATCACCATGCTAAAATAAAAATAAAACATTATAGTTTTAATAAAATATGAATGCTACGAGCATACCTTAGTTAGCAAATATGGTTTAAAGTATCTATAGACAATGTGGTTGCATAATCTTTATACATATAGCTTTGCTAGACTATACGGCACTTAACGAAACCTCTAGACATTGTGACGAGACCATAGTGCACTAAACAGGAATGTAGGTCATTGTAGAACCTTTTTATATTCAAAATAAGTATTAACGACAGAAGTATTTGTGATTCAACTGTGACTCGTTACTTTCAAATGTTTTACAATGACATACAGTTTTGTTCAGACAGGTTAACTTTTTTTTTTTTTTTTTGATATCAAATTATAATTTATTCACAAAGAAAATTATGACTAATAAAGTATTTACAATATTTATAATATGTACAAAATACACATGAAGCGGTTGAGCTATCTACACACCGTTGCAAACGATTTATAGATAGCTCAACTGATCCAAATCAGTACCAATCGGAAGCGTGCCCAAGACACTGGCTGCATTGCCGCGCTGAATAGCAATGCTGATTCGCTGGCCCAGATAATCACCAGCCCTCGGGTCACGCGTCGCTGCGACTAGACGCCCTGCAATAATTTTGAAGACCCGGAGGGCCTCGGTACCCCACGGACCCAGAGTCTCGACCCCAAGAGGTACAAATGTGTAGGCCCTGTCGAGACCCGCATACTTGCGCCTCTTGAGATCCTCGGCCGAATCTGCTGCCGCAGACAGGTTGCAATACGGAACGTGACAGGTTAACTGTATATGAAATAAACATTGTATTTTGCAACTATCCAAAGAAAAACAATATGACACAAAATCACAATAATATAGTTCTTGAGCATATTCAAACTTTTAACCAATGAATTTATTCATTTACGTAATAGTTCTAAAGAAATAAATATATTTTTCAAATTTATTTCCCAAGAAGTGTTGCGTATTATATGACCTGATTTAGAACATAATGTAAAGAATATTTAACAATATAGTTTCGATATACCTAAATAAACCTGCTGAGAAAGAAAGATATATTGCTCTAAGCTGTTCTGAAAAACTACTTAATTATAATGTAATAGATTTCATGATGCTATGTTCGTGACAGAGTCGATGTTATTACATAACAACAATAATATAGCTACATAGGCAATAGTACTTAGTACCTAGATAAGAACAATCGTGAGTGCAGAGTAAAATTGTTAGCATCGATTCAGGATTCTGTGTAAATCGTGTTCATTAGAAACGAGAAAGTTTGTACTGTGAACTTCTCATGTCAGAATCAAGCAATAATTCGTAATAACCATATATGAATCTGACTGATCTGGGAAAATTTAATGAAAGGGAAAACATGGCATGAACATGAACGGGCGAAAAAGCGTACGAGCAAGTTCAAATTATCTTGTAACTAGCTAGTTATCATACAACATATCTACAAGACACTCAGCAGTTCATTAGAGACCACGTCTTGTACAACTAGATATCTATTCTATTTTTAGCTCGTACATTCATTGGTTGATGGTAATATTTTAAAGCGTGAACTCAACGAACAGTTTAATACACAGCTATGCCGAGTTTCTATTTTGCAAGAATGTTAATAAAACATGGTTCTTATTTGCATTGCAGATACGGATACTAGTCGTCATACTACTCGTCCACCACACCCGCTGTCAAGATGGATACAGCGATCGCGATATCCTGCGCTACCAACAGATGGTCGCCAACCAAGGCCAGCTCGCCGCCATCGCCGGCTATAGTACCAACATTGTGCAGAAAGATCCAAACAGTCAAGCCGACAGCTCTGTTAACGTGCAATACCACATGCCAGATGACAATGATGATTATCACAGAGCAGATAGAACACGGACCCGGAAAGTATACAGAATAAAAAACCCGTTTCAGCACCAACAGGAAGACAATCGACAAGACGGCGGCACCACGGACCCGCGCGACAGTAGCACCGGAGCTAGTAACCAGTATGCGTCAATGCAGTACTCCCTACCACCTGAAGAATTTCTTCAACAGATGAGAGCGGAGAATCAGTTTTACCAGCAGTCGACGCCTGCTCCAAATCTGGGATATACGGCCACCCCACAGCCACAATATCAGTACTCCACCATCTCTCCATCAAGTTATGATAACAATCAGCAAGCCAGCCAGATCCCGCAGCTAGAAGCTAAGTCACACACTCAATATCTGACCAACAATTATCAGTATAATGCACCGAATGCGTTTTCTTTCGACGGTGTTCAGAGCACTCCTTCTCCTGTTACTCCGTTCATTTCAACTGCTCTACCAAGTGGGCAGTTCATTAGCACTCCTAGCAATTACGTTTCTAGTGCCTCGTCAATCTTTCTGTCTAGTCCACCAAGCTCTCAATATGTATCATCGCCACTATCGGTCATTCAAACGGGCTCACCTGACTATAACAATAATAGAGTCACAACTACTATTGGAAACAATGGACTGAACTACGATAATAATGATCTAAGCAAAAAATTACAGATTGATCACTACGACAACTCTGCAAATGGGATCAGATACCCGAACAATGGGCAAACGCAATATCAAAATGAATATATCTCTTCTACTATATCGCCACCTGTATCTCAAGAGTCGCGAGAACAGTGGCAAAATAACATGAATGCTGTCAACGCGGCAGCTAAGTCATTGCAAGACGTCACATACACGCAATATCAAAATAACCCGTACAACCAACAAGACAATAGAGGAGACGTAAACGTAGATCATAGTAATAGTGAAACACATCGGATAGGAAACATGCCGTCAGCCAACAATGTTTATTTGAATTACATGCCACCCGAATACCCAAACTCAAACAACGGCAGGGCAAACACGAGGACACGAGACCTTGAACAGCAAACCGGTCAGCCAGATTTCTATTCAAACGGAGAATATGGTTGGAAACTAGAAGACAAAAAACAACCGACAAATAACGATGTGTACTCACCAGCAAACTATCGGTATCAGACCGTTGGGCTGCAATCGGATAACGGTGAAGCGGTTAGTCAAATGAATTTTCATATGGATACCAGTAGGCAGTATAGCAATAACTATGAGCAAGTTTCAAAACAAAATACTGATAACATCAGTGCCCAAGAATTTGCCAAAGCCGCAGCAAGAGCCCAGGACAACATGAAGCAGCATCAAAATTTATTTACAAGCAATTATGATAGTAACTACAATAATAATAACAACAATCCAAACGTTTTACCCAACGTAAACTCATACTACAATAATTACGAAAAGCAAAGGAACAAATATCAAATCGATCCACCCAGTCAAACCAATTATTATAGTCATCAACCGGATTTAATCACAGCTTCTCCATATTATTTTTCTAGGAATAGTAACATTGATAATAAACCAAAACCAACGTTTGACCACGCTAAAGCACTAAAAAATATCGTTCCGATAGATGTTTCTAATGTAGTGTCAAACTCTGAGTCACAAAAAGGCACAAGCAACGATGGTAATAATAGGTATAGTATTCAAAATTATGATCAGCTTGACCGCCAGCAGTATCGACCACTGACAGATTCATTTTATAAAGATAAGAATGCAATCTATGGATTCAACATAAAAACTAAGCCAGAAGATTATCAAGGACCTGAGTCTCAAAAACTATTTGATCAAAATGTATCCTACTACGGAAAACAACAACAACAGATACAAGAACCAACTTATAACCAAGGTAGTTTTACAGGACCTCCTCAACGGCTCAGCTATATTTCTCAGTCATCTGGCAACGGACAAGACAGTATCATTCAATCCTCTGCTAATATCCAAGAGCAAGGACTACAGCGTCCACAATCTCAAATACCTACAGATATAAACAGTATTTTGAAACTCAACGATGTTCCCTTTCAACTAACTCAAAACTTTTCACCCGATGCTCTAAAGTTCCACAATATAAATTTTGATCGTGGGAGTATACCATCACCATTGCCGATAAGAATCAATCAAGATGTTGCCTCACACCAGCTAGATGTGACATCTAACTTACTGAGTAAGCTAATGTTAAAATCGCCAAGTTTTAGCCTAAATCGTCCCGATTCAGATTCTCAAGCAGGCAACTTGGTATCTACAATCAATGGATTTAAAGTAGCTAACCCTTATAATGTTGACTTGAAACTGGTGGCTGATATGCTAAAGGGAAAATCTTCTGTTGACGACCATCTTTTGTCACTTAGAGACCAGTATAGCAAGCCTACGCCACTCAAATTTGACCTCGCACAACTGCAGCTTCTATTGAAAAATGAAAACGGTGGTAGTCTGGCACCGGTTAGTGACGGATTGAGTGTTCTCTCGAATCCTTTTTTAGAAATATACAACAGTGGGAGATATCCATACCAAAAATATTCACGTAGTCAAGAAGAAGAAGAACCTCTTGTTCCTATTGCAGACGCTTCAAGCAATCACCCTATTGGGGCAGTTATGGAACAAGATGACCCCACCAATGAACGAGAAGGCAGTACGGGTCCTGAAGCCAACGCACTGAGTGAAAGCAGTATTTCTCTAAACCACGAAGGAGATAGATCCAAAAAAACCTTTCATTCACATAGATCTGTAGCAGATAGACACAGGCATCCAAACTCTCTGATGCCAGGTCGGCATTCGTATCAAAGGAGATATCCCAAATCGAACAGCAATGAACCCTATCCTTTGTTAAAGCCTCCTTCTTCTCACTCGTCAAGAGGACGGATTGGTCATCAGAAGCACATTCGTAGAAGACGTGTGAACAAACCTAAGGTATTTAGAATTATGAAGACTGAACCTTTGTTTGAAGCAGACACTGAAGATGATGAAAGTTACGAGAGCCCAGTACCAGTAGTGCTAAGGCCACCAGCTCCAGTTATAGAGTCAAAGTCTGATGTGGATGTTGATGATAATGATGGTAGCTCCTAAGTCATAAGTTATTTCTTTTTTATTTTAAGTGTATTTTTGTCTATAACTTTATTATACCGTGAACCTTTCATGTTCTCATTTAAAACTTTTATTATCAGTTTAGGCACTTTATAATTTTAACTTGAATGAAATTATTTAATTCGGCATTTACTAATGTTACATTTTTTTATTTTAATAATAATATTATTAGTTATTTTAACGTATGCTTATTCAAGAAGAGTTGTTTGCTTTAGCTTAATATGTCTCACTAAAATATTGTTATGTAGATATTGTACATATTATAATATAAGTTTTTGTTACGCCTCTGACCATGTTTATTTGTACCATCGTTGTGATAAGTTATTTTTATTGTTAATTGTTGTTTTAGTTTATAATTATTGATACAAATTAAACCAGTTACAAATAATCCCAGGTTTTTATTTAAAAGTGGGTGGTTAAAATATTTTTTATGAATGCGAAAAGTCGTAAGATTAGTATCACCAATCACAACACATGCAGTTACAAACAACACACGTGCTGTTGCTAAATTAAACGTGCTCTACTGTATAGCTTACGACCACTTCACGTGGACTAAACAATATTCATTGAAAATAAAATATTAAATGGACTTTCTTTAGAACTATTGTAGTATAATTTTTTTTTGTGAAGAATTCAGATAAATAAGGACATTAAATAAGGACCATTTGATCTCAATTGTTTAACTGAGTACAAAGACAGTAAAAAGACTATTTACGCAGAAAAATAGTACAAACACCTATAAAATAGGATTCACAGAGTAACGTAAAGAACTAAAAAAAGTAAAAGACTAGCTACGATAAAAAAACTTATCAAGTTTTTCATTGAAAAATTTAACATAACTAATGAGCATTTTTTGCAACACGCGTGCGTTTTTTTAGATAATTGTATTGACATTATGTCAGTGCTCTCAAATATCATGAATACGTGACATAATATCACATAGATCTTTAGTGAAAACTGATTTCACTAGAATAATTTTTAACAATAGTTTATTAAACAATATTGTTGGAAAAATAGCCTATTTTGTAAACAGCAACATTTGGTGGGGTGATATATCAAAACTTTAACCAAACGTCATTGTATAAGAACCTACCCAAAGAATTCACTTGTCGATGTACTGTGAATTTTATTGAACAAGACGTCTATGATTAATCTATCAATCAAGGTTACGCATGTTATTATTGCACTGCTCACGACATAGTGACAATTGTGTTAAAAACAAGAAAAAAATACTATTTTCTCATCTAGCTATTATTTTTATAGTAATATAGCATTGTAGAGATGAATCAATGCCGTCAATCTTGGAATATTGCGTGCGTTTCGCTTTCTTCACTCGCGCAGCCCCACTACCGATGCCAATCATCCAAGAAATGAACTAAATAAAATAATTGGTGTTTAGAACTGAAGCGGTACCAAAACTAGGTCTATGATGTTGATAACTAAATAAAATTAAATCAGTTTAATGAATTGTTTTGAGCTTGTATTAATTTGAAACACAAGCATTATTTTTTGGGTACGTACCAAATAATTTCGTTCTAAACCAAATGCACGCAACACGTCACCTTGATAATGATTTAAAGAAACGCTAAAGTGGTAGAATCGAATCAAATTATGAAATGCAATAGTTTCATCTCGATGTGTAAATCCTGATTTCCTATAAAAAAGTGACCGTAATAATGGTAGCCAATATAATAACGTAGGTGTGATTTCGAACCTATGCTTCATGATTTACGCAGGCTTTTAATTTACCTACATAGATAAATACTAGGAATTGGTATAGCTATTTATGGTATCAGTTGTGACTATGGTGCTACGAACGGTTTGGACCTCCTTAAAGTAGCAATGATTATCTATTTATCATAAAACTATTAATCAAAATATGGACTCTAACTCTACGGCAAGAAAGCGCTGTACTTATCATATAGAAAAAGTTAATTTCATAATTGAGACGTTGGCCGCTGTTTGGTCCCCAATCTGCACTGGTTTTATGATTGATTATATTACTGAATGAAATGAAATGTGTTTATTTTGCGTGAAGTAATAATGTGGACCAGACTAACCCAAGACAGAGAAAATTTAAAAGGGTTGGCGGAGACTTTTGCCCGCAAATGGGCAACCCAAGAAATTATTAGATATTACAAGATACAAGATATTAGAATTAAAATAGGCAAATAAATTGGCTTATAATTAAAAATAATATCTAATAATAATGGTAACAAAAGTTCACCAAAGTAAATAAGGTATAGTCTCACACATTTCTTCGGAGACCATCATGCAAAAACATATAAATATTTATGAAGATACTAAATTACGAGTAGACCTAGTTATCGTAGGTTTTAAATAGTTTACGGTAGTGCACAAACTGTTAATAATTTATTTAATCACAAAACGACAATATGTGTAAAACGCCCATGGGTATGTCTTTGCGACTTTGACCATGTCTTGAGTAACTTCACATAATATATTCGAACGCATATTTCCGCTAGAAAAGGACAGACAATGCGAAAACCTGTCTGTTGCTGTTGTGGTTATCGCGACAGAGCTCGGCCCATCCAAACTTCAGCGAGAATATAAATATGGAAGCATAGCCATCAAACACATACAAGCGTCGGTATTTGAAGCAGATACTACTTCACCTGAGTGGCCAGCGATTAGCTAATCGAAATGGCTGCTTTTGTGAGTATCCTGATGATATCAGTACATTCAAAATGTCTTACAAATTGTTCCCCCAAAATCAAAATCAAACCTCCGTCTAGACCTAGGTCTGGAGACAAGTTTAGATTAGAATTCTACTATTTTTACTTACCCTTATCACCATCCGATACTTATAAAACAGTTTATTTTGTAAAGCTTCTGTAAACGCAAAATAAAATATGCTCTCTCTTTTACAGATGAAATTATCGATCTTAGCCATCCTAGTGAGCAGTTCTTACGCAGGTATCCTGCACGGGAACAACCATCACGCGGAGGTGGTGGAACACCACGGGCCGGAGCTGCATGACGATCACATCTCTCACGGACACTCCGGTCCAGGAATCTCTAGTTTCTCACCCAGCAGCTTTCCCGCTGGCTCTCTGCCATCTGCGAGCTTCTCTGGAAACGGACTCAACGGTCATGGAGCCATTGGCGGTTCAGGCTATAGTGCAGGCTTTAGCAGCGGAGCCGGCTTCGGTGGAGGAATCGGCGGAGCTGGACTAATTGGAGGTGGTGCCGGTTTTGGTGGTGCCGGTTTTGGTGGTGCTGGTTTTGGTGGTGCCGCTTTTGGTGGTGCAGCCGGTGGACTACCCGACCCCAAAGCTCCCGTCATCGATGAAATTCACGGACTCGCCAACACTAACGGAGCCCCTACCCAGTACCGCGTCCGCGATGAGCCCTACGAAGTTCACCGTGAAGTGACCCACCAAGTTCCTCAACCCTACGCCGTGCCCCAGCCCTACCCCGTCCAGGTCCCCGTACCCCACCCCTACCCCGTCCAGGTCCCGGTTGTGAGAAAGGTTCCCGTGCCAGTTGTGAAAATCCAGCACGTCAAGGTCGACAGGCCCGTGCCTTACCCCGTCGAGAAGATTGTGAAAGTACCCGTTGAAAGGGTCGTTGAGGTTCCCGTCGACCATCCGGTCCCAGTGGAGCGCATCGTGGAAGTTCCCGAGGTGCACCTCGTGAAAGTGCCCGTGCACGTCGTGAAGACCTACCCCGTGCCGGTAGTGAAGACCGTGCACCACAAAGCTATCCAGCACCACAGCAGCCACCACGGCCACCACGGCCACGGCTGGCCCCACGGCTGGTAATTCTCCGGAACACCTCATTTACCACCTATTCCGGTCTGTTGTAAATATTTCGTGACATAGCTCATCGAGAGGCTGCAATCTAGGGTGATAACTAAGTCATTAATTTAGGTGAATATACACCTCTGGTGTACTTGTATTTCTTTTGTAAATATTAATTAGAATTATTACAATAATAAAAAAGGTTTCCAAAGAATATATTTTTTTCGATGTACTGACCTACTACGAGTATTAGATTTACCAAAATGTAGGTCTGAAAATCAGACAGAAAAATATTGCATATCATCCAAGGAACCGCTTGTAGTAAAATTAAAGTATTTTTAATACGTTTTTGGGTAGCTGGATGTTAAACACGATAAAATTGGCTACAGAACACAAAGTATGAGGCTGTGAGCCAGAAAACAGTCTCACTGTTTCTAATATGCCATAGAAATATATAAAAACTGAAGAGTCGTTCGCTATATTAAGACGCTTTCTGGTTTAAAGAGATCAGTAAAATAGACTAAATTAAAAAAATCAGATAACATAGTGTCTCACACATCTTAGATGTCATAGGTAAAAATGTATGTGTCAATAGTATTCCAACCTTACCCCCATGCTCTACCTCTTTAAATTGGAAAACATCAACGAGAGTACCACATCTCAGTGGTAGAGGTAATTTATGTATTTTCCGGGTAAACAACCCTTTCACAAAGCTCTACTCTGAAGTACTGAAAGTACTCCGATTATAAATGATCCTTGTGATTTTAATGAACAAAAGATTTTTGACTTTGAACTTTTCATAAAAGAGAGCATAAAGTGAAGAAGCTACCCAGAGGTAGAGAAAGGTAACTTTACAAAGACCCTAATAAAAAACTGAACACTGCACTAATTTAGTTTATCGAAAATCTTATTTTTTTTATAACTCAATGATGGAACACGCCGATGGCCCACCTGATATCTAGTAGTAACCATTGCCTATAATGATGCCATACCTCACTGAGCACGTCCACTAAGGACGTGATGGTAAACACCACCAAAACAAACAAAAAACAAATCGGTACCTATTTCTATGAAAATTATAGATTGTTTAAGGATTCATGTTTAACAGAATACCCAATTTGAAACTTTCACCTAATATTCTATCATAAACACAATCTTGTTTTGTTAAGGTTAGGTGACTAGGAGTGCCTGTTTTGCATACGACTTCCCAGAGTGATCTTATAGGCACAAGAGTAAGTACTGTGCGTTTTGTAAATTTTTGATTTCGCATCACAACATTACCTATGTACCTTAGTTGTCTGAACCAATAAAATTGTTTAGGTAACGAATTGGGTAACCCAATATCTACATCATTTGGTAATTTACCATTATTGTCTTATTTAGGTAGGTACTGACCTTCTATTTCACCCCGATTTAGAAATAAAGCAGAGAGGACGATAAAAAAGAAATATGAGATAATCACGTGTGTCAATCCTACTAAATTCTGTTGCAAGATGAATTTTCTGGTCTACATTCTTTTGAAATGTTCCTAATAGGGTGACCAATGACATACTGTGGGTTATTTCCATTGCGCAATTAGTACCTAATCATAAACATATGTAGTTTTGCAATCTAAGGTGGCGATAGCTTTCGTATGTTAATAGCCCTCTAGTTTAATCTTTTTTCTTGCCATTCCAATAAAATACTAACTACCGTTTCGGTGAGCAAGCCGATTGTGAGAGTAACCAATATTTATTACGTTCTAAGCTACACGACCTACGTGTGGTAGGTAGCAGAAGCTTTAGGTCTCTCCTAGGCAAATGTACTCCAACTATAGTTCGATTGATTTTCAGCTTAGCTGAAACGTCATTGTGTAGCTGGATCGCAATAGTCTAAAAACAGTAGGAAAGCTCAGTTGGATTTCGGCTCTCAAAGTTTGATAATAGAACAGACGAAAATCTACGAGTCAGCTGCGTTTTAGCTGACCAGTTTTTAGTGAAATTAAGACCCAGTTACAAAACAGAAGAAGCTCTCTGCAACTGTAGAGTCAATTTATCAAAGTTGATCTAATCTTTAACCTACTCAGCATAGAATGAATCGCACCGCTTTCGATCTCAGTAATTTATGTTTATGGAATACCATTATTATTTATTACATAATGCCTAACAGTAACCGGCCGCGTTCCGATCATAGACCGTGGGTTTTGATCTGGTTATGAACGTGTGGTAAATAGATGTCCCGCCTCACCATCTTGTGTGCCTGGAGAAGTCTTATCGTATGAGCCGTACAATGCTTCGTCTACCGTTTTGCGGTTGCTTTCAAGAACCTCTATTACCCCAGCAGTTTTTTAATGGTTCTGGATAGATCTATGCAGGAGGTAGGTAAGTGAATTAGCGCAATCGTTTGTTGCTCATAACTTTAGAGGGATAAAGATCCGTACTCGGCTAAACTCACAACTAAAGTTGGCTTTAGCAACACCATCATAGCCTTTACGCTTCAGATTTTCCAATTTCAGAATAACATCAAGGAGCGGAAATGGCAGTTAGTATTAAAATAGGTAACATCTATCACAAAAACCTACTTACATGTAAACATGCTAATTCTGCGGATATGAAGTTAGATGGAGAAACGTATTGCAAAGCTATTATAATAACAAATTTCTGTTTATCAATATTTATGCCTATAAGACAGATTTACACATAAAACAGGTTATAGATCAAGTGTGAGCTTTTACTGCTTTTGATGTACTATCGGCAAAATTACCGCCTTACCACTTTTGAAACTGTTTCGCTTGCAAGCAGTTAGCTACCTGACCTCGCCTTTTTCTTTTGTCTTCTTATTTTGACCAACCAGAGATCTAAACATCTATTTATTTTTATGACAGCCCATTGTTTTCACAACTTTTACACCCGAAATAATTGGCTTCTATTGGTATTCAAAAATAAACGGCTAGTCGGTTTACAGGAAATGCGCCCTTAAGGTGGTAAGGCAGAACTTTCGCTTATGGTACTTACACATATCTTCGCTGTGTTTACGCTATATGTTTTTCTGATAAATAATCTAATATTATTTTTATTAATTATCTCTTTAGACAAAAAGCTAAATATTAAACACTCAAATAAATGAGGTTTTCTAACGGGCACGGGACTCAAACCAGTATATTACTTAGGTTGGTGACATTGTTAGCTTTTAATAAGTTGATAAACAATTTAATGCTCAGTTAAATCAGTAGCACCATATCTTGTCTGAATTAGGTTATTTTTATCGTCAAACTTGAATTGAAACTTACTTCTGTGCAACTTTGTGCTGGTAAGCGCCGAATCGCATCGATTCGCAATGCTAACTTGCTTTTCATGTAATTGTGCCACATATAGTAACACTGTGACACCTTGCGTAATAAGCTATAAAACTATCATTAATCTTACTAATAATGATTATTGTAAATGATAGGAACAGAAAGAAATATCTGGCCTAGTTTTTGCGTAACCACAACTTTTCAAGGTCAATCGGATGTAAAAACATCCTGAATTCAGTGTTATGACATTATAGTAATGTAGGTATGTGGGTGTAATATTAAATAGAAAGTTTGTTATTTATTACCTAGTTAAACTAGGTAGTTATACCGAAATGACTTTATACGCAAGATTAATACAAGTTTTTTTTAAACAGGCTCTATTTTTATACTAACAGGTTTTTTTAGTAAGCAGATATGTTACTTTTTTGGAAATATTAATAATATTTATAATTAATTTTGGAACGTTATAATGACAAAACACAGAATACATTGTCATAATATTTTCGAAATTATTATCACTCGTAAACATTATTTACATACTTAATTACTTATAGATCAACGGGTTTCTTAATAAAATTTTAATAAATATTTTCTTAATAGCGTTCCCGACCCATGGTCCAATTAGTTCGTACCTATATCATGAAGTCACAGTAGAGATACTCAACTATTGAACGACATCAAGTGCTAAGGTATTAACAGTATGTCTTGAAAGTTCGTTTATTTCAGCAGATTTTAAATCAATCTATGAGTTATAAAAACACGAAAAAATATGCATAAACGTATCGACGGGTTAGAATTATATCTTGATCGAGTAACGTTTTAGGAACGAAAAAGCTCTTTTGGGATTTTTGATCATATTTCTTATCTAAAGAAACATTAAAAAGTTCAAATATTTTAAGTAAGTGAACGATTATTATAGTCACGAGACTTTTTCGTACTAAGCTGGTTGATACAAATAACGAACAAAATAATTGAAATCATGGAATACGAAAAGGAAAGCTCGTAATATAGAATTAGTCAATAAATTACTAACAATTAGTAACCCACAGTTGACTTCATAGGTATTTCTCAGTATCTACATAACTACAGAATAAAACTTAGCTACTAAATTACTTATCTAGCTGTTCTAGTAATTGTATAAGCAGTTACTCTACTATATACGCATTACTAGATATACATTTATTAAAATTTAATCATATCAACCCCATGAAAATTGAATTTTAACTGTAGTTTTTCAGATAAGTATGCATTGTGCTTTTGTTTTTGAAAAGCACGCTGATAAAAATTATTTTTTTATTTTTTTAAGTCTTCTTTCTTTCCCAATACGAGTTAATTAATGATTAAACGAACTTACGTGATGTTCTATCATAATTATACGAGTAGCCTTGTACGAAGAGATTAGCAATTAATTTGATATTACTTATTGTATTCGATAGCACTGTAGGTACTACTGATCATTTGACATAAACAGAAAAATGCACTGGCGCAGTGGATCCAACTGTAACGTTTTTGGCGGTGACGTAGAACTCCGGAATATCCATTCTGTGACACCGGCCAACGATCGCCTCTATGCGCATAATTTATTCATGGGTGTCAGCCGAAACAGCGACTTGTATAAATATCTGGTGTTAGAGCGTTATCATATCACAACTCACCAACACTCGGAAGAGACAACAACACTTTTCTGGGGCTGGCTTAAAGCGATTAGCTAACAGCCATGGCATATGTTGTAAGTTCTCAAAACAGAACATGAAAATGAAACTTAGCAAATGTGGCAAATTCTAAAGAACTATATTTTTGTTACAGGTTAAAATAGTGTTCTTGTCGGCGCTAGTGTACGGCACCAATGCCGGATTTCTATCTGGTCAACACGGTGGCGGTGACTCCTTCTTATCGTCCGCCCTGCAAGCCTCGTCCGCCAACTTCGGAGCTCCATCACAGTCCTATGGCCCTCCAGCTGCCCCGTCACACACCATTGCGGAAATCGAGGGACACGCTCATCAAGAGGTGCTCGAAGAACACCACGACCATGGAGACATCTCCCACGGAGATGCATTCAACGGTGGTGGCTCCGCTCATGGACAGGGAGCCCTTTTAAGTGGTCCTGGAGCTAGCGGACCCGGCCTCTCCGGCCCTGAACATCTAGAAGGACCCAGTGGACCCGAAGGAGGAATTGGTGGTGCTGCGTTTGCCGATGGTGGTGCAATTGGTGGTGGATTCTCTGGTGGTTCTGGATTCTCTGGTGGTTCTGGATTCTCTGGTGGTTCTGGATTCTCTGGTGGTTCTGGATTCTCTGGTGATTCTGGATTCGCAGCTGGTGCTGGCATAGGCGGCGGACTCGCTGGTGGTGCTGCAATCAGTGGTGGAGTTGGAGCCGGTGCTGTTGTCGGAGTTGCTGAAGGCCCAAGAGTAATCGGAACCTCTGTAACCGTAAACCGTGGCGTGCCTACTGCTACCAGATACGAGTTGCAATCTGTTGTACAGAACGTCGTCCGCCGCATCCCTGTTGAAGTGACTCACCACATCAAGGTAGCCGTGCCCCATGCCGTGCCGGTGCCCGTGCCTCAAGAGGTCAAGGTACCCGTGCCCCAGCCCTACCCCGTTCACGTGGACGTCGTCAAGCACGTGCCTTACCCCGTATACAAAACCCACCACGTCGAGGTCGAGAGGCCAGTGCCAGTTGAGGTAGTCAGACATGTGCCTTTCGAAGTCATCAGGAAGGTGCACATTCCCGTGGAAAGGCCCTTCGAGGTCATCAAGAAGGTCCACGTCCCAGTCGAGAAGCACGTCGAAGTGCCCGTCGCTGTGTGGAAGCCCTACCCTATCCATATCATTAAGCATATCACCCACTACAAAAAGAAGCTAGGCTGGTGAAGAGTTGCTACGACCAGCTAAGAGCCACCGTGATTGTACCAAATAGTCAATACTTAGAATTGTAAATAATAGTCATTAGCTGTACATAATTATAGATTAAACGAGTCTCAAAATATTATTTTATTGGTTTAATTTTATTTTTTCCTGTATTTATTTTTTTCACCCTATCCCCAACCCAAGTTAACGCCCCACAAAAGTACCTTAGCAAAAACGTGATATGACATAATTACGAATAAATTACCTAAATGATAAGTTTATGATAAGTCGTTCCTATACATTTTTGCAGTTTTTTATTCATGTATAACTATGAATGAAAATAAAAATGTACGGAAATGGCATTTCTGAATGGAAAGTAATCTGATTGCCCATTGATATACACTTCTGACTTATAAAACTTTTAAGTTTAACTTATTAACTTGACTAGGCAATTGGTTAAGGGATAGATTAGTGTGCTTACTTATTATGACTGACAAAACATGACAACGCACGATGATGCCGAAACAACGCTCAAGTCGAAAGTCATTTATTTTTTTGACAGATTTTCATTGAGACATGTCAAAACCAAGAGTATTTTTTCAGTGTCATAAAATTTTGCTTGAATCCCAGTTTTTTTTGCAGAATATCTAAAGCTGTGTACTCATCGTATAGTATGTATTTACAAAAAAAAAGTATATAAGTATTCTATCAGCCATCTGGTTCCCATATTACAAGCATTGCTTAGTTTGGGACTAGAGGGTGTTGTGTGAAATGTCCCTGAATATTTATTTATTTATTTATTTATCGCTTTATTGCATTTAATTAATATATTGTACATCGCAACGGTCTACTTTTCAACTGTGTTTAGTCATCTGCTTCGATTACCGAGGTTCAATATTCTTGAGGTCATCTGTAAACTTCCGTTCAAATCTCAAATCCGTTTGGAATAGTGGGCCCCCGCATTCTTCTTCGTTTTGAAATATTACTGGATTTCATTGCTCAAAAATAATTATCGTCAAGTATTATCATGAGTATCTAACGTATCATGAGTAACTAAAGTAAATAGAGACAATAAGAAAAGTGCCAATGGACACATTCTTAGATTAGTTTATGATAAAAATTTAGGTCAATGTAAAATTACTAATTAGCCTGCATTGTGGCTAGATCTTAATATAATTAGGGTATTAGTATTATTTATTAGTACATGTACACTAAATTATTAAAAAAAAAGAAAAAGTATTATCATAAAAAACGCGTTTACTCAATTTTAGTAATAGACTTTCAAATATGGCTAGCCACATTTCAAAATGTACGTAATTTACATCCTTTCAGCCTAGATGACTTAGTAACAATACTAACACGTTGATCCATATCGATTTTAGGAATTAAATGAATTGAATTAATCCATATGAATGGATTGAAAGAACTGGTAGCCCTCAGTAATATAGTATTTTCAGGGATCGAAGGTGCTTTTGTCGGCACCGGGCCAAGGATGTTGACCACAGATGCTGACGGCACAGATGATTATTAGATAAAACTTAGAGCACATACATTTGTATCCATCTCAATTACAGCGCCGAAGATTTACAAGTAAAAACTGGCTTGGTAAAGTTAGTAGTCTTAATAACTTAACATTCAACCACATACTCTAATCATCAGAAAATAGCAAAAATGTGGAAGATACAATCATTATTAGCTTAGACAGAGTAAGAAGAAATAGTCGTAAAAGGTATAGGAATGGCCCAGATGGAAACATTATATTGTTTTGCCACTGTTGAACATCAACTTGATTAGCCATACATAATAGGAAGGTACAGGCATACTGACTGCATGGTGACAATAAACATATGGTTATGATGATGATGTTATGTTTCAAAAAAGCGAAATTAACATTCATTCATTCATTCAGCTTTAGTGAAAATAAATGAAAATTCTTTACACCTGAACGAATTTATAAGGCATTTTCATGGTGTAGGCAAAGATCGCCTTATTAATAAACGAAAGCTTTATACATTCAACATGGCTCTTATAACATTATAAGGGGCTAGACTTTTCTTTATTGACAGGCGTCACAGCTCAGTCGGTAATGGATCTGCCTTCCGTGCTGTGGGTCGTGGGTTCGATCCCCACCAAGAACAAACATTTTGTGTGTGGCAAAACAGATGGTTGTTCTATGTCTGGGTGTTACTATGTATTATATGTATGTATTTACAAAAAAAAAAAGTATATAAGTATTCTATCAGCATCTAGTTCCCATATTACAAGCTTTGCTTAGTTTGGGACTAGAGGGCGTCGTGTGAAATGTCCATGAATATTTATTTATTTATTTTATTCACTCATATTCATGTCGTATACGATTTTGAGCGAATAAAAAAAACTCGAACTAACTCCTGTATTTCATATTGAAGGGTGACTTTGGTACCAAAATGCATTACTGCCAGGCAGGGAATGCTGCTATGCTTCGGTTTAAAACGTTATGAGTGTCTGTTCAATACGGACACATGAGACGAGTGATGGACGCAGCGCAATGCCTCAAAGTTACGTCTTCAGAGGCGGTGTTGTATGAGGTTCGTTTTTTTACAGGTAAGTAACTGTTTAACATCAGGTGGGCCATCTAATCCGTCATTGGCTTTTATAAAAGTAAGTGGAATTCATTAGTAGCTAAATTTTATTAGACAGCTTGATTCACCCAGGTTCACCTTAGGTACTACTTACAAGGTATGACTAGGGTAGATAATTATTGAAAAAAAAAATAACCTGATTAGTAAATAAGCACCAATTAGAGAGGTTGGAAGATTTTTAAGTAAGGTCCAAATTCAATAATAATAATATGCTGATAAACAATTTCTTCGCAGAGTATAAATTAACTTCTCATAAATAATGTATACCATTAATAAGTAGTTAGCTAAAACTCAAAATTTTGTGAAATGGTTTAACATTTCTTCATAGACATAGTAATATTATTAAACTTATGCAAAACCAAAAATGTGACTGTATTTTAAATTCGAAATAGTGTAGTAATCATCGACTTTTGAGGTGATGGTTAGTTTATCGACATCGATAATTTTTTCGATATTTAATAACATTCTTGAACATATTTCAACAAAACATGCATTTTCAAACAAACTGAAGGTAAGTATTTAGTAGGCTGGCATACTTAGTGGCTCAAAGAGCAATTGGTGAAGCTGCGACACAACAGGTGCCGGTTCGGTTTTTGCGACTAAACAAGTCTTACAATAAATATTAGTGTAATAAATGCAAAAAAAAAGGTGCTGACCCAAAAAAAATCAAAGTAAACTTACTTATAGGTACTATAACTAATTGAACAAACTTAAAGTATGATTTTAAATAATACTGGGCATTATAATAGAGATGTTTCGTGGAAATTAATAATCCCACGCTACCAAAATCGATATCGTCTGTCGCTTCACTAATGCATGGGACTAGTTTCCAAAGTGTCTTCCATTTTGAATACACAACATGTATATAAAATTGAATGATTCTTTTGGTATTGGTACAGACGAACAGCACCGTTCCAACAGTCCACAGGCTGCATCGATTTTTAAGTTAGCAGCTATGGATTTCAACGTTAGTACCTAGACTGCCTAATAGAGTACCTACCTGCTTTGAAACATATTTCTTTAACTTATTATGGTTTACTAATCAACTTGTTTTTGTTTCAGATGAGGTTTTTATTTTTATCTATACTACTCGTCTCAGCCGGAGCAAACCGCTACGACCAGGGTCCACAAAGGTTCTACGATATTTCTTCAGACTATGAAACAGCATCCCAAAATGAAAACAAAGAAGTCGTGGTGTATTTGACTCTCGACCAAGTGAGGGCTTTAGAAGCTGGCGGTGCTGTAGTAAGATCAGATCAAGAACTTGAAAACGAGGTGGCTGACTCTGAACTTCCCGCTGAGCCACAGGCAACCGAAGACCAGGAAGAGACTTCTGAACAAGATGAAAATGAAAACACCCAAGAAGAAGAGGTACAGCAAGAAGAACAAGAAACTCCTGAAGACACCGAAGACCAGGACTTAGACTTCGAAGAGATTCTGCGAATCCTTAACGACGAACAAGTCGATGAGCCAGAAGAAGCAGAGGAAGCAGTGGAAGAGCCGGCCCAAAACGAACCTCAAGTTGAGGAAGAGAACACTGAGAGTCCACGAAACTTCTCTCCGAGAATCACACTTGGTCAACAGCAGCAACAACAAGAAGAAGAAAAATATCTTGCTCCTGCAGTAGCTAAAAAGGAACAAATATTGAAAAGTTACTCGTTGATTCGCTACCAACCCAACCAACAGCGCCAGAAGATTAACATTCAACTTCTCCAGCAACAGACGGAAGAAGCTACTGCAGCTGAGCAATCAAACGGAGAACCCCAAACGAAAGCCCCTACTCAGGAAAAGAAGAAATACAAATTGATTCCCTACGAAGTTGTAGAAACCCCTGTTCAGGAAGAAATCGCCGAAGAACCAACCCAACAGGACACTAACGTAGAAGATGACGAAGCTATTGATCGTAAAATCAGACTCCAAAACATCCTTAAAGAACTGAAAGCGGCAGCCAAATATAATGATCAGAAATACGCTATTGAACTTGAAAGGATTTCAAACAATGTAGCAAAACAGAATACTGCTTCAAAAGCTGAAACTATTGCCAAGATGGCACCAATTTTGATCAATAGACAGCTTAACAAAAAACTCCGTCTGAATAAGATTAAGCCAGGAAAGCAGGGAGCTCGTGATGCCGAATCTCAGCTAGCTAAATCACAGCAGCAGCTAAAGTACCAGAAAAGCGCGCCTTTATTAAACACAAGACCAATCCCCGTTCTTGTAATGAAAGCAGAAAAACCTGAAGTGCAAAAATCTATTGCTGTCCCAGTAGAAACAAGCAAGCGTTTGAGTGTAAAAAATGTATATGTCAAAACTAGGACTGACAAGCCGATCATCATATCACGCAGAGCTCCTGAAAACAAAAAACAGAACCCAGTAGAGGTTCCTACGAGTAGGCCTGAAAGAATAACTATCCTAAGGCATATTAATTGGGATCAGTGAGTAGCTTAGTCAAATAACTGTTATAATGTTAAATATTTGTTATTGTTTCCTAGCTAGCTTGTTACCTAATTATCATTATCTGCGTTATTAGATTTTTAATAAAAAGATTTTTATGAATACTCATGTGTTTTATCTTCACGGCTTGCTTTGGGCAAACTCAGTTTCTTTCAATGTCGACAAAACATTTGCCAGTATGTAACCATAGGCGCTAGGGAGATTCCATTTAGGTTTAGGAGGTTACGTAGGTAGAGTAGATATATTAACATTATTTTGTTTTATGTAGGTACCCAAATATTTCACTACGCTAAATTAAAAAAAAATGCTCCTCCCTCACATTATGTGCAAATGTCCTACCAGACACATCACACCTACTTACCCATCCATTCAAAAACATGGTTTTTAAATCAGTTGGATTACAAAACTCATTTTGGTGTGTTTTGTTTATCATTGTGTAGAAATCCGCCTACTTACCTACAATACACGAAATCGTCTACCAGGAAGCTGAGATGTCGTTAAAATCACAAGAATTTGTATATTCGTACTTGCGCAAATGGGTCGTCGAATGTTTTCTAAGATTCTCAGCAAAAAATAATACCACCATAACAAATTTTTTATTGGTTTTGAATGTAGAGCTGAGCTGATTATTCTAAAATGTACTTAATAGACTAGAGAAGAACTCTATCAGAACTCAATGCGCGTCGAATAGGTACTAATTTATTTAGTCGTTTGTCGTGTCAATGGTTTTTTTTTGATCATTCAGGTGGTCAGAATTAAAAGGTATGTACTAAACCAAGTAGGTTAGGTTAAATTTAAAAAAACCAAACCTATGTTTATGTCAACTTTGGTAATGAAGTCAAAAGAGAACTCTTGTGTTTTATCATGGCAAGTAATACATAATCTTCACAGACTAATACGATGTAGGTATTTCATAAATTCAATATAGCTAGCTACATTTTATGATTTCATTATTATCTCAGAATCGTGACTTGCAAGCGAAAGTTTTATATTGGAGACAGTTTATATATCAAGTACCTATATGAGTTGTTAGCAGTAAGATTGCATTTCTGTCCCAACCAATAACCTCTGAGCAAAATATTGCAACAGAACTATTGAGATTTGAAATACTTATTATATTTGCATGCGAGTAGTGCCGATTTTACATTACCAAATATAGAACTACGATTTCCTAGTTAGAAATACCTATATTTCATTTTAATTAGGTATGTATTTGACTCAATATGCATGGAAATATAGTCTAATGTTTATTATATGTATTTTAAAGTAAAACATTTTAGTTAGAACTAATTAGTGAAGTGTTCAGTCTTGACGGGCTCTTTACTACAATATTTTGATAATCTGATTATTTGAGGCTCTACCGTGGTGCGTATGTATTTTCTGTGTAGGTCTAGGAAGATAGAATTGACTCTATATTTCCTTCGTAGGTAATTTTCTAAGCAGAGCGTTCTAAGTATATCGTATTTTCCTAATTTTAAACCGAGATGTGCGTAACAAATCATTGACTAAGAGTTGCATGATCGCATTTTTCTTACACAGTAGTTACGAAGATTAGATTACAGAGTGGTACACATAATCAACCTGTCTATTTTACAACAATACATAATTAGTGCACATAGTGTTATTCAACGGGCCATTTACTCAGAGCACTGGTATGCACGGCTGATTACACTGGATTACAACACAATTGACAATCCAGTAGGTATTGCTTACACATTTTACGATTAGTTGTAAACTGATAATTTGGTAGAGTCGGTAAAAGAATAAGATGACCCCCGCTCAGCCCAAAGAGCTTATCTAATATTTATTGTTCGAATTGTATTTTTTATTGGGATCGTTTGCAAAATGAAACAAAGAAATATTATTTTAAACAAACATGTTTTTCATATAATATCACATTTTTACTGGGACTTCATCGCGTCTTCTATCACTAAATTATCAACGAAAACCAAGCAAAGAATTTTTAGCAAACACAGAAATGCATGCAGTCAATCTACTACACAAACATTCGATTTAGGGCACACGTCCATTTTTTGCTTTTCTTAATTTTTACAAACAAAACACATTTTATTTTAAATAAATGAGAGTTCACGATTTCACCTAGAAGCATCAACATATTTATATAAATCAGGTACATTTCTTACGATCAAGTCACAAACACAGCACATACCGAATTTATGTACTAAATCTACATCAACAGGCAAGAAAAAGACTTAAAACCGTGTAAGAACCACTGATGCCCGCATTTTAGATGAGGTTCTAAAAAATCTTAGTAGCTTTCGTATTTGTAAGAACCTTCCCCGCTGTCTCCACCGAGTGCCTGGCCGTGAGAGTAGTAAGCTCCATGAGATTCAGGCTGGAGCTGAGCGTACTCCCTATGACCTTCACCGCCTTGGTATCCTTCCAAGCCCCCTAAATGTTCGTAGCCTCCATGCTCGAAGCCGCCGTGTTGTAAACTAGCGATCAGGTGCTCGGTGTCGTGCCTGTTATCCTCAAGAACGAGACCACCACCGTGAGAGTGCTGAGTCTCAGGGTGGATCTGTTTCAAGTTCTGCTCAGACTGACCCTTCTCCAAAGGATGCTTCAACAGATGGCTGTGTTCCTTTTTCACGTATACAGGGACGGGGTGGAAGTGCTCAAACTTGATCGACTGGTGTGATTTTGCGTGTTCGTGCTCAATTTGATGGTGGTGGCCTGTCTCACCTATTAAAGCATGATGGTCGATTTTTTCTTCTACTTGTGGACCTTCGTCATGGATGATGCCGGGGTAAGCGGTGGCTACGGCCAGGAATCCCAGAAAAATCTGCAAATAAAAGTAAAAGTTATGAAATAAATTAATTGATTGATATCTATGCAATCGCGAATGTGTAAGCACTATAATAATAATTAGACGATTGTTCACGGTATGTTCTAAACCAGTTCTGCCTGAGGGTACTGTCTCCAGGCCCGCTGTTTTTACGTAACTAGAAAGGCTTCCTGCATTCTAGTTACGACACTATTGATATTCTGGAAAATATTTTGATGATGTAGAAGACGGTGCGATGGTATGATTTATACACAACACAGCATTAGACACGGTCACGCGAGTCTCGCCAAATACAAGCACATCAGGTAGAAACTAGACGACAATCACAAAAAGTTACGCACATAGTAGTTCATTGCGGCTGCTTTGCTGGTACACCGTACTCCACAAGAGGGTGGTGGGTAATGCCAACACTTGTAATTTGCATCGCTTTTATACTCGGTTTCACTTAACCAACGCTGTTCGTTGCAGTTACGTGTATCTACCACAGCATTGTCAGTCGATAGGCGTCTCAATTAGAACAATAGATAGAAACTGTGGGGAGATGTCTGGAAAAAGCGTACATCGAACGACATCAACATATTTTGCTATGATCATCACGTAACATCTAAACCATTTAATCAGGCAAACGTTGCAATGATTAACATAATTGGTGTTTTCTTGTTTCACTGTGAATTTATTAGCTGTATTATGATTGGATTAGTTAGGAGATGCATAAGTAGTGTAACCTAACCTAGAAAGTCATTTGGATTTATGATTTTCGGATGTACTACCTAACTAAGTAAACCTAAATAACCAGAATAAACATAATTAGGTACCTAATAAGTTTAAAGAATTAGGAAAACCGACTTTAATTTGACTACTTTTCGGCTTCATTTAGATGATGATGGTAGTTCATAGGGATTCTAGTTTTTGGATTTGATTTAGATTGGATTTCTAGTGACCGTAAGTGTTACGAAAGCAAAATAAGTAATTTCATGATTAACAAGCCGAACTACTGAACCAATTTTGATGAATTTTTCAATCAAGTGGTACCTACAGTTTGAAAAAAAAAATTTAATTGGTGTTTAACAAAAAATACAACCGAATTGAGAACCTCCTCCTTTTTTTAAGTTGGTTAGAAATCAAGGACGAAACGATCTAACTCTTGGTTCATATTCGAAAAGCCGGTCCTTTCATTATCAGGCTGTAAAAAATATTTGAGTGCAATTATTATAAAATGTTAACTACCTAGCATACCTATGTACCTACTATATAAAACGCGTGAGTGCAATCAGAGCGAGGACAAACTCACAAGTAAGAGAAATATTCATCTGCGCGAACAAAATATTTTCCTTCTCTTTCACGTTTACTAGCCGAAGACGTGAAATAGTCCATTGCTGGACATAGAGCTCCCAGAATGAGCGATTGCTTGCTTTCCAGTTCCCCATTCGAACTTCTATTCTCCAGCGGTTGTCAACCCTTGCAAAACTCTTTCCTATTTCTCTGTGCCTTTATTATTGTCAGCATATTTACAAGCTAGCCAAGTGAAGTGGATAGGTGTCAGGAAATGCAAAGGCATGAAAACCTACACTCTGTTAATAATAAACTCGATGCGGAACAGTTACTACGTCGTGTTTTGTCTCTTTCGATCGAATTTGAATCTGCTTGTCAATGCAAAAGACAAAACACAGTGTAACTATTCCAAGCTTATATCGATTTTATAACTAACAGAGAAGTGACAAAGTTTAGTTACCTAACATCGCTACATTTTATGTAAAACCAATCACGGATAATTATTATTTAAATATGGATCATGTCTCAAAAGCCTACCAATAATACGTACCAACATAACTTGTACTTATTCAGTGAGATTTTATTTACTGTGTCGCAAGTTTATTGCATTTCCGTAATCATCAGATCAAACTCTTTTGGAAACTTTTGCGCAATGTCCTGCATCCACTTATTATTCTCATCGTGCTTTTAACTGTCGTGTGAATACTTATGTACTTACCAATTTAACTTAGGTAGGTTGACAGTTTAAATATTTTGTCCACAGAAGGAATAATAGATAAAAGTTTTGTAGGTAGAGTCTAGCTATGTACTACCACAGGCAACACAGGTATTATAAACTGTACTACTTTCATGACACTACTGTTATGCAACATCAGTGGTAGACTGAGATGTATCCCTTATTAGTGCCTGGCCTATGATGTATTTTTTCAACAATGCAAAAAACAAATAGTCTGAAAGTCTTTGGGGAGACCTTGGCCCAACCGTGGGACAAAATGTTAAGTTAATAATAATTAAAGTAAGTATCCTTTAGTGCACGTTCACTACCAAGAGATAATATTCCAGTTATTTGCTCAGATAAAAAAAAATTGTACAATTTTCTACATAATCATAACTAGGTATTGAAAAACATACAAAAACATATTCACATAGATACAGAATATTGACGTAGCTTACTTGTCTTCACCTAAGTACACCAGTATACCTACATATTAAGTAAGTGCCCACTTATGACGGTAACAAAATGTAACACTTTCGATAACTAACGTTTTGATTTCGCCATGACATAAGTTTTATGTCTTGCTTTGTCATACCTACTGTAAGTTGAATATAGTAGGTAGGGTACCGTGGAATTATAATATATAATATGTAGATGCTCTGTTATAGTAGTCTAGTAAAAGTCACCTGTTCAATACAAAATACCTACTAAGTACCTACTATACCTACCTATTGCCTACTTGGGAAACAATTATGGGTAAGTAGGTAGATATAGGTACAGTACGCATAACGAATCTTTATCCCTCTGAAGTTAGGTGCAACAAACGATTGCGCATGCCTATACAGGCGTGGAAACTACCTGAAAATCAGTTCTGCGCCGATACTACAAAGAGACCAATAACTACTATACGTAGGTACTTATAGCAGATATTTTTTCACGCTCGTACTTAAGGGGATAGTCTATCTGTGCAAAACAGAAGAATCAAGTTGTCATGTCATGCGCGGAAAGCAATTCGTAAATTTTATCGAATACTAAACTAAACTGAAAAATGCTTTACTGCGATCTTTATATTTATTTATTTAGTTAGTTACACCAATGGCATATTCACAATTGTTATTTAGGAGAAAAATATTACTTATAACATTTTACAGTGTGATATACCATTACAGGCATAAACAGATTTGATGTAGGTAAAATATGTCTTAAAAAATTGAGTACTTATTTTTTAAGGAAAAAAAAAGCAACAACTTATAACTAAGTGTGTGATTGGATTCCAATATACGAGTAATAAGTGCTTATGATAACATTCATGATAACAAAATTAAAGGAACGCTATTGTTTGTGTCAAATAGTCAGTTAATTGGATAAAATCTGCCAAGATTGGTTTTAAATCATACAGGAATGAAAGTATTTATTGGTTTTTTGTTACTTTTGAATAATCAACTTTTTTGAAAATATGTGTGGCATATTTTTACCCTTTTAACATTTTTTGTATCATTACATTTATATCATACATTAATTATAATATCTAATGCAGGGTGATGAGGATCTAACTTACTGAGGGGTAGTTTATTTTCACACTCCGTTACACCACTAAAATTGCTTATCACTAAATCTACAGTTCTTTGAACAGTATTTTATAAACTACATAATATTTACTATTATTAGGGTTTGAATTTTTGTGTCCTTCACTAGAGGTGGACCGGTCAAAATTAAAATCTGCAACAAATTATAGTCTCTACTTATATCACTTGACTGTGTCACTTTATCTACTGATATTATCCATGACGAGAAACAAAGTCTGTATAGTCACTGGGGTTTGTTTGTATACTGCACATATCTAAATATTCTTGGCAGAGTATTATTGAGTTTTAGTGAGATCTATACTTCTTCATTTTTACTTCGCAGAGCCTGGTTTCATATTAGTATGGAGTTCATATCAGCCAGTGCCTCATAGTTTTTGACTTGCTTTGCAGGAGATTGGTCATCTCTGCGGATGAATATGCGACCATTCCTAGTCCACACATATTTTTGCGACGAGAAGACTTGACGGAGTTTCCCAAACGCAGCCCAGCCCAGCTGGATTCTCCGGTGTAGCTCTTTCTCAAAGTTGTGTCTACCCAAACGCAGGGTCTGCCCGAGGTAGACATACTCCTGCACAACTTCGAGAGGCATTCCGGCGACAGTGATTGGCTCTGGGGTTATACGATCATTGATCATAATTTTCGACATAGCTCAGAGGATTAGCAGGCTGAAGTGGCAGTGGGCCGGCCATGTTTGCCGTAGAACCGACAATCGTTGGAGCAAACTAATACTCGAGTGGAGACCACGTTTAGGCAAGCGTAGTGTAGGACGCCCTCCGGCGAGATGGGGCGACGATCTGCGAAATGTAGCTGGCAGACACTGGATGAGAAGAGCCGAAGACCGAGCTCAATGGCGCGTCTTGGGAGAGACCTACGTCCAGCAGTGGACGAGTATAGGTTGATGATGATGATGATGATGGTTGTTAGACTCATCCATCTTTCTGACTCTGGAGCATGAAAGTATGTCCGCATTATCAATAGGGAGTTATATGACTGTGTCTAGTTGTTTAATTGTGTTCAGTAGATTTTCGGTCTCGTTTTCTGACACTCCATTTATCTCCAAATTGTATCAAATTTAAATTTATTTATCAAATTGTATCTTCAAATTATATCCCGTCTTGTGAATCCAAAGTAGCTGGGCGTAGACATAAGTACATTAAGTGGGTATGTTTGTTAATATTTAGGTCATAGTAAATTCTACGGAAACTCTCAAATCGATAAATAGTAGATAAGCTTAAAAACTAAAACCTTAGGTACTACTGAAAAACAACTCTCTAAATAATATGAAAAAGGATAGGGAGGGTACTGCTCCAAACTCATCTTTAACATTAACATATTGCGGAGAGTTTAACACAAATTGTGAGAGACAGATAAAGATCATTGATACAGAATTGGATGTAAGTAGGTAATTTCAGAAGAAATAAGTATTCCAAAATATACGTGCAATAAAAACCAGCAGTATTTATTTTAGTTTTTTTGCATAAATATTGTTAACTGGCAGTTACCCGCGACTCCGTAAGCGGGTACAGTTTCCATGTACATTGTATTATCTGTGTTGTATTATTATATGTGCGTGTACCGCGCGGATACTTTGTGAAACTTGACATTACACCGAACCCGTACTTGAATGTCAAACGCTAGTCGTTAGACCAAAGAGGTAGTATTACGCCCGGTCAAACTGACGTGACATGACATGACAATGAAATCCTCTTGCCAATTGGCGCTGCTAATCTTGTTCGTTCATTTTATCCTGTAGATCCTGATAATTATTCGGGATAAAAAGTAGCCTATGTGCCTACTGGATTGGATTGAGTTTTAGGAAACTTGGCATATATGCCAAATTTCATCCAAGTTGGTTCAGTAGTTTAGACGTGATTGAAACACCTAAACATCTAAACTTTCGCATTTATAATATTAGTAGGATAGGATAGGATGTGGTTCTTTGCGTTCTGGCAAGATAAAATGGTAGATTTTGTCTTGCCAGAAGGCAATGTCTCTCTCTATGTATTCTACTTTCATCAAATGTTCCTCTCCGGTCCATGTTAGATCCTTCTTTAGAATAAATAAGGTTGTTCACAAAAAGGTTTTTACAAAAGCAAAAAAATAGGTTGAATTAAATGCAATACAAGTATGAGCAGTAGCAAGATAATAATTAGGTACTTACTTATCCTAATTTAATTGGAATTAGGATAGAAAAATCTATTTTCCGTGTAAACAAATAACAGCTACTGACTGATTGGCGGAGTTGACTTAAAAGAAATAAAAACTAAGTTTACATTGGTATGGTTATTGTTGGATATTGTCATGTATACAAGAGAAAAAAGTAAAGCCACTTTCAATGCGTATTAATTGGCAAACCAGGAGTTCTACTCGATAAAATTTTATTGTGACTGTTCGTAAATGTCAAATGAGCTTATTACGCGGTCTGCTTACGCGTTACGCGCAGCCGCGAGAAAAACTGCCATGTTGCTACGTAGTGTACTCAAATGATACAATAGAACCATGATTTGTAGACTTTTGTCGAGTAGACGTTTGCGTGTTCTTCATTTAAAAATCCTGAGAAATTTGGCGTGGGCCTGACGTCCGAACGTTTCGGCCGCCTAGAGGCCACTGAAGAATTTTCTTGCGATATTTGGTTAAAAACTAGTCTCAGCAATTATTAAATATTAAAAAAAATAAGACTATTTAAGTAAAGATTTTACACTTTTTATATACTTAAATATTTGGCCTATACGTAAGTTTAGTTGTTTTGTAGATAAAACAAGGGAATATTGTGGAATAGACCATTTAAAATCCAAAATTTCGAAGATCTTCTGCCACCTGGATTAAGGAAATGAAAACAAAATCGCAAAATGTATTCAGGGCGTTTTGGAGACAAGGATATGTACATCAAGACGCGCTGAGTACTTTTTGCGATTTTGTTTTCATTTCCTTAATCCGAGTGCACAAACTTGACTCGAAACGGTTTGGGCGCGAGAGAGCTGTGTTTGATCCCAGATTTATCTATTATAAACCAGCTAAATGAAGCTAAATTAAATATGTAATTGTTACACATATCCTGAATATTGATATGCAACCAAAATAAATGAAGTTACTATCTTACTTTTCTTTTAAACACACTTTGAACTTCGCTAGTTTTGGCAATTTGGCAGATCCCCAGCCTTAAGGTTTCATAAAAGTTGTTCATATTGCCTGAAGTTATCGAAAGTAATTACCTACTTACTCTTATTTTATTACACCCTGTATAAACCTGTAGTGAGTCTTTTATACTCTCCCCACTCCCTGAAATAAACTTTCAAACGCCATGTTTACAGAGGGTCTACTCCGCAAAATTATAGAAAAGTTTGATTTACACTGCGCGGTAACACGGTAACATAACGATCTCACACAACGCACCAGGCAGCCACGTAGCGTACTTGTTTTGCAAAATCGGTAGCATGACTTGTTTTCTTGTTAGGACTAAATACCTAAGTACCTAAGTAGAGTAGGTAGTACCTATCTAAACTAACTGAATGGCAAGCCAAAGGTACAAACACTTTCACTAAAACATAGAAATGGTGCCTACTCGTAAGTACATCAAATAGTTCCTGGGAATTTTAAATGTCACATGACTTCGAACTTTGAACCTGCACCCATAAACACTTTCCCACGATGCAACCGCTCTTCATTATTTAAAGTCGTTGAAGGTAAAAATAAAGTATACATATGCATAATGTGCTTTTAGTTAGCTTCAGGTTTTTTATATTACGATTTTCTATACTTAGTACTTAAATTTGTGACGATCACAAATTTATTTAATAGGTACAATAGGCCAATATTACACACAATAGGCCATCTAAACCCCAGAACATCCTAGAGCAAAATATAGGAGACTTTGGTAAGTAAGTAGGTATTTAGGTATCTACAAAAGTAGAGATGAGCATGTAAGTAAATCATCTTTTTCAAATAGCTGGTCTTTTCGATGATATAAAATTATATAGTTTCTCAAGGCGTGTGAATCATCTCACGCCTTGAAAAGTCATTGCAGATACCTACCTAACTATAGAAAGCTTACGAAAACCAGTAAGGTAAGTAAATTAGTAAGTAAAAATTTATTAGTTAGTTTTACAGTAGGTACAGATACTAAGTACAGTCAGGAATTAAGCTGTTTAACAATTTCAGAATGTCCAATTACGCTTTGGGAGCTTTTGACTATTGGTATGTAGATCTTTATATACGTGCCAATTTCAATACGAGTAATATAATTGCTTGTACCTACCTACCTACCTAATAGTTGTAAGTTGTAATGATTTCTGACTTCCTTGGATTTTAAAAACTCAATGGTGGAGATTTCTTAGTGGGGAGTTCTATATACCATTTGTTATTCAACCTATGTTGCTGACTGTATCCTTAGGTCCTACCTAAATTATTTAGGTATATTTTATTCGAAACTAAAGTTTGGTTGTAAATTTTTTTAATTACCTACTTATTATTCATTATGGCAGAATAAATAATAAAATATTTATAAAGTAACGCAACGAGTGGGAGGCTGGGAGCGCGTTGAAATCTTTTGTAAAGAAAACTGTCTTCAAATTCTATATAATCATAAAACTAATAAAATGAATCTCGTGGAATACCTATGCTAGGCACTAGTAGGCGGAATATTACTTAGTCCCTAGGTGGATACGACGTAGACTCACCTGATCTTTATAATAGGTAAGTAGGTAGGTAGGTACCTACCTACTACCTACATTAGGTAGTTACCTACTATGTAGGTAGGTAGCTTCTAATGTCACACCGCTGCACCGTCGTCGTCGTCACATGGCTCTTTGGTGCTCTAGATTATTAATAGGCAAATAATTATTATTATAATATAAGTAGGTATTTATCCAAGAGGTAGGTAGATAAGCTCAGATTACCACAGGTTTAAGTTAGGATATCCGACTTCCGTTCCCTCCGTTCCATTCACAGACCAATAGATGCGTTCTATTCCACGCTGCTCTTCCAACGATTTGTATTATTAGTTTACAGCGCCATCTATTAACAAACAAACGCCACAAATTACAGAGTTGAGTGGTCATGGCGGCATGGTGAAACGGTGAAACATCGACAAAAACTAGTGGTTGGTGACGAATTACCTATCAAGGTACTTTTATTTTTTGTTAGCAGCTTCAGAATCTGTGTTTTTTTTAATAATTATAAATATAAAAAGACAAAAAAATCGATATGCTTGTGCCTATTGTGTTGTGTGTTGTTTGTTGTGTCACTTGACTGCACTGCTGTGACAGACAGGACAGAGGATAGGATAATAGGATATTATATTCTTTGAGTGACAGTGAGTGAATTTATATAAGAGTCTGTCCATGCCATAGATATAATTAGGTGCTTGAGTCAAGCTGGGCTTGATCGAAGGGTATGCAAATGGTCCAAACAAGCACGCTGGCTATTTTGTTAGGATATTTTGTAAAAAAAACAGGAGGAAATGTTAGGAATGGATTAGTTTGCCTACGTATATTATGAAGCTATCGATAAAATTAGTAATTAAATTACAGGACATAATTATTTTTATCATGACTTTAAACTTTTAACATGACTTTTAGATTCGTATTTGCATTTACTGTTCAAAATACTGATCTGGACTCAACAATAAAAAAATTTGACAGTTTTATATGCCAATCTTGAGTGGAATTCTCAGAAAGTGAATACGGACCTCAGGCTCGTTTCCGATGTAAGTTATCGATATCGATGCAAATTTTTCTGAGAGCATCCTTGCTAGATTTTTTTTCAGATTGACTAAAAAAAAAGCTTATTACGTTTATGGCTTCAGTCGGCCTCAGGAGATTTTCCACGTCCTTATTTAAACCGTTTTTGAACGAATTTTATCACAACCAATCACAAGCTCTTATTTGTTTTCGTTTTGTAACGTCTGCGTAAAATTTGAAAACAAACGTTTTTCCAATCAAATTCGTTCATGGCTCGCTCGTATTGTCGCCTTTTCTGTTTGTGAATGTGAATTTATGAAAATAATTGTAAAAGAATACCATTTTTTTCCTCCTACCGGTATCATTTTAAGCATTATAGAGTGTTGAACTGATTGGTGATTGTGTATGTTCAGAATTGGAAGATTTGTGATTGATTATTTGCCACAATGATCACGCTAACGGAAGACGTGAACAAGCTTTTGTAAGTTTTTCGTTTCTCCCTAATTTAGAGTAAAAAACTTGCAATCCTAATGTTTTTTGTGACAATAGTTTATTACATAAATACCTACAAGTATTTATTACTACTACGAGTACATGAAGTGCCTCAAGTTAGTCCAATTCCAAAGGCGTTGTCCTACATCATAAAACAGTCTTATTTGGACAAATAGGTCAAATTACCCGTATCTTTCGCCATACAAAATACTTTTAGGGGTCAGATACTGTTGTCTTTTAAAATTAATATGGTGGAGAACAGCCAAGGTCATCAATAACATACCTACATTCACTCTTCCTTCTACAACTTATTACATTACATCTTCCCTGCAATAAGTACCAACTCATGCGTTTCAATCATAGTGGAGCTCAAAATGCCCCATTGTTATTGATATGGCTGGTGTTCTTTGTGCATTCACCACACAGTATTCATATACACATTAGCAGACCGTTCACTGGTAAACCGCAGCTCTAACCCGATTTGCATCTTCCTAAAGCCTATTAGATTTATCAATGTTGAGTAATCTTTACTCCAGAGTAATTTGACTTTACATGTGGAAAGTAGACAATATTTTTATGAACTTGTGTAATATCGGTTTTAGCTAAAGAGTAAAGTTTAATCAATGCTGATAAAATTTTTCCTAAAGTATTTCTATAGTAAAAGTAATGGAAATTTTAAAACTGCCTTTGTTTTTCTGAACACACAACAATAATGTATATAAAAAATAATTTATAATTTGATAAATAACTTGAGTGGTATATTGAAATGGTTGTAAACTACTACAGTTTCTTGCAAACTTTTACAGCAATGAAGTCAACCAAGAGATATCCCAAAATGCGCGTAACATGATGGAGGAGCTGTGGCTTAACTGGTCCCACCTTGGTGTAGATGATAGTACAAAGGTCAACAATATCACCAAGCTGGTGCAGATTGAAAAGGAACTGCATCGAGATGTCATCTCCGAGACCAGACAGAAGCTGAAGATAATGCAGGCTCAGGTTGATAGTGAGTATTTTATGATTAGCATTCTTCTTTACTGACTGCCACACTCAGAGACAGGACTAAATTTTAGTTAAGTACAGTCAGCATCAGAAGTAAGATGTGTTTTTCAGAATTACAAAATAATTTATTTTATCATTTACAATGTTGACTGTACCTTGTTAATTTTATTTCAAAAACCCTAACTAATATGGTAGTATCAAAGTCAATGTTTTTTCCACAGAATTGAAAGAAGAAACAGAAGAACTCAGTAGGTGCCTCTCTGTGGACATCACAATACTTGACTTCAAGGATGAAATGATGCTTGTGGAGTACAAAAGAGATTTGGAAGAACAAATTGCTGGGTAAGTTTATTTTGCACCTTTTTATATAATAATAGTAAGACATGTCCATTGATTCTGAGTTTTATTGTTTATTTTTTCCAGTGTATTTTCATTTTCATAATAAACAGTATTTTATATATTTTTGTAATTTTTAATTTCAATAGATATAGAGAACAAATGGAGCAGCGTCGCACCAAGATGGAACGTCTCCTCGAATGGCAGCGCGACCTTGCTGAGAAGCTGGGCGTCACAATCCAGGAGTTGCAGGAAGTGCCGCTGCCATCCGAAGACGAGCTGGACCGACTGAAGCATCATCTAGAAGTTCTGCAGGCTGAACGGGACAAGCGGGCTGAGATATTCCTGAATGTGCAAGTCGAGATCAAGGATATTATGGGTAAATGATCATTACTTTTATTTTGCTTTGCCTATTAATTGCTTTATCTGATGGGTAGAAAAATAATGCTCTCTGAACAAACATGTTGGGTGAAATAGTAACAAGAAAAAAATATGGGTAAATACTAGCAGTTTTTTGTTTGTTTCATATCACTGTATAGGTATTGAAGCATTATTATTTATATAATATTCACAGATAAACTCCACATCAAACCCCAGAACAAGTTTGAACACATTGTGGTGACCAACTTGTCCGTAGACTTCAAAGTGACTGATCTCAACATGGACCGTCTCGCAAAGCTCCAACAAGAACTGCAAGAGAAATATGAGCAGACTAACAATAGGGTAACTCATCATTTTGGTACTTACATTTTTACAAGTAGGTAAAGTCTTCTTCTCTCTGAAGTTAACCACCACACCCCCACTTCTCAATTTCCTCCAATCTGAGTCAAGAATAGTAAGTTTTGAGAGACATTGATTTATTAACCAATTTTATCGAATGTTTGTCGAAAAGGTTCGGCGATTTCTTTGACCATCATTTTGTCAGAGTTCTACTCCACCGACCTCATCCATCTGCAATTTGTTATAGTTTTTGACAAAACCCATTCTCAATGCCTGATAGGTGCTGGAACTTCGCGAGCGCCTCATCAAACTATGGGAATGCTTGGACGAAGACCAAATATACAGGGATAACTTCTTGCACGCCCACCCGGGGTGCCATCCGCAGACCGAGGCCGCCATCAAGGAGGAAATAAAACGCTGCGACCAGATCAAACGGCAAAAAATAGCGGTAAAGGCTAGTTTTGATAATTTTTAGCTCGCTTATACTGAAACATTTTGATCTGATAGAGGGCGTCGTGCAAAACGTCCATGAATATTTATTTATTAAAAAAAATTTCGCCAGTCAACTAAAATATGACATGCAGATTTGTCAAGCTTACAGTAAACACTACCAAGTTTATCGGGTACTAGCTTCCGCCCGCTACTTCATCCGCGTCCCGTTTGATCCTGTTGATTTTCCGGGATAAGTAGTAGCCTATGTGTTAATCCAGTCTACGAACTAAATGTATTCCAAGTTTCATCCAAATATGACCAGTAATTTCTGTGTGAAAGAGGAACAAACATACATCCATACATTATTGCAAACATTACAAATATAGTATGATTAAAAACTATCTAAGTGAAAAAATCATATGGGTGATACAGCACTGAGATCATAGCGAAGCTGTATCTACGCTTTTTTGAGCATATTTCAATATCTGCGTCTAATAAACGATACAATAGCCTATTCTCATCTTGACAGGTATTTGTAGCGAACATTCGCACGAAGATAAAGCTAATGTGGGACAACATAATGTACTCGACTCGCGAGCGCGAAGAATTCCTGCATTACTACCAGGACATCTTCACTGAGGATACTCTTACCCTGCACGAGTTGTATCTCGAGAAAATTGCTAGATACTACAATGAACATAAGTAAGTCTTCTTTTGTCACTCAACTGAATATGACTCCACTGGTAAGCATGAATCAATCAAATAATCGTATTTCTAGTGCAAATCACGCTATGTTATAAACACGAATGCGAATTCTTTTTATTTAAAAAGTTTCGAAAGTGCTCCATTTTATCCAAATCCAAGATTAGAATATTTTATCTAAAATACACGCATGTGTACTAAAAACTATTCTCAAACATTGAAGAAAACATTGTAAGGAAACCCGCGGCTTATTCACACATATTGAGTTAATCTAGGTTGAGGATGGTATGGGTGCCGGGCAAGCCTTATTTATAACAATTTTACTTCCAGGCATATCTTCGACCTGATTCTGAACCGCAAAAACCTCTGGCTGAAGATGACGGAGCTAGAAGCTCGCGCGTCTGAACCGGGACGTTACCACAATCGCGGCGGACAGTTGCTCAAGGAGGAAAAAGAGCGAAAAGCTATTGCTAGTAACGTAAGTACACAGTCATAAACTCACTGCCTTTCCATAGTAGGGAATCTTTGCTACAATCTTGTGCACATTATTGCTTCATTCAATCTCATAAAGTTCATCATACGTGGTAGTCGGTTTAGATAGACGAAGATTGAGTGCGAGGGGTCTGTCTCTATTCTACTATTCTGGGTGTTACTATGTATTATAAGTATGTATTTACAAAAAAAAGTATATAAGTATTCTATCAGCCATCTAGTATCCATATTACAAGCTTTGCTTAGTTTGGGACTAGAGGGCGTTGTGTGTAAAGTCCATGAATATTTATTTATTTATTTATTCTCTACTGTCTACATAGTGTATTGAGTGTGTATAGTGTCTGTGTAAAGTGTACACTTTACACAGACCTTTTAGATAGATGAATCAAGCAGTGCTTGATATTGAAGTACTTTGAAAATTTTTAGTAAGGAGGATATGAAAGCGCGGAGCGACACTTATGGCCGCACGCAGCGAAACTTATCGTTGCTTCGCTAACTTGAAGTTTGTACACTACTAATAGACGGTAACATGGTATCATTGTTTATGTTGTAGCTACCGAAAATCGAAGCTCAAATCCGAGAGATGGTGTCAGAATACGAAGCTAAAACCGGCAACACGTTCACCGTCGATGGGAAACCACTGCTGAGACTCATGGAAGATGAATGGGAAACCAGAAAAACTGTAAGTTTCTCCACAGCTATAGGTTTTACAGACAAGTGTTTGGTGTATAATTGAAATTGCGCGTTTAGTGATAACAACGCTTGGTCACCACTGGGATAGTGAATCCACACTAAGATTCCTTTTATCGTGTATCTGAGTACTATCTTGTCATAAGTATTTGTCACGTGGACCGGCTGTATGCTTGTTTGCTGTCTTGGAAACAGAAAAACAGTCTAATATTATAAAACCTTGTTGGTAACAGGAACGCCACAACAAACTCTCGGCTCGCAAGCAAGCCTTGACTCCAACGACGACGCCCCTACTTAGATCTCTCGCTACATCCCCGCTCGGAAAACGCAATCGCACCGCTGCCGGCTTAGCCGCTACTTCAGAAAAGAGGTATGCTATATTCATCTCTTCTTCTAGGCTCTGGACGCGTGGAACTGGCACCTAGAATCACCTAGTTATATAAGACGATTCTAAATGATCTTTGTGATTTTATTGAATAAAGAAAGGCCATGGGGCAACGCAGGTCTCCACTCGCATCAATATAATATGGCTATAAATTAGTTTTGTTATTTTTAAGTAGTTATTTGTTCTATCGAAATCTCTATTGCAGCGGGAATTATAAAAATGCAATATAATGTCATTATTTTGATGACACGACAAGAAAACGGGACTGTGACATCTTTTTTTTGCTTCATAATATAAGGTTAGAAAAGTCTAAAGACTCTTTGGACAGTTTACTGACTCACAAGGCAGATGAACTTCGAACTAAAAAAATTTTTTTTCTTGAGTTAGGTACCTAAATAAAATAAAATACAACATTATTTTTGTTCGGTAAGCACGTCCTACATAGGTACTTACCTAGGTAGGTATCTAACAAAACAAGTGACAATATAGCTAATAAAATAAACATGAAGTATTATTTAGATTAGGTAAAACCTTCTTTTTCAATCACCTCTTCCCAATCGCAACAGGCCATGTAAAACTTTTTTTAAAAAAAGAACGTCCCTCTTTATTTTTTGCGGGAGTTCTGATAGAACTTGAAAAGCGCACGCATTTACACTTTTTATCTGGCTTTTCTTTCATTGATTTTCCGGATTTTTAACCGATAAAAATATGGAAAATACCGATATGAGAACGGTGCATCAACAATATGTTTAGACCCTAGAAGGAGAAGATTGTTGGTGCAGGCTCAACCAGTTAATATTGTTGAAGCTGTGTCATTGTGGAAAGCCGCAATTCAGGTATGTTTGTGCTATTTTATTTTCATGAGACGAGTGACGAAACAAGTCCACTCCACGGAGGGCGTACCCTTTGTGGCATTGTAGCGCGTCCATCACAGACGCTCAGCGAACTATACAGAGCTATGATGGATGTTTCAATATGTGATAAAACCCGAATCGAGGAACTCCGTAGAAAAACTAATATCGACCTATTAGTTATTTTAGAGTTTTGTTTGTGTTTATTTTTTTATTATACCCTGACTTGTACTCATACCTAAATGAAATGCAATTCATTCACTCACACCACTACTATCGTTGGCTATTATGTTTGAGTAGGTAGGTAGGTCATGGTATGTACCTAGGTAGGTATACCAAACAAACGTAACAAACTATAGTATATGATATTGCTTATCACAAACTTCGAGAAAAGCCGCAGGTGAAAGCTAGTAAGTCAAACAAAAACAAACTGTCAATTAAGTCATCGAAAAATACCATTTTCTGGCAGATCATAAAGTAATATGGCAGACAATCTTTGTTTTTGACGAAGATTGGATGTCGAATAACTAAGTATTCCCGTTGCTTTTTTATAAAATTATTACGTATATTAAAACTACGTTACAAGTACATTGTAACAAAGAAAGTTTCATTAATGCGAGTTTCAAAAAATCGCGACCTGGGCTCCATAGATTTTTGCCCCAGACCCTTTTGACTTTGACTTCTTTCATCCATAGTACATACATACTCTTGTTTATACTACATACTGTAGAAGCTGTTAAAAAAAGATAGTGATGACGATCTGCGAAATCTAACTGGCGGAAACTTGATGAGCAGAGTCGAAGACCGAGCTCAATGGCGCGTCTTGGGAGAGATCTACGTCGAGCAGTGCACTAATATTTGTTGATGATGAAAAATCACTAAATATGTTATTTTGTTATTCATTCCACCTCTTTTTGATATTGATAGGACTCCCGTTTCCGAATTTAGGCTCAAAAGTTGGCCCATTATGCGTGGGGGTGTTCTGGCTAGGAGTGTAGCCAGCCTAACTCCTCCCAAAAGCACAGAAGCTTCCTGGGGGAGTCTTCATTCCACCTCATCGTAGTCCTAAGCATTCAGCATTGACATGAAACAGTTTTTCTGACTTGTAGACCGCCGTCAAAACGTCAGCTCATCACCGGCAGCGCTACGCGGGCTGTCACCACTTTCACCAACAATCTGTCTGCTCTCAAGAGATCCGCCATCTCTACTGTCAAGAGGTCAGTGCACTTTCAACATTTTTTTTCCAAGTGTTACCCGGATTTAGCCAAGTTTTATAGGAGTCATCGTGAGAGTTTTGTAGATAAATAAATAAATATTTATGGACATTTCACACGACGCCCTCTAGTCCCAAACTAAGCAAAGCTTGTTATATGGATACTAGATGCTGATAGAATACTATATTTAATTTTTTTTTAGCACGGGATCTTTCTGCTCTTCGACACAGTAAAGTATTTGATAACTCTAATCACATATACCTTGTGCGTGTTGTAGTCAGTAAATTTTTATTGTAGTCCTAATTAGACTTGAAATTAGATTGGTGCAACTGATACATCTCATTCCTTTACACCTTTCAGCGCTCGCTAGCGAACCAATGATATCAGACAACATTACATCATTGTAAGTCATGTTTGACCTGTATGTAGTCCATTTAAAACAATTAATTTTTTCAAAGTAAATTGCGTTGCATAAGTAGAAGGAATGAGAAATATCGCACTCGTTACTTACATAATTAATTGTTGCTGGTAAAAAATTATAGTTGAGTAGCTAATGTTGCTTATTACCGTTTTGTGTGCGGTTACATTCCACTTGCACGAAACGATATAATTGAGTTACTAGTAATATTTGAGCAACACTGCGCGTTTGCCTTGTGCGTTGTTCACAGCTACGCGGATCACTGCCTAGTTGCCCCGCACTGTAACTGACATTATGAGCAAACTTTCGTTTATCATTTATAGAGTAGACCTTCTGGTATTCAACAATTAGTATGTAAGTGTTGTCTGCCGCTATTAGTTATGTAGTTCATCATAATGTAGTTATTAGTTAGGTATTCGGTCTTGACGTGTCGATGCTTTTTTTTATTATAGATTGAATATTGGTTGTTTTAAATTATTAGTTTGACAGCTTTGTTATTAATTCTCGAACTTATAAACGATGCAGAGGTTTTTCTAGAGGCGCATTCAAGTTGAAAATGCTTAGCTTATGTTACGAATTCAGAGGTAAGACAAAAAAGGGTCCCCGAAAGGACTGTTCATCTGTAGACAAGCTTGTAATAGTAGTATCGTAATAGGCAGCAGCATACACAATACGTAAAGCAGTTTAAAAGTATTCTAGCATTCGAAATTGATCTTTAGCCACCTAATAACAAGTTTTATATTTACCAGGCGCATCAGCGGTCGCTTAGCGGCTAGGGTTGTCGCTGAAGCCAAAAGCGAACATGCGAAGAGGAAACTGGATTACGGAGGCGATTTGAAGAAAACACCTAAAGCTACTGTCAATGGCAGCATTCTAAAACATAAGCGCACGGTAAGTAAATGAATCCATTAGGGTATTTTTGGAATTCGTAGATTTCGCAGCCGCAGAAGACCTAAGGGGATTTTTGGACAAAAAGTCCAGAAATCCCCTTCACAGGGGAAACACGCAGGGATTACTAAAATAAGTTCTTTGATCCATCTCATGTAATCTGTGTGAACCTATAACATTTCAGTCGCACGGCAAGCGTAAAAGCGGCACCCGTCGGTCAATGAATGCGACGCGCTCCACTGCATCGCAGGAGAACGAACACAAGGACCCGCTTATGGAAACCACTCTGCTCACCACTTACACCGATTTCAAGGTAAACCTAACTTACAAACCGTCAACTTCTTGTTGAACGAAGATAAAAACCATTGGAAAAAAATGAAAGGAAAAACTATGGTGATTGCAAAACGTGGGATAAGAGCGAGATATGAACTGTTTTAGATAAGGTTTCATTCATGGCTAAGCAAAAATGGGGTAGTGGGAAAAGACGATTGAGAAGAGAGTTTGGGGAAGCAGTAAGAAAATCAAAGAAGTAAAAAATATTATAGAATCTACGGGCTTATTCCTGGTCCATATCGGCACGTGAGGTTACTGTGTTCAACTTGTAACCAGATATCCAATGTGCTACATTAGCCTCTTTCATGGATACTGGATAATACAAAACAGGTTACTTACATTTGGTGATGGGAGTGTGTAGTAACTGCCAGACAGAGCACGTGTCTCCAGCAAGGTGAGTACATGCTTATTATTTCCGTTTCCAGGATTGCATCAACGATAAGCAGATCTGTCGCAGCTCGATGGCCGTCAAAGATCAGGATTTCCCCTCGGTGCCGATAGTCGTTTGCCAGAAATACGATGAAAACACCCCAAAAAAAACTCCGAGGACCAAAACCCCTTTGACTCCTAAAATCGGCAAAGAAAACATTCAGCATGTGAACCACATGACGCCTAAAAGTAACCTCTTATACACGCCTACCAGACTCACGCGATCGGCTCTGAAACTTACCAACGATGGTTTCGCGACACCCCGCGCCCCTCTCAGCGCGACCAAAACAAACATTCAAAGACAGAACACGGAATCGAGGATAACACTCAAAACTACCCCCAATAACGTGAGCAGATCTAAATCCCACACACATTTAGTTCGAGCAAAAAACCTACCGCCTCTCATTTGAGAACAGACTGAGCGGTGTTTGCGCACATCAACAATGCTGCTTTGGCTTTTAGTTGGCAAGATCCACACAGACAGCGATCTGTTGATGTGTGTGTGAACATCGTCTTGTAAATAACGGTTTTCTATTTGATGAAAATCAATTTATATTTAGCAAGTTATCTTGATTTTCTTGATTAGTTTTCAATATTTTCTGTAGCTTATGGCTTGGGATGTCGTTTTTACGGGCAATTTAACATTGTTATAATTTCAGATGTATATTTGAATCTCTAATACATTTTTCTCGATGTTTTAATTGCACCGGGGTTTCAGTTTTGTTTGATACACCTTGACTTAAAAGTTGGATAGAATCGCACCCCTTATTTATTTGAGTGATTTATCGATAGTATTTTAATTTTATGACGTTTTTAAGTTTTACAAGAGACAATTAAGTTCAATTTATAATTATTTTGTTACATTTTAGATTAGGTTTTAGTTTTAATACCAACCATTCTTCAAACATTTTTAGTTTTTTTTGACGCAACAATTTATGTAGACTACAGTTAAGAATCATGAGGGTAATAATGTGGTTTGATGTTTATAACAAATGCAAACTCTAGTAAGGCAGCTGTTTTTTCGCGCTCAGTATAATTTTAGGCGTTTATGTACTTAATAATGTCAGTATTTAAAATAAACGTTTTATCCAAGCGCTTTGTTCAAAATGCGCATTCAATTATTATTTCAATTTGATGTCATTTTCTTATTGTAAATTATGATTGTAATATATTTTCTAGTTTAGAAACAATAGTAGTTTTAATCATGGCCTATTAGATTACGGGACTGCGTACTGTAAATAAATGTCCGAATAAATCTGATAAAATGTCAATCTTTTTTGATTTTCAAGTAGGGCCTACAGGCAGGTTTCGCAGGGCTGTAGATGGTGATCGGTTTGATATCGAATTGTTTCTTGACCAAGAGCATACTCGAAATATATTTGGGCCTGTGAATATTGGGAGTTTGATGTAAGTTTATAACATGTGTCTATGCAGCAAACCACGAAGTAATATAAAAAATCTGTCTCATAAACAGGCAAAGAAACAAACGCGAAGTTTAGAAATTATGTAATTTTGTAGAGAGCTGTCAGCACTATCGATATGCATGATAAACGAGAACAAGGATTTGGTTGGGTTTATGGCGTTGAACGACCATCCCAATGTGATGGGAGTCGACCCGGCCGACTGGGAGTTTTGGATCAGGAATATGTTTCAGTTAGTATTATCATAGAATATCTAATATCTGATAGACATTCCGTCTAATTCATGTGCAAAGCCAGCCCTGGCACGAGTAGCATGATCACCATAGACAGTGTTTCTTTCAAGGGAAGATAATTTTATACTACGCTCCTTTTTTGTTTGACGGAAAAAAGACAGAATAGTTTTTAGTAGTTTCAGTTGACTCTGTAGAAAAATCGCTATCTGAGGTGATCATGCATAGTTGTAACACAGTCTACAGTTTTTAATATTTTGCTAAAATCACGAAAGGAGATTATCAGCAGGTAAACTTAAGTTCCTAAGTGAAGAAAAATTTTTGTTAAAAAGTTCGAGTTGAAGAAAAAATAGCTGATTCGTATATTTTACTTGCAGGAAATTTTACGTGTCCCGTAACACGCTATTTATTCACTTTATGTGTTGTAAGGACTCGGTAATTCAAAATTTCCTAAACGAAGCTTTGGTGTCCGTGTTTAATAATGATGTATATTTGATGCAAATTGTTCTGTTGGTGTCTACCGAGTGTACACAGGGTGAGTCATAATTTTTATTTTGTAGTATACTTAATAAAAACAGATTTTCAGTGTTTATTCAAGTCTACTGTTGTAGGTACCTAAACGTTGGTTTTGACCTGAACGGACTAGTGTCTAACAACTTTATTGACATCACAGTATTTATTTTACAGAAAACTTGGAAAGATATCAGGTACTCAAAAAACGGAATATGTGTAAGTATCTTGCGAGGCGGGAAGATGACTGTGAGAAGAAACTGCACTCAATGTATGTCGCATTACGACAAGATCATTGCCCTAAGTTGAAGATCAGGGGAGCTGTGTATGATATCAAATTATTGCTTAGATTTTTCTATGATAAATAGTATAGGTAATAGCGACGGAACAAGTAGATGTCTCCCATTATTGAACGATTACTTCTATAATAATCATGACAGAGCTGAGTACCATTGAAGACGCATTCTGTGTGCACTGCACTGTGTCTATCAGTTATCTCTGACACGTGTGCCTGTAATTGCAACGACACCTTTCCAAGCGGAACACAGCAATGCGGTCTATCAGTTACTGAACGTTTTTTTGTACTCAGAAGTCTAATGCTGGATAAATCTTCTGTCTGTGGTTCTGAGCCTGCTTCATCGACATTCAGCACAAATAAAATAATAGATGGTACAAGCTTCCGGCGACCTTACGGTACCAGGATTTCTGCTGCTTAGGTACCTAAATATTTAGTAAACTTCTGATCTTTCAGGGAAGAAGACAACGATGATATTTGTGATATATTGGACAAGAAGTGCCCCCGATTGAAGGAACTATACGGGGAATATTACATCAGCGAAATTATTGGATGTCATCCAGAAAGCAAGAGGAAGGTCATTGTTGCTGAGGTAACAATTCGTTATTTTTTCTCAATTGAATAGATTTTGAACAAGAACAAACTCCATTCATCTTTGTCTATTTCCAACTGGCTTTGATAATGTAGTTCGTATTAGAGGGACATTAAACGATGCTAAAGACCTGTCGAGATTGTCATGGCCACGTGCTTACTGGATCACAGAAATGGTCGTAAGAGTGGTCTTCCAGTCCAATCTTCCAAATTGTTGACCCGAGCTACACTTCCCATAAACTAATTGATTTTATACTAATTAATCGTTCGTAACGATCGAGTTACGCTACTATTGTTACATGAGATTTATTTACTGATTTTATCGTGAACATATCGATGTTTTGTTCCAGCGCCATGACAAAGTCGTAGGAGTAATGTGTCTGAGTTCAAATATTAATTACAAGAAACTGCAGAGCATTTACAACTTGCGTCCTTACTATGGTCTGAGGAAGTCCACGCCTTTAGAAAAAGAACATCTGAAACGTAGTAACGTTTTGCTCAGTACTTTCGGGTAGGCAACTGTTACATTTTTCCCTGCAGCCATGCTCTGCCTATTTGTGATCGCAACTTAAAACTGCTCCCATTATAATACTGACCTCTGTCATGAATAACATAGACGCTGCAGGTCCGTGCTACAGCAGGTTCGAGTACGGTAGCGGGACAAACTGTTTGTACGATCAACAAAAAATCAAAAATGATAAAAATGTTTCGGGTGTTTTGTGACACTCACGATTGTAAAGTTAATATTTTGCAGTGAACCAATAATGATGGGGAAATGGAGTCCATTTGATCGTCCTCCGAACTTAGAAGACATGATCAATAGCGATGTAAGTTCCGTACCGTTAATGTACTACCAATTAGCCTCTTGAGTGTCTTGTCAAAGATCCGTTCAAAAACAAATAGAAAATCAACTATAGTTTAATTTATTTCTTTCTAACGCAGCAACCATCAAATGACACCCTACACAACACCGTTACGACGAGGGGCAAAGTAAATTTTAAACAACGGGCGTCAATTGTTCAGAATACAAGACGCGCTTCGAGTATCACGGAGCAAGATCCTATAGACCACCTTATCCTCATGAACACATCAGACGACTTCAGCGATAGAGGGTTCATGCGTTCGCCTACGCTTTCCGAAATTACGAATTTGTCTGTGAATATGATGCTAGAGGAAGATCCTTTTGATTACGATATTGTGAACATTGATGTCAGTTTGCTCAGTGTGGCTGGAGCTTTCTCCTTTGAACATCTGTAAGTTCAAAATCCGTATATTTACGGTCAAATACAGGATTGTAGTTCGACAGAGACGATCCAGTCTAAAACTACACGCCCCTGTATTGTGTTTTCTTTACGGGGTTATCAAAATTATCCCATGTGGTTTTATGAATAAAATAACTGACTAATGGCGTGCGTTTTAGATTAGACCTGCCTCGAACCAAATTACAGAAAAAATTTCTTTGAGAACATTCTTCTACTATAGACCGTTTCCTATCTAAATCACCATCCATCCAAGATTGTGATTTTATGCACATTATTAGTAGGTAAAATTGATTGAACCTAATTCTTAAAATGCTTCTAGGAACAGATCACATCATTCTTCGAGACAATCGAGACCTTCGGAAACTATGAGCTTGCGTAAAAGTAATTAATAATCTCATTCTATTCAGTATTCAGTGGATAGAGAAGGCCAAAAATCGTTTTTTCTGGAAATAAGGGAGACTGCTGGACAGACATGTTTCATCCATGCTTTTGAGTGGCCTCAAACCTACAATAAAAAAAATCATCTGTGTTTTTATGGTCCTGGCCAAAGTAAATACAATTTGTTTCTATTTAGGAAAGCGCTCGATATACAGGCCCATAACTGACGATACTGAAACGTTTATCTATCAAGGAGTGCCGAATGCGTTTATGATCGAGTTATTTGGACTATCAGATGATGTTGATGAGAGGTAAGCAAAACTGAATTACCTACTGATTAATTAGTCAGCGGTATGGAAAATCTCAATGTTTATGCTTTATTATGAAACCGCCATGCACTAAAGAAGTAACTCTACGATCTCATTTTTTACGATACTAATTTTAAATATAATTGCACAATTTTTTTCAGAAATGCAATTGATTTACTAGAAGTAGCGTTTCAAATAATGAAGGACTATGACTATTGCATTATTCGAGTGCCGTCTGCTGATACAAGTTTTCCTCTGCTACAAAATTTTTGCGTAAGAAATACTTCAATTATTTTACTCTACTTAGTAGACTTGTTAGTATTCATGGTGTGGTTTCCAAAGTTTAAAATTTGCTTCATTTAGGGCTAGATAGCGCGGTGTGAAATGTCCTCTAATAGTTTATTATTTTTCTGTTTCAGTTAGTACCAACTAAGACAAGAATATGCTGCACATATTCACTCTATGTAGCTCATAGGGCAGCTGTTATGGGGTAAATGTTTTTATATTACTATTCTTTATCAACTTTAAAAGGGCCTTACTACCTTACCTAATTTATGAAATCTGGGTTAATAAATTCATTTTCTTTCTTTCTTTCTTTCTTTCTTACCTTAACGGCCATAGTTCAGGAAAAAATACTAGTCAAAGTATCTTTTTTAGTGAAACCCCAAGCCTTTGGATATTAGTTTCAATGACGGAGTGATATGTTGACTCATATTTGACTGAAAATATGTCGAATGCACTTTTCAGTGCTGAACATTTTCCTATTTTGATTTTTTTTATCTCAATTTCAGTAAACTACGAGTACGTGAAGCCGAATTCATAGATATACCTCTGATAGCTCGCCTCTTCCAAAATTTACAAGGCAAGGAAACTATATGGACGATTGAGAACTGTATTTTAGAAGGGCAGCACCACCAAGCTTATGTGTTTATGAGTGGCTTGTCCTTAGTCGGCATTGGAGTTCTAGAGTGAGTAGTAATGTGAACTTATTTTTGAATCCTTGGTAAGAGAATATCTAATGTGTGGTTTGCACGGATTTTAGGATTAAAAATAGGGGCTTTAACCTTCACTAAAAATAGGGGTGAGTCCTAACGGGTGTCTCTTTATTATTTGTGGTCGCTCGTGGTGGTCGAAAATTGATATATTTTGCGTATGTCTCAGACTCTAAATATGTTCCTAAAATCCTTTAGTAATGTTATAGTTTCTCATTAGACCCCCAGAAAAACTAAACTTCCTCCGAGCCAAATTCAACATGGACCCATTCCACAACAACAAATATCACCAGCCAGGATCTGGCTCCAATATAGGATTCTCTGCTGTGAATGTGGTTCTTATCTATCCGGTGTTTGAGGCCCACTTCAGATTCTTCGCTAGAGAGATGATGAGGCTATCTGGAAGTACCAGCCTTGTTTGGATGACCGCTTATAGGAATAAATGGGTAATAAACTTTTCACGTCTTTTCGTTTTTCTTTCGTCTTTTACTTTTCGTTGACTACCAATTATTTTTTTGTGTTTAGCGATAGCTCTGAAAAGTGTCTCAAGGTCACAACCACTTATTAATAAAAGCTTGTAAATAAAAAGATCATACCTACTGGAAATCTGTGAACCTACTTCTACGAGAACGTCGCGCGGTATTAGTGTGAAAAACATTTCCAATCTTGGTAAAGGAGTTTTTAAACTAAGTGGTCAGTTACAAGATTTTTAACGTGACCTACGAATCACAGATTTCAATACTATGCCACCAATGGTTATCCATCTAATTAAAGATTACGCCGAACGTTGCTCTACTTTGTATTATTAACAGGTGGCTCATAAAGCTAACTCGCTGGTATCAACCATGGTTCCGCTGTTACCGAGGAAGTGTGATTTGGATTTTGGAGCCGTTCCTGAGCTGATGAAACTGTCTACTATTGCTAAGAACATGTAAGTCCTTCACTTAACTTGATGTAGATAAGACGCTGAACTAACATGCCTGAACAAAAATTACGTCAGGAAAAAATATGTAAGAATGAAATCTTAAAAAAAAGCTCTGATTCAAACGTGACTCTCGATTCAGACTTTATTCAACCATTGAACGTCTCCATTCCAAGCTCAATGGTATTTGGATGACGGAACATTAGATGGAGATGTGGACACAGTTTTTGGCGATCTAAAACACATCATTGATGGATTTCAAAAGATATTATAAATTATAATATTTAATTCTGTATATTATGTCGTAATTTTCTTTGTGAATAAATTAAATAGTCTTTTAGTGATGAATTGAACCTGAGAGGTTTCGTATTTCAGAATGGCGTTCAGTACTTGGTTTTTAGATAAGAAACTAACGTCATTGCCTATTGTAAATGTGAACACGAAACTCGTTGTACTTGGAGCGTCAAGGACTGCTTTAGCGTTTTTGAACACCTTGTTATTTGGGTAAGGAGTCTTTTAATTAGTTAATTACTAGCAGTTACCAGCGACTTCGTCCACGAAAAAAAATATAACCCAAAAAAAGAGGGAAAAGTAGCCTATGTGTCTATGTTACGCACTATAATATGTATATTCCGAATTTCGTCCAAATTGGACCAGTAGTTACAGCGTGATTGAAACACAAACATCTAAAGTTTGACATTTATAATAGTAGTGGTTTATTACCAAGCCATATATTTACTAGGACAAAGTCGAGTGACATGTCGGGGGACATTTACGTGCGGCCATCCGACGACAATGTCGAGAGACATTTCGCTCGGACACAAACAAGTTATTTTTGAGATGTACACTACTACCATGTTACTGAGATGTTAATGATACTGAGATGCGAATGGATGTGTGGAGTGACGAGGTTAGACAAGATAAGGAATGAGTATATCAGGGGAAGTTTGAAAGTGGCGCCGGTTGTTGAAAAGGTGAGGAGTGCTAGATTAGCATGGTATGGACACGTAATGAGGAGGGATAAATAAATAAATAAATATTCATGGACTTTACACACAACGCCCTCTAGTCCCAAACTAAGCAAAGCTTGTAATATGGGAACTAGATGGCTGATAGAATACTTAAATACGTTTTTTTTGTAAATACATACTTATAATACATAGTAACACCCAGACATAGAACAAGGATGAAAATCATGTTACAAAAAAAGCTATGAATATGAGTGTGAATGGGTATGCAAGTAGAGGAAGACCGAAGAAGAAGTGGTTGGATTGTGTGAAAGATGACATGCATGTGAGAGGAGTAGATTCAGAGTTGACGAATGATAGGAGGGAGTGGAAGAAGAAGACATGTTGTGCCGACCCCACCTAGCGTGGGATAAGGGCAGAGGAATGATGATGACACTACTACCATAGTCGCAGGTAGTTCCGAAACACAGAGCGACACGCGTCCTCTACCCAATCGATGTCGGGGAACTATCGCGTGACACGAAGTCGTGCGAGGTCGACACGTGACATGTCCTGCGACTCGTAGATGTCGTCTGCCATGTCGGGCGACAATGTCGCGGGACAAATGTCCCTAATGAAAACAGGACATAATTTGATACGATACTTGAACTTTTCAGCACAACCTCAACCTACTTATCATTCTCGAACGTTACGTTAATATCTGCAAATGGGCTCCCGTACATCCGGCATTCCAACACAGCTGTGGAAATGATGTTTCCGAAATACCACAACAATACTGACAAGTACTTGAAAAGCGTTCCTTACACGTACTATGTTAATGTCGTGCAGGGTACTATGACGGAAATAAATAAGTAAGTTACTGTTTGATCCATACGATTTTTAGTGTTTCGGTCCAGTTTTGAAAAAAACGGAACACTTATGGTCTCACTCCGGTGTCCGTCTGTCTGTCACATCCACCAGAGCTGAATCAGCTGGAGAGTTGAAAGGAATAGTAATAGTTTGTTACAACCCAAGGTTGTTAGTAGGTATGCGAAGACAATATTCTGAAAATTAGGGGTTATTAAGGGGAGTCAAACGGGATATGAAAATAAAAATACTTTTTTACCCCTAATGAAAGCTTAATTCAGAAACATAAAATTCGGCTACTGACCCTCTGGCGAAACGCACATTGAATTCTACCTGTCTAATGCTAAATTACTTTTTAGAACAGAACGATACATCAGATTGACCAACGGAAGCAAGTATCACTACGATCTTCTGTTCTTGCTGTTCGGCAAGCAGTACCAATACCCGGACTACTTGAAACCATTGCCGGAAACGAATATAAAGTACGTCGTTATTTCAATAAAACGTAGAACTTTTGAAATTTCGACAATCTTAACACTTCTATAATAAACTGGTATAAAATATGCTAAAGATTTTGTCCAGCTTAAAATAGTTTATAAAATTTATAAATCCTAAACCCATTTACAAATGTAATAATGATTTCATCATTGAATCCATATTCAAAAATATACTGGGTTTAGTTCTCTTGAAAAAAAAAGATAAGCGGAAAAAATAAATAGGTTTAAGTACTTTTAAATTATGTACCTTATTAATATTAACCTACCCTACAGGTGTGAAAACTACGCTCGGCTCGACATCCCTAGACCCCCATTTGACCCTGAACTATTTAATTATGAGACCCCTGAAAACGTGTTCATCGTAAACAACATTGGACAAGCGAACAAGGCTCTGAAATTTGTGAAAACCTGCTTTGCCGAAGATTTCCATTGTAAGTACTTAGTTTACATAAATCTAAATCTGGTTGTCTCTGATCTATGATCGATTTCGAGTATTTCTCGAGGATTTATTCAATGTCCGACCAAAACATTCTTTATTCTTTATTGCACACAACACAGGACAAAAAACAGAAATAGATGACATGTAGGTAACTTTACATCTTGTGCTTGGAGTTTACTTAGTTTTAGAAAAAGTGACAGCTGACCGTAATGAAGATGCGTTGGTGATGTCACCTGTTTGACAATGATTGGGGGAAGGGAGTAAGTATAGATAACATCAGGGTCAGTTATTTTTCTGATGCGTATCATGTGGTCAATTTTATCTGATACAAAGGCATGTAAAACATATGAGTGCATCTTTCTTTTTTAGTCGCATAGCCCTTGTCTGACGCGCAGGCCATGGGGTCGTCGAAGTTTATATGTACTTGTACTCGTAGCTTCACTCCTAAAGTTCAAAATACCCTAGGTCTGGTTAGGTAGACATCGCCTGAAATCTCAAAGTTCCTTGCACACGCCTTGTTTTTTTTAGCCAAAATCCTAGTCTATGGAGCGACTATAGATACCTACTGCTGTATAGCAGCGCTTTTAGAAATGAACGTGTCGCCTGAAAACATTGTGTTCATTGAACCGTTTCCGCCAGAAGACCCTTACAAAACCAGAGTTTCCGTTTTTTATAACAACAGTGTAAGTATTATAGACATTTTTTGCCTAAAACACCACACATTTTATGAAACAAATTATACGTAGATAAAAGATTTCTTTAAGAGATAAATCAGATGGCTCGTCTGTATTAAGCAGTTACCTCTTCCTAAAGCAGTGCTTGCTTCACAGAGCACGCCCACTAAGAACGTGCTTTGTAAGTCGCACTGCGTCCATCGGTCCTTTGTCTCAGAGTGATGGCGCGGTGCAATGCATCACAGTGCACTTCCTCAGTGGACGTGCTCAGTGAGTCGATGTATCGTTATAGGCAGTTTTTACCACTTAAAATCAAGTGGGCCATCGTCTTGTACCATTATATGTCTGAAAAGTCGAAGCACAGACCAGCTATGCATCAGTGCTTGGTGCGAAAAATATAGTGCATCAGTTGCTATCATATGTGGGTTCATAGTGATACCTACCTACAATGTAACAACTATATTACCAGGTGAAAGCAATAAATATATTCTTCTTCTTACATGTCAATGATGACAACCAACAATAGACGAAGTTTGAATAGAACTTCGCCACTTTTACCCCTTCGTCTGTGGGATCCATAATAGATAGATAGATAGAAAATACTTTATTGCACACCTTAACCTAGAGACTACTATAACATACAAAACCAAACTTAACTAATTGTACAATAATATCATCCCTTGTGCAGGTGGTAGGGTACAAGGGGCAAACAAGCAAACGGGACATTGTTTCAATGGGGACCCCGCAGTCACATAAATGTATTGAATATCAGTCATTAAAATAAATAAATAATTTTCTCAGGTAGACGAAACAGTATCACAAATGATAGACAGTCTAAACATCACAGTGTACCGCGCATACTACTTCCAATCGTGGAAGGTTTTAGACAATTTTGTCACGCACGTGGACTTTCTGTCGCATTTCCAAATGGTCACCATAAAATGCGCTGCTTTCTTTTACTATGGCAAGCGGGGAGTCAACACTGAAGCTTTCCTTGGTAAGTTTTAGTAATGTAGTGGCGTTTTAATGTATATATCGGATATTAATCCTATGGTTGTGTCTGATCTTGACGGCTGAACTCAATATTTAACTCTCAGTAAAGGTTAGAAAGCGATCTGCGTCAAATCCATTGGTATAGCAAATCCAGAGATTTATTCAATATTAGGAAAGGTCATAAGTTACCTCCTTCACGGATCTCTTACCACATTTTAAAAGAGAATTCATATATTCTTTTAACTACTCTGTTGCTTTTGTAAATCGGTCCAGCTATTCTGTGCATTGCATCACAAAGTACCTACTAATAATATTTTTTTTTGTATTGTTTTTAACACCTGACGCAAAAATGACGGGGTGTTATAAATTTTACGTGCCTGTGTGTGTCTCTGTCTGAGGCAACCGTCTGAACGGATGAACCGATTTTGATTTTGTTTTTTTTTTTTGTTTGAAAGGTGAAGTAGTCGGGAGTGTTCTTAGCTATGTTTGATAAAAATCGGTCCAAGATTCGGGGGTTTTTTAAATTTTAAATTTAATGACTTTATTTTTCAGCTGTAAATAGATGTGGTATGGCATACGATGCAGGCATCCTAATTGATCACGAGTTCCGTACAAAAGACCCTTGTATCTACGCAGCAGGGCCGGCCACTGCCTACTACAGAAAATACTACGCGCCGACCATGAAGCATAAGTATTATGACTCTTATGAAGTTGGGGAAAAGGTACATTTTTATAGAAATGGGTTTTTACGTAAATAGGTATGACATTGTCTATGTGTAAAATACAATGCTCTCAAACCAATAGCTTTTAAACAAAAATTCTGCATGTATTAAAGATTAGTAGTTTATGATCAAAAAATATCAGAATGTGTTACGTAAGACGTTAATTGGTATGTTTAACAGTTAATAATTTCACAAAGAAAATTACAACTAATACAGTATTTATAATATTTACAAAATACACATGAAACAGTTGAGCTATCTACAAACCGTTGCAAACGATTTATAGATAGCTCAACTGATCTAAATCAGTACCAATCGGAAGCGTGCCCAAGACACTGGCTGTATTGCCGCGCTGACATTAATTGATTCTTGCAATAATTTAGGAAATAATCTTGTTGAAATACAAGAACCAGAACAATATAAATGAAAACAAAATCTATTTCAGTTGGCAAAGCATATAATGGAGAAATTGGATCCTCTTTTCTCTTCGAAAAGCACATCGCCAAAAAGAGAATCTGACAAATTTTCTACAAACAGCATGTACTATCTCAATAGCTTGGACTTTTCTGCGACCAGTTCGAAGTCATCATTTGCCTTTGAGCCACAGTCCTCGTAAGTATTTTTTAACTCCTGACGCAAAAACGACGGGGTGTTATAAGTTTTACGTGTCTGTGTGTGTCTTTGTCTGTCTGTCCGTCTGTCTGAGGCAACGTAGCTCCCGAACGGATGAATCGATTTTGAATTTTTTTTTTTTTGGTTTGAAAGGTGAATTAGTCGGGATTAATCTTAGCTATGTTTGATGAAAATCGGTCCAAGATTTGGGGGGTTTTTTAAATTTTTTAATTTAATTACTTGTTATTATGTAAAATATGATTGCAAATAAAACTAGTCGCTTTAGAATGATGTGACTGGTCACGTACGGAATGTTATTACATTTATTACTGAGCAAAGCGAACTGTTTGTATTCCAAGATGTATAATGGTTCAGATATCTTTTAGCTTTATAATACAGGGTGTAACATAATGTCCCTATAAGTTCTGAAGAGGGGTATTCTACACGTCATGACGAACAACATTTGTTTTACGACTTTTAATATTTCGAAGTTTTTTATTCATGAAAAGCGTCTTAAAGTTTCTTGAAAAACAGCATTGCCCACGTGTTATAGTGTCTATTTGTGGGTGCGACGTGATAGGAGGGTGCGTGAGCATGTATACTAACAGGCTGGATACATACGCAAAGTAAATTAACACCATAGGGTTGTAGAAAATTCCTAAGATGAAAAAATAGAAATTTCAAACATGTTGTATTCAACTTTTGCACATGCCAATCTATTCAGGTGTTTGGTCTGAATAAGTCCCTTTTTGGCTTATAGGGACAATATGTTACACGTTGTATAAAAGTAATAAAAGTTGACCCTTTACAGTGTGGAATATGAGTTCACGTTAGAGAAACTGCCGGTATTGCAAAAGCCGAAAGTGAAGTACTGCCGTTTGCCGGGAGGCTTGCAGTATTTAGAAGTTCGCTCCCCTGGAAAGAAGATACCGCATTATTACTTACAATCTTTGAGTTATAGCGTAATATATTTATTATACTAGCTAACTATACAAGCTTTTATTCTGGATTTAAAAAAAAAATGTCACAAAACAATATTTTGTCAAAATGTCTGATGTGAGAAATCCTGGCCTACACAAATATTTTGATCGATTTGCTATTTTGACCATTGTTATAAGCAAAGGTAACCGCTCAACATCATGTGTGCCATCTGCTGGTTTCAAAGTCAAAATTCATTTATTCAGTATTACAGTTATAGTTATATTGACAGGCGTCACAGCTCAGTCGGTAACGGCTCTGCCTTCCGTGCTGTGGGTCGTGGGTTCGATCCCCACCAAGAACAAACATTTGTGTGTGGCAATCATAGATGTTTGTTCTATGTCTGGGTGTTACTATGTATTATAAGTATGTATTTACAAAAAAAAAAGTATTTAAGTATTCTATCAGCCATCTAGTTCCCATATTACAAGCGTTGCTTAGTTTGGGACTAGAGGGCGTTGTGTGAATAGTCCATGAATATTTATTTATTTATTTATTACTAGAATCTTAACTTAGATGTCATATTATAAAAAATGCGACTTGTTTTACTTAGTAGTGGCACAGATAATAATACTATAGGTAGTGATAACATTTCCGGCAGTTCTCTTTGAGTTTTCGGGTCTTTTTATATCTTGTATTTATGATTATGTGGTTGAGATTTGATAAGTACTTTGATATTTTCAGGGTTATGTAATGGAAACTTTCAAAGGCGGGTACTTCAAGATTCACATGACGAATGACCTAATAGTTGACGGCCTGACATGTCTGACTCCGGAAAAATATTCCGTAGAAAGTTTTAAGAATATCTACGGTCTTTCTTCTGTTGTTCTCAATAACGTGTATTTAAGATACGCTGTAAGTATAATCTGTACTGAAAAATGGTTTTTTTTGCGAACGTATACCGAGGACGTGTCCTGTGAGGCATCGTATTGCATGCATCACTCTGATGCGTAATAACTCTATGTTTCGGGTACCCGTAATTGCACCGGCCCCCATACCATTCAAACCGGAACACAGCAGTGTGTGCGAGAAAGAATTTTCTAATCTAATCCTATCCTATCCTATCCTATCCTATCCTATCCTATCCTATCCTATCCTATCCTATCCTATCCTATCCTATCCTACTAATATTATAAATGCGAAAGTTTAGATGTTTGGATGTTTAGATGTTTGGATGTTTGTGTTTCAATCACGTCAAAACCACAGAACCAACTTGGATGAAACTTGGCATATATATAGTTCGTAACCTGGATTGACATATAGGCTACTTTTTATCCCGAATAATTAACAGGATCTACAGGATAAAATGAACGAAAAGGATTAGCAGCGCCAATTGGCAAGAGGATTTCATTGTCATGTCATGTCACGTCAGTTTGACAGGACGTAGTACTACCTCTCTGGTCTGACGACTAGCGTTTGACATTCCAGTACGAGTTCGGTGTAATGAGGTGTAATGTCAAGTTTCTCAAAGAAGTATCCGCTCGGTACACGCACAGATAATATAATGTACACGGAAACTGTAGACGCGTACGAAGTCGCGGGTAACTACTAGTCTAATATAAAAATAACATCAAATCTTTTCTATGTACAGACAAAGAAATTGGACGATCTCTACGAATTCTTTCGATCGTCGTGGGCATCTTTTTTGTACCACGATCAAGTCGACGAACTATTCGCTATGGTCAAAGAACTTCTGCCAAAGGTGATTCATTTAAAATCCGTAACATTACCTACTATTTTTAGAATTCGATCGTTTATTTAATAACGTCTGAAAATTTTATATGGTATCGTTATCATTATAATTTGTGTGGTACATCTTGAGTTGTTTGCTAGAAAGTCGTTCTCAATTTAATCGATCAATATGTTAGAAAAGGTGACCAATATTTAGAAAGAGACGCACAATCGCTGATAGCTTTGAATATGCTCAAAACAATTAGTATACATATACATAACCGAAACGAAATCACAAAAAAGAAAGATCATGTGTCATTACCACGGTTTCCAATTTCAGGGTCAAAGTGAAGGTGATACGATACGTGAAGGACTTCGCAAAGTAGGAACTACTAGGAGTATGGTAAGGATCGCTTATTACATCTAGAAATAATCTATTAGCATACATTCATATTATAGAAAAATCACTGACTGACTGACTTGAGGACCCTTTCGTTTAGCCGGTTTTGGCAAGTTTCTGAAAAAATATATTTTTTTTTATATATATATAAAAAATAGATTACTTATTTATTCATTACTTATTTACAAACTTATTCAAAACTTATTTACAAAATACACATGAAGCAGTTGAGCTATCCACACACCGTTGCAAACGATTTATAGATGTAAAAATAATGTTTATATAAAAAAAACCCATCTACTTATAGATTTAAAACCTTCCATTTTCTCCAGACATCATCGAGCAAGTATCAAATAGAGCTACGCAAGAACTTCGACGCCACCCCTCATTTAGAGTCCATTACCGATTATGTGGTTGAATGGATTTCTGAAAACGATGTGCTCCTACCAATGTACTTGCAACCTTCCCAACGGATCGACTACGATCACGACATGGACAGGAACCAGGTTTTTAGGAAGAAAAAAACGTCTATCGTTGATCTTATTTCTAATATCGTTTAAAAATAAACATGTTTTTGATTTATTAATTTGTTATTAAATAAAATATCTATGTAAGTCAATAATACAAGAAACCATACTAGGGTCTTTTTGCTGACATACGAAAAACAGCTTATTCGCCTTCCTTTCGTCAAAACACGCAAATGAGAATTTTATTAAAATTGTCAAATTGACTGCAATTTGACATGACATACAGTTTGACAAATGTCGTAATAACACTTTAAACCAATCGTTATATTTATTTACATTTTTAATATTTAATATTAAAATTATTTATATAAATAATCACTGAATCATGGCGGCCCCAAAAGGCTGCGCCAGTAAACCTCTGAATCTCAACGAGCTGTTGATACAAAACGTAAACTCTTGGGGAAATGTTCAGTATAACATTCCTCTGAGACTTTCCAACAATGAGACTCGGACTGCAACGAGTATTGGACTACGGCATATACCTCCCATTCCTCATAGCTTGGACTGCGTAAGTGGAAGTGATTTTTAATTGTATCTTTTGTTATCTTGCCACAAAATTACCTCCTCACTTGTGTGAGTAACTCAGTCACTCAGAGAAAAGCTTGATCATTTTAAAAAGGATAAATAAATACATATTTATAAGCAGAATGCGTGCCTACACAGCAGTAAGTACAATTTAAATATCAATCAATAGGACTGCCTACAATCCATATCTTTTTTACATTTGTCAGACTAACTACTAGTAAGGAATTCAGTCAATATATATTCTAGAAAATCGAAGACCCACTTCCCGAGCGAGTATGTGGACGAGACATGGTGGTCGTAAAGGAAACGTATAGGACCACCACAGGCGCTTACAGCGTGAAGCCGAACCCGAACAAGGCGATGGAACGAGCTGACTGTTCCATCAACTGCCGCAGAGTTATATTCATGACTGCTGTTGATAAAAAGGTGAGAACTTTCTCTAAAAATAAATCTCATAAATGTACTGCATAACCTTAGCGTGATCCATCCGATGACGAAGTTTTATTAAGGACGTTATTAAAATTTCGAGGCGCTCGAATTTTGGATTCTGAGCCACCACACTACGACAAAGTGCCCACGCACACATTGAAGCCGCATTACGCTCGATTTTATAGACCAAACAACTAATCTTGGTACTTGAAGGTTAGGTAGGTAATCATTAAAGATCACCGAAAATATAAGTGAAAACTCTTTTAGGCTTTTTCGTGCTATACTTCCTCTGTTTATACTCTTATTTAATAAGCTGTTTGTTTTACACATAAAATAAAAATAAAATTAAAATAAAATAAAAATCGGTGGATGGTGATTGGCTAAAATCATTCTTCCTGGAAACCTGTGTGGGTCGGTATTCTGTAGTGGGACTTTGATGTCCACCAGTGAACTTTTGCAAGGATAATTACCTATAGTTTTTCGATAACCGATATCTTTGTGCCCAGCTGATGTGTCGGATGTAATGCACTCTTTTTTGATCCAAAAAGGTTTAATTATGGCATGGCCTATAAGATTATTATCCACTAAGTTCAGTTCTTTTGAAGTTGATATTACGCACAAATGATGGCTTGGTGTAATTCTTATCCCACTTTGAAAGAGGTTACATCTATTACCAATTTTCAGCTCCAAGGGAAAAGTATAACCCAGCCGACGATGCTGTCCGAAATGAAAGATAATTATAGAGGGTTGGCCAAGACGCCAACGGCGCCCCCTGAAATCACAGTCAAACCGCCCGACCCTGAGTATATTTTTGATGTAAGTTTTTGAACTAATATTACCCGCTAATTCTTTTCTTCATTCAATCCTTGTCAGAATTTTGGTAGTGACTGATTCACTGACAGACAACTCGTACTGCACAGCCTAAACCATTGATGAAAGAGGCAAGGTACGTTCACACAGTGGACCGTTTTATCAGAATACGTATTTATTCGGTGTTGGTGCATATAGTTGTATGGGCGAGTTCACTCACACAATCATATGACCGTGTCCCGATCCAGTTATAAAATAGATAAAAATGGTTCTGTAACTAAGGAGCTTGTGACCGTAGGTACCTTTACGATTTATTTACGAAGAGATTTACATTATCGACGTATAGAAGTAAAACAATTCTAGGTTGTAGCCGCAGGGAGAAATGAAGCCCCATGCATCTCAGACAGCGCAGGGGGTTTCAGAAGATTGCTCGATCCTTACGTGTCTACCTACAGAGCTTACCATAAGCCCTTCTCCATCGAAGATCAGTACGGAATCGGGGCGAATGATCATATCACTTTCTACTCTGAATTCAATACGCCCAAGGTAAAGTTCATTTCAATCATTTATTTTATGAGAAAAATCGACTGAACTATCAGATAGCCTATCAGAATAAGAATAAGAATTTATTTATTTGACAGACATTACACAAAAACACAGACATAAACAAATACAATACAAAAACAAATTGCTGTCAAACAGGTCCAGTCTCAGCTTTATGCCACTCCCGAACGGGGGTAAGGAAGCAGCGCTGGTTTTCAGACTATATATCAAATATATCTTATATTATAGGGCCTATAACATTTGCATTGTTTTCATAACCGAACACGTCCACCGAGAACATGACTTGTAAGGCATTGCATTCTGAGCGTAATTGCACCAGCACCTACCATTCAAACCGGAACACAGCAATGCGAGCATTACTGGCACCAAAAATAGGTACGGTGTTGTGATGAACTTTTAGAAAGCTGTATAAAAATCGAAATTACTTCTAGGTGAGAGGCTTCGGACCAAGACACAAGGAAATATGGATGCCACAAACGTCCAAAGTGCACAGAGCCGTGTACGACAGAATCCACGTCAAGAAAGAGGCTAAGGAAGTGGCTGCGTGTCATAATCCTGTTAACAATATAAAGGGGTAAGCTTAGAATTTTAGTACCTATCTACGCACTCTATTGAAGCTACAAATGAACTGCCTCAAACTTGTAATCATACGTTGGAAAAAAGGTTATGCCATAGAAAAAGATACTCTGTAGGTAAATGTTAACTGTCTCCGTGCTGTGCGAACTAAATTGTACCTTATTAAGTTATAGCGAGAGTAACTATTAATTTAGATACTATCGCGACATGTGTCTGCTGTACTTATTATACTGTTATTTATTCTGTTCCCATACTATGACGGTATTCACTGAACGATGTCGCTCAGCCTTTACGTTGATCTATTCTGTGATGAGGGTTACGCAGGGTTATATCCCCATTGAAAAGATAGATAGAAAACTTTTTATTGTACTGCACCGGTAATTAGATATTAGACATTCTATATTAAAGCGAAGTACAATAGGCGGCCTTATTGCTATGAGCGATCTCTTCCAGGCTCTTCCAGACTGAAAAGGCTAGTTATGTGGTTAGCTAGTCTCAACAAATTCCCTTCGTTACAGAGTGTTCGTCTCAGAAACAAAATCGAAATACAAGATTCCGTTCGCAATCTCTTCCCTCGCTTCATGGTCTCACGGAGAAGAATTCGACTTGGCACCTTTCGCCCCTAATCCCTTCCAAACAAACATAGCTCCGTTTATGTACTGCAGCGACTATTGTCATATAGCTCAAGGAACCCCTCCGTATACTGTTATCGATCAAGTCTCACACAAATTTCCTGCTCATACAGGCTGCTTAAAAAGACACGTCGTATCCAGAGATTATGACCCTTGATTATAAAGATTTTTGATTAAAAGTATTATGTTGTTTAAAAAGGCTTTATTTTTATTTTATAACATTCTCAGTTACTAGTAGCATCAGATTGGTAGATTAGAACTTTGGGTCTGAAATAGTAGGAGCTATCAAGTGCGGGCCAATGTATTTCACGAACTGAAAATAAAAACTACAATATTAGTAAATACGACACAAGGTCTTGGCTACTTCTCAAATTGAAAAATTCACTTGTATTTCTCAAATAGGTTAATTTTATTACAAAACAATTCTATTCTATACGAAGTTCAAAAGTATACAATCACTACATAGATCCAAGGACTCGACGGAAAATACAACGTGTTTCTCGGAAAGAAAAACTTACCCGGCATATTTGGTGCACGACTTGTACTAAAAAGTAGCGCATTTTGTTTGTATGTAGTGTTCATGTCATCATTTGGCATTACAAGCACTGTCTGACGCTGGTTTCTGCAAAGGAAAAGTTTGTACGGAGATTTGTTTTTATATTATTAAAAAAAATGATTTAATGTGTCTTACCTTGGGTTTGATAACGAAGCAACTTATGCATTGAGGAGAAGAACATTGGCATTCAATTTTATTTTTCTGAAAATAGTATTAGTATCGTTTATTCACACCTATAAAATAATGTAGGAATGTAGTAATTTCGTATAATATCACCTTTTTAGTTTTCTTCTCAATGTCTGGAAATGTATCAGATGGTACAGATTCACACTCATTCTGTAAAAGAATCAACGAAGTATTAAAAATTCAAACAAATGCAGCATTGAATTTAGTATATTCATTGTACCTAAATAATGTAATAGATACCGTATCGATCGAGTCCATACAGGAACAAGATGTATGGTTTGCTTGAGGGCGTGCCATCTTCGTCACTTTTTGCCAAACCTGCTTTCTAATTCTTTCTTCATTGCTGGGTTATTCTGAAAAGCATTAATAATTAGTTTGCCGCTGCGTTTCTGTTTTAGACAGATCCACCAATTAAAAGTAAACTTACTCCTGGGCAAGTTTTATTTCCGCATTTGGTTTTCTTAGATTCGTCTTCACATTTTCCATCCTGAGGAAAACCAATATTCATTAGAATAACAATGTAGATAATATACAAAATTCTGGCATATTGCAGCCTTTAGAATCTGGTAGAGCCACATGTCATGTGGCTCTACCAGATTCTAAAGGTCATATATATATATATAAGAATATATCATATATAAGAATATACATTTCCTATGTCATTAGGAAATGTATATTTCACGGGGACCTTTTAGCAGTGGGAACAAATTCACACGACAGCAATGATAAGTGGATACAAGATTAAGCTTACCGGAGGGCAAGACTCTTCGGGTGGTATAACAGACTTCCTCCTCCTAGGGGCCATGCACGGTGGGTTGTGGAAGCACCGCGCTGGAGTACTGCATGGAGCCGATGCTCTCGCCGGCCAAAAGCACGGCATTAGGTATGGGAAGCAGGACGATGGAGGGATGCATTGGGGGAGGTGGTGGCATGACCTGGCTGCTAACGGCTGTTGGGAAAGGAAGATAAATATTAATCACTGACAACTGAGGAACGCAAATGAAATTGTATACAGATTGTATGTTGAAAATTGCGGAAAGTCAACGTATGGATGCATTGAGGAAGGTGGTTGCATGACCTGGCTGCTAATGGCTGTTGTGTTGAAGAATGAAAGATTTTGATAGAAAAATATGATGGTGACAGCATGACATTGGTTACGGGAATTAGGATGGTAGAGGGATGCATTGGGGAAGGTAGTCGGATGACATGGCATAAATCATAAAGTTACCTTCTGTAACACACAGCTAGAACGTGGAGTCAGTTCCAATGGTGAAGGTTCATATTTTGGCTTTTTATTCAGTGATATCTGAAAGAAGCCGCAACAAGAAGTTAAATAAGATAGTAAAATGAACTGACTATGTGAATCATCAAGGAATTTGCTTTACCTTCATTCCAAAACACGTGGAGCAGTCAACCAAACACTTTGATGGTGGACACGCCTGTAATGAAAAAGTCGTAATGGTGATATTTCTGATCTGAATGCACAACCTAAGCAAAAAGACAACATGAAAAGGTGCATTAGGAAAGAAACTCCCGAAGTACAACTTCGAAAATAGGGCAACGAAATCGTAGGCACTCTACTAGTCTTGCCAAAGTCATAGAAGTCAGTGCTGCTTTCTTACCTTGCATTTCCCTGGAGGGCACTGAAAAAAACATACTTTTCATAATTTATTCTGTACATCCACACGATCGGTAATTCAATTGATAAATAACTTACGGCTGGTGGGTCATCCTGCAAAACAAAAGTATAATATTATTTCACAAAACAGTGTTCTGAAATTTGATTAGGTACCTAAATATAAATACTAACGCAAGGGGGTCCGCAAGGTGATACGCAAATGGGACAACAGGGATCTATGCAACATCCTTTACAGCCACCACACTGAAAAAAAACAGTTTGAGGAAATCGTTCAAAAGGATAAGGATATCAAAGTTGTAGCGCAAAAGTTCGATGAGATAATTTAGAATAAGTATACAAATACTTCGGTTCTGACTTAAAAGTGCAGTGCCTACCCTGGTAAGGTAGGGTAGTTACTTCATAGTTTTTAAAATCCTTGAACTAGGGAATCTTAGTTTAGGATCTGAAAGTTACGACTGTGATAAATAACTGATAACTGATTACGCTAAACTCATACCTTCAATGACGTTGGCAGATCGGTGTTACTCTGAAACAAGCAATACATTTTAAGAAAATATCCAATATCTCAAAACTCTATTTGAATGTGGATTACTGCATACTTTATGTCTGCAGCATTGTTTTGCGCAACAGACTTGGACGATAGCCGTCTGGTGGAACACAGCTTTGTCATCCTCTTTGCGTATTTTCTTCGATGCACGCGATCCAACGATGGCTATGTTTGACAGTCCAAACAAGTTATGCTCCTTGTCCAGCCGTAGTATAGTGGATAGATATTTGTCGCTGAGAGTCAAATGTTGAGCCAGGTTGCTGTTAGATTCTCTGCTACATTGCGAGCTTATGGACGATGTGGGTGAAAGGGATGGTGAGCTGAAAAAGGAAATATTTTGTTCAGCAGAATTTTGTCCAGATACTCAAAGTTGCAAAATACATGGGCTTCGTAACCTTCCTTACCGTTATCATGGATCTCTTCGAGTATCTCTAACTTTAGCACCTGTTAATGCGTTAACTTTTCTGCAACGATATTATTATTCTATACTTTGATAGCTTTTTAATATCCTATCTTAACGTTCCCAAGGTGTGCTAGGCAACTGTTTGTGATATTTGAGGTGTGAGTTTAATTTCTGCATACAGATTTATTTATTATTTATTTTATTTCATTTGCAAGATTTGCTTCTCTTTATACCGGGTTTTTTTGGAAGGCTATCAGTCTAGGTATAAGGTATCAACATCGTACCTGGAATCTGGGGCATCTTCGCGGTCTTCTGTGAGCCATTTCATCTTGGTAAGTTTGAGTAAGTTTCTATTTCCGTTAAAATAAGCTTCTTCATTTTCAGATTTATCACTCTCTTCGCCAGAAGTTGTTGGCTGTTTTGAAACATTATATTTCTTATTGATGTTATTGTAAAGTGATATTGAAATAGTTATACAAAATGTACTTACACAGAGTGATGTTGAGCATGTTTCGTTGTCTGTCTTCACGCTCAGGTCTTCGTTGGATTTTCTATGCGATTCCACCAGTTCATGTAGTGCTTTTGATCTTTCTACTCTTATGTGATCATCATCAGTTTCAACCTAAAACAATGTTTGGTTTCTTTGATTCTAATTTTATGTCCCAGGCACTACAGCGTCCCGCTCATAGGGGTACCTAATACTTGACTACGAGACTACTTGTAGACCTCAAAAACGCTATTAAGATGTCGTTCAGCTTTCAAGAAATCGTCATAAAGCAATTTCGTTGACAAACCTCATGCATAATCGCTGGTTCCAAAAATTGGGACACCTTGTTGCGTGATATGCTTCCAGTTGGTTTGATATCGTTCACAAGACACACGTATGTGAGATATACATTTTGGTCTGAGGCGCTTCTGGCTAACTTCAACGTGGCCTGCGGATACATGGTGTATTTGATGCTTTCTGGTGGACCTGTGGTGTATGGTGTTAGAATTGCCCACTTTCTATAGGAATGGATGGCATCTGCTAAAGAAGATGGAAATAAGCATCTGTTTATTGCAGAAATCAAATACCTAGGTATCGGCAACTCACTTTTTGAAGGGGATTAGAAGAACCGAAAATGTTACTTTTCCATTTTGCTTTACATTGTCAACAGTTTTAGCTACTGTCATGGACATAGGTTTTCTTCTGTTATTTTTTCAGGATTTTCTGAGTTTGGATTAATGAGGTTTAATTTTCTAAAGGGGATGGAACCTTTATGGCATATCGACCCACCGCCATTTTGAAATGTTTTCAAAATGCCCGCGCAATGATGAGCGTTTCCACGGAGGGACCATAGTGGAATTTTAGGTTTCTGAGCACCTCAATATTTAGTAGAAGTTCTCAAACAATTGTAAAACTGAGCCGGTAATTTGTAAAAGTTACGAATCAAAAGTTATAAGCATTTTAAAGTGGTCCCTCGGTTCCACACATGCAATGCTGGGTTCCAAGGATCTAATCAGTATTCACATCTTCTTTCACTGTCTATATTTAGTAGAAGATTTGTAAAAAAAAACTACTTAATTTCAGCCCTTCTTCTTCTTGCAGAGAGACGAAAACACGATAACAAAGTGGTCCCTCAGTTCTACATTGACGAAAATGTTTTTGCGGTTTTACAAAAAAACTAACTGGAATTTTAAGTTTCTGAATCAGTCAATATTTAGTAGAAGTGCTCATACAATTTGTAAAATCAATCAGTAATTTGTAAAACTTACCACTCAAAAGTTATAAGCATTTTAATGTGGACTTTCGGTTGAACACTTTCCAAAACGCAAAAGTAACTTTACAAAAAAACTATAAAACTTAGAGACGTGTAATATAGCTCATCATTTAGTAAAAATTTTTACTAAATATCTACATACAGCGATGAACAATAGACAGAGCCAATATCGAAATATAGCAATTTTAGTTTCCGGCATAGAGATGCAGCCGCGGGGTGACCACACGGCTTAAATTTTCGGGACAGGGAACAGCATGACAGCCGCGCGACGCGACGATTCCACTCTCTGCTGATGCGGGTGTGACTCAATGAAGTCAGCGTTGGTACTCTAAGTACCTATTCATCCATTGTATTTTCAATAGGTGAGTAAAAAAAATCCGATGATTGTCAAATAAATATAAGATCATACGAAAACGGAACGTCAGCGGAAAATCAATACTATTTATACTTAGGTGCTTACCTATCACACTACTCAAACAACTTCGAGAGGGCTTTCGCTGCCCAGTTCAACAATAGAATCTACAAGGTGCTTACCTAAAAAGAACAATCGCTAGGAAAACTTCAATAACCACTATCCCACTTACTATTATAAATGTCAAAGTTTGGATGTTTGTGTTTCAATCACGTCAAAACCACTGAACCAACTTGAATGAAACTTGGCATATATTTAGTTCTTAACCTGGATTGACATATAGGCTACTTTTTATCCCGAATAATTAACAGGATCTACAGGATAAAATGAACGAAAAGGATTAGCAGCACCCATTGGCAAGAGGATTTCATTGTCATGTCATGTCACGTCAGTTTGACAGGGCGTAGTACTACCTCTTTGGTCTAACAACTAGCGTTTGACATTCCAGTAGGTACGAGTTCGGTGTAATGAGGTGTAATGTCAAGTTTCTCAAAGAAGTATCCGCTCGGTACACACACAGATAATATAATGTACACGGAAACTGTAGACGCGTACGAAGTCGCGGGTAACTGCTAGTATATTAAGGCTACGAACTATAATATAATAATATATGCCAAGTTCCATCCAAGTTGGTTCGTAGTTTTGACGTGATTGAAACACAAACATCCAAACATCTAAACTTTAGCATTTATAATATTACTAGCAGTTACCCGCGACTTCGTCCACAAAAAAAATAAAAAAAAGTAGCCGATGTGTTTGATCCAGGTTACGAACTATAATATATTCCAAGTTTCATCCAAATCGGACCAGTAAGTAGTAACAGCGTGATTGAAACACAAACATCCAAACTTTGACATTTATAATAGTAAGTGGGATAGTGGTTATTGAAGTTTTCCTAGCGATTGTTCTTTTTAGGTAAGCACCTTGTAGATTCTATTGTTGAACTGGGCAGCGAAAGCCCTCTCGAAGTTGTTTGAGTAGTGTGATAGGTAAGCACCTAAGTATAAATAGTATTGATTTTCCGCTGACGTTCCGTTTTCGTATGATCTTATATTTATTTGACAATCATCGGATTTTTTTTACTCACCTATTGAAAATACAATGGATGAATAGGTACTTAGAGTACCAACGCTGACTTCATTGAGTCACACCCGCATCAGCAGAGAGTGGAATCGTCGCGTCGCGCGGCTGTCATGCTGTTCCCTGTCCCGAAAATTTAAGCCGTGTGGTCACCCCGCGGCTGCATCTCTATGCCGGAAACTAAAATTGCTATATTTCGATATTGGCTCTGTCTATTGTTCATCGCTGTATGTAGATATTTAGTAAAAATTTTTACTAAATGATGAGCTATATTACACGTCTCTAAGTTTTATAGTTTTTTTGTAAAGTTACTTTTGCGTTTTGGAAAGTGTTCAACCGAAAGTCCACATTAAAATGCTTATAACTTTTGAGTGGTAAGTTTTACAAATTACTGATTGATTTTACAAATTGTATGAGCACTTCTACTAAATATTGACTGATTCAGAAACTTAAAATTCCAGTTAGTTTTTTTGTAAAACCGCAAAAACATTTTCGTCAATGTAGAACTGAGGGACCACTTTGTTATCGTGTTTTCGTCTCTCTGCAAGAAGAAGAAGGGCTGAAATTAAGTAGTTTTTTTTTACAAATCTTCTACTAAATATAGACAGTGAAAGAAGATGTGAATACTGATTAGATCCTTGGAACCCAGCATTGCATGTGTGGAACCGAGGGACCACATTAAAATGCTTATAACTTTTGATTCGTAACTTTTACAAATTACCGGTTCAGTTTTACAATTGTTTGAGAACTTCTACTAAATATTGAGGTGCTCAGAAACCTAAAATTCCACTATGGTCCCTCCGTGGAAACGCTCATGCGCAATGTGAAAATAGTATATATGGGTAAAGGAATACAAGCAAAAAATGTTAAATACTATAATATCCTAAAGTGCCACGTTTCCGAAATATTTGGAGTTAAAAATCGCCATATGGGGAAGATGAGTTAGAATTTTTTCCGGTTCTTTTAGCCTAAATCAAAAGTCTAGAAGATTACAAGGACAACTGTGAAAGAATTTTTGCGATATCTCAAAAACTGAATTCTTGCTGTAAAAAAATCTTGCCAGACGTGCTCTGTGAGATAATGCAATAGTTAATGACACTTATCATGCCGGCATGTAATCTGCCTGTGAATTACAGTTGTATTACATTTTGTAGTAGTTAATTAAAAAAACTTAAAAAGAATAATAACCCTAGAAGGTCAATGACGAACCTAAGGCAAATCAAATGGTATTCCGGAACCACGGAAAGCCATAGATTCCGCAAAATCATCTAAAGACTGACACAAAATATCTACTCAGGGGGGTGATTCTAGACCGATAGATATTTTATCACGATAGATAAATATCCCTCAAAGTGTCAAATTTCAATAGATATAAAAATTTGCAATAGATATCGTATTCTGGACATATCACTGTAGATATATATCGACCGTTAACCGATAGACATGTATCGACTGGTCGGCAGCAGTAGATATTGAGATCTCTACTAGACATTTCAGTATCTACCTAGTGTCAAATAGAAATCTACTATCGGTAAAATTCCAAACGGACGAACTTATCATAGAATATGTGGCGAAATCAACTTGTGGAGGCTGAAATTGACTCTTGTTTGTATCCTAGAGCCTAGGCGAAGCGCCCGCTGAAATTTTACCTACTACCTAGGTCACCCCCACAAGCCTGCGCAGCCCCTAGAAAACTTGTGTGCTTCAATGTTACTCTGACTACCTACCTTTGCTACAAATTTAAGCCTGCCTAAATGATCAGTGGATGCGGGAATAAAACTACAAGCTAGGTAGCCTACCTACTCACTTTTAAATTAATTAAAACGACATAAGTAGACATAATATTTCTTTATTTTCATATACCTAGTCCAAAATGTAAGTAGGTATGTTTATCAAACACTATCAAATCACTGTCTCCAAAACCGTTGTTTCTTATGTATTGCTCTTCATGGATGATTCTTGCCACGTTTTCTAATACCAAGCATGGGGAATTTTCCCCTATGTGATGCATCCACAGGAGGACTCATCCAACAATGCACGAAAATCACATTTGCACTAAACTTTTTTCTCTCGTAATGTGCCTTCAAATAGTTTATATGAACGGAGTTTTTCGAGCTGCAACGATTTTTTGGTAATTATCTAAGTATTTTAATAGTAAACAATAAAAATCAAAAGGAAATTGAAATGAAAATGTTTGTTTTGTTTGGAAAAATTTCTCTGATTGCCGCTTCTTCTTTTTTTTTTGCCCCCCTTGTGCAGGCAGAAGGTCAAGATAACATTCCATTTCTTGTGAAAAATGTGAGACGAAATTACTATTAAATGAGTATTTGTACAAAAATACCTATTTTAAAACAACAATGAGATTTACTATTAAAACATTTACTAGAAAATATAACTTTTATTACGACCAAATAAAGTTATTCGGTTAAATACTAAATGTATATAATAACTGAACGCATTTCGGTGGAAACAAAATCTAGATAGTCTGTGGAAACCGGTGTTAGTGTAAATGAACTGTTTGAATAAACCTCCTTTGTGATATATCTACTAAAGCAAAAGTCTATTGCCGGCTAGAATACGTATTTTAGCGTGGAGTAGAGATATTTGTAGAGATTTCAAGTGATATGATATAATTGCCTATAGATATAAAATCTCTATATCTATCAACAATATCTATCGGTCTAGAATCACCCCCCAGGGGGGTGATTCTAGACCGATAGATATTTTATCACGATAGATAAATATCCCTCAAACTGTCAAATTTCAATAGATATAAAAATTTGCAATAGATATCGTATTCTGGACATATCACTGTAGATATATATCGACCGTTAACCGATAGATATGTATCGACTGGTCGGCAGCAGTAGATATTGAGATCTCTACTAGACATTTCAGTACCTATCTACCTAGTGTCAAATAGAAATCTACTTTCGGTAAATATCCAAACGGACGAACTTATCATAGAATATGTGGCGAAATCAACTTGTGGAGGCTGAAATTGACTCTTGTTTGTATCCTAGAGCCTAGGCAATGCGCCCGCTGCAATTTTACTACCTAAGTCATCCCCGCAAGCCTGCGCAGCCCCTAGAAAACTTGTCTGTACTTCAATGTTACTCTGACTACCTACCTTTGCTACAAATCTAAGCCTGCCTAAATGATCAGTGGATGCGGGAGAAAAACTACAAGCTAGGTAGCCTACCAACTCACTTTTAAATTAATTAAAACGACATAAGTAGACATAATATTTCTTTATTTTCATATAGTCCAAAATGTAAGTAGGTATGTTTATCAAACACTATCAAATCACTGTCTCCAAAACCGTTGTTTCTTATGTATTGCTCTTCATGGATGATTCTTGGCACGCTTTCTAATACCAAGCATGGGGAATTTTCCCCTATGTGATGCATCCACAGGAGGACTCATCCAACAATGCACGAAAATCACATTTGCACTAAACTTTTTTCTCTCGTAATGTGCCTTCAAATAGTTTATATGAACGGAGTTTTTCGAGCTGCAACGATTTTTTGGTAATTATCTAAGTATTTTAATAGTAAACAATAAAAATCAAAAGAAAATTGAAATGAAAATGTTTGTTTTGTTTGGAAAAGTTTCTCTGATTGCCGCTTCTTCTTTTTTTTTTGCCCCCCTTGTGCAGGCAGAAGGTCAAGATAACATTCCATTTCTTGTGAAAAATGTGAGACGAAATTACATGAGCGTTTCAACGGACGGACCATAGTGGAATTTTAGGTTTCTGAGCACCTCAATATTTAGTAGAAGTTCTCAAACAATTGTAAAACTGAACCGGTAATTTGTAAAAGTTACGAATCAAAAGTTATAAGCATTTTAAAGTGGTCCCTCGGTTCCACACATGCAATGCTGGGTTCCAAGGATCTAATCAGTATTCACATCTTCTTTCACTGTCTATATTTAGTAGAAGATTTGTAAAAAAAAACTACTTAATTTCAGCCCTTCTTCTTCTTGCAGAGAGACGAAAACACGATAACAAAGTGGTCCCTCAGTTCTACATTGACGAAAATGTTTTTGCGGTTTTACAAAAAAACTAACTGGAATTTTAAGTTTCTGAATCAGTCAATATTTAGTAGAAGTGCTCATACAATTTGTAAAATCAATCAGTAATTTGTAAAACTTACCAATCAAAAGTTATAAGCATTTTAATGTGGACTTTCGGTTGAACACTTTCCAAAACGCAAAAGTAACTTTACAAAAAAACTATAAAACTTAGAGACGTGTAATATAGCTCATCATTTAGTAAAAATTTTTACTAAATATCTACATACAGCGATGAACAATAGACAGAGTCAATATCGAAATATAGCAATTTTAGTTTCCGGCATAGAGATGCAGCCGCGGGGTGACCACACGGCTTAAATTTTCGGGACAGGGAACAGCATGACAGCCGCGCGACGCTACGATTCCACTCTCTGCTGATGCGGGTGTGACTCAATGAAGTCAGCCTTGGTACTCTAAGTACCTATTCATCCATTGTATTTTCAATAGGTGAGTAAAAAAAATCCGATGATTGTCAAATAAATATAAGATCATACGAAAACGGAACGTCAGCGGAAAATCAATTCTATTTATACTTAGGTGCTTACCTATCACACTACTCAAACAACTTCGAGAGGGCTTTCGCTGCCCAGTTCAACAATAGAATCTACAAGGTGCTTACCTAAAAAGAACAATCGCTAGGAAAACTTCAATAACCACTATCCCACTTACTATTATAAATGTCAAAGTTTGGATGTTTGTGTTTCAATCACGCTGTTACTACTTACTGGTCCGATTTGGATGAAACTTGGAATATATTATAGTTCGTAACCTGGATCAAACACATCGGCTACTTTTTTTTATTTTTTTTGTGGACGAAGTCGCGGGTAACTGCTAGTAATATTATAAATGCTAAAGTTTAGATGTTTGGATGTTTGTGTTTCAATCACGTCAAAACTACGAACCAACTTGGATGGAACTTGGCATATATTATTATATTATAGTTCGTAGCCTTAATATACTAGCAGTTACCCGCGACTTCGTACGCGTCTACAGTTTCCGTGTACATTATATTATCTGTGTGTGTACCGAGCGGATACTTCTTTGAGAAACTTGACATTACACCTCATTACACCGAACTCGTACCTACTGGAATGTCAAACGCTAGTTGTTAGACCAAAGAGGTAGTACTACGCCCTGTCAAACTGACGTGACATGACATGACAATGAAATCCTCTTGCCAATGGGTGCTGCTAATCCTTTTCGTTCATTTTATCCTGTAGATCCTGTTAATTATTCGGGATAAAAAGTAGCCTATATGTCAATCCAGGTTAAGAACTAAATATATGCCAAGTTTCATTCAAGTTGGTTCAGTGGTTTTGACGTGATTGAAACACAAACATCCAAACTTTGACATTTATAATAGTAAGTGGGATAGTGGTTATTGAAGTTTTCCTAGCGATTGTTCTTTTTAGGTAAGCACCTTGTAGATTCTATTGTTGAACTGGGCAGCGAAAGCCCTCTCGAAGTTGTTTGAGTAGTGTGATAGGTAAGCACCTAAGTATAAATAGTATTGATTTTCCGCTGACGTTCCGTTTTCGTATGATCTTATATTTATTTGACAATCATCGGATTTTTTTTACTCACCTATTGAAAATACAATGGATGAATAGGTACTTAGAGTACCAACGCTGACTTCATTGAGTCACACCCGCATCAGCAGAGAGTGGAATCGTCGCGTCGCGCGGCTGTCATGCTGTTCCCTGTCCCGAAAATTTAAGCCGTGTGGTCACCCCGCGGCTGCATCTCTATGCCGGAAACTAAAATTGCTATATTTCGATATTGGCTCTGTCTATTGTTCATCGCTGTATGTAGATATTTAGTAAAAATTTTTACTAAATGATGAGCTATATTACACGTCTCTAAGTTTTATAGTTTTTTTGTAAAGTTACTTTTGCGTTTTGGAAAGTGTTCAACCGAAAGTCCACATTAAAATGCTTATAACTTTTGAGTGGTAAGTTTTACAAATTACTGATTGATTTTACAAATTGTATGAGCACTTCTACTAAATATTGACTGATTCAGAAACTTAAAATTCCAGTTAGTTTTTTTGTAAAACCGCAAAAACATTTTCGTCAATGTAGAACTGAGGGACCACTTTGTTATCGTGTTTTCGTCTCTCTGCAAGAAGAAGAAGGGCTGAAATTAAGTAGTTTTTTTTTACAAATCTTCTACTAAATATAGACAGTGAAAGAAGATGTGAATACTGATTAGATCCTTGGAACCCAGCATTGCATGTGTGGAACCGAGGGACCACTTTAAAATGCTTATAACTTTTGATTCGTAACTTTTACAAATTACCGGTTCAGTTTTACAATTGTTTGAGAACTTCTACTAAATATTGAGGTGCTCAGAAACCTAAAATTCCACTATGGTCCCTCCGTGGAAACGCTCATGAAATTACTATTAAATGAGTATTTGTACAAAAATACCTATTTAAAACAACAATGAGTTTTACTATTAAAACATTTACTAGAAAATATAACTTTTATTACGACCAAACAATGTTATTCGGTTAAATACTAAATGTATATAATAACTGAACGCATTTCGGTGGAAACAAAATCTAGATAGTCTGTGGAAACCGGTGTAAGTGTAAATGAACTATTTGAATAAACCTCCTTTGTGATATATCTACTAAAGCAAAAGTCTATTGCCGGCTAGAATACGTATTTTAGCGTGGAGTAGAGATATTTGTAGAGATTTCAAGTGATATGATATAATCGCCTATAGATATAAAATCTCTATATCTATCACCAATATCTATCGGTCTAGAATCACCCCCCTGGGGGGTGATTCTAGACCGATAGATATTGTATTCTAGCCGGCAATAGACTTTTGCTTTAGTAGATATATCACAAAGAAGGTTTATTCAAAAAGTTCATTTACACTAACACCGGTTTCCACAGACTATCTAGATTTTGTTTCCACCGAAATGCGTTCAGTTATTATATACATTTAGTATTTAACCGAATAACTTTTTTTGGTCGTAATAAAAGTTATATTTTCTAGTAAATGTTTTAATAGTAAATCTCATTGTTGTTTTAAAATAGGTATTTTTGTACAAATACTCATTTAATAGTAATTTCGTCTCACATTTTTCACAAGAAATGGAATGTTATCTTGACCTTCTGCCTGCACAAGGGGGGCAAAAAAAAAAAGAAGAAGCGGCAATCAGAGAAATTTTTCCAAACAAAACAAATATTTTCATTTCAATTTCATTTTGATTTTTATTGTTTACTATTAAAATACTTAGATAATTAGCAAAAAATCGTTGCAGCTCGAAAAACTCCGTTCATATAAACTATTTGAAGGCACATTACGAGAGAAAAAAGTTTAGTGCAAATGTGATTTTCGTGCATTGTTGGACGAGTCCTCTTGTGGATGCATCACATAGGGGAAAATTCCCCATGCTTGGTATTAGAAAACGTGGCAAGAATCATCCATGAAGAGCAATACATAAGAAACAACGGTTTTGGAGACAGTGATTTGATAGTGTTTGATAAACATACCTAAGTACTTACATTTTGGACTATATGAAAATAAAGAAATATTATGTCTACTTATGTCGTTTTAATTAATTTAAAAGTGAGTAGGTAGGCTACCTAGCTTGTAGTTTTATTCCCGCATCCACTGATCATTTAGGCAGGCTTAGATTTGTAGCAAAGGTAGGTAGTCAGAGTAACATTGAAGCACACAAGTTTTCTAGGGGCTGCGCAGGCTTGTGGGGGTGACCTAGGTAGTAGGTAAAATTTCAGCGGGCGCATCGCCTAGGCTCTAGGATACAAACAAGAGTCAATTTCAGCCTCCACAAGTTGATTTCGCCACATATTCTATGATAAGTTCGTCCGTTTGGATTTTTACCGAAAGTAGATTTCTATTTGACACTAGGTAGATACTGAAATGTCTAGTAGAGATCTCAATATCTACTGCTGCCGACCAGTCGATACATGTCTATCGATTAACGGTCGATATATATCTACAGTGATATGTCCAGAATACGATATCTATTGCCAATTTTTATATCTATCGAAATTTGACAGTTTGAGGGATATTTATCTATCGTGATAAAATATCTATCGGTCTAGAATCACCCCCCAGTTATCTGATTCGGAAGTAATGTTAATTGCCTGAAACCATTCCTAAAACATAGTTTATGGCATGATGTGAATAGGCCGAGAAATGTTCAACAATTAACAAATAAATAAAAGTGATGATGGTGTGAACTGTAAGTACTGTCAGCATCAGAAGTTGATTACTTTCAAAATTGTTTATTTTCGTATTTGTAGCAAGTTACCTGTGCTATGGAAAATCTCGAAGACCGAGAAGACTTGTGTCGAGAATGTGGTAGGTTCGATCAAATCCAACTCGGCTTAAAACATAAAAATCTTTGGTCAATCAGAAAAATTGTTGACTCATCATCATCATCATCTCAGGCCGTTTGCACCCACTGCTGAGTATAGGCCTCCTCTTTAATACGCCATTTGTTGACTCTTATCATAAAAAATATAAATTATAGACCTCTTTGTCGTTTCAATTTATGAGAAAGGGACAACGACATTTTTAATCCTGTGAAATTAAAGTTAGCATTAAAATACAGAATCGACATCAATGGACATTAACTAGAGGTGTAACTCAGGTGCTACAGATAACTTATCTAAAATGACCTAATGGTGTGAATGACACCTAACTCCACAAAAACTATACGTTGTGCTGTACCCAACAAAGGAGTGTCGGGAAATAAAAAAAAGATTTGATTTTTGCGAAGATAGTCCACCACTACGGTTCGTTGCATTTATGATTGCAAAGTACTTAGGTGCTTCTACTATAGTATTTTTTGCGTACTTATACTTTAGGGAGTAACAAGCTGATCGTCAGAAAAAGTACACCACGTTACCATTATTTTCATTATATCTGAAAACTGAGAACAAACATTTGTGCGTGGAAAAACATAGATGTTTGTTCTATGTCTGGGTGTTACTATGTATTATAAGTATGTATTTACAAAAAAAAAGTATATATAAGTATTCTATCAGCATCTAGTTCCCATATTACAAGCTTTGCTTAGTTTGGGACTAGAGGGCGTTGTGTGAAATGTCCATGAATATTTATTTATTTATCTCCTCCCTTTTCTGCATTCCGCGCCATCACATCACACCTTGTCATTGCACTACCATTTTAGTATACTACCTATTATTTTCAAAATGTATAATTGCCATTATTTTCTAGTCTCAAAGGAACCTTACATACATTTTCTGTTATTTTATGAATGAGCAATGAGCATTCAGTTTCTGCGGATAGATGTGAACCGCATCAATTAAAGTTGAAACGAACCTTTGCAGCGGTGAATCACATCACGCCAGGGATCATCAACTATTTGTAACTATCGTAATAGATTTCTCAAGTACCTACGCTATTTTTGGTTTGGTATTCGGTAGGGGGCTTGCGCTCAGTCAGTCGGATTGAAGAATCATCTCCTCTCTCACAGTATCGGCAATCATAAACCTTTCGACAGGTGCATAAACACAAAACGTACTTTGGTTGTTTGGTTGATAAGTTTAACCATTGGGATTATTTTAGCATCAATGTTGTTCACCTCTGCTACATGCTGGTCGAATCGGAGCCTTTGTACCGTAACATTTTTGTTGTGGACTGACCGCCAACCGTCTGCCGCCTTGTCTAAAAAGTGGCTAAATTAAATCTAAAAATGTTCAGATGTCTGTAGATTTTTCCGTCGTTACCTACTTGCCGTTGTTTTTTTGTGATATTAAGTTTTAAACTGTGAATATGTCTAGTTCAATAAGAGTGGTTATTTTTTGCTTTGTTTGTGTGTTTGAATGGACTGTAAAAGCCCAGTTTGGAAGTGAGTATACCTACCTAGAGATAAAATAGGCTGACAAAATGCCTAAGTACCGAATCACCAAATAAAATATCAGGGTTTATTTTTGGTAGAGCAGATAGGTAAACAAAATTTGCATAGAGATTGCCTAGCAACTATATTTTTTGGGAACGTGTTTTGATTGGCAAATTAGGTGTGGTGTCCCTACGTACTCAATCCTCTTTTAAACTCTGAAAATATCTACTCGGTCGTTTTCAAAATAATGTGTGGGGAGAAGTTAACATTCTGTAATGAAATTTTTTAAAAACTTTGGCGGCGAGTAGGTACCTACCTAAATTCATAGAATAAGGGCGTCTTGCACCAGAATCACTAAACGTATTTAACAGCTAAATCGATTTAAATTTGACGCATTTGTATGACTTGACAACTCGCTAAATACTATTTAAGAGAAACGCGTTTAGCGATTCTGGTGCAAGCTGCCCTTAGTGTAATCCATCAACATCTGCCCCAAACGGAAGTACCTATTTAGTTTAGGTATTCGTGTTAGTTGGTCTTTAGATACATTCCCTGTCCATAAACTAGAGGCACATAATAATAACATACTTCAATGCTTTTTAAACGGTGTTTTCGTTCGACTTGCACGAATTTGTGATGTCATGCCGACAAATAATGCATGCGAGCCAATAATTACAGATGGCACAATGATGGTCAGCCTCGATTAGGACATAACCATGATAACATCAACCCCAAGGTCGGATATTAACTGGGTATTTTTGCTGTAGACACACCAATCGAATTTTGTTTTGTAATTTTAGTTTTTCATGTGAGTCAATTTTCATGTAAATGATTGAACAAGCAAATGGTCCATGTTGTTGATGTTGAATGGTAACCCACCTATAACAATGCATACTTCACAGAACACGCAACCGAGGACGTTACCTGTGAGACATTGCGCTGCGTCCATCAATCCGTTTAGGGCTTGGACGAATGTGTGCTTATTCGTCCTAGGGTTAGGGTGACAGTTTAGAAATATGCGCTCTTCTGATGTTTCTTTTCTATTCAATGGGAAATGACGTCACTTCTCAGGAGAAACTGATATTGTATATAATATAATGATTGTATAGGAATAGATGGAATAGAATAACTGGTGTAACTTCAGTATGTCTTTCAGAATAAAAATTAAACCCTGTTTTGTCCTTACAGGTGTAGGGTTAAGTGTTGGATTGGGAGGTATAAGAAACGATGACGGAAGTTTAGACTTTAGGGTAAGTTTAATTTACTTATCGAAAATAACGATATTCCCATAGAATATTGTTGATTATGGACATTGTTGAAACTGTCTATGTTTCAGGGGAACTGTCAGCCAAACACAACATGCGTGCCGATTAGTTCGTGTCCAATTTTGGAAGACCTTCTCGACTTCTCCTGTTTTTCATCTGACAGGTAATTGTGACTACTATTCCCTACTTGACAGTAAGACCCCTGGGGCCTTATTCTCACTTCGGCAGAGATTTTACTCTAATAGAGATCACGTCAAAATGACGTTGAAAACTTCTGTCACTAGTGGGTGCAACCAGTTTTCGACCGAGATTGGACGTCATCCCTATTAGAGTAAAATCTCTGCCATACCCAGAATCACCCCCCTGGTAGACTGCAGACTTCTAGATCGGCGAATAGTTTGGTCGGGCTCTTAATAAGTATAAGCAAGTGCGCATATTAGGTACAACGATTGAGTAGCCGCCCAGTTTGCATTAGCAACAAAACGCAACCTAACTATCAGCCGGCAGAAAGCCTTGCAGTCTGCGAGGGCTCTGGTTGCGTGCAACTGGCACCTAGAATCACCATGATCCTTGTGATTTTTTTGAATAAAAGATTCTTGACTTTAGCTCTGAAGGAAAACCTGCAGAATTATTTTTAAACCTCTTTTAAATCTCTTTAATTCTTGTATCTTCAAACTTGGTTTGAAAATACCAGTCCTATTTTTTTCTAAGAATCAGAACCACTGATCACAGTGACTCTTGAGTCACCATTTTAACCTCCGACTCACCAAAGAATAACTTTTATCCAGACTTGTGTATATCCAGGTACTTCCATCGTTTAAACCAGCTGACCTGCGGCCATGCCAACAACGAAGACTACGTGTGCTGTCCTTCTTGCGACTGTGGCAAGGTGTATCAGGACGGCATGCAAGAATGCGGCCAAAGCATGGTGCGTGGAGTGGATTACAATGGCCTGGGGGCTCATCCTTGGGTCGTTCGGATTGGATTTGCACGTAAGTATCTTGCAGAATATAACTGCGAACTACAGTCTTCTATATGAATGTTCAAGCAGTTTTGTGTATTTTAATATAAAATATTGTGGTTGACTATGCAGTCGTAGCAGAAGCAGTTCGACTGCATCTGCTCTAAGCTGGTCGTGTACGGCCGCCCATAGTAGATTCCAAACATTCTACACAGCAGAAAATACTTGAAAACTTGATGTAAAAATACGTGCAGCTTCTTTCGAAAAATGGTATTTTTGCAACCTGTAGGTATACTTTTTTACTAAATTCGTACGTTGAAAAACGTTGTATAGGTTAAACGTTAAAATACGTTGTATGGGAACGTTTGGGGCACACAATGCGAATAAACATAGTACTTTTAAACACACTAGCGAATAGTTATGACCTCGGCGCTCCAATCTCCTACACCGATGAGATCCTGGTTCAACTCCTCGTCGAGATACTGTGCAAACGATAATAAGACTATTGTTTCAGATAAAGAGTCTGGTAATGTGCGGTTCGCCTGCAGCGGGTCTATCATAGCTAAACGCGTGGTGCTTACAGCCGCGCACTGCGCGCTCGCCAAACCAGAAGGATACAAACTGTATGTTGCTCTTATGTTTTGCTCTTTTTAACACACCTATTAGCTTCACTTGTGACTAACAAACAATGTAATAAAAAGAAGACTTTATGTATCTGTAGTTCGGTTGACAATACTATGATTTGGTATCGCGTAGCTGATCTGATGATGGAGCCAGAAGAAGAGTGAAATGCAATGGCTGCTAGTAAACCCCTCATACGATTTGTTTTGACGAATCCCATCGATCGAGCTTGGTAATAAGGGTCTGGCGATGAAGTAAGGAGGTGGAAGGTGGAAAATAACCTACTTTGATTTGATGTCTCATACATTTCCAAAAATTATGACTTTGAGACGACTTCTTAACAATTTTTTTTTAATGTAATCGTATGACTTTAAATTAAATAGGCGTAACAAATATAAATTTTAAACAAGTATTCATAAGGTAAACTAAACCAAATAATATAAACTCCTTATAAAAAAATAAAATTATAACAGAATACTAACTGTAGTAACTTATTATTAGAACTAAAATTAAACAGAAAATAAAATATAAATAAAAAAATATTCATCGGTCCATCAAGTTGGGTCGTCCTATATTCTCAACTCTAAACTGAATAATGGATGAGTTAGAAGAAATACTTTGACACGTACTTATTCATATTCAATTTTAAAGGTCAACGGTAGTGGTTGGCGAGTGGGACACCGGCCGAAGTCCTGATTGTAACGATTACTTTTGCGCGCCGCCCGCACAAGCTATCAAAGTGGAGAATGTGATCGTGCACCCGGGATATGAACAGAAGATCTTCAGGCACGACATCGCTTTGATTGTGTTGAAGGAAGATGTCAAGTTTTCTGGTAAAACTGCACTGTTTTTGAACTCTCAGGGCGGCTTGCACCAGAATCGCTAAACGTGTTTTACAGCTAAATAGATTTAAATCTGACGTATTTATATGACTTGACAACTCGCTAAATACTATTTAATAGTTAATAGCTAGTTTAATAGCGATTCTGGTGCAAGCCGCCCTTAACCCATAAAAATGTAAATAAAATGCAAAAAACTTTATTCGGCAACAGAAACACACAAAAACGTAACAAACAAAACTCATGGTACAACTAGATAGTATAGCTATAATTGCTATTGTAGACGTGTTATACGTACTAATGCTAGAATCTACGGGATAGAGCGCAAGAGTAACTTGTCTCCGCAACGAATTTCTCTCAAGTCTACGCATTTGTATGAAAGTAAGTAAAAAAACCGCACCCAAATCGGAGTCTCACTTTCAGAGCTACGAGGGCACAGACAGACACACAACGCCGTTAAACTTATAACACACCTTACATTGTTTGGTCGAAGGTTAAGAATGTGGATTACTTTGAATTCATTTTATTATACAAAGTGGAAAAAATTTGCTGTGTACATCGCTCAGAAGGAGACATCCCACTACTATTTTAAATTTCATATTTAGATGTTTGTGTTTCAATCACGCTGTAACTACCGGTCCGATTGGGATGAAACTTGGAATATATTATAGTTCGTAACCTAGATTAACATATAGGCTACTTTTCTCGCTATTTTTTTTAGGTTATATTTTTTTTTGTGGAAGAAGTAGCGGGTAACTGCTAGTGATAATGCATGTAGCTAAAAGACTATACAATTCTACTTCGTATTCCAATACAACCTTGGCAATGACCAGGTGAGTGACATGATGACTGACCACACTGACCACCCTTTTCCATTCCAGTGACAGCGGCGCCGATCTGCCTCAGCGATAAGCCGGAAATACTCATAAATGAGCGCGCTTTGCTTGTCGGATGGGGGAAATTATCTGGACAAAACAACGCGGTATGGGAATGTACACTGACTAGTTTTTAGACCTAGTGAAGTACAGTCGCCTACAGTAGGCTTACAACTTGGTGGCATGACTACACTGCCGTCCGCTAACTAAAACGTAGCTATCTGACAAAATAACTTTTTGAGATACCGCTAAAAAACGCGCAGAAAATAAAAAATGAATGCCACTTTGTAACCCTTTGACGTATAGTAGATTTACTTTTTTTGGAAGATTATTGATGCCCTCAAGCCTTAATTGAGTACTACTTAATAGCTTTATTGACTTTACCACTATTTAAAGTTGTAATAAGAAAAAAAAAATTGTGAGCCGCTTTCTTACTATTTCTAATTCGGAAACTATAAACGATAGGAACACAGTTTCAAGACAGATCGATAGAGAATTTTGAGCTTTATAACATGGCATTTAAAAGTGAAATTTGACCAAATGTTACTTAACGGCGTTTTAGCTAGCGGACGGCAGTACAGTACTGTCCAACTATCTGGTACTTCGACTCAATCGTATGACGAGCAAGACCTGCGAAATTATAGTAGTAGTAGAGCTTCTTATGAAAGAGCTCGTGGGGAAATACTACCACCACCTATTTATGCCAAGAAGTGATCTTCGCATTGCTGTGTTCCGGTTTGAAGGGTATGGGTGCAGGTGCAATTACAGGCACATGATACTTAACAGCATTACGTCTGAGTGATAGACGCAGTGCAAAGTCGCAGTAGGACACTGCCTCACTGGACGCGCTCTATGAGGATTACACTGTTATAAGCAGAGATAACCGTAGGCCATCTACCAGTGCTTCTATCACATTTCTGCCAGCGACTGTACCAGAACTGATTATTTAAAGTAGATACGTAATGTGCAGAAAGATTATAATCTACTGGACTGTACCACAGTGTGCTTAATTATATTGACCCTCGCTTGTCTGTTTTCATGCGATTCAATTTCAATGTTACGATAATTATAGTGTAGGAAGTTTCCAAACTTGTTATTCCTTTGTTGAATCGATGATGCGCTATTATCACCAAAAATAATGTTACTAACCTACAAATTAAATTTATATTTATGTACGCCCCGTCCTTGTTTTTGTGTATTAGATCCTGTCCATCCTAAGGTTGCCTGGAAGAGATTGCTTTTAGCAATAAGGCCGCCCATTGTACTTACCTCCTAAAGAATCTGTATTATTGTTGTATTAGTTTAAGTGGAGAGTACAATAAAGAATATATCTATCTATCTATCTACGTTAAATGTCATTTGAGGACATGCCTTTTGACTAAGGGCGGTTTGCACCAGAATCACTAAACGTGTTTAACAGCTAAATAGATTTAAATCTGACGTATTTATATGACTGGACAACTCGCTAAATACTATTTAACAGTTTAAACGCGTTTAGCGATTCTGGTGCAAGCCGCCCTTAGTGTTCTCTAAGTTCCTATGGTTTAAATAAATGAATGTGAATATCCTCCTTAGGTGATGATCGAATGATGTTCATCGTGCCTCTCAGGCACGGTAAACTCAAGAATTTAAACAGTCGTTTTCAGTTTTTTTAGATATGATCAGATGTGACTTGTCATCTGGCTATGAATAGGTGTTAGTAGCTATGTATCGGACTAAACATTTTAAAAGTAAACAGGGGGGTGATTCTAGACCGATAGACTTTTTTGTCACGATAGATATATCTCCCAAAAACTGTCAAAACAATGGAGTTTTGACAGTTCTTGGGACATTTATCTATCGTGATAAAAAGTCTATCGGTCTAGAATCATCCCCCTGACTGCAGTTGTGTCGTTGATGTGCGCACTATTCATATTGGTCTTCTCAAGCTGCGCTAGATAAAATGGCTAAATCTATTGTCATCTCTTTTCGTTGTATAGCAAGTGATAATGACAGAGCATTTATAAAGCCGAACTAAAATGACAGGAAAATGATGAAAGGGGTTGTTTATTTAATCTCTTTATTTAGGTGAGTCGTCAGCAGCAGTTGGAAGTACCCCTAGTCCCGCTCGAGACCTGCGAGAAAGTGTTCGGGGACTCCGTACCGGTGCATGAAGGGCAACTGTGCGCCGGAGGGGAAGAGGGGAAAGACGCTTGCTCTGGCTTCGGGGGAGCTCCTTTACTGATGTCGAAAGATGGACAGTATGTGCAGGTAAACTAACTTTTTTTTTTAGGCAATAGACGGATCCCATAGAAAAAAAATCTATCCAAACCCGAAGGACTTTGTTAAAATCGCGGGAAATCGGTGAATAGAGAAGGACCGAAATCATTCTTCCTAAAAATCTATGGCGGCCTGATTACCAGTGGAATGCTTTAGGTGATGCGATGAAGATGATGTTAGAAGAGCAATGATAAATAGTTGACCTACTTACAATAGCTCAACAGCTCGGACAAAACGCTGTTCAAACAGGTTCTTTAGTGCACACTACGCACCGGAAATCGTAGCGTAGTTTGGTTCCTCTAGCTAGAAAGGTTACTTCGTGAAAATTGCTAAAAGCTGTTGGATGTAGGCCTAAGATCGTAGTGGTCAAAAATGCCCACCAATATTTTAACCTTTTTAAAAATCGTGGTTTTTAAGTCGTCAGCAAACAATCTAATATTTGCATGCTCAGTGGGCAAAAACTACATTTATTGAATTTTATTTCTTCAAGTTTTGTACATTTTTACGATCTACCCTCATTTTTTTTTGTATTTCTAGCTTGGTATCGTCTCATTCGGGTCTGAAAACTGCGGGAGTGAAGGCGTACCCAGCGTCTATACGAACATAGCTCACTACTACCGTTGGATCGTCGAGAATTCACCTTCTTAGAACCCTGGCTTAGTTTTATGAATAAACAAATTCAATGAAGATCTGTTTTTAGTTTTTGGAGCTAACGGTGAGTTCGAAATTAATACTTATCCAATAGTCACTCATAAACCCACCAATTCGTTCGTTCGTATGAGATTGTGGCCAATAGTGGTGACGAAGTTTCTAGGCCGCCTTAAGGCCTCATTTGTGACTTAACGACTGCAAGTACGGAAGCACTCACCAACTTATATAGGCAGATGATGATGCAAGTTTTGCCTGTTGTACTTAGGTACCTTCGCGGCTGATTGACCTTTACATTGTTCCGTAGTTCTTCACCCTGGTATGATGGTTAGGTTAGTTACACTAGTGTTAAAGATAGGAAAATGTTTTCCTTTCCCTAACACCGTCTGATGTTTCCTACGCGTATTAGGAACTGCAAAAAAATGCATTAAACAATGGAAATAGTTTTTTTCAACATTAAAACGTATCTTTTGGAGTCGGGTGGTTTAATCACAGCATGGTTCTGCTTCTGGTAAAAAGTAGCACGCTGTTTTGAAGAGATCAATCTGTGCATCGTCCTGGGCTTTCGGGTAGAATTCCTGAAGACAAAAAATAATTATTAGAATCAGTAACTTATTAAATAGGTACCTGTAACAAGACCTCTCCTGAAAACTTTGGGAGCTAACGTACCCATCAATATAAACGTACCCATCAATATAAACAACACCACGTACTTATAACTAACTATTAACTTATTTGATATGTAAAATTATGATCAAGATAACCTAAATTCTATAAGAAGTTGAAAGAAACATAGTATTAGGGCGTCTTGTACCAGAATCACTAAACGTATTTAACAGCTAAATCGATTTAAATCTGACGTATTTGTATGACTTGACAACTCGCTAAATACTATTTAAGAGTTAAATGCGTTTAGCGATTCTGGTGCAAGCCGCCCTTACAGAGTGTACATTACAGACATTCGAAGTAGGAAAACAGCCAACTTGGTAAGGTGTACTTACACCATTGAATGTGACTGTTGGTACAAAAGTAGGCTTAATAAGGTTCGTAAGGTATTCTGAGTAGAGTTGAAACTTGACTCCTTGATCAGAGTTCGCGCACGTCTCCACATCATCGACGGGAAGATTCGCATTCTCCACGCACTGGAAATAAAACAAAATGTATTAGGAATATCAGTGTGGTAGGTCGTTGCTGAAAAAGGCCTCTCCCATAGATTTCCAGTACGATTTTATGTGGCCTGCATCCAATGGGTTGCTATTCCGTATAGAAGATTGTCATAAACGCACTTTGAAGCGTAAACAATTAAAATCATTATTGGCTTCACCGGTGGCGTTTCTGGTGTTGCATTCTAAAATTTCAGCAACAGAAGCGACTCACACGCGGTCATATTTATTCGTGCATTGCCTTGATCACGAATAAACGTGACAATCGTAACGCTAGCATATTCGAGATACACTTCGCGGTGACGCTACAACGTTCGGCAGTCGCGCTCGCGTTGACGCGCAATAAGATTCGAATACGTTAGGTTAGTTTACGCGGCGACTGTCATATTTGTTCGTGATTACCCCTCTGATGGAGGTCTATGTTCAACACTGTACTTTTACAGACTGATGGTGATATTTTTGGAACCTTATTTTTACTTATGTGTCATACCTGGTAGTTATCTATAGTGCCAGCCATAGTCTGCATCTCACAGGACACGTAGTCGACAATTTTTTCGTCAGTACACCCCTTCATGTATTGCAATGCGCAATCTTGCACTATATTACCGCGGCACTCCGTAGGCCCATGTTGGCATTCGAAGCCACCGTTTCCATTCTCTATACTCTGAAAAATGCACACTTAATTTGATTACAGTTTTCGTTCCAGTAATATCTACCTTATATACTTGGAATATCAAGTAATCTTAGGCCGGGTTTGACTCGCTTCGAATAACGCTATTCTTTAGATTAAAAATAGTTAAAATATTTCCGTCCTTGTTTTTGACAAGTTTAATGTAGAGACGGGTAGTATTTAATCTGACGAATAACGTTATTCGGAGTTGGTCGAACCCGCCCTTAGTACTTTAGACGGGACTGTCGTAAAATGACAACTATTTTTATAGATCGAAAATCTTATAAAATAGCGACTTTTTATTTGGAGCGGTTGGTTAATTGATGAAGTCTCTTATGCACCAGAATTCCTACTAAATCCGATACTTCAGCCCAACGCTTGGGACTGCGTTTCATAGATCTTTCACTCTCTAATTTTTTTGCTACAATAGAGTATAGTAGAGTCTCGATAGTATCAGTATTTCTGCGGCTAATGTGATCAAAGTTTTTTACAATGCAAGCTGGTATAGGACCAACGCTTTGTTTGATTGGGTGTAAACAGGCACATCGAGTCCATGGGCTGTTCACTCTGTCCATAACGTCCACTGAGACCCTCAGCAGACATCATGCCCTATATAGTTCAGTTGCTCTATGGTCTAATATTACAAGACCTAATACTAGATGACTAGATCGTTTGTATAAGTTAGTGGCAAACTGTGGTGACGGAGTTTTTAACTTTTTAAGTCGCCGTACGGGCTCCATCGTGACTTAAAGCCGATTATTATAGCCGTATATTATTCGTAAGTATCATGAACTAATTAAGTCGATGGAAATAAATAAAATATTACCATGGCTTTTCCAAAAGGAACTAATCGCAGTTGAATGTAATCTTGCAACTTCGTGACTGTAGGCACTAGCTGGTTCACTATGAAGTCCTTGCTGTCTGAACACTTGCTCTCATAGTACACGGTTATGAGTAACTGCAATAGAAGTCATCATTTCTTTATTCAATAAAAACACACAACACCTCGACAAAAATCGACAGGCTCAAAAGGAAAAAATCCTTTGAGCTAGTATAGTGTGGTAATCAGTGTAGTGCGAGTGCAAACTAGTGCCACCTATAAAGAACACAAAACCAAAGTGTATTCACCTTAAGTAAATAGAGACAATAAGAAAAGTGCCGATGGACACATTCTTAGATTAGTATATGTTAAAAATTTAGGTCAATGTAAAATTACTAATTAGCCTGCATTGTGGCTAGATCGTAATATAGTTAGGGTATAAGTATTGTCTATTAGTACATGTACAGTACACTAAATTAGTTAAAAAAAAATCACAAGGATCATTTAGAATCGTCTTATATAACTAAGTGATTCTAGGTGCCAGTTCCAAGCGACCAGAGCGTAGACCTAAAAAAAAACTAATAGGTATGCGCTGGAAAGAAATTTTTAGTACCGGCAACATACAAAGATAGTAGACACTTTTATAACCATTTGTTACTAAACTATTTACTCAAAGTATCTACATCCATATCGTAATGTATTTATTACGCATACTTAAATACATTAGGTACCTAATTCTAAAATAGCTAACGTTAAGCATGCAAATACTGCGAACCGGTCCTGCCAAAGATAAGTTTTATGACACAGTTTACCTACAAAATGTATGTAATGTAATGTATGTAATCTATGTTGAAATGAAATTAATGAATATTGTCACTTGACTTGGCGTAAACATGAAAAATTAAAAAAAAATGATGGGTACCTAGCCTAGGCAAACGTAGATATGTGTACCGTCCTTCGAGCAACCTCACAATTAAAAGTCTACGATTCTAGTGTAAACTATTTAAAATTATGTTTTTTTTATCTGTTTACTATTCACTATCAACATACAAGAAACGTTTATTTGCCGAAATAAGTGTTAAAATATGGTCTTATGCTAAAGTCGGAGGCACTTTAAAACTTATTCACCCTTTTCGGGTATCGCAAAGGTATATTAGGTATATTATATTTGGGCGCTTAAACTTATCTTAACATAATAGTGGTTACAGTAACCATATGACAGTGTTGTTGAAGTATACAACATCTGTATGTAGGTATGCTGCTGGGTTCAGGACAACTTTCACTGGTCCAGATAGCACAAGGCTTTGTCAATGATACGGTGTATCGCAAAAATATTTATAAGGTTCATTTTTGTACAGTTAGCATCAGGAGTATCACTTATTCAGTATTTCAAATTTATGTGGCTCCAATTAAATAGGATAGAGTTTTTTGTAAAAAGATAATGGAAAGTTTCTGGTTTTCAGTTATAACATATTTTTAAAATTCTCATCGTCATTTACTAATGGTGCTGACAGTTCCTTGACTTGTAGATATACTTGTAGCAGCTCAAGGTTACCATTGCAAAATAAAATAATTTTCTAAGTAAGTAAATATTCCTACAAAGTCAATTTTTTTGAATGAGAGTCAAATGTGCACATTTCATTGTCCTGAACGTATTGTTTAGACTTGCCTCTAACTATTCTATAAATGCAAGTAAGTTAGACAAGTAAAAGTTCTAAGGGGATCTCTACCGGGCCTGGGAAGTCAAGAGCCTTATATTTAATTTATTTTCGAGATTGTACACACGGCCACATGTGAGGTTATACACCCAATACAACCATAACTACGCTACATACATACAATGCAAAGATTCGATGGAAAGGGAGCACAATAGGCGTAAGCGCGCGCCGCGCTTACAGCTACACAAACACACTGTCGTCCCTCTCGCACGATTCGCAACGTTCAACTTAGTTCAAAGTCCAAACGTGTCTTCGACTGTACTTATTTGATTTCGTTTTATTTCATCACACTTATATTTTTAAGGCACTTGCTTACCTATTTACTCATGTACCCATGTTAGTTTTGACATCACCAAAAAAGTTGTTGATTTATTCGATTATCCCAGACGCATTCAGTGAAATTGTAAAACCAGTTCCATTAAAAAAATGTTTCATTATAAAAACCTAATTGAAGATAATTATTAATGATGTTCGCATTGCTATGTTCCGGTTTGATGGATAATGACACAGAAAATTGAATGTTAGGTATTTAGGAGCTGTGCCGTTGCAATTACAGAACATGAGACACAACATCTCAAGTGATGGGCGCATTGCAATGCCATATACAAAGCCCGAGGGGCGAGTACGAGTTTACAGTGTGCTATACGTCTGACGTCCAGCACACCGGTGTGCGCTGATTGGTATGGAAACGAAACACTGAGCGGAAGCTTGACGAGACCAAGCTACTCAAAAAATCCGCTCAGTGTTTCCATACCAATCAGTGCACACCGGTGTGGTTGGCGTCAGACGTTTCACACGGGTTTTTACATTGTCAACTCGTACTCGCCCCTCTGGTGGACGTTGGTGGCAATGCCACTCGTTATAAGTATCTCAACATTAACTCCATCTGTGTACTTTTATAATTAAAAAACTAGAGCTAAAAACTCAATTCTACAATTTCTAATTTTTGTATGAAATGCTATCCTGCAATAAGGAAATAAAAACACGGCACTGGTCGCGGGTTTGAATCCCGCTCGACTCATAACTTTTGGAATGTTCTAAAAATCCGTTCTAAATGTTTTTCAATTATCTCTGCATTTACCGGTTTAATAAAATTACGAAGTATTTAAATAATTTGATAAGTACTTATAACTTACAAGAAACAGCTGTTCTTAGATCAACAAAGAATCGAATCTGCTACGTATTTCACTGAGTAAATAAGTCGCTTGACTTATACTGACCTTATCACTGCTAGCTTGAGCGACCACCAAGCCCAACACAACCGACAACAGCTTCATTTTCACTATCAAATTGTTAAAATTAGCAGTAACAGCACATGTATACAGGACGAGTTATCTTTGGCAACTGGTTTAAAAATGGGCTGGTGTGGTCTACCACAATGTTTCTGTGCAGTTTATGTTGACATCGATATTATTAATTTTGTTGTGTAGGTATTAATACTGAAAATTGATTAGTTTCGATACTCATGGTTGAGGTTAATAAAATGAATAATTTACCTCGCTTTTGTTACGCCTACTTTATGTGCTATTAATTTAGTTGTTTTAATTAGTTGCTAGTAATTTAATTTATTTATACACTTGCAATATCTCACGTTTGACTTACTTGCTTTACTTATGTACTTACTTAAGTTATTACGTATTGTGCGAAATGTAATTAAACGTGTCTTTAAGTATATGTACCCTACTCCCTTTGCCGTTCTAATTAAACATTGCAATTATAATAGCAAGATATCAGAGGGATTGTTTACCATGCCGGGTTGCTACATAAATGAGGAAGTCTAAAAAAAGAGGAGGTTCCCAATTTAGTTGTATTTTTTTAATGTTTGTTACCTGAGTTACCTCAGAGCTCCGTCGTTTAATATTATAAGATTTCCTCTTATCTGAACTTTCTTAAACTTTAAATTATCAAAATTATCCGCATTAGGCTCGTACCTTGTGACATTCTTCAGAATATCATGCACATCTGCGAGTACAGTGAATATATTATTGCAAAGGATAGTATCAGAATCCAGTACGGCTGTATTAAGTATATTACGTATGATATGACCATTAGAATAATAAGGAAATAAACTATTTCCATTTACTGTGTGACCATTGTGCTTTTTGTATTGTTTTGATATTTGACTGTGACTGTTTTTTGCTGTTGTCAAGTTAGAATATTTGCAAAGAGAATTTATCTAAGTAATGAACAATTTTTTATAACACAATAAAATCTAAACCCACAAAACTTTTTGTGTGTATCAAAAACTTTTTGAAAAATCATCAGAAAGAACCAATTTTAATTTAATTTGTTTTTTAATTAAAACATCCGTTAGCATCATAATAAAAATTGTTATCATTTGCTTATGTTAACTAAACTAAGGTCTATTATTTTTAGCTTCAAGTCTCTTGTTTCTTTCTATAAAAGGATCGAACACAGCACAAATAGGTTTCCTAGAACCAATCTGTGTGCTTTCAGGCTTGTATCTCCTCTTGACAGTCGAATGCTCCTGTAGTTCGTTGGTTTGCAAGGCGGCTATGGAGCGCTCGTAGTAGGTTCTCACTTCCTCTTCAAAATTGTGGATTTGAGTTTCCGGGCGGGATGTTTGTTGGACGTAGTTGTCTCTAGCTTCTGTTCGAAAAGTTCTAGAAATCAAAAAACTCTAGTAAGTTAAGGAAACTTATTGACTTGAAGGACATTTCAGGCATTGCCTACTTACCCTGGAACCCAGTTTAATTTATTATGCGTCCTTATTTCTCTAAATTCGTTTTTAAACTTCTCCTTGTCGTACATGGACTTTGGTCTGCCTACCGGTAGCTTCCACTCGTTTATTTTCGGTTTTGGACCCCAAGCCTAAAATGAGTCTACAATCAACAATAAGCTAAGAACCTACATTTTGTATCTCGATTACTTTTGCTGTATCTAGAGGAAAACTTAGCGAATATATTCAAACTCTTATGCTAAAGTTGGAAATTCTATGATAGAGCGGCTAGGGGCAAAGAGTTTTCTAGCACTGAATAAAAATCTGACAACAAAACAATGTGCTGGCTTGAGCAAAAATGCAGCATAAGCTTCCTTACCCAAGGAATATCAGCGAAGGTATAATAAGTGACCACGTCTCTAGTATTGGACTGCTTCTGCAGTTGTTCAGCTGTGTACTGGCGGTGATGTAACCTGCTGGTCGTCAGATACGGGTCTAGTAGCTTTTCGAAGCCGTCGTGTGTGGTGTCCAGGGGTTCCAGCTCCTTGTGCCAGCTTGGTTCTGGGAGCTGGAAACATGACATGGCTCAAGTATATCTTATACTGTCTTGTCTTACTATCATCGACAAACTGCAACACTGTCCGGCTCAGTATTACTCCATTTGGTTCTCGACAAACAGAAACACGTCGTTCTAAGCTTTACATTTGATGATTATGGATGATTTCCTTAAATACCTACTGACTTGTACAAGCGTCCTGACCACATAGAGAAACTGATTTAATCTGATGTTATGAATTCATTATTTGTGGTTGGAAAAAAGTAGCGCGTTGAAATCTTTTCCTAGGCCAAAGTTACTACAAGCATACCATTGTAATGGCCAGTGGGCCAGAAAAAAAATTGAACGAGCACACTATGCAAATAAGTGGTCGCGATGAGAATTTATTTTCCTATCTAACCCACCTGTGGGCCAGCTGCCCCGGTGGGCTCGATAAGAAAAAGTCATTTCGAACAATCACGTTTAGATGTTCTACTATTTATGTATTTTTGTAGAGTTATGTGGCTTTTCTCAAATTTCACTTTACCGGATTTAAGCGAAGACTATGAGGATGTTTGTGTTGGTCTTTGCTGGTAACTAGAGTCGGTGGTAGTGCTGGTTCTTTGTAACGTTTGTCTTTCATTTCTGTAGTTCCATGAGCGTGGACGGCTGGTACTCTATCTGCAAGCTGAAATGTTTTTAATACGGAAGGCAGGTATAGACATAGATAATCTTTCCAATAACCCAAGGTTTAATTAAGAGATCAAAAGGAATTAGGAAAAACAATCGGATCCGAGGTGTACCTCAGTATTAATATGCAATTTTCCTCCAAAGTATTTCAAAATGATGATTTTATTTATTGGTGTGTCTCAGATCTAAGTGGACATAGGTACAGTCAACACCAGTACTGTACCAACGAGATACATTTTCGAAAAATGTTTTATTACTAAAAACTAGCAATATTTCGCAAACTTGATTAATTTAAAAAAATGTAGGTATGGCGAAAACTAAAAAAAAAATTAAAATTCTGCACACCAGAATTAGGTAATTTTTTTCCCCATTTCGTAAATAATTTACACCAATCGCGTGGTTTAGGTATATTTTCTTTTAAAATTTTGTAATACGTGCTACATTAGGCACCTACTGAACTAGCAACTTACCCTTCTGCTTGGATTATTAATATATTCGTTTTCGATACATGACGTGTGTTTATTATGCCGCTTTTTGTTTGGAAGTTTGAAGCCATAGTCTTCCGTGGTCTGTGACTTTGTCAAGTCTTTTGTTATGTTGTAGTCTCGGAGGTATTCTCTTATTTCGTCGACTGGTTCTCTCTAAAAATAATACTACTAATTTTAAATACGCAACACATAAAAACTCATAAAAACACATATAACAGACTTATTTTGAAACGCTTAGTCACACTTCTATGTAGATAGCCTTAATTAACATAAAAGTTGAAACCTGAAAAAACGCTAACAAGTTTTTTATTCTTTGGTCTTAAAAACACTTTTCACAAAATTCTACTTTGTGAGACTCCCCGCTGCACTAGCTGGGAGTAAAATTATATGCGCAAAGTTGTCATTGATATACGAAAACTTGATTATTTTTGTATTACATTACATACATAGCTAACTATCATTGTTTTATTTATTTGACTACTTTACCAGCCACAGTCTAATGTGAAGACATGACGCACAGTAGAATGTTTTTACATTAGAACGTAGGCAGCCAGTTGTTTGCGGTGCTGATGACTTGTACAGAAATAACAGCTGTTGCAGCCTAGTCATCAGGTTGTCAACCCTAACAAATAACGTCATTGTCCAAGTCGAAACCCCTATCTAGCACATAGCATCTGTGATTACTAATAAGTTCAAAAATATCGTGCAAACATTGCCTCGTAATACGACGCTGACGCTGCTGCAGTCAGTGCCTGGGACATGATTTTAGATGGAATGGGCTTACTTATTTCAATGCTAGAACTGCTTATAGCATTTTATAACGGCATTTACTTGGATTTTTAATACCAGTGAAGACTTATTACAGGTTATTTAGTCGGTCTAACTGATAGTGATGTAACGTGACGAGTTGAGTTATACTAATCAACTCGAGTCGCAAATCGGGTTGACTCAACTCGGTCCGTGTGCAACGTAAGTGGTTAGAGAAATTAGTAACGTGTATTAAGTTAATATTCATACGAGGGCTCGATTAGACCGACTAAATTATCGCGTGGTAATCTACATAAGTTACTGTGCATCTTGTAACTACAATACTGAAGTTTTTCTTACCAAGCTTCGTATAGTTTCAGGTGGACCTCTCCAGTATCGTCCAATAGTTTCACTAGATTCTCCAGTCGTGGGACACTTTCGTACTGGGTATGTTAGGTGTACTGTGTCCCAGTTACGTCTTTCTTGCTTTTTGGGGTAATTCACCTGCATTTTCTGTTATATTTTTTTCTACGAGGGGTTCTCATTATACAACTTTTTTGCGTTAGTTCTTCTGTCTGTGAATAAAAGCTATGTAACTACCGAAAAGTTATGATAGATCGATGTGTCCTAGCAATTCATTTATTATTATTTTGCTATGGATACCGAACTTGTATGCGTTTGTGCAATATCTAAGGAATACTGTTCTCTGTACCTATATACTAAACACTTGACACCGTATTGAAAATAGTGGGATGTGGAAAAATACGGTTCATAAGAAATTTTGAAACAGAATGTAGAACGGTTTTGAGATTGACTATAATAGTCTCTCGTTAGCTAGGCTGTGGTTGAATGAGTAGCTGAATAGTAAAACAAAACATATCGTTTGGTAAAAAATTCTTTAATTCTCACAAATGACTGAAAATGTTACGAAAACATACGCATAATTTAACGTTAATACGGTACGATAATCCAATAAATACAAAACGGTATATTCAGATTCGCACATTAGGCCAGCTGCTCACATTTTGTCGACTACGGTTTGTTAAATATTGGACACTAATATAAAAATGCTAAAAATGACGTGAAAAATAAGTAAAAGTAGCATCTACGAAAATTACTATGCAATTTTCGTTGCATAGTAAATGCACTGGGCACATTGTATAGGTACCAACTGTTTGTATTGGAGGAAGAAGTTAGGCCTCTCACTTACAATAATCTCGATTAATTTATTTAAGCTTACGTATCTGATTATGTAAAGAAAATTTCAGCGAATACTTGTTTATTTAAATTAGTAATTTAACATATTCATTCATGCAAAATTTGATCTGGTTACACGCCGCATTCATCTGAAATTTCCTCGTTAATTTACATAGTATAAGTTAATGTTCACTTAAAATTATACATAAATAAATTATATTAAAACGCATCTACTAATATACAAAATGAATACAAACTTACAGTACTAATACGAAATACATCACAGTTCATAAACAATTTAATAGGTGAGTAAAGTACCGATACTTCAAAAGTAATATAAAAATTTTGCACTAGAAAGAACTTAATTATAACTAAAATAATAATTTGGTAAGTAAGTGGTTATGTGAACGTTTTGAAATGTAGGAACTTATAAAACGCACACAGGGAAAATGGCCACCTTTTCAAGATGGTGTTTAGTTTTAAGAAAAAAATTAAGACTATAAAAGACCCTTACATCACAATCCACACAGATACAAAAACACACGTCATACAAAATGTACAAAAGGGTACGGAAAACCCACGTTCAGTCAGGATCCACTATAAAACTTACTAATGTCCGATTCCAGTTAAACTCAACTTAAGAACTTTAATATCCGCATCCGTTACATAAATTAAAAAAAAACACTAGCATTATGTATATTTTGGTTACAAATTCTGAGACGACTACGTGTCTTAAATATTCTCGTTTACAAAGTAAGAATCTGTTATTGGCAATAAGCTTGGTTTATAACTCTAAAGATTATTTTTAAACGAGTGCCGTTGATTCTATGACAAATAAATAAAAAAAATTAAAAAAAGTTTGATTTTATTGATGTAGGTTTTTTAACGGTGGGGCTTAGTATTTGTACCATCAATGTGCAACCAAATTAAAACATGATTCTCATCAATTAATAGATACCTTACCGTTTGTGGTGGGAAAATGTAATATCTAGAAAAAAAAAGATTTTAAAACCTACCAAATATTAGCGAGTTTTTTTAGGAACCGGACGTAGGTAAGTGTACAAAAGCTACTTTAAAAACGACATTACACTTGAAATAGAAGCACTGTATTAAAATACTGCTAGTGATAAAGATAAGCTAATGAAATCGATAGCACAAAGGTTAATATTGTAGAAAATATCACTTTTTATTGTAATGTGATAAAAATATATTTTTACTTCGAAGATCAGTAATACCTTATTGATACTGAGCAGAGTACAACCTTTATTGGTGTTAAGATTAGTATTCATAAAAAATATCTTAAGAAATTGTTTAATATTTTTTATGAATATTGAGATTTCTTCAACTTGAGGTGTCTAATTATGCTTAGGGGTACGATAATAGTGCTTGTTGAGGCCACGCTATTTTCGCATCTATCCGTCGATACGCGAGGGTGAAATTTTGTCCAGTCTTGTCAGACATTACTTCTTGTGGGCAATCGTTTTCATTCAGCATAGTTTCTATAACAAATACAATAAACATTCAATGCATACTATTTTTCAAAGAGGAAAAATGTGCATATTTAGTTCTAGATTTAAAAATGTAGGTAGGTATGATGGTAGAAAACGCGACACCCATACATGGTCGACATGCCACCTAGGTGGTGATTCTAGGTATGGCACAGATTTTACTGTAACAGGGATGACGTCATATCTCTGTCGAAAACTGGTTTCACCCACTAGTGACATGAGTTTTCAACGTCATTTTGACGTCATCCCTATTAGAGTAAAATCTCTACCGAAGTGAGAATAAGACCCCTATCCGCACCAAGCGCATTGCCTCATTTATTATGAGGATCGCCAAGGAGTGGAACTCTTTGCCGGCGTCTGTGTTTCCGAACACTTACAATTTGGATGTTTGCAAGAGGAGAGTGAATAGGTTTCTTCTCTGCAAATGTGCTACATCGTCGACCGCATCGTCACTTACCGTCAGGTGAGATTACGGTCAAACGTGTAGGTGAGGAGAACACGATGGTATTCGGTCGTGACACTCGTAACAATGGTCGACGAATGGCTCGACTTGACTAATCTTATTCAAATAATTCACTTGACACTGGCAAAATTGTCAGAGGTCATATAAAAGAAAATAAGAAGAAGAACAATTTAGCATCTTGTGAACTCACCATGTCCATCATGTAATGCAAATAGTGCATAGTCCTGAGGGTTGGTGATGGCGGCTGCATGCGCCAGTGCCCGACACAGGTCCCTCGCCCTTGCCCCGGGCCGGCACGGAACCGGCACTCGTCTGATGGAGCCTCGGCACTCGTCTGGTAGTACTACGCGGATGACGGCTACTGGACATTGCTCTCTCATGTTGTCGATGGAACCACGACGCCATGTCTAGAATTAGGATTTAGAAGTATATATAGCCTGAATAAAAGGTTAGTGTTTCTATCTCGTTTGTTTCATATTAAAAACCACGATATGTTTCGTATTGTTTACATGGGAACATAGCTTATAGTTACAGTTTAGTATCACAATAAAGTTTTCAATCATCATTTTTAAAAGACGAGTTTGTCAGTTTGACTACTTACAGGAGCAGAGTTATCAGGTGCTGGTTCTGGCGCCAGTCTCTTCAGAACTGCCACTGCTGAGAAGAGAGCTGTGAGGTAATATCCCCCCTCTCCTGCTAATAACGCCGCAGGCAGAAGACCGGCCATCAGTTCTGCTTCTAACTCTGCGCAGACCAGTCGACATCGGGCAACTGTCCACGCTAGTACTGGGAGAAGGTCATCGGCACCAAGGCTTCTTTCACCGCGGATCTGAAAGGTAAGTTGCAGACTAGATACAAAACTACTATTGACTACTAAAAAGTTTAAAAATAAAGTAGGTAGGTAACCTACTTTATTTTTAAACTTTTTAATTTTTTTCACAAAGAAAATTATGACTAATACAGTATTTACAATATTTATAATATGTACAAAATACACATGAAGCAGTTGAGCTATCTACACACCGTTGCAAACGATTTATACATAGCTCAACCTACTTTATTGTTTGATCTACTAAATATCTACCAAACGACGATATTAACTTCATTACAATTTGGATATTGAAATCTCGGTCTGCCTACTTTCGTGTTGTAATACCCCGGAACAGGGTTCATATGTGATGCCTACCTACAATGTAACATCTAATGTAATGTAAAATTATCATGTGAAAGCAATAAATGTATTGAGTATAGAGAGTTATATAACGAAAATTAAGGGCGGCTTGCACCAGAATTGCTAAACGCGTTTAACTCTTAAATAGTATTTAGCGAGTTGTCAAGTCATACAAATACGTCAGATTTAGATCGATTTAGCTGTTAAACACGTTTAGTGATTCTGGTGCAAGCAGCCCTTATAATCATAAAGTCATGTCATCACATCACTAAGAGATATAAGGTACACGTACGTAACCAAACGTTCGTAAGAAGTTTGGTAGGGTATCTTTTTTCACAGAATGGTTATGATACGACGATCATGGCTCGATAAACACAAGACACTTACCGCGTTGAACATAACAGAAATAGCTGCTAACAGGTTCTCAAGTTTGTCCAGTGGTGAATCTGCTTCTTGCATTTTGAGGAAATGCTTCGAAATCACCGCCAGCACCGCTGCTGATGGTATTTTTGTTGACTCCTGAAAAACGTAGTTACCGTTACCGTTGAATTGGTGTAAACTACCCACTTTCTCGCTAACTAAGTTTTTTCGAAATCTGTAAATGCATATCTAAATACTTTCAAAGGATAAAAAGTCTCCTAATGCAGATCTACCCTTTCAGAAGTTAAAAAGAGTCTCCTAAGAACGTTTTCCTGTAGCTAAAACGGTTAAGGTAGGTAACTCTTACTGCCACCTCAACTTGCAAATCGTCTGAGCTATATCGGTTTGGTTCAGTTTGGTTCATCACCACACGAGCCTAGAAGTCCACTGCTGGGAAATATAGTAATATTTCCCAGCAGTGGACTTCTAGGCTAAGAAGATGGTATTTTCTAACTTTCCGCTATCTAGTTCACATATAGCTTTGCTTAGTTTAGGACTAGAGGGCGTTGTGTGAAATGTCCATGAATATTTATTTATTTTACCTTTATTCCTAGTTGTAAAGGCGTTGCGTGATGAGCCTTTTCAATGGCTGCGTGTAATCTCCTGACGTCAGCAGAATGCCAAGCTGCTAGCAAGGTGTAAAGTCTTGCTCTCAATGGTCGAACTACCAATCGGTGCATCACGCCTTCTAGTATCGCGTCTAGGTTTAGGAATTCCGTGGGTTTTAGCTGAAATATAAATAATTATTTTGAGAAATTTATCCAGTATTGGGCACAAAATAATCTTAGATATCCTTTCAACAGCAACAAATAGGTTATACAACATAGAATCAAATAGTTGTCATCTCATAGAAAAAGTGACACAGACCTCCCAGTAGTCGGTCACTTTGGTTCGCTTACGGATTTCCTCATTCTAGACTCTATCACGTTGTAAAATTTAATTTTTGTCCAATTTTAGAGTAGAACTCTTACCTTGAGTCTCTCTTTTTCAACTTCTTTTTCGAACTCTCTCTCTCCATGCTTTACGAGATAGTTCTTCATTCCGGACATAAATTGTCTGATGTTGCGCATCATCACCTGAAAAAATATTTGTTGTTGTTATACTTACTTTAACACGTTTTGTTTCACATATTTTATACCTAGTAACAGTTTGTCTTTTCTTATCTTATCAAGAAAACTGAAAAAGTACCAGAGTAGTTATTTAAATATCTCTACAACAACAAACTAATCAAAATACCTGTTTAAAATTAAGTAGGTACGTCTATTATGTTTTTATGGATAGGCAAATTCCCTTTGTTTGTTTGTCATTTATATAACGCAAATTTTAAGGTTTCTTTCAATAAACTCGTTCTCATTTTTTCTCTGCGTTTAATTTTTTCTAAACCAAGGCTGTGACATCAAAATATTCGATGCAGAAACCTAAATCTCGCTAATATTGTAAAAATTACCTACTACTGAGCCTTTTTACTGTCTAATTTTCATTGCGGTATCGCGACTGGACAGCGTTCGAGGCACACATCTTACAAACCAGCTGATCTCACCTGCGGACAAGCCTCCTTAGAATCAAGCGTGCAAGCGATGAAGTTGTCAATGTTCTGCGCGAAAGTAGTGCTCTTGTCCTGAGCGAGATGTAATGCATATGCTCTGAGCGCCGCGCCTGTTCCTCGCGCTTGCTTGCCACCACGAAGTGCGCGCACCCGTCCCGCTGCTGCAGGTAAACGGTAACATGTATTAGAACTTGTTTTGTATCCGTTTTTACATTGCTGAGGAATTCAATAGTATATTGAGAGGCGCCAGACTGAAAAGTAAAATATACCTAGCCATTGAGATAATTTTTAAGTTTCAATTTCAAGTACCAAGGTACCAGGAACGAGAACTGCATAATTCATACAGAACAGTTCAAAAACAGCTACGTACTAGTAATTGATTTAGCTAATAGCTGTTACTAATGAATTGTTTCTGCAATTTGATTATTCTATACACGTGGTGCATGCTAGACTCATGCATAATCATGACCTCAGCTATCTCGATGGTCATTAGAACAGCTTAAAACTAGATTTAGTTCACAAAAGTTACGCTATCTAAGGACCAATCCTAACAACGTCGTGTTTGCTTTACAGAGTAAAAAATTACGAGCATGACGGAAGGTAAAAAAACATTTTCATATGAATCAAATGTAGGTTGGCACCTACCTAATGGAATTTTGATGGTCATAGAGTGATAGTTAGAGATTGAAGCAGAAGAGTAAGCTATAACTAAGGCTAGTGTACTCTAATCGTTACTAGATGAAGTACCGACATAATTAGAATGATAAGCACCTACTAGTGGGTACTTTAATAATCTCCTTCAGCAACAATACATATAAATCAAAGCAATCTAACTAGCACAAAGTATCAGGTAAATAGAGTATATGGCTACAAGTCTAGGTTTATCCAAAAATAGAATGTCTATTACCTACATAAATAATTGTTTGTATAAGATTGGCTCGAGTCGTTGTCGTCAGTCGGTGGCGGTTTCATCTTGAAGCAACACTTTATTTTCTTGCACAAGTGACGCCAGAGTTTCGAAAAACAATTGAAAAATCTTCGGAATCCATTTTTGCGCGGTCTATGGTAACCTTCTTCTGGATCTCGCTCTTTGCATAAGCAGTTGGGTGATTTAACGACAACCTCAGCTCGTCTAATGTCGAGACTCTTTTCTAAATGCGACTGGCATAGCGAGGTCAATGAATCTGATCTGGCTAAGTGCTGTTGAAAACGAGGCTCTTTCAACTGTTTCAAAGTCAGAAGCACCCAGTTACTTTCGTGTACGAACTCATCTAGAGAATCATCTCGGAAGTTTCGGATTGTCGTCAACGCGAATATTTCACCTATTGCCGGCACTGAGACACTGCTCGGATAAGCAGCTGATGTTCCCTTCTTGGAGTGTTTGAAACAATTCAACGAATCAAACACGTTCTTTGGCTCAGGTTTCCTGAGCGTCTGCTCAGATGGCTTCACGCACTTTCCTCGGAACAACTTTTTGAACCACTTCATGACTGATGACTCTGCGGTTTTTACCCGCCTGAACGAAAGATTTGAATCGAGAGTTTCTCATTCACACAAAAGAGAGCCCGACCGAGACGCTTCCCCAACGAGCGTTGGAAAGCAACTAAGCTTACACTCATGGAATAACAATGTATGCTTAAGAAATTTGCGGCACGAGCAGACCTTTGATCTCTAATTAATGATTAATAATACAAATAATTACTGAGCTAATGTAGTAATAGATAACGGATTGTGCGACGCGGTTCTATTGTGTGCTCGTTCTACTAAATTAATTAATTTGATATGTAATGGCGATGATTGGCCAATAAAAATACTTATAGAAACATGTGTTCGCGCTGCAATGAACATCTGTGATTTACACTGTTTAGTCATTTTGATTCAGTTTATCGGTTCAGAAACAGAGCTACAAGGCCTACAAGTTCATTCAAATAAATATACGTCAACAGAAATGATAATGCTTTAGATTGTTGGCAAACATCCGGCAAATTATACTTTTGAATTGAGTAAATATTCAAAGAATGGGAATATACAAATTTACATTAGGTCTGGAGTTATTATCTGAGTAGGCAAAGTACCTGTCGAGAACCAGTGTCGACTAAATCAAACATTTTTATATGTATAGTGAAATAACTTATGGTACTCGTAATTTACGATAGATAACTACCTAATTAAGGTTGAAAATGCCTAAGAGTTGTTGACCTATAGAAGACTGTAATAAAGGCGTTGCGAAGATGTTTTACTAAATAACTCTTGAAAAACTAACCTCAACCACACACAACTCACAAGATGTGAAACATCAACAGGCTGAAAAGAACAGAACCAACGAAAACAGAAACTAACCTAGTAGTGGATCAAGCCGATCTCGAAAGCTCTTGGCTCGCGTCGACACGGTTCCGTTCCCTCGTCTTGGTACAGGTGACTCCCATTCTGATGGCTCATCCTAGAAATGCAAAGAAGTTGTCTTTACATTCGTATTTTTCGCTTAGCGTTTTAATTAAAAAGTAATCCAGATATTCTGATTCGAAAACCTTTTACAACCGATATCGGAAACTTTCGAAGAATTCAAATGATGAATTCATAATCTCCTTTTACTACAGAATCAAAAGAGCCCGGAGATCAAGAAAAACATTTATTATCTATATCTAATGCCTCCAAGATAAAGGTCGTGTTAGTGGACTGGGGTCAGACGGTCAGCTCACAGCTGTGATATTATGAGAGAGGAGCATTCTATTCTTTGGGCCAAATTGTTCTAGACTGACAAATATTATACCTATGAAGTTATTCGAAGGATATTTTCCGAAAATGGTACTAGAAATTGACTTACACCATCGTATGATTGCAGTCCGTTAGAAGGTGGTATTAGTCCATCCCATTGCGAACTATCCCAAGGTTCAGAAAATACTGTTCCATCGTCACTTGCCTGAAAAACGAAGTAGGTACAAGATAGATATACTCAGATATAAAATACTTGAATAGAATTGTAAGTATAGTTGACTTCTAAAACTCACACGTTTTAATCACGCTTTAGACTTTCTTAGAATGCATAATGAAAGATGTATGAAAGAGATAAAATTCCAACTCTATTGTTTTAATACAGCTCATTACGAAATGAGATAATTATTAAAAAATAGATATTATTATACTCGTCAACAAATTAAACAGAGTTCATAATTTGTCAAGGTTTATAATTCTGTGTCAACACAATAGTTAAAATTGTAAGGGTTTTTTTTCTTACCTGCTCAGACAATGGGCGTAAATCATATACATTGTCATAGCAAGATGCACGCGGTGGCGACCGCACTTCCTCAGGTAGAACCATTGGCTCCGAATTCAGTCTTAGATCAGGAAATCTGATAAAGATAGTTTTGTTTATTTACCCAGCTGTTATTCTCATTCTATTCTGGTATATTACTCGGTATTGGATTAGGTTCCTACCGAATCTAGTAACTAATAATCTAATTTTCATCATCAACCTTTCTCCGCCTTCCACTGGAAATATTGAAGATGCTTTATTGAACCCGATTTCCGGCTCAGTCTCATCCAGTTCACCTTTCACATCTGTGAAATCCCACCCCCTTTTTTCTCTTTCATAATTTTCTTACCTTTGTGCAACAACTTGGTGCACCGTCAAGTGCTGTATTCCATCATCGACAGCGCTTAGTCGACTCTCTTGTTCAGCCAGGGAGGGAAATGTGCCACTTTCGCTGTTTGAACCCTCCCCGTTTTTATCTGCAATATTCAGTTTGAGATTATCATCAAAGCAATATCGCTGAAGTTTCAGGGTATTTATTGAACTGTAGGTAAAGTAAAAAAGTTACATGCGTGATTTTTTAAAAAGTAACTGGTGATGATTAGTCGTGATAAAGCAATGTGATTAATATTAACATGTGTGATAACGAATAAATAGTTAGGGAGTTTGAAAGTGCAACTACTACCAAAACTTTGCAACCAAAATTCTGAAGCACCAAATAGTTCGTCTGTAACAAATTCTGATCAAATAGTGGAAAATTAAAATTTGGTTGGAAGCCCCATCTACAGCGTATTGTAGTTACACTGACTTATAAACTCCCAACTGGAATCAACCGTCCAAGGTTCGTTCTTGCCTGATGGTGGCTTGTTGGCGACCCGGGGCGGTTGAACTGGTTTCATTTTAGGCTTGCTCCGGAGTACTAAGTTATCCACTGAAGAAGATGTATTGGGAGATGATGCTGAAATAGAAGCAAAGAAAGTTGGAGATAGTGTTATAATATTATCTCACACTAATGTAAATAAAATTATACAGTTAAACAAAAACAAAAGATGTAATTGGTGACCAATAAATAAACTAGACTCTCGTTTGTAACATGGATTTTGTGAAACAACTTACGAGATAACTCTTCTATGCTGTGCATGTCTCTCAACGGATAGTAAGGATGATTTTGAGTTGGTGGTTCAGAATATCGATTTGAAAGATTCACCCCAACTCTGAGTAGTTTCCTTCGTTGCACTGGTGCAAGTAACGCAGCCTAAAAAAATAAAAAACAGAATTGAGTTATCTTATTCTTGACGTCCCTTTCTTTTATTTGTAACATCTCATCACTTACTTCTTTTAAAGCATCAACAGGATCAGCATAGAAAGGGCTACCAGCGTTTTCATTTTCAGATCCGTCACCACAATCTTTAACGCATTCATCTTCAAGTTTCACAGTCTCCATACTCTCAATATTGAAATTCTCTCGACTTTTAAAAGCGGCTTCGATTTCTTCAGTCAATTTTTTGTTCATATTCATAGCTATATTTAGTTTGTCTGGTCTTTTTGCCATCACATCTCCTTTGCTGTTGGTTGTCGCTATGATATCGTTGGAACTATTAAAACTCTTTTTGAGAGGGCCGTTTGAAAAGTGGGTCTTCTTTTCATCCAAACTTTCAGTGGAGTTCAGAATGTGTATATTTTCTTTTTCCAATATTGATTGTGTACTTTTAGCTGCATTCAGTTTGGCTGTAAATATTTCAAAATGGTTTGTATTAGAATTTTGTTTAGTGTGTTATGTTGACCATTCTATGTTAGTCTAGCTTGTGATTAAAACTTACGTAGAGTGTCAGGTAAAAGGTCAGGTCTCTTGCTCTTCATAAGACCATTGTGTCCATTATCATTTTCAGGTCTCAAGGGTTTAAAAGTTGAACAGCTGTTGTTACCTTCCGGTCCCCAGATATCTTCATAATCTGATACTTTGTCCATCAACGAACTTCGATAGTATACGCCTGGAGATTCTAAGATGTCCGACTCCTGAAATACAGTTCTTTTATCAGATGCTAAAATTTAAAACATCCTTATTTTCAAAGAATTTTGCATGGTAATTTTGGCATAGTTTCTTTATGAATATTAATATTAAAATATTTACAAACTACATGCTGTTAGATGATGGATGCAAAGCAAATAGGTTTGTTCAATTTCAAAGAACCCTACCTGATAATGTTTGGACTCCTTTCGATGGGAGTGCTTACTCCTCCGTGATCTACCGGATGGCGTCGTGCTTGTTGTGTTGGTATTGGGCGACATAACTTTATCTCTATCTTTCCCAATCATTGGAGAAACGATAGATTGATTTGAAGTAGGGGAAAATACGTTTTTGGTTGATATCGGAGAGCTTCGGGATACAGGAGAGAAAATCTCGCTCTTATTAGTTTGACTTAGAGGTGAAAATACTCCGCTTTTGGTAGAGATGGTATCGTTTGACGCCGGTGAATTAATTTGACTTGTTGGCGAGAATATACCACTGGTGACTGAATTAGTACCGTTGGGAGACACTAACTGGCTTGCCGCAAAACAGTTACTTGATTTTGTTAAGCTATTTACTAAGGGATCGTTTTCCGATGTATTAGTCTGAGATTGTTGCTCTGATGGGGATCCGGGTTCGATGTTGTTTTGATCAGTTATTTGTCGTTTAAAGCTTCCATGTAAGCTAGCTGTCATTGTGCTGATGCACTCTCCTTCTGGCGACATGCGGTGCATCATGTTCTATACGGGAACAATAATTTTCTTGATCAGTGGTCATCGTCGAAATTAAAATTTATTTTATTTTATTGCTTGGTTAGAAACACTTTCTCTCAGACACACCAAGCACTCTATCATGCAAACATAACATAAATATTTATTTCAATGCCATGCAAGATTACTAGAAAACTCACCTGTAATTCCCCATTGGATTCAGTATTGCCTTTTTGGTTTTCGACAATATTGAATACATTATCTGCACTACTATTATTATTCATGGCATTAGACGAAAGCGTTAGTTGCAGCCGGTCGCTATGTATGTTCTCATTGATTTGATGATTGTGGATTTGTGTGTTATTGACGCAGAATGTCACAGTTGTCGTGACTGTGATGTTTCCATTCTGCGTTGGCTTATTAATCGGGCTGAAAGCTGCTGACTCGGATGTCGGGGACATCGAGAGTTTCGAATGGGGGGGCTTGGCCCATCGGGGAGGAGGTGGGGGAGGTGTGGTTTTGAAACTGTTCGTTTGGGTGGGAGAATGTGATGTGTTGGCAGTCGGAAATGTATGAGGCTGTGTTATATGCGCCTGAAAAATAGGTGTTGCGATTAAATAAATTGAAACGACACCGTAAAGCAACAGCTAAAATTAGAAGCGATGTACTTACTGTACTAGACATAAGGTTCAAAGTGTTTGGTGGGGTAGGTCGCGGTGCTCTGATAAATGCGGAGGATGGTTTCGCTGGAGGCGATGGAGCTGTTTTTCCTTTGAAAGTGCTGAGGTTCGAATTTTGACTCGGTGGGGAACCTGACGTTTCAATAGGTGACATTTTTAAGACGACGTTTTGGTCCTTTTCTGGGCTGAGAATGTGCTCTCTAGAGTTTGTTCTTGTACCTTGAATGACACATATTGAGATATCAGATGGTTACAATGAATAATACCCAACAGCTACTGAAAAAGATGATAAATAAACTTACTGGCATTGAAACTGCTAAGACTAGATCCAGTATCAGAGGGCGTGACTGCCATCGGAACTACTCCGTTGATCGCCTGACTCGGCAACAGCACATTATTGGGGTAGTTCTTAGGGTTCGCCATAGGGTAGCCCCAGAACTCCTGGCCTAGAAGAGTTAAGGAGCTGAGCTGGTGACGACTCTTGGCTTCCCGAAGTGGTCGGGGTAGTTGGAGCTGGACTGGTAATTCGTCACTGGAATAAAAAATAGCTCTATTGATTTCTAGTTGTAAACCCCGTTTTGCTCTCTTTAGTAAAAATAATTGCTGATTTCTCATTTCGTCAAATTAAAAAAAAGCAGTGAGTATGTAGTCAATAGTCTAGAATGGCAAATAATATATCACGTGACAAATTGCACCTAACTTCTGAGGGATAAAGATCTGTTGTGCATACTGTACCTATTGGCAGGTAAAAACTTTTGGGATTGCTTATTTTTGAGGAAACAAAGAAAGACCAAAGAAGGAAACAAAAGAAGACTTACCAACACTGGGAGTAATGCGCGATCAGCTCAGGGATGTTATCAAACCGGTTGTGTGAGGTCTCAAGCCCGATGCGTCCTCCAGAAGCCTGGATGAGGTAGTGCTCGATATAAGGCCCCTTATCAGCTGGAAGACGTACACTAATTGCCATCGTATCAGGCTGACTTGACTGCCGGACTACGAAGTTCTGGAATTGGATAGTCACAGTTTTAAATGAGCAACTCTTCACTGTTTTATTATTCAAAGATTCTGATAAACTTTTGAATTTCTGGAGTGAAAGAAGCACTTTATAGTCTGGAAAACTCATCGTTGTTGCTTGTGTCGAGCACACTGATCTAGTTTGTCTAACACGTTCTTACAAAACATGTTTGTATATGCAACGGGATAGACGAATACAAGTCATTACATTGTTTCAATGTTGTCTGTTTTGATTTTATTTTGGTAAACAGCGGCGTAATATCAGCTGTTGTTTTTAAATGATGCAATGATAATTCGACTGCAGTGTCTGGTTGCAGTTAATAGACCTTCAAAATACATTTGATAACAAAAAATGCATTGCAACTTTTAAATTTGAATTGGGTCCGAACTTCTATTTCGTCCGCTATGTTTAGCATGAACGCCCTGTTTCTCTCCGTTGAACAGAAAACATCGTACCTACTTCTTTTTCTCTTGTTTGACCAAAATAATCATCACTTTTATCTCGTCTGTTCATCCATAGTCCTTGTCTGTATGTTAAGCCTGGGTGTTAAAAATAGGTGCCTAAAATGCGACGCCAAACTTAACCTATCCTATTTATACGAGTACATACCCCTTCCTCTTTTCCTTGCAGTAGATGGAACGCCCCAGCTCTCTGTATCCCTGGCAGGAACCAAACAGGATGGGTTCTGATCAGCCTCTCCAAAAGCCCTATGTCGCATGGCGGCTGTTCTTCAGAGCTTGAACCTGATGAACTAACAGACGAACAGTCTCCTCTAGCACCTTCACCGTCTGATGACAGACTTTCTCGACTCTGAAAAAGAAAGAAAACTATCATCATTGATAGAAATTCACAGAAAAATTTATTGACCAAGATCATCAAGATGCTAACACCAAAAACAGCTTTATGCCTTCATAATAGTCTACATAAACAGTGTCTTCTCTATAATTAAGATACCATAAAACCCTTTTATATCTACCCCTGATGTTAACCCTTAAAAGCCAGGACCAATGTTAATCTCCCAAACATAAAATAAAGCTGCAAAGTGAAAATGTTTCGCTAATTGAGGCGGTCTCGTGTGTCTCGTGAAGTGTGGTATAGCTAGGTAAATATTAGTTGGTTTAAGTCCCTGTATAAGTGTGGGGAAGCTTACGGGCTCAGAGCGTCTGCGGACTTTTACGGCTTTGTGTATCGAAATATGCACAACCCATTACGATCAAAACTCGGGTTTTATGATGATGTGCTGCGGAAGTGTATTAAATGGTTGTTCTATTTGCATTATACGGCTAATATGGAAACATTACGACTAAAATGAAAGCAGCTAATATAAAGATGGCGTAATATACCTACTAACATCAAAATATTTTCTAAATGACGTAGAAAAGTAAAATCGAAGACCGTCATTTCGGTAAAAAATTGTATTCCAAACAAAAACAAGATCGCAATTGAAGCTGCAAATGCCCATTTAAATTCAAATCGTAGTTATAATAAAGAACGAATCTTAAAAGACTTCACAGAATAAGTTCTTTGTTCACCAGCTTGGAAATATTATGAGCCGATTTTCCCTCAAAGCTACGGTTCAACGTCGCTTTCACAAAGAGGATACTGAGGGTTTCTACGCAATCTGGTACGTTCATATATTCTCGTTTAGTTTCATATTTCGTTGTTTATGTAAAGTTGGATCCTTTACGGTGGTCACCGCTTCTTGATAATAATATTGAAATAAGTTTTGTGGAAAATATGCCCAGTCCAATTTTCCGCTGATGTTTTTATGATTTTGAAACAGCCCGAGGGCAAGCCCGTTGGTTATTTTAGCGAGTTGGTACAAACTATTTCAGGATTTCGAATAACCAGAGGGGTAGGTACCTAATTCTCAAAACAAAATCTGGTAAACCTTTGGGAGTTTTTTTTTATTTATTTATTATAAGGCATCGCCAACAGCACACATAATACACTTTCGAAAATAACTTATAAACAATAATTATATTATAGAATGTGTGCCAATTACAGAGTTTATCGTGATGTCCAAAAATTACTAAATAGCAGTACAATTTGAGAATTACGCTCAAAAATTCAATGATATTCGCAAACCTCTATAAAATACCTACGTCGGAATCTACTTACTAGTTGATGGATGACTTAGAAAGATTTTTTTGTTTCCCAAGTGTGTCAACATCAACAGTCAACACACAATGAGGAGTGTCTTGTTAAAGAAAGAGATATCGAATTTAAGTTGAAATGCACATGATTGGTATGGAAATCAGTACTGAATACAGAATAACTGTTTAAATTGCAAAAAAAACTTCTCATTACATTGAGCGATTGCGAGAAAGTCACGCATTTGTGTTATTCGTTACATTAAATTTCTCCTAGAGTTATTTTAGAATACCTACCTACATGGAACCAGGATATTAGTTTTTTTATATTAATTTATAAATCTGTCTCTTTAGAAATCAATTTCCCTTTGCTGGTACCACAAAGAATCCAAAACATGATAATAGTCATCTAAATTATAGATGAGATCTAAAAGTAGCTGTAGTTATAATTTTATTCACCTTCTTATAGTAGAAAATACTATAGCGAAAAGGCCTTAATGTTAATTCTTTTTGCTAATCGAATTTCGTCGATAAGCTTCTATAAAAAGTCCTTTTACAAGACGAAAATGAGGCGAAGTTTTACGCCTTTGAGAGTTGAATAAAATTAGAGATCTAATCTGGATTAGACGCTAGCCAGATTATTATATAATATGAAATAGTCCACACACTCTAGCTAAAGTAATAATTATTTTACGAGTAGGTATAAGACAGTGCTTCAAAATTAGTTTTATGCATGTTGTGGATGAGACAAGAAAATGTTCTATTACAATCGTTGATATTTTAAGTGGACTGACAGGATACTGTATTTCACCCAGGCACCGACTAGAATGTGCCATAATTTTTTACAAAAAATGCTTATAAATTGTCTCATAAAAAGCAGCTTGATATACGAGCAGAGCAGCTATTACAAAGCTGAAACACACTCCATAAATCCAAACTTAATGGTGTAATTATAGCTTTTGTGCACAAATATTTGGAGTCAAACATTCCGCAACACGACCACCTCTCACACCGAAGAAAACTAATTGCAATCCAACTTCCCGCATAAATCTCGCTACACGCATTTGAAGCAGCTTTCGGTGTGATATTTGCTACTGCTGCGGTGGTATTGTGAGGTAGAATTTACACCTTCACCGCCAACTGGTGGCAGTGGCCTTTGTGCGCTGTGATTCATTGCTGTTATTATTGTTACCGATCGCCGAATTAATTTTCAGCGTAGATTGTCGCGCTCTCCGCTTGTTTCAGTCGCGTTTTGCCGCAAAGTGCTATGAAATTAATATCTCCGTGTCGTTTGTTTGCAACGGGGATTAATGAAATCCATTTCGGGTGCGGTTGTTGGATTTTAATTAGAATTCATATTATTAGTGGACGGATAAATTGAAAGTTATTCATACATGGTACGAATTGTGGAGGAGTTACGTGTGGGCAGAGCTCAGACTAATAATTAGTTGGCCTTTCAAAAACAGAGAGTTAAATAAATACCTTAGCAGATAATACATCCAAAACATAGAGCTATGGTAAATACACGTTTATACTTATAGCAATCACATTTCAATTCATACCTTAAAAGTTTTAGACCCATCTGCGTCACAGGCTCACAGCCATGAAAATATACAGCACTTGGCGCTTAGTGTCGCATAACACTTCACTTTTACTAGAGTTCCGAACTAAGTGCAAAGAGGGGGGGAGCACGTGTTCACTCGGTGCAAATGGAAGCGGCGTTTTAGGGATGACTGTAGACCACCTGCGACCACGGCTCTGGGCGGGACGTAATTAGGTAAAAGTTACCGTAGAGCGAGTCTTTATTGAGTTCGACTACGGTTGGTGTTGTGCGAATTCGTGCAAATTATGTTACTTAAGAGCTCTATTTCATTTAAACAATGGAGCTGACTGGCACTCGGTGAATTACTTTAGAAGTAGTAAACAAGATTTTACGACGCCAATATAAATTGACACGAAATAAAATAAAGAGTAGGAACAAAAATGCAAAGTTGTCGCATCTCGTTAAAACTTTTAACGAGCTCCAATCGAACTGACGACTTTACAGAAAAACATGTAGAAGCAAGTCCAGAGGCAATGGCTATTATAAAACAAACTTGAGAAAAGTATGCATCTCTAGCGGACGGACTGCAGCGGAACATTACCCTCCAAGCGCCGCTTTACTCGCTCTGCTACGAAAAGTAATCAAAATGGGGCCAAACTATACAGCTGTATATTTTCCGGTTAATATTTTTTATATTGGAAGCTTTAGTGATATCACATGATTCAAATGATTTAAAATAAATTCTGTTGGTCAATGATCTTTAAATAAGTAGATAAGTAAAGGGAACTTGGCAAATTATATGGTTTTTAATATATTTAAAAAGTTCTAGTTCACGTACAAAAATATTAATGGTGCTAGCCACACACCTCTATAAGCACCAACACTCCTCTAGATGGCCATACAACCTTAAAGTTCAATCAATGAAGGCAAACTCCTTGCGGTCCAAAGGGATGCATGGGGAGGGTTGCAGAAAGATGACTCATATGGGGTTCAAATCAATAAGGGCTGTAGACACGTGTTTTTGGAGGAGGACTTTGGGGATGCTGCTAATTAATTACTTACACCAATTTAAAATTCGAAGACTGTAACGACCCAAAAACCTTTAGAAATTAATTTAGTAGTGTTATTCAAAAGTAATTTGAAATCACATCCATTGAGCTTAGAATGTAACTCGTAGAAGGCTTTGTGGTATCAATGAGTCTAATAGCTACTGTCGTAACGGTAAAGAAAATCAAAACATTCCATCGATAAGGAATGACGCTCAAATAGAGGCATTCCTTCTTTAATGAGTCGTTGAGTAACAATGTCGTAGAAGCGATTAGGCGTCCAATAAAGGGACACAAGATCGCATAAGTCAGATGTCAAGTCAATACTCGGGGGAACCCCCGTCGGAGACGCCACCCTTTGGTTTCCGGAGACGCTGAACCTTCTGTACGGTTTGAAAGGAAGTCGTTATAGAATAGGTAGGTGGGTTAGTTATCTAGATTGTGTTTTGAAGGGTATGAAAATTAATTTTATTTGCAAGTTGAACTATGCTGATGTTAAAATGAAAACATTCCCGAATAACACTGAGTTTTGTACGAAATCAAGAGCAGACTAGCGAAATACCAACTTTGAAAATGAAATAAACTGAATCGCAAAGCATTCCAGCAAAACTCGAAAACTGAATCGTTAAATAAAACCAATGGGTGCGTTATTACCTACCCTATTGTTGCACTAAATCGATGGCAGTGCATGCAAATTAAACCAGGGATGGGTTTTTTAATCTGTGCCCGATTAAAGCGCGCCCAGACGCGAGGGCGGGCGGAACGGACTTCGATAATCGCCCTGTGTTGACAATAGCTGTAATTATTGCGCATAAATGAATACTTACTTTCCGTTTTTTAGTGCGACACTGACGTTGCTTTCTAGAGCTGAACTTTGCTGTGATTCGAAGGCAGAATACTTTTTTTGCATATATTTAAGGACACAAAATAAACAATGACGTACTAAAACAAACCAAAAAAGAAAAATATCTTGGGCTATGGGTAGACGATAAGTTAACTTGGAACTATCATATTGATCACGTAAAAACAAAATTAACGACATTGCTTGGAGCATTACGCAAAATAGCAAGCTGTATCCCAACCAGAGTACGGTCCATCATCTATAACTCACTGGTAAAATCGCACCTCGATTACCTAATAGAAGTATGGGGTTCTGCCGCCCCAACAAACCTTATCCCGTTACAAAGAACCCAAAACAAAATAATTAAAGTACTTCATTGTTATCACTATCTAACGCCAACTAAAAAACTTTATGAGGAAACTAAGCTATTAAACCTCCATCAACTTTATGTATACTCCACCTGCCTTCTCATAAAAAACATTACCAATAACTTAATTAAATCTAATATTCAGATACATAAAAAAGAAAATACGCACAATCTAAGAAATAAACACAAACTTAATTTAACTGCAGTACGAACTAATTACGGAAAGAAAACAATATCATTTGAGGGAGTACAGCTTTACAATCAATTACCTAACAGTATCAAAGAATGCGAAGGCATAAATAGTTTTAAATCTAAGCTAAAAGAGTACGTAAGCAAATTATAACCGCGTAAGATTTTTAAGTACCGGCAACGCCGTCAAGAGGCGGAATGACTTTTGTTAATAAGCACTCTGTTATATCTCATTATAATAGAACCTAGGTTTTTATGAGAATAAATGTCTTTAAACCTAAATCAAATATATTTCAGAAATTCCCACTGGTGGGATACGTGGATTAGGGAGTTAGAGCGATTCGATAAGCAATTCGCTTCTGCCTTCTCGGGGCAGTTTATAGCTAAAACAGAAACCTATAATTATTACTTGTGCTCGTTTTAAATTCTTAGTCGTGCCGCATATGTCGTTTGCGCTCCGCAAAAGGCTGTTAACTTCGTGTCGGGCCCTAATTTGAGGGTTAATAGTCACTCCGATGAACCAGTAAGTGTAGTGTAATGAATATTACACTTTGAGACCATCCCTTTGGTTACTTTGGCTTTACAATTGCAGCTAATAGCTGGACGTTAGTAAAGGGTAATGGAAATGAGTTTTCAGCTGGAATTATGGTATAAATTAGATCGCTAGGAATGGCATTCAAAATTAGAACCTTTTACAGCTGTCGTCGTTTTTGGCTATTTACTTATGATTTTGAGTGTACCTAAGCATTGGTCGTATTTTATTCAGAGTAAAAGTTACTAAAATTGTCCGATAGGTTAACAGCGGAGTTTTTGCAAGACCTATTACAACTAGTTGTCCTGTGAGAACATAGACCTCGCAAGCCTTTATAACCATGCAATAACCGACACTTTCCCTTTTCCCCTGGCTAAATCGATTTTCAGGTGCTTGAATTTAGACTTTTGAGCAAAATTAGTTTTAGCGATTACTCGCGTTCCCTTGGTCCTAGCCTAGGAGGTCGAATCTGGTGTCTACAGATTTGTCTCGTAAAGGCGAAGAGGACTGTGTAGTCTAATAATAATTGACATTGGTAGAAGTCAATTTTCGGGAAAAAATAATTTTGCCTTTTTTCTCCTTTCCACTCCCTCTTTTTGGAAGTATTTTTACACCATCTTGTGTAGAATGAAGTCTTTCGTGTGCTTCTCAAATTTGATTGAAATCCGTCGATAAATAACGCTACAGCAAACTTTCCCTCTTTTCTCCCCTATTTTCCCCCCAATCAAAAATCCCCGACGACAAAAAAATCTAATAATTCATATAACCTGTGTACCAAGTTTCGTCCAGATCGGTTGAAAAATGCGACCTGTAGAGGAGAACAGACATCCGGACAAACGCATTTTTGGCCAATGTGGAAACTGAGACGCTTCGCTCGCTTCGCTCGCTCGGTCAATAATTACAGACTAAAAATATTATTATCATTAAAAAATCTGCCAACCACCTCGGGCAGAACAGACGACGTGGTGGCGGAACTGACGTCAATTTTCTTCACGCAACAAAGAAGCAGTAAAAAAGAAGTAGAACTTTAAACTGTCGCTTCACAATGCCACCGTTTACATTTATGCAGAGTTCAATGAAACACGACAATGCACCGAAAGCCCCAACAATCGTCGGAAGGGTTCGGTGAGGTTTCAAGTATGCACAAAGCAACACCCGCAATTGACTCGACTCTGCATTTTACACCTCTAGAGTGCTCGGCTTGAGTGGTTGCTGTGTCGTGAACGCAAATATTGTGTCTGAAACACTGCCTACTGAAGCATGTAGGTAATACTTCGTGTGCATATGAGAAGCGTTTTAATATTTCATTGATCGAACCAAAATTATGAAGACGGAGAACATTTTGGCTGAATATTTTAACATGATATAAACACGTAAACCACAGCACTTACCTACTATTTGATGCAGTAAACAACAATTTACTATCTGAGTATAGATTCTTGCTCAAAGAAAGCAAAATGGAATATGAAAAGCTACCGTTCCCCACAAAACGCCTATCAACAAACCGCAAATTTAATTCTGCGTCGAGAATTGGAAAATATTGCTCCCATGTAGCATCACTCGTATTCAAATAGAAGCAAAATAAAACCGAGTGATGCATATTGAACGATCTTTTCTGTTCATAAAATGCGACGTTTGTGTGTCTTGTTTAACTCTGTCCAATGCCGGTTTTGACTACAGCGTGTATGGTGTGTCCTATTTAGTGATCTGCTTGCAACCTCATACTTATAAGTATTTATTTTTTGCTGAATAATGCACTTTCACTCTTACGAAGCACTTATGCAAGTTAAGATGCATAAAAGCGATTGTAAAATATAAGCCATAATAATAGATATCCAAAACTATACTCGTGGCAATATGCTAGTATTACATTCAAGAATTTTTTATTTAGGTTTAGTAAAAATAAAAAATGTAGAATGCAATTTGGCATCGACACAATATTTCGCGTAGTTCCGCCGCATTCGGCCCCTTTGGGTAATGCAATCCAATATGCAAACTACTAACAGTAAACTGAAGGTAAAGTTTGAGATGGAGTCTGCGAAACTAAAAACTAAATAGAACGTGCTACGGTTCATTAGACTTACGTCGGTACACGATTCCTGATTTAAAAGTTGGAAGTTTTCTGTTGAATCTATCCTTTCCAAAGATGCAAGAGTTGGATACTCATGCACTTTTTTACGAACTTTCGCTTTTTTAACAGTTAGAAAAAAATGGCTTTACCTGACTAAGACTGTCTCCGATGCTGCCATCAGCGTCAACTGCCCGGAAAAGTTGGTCTTTTATATCTCTAGGCCTGCTTCTTCTTTCTTGGGCCTCCCTCATAGCTTGACTCTGCAGTCTTTCGAAGAACTCTCTCGGCTTCAGCGGGGGAGGTTCGTCATCTGGAGGTGGGGGAGGAGGAGGGGGTAGTCTTGTTCGAGGTGAGCTGCGGAGTAAGGACCGCTCGTCGTCTTCCGTAGATCTCTCATCGTGCTCAGAGTCTGAGCTTCTGCTGTTCCGTCTTCTCACTCCTTGGAGATGCGGCTCGAGAAATGTCGCATTTCTGTAACAAGAGAAACATCAATTTAGTTGAAAACTTTAGATATAAACTACTCGCATAAGGTCGAACTAAAAATATTCAAACAAAACAATCTTTTCACCATGACAACAACGTGTAATAAGGTTTCTTCATTATTGGCACGACGATGTAAAATAACAGAAAACTTCCGTGGTCATTTAATGCCCTAACCGAGGTAGAATCACTCTTGAAATCGAATGAAATAGTAAGCAACCGCCGATTCATGTTTAATGAATCCATTGCAATTTAACCGTAAACCCGTTATGCTACGCTCGTTCTGTTACTCACTTCATTAAAGCTCACTTTATCTGATGCTACATCTATTCGTTATTGCCCACGTAATCGATTCCTGTATCTAACTGCAGCTTACGAACACATGGGCCCATGGACCACCTCGTTTAAACAATTGACTGTCGAAAAGTATCGAAACTTTTTGCTCTATTTCAAATTAAGATAAATGAGGTTTTGACCACATAACAGTAAAGCCATACGAGAAATAATCGAGTTCGTGGGTATTTTTTGTATGGCAGCAGCTATTAAAAATGGTAGTTTTTCAGAAAATAATAGTTTTCTATATCTAACACTACTCTGGTTGAGCCAAGCAGTTGTGTCTCTGAAGATAAACGAAGTTAAAAGTGCAGCACTTTGTAAAATGGTTCGTTTGCGAAACGTTTCGTCGATGGCCACTTGCCTGGGGGAGGCTGACCAGACTAAAAGGACATTAACCAAGATTTATTCCCCGAGTACGCCCGCCATAGGTATTAATTAAAAACCTCTACATAACGATACGAGTGCGTCCGACGTTCTCGCCAATTACTTACTCAGCTGAAGAGATTTTGGAATGCGCGGCCGATCGTGCGTGCTACAAACTTTTTGTTGGGGGATTTATTGCAGATGTTTGTATGTGAAACGTGCGACAAAACTAACGGCACTTGTGCCCAAATCAAAATCAAAACACTTAAGTTAAGGTAAATATAGTTGGATGCAGAGTTTAAAATAGGTACCTACTTTTATAACGTCTGAAACATTTGATTTTTTCTGTCACTATTTGTCATAGCCTGTTGCTTTAATATTCACTGGTAAAATCGGATGCGTGCTAATATTTGTCCGTTAGTTTTAAATACCAGTATGGTTTTTGTACCAGTATCGTAAAGCAACTACAAATTATGTATCTTAAGCAACCAGAAATTGCATTTTAAGCTCACTAAATGTCCTGTCTCGACAAAACTAATAGACGCTTCCTTTATTAATGCAATTTAAGCTGTCTGGAGCGGTTGACGTTTAAAAATGCTGTAATCACATCGTGTTGGTGCCAACGCGAGCGACACTCAATTTGTCACTACCGACAACAACCAGCGCCGGCAATGACACATTTTGTAGCGCCGTGTCAGATAGAATAAAAATATTTGGACATCACAGAAGAAAAAAGAAAAAAAATAGACGGAGTCTCACGACCATGTAGTTGTAGGTCGACAGGCGACTTACCTGCTGACCGATCGAGTATATTGTGGCAAAAACTAAAACAATCAAGCAACAGGAAAAAAGGTTGATAGGTTGATACCATTTGCAATTGTGGGCTAAAATCCAGCCAGGTTTAACAAATGGTCAATGAATCCATTTTAATTTTAATCAATAAAATCAATGAATCCAGCCATCCATACCACTTATAAGTAACAAAATCAGATCTAATATGAAAGTAATATAATAATAGTAAGATATAAGATTCATTCTTAGAGCCCCGAGTCATATCCCAAGGGAAATAGAGGGCTCCTGGCCTTTGGTAATTGTATCGATCTAAAAATAATATCTTGCACAATTGATTTTGCAGGTGTCAATAAGGCCGGTAGTTTTATTTTGTTTTGTAACTACGTCGGTGCAATTTCAGATTAAGTATAGTACCTATTACCTACATAATGAGCTTACGTCCTAATTATATATTATTTTGTTTGAGCAACTATGTTGTAATTTCACGAGTAGGTAGTGTACCCTGAAGTGTACAGTGTGTGATCCACCAAAAAGCTTAGACCAAAATATCCAAACACTCGAGACTAACAAATCGGTATAACCTCTCAACACCCCCAATGGTCATTACGGGGGATGACGGCCGCGGCAATTAATACCAAATCACGCAAGTGCTAGACTAGTGCAACAGCCGAGGGGTTCTGTACATAGATTTCAATCAAAGTTACGCTAAATTGCAATCAATTGCAATACTATTAGTCTTATCATCATCATCATCATCTCAGCTCGTTTGCACCCACTGCTGAGTATAGGCCTCTTTATTGCGCCATTCTTTCCTGTCCCTTGCGAGTCTCAACCATTGATTCCCGGCTCGTTGTGTAATGTCATTGGACCATCGGGCGGGTGGTCTGCCTCTTGGTCTACGAGCATCCCTTGCCCACCATTCTGTGACCGCCTAGTCACATTAGTCTTATGGCGGATGTAAATTCCATAGTAATGGATGGTAATAATTATGTGGGTTTTATTGGTCTCAACTCAAATAGTATTGTGACTAGTAGTGACTGATGGTAAATAAACCAGCCAAGAATTTTGAAAGAAAAGCTTTCTTCATTTCGATATTTTAATATTGTTAGTTACCTCCTATTGAATACCCACCTCACAAGTGAAAGACGATATCCAATGAAAGCCAAAAAGTGAAGCAAAGTTGAGAAGTGTCTTTACCGAAATTTTCCTCTAGTGCTGAACTCGAAAAACTTTTTGTAACAAAGTGAGCCAGACATACGAGTAACAAATCAGTATCACCTCTCAACACCCTCGTGGTGATTACGCCATGATGGGATGACGGTCGGTGTAATTAATTAAAACGTCATATTTGGTACTTCGTCACAGGTGCACCGATGAAACCCTCATTATTAATTTTAATGCGGTGCCATGTTTGGTTTATGTTGGTTATTTATCTGTTAGTGTTATTAGCGGTGCGTTAAATTGTTGTCTATTTTTGGGTTGACACAATTTGTAACACTATTTGTGGTTCGCTAAGGTGACTGTTGGATTTTAAACTTCTAGCATTATGGTGTTAGAAGTCGATTTTAGATTCTATATTATTATTTTGATTGACTGACACGTCCAAGAAATCTAAAGTACCTACCACAATGTGTGTTTCATGTTAATTAAGTACAATTTATATGAACAACTTTTTATCAATTCAGTGATATTTTTAATAAATAACATTTATTGCCTTTGTTATTTTTTGTCTCCCGGAAAGTAATAAAGCTGAAACGAGCTTTTGTTTTTCTTTATTATTGGCCGCCTGGGGCTTTTGTTACCCTGCGAATTCCTTGCAAAAGAACTCATAGCGTAATTAAGAAACAAACGTAATAAAAATACTCAATATTTCTAAGAATTCTTGGTTTCTTAATCAATAAGTAATCTCTCCAAATACCTACCTAAGTATATTTCTATAAATATATTTTCGTAGCATACCATTTGATTGTGTTTTACCTAATTAAGTTGTGGCATTGATTATTTGCCTTTGTGATTGGTTTTAATCGTGGACGAATATCGTCCAAGGTATTAATCAAGGTTGTATGAATTACCTATCTAACCCTATTAGGTTTTAGTTGTACGTAGGGACTGAATAATTCAATAACTCTATCAAAATTCAGTAAATTCAGTATTCAACAAACCATTGAAGTGAAACTCCAAAACCCGGCAGTCACAAACCAAAGGTGTAAGCGACGTTATTGTGGCACTTTTCCATCTCTGAATAGCACCCAGCATTCCCGCGTGAATGGCATCGCAGCTGTCACAAAGACCCCGTCAGTGCTATGTTACCGTGAATGGGAGGATTTAGTCCGCAGATGCAATGAAAATGCTATGGGAAATTCTATTTGTAAACGGTGGCTATTGTCTGTGCGACGTGTATGAAAACTTGTATTTATGTGGATGGTAGGTATTTCATAAAATACTTTTGAAGGAACCAAAGATATCGCTTGTATCGCTTTCATTTTAGATAAGTTAATATTCTAAGCAATCCAGAGAGAATCAAAAGTAAAAAATAGCAGAACTAGCACTGACTTTAGATTATCAAATTAATATTCTAAGTTACTGACTCAACTGCTTGTTAGCCAAGACCAAAGCACATGTTTGCAGCCTTGAGTATCGAAGGGCACTCGTGTCATGAACGATAAGAGACTACTTGAAGCACTTGAGATAAAAGGTTGGTGCATGAGTTGATACCCTTTCGAGTTTGAGTTGCGAGTTTTGCTCATGTCATCACAGGCCTTTGATAAAGGTACCTAACCTACTTACCTAGTGTTCATTTCTGGTTATTTTTTTCTGCTTTTTTTTTCAATCTGTATATGTGTGCTTTATAAATAAAAAAATAAAATACACGGAAAAATATAGCCCCTAAAAACTGAGGGGGTATGAACAGAAAAGCTATCTCTCCGTATCCTCTAGGTACTTCTGTACCGAAATATCTTATTTAGAGAAATCAACTACTGGAGCCAACATTGCTACAATTTAAAAGAGGACATAAACAAATAACAAAAGAGTAAAATCTATTTTTACTAAACATAAGTTTTGTCCCGACGAAGGACATTTGAAAAACTAGGTGTTTATTTTTATGGGATTTACTAAATAAAACTTGAGTTGCTGTAAGTGCATGGAGTGTTTTAACTAAGGTAGGTGCCTACATGAATTGTATTCCGATTAACAATGCACTCAGTCTCGCAAAGAACACTGAAAAGCACTTTTCTACCTGCTTGTTTAAGTATCTTCATACTTTTAACTTTCTTAACCACTGGCACGCAACATGAATGAATAAAAACTTTATATTTGTACGCCTTACAAATCACATATTAACATAGTATGTCACGTTAATACACCTATTAAACCTTAGCCTATACCTAACTACCTTAAAATAAGGATTCTTGTCTTTCAATCATAGATTAGCACTCGTAAAATTAAATGCGACCGGTATTCTCATTTAAAGTTGCGGCATTTACTTAGGTAACTATATTTTGTCTTCAGACTACGTACTACCTATTCAAAATTAAGTTATTATTCATAGAAAACTACGCGCAGGTAATAAGAAGAGTCAACATGGGAAACTGCTAAACTAAATATTTTATACCCACCACGGAGATAATACGCCGGCTTTACCCACAGCGAGCTCAACCTACTCAAACTAAGCTCAGAAAATTACGTTACATAATGTGTATAAATTCTCTTTAGAACGGGTAACCAGATTTCCAACATTTCGCAGGAAAGCGTATATTATGAATATGTACGCAAGCCCGTCAGAGCCTACGGTAATGCGATTACAACTACACCTAGAGGCTACATTGTGTTCTGTATAAACAGTGATTCAAGCCTAGGAAATAGGCAGTTTCTAGCCTGTTCTTCTAGGCTCGTCGCGAAGAACTGACACCTAGAATCACCTAGCACAAAAGACGATTCTAAATGATCTTCGTGATTTTACTGAATAAAAAATAATTGACTCTGGTACCAAGGTAAGTTAATTTTCACCAAGGTCGTTTGTTTAGACTGGGAATAGCAAAGCTTAGTACCAACATTGATTTTAAAATTTGATACAGAGTTGCGCTTCGGTGGTAGGTATTATTTTACAACGTGAAACTGACTGCTTTTAGCCAACCCTTCAGTTGAGTAAAATGCTTCTCATATGAGAGCTTTAATTTATAGAGATATTTTAGTGATTTCTATTTTGTTAGATTGTAGTACATAGTAAAGACCTACACTGTCGTAATACAGAACCTGCATTGCTCACTTTTTTTAATGGTTAAAAAATATTATTGGTGAAAAAATATTATAAAAAACGTCATAATATACATATTTTTTTTATTAGCTTTTTGCGGCTATGATATCACTAATATACATAAGAGTATACACGTTTCATAACTTGGTCCTTCAAGAGGTAAGTATAGTAGTTATAACGAATCTTTGTCCCTCTGAAATAGCTGCGCAGAACCCATTTTTGGGTCAAATTGGAAGTAAACGATTTTTTCCGCACCTGTAGATGCGCAATTGTTTGTTGCACTTAACTTCAGAGAGCTAAAGCTCTTTTGTGCGTACTGTATATCACATCCAAAATCCCCAACTGTTCAACATTCAAGTCGTTATCTTTGAGTTCACACTTGTCTGACCCGAAACAAAAGGTGACGTGGGGTTTGAAATTAACTCGAGCTCGGAACCAGTCAACCCGGGATGACCCACGACACTTTCTCTGTGATGATACTGATAATGTATGCATACTACAAAGCACCTATGTGTAATCAGCGGGTTATGCTGGTATCGGTCACTACAGACGAAAATATAATTCGTAAAAGTATGACTGTATGAAAAAATAAAAAACATAAACCGAAATAAAACAGGTCAAGTGGAGTCTACAAAGGTTAAACTTTTTCAAAGTTGAGAAGGTCCGTCATAAGTTTAAGTGGTCTCTGAATTTACCCACATCTAAAGAGGAAGCATAATAATTTTACAGACCACTCAATTACGAATTTGTAACAAAGTTAAAATAAGAAGAGAAAATAAATTTAAGTTGGGTAAATCCAATAAAAGATGAGATCAAAGAGACTAATTTCACAAATTAACTTTGCAAAGTAAATTCAAGTTTCCCAAACATAAAACGGACTCGCTATTTATATTCTAAATTAATGTAAACACGAGGAATTAGAGGCTCTCATTATATATTAACCAAAGAGATGTTGCTTGGCTCTGCCTCCCTTCGATAGACCCTCCTAATCTGTGGATTAAGCATCTCACGATGTCTCACTTCGCATAATTATGCGCTTTATCAGCGGGAAAAAATCAATTTGTGCGAGGTAACAGGTCTTATGCAAATCACCAGGTTTTATGACACTTGTCGTCATAAAATTATGTAAGAACAGCTAGGGAGGTAATGGAAGCGATGGTATTACCGGTTGTAGAGGATGATACACCATGGTCGTATAATTAAATAAAACAGGGATAACTTACTATTCGGAGTTCATAATTTAGTCAGCACAAACTCGATTAGCGATTCTACTGTAAAATTTGATAAATCTCAAACTTGAAACAAGACTTTTTTTAGTTTTTTTACCATATAAAAAAATTACATAGATATGTTTTATACTATAGCACTAAAGAAAACCACAAGGTTTATAGGCCTAATGCTATTGGAGTCCGTATCGATAGCCTTAGGTACATTAACATTTAAATTACGTAGGTATTATCGGGCCTTTTGCATCTAATTTTTATGATTTATACAGAGTCAGGAGACACTTTTTACCCATGCTCGGATGAACGAGACGCTACAGCTACGAGTACTTATCTCTATTATGTGCTTTGAAACCAGTAGTTAGGTTATTTTTTAAGTTTTCAAGTGAACCTTTCTTCACAGTCTAACGTCCACGCCAGTCACTCTAACCAGCACTAAGCCATGATGTCTGAGCTATGTAGCTCTATAAACCCGTCCAAAGCTGGACACTACTCAACTAGTATCCTTCCCCTCTGACTTAAGGTAAAAGCTGCTCGTTTCTTATGATTATGTATTTGCCTACTAACGATAAGTGGACAAGTACGGTGAGGTAGGGCAAGTGCACTTTGTTAATAACCGTCATGGTCAATATTCAGTTTCCTGTGAAAGTGGACCTGTCTGTAATTATTAGAAACTAAAGCTGTGATATAAGTAACACTTTGTACCGGATGATCTTAAGCTGCAGTGGTAATAAGGAGGAAGCTCTCGTGGCGTACCTTGCTTAATCAATCTATACCGATTTATCTAAGACTTTAAGTAAAGCTACTTTCTGCGCGGTCACCATTCAGATGGGTGATATCTGAGATCATTTATATCTGAGCGCTGCCCTGCTTCTGAGGGCACGTTAAACTGTCGCTCTCAGCTCTAGTAGTTAAGTATACTAGTAGTACGATAAGGCGGCTAATAAAAACTCCGTCACCAAAGTTGGTCACTCATAATAGGTTGACTTTTGGGATTTTAAACATCTCAGGTGTAAATTTTTTTTTTTATTTTTTTTTATAAATTTATAAGCAAGCGTTTGACCGCAATCTCACCTGATGTTAAGTGAAGATGCGGATTTACCAATAAAGTTGAGTTATGGATCTTTGCAAGAGTTGAATGCTGAGAGCAGTGGCGAGCTCAATAATAAGAAAAATGATTATGACGATTTTCATTTGTTTATTTGTCGGTGTGTCGCTCACGGAATGTATCGAGTACCTATCGAATGAGTTCAAGATATTGACGCATTTATTTTTTGCATTTTGTGCATTCTGATCTTATAAGTACCTACAGTAGATCCAAAAACTGATCTCGATCACGAAAAGATAACGGATAAGTTCATTACGAGAGTGCCAAACTAAGTTCAAGGTAGATAAATGTAATTGGACTCAGAATTGCGTAATTTGACGTGTTTCATACAGTTTCTCACAAAACTTGCACCGCTAAATGCCAATGCCAAGTTGCTAAATAATTATCTTCGTTGCAACTTTGCAATACAATGATAATTTTCACTCATGTTCATGATAATTACAAAAACACGGAACTTATAGCTGATACTTACCTGAGTCTCCTGTATTTTTTATAGGTACACAGCACAAAAGTTCTGAGAGTAATTTTTTTGGTAATCTTTCCAACGTTTTTTTTTCACATTCACATCCCGCTATAAACAATAAAAGAGCGTTCTAAATTCAAACCCATAACATTTTTATTATTTCGAATTATTTTATTCCATCTGGCTAGGATTTTGTGAAAAATTACCTAGTTGGGAAAGAAAGTTTTTATTCATAATCGTCGATTATCGAGCGTTCTAAATTCAAACTTCTATAATTTTTTAATACAAATATCTGTTCCACCTCCTTGGTGATTCAAGTGAAAAGCTCCAAAGAGTTTACTCCAAAGTAAACTTTTTCAAAAAAAATACTCTGCGCTTTTTTATTGTTACACCGTTGTTGGGTGTATGTGTGGTGGGAGAGCAGAGCATTGCATGATTACACCTATTCGTCTGCCACGCCTGAGACCGCTAGCATCCTGAAGTCTAAACTAAAATAACTTTTATTAACAAGCACTGTTATAAATCTCATTGTACCTAATAGAACCTAAGAGTTTTTATGAGAATAAATGTCTTTAAACCTAAGTCCACTGCGGCCTGTATATACTGAGACATTTATGGACTCTTTAAGGCTCTTGCGCCGAAAACAACTAGACCTTATTGACCTTTTTAAACGAACTTTATGAAAATTTTAATTATATTTTTTAAAAGTTAAATAATCATCATAATTTTGTTTCCAGTATTAGTTCAGTCATGATAAGTATGAAATTAGGTACTAGGCAGGTACTTTTAACTCAGGTAAGTATCTAAGCCCATTATAGCCCAAAATAATAAGTAAGTAAACTTTGAAAAAATGAAAATTAAAAATCTTTATTTCATGCAAAACATACAGTACCCTTTAATAATTCTTGTTATGTGAAGATATCTTTTAAGATATCTTCACTACCATTCAGAAACTTATTCAACACGTATAACTTTCGCTTAAACTTTCAAAGCGTTCAAATCGATCCGAGAATTACGGCAGAATCTCGTCTACAATTCTGTGCCTAGACCAATAGCTTCCTTTTCAGTACCATTTTCCTTAAACCCATCGCGCAGAGTATTTTGAACCTTATTTTTATAGTGGTAAGGGTGTATTGAATATATGAGTATGATGGCCAAAGTGTTCTACGAGAATCGGTCTGGGATACGGTTTGAGTATTTTCGAAGAATTTTATTGATGCAATAACCACTTGACGATTTTGAACTGCGCGGACTCGGTTCGTATTTTATTGATAAGATTGAATAAATCTCTATTTTATTGAATTCAATGGCTATTTTTCGTACAACGACTTGACATTGTGAGATTAGGAATATACCATTTTAGATGCCCATTGATTCCATACCTACAGCTGCACCACTTCTAGTCACATTAAAAAGGATTTTATACCCGCTTTAAAATGGTAGAGTTCTTAATATATTTGCCAAATAACAATGTAACAAGAAGTAGCTTTTAAATCCATATTAACTCAAGACGACAAAATGGCAGTTTGCTCAAAAGCCTTTCAGAATAAGCTTATGATGCGACCGAGCAACAAAATATGAAATTTTAAGGCAAATCTCTGGAGCGCTCTTGCAGAGAATTTGCCTTATTAAAATTTTCCTTCGAAAACCGCACGATGCCAGCCAGCCGCTAGACTGTTCTTAGTTTACCATAAAATAATACTTAGAACATAGATATGAATCTACCCGCTAGAGTATTTTTTTCACCTTACATTCACTCTATATCAGCGCGGCTTCAAAAGTCTCAAATAAATCGACGTCACAGAACAGAACGCTGTCATCCTAACTCTTGACATCATAACTCTACAGTTGAATTTCACTTCTATATCTTGTGATAACTGTACAAACCATCTGCAGCATTCTGCATTTACTTTGCATCTCAAAATATGGCATCCAACATTATCCTATATTAAACCAGACGAGATTTTTATTCTAATCTGCAATATTGTTGGGTAATTGAAATTCTGCGCACAATGTGCTTTATTGCTGGTGATTAGAACACGCCACGTGATTCTAACAACATTTAATTAAGGTTGTCGTAAATACCATTTCTAAGCTCTTTTTTTATTCTGGTCTCGTTTGAACAGTCCCCTAGGCCTTACGAGCATAGGCAAGTGCAACTGTTATTGAAATTCTGTGGTGTCTTGTGCATCTTACCAGGCGACTCTAGTCGTGAATATATTTTGATATCTCGTAAAATTTTTTCATCAAATCAAAAATACGAAATTGAAACCTATCGACAGAGATGAAGAAGGTTATTAAACCTTCTTTAAAGAAAAATAAAAATTGAGCATTATTGTTTAAGATATTTTATTTCTTAAAAAACTTACAAATTCATTTAGATACTTAAAAACCATTTTGTTAAGTTATTTGCCTTTTAAGCAAACTTACTTTAGTTACTTTGTGTAAGTCAGGTAGTGTAGGTAAGGTAGATAAAATATGTTCTAGCAGTATTAGTGAATTAAATGGCTTTCCCAAATAATAATTGAATATTCAGGCGATTAGCCGTTCAATACAGATTTAAACGCTTAAAACCAGATAACAGCAATATTAATGATATATTGAAGCCGCTTTGAATGGTCGTTTCTCTCGTTAAATTGATTTATGTACTCTGTCTTACTAAGCCAGCTTGAAGACCTAGGCAGCTGGTCTTAATGGGAGTTCTACGATGTAAAATAGTTCAGGGAACAACATTTGGGTAACATATGCCGCTGTTCCAGTTTCAGTGCGTGTTAGTGTCCTGTGCTAATCAGAAAAACTAATGTGAACATAATCTGTGGAAGTTACTCCATAAATATTGCGCCCAGACTTTGATAGATAGATAGATATATTATTTATTTAACCACCACAAAATTAATAAAAAAGTAAAACAGATTAAAAAGAATTTAAAACTAAAATAAAAACATAAAATTAAAAAAGACTGAAACTGAATTATACTAAATTCTCCCGAGTGGTGGTGGAAACGACCTCAGCTCAGCTTGATGCTGCATTATGTATCCATATTGCAGCGCTGGTTTTCAGCTGAAGCTTGTGTTGCTAACATCACTTTCACCTCATTTATGATCTTTTTGAAGTAAAAATAATGTAAAAGTTTCAGAAATTGGCAGATTTAAATAGCATTGTCTGAAAAGTAATGATAAGCTTTATACCTTTACGTCTCAAAGGTAATAAATGCAATAAATTGTCCACCATTTTAAGATAAATATATCCATAGAGAACAGATGGGAAGCGAGCTACTTATCTTTGGCAAGGTCTGTTATAAAGAGCCGATATTTCCTCAGTCCGCTGGGAACCGCCGGAACTGTAACACAATTTTGTAATATTACATTATTTAAAGGTACTTGTGTTGTTTAATCTTAGCTGGAGCTTTTATAGAGCTTTGTATTTTGAGCCGTTGAAAATCGGAATAGTTAAAAGTTCTACTTTAGCGCTGAAGGTTTTGTAAACATTTTTCTGCAACCACACGGCAGGGATTTGTTTTTTTTTATTCAACCAAATGACGGAACCAGCCGATGACCCACCCGATGTTAAGCGGTTACCTCTGCCTATAACTTAACAATGCACCGACTAACCGAGCACGCCCACTGAGGACGTTATATAATCTTAGAACTTTTGTTACAGTGGAACAAAATCAGTCAAGTGCGAGAGCACTAATCGCAAATCGCAATGCTCTCGCATAAACTCGGATTAACGATTAGTGAAATAAAAATCCTGTAAATTGAGTAAATTAAAAAATTGCCTAGAATGTTTTTAGGCTTGATATAAAATATTTTCGCGTCTTTGTGGAGCTATTCTCAAGATGATATCTAGCTATCTAAAAACCAACAAAGCGTGTGGACAATCTCCATTGTTGTAGGTAGGTAAGTGGGTCAGAGATAACGTGGATTAGCGGACCAATTTTACTGATTAAATTCTTGTGCCTTCTGAAGCCGCGTCAGTTGCAGATAACCTGGAGCAGTATTTCAGCCCTTGCTCCATAAATTGGACAATTTTATTTTTAACGAGAACATGAGAAAAAGACTGTAAATGGGCTATCATTCAGAAACTGTATGTAGAAATAGCTTTTTGCTCGTTTAACCCAACCCCTTCTAACAAAATCATTAGTCTAGTAGAGACTTACTTTTATTTATGTGATTTCCATCGGTATTATATTTTTTAGCCATGGTAGAATGTCAACTTGCTCAAATAGCAAGTTTTCAACCGCTCAGGTGCAATGTAAACCTACACTTCACTATCCTTGTCCTAAACATTACATAGGCCTTTTCACCTCCTATAGATTAAATCCGTAGTTTTCCCGACAGATGTCTCAATAAAATCGAAGGGGTGAGACCCCAGTCGTCAACGCTTCACAGTACATAAAGCATCGTGCACCACTGCACTGAAATTTCTTCTGTAACCTTGGAGCGATAGAGATTGTAGGGATTTACTCAATTTGTATGGGGTATTGAAAAAAAGCTTTGTACATTCAACGAAACCGTAGTGCCTTTAGCAGTACGTCGAGATTTTGAAAAAAAGTTATTTTATACCATAGAATACTAATCGTTAAAAATATAAAATGTTCTTTTTGAACTGGTAGGGGTTGTAACCACCCGTTTTGTAACTTGTCTGCCACACTCACTGAATGCGATAGAATATACCTAATATAGTAGGTATAAGTAGAAATTACTTGTACCTACTATAAAACTAAGCACTAGAGATGTGCTAAACAAAGGTGCAAGCAAGATTATAAACGCTAATTTTATTTTGCTACGAGTAGCAACTTTACCTACCTATCTAGCTACGTAATTGCAAGTAACTACAAAATGTGAGTAAGCTACGTTATTTTGAGCAAGGAAAAGTGCAAAGTACCCACCCTACCGTTAGCGAGAGAATAGAAAAACACTTTGAGACCATTTCCTGTGGAAGATGTACTGTGAGAGGATTCATTATCTACCCTCGACAAATCCCTATTTTGTTAGGGGACCACATGAAGTTGAAAAGGTGGGACCTTACTTTTTAACTTTTATTTGGTAGGTTTTATTCGATGCTTACAAAGAAATTGATAATTTCAATTAAATATGACCTATATTCATAATAACAGTGCGTGAAAATATGAAACCATATCCCAGGCACTGCAGCGTGGGCATGGGTAAAAAGTGGTTCCTGACGCTGTATAAATCATCTAGATTAGATGATTTAATAAGTGTTAGTGTGAAAAATAAATCAGCTGTTCCGTATATTTTCGCCAAGTATATAAGTAGGTATCTAGTTATTGCGTTTTAAAAAAAGTAGATTTTTTTGCGCTCTCAATGTTGGTTCCGAAAAGTTGTTCATATTGATAGGTAGGTACTTTAACTTCCGCGAAGTTTTCAAGGGTTTTATTACTGAATGTACATGTCTTTTTAGTGAGCAAAACCTCAGTGGTCCTTTGTAAAGACAGGAGTTTTTGTTTACTTTACCTAATCATAGCTTTCTTCGAACCCTTTCGCGAACTCCAAATAAACAGCGCTCTGAAACCCTACAATCATTACCCGGAGTATTTTCATTCCTGATGGAAGGATCTCTTTAAAAAGGGTGTTATTCCATAGCCAAAAAAAATGTAGTTAGCTCACTTCCTTAGACAGTAAGTATGTTTTACTTATTGGATTATTTGACACGATAAAACCATTTGTGGTTCCAATTAACAACATAGCAAGTTTTCGCGGGCATAAACAAAAGCTCCATAGATCGATATAAAAGGAAAACTACAAAGATGAAAACCATATTATTGTTTATTAGTTATACGTAGTACTAACCTAATCTAAGTAATCTTTGTGGAGACATCCAGTTTTGTTTTGTTCAATGAAAGGCTAGGGAGCTAAACTGCATCTAATAGTAAATAGCAAAACAGCCAGTTTACAAAAACACCGAATAAAATGAGTGAACAAGCTGCTTTATAAACAGTTTATGGTTTCATTTTCCCTAAACACATGAAGGTATGATTGTACGAAGGCTCTAAAGGTATACTCTAATAGGTTTAAAGCTGAGAGCGTGGATTGCGGGATCCAGGGTCCATTGACTTAATAATCAGGCCATTAATCAAGATGATTTTATACAGTGTCAGGGGTCACTTTTTACTATAACCCTCTACGTGTTGCTGCCTGAGACATGATTTTAGATGAAGTACCTACGCTTGCCATCTTCTCAGCCTAGTCAGTCTTATCCACAGAAAAGACAAGGTTAATACGTGCGGAGCTGACTAAGCTGCTGGTTTCCTCACGATGTTTTCCTTCACCGTTTGGTCCCTCTGACTTAATGAAATGGTTTATGTATGCTGCCTTTTTAAAGGGTGTTTCTTTGTCTTGTGTTCATGGCTTTGTGGTTTATGTTCACAAAATATATCTTAAAAGGTGGATAACATGAAATGGAGCAGACATCTTCGCGCCTACCTACTCGACATTTGAATGAGGCTAGGTAGAAAAAATATTGAGAGCTTTTACAAATGTTATTTTGATGTCTTAATAAGCAGGTTAACTTTTCCGTACAAAATAAGTTTCTTAATAATCTTCTTCTATCTAATAATCTTAATAATTTCTTAATAAGTTTCTTAAGTAAATAGAGACAATAAGAAAAGTGCCAATGGACACATTCTTAGATTAGTTTATGTTAAAAATTTAGGTCAATGTAAAATTACTAATTAGCCTGCATTGTGGCTAGATCGTAATATAATTAGGGTATTAGTATTATTTATTAGTACTTGTACACTAAATAAATAAAAAATAAAAAAAATAAGCAGGTTAACTTTTCCGTACAAAGATAAAGTAAATATCGCTTTTTTATAGAAAGGTTAATTTCTAATAGCATTTTCCAACTATACAGACAGTATATTTGGGATTAGACTAAAAAGTGTTTATGCTAGATCTATTATAGGTCTTTAATCGTTCTAGTTCTAGATAGGAAGAAAACTTACATATAGAAAGCTACTAGGTAAAAAATTCTTGTTGTAGGTACAGTCCGCATCAAAAACTGATTATTTTTCAAAACGTCAAAATTTTGTTATAACATTATTTTCAATATAGAATTTTACTTTTTAATCAGATGAAAAATAAACTCAAAAGTTTCTAGTTTTCAGTCATAAAACATTTGTACAACTTTGTCTCATCATCATCTACTAATGATCCTGACTGTACAACACTACACCGTAAAACGGTAGATAAGATAGTGACCAACTAATGGATACCAAATAGACTAGATAAACTTTATCGATATTTCATATCTAGAGAAAATGTCCCTCGAAGAATCTCTCGAATCTCTTGATATTTTGCTACGCTGTTTTTTTCGACCACTTGAGATTGTAAGATAAGATAAGATAAATTTTGATTTGTCCCCAATTATTGTACTCAGGTAATGATTTTTACGAGATCCACAGAAGAATCAAAGACAATGCCAATGGCTAGTTGCAATCAGAAAACCGTAAGTTATAGAATAGATATCCTAGAAAAGCTTCTAAGCTTTTAATTTCTAAGTTTAGAATAGCTCTCAAAATGAATGGTGATGTGATGACGGAGTGAAAGACGAAGGATCTTAGAATTGAATGGTGATAAGTGTGAATACGAACAAAAAGACGATAGATGTACCTCCAATGGACAGCCCCCGTATGCCAATTTTTTGCTGTCAAGTTACCGTGTGCATTTCACTGCCCAGTGTAATTTCTTCAGGTCATTCTTTCATTCTGATCATTCTTTGTGATCATTCTTTTTAGACACTTGACAGCAAAATATGCGCGAAAACACATCAAATGAAGTCATAATGTCACTATTTAGTCACAGAATAACTATGAGTTAGTATGAACTGACCATGATTTAAAACTTTGCAGTTCAACTTTGCAGTTCAACTTTAATTGGCATACCCCCTGCTGATGATGTTGTGAAGGTCGTGGGAAGTTAGTGAATAGAGAAGGCTCAAGATTGTTTGTCCAAAGTACAAATATAGTATTGATGAACCATTTGCTCGTTACATCGCCACTTTAAAAAAAAGTAGAACATGAAAACGCAATAAAATATTTCTTATTTATTTACTCAGCTTGAAAACCAACGTTCTTTGTTTCGTCTAGAGTAAACTAAATAAAAAATGTGGTACGATAAACTGAATATGAACGAATACATTGTACGCTCTGAAGTAGTACTGCTGTAGAGTCGTAAAACCGATGAGCCAATCTAGTGCGGATATTCTTAGATCCCTTCCTAGTACAAGGAAATGGCATAACTAGCGATGAAGTATAAAGTCACGAGGAGTCAACGACCTTTGTCATGATGCGGGTTATGTAAACATTGCTGTAAGTACCTACTGCTTTTCGATAGTAGCTGGCATAAATAAATAAAAGTTACTTTATGTTGAATAGTTTAAGGACGTTATTACAATTTCGATGCGCTGGAATTTAGGAATCTACCGCCACACTACGATAAAGTGCCCACGCACACATTAAATTCGCTTTACGCCCGTTTTTATTCATCAAATAACTAATCTTGGTACTTGAAGGTTAGGTAGGTAAGATAGCCCAATGATTGTAACCTTCACCTATTTATTTTATCTGAAAAGTAAACAGACTGAGCAAAAATATTAAGAGGTAATAGCAAAGAGCCTCCCATGTTTTTATTACGTTGATTTTAACTTTTATCTTCATATTTTGCCGTCTGCGTATCCTTAAAAACTCTGTGTGTAAATTAAAACTATGGCTGAAAAAGTCTAGTGCTAAAGTTCACAATATGAATTCCAGACATTTAAAAACGATAGACCGGCCAAATCGGGGAAAAACATAGGTACTACAAACATTTCCTTTATACATACTCAGTGTAAAATATACAGTAGGATATGTAATATACAGGTAAGGCTGATAAGGAACGCAGAGTCATGAATCCTCGATGCGAGTCCGTTTATTAAAACCAAGCGTCATTCCTCGACCATTTTTACTCCGAGGTGCCTATTCTGCTATCCACAGTGTTTTACGCGACATTTTTGCCGCTCGCACGTGTCGCGACTTTGGTACCTGCCTGCATTCATTCAGCTTGAAGCAGGTGAGACGCAAACACCTGTCTCACATTTAAAAGCAGAACATGAGCTGTAAACAAAAGAAAGCTTATGAGCTAGCGCGACTGATTTTGGGCATTAGGATAATCTAGATTATATTTTATGTCTTGTTTTAGTTCCTAGCTATTTAGTTTCATAAGAGGTCTACTGTGTTGTATAGTACATAGATAATAATGGGCTACTAATAGGCGTCCTGTCATAGAGAAAGTTTCGAGGTTTATTTTGCTCTAGTTTAGCGCAAGGGAAGAATTTAGCTCTAAATATAAAAAATAACTACTTACCTACAGCTAAAATAATGCAAAAATAAAATCAAGCTCATATAGATTGCATTGATTGATCTAACCGTTATGTTTCAGCTGTGGCGCAATGTGCACAATGACACAGCAGTCCTGAGAAGTGAAAAATGCATGTGTCTGAACATTACTCTTTCGCTGCCACATTTTTTCAAAGCACGCGACCGGAGTGGTATGTACTACGAGTATAGTTGCGTTTTTTTACGAACTCGTGGTATGTTTCCTACGAGCTGACTGTATTTTGTAAAGAGTAGAAAATGCTTTAAAACTGGTTCAAAAATGTAGCCCTGAAAAAAAAATCTATTGTGAAAAATTCTTGTATATTTTCAAGCTTTTAAAGCGTAAGCTTTTTGCTTTTACGACGTTCTTTATATTGAAAAAGCTCAACAAGTACCTACAGCTTAGTGCTAGCGTTATGTGCTGTGGTTATGTGGTTTTTAGCTCAAATCCGTGATTTTTTTAGTTTGCAATATACTTTACTTAGTAAACAGTAAACACAAATAATATGCGTATCTATTTGCACCCGTACAAGTCAATGGTGATTATCACGAGTCAGTTATTATGATAATGGTCGCTCTGGGCCTTGAAATTACCCAAATTGACTATTTCCGGAAATATCTAATAATAAACACACAAGTATAGTGTTGGAACACTGAGTAATGCCAAATGCTTAGTTTGGTTCCGCATATATTTACATTCATACTGACTGGCGCTAGGACGCGATATAAAACTTCTGGACATAAATAAGTTGATTTTGTTTCACCAGACCAAAGAAAAATGCAATACGAAGTCCAACTAAGATAAACTCCGAATAAGGTAGGCTATTTGTACCATATTTTTATATCTGTCAGATTATTCTAATTCAGAATCAGTCAAATAAAACAAACAACCCTCTGGGGTTTAAAAAAGTCACGAAAAAGAATCTAGGTGGGAAGAGCCTCTCCATTCAAAGTTAGGTTATAAAGATCTAATAGAAGGCTTTTGTATGCTAGTTAGGTCTGTATTGTATTGAATAAATGTGAACTTTGATACCTACTATGTTAAGTTCCAATACTTTTATTAAAACTAATGTTATGGAATATTAAAAATCACCCATCCAAGAAATGAACAGATTTGTACCAGCTACAATTTCCAGTATTTCGTGTCCCGAGCACCAACTGTCCTAGACAGCAAGCCTCCAATGAATTGGCTCCAAAATATTTGTCTGCTGTAATGTTGGCTGGTCGCCAATCGGATCACTTTCGGCAAACTAGATAGAGATAAAATTTAATGGTTTGGTCTGGATCGCAGAGGTATGCGGTAAGCGTGACTCACTCACTAAGGGCTGTTACCCATCTTCATTTTTATGAATGCTAGTTTAGGTAGGTACAATCTTATAGGTTCCAGAACTCCATGCTATTACGGTGTAAATTTGCCAAAGGGGATTTTGAGACTTTTAGTCTCAAGATCCCCTTGATTCAAAAATTTTGAAATAAAGGGGATTTTGAGACTAAAAGTCTCAAAATCCCCTTAAAGGGAAAAACTCAAAGGGGATTTTGAGACTAACCCATTTATACATGATGATTGCCGTTCTATTTTAGATTTTCCTAATTGAAAACCCTTTAAGATAAGTAGATCATAATCAAAAGCCTTAGAATCAACCAGTTACATACAAAAATTAGCTTTTACCCTCGTTATCGCTTCGCTTCTCACTCTACATGATTTCGACTACCATTGTAAGCTGTAAGTGTAAGTAAGTATTGTAAATGACCCCTTGCCTTTTCCAACGCGTCGTTCGCGAGGATAAAAGTGAAATGTTCCGTATGAGGAATGATTTTGATAAGGATTTCACGAGCGATAAGACGCACCATGTTATGAAGATCGCAACATGCTTGGAGAATTGATCATCATCATGAAGTTGTGGTTAAGAAGAGTTGCTACTTGAATAAAACCCTAATAGGTTTTTTATGCGAATTTCAATTATGAAAACCTCTTAGGTTTATTTGCTACCCATTTTTTAAGGTTCCGAAATCTTACACGGAACCCTTATGGTTTCGCTCTGTCCATATGTTTGTCCTTAGTCAGAACCATTTTACTCGTAACCCAATGAAATAATCGTACATAAAGGAAAGATTTAAAATATCGTGTACTAGCACAAGTTCAAAAAAATTTTCAGAAAATGGTTTTATTTCTGGGTACTCCACTACATTTAAAGTGAGATCAATTTATTTTTTAATTTTTGAGAATTCCTCGGTGTTATTAGTAAAAGTAGTAAGTACTTATTAAATAGTAGCTAGACAGGTCAGTGATAAATGTAGTGCGGACCGCGAAGGTATGCAGTAAGCGGGACTCATGACTCACTTGTTGTGCCGGTATTAGGGAATGTTCATTTAGTTATCAGATAGAATGCTGGACTAGTAACTATTGAGATGTCTATATTTTGTACTAGCTACTATTTTGAACCAAAAGCAATATTCTCTTAGTAAGGTTTACAATTATTACATCGTTCTAAACCACAGCTGCTTGAGATCTGTTATTTTTGAGGATTATTTACTAATTAATTTAAAATTTAGAACAATCCAATTTAAGTTTTAAAGATCATTCCTATTGATTTATTTACGTCTGATAATTTTCATTATTTAGTGACCGCATAGCAGCAAAAAAATCGTAGCAGCACGTAATGTAAACATTTTATTGTAGTATTTATTACCAAAAGCGTTGAACTATATTCACTGAATATTCTCCAAAACCACTCCTACCTATACCAACCCTAGTATAGTATCCTTATTTTGTACGTATACCTAGTAAAAAGGACTACTACTGCCTAACTACGAATTCACCTCACAAAATAATTCAGCTAAGAAGCTGTTCCATAATACGAATGTACCGGATTGGGAACTCTGCTGTCGTAAACCCGGTGTAATGGAAAATATATTTTATGGAAAGCTTATTTTCAGTCGAGTAGGAACTAACGCAAGCAAATTATTTTTCTTTATTTTTTTTAAATCCCCCTGTTACTAATAAAAACGAAGTATAGTTATCAAAATGGATTTTTATCCCTCTGAAATATTTGCGCAGAACTGATTTTTGGCTCGAATTGGAGGTGAGTTTTTCCGCACAACAGTAAATGTAATCGTGGATGCATCTAACTTCAGAGGGATAAAGATCCGTTGTGCGTACTTTAGGGTTAGCTTGTAATAGTTACTCCGTGTTTTGTTTTTTGACCGACAAATATTTGATGGAAAGAGACAAAAAATACGTTGTAACTAGGTATTCAAAACGATTGGTCTGTCACGTAAGTAAGGCAAGTGTGCACAGTTTTATTCTTTACTAAAAATAAATCAGGTCAATTTGTACAGACTGTTATTAACAAACTTGAAATGAAATAATTATGTGCACCTGTGTCCACAAAAACATATGTTAATTTGCATGAATTTAGATTAAGTTGATAAAATTGATTATAGGTATTAGTTTCAACATTTTAACCTACGATCGTGCAACATTTTAATTTCCTGGGTACATTATAGATGCTATACCTATACCTTATTTTTCTTTACAAGAACCATTTTCAAGATAATTATAGTAATTATCTAGAGTGGTTATTACATATCCACAGTGTTGTCGCGAGACCACCCGCTGACCTTGTTCGCAGTAAGTATGTGAGATATTTTTAAATCACGTTTTGGCGCTGTTGTTTTTAATTTAAAATTATTTTACCTGTTAGTTTCGTTCGACAAGGTTTAAAGACTTTAAAGATTGGGTTAGTTATGTTTAAAAATAAAAAAATCTTTTAAAATTAAACTATACCTTAGTCATTTATAGCTACATACTTTGTATAAAAAAACCTGTCTATGCAGAATAGTAAATACAACTGCTAACCTAGTTAACCAGATGTTGATGACAAAACATGACCGAACAAAAAAGTTATAGCACCAAAAAATGTGCCGAAATAGGCTTTCCACATTCACTTGACTAACAAAACAGTTTGTCAGTGTCACGGTCCAACAAAGACGGCTAAATAAAACGTTGCGATAAAAGCAATTTGGTTAACTGTACTCTCATATTACTTGACAAAGTTTCAGGGCGGAATATAAAACATCGTACAAAAAAATGTTCGCTATTTTCATTCACTCAGTAATAATTTTATTTCTCGTCGTATTGGAATATAATTATGAGAGTTTCAGTCAGTCATAGCGATTTGTAAAAGCAATCTCAATAGCTGGAGTTTTACAAAGAAATCGCTTATTTTATTTGTTGGATAAAAATTGATTTCGAAAACATTGAGTTCGTAGTACAACTCTATATAGTTTTTTCTCATAACTGTTATTATTAAATGAATTAAAAAAATAATAAAAAAATAGTACCTTTTATCCAGTTTTTGTACCAAATTCATTACCAAGTTACTATAAAAATCTCATCACCTGATAAAACATGAAAGACAACAGCGTAAAGAAACTTCAGCTGATTCACAGACTTTAAAACTTTTAGACAGTAATTTAGTAGGTATTATAAAACGTGCCTAATTTTCTTGAAAATTATACGTCCCGTACGTATGGAAGTTTGCAGACAGTGATCCTAGGTAGAATGTATTGTCTGGGTAGCTGCTCGTATATAGTCGACAAAGAAAAGTGCAAGCTATTCATCTTGGTGGTAGACATTATGCACGACGCTTGAAATTGAGCCACCTAAGACATTCATGGTTTTATTTATGAGCCAGCAAAGAGCAAAAATAAGGCTTGAATTATACAGAGTACCACTGGATGTTCTTCTTGTCCAATTATTTTTTTAAACACGAGCTGCTTTCAGATACTCTTGAATTCGAATGCAAAGGAAGGTATACCGTCTTATTTATTTTAGATGTTGCACATCCAAAATTTACCTGGAAAAGATCGACGATTCACTACATCGCTTATTGTGCATCCCAAGCAAATCATGTCATTGTGTATTTCATTCCACTTTGTTCGATGTTATATTATGTAATGTACAATAAAGTGTTTTTAATTAATTCATACATATAAAATAATAGCCCAGAGGTTAGATTGAATTTACAACATTTGTGCTATAAAACTTACATTGTTTGTTAGAGTGGAAGGTTTCAGTGAAAATTGCTCAATGTAGTGAAAACGTAGTGCAATATATTTTGTCAAGAATTTCTATTGTAGTGGAAGATTTGTTATTTGCCAATACGATCGGGGCATTGAACACTATTTTCATATGCAATAACTCTTTAACTTATTTTCCTTATACCTATATTGTAAAATTGTGAGAAACAATTACGGACAACTTTTATTTTTATTTTTATGTCACAGAAATAAAAACTAGTTAGGCAAATATCACATGGGCTTGCAAACTGGCTTAGAAGGAACTGTGGTAATTGCTTAAATGATGGCATCCCTTGAACTTATGGCGTTCAACAAATTACGACAAAACCCTGCCAGAGACATTATCTCAATGAATATGCATCCCCAAAGGGTTGCAGGGTGGGTTCACATTACATGCGCGAAAATATGACAAACTCCGAACTCTTGGGGTTGATAAAAGCCACGGAGATGATGACAAGGGCAACGCAACTGTAACTTGTTGGTAAATAGTCCTCAGGACTGCAATAAATAAGGATACGAGTTAAGGGGGCTACCTTCATTGTTATTTCCTTAACGAGCCGTCTTATGGCCCTCTTAATTAATTTGAAACTTTCTGAGGTCTCCTGTGGCGTGCGATTTGAATAATAGCCGGGATCGGGCGCTGAAGTTTAATTTTAATTGCAAATATTTATGTTAAACGGCCTCGATTCGAAGCAAGTCGAATTACTTCTAGAATATTGCAAAGTATAATGTACAGCGATTGTTCTGAAAAGTTTTGTAAACTCTTAAATTATCTTAAACAGCTAGCTTTATTGTATACGTATTAGTTCCACAATTGGAAGTTTCATATGTTAAATAAATAAATAAATAAATATTCATGGACTTTACACACAACGCCCTCTAGTCTAAAACTTAGCAAAGCTTGTAATATGGGAACTAGATGGCTGATAGAATACTTAAATACTTTTTTTTTTTGTAAATACATACTTATAATACATACACACATATTATATTATATTATTATTATATTATTTTACACACTTATTGTTTTAATCAATCTTCATTATCTAAGTTAAGCAACATTCTGCTCGGTCACTACTTTATTTACATGGGTGACTGCTAGTGGCATTTAGATCTGAGTGCTTCCGTGCTTCGGAGGGTACGTTAAACTGCCGGTCCTGGCTCTAGCAGTCGTTAAGCCACGACGGAGGCCTTAAGGTGGCCTAAAACACTCCGTCACTAGAGTTGGCCACTAACTCATACGAACCATTTTATAAATCATTCTTATTAGCAATTTTTTTCAACTTACTGAACTAGAGAGCGTTTGTTTTAGTTTCAACCATTACCTGAAACACAAAAAAGTCCCATTAAATGCATGAAAGAACAATAAGGGCGGCTTGCACCAGAATCGCTAAACGCGTTTAACTCTTAAATAGTATTTAGCGAGTTGTCAAGTCATACAAATACGTCAGATTTAAATCGATTTAGCTGTTAAATACGTTTAGTAATTCTGGTGCAAGACGCCCTAAGACAACTAATTATTGATTTAATTCTTGCTTCTGCCTCCCTATGCCAATCTTTTGCTGTCAAGTTATATTTCACTGCCCAGTGTAATTTCTTCAGGTCACGTGGTACAATTTTGTACCACGTGATCATTGTTTTTAGACACTTGACAGCAAAATATGCGCGAAAACACACCAAATGACGTCATAATGTCACTATTTAGTCACAAAATAACTATGAGTTAGTATGAACTGACCATGATTTAAAACTTTGCAGTTCAACTTTGATTGGCATACCCCTGCTGTTACACGTTACAACCGAGAGTATTGCCGTATCTGACTTAGTTATGTAAGTACCTAAGTACTTACTTACTTTTAAATACTTTTAATAGACCAAAACATTCAGTAGCGCTATGCCAATTGCTAGGTACGAGATGGTACGAGTAACATTATAAAGCCTTGATAAATTCATATGGCAGCTGAACAGCATTATTTTGTAAATAAGTTACTAACCAATTGATATTAATATTTAATGAGTTGCTCTATATTATATCTACATTGTACTTGTACGAGACATAGCACACGCAATCAATTTGTAAAGCTACCATCAGACGGCCTGTCATTTCCACTGGGATATGAACGAACCGAGAACGGATGGACAGCAAAGAGTGACAGTGACATAGCTGTCACTATCCATCGGCTTCGTTATCGTCGATGTATACTCGTGGAAACGTAAAACTCGGGTATTGTTAGGTAGTGTGGGTACGGTGAACCTATGGACTTCAACTTCTTGGTTTTTGTTGCCACAATTCTGCCAGTTCTGTTTACGCTACTGTCATAATCATAAACGAGATGAAGGTAAGGGAAAATAAAAACATGGCCAGTATTATTTTGACTATTCAAATAAATAAATATTCATGGACATTCTACACGACGCCGATAAATCATTCACATTCAATGTTGAAACTGTTTTATCTAATAATATGTAATTGTATAATATGCCAAGTGGTACTATTGTCTTCTTCTCACCAGTGAACTGAACATACCTATAAACATTATTGTAGTCCTCTAAACTATATTTCTTATGCGATCCAATATTGAAACAACTAGCACACCACATAAAATCATTCAAGCACAACACTAATATTCCAACCAGATAATTACAAAAGTAGATACATTTTTAACAACACTGACGAGTTATACTGCAAAAATTTTACAATGGTACTGATTGTATCAGTTGAAGATTTCAAAGGAATTCGCACGACACGCTCTCATTTGTCACCGTAAGTAATTACTCACGACAATTTAGAAGTACCCGAACCTTATTTCGAGGGATCAAGAGCTATTTTACAAGCAAAAGTGGAACTGACGTACGCACGCAACGTCTAACGATATACTGAATGATCGCATTGAAAATATGAACCGCCTAGTGCCAACGGCCTGGTGGCAATGATCGCCAGATATAAGTACCAAGTCTGTAAGCATGTGTATTTTATGAAGTAGGTCAGATATTTTAAATGCTAACTAATGAAACTCGACGTGACAAAATACCTTGAAAACAAAGTTTACCTACACATACACACTCGAACATCTAACTGGAATCACGTAAATGCAAGATTGTAGAATATTTATATCAGTAGTTACTAATATTTTATTTTACAATAAAAATACCAGAAAATAAAATATAAAATGTACCTATAAAACCAAAAGCTCCATTTTAAATAATAAATATTCATGGACATTTCACACAACGCCCTCTAGTCCCAAACTAAGCAAAGCTTTTAATATGGGAACTAGATGCTGATAGAATACTTATATCCTTTTTTTTTTGTAAATACATATTATAATACATAGTAACACCCAGACATAGAACAAACATCTATGTTTTGCCACACACAAATGTTTGTTCTTGGTGGGGATCGAACCCACGACCTTATTAACGGATTTTGTTAACCTTATTGACCAATTTTGTCATTAAAAAAAGAATTTTTCAAATCGGACGGATGACGGAGTTCTGAGATAACAAAACTAAAAAAGTCGGATAAAAAAGACTTTTTGAGGTGGCTATACGCAAATTCAGAGTTTTAAACTGCTTATTGTAATTATTTTATTTATTTAATCTAATTATAATTTATAATAGTAGTGACCACCAGTCCAGTCATGTGCACGACCGTTGACACAGGTGCTGCGGATATAGTGCTGCAGCGTGCGTGGAGCTTAGCCTACCGTGACGGCGCAGTATGGCTTTCGAATATAACACAGGAAATGCGGAAACGAGCAACTGTCTTTTTGATATTAAACCGTACGTACACACTGGTATAAGCATAATAAGTAGGTACTATCGGCAAAATTTCCGCCTTACCACTTTTGAAACTGTTTCGCTTGCAAGCATTTAGCTACCTGACCTCGCGTTTTTCTTTTGTCTTCTTATTTTGACCAACCAGAGACCTAAACATCTATTTATTTTTATGACGGCCCATTGTTTTCACAACTTTTATACCCCATTTACATTCGCGTACGAGTCGCGAGGCGAGGGACGAGGCGAGGGGCGAGGTGCGAGTGTGAACAGACGCTCGTAGCTCGCCTCGTCCCTCGCCTCGTCACTCGCGGCGCTCGCGTCCGGAGCGGTTTTTGGGGCACGAGTCAAAGGACCTCGCGTCGCACCCGAGTGGATGCACGCGAGTGTAAACAGGCAACTCATTTACCATCGATCAACACAAGCCTCGCACGAGGGACGAGGCGAGCCACGAGGCGAGGGACGAAGCGCGAGTGTAAAGCCGGTATTACACCCGAAATAATTTGTTTCTATTGGTATTCAAAAATTAACGGCTAGGTAAGGTAAAGGTAGAACTTTTGCTGATGGTACGTGGTAAATCTGAAAAATGCAACAACAGAATCGACAGCGACTGACTAAATAATGTTGAGTCTTTTATATATTTTTGGGTGATATTAGTGTGAAGTTCAATTGACCGCGAAATAAACCTTAGTACCTTTTTTATTTTACAACTAAATGATGGAGCCGTTGGCCCATCTGATCTTAATGAATCATTGCCTATAACGGTGCATTGTTTCAAAGAGCACGTCCATTGAGAACATGCCCTGTGATGCACCTCCACCTCTTAGTTTCTAATCCAGCAAGGCTAACATGACGCACCATATACAGCAATTTGTCTACGGAAGACTTTTTTTTATATAATAGGTACTTATTGAAAATTCTTTGGCGACAATCTCACCTGATGGTAAGTGACGATGAGGCCGACGATGGAGCAGGACAGTCTAGAAGACACCTATTCACTTTTGCCTTGAAAAGACCCAGATTATATTTCTCAGGAAAGACAGAAGACGACAACGAGAGAGACTAAAGCTATTCCTGTCTCTGTTTTCGTCAAACAAAAGTACGAGACGAAGTATGATGTGTCTTCTCTTCGACAGAAAGAAACGTCGTTTTTGACGCTCCTGCTAAGCGGGTAGGTTTAACTTTATATTATAACATCTTACTATCAGGTAATCATCACTTACCATTAGGTGAGATTGCGGTCAAACGTTTGCCTATAATGTATAAAAAAAACAGTAAGTTTGTTAGGTAGGTACATGCACTTTATCTTAACCAGCGCTAGACGAGAAAAGGAACCCACCCTATCTCAAGCTCTTCCCGAGTGGATTACGATACTTAGCTCTCTGCTAAGTATTGTTTATTCTACGTCTTAGCAGTTAACCAGATAAAACATTTATCTCTGGTTATTTTTTTTTCTACTAAATCAAATAGCTTTTCTTTCCTGTAGTTTTTCGCTTGGAAGAAATGTTCTCTACATTTTTCAAAGATAACGTAGAATAGTCAGTTTATTTTATACTGCTTTTGAGGGTGGCTTGTTGTAGCAAGCTTTCTTACTCTCTTAGCGAGAACTCTAAGACTAAATTGATATATACACTCGAGAGCAATGATTCCGGGTCACTTAAAGAATGTTAAAAATCTCGGAAACTAAAAATGATAGGTTAATGCAATAAATTGTATTTAATAGACAATGTAATACTCCTTAAATGAAAGTAAAAAAATATGAGTCACCATACATTTTATTAACACAAAATTACATAAAGAAAAAAACTGCTGATCTCTCCTTAAAACAAAAATAGGAAACATGAAATTTTTGAACTTTATTACGATTTGACTTGAATTTTAATACTTCGTATTGCCTCCTCGTGCTTCCATTACTGCGTTTACGCGGTTTGGCATGCTGTACACCAAGTTCCTTATACGATTTTGGGGAATATTCTCCCATTCCTCTGTGAGAGCAATTTTGAGCTCACGAAGCGTGATTGGGGGAGGGTTTCGTTGTTTTACGCATCTGCCTAGCTCGTCCCAAGCATGCTCGATCGGGTTGATATCCGGGCTGCGCGCTGGCCACTCCATACGAGTAATGTTCATCTCTTGAAGGTAGTCATTCACAATCCTACCTGTATGAGGTCGGGCATTGTCATGCATAAATATAGCATCCTCACCTAAATTGACCATAAATGGACCAACATGATCATTGAGGATTTCTTCCACATATCTTACGCTAGTTAAAGAGCCGTTTTCTATGATCACCAGCTCTGTGCGACTTTCAGAAGAAATTCCGGCCCACACAAGTACAGACCCACCACCGTAGGCTACTTTTTCTTCGATGCATGCTTGCTTGAATCTTTCCCCTGGTCTTCGATACACTCTGTGTCTTCCATCGTGCTTGTAGAGCATAAATTTTGATTCGTCGGAGAACATAACTTTTGACCAATCTTCAATACTCCAATTTACGTGGCTCTGGGCATATCTTAATCTTGAAATACGATGCCCACGCTCCAGTTTAGGGCCGTTTGCAGGTCTAAGGGGTTTTAAGTTAGATTCAGCAAGCCGACGTCTTACTGTCCATGCACTTGGGTTACTTCCTCCGAGGCGTCGAAACTGATTTGTGAGTTCAGTTCCTGTGAGAAAGCGATTTCGAAGCATGGTGTTCACCAAGTATCGGTCTTCTCGTGCTGTGGTACACCTGGTTCTGCCCGTTCCTGGTCTGCGTAGGTTAGAACCAGTTTCTTCGTAACGTCGGAGAACTCTTTGTACTGTTGACAGCGACACACCGACAGTCCTGGCTGTATCGCGCTGACTCCGGCCGGTTTCCAGCATTGTAAGTATTCTGGTGCATTCTTCAGGCGTAAGCGACATAATTTCAGCTTGAATAATGAATATAGAGCACTATCAACATGGTTTATATACCCACATAAATGACAGATTACAAACAAAAGCAAAACCAAATGCTGTAATTTCGTAGTTCCATCTTCGAAAGTGGCCCTTTTTCAAATTTGATTTTTTTAAGATATAACTTTACAATAACTAAGAAGTTTTAATACCTTCATTTAAGGAGTATTACATTGTCTATTAAATACAATTTATTGCATTAACCTATCATTTTTAGTTTCCGAGATTTTTAACATTCTTTAAGTGACCCGGAATCATTGCTCTCGAGTGTAGTTGGTCATCTTTTGCGTGGTTTTTGATGTGACTTCTCAGTACCTTTTGGATCCAAACGAAAGTCATCCGCTGAAAACGCTGAAAACTGTTTTTACACTTAAGCTAAATAAAGCCACGCTGAAAACTGTTTTTACACTTTAGCTAAATAAAAATTCAACATTCAGAACCAAAACAATGTGCGAACTAAAAAACAATGTACGAACGTATTGCGAAACCAAAGTAAGGTCAACGAACTGGGGGCCTACTCTAATTCAACGAAAAACGAAGTTACGATCGAAGTTTCGCACGATTCCTACCACGGTTCTTATTCGTTACGAAGTTTCGTCCGTACGAAGATAGTTTGACACCTAAATTCTCTAAGCCTACTCTAATTCAAGAACGCTCCGAACGAAAATTTGAGTTTGACAGATGTTTGTTCGGAATTTTAACCTCAAATTGACGAAACCATTATTGCTACCTTTTGATTTTCGTTAGTGTGAATTTTGTTGCAAATATAAGTGAAATGGCTGCAAGATTTATTTTAGTCGAGTTTGCTCTGCGTGAAGAATATTTAGAGCGTAGAAGGAACCGGCGCCGCCTGCGCCATCAACTCAATTTCAGTTTAATTCCCGACTTAGACTTTGTAGGAAACTACAGACTTATTATACAGGCTTTATTAGTGGAAATGTTGGAGAGGAATAGGAATATTTAATTTGTACCTATCTATATGTTTTGAATGTAGTGTGCCAGGTAGTATATAAATGAATGGCTATGTGTATAAAAATTTAATAACACACAATATAATTAATAATATTTAAAAATGTAAGTAAGCGATAATGATAAATTTAGTACAAACATAATAAATAATATATTTTATGGCATAAAAAAGTTTCGTTTATAAGTATTTAATACAAAGGCAACAATTAATAATCCTACTAATATTATCCAAAATAAAACTTAATATTATTCGCTATTTCACAACAAAACTATAACTACAGTACATTATAAATTTGCTGTTCTTTCTAAAAATTGTCTCAGAAGCCCACACAGCTCTAACAAGGCAGCCCTGATGCCAGCAAGTTCGTTGTTCCTGACAGTTTCTCTCTCAGCACGTGCCTCTTCAAGTTGAAACAGGTCTGCTTCGAACATCTCGTCTCTGGCTGGTGGGCTGTGTAGGTTGAGTGGCTGCAAAGTAACATTTCTTATTTAAATGCCCCATTGCACGCAGGTTCAATTAATCTTGTTACATAAAATTGTATTTTAGAACTACTTTAAAAATACCAGTAGCAAATACTTACACCGTCTGGAAGTAGAGTGTCCTATTGGTTGTGGATTTGTAGGCTGTCTGCGCTGACTATCATCCTGGCCAACAACAACCACATATTCCACAACTTCTTCAGGCACATTTAAATCCAGAGGCTGTGGAAAGCTTGGTGATTGGCTTGGTTGTTGGCTTGCCTGACTGGAGGTGGATGGGATTGGTTCATTAGTCTGAAATAAAACTGATTCATATACTTGCCTACTAAAATTAAAATCATAAAATATTCAAATTAAATTGATTACTTAGATGTTAACACTATAACATGAAAGTAATAACACAACAATAAAGATATCCAAAATTAAGAAAAAAAAATGACTACCTCACTGAAAGCTGGCACTCTGGCTCCAGTTTGGCGTTCACCAAACCCATCTCCCATTATTGAGAGCACCTTTAACTCCCATTGTGTCAGTGGGGTTGCTGTCGATGGTCCACCTCCAGTCAGTGAAGCCGACCTCCGAGAATCAGATGCAGCTTTTTTGGCCAGATGTTTCCTATCAAACCATACCTGCAAAATATAACAACATGAGATTTTTTATTATATCACTATTTAGTGTTAGTAATATAAGTAGGTAGGTACCTTTTGCCACTGCTGAATTGTTTTCATACAACCACCCATGGAATTGAGGATGTTGCATATTTCTTCCCACAACCTCTTCGCTTGGACTTTCCTTCGACACTCCTCAATCTCCCACGAGCTAGATCTCTATGCTCATCCAAGAAATTGAGGAGTGTGTCAATTTGTTCTGGAGTTGCCGATCCGGTATGTGGAGCCATTCTAAACTGAAAAAATGTGGTAAGTAATCAATGGTTCTGTGAAGAGGCGATATGGACCTATGGAACAGTGATTAAACAAATAAATAAGTCAACATAAAATTAATATTTTTACTTACAAAGTTTCCAAAACAAACAGCTTGTTCCAATCCAAAATGCAAAGTGCGGCAGTATTACTTGAAACCATTGTACGGAATGTGTATCCCGATTGCGAAGATTGTAAAAAAGCACTTGAAAACATGATTTATTCTATGAACACAGCACTTGATACACGAACTTTTTAGGATAGGAATCTTATAAGAAACAAGAATTTCGTACAAAAAATTGATTGTACCTACACAGCTGATTGCATGTGTGCCAATACGGATATTTTTGATTGTCGTAAGTTACTACCAGTCACATGCGTGAAATATAACTTTTCAAATTAGTCGGATATTAATGACAGTGAAAAGGTGTTTTATAGAGTCTTGACGAATTTTGTCGGTAATAGAATTTTAATTGTTTACTATCTAATTTCTGCAAAAGTATGACAAGGAATGCATTGTTAGCCTAATGTTTCATTTACAATATAAAATAAAGCAAATTATTGAATGAATTTTAGGATAAAGTTAAAACCGTAAGTTTACAAAACATGACATCATAAAGAACCTACGCTATAATGTTCATTGCGTTCGTTCACGAAAATTGTCGATGGATCCGAAGTTCTTGTGCGAATCCGAAAATGAAATAGAGTAGGGTGACAATCGAAACTTCGTTTAAATTTCGTTCGTTGGCGAAGTTTCGTTTCGGAGAACGCGAGTAGGCTTCCTGAATTGTGGTGGAGCATGTGAAAAAACTATGAACCGACTTTGTGTGGGATTTCACTCCAACGATATTGGCTACCGCCGTCTTTCTGTTTCTGTTTATCCTCTCCATCCAAAGGTTGTCTGGAAGAGATCGCTTTTAGCGATAAGGCCGCCCATTGTACATTAGCTTTAATTGTTTTCTCTTATGTTCTGTTTCTTCTTTGTGTACAATAAAGTGTTTATCTATCTATCTACAATGCCATGAAAGCTTAAATAATTAAAACTCTTCAAAATTAAAAAGACACTCAAGTATTTTTTAGAAATGAAATTAATAAACACTAAGTAAGTATAACCAATTTCTTCATTCATCATCATCATCAACCTATACTCGTCCACTGCTGGACGTAGGTCTCTCCCAAGCCATTGAGCTCGGTCTTCGACTCTTCTCATCCAGTGTCTGCCAGCTACATTTCGCAGATCGTCGCCCCATCTCGCCGGAAAGCGTCCTACACTACGCTAGAAATTTCTTCATTATAAAATCAAAACATAAAAACAATTACTAATAATTTTTTATTCATAATAATTTTATTTCAATTCATGTAAAACTTGGGATCAACAGAAAATAATAAATCTACTATAGCTCTATACTATATTATTGTAGAGCAAAATATTATGCTAAAAGATTAAATTATTGCATTGGAAAGTAAAACTTCATTAGTTTTATGAATATTCTATTCAGTTAGTAAATGCCAAGGATAATAAAATATTAATGAATGCTAGATAGGTACGTCTGGTAAGTCTGGCCAGATTTCTTGTCTGTGCAATGTTGCCAAGTTTGAATCAATCAACCGTAACAAAAGTACTTACAAACATAACTACTAATTATATCTTAACTGCTAGATGTAAAATAAGACAGTCGGTAAAGTTATCTCTCTGTTTTATAAATATAAATACCCAGGCCACGTTTTCGCATCGACAGAATTCGCTAGATCTATCCAAAGATAGTGTAGAGCTGGCAACATCATGAATGCAGACTTGTCTCAGCTAAGGGCCAACGCACATCTATCGACAAAACTGTTTTGTCGCGTACTTAGTGACGTGAAAATAAATTTTCTGTTATAACGAAAACAGCATATGATGAATGCTTCCTCGTCATATGCTGTTTTCGTTGTAACGAAATTCACATCAATTGACACGACGCATGCATAAAATTATGTTTACCTATCTATTATAGTATTGTTTAATACCTACCTATTAAAGTTTTGTCTTTGGTTTGCGTTCTCCCTAATGGATTGTGACGCGCTGTGCTAATGATTTGGAAAAGACGTGGTTTCGCTAAACACTGTGTTAGTTTTTGATTTCATTCACAGATGACAAGTGGAGACCATGCAGATCGGCAGAGGTACCTAATTCATAAGATATCATTAATATATTGTTGGGATATCATAAAAGTCACTAAATACTTAGCCGTCTTTACGACTTTTACGGAATTTTTAACTCCGGCGTTGTGTCTGTCTGTTTGTTTATCTGTCTGTGCCTTTGTAGTTCCAAAAAGATCTAAGTTCGAAGTATCATTTCCTAGAATATTAAAAGGGTAGCTTTTACAGATTCTGAGATACTTACATAACTATTTCGAAATATAATAAAACAACTAAATGTTTTACGAGATAAGACGGAACGCGACGAGAGATTACCAACGTCTTGCCTTGGTCTCTGTGTTAAAAATTCATTTGCCATTTCTGTACGTAGGTACGAGATTTATAATGTTTGTGTTTCACTTACTTGCTTATTTATAGCCAGCTTTTGGTAATTGAATAAGCTTAGCATAAGTATCATTTTGAAATGAAAATGTAGTTTTTAGAAATGAGTACTAGTTACCCACTAAGAAAAATGTTAAGAAAGTTATACATAAGGTATGGATTTAGTAGATAATTATATCTTTTTATAAGTACTCGTACTTAGTAAGTCTTACGTAAATGTTATTTAAACAAAAACGTTGGCGTGAAGGACTGAAATCGACTGAGCATATATAAGTTCAAAGAATAAAAGTAAGCACCAGTTCGACATTTTGGAAATAACTGGCATTTTTTGTAGCAAGTGAATTGCTATGAATTCGCAAATCGTTTGCATTTTATCTAGCCAACAATATCATTTTGTTACCATGCAATCTAAGTAGATCAATTCGTTACAATGTACCAATCTCTATATTCAAATAATTTGATAGCCTATTAGTGTAATTCACCGGTTTCAATTCAGTTATCGCATAAGTACAGACAGTGATCAGTAAGCACCTTGGCGATTACTAGACCGCGGCGACCGCTAATCAAATGTTTGGCAACTGCAGAAGGTCACCTGCCATGGGGAAACGGATGAAAACAATAGAGATTTTTTTTTTTCAAATAAGGGTCAATTTACACCGAGACGTGACGCGACGCGGCGCGCGCATTTTGAGTGAGTGATAAGTAGGGTAGAATTGGAGAGTTTGAGACAAAATGAAACTTTATTTACTACACAAAAAGACATGCATTTAATTAACATAATCCAAAAATGCCCCACGGTAGCGTCGCACTGCGATGCAGCGGTGCTTCGCTGGTATACGCAAGATTACTTTTGATAATATTGAAATAGCTACTAGCTGTTACCCGTGATGCGTGTATCGTTTTCTGAGCGGATTCTTTGAATAGCTTAACATTACACCGATTCCGTACTCGCGTTTCAGACGTTAGACGGCTTTATACACCAAAACTCGTACTAGGCCCTCTGAAACAACTGACGTGATGTCGTCCTCGTGTCGATTGGCGCTGCTAATCCCGTTCGTCTATTTTATCCTGTAGGTCCTGTTAATGATTCTGGATAAAAGCCTATGCGTTAATCTAGGTTATAAAATATATTATATATATCAAGTTTCATCCAAGTTGCTTTAGAAGTTTTCACGTGATTGAAACACAAACATCTAAATTTTTTATGTTTATAATAATAGGTGTAAATACTGTTTTCAGTCTAGTATTTACCTACCACATAAGTATACATTCCTGCTTCAAAATAACGTCGGCGCCAAGCGAGAATAACCGACAATTACGGGAGCAAAACGAGTTTCTTGCATAACTTTCATAAGATTTGTTCAAGAATAGCGGTTTTATACGATAGTAAAACAAATAAATCTATCCGATGTTGCTTATTTGGATTTGGCGTGTTATGAATGGTGTTTATTTTAGACTCGTTTACAGAGGAACGCGGTCTGAGTAAATGAGCAAGCTATATTTATCTAAGTATGAACCACTGAAAATACATGGTGAAGCGACACTTTTGGTCACATAATATCTAATCAAATATCTAGTCAAATGAGCTACATCTTCAACCGCATCGTCACTTACCATCAAGTGAGATTGCGGTCAAACGTTTGTCTATAATGTATAAAAAAATAAGTAAGCTGTCTCACCTGATGTTAAGTGAACATGCGGTCGAAGATGTAGCTCATTTGACTAGAAGAAACCTATTCACTCTGCTCTTGAAAACATCTAAATTGTAAATGTATGAACATGAGACTGAAAATGTGGTTACAAGCACTTCTGATGAAAAGTCTTGAGTTAGAGTAAAGAATTTACACTCTTTTGACCACATGGCAAAATAAAAACGTACTTACCTACTAAGTAATCTATTATTATTATATTCAGAAATAAACGTGGATTCTTCTTTGTAATAATTTCGTAAAATATGTTCCGGGCACGACAGCAGCGGCCTATTTATCGGGGCATGGATCAAAAGTGGCTCCCAACGCCAAGTATAGATTAAAATGCAAACGCTTGCTGTTTTTTTATGCTTTCCTACTGAGAGGTAGGTTTAAAAACACAGATGTTCAGATTTCAATGATATGATGTTTGAATGTTTTTGAATTAGTAACAATACCAAAAAATCATTAAGGGTGGATTCGAATAACCCCAAAATAGCGCTGATTGTCACATAAAATACTAATCGACGACTTTCAACTTATTCAAAACAAAGGCCCTAATATTTTATTCTAAAGAATAGCGTTATTTCGAGTTAGTCGAACCTGGCTTTAGGTGTCAACGCGTTATTGAAACTTTAAGTTAAAACTCATACTAACCTCTTTGTAGGGACGTTATTTCTTAAGTGTACCGTCACAGTTTAATTTTTGTCCTGGAATTCCAATCATAACCACAGTTCTAGAGCATCAGCAGTAGCGATTCCATAGCAGTAGCCAACGGTACATAATTCGCACAATCACTATGTCTAAACTGCTCGACCTAGTACCGCCATGCGCGGGCGCAACAATGGTGAATGACCGTGTGAGTAAACAATTGAGACTCGGTGGTGTTTCATGTGAGGTGTAAGCTATCTTTTTTTTAATAAAAACTGTGAGTCAGTGTCTACTCGTCTTGAACTTCTAAAATTGTAAATTCATTCAGCAGCTTACATGTTAACGTTTGATTATTTTTAGTCTAAAACATGAAAACGAATATACCATATACATTGCGTCCTTAAACTCTACGAATGTAACTTTTTATTACCTTTGTAGAGTAAAAAAAAAACAGTGTAAAATCTCCTGTCAAATAGTTGGAACATGTAATAAAAACTCAACTCCTTACACCCTTCATAAACTTCAGGGATGGCACTTTCCACTCCTCTAAATAAAAACAATCTACCTGCTACCTGTAGATAAATTTCATCCGTCAAAAATTACCATGAAAAATACTCACATAAAACTGCAGTAATATTTCAGGGAAACGATTCAAACAAACAAACCGAGTAAATATTGAATGGAGGCTCGAGTAGAGTTTATATCTCAATATGTTAGCTGTCTGTCCAAAGGGGAGTTTTTGGACCAAATAGACCTTCTTTTCAAAGTTGGTGACTGATCCCTACGGATAAGGGTCACAATAAGATTTAGCATAATAATGAAAAGATTCTTATTGACCCTTGTATTATTACGTTTACACATTCCTTACCTTTTTTGTGAAAATATTTACGCTACACAGCTTTTTATTTGATTTTTGGTAGCATTGGGGTAGTTCATCTACCTTCCTGAGATAGAGTCTACTTATTTATTTACCTAAGTACTTAGCAAAATAAAAAGATTACTACAGTCAAAATAAATTTAATTGTTCTTTCTATATTTACGTACTGAAATATATTTACCAGTAACATCAGAAATATACTATTTGAAAACCTAAACGAAACTTCTATTTGGCAATCATATTTCAGCAGGCATTTGCAAAGTTCTTTAAAAGTAAGATGATATTTGACCAAGCAAAATACTCAATACTCGAGTGAATTCAATACCAGTCGCATAATAGTTCAGAACTCATTAGTTTCTCATAGAAAGCTAAACAGCATCAACAGAAAATTATTACGTGCCACAAGTTATGCTTTTCCTGTTTCATAATATAGTTTCAATAAGTAGCATTCATAAAACCATATGAAGATGATCATCTCTGAATATTACAGCTCTATAAACTACATGCACTTCCTACTGGAGAGATCACAAGACTTATTTTAGCCACTTTATGTGAGTGCCGTGTCTGTGACATTCGATAGGGCAAGTTGCGACACTTTCGACGCAGACAACAATCTACAAGCTATTTTGAACCATATAATTGGCTAGATAACGTCGAAAGGGGAATAATGGAGAGGGGTTTAATTAAAAATAAATACTTTGTAGGTGAAAATACGGTCGAGTTTGTGTCGCGTTTAAAAATGCAGCATTGGTTTGTAAAAATACTGGTGGCGACGGCTTTGCGAACTGGATAGAGCTGATAACTTTATTGTTATGCTGCAGTAAAAAAAAACAAGCAAATGACAAAATCTTGTAATCTCGAAATGCGATGATATTTTTGCAAATACATCCATAAACATTCAAATATATTGAAGTTTTTTTATTTGTCAATTGCAAAAACATTCTGGTGACAACAACAGTACTTAGTATTCTGATGAAATATTTAAACAAAAAAAAAGTTTGATTTGATGTGTCTTCTATTTACTTCGACATTTTACAAGACAAGTACCTATAGGTACTCGTATGATTCAAAAATCAAAGTATATTTCGACATAAATGATAAGCTATCTGTCAATAGATATTGTATTTATGTACTTACCAATAATCTGTTTATTTACCGCTTACACTCAAGAAAATTACCGGTATTACCTGTAAAGAAAAAGAAAACATGATTTAATAAAGTGTATTTTCGTACAAATTGGGCATCCAAATGAACCTAACATTCATTTAATGCCTACCTTTACATTGGTCAAATTATTTTGGGTACCAAGAGATCCGAGAAAATATAAAAAAAAATGACTACCAACAAGATCTTGACGATGAAGATGAGAAAAGAAAATGACTGTGATAAAAAAAAACAAGAAGTTCTGACAACCGTAATGATGTCATTAAAATAGTATCAACAGCAAAAACACCTCAATTTTCTTACAAAAGTTGCTCAATTACCTGTTTTTCCAAGGTTTTCTTTATCTTTTTTTATGTGAGCGCTATGAAGGAATTAGGACAAACTATCCGTCTATAAGCGATCGTAAAATCGCAATTGTTCACAGCACTTTATAGTTGGCTTTGATAGAGTTGTAAGAAACTATGCTTTATCGTCCTTGTTTTGCCAGTCATGAAGAGGTGTTTCCACACTGACAGCGACACGACACCTACACTACACCACAGATAATATAACTAGTACCTACACGATATTGTCGGGAGCTAATCTCAAACGCTTTTCCACCATCTTTGTTCGACCAACTGACGTGCCATGTCAATATCGTGCCAGTGGGAACGCCTTTTAGGAAGCTCTAAACATTTTTATTTGATTGTGGTGGGCCTAGGAATGATTTTTCAAGTAAAAAATAAAATGACCAGCGACCACCTGAAAATAATTCGTTATGTAGAATTCGTGGTTGTAAAGCACGAAGAAAAATGTTGAAAGGGCGTGCAGTTTTAAATAGGATTACGTATTTTTTTGAGAAAAATGTCATCTTCAAAGCCTCACAGCGAAAAAAACCCAGCGGTACAAAGAAAGAGCGATTACGAAAGGCGTTACTATCCACCCATTTATGATTGATCAATAAAGTTGCGAGGAACGTAAACAAAGCTATGAAGCAGCAATTTTAGACGTAAACAGAGAACTGGCCTTTCATGAACTACTTGTGCTACTTTAAGACAATTTAGCTTCTTAGTTGCTTTGAGGGTTCTCTTGAGGCCCTCAACAGGTAACTTTATACCTGAATTAATGCGGTCAAAGCAATTTTCTCGGCTGCTTGTAGAATCCGTAGTCTGTTAATACTTCGTGAGGGGAAGCTATCTTATTACGAAACCGGTTTTGCAATTCGTCTACGCTTAATTCGTACTAAGTCTTTGGGGCTTCAAAATGAGATCTTATTGATGTTATATTTATATGTTTTTGTTTCTAATGTGTGTACTTTTGGTAAATAAAAAAACGATAATCTTACACTACACTCGCTTTTTATCTCCAGTAGGAGAAAGAACTAAAAACAACCAGATAAACTCTTCTATTCAATACAGAACTTAAAAACTCTTAGTTTAGTAAAATGTAAAGGAAATAAGTAACTAGATAGCAACACTAAATGTGTTTTTTTATTTTTCGTCCACTTCCGGTGGTAATTTTTTGTACATACTTACATTACTTTTACTTTGACATCCGTGCTATGGTATTCGAAATCACATTACTTTAAATAAAACCTTTTTTTATTTTAAAAATTCATTAGCCTTTTTAATATCACAGTGATCAGATCACTAAACGAATCTAGACCCCATACCTTTCTAGGTGTTGTTTAATTACAGGCAAAAACGTGAAGTATGAAAAAAACGCAAATAAAATAAACAAGTTCCTAAGTTGAATTTATGTGTTTACAACGTTTCGACCACTTTCTACCGAATGACGAAACAGAAACCAATTGGCCGTAACAGTAGTAGCGGCCATGCGTAAAATAACAGTTGGAAAGATTTACCTACTCCCAACGATCTGAAATAATCTGAATAAGGCACTCGAACCGAGTGGAGCCTTTTCTGTATTTACAATCAATGATGTAAGGGTTTGATAAGTATGTGTACCTGAGGGTTGGCAGTTTGGCAACAGGGTTGTCAGAAAAGCTCAAACAAAAATAAAAGTTTTCACTTTTCAGGCCTTATTATTATTATTTTTTCTTGGATATCTGGAGATAAACTGTCAATAATTTGTTTCTCAATACTAGTAGCACTGACCTAACGCAATTAGGTACAGCTGAATAAACTTGTCTAAGAATGTCTAAGAGGAACTTTTGATTAAAAGATATAAAAAGCTTCTAATACTTACTGAGCTTTTAATTTTCTTCAAGAAGCGGTGTTGCTCATTAATATCTTATGATAACTACTTACCTAGAAAATATATAGAAACATCGTGGTAAGCCAAAGGTACCATTTTATTGTGCGTTTCGGTCACTGATAAAAAACCAGTCTTGTAATTTAAAAATTGCCCAATTTCATCATTCTGCCTACTCTTGACGTCCGATTAATGTCCGGATGGCATCTACCGAATTCGGAGACGCCGGGCCATTGACCTCGGGCTGAGTGCACACTGACACACGATCTTTTATCGAAGTCAATGTGTCCTATTCGATACGGTCCGTGGAACAGTGAAGAATGCTACCGTTTTAAGATGCCTATTAATAACGTACTTCTTTTATGGATATTATAAATCACGCAAGCTATTCCGAATTTGGTAAGGTTATAATCGCTTTCATTGAAGGTACTGTAATCTTAGTTGTGCAAATGCAACTGGTAATTTAACTTGAAAAATACTATAAGCGCTGCCAGGTGCTTGTGTTATCATCATCGTAATTTTAGCCCAATAAACACCTATGAATTACGCCAATTTCTTCCATGATACCTGCGCCATTCTTTTCGGTGATCCAAGCTGTTGCCCGCATTTTGACAATCTTGTTTGACCAACAGGCAGATGTTTTTGATCATTCTTTCATTTTATAGGTAACCTATTAAACTGTTACCATTTTCAAAACAAATAATGCAAATTTTTTTGCACAAGTAGAGCAGAGCGATGAAACGTTTAAATAATGCCACATAGACTCGATTGTGCCTTAAATGGCACAACGGTTGCACAATGCGATGAGATGTCGATAAACCCTTTATGCGTTTATAGTGGTCGTTTGTTAGGGCTGCCACTTCAGGCCCTTGTAGACGAGCAACGAATTTTCTGGAAAATATTTTGAATGCTTTGAATGTACATTTTACTGTACTTACCTAATTATTTTTTATTACAAACTGACGTCTGTAGGTAGGTACTTTTGTTGTTCATAAATATTATGGTCATGGGTTATAAGCTTTTATTAAATTACTAATCATAAAATAAGTATAAGTCAAGAACTTTATGATTTAACCTCTTTTGCCTACTTTTAATTTTAACCCAGTAAAGATATAGCGAGGCAACCCTATCCATGACTGGCTGGTATAAACTGAGCTTTACGACAGTGACATTTTTACTGAGTGTTTAGGTAATAGAATAGGATTCTATATTTAGAACTGGTTTATAGACCGGTCATTATTATCATTCAGAACTGAATATTTTTCGAAGCATGTTTATAAAACGTTTTTAAAAATAAATTACGATTAGGTTGCTTTAATAAAATACAGATTGAAATAGTATGAAAATGTTATTTTACGTAATGGGTTAATAAAAAATAACCTTCTACTTTGTAGAAAACTAAAAGTTTCTAAAAGCTTTCTTTCACTCCATCACTGAAAATGTAAAAATATTTTCTTCAAACAAATTCAATTAAATATTCGTTAATATTTACAGCGCAAAAAAGATCTGCATATAAACGAGTGAAGCAAAAACGCTAAGCGCGAATTGAAATTCCCGAAACGTTTTGCGAGATTGAAGAGGCTTTTATGGAAATGGTCTGAGCGTGCATTGCCGATAGTGGGTGCGCACCCTAACGTGGAACCAGCTTATAAGAAAAAAGCTGGATTATTCTAGACTGCTGGTCTAGGAAAAATATATACAAACCCTTATATACACAGTGTACGATAAATATCCCAAAATGTATTGGAGAAGCCTATAATAATGTTCAACATTGCAGTGGAATTATACAGGTTTTGTATAAAATATACCTTATTATATCATTTTAGTGAATAACCATGCCATTTCAATAAGTCCATGGTATATCGCTACCGATTTAAATATTTAGACCGCTGTATGCAATTTTGGAACATCTGGTATACGATTTAAATCGACCGTGATAAAAGACTGATTGAAAGAGAGTTAAAAAAAGACAGGAAGAAATGGTAGCTAGTTGAGATCCGTGATCTATGCCTAAGTAGGTATCCTTATGAAAAAGACACGTGGTTTTATGTACTAATACATGAATGTAGGAAACGAATGGCACCTAGACTTCCCATATCCAGTTTTGTCGGCCAGCAATGGATATCAAACCTGGTTTTTGCCACCAAGTACCTACCTAATGGACATAAAATATAAATGGACATTTTCTCCAATCAGAAGGTCGTAAAACCAAATCGACTTCTTAATGTTTGCTATTGCATTATGACTATACTGTTGTCCTAGCTTTTGTCGTGTCATATCAATGGTTCATAACAGAAACAGCACCTAAGCAGTTTTGAATATCTAGATATACAGATATCCAGAGGGATAAATCCATCAGATTCGGCAATACCATTATGGATACTAAAATATGCGTTCTCCCTGCAGGATCCGGCGCCATGTTTGATTTAGAATGGTGACTTCCGGTTCGTGGATTAAGGCTCCCATCTCATTGCCACTCGGAATATAATATCGATAAATTGCATTATTATTACTAATCTTATCACGCAATAAATTTCAACGTGTTAACGTGAAGGGGTGGAAATGAAATGACGAATCAATATTCGATGGTTTGTTTGATGAGTTATTTTTGGAGCAGTTCGTATTTAATTTTGCTTGCTAGGTTTTCATCAGGAAAATTAAATCAAATGAGTTATATAGGTACCTAAATATCTTATGATAGTGTTCAAAACTAGAATGAATAAAATCTTCACTTACCATCAGGTGAGATTGAGGTCAAACGTTTGTCTATAAATTATATTAAAAAAAACTGATCTATTTACTAAAATTATGTATTTATATCAACAATTTAGTTCCAATAATACAATCGTTGCTTAGTTTGAGACTAGAAAGCGTTGTGTGAAATGTTTATGAGTATTTATTTATTAATTAAGTTCTTATCACATAAACAATCAAAACCACAGTTGAAAATCATGAGCAAAGGTAAGTTACTTAACTTTGTTAACATAATCCTCATCAAATAATTCTCTAGAACTATTCTGTCTACAGAATTTCAATTTAACTCAATTTCCCCAAGAGCCGTAATGCCTAATTACTTATGCAAACAGCCCCATAACGTGTCTTCCGAATCGCTTCAATAAATCAACGCTACATCTACATTAGTAACTAATATCCTATCCTATCCTATCCTACTAATATTATAAATGCGAAAGTTTAGATGTTTGGATGTTTAGATGTTTGGATGTTTGTGTTTCAATCACGTCAAAACTACTGAACCAACTTGGATGAAACTTGTCATATATATAGTTCGTAACTTGGATTGACATATAGGCTACTTTTTATCCCGAATAATTAACTGGATCTACAGGATAAAATGAACGAAAAGGATTAGCAGCGCCAATTGGCAAGAGGATTTCATTGTCATGTCATGTCACGTCAGTTTGACAGGGCGTAGTACTACCTCTTTGGTCTAACGACTAGCGTTTGACATTCCAGTAGGTACGAGTTCGGTGTAATGAGGTGTAATGTCAAGTTTCTCAAAGTATCCGCTCGTTACACGCACAGATAATATAATGTACACGGAAACTGTAGACGCGTACGAAGTCGCGGGCAACTGCTAGTTATCCATACATACCTACTGTAGTTACTAAACAGTTCGAATATGGAATTAATATTCTAATCGAGTTCTGACGATGGCTAATAAGCTCTTGTGAAAGGTTACCTTTTATGAAGAAGGAAAGTGTTTTGTTAGGAGTGTTATGACTGTTAAGTTATGAGTTGACTCGATTATTAGTTTAATATAGTAATTTTTGATTCTAAATGATCCTTGTGATTTTAAATAAAAAAATTATGACTTTGACTTTGATAAACCTACCATATAGGTTAAATTAATTTTAAATTTTTACCGTAACATTGTGCACGCTGAAAGTTTATCTTTCTCTGTTTTTTCCTATCTTTTTGTTTTATCAAAAGTTCTCTGATTTTATGATCTTCAGACTACAACAATAAATGAATGTATTGAACCCGGAACTTAAGGCGCATTACACGGTGGGCGGGATCCGTTACTCAGTGTAAACGCCTACTAAAGCCCCAATTATATGCTATCCTCATTTAAAACGAAGACGTATGAACATGACCTTAAAGAACTGATATTTTATGGCTTTAAACTTTTTGTGTGGTTTTTTCATGCTTTTTGATCATACAACCCCCGTATGCCAATCTTTTGCTGTCAAGTTATATTTCACTGCCCAGTGTAATTTCTTCAGGTGATCATTTTTTTTAGACACTTGACAGCAAACTATGCGCGAAAACACATCAAATGACGTCATAATGTCACTATTTAGTCACCGAATAACTATGAGTTAGTATGAACTGACCATGATTTAAAACTTTGCAGTTCAACTTTGATTGTTTACCCTGCTGTACTTATGTTTTTGTTGAGTTAGTTTTAAAATTAATAATATTAAAGACGATATCCGTGGTAATTTTATGGCGGTTTAAATAAAGTATTGCAGTAGTCCACAAATTAAAACAGTATCATCATAAATAGAATTTCCTGAATAGGGTCAAAGAAGGATCAACATGATAAAAATATCAATGGATAAAAACACATTTAGTCTACAATGAATAATCCAGTGTGAGTGTTTAACGAACCACAGAAATACAACAAAAGGGTTTCAAAGTGCTATTGTATTTCCCTTGTAAACTAATTACCTACAAAAAGTTTGTACTGTACCGAATTTTCATAAAGCTCACCGTTTGCGTCCATCAGTCAAACGAACTGTAAACAATTTCGGAAGCACAACTCAATAATGGAGAATCACTGCATCCATGCGATTGTTATTGGGAATTTAATATTGTGAATTGCAGACCACGGGCCTGCAAACTGGCGAATACAGATTCCGAACACGATACCTAACTACATGACAGTGACTCGAACAAAAGTGTCGATGCCGATACTGTAGAAAGCTTGAAGAACAAAATTTATTATCTATGGGGGTGCCAGACAGTCTAGTAGTCTGTCAGACCATCACAAAAAGCATCATGGAATGGTTGTTGAGATGGAGCGTCCATCACACTCCCTCTTACGTAGTTTCTTAGTCAATCTTCAACAAGCGACATTCTGCATTTACATCTGAGCACTTCCGTGCTTCGGAGCACGTTGAACTGTTGGTCCCGACTCTAGTAGCCTTTCAGCCACGACGGCAACAACTTCATCATCAGAGTTGACCACGAACTCATACGAACGAACGAATTCCATCCAACAACCAATTCGATGACGCTAATTCTGTGAAGGTCTGTCGTACCATCAGCTCTTTGTCAATATCGTATGTGTCGTGTCGTGTAGGTGGTAGTATAATAACAGCCTATTTCAGTACTCGGGGGATGATACGTCGAATCGAATCAACTTTCCGCCCCTTGTGGCTTGCTTTTGTTCAGTTTTGGGGGCTTCAGGATTCGGATGTTTAATTTATTAATGGAACCCATGTTTATAATGAAATGAAAAGTTTTTTCTTTCATATCCAATTTTCCATTTAAGGATTACAGATAAGAAGAAATAGCTTTTAGCTATAAAATCTTTTTACTGTAGTTAAGGTTTCTTGTTATAAAAAGTTTATCTGGGTACATTTTTTGCTTAGTTTATCGTACCGTTTTATTAAGCTTGTCCAAATGAAAGTGAATTTGCCAATTTTATAACATAGTGTTCGTGGTAAAAACTATAGACGTTTTTACCATTTTACCTACCGTTTTTTCAGCTACTCGATTTGTTTATTTCTGTATTGTCTATTTTCGATTCTTGATTTAAAATAAGAACACTATACCAACAAAAAAAAACTATTTTTCACTTTTAAAACAAAACACTATCAGATTAGTGTTTTGTTTAAAAACTTTTTTCATAATGTGTAGTTAGTTATAAGATTCGATAACTTGATTCCCTTAAAATAAAGCAGTAAAGATAAACGCAGCTGCTGTATACACCTGCCTCCTAAATGCAAATTTCGGCAAACATGTTTGGATTTATTATAATTTTGTTGTTTCATTCAGTATCGTGAATATTTAGGTACCAGGTTTTATGGCCAATGTAGCAGGTGATTTTGGATGGAAACCAAAATGACAATGTATTATGATTCCTACTAACTAAGTACCTGTTTGATGAAGCATTTTTTAATAGGCCAAAGTTTCTACGTCTGTGGCTAAAGAAAAAAATTATAAATTATCCAAAAATATCTACTATTCTATCTATTAATAAAACATAAAAAAATCTCTGTTATATTTTACGGCATTACAAAGTTTCCTATAATCATAATCGTGTTGAAATTAGAGTCGATAAACATTATGTTCAAAGTTATAGATACACAAATTAGTAGATAATATATCGGTGTCCATTGCTGAAAAAGCTTTATAAAGCTCAACATTTTATTATGTAGATGATGCACGCTGATCAGAGTGCATGCTCCAAACAGACAGGTAGAAATGTTTATTAAATTCCCGTAATACGAGGGGAGGTTGTCCAGGGAATATACTTGCCAATCAGAGTACCACCATTGACCACTGTTAAGCAACAACTAGTATCACAACACAACATAACACGCGATAGTGTACAGGCTGTGAAATGTCTCTAGGGATTTTACTGTTTTGTTCTGTGATTTTACTTGATACAACTATTTATTTTTAACTTTTCAAAACGTAGCAGCAGGGGTATTCCAATCTCAGTTGAACTGCAAAGTTGAACTGCAAAGTTTTAAATCATGGTCAGTTCATACTAACTCATAGTTATTCTGTGACTAAATAGTGACATTATGATGTCATTTAATTTGTTTTCGCGCATATTTTGCTGTCAAGTGTCTAAAGAGAATGATCACGTGGTACAATTTTGTACCACGTGACCTGAAGAAATTACACTGGGCAGTGAAATATAACTTGACAGCAAAAGATTGGAATACGGGGGCTGGCTATGCTATTATAATTATTATATTCATGTTAGCATTGATTTGCTCTCTTGTCATCAAAAGTTTTAGCAAAACCTTATCAGCATTTTTTTTTTCAAAACATATCAAAACATTCTCCTTTCTAAACTATCTGATGAAAATAAGACAAATCTATTACTGAAATAAATAACTTAGGTATGCTTTTAGTTACTATGGATGTTTGTGCTATAGCAATAACATTCGCCTTACAATTGCAGTTACCATTTGTAATAGTAATAATACTGCATTGCTGCAGTTGCTTCAATACCTAATGTCTTCACCAGGCTCTATATCGAAAGCTTTACGTATCCCATAGTTTCATTACTTGCCATTTGGAACGCAATCTAAATTCTAACAAAATGTCATTCAACTTTGTGCTTTATATCTACTAAAATAAGTACCTACCATTAACACACTTTTTATGTCTTGAAGTAGAAACAGATGGGAGCAAAATTCCTTAGACGACTTTGACTAATTGTATGTTTTAGGAAGAATCAGGTCAACTGCCATGTTATTTTAAATTCCCGAATTTATATTTGGAGCTTCACTTCTCATTCCACAGTTGATCCAAGCTAAAAACTACTCTGTGGTTGATCTGGCGGGACAACCATATCCTATGTAGAACAGCAAAAACAAACTCTGTACTAAAAAAAATTAAGTTTTTCAGCCGTCGACTTTACATGCTTCCCAAAAGGTACCAATAATAACCAATTTTGCAATTTCAAAAAAGCTTTCAGTCTCACAAATATGTTTTGTATCAGGGATTAAATTCCCTTTGAAACCACCCTATCAAATATCCCTTCAATTATATCCCTCAAAGGGTAAAACGAAATACGGTGGCTAAGCCTCGAGCGATCGGTAACATCATTCAAATTGTACCGGAATCTAGGGCTTTAGACACAATCGGAAAGGTTTTAAAACGGTGCCAAAGGAAAGTAAACTCTATTGTGTAGATGGTAAGTAAATTGCCTAGAGGCATGAAGTTGAGTGCAGTGATTTTATTGGAAGTCTCGGTTGCAATCTGTTGTTCGGGACTGGGCGGGTGGTGCTTTGGCTAAAGTACCCACAACTCTTTTTAGACTTTTTTGCAGTCAATAGCGAACTTATGTAGGCTTTGATGTGATGCCTAAAATAGTAAGCACCAAGGTTTTATCTTCTATTTATGTTAACAAGAGAGAAAAAAATTACTTAAAGTGCGTGTAAATATTATTTAGTGCGATGGTGCAAGCCACCCTAAATGCAGTTGCTAATTACAAAAATAAAATGTATAAAAATACTACAAATCGAAGTCAGGAAAAAAACAAACAATCATTAATTTCTGGTGACATCTGGGTCTTGCAAAAGAAAAAGGATTTATTTAGAATCGATTTGCATTGTTTATAAAAATGAATAAAGAACAGTGCCCAACGAAGCAGCTGTCTCAAAACTCGAAATCCTCATTAATCGCTGAAAAATATAAATGTCAAAGTCTCAGCGAGGCAAATCCAATTTCCGTGAATAAAGAGACGAACAGATTATGTTTCTTTTTAATAAATTCCCAAGTAAAATCAACATGAAAGGCTTGGATGCTGTAATTCGATCACTTCACAAAATTAGCCCTTCCAGCGGCCGGGCACAAACAAGGGATTTACTGGGGAAATAAAACAATTGGACACGATGCTACCGAGTTTTGTTATAATCTCGCCAGAAAAGCTTAACGACTTAACCAATCCAAGAATTTGTCTATTTTGATTTATCCAAAAACGGAAATACATTTTATTTCCGGTTATTTTGAAAATGGCGTTTACGTTTCTGGTGCTGTAAGTACATAATTGTCAGACTACACAATTTGCCTGAGGAATGTATATGTAACAAAAGTACCTAGGTACCAAACAAAGGTAGGTTCAAAACTAGTTTTTTTCTCTTTGTTTTTGCTCGGAGACAGTATAGTATAGACCAAAAGGGTTAAACTGTATCCAGAGTTAAATAGTCCAAGCAGATTAAATGCGAGAGTGAAAATTACACTGAACCAGCATCAAAAATCAATTATTGAATAACGAGAGGAAGTAAAAGCCTGTTAATTTCGTTATTATTAAGTATGTCGTGATTTAAGACGAAATGAGGCGGTTATTATAAAAACTGGTCTTGTAATAAACCGTTAATGCAACGATTGTATAATTGATAAAACCGATATTCTGCTCAAAATATTAAGAAATGGTTATTCAACTTCAAAATGAGCTGCAATGAGTATGACTAAATTAATATGTAAGAATTTAAGTAAAATATTAATTAAAGTTGAATTTTAATTTCTAGAAAAAAAACCGGTTAAATAATTAACATTTCAGTCAAACATTTGCGGAGTACAGAATGACGTTCTAGAGTCAGTGATGACAAACTTTTGCAAAAGGATTAACAAGAATATAAGTAGGTGAAATTAATATATCTAGCCATAATAGCCTTCCTTATCGTTCGATTTGTTACGGTTGTCCACAAAGCTTCTATCCTAACATATAGTACTTTTAGTAGGTATAATGAACGCTCATCGGGTCTGTATCCCTCTCAAGTTAAGTACAACAAACCATTGCGCATGTTGTGTTGTGCGAAAAAATTAGCTTACCGCCAATTACCAAAAAATGGGTTCTGCGTAGATACTTCTGAGTGACAAAGATCCGTTTTGACACTAACTGTTAGGGCGCCTTGCACCAGAATCACTAAACGTGTTTAACAGCTAAATTGATTTAAATCTGCCGTATTTATATGACTTGACAACTCGCTAAATACTATTTAAGCCGCCCGTATTTATTTGATACTTATTTTATATTTTAATTATCAAGTTAATAATGAAACAAAGGAGACACAAATTCACCCAACACGTTTTAACAAGCAGGTAACCTATCAAGACTCAGCAGCCAAATAAAAAAATAGTTTCTCAGAAAATATTTTGTGGTGCGACGTGAGGTGAATTGACTCAGTACCTCGCATTTCAGTTTTTCCAATTTTTGCTCTCGAACGGAGGTTTCATTGGATAAATAATATTATAGCGGTAACAGGTAAAGTTTTTATGTGTTTATAAAACATGTGATTTGCTTGCATGCGTTTTTTAAATCGAATGGTGTGTACTTAATAAGTAAAATAATAACTCGATTTATCCAAAGGTATTAAAAAACAGTGACAGAATCATATATTTTAATCTGAGGGGCGAGTACGAGTTTACAGTGTGCAATACGTCTGACGCCAACCACACTGGTGTGCGCTGCTTGGTATGGAAACACTGAGCGGATTTTTTGAGAAGCTTGGTTTCGTCAAGCTTTCGCTAAGTGTTTCCATACCAAGCAGCGCACACCGGTGTGCGGGACGTCAGAAGTATTGCACACTGTAAACTCGTACTCGCCCCTCAGGTTGTTTCGTAGCTTGTTTGGTTGCTTTTCAGTTTTTATAAGTAAGTATGGTCACATTAAATACTATCATAGGTTTAAAGACATTTATTTCTCATAAAAACTCTTAGGTTCTATTACAATGAGATATAACAGAGTGCTTATTAATAAAAGTTATTTTGCCTCTTGACGGCGTTGCCGGTACTTAAGTATAAATCTTACGCGGTTATAATTTGCTTACGTACTCTTTTAGCTTAGATTTAAAACTATTTATGCCTTCGCATTCTTTGATACTGTTAGGTAATTGATTGTAAAGCTGTACTCCCTCAAATGATATTGTTTTCTTTCCGTAGTTAGTTCGTACTGCAGTTAAATTAAGTTTGTGTTTATTTCTTAGATTGTGCGTATTTTCTTTTTTATGTATCTGAATATTAGATTTAATTAAGTTATTGGTAATGTTTTTTATGAGAAGGCAGGTGGAGTATACATAAAGTTGATGGAGGTTTAATAGCTTAGTTTCCTCATAAAGTTTTTTAGTTGGCGTTAGATAGTGATAACAATGAAGTACTTTAATTATTTTGTTTTGGGTTCTTTGTAACGGGATAAGGTTTGTTGGGGCGGCAGAACCCCATACTTCTATTAGGTAATCGAGGTGCGATTTTACCAGTGAGTTATAGATGATGGACCGTACTCTGGTTGGGATACAGTTTGCTATTTTGCGTAATGCTCCAAGCAATGTCGTTAATTTTGTTTTTACGTGATCAATATGATAGTTCCAAGTTAACTTATCGTCTACCCATAGCCCAAGATATTTTTCTTTTTTGGTTTGTTTTAGTACGTCATTGTTTATAGTAAGGGGGGTAAAATCAGGTATTTTTTTATTTTTAGCAGCAAAAATCATGAATGATGTTTTGGATGTATTGACTGTTAGTAAATTGTATTTAAACCATTCATTCAGAGTGTCAAGGTCTCTTTGTGCATCAGTTATTATGTCATGAATAGATTTATCAAAGTAAAAAAGGCATGTATCGTCCGCATATAGTGTTAGGTGTCCTGTTAGTCCTATTGTCTTTATATTATTTAGATAAATTAAAAAAATCAGGGGGCCAATTATGGAACCTTGAGGAATTCCGTATGTGATATTTTGGGGAGTACTTTTAAAGTTATCTATTTTTACAACTTGCCGTCTATTCTGTAGGTATGACTCAAACATATTTAGGGCTGTTCCTGTTACGCCTAAGTTACATAATTTTTGAATTAACTTTTTATGACTCACAGTATCAAATGCCTTTTTTAGGTCGATAAATATTCCTAAAGATATACTTTTTTTGTCTATATGTGTTTTAATCTTGGTTACTAAATCAATGGTTGCTGTTAGGGTACTTGACTTCGGTCTAAAACCGTACTGTTCGTCAATAAAAAACTTTTTTTCTTCGAGGTAATTATTTAGTCGACTGTACAACACTCGCTCAAAAATTTTTGATAAAACCGGCAAGACTGATATCGGCCTGTAGTTGCTCGGATCGGTTTTTATTCCTGACTTGTAAATGGGGCTCACTTTTGCAATTTTGAGGGTATCAGGGAAAATACCTTGTTGTAAGCATGCATTTATACAGTTAGATAATCTTTCAGATATCAGGTCCTTTAAACATTTAATCGCCTTCGTACTAATCCCATCGAATCCGGTACTAGTGTTACTGTCTAGATCATCAATAATTTTAGCTACTTCGTCGGTGCTACACGGTGTGAAATCGCTAAGGGTTAAGTGATGTTGGTAGGTATCTTCATACATTAAAATATTGCCTGTGCTTTCGTGATAGTGTTTAGGTATTTTATTCGCTAAGTCTTCTCCTATTGACGTAAAAAATGAATTAAATAAATCACAGATTGCATTTCCTTCCGTGACAGGTCCTGAGATCGATAAAAGTTTGGGGGGCACAGTGGTTGATTTAATTTTATTTTGCGCTAAGCTGTTAATTACTTCCCATAGTTTTTTTGAATCATTGTGATTGTCTTGGAATAGTTTGTAGTAGTAATTTTTTTTATGTGTTTTTATCATGGACCTAACCTTGCCTTGTTCTTCGTTAAATTTTTTTTGTATGTTTTTATCTTTTGGATTAGATTTAGTTTGATCCCATAAATTGTTTCGTAAGTTTATTGAATTAAGTATATCTTTATTTATCCAGTCATTTTGAGGTGGATTTAAAAATTTTATTTTGTCTATTTTATTACTGTGTATTTGTTGTAGGATAAATTTTTCAAAAAGGTAGTAGTCATTGTCATCGTTTACGTATCCTGCGTTTAGTGTGCTATTGAATAGGTTGTTGTAGTCGATTGCTTTGTATTGAATTTTTTTGTTTATTATTGGAGTCAGCTTGCCGATCTCAAGATAAATATGTTTGTGGTCGGATAAAGAAGAATCGATTATTGACATACTAAAAGAGTGGTTCTTTACATTGGTACATACATGGTCCAATAAGGTGTTTGTTGTTGCAGTTTCACGCGTGCTGAACCTCTTATCTATTTTATTCACTAATTCGTAACCGGTTTCTTTAATTTCCTGTAGGTATTGTATGGTGGTGTTGTTGTCCGAACTCAGTAGGTCGATGTTAAAATCACCGAAGACGACAGTCCTCTTTCGCTGCTCCAATTGCGATGAATATATCTCCAAAAACTTGCTTATGTTGGTGTCTCCGGGTTTATAAATTGCGCCGATATTTAAGGACAGTTTTTCAATGTATATCCATAGGTAGTGGTTTCCGTTTTCGAAAAGTTCCTCAGTAACTTCATGCTTAATACTATTGTGTACATAGATAGAAACACCTCCGCCCTTGCTATTCTGTCTATAGCTGTAGATATGGGTGTAGTTAGGTAGTTGGTATAGCTTAGCATCACTTTCTGAAGTAATCCACGTCTCAGTGAGTATTACTAGGTGCGTAGTCATGGATACTGCTTTCATTATGCATTTTAACTCGTCGAACTTCCCAGCATTTCGAATGCTACGCATATTAGCATAGAAGAATCTAAGTGATGACGATCGCAGTGGTATATCTTCATATTTTTTTACAGTTTGATGTCGTAATTTTTCCGTACTGTTTGAATTTGGTAATGGTGCTGCTACTAGTTTTTTGGATTTATTGCATTTACTACAATTCTGGGTGTCCCTTTTATGTACTTAATAGTGAGATCACTTTCTCCGTTCTCTATACGCTTTCTTAGCTCTTCTTTTAACGATTGCATATATCGCTGCTGTGTCGGAGTCTGATCGGAGTAGATTTGCATATTTTCAGGTGTCTTTGACTTGTTTCGCAGCAGGTGCTTCGGCGTTTCGGTGTTGTCGAAACAAACTTTTATGGAGCGATTTTTGTCAGGTATGTATTTTCCCAGACGCATACATTTTACTGGCCTAGGGCAGCCTTCATACAGTGATTGCAGCATCTTTACAACTTCTTCCATATCATAATTTTGGCGCGTTCTGTAGTTTGAGTCATTTATTTCAGATATACCCGCAATTATGACGTTTTTCTCACGGTCGCAACGATCCTTTACTTCTAGGATGAGGTTTTCGTGATCGAGAGCGGGCGGGGCCGCCGCCGCCACCGCTGAAGTCAGTGGTTGAGATGATGTACTTTCTGAGCATTGGAGGTTTTTTATCTGAGATATTTCGTTCTCTATGTTTTTAATTTTGTCTTGAGTTATTGTGTTGTCTGCTTTGATGTTTTGTATTTCAGTATTTACTTGGGTAAGTTGTTTGGTAAAAGTATCTGTTGATAGTTGTATCGTCTTTATTTCATTTTTAACTTCAGATATTTCGTCTCGTATCTGTTTTAAGGTTTCGTTTTGGGTTTTACCGAATTCATCCATTAAGTTCAATATTACGGACTGAAAATCGGTAAAGTCTCTTTTGTAGTCTTGCTCCTCGGTGCGCACTTTTCTCTTCCTTTCTCTGATGTGGATTTGCTCGAGTGAATCTTTGCTACCATGAGTGGATAAGTTAGGCGCAGACCCGCTAGCTCTCTCGCTACCGCTTATGAGTGTCTCACCGGGCGGAGTTCTTAGTGGGTTCATTTTAGCTGCGGTGGGGAGATTCCTGCAGTAGTAAGCGCGACGAAAAATAGCAACTGAGCTCTTCACTCACAGTGGTGGGAGGGGGGAAAGCGCGCGCGACGATGTGCACTGTCGCGTACTTTGTAGACAGAACGTCACAGGTGCTAATTAGAATTGCAGTGATAATTCACTTTTAGCGCAGTGTTGCTTAAGGATCACTTTTGTATGGCAAACTTTTATTAGAAATTTAAATATTTTGCGATAGATTTTGCACACGTCTGCTTCCGACAAGCGCCAGAGGCTTTTATTCATGATACAATCTTCTCAACTTTGAGCCACTGTCTTCAAACCGGTGTTTTGTACTACTGCAACTGGCGAGCAATGATGAACCTACTTTGTTTTGCCGAAAATACCCTGTGAAATCCATATGCTGGATTTGCCATAAACTAGGTAACTTTTTGTACAAAACAGCGTTTCTACTGTATCCTGTGACTGACGATTGGCGCCGTCACTAATTGCTGCAAAGTGACCGTTTAACTAGAAGCTCATGAGAGAAACCACTTAACAGATTTAAAGCGAGCTGCGTTCAGCTGGTTTATGATAATGTTGATAGTTGGTGTAATTAAAGGCTAAATTCTAGTTCACTAACATTAAAATGTAACTAGACTTTTAAAATTTTCTTGGTTTGTCTAACAGTTTTCTCCTAATTGATGAGAAATTCAGTAACAAAAATGCCAGCCCCCGTATGCCAATCTTTTGCTGTCAAGTTATATTTCACTGCCTAGTGTAATTTCTTCAGGTCACGTGGTACAATTTTGTACCACGTGATCATTCTTTTTAGACACTTGACAGCAAAATATGCGCGAAAACACATCAAATGACGTCATAATGTCACTATTTAGTCACAGAATCTATGAGTTAGTATGAACTGACCATGATTTAAAACTTTGCAGTTCAACTTTGATTGGCATACCCAATCCAATCTGGTACCTATCTTTGTAATTTTTTTTCGTTTACATGAATATGACAATGAAAATATTGAACAGTCGGTATACAGTGACGATCGCACATTCTCTACAATACGAGTAGTGCGTGAGTTGAGGGCCAAGTGCTGTTCTTTGGTTATTATTGTTTGGTTGTAATCGAAGTTTATCACTTCTACAAATCGTCATTGTTTAGCTAGCTCAAACTAGAGTCTTAACATACCCTTTCTATTGTACTTGCTCTTAGTTTATAGGTCTAGAAAGCGTGGAAAACCCATCGCCTTGTAAATGAGTCACAGTTCTTGCGTTTGTACGGATTCACCAAGAATATTTACCGATTGATTATAATTATACGAATCACTAGCCCGCCCGCAACTCCGTCCGGATCCCTTTTTATCGTGTTGATTTTCCAGGATAAATAGTAGCATATGTTAATCCAGGTTATGAACTATATATATTCCAAGTTTCATCCAAATCGGACCAGTAGGGATAGGATGTTACTTTTGTGCAAGGTACTATGTGGTGTGAGATACTATGTTTCTGTTTGTGAAACTAACAGGTGAGCCAACTGCTTTGGTCCGTCAATACTCATAAAAAAATGCCCTAAGGAGGAGAGAGGTTTTACTTTCTTTCATTTTAATCTCTTTTTCCCGGTTTTTCTTGTCTGTCACACGCGTCGTTCACCAGTGAAAACACAATAGACTCACCCATAGTTAATGCACACGCTTGGTATATTGTTGATCGTGTCACACGGTATGGCAGCTCAATCAAAAGATAAAGGCCGCTATGAACCCCGCAGACAGGCTTTAAGCGGATTGACGCCGCCGTCCAGATTATAGCTTTCATGTCATCGGTTTTGGCTATTTTGCCTTACATATATCAATATTATGCAATAAATAGTAAGTTTCAAATGGACACGTGTTAATATACCATTTTCATAACATAAAACCGGTTTATTGACAGGCGTCACAGCTCAGTCGGTAATGGATCTGCCTTCCGTGCTGTGGGTCGTGGGTTCGATCCCCACCAAGAACAAACATTTGTGTGTGGCAAAACATAGATGTTTGTTCTATGTCTGGGTGTTACTATGTAATACTATGTATTTTAAGTATGTATTTACAAAAAAAAGTATATAAGTATTCTATCAGCATCTAGTTCCCATATTACAAGCTTTGCTTAGTATGGGACTAGAGGGCGTCGTGTGAAATGTCCATGAATATTTATTTATTTATTCCTGTTTTAAGATAACCGGTTTTTTTATATCGATTGATTAACTAACAACAATGAAATCGATTACAACTTTCGTGTGCAGACGCCTCGTTAGGGAGAGTACGTGCGAGTTGTTTTATTGTGCAAATCAGGAGCAATTAACATAACAAACAGGACGCACGGACAGTTCGGCGTACAGTTTGTTGGGCAAGGTGTGCAAATTGTGACAATAAACATGATGATCCAGTAACTAAACTCCGCAGGCTTATCTCGCGACTTTTGTGAGAAATGGTGTGATAAATGGTCAGACGACAGGCGTCACAGCTCAGTCGGTAATAGCTCTGCCTTCCGTGCTGTGGGTCGTGGGTTCGATCCCCTCTAAGAACAAAGATTTGTGTGTGGCAAACATAGATGTTTGTTCTATGTCTGGGTGTTACTATGTATTTTTTTTTTTTTATTATTTATTTACTCTTACAAATTATTTATAAATATTAGCTTAAATATTGTACCCTAAAACCACAATAAGGTTTGTGTGGGTACTCACACTCGTCGTACATGTTACGAATTAACAAATACAATTAACAAACAAATACAATGTTAGCAAATACATCTTCAACACAATATTGCAAATCGAGGCTTATTTATGAATACAGCTACTACCTACCATACCTTCCCAGTCGCGTAAGCGCCCGAGTGCATGGCGGGTGAGATAGATATACAAGCTACCTACTAGAATTATAAGTATGTATTTACGAAAAAAAGTATATAAGTATTCTATCAGCATCTGGTTTCCCATATTACAAGCTTTGCTTAGTTTGGGACTAGAGGGCGTCGTGTGAAATGTCCACGCATATTTAAAAAAAAATAGCAAATCGTTATAATGCGTTTCAGCAGCTTTTCAAGCTTTTATTTATAAGACGCTGCACAGAGCTTATGCTAGAACTACTACAGTAGACTGACAAGATGAATTATAGTTTTTCATGTTTTTCTTAGTAACTAACTATTGCTTAGCGCTTGTCATGTGTTTGCCGAAGCAGCTTTAACTAATGTGTACATAGACTACCTTATTCTATCAAGTATCGAAAAGTTATCTCAGTAACTGTTTCAGATACTGCTGCAATAACCACAGAGGGGAATAGGGAACAGTCATATACTCATACTTAGTACCGTCCACACGTCCATACGTCCATGCATACTGGGCGGTGCTTGCCAGACCGTGACGCTCAGCATCGACTTCAAAAGCAGTCGAATTTACGTAGAAAGTCACTACGTATTGAATGAAAGGGAACGTAACTTGTACCTTGCAATTGGTATTCATCTAAAATGCTGAAACTGTAGTTTCACTCGGCTTTTTCTAAAGGTATAATTAAAATTTTTGAAATCGATCTTTTGATGTTCATAAATTGTAAATGAGTTTGTATTGAACAGAAGATGAATAGATCTATTAATAATTATGATGTTGAGTTTTTAATACATAAAGGTAGATTATTGCCGCAAGATAATACAAAAAAATAAAAAAAAATTCATGGACTTTACACACAACGCCCTCTAGTCCCAAACTAAGCAAAGCTTGTGATATCAAGGGTCAGTCACATTTGACTGTACTAATTTTCAACGGAAATTGTAATGGAAATCGCGGACTTTCTCTACTACCTCCAAGGCAAAAAAAAAAAAAACAAAGGCAAGGCAAGGTAGGTAATTAATTATTTACCTACTTTTTTATAAAACCTCTTACTAAGACTTTTTAAAATGTAGTCAAGAGCCATACATCAGTCTCATGCATAATTGTCTAAACAAGCTATAGTAGAAATAAATATAAATTGGTGGATCATGATGTCGCATTTGAGTTTTTGAGAAAATATAATACTTACTCATTACAAGGCCACTGAATAGAATAGATTTTTACAGAAAGACTAAGAAAGAAAGAACATAAACTTACGATAACTAATGTAGGCTTAGCAGACATTGAGATGGCACATAAATATAATAAGCTTTCTCTTTTTATCCGCTCTTGTCTGTGTTCAATCTATGAAAGATTCAAACGTTCTAGAAAAAGGTTCTATGAACTGGTCCCTGAAGCATCCAAGAAACAATAGAGCATCCACTCCATCCCCAGCAACATTAAATAATTAGCAGCCAAATCGGTCTAGAATTCCATTATCATGAGTGACGTCCCCGGAGGGCCGGCATCCGTGGCAGCCTTCAGGGACCTCCAGCCAGACGAAGTTATTGTAATGAGGACGACAGGGATATTTATGCCTCGCCACGCGCCCTGCATAGCAATGAAACCGAATATTCAATATAGGCCTGAAGATAATGTACAGCTACTCAGAAGGGAAAATCACGGATTTGTTTGCGTGCGAGGGTGTTCTTGATAGACTAATTCTGGAGATGCAAAAGAATAAAGTAAATTAAACTAAAAATGTAAACGTTATTCGACTTTTTATTAGTACCTACAAACCAGAGAGGAACCGACCGAGACGCTAAAGTTCAGAGATCAGAGATGTAATAATGATATCTATTTATTGTAGGTAATATTTGCAATCATTTTTAACACAATAGTTGCTATTATTCTATAGTAATAATTTCTGTAAAAATATTTAATTTTGTAACACCCTCTATAGCGTCAACAACAATGAGACCACAACTTGAAATTTTTCATGTCTCGCCTATTTGTGCAATTTTCTTACTGTTTAGCTATACAGGGTGTCTTGAGTTTCGCTCGCGACATTATTTACATTGAATATATTGACAGGTGTTGATGTCGTATCCTTTTATTGGAAAAGGACCGTTCGTGTTTGTGAATACGAATTCGACAAATAAGTGCTGGAAAGTGGTTTCTTTGAAATACTGACTAAGTACAGTCGTGTAGCTTTTGTATTGCTGTTTGTATACCTTGTTTATAAGGCTTCGAATACTTTTACGCTTTTTTTATTCTTTTGAAACCCTACAGCTGTTTTTATTTTTTTCATTAACTCTACGTAAGTCAAAGGGCGCTTGCACATTGGCCAATACCGACTCGATATCGACATATCAGTGTTCCGAACAAAAATATCGTAGTCAGCGAAGACACGGTGTATACGAGATTAGCTCTCCGATATCGTGTATCAGTTTGAAAATAGCTAGAGAGAACCAAACCAGTCCCCTCAGAGCTTCTATAGTGCATAATAACCTCGGAGCTCGGCTTTTCAAATCCTTTCACAATAGTGTAGCCTACAGAAGAAAATCATTTTCCCGTCGAGCTTTTGTCCCGGTTCTTACTTCTTAGTCATTACTTCAAAATAATTTTGTTCCATTGTTGGAAGTCCTTTGGGAAATGGAAACAGAGACCAAAATAAGAAACGACTGGGTATTTTGCGATCAGATGTCAGCGCATTTTAAGATTAACCAATATTGGTTAAACCTAGAGTTGTTTTTGGGTCTATCAGATTATTTTTCTCGTAAACTAGACGCACCTTTACTTTATGCTTCAAAATAAGACTCACTCACAGTAGTCACAGCCGTGTTTGTTTTTCTGAAGTTAAGCCTACACTCTTCACTTTCCTTCAATCCGAACTAAGAATATGGTCTGCGGAGCAACCTGCGGCTAAGTTCAGAGAGCCAAGATCGAATGTGAATATTGTACCAATTCGTTTGGCTATAGACAAGGATAATATTGAAATATCCGACTGTGCATCAATATAAAGAAAATAATTTTAGCATTCTCCTTTGTAGTCACAATTTCACGTAATACGCATGTAATGTTGTAATCCTTACAAAGCTACCTAGTTAAACTAGTTTAATCCTTTGTCATGTATCCACGTGTCAGTGGCACGGAGGCCATTGAAATGTATCATCATTCACGACATGTGGCGAATACCTTAGCATGTCTGTGTATTTGATAGCTGCGAGAGCGATCAATTTAGTTTAGCTATTTCAACCAATAGTTTAACCTTGTGGGTAAAATATGGGTGCAAATCGTGATGTGGTGAAAAAACGCAGTGGTTTATATGAAACATTTTGTTTGACGTTTGGCTTTAGATTTTGCTGCAGCACAATTCGGAGTGGAATATATGAATGAATGTCTGAACAAGGGCTTAAAGTTTTTACTGAAAGTGTGCCTAGCGTTAGTTAGGTTTGGTTTTGCTATGACCATCCCCACCAGCCAGGATTAAACATGATAGTGGGGAAAACGCCAACAATTTTTGAAGATTGTCATAATCCCCAGTGGGGGGGACAGCTTAGTGGGGATTATGACAATAAACCGACATTACCGTTCAAAATATATAGATTCCCAGTATCCCCAATATCAGATAGGGATCACCTAGATGATTTACGAATGCGTTGATGTTATGTGTACTTATTGAGAAATCAATCAAGTAGTTTTGTCGTACCACAATTTCATCATTAGTTGGTATGTAATTTTCTATGAAGAAATGCAATTCGTGCTGTAAATCTAGAGCAACTCGTCATAATTAGTGAAATCAATCAAAAATGTTCAAGAAATTATCATTCATGTTACAGTAAATGAAGTGTGCATATTAGGGTACCGTAATCAGAATAAGTTTCGTGCGAGCTCATTATGAGTGAAAATTAGAATGTAATTGAGCTAAATTACAGAGGGACCATCGGCATAATTGCATTTCTCATGTACTTACACTTTTTCTATATGATCAGATTGACCAGATGATAGGTCAAGACATGATACTTAAACGTGTAAAGATAATGTTCACGTGGAAGGTAAATGAGGTGACCAGCCCAGGGATAATAGACAGGTAATCAAGAGGCATTCTGTATCCCTGGGCAGTCTCGCTGAGATAATAGATAGTATTGTGTTTCAGCATAAATGCTTTGGATTGTCCACGAAGCCTGTGTTGCAAGATAATGAATTTTACACATAATATCTTGTATTCAATATATTGCAAATGGACAAAACAAACCCATACGGGCTTTCAGTGTATCTTTGTTTGCTGACTTCAAAAACCACGTAGGCTGGTCAAGTTTAATTGCTGTTTTTTTACGTAAAAACTTAACATAGTCAGCAATGCAAGAAAATATGCAACTGCAAAAGCAGTTCTATTGGTACTACCATATTAAGATATGAAAGAAACCCTTGCTTCTATTTCTTAGAAGAAAATGAATAATGCTCACGCAATTATTAGTATACCTTATAGCATGCAAATTATGTAAGTGCAGTGATTCTTTATTTGGAATCAGACAATTGAACAGTTATTGTTCATAAAAAGAAAACAAGTCTGTCCTGTTCATTCGAGTTGAACAAAACCAGTCTTGGCGTAAAGATGGTTAGAACAGTTTTCTCCGAGAAAATTCCATTAATTGGCGTAGGGTTAGTAAACACTCAATATAAATAGTCGAAGGGAAACCCGCTAAATATCTGAGCCGATAACATCGCAGTTAGTGACGGGGAATCATGGGGCGATAAAGCGAGTCCCTAATAAAAACCAAAAGTACTAGGGTCAGATTATTGGACGACGCGACGTCTTATCGTCAACTTAGTCTGCCCCAAATTGAGTAAGCGGGAATTATGGACGAACTTTCCACAGCCGACGAATAAAAGATAATGAAGATCCAGATTAGATAAATGCGGTGAACATTTGGATAAGTCTCAGGCTAAATGTTTATCGTCAATAATGCTGAGTTACTTTCATAAAAACTTATGGCATGATATCAGATAGCCAGCCGAGGTCAATGGCATCCAGATTTATCACATTATCACGATCCAATATTTCACCGAGAAATGGAGACCTCGGCGCACCGATCATCCCTTTGTTGAAACATAATCAAACTGTATTAGATTTTGAAACCAATGTTTGTTAAACGTTTTGAGCTAATAAAAGTAATATTAAAGGGGAAGACTTTGTCGAACGGGAGGAAATGAAAGCGACGAGAGAATGAAATTGGAAAACTTGTTACTGAATTACCCCGAGATGTAAAAAGAAGAAAATAAATAAGGCTCAGCAAAGTTAGTGGACGCTATGTGTCGCTACCTGAGGGGTCGCCGAGAAAATGAAATACGGCCAGAAGTTTATCAATTCCGAGATTAACATTTACACGTTAATTGCTTTCTTCCGTGATACATAGTCGTAAAAAATAAGCGAGCAAGACAAACACAGGCCAACTGACTCACCTTTTACTCCAGTTTCCGATCTCTGCGTAGCGTCGGCCGTTAGCGCTTCCGCTTCTCCTCACTTCGTTTCCTCTCGGTGCCTGCACAGAGTTCCCGTTTGGCGTTAATATTCCGGCCGAGGCACTGTTATTGTTGCGCTCCCGGTTCCTGGGGAAGGTGCCGGTCCCCGAGCGGAACGTCGCCAGCTGCAGCGGCTCGCCTTCAGGGGCAAACTGTTGTAGCGGTAACGTCACATTACCACTCCAACTCTTGCGATTCACTGCAAAAGTTTTGAAGGTCCCGCTCGATGGTGACACTCCGCAGAAGCTGCTCCTGTTATGGCTGTTCTTTATGAACGCACCGTTGTTCAGGACTTGCGGCTTGATCGGCACCAAAGGTGACGCTTGATCAATGGACATCGTACTTCAATCAGTGTAGGCGCTACCTACGGTTAAATCTATCTACATTTTCGTCTGAAAAGGAAAGAAAGTTTGCGTTAAGGGAGCGAAGAAGGTCATAGTATCCACCAGAGTTGCTTTTGTCAATTATTTGGGACAACAAGTAAAACTGGAATGATCAGAAGGCTTTGTTAACGAGTAGGTTGCAACATGACATAGTACAGATGGCCATAGCACAATGGAGTTCAATTTAGGCTAATGGACATACGAATTCCGCGGCATTTGAATCACCGAAACGTTTAGGTCAATTGACTTGGATGTTATTAGCTACAGACAAGCTACAGAAAACATTGCTTATTTTGGTTAATATACTAATTCCGGTGTGCGTTTAAAACATGCTAAGCTACAATCACGAAGTTTAGGAGAATAGAATAGAAACTGGAAAACGCGAAGGACATTCGAAATAATAGCAGGAAATGACACCAACGCCAACATTACATTTTGAAACGCCTGCCATGTACTGATTTTAAAGTAGTAGGTACCTTATATAGCTAGCTACCTACTTTGCATTTGAAACTACCTAATTAAAATAGGACCATTGAAATTATAATTTAATATCCATATTTTTATAGACTAGCTATTACGTCTAGCTAGATAGATAATGTTCTCATTTAGAATCCAAAGCTTTACATAACCCTAAATTCTATACTTCCATAGAGTTAAGTATCTTCATTAAATTACCAATCTCATCGAACTGTGAAACAGAATAGGTAGCTAAGTTTATTTCATGCAATGTCTGCTTATTATGCAATGTGTGCAAAGCACCTTTGTCTATAATAGGGCGTCCGTAAAGATTTCAAACGACCTCGTCTATCCTAGAGAAACACGAAGTAGGCGCGTCCTGCATCTGAGTATTGTATTCAATAGTGAAAATTCTATTTAATGCCACCTTGACCTACTCAGTTCTTACAACGGTCATTTACTGAGTCATATCAATACCTAATTTTTTATCATCTACCAAGGACTTTTTGGCAAATTGCATTGCGGCCAGTGTTTGTCATTCCATGTTTGAAAATCAACGTTTTCCTGCCATTAATTTTCTATACATAATATGCTTTCAGCATATTATATGTTTCATATGTAATATTGACTCATTTGTTGGGTCAATGTGCTCGATAGCACTTATAGAACAAAGTGTTTCACTGTTTCGAAAGATGACGTGACCATTTCAAAGAGTTTATTGGCCATTGTGCAAGGCTCCCGTAACATCGTTTTTGTAATTATGGTATTTTAATTATATAAGACTAACCCTACTAGTTCACCCATTAATGTTTTGTTCATAACCGAAATCTATTTATTTTTATTATTTATCAGGCTTCATACTAGCTAGCTACTTGGCATTAAGTTTCACGATTATAGCACCTGCCTTCTCACATGGTTTTTGGTTTGATGAATGTTATACAAGATGAAACTGGCATGCAATAAAGCCCTCCAGTCTAATCAGTGTCAAGTCAACAGCATCTGAGTTCTGACCTAGTTGTGACGGACATTGATGATTTGCGACTGCCTGTGGCCGGTGTTGTAGTAGTTATATAATGTTACGTAAGTTATCGCTAGTTACTCAATAATCGTTCGGTCCTGGCTGGCTTAGTCACATTCATGGATGATAGGCAACATTCTTCTCTTAGTATGTACTTATGAGAACTTTGCATCATCATTATTATACTGTAATAAGCTGGTATGAGGTGTCCAAGCTAAGTCAGAGACTTCCTTTCAAAGCCTGTATAAGTGGAAGTAGCAGTCACATGTTTATTCGATGCACATTCTATTTATTCAAGCGTATCTAAACCACCCTCGTCATTCGGTAGGGTTTCGCATAGGATACTGAGAAATCCAGGCTTTGGTGGGTGACTTAGCGGTATGTTTGCCATTACTGTGGCTTCCATTTTACTGTAGGTTCCGTCTAACTCATTTTTATGAAGACATTTCTGAACAAGAAATTTTTACTAATGCTATCATCAGTATTGCCATTATAAGTCTATCAATTTTTTCCGTGTCCATCCTTGTACTTACTACGTTCCTAAAATGAATCATATTTCTTGATCATTGCTTGAGGAGATTCTTGTTCAATTTTTGATTTGTGCCTTCTTCAATATTAGCATTATCAAGGTCTATCAGTCTATCAGTTTTTTCTATGTCCGTCCGTCCGTCCGTTTACTTACCCGTAGTTATATTTCTTGTATCATCCATGAATTTATCGAGTGGATAGCAGGAAGTTTCATAGGCTATTAGACTTCTTATGTCATGTAATTTACAAACTTGCTGGATTACCCAACGATATTTTGCCGATAATGAGGTCAATGATCCATGATGAGACTGAGAGGCAATTTCAAACCGTGCTCAGCTATCTGAATCGATATATCGCTTTTGTGTTTTAAATTAATAAATATAGAGACTTTAGAAATTGTTATGAAGATATTTTGTATCAATCATCTAGCTTTGACCTTAGGATTAAGAAATATAATACATAATGATGAACTATTGAACTTTGAAACGAAAGTTGTAACACGCCAAAATAAATTAAGCGATATTTATAAAAATTTAAGTTCGCAGATTCACAGGAGAAAAAAGCAATTAGATATAACTCTAGCAAATAAACATCAACTTTGCAGGCCGGTGCCGCGGTGGACTATCTACAATGCTACATTATGAAGTTTGCTCTAATTTTAAAGCTAAATCAAAAACAAAACATACTATTAGAGAAGTAAGAGCGTGAAATATAGCACAATGATGTTATACAACCAGCATTCGGCATAGTCCACGAGTTAGTCATACGAAACCGTTTTGCAACTGTCTGCTGCAATGTTTGCTTTAATCTTAGCGGGATGCAAAACGTGTGATTCAACTAAATAGGTAAAACAGCTTTCATTTTCAATGTTTTGTGTACTAGCTAACCCTACCCAAAAAAATAAAAAAAATATCGCAGATGTTTAATAACCGCTAAGATATACTTAGCCGAAATATCACCAGGTTTTTAATATATTTAAGGTCCCTAATTTGTACACCGATGTTTATCAGTTGAGTCCAACAAGTTGATATTATGATGATTATGGATTCGGAGACACTGTACACGTTAGTAATTATACTATTTTATGCGCAGTTTATCTTATCTCTCACATTATTTTAGATCATTTAAACCATCATAGCGTAATTAACTGTAATTACCTTTATAACTATTTTTACGTAGCCCTAACTGTTAATTAACAAGGTCAGATAATAAAAAAAACTGGATAAAATAATAATGAACATGTCAGTTTTCCGATCATCTGTCAGAAAGGTGCAAATTGGCAGGTGTAGATCGTCAGTTACAAAGTGAACTTTTACTTACACACACATATACACACCATTCACAAAAAGCAAAACAGTATTTAGATCGTATCTATTGCGAAATGCATTGAAAATAGTAATGTGGTTACAGTTACAGGTGTTTTTTTAAAGGCTTATACACAAGAATTGAAATTTGAAATGAAATGCAATAAATTAAATGAAATAATTAAAGTCAAATAGTTCTTAAGTGAACGCTGAATATCTGCTGAAGAAGCCAAAACCCCTGTTACCGTTTGACATTACTTATTGGTAGAAGATAACAATAAATTAGTAACCAACAATCTAATTACAAATTAGGAGCACTAAGAGATTCAATCACTTTGCAAATAAAAGGTAAACATTGAAAAACTACTTCCAAGTCTAAAGCTAAAAACAGAGACATCTAGGTAATCTAAAACTAAATACTCCTCCATCGCATTTTTTTCTACGTTGACTTATAAGCGGATGACTTATAAGTGGATAATAAAATAAAATGTTTCAGAATAACCCCTGTTTGTATAGAAATAAGTAACAGTTGACTTTTAATGACTATAGTAAGGTTTTCTTAGTTTAAGACAGTGGTATCAATAAATTCTGTTGTTCCATTCCATTATCCTAAACTAACAGCACAAAAAATGGTGTCGTCTCGTTCTCATCTTAAACAAAACGACAAAGACCTCTATAATTTGTCAAATTAGGCAACAGTCTTTAGTCTACATAATATGCCTATGTCAACGACCCTATTAAGGTCTCTAGCAACCCAAGTGCATACAATCCTAATATCGTTTGAATACCAGACTATCGAACTGCAACAGTCATGTCACGCGTTGAACAGGAATGTCAGTAGTCAAGTGAATCACCCATAAACAGGAATGCACCGATTGTGTATGTAGACTGAGGTAGACCAATCAATACAACCAGTTATGCAGACTCTACAATTTAATCTAACAATGTGTTTATTTGGTAAAGTTTTAGTTTCATATCCTTCAATAATGATTGGTAAAATCGCCTTACCATCAATGGTAATGGAGACTTTTTACAATTAATTAATTAGCGACAACAAAAACTACAGCTACTTTTTGATTTCTATTACTATTACAGTTAACGATAAGGCGTCTGGTGCCATAAAGACAGTCTCCCACTTATAGTATTCCTCTATGGTCTCTACTAATAAGGCAAAAATATTTAAAGAAATTAAGGTTTATAACAAAAGAGTGCGATGTTATTGAGTGATCAATGAACGGGCGTTCACATAGATTATGGACGACTGAGACCTAACGACTGAAGATGATGATGTAAAATAGTGGGTAAGGTACGGTGAGTATCCTTGACTTAAAGTCGTAGGAGATTTGAAAGGGTAAATGTGATTCATAGATGAAGTAGCAAACTAAAATGATTTAATAATATAAGGAGCTACAAACGAACCTAGCCTGACAATAATTATTATTTTAGATACCTGGACCCAGACAACCACCACATAAGAGAAACGAACATTTAACAATACCTACGTGACAAAATGCAACTCAATTAAAATTATAGAAACTTTTACAGTAGTGATATCAATTTTATGGCATTGCAAAGAATACTATCATAGTCGGCTGCGGGATTTTATCTGGTAAAAGTAGGAATAGTTATAGAAAATAGCTTGCAAAATATTTACAAAACCTGCAGGGGTATGCCAATCAAAGTTGAACTGCAAAGTTTTAAATCATGGTCAGTTCATACTAACTCATAGTTATTCTGTGACTAAATAGTGACATTATGACGTCATTTGATGTGTTTTCGCGCATATTTTGCTGTCAAGTGTCTAAAAAGAATGATCACGTGGTACAAAATTGTAGCACGTGACCTGAAGAAATTACACTGGGCAGTGAAATATAACTTGACAGCAAAAGATTGGCATACGGGGGCTGTTCACTTTGCACAAATTATTAACACATTGATAACAAAAATCTAAACTTTCGAATTCATGATGCTACGAGATCGAAGCCGTCAGCGCTAAAGCGAGAAAACCACCTTATCTTATTCGTGTGATTGTCTTCAATTTGCAAACAATAGAAACTGCATCTCTATGCAAGACAGCAACTGATACAATCTGTATTTTTACAACAGTTTTATAGCACTAGACTTATACGCTACAGAGCAACAAAATGGAGTCCTGCGGGGAAAACGTGACAACTATTTCAAGACGCAAACACAAAAACAGCACTTTATCTAAGTGAAGGGTATCAAACTATGGCAGGGCTCATAACTGGGCGATATGTATTCTACGCACGACGCCTGCAGGAAGGCAAAAGCCGCAATATGTCTCAGGACTTCCGACTCGTGTTCGATATTTCTATTATTGACACTTCGAAGGCCTAAACGCTGTATATTGGAGACCGGAGAACATGTTTAGGAAATTGCAGAAAATTAGATCACATTCTGCGTTTTTTCTGACATATTGAGGTTACTTGATTGCGTAACTGTTTTCCTCATACGTGCAGCTAATGCATAGTAATATTCAAAAAGTGATACCCTTGATACTCTACAAGCCTACAGAATCGGCACGGCTGTGAATTGGTCGACGTCACGCACGCTGAAGATTAGCGTACAAAAAACTTGCGCAAAGCTATTTCAAGGCCAATAGTGGGGTGTTTTTGCCGCTTATCGCTATCAGGCTATGAATTTTTTGCTCGCATATTTGATCGTGGAACTGACAAACATCTCGTGAACATTCTTCCGTGCATTGTTTTGGGTTGATAATCTGAAACACGTAAGATTTATCGAAAACATGAATCACATTGTATATTTTGAAGACTAGTGGCACGATTTTTACTGACGATATCATCAATGTTGTTTATTTTAAATGTGGTATCAATTTGAGCACTCCAATTGATAAGATGTTTGAGGTAGAGGTCGATTCGGCTGAACAAGCTGATTAAGATGCACCTCATGTTGTACAAACAGACCCACAGTTGACACAGGCAAACGATGCGGGCCCCGTCAGCGATTGTTACCTTAACGATAGTGGTATGAATACTGATGTATTAAATCTTGTTACACATGTTGAGGTCGATTTGCATACCCCATAGTTGGAAGCTATTTATCAAAGTAGTTTAGGTAGGTACCTGAATGATAGGATAGACATGAAAGTCGTTTTAGTAATTAAATAGACAAAACCAGAATAGTAAAATTGTATTTGAAATCTTGGAAATATTGTCATGACATGCATTTTTATCTGAGAAGATTCATGTGTAACTGGTGCACGGTATAACTACTAACTGCCAAACGCATTAATTAGAAACGAAGTGCAATACACAGCTTGAGGCAGATTTTATAATCATCATGCAAAATCGAAAGGTGCAAATTTAGTAGGACAGGTTTCAACACCATCTGAATTTGCATAATTTTATGAAGAAGCCCTGTTTTCAATTCTGTAACAAGAGGGTGATGAAAGATGAAAAATTGATCAATGAAGTATTTTTCTTTAAGGATAATTTAAAACATCTCAGCTAAATGGAGCGGTCATTAATCTCCGCACAAAAAGTTGACGCGGAAGGATTTTTAAAGGAGGTAAAAAATCTTTTATCATCGATTTAGAACCCGAGTGGATACACCCTATTCAAAGTGTCAATCTTAGTTAAAGTGAACAAAAAAATATTTTTCTGGAAAAAAAAAAGTGTTTTTTCGATTCAGAAAGTTATATTACAGTGTTTTGATAGTTTATAAAAACTCGCAGCAGTAAAATCTCTCAAAAACCAAAGATCAAGCAGGATAAAATAATAAAAATGTATCGCTGCGTGAAACCGATTGATTTCTTCATAGGGGTCGACCGATCAGCCCTTCAAGCACTTTGTAACAGACATTAAAGTAAAACGAACCCTCATGCAAGTAGGTCACTGAGGAGGGAACATGACGAATCGCCTTCATCACTCTCTAGAGGAGATAAGACTTTACACTTAGCCACTCGCGAGTTTTTTTTATGAAATAATATTCTTTACTGCTTGAGGAATATTCTTTGCTCTAAGTATGCCTCTGTAAGGAAAGTAAAGACGCCGCAAGACTGTTCGTCTTAATTATTAATATAGTGTTCCTTATACGGCTAATTTTATTCTGAGCGCATTCTTAGAATTTTGGCGCATCGTTTGGCGTCGTATATAAAGCGAACCGCTACACGCAGTATAAGGAGGATAGAACAATGGGCTCAGTGTGTTTTCCAGAGCAACCTTAGCCGTAAACATCAGCGAATGTTCCGTACACAAAGGTAATTAAAAGGCTATGAAGACGAGAGCCGGCAAGAAACGTAATTAGAAGAGCCATTAGCTTAGTGAAGTTCGACACTTGCTTACGTAAGTGTTTTTGTTATTTCTGTTTAGATATCATTACAGTATCTCATTGAAACGAATGAGGATAATAACGAAGAAAAGAATATGGATTGTACAAAATCGGTGAGAGAATTACACAATTTACGTCAGAAAATTAAATTAAAGATTTGAAAATTTAAAATACATGGTGTAAAAGACTGCTAATGATTCAACGATGAGAAGCAAAGATTCTTTGAGAATGTTTAACTTAATTGTAGGTACTTGGGTATACTATCTGTAAGTACAGATAGTTTAATGTAGGTACCAAATCATAAAGTGTAGTGAGATTTAGCATTAATTTAAAATTGGCATACAAAAAGAATTTACCTTGGTTTACCCAAAGATTACGTCTTATGATCAACCTTCTTGTGCTTCACAATTAAATCATTACAATCACCTTCATTTACTACCTTCACCTAATTACCTATACCCACTATCGCTCCCACATAGCAAGCCTTATAGAGCTCGTGCAGACCTGTAGTTTTTGTCTAGTAGTCGGGACCCTCGGCCGTTGCACCGACAACGAGCCGCTTCGAAGTTGGTCTCATCGGAATGTGCCCAGTCGTGGTTACGAAATAGCGTGGCTCTGAGATCGTACGCAATTACAATAATCATGTCGAATTATTTATTTTCCCTGTCAGCGTCGTGTGAAAAACTAGGCGTAAGAAACTTTAGAATAAAATGAATGATAAGTTCAAATCTCTGGCTACTTAGGCGAATCAAATAAGTAGGTAAAAGAAACTAAAAGATGTGGTCAACCTCATAGATAAAAAGATGATATGAAAAGAATAGCGCAAAACCAATAATAACCTACTTGACTTAGTAGTAGAGTATTTCAGCATAAAAGCTTATTAGGCGGCTACTGTTTGAGAGATGTGTGAAGCTGTTAAAATCTATGTTGCAAATGTTGCGATGTACTAGCCGCACGTCTGTCGCCTTCCTGTTTCAGAGTTAACTAGGTATATACTACTGACGATCTCAGCCGGAAGGTATTGCAAAACTATCAGGCGACCACAGAATAGTAGCAACATCGACAACACGTGCGAAATTGAGGCCGGTTGCGCAATGCAAGTTACTTATCAAAGATTGTTGCCCTCGGAGCCTTGGTTTCCCAAGAAGCGGGTGCCGTCATACCTACTGGTTATGTTATGATTTTATAGCGTTGAACGCTTTTATCTTTAGGTCACGGAAGTATCTGTTACAGGCATTTTGACGTCTTCAATGTTCATGTCGTCATCTTTAGAATACAAAAAACTTACAAGGACTTAGTAGTCGACAAAGAAGCATGATGTTCATGTCTTCTAAAAAAATACGTTATAGGAGGTAGGAATAAGACTACCTTTTTTGTGTATAATAAAAATACAAAGTCTGATTCTTCAGTACAGTTGGTTTATAAATGCACGCTACCTAATGCCACTTGAATGTCTCGAGTCTGCGAGTCTGCACTAGTTACTAACGGTATAGTCGCTCGGTATTTGGACTCGCATTGTTTTCAATAATTAGAGGTAGATTGTTGTATGATTGATAGACAGTATAATGGTTACAGTTTCTTGGATTCAATGTGAAGAGAAGACAGTAATCAGATAGTTAAATAATTGTAAGGTAGGTTATTGAAATAAGTGAAGCAATTTATAAACAAAAGACAGAAATAGCAGCCAAGTACAGAGAAAAAATCTCCGACCTTACTCTTTAAGAATTGGCTATACTTACCTACTAGCTAAATATTGCTAAAAGGTAAAACCCAGGTCCACAGAAAGTAATGTGGACTTCATTTACCTCTAGTTAAACCAATTGCGAGGAATTCAAAAGTATCTTTATAAATAGAAGATAAATCATTTCTAAGTATATTCTTTATCGCTATGTTTCACCAGCTATCTGCAGTGATTCAAATGCATTGGAAACGCATATCATTTGACTGATTTACTAGTCTTACTTGTTACGAAATATCAGAAGCTATCGCAATAATCAGCATAGAAATGGTGTCATTAAAGATTCGCCATTTTTTTACCTAACAGACTTAAAAATTTTGTTGATGCCAACGAGAATATTAAAGACGTTAAGTTGTACTTTTGCTAATTTTGATTCAGTAACAATAGTTTTAATAAATATTTTTAATGAATTTGAAACGTGTTATGTCCTTGATTCCAGAGATTACAGAGGCAGTAAATAATACATTTGGGGTAACAATCGAAAACGCGATTAGAAATGATATAATATTGTTAATCTGACATGCGATGAAAAATATAGTTGTGCGAATCCATTGCATAAAGGGGAAGGCCAATGTCAACGACCTACACCCTATAGGAACAAGTCGGTACAACAATGAGGCCCAAAAAAAGGGTCTTGCACCATTATGGGTCCGTATTACCGCTTCAATGGTCAACCGAATATTACTGATCCGAAAATGAATAGGCTTGGCACGCGCTCTTTTAAAGATCATTTAAAATTTGAAACCAGTTTTAGGAGTTAATAAATGCATATCAATAAGATTTCTAGCTTTAAAAGAAAAAACAATATTATTAATACTTTTTAATCTGATTGACAAATAAATTGATAGTTTTTTGTTGAAGTTTAGATGGTTGGTGTTGTGTATACCTGTTCCACTTAAGAACTAGCATATATAACTTCAGTAACCACGGTATAAAATCAAATTTGTCCCATATTAAGCGCGTCTCTTTGGAGGGCTTTGGTTAACCAGAGGCTGGGGAGCAGCGATCAATTTCAAGGACCCCTCATCTTATTCAAATGCCTTTGTCTTTCGCATTTCATACAGTGGGTGATTCACAGTAAAATAAAAGCATCTTTATATACGTGTGCGTACTTGTTGCGATCAATTCTTTCTCAAAAAACAACCTAAATAACTCATCTGATTTCAACGGTGTACTGGTTGTGTAAATGTGTGTAGTGTACTCTACTAGTATTCCACTGTCCATTTACTATTTTTAATATTGTCATTCAATTAGCAACGTGCTTAGTTTCCAAATTACCTAAGATGAATTCCTAATTAGCAACGGATATAAATAAATATGATGTCATCAACCTGGTTTAGAAAGAAAACTGTGGCATAAGGTATTGCTTAAAATATCGGTGTTCCAAATAATGAAATTTATACAAACAACATGGTAAGACACAGATAAGACTTATCAGCTATCGATAAAGCAACTCTGTTGGCAATTTAAAAACAATATAACAGTGAGTGAATAAGAAAACAGAATTGAAATCATAGAAAGTAAATAATAATATAATATTAATAATACTTACGAACTACACAAAACAAAACACTAACTATAGGTAGCACTAAAACAAAACATAACAGCAAAACAAAAATTCAAAGCACAGAACTTAAGATTGCAAGAAAAATTACCGGTGAATGCGCGATTTCATAAAACACTTCACAAATTCGACGACGATATCAAATTTTTGCGAGAAATTTGATATGTGTTGAAACGAACGATGACGACTGCGAGGAAGCGACGCTCGCCGCGGCGACCGGGCAACAACTGACGTTCACTTGCCGTCCCTATCCCACTGCAGTACGCATGTCCGGAACCGTCCCTTCATGCTTTCCATTCCGTATTCATCCCTATTCCAAAATCTTTGATTTCCAGAATAACCCCATTAATACAAAAACTAAAGTGAAACTAACAACAATGATGATGCAGATGGAAGTGTGAAAGAGACAGCGGTAGACAAGGTCGATCGTGGATTCGTGATTGACTCAATGCCTTCAACAGAGCTAAGGTAATATTCCGTTTTACACCTGGCTCGAAAAGATAAGACGATTAGAAGTGTGTAGAGCTCTTGAAGTGTGGGGTTGAATAGTGAATTCTAATTTAAAGAAAAAAATACTCACGGTATAAGTTATAGTATTGCACTAAATTTCGAGCCAACTGTGATAATAGGTATTCTAATAGGCAAATTAGTAAACTAATAGAAATTATATTATATGCAGTAAATTTTTTTCTGAGCTCCATCATGGATTTATATTTAGTCCATGTGGCTCCATATAAAACAGTAAAACGGTTATCATTTTCATGAAGATTTTGCTCTTGCCCAGTAATCCTGCGTGTATTATCTCATGGCCTTCTCATAGCATGACACTTTCACTACGTTGACTCAATTATGTGGGCCGTCATGAAAGTGAGCTGACACATGTCTAACAATGCACAATAGCTTCAACTTTTGACCCACACTTTCGTATACTCAATGGCTGATTCTATATAGTCAGTTTAGTTTTAGTTTCTTTGGACCTCACTATGGACGAATTTTGCAATGACTTTCATTTCTGACAAATTGTAACACGATAAAACAGTCGTAATGTGAGTAAGATTGTATGTAAAATGTATACAGGCGTATATTAACAATAGTCATGACTAACTTTTGTGTAACAAGTCCTAGGCTTGCTAGACATACTACATCTTAAAACTAAACAACCTACACAATGACTTAAAATAGAACCTACACAATTCCCATATACAGCGGTTAGTTAATAAATTACAATAATAATTCCACGTTTCCATGCTATAAGCTCAAGTTATAAGATTTTCAGAATATTATAGGTTAGTATTATATTAGTCATTTTGTGGTTTCATTTTCCTAAACCAACCTAATTTGACAGTATAAAAACTAGTTCCGTTTTACTTATAAACTGAAAGTAACAAAGATGGATATGTTTAGCGCTGAAATAAAGCTCTAGGTTCAGATCGCAAGGAACTGGCACCTAGAATCACTTATACTATCAAATAGTACCCAAATCAGATGATTCTAAATGATCATAGTGATCAAACTGAACTAAAGATCTTTGACTTAGAGTTACCTACTATAAGAAAACGAAACAGCACCATTGTGTAACTTTTGAAACCTAAGGGTACTTGTGTAAAACAAAACAAAATTGTAATCACGCACCGTCCAGTCAAAAATTTAAAATTTTCCAACAAGCGTGTGAACTTGTATTGAAAGTGCACGAACACGTCGACATTGAACCACTATTTTATGTTAATTCTTACTTAACAGTCACTTTTAACTTACATGGTCAACTGTGTTTACGTTTATAGCACGAGTCAAAACTTTGATAATGATGTCGGTTTTGTTGTTGCATTTTGTAAACTAACCTAATTTGACAGTGCTAAAATTATACCCATCTTTGTCGTTTCACTTTATGAGAAAGGGACGGCAACATTTTTAGTGCTGATGCAACAACGGAATCGACAACAATTTTAATAATGAAATGGTCACTGATACTTTATCGCATGGGAAAGGGGTATTGATAGTTTCAAAAAGTTTCTAAACCTTCTTATGGGGGCAAATTTGAAGGAGATTTTAAGACTGACCCAATAATATTTACGATTGTAAGGTACGCTGTCTACTAAAGTCACTAAACTAAAACACATAATATCAACAAGCAGAGATCCATGACAAACTCTTCGTTTTCATTTATGTCTTTCAAAACAACTACTGACACCAGACGCTTTGGTGCTATTCAAGCTTTAGCCACTTCATCTGCAGTAAGAGTTTCCTAGTTTACGATGCGGGATTACTAAAAGACAAGCAGAAGTTTCTTGATGAACATGCGTGGACGTTGACGTGTTTTATGGCTCTTTCCAGGAAGCGAACCATAGTAAATTGGAGCACGTAGAAGTTTTTCCTAAATATACCTTGATGCGTGCTAACTACAAAATAAATGGCTTGTATATACAATATGATGTTGATATAAAATGGTACAAGTATGGAATTTAATTATGGGTCGTATGTTAAACTCATAATTATTTTTTGGTACCTAGGTACCCTATGAGGTTGATAATAATCAATAGAGACTGTTCCTAGACTACAATTGTCAGAATCATTTCAGTAATAATAAAAATTAATAAAGAGCCTATTTCATAATGTCTGAGTAACGCTATTCGTCAAAGAAAATACTTCCATCTCTAATTTAGACTAATCAAAAACAAAGAAATATATTTTAATTTGACGGATAGTGTTACACAGAGATGGAGAAACAAACAAAGTCCTAATGACACAAATCTAATAAACGATTCGGTAGGTAAATGTAAAACCAAAAGTTTGGCACAGCAGACCCGAAAATTATGCATACATTTTGTAACATTGCTGGCAGTAGTCGCGGTGACTCCTAACTTCTGTATCTACAGATTCTTCTTCTGTAGGTACAACTGAAATTCATGTTGTGGCATCTGAGATCGCGTGTATTTGCGGAATACCACTGTGTTTGTTTCCGACAAACTCAGATAAATGAGTTTGTTCTTAGACTTCCTACAATAAGTATCGTAACACGAGACTCACGTGATCTCTTCTATTGATTGGTTTATCGATAGCTCTTTGTATTGTATCACATCACATGTCTAGGAGCCGTCTGTTATTTTAATAGGTATCTTCTATTTAAAAAATATCTATAACATTAAATGAGGAACTTTATCTATTTCATTATTTTGAATCCTAATCTTGGTTAAATATTTCATTGGTTTTAATAGACTTGGTCAAAATATCAAAACGTGTAAAATGTAGTCATAACCAGAGGAGTAGGTAATTTTTCAAAAAAAAAAGTTAAGTAAAATATTAGTTTATTGCAATTATGTGGTATGTAATTCAAAATTTATGACATTCCAACCAAATGTCGATTATATTTAAAATTATCCCACAGGTAAAAAACATCGCTCTGACTTGGCTGTTGTCCATGTCCATATTATTGCCCTGAAAATTAGATCCAGGTCAATTTGTAGGTAGGTAATTTGGTTTGTTATTACCTACTATGTCTAGACTACTTTTTGCGTGCCATTTACTAATGTGCTAAACTAGACATTTTCGTAGTAAATGATACTTGTAGTTTAAGCTTTTAATGAAAATTAGGTAATTACCTACCTCTGCCATATCGTCCACCACTAGTCGCAACTTTTTCAGATACGGAAACTGTAAGCATTTTTAATATAATATTAAAACTTTTCCACTTTTTAGCATCGACTTTATAATCGATTGGTGCTTAAGAGCTTATAGTACCCCAATCTCTCATTTTTGATCCCGCATATCATTAAAAGTATTGAATCAATCATTTTGAAAAAAATATATATTACAGTTGAGAATATTTGTGATACATCATATGATGTGAAAACACGATTACTAAAAATTTTCTCGATAGAAAAAAATCCCAAACTTCCCTCTGAAGCTTACTAAGAAACCACAGAAGTCAGTCAATACTTTACCTATACTATTGAAACTTTGTATATAAATTCAACTTAGCAATACACGTACATCATATGTTTTAGATTTATTAAAATGTTTTTTTTTGCATTTTAAGAAATTAAATTCTCAAATATTGCGCGTGAGACGTCGCAACCGCTCAGATTCAGTCTAACTCCGGCAGTCGAACAGGGAACCCGCGTCGCTTGCTCGCACGCCTACCTACGTAGATACGTAAAATTATTAAATTATAAGTAAGTAAAGTAAAATGGGAAATAACCAGTACAAAAAAAAAGGGTAGGGATTGGAGAAAAGAAATTGCTAAAAACATGAATAATATATTGAAGTAAGTATCTAAAATGAGTCATAAAATGTTTTTTACCTACTTAGGTGCCCGCGGGTACGCATTTTGGTTAGGACTTTATGAGGCCGTATTGAAATTTGACGACGTCAAGTTTAGGCATTTATGAATACGCGACGCGCTGCGCTACGCGTTTGCGACGCGCAAAGGACAAACGAATTTGATCTATCTCGACATGTTCGTTCATTGGATGAGTACCATAGATTTATAGTCTAATTACTAAGTTGGTATGTGGTAGGTAAGGTACCTATCTCCACGTGAAGTGTGTAGAACTGTTGTACGAATTGTAATAAAAGATTGTAGAAAATAAAATAAATATTGCAACCCCTCTATATCATTTTTTTTATTGACCTACTTATACCTAACAGTAGTTATAATTCCAGAGGGGGCATTAACCCCCTCTTCTCCTCTCAGAGATATTGTAACCCCCTTGCCGTATCTCCGCTATTAGCAGAATTCGACCTCCAGTATTTGGAGCCATTCGAATCGAAACATGAATTTTGTCAAAATGAAGGAACATTTTGACTCTGTCAGAATTTATCTCCCCTACTGCGTTTTCGAATCCAGGACAGCGTACTTTACTTGTTCGAGTAAAATGATATGGGTGTTGTTTTCGGAATATTTTGGGGTGCTGATTACGGAAATGGTATCCATTTTGAAATCCAAGATGGCGGACATCGATTTTTTGAGTAAAGTTATATGGGTGTCGTTTTCGGGAAATTTTGGGGTGCTGATTACGGAAAAAGTATCCATTTTGAAATTAAAGATGGCGGACATCGAGTTTTTTGAGTAAAGTGATATGGGTGTCGTTTTCGGGAAGTTTCGGGGTGCTGATTACGGAAAAAGTATCCATTTTGAAATCCAAGATGGCGGACATCGAGTTTTTTGAATAAAGTGATATGGGTGTCATATTCGGGATATTTTGGGGTGCTGATTACGGAAATGGTATCCATTTTGAAATCCAAGATGGCGGACATAGATTTTTTTGAGTAAAGTGATATGGGTGTCGTTTTCGGGAAATTTTGGGGTGCTGATTACGGAAAAAGTATCCATTTTGAAATCCAAGATGGCGGACATCGAGTTTTTTGAATAAAGTGATATGGGTGTCATATTCGGGATATTTTGGGGTGCTGATTACGGAAATAGTATCCATTTTGAAATCCAAGATGGCGGACATAGATTTTTTTGAGTAAAGTGATATGGGTGTCGTTTTCGGGAAATTTTGGGGTGCTGATTACGGAAAAAGTATCCATTTTGAAATTAAAGATGGCGGACATCGAGTTTTTTGAGTAAAGTAATATGGGTGTCGTTTTCGGGAAATTTTGGGGTGCTGATTACGGAAAAAGTATCCATTTTGAAATCCAAGATGGCGGAAATAGATTTTTTTTGAGTAAAGTGATATGGGTGTCATATTCGGGATATTTTGGGGTGCTGATTACGGAAATGGTATCCATTTTGAAATCCAAGATGGCGAACATAGATTTTTTGAGTAAAGTGATATGGGTGTCGTTTTCGGGATATTTTGGGGTGCTGATTACGGAAATGGTATCCATTTTGAAATCCAAGATGGTGGACATCGATTATTTTTAGTAAAGTGATATGAGTAATCCTTATAATGGCTGAGGAGGACTCTCAGATATCGATTTTAAAAGCAATCGATTCATAAACAAAAACTTCAAAATGGTAGGTACCATTTCCGTAATCAGCATCCCAAAATATCCCGAAAACGACACCCATATCACTTTTCTCAAAAAACCAATGTCCGCCATCTTGGATTTCAAAATGGATACCATTTCCGTAATCAGCATCCCAAAATATCCCGAAAAGGACACCCATATCACTTTACTCAAAAAAATCAATGTCCGCCATCTTGGATTTCAAAATTGATACCATATCCGTAATCAGCATCCCAAAATATCTCGAAAACGACACCCTTTATATCATTTTATTCAAAAAAATCGATGTCCGCTATCTTGGATTTCAAAATGGATACCATTTCCGTACTCAGCACCCCAAAATATCCTGAAAACGACACCCATATCATTTTATTCAAAAAAATCGATGTTTGCCATCTTGGGTTTCAAAATGGATACCATTTCCGTAATCAGCACCCCAAAATATCCCGAAAACGACACCCATATCACTTTTCTCAAAATATTAATGTCCACCATCTTGGATTTCAAAATGGATACCATTTCCGTATTCAGCACCCCAAAATATCCCGAAAACGACACCCATATCACTTTTCTCAAAAAAATCAATGCCCGCCATCTTTGATTTCAAAATGGATACCATTTCCGTAATTAGCACCACCTGATGATGTGTAGGCAAACAGGCGTTCAGCCCACCTGATGATGTGTAGGTAAACAGGCTTTCAGCCCACCTGATGATGTGTAGGCAAACAGGCGTTCAGCCCACCTGATGATGAGTAGGCGAACAAGCATTCTACCCACCCGACGATGTGCATGTAAATAAATAAATGCATGTAAATAGGCTTGATATTTCTCATATAAGATGTGGAATAAGCTTCCTCCTGAGGTTTTCCCATTTTTCGAATGAGCATACAACCCATTTGATCTGAAGCGATGATGATGATCTGATCGAGTGAGAGAAGCGAACGGTACTCTGAGGTAACAAACAAAATACAATCGAATTGAGATCTCCCTCTTGAAATACAATAAAATTTTCTGATTTCTCCTTGTTTTTTACTACTGTGTCCATTCCATAATACAATAAATAAATAAATATTCATGGACATTTCACACGACGCCCTCTAGTCCCAAACTAAGCAAAGCATGTAATATGGGAACTAGATGCTGATAGAATACTTATATACCTACTTTTTTTTGTAAATACATACTTATAATACATAGTAACACCCAGACATAGAACAAACATCTATGTTTTCCACGCACAAATGTTTGTTCTCAGTGGGGATCGAACCCACGACCCACAGCACGGAAGGCAGAGCTATTACCGACTGAGCTGTGACGCCTGTCAATACTTACAATATTTAGCATGATCTGTGGACCACTTTTCTGCAATATTCCTTTCACTTTATTTCCATACCTACTGGGTGTACAATAACTGTGTATGTACCCTATCATAACTAGGTACTTACGGCGCTTTAGTATATTTGTACAATAATTTATTTTTTTATTTCCATACCTCAGTACTAGATGTACAATAACTGTGTATTTACATTTACTCTATCGTACGGTCGACTCGTGACCTCTGCGCTGCGTGATGAACTGTGCGAGTGAGATAGCTGCGAGTGCGCGGCGCGTTATCTGCACGAATGGGCCGTGAAACTTGGATTTGAGCTGGAGTAGTGTAGGCTCTTAAAAGTGGAATAGCGTTGGTTTCGAAGTTCTTGGTCGGAAAATCTTGGTGCGGAAAGTGAAACTAATTTAAGGGCGGCTTGCACCAGAATCGCTAAACGCGTTTAACTCTTAAATAGTATTTAGCGAGTTGTCAAGTCATACAAATACGTCAGATTTAAATCGATTTAGCTGTTAAATACGTTTAGGGCGGCTTGCACCAGAATCGCTAAACGCGTTTAACTCTTAAATAGTATTTAGCGAGTTGTCAAGTCATACAAATACGTCAGATTTAAATCGATTTAGCTGTTAAATACGTTTAGTGATTCTGGTGCAAGACGCCCTTAGTGATTCTGGTGCAAGACGCCCTTAATCTTTTTTATTAGAAAACGTCAAAATAAATTGTGTCCGCACGGTCACGTGACTTTTCGTTCAAATTACTTTTTCAATATCAAATTCCTTTAATTTTGAATGGTTTTTATTCTCTAGCAATTTTTGAATATCAATTTGGATAGGCCCTTGAATAAGTAAGTTTAACTTGGTAACAGAATAAAATACCTACCTTTAGATTAATCTAGCTGTCATATTATGACTTATCTTGATCTTTAAATGCTACTAACATTTCATCAAAACTTATCTAAAATCAATAAACATCAGCATAACAGACAGACATCAGACATTATTATGTAGATACGCTCTCTTAATCATAATTATACGTTAATTAATTTCCGACGTCACAGCTTATCTAATAACCGACGCTATTCTGCTACTAGGCTGCGCTCTCACACGGCTAAAAGTATGCGGCTGACTGGTTTGCTCCCGTAGGTAGGTATCCATATCTTATATAGAGCCGTTATTCAACGCGTAACGATACGCATTTTGCAGTGTTTGCTTGGCAAATTATGGCCATTTTCAATATGCAACATATCTCTGGTTTTAGTTTCCTGAAGGTAGAATTCTTGTAACTAACTCTATTTGTTTGTTTTGTTAAACATGGCTCCTTATGACATATAACAGCGTTGTTATGGTGATCTACTGACTACTGATATATAGTTGAACAATATTGAACATAGAAGGAAGCCATTATTCGGTGCAAACTTGCAGTAGGTACAAGTATGCACGATTTCTGACACGCAAGCAAACTAACTTTAATTTACAACTGCGAGTCAGCCGACAGTCGGTTGCAAACTATAGCTCAGTCGGACCGTAGCTTTATTCATTCAGTCTAAATTACTCAAGTGAGTCGTATTAGTCTACGTTGGTGCACTCGTAATCACGTAGAGTACGTACGTAGAGACTATTCAACGTTAGAACGTCAATATACCCACTCACGCTAGCATAGGTACTAGAGTAACTTGCATAATTTATATCTTGGCACCTTTTGAGTAGGTACTTAAGTTTATCTATATTAATTAGAGACGTGGGTGGGATGCTGTCCGCCTTGATGCAAGCATGCTGTTTTATTTTGGTGTCTAGGTACCTAATAGATAGTAACATTTTTATCTTACTAATATTATAAATTTCAAAATAAAATTCTGATGTTTGGATTTCAATCACGCTGCCATTACTGGTCCGATTTGGATGAAACTTAAAATATTTATGTAGTTCGGAACCTGGATTAACACAGGCTTTTTATTCCAAAAAATCAACAGGATCAAACGGGACGCGGGCGAAGTCGTGTGCGGAAGCAAGATAAAAGCATTGAATATTGTCTCAATTTTATGTAGAGTTTTTTATTCTACAGTAACGAATGGGAGATGGCAATATACCTCAAAATCTAACCCACTTTACTACAATTTTTATCTCTTTCACAGTGCCAGCAACAAAAAAGTTTCTTCGTCACATTATTGGCATCAACATCAACTCTAGTTTGCGAAGTGGGACAATCCAACAAAATTTATGGCTCGCTCTGTCGCCTCCGTTTATGGTTTTACAACATATTTATCGCTTTACGACATAATGGGGCGATTATGAAAATTCCTCTGGGACATTATGATGGACGAAATTGTCTCTCTTTATTTTATAAGTATTTAACATAGTCATACAGAACAATGAATAGTAATTAAATCAATAGCGATAATATAAAGAAGTTTTATTGGAATCCAGCATCTAATGAGGTTTAAAATTGTGTCTCCTTTTTTTACGAAGGATCAAAAACCACTATGAAACACAATGACAGCAAAATAAACAATATCATAATAGTAGCACCGCATACTTAATATCAAAACCATTAGAATTAACCCAACGTAGAAGTTTGCTTCAAGTATTTGTACTTCATTCTGGCTTTTAACGCAACGCAAGAGTAGAAATAATGAACCATAAACCATTGCACCATTTGCAAGACTCCCGGTCAAGTTTCCCGACCAAAAGTACGCAATGTATTTAGTTCAACCAATGATTCTCAAGCTATTGCTATTTTGCATGGGTCTGTGGTAGGGAGATGAGTTGTAATAACGTTTCCGCTCTTTACCCTTGTGTTTGCCGAGCCAATGCAAACACAAGTGCTTCGGCTGTATGGCGAAACCTTTACATCCATGCTGGGTTATCATAAATGTTTGATATACGTCTAAGATAAATACCCAAGGGTCTATTTATGCAAACAAACAGTTTAAAACTCCTGAATCGCAAAATTAGGTTTAACTAGACTAGACATTTTTTACTAGACTTCCTCCGTTTTTCTTTAAGCATTGTAATTCTCTACGTTAAAACTGAAATATTGTTATCCCTATCAAAATCATACGTATTGAACACATACAAGAAGTTTACAAGCAACTTAAGTAAAGTAAACTGGAACTCAAAAATACCAAACATATATCTATGTAAGTAAGTATTTTACGTAAAACCACGGCCCTATTTAAACATGCATAACAAAAGCAACACATCATTGATGAACAAACTTTAATTACCTACCCTATACCCAACATTATACGTTCAAAAGTTATATGAGTTTTAATAACTCCCATCGTAGGGTAATATAGGAGTTGTAGAGTACAAGGAAGCAACTGACAAAAGTTTGGACGCACGAGCTTTTGAAAAGTACTAACTGAAAACTGTTCAATTGGTACATGACTTTTAAATTGTTACTTTATATCTTGGCCATAGAAATCTAAATATATAGGAAGGTGTTGCAGAAATAAGGAGGTAACTAACAAAAAAATCAAGATTGATTCCACGAGCTTTTTTTCTAATAAGCTATTAGATATTGGTAACATATTATTATATGCAGTGTGAGCCAGTGTATTGAAGTGCCATGATTATATTATCTAGTCTAGCAGTTTTAAAACGACAACTTGCTAGAGGGGCAAAAATGTTGTTAACACTGTCTAAAAAATATTAAAGTCGTAAATAAACTTTTCACCTTTTAATATTAACTCTGAATAACCAAGGCTCATTTTAATTAATATTAAAAGTACCAAGTAAATCGACCCGTAGACAATTAAAACGCTTTATGTTCTAGCGCTAAAATCTTAATCAAAGATTTGTAACGTAAAAAAGTATAATTATTTAATGAATTCCCAGCACTCAGCCCTAAATTAAATACCCAAGTATTGGGGAGGTACTTTGTTGTAAATTAATGGGGGTAATGATGGGGGAGGAATTATTTTTAAGTGGCAAGTGTACCATTGATTTAACCGAAGGGTCCATATTGATTAAATGGGTCTTGGGTAATTAATGTAATTATTTGGCTTAGCTTTTCTGGGAAGTTAAATATTTTGTTTCAATTATTTGTTGATTATAATATAAGTCGAATGCAGGTTTTTGTGTGTGTATTTTGAAATGCAGTGTACAGTGACAATCTGACACGGTATAGAATATAATAAGGACTCACAGACAAACCGACAGACAGACGGATATGGTGAAACTATTAAAGTTGCCTTCTACGGATTAGGAACCCTACAACTACTGCGTATAGTAGACGTACTATTAGAGGATATTATTACGTAGGTCTACAACAATCTCGTCCTTTCGTTTACTTCTTCATATTATATTTCTATAATAACACAGGATGCTCTGTAAAATAAACATAAACAATATAAAAACACTTAATTTAAGTTAGTCCAAATTTTTCAAGACTTCATTATGAGCGCAATTCCTACTTAGTTCTCTAATAGCATTCGCTCTGAAAGTTTGCAAAGAAGAGACCGGCAATTAGTAAGGCGACTGCCTCGATTGTGCCAACTAGGGGCACTAGTAAGTATAAATTATATTAACAACGAGACAATACAATCACAGACAATTTGAACTGGAAGTGGCTGGAAAAATACGATGGTATCCAACACTATGATGATGATTGCTTATTAGAATCTGAATTAATTCAGACCAGCATCTTCGCTTCTAATTCGAATTCTAATTAAGTTAGCTCGTCGATTGTGTTACCTACCACTGACAGTGATAGAGTTTGTGTTGTATTGATTTACAAAGTTTTTACTTTTGGTTTCCCGAGAATCATAAGTCGAAAAAAAATAGTGTGCGAATTTTGTCAAATTGGTGACTGACGTTTATCGCGTCTCCGCTATACGATATTCTAGTCATTTGTTTCAACTAGGACTTCAGCCCACAAACTTCTAAATTCTGATTAAAACGGAAAACATACCTCCAAGCTTATTCCCACGGTAAACGTTAACCAGTTCGTACGAATAACTTTTGATCAGAATGTTTAGTAGACCGAATGATAGGAGTAAACAAAACAGTCAATACAACTGTGTAGTTGATAAAATATTCGCAAACATTTAGTGGGAACTTAGTCTAATTGCTTTTATAATCAACTGACATTACGATCGCTATGATTACTAAAAAGATGGTTAATTAATAAAGTACATTATAATCTAGAGGAATATTATGATACTTAATTGCTAGGTATTTGAATTGTTATTAGTTATGGTACCTAACTGTAATTACCTCACTATAATACCTAGGTACCTATTGATAATAGGTATAATAAAATATTGTACGCCCTAAAAGGGTAGGCTGTTGAAACTTTTTCTACCATAAGATCTCTTCTACACAGTTTTACAATAAATGATTCTTATCCTATCCTATCCTATCCTACTTCCTACTAATATTATAAATGCGAAAGTTTAGATGTTTGGATGTTTAGATGTTTGGATGTTTGTGTTTCAATCACGTCAAAACCACTGAACCAACTTGGATGAAACTTGGCATATATACAGTTCGTAACCTGGATTGACATATAGGCTACTTTTTATCCCGAATAATTAACAGGATCTACAGGATAAAATGAACGAAAAGGATTAGCAGCGCCAATTGGCAAGAGGATTTCATTGTCATGTCATGTCACGTCAGTTTGACAGGGCGTAGTACTACCTCTTTGGTCTAACAACTAGCGTTTGACATTCCAGTAGGTACGAGTTCGGTGTAATGAGGTGTAATGTCAAGTTTCTCAAAGAAGTATCCGCTCGGTACACGCACAGATAATATAATGTACACGGAAACTGTAGACGCGTACGAAGTCGCGGGTAACTGCTAGTTCTATATAAATGTAAGTTTAAGAATGATGCACGAAGACAAGAATTTAGTTCCAAAAAGCTTCATTGCGCATCAAAATGGCTAACTTTACGATTGCCTATAGATCCGCTGACCGTAAGTACTATGAAATGAATAGCTCTTCGTCGATATCGTACCTATAGTGGTCGGGACATGACAGTGTGAAAACAGCTTATCTAAGAGACATTCTATTAGTTTTATTTCCCCGTCGCAGTAGTCTCAAGAATATTCACAAAGCCAATGGAAACTTGCAAACGGCTCTTGTGCCCCAAAGTGATTGAATTAACAAAGCGCCTTCGTACGTGCTTTGTACATTTCATAGGTAAAATACGTTTAATTATCTGCAAAATAATCTCAGCATTTAGATTAACGAATAAACCATATTCGAGCATACGTGAAGTAAACAACAAATAAAAGAAACATAGATCGAACGACCAAAAGTTTCGTGTATGCTGCGAAGTTATACTTACTTACCAACAATTAGACTAAAGAATCTTACTAATAATATGGTGTAAGTAGGTACTTGAAATATATCAACTCAATTCTGTGTCCCTATTTTGGTCAGAATAGGCACTTCGTCCACACACTTTCATTATCACACTGGTTACTTGGAAGTAGGCAGATTATTATTACTTACCAAAAAAAGTATTTCTATTTCACCCATGCAAAGAGATTATTACCTGAAAATAATAAAAAAACATTACATTTTAGTTAAAATAGGTAGGTATAACAAACTGTCCTCAATGTGTTTCTTAATAAAACTAATTATTTTCATGAATTCATTTCTCAAAGTAGTAACTGAAGACCAACCGCTAATACACAGACTACAGTAAAATTCCAAGTAGCGCCTATCATTTTAAACGTAGCAAGTAACAACGACGCACGCGAACAAGTTGAATGTAGGCGTTGAATGTCTACCACAGACTATTGCAACGTAACCGAAACGTCGGGAAAATAACAAATTACCAACGCGATAAATTTAAATACCCGTCTAATTATCAGTTTAATATAATTTCATTCAAATACTCGAAGTTTACGCAATTGTCCGGTAGCATCACCCATTCACCCCAACGATTTCCCCTAAAAACTATAACAATTATGAGCCAAGTCCAAAGATTTCTTTGAAATCCAAACTTTCCAGACGCCTGTTAATCCAGGTAGAGGCCTGTGAGGGCCGTAGGCTGAAGTGGAAAAATTATTTCATAAGTCATTAAAGTTTCACCGCCGTATTTTCAGTCTTTTAAAAAGGACTTATCCTCAACTCCTCTCATCTTATTAAATTAACAGAGATTTTGTAATTTTTTAGAAGTTTTGGACTGAGTAAAATTCGTCGGCGACTGACTCATACATTTACAGAGCCAATACAAGGTATCATTTAAAGTAAAGATTTATAGTTTGAGTAAGCTTGATATCTTGCCTTAGAATATCAGGATGAATCTCGTTTAATTAACGCCGAGGGTGCGAGAATTCTCCCAGACATCGAAAAAATTAAGACTTGAGAAAAGTCGCAAAGAAATTGTGAACGGTTCTTTTTACACGGAGTCCATCTCCTTTATTTATTTTGCTACAGTTATAATAAAATTCTGAACTGACAAGGGGTGCATCACAAAGTCACAATGAACTGTGCAATAGAACGGTAAAACTGAGCTTAGACGAGGCTGTATGCACATTTAGTTTAACCAATCCTTCAAAATGATCGTACAGAGGGGCGAGTACGAGTTGACAATGTACAAAACGGTGTCAAACGTCTGACGCCAACCACACCGGTGTGCGCTGCTTGGTATGGAAACACTGAGCGGATTTTTTGAGAAGCTTGGTCTCGTCAAGCTCCCGCTCAGTGTTTCCATACCAAGCAGCGCACACCGGAGTGGTTGGCGTCAGACGTTTGACACCGTTTTGTACATTGTCAACTCGTACTCGCCCCTCTGCTCATGCATGACCAAATGACTAGGCACAGACCAGTTTGGAAAGGTAATTTTTCAAAAAGACCTGGCACTATGAGAAATAGAACGTTTTGGCTATGAACATAACCAAACCCAAGCAAACGTAGTTATAGCAGTACCAACGGATCTTCTTCCTTCTGAAGTATCTGCACAGAACCCATTTTTGGGTCGAATTGGAGGTAAGTAAGCGAATTTTTCCTCACATATACATGCGCAATCGTTTGTTGCTAAAGATCCGTTGTGCATACCTATTGTACGTATACATATACGAGTATAAATAATAGCTGTGTAGGTAGGTAGTAAGTATCCACACAGCTATTATTTAGACAATTTTTTTGAGAACCCCACAGAGCTAAAAGCTATGAAGCAGAAAGAGATCTACACAAAGGGCAAACAGCCATAGTAAATGTCACCCAATACTTATCCGTCACTCGTGATCTAGCAAATGTCTAGCGATCATCATTTGTTTGACGGGAGAACCCGAGGGGGTGAGACACCTAATTGAAACAAATATTTGCGGAGTAATGCTCGGTTGAGAGGGCTAGAGAGAGAGACTGAGTAAAGACGCTGTGTCGATGAAGAAATGAATACGACAAATACGATAATCCAGTATTTTCAAGAAGACCGGAGATATACTTATTAGAGCAGTATCTATAGAATGACTAAGTAAAGAAACTGTCGATGAAGTCAGAAAAGCGATATTCCGTACAAAAGTGTATTAGTAATTGATTCACAGTTTAGAAACAAACAATAATTGCATGATAATTGGACCTAATTAAAAAAATTATGAAACTATTGAATAGGCGGATACAGAAAACATGAAAACAAAATCCCCATGACTTCGTGCATGTGATACCAAAAATAACCATTCCGTAGTGCAGCTTTTTCAATAATGTTAATTTCCATACATTTTTTATTTTTCTAGCGATCGAATCACGAAGCAGTAGGTACCTATAAGCATGATGACAAGTGCCTATTCATATTCATATTAGAAATTTATACTTACCCCTACCCCTATTGTAAAATAATACCGGAAACGAACTATCGATACGATGCGATAGAAACACGATCGCGTCACTGCCCTGTGTTACTTTATCCGTATTAAATTCAAGTGCTTGTACATCAATATAAATAACTAACGGAATACCGACTTCTTTTTCAAGGCTCAATTTCAATCCCTGCCTCCGTATGCCAATCTTTTGCTGTCAAGTTATATTTCACTGCCCAGTGTAATTTCTTCAGGTCACGTGGTACAATTTTGTACCACGTGATCATTCTTTTTAGACACTTGACAGCAAAATATGCGCGAAGACATCAAATGACGTCATAATGTCATTATTTTGTCACAGAATAACTATGAGTTAGTATGCACTGACCATGATTTAAAACTTTGCAGTTCAACTTTGATTGGCATACCCCTGCAGGATGTGAACGCCAGTGAGGATGTGTATCGTAAAATAACACAAGAGACAATAGTTAAGACTTTTATATGACTAGGTACCAAAGGATGCGAGAGGATATAATACCTACTGAAAGCTGAAAAATACTAAAACAGGATTTAGCTGGATTTGTTTTTTTGTGTATTTTTCTAACTATGCTATTCAAAAAACTAAGATAGCCAGTTTTATACAATTCGATTGTAACAATATTTAGACATTAGGTGACCTCGTTTCACTGTAAGTAGGAAGATCCAAATTGCTTGAGATGAGAAGTCACTTCCCTGTCGACGGTTCCACAAATTGGACGGACAAGCTTTTAGGAAATACCATTACGCACTGAAAAATAAAGCAGTAGACTTTTCCTTGAAGAGTTTCCATTTCTGAGAAAAGGCAAAATTTATTTGGCATGATTTGTTGTGGATTTTGGACAAAACTTATATGAAACTTATGTTTGGTTACTGTTTCAACCGAGCTGCATTTTCAGTACCTATTATACTTATTGCATAGAGAAGAATCTATTACAAAGCGATTTCCATTCTTCCAAATTAGCCAATTTGATCATTGAATTGCAACATTTGCAATGCAACAGACTAGGTAGGTACCTAATGCAATCGAATATTGAACAACAAATCACCTACTTTACTATCCTTTTGGCTCTTGTTCTTGTTCTTGCTGTCTTTTCTTTCTAAATTCTATTAGTTTATCTAAAAAGTACCTACCTAATCTTTTCCTCTATTCATTTGATATTTGGAGTGTCATCAGTCCATTGGAGCCCTCTAATAAAAAGCTATAATACACCAAAATGAGTACCCGCTTTGTAACAGTCCACGTTATTGCGCGCCATGACAAAACTGTTTCATCCATTAACCCGGGTTCCATATTTACGGCCAATATAGCCTCAATATTGTTTGTTCTGGTGGAATTCATGGCTAGAGTTTCGCATGAAAAGGTGAAAAGAGAGCTAACACGTCGATCGATTGGTTTTTGCTCTTTTATCGAATGTCCAGTGTCCGCCAATAATAAGGCAAAAGAGCTGGTCTATTAAATACTTAGCTCATCATCATCAGCAATATCTATATCAGTCCACTGTATTGCGAGACGACCACTGAGCCCGGTCTTCAACTCTTATAATCCAGTTTTTGCCAGTTACATTTCGCAGATCGGTGCCCCATCTCGCCGGAGGGCGTCCTACACTGCGCTTGTAGTCTCCACTCAATACTTACCTATCATCCCTCAAAGATCTTCAACGAGCATTCATAAAATGTGCTTTAAAGTAAATAAAACCTCTTATTTACTTCACGTACCACTCTGTGATAACCAAATGGGCTGCTAGTGCCTGTACAGAACGGAATTGAAGTAAGCCCTACTCGCTCTTGTCAGGTTTATTTTACAAATGTCTGTAGCCCTAGGCGCCACTCAGAGGATTGACGGCTAGCATTATGCAGTGGGTTATAAAATTTTAATTGAAATCCAGTGTTGGTATGTCAGATTTTCGGAATATTTACTGAGCCCGTAGCCTGTGTTTTATGTTGGTGATTTTCTAAAAATGAAAATAAAAAAACTCGCAGTTTTGGTTTGGTAAAACGAACCCGATTTTTTTCCATACACCTCAAACTGCAAGTTGACATTTTACAATCGCTAGAAAATTTAAACCTTTAAAAATGTATGGTCACGTGATCTTTCGCTCACAAAATGTTATTTACAAACATTTCGACTATATTTAGATCACATATAGTTAAGTGTATAGTAAAGCTCCAGTATCTATGTAGTAAGTACACAATACATAATTATATAAAGTAAGATTAGAAATTTATCGAGAAGTAGGTAAGTAGGTAGTATGGAAGAAAGTGTAGAAGATTTTTGGTTTAATCAGGCAGATTTTAAGTACCTATCTCTCTTAACTGTGTTTACTGCAGCTTCGTTACTATTAAAGTTTTACAGTTAAATTAATGTTTAAGCTAAGGCTGTAAAGTATTATTGCAAAGTTATGGACTAACTTTTTTGATGATTATTAACCTTGCGATTTATTTTTATATTTAAAACTTTATCACTTCAGCGATTTGATTTTTATTCACTTCTTATTGTTATCATCAAAACAACGAACATTTTATTTGTCTAGGTACTACAAAGTCGTAGGTTAAATGGACTCTTATTAAAAAGCTAGTTGTTCGCTTAGAACCTTTGGCTTGGTCTGTAGATCAACCAGGGTAAGTCTAAGCAAATAAACCCTGGCTTAGAGAATAAGCCGTGTGAATGAGTGAACTTTTACCCCGTGACACACGACTTCTAGTTATGGACAAACTTAAATGTGTTCATTTTAAGTTTGCCTGTATACATTACTGTTTAAGCTGTGCAATAAATCATTTTCTATCCATCTATTCTCACATAAATAAAGGAAACGATGCAATGTATTACAATTCAGTGGATATTTAAAGTAGAATAATAGGATATCTAAAGTAAATGCCTGCCTACCAAACCCCTACAATTTAGTAGGCACAGGCGGTTCTTATTCGATATCTATCAGATAGCCTTCGTTCCATTCTATTAACTCCATCGATTTCAAATGAACACCGAACGTTGCAAATTACTAAAGTATTACATTTCATTTAGTTTTAGTAGCAATAGCGCTGCGACTTTTCAAAGATTCTTTGATCAAAACAATGAGATGGATGCTATTGATAAAATTGTGCTAGATTTATGTACGTGCGTTTGCGCACAATCGCTTGTGCGACATCTCATGATACCGAAATGTCATTATCAGTTGCTCGAACAAAAATATCGTTGTCGTCGACGACAAGCGTCTACCTAGTACTAAATTAGCCCACACGATATCGTGTAGGTGACGTGTCGGTCCTACGCCAAATAAGATTCCTATCAAAAAATTATAAATACTTTTTGCAATTATTTGCAATATTATGCAAATATTTGACTAGTAACAAATCCACATACCACACGGATAATGGACATTCACTAGCCAGCGAGGAATTTATATTGGGATTAAATTATGCGGTAATATGCACATCACATGTTCTGACGAGGGAATGCCGCTGTGGCCACTGAAATAGGATGCTAAAAGCACACTGGTGACTAGATTCTGTTATTTAGAAACAAAACAAAACAGTAGTGCGGATTTTACGACTGTTGATCACGTAAAGCCGTGTAGTCCATAGGTAGGTACCTGTAGTTTTTTAATGCATGATAATAATTTTTTCTCTAATAATTGCAGTTTAAAATTCTGAACTAAAACTGAATTGTATTGAATAAGAAGCTGCATTGAAACAATTTTTCCATATAAAAAAATGATAATATTTAAAGCTACTAAAATAATATATATCCAAATCTTATTACGCTCTCGCCTGTTTTCTTTTTGGTTAATGACCCTAGAGCAATGATTTTTCACAGAATAATAAATAATCACTATTTCTATGCCCCTATGTTTTCCTTTTTGGTGATAAATTATTTTTATAAGCACTAGAACCCTCAAAAAATGCTCAAAATTGCTTATTTAGATCGCTGTTAACAGAGTCCTAGTGTACAAATTTGACAACTATTAACGAAAAAAGAAAAACATAGCGGCGTAGTATATATCCTCCTTATTCAGTGTCTAAAATATCTTTTAAATTGGTTCAATAGGTATTGGAGGAGGAAATAGGCGAGAGCCAAACCTCAAATTTCAACTTTTTACTTAAGCTTTTGAGTCGGATCTGCAGTTGTCCTTATTGCACGAATTTGAGGGCAGGGGGGACGGTAGCGACAGCGATAGTTTCTTCAAATACCTAATTTTCTAAAGTCTCTCCGCCCGTATTTCCTCTTAAAGTAAGCAATACTAGGTATTAAAAGCTACGATCAGTTCGTTGAGTTGATACACAACAAGTCGTTATGAAGATATAATAATGATTAGATAAACAAGTTGAATAGGTATCTACTTGGTAATGTCGAAGTGAGTCAAGTCAGTCGAAACCCTAAATCACTGCTAGATAACAATCAGATAAGCAACACCGCCTTTAGCGCTGCAATAATCAGTTGCTAACGCAATTATCCTCTCAGCCACATTACAATGACGCAGCCACAGACCCCATTAAGCACTATGTTTATACACTGCACTTAAGCCAACATGGTGGTGAAAACACCTACGAGGATATGGTAAGATTTGGAAAGAAACCGGAATGAAATTCGATGTTTTTTATATGACAATGTGCCCTACATAACTAAACATATACAGAGGTATATAGAATCCAGTTTTGGTATCATTGTACTCTCTACCAAAACGCCTGTGTACCTACCTGTATTGAAGATTTGATTTCTGTGGAATGAAATTAGTTTTTTGCACAGCAAATAAAATAAAGCTCAGACTATGCCAGTTTCATCAAAGAAAAGACACACACAAAAACAAAACACGGTGTTTCGGTCAAACTGGCAGCATAAATTCGAGAAACATTTAAACTTGGAACGAACGTGTTATTCAAAAGCGTCCAGTAAATAATTTCATAGAGGGGATGAAGTGGTACTCTGCGTCGTCATCTACTTTGTCTAGCCGCTTTGCACCTGTCTCTCTGCGGTTAATTGTCTAAATAATTGCACTGTGGACGGGTAAGTGTACTTATGACGCTAGAAAGCATGTTGTGGAAGTTCAAAGGTCTTCAAACTAATGGGATGGTCTTCCTTCTGAACATAGTGTTGATAAATACTCTTCAGACTTCACTGAGCAACGTAAGGTAAGCACGGACTATTCTAGAATATGTCTCTTATATACCACATCCACCACATTTCAAATCCAGTGCAAAGAATTTACGTTTTGCGCTTCAAATCACCTACTTATTTTTGCTAGAATCAATTATGTTTTATTCAGTAAAGGATCATTTAGAATCGCTTTAAATTAGGTGATTCTAGGTGCCAGTTTCTTTCGTCGAAAGCCTAGAAGAATGGGCATAAAAAACTACGGCCTGGGTTCCTACCGCTTTCATTTATATCCTTCAAGATCCAGTGTAGTGCCATTTCAACTTAGGTACATAACCAAACTAGGGTATGTTACGAAACTTTTTTTGATTTGAATAGGTGGTTAGGTCACTTTTAAACACTTACCTACTTCGTTTTGAATTTGAGAAGCATCAATTAGAGTCTTTTAGAATATGGTGGTGATGGATATTGAATAGACCCATCTGTGAGAGGTTCATTCAATTCCCTTTTCTCAGCTACGTTTTATCTATAAAATACATCCACAGAGTTTTCAAAGAACTGCGTTGTATGTAGTCTTGGGCACTTTGAAACTATGTCGCTAAAAACCTATTGAATTTTGCTGCAACTCAAGGAAACTTTTAATGGAGTGGCGAGTAATGAACTTTCTTAATAGCCGACGACCTTATTATTTCATAGAAAATCGTTTTCATTTCAGGTAGAAGACATTTTCAAAGCTTTCTTTTATATTATAAAGTTTTTGATTTGAGTGAAAGTGGCAATGGCGAAGGTAAAAAGTTCCACACTTTTGCGGTTTCCATAATTCCATAAAAGCACAAATAATATAATAAACTAAAGCAAAGTACGATTGTGAGGGATAGTACTCAAAATGCCATTCTTTGAGCTTAAAACTGGGTCTGTATTACCAATTGGGTGGAGATTGGATTCTACCAATTTATAACAGAAAAATCTCATGCCTATAAACAAGTCCGCAAAAACTTGATGCCCCTTGTAAAGCAATGCGTCTTTTTGTCTTGGCTTGGAGTGAGACGCGTATGAAACTAGACCATTTTTTCCCATATCCTCAACGTTGTATAATGCCACATAATTATTATGAAAGGCTTGTTACAGTGTCGAGATTCTGCGCTGGTGAATAATGGCCTGCCCCTTTTATTACATGTTGCGTCGTACCGTACGTATATAAAACTATATCGTCGGGTACATTGAAAATTGCTCGAGTTTGCTACGTTCTACTGGAGGTAGTCAGTGACTGTGCCGCAATGTTTTACCAAGAAAAAATATATAAGTTTTGTGGGATCGATATCGAAAACATTCGCGGGAGATTTCAAATAGGTAGGTACCTAATTAATTCGAAGTCTCCTTCGAAAGATTTCGATATTGATCTGAAAAGGCTTGTCGAATTTATATCATGATAATAGGTAGGTATGTGAAGAGAATAATCACAGTTAAAGTTTCTTAAGTAAAGCCGCGGGTATCAACTACATAGTAGTAAGTAATTGCAGTATACGCTACTTCAGCCATGGTCCATAATTTATTCTTGGTCGTATGCTTTTTGTTCTAGGATTATTCCTAGACGTCCCATGTTTTGCGCTGTGCTGATAGGCTAGGTGATTTGAATAGGTATAATTTTAATGTTGAGATAAATACAACAAATTCTAAGCCTAGCCAGTGCCTACTTACTTATACCTACCTGAAAAGCTTGTGTCCTATTTAGAAAATTCATTATTGTTCATATTCTTCAAATAAATAACTTTGTCGTTGATTTCTACGTGTAAGAGGCACACCCAACGAATTGAACTTTTATTGGTGACCCTAACTCAATTTGACGAAACTGACTGCCTAGCTACATTCGTCCTATGAACTATGAACGCCCCAAATAGGGGTGGTACTTACACAAGTAGCGACAATAGGCCAGAAGGCCGCAGTGATATCATAGCCGCAAAAAGCTAATAAAAAAAATACATTCGTCCTACGTTTCTATTCGTTACTTAGAATCGTCTTCTATCATTACCTTACCTAGCAACCAAGAGCAAGTAAAACTAAGATGCATTCATTATACAGCATTCAATAAACATGATCTTTGTATGCAACTTCCTTGCATCCATCAGCATGACTGCAGAAAAACGACGCAGTCAAATCATCCGTAACGAGAAACGTATGTTCTTGTTAGTGTGTCAGCACGCGACAGCGATTATGGAGAATTTTATTTATTGCTGACTGGCATCCGTCTGTGGCTTTGCTCACGTGGCAATGATGTTATATCACTGTGGCATCCAAGCATTATTTTTGGGATAGATACCGTAAGCTAAGTCAGGCTCGTATTGGTAAACAGTGCTCATGACATCTGAATGAATATATATAGACTTATGTGGATATGTGCCTTAGACATAGAGATGATTACGGACTATTATAACGTGGTACCAAAAAATAAATTCGCTATAGATCAAACTTAAAAAGTTCAACAGAGCGGATAATAGTCACGAGCAAAAGTTCAAAGTTTTAGTACCTATATATAGGTACTAAAACTTTGAACTTTTGCTTATAACGTTATAACGAGATCGAGTTACAAACTTCGCACGAAAGTTTTTTTTAGCAGTGTACGTTAGTACTTACCTAGTTGTTAATAAAATTAAATAGGTTACATTCCTCACGTCTCATGATACGAAGTCCCAATCTGACCATAACAAATATCAATCGGTAGACTGGAGTGATAAAATAATTGTCTGTAATGAGAGCTGTCACAGTAATTCACTGTAGATTCAAACGAATGGTCCATGATGCGGATGCAGCCACTTTATCTTGTACATGCTCTTTCTTTTCTTGTGACTGCAACAATTTCTTTATTAGTGGACATACATAAATATACACAACAAATATTATATGTGTAGATGTGTACAATTAGAGACTTGGATGGGTTTTTGAATGAAAAAGTCCAATAAGTAGACATTTATCATGTTCAAAACTAATTTTAATAATTATATCTAGGTAGCTAAAATTAATCTATGAACGAAGAAAACAGTATTTACGTTCTATAGTGCTAAAAGTAGTAAAGAGTGTCTCTAGGTATTAGAAAAGTCTATACTTCATCATTTGGTGGGATGTTTTTGTTCTACCAGTTATTGAGTTTTAGAGTGTATTTGGCTTCTCGTAGTCCTTAGACCTGTAGCATTCTGTAGTTTTGGCACTGCCACCCATTGCAGTAGATTTCTCTTGTCATAACCTTTTTCATTCTGCAAAATGGCTAGGAACTTTTTGGTTTTTATCACAATCAGTCTCCATGTTCTGTTTACTTCTTTCACATCCCGGCTATTAAGAGTTTCAACACTCATTTCAACTGGTATCTCGCCAAATTGAATTTTACCTATTTATAAGCAAATGTTTCAATTCAGTTTGGGCTTATAAAAATGCAGCTATCGTATACCATCCAGTCTCTATTTACTGCCTCTAATGTAGTTGCAGTGATGCATACTATGAATACCTAATGTCCTTTGTGATTGCTAGTTGTTTTGTGTCGTCGTTTCAGTCTGCCGCAGACAGGAAAAAAATATAGACATAAAATGACAGGTAAGTAGGTATCCAATATAAAAGCCGCTATAGTAAAGTGGATCAAAATGTGGATCTCTCAGCGCGCATGATATAAATGAACAAATGTCATTCATAACGAGCAAAGCCAAAAGTTACTTCAAGAAAGATGGGATGATTAAATCTTATACATACCTATGTCTAGCAAATAAGTAGAAGCTTGTACATAACGAGTGGTTATAATGTCGAATGTCGCTGATCAAACAGGAAAAGGCCCTTTTCACGTGGGCGGTAGCTACCTACTTAGGTATACGAGTATATTGTCAGTTTACTGTTTATTTGCATGTCGTCAGTATATTGTAATGAGATGTTGGATTCTTGCATAATTTAGCTTTCGTATGCAGACCTACCTTGATGACTACACGCAGATATACGGGGATCAAAAATTACTTATTGTCTTGGGGTAACATCGCAGGTAATTTTTCGTATTATATTTCTGTAGAATTTTGGATTTTACAGTTATTTTGGCGACGTGTGCGCAGCATGGAATCATTCGCCATCTTTAAAATAAATTGACACTTGCCATAAATGTAACGGTTCTTTGATGGTCTTAAGTCAATCGAGTTTTTCATACCTGTAAGCGAAATGTCGTCGCCTCACCGGCCGCCGTCCATCAGGAATGCTGTCCATCGATGAGGACCTATCATCACTGATTCTCGTGAGGCTCCTCGCCTCAGCAGTTCGAGCACTTTCCAGCAGTATCGCCGTGTACTTTGTTATCAACATTGTCAATGTTCAATAAAACACGCACATTTTCAACCCGTTTCACTGTGAGCCTTTGAAAATTGTGCGGCATTGGTTTGGCACTACGATACCACTTCTCACTGATGGATACTCACTTTCTAAAGTTGCTAATTATCTTTTTAATCACTGATAGTTTCCGATCAATTACTCCACAGTTTGAAGATATGTTTGATGATGATGTGAGGAGTTATATTGCCAGGTTGCGGATGTGGTGCTTGTGGACTGAATCAAAGAATAATAGTGACTGAAGTCAGTCAGAACCGACCGGCATCCAGCCGTCACGGACACTGGTCACATACCCCTCTGACTAACAACGGGATATTGTGAATTATCCGTGACACCCACACACAAGAACTCGAAATTCAAGTAAAAATAAACTCTCTTTGCCATAACGTACCAGGTATCCTGTCTTTATATTTATCTATATACACATATGTATGCATGTGTGTGTGCATACGTTCAGAACTTTGAAAGTAGATGCTGTCACTTCACCTAGAAAATAACCTAAAGCTTGTCGATAATAATATTTGTTGACAAAAAAAGACGATTCATAACCGCTCAATTAAAAATACAAAGCAATTATTCATAATTGCACAGTTTAATTAATTACTTTTTTAATTTTGTTTTAATTGATGGCAAACGTTTTTTTTTTTCTTTCTTTATGTCTTTAGAAGAAAAAGAGATAATATTTACTTTATCAGAACTTTGCAAATTGTACGTATATTCTTCGAATATATCTTTAGCTGATCACAGCATGATAGGGTGCCTGTTTCTACCTATCACTGATGTCTATTCAAAAGTAAGACCTAACAAAGAAGAAATCTTTGCCAATTCCATCATGAAGCAGGTTAATAAAAATTTATTAAATTTTCTTCAATCGTATTAGCCGTAAAGCAATAGGATTTGATGTTGAGCCAAAGCGGTAGTTTTGTTTACGATAAGGCAATAATTACTTTAAAGTGTTTATAGCTAGACGGTGGAAAAGTCATTGACCACAGAGTACAGTAAATAGCACCTACTAGTACTGTGCTAGTACTGTAAACAGTGCGTAAAAATAGCATTCTCGTAATAGAGAAGAATTTATAGATCAAGGGTGTAATGTGTTTATTTTCTTAATTGGTGTGGAATGGAAGTGCATCTAGATAGAAAACATTGCTTTTACTGCAAGTTTTTACAATTTTATGGTTTAACCAATGACCTTACCTTAATTAATTAATGACTCAATTGTTATATTGTAGTTTTACCGTTTTCATATCATTAATTAAATAACAAAATATTTATAGATGAGGTGAGGATCCCAATTATTCTAATGAGATTTAAATTATTTTACAAGTGATTGCTTGCTTCAACTGTTTACTATACCTATCTAGTTTGTTTTTAGGTAGCTTTGTAACCTCATCCGCTCTAATAAGAATCTTGGATTCAAAAACAAAAAAAAATTATTAGCTATGTTTGTTTTTAATTTTCAAAATGTTATTCATTTGTTGTTTTAACAGTTTTATAACTGAACGTCCTCTTTTGTTTTGTGTTCTACACGTTGTCACATTGCTGGAGGTTTTAAAAATGATCTTTATGCAACAATAAGTAACATTTCACTTTGAGCGTAATTTTTTGTGACTACTTCACTAAACTGAGGTGTTATCAAAAACTCGCATAGAGAAGACAAAGTCTTCATTCTTGTTATATTTGCTTATCAAATAATTCATATCTAGTCAATACGTTAGTAACGAATTTGAACTTTATTACAAGGTGTTGAGCAACAAGTTTTTAATGAATTGTAATTCAACCTCTTACCAAACCAATATGTAGACAGAGCACCAGTTTTAAAGCCACAAGCGATTCCAAGACACGTAGTTGGTACGTGAGACTCACTAGCATAAGAAAATAATGCTATGGATATCTTAGTAGGTATTGTATGACAAATTGACACTAGTCATTTAGCCTTATAAGGAGGGCAACAACATTTCAAGTATTTGAAGTTTTTTAACCTGTCTACGGTTGGGTGCTCGGTGCTGTGCGCCTCATCATTGCCAGTGCGGTACGGCTGTCGAACAGCTTGGTCACCACGGATTATCGTGCACTAGGGCCGCCGGTCGGATATCCCGTCACGCTAGCCTTAACGATATCATCCGCCGGGCTTTTACCAGCGTGAACGTGCCAGCCATTCTCGAGCCGAATGGTCTGCTGCGTGACGATGGTAAACGGCCTGACGGTATGACTCTTGTTCCTTGGGAGTTGGGAAGGCCTTTGGTGTGGGACGCTACTTGCGTCGACACCCTTGCTCCTTCACATCTGTCTAGGACATCCGCTAGGGCCGGTGCGGCAGCAGATTCGGCCGAGGATCTCAAGAGGCGCAAGTATGCGGGTCTCGACAGGGCCTACACATTTGTACCTCTTGGGGTCGAGACTCTGGGTCCGTGGGGTACCGAGGCCCTCCGGGTCTTCAAAATTATTGCAGGGCGTCTAGTCGCAGCGACGCGTGACCCGAGGGCTGGTGATTATCTGGGCCAGCGAATCAGCATTGCTATTCAGCGCGGCAATGCAGCCAGTGTCTTGGGCACGCTTCCGATTGGTACTGATTTGGATCAGTTGAGCTATCTATAAATCGTTTGCAACGGTGTGTAGATGGCTCAACTGCTTCATGTGTATTTTGTACATATTATAAATATTGTAAATATTTTATTAGTCATAATTTTCTTTGTGAATAAAAACTTAGTATTTGTTGATTTCTGTAAAAGGCGATAATCAATTATGTGCTGACATTTTTTCTACCAGTGTGTATCTTTTCTGCGTAGATGCGAAATTCCCTCACTATGATGGTGAAGTATTTTCTAAGGCAAATGTGTACCTAACTATGAATTGGTTGGAATTCGAAGTCATTGAAATTGAATGCGGGGTCAGTAGCCACTACAGTCGTCTGTCAATACTCACGAGTTACTTGAGATGCTCATATTCTAAGAGGTCTTATTGCAAAACCTTAGGTATTTCAAGAGCGCAAAGTTGTCTCTGGTTTAGTAAAGTGATATGTTTGTAATTCAAGAGAATTAGTTAATACCAGCATAAACTAACAGGTGAACCAAATATACCGGGTGAGTAGTGCTAGGAGGACTTAATGCTATGAGCATTGTCTACCAGTCATCCTGTACGTGTAAAAAGATGGTGTAGCGTGTTTTTGTATAGGTAAAAGTTAAATATAGAGATATCAGTTTAGTTTGGTTTTATTTTGTGATCTATCTATTCCGTGCTAGTATTTTATATTTCACAGTATCCCAAAGTACCTAAGCCTTTGCAAGCGAACTCTTTGTATCATATACATGTTACTGTAAGGTACTTCTCTAGCATTATTTATATACCCACAGAGTGGTGCAATATAGCAAATATAAATGAAATGTTGAACTATTACAGGATTGCAAGTATTGCAACAGCTTGTCTGTGAACGCAAATTGTAAAGGCTGACCACGCTAATTTTGCAAAACTTACACTTAGCAGAATTTATAAATCTATAGTTAAATATATAAATATTCATGGACATTACACACAACGCCCTCTAGTCCCAAACTAAGCAAAGATTGTGATATGGGAACTAGATGGCTGATAGAATACTTACATACTTTTTTTTTGTAAATACATACTTATAATACATAGTAACACCTATTTGTACTACGAAAAGGATTTGACAACCGACGACCACGAAAAGCGTGGTATAACAAGGTAAGATGCCATGCTCAAATATTCGTAGGGTTTCCCTTATACTGAGAAGAACACGGAAGTGGGATGTGTGCTCGCCTACAAAAAGGGATTCTAAATGATCCTTGTGATTTTATTGAATAAAGAAATTTTGACTTTGACTTTGGGAAGATATTCCGCGCTGAGCGACTTTTGGTCCGCGGACCAAAGGATGGCATTCGGTAGATTGCATATTCAAACACCGTGAAAACTTTGCTTGCGTGATTTAGTATTTATCTATGTCGATTAGTGACAGTGCCATCTATCACAGTCTGAGTATTTCACATGTAGCGTGCTTTATGGCGCTACAATTCGATTGCAGACTTAACGTGGTCAGACTCTATTTCACATTCAGGATACTTAGACTTAATTCTTACCTAATAATGTTTTATTACTTTTGCTTTTATACGTAAACATTATTATTAAGAGCTTTATTTGAAATGGCAGAGATTGGCTCAAATAAAATGATTTTGATTTCCTATTATGCAGCAAGCTACCTGGCAAATATACCATTACTCAGAGTAGCACGACGACCTAGAAAGATACCAGTGACCCGTAGGCAGAAACGTAAGAGTTTTACTAAATTGATTAAATACTTACATCAAAAAAACAGGATCAAAGTTTATTCTTTGACCAATCACAATGGATAAGGAAATTCAATTCTTTATTTATTTCCAAGAATTTGTATGACCCGAAAGTTCACAGACCTGTTGGCTCGGGGCCAAGAATGATGCTTAATTGAGGTAGATTGATCAAGAGGTTCGATAGTCCATGGTTAACAAGCCCCATGACCTTTGAGGAGGGAATTGATATGTGAGTCAATGAGCTGATTATAATATTATATTTTGTGGTAAAAAAACCTTACTAAATCATAAAAACTAAGAAATTGTAATTAAAGTAGACAAACTATCGAAGTTAATAGAACTATAGGTGTGAGTTTACTAGAAAACCTATAGAAAATTTTTGATGCGATGCACCTGAAAAAAGGATTTTATGATACGTAATAAAGAGGCTTACTGCAGGACTTGTTAGCTCTGTAGATGAATATTAAAGTAAATAATGAAGATAGTAAATATATAATAGGGTTTACATTAAAAGACACCAGGATAGGGGCCAGTAATGATCACAAGTGGTCTTGGGATAAAGTCATTGTCACAAACATACTTATTGTTTACAGAATGTTTCATTGCGTGTTGCACCTCGTTTGGACGCACAGTACACTTATAAAATGACTAGATAGGATAATAAAACCTGGGCAATGAAGTAAAGAACATGGAAAGAGAGAATGTTTGTTAGAATAAATGGAGAATGTGTGCAAAATCCTATATTTGCATCGATGCTCGCTATGGTATAAAATATATGTAGATTGATCTGCATCTACATAATAGTCGTATTGCGACCTTCAAAAAAATATCTATATAATGTTTAAGCTATACGCTGTGAACAGAGTGAACACATCCTCTATGAGAATGTGCCTTAGCTACGCTCTGTTTTATTTGCTACTGATTGCTGGTAGTAAATCTAAATGCTAAATACTAGTAGGCGATAGTGACAGCCTAAATTATAAATAGTTGCTTTTATTAGCAATCCAAAAGAGTGTGTGGGCTGTCTATTAGATCATCGAATCCATCATTTAATTTAAATACCAAGTGATTGACCATAACGATAACAAAATGAGGGTCTTTTGTTGAATGTTAGGTGAAACTGTTGAACAAAGGGAATTTAACGTTACGAGGGAATTAAACGTTATTGTAAACTTAGTCGATATTCACTTCGGTAGGTCATCAAATCAAAACTCACAAGAAGTAAATGCATTGTATGTCTAAACCCTTTCAGCAATTGAGTAAAATGGGTCACAAAACACGATCACATCTACGAACTAACATTTTACGACACTGACTGGCACTTTTTATGTTTTTAAAAATCACAACACTACTGATAGTATCGAACTTATGTAAGGTATGGTTGATACTCCGATGAACGGTATGTGAATATTGCGGTTTATTTGCGCACGCGATCACAACACTATCCAATCGTCCGATCGGAAACATCGGCGCGGGCGCACTGCCTCGAGTCTCCTGTCCGCACACCCGCCTGCCGCCTGCAGGATTTAATTTGAACTTGGAACTCTGATGTAGATAGGTAGGTAGTACCTACTATATTACCGCTACGGGATGCAGTTTCGGACGTGTTTTTATTGCGTTTCGGTCAGCGATGCGACGCAAACTAATTATTCGGAATACCACGCGAGGTGCTTGAACTTTAACTAAAACACTCCTTGTAAACACAAAAAGGTACGTAGCTTGTTTCTCCATCTCCCCGCTATTTTCTGCGAAATATTTCCTCGATATCTACGGGTAAACAAAAAAATATGCATCAGTAGCGACGGCAAATCCTTTGATGCTATACATAGGGATCCATTCCGGCCGTCTGCAATAAAAAGCGCCCGCGGTAGCCTTAAAAGGGATGCGATCTCAAAAAATGTTATACAACTTTCCTTTTCAAAGGGATGGGGACATAATGTGGAATAAAGTTATCTGGACATATCCTTTTATGGCTCGCAATCGTGAGTCGTATGGCAAAAAGGTCAGTTTAAACGAGTTGGTCATTACATAGAATGGCTCGCTAACGTTCATATGAAAGTAAAATTTATTTACGATGGTCCACGCTATTTATTTTCATTTCCAAATTAAGGTATTACTATAAATGTTGCTCTAATGATCGATATGGATGGTTGGTGGTTTTTTGCAGCTGATCTTTAGATAGAGGAGTAAGTACATACATATATATATGTAGTAATGTAATTTGTTCACAAACAAAACTAAAACTGTAGTAAGTAATTTTCAAAATAACTATGGGTAGAATGACGAGACCCAACAATGTTTTATACGTAGCAATGCTTCAAAAAAATGATTCTGAAATTTTTAAAAGAGATCTTAATATATTAGGTAGGTCTAAAAACCAAACTATGTTGCTTTTTTTGTTGGTATTGATTTGGATCAGTTGAGCTATCTATAAATCGTTTGCAACTGTTTGTAGATAGCTCAACTGCTTCATGTGTATTTTGTATATATTATAAATATTGTAAATACTGTAAGTATTAGTCGTAATTTTCTTTGTGAATAAATTTTGAGGTAACAAACATTAAAAAAAAATATATATAATAATAATAAAAAAAACATACAACCTAATTGAGAACCTCCTCCTTTTTTGAAGTCGGTTAAAAAGCTTATGTGGTTACAGCTTAGATAGAGCTTTTCTGCTAAGAGACAGTTTTTTGTAATCCTCTGACTATTCTCCTAATTGTCTAAAGAACGAAGTACCAATTGGGGCCAGCATCACGATGTTTTTCATGAAATTTTCATCAGTTTGCCTTACAGCACCTTTGGGATTCAGACTAATGAAACCGCTATGAATACATATTAGTACATTTAGTCCTGTATACTGAAAAATTAATTGCTCCTAAGGCTATTGCAAGATGTTGGAGTTATTAAAGAGGGTTCTAAAAGGTTTTTTGGGAATTTTACGATATTTTCAGTCGATGAATTCCATTAATGATTTCTTTATACTTTTAGAATCTCAGATAGAGACCTCTTTAATAAGCTCGCCTACATGATGTTTTAAGGTACATGAATTAGAATTAGTATTGCCAAATAAAGAGGTAATATCGCCAGCCTTTTGGGGACACTGCCTGCTGTCGGTGATTTGAACTCTGTTTTCGACCTGTAACTATTAACAAGTAGAAATCAAAGTTTACTTTAATAAAATTTTGTTAAGAATTTGTTTTTCCAAATTGTATATAGACATTGTGTTTATATGTATCTATATAATATGTTATAAGGAAGTACATTTCACTGTCTACATTAAAAAAAATACTGAAAAAATAGCATAAGTAGTTCCATTGGAAATACCTATATATTATGGTGTCTCAACATAACTTAGGCTTTTAAGCGTCCATATTGCTGATCATAATTTGCTTGGAATGCTGACAGAGCCAGACATTGCGTGTCTTTATATTTTGAACCATGGAGTATAGAAAATAATTGTCATTATTAATAAAAAAAACCTTGTAACATAATAAGAAGTCGGTTGATGGTAAAAGTCCAAAATCATTAGGTATTTCTGGAAATATGTAGAGGTTCAGTTATATCCAATAGCGGACTTGTACAGGCTGATGTGATGATGATTGTTCTCCAATATTTTTGGTTAGGTACTTCAAGGTACGACTTTTGTCAGAGTTTATCTAAAAAAATTAAGAGAATAGATGTTTATCTCTCAAATATTATACGAACCTATGTGGTTTCAAAACTTTCCAAGCTCTGTGGTTTGAATTGACAACAACACGTGGGCGAAAGGTACCGAGAACCGTTGCGCAATTAACGCAATATAAATAAATCGTACTTACTGTAACATAACACAGAAATGTTCCCGCTCAAGGTTAATTGTGGTGGCAAAACAAGGATCTGAGTTAAAGAAAACAAATCAAAATGTAAGTAAAGAAATTAATACTCAATACTCAATACATTTATTGCTTTCACATGGTATTATACTTAGTTGTTACATTGTAGGTAGATATCACACATGAACCCTGTTCAGGGGTATTGCAACAGGAAAGTAGGCAGACCGAGGTTTTATTCACGTCAATTTTTCAATTCAGTCAATTTCTTGTGTTAATTCAGTATTATTATTATATTCGCACATTTTGTCATTCATATAATTATTTAATTCATAATAACATTTTTTTATGAGGAACGATTTTAGTAATTTTATAAATAGGGTATCAGATTTGGCTTCTTTCATTTGTTTCAATTACATTTTTTTATACAACTAAATGATGGAACAAACCGATGGCCTTCCTGATGTTAAGTGGTAACCACTGCCTATAACAATGTATTGCCTCATTGAGCACGTTCACTAAGGACGTGCTCTGTGATTCATTGCAATGCGCCCATCACTCTGAGACAGTGGTAAAAATCAAAATCAATTTACAGGACATAGAAAAACCCATGTACCTATTTACTATTTTATTTTCTAACCCCCGATGCAAAACGACGGGGTGTTATAAGTTTGACGTGTCTGTGTGTGTATGTCTGTCTGAGGCAACGTAGCTCTCGAGCAGATGAACCGATTTTTATTTTGTTTCTTTTGTTTGAAACGTGAATAAGTCGGGAGTGTTCTTAGCTATGTTTGATGAAATTTGGTCCAAGATTCTAAGGGTTTTTTAAATTTTTAATTTAATTACTTTTATAAACGTAAGTTCATTATTATCCTCATTTTTCGTACAAAATGCTGCCACTTGCGTGTAAGTATAGGTGGTGCTTATTTTTATGTGAAACAGTAACTAACTTTGTTGAGAAATCGTCGAGTATCTCAAGGATAAAAATGAGTGAGTCAGACGGACATTACCACTCTCATTATTGGAATACCATCACATAGGCACATAATAAACGTTTTATTAATAATAATTTTAATAAAAAAATAATTTGTATAGATAAATCAAATTACTATAAAAGATATATTATAGTAGTCACAACGGATCTTTGTCCCTCTGAAGTACCTGCGCAGAGCCCATTTTTGAGTAATTAAAGGTAAGCGATTTTTTCCGCACAACAGTACATACATGCAATCGTTTGTTGCACCTAACTTTAGAGGGATAAAGATCCGTTGTGCGTACTGCCCCCGTATTCCAATCTTTTGCTGTCAAGTTATATTTCACTGCCCAGTGTAATTTCTTCAGGTCACGTGGTACAATTTTGTACCACGTGATCATTCTTTTTAGACACTTGACAGCAAAATGTGCGCGAAAACAAATTAAATGACATCATAATGTCACTATTTAGTCACAGAATAACTATGAGTTAGTATGAACTGACCATGATTTAAAACTTTGCAGTTCAACTGAGATTGGAATACCCCTGCTGAAGTAATAAGTAATCAAATCAGTAATCATATACAACAATTTCTTAGTAATTATTCAACAGTAGTTCAAATAAAATTATGCTTCGATAACGTACCTATGTAATTCCATTTACATATATTTTGAATGGATGTAGAGTTTCACATGTTAATTGTATGAAATTACGAGCGGGTTTCATTTGCATAATTTCAGGATTTCGGGCTCATTAGTCGTAATCCTCATTATATTTACAATAATATTGTTATCTTACAACATATGAATCTATGAGTATCTATAAGACAATTTAAATATAGTTATAACCTATACTTACCAATTGCTGGTTATTAACAATGATTTCAGCTTGAACTTCTTGTTTTTTTTTTATACAAATGATGGAACAAACTGATGGGCCACCTGATGTGAAGCGGTTACCTCTGTCTATAATAATGCATTGCCTCACTGAGCATGTCCACTGAGGACGTGCCTAGTGTACTTAGAGTTGTCTATGTTACCAGCAATGTGTATAATGCCGGTATTCTATAGAATGCCGGGGTCTTTTAAGCCTACGTTTATACAAAAACAATCGACACAGTTTTTAGATACACAGTTTTAGACTTCCAAATATTTTTCCGCGATAAAAAATACTAACTTTGCAAGCTATACTGGTTGTAAAAACAGATTCAAAGACACTTTCACATTACATTGTATGAATAAGATTCTAATACGTTACTTTGCACGGTCCTAAATAATACCTTCTTGTGAAATGAATAGCGTTTTTATTAGGCACGTGTACGAGAAAAGGGAGGGAACATTGCGACTCAGCTGAATAGTCGCCAGTGGGAATGTGAAGGAGTTGATTGCATTTCAGTACCATTTCGTGAGGTTCCAAAAACATAATGGTGGAACTATGTCTAATTCTCTCATCTAAAATACACCCCATAAAATGTCTGTGAGGAAAAAAAAACGTTTTCTAGAAACATTCCTATTTGTCACCATTGAATGATAATATCAAGCTGCTGATGAGTTGAGTTGTTACACAACAAGTCGAATATTGAAATTATGAAAGTAAGCAAGTTGAAACAGACCACTAAGCATAGAGAAGATTGTGACAACTGGGAATGATCCATCCAGTGATGTTCATACGCGTATTTTCGTGTAGATAGATGCGATAGAGGCTGTGATGATACACAAGCACAATATGAAATAGAGCAATGTATGCAGATAGTATGAATGTAATAATAGGTAGAGGTACCTACCTACCTAACCGCTCTGCATCAGATCGGTTTGCTTTTTCTAGCTTTTTTTCACAGACTGACAACAATGCTACGGATTACTCGAATCCCTACTCTCTGTACAGTACCTACTTAGCAACTGCTATGGTAGAGATGAGACGTAGAAAGTACCTCAAACTTCAATATGAACGGCTTCAGTAAAAGTTATTATTTGTTTCGTTGCGATACTGTCTGCGATATGGCAAAGTAATAATTAATCGCGTATGTTGCTTATCTTTGCGAGAATGTTTCGGAAACTTGGTTTTTCGAGCTAATTTTGTGTTTATTTAGGCTTATAAGAAGAGCAGTAAATTACGAGATTGCAGACAACTTGTAAATGACATAAGTAGGTACCATTTGTATATAATTAATAATACTATTGTATAATTGGCAAATTAGCTATCTTCAACCATTTTCAGCTGTTTGTTCAGAGTTCGTTGTACGTATGTAGTGCGCTTCTTAGTACCAACACCAACTCGAATTTTTTTTATACAACTATGATAAGACAAGCCGCTTACCCAACTGTTGGTAAGTGGTAACCATTGCTTATAACAATACATTGTCGCACTGAGCAAGTCCTCTGCAGACATGCCCTGCGTAGGATAGGCTAGGGGGATAGGCTTATTTTAACTTCCTTATTAGGGATAATAATATACCTACTTGGGAAAAAACTTTGCATACAGGGTAGTCACCCTTACTGCTTCGTCTCAAAAGTCCATCCTGTATATATATTTTTACAATGCCTACTTAGACACATTCTGTGGCGTTTCAAGCATTATAAACTTTGCGCTTAGCAAATAGTTTTGGGCAACGACCCTTCTTCAACGCGTGAAGAATATACTTTCTCCAACTATTTAAGTTATTTAGGATCCATCCCACTGTAAATCTTAATCGCTGTCGTTGGTAAGTTTGGCGCAATGACTCGTAAAGCTGACCGCTTGTAAATCGTCGAATCTGCGGTCCAGACTATAAACAAAATGGCTGATTCACTGCAAGGAACAAAACATAAGTATCGTGTTAGTTCATCCCTTTACAGCCGCTTGGGACCCATCATTCGGTTAGAACAGATTCATTGGTGGAAAAAAAAACAATGGGTTAGTCATTTATAAAGGACAAAAGTTCTACATTCTAAAGTAACAAGTTAGTTCATCTCTTTCTATATGACCCAGAGCATGCTAACTTGAATTGATTCAAAATTTCAAAATCAAGGAGATTTTGAGACAGAAAAGTCTCAAAACTCAAAAGAGGTTTTGAGACTAACCCGAAATGGTTGATGTATAACTAAAACATTACAATATACGCAATAGGAAATAAGGAGTTATTTTAACATCCGAGCTATTCTTCCCAATATTACCATGCTAAAATTTACTTTACGTAATAAAATGCTGCCAATATTATATCCCTTCACCAGTGGCCTAGGCTGAAAATACTGTAAATGGTCGTCCATACTACCGTATGGACCGAGACCGCTGACCAGCATGTGCCAGGTCGTAAATATCGTATCGTAGAGGAACAAGTGTAGCAAGTGCCGTGGATTTATGCCTCAATACTACAGGCTCTACAGCCTTCCCTATCGTTCGATTTGTTACGGTTGACCACGACGCTGAATGAATGAATGAATGAAGCTAGAACTTTAGAATTTTTTTATTTGAAAAGTACTTAAGAGCCCTTTAGGGATTCTTTACCAACTAAAAAATATTTTAAATGATTTAGGCCAGTGATACACAAAAACAATTTCAAAATACTTATTAAAAAAGTTTGCTGCTGACTCTACTTAGAATACTTCTATCCAGCTGTTTCAAACTACTTCTAGTTTGTCAGGCCGTAGAATATTCAACTACACCTCATCGTATATTCAGTTCTGCTGGGTTCCACTCCCTTTTAAATATTTAAGGCATTATTCAAGTTACTGTTCATTTACCTACACGTCCGCCAACTCTACATAGGTACCTAAGAGGTACCTTTGTTCTTCATACATCCTACAAGATTTCTTACTTTATAGGTTTATACTTACGAAAACGTAATGTGAAAGCAATTTATGAGACGATAGGCAAGTCTGGAAAATTCCTATTACAAGAAAGTCTACGGGCATAATTCTGTTTTGTAAAAATGTAGACTTACATAAAAACTCTACGCCACTACATATTATATAAAAATATTGTTTAGATTTTCATGTTCTTTCGTTGAGTATTGCAATAATTTTTTTTTATGATGGGACTGAGTATTAAGTGAACTGTGTAGATACGTACAACGTACATACTAGAGGAGCTGACAGTAATTGATTATAACTCAATTTAATTAAATAAGATATTGTCACGTCTAAGAATTCCAGCGTGAACTAGCATAAATCATGCACTATGTTCTAAACACGAGTATGGATGGTCATAAGTCATGAAAACGTCTTATTTCAATGGTGGTGTGATTTATGTGTTCAATTACCGGCGCACGCTGTGCCGTTTTCACGCCTGCAGACCTACCTTGGCGGGTGGGAATCGGCTGATCTTTTCATTTTAGAAACCAAATTCTTGCCTCAATGTTAAAAGATGTCAAAAATTGAATTCTTTAGAAGACCTTTGCCTTCGACTGCAGGTTTTTAAATTAGCTAGATATTCCTTTGCTTGCTTTTCTAGACATAATTTCTTCCAAATTTTGCTCTCAACCCAATGCAAAAAAACTTAAAATACAAAGATTTTTTCGATATCAAAACAAAAATTTATAACTCAATTGTGAATTTTCTAAGAGATCTATCATCATCAAACCAGCCTATGGAAGTCCACAGCTGGACATATTAGTAAAAGAGTGATCTTGAAAACAAAAGAAACAAAAATACTCGTAAAGGCTATAAATCTGCTAGATCTTAGCTAAACCAGAGTATTACCATACCGCTCGGAAGCAGCGGTAAAACATTTGTATTTTGCTTGTAAACTTTAAAGTCTATACTAAACTATATAAAAATGCAGGAACTTTTATGAGACAATTACCTAGCTCATCTTCGCATTCATATCTCCCACATCGTTGTCAACTATAATATTGAAATTGACAAAAACTCCACAGAAACAAGCGAAAAATATGAAAATAGAAAATCCTCTATTTTCGAAGGGGAAAACATGGCCCTTCGTAGCGACAACTTTTTTAATCGCCTTGAAAATGAAAGGTCTTCACCACGGGGCGTCTCGTGGCGGGAAATATATAACTAAGAGGTGAGCACCAGTTTATCACGTTTGCTATAGAAACACTGGTGAGTCCTTCACAAATTCTAAATGCCAGTCGAATTACAAAGATTTGCAATCTGCACGCTCATTGGCCAAAAAGTATTTGACATTTGCAAAGGATTTTCAGACGTTGAGTTGAACTTTCTCATCGCAGTCTAGGGATACCAGTGCTAAGTCTCAAAACTTTTGAAGTAGCGGAGTAGGTAAGTGCACAATTCATCTCCCAAAGCAGGTGTCAGGAGGCGAAGCAAAAAGTTTGCATTGTTACCCTTTATTGTGACGAAATTCTGTACACGAGGGAGCATCCTGAATATAAACCGAACTTCAAACCTTTATAAATGGGAAGAAACTCTTGTAAATGAAAAGGTAAAGGACCAATAAGTAGCTCAATGAAATTGCATTATCGCCAGTGCGACCCCAGTGAGGGTAGGTAGACGCAATAAATTGAATTACGAGTCCCACAACCTCTGTCGTTCTTAAATCGCCTTTGAGTCCTGTCTCGGACGGTCTGACGTCACTCGTGAAAGAACACTCAGATTCTAATCAAAGTTCTTTTCTTTTGAGGTGCCTCAATTGATTGATCTTGCAGACATTCTTTGGTACCTACTTTATTTTGATACTTTTTTTATTAGAGAGGGTAGGTATGTAATTAAATTCCTATGCACTAAAGGGTCCTATCATAATTAAATCGCGTTCACGTTGCAACTTTGATACAGTAAAACACATGTTCATTTTGTTTTTCATCAACACTTAACAAAGTGAACTAATTATAAATAAATAATTATCATGCTCTTGTTAGGCGGTGTTACAAAAACCTATGTTCTAGCTCGCTTATAGTTTCCATACAAAACCTAAGTACGTTTTGTTAAAGCTCTTCAGAAACTCCAACAGTTCTGGTAAATTCCACACTTTCTAATGAATTTCGAACTAATCACGCATCGTATTAAATATTCCGAGGGTAGATAGATCCCGTCTATGTAGTAGTAGCTGCGGTTAGAGGGAGCCACCGCACTGGGCGCAATCACAGACTATTGTTGAGGGTCGTACCTACTTCGATAGTAGGTAGTGCTCTCATTATTACGAACACTGATTAATTCTGGATCTGCTTAGGTCAGCTTTTTGCTGCAGACTGCAGGTTTAATTTCATTTGTTTTTTTACAGTAGATACAGTTGTAGCTAAATAGTAGTTATCCTTTACGTTTCTACAGCGGAACTATGAAATATTCTGACATTGTTATTTACAATGAAAACATTAGCATAGGTTTCAGTCAGCTATAAAGGATGAATTTGATTGAAAAAAAAAACATTTTTGTTTGAAGCCTTGATTATTACTATGTACCTTTCAGACCTAGTATCTAATAGGTACTGAGACTCTCACAACCATATACTTTGAAAGTACAATCTTAGAATACTAAATTCACGTTAGACCACACAGAGATGTGAATATCGTGTCGTCAAATCTAAAACTTGTTGACGAAAAGGTTTAGTTAACCACCAAGCAATAGGATACCCATAAAATACTAACGAGATCGGTTCGCAGAGCCAAAAAAACACCAATCGAAAAGTCCGTGTCGAGCACTCCGAACCGAACGTACCAGTTTAGCAAAAAGTTCCGACCACACCAGTTTGTATCGTATACAGTTTTGTTAAAAGTATCACAGGTTTCAGTTAGTGCTTTTTTTAGAAACAGCTACCGCCAATGACGGCCGTAAAATAGCAGAGATGAGACAGATGGTGATTTAAGGTTGTAAAGGTATTATACGCTATAGAGAATATGGATAAAGCCTGGTTTTTTTTTCTATCTTCCTAAGATTGAAAAAAAAACCAGGCTTTATAAAGGTGAGCACACCACACTGAATGCGTACCGTTCGTTTAGGTAAATAGAAGTTCAAATTGTATTCAACCTAGCTGCATCTATATATTGCATGCACATTTTACATAGCTATAAAGGTAGCTAATTCATGTTTATGGCAATAAGTATTTTTTTTTCTTTCTTTCTATATTTTAGTTTTGGATTTTGCCAGTAAGTAGACCAGACTCTAGAACGCTCTACCAAAGATAGGTTAGCCTCGCACAAAGAGATCAATAATGTTTGCAAATTGTACACTTACTGCATTTGCCAGAGCTAAAGTGCTCGTACACTGAGCCAGTAGTAACTCGCAATACACAAACAAATGAACCCTAGCAATGCATCATTACAAATCTCCCTTATATCTGTATGTTCACGGTACATTTAATGCGGTTGCGTCTAATTAAATCCCCGCCGAGCGACACGGTGTCGACGATTCCTATATAGAGCGACGCACACTGGGCAAATTAGACGCATTATGCTCAAAAAGTACTCAGACTCAGTAAACGTCTCAAGTACATTTTTTTGTAGGATAAGTTGAAAAGTGTCCATAAAATGATACTTAAGTACAGCAGGGGTATTTCAATCTCAGTTGAACTGCAAAGTTGAACTGCTAAGTTTTAAATCATGGTCAGTTCATACTAACTCATAGCTATTCTGTGACAAAATAGTGACATTATGATGTAATTTAATTTGTTTTCGCGCATATTTTGCTGTCAAGTGTCTAAAAAGAATGATGAAAAGAATGAACTGAAGAAATTACTACAAATATAACTTGACAGCAAAATATTGGAATACGGGGGCAGCTTGAGTTTCGATTGTTTCAACTTTACATTAGCATGCGAAATCAAATAAGAAAAGTCGAAAGCGGGGCTCGGGTGCAGTCCAGCAGTGACAACTCTGGAGCAGTATTATTTTTAACTTAGTTTGCTGTTGTTTATCTTACTTTTGGTTTTTTATTATTTAAACTATAGTATTTAAACTCAAGAATTCAAAAATACACACGGTTAAGTGTGCACTCGCCTTATAAGAGGAATATTTTTTAAGACAATAAAAAAGATTCCGACTGGGAGTACGCAGATGCGGCTGAATGCCTGAATAATTACAACGCCTCGGGTGCGTCTCTTGCAGGGATATTAAAGGACTTATTCATTACGGGGCTAGAATTACTATACCTAAGCCAACACCATAAGAAGACAGAAAATTCGATTGGCATAAAATTTATGAAGGGCTCTCTAAAAAAAAAGTCTGTTTAATATAATAAGCTAAGATGATTTCTAGTAAGTATTGTATTAGTCAAATTATTTATCAGTTTCGATAAAAAAAATGCTACTATTATTAGAATACCTACTAGGAAAAATAAATCATAAACCTACCTAAAGCATATTTTAAATGACGACTAAAAATCATACAAAATCCACAGCAGAACCAAGACGCATTGAAAATTCTGAAGCGCATGCAAGAAAGCTTTTCGTGAAACAAAGAATAAAAGCATTTTAACTGAGACAGGCTTACTGCTGCTGCTATACCTTTGTTTTATTCACAGAGAACTTTTAGCAACATTGCATTTCGCTACTGCCTGAACAAAAATGTGCCATCTTGGAATTGATTAAATAAACAAAATAAATTAAATAAATAAATGAAATTATTGCACCACAACATGCCGTGCTAAAATTAATTGAACAAGCTCTGTACGCTGACTTTGATATTTTTCCAAATTAAACGAATAAAAATGTGCCTATTAAAATGTTCTACTTGATTGCTAATTTACCTAAACGGATCAAACAATTTTGAAGCACTCAGTACGGGTAGGTACTATGTATATTACACAACAAGTAGGTGCATTTGTAAATTGGTTATTGAATGTAGGTATAGGTATGTTTTGGTTTTAAATTTAAAAACTACACAATTAGACTTTCTTGTTACTTCCACAAAGGGTTTCTATTCAAAGTTTGTGCCTACAAGTTGGGAGTCGGGATAAGTTATCCGATCTCGTGTCAAACAAGGATATGCACTCACAGGGGACGGCAACTAATCTAATGCGAAACTTGCTCTTAGTATTTGATGTAAACTTACCAACTGTTTGGTGGTAAGTGATATTTGAAACTAGATTGGTGAGGGAACTTGATTGATTATTTTTACTTCAAAAACTATCGATGTTTATAGTTGTTAAAGTAACTCCTTCCAGAAAATCGGACTTCAGTGCCACCATGCCAATTTTCACTCATATTCTCTGATAGCAAAATTTATTTACCGTCAATTGTTTTCGTTTTCTAAAGATTTTTTTTTACTGAAGTTACGGGTACCAATAAAGTTGAGGACTCGACGTATTCATAATATGATCATGACAAAATCTTCGCTGCTTTATCGATTTTTTTTATACAACTAAACGATGGAACAAGCCGAGGTAACCATTGCTTATAACGATGCATTGCTTCACTGAACACGTCCACTGAAGACGCGCCCGTGATACATTGTTTGCGCCCATCACTAAAGATACTAGGTCCCATGTGCCTGTAATTATTATATTTGATCCATTGATCATTTTTTGTTACCCTATTTACAGAGAGCATCATTTTTACGAACAGGTACAGTGTGTTCGGGGAGAAGCGTAGTATCGTCGACCACTCCCGATGGCAGAATAAATTTTCTCTTCAATTTTAAGAGTGCTGTCGACAGGGATGCATTCAGAAACTAAACTGTAACATGAATATAAGGTAAGTACAGATCTTTTGCCGCGAGGTTTCTTCCAAACGGAGCACTTAGTACTAATTCACAATCATCACGACTTTTCGTTCGTTTTACAGGTATGTGTAGTAGCCGACGAATGGAACGAAAGGTGTAGAAAAGTAGCTGGCCACTGGTGGCAGTTACGAGTGACTCCTGTGTATTAGGAAGTTGTAAATCTTTTCCCAAAAGGATTTTAAGACTTTTCGTCTCAAAATCTTTTTTCAAATCAAATTAAAAATTTTCAAATCAAGGGGATTTTGAGACAAAAAAATCACGAAATCCTCTTCAAAGGGGAAAGCTTCAAGGGGATTTTGAGACTAACCCAATTCCACGACTTTTGTTCATCTACTGACAAGGAAAGAACGGCCAGACGCCGGCAGTTTTTTTTTTCTAATTTAGTCCTTACTCCGTACCTGCTCTACATCGGATACTTTATGCTAATGCCATCTAAAACGTTCTAGCGGTATGAAATAATAATATCCTTGGAAGTTACGATACTTGTTACTTCTCGGTTATGTGCGCTCACGAAAGCGTCCCGGGAGAAACGTATTTAGTTGCACTATACTGTAAGTTAAAACTTGAAAATAATATTTCAAAATACACATGAAACAGATGAGTTACCTACAAAAATCGGACATTATTTGGAGCTTCGCTTTGGTCCAAACTTCGTCATCGGTCTAAAAAAGTCCACTACTGCCCCCGTATGCCAATCTTTTGCTGTCAAGTTATATTTCACTGCTCAGTGTAATTTCTTCAGGTCACGTGGTACAATTTTGTACCACGTGATCATTCTTTTTAGACACTTGACAGCAAAATATGCGCGAAAACACAGAAGAAAATAAGTAGAATTAGTAAGTAGGTGGATCCGCTTAATATCAAGTCTGCATCGCATTACGCACTTCAAGCTCCGCCTAGCTCCGCTCACTTCAGTCGTGTTTGAATTTTGTCATGGTAACCGTACTTGAAAAAAATCATTAAAAAATATAAACATGCCATATTGTGCTGTTTTAGAGTGCAAAAACGATAGCGGAATCAAAAATTTAACAAATGGGGGCATATCATATCACCGATAAGTAATATTTTATTGTTAATTGTTAGTTTTGTTAAAATGCAAAACCGTCAAAGAAAAAAAGACTGTAAATCATACATGTTAAAGTCGCGTTTCTTTTAAACCTCAACTTTCGCTACTCAGTTAGGGATGTGGCCCCAATAAACTGATGAATGCGTTATCGATAACTTTAATGGCTGGGTCAGATGAAAATTACAGAAATATTTTGAAAAAATAGGTATATCTTCTGGTTTCAGTTTACCCAATGTGCCAGACATAAAAAAAAATTGATTGATGCAACTGGGAAACAAAATTGGTTTCCTACAAAATACAGTAGGTACAATTTGCTGCACTTTAAGGACCAAGATTTTGTAATTAAAAAAAGTGGAAACAAATACATTGTTGGCACAGCTATACCGACTCTAATAATTTTGTGTTTTCAGGTAATTATAGTGTTATTATTTATATTCATGAAGTTTTAATTAATTAGGTAGGTACCTTCATTCTTGGTCCTTACCCAAGTACCTTTGTGATTGATTATAATTAAACAAAGAAAGAAAATATTTTTATTTCGACCACCACAAACGGCAGAGCCCTTGGACACAACGTATCAGACAAATGTAATTGCGGCTAAACGTAGCTATTTCGTTATCAATCAGTGGGTAGGTAATAATCGATATCGACAAATTCGTCATGTATCCTCATTGGTCACATCACTAAGTGAGTAGCTATGTTTGTCATAACAGCCATTGCATTATCAATCTTAAGATTTGTTAATAAAGTCTATAACAAAAATGCTTCGCAAAAGCGCCACCTTTTGCTGAGTAGACGAAGTAAACTTTAATTTTTATCACTTGTTTATTTTATTGAGTTTTGAACCATGTTCCGATGGAACTAAGGTTTTATATCAATAAAATTATTTTAATGGATTTAGGTCCGTTTTACGTTCTCTTTCAACCAATTATAATCTTTATTTCTAAGTGTGTTAGTTTTGACATGGTGTGAGTTTAGCTACACTGGTTCTCATACTAAAAAGTCATCATGCTCTTTCTATTTACTTCCTTTGTTCTGTGCGCGAAAACACATGAAATGACGTCATAATGTCACTATTTAGTCACAGAATAACTATGAGTTAGTATGAACTGACCATGATTTAAAACTTTGCAGTTCAACTGAGATTGGCATACCCCTGCAGGACCTCTTCCGTTTGCTTGTGTATTGATTGGTTCACAAATCTTCCCGGTCGGCATTGAAGAAATAATACTTACCTACTAAAAAGCCGTGTGAACATAACTCTTATTCTCTTCAGGAGATTAATTTATTCCAGCTAAATAGGATTTAAAAATCCGTTACTACCCTCCGGCCACAAGGCTTTTGCATTAGTTGTCTCAACGACTAGGATCAGGTAGGGTGACCAAATTATTTAATTATTTGGGACACGAATCATTAAGGCTTATTTTTAGACTGCTACAAAGAGAGCAGGCTGTGATAATCCACTGTTTAAATAAATAAATATTCATGGACTTTACACACAACGCCCTCTAGTCCCAAACTAAGCCAAGCTTGAGATATGGAAACTAGATGGCTGATAAAATACTTATATACTTTTTTTTTGTAAATATATACTTATAATACATAGTAACACCCAGACATAAAACAAACATCTATGTTTTCTACGCACAAATGTTTGTTCTTGGTGGGGATCGAACCCACGACCCACAGCACGGAAGGCAGAGCCATTACCGACTGAGCTGTGACGCCTGTGTTTAGCGATAGGTAACATACTACTGTGTCGGGGAACTAAAATCATAGCTGAAATCCTGTTCGTTACTGAAGAGATCAATCATTGATCAGATGCTTTTCCACAGGACCACGTATTAATGCTAGATTCGTCTTTGTTTCCTACGATCTAGGACCTCAATTTGTATTCACAGGCAACACCATAAGCCAACAGAGACTACGCGGGAAAAGTGCCAAACCACGTACGAATGCATCTCATTCGCCAGCTGAGACAAACTCATGCAACTACACGCGCCAAATTATTTTTTACCCTTATCTGGATGGTAGCAATGCCTAACGCAATCTGCGAGTCCTGTGAAACTTGTGGAGTGCTCAACGGTTTGTTATTCCATGTACTTAATTTAAAATACCTAAGATTTGTTTATATTCAAAGAACACAAAACTACCAGCTGTTTGCTGGGTCAGTGGTTAAAATACATACATAAAAAACAACAAAAATTTATTACCCTTTATTATTGGCAAATCTCAGAAACAATCTGGAAGTTTCAGCTACAAAATATACGTAAGTCGTAGGTAACAGCTAGTATCAAAAAAATAGGGAAAAAAAGAACGTTACGCCTATATCGTTTGAATATTTTTATGAACGGGCAGTACTGGGGAGCGATTCCAATCTCAAAGTTGAACTGCAAAGTTTTAAATCATGGTCAGTTCATACTAACTCATAGTTATTCTGTGACTAAATAGTGACATTATGATGTCATTTAATTTGTTTTCGCGCATATTTTGCTGTCAAGTGTCTAAAAAGAATGATCACGTGATACAAAATGTTACCACGTGACCTGAAGAAGTTACACTAGGCAGTGAAATATAACTTGACAGCAAAAGATTGGAATAGGGGGCCTGGTTCAACTCTTGCGATGAGACACTGAAAAGACGACTAAAATTCAACTATGGTCTCTCCAGCGAAACGGTCATGTGTTTTTTTTATAGCTTAGTCTGCATGGAAAATCAGATTTACACAAAAAAACTCATAAAAGTTTAGAAATTGTTTTTTTGTTTATCCGCAGATGCTGGTCTGTATGGTCACTCTATTAGGGTCGTTAATCGTGTTTAGGGCGTGATGCATGTGTCATGTCGCTGACCGCATGCCCTGAGGTGTTTGAGGATCATATCCGATGTACATTGTAGGTAGACTTTGTACAGGCAGAATTTCAATTTGATGAATTTATAAAAGCTGCAATGATCCAGACCCTCGCTTATCCCACTACTATTTATAAATGACAAAGTTTAGATGTTTGGATGTTTGTGTTTCAATCACACTGTAACTACTGGTCCGGTACATCCTTTTATAAAAAGATAAAAAAATAATTTTTGAAATCGGTTCTTAAATGACGGAGATTCGAGTAACACAAATAAAAAAAAATAACAAAAGAAATGCAACTGAATTGAGAACCTACTCCATTTTCAAAGTCGGTTAAAAACAAGAAAGATAAGACACCGATCATAAAAAATGCCTGATTTAAATTTTTCCCTGTTTTACTCGGCATATTCAAAGATACCTACTCGCATTTTTATGAGCGTAAAAGCAAATCCCTGTGTACTTCTCATCTCAAGCGATCTATGAGGTGCTTCGTAAAGCTTTATTTTTAAACATAACGGTGACCGTCTTGTGAAGAAGGTATTTTCTATGTTTTTATCTGACTTTTCAGGAATTTTATTACTCTGCACACTTTTGCAAGTGAGACAATTTAAATTGTTTTAAAAACAGTGTGTATTTAGGTGTTAAAATTAAACAGACTTTAGTGAATAGGTCATTTAAAATTTTATTGAAATTCGACGATTGGCACGGTAACGGCGAACACAATTTTTTGTCAAAGCAAGAAAATTATATCTTAGGTAATAATTATAATTTTAGTGCTGCTCAATCGCATCTTTCCTGTACCAGTCGTCAGAATACGTCTAAGGTTTACTAGGAAACTGGAACTTAAGACAAAAAATATTCCCCATTGTGAACTAACAGATGCTCTTGAATAATTACTCCGAGTGGAATCCAGTGCGTTAAGATAAGGAAAATGTATGAGAAAATGAGTTATAACTGTTTTTTCGGGCAAATAATCATAACACGAATGAGATCATAATAAAATATGTTATTCACTTTCAGGCTGTATTTATTACAAAACATTTTACTTGTTCCATATAAAATAATGTGTAAAAATATTTATTTAGTATTTTGTAGTTCTCCAACCAATTTTAAATGACTAAAAAATGAAGTTAAACTTAGAAATAAAATTATCTCAATACTGCTCTAAAAGAATAAGTATCTATAATTATAAACGTACTATTAAAAATTGTACCGACCTACTTTAAAGTAATTTCTTAATTGCCTATTTCCTTGTCACATTTTATAACTAGACAATAAATAAAATCCCAGAAATTGGCCACGGACATAAAGGAATTGGCTTACACTACAGCAAACAACAGGCGTTTAACACTGCCATCAACACGACCATACGACGACGCCTACACGATATCGGTGGATAGGACATAGTGTTAGACGCTTTCACGCCGCCATTCTGCAAAAATACGAACTCTAATTCACCCTAGTGATCTAACTCACTTCGAAAGCGGACCAACTTCATTCTGAAATGTATTCTTCTTCTTTTTAACCGACTTCAAAAAAGGAGGAGGTTCTCAATTCGGTTGTATGTTTTTTTTATTTTTATCTTATATGTGGCCTCTGTCCATGATTTCGACATACTATTTAGCCAGTGTCAAGTGAATTGTTTTAGTCGAGTCGAATCATTTGTCAAGTCAGCTGTCATTTGTTTTGAATTCGTATTTTGTAAATGATTTACAGTTTACGACGGATTTTCACTGCGGATTCAGCTCAGCTCGGATTCAGCTCTTCGAGTTTACAAGTGTGTCTGCTGAATAGCTGCAGGACTGACAAACGATATTTTGGTTCGATCCACTGATATTTCGGTGTCGGTACCGACCAGTGTGCAAACAACTAACCGTGGCAGACAAACGTTATGGTTATGTTCATTGCTTTCTTCACCACTTGCAATTCCAGTAGTTGGCAACACTTTTGGCTATGAGGCTGGCAAAATAAGGCTTTATTGCAGGGGTTCGTTTGGGGATTACGAGAAATAAAGTTGAAGAGTCAAGGTCAACAATGTGCCAGTTTTTGTGTTTACGCAAGATAACTGCTAGGGAGATAAAATTATATAGATACTTAAAAACAATAATCTTTGCTTAAAAAACATGAGCAAAGTTTTGGAGGAAGAGAATCGAAAAGTTGGTCTATCTCCTTTTTGCCTGTAGTCCATCTTAGTTTATCTGGGTGAACCATTAGCTAATCGCAGAAATTATTCTTGTTATTGTCGTGCCGTGGGTCGTGAGTTCGATCCTCATTATGAACAAACAATTATGTATTTGACAAACATAGATGGTTGTTCTATGTCTGAGTGTTACTACGTAATAGAAGAATGTATTTACAAAAAAAAGATTATAAGTATTCTATCAGCAATCTAGTTTCCATATTACAAGCTTTGCTTAGTTTAGGACTATAGGGCGTTGTGTGAAATGTCCATAAATATTTATTTATTTTATTAATGCATATTATGCTGGACTTCATTTGTTCTGTCGTAAATGCAATACCACGCTGGATTTCTTCCCTCAAATAAGGACAACAATAAAGTTCCTCACCATCAGTCATACGAAATAGAACAGTAAAGTCGAGTTAGGATCCCCTACTATAAACCATGCTCATTAGCTTTGATAACCACAACATTTGCAACACATTTTTGCCGTAGATTTTGATGGCGCTATTACGTAGCTACCTACGCAGGGAAACGATCGTTGTCCATCGGAGGGCCTTTCGATTTAATTTGGCCCAGCCGTCGACCACCCTCGTGGTTAATTTGGAAATAATTATTGCTCTCCCCGACAGCAAAAAGATATGCAGTCGTCCGTTTTGGTAATGTTTGGGTTTGTAAACGATACTGTTTTTGTGTTCGAGTAAGCTATTTTTGGAAGTAAGGAAGAAGTATAAGTAAATCTGCGATAAAACCCTCTCAAAATCTAAACAAAACGCTCAATTTAACCCTTCATAAGTATATTACTACAACCCCAATGTTACGTAGCTGTTCTTTGATTTGCTAACTTTTTTACTTTATTACAAAATCTCTACTTTTTTAACCCCTCATGTTTGACTACAGATCCAATGTTTTTGTTTCTTGCTGTACCAAGCCAAACAGAATCGCAACATAGATTTACCGCAGGCCTATTCCGCTTCACAAGTAACACGCCATGCTCTACCATTACATATACCTACGCATATTTGTATGAATATTGTGTACTGCGAGATTGACTCCGCAAGCATTGTTTGTAGTTCGCTCGCAATCACTCAAAGTACCTACTGCCGTTTTGTTTAGGGTTGTGGTCATATCGATAACTATTTTTAACAGCCATTTAAAAAAAAACGTTGTTTTAAAATTTACTGTGTGTCTATCTGTCTGTGACCGCGTAGCTTCAAAACAAACACTTCAATTTCAATGCAGTTTTTAAGGTTTTGAAACAAAATAGTAAAACTATATTTGTTTATTGGATGAATAAATGTATTGATGATGTTTTCTTTATAACATTTCTTTGCTGTAAAAGAAACCTTCTACAACAAAGAAAAGCCAAATTAATATTGTTTCTAGACGTAGGAAACTGCAGTGCACCCGATATTAACCCTGCAATAGACATAATAATGAAACTCTTTACAATCGACAGAGACTTTCCGATGTTGCCCTCACTATTTTCCCAGAGAATATGAAAGGGATAGTAGACGGGGTTTTAAAAACTCCTACTAAAAGCGCAACGTGCAAGGGGTTAAACACAAACAGATCACAGTCCTAACGTATTCTAGTCACATTGCGCGTCAACACCAGTTCGACAGCCAAAAGTTGCAGCTTTACCGCGTAGTGTAACTTATAGATACGATACGTTTACGGTTGTCAAATTTTTTCATGCTGACTCCCTTGTTCAACGGCTCAAAACCACAAAAGGCCTTCGTTGTAAGGACTATTAATTCTTCTGTGGTCTCGGCAATGTCTAGACTTACTTACAAAGGAATATGACGATTTTATTCTTTACAATAAACTGTAAGAAATTGCAGTGTTCTGTATTGTACGCTTGCAGGTAATCATTTGATGCGCAGCGGTATTGTGAAAACTGTGTTTTGTACAATGAAAAATTTACTTAAGCGGGAAAACTATGTTCTTATCTTCATAGGTTAGGTATATTCGTATGGTTATCAGAACGAAGTAATTAGTAGCTGAGAGGATTTTAGGATACCAAAACGCCTCGTTAGGCGGGCACTGAAGTTGATTAATCAATTTCTTAGGTTTTACCCATTGTTCAATGCTTTTAGATACAAAACGATTCTAAATGATCCTTGTGGTTTTATTGAATAAAAAATTATGACTATGAAAAAAGTTCGTGTGTAAAAATCCAAAACACAAATTATAAATGAAAGTTTCAGGCTGTATTGAAAAACGGTTCGATATTAAATCACGGTATTATATTCACTACATATAATCTAGTATTATATTATCTGTGATATAATGTATCGGTGTCAGCTGTCGTAACCACTATCTCCCACCCCAGCCCCGTCTATATCACACCCTAAAAGGGCCGAAACCAGACGAGAAGCCTGTACCTAATAGTCCATTCGAACCCTAGACAATTTTACACCAATACCGATTCAATTTCATTGTTCTCCGAGTGGATATTTTCCAAGCGTAAAGAGATTTTCAGTGGATGCGGATGTTTAAAAATATTGAATTCAATTTATGAAGATATTTTTGAATGTTTTTTACTTTTGATAGTTTACTCACAGCATCTTTCTTCATCACCTTCTCATTGTAGGTATGTCTGGAGTGAACAAACTGTAAAAACTTTTACCATACCGTTTAACCGTTTTAACCGTTGATTTTTTCTTTACAGCAGTAAGTTATACAATAATATAATTCTGATTTCTCGCTGAGCTGATAACAGAAAATTATGTACCTTTAATTGAAATTGAAATACAACACTTATTATCATGTCATCTATTTCTGTCTTTTGTTTATGTTTTGTTTTGTGTGCAATAAAGAATTAAGAATTATTATTAGATAATATTACTTATCCAATAATAAGTGAGAATATTTATTCTCACCACCTTCTCAGCATCGGCGCATATAAACAGATGATGGAAAAAATGTATAAAACATAAAAAAAAATCGGAAAAAATGTCATTAAGCTAACACGTGTCGTGTCGTGTCGCCGTGCGCTTGCCTCGTTTTAATTTATCATCCCTACTCACACCTAGCTCTTAGTTCCTCTATATCGGAGCGAGGGACTCTTTGAGATGTCTTTGGGGAAATCCTTGGTAAAGTTACGCTTTAAATATTTTAATAAACTCGTATTAAAGCCGTAAAAAACACTTTGCGAGCTCGTTTTTTTTTCGCAACTGGTGACACCCCACAGAACTGAAATTTTGTGGTTCCGCACACTCGTAGGTGCGGAGGGTCGAACTGGGTGTTTCATTATTCATAATGCTTTGTTCGGAACTTTAGGCTTCTGTTTTGGGCATGTTTTGTTGTTTTTGACGGCTCAATTTTCGAAGTGTACCCACTGTGCTCAGAGACCTTATTCTCACTTCGGCAGAGATTTTACTCTAATATGGATGACGTCATATCTCAGCCAAAAACTCGTTTCACTCTCTAGTTAAACAAGTTTTCGATGTCATTTTGACGTCATCCCTATTAGAGTAAAATCTCTGCCGAAGTGAGAACAAGGTCCCGGTTCATTGTAATTGCTTAACTTGTTTGTTAATTTTGACTCTCGAGTTGACTTGATTCTAGAGTACATTGTCCTAAGCAAACAGTAAGTAAGGTAGCCTAAGTAAACTGAAAATGTTAAACTACACCATAATTAATTTAATTAGTTTATTAACTTTGATAAACCTTAAAAGGATAATTTTACAAAATCGCTAATTTAAAGTTTGTTTTACACATTTAAATATATTTTCACTAAAAAATATAAAGTTAGAAAAAAGTGTGAGTACCTACATAAGTTTATTTTATAAGTGAACATGTAGGTAGCTAGGAAGGTACAAGGTACATTTAGAGATTCTTGTAAGTACATAATAAAAAGGTACGTTTTATTCCTAACTTGCCGAATATTATGCCTTTATGATAATAACACCAGTTGCATAATGTGATAGCATTCGAAACGACTGGAAGGATTTTTGTATGCAAAAATCTACGGATTTCGGATTTTATGAGAGGTGTGACTATAAAACTACACGTTCTGTGATATATTTGTTGTTCGAGGGTGCTAGATTGGTTTCGTAGATTTGAGATTTTCTTCCGGACAATATTCTGCCAGCTTCTTCTCTCTTTGGGTGCCGCCAAAAAGAGGAATGGCTGGTGAGAGCATAACCATAGTTTTGGTTTTTGATTAGGTGCTTTCATTGTAAAAACCATCAACAATCTGATGGTATTAGTTATGATGACTCCCCATTGTTTCCCGATGAAAAGTCAGGAACCGGGACGATGATTTGCGAGCTTTGATACCAGACTCATCATTTATATCGTTGAGTTATGTGGTAGGCAGCACAATAGGATTTTATTTGATTTAAATCTCAATTTCGTTAAATGTCAAATGTCTATATTTTATCAACAAGAAGGCTATAATGAAGAGTTTTTTTTTATCATTTCCAAAAACTAAATACATAATTAACGTAAAAGACATTTATTCACAAAAAAAATTACGACTAATACAATATTTATAATACATACAAAATAAGATTCCCTGCATAAAATTATAACTACCTTGATTTTCATTTATTCTGAGAATAATGTAACTCATTTTCAAACATGTCTGCAGAAGTTTCTTATGAATGTTCTCGCTTCATTACCTAATAGACTAAGAAAACTTCCCCAGCTCAAGGAAAATTGTTCTAATAATAACCCATTCATAATCACAAAGGGTTCCTTATCAAAGAAAAGCCAAGAGTCGAACTTACTGCCGCGCGTAATTCAATTCACTTCGGAGCCACTGCGCTGGTAATGCGATTTAGTATCGCTTACTACCATCTAGATCTTTAGTGCTCTGTCTTTAAGAGCTATAATTAAGTTTTAAGAATCCGAAGTCAGTTTCAGCAGTCTCTAGATTCGATTTTTCTTATTAGTGCTGAGACTGGTCTAAGAAATTCGAATAATTATAATATTTATTTCTTTAAGTACTCTACAGTTTTTAGCAGTTCAACTAAATCCGAAGAATTAGCTGAGTTTTTAAAAAATAAACGAAGTAGCAAATACGAGCATGTAAAATAAATAAAGCACCCAGTGCTGTGACTCACAAGTATCGCAAAAACACTTATTTTTCACTTACCTGGATAAGTTCCTCTCTTCATACAGCTCAGTGAGCATCTCCTCCAAATCCGTAGATAAGGTGTTCAGCAGCTGAAAACATAACATTTGTTTTTTAATGTTACGGCATAAATCCTTCGAAATAAACCCTGTTGGGGGTGCAAATGATAAAGATACGAAATGCTAAGCAGTTATGTATTTGAGGACGGTAACTGTTTTGTGAAACTGGTTGGTTTTTGATATTTTCTTATAAGATATTAATGTGTTACCGAAATAGGGCCTTATCCCTATTTTGATAAGTACCAAAACCAACGTGAAATAAGCACTCTATATATTAAAATTAATATCCATAATTATTGCTTCAATATGGAAAAACATAGTTTTATGAATTAAAAATCAGTTTTTTTGCTAAATGATTCAGTTTTTTTGTAAATTTTTTTGACAATTACATGGGGTGTTGCCGCCAATCGGCCTTCAACAGAAACGGGGTGTTTGTAAACGTTTCATAGAACGCGCAGTCAGCGGAACACGTGGGGTGTTCCGCGTGGATGGGCAGACTCGAGATTTTTATTTGAGAAACTTTTTTCACTGCCACCCTGTCTGCAAACTAAGCAAATACCACCCGTGATAGAGGTGATAAATGCAGCGAACATTTTGGTTCGGTGACATTATTTAAATAGTTACGTAAGTGCATAAGTATCATTCATTTTGTTAACATTATGTTAATCGTTTCGATTATTTTTGATTACTTTTAATCTATAAGAAAAACTGTGTTCAGATCTAAGAACATTTAAATTCAGCATCTACGTAAAAATTATAAACACAACTTTATAAAAAATAAAGTGAAAGAAATAATATCGTTCCATTATTTTTGTGTTTTTGAGAACAGCGTGTTATAATTTGCTAACATTCTTTCTACGCAGTGTGTCTCGTAATAAAGTAAATACCTAAACCTCAGGCTGCGGTGAACAGGGTTTAACTCATTTCCCGAACAACGTTTCCAATATGTCGGGGTGAATAGGAATCGAACAAATCGACGCGCACCCATAGCGGGATTGTACAGGATCACAGGGAATTACCGAGTAACAATGTTTTAAATTTTAACTTGTATGAGTATTTATTTATTAAAAATGGGTAAATAATAGTAAACACAGTAAGAGGTACTAGAAATAAGTAATTAATAAAAATATTTTCAAATATAATGATCTACTTATTCAAATATCAAATCGAATAAATCAATTCATCTCTATAAACTTTCAAGAGATTTTTCAACCTTCTGTCGGCAATTTAGTGCAGACAATGGATAGATAGATAGCCTAAAGTTCATAGACGCAGGACCTTTATTTTAGACAAAAAAACTATGTACTTAGCAGCTAAGAGCCCTTGCGTTAATTAGTTTTACATTCAAAAAGAAGTCAAGTTTTTACCAACCAATAAAGATTAGATGTTATATTGTCCTTCGCTAACAATGGTGATACAAGTAAGTAAGGTGTTGGTATGGTACCAACTTACATTGCTTAGCAATATATTTATGTCGTCATCATCATCAACCTATATTCGTCCACTGCTGGACGTAGGTCTCACCCAAGACGCGCCATTGAGCTCGGTTTTCGACTACTTCGATACTTATGTACTTTGGTAGTAAAAAAAGCTAAATCCATCAGTCCCCATTATTGCCATAGAGTTAGTTTGCTTTGAAGTGAAGAGGTTTCTTTAGATGTTGATCAAAGGCGTTTTTAACCGACTTCAAAAAAGGAGGAGGTTCTCAATTCGGTTGTATGTTTTTTTTTTTTTTTTTTTTTTTTTTTTTTTTTTTTTAATGTTTGTTACCTCAGAACTCCGTCATTTATAAACCGATTTCAAAAATTCTTTTTTTATCTGAAAGGATATACTTCCAGATTAGTAGAGAGTTATTGGGCACTCTACCCCACCTTCAGTGCCTTCGGCACTTTCGGTGGGGTGAGCGCCCAATAACTCGTTTGACTCCAACAATGAAGTGGGGTGGGCGCCGAATGACTCCAACAATGAAATGTTAACTCGTTTGTTAACATGTTTACCCCGCTAAAAGTATAAAAACATGATTTGATTTTAACTTAGATTTGCGGTTACAAGCGTAGTATATCTGTTAAGCGTAAAATAATCTGATTAGCTTATGACTTACCTTGATTGATTTGGCGAACCTATAAAATGTCAGCATTAATAACAGCAGTAATTTCATTAGTACGGTCATTCTACTACTGACACTGTCACGATGAAGTTCGTCAAGCAGCCGATTTCACTACAACTAAACAACATTAGTATTGATCCTAAAATACGGAGCTTACGTCATGGTAAACTTTTACCAAATACTATACGCTGCATAATATGCGGACCATCAAACTGTGGAAAAACAAATTTAATAATTGGTTTACTTCTACATGCAAACGGATTACAGTTTCGAAATGTTTATGTGTATTCTAAAACTCTTTATCAACCAAAGTATATATTTTTGGAACAAGTTCTAAAAAAGGTTCCAAGTATTTCGTTTTCTAAATATCATGAAAATGAAGAGGTTTTGAAACCGGAGGCTGCTAAATGTAATTCCATTATTATATTTGATGACGTGGCATGTGAAAACCAAAATAACATTCGAGATTATTTTGCGACGGGTAGACATAAATATATAGATTGTTTCTATTTGAATCAAACTTACAGCAAAATACCAAAACAGTTAATAAGAGATAATGCAAATTTAATTGTCCTTTTCAAGCAAGATGATATTAATATGAGACATGTTTATGATGAACATGTTAACACAGATATGTCATGGCATGAATTTAGAAACGTGTGTTCAAATGTTTGGAAAGACCCTTATAGCTATTTAGTGATAAACAAAGACTGTGAAAAGAATAAGGGATGTTATCGTAAAATGTTTGATACTTTTATTGAGTTTAATTAGATCATATTTCATCCACGAACGAAAACTGATTTCTCTTCAGTCGTGCTGTATCGATCATACGTAGGTGTGCTGTGAGAAATTGTATTTCATAATTTACCTACTTTAAAATTTAAGATACATAACGTGTAGCTAAAAATGGCGAATCCTGTTCATCCTTATTACTCTGTTGAAAGAAGGCGATTGGAAAGTTTTAGAACCTGGCCAAAAGGTTTATCTCAAAAACCTTCGGTTATGGCGGACGCTGGATTTTTTTATACTGGACAAAGTGATAGAGTTATTTGTTATTTTTGCAATGGAAAACTTAAAGATTGGACCCCAGAAGACCAACCATGGAAAGAACATGCACGCTGGTTTAAATACTGCTCTTATGTTTTGATTATAAAAGGCGAAGAATATGTGCAAAGTATTGGGTCGTATAAAAATCCTGTACAAAACCGTGATTGTGATATTATTATAATTGATGATAAAAAACTTGTACAACCTACCAGACGTGATGACCTGCTTGAAGCAGCTAAAATCATCTGCAAAATATGTTTAGTAGAAGAGGTAAAAACTTGTTTCATACCTTGCGGACATGTCGTGGCTTGCGAAAAGTGCGCTCTTTCTGTTTACAAAAAATGTCCCATTTGCAGAAAACTGTACGTAGACATAATCAGATTGTATTTTTAACCAACTTAGTACCTACTATAAATATCAAATCCACTTTAGAAATTTAACCATTTCTCATCTATCATTCTACAATAGTACATACCACGCACATTTCACTCAATTGAATAATCTTTAATCGATATTATTATGGAAAAGAATATAAAAAGACAAATCGCAAATGCTGCAGAAGCTGTTAAAAAAAAAGTTCGAAAGATGCGAGATATTGAAACTGAAAAATCTAGTATTTTGGAATCTGTTTTTAAACCAATTACTAATCCTCTTAATAAAATGATGGAGAAAGAAAAGAAGTACCCAAAATGTTTAGAAAATGATTTTTTAGAAACTTCAAGTCCATTAGAAAAAGACAAAACACTTAAAAGAGAATCCAACATCGGATTTAATGTTTTTAGTCCAGGTGATAAAGTTTTGGATGGATCGGAGGAATCTAGTGAAGATTCAGAAAAATCCGATTGTGAAGATGATACAAATAATGATTCGTTTAAAACAGTTGAATCAGGTTCTAGTGACCACAGTTTTGACATTTCGTCGTGGTCCAAGTCTTCCGAAAATTTAAAGGGTATTCCATTTGGTGTGAGAAATGAACGTGGAAAACTTATGATGGGAGCTACACGTGTGGGTCTTCATGATGATTATATTCAAGTTGGTGCAAACAAGTATAAAATTACGTCTGGGATAAATGAACTTTTATTTAAGAAAGTGCCTGACTTATCTATGATAACAGATGAAGATATAAGACATTATAAATTAATGTTACTTGAAACAAATGCTCATCGAAGAGATTACGATCCATTGAAACCCATTAAAAGTAACAGAGGTCGAAAATACTTGAATATCATAAAGCCGTTATTCAAGTTGCGAAAAGTTTCAGCAAGTACTGACACTAGTCAGCCTGACACACACGAAGGAGAGGGGTTGTCCATATTGAAGAAATGGAAGAAAAATGTTGATTACGTGTACTGGGATGATCCTAATGAATTAATTGATAGGTTAAAACTACTAATTGCTTCTAAAGATGCTGGTAATACTGGGTTAGATAATGAAATAATATCTATTGTACAAGAGTTGCGTGAGAGTGGTATTATTCCAAATAAATAAGGTATAAATCTAAACTCACTTTCATTCCTGCTTTACCCTCATGACCTGACAGTTCATCATCTAAAATGGATAAATTTGGTCATCATATTCATAAACGATTGCGTTTATCAGATTTCTTAGAATTCATTGACAAACCATTGACATTGGTAAAAGAAGAAAACGGAGAAATAGATTTACAATCAAAGAGATTAACAGGTATTATAATTCCTCTGAAAGCAAATGATGCTGTTAATAAAGAATACGTAGACCAACAATCTGAATCATACGCAAGCAAGCAAGAAGTTCATGATTTGATTAACACTATAAAAACAGATATTCAAAATTGTATTCAACAGTTTAAACAAGACTTCTGCACAAAAGCTGATTTAAATAAAATTAAAATATTATCCATAAAAGATGAGTAAAATACAAGTTGTAAACGAAATTCACAAGGCAGCGCGTAGAAACTTTATTCGAAGATCTGTAGTATTAAAAGGGATCGATGACTTATGGCAAGCAGATCTTATTGATTTTGTTAACTTGAAAAGTTTTAACCATGGCTATAAGTTCATATTAGTAGTCTTAGATTGTTTTTCAAAGTTTGCCTGGGCTATTCCAGTCAAAACAAAGACCAAATGTGAAATAGCAAAGGCATTTAATAATATCTTGTTTTCAACTCATCGTAAGCCTGCTAATTTACAAACGGACCTGGGTACAGAATTTTATAATAATGAATTTAAAAAAATAACAACGTTATATAAAATTAACCATTATTCTACATATTCCATAAAAAAAGCATCCATAGTGGAACGGCTAATAAAAACTCTAAAAAACAAATTATACAAAAGTTTTAGTTTGAGTGGTAGCTATAAATGGGTGGGGAAGCCATTAGAAAATGTTGTAGACTTATATAATGACACAATACATAGAATTACAAAACATAAGCCAAATGTTGTTAACCACACAAATCAGAATTTAGTAATGAAAAATATAAAAAAATCACAGATCAAAACTGATAAATCAAAGAAAACCAAGTTGAACATAGGGGATTTGGTGCGTATAAGCAAATACAAAGGTAGTTTTGAAAAGGGTTACACTCCAAACTGGTCTACTGAACTATTTTTAGTAAAAAAAGTTAATCATACAAATCCTTTTACTTATGTAATTGAAGATCTGCACAAACAACCGATATTAGGAACTTTTTATGAACCAGAACTTCAAAAAACAAATTCTTCCAACGTTTATTTAATTGAAAGAGTTATTAGAAAAAAAGGTAGCAAACTATTTGTTAAATGGCTAGGACTTTCAGAAAGTGAGAATAGCTGGATAGAAAAGCGCGCACTTTTATGATCGTAAAAATTATATAAAAATATATACCGTGTTACCTTTTGTCATTATTATCTTTGCAATGCGTGGTGGAGGACTAGTTAACAGTTTAATAAATAACTTACCATTTGAATTGCATTTACCTGGATATAACTTTTGTGGACCTGGTACGCGACTAAGAGCACGATTATTAAGAGGTGATAAGGGAATCAACCAGTTAGATAACGCCTGTATGCAGCACGATATCGCATATAATTCCACTAATTTAGAAGATCGACACAGGGCTGATTTCGAACTATTAAACATGGCTAAACAGCGTATGAAGTCAAAGAATGTCGGAAAGGGAGAAAAATTGGCTTCATGGCTAGTGAGCAAAGTAATGAAAACCAAACTTAAGCATGGTGCAGGAACAAAATCATTCAGATCAATTGTTTCTACAATTCGTAATCGACTGAAGACATTGAAACCATCGAACAATTCGAAAGCTATACGAGTAGCGTATTCAGCTGCAAAAAAACTCGTTAAAAATAACAAAGGAGTTCGAATGCCTCGTATCATACCATTACCGAAAACAGGTGGTATTCTTCCGTTGATACCAATATTTGCAGGATTATCTGCACTTGGTGCATTAGCCGGAGGAGCTGCAGGTATTACCAAAGCTGTGCATGATCACAAATCAGCTACAAAGAACTTTGAAGAGGCTCAAAGACATAATAGAACGATGGAATCTATTGCTTTAGGGAAAGGTCTTTACATGAAACCATACAAGAAAGGAAATGGTTTGTTTGTTAAAAATTCAAAAAACTAAGGAAAAGGTTACCCAATCGAGCTCTTACTAATTTAGAATTATTAAAATATGCATTTGAATACATACCTTATTTTAGAGATGTTTTTATGATAGATGAACTGCCTAAAAAACCAAATGATATCGAATGTGGTATTGTGAATTTAGATAATTCAAAGAATGAAGGAACTCACTGGGTAGCCTATGCAAAATATTTAGATTATTGTGAGTATTTTGATAGTTTTGGAGATTTAAAACCACCTACAGAGATAGTTAAATATTTAAAATCTAATTTATTTTATAACTATTGTAGCTATCAACGTTTTAACACATCTGATTGTGGTCATCTCTGTTTAAAATTTCTTCATGAATTTTGGGATAAAATTTCAAGGTAAACAAGTTAATATCTATTATAGGTAGTACTATTGAAATAAAAAATATATTGTATAAAATTAGGAGTAGGTTTTATTACCTTCATTTCTAAAATGTCTTTCACGCTGTCAATAACTGGTAACAAATCCACTTTATCGACTAACTATTGTCCTGCTTTACAATTTGATGGTGAATATGAATGCGCCCTGTTGCATTTGTCTACGTTTAATTCGATTCCTAACATTGATGGTAAAAATAATACATTTTACTATGGAGACAATGAAACCATAGAAATACCAGAAGGTGCATACGAACTGCAAGATATCTCTGATTATTTAAGAGCACAAGTGGGAAAAGGAACAACTTTTAATTTATTTTGCAACAATAACACACTAAAAACATTTATTTACTGCTCCAAAGACATACATTTCGAAAAAAACGATTCTCTTGGAACTTTATTAGGATATGGTAAACAAACTCTGAAAGCCAATATATTACATGAGTCGCAGTTTCCAGTCAACATTTTATCAACGACCGTGGTAAGAATCGAATGTGATATAGTGAGCGGCTCGTATATTGATGGAAAATCAAGTCATATAATTCATGAATTTGCGCCAAACGTTCCACCTGGATACCGAATCATAGAAATACCTAAGAATATAATTTACTTTCCTGTCAATCAAATTAACGTAAGCAGTATAAATATCAGATTATTAGATATTAAGAATAATTTGATAAATTTACGCGGTGAAGAAGTTCAATTGTACTTACATATCAGAAAAAGATGATTGACTACAATAAATATGGTAATACTAAAACCAAACACGTCAGTGTCAAACGAACGATCCGTAAGGAAACAACTAATAAGAAAAAAAAAATAACCGACGAAAATAAAAGATTTTTGGAGTTAATTGGACTTCTAAAATGAGTATTTTAAATATATCAAGCTTACCATCATTCGATAATACCATTGATGGTATCGAGTACCATTCGTATAAACCTTATGTAACAAGTTTTAACAGGAATGATGAAATCCGCATACCTATCAATCAGCAAGATCTATACATATTACCATCAGCAAGTACTCTGTACATAGAAGGAACAGTGAATATTATAAAAAAGGATACTAAACAAAAAGTTACAAGTGTGGAATTTACCAATAATGCTTTACTTTATCTTTTTCAAGATATTAGGTATGAGCTAAATGGCGTGGAAATAGACCGAATCAAAAATGCTGGAATTACAACTACTATAAAAAGTTTATTATCATTTAATGAAAATGATGCAAAAATATCAAAAGCTTGGGGTTGGGATGTAAATGGATCAAAAATTGGAGATAGTTTTTCAGCTTCAATTCCACTTAACAAATTTATGGGCTTTGCTGAAGATTATAAAAAAATTATTATAAACTGTAAACATGAACTCATACTTTTACGCGGTAATACCAATTTAAACTCAGTAAAACTTTCTCCAGGTGAGCATCTTGAAGATATAATAATAAATAAAATAGTATGGCGAGTGCCACACGTTAGGGTATCTGACAAGGAAAAAGTTAATTTACTGAAGATTTTAGAAAAAGATCGTCCCCTGCATTTAGCATTTAGAAATTGGGATCTTTATGAATATCCTCTGCTACCACAAACTACTAAACATACCTGGTCAATTAAAACTTCATCACAGATTGAAAAACCTAGATACGTTGTTATAGGTTTACAAACACACCGAAAAAATTTAGCAGACAAAGATATGTCGCGATTCGATCATTGTGATTTAAGAGATGTTAAAGTTTATCTCAATTCTACATATTTTCCTTATGAAAGTTTAAATGTAAGTTTTCCAGATACAAAATTTGCCTTAATATACGAACAGTATGTAAAATTCCAACAGTCTTATTACGAACGTAGAAGTGAACCGCTATTAACTGTTTCTGAATTTAAAGAAAAAGCTCCGCTGTTTGTAATAGATTGCTCAAGACAAAGTGAAAACCTTAAATCTGGTCCAGTAGTAAGCGTCAGTGTAGAACTTGAATGTAATTCTGAGATACCGAACCAGACAGCAGCATACTGCCTCATTTTAAATGATTGTCTAATTGAATACAGACCACTGAGTAATTTAGTAAAGAAAATATCATGAGCCGTGATAGTGTAATAGTAGATTTACAAGGGTTCAAGGACAGAAATAATCATTTTATTATCAAAGAGTTTGCTATATTGATCAATGGATACACTCAAACGTTTATTATTAAGCCTCCCTATCCATATAATAACTTAACAAGTGATGAAAAAAAGCAAGTACGGTGGTTAGAAAATCATCATAGGATTTTTTGGAGTGAAGGATTTATAGACTATCGAGAATTCAAGCGCACTATTATGTTGTATTTAAATAAGAAGAAAGTTATAACTAAGGGCACGGAAAAAGTGAAATGGATTCAGGAATTATGTAATAACTGTGATATTATAGATTTAAACGAAGAAGGGTGTCCTAATTTTTTAAAACTGTATAGTCAATATGATAAACAAAATGTTTGTTTGAACTGTGTGCATCATAGAAAAAAGTGTGCATTAAAAAATGTTTTATGCATCAAAATGTGGTGTGAAGAAAACAACATAAATGTTTTAAGTTAAAATAGTTTTTTAAGTTAGCATATTATTATTCCTACTCATTTTACAATAAAAAATATAATTTGATTAAGTATACCTACTTGTTTTATTTTAAATTTCCTTCAGTGATTATAATATGCCTATAACAGGAACCTAATAGGTTAATAAAAACAGATATTTGGAAGGTAATAATATTTATTCAATTAATTAAGTAATATATCTATCATATTAGGTATTTTCTTACAACTAGGTTATTTAGTTACATGTTATATTTTCACATATCTTTTTCACAATTCGTTCTGTTTGATCCAACACTTCGTCATAATTGTTTTTCACTATATACTGAGCCGATACTATCACGTTTTCACTGTCATAACCACTAATGTCCGTTATCTTAATTTGTATTAATCTTTTACCACTACACTTATCCCGACTGAGAACGAATGTTGACTGCTGCGATCGAAGTCGCTTATCTACACCAGATTTCTTCTTAGATTTTGATATTTTTCCATGCTTCTTCGTATTTTCACTAATATGTAATAATGGTAAGTCTTCCTCCGATTCTCCTGGAGGAACTTGAGCACAATGGAAGAGAAGTTCTTGGGTGTTTATCCCAAAAAGTCCGTCTTGAGTCTCGTCGTAATCTTTATTTCCATGATCCGTCATTATCTGTAAAACATAAAAAAAAGTTTAAAGGTGCATTCATATTAAACAGTAGTATTCGCAATAACATTTGTATCGGAAAGTGAACTTACCAATGAAATTAGCTTCAAATCAGATGCGCGCGAATAAAATTGAGAGAATCACCGTCAAGGGAAATGCAAATGAAAGATCTGAAACAAACACAATAAGAATTAATAATAAAATTGATGAAATGACCTGTTATATAAAATAAGGTTTTTTACTTACAATTTGTTTAATCCAATGTCACTCCGACAACTGTAAGCTGATTAATGAGCAAAGCTTATAAATTCTGGTGATGCATCGCTATAAAATTCTGATAATTCATCACTTTTCATGTTTCAACAAGTCAGTGCGCAGCGAACGTCTCGACCACCTGATCAGTGTAATATATCATTACCTACCTACCATATTTTGTTAGTGCGGTGCTCTTTGATAGAGGAACCTGAATAGTACCTAAGAATAATTGTGGGATGTTAACTTTAAAGAAAAACATAATACAATATTTTTATGTAGATAATTTTATTTACTCATATTTTCTTACATAGGTAGGTAATATCTAGATCATAGAGAACACAAAAACATAACTTAATCAAACCATGCGTATACAGCTAAATACATCAATTGAAATAGGTACTTATATTTTACTTAAAGTAAGTTTTAACATAACAATAAAAATTACATAAATATAGATGCATTACCCCAAGCTGTGGTAGATATTTTGTTAGATGACAGCAACCGTTTATCATCATTGCTAGAAAGTGCCACTTTATTTACACTATGTGTAAATATTTCATGTTTGATTGATTTAAATAATACATTTTTTTTGCGGATGACATTGCAGTTATACAGCACATTTTTATAGTCCCTCATATTTAAGTTTTTTACAACAGATTTTTTTGTACCTTTTGCCTTCTTTATTGTTTTGTCTATCGTTCTAATACAATATAGCTTTGAGCGCAACCCTACAAATTCTTCAATGATTTTACCACCCATTTCATCCTTAAATAGTCCTGGAACCTTCTTATTGATAATTGGCAAGTCAAATTCGTTGTTAACTTCATAATTACTGGTATCAAAATATTCCAAGAAATTTTGTTTGAAATCGATATAAGGATTTCTTTTTTGTACATGATAAACTAAACTGTCGGTGTCAGTGTAGCACAATTCAATCTGATTACCGTAGAAAGGTTTTATGATGGAGTAGTGAAAATCGTACATATGACTCTTGGATAGTTCTAACACAGTAAACCCAATGTATATCGGTTTGTTAAGAATAACACGGGAAGGCTTCATTTGGATTGCTACTAGATTCTCAGAAAAAACAGAAGCGTTGTGAAAATATGGACTAGCTATCAATTTCTCTGCACAATTTGTCTGTTTTGTTTTATTGTTGGAGTCACACCACTTGTTCACTAGTTTGACATCTATTCTTTTCTCATTATTTTCCAAAGTTTTTCCAAAAACACTATTGTTTAATAATTTGAAAAAATCTTGTTCAAATGTTGACTCTGCTCTTTGACGTAATTGAGTGTTAAGATCAATATATTGCTTTAGAAAATTACTTTGCTTAAATGTGATAGCACGATGAACTTTCTTCAATACCAAACCGTGTTGTAAACATTTTTTTAAATGTACGTAATGAATAACATAGTAGTATTTGTCATACAAATTAGGTATAAGTTTCTTGTTCTTACCACCAGATGGTATGTATTTTTCCGGACAAAATGGAAGATCATTATGTTCACTGTGCAAAGCCTCAGGGTATGATAAATCAACTTCAAGAATGTATCCATTTTCAGATATTTCACTGATATTTGTTACGTTCTTTTGTAAAAAAGCTATTTCATTTTCATTCATAAACCTAAAATCAGAATATGGTAAGAATTGACACATGCTATATCCGTATAAATTGTTACAGTCCAAATACATTAGATACGACTCTTCACTAGATGGATCGTAACTATCCATATATTCATTATTGGCTTTGGCATGTCTTTTGGAACACAAGCAAACGCCTCCACGAATACCTTTTTGTATCATTCTAAAAATTTCAACATCATTTATCAATTCTAGTCGGACACCTGTTTTTAACAGCATTGCATCAAAAGATAGGCTTGGTGCAGTAAGATAGAACGCGGGATCAAGATTGTATGAACGTTTTGATGTTTTTCTAAAATTTTCGAATATATCAGTTAGCAAAAGGACGTCTGTTTTAAGATATAAATCTGTGTACATTCCCATATTTTGAACATTAAACTCTAACCAAACCGAACGAGCATGTTCGTAGTCTTCATCAGTAATTGGTTCATCCGTTAAAAAGTTATGAAAATTAGCTTTAGAAGGCAAATTAGTGTTTTCATAACGATCCCATCGAGACATAAAGTCATAAGGATACACCCCTTTTCGGGTGAGCAGGTTAAATTGCTCTTCTTTTGGAAAATAAGATTTTAATTGTTTCAAGTCTTGTGTTTTCATAGTACTAACCAATTTTTCTAAGCTGGTTCCCAAAAACTTGAAAGAATCAACAAATCGAATTTGAATGCTTTCTTTGTCAGAAATTGGAATATACTTTGTGAAAGAAATATAGCTTTCCTTAGTTTTGGGTATCAATTTAATATTTCCGGGAGCTTCACCTAATTCTTTTATGAAGAGGTGACAGTCATAGCCAGATAAGTTATGAAAAAATACTGGTATGAAATTTGGTAGTTTATATTGTATGTTGCAATAACTATGAGCGGCGCCGCGGTATTTACCAGTCAAGTGACAATGATCACGGACCCTATCCCCTACTAAAAAATTATCACAAATGTGACATGTTACGGCACTTTCGAAATCACGAGCATCGTCTTCGTTGAAAATCATAGGAACGCATTTCTTTAGACTAGAGTATATTTTTCGAGCATCGTGATAAATAGAGTCTACGAATTTTGCTACACAATCTGTACCACGATAAGAAACGAACCGATTCTGGCTTTCATCTAAAGTGCACGTAATATGATACGCAAAAGCTGCAGGCACATGTCGCTGCCGCGTTACTGTACTCGCCGTAGTTGGGTCAGGGTCACAAGACTCGTACCGTTCGAGAATTGTTTCAAAATCTGCGTATATAACAAAGGGCATGGTTTGTTTTCTGTTATAATTTTCAAACTGTATGAAAGAACCCTTTGGAGGCAGCTCGGTAGCGACTCCGCCACAACTGTGATTACTAAGCTTATCACTGGAATCAAAAAACATTAAACAATCGTCACATAAGTGTAATTTGCTATGATGTTTAGTTATTTGACTCTTTACAAGTCTTGACAAATCTTTAATGAGACAGTAATGAGACAAACCATTACTTTCTAAATAAAGTAAACGAATCACTTCTCTATTCAAAGTTTGTTTCGATTTATAAAGCGGACCTACTACGGTATTATTTTTTAAACCATACACATTTATAGCGATTTCAGGGTTATTTACTTCAAACTGCGCAATATCCAAAAAATTTAATGGGAATTTTATGTTTTCTACATTAAGCACATTTCTAAAATCTGGATACGAAGATACTCTTTCAGGATGACTTTGCGCTGGGTACAAAGCAGCAACAATTGACCATAAAAAGCAATACTCGTCATTATTGTGAATATTAACACAGGCTTTTTTTGATTTTATTGCATTTGGTAACTTAATAAAACTTGAACCGCGCAGAGGTTGGTATTTATTGATGTTAACTTCTAGATGGGAACTGCTCAAGAACGTCCATCCACTATCACGGTCCTGAAATTCTTCGTTTTTCTTTAGAAACATACTTTTTAGTTCTGACATTAATAAAACACTATCATAATTCTGATGTAGAGTGAAATTTTTAGTACAAAACGATTTCATTTCCTGACTATCATTTTTAACCATTAAAAACAGAGCATAGTATTCAAAATTTACTTTTATACTGATGTGGTCTTGTAGAGACATATCTATTAACATTTTGATCTTGTCTTGAATGTTATTCAAGAACAATTCTAAAGAACAATTGTTCTCATTAGAATCAACAATTCTATAAGAAGCTATGCGACTGCGAAATGCAGAATGTATTTTTTCTACACCTTCACAAAAATGTGAAATGTTTTTATTTTTATGATTAGTGCTGCGTAGGTGACCTGTCCAGTGGCTGCGCTCAACAGTTACGTTACAAACAGTACAGAAAGGCATTTTAGTGTATTATTTAGGTAGGTACTTAATCAAATTAACTTACCTAAACTTGGCCTAGAATTAATATTTACCTACCTAGTTAGGTAACTATAGTTATTTATATCAAAACAATTTAATGGATGCCTAAGCGTAACACGAAATAAAACTTAGTTTTCTTTATTTTAGTGATATAATAGGTACCTACCTACATAAGTAACATACAGTTTACGAAAAATGAATGTTATCACTAAAATAACAGGCCTCAGACGAGGCAAATGCCTCATGAGACCGACGCATAAACTTTTGAAGTTCGTTCCAATACGTGCTATCCCTCGACAGCTGAAGCTTCAGTGCCACTTGAGCCTTTTTCCATCTCTCCTGTCGCGGAGTATCGGCTATTTCTTTAGTGCAATAAACTTTTAGTTCCACGAAAAAGTCGCCAGAAACATCAGCCGTGCGGCGCACTTTCCCGTTCGCGACTCGAATAACAAGCGAAGAGGCGACTGGACTACTTGCAGCCGGTGAAGGGACCTCGAAAGCGCCTTCCAATCCAAATAAATCGTCCTTAGACGTAGAAGCTCTGTAAAACAAAAAATACATATTTGATTAAATCACGTTTAAAAAGCAAAAACCAGTGCTATAACAAAACAGATTAGGTATTTACTATTTTCATAAGTGCTTGCAACCATTCAGGTAGGTATAGAACTGTTATCTTGTAAAATGTGAGCTTGTGCTGATGCAATATTAAATAAATAAATATATTTAGAGTGTCTCAGCCAGCAGTAATAGACATGCAAGCATTTGATAGGTATGTAGCAGGAATCGAACCCACCACTGAAGCCACAACCTTCAACATGCTCGCACCACATCACGGAAATCGTAGGAAAATAAATAAAAATAATACCTTGGTTTGGGTTCGTCAAAGAGGTCCGCTACCGCGCAGTCACTTTTAGAAGAAGTAGAAGCTCTGTAAATAAAATAAAATGATTTATTATAAATGTGTAAATAAATTTAATGTTACTTACCTACCTAATTAAAACCGCTGAACAAAAATCAGTGCTACGTTAAAACTCATGGTGGTGCAATGAACGTGCATATGACAACTCCTTTAATCATCCTCAAATATTCTGAGACTCGCAAGCATTTGTTACGTAGCAGGAATCGAACCTTTTGACTAAACTCGCACCCCGCACCACGAAGGTCGTTAAAAATAAAATCACTAAATTACCTTGATTTTGAGTCCGATGGCGTCTTGGAGCTCGATTTCCGTTTGGTTGCTGCTTTTTTTGACGTCGAAGCTTTTTCCACTACAGGCGCACATTGAGAGGCTTCATACTCTGAGTCAGACCTGAAATACACAAAGATTTATTAGCCACATAAGTTATTATAATAAAATTTGATCATATCATCAGCCGGGAGTAGTTCACTGTTTAACATTATGAGTAAAATAAGGTAGTAGCTATAATATATTAAAATAAAGGTCCTGAGCTACTTTTATCTCTAGTATCATCCGAGAGAGATCCACCAAAAGAAATCTGGGAATCGAACCAACACCTCTGGCATAGAGACCGCGCTTCCACCTACCAGAGCAATGATGCAGCAATGGTTTCTCTCAATGATGTGATCTTGATCAACAAACCTTAAGTAAATAAGTACATAATATGTACCGGGGTAGGTACTTACCTACTCACATTTTATTTAAAAATATGTTGCAGATAATAACGTCGTCCGTCGAAGGTTCTGATGCGAATGTCACTTTTTTGCACAAATTGATAGATTTTATTCAGTAACACGAAATACGTTGTCAGCAAAATTAACCGTTCTAAATTCAAACCATAACCTACGCGTAATAAGTAGGATAACTAATTTCATGTCGGTTACGACCATTTAAATCGTAATGCATAATCCTGTTATTTATTTGAATTACAATAATTGAACTTAACACCATTCTTTTATTTCTACCGACGAAATTGAAACCGTTGCTCGCTGCAATAATAACATAGGGTGTAACAAAACCATTTACGAAATTTAAAGCACACAGGTTCCCTACACAGTTTTTTAAGGTCTAGGGTACATACGTAGCTCTTAGGGAAAGAAAACTTGTAACCATTTTATGGATTGGTTTCGCTTGTAAAGTAGATGTAAATGATAAATTATAACAAACGTATATGTTACAAAAACGATAATAAACTTAAACTGATTTCTTGTATGTAAGTAGGTCTAAGTCATGAATAGTATGTAGGTAATGTACTTGGTCGAAACATAAATATCTTTTTTTGAGTGTAGTCTTATTATACACCTTGTACATGACAAACTGTTTCGCGGTACCTATAGAAATGACAAAGATTATATTCGCTACATAATCATAATCGTATGGTATTACCTGTTGCCTGCGACTTGTTATGCATTAATTTTACTACATTTGTAAGAAATGAGATGAAATTAACCTAAAGGCTAAAAAGGCACTTCTAAACTTTCCGGCTCCTAAACTATTCATCACATACATCATCACCGAAAAATGTCTACCAGTCATCATTATTATTACCTAAATGTTACATTATTACATAGTGTATCTAGGTCCTACCATGTAGGTACCTAGTACATTGCTGTAAGAATTTACTTAATAAGTCGACAAACAAACTCTTTTATCATTTTAGGATCTAATAATATTTAATTATGTAGTTATGACTAAAGCCTCGCCACACTGATAACAAAGCTTTATATTGCCTTTGTCTAATAATTATGTACTACCTACTTACTAAGTCGTAAGTATTACTTTCAAAAAGGACGTCTAAAGATTTCTGAGTTTATTTTAATTTTTATAACAATAATAATTATATAGAAATACACCTTGATTTCTTATAAAATTCATAGCATCTTAAAATACTTAATTATAGTAAGTACATAAACATAGAGCTTCATAAAAAATATAGGTACCTACAATTTTTATGTTACTTTTGTTTTTAATCGCTTCGGTTTCGCTTTATGTCAGTGTGCTAAAGCTTTATCGTACCTCATGACAAATCACTTTGTCATCACTTTATATTCCCACGTTTCCAGTACTGAGAATTATATCAACACCGGGTTACCTATGTAATTTTATTAAAGTAGTGTTGTGCTCGGAACCGAATTTCGATTAGTTTGACCGAAGCCAAAGTATCTTCATAATAAAATTATTAATATGTGTATAGGTATATAATTATAAAAGAGAAAATAAACCAGAATAAAATAACCACTTAGCACACCTTTGCGTTACAGTGATCCTTCTGATTTTGCTGAAATAAACACCTTTCGACTTTGACTTTGTGGAATGTGTAACTTTACTTTGACTAGATTGTATGTACAGTATTAACTAAGAAATTGAATAAGACAAGATTTTGTTCAGTCGCAGACGCAGTGTCGAAGCCGAACCGTCCAGGTTTCATCGAAGCCGAAACCCTAGCCTCAGCTTCATACCGAACTCGAGCCAACACTAGTTTTATTATTGCTGGTTATAGTAAAGACCGAGTATTAGTGTCGTGGTAACAAGTTATTAGATTGAAATTAAATTATTGCATTTTATACCTACCTATTCTAAAGTTCTTCGGTTGTTAATGTGTTATTCTTACAGAAGAACAAGTTGAGTGTATATTGTGGTAACACTTACTCTATTTTATGTGAAATGACATGAGTCAATCTGACCTGAATATTATGTAAGTATTTTAAGAAAATACGTAAGGTACCCCAAAATTCTGATGTCTTCGTGCCTATCTGGTCACCGAAAATGGTGTTTAGGTACATAACCTATCTCCTGCTTCTGTGGACGACATGAGTCAATCTGATCAGAATTTTAGTTCAGATATCTTCGAGCCAATCTGGACACAGAAAGTTTACAGATAAGTGTTTGCTACCTGGTAATGCGCTACTAACTTTATTTCTGTGGAACGATATGAGTCAATCTGACCTGAGCTCTAAGTTCAGATATCTTCGTGCCAATCTGGACACGGATTAGAGTGTACTGTATTTTATGGTAAAACGCTAATAAATCTTAGATTTTCTGTGGAACGATATGAGTCAAACTGACCTGAACTAGGGACACCTAAATATTTACTTTTATTTTCCGATGTCTTCGTGCCAATCTGGTCACAGAAAACGGGGTGGATAATATCTCTACCTTCTGTGGAACGACATGGTGTCTATCTGACCGGAATACCTAAAGTTAAAAATTCTACAAAAAGTTCAGATGTCTTTGTGCCTATCTGGTCACATAATAGAGTAATTGTACCTACCCAATTCGCAATTTGTTGTTTGTTTCTGTTAGAATGTCATATTCAAACAACCCTGAATATTAGAATAGTAACCACTATTCTAATATTAGAATTAACCTAAGTTATAAAACGAAATGTGTATTATGTGTGTTATAATCTCAAAACCAGTTGCAGTACCAGTTATCAAGGTAAGTCCTAAGTTAGTAACGCGGTGACTTTGTGTAGGTAACCGAACAAATAAAATATTTTATTTCTACTACGTTTGTAACCGCAAGTCTATTTGAGAAGGCGGATGGACGGTACGGCGCGCGCGGCGCGCTTTGTCACATCGGTGTTGAGTTTGTAAGCGATGCAACTCGCGCGGCGGGCTTGTTAAATTCGAATCATGTTTTTATACTTTTAGCGAGTTAACATTTCATTGTTGGAGCCGTTCGGCGCTCACCCCACTTCATATGTTTTTATACTTTAGCGGAGTTAACATTTCATTGTTGGAGTCATCGGCGCCCATCCCACGTTGGAGTCAAACGAGTTATTGGGCGCTCACCCCACCGAAGGTGGGGTAGAGTGCCCAATAACTCCCTACTCAGATTGGTCCCATTTTATTTTCATCAAAATCGGTTGAGTAGTTTGGGTTATAAAAAGAAATAACTGAAAAAAATATGCCCGGCGCGGCGCAGCGCCTACTATTTTACTGCTAGCAACGATGCAATATGACAACTGACAAGTTGCGGCGTAGCGCCTACCATTTTACTGCTAGCAACAATGACCTTTGTGGTGCACACCGAAATTTTTACATTTGTCTAAATTTGTCAATAAACCCAGTTTGTACATTCAAATCGCATTTAATTGGAGAAAAGCAAAAACCCACCAGTAGTTCCTCTAAAGAATCAAACCAACCACGTGCACGAAATTGCGTATTTTGCTTTCCTGTAGCTTTTATGTGGTGTTTATAGTGACTAGAACATTCCCAATGAACTGTCATCATCATCATCATCATCTGATGATGAAGCTGGTAGTCGAATTGAAGTCGGTTTTTCCAGTTTTTTAACTTATAAATTATTAGTTCACTTATTCAAATTAATCTTCAAAAAACTTCTTCAACTTGCACTTTTAGTGGAATTCAGAGTTTTTAATTAGGTATCTTGGTGGTTTTAGTATTTAAAACGACATCAATAAAAGAAACAATACGTTTTAAAAAAAACAAGTTCAGCCCAAAAACTCAACATTAGCGGAATTTCTATCCAAACTTGACACACACGCGGGAAAGGATAAAAAAAGCATTCTATATAAAATCATACGTGATTGTCGAAACACAAAAGAAAACTAGACCTTCCTATTTACATGATATTCTGTGGTTACACACAATCTTACTCCTGCAGAAAATAGCACAGCAAATATTTACGATGGATTGTACCTAATATGAATGCTTCAGGCAGTACCTACCTACATTGGCTTGCCAATTACAAGCCATTTTCATACATAAGCAGAAGTCTTAATTAACATTTGCACAAATTAACACCCTCGTCCCTCATTCATACATTCACATTCAGAAAACATTGAAAAAGCGTAAATTATCTTTGTTTTTTCGATATTCTCTTTGAATAGAGGTCGAAGACCTTTGCTTGTCAGTTGCTAGGCAACGCAAAATAAACAATAAACAAAGTTAGGATAGACTCATTTGAGTTTTATCTTCATCGAACGTAGGTTTAATTTAGAACTGTTTGTTTTTATTTAATTTTTGTTTTGGGGTCATAGACAAGTGAGGTGGCTAAATTCAAAAGGCGGTCATATTATTATTAGGCTAGGTAAAAAAAAAATTACCAGGAAATAAGTTCATATTATGGTTTTGGGTATCGTACATTAGTTCAGAGGATAAAAAATATCTTTAGCATCAGGTGGGCCATCGGCTTGTTGCATCATGGAGTTGTATAAAAAAGCATCATTACCTAAAGTTCAAATTAGTTTGAAATAAATGTTAGACATTGAGCTAAGAGAGACATTCCTACAAGGGGTGTAAGATATAATATCTTTATCAAACAGTTATCATATATTTACCAAAACGTGAGCAAAGTGAGGTATTCTCCACTAGTACACTAATAAAATGCAGTGAAGTTGTAAAGTCAACGAGCTTCGTCTAATTGTTTGGAAGTTGTACCACTGACTGGGGACAAATAAAATTTCACTGAATTTTATTTTTTTCTTGCCATTTAACATTACGAGCTTTGTTTTGAGTGAGACATTCTGAATAATGCGTTAGTAGAATTTATTAGTCCCTGGTAGAGTCATAATATTTTTTTTTAATTCTTAAAAAGTACCCTACATCTTCGAGTCACTCGAGAGCGATAATTTTTTTATTAATATCTTGAAGGTACAGATAAGGATAGCAGTAAAAAGTGAAACTATGCCTACTGTCGGACGGTATTATGATCAAAATAATATGAAAAATTGTTTGTGGGGAATTGATTATGTTAAATGAGAAGATTTTGAGAATTATTTTCTAAAAAAAATCATAAAAAGCACAAGTCTCATCACTTCCATCATCAAAAAAACCGTTTCATTTGATGTCAATTTGTTTTTTTTTACTTTTTTTTTAATTTACCGGACGGCAAAGGTAGTTGCTATGTTATTTTTGTGAATTGTTTTGAGTCGCATAATGAAGAAAGTTGTGCATTGATGCCTCGGCGGAGAATCCAGCGAAACAAGGGGTGTTACTTTTTTTTATTAAAACCTTGCTTTTCTAATTATTTACAAACGTCATATGACGGCCGTGATATTTTATCAGCAAACATTACCTACAGTAATGGCATGATAAATGTCAAGGTATAAACACCCCTTTGCTGCTGACATTTACCTCTACCTTTTTGGACTTTTGGGCGACATGAAATGTCACCAGTGTTGTCCATTACCTACTTTCATAGTTCATCCCTCCAAGATAGGTTGGAAAGTCCACCTTTATGTTATAAAATATAACTGATAATGTGATCAACACGCTAGTGCTATTCTTGTGTTCTATGTATATTTCTCTGTAAAAGGGATCATACAAAAAAACGCTAGGAACCAGGCCGTAGTTTCTTGCCCGTTCTTCTAGGCTCTGGTCGCGTGGAACTGGCACCTAGAATCACCTAGTTATATAAGACGATTCTAAATGATCCTTGTGATTTTATTGAATAAAGAAATTTTGACTTTGACTTTGACTTTGAACACATTTATTTATTTATCTAGTAGATACTCGGTGGTATAGGTAAGACATTATTTTTGTATTCTTTGGCATCATTTTGAAAGTTAAAGCCAAACGCGTCCTATTTCATAAATATTTGTTTGTCGAAGGTTTTTAATTGTCTTTGGTACAGGTAAAGGTTTTCAGAAAACCAAAACTCAGCTAGCCACGACTGATTTGCTTCGGTATTTGTTTTCCTGGACGCCGATTGTTCTCATAGCCTCTTTGTTTTGTCGCAAGTTCCAATACGATTTCTAATTAGTCCCAATCGTAATTTACATTCACAAACGAATAAGTACAAATGAATTCAAGGTTTTCACGCAGAAGCAGAAATTAAATAATATATATAGAAGTAGGTAAAAGGTAAGTTCGTATTAATTTGTTATAACAAGATGAACTAATTAAAAAGTAAAAGTAAAGATTTACAAAAGAGTAGACAATACCTTGTTATCGCTAAAAACTTAATTGGCATTTAATCAATTAAAATTGTATTGTTTTAATAATTACCACACAATAAAAAGTGATTGATGATAAAAGTGAAATACTTCAATGTCTTGATTGCGCGACACAGTATTTTTACTTAGTCCTTACCAGAGATGGGCGGGTAGGTAAAAATTGGGTAGGTAAAAATGGGAAGGGAAGGGTAGAATACGTAAGAATTAAAAAATACCCATTTATACCGGGTATTTTTTATTAATACCCGGTAAAAATACGACCTACATTTTTATAATATGTTTAGGCCTACTGTCGTTTTATAGTTACACTAGCGGCGCGTCCCGGCTTCGCACGGCTATTTAACAAAAAGGGGATAGAACCTTTGTGGCATATCGACCCGCCCGCCATTTTGAAATTTTTTAAAGTTTCCGCGCACGTTGAAAGTAGTATATATGGGTAGAGGACACTAATACAAGCAAAAAATGTTCTATATTATATTGTCGTAAAGTGTCACGTTTCCGAGATATTTGGAGTTAAAAATCGCCAATGAGGTAAAGGAGTTAGATTTTTATTCTTGTTTTTAGTGTTCCGGTCCAGTTTTGGAAAAACGAAACACTTATGGCCTCACTCCGGTGTCCGTCTTTCCGTCTGTCCGTCTGTCTGTCACACGCTACCAGAGCTGAACCGTAGAAGCTAGAGAGTTGAAATTTGGAATAGTAATAGTTTATCACAACCTAATATGAGGGTTTGTATGTGGAAAAAATATTCTGAAAATTAGGGACTATTATGAGGAGTCATACGGGATATGAAAGCAAAAATATTTTTTTCCCCATTGAGTGGGGTATCTAATGAAAGCTTAGAACTTAACTAAAAGAAACTCATATTTAGATTTTTTTTATTAAAAAAACTTTGTTGAAGAAAAAAAAATTATTTAGTGCGAAATATTTCATTCCAGACGGGTCTCTCGGCAAAAATGGGTGATTTTTTCAGAAAACCTGTAACATAATGGTCTCATGAAAGGAAAACTATAGGCAACTAAAAGTTAACTGAACTCGAAAAGTTTAATAATAACCAGAATCTTTAGCTGTCCAGCCTACCCTGAAAGCACACAGCTACAGCTACAGCTACTTACAGCCTATCGTCATTAAAAATCCTACAAATGGGAGCTCTTGTTACTTGGTTTTTTTTGAAGTGAAAAGCTGGTTATAACGCGAATCTTTCACTCGGAACACTACCATGCGCAAATAAAACTTGCGCCTTGCCCAGTTTATTTTAGCCCAAATCAAAAGCTTAGAAGATTCTATGGACCACTGTGAAAGAATTTTTGCAATATCTCAAAAACTGCACATTCAACGATTTTTTTAAGTTTGAAATTTTTACATTTTATAAATTTCAAACTTTAAAAAATCGTAGTAAGACACTAGATTCGACCTCCTAGGACCAAAGGAACGCGAGTAATCGCTAAAACTTATACCCCTATTTTGCTCAAGTCTAAGAAAATTGAAGCACCTGAAATGCGATTTAGCCAGAGGAAAGGGGAAAGTGTCTGTTATTGCATGGTTATTATGGCTCGCGAGGTCTACTGTTCTCACAGAACCACTAGTTATTATCATAATCAGTAGATAATTTTATGCAGAATCATTTGGTTCAAATCAGAATTATTTGGTATTAAATCAAAATAATTCAGAAACCTGCTAAAGAATGCATCAATTCTCACCCACCTGGCATCCCGCCGCGGAGTGCTGCCACCCGAGGCGGGAGGGACCCCGCACAGTCTGCCACGAGGATAATGAGCGTCTCAGTATCGAGATTGGCCAAACATGCTTTTGCCCGTCTGTCTGTCAGTTCTCGCCTACAGGTCGCATTTATCGACCGATTTGGACGAATATCGGCACACTAGTTCCTTGATTTATTAATTTTTTTAATCGACCGCGTCTTTTGATTGGGGAGGAAAGTAGGGGAGAAAAGGGGAAAAGTTTTTATCGACGGATTTCAATTTGAAAAGCACACTAAAGACTTCATTTTAGACAAAATGATGTAAAAATATTTCCCAAAAGGGGGAGTGGATGGGGGAAAAGAGGGGAAATTATAAATTAATGGTCATAAAGGCTCGCGAGGTCAATTTTTTTCACAGAACAACTAGTCTATATAGTTAAACCTCATCAAAAATCGATAATTTGAATAGTTACCTAGCTGGTTTTATTTCTGTTTTCTGGTTTATTTTACTTTTAATACGAAATCATTATAAATCAGAACAAATACTAACCAATAAAAACATAAATTTCCTACTAAAACTTAAATTCATTGTTAAAAAAGAGTTGAATTAATACCCGGTATTAATTCAAAATGGGTAGGTAAAAATGGGTATAAATGGGTATATACCCGATGATCGGGTATTTACCGGGTAAGTGCCCATCTCTGGTCCTTACTGATGTGTAGTATCATCCTTTTCATTATATTTAATTTCCCTTTATATTTAAATGAAATAATAGTAAAACTAAATGCATATAAGAGCATCTATTTATTTATTAGCACCAATATAAACCTTAGCGGTTTCTAAATGCTGTAGAACCTATTTTATGTACTTACAAAATGTTAAAACTGTAATAATGATAAAAAAAATCTATCGCTAAAGAACCTACGCTATTATTTATATTGCAAATAAAGATTTTCGTACTGATTTGAATCAGATGCCCGATTGTCTGGCAAATCACAATCGAAATGTCGGTTTACCAGTAGCTAAACTATGGTTTTGACATCATTTTGATTGTAATTTGTCATATTTTGATAGTATGAAAGGATAGATAATGAAAGGTCAGACTACATCAGTCAGACACTAAGTAAGTTACTCACGTAGAGGAAACGCTGGCACGAACGACGCCGCTTTACGGCTCGCTCGGAAATTGAACACAAAATACACACACCTACCCCTAATAATAACTTAGGGTTGGTCCAACCCACATAATGGCTACATTAAAAAAATTACAGACATTTAGAATCAGTTCAGTAGATCAAAGAATAAATACAACGAAAGTTAACAATGTATCCTTCTAATATTATAAATGCGAAAGTTTAGATGTTTGGATGTTTGGATGTTTAGATGTTTGGATGTTTGGATGTTTGTGTTTCAATCACGTCAAAACCACTGAACCAACTTGGATGAAACTTGGCATATATATAGTCCGTAACCTGGATTGACATATAGGCTACTTTTTATCCCGAATAATTAACAGGATCTATAGGATAAAATGAACGAAAAGGATTAGCAGCGCCAATTGGCAAGAGGATTTCATTGTCATGTCATGTCACGTCAGTTTGACAGGGCGTAGTACTACGAGTTCGGTGTAATGAGGTGTAATATCAAGTTTCTCAAAGAAGTATCCGCTCGGTACACGCACAGATAATATAATGTACACGGAAACTGTAGACGCGTACGAAGTCGCGGGTAACTGCTAGTGTAACTATAAGAATTATAAACCTACCTATATTTTGCAAAAAATGACGATATGGTGATTTTGCACTTTGGTGACGATTGCGGTTTTTTTTAAGTTTTATCATACACCATAATTATAAACATGACCCTAGAAATTTAGATAAATAATAAAATTTATTTATTGATTTTTGTGACATTGAGATCATTGTTTGGGGATTTCAACTGTGTTTTGAATACAAAAACAGTTGACGGTAGCCAGCCCTAGCTAATTCCCTATCACAGGTAGACAGTATACAACTACAGACAAACATTCTGAAAGCTTTTGTTTACTGTACTACCGCTAGTTAGCTTCGAACAAAACTAAGCCAGGAATAAGTTTTTGTTATTAGCTAATTCCTCAACTCAACTCAACTGCTTCATGTGTATTTTGTGCATTATTATTATAAATATTGTAAATACTGTATTAGTCGTAATTTTCTACTAAATAATAAATAACATTGTTATTAAAATAATATTTTTAATGATATAAGTTTATTGTTAAAAGAATAATACTGCTAATTCCTTAATATTAGTTAAATGAAATGTAATTTACGTGCGTCGGGCTTTCAAAAACGTATTTTTGAATTGAAACTTGAGTTTTTTTATTATGGTGACAAATAAAAAAATATTTTATTGATGTCATGTCTAAACTAATAAGAGGCGCCCATAAAGCCTGTACCCACGTGATATGTAGCGTATAGCCAAATCCTTCCCTCTAAAATTAAATAGGTACGAGTACATCCGACCATTTCGATCGAATTCGAGTGTCATCGCAAATACATTGTACAAATGAACATTGCAAATAATCGCAATGAAGTTTTCAGCATAGATGAAAAGGTTCATTCCCCTACTGTCAAAGTATAGGAAATTGAAAACGTCAAATGCATTCCTTTGGCATTGTGGTAAAGAATGAATGTGTCATCCGCTGGACATAGCCGGACGCTGGCGGCTGCATAGCGATGCTGTTCTCATTTCAAATCAAACATGTGGTTTATCATTTCCTAGGGAGGGACAAACAAACCTAGCAGCAACTAGGATACATGGCACTTATATCTACAAGTACGGTACCTTCTTTTTTACTTAGTTTGGGATTAGAGAGCGTTGATGTGCTTGAATATATTATCTTATCTTTCTTACTAATATTATAAATGCGAAAGTTTAGATGTTTAGATGTTTGGATGTTTGTGTTTCAATCACGTCAAAACTAATGAACCAACTTGGATGAAACTTGGCATATATATAGTTCGTAACCTGGATTGACATATAGGCTACTTTTTATCCCGAATAATTGACAGGATAAAATGAACGAAAAGGATTAGCAGCGCCAATTGGCAAGAGGATTTCATTGTCATGTCATGTCACGTCAGTTTGACAGGGCGTAGTACTACCTCTTTTGTCTAATGAATAGCGTTTGACATTCCAGTAGGTACGAGTTCGGTGTAATGAGGTGTAATGTCAAGTGTCTCAAAGAAGTATCCGCTCGGTACACGCACAGATAGTATAATGTACACGGAAACTGTAGACGCGTACGAAGTCGCGGGTAACTGCTAGTATTTATTTAATTAAAAAAAGACCTTCCCAATAGAAAAGTATGGATTGAAACTCGAACTATTTTAATATTTGATTTCGATCTTAGTTGGTGTACTAGGTAGTTTGTTGGTTGATATGAGTTAGTGGCCAACTCTTGTGAAGGATTTTTTAGGCCGCCTTAAGGCTTCCGTCGTGGCTTAACGACTGCTAGGGCTTGGACCGACAGTTTAACGTACCCTCCGAAGCACAGATAGTGATGATAAATGAATGTGTTTTTTTTAGATTTTTCGCATTTAGAAAGCATTTGAAATGCCTAAACCAGGTTTTTTTTTTTTTATTAGCTTTTGCGGCTATGATATCACTGCGGCCTTCTGGCCTATTGTGATCGCCACTTGTGTACGTACCACCCCTATTTGGGGCGTTTATAGTTCACCACTAAATCCTGCAGCTGTTAAGAACTGAAGGATTTTCTTAGGGGTGAGGTTTTTTAGCTCATCTGGGCTTAAAATATGCTTTCCCAGATGTATGCTGCGTTTTTGCATCAGCGGCCCACACTCCCCTAGCAGGTGAAGAGGCGTTTCTTCCGCCTCCTTACAGAGCCTACAGGTTTGTGTTTCGCACAACCTTAATTTGAACATGTGCTTGTTAAGGCGACAGTGTCCAGTTAAGGCCCTGACCACTGTGCGCAGGTTGCACTTACTTAGCTCTAGGATACGGTTGGTATTCCGTTTATCGAAGGCTTTTATAAGAGCTTTGGAGTGGTTCATGCCTGAAGAGTTCTTCCAGAGTTTGGCCGATTCCTCAAGGCAGGAAATTAGGAGGGTCCTTTGAGCCAGGCTTTTCGGTATGCCACAAAAAGGCTCAGGGCCTAATTGTTTGACACCGATAGCACCGGCACGCGCTAGATCGTCGGCACACTCATTACCATCGATCCCCGCGTGCCCTGGGACCCATCTTAAAACAACTCTGTTATGTAAGCCTAAGGCGTTTAGCCGCATAAAGCAGTTTTCTACCAGCCTGGACGTGATGACCTTGGAATCCAGTGCCAGAAGTGCCGCCTGGCTATCAGAGTTAATATAGATCGTATGGTTGGTGTAGCGCTTTTGCAAATTGGCTTCTGCACATTCAAGAATGGCAAAAACCTCCGCTTGGAAAATAGAGGCGTGATGTCCCAAATTCGTGCTTCTGCTAAATTTGGGTCGCTCTCCATAAACTCCACAGCCTACATCCAGTCCAATTTTGGAGCCATCTGTAAACCAACTGAGGCTCCCTGCCTCGCAGAGTAACTGACTGTTTTGCCAGTTTTCTCTAGAGGGTAGTTCCACCACGTAGTGCCTATCAAACACATGTTGTGGAAGCATAGCATCAGAAATCATACAGAGTATAGGTGATGCCAAAGTTGAGTCTTGTAGAGATCTCAATTTTTTCGAGATCCAATTCCTCCTACCCTGCGAGTTAGCTCTATACATCCCAGCTTTCGCCTCTTTGTGTATGTACACGTGAAGTGGCGGTAGTCCCAGCAATGCATTAAGTGCTAGCCCAGGAGAGGTGGACATTGCTCCCGATACCATAAGGCAAGCAGTTCTCTGTAGACTGCTTAACTTATTGATTGCAGTTGTCTGAAAGGCTTTATCGTACCATACCATAGAGGCGTAAGTTATTATCGGCCTCACAATGGAAGTGTACAGCCACAGGGCTATCCTGGGATTAGCACCCCAGTTATTCCCCATCAGTCGACCGCTAGCCCCTAGGGCCATTTTAGCCTTCTTTAAGACGTTGGCTAAGTGTAAGTTCCACGTAAGTTTATGGTCGATTGTTACTCCCAAATATTTAACTTCCGTGGAGAAATTTATAATTTTACCGTTTAGTTTAGGCTTTAGAAGTTTTCCTAGCCTTCGCTTATTCGTAAAAGGAACGATAACTGTCTTGTCAGCGTTGACTGAGAGGCCACTGCTGCCGCACCAGTCACTGACAGTATTAAGAGCTCTTTGCATAATGCTAGAGATGGTAGATTGACAGAAGCCCCGCACGACGATCACAAGGTCATCTGCATACCCTTGCGCATCTATTTGGAGGTCGTCCAATCTATAAAGAAGTTGATCCACTGCTAAGGTCCACAAAATGGGCGAAAGTACTCCACCCTGCGGGCAGCCTTTAGTAGTGGATATCTCGATTGTTGTGTGGTGAAGGGTCAGCTTTGCTCCTCTATGTGAGAGCATCGCCTCGATCCATCTTATGGTTGTTGGGTCGACATTCTTCTTTATCAACCCATTTACCAACAGATGTGTAGGCGAGTTATCAAACGCCCCTTCAATGTCAAGGAAAGCACAAAGTGCGAGTTCCTTGTCCTCCATAGCCTTTTCCACTCTGTCAATGAGACTGCAAAGTGCAGTCTCCGTAGATTTACCTTTGCGGTAAGCGTGTTGGCTATGATGGATGGGAGATGCGACTAGCGCCACGTCTCTAATGTATCTGTCAACTACCTTTTCCATAGTCTTTAGTAGGAAAGAAGTAAGGCTTATCGGTCTAAAGGACTTTGGCTGGCTATAGTCCTTTTTCCCAGCCTTTGGTATGAAGATAACTTTGACATTTGTCCATTGTTCTGGTATGAAACCACAGGCGAAACTCGCCCTGAAGATTTTGACCAGATAGGGACAGAGGATGTCAATTCCTTTCTGCAGTAAAACAGGAAGTATGCCATCCTCTCCACTTGCTTTATGTGTAAACCAGGTTAGGTATACTCTACAGTACTAAGAATTCATTATGAGCAAATTAGGCATCTTTTGTTTTATTTTTGTTTTTGCAAAAATATATCCGTTCTTTAGTTTCGTGGTTCGTTAATTGTTTAGTTTTTTAATTATAGTTTTACAAACTTTTGTTTTATGTGTGTTACGTTTTTGAAGTGTTGTCGAATAAAGCTTTTTCTTTCTTTCAGTTTCCGTCAATCAAGCTTTTCTACAAACTGTTTACCTTTTTCCCATAAAAATAAACTGTTTTCTCAATTTCATTAATCTACATGCGACTATAATCGTAACTCGCCGATCCCGGGTACAAAATGGCGATAAAAAAGATTGTTGCCGACTAACTGCGTACTTAATCACATGAAACTTGAGTGGATACAACTTATGGGGCCGCGTCACGCAAGTGCAAAGCATCTTATGACACCGGTACACTTGCTTGACGTGAGTTAAAAAAAAAATTTGGTAACAAAAAACAAGGTCACAAAATTCATCGCCATGTTGGCACAAAAGGTCTGGGGCAATGCAGGTCTCCACTCGCAACAATTTAATGTGGCCGTAAATTAGTTTTGTTATTTTTAAGTAGTTATTTGTTCTATCGAAATCTCTATCGCAGCGGGAATTATAAAAATGTAATAAAAAGTCATTATTTTGATAACACGACAAGAAAACCGGGACGGTGACATCTTTTTTTCATTCCTAATAGAGGGTTAGAAAAGTCTAGACTCTTTGGACAGTTTGCTGACTCATTATATACCTACAAGGCCACTACAAGGCAGATAAACTCCGTTCTAAACAATAATTTTTAATAAAATAAAATAATATTTTTTTTTGTTCGGTAAGTACTATCGGCCAAATTTCCGCCTTACCACTTTTGAAACTGTTTCGCTTGCAAGCAGTTAGCTACCTGACTCCGCCTTTGTCTTTTGTCTTCTTATTTTGACCAACCAGAGACCTAAACATCGATTTATTTTTATGACTGTCCATTGTTTTCATAACTTTTACACCCGAAATAATTTGCTTCTATTGGTATTCAAAAATTAACAGCTAGTCGTTTTACAGGAAATGCACCCTTAAGGTGGTAAGGTAGAACTTTTGCTGATGGTACCTACATACTTATCTAGGTAGGTATCTAACAAAACTAGTGACAATGTAGCTGATAAAATAAACATGAAGTATTATTTAGATTAGGTAAAACCTTTTTTTTCAATCACCTCTTCCCAATCACTATACGGGCCATGTACAACTTTTTTTTAAAAAAAGAACGTCCGTCGAAGTGTGTTCTGAGAACTTGAAAAGCGCACGCATAACTATTTTTATACTTTTTGTTTGGCTTTTCTATTACATTGATTTTCCGGATTTTTAACCGACAAAAAATATAGAAGAAGAAGAACGGTGCATCAATGGTAGTGCAGCAACGGTGGTACAATATGTTTAGGCCCTAGAAGGAGAAGATTTTTGGTGCAGGCTCAACCAGTTAATATTGTTGAAGCTGTGTCATTGTGGATAGCCACAATTCAGGTATGTTTGTGCTATTTTATATTATACCCTGACTTGTAATCATATCTAAATAAAATGTAATTCATTCACTCACACCACTACTATCGTTTGCTATTATGTTTAAGTAGGTAGGTAGGTTATGGTATGTACCTAGGTAGATATACCTAACAAACGTAACAAACGATAGTAGGTATTTATGATATTACTTAATTATCACAAACTTCGAGAAAAGCCGCAGGTGAAAGCTAGTAAGTCAAACAAATACAAACTGTCAATTAAGTCATCGAAAAATACCATGTTCTGGCAGACTCTTTGTTTTTTGTCGAAGTTTGGATGTCGAATAACTAAGTATTCCCGTTGCTTTTTAATAAAATTATTACGTATATTAAAACTACGTTACAAGTACATTGTAACAAAGAAAGTTTCATTAATGCGAGTTTAAAAAAATCGGGACCTGGGCTCTATAGAGTTTTGCCCCAGACCCTTTTTTGCATCAATTTAAAAACGTTGAAAAATTCATGACATTCAATTTTGCTGACAAGTGTGCAAACCCATGACGCTTCGAAAGGAAAAATACATAAATAGGTTTTAATACATATCTACGACCAAATCTGAAAGACTCTTTACACTGTTACAGACTGTTGTTTTTTAATAATGAAAGTTACTTCAAAGCGAAGATATATAGGTGATTATTACTTTAGTAATTTACGTTTACTGGCGAATAGATAAGTTTTACTTTCTTGCCTAGGCTGGAATTCCTCCTACGTTGACATCGGTCGCTCTTCTTCGGTCGAGCGTACGTGTAATACTCGTAGTTCTAAGAGGCACTACCCGCTTCTATCTTCAGCAAATCGCAATGTAGGGCGTCATAAAACGTAGTATTTATTAGTAACTAGCAATTACCCGCGACTTCGTTTACGAAAAAAAGCGGGAAAAGTAGCCTATGTATTAATCTAGGTTACGAACTATAATATATTCCAAGTTTCATCCAAAACCAGTAGTTATACAGCGTGAAAGAAAACACAAACATCCAAACATCTAAACTTTGACATTTATAATAATAAGTGGGATTTATTTATTCAATACAGTTGAGCTATCTATAAATCGTTTGCAAAGGTGTGTAGATAGCTCAACTGCTTCATGTGTATTTTGTATATATTCAATAAAATCACTAGGATCATTATAGAAGCTAGACTGACCTTCATGTATGAGCCTCCTGTCCTCTCTTCACAGTGTCGCCTGATGTAACGTTGGCAGATATTCGACATTTTCCACTCTGAAAAACAAAGATAACTGTTGGTACAATCGAACACAATAGTCTTGTTATTTTCGGCGAATCTCTTCATTGTGTCAATTTGTGCTTTTATCTACTAACTTTCGCGTGAGTAGGTACAAGTTTTGGTTTGTTATTTTCGGATTGCTTGTTGCTACACTTCTTGTATTTGTGATCAGTATACCTACCGCCTATGTGAGCAAGTAGAAGTAGGTATGTACTTGGTCATGGTCGGTTTTAAAAAAAATCTTCTGAAGGATTATGTAGGTACTTAGTTACATGTTTTTCATTTCCAGTTTTTTGTTATTAACCTCTAGTATGAACCTGGATTTCAGACACAATAGAAAATATATTGTGAGTTGCGTGAATCTGCATTCCGGCATACCAAAGGTTAATAAATTATAAGTTATAACTAAACTAATATAAAGAAAAACTATTGATAAAGAAGTGAGTAAGAAGTAAAAATATTAACATTTTTCATCGTTACAGACAGGTTAAATATAACACAGTTGAAAATACGAAAGGTAGTAATACGAAACGGAAATTTCTAATTTTATGTGAATTTTTCATGCCATAATTACAAATGATCTTATCTGAGAAATACTCCATTCATACTTCGAAGATTTGAAAGCCCACAAGGCACTCGTCGGCTAAGTAGAATAGAGAATTTAAACGTAAACTCAACCCCACGCTGTAAACATTGAATAGCCAAATAGCTTAGCCGTCGACAAATTTAAATCACTCTCAGTGTTTCCCAACAAGTATCAAAACTTTGATCATTTTCATGTGGATCATTTATAAATATATAATTCATAAATGTTTTAACTGTTTATTAGTTATAATGAAAATCGAGTGTATAGGGGATGTGATAAAACTAGTCCCGTAAACTTTGAGGGGAGTTTTCAGAAGAGAGTTTAAATTGATGGGTAAAATTTTCGAGAGTGGATTGACTGACACCCTGTATAGAATAGTTTATTAAGATCTTCGGACGAAAGATCCCAAGACTTAAGATCCCAATAAATAATAATAATAATAATAAATATTCATGGACATTTCACACGACGCCCTCTAGTCCCAAACTAAGCAAAGCTTGTAATATGGGAACTAGATGCTGATAGAATACTTATATACTTTTTTTTTTTGTAAATACATACTTATAATACATAGTAACACCCAGACATAGAACAAACATCTATATTTTGCCACACACAAATGTTTGTTCTCGGTGGGGATCGAACCCACGACCCACAGCACGGAAGGCAGATCCATTACCGACTGAGCTGTGACGCCTGTCAATGACTTAATATTTCACACAACCTTCCAATACACTTTATGCACTCCTAAAAATTGCTTCCATTCTGTTTGTAAGATCAATGCTACCACCTATACGCTAATTATTTTGATAATGCATTCACTCGGAAGTACCTATTATTCAGACAATGAATTTTCTGTATTCAAAATTCTTGCAGGGCGTCTAGTCGAAGCGACGCGTGGCTCGAGGGCTGGTGAGTATTTATCTAGGCCGGCTCAGCATTGCTATTCAGCGCGGCAATGCAGCCAGTGTTTTGGGCACGCTTCCGATTGGTACTGATTTGGATCAGTTGAGCTATCTATAAATCGTTTGCAACGGTCTGTAGATAGCTCAACTGCTTTGTATATATTTTGTAAATATTATAAATATTGTATTATTCTTATTTTTTTTTTGAATAAAAGTTATTTTCTGTTGTACCTCCACAAAGTTTGAGAAACTCTCCGCAAAGCGTAACTCGAGAAGTGTAGGAAGTATTGAATGGGGTTGGACGGAAAAGCAAATAGTGCTATAATACACCATACCATGTGCGCACTGATTTGAATTACCAATAACATTATTCTAGTGCTTCTTATAGATCGGACTTTGGGTGGGAACATTAAATAACAAATTATTTCGGTAGTTATTCCTTTATTTCGTTCCTAAATCTTGTACTAGCACTGAAATTAGATAAAAGAGTAAATAAGGAGTCGTCGACCGCATCATCACATAACATTATAGTTTTAATATAGCCTGCAGTAGTTTTACTTAGCAGATTTGCGAAAATTAAAAAAAACACTTCACGGCACATTCTCAGGGACGTGCTCAGTGAGGCAATGTATTGTTAGGGCCACCGTCTTATTCCATCATATAGTTGTATAAAAAAAAATAAAGCAGCAATGAGTTGCTAAACTATATAAATTAAACATTCCCAGCTTACCTATTTTAATATGAGTGACAAACTCAACGCAAATATAGATTAGATTCATGCTACGCCACAGTTAGAAGTTGTAAGCAATTTCCTGGTTGCCAAAAATGAGTGTCACTTTGCGAAAAGGGTACTTTTAAAGTACAGACGTGACTAAAATACTAATGATAATGGACATAGCTTGAATATTTTGACGTTAATCTGCATTTTTAAGTAAAATTACAAAAAGCAAATTATTCTAATTATTCACACCAACCTGATTCTGAATTATTCCATGAAAATGTTATATTTCTAATTAATATTTCTAATAACAAACATACAAACATTTTGCATGATTATTGTGTTTACAACAATCTCATTGTTTTATTGAATACAAATAGTACACAGATAGTATGCACAAATAAACAATTTGACGACTTGTGTCTAACTGCACAAAATAGTACAATGTACATAAATTGTTGACTGAATGTCGAGTAACTTGTGTGGCTAAGTGTACCAATCTGAAGTTGGTCGTGCGTGCACTCACTATAAACGTGGCCAATTTGCATGTGGGACTGGGGCCGCAAGCTTTCACGAGATGAGTGTTTATGATAGGTGTCCCCACCCTAAATATTTATTGGACTTTATATTATTGGATGCAGCCATTTCTGTGTTTACATAAATTTTGGGAAGGGAAATAAGCCATTTGGGTAGCAGAATGACTTTCAAAGTAGAAGCATTTTTCATGTAAATTATGGTAGGAAATGAGTCTTCTCTAGGTATCAATAAAATGCAAGCTTGGACCGCACCGTCTTTTGTCTTTTGCATTGACATAAATGTATAAAGACTAAGGGCCAACGCACATCTATCGACAAAACTGTTTTGTCGCGTACTTAGTGACGTGAAAATAAATTTTCTGTTATAACGAAAACAGCATATTATGACGAATTCTTCCTCGTCATATGCTGTTTTCGTTATAACGAAACTCACATCAATTGACACAACAGACTTTTCTTAAGTATGTTTACCTATCTATTATAGCATTGTTTAATACCTACCTATTAAACATTGCTTTATACGCACATACCTAGAGAATGAACTGTGTTTTTTAATAAATAAGAGTATAGAGTAATTATGTAGTGTACTTAATATTATTATTAAGTACTTAGGATGATTCTCATTAAATAAGCAAGTAACGAAAACAGCAAATAAAAAGAAGCATATTGTAACTAAAAAAGTTTTACTGAAAGTTTCACATCACTAACTGTTCGACAAAACGTCTTGTCAAACAGTTAGTGATGTGAAACTTCATAATTTCGTGACAAACCATGTCAGTATAACTTTTTTCGTCACAATATGCTTCGTCTTATTTACTGTTTTCGTTACTTGCTTATTTAATGAGAATCATGCTAAGTACTTAATAATATTATTAAGTACACTACATAATTACACTATATTCTTATTTATTAAAAAAACACAGTTCATTCTCTAGGTATGTGCGTATAAAGCAATGCTATAATAGATAGGTAAACATAATTTTATGCATGCGTCGTGTCAATTGATGTGAATTTCGTTACAACGAAAACAGCATATGACGAGGAAGCATTCATCATATGCTGTTTTCGTTATAACAGAAAATTTATTTTTACGTCACTAAGTACGCGACAAAACAGTTTTGTCGATAGATGTGCGTTGGCCCTTAACACTGTAGAATTCGGGTACTGTCTTTTGTAAAAGCAACATTTGTTTTTCTTGGCGTTTTAGTGAGTAGGTATTGTTCTTTAATTTTGGTGGAATTTTAACCAATAATACTTGCAGTCATAGCATAAAGTGTGAGCCATTGGAATAAATGTGTATTATGTGTTTTTATTATTTGATGGAAGTTTTGAGGGAAAATCCACCATTTTGTCTTCAAAACAAATGACTTGAGGTATGACTCGACTTGACTAAACTTAATTCAAATAATTCACTTGACAAATGGCATCGATTCTTTTGTTGCATTTTTCTAAACTAACTTAATTTTACAGCGCTAAAATTATAGCTGTCTTTGTGGTTTCAGTTTATGAGAATGAGACGGCAACATTTTTAGTGCTGTCAAATTAGGTTAGTTTAGAAAAATGCAACAATAGAATCGACAGTACTGGCAAAATTGTCTAAACAGACAAAAGCCATTAAAAAAAAACTCTCTGTAACTATTTCGCAATGCTTATAAAGTTCTAAGAGAGATGTAGCATAAAATCAAGAGACCAAGTAAATAACACAGATAAAATTGCAAACACTCTACTGCTTATTAGAGTAAATAATAACAGCAGCATCATGTACACAAAACGTGCCGAATTCGAATAATAGACGTGGACATGGATAGGATTATCCGATGAGATTCACCATCCAAACCACCACGGGATAACTCTGGGATTGAGATGATGTCTCGGTGTTATAAATTATTTATTATCTATGGAGAATATTTTGGAACTCTAAAATATTATTCTAGTTAGTTAATTGACTAAAGTTAAAGATACAAGATACATTTATTTGCCAAAAGAAGTGTTACAATTTGGTCTTATGCTAAAGTCAGAGGCTTTTTAAAACTTATTCACCCTTTTCAGGTATCGCAAAAATGTTATATTTGGGCTATTTTAAATATTGGCTATTGGGTTATATTAAAGACTGACTAAAGACTAAGGTTGTCTGGAAGAGATCGCTTTTAGCGATAATGCCTCCCATTGTACTCTCTATTTTTATGTTTCTCTCTTTCTGTAATTTCTTTTTTTCTGTGTGTGCAATAAAGTTGTAATCTATCTATCTAAAGTTTTGGAAAAACGGAACACTAAAAAAATAGTTTTTGTTGTAATCTGAACTGTTCATTAAATAGTGTCATCACTGAATATAAATAAAGGGTTATAAAATAATCTCAGAGAATACATTCCGGAATATAAATAACCCTCCTTTTTGCTTCGCTGTAGTCGAGTAAAAAGTTTACCCATGATCGATAAAAACTCACTAATAAAGAGTATTAATTTCTAAATAATTTAATGCTGGAGGTACCTATCACAGAATAATTTATTAATGCAAGTGAATATTTACATAGTTACAAAATGAAATCCTGGCCTGAGTGAGGGATCATGGGATTGCTCAACCATCATTTTGGTTTTCGATTTATTTGCGGCAATGTTTGTGTTTGTTTGTATAGCTACTTATATTTGTAGGGATTATGCAGTGAACGGTGAGCGCAGTGCGTAAACTACTAGTACGTAGTGCGTAAGTAACTTTTAGTGGTAAGCATAGAGATTGGCGTAGCAGTCGGCGTAGCGGTAAGCGTAGCGGCAAGCGTAGCGTTCGCTACGCTTACTGCAATGATAATGATCTGAACGTAATAGCCAGCGTAGTAGTTAGCGTAGCGGCGTAGTAAGGTGGGTGAAATGCATCAGAAAAGTTGAGCATAGGTAATATAATGAAATACTGAAAGGTAAAGGAGTTTGAGGTGCCTCTTGTAGTAAGTATAAGAAAGACTTTCGAATATACAATTTTTGGCAACTACTGCGAGTCAGGGACTAAATTATTTTTATCTACCCCTCGTGCCTCTGACTACTCCTCTTAGATATTCTCAAAGGACCTTGAGTAGACAGGCACTAACTTACGCTTGAGGGGAACTACCAAGACTAAACCGCTTATTTCGTTTGCACTCTCAGCTTATCGCTCTGCTTATCTCTGTCACATGACATGGTGTTATGAAAACTGACGGATATTAATTACAACTCACTCTTAATACGTAATAGGTACCTATTGTCTCCTTTTGTGTGCAGCTTATTGTGTCATACATAACCTATTAGTTTAATATTACCTAGTAAACGGTTAGAAATTACTAAAATTAATTATATAGGCCCAATTAGCTAATGCATTAGTAGGTATTATAGGAGAAAAGGTGCTTTTATACGTGCGTATAAAATAATTTGAAACCAAAAGTCTGAAAAACATTCTCGTGTAATTGTAAGTAAGGTCTGGTGAGTATTAAGGTCTTTTATTCAACTTGGATGCAAAATTGAAAAAACAACTGTATTCTCCCCCAACAACGTGTAATTCTTCTTGGCACGTCGGGCCTCCAAAATTTCCATATAAGTCACTGAATAATACAAACAAATATACGTCAGGTGATGCACGGTACACTCATTAGTTGGCTGTACTCGCTCGTTTGTCACCACCCTAGGGTGGGGCCAGAGTGTTCGCGAGCTGAACTTTTAGTGGAGCGGATTGTGTCTATTAAACAGCTGATGCTCTGTAATGTGATAAGCGATTAGATACAGTCAATACGCGTGGGCAGCAAAGATTAAAAAAGAAAGTAAGAAAAAAAAGAAAGTATATAAGTACTCTATCAGCATTTAGTTCCCATATCACAAGCTTTGCTTAGTTTGGGACTAGAGGGCGTCGTGTGAAATGTCCTTAAATATTTATTTATTTTTTATTTGGTGGACAGGATACCTCTATAACCGACTTCAAAAAAAAGGAGGAGGTGCTCAGATCGGTTGTATTTTGAGTTTTGAGGTAACATTTATAAAACTATTTGAATGGAAGTGGAACCAATTAGTAAGTAGGATGGTTACCTACTAACTAACTGGTCCCATTGAATTTCTTCAAAGTAGGTTCAGTAGTTTTGTTTTATATGACTGGAAAAATATATAAAAAAATGTAGTATGGAGAGGTTATACTATTTTATCACCGGTACTAAGGCCAGACCCTTCTGCTAAATTTGTTGGGTACCGTTTTTATTAACACCAATTTCTCGACCAGAAACGAGCGCAATTTTTCTCGAGTCCTCGAGTTATTTCGCCAAAGATACAACCTTTTTACAGTTGAAGTCTTCTACTTATTTATGGTTTCTATTAAAGTGTCAACTAACTAGTACGTACGAGCTATATATCTATTGTATAATAACTGTGTAACGTTTTACAAACAAAATGGAAAAGTCAACAAAATTCATAAAATTATAAGAAAAAGCACAAAACCGTATATTATTATATGTAGCTATCAAAATCTACAAAAAATAATCTACGTGACAAATGACCAAAGGGCTGGCGCTTACCTTGGACAGAGAATTAGTATTGCCATACAAAGAGGTAACGTTGCCAGCCTTTTGGGCACCCTGCCTGCAGTCGGTGATTTGAACTCTGTTTTCTATCTCTAGCATTTAGAATTCAGAGTTCATTTTAATTTTTTTTTGTTAAAAATGCTATTTTCTTAAGTATTTGTATATAGTTATTGTTTTGAAAGAAATAAAATAAAATTCTTGTATCTATCTGAATGTAATGAATTAAAAGTACTACATTATTATAAAACAATTACTAAAACCCCTTCATCCGCATTTATAACTAGAAAAACGTCAAACAGCCAGTCAGTTTCAGAAACTATTCATAATAACTTTTCAACGTAAAATATTTGAATCCACCCCTCCTATTTAAAGCCTGCGACCTCACCCTCGCATATTCCGATGGCTTAATGTTCACGGCTCAAGTGGTATTACCACATTTTTCATAAGATGTCACTCTCACGTTCATTTGAAGATGCATTCTAGTACCAACTTTAGGATGTCGTAAAACGCCGAAGCTTTCAGTGTGATAAATTTTGTTCGTGGAGGAAATATTATGTTCAATCTTTGTTTTGCACATGCAATTAGTACTGAAAATAGATGTTACGATGTTCAATTTAGCTGGTGTAATGTGTAGTCGAGATTGCGGTCAAACGCTTGCTTATAAATTTATAGAAAAAAAATGTTTTGATCGGGTTCGACCAACTACGAATAACGCTCGTCAGATAAAATACTATTCGTCTCTATTTTAAACTTGTCAAAAATAAGGATGGAAATATTTTAATCTAAAGAATAGCGTTATTCGAAGTTAAACCAGGCCTTGGAGTTGTAGTTTAGTAATTTAGCGACACAGATGGTCATTTTTCTGTACAAAATCTTGTAAAAATATCATTTTGAATTTGTTCCTACATCCTAGCGAAATCATAATGATATTTTTACTAGATTTTAATAATTACTCCTCAGAGTTTAGAATTTTTCTTACTTTTAGAACTTTTCTTCTCTCTGCATAGAAGCTTAGAAAATTGACGACAACGAAATATAGAATCTAGAGCGCAACGAGTGATTAGATATAATATCGAACATTAGCAAGGATTCTTAACAAGTATAATAATTTCGTTTCAAATTACCCTATGTAAGTAAAATACTAAACTACAACTTTTTCTTAGACAAATTAGACGTAGCACACTACAGAATGAAGGTATCAACTGAAATCGCAGTAACAAATAACACGTTTAGCTCTAATTCTCTGTTGATACGATCTGTCGATCCATCCACCGTGGCACCTCTACCACAGATTAGTAATGAGTGAACAGTTACAGTTGAGAGCTATCGCCATGGCACATTTTCAACCAGTGCTTAGTATCAAGGTTAAAATTTATATACTCTGGTGAGAGATATCAAGGCCTAAAATATGCATTAGTTTGTAGCAAAGCAACTGGCGGTGACGGCATTCCCATGCTTTTTTGAATACGACAGGGTAGCATGGCACTACCCTATCATATTCAAAACTGCTCCAAAAAAGCATTTGTTTCTTTTAGATTCAGGCTAAAAAGGACTATTAGCTATAGTATTTTTATCTGATATGTCGTATCACGAAAAAGTTATGAATATGAGTGTGACTGGGTACGCGGGTAGAGGAAGGCCAAAGAAGAAGTGGTTGGATTGTGTAAGTAAAAGAGGATAGGAATGTGAGAGGAGTAGATTCTTAGTTGACGAATGATAGGAGCGAGTGGAAGAAGAAGACATGTTGTGCCGACCCCATCTAGCGTGGGATAAGGGCAGGGGAATGATGATGTCGTAGAGTGAACAAAGCTTATCACAAAGGTCTTCTCGAATTCCAAGCTAAAACAACACGTTCACTCATTAAACGCACAACGTGCCACAGCTCCAAACTGTGAACTGTACTCTTGGGAACTCTGCTTTGCCTCCGATAGCTCTTTGAAGAAGACGTTGATCGATGGTTCCTGGGCTCTATCAGATGAACGCGACACTTCAATCAGTTTTCCACGAGCTAAAACTGTTTTCGTGTTTTCAAAGGTAGCATAAAGTTCCTAAGGTACCCTGCTACTTAGGTCCCTCCGATAAAGTGGATTTTTTAGGGTTATTCTCATTATTTCCATCATTTCATGGTCGTTTTGTAAACATGGGTAATCATTTTATCAGAGAAGACTCAATCTGCCTATATCCAATAGTTGAATTTCAGACTGATGATGATTTTAAAAAATCTAGGACAACCCTCAGGCATTTTGAAAACCTTTGGTTACAGCACCATTTTAGGACCTTTTTTAAAAAAAATTGCCTTACTTATTCCGTCATTTCAAAGTCTTTTTTTGGGCAAGTGAAAAAAATAATTACACGGATCATTAATCGCGGTCTGACCATTTGTCGACCCTCCTGCAATTCAGACCTTTTTCTACAAATATCCATCTACCTTTTTACTTGAGAGCGACCGGTGAAAAGCATTGGGTATACTTTCACCTATGGATCTCGTGAAGAATTTAAGATCGTAAAATAAAAGGGGAAGCTGGTGGGTGTCTAAAAAACTGCGCAGTAACACAGGAGTTAGAGATAGTGGAAGTGGCACGAAACTAATATAGTCAGTGTTTACCACTTAACATCGGGTTGGCCATTGGATTGATCCATCAATTAGTTGAATAAAAAAACTGAACCATGCATATAAATTGAAATTGATAAATAACAACAAACATCGTAGGTCCATACATGAATCATACAATTCTGGGTTAATTCAGATTGGACTACATTGGTACCCAAACTAGGAAAACCTGTCATGTGGTGTACCGATGCCCTCCACCGTTACATGGGATAATTAATGTACATTTTGTATTTTTGTATAAAAAAATGGTCTTTATTATTTTCAGATCGTGTTCACTATTTCACAAATATGTTTTTGTACAAAATATCGAATGCGTAAGTAACAGAATACATTTAAGAGAGTTTACCTCAACTTGCTTACTTATTTAATAAGTTAAACACTTGAACAAAATTATCTCTATCACTGTTTGACATTACCGTTGTGTAAGAGATAGCGATTATTTCAACAGCTGGTTAAAGTTATGCAATGATTAAGTATAGCGACTAGTTAAATTGAAAAAAGTAACAATTTAACCACGGTGCAACAATAATAACTTGTGGTGCTGTATTAAAACAGCTCTTCCAGTAATCTCGCACATCTCTGTCGTGTAGAATTTTATTGGCGGGCGGCTGATATATCGCAGTGCCAATCGTAAATCTGTTGCGGCAAAATAAATAATTTAAAACTAATAAAACAGGCCCCTGTACCGTAATACCGGCATGTTATCATGTATTCTGTGGCACAGGTGGGCAATTCAACCACATTCAACTGTGGGGTGGGGATTATGCTTAGGGCGAAGAACACGTGTTGAGAAAACTTGAGGGAAAATTAAAAATTAGGTTGTTTTTTTTTGTAGCTCCATTTTTGTCACGTAAAACCATGATCTCGATGAATGGAGAAGGTAAACAGAATCGTCTTATATAACTAGGTGATTCTAGGTGCCAGTTCCACGTGACCAGAGCCTAGAAGGGCAAGAAACTACGGCCTGGTTCCTAGCGTTTTTTTGGATTGAAACAATTAGTTTTTTAGGAAAAACATGGGAAGCATATCCATCTGGACTTTTACAGGCTGATATAATGATGATGATGAACTTCTCCATCGAATTAGTAAGTTGTTGTAATTATAATTGTTATACGCTGAAACGAGTATCTTTTAAATCGATATTTTTACAAGGCAAAGAGAACTGGATTTTTGAGGAACAATAAGTACTTAATTGTTCTTAAATAATAATAGTTATTGAATCATGTGATTTTTAAAGGGTTCCACAGTTAGTACCTACAATATACCATTACTGGAACGATATAATGATGTCAGATGGAATTCGAAAACCAACCACGGCGGCGATGCTCATCCACCATGTAACAATCTTCAACAAACATGACCACCATTATATTCATTACGAACAATAGCAATACTAGTGAAACTACTTCGCAACGAAATCAACAAGGTGTGACCACATCTTGGACAGTGCCATTGTTTCGTCTCCTATCAAATTGTCATCCAAACCACCCCCTCTATTCAGTATATGCTTTTTTATAAAGTATACTGTTCTACTCCGCTTTAATGTTATTTGTGTGTTGTGTGCCTCCGGTTTTATTGTGCTAGGATGTGGTTCAAACAATCTCATAGATATCAAACAATTGTGTTTATTTTCGTTTTATTTTACAATGCATGTGAGGCTATATCGAATGCGAATTTTAACGAGCAAATTCGAGATTATTCTGTGCACAACAATGATGGTGTAAGTGATAATAAAATTCTCATTTACTCAACCAAATCCTCTAGCCAAAATGTATGGGATTATGTGACTTATCATCATTCAGGTATGTCAGTCCTATTAACTTTGTAGTCCTCTACGTTTTAAGAAAAATAATATCTTGATGTTTCAGAACTTAACACATGTGAAGACGTTGCAAAAAGAGAGCATTGGATTGGGGCGATACGCAAGTTTTGCTCCTCTACAAACCTCCATTCTTTACAAGGTAGATTCTAATAAACTTATATTTTTGAGATAAACAATTCTTCAGCAAGTGCAGAAAGTTGCATAAATTATCTTGGTCCCACACTATGACTCCATAATTATTATATTTGCGCATGCCAAAGTATTTCCATAATGCATCTTGTCTCTTGCCACGGAATTAGTCAATTTTTCCAAATATATTCCGGTACAAGATTTAAAAAAAAATGTATCCAGATGAGAACTCCAATTTAATCTAATCAAATGACGTAACATCTCGTGTAAATTTTGTGGAAATACACTAGTTTTTTATCCATAAATCAACTTGCTTTGACATTTTTATGAAAGTTAGCTGGTGAAAAAGATATTATCGAAAATTTTAATTTGTAGCCTTATTCTATCATTGACTTTGACTCCACAGTTTCTCCTAAAACCAGACAATAATCTATGGAATATTTAAGTTATCATACTTTAATTGCTTTACACTTGTTTTCCACTTAGAATTCCCGTGCTTCATAAACCATGTCCTAGTCTCGATATAAAAGGGATAAACAACTACCTGTCATTCTGGATCGCTTTTTATAGGTCCTATTACAAAACTAGAAGCAATTACTACTGCATTCCCTGTTCGAAATCATCATTCTTTAGTAAGTTTCGGCATAAAATTGTACCTCTCTCCCTATGTCCGACCATAGTCCGACCTTTTAGTTTTTAACTATGTAGAAAGGTGTGTCCGTCTTATAATTCCCGCGTTGTCGTTGTTAGGTTTTGCAACTGTTTGATGTCCGTCAGAATTCAAAAATGTTTTAAGAATGTTAGAGCAGATCTGAATTACTTTTCTGGACTCAATGATAGTTTTTATTATAAATAATCACGATCAAATTATTTTTTGAGACAGACAGGTAATAAGTCATGTTAGTACGTACAAATTTGAGGTTCATTTTGTAGGGTTCATAACTTCAAACACACGGGTTATAAAAAAGATCATGTCCGGCTATTTTTTGCTGAGTTCTTTGACAGGCCTATGTGGGAATAGGTATCCGCTGTTCCACATTCCTGATAACTTGCTCAAACGGATATGAGTCTCACTTGATAGGTACTATGTAAAACACGTTGATTACTGTTTTATATTTACTACTACCTACATAATAAATTGAAATTTATTGATTTTTATATTTCCTAAAGTAATATTGACTACAGCTATAAATACTTGTACTAATAATACTTCTGTGCTACTGTTCAAGATGAATGTCAAACAAATTCTCAATCAAAAAAGCACCAAATGGGACCAATTTTGGTACACATTTTTTTATCGGAAAACTTGCTCGAATAAAAATCATATTTTCGCTGAAGCTTTGCATTGTTATTCTCTAGATCGGGAAGCTTTGCGATTTTGCATAATTACATTCAGTCTTTAAAAATGTGCGAGCGAGATGGTTGTTCGACGTTACCCATCGTCGTCATCTATTACTTTTACACCCGCACGAAATTTTTTTGGGGTACAGGAATTATTTAAATGGTGCAAACGTAACCGCGGGTAATATATGGTTGAGTCATAGGTAGGCACTACAATTTATTGTACCTAGCCAAAGCTCAATTTACCATTATTTTGCAATACAAGACTAAACTGGCAACACATTTAAAACGCAGGTATTTTAAAGAGTCAGTCAGCATACATCCGCCAAAGAGCAACAAAATTAAAAGAATAAGTACACTAATATGCAAGAGCACGGGTTGTTGCTCTGTAAGTGGGTGCTCGACAACTTAATAGCTGTAAGATGAACATGCCATGGTATCTCAGGTCACAGACATGGATCGCATACCTTGGAGTCTTTCCCGTGACGGCCTCGACCTCTATGCTATTATACTTCATTACGAATTTTATAGCTACCTTATGCCTGGTAGAGATCGCTCATTAGCGATAAAACCGCCCATTGTACCATTAGTTAAGTTTTGTGTTTATGTATAGTTGATTACAACTAAACTTACAACACGTTATCCTGGATAACGTGTGCAATAAAGTATTTTCTATCTATCTATCTAGTCCTTGTTTGGTCTATTTCGATTGGATTTTAATTACGCATAAGACAAACTACTGTGTAACTAATATACCAAGTATCATCGAGTATATTGGTAACGGATTTGTGTTTCTAAAACAATAATCATACTGACATTCCACGAATCCACTTAATTGTGGTAAAAAATGCTTCCAATTTAACAAATACAGAGACAAGTAATTAAATTAAAGATTAAAAAAAAACCCCGAATCTGGGACCGATTTTCATCAAACATAGCTAAGAACACTCCCGACTAATTTAACACCTTTCAAACAAAAAAAAACAAAATCAAAATCGGTTCATCCGTTCGGGAGCTACGTTGCCTCAGGCAGACACACACGCCACACACACACACACACACACAATACACATACATACATACGCAGACACGTCAAACTTATAGCACCCCGTCGTTTTTGCGTCGGGGGTTAAAAACTAAGTAAAGCCTTCCTATTTGTGAGTTCAAGGAAAACCTCTGACTGTTCGGTATACAATCTTATTCCCGAGAAAAACGCAATCAAGTTTATCTGATTTCAAATCGAAGATCACTTCTTGGTACAAATGAATAATGCCTTTCAATGAGACGAGAAGATAAACACGTATGAGTCATGCTTTCATAGCCAAGGTGTTTTATATTCTGACTACACTCATCGGAATTTGAGAAATTTAGTTTTTTTTGTGGGGAATTCTCATCAATAGATTACATAGGTGCCTATACTTAAGTCATGTTGGAAAATATTGTCACGATCATTGGTCACGATAGATAAAATACTGCTTATTTCCTGTTATAAGACTACTTATTGTGTTACCTTTTGGTCCTATTTAAAAATTTTCATAGAAAACATGAATGTACAGAATTAGTCACGTGACTTCATTCGGATAATATTTCCCATCCGTTTGTTCACTAGCGATTGCACTCGAAGGATGTCAACATTAGCCATTTTACATCTTATTTTTTAGCCTGGCTCATCGTATAACTGCGATAACCAAGTGGTTGCACGGACGGGAAGTTATGCACCTTGATGCAACTGGATAAAAAAAATTACACCACAAAATGTCTTGTGTCTACAAATTCTAATAATCGTATTAAGTCAAAAACACCGTTTTAATCATCTGTTTGTTTGTCTTGTCTATCCTTTTACAAACATCGAGTCAAAGAATGCAGCGTATCAAATTAAAGTTATTGTAGTATAAAAAGGTAGACCAATAGAAATAGACACATCGTCGAGCCAACGATATTTTTCAAATATACGCGTGTCACAACATTATAGTATAACAAAATAATGCAAATATTATTTCAGTAATACATACAGTGTGCGAAGAAAAGAACAATACATCTGTACATACCTATTGGGGACAAATAAAAATTTATCCTATCTTATCTTAATACTAGGAGAAACTTCTTGCACCACACTTGTGGCTAGAAAGAGATAAATTAGACACTCATACGTGTGTAGGTGTTGTGGTACGCGACCAACGACGCACGACTAAGTAAAAGTCGGTCCATTACCTTACTTTTCTTTCACCATTTCTAGGTTGCGGATAACGCATCTACAGTATAAAATATCTAAGATTGTATAGAATGGTGGACGAAATGAAAAAGACACCTCGGGCCGTGTGAATAGGGGGTGGGCAGACGATGGTATCGAGGTAACGAACCGTGGCTTTGGACAATGCTCTAATTGTGGAGAGAGGATAATTAGATGGTGGTTCTTCCGTCTCAAGACTTGAGTGACCGATTTGTTTCGCAACTGCATACTGCATACTGCTCTGCATGTAGTTGGGAATTTAATCTCGCTGCTTTGACAAAAAGTAGTATTTCAAAATCGATCAAAAAAGTTTTAGATACCTACTTAATGTTTCGGTTCTCACAAATATTTATTCACAGTAATACCGTATTTACATTATTTATAATATATACAAAATACACATGAAATAGTGGAGCTATTTTACACAGACACACATTTACAAAATACAATGTACAAACCGTTGCAAACGATTTAAAGCACAACTGATCCAAATCGGTACGATTCGGAAGATACAGTTTACACACGAGTTTCAAAATTTACTATTACATCGGGATAGACTTTTCTAAAAAATACCACAAATTTTAAAGTTTTAAATGAAAATAAGGATCATGGAACCTTTTTCAGATCAAGGTTACGACGCAAATAATTAATTGTGAATCATTTTGATTATCGCAGGAAGTTCCTGACAGCGCGCTATCAGGATCCAGCCATGGTCGAGGTTCGCTGCATCATCATCACACTGGTAATTACTAAATCTTCATCAAGAGAATAAAACTGATGAAACAGATACATAGTAAACTCATGTGTTTTCTATATTCTAAGGCTAATGATGAAGTTGGGTCAATTTGAAAAAAAATTCACATAAATTCATCAAATACACGTCACAGCTCAGTCGGTAATAGCTCTGCCTTCCGTACTGTGGGTCGTGGGTTCGGTCCTCACCAAGAATAGTAGGGGAGCCCACGAGGCTAAATGGGGATTTACTCGAGCGTCGTAGAGACCTATTGGGATGCAAAGCTTAGATGATAAGAAGAAAAAAATGTTATATGATATATACCTTTACATCGGTGGGGGAAGCGGCTATAGATTTTTAAATATGTAAAAAAAAAACTGTTGCATGGACATCCTCGAGCGCGTCAGATATTGATAGCATCAATGTCCTACGTATTTTTAATAATGTACGTATGTTAATCTGATCGTTTGCATGATGGGGGTGGTTGTATTTAAGGGTTGAAAATGAAAAAAAAAAATTAATCGAGCGCGTCAGATTTTCTAAGGGAGTGTTAAGTGCACCAAAAAAAAGCTCTCATTCACTAATCTGACGATTTCGATGGGACGCAAACTCGCGGCCATTTTCATAATGTGCAAAAAAAATTCGCCATTTTGAAATACTCAAGCGCGTCAGATTAAGATATATATGGTTCATCTTTATGTTCTAAACGTACTGTCTCATAATCTGACGATTATCTAGAGGGATTTGCCTGATCTGACAAAAAAAAATTAGAAAAACGGTTCACCTTAAAGGCCATCCCTGCAACTTCCCGCTAATTCCATTCCTGGGTGCTTAAAATTGAACTTATGACATTTCTGAGCTTAAAATATAATTTATGTGATATTTTGAGCTCGCTGAGTTCAAAGAAATAATATTTCTATGCATTTGAGCTCTCCCAGCTCGAAAGTCTGATAGAAGTTTCATAGAACACTATTTTTGGAATTTTCAAACCGCAATAACTTTTGAATGGATCAAGCAATTTTCACGCGGTTGGCGCAATTCGACGCAGTTTTATCATCCTCATAAGTAATTTTGCAATTTTAATTGATCGAGCCACAAATTTCGGAGTAATCCCGAAAAAACACTTTTTCGGGTTTCTTTCGTTCACGATATCTCTCGAACGAATCAACCGCTTTTGACCAGCTTGGTGGCGATCGACGTGGTTTTTCAACGGACGGAGTGAGAGAGTAATAGATAGAGAAAGAGTGAGAGAGGAATAGAAACGCGGAGAAGGAAATATAGGCATCACGCAGCTGCACGCATTTAACTTTATCGACGAATTTTTGTTATTTCGGCTTGCGGAAATCGTCAGATTTTATATTTTTCATTATTCTTGAATTATTTCCTTCAAAATAAAAAAAAATTTAGCTACGCTCGAGAATGTCGAGATGACGTTTTTTTTACAACTTTGTTGCCCTCCCCTTTTTTTACGTCACTCTCAAATTGTCAGATTAGTGGAATATACACTTTTTAGGATGTAATTAACTCACCCTACCTTAATCTGACGCGCTCGAGAATTTCTGATGGTCAATTTTTTTTTACTAATCTGATCCTGTATCCTTCACGGGCGGCCTTATATATGGGCCTCATGTTTTGTGGAGGTACTTAACCGGGTACAAGGTATCCCCCTGTATATTAATCTGCCGCGCTTTAGTAAATCCCGAAATCCCCGCTTGGGCTCCCCTACTAGAACAAACATTTGTGTGTAGCAAACATGTGTGGTATATATATATTTGTGTCTGTTCTATGTCTATGTGTTACTATGTATTTACAAAAAATCAGTATATCAGCATCAGTATATCAGTATTCTATCAGCATCTAGTTGTCATATTACAAGCTTTGCTTAGTTTGGGACTAGAGGGCGTTGTGTGTAAAGTCCATGAATAATTATTTATTTATTTGTGTGTGGCAAACATGTGTGGTATATATATATTTGTGTCTGTTCTATGTCTATGTGTTACTATGTATTTACAAAAAAAAATCAGTATATCAGCATCAGCATATTAGTATTCTATCAGCATCTAATTGTCATATTACAAGCTTTGCTTTGTTTGCGACTTGAAGGCGTCGTGTGAAATGTCCATGAATATTTATTTTTAATGTGGTAATCCAGGTTACGAACTATAATATCTAAGTTTCATCCAAATCTGACCAGTAGTTACAGCGTGATTGAAACACAAACATCTAAACTTTGACATTTATAATAGGGATATTTACGATGAAATTGGAACGACCGAAATTGCATATTTTTTCTACGTCTGTTCTAATATCTTATCTTATCTTATCTCGTATTCTAATGTGAATGACATTAGAATTTTCTAGATTTTAGAAACAATGTAACTACTAAACATTATTATTTAGTAGTGTTTAGTAATGTTTAGTAATGTTTTTTGACAGGCGTCACAGCTCAGTCGGTAATAGCTCTGCCTTCCGTGCTGTGGGTCGTGGGTTCGATCCCCACCAAGAACAAACATTTGTATGTGACAAACATAGATGTTTGTTCTATGTCTGGGTGTTACTATGTATTATAAGTATGTATTTACAAAAAAAAAAAGTATACTAGTATTCTATCCGCATCTAGTTCCCATATTACAAGCTTTGCTTAGTTTGGGACTAGAAAGCGTTCTGTGAAATGTCCATGAATATTTATTTTATATTTATTTTACTACCACTAAACCTAAGTGAACTAACACTTACGTTAGACCTACCTTATTCAATTTTGTGCAATCCATATTTTGACCTATAGCGAGAAAAAACCCCTCTCACATTGTGAGCTCATCGTGTCATATTTAAATTTAACCTTAATTTAACAGAAGTTCCTGTTTCTCAGTAACTGTGTGTGGTGGATGGACAATATGGACATGAGCCAGAAGTATTTCTTGGGTGGCTAGAATTACCATGAAACGACTACAATGACAATGGGGAAAAGAGGTTCCTTGCCAATAAGAACTTGCCAAGTGCTTTCAATAAATTCGCTTCCTATTAGCAGTTCAAACGTAGTACTTAACTTTGATTTCTCATTTTCCATAATGATGAACTAAGAACCATTTAGTTCATTACTTTATTGTAAGTATTATTTCTGCCGCCAAGCTGTGATGCTCGCATTTCTGTGTCTCGGTTTGAAGGATATGGGTGCTGGTGCAATTACAGGCACATGAGACTTAACACTTATCTCTCAGAGTGATGGGTGCACTTCAATGCATCACAGGGAATGATCTCAGACGACGCGCTGAGTGAGACAATGTATTGTTATAGGCAGTGGTCACTACTTAACATTAGGTGGGCCATCGGCTTGTTCCATCATACAGTTGTATAAAAAAAAGAATCAGTAAAATTTTTGCTAACCTATTTCTTCCCTAAAGGTCTCCCTCAAAGAGTCCCAGTTCTCTCTTTCTGTTAAAAATGTAGAAACGTTTTTGGGATATTGTGTATATTCACTAGATGAGAAAAGGTGAAGACCTTCAGTGGAATAGGATAATCTATAAAAAACTTACAAACTATTTTTTCTATTTAACAGCTGGCTACGGGTTATTCGAGTATGAGGATCCCCATTACAGTCCTGGTTATGAGTACCAACACGAGGTAGACCACCATGATCCTCACGGTTACCATCATTACGACTTCCAAGATCCCCATTATGCTACCGGCCATCATGTGGCTGGATATGGCCATCATCATAGGCATTATGATCATGTAAGTATTTTTAGTTTGTAATTTGGGTTTATTCGGGTCTGCTTCAACGTGTTGACTTTGCTCGATATAAGACAATAACTAGATGAAGATTGTGATCAAATGTGCATTCTACGATTACAAAGGGTAGTCAAATATTTGATCATAATCTTTGATTTAATATTTGACTAGTTATATGATTATTATTGCCGTCTGTACAAGACTTTTACTAAGATACGAGTTTCTTAAACTCAAATTGTCTGTAAATTTTTTTTCTGATATACCTAACAGCGTGCATATTTATCGCAGAGAATTTTTGGAATAAGCCTATCTATAGAAACCCGCCAGTTTCTTAGACCGAAATAAATAAAAAATTGTAGCTGAAATTATGGTTGTAATGATGTTTATTTTTCAGGCACTGGCAGCAAAGTCTTTACTTTGGCCAATAGCAGGGATAGCCCTCTTAGGAGCAGCAGCAGCTCTTGTCAGCAACCCTGTGCTGTTGCAACTCGGCGTGGTGTCAGGACGAAAGAAACGTCAAGCAGAAAACTTAGATTTTGTAAAGGATTCCATCAAAAGATGGTCACCACCAAAAGATGAGAAATTTATACCGGAGTTCATAGTAAAAAGATTTATAAAAAACGATAATCTAAAAGTTGAGCCAATTAAAACCAAAGGTGATGTAGAACATAAGTCTAACTTTAAAATCATAACGGTGTTATCTAAACGGTATGCAGATGAAGATCGAATGATCCCTGTTCCACTTATGTTTAAAAAACCTTGAAAAGAGTTTTTTAAAATAAATTATCTTATTTAATATATTGTGTACGTGACTGCCTGGTTATTTACTTATCTGTCGCTTACGTTTCACTAGGTACTAATTTAGATGTATTACTTAGCTAACACTAAGTTGTTAAGATTAAAATCTTACCTAAAAGGTAGATGCATCTAAAAAGGGAACCTAATAGAATTAGACTGTAAGTTTTAATTAATTAGTTGCCTATCACAAAAATTAACAATACCTAGGTATCTATTCTATGCAACTAAATACAAGTTATCGAAAATTGGTACTTACAAAAGTAATAAACATCAATATCTTCATTCACATTCACAATAAACACATCAGTAAAACCACAAAGATCACAACACTACATTCACGAATGCACAGCATAAGTTATTGACATAACAAACAAACTATCAAATTGTTTGAACAACGTCATCAAAGAACCGATCATACCGCGTTTAGCGAACGAGTGAAGTACAAACTCAAGCTGCAGCCGAAAGATTTAAATGAAGTTACTGTTTGCTATTCTATACACCAGCGAACAGAAGACCATGGTCCAAACCTCCAATCAAATATCAACTCTATCTCTTCGCAGCCTGCTGCATTATAGATTGCGTGTCGGTTGACAGATGGAGAAGTTTTTCGGAGGGCTGTACGTGGCGTGTGTGTTGATACGAAACGTGCTCAGGCGCTGCTGGGGTGTTGAAAAACTTGCTTCTCTTGCACGTGTGTGAGTACGGGCAATTCGGGTAACAAGTTCAAATTCAAATTCTTTATTGCGCTTTTATGTAAGGGGAACATAATGCATTTTTAATGAGGCCGGTACCTCTATGCTTTATTTCAGTATTTTATAAAAGTGCGAATTAAATAAGAGTCTAATTATGTATATGTACCTAGAAAAAAAACACCTATTGCCAGCGCTTGCTCCAGTTTCCAGATACTTAGATAATTCTAAAGTAAAAGCAGTGAATGTAAGAATAATAAGAATAAGTAAAAGATTATATGTATAAAAGAAAACGTTTTTATCAGTCACCATTATAATTACAAAAAAGTGTAAAATTAATTTCTGCTATTGCTGTACCTGCCATCTATCTCTTTATTTGTGAACCATAATAGAACCGTGGCTTACACAGCGGCATCACGAAAATTAGTACAGCAGGATTTCACTAGATGTCCTAAATAACAATCTTTATTTAGGTATTTATTCTAACAGTTTTATTGTATTTAGTGTGCACTTGTGGAGCATTTCATAAAACTAACAGCTTTTGTTCAATTCTGTGTCTCAAATCTTGAAACCCAACTGTAAAAAAATATAAGGTGTATTATTATTCCAGTTTTACTTAGTTTGGGACTAGAGGGCGTCGTCGTGTGAAATGTCCAGAATATTTATTTTTGATTATTTAAAATACTTTTATACCAATTTTTTTTATATAAAAATAGAACTATGAAGAACCAATTCGCATTATATACATTAAATGTATATATCGGAGTGTTTTTTTCTTACCTTGGGAGCATTTTCCAAAGTGCATTTCAAAAGCAAAGCTGCCCGTTCACATCCTTTCTCTCCATCACTCACTTGTGCTTCATTTACAACTAAAACAAACAGAATATTTAAAAAAATCTGAAAATGATTGTAAATATAAAATACAGAGATGTACTTCATACAAAAGACTTCAACGCGCACCTTTTGTAAGATGCTCATTTTGAAATTATATAAAAAACGTCCAGCTCGCTAATTGGCAGCTCTATTTTTTTCCGACTTCAAAAAATGAGCTTGTTAATTTTACTTACATTTCGAGCAAATGTCAGCTAGCTTTTTTCCATTTTCCAGTCTTTTCTCATCCCCATTTTTAGATATCTCAGCTATTTTGTACGCGTGTTCAATGTCATACAGTCCTTTGGCAGTCATCTGAAATATTTTATTTATTTAAAAAAAATTCTTTCTTCTATTTCACCTTACTTATTATATGCCTTTGACCAATTTTTTTGTACTATATTTTTTATGTACTTATATTAGCATAGGTAAGTTACGAGTAGGTACATGTAGATGTTAATCGGAGCACCAGTACTCACTGTACCATTAAATTAGAAAAGGAGAAACTTTCAAACGCTAACTCAAGTGAGCTTATAAAGTTAGTGAGCTTAGTGAGTGAGCTTATTGTGGGTTTCTGACTACATCTCGATTTGTTACTGGATGGGATGATCTACTCAAATTCATCCGCCAACCCAACCAGTCTACGTGGCGGCGACGCGGCATGTATCATATCATACAATACAACTAATCTATCATAAGCATAATCATCATATCATATCATATCTTATCATACATAAAGATAGATTTATCATCCGTCATTTGTTTGAATTTTGAAGAAGAGGATTTCATTAATTTCTGTGGGCCGATCCCGGCGGCACTGCAATGCCGGGCCGACCCGTGACGGGAGTGGAGCGAGCTCCGAACATCCCGTCGCTTTACAAAAATCAGTTTAATATACTGGTCCCTCAGTGAGGGAACTTTCAGATATTAAGCTGAAAAGAACAGATACTACACTTTGATCTTAGCCAAAAGGCCGAGAAGCGATACCATTGTAGCTTTCTCGTAGCGACGTCATTCAGAGCCGTGTGTTTTCGTCAGCGCGATTGAGAATCCGGACAAACTTACTAGCGACATCTAGTTTTGTTTGTTGAACTAACACGTCTACTAGTCACGTGAGTAGTGCCACAGAGTAAGCGTTGTACTACATAGTTACTATGATGTGAATGATTCACTCTTACATTCATATTTTATGTGACTTCGTTTGTTTTGTTTTAGTGCGGTAGGGTAGACCCACAAGTCTAAACTGTATAGAAGGTTCACATAGCTTGGTTCCTTGCATTTATTTATTTGTAATTATACCTGTCTTGTTGAACACAACACCAGTGTTTTTTTAGTTTATAGATTATAGAGAAAAATACATTTTACTTACAATCCCGTCTAGTTTATAGGCACATGCCATGAGACACTTCACTTCCATTTTCTTGGGCACGATCAACTGTTGTAACTGCAAGAGCTCAGACATCTCCACTGGGTGGTCTTTTGTGCATTTCATCACTAGCTTTGTGAATTCCACTTTTATTTCTTCTTCCGTCAATGCCTAAGAATTAATTTGAACTAAGATTGTACAGCCAAGAACAACGTAACAGTTTGCAGCAAGTAGCTGACTGCACTTACCAAAAGCAAAAAAAAATATATAAAGCTATTGATTGTATAAAACAGGACACTTACATTCACAGAAGCAAAAGCGCAGACGGCAAACACAATCAAATTCAAAAACCCCATTTTGGACTAAACTCACCACAACGACTCTAAAAGCAGAAGTAGTTCCAAAACCACATCGATTCTAATTTAAATAGTTGCTAGCAAAACATTAAAACTGATAAAAATCACTGTAATTGTGTTATCTGTCGAAAACATCGATCTAAGAGCAATTTTTGAAACATTTTCATTATAATAAATGAACTAGATTAATACATTCGGATTCTTAGATAAAGTCGAATGATGGCAGACGATAGGTGATTGTATCATACAAATTATATTCATCAATCTATTGTGATCAAGCTATCTTATACCTCAGTCTACCTACCTAGGTATACCTATAGCTATGTTTATTAGCAACATACAAATTCGCAATACCTATGATCGTACTTTACGCGCATGAAGTTAACTATAATATTTAGAGACCTTTGTATATTTTCAGACAATAATAATTATTTTGATCTAATTATTTGATAAAAAATTCGAACTCGCGATTTCATACAAAAGCATATAAAAGGACAAATATTTTATTTTAAAAACCTATTTTTATGTTATGGTTAGTAAAGTTCTATCAAATAAAACGAACTGAAAAGGCTACACAGGGCCTCTACTCTGTTTCAGGATGGTCAGAGAAAGTCGAACTGTAAACAAAAAAATCAGTATTATAATTTTATATAATTATATAGGTACCTACATTTTGTTTTCTAACCTGCCCCCGTATGCCAATCTTTTGCTGTCAAGTTATATTTCACTGCCCAGTGTAATTTCTTCAGGTCACGTGGTACAATTTTGTACCACGTGATCATTCTTTTTAGACACTTGACAGCAATATATGCGCGAAAACAAATTAAATGACGTCATAATGTCACTATTTAGTCACAGAATAACTATGAGTTAGTATGAACTGACCATGATTTAAAACTTTGCAGTTCAACTTTGATTGGCATACCCCTGAACTGATATTGAAGTACTCATGAGATTATAGCTCGTCACGATTATCTTCTAGGTGTCGTGACGCCCATGGAGAAGACTCAAAATCGTTCGCCCTGTTAGTCCAGGCCTGATGTCGTTAGTGAACTTAATCAGGTTAATGTTCCTAAAATCCTCCTATGTAAATAGTTTTACAGCTTGATTCAGACTAAAACTTACGTCAGGAGCCTTTTTAACAGAACACTCGAAGATAAGCGCAGCTCTTTCGCATCCTTTGTTCCCATCTTTTACTGGTTCATCATTAACTGAAATACATTTTCCACATAGAAATGGTAAAGGTAGACATGAAAACTACGATGGATAGAAGAAAAAGACACTACTGACTCCACGTAGTTTGTGATATGGGAGATGATAATGAGTTAATAATGAAAGGAGACGTCTAATAGGCTGGTATAGGAGAGAATAGTATGTTCTGGGCACGCCTAAGTACTGCATAATATAAAAACCAGGCAATACAGCCAGTGACCCGTTCATACGGGCACAGGTAAATAGTAGCGCCTGACGATGTACAAATAAATAATATTGGTCCGATTAAAAGACTGTATTACCACTGAGGCACGAATCAGTAAAGTCATCGCTAATCTTCATTTTGGCTGGATCGTCACCGAAGTACTTTCTGGACATTTGGCGCACGCCTTCAGCATACAGTTTTCCTTCATCATCCATCTAGAGATTAGGAAACAGTATTGTAACCACTGTTCATCGATACGAAAATAGGTAGTTACGTCTATAGGCCTTTATCAATGCTACAGGATTGAGCCACAGAAGTAACTACATCAATAAAAATGCTACTAACAACCAAGCAAATGGTACGATCGAATACACACTGAATTTTTTTATGTCTAGTGCATATTAATTACTTCCTAAAGATTGTACCCTAATATGATTACAATCTAGCCACAATGTGGGCTAATGAGTAGTTTGCGTAGATTATTCTAAGAACGTGTAAAATAACACGTGAACAGCGCATAGCAAAGTAAAAGTTGCAAAAGAGAAAGTCGATCATTTCTTTTCACGATCACACCCATTTTCATATCTACTAAACCGTGGAATTGAACCCACGGTCAAAAGCCAAAACCAATGTTACCCAACAAAAACAGCTTCCGGTGGCTAAAGAGCATTAGGTGTAATCAGAAGTCATAGTGGAACGGTGTGGACCGTGTAATTGCAGTCATCAGGTACCATGACCTTCAGAAGCATCATTGTTTTCGTGCATTACTTCACTACAGACAGTGTGACAAGTATGCATATTCACATCCCAACTTTTTAAAATCATAAGTACAATAGATTGGAGGAAAGTGAGGGGTCTAGTTCTTAACTTTAGAGAGACGAAGAACGGCTATGATTAGCTGCACTTATGTACTTATTTACAAAGACATATTTGTAGCGGGCTATGCCTCAGTTTAAAGAACAGTTTAGTCACTATCGGTACGGTACCTAGAGCTATGTAAATACTTTGATGGTTTTGATCTTGCTACATAACCTCTAAAACTTCCCAATTTTTGTAAATACTAGGCACGATTAGTTTATTTGAATGAGTGTGACCGCTTTAAATGGGACATTTTGCGAGCGGATGAACTTTACCATTCCAGTTCTCCTATATGCACAAGCGAACATGCATCGAGCAGCTTCAATTTCAGGCATCTGCTGTTTCGTCATCGTCTCCAGGTCGGATGAGGAAAGAGGATACTCTTTCAAGCACTGCATTAGAATACTTGTGAATTCCTCGTTCATTTGGTCCAGAGATAAAGCCTGTTTATTAGAAAAACGTTATGATATTACCTTTACGTCTGTACCTCACAGCAATACTTTAAAAGGCATGTCATTAGTGGACGGGCAATCCAAATCAAAAAAAAATTACAGACTATAGGTAAGTAAGTACACCTACTTAATATTGAAAGCGAAAGGTAAAATCGAATTATCCAAATAGTAAAACGGAATACAATACCTTCACATTGCTAAAAAGCAATCCGCAAACAACGTATAGAAAAAGCACTAAATGCATCTAAACTTTCAATTGACAACAAACACAGTTCAAACTAGTGGCTCAAATGTGTGAATTGACACACACTGAACCTTTTATAGTGAAAATAACCATTGCAAATTACATCCGGTTGTAGTAAATATAATAATTAGTCACTAGAAAAGCGTAAGGGGTATTAAAATGTGATGTGTTAACATGCTTTGGGTACCTAGTGATTATAATTTATCATAAGCATCTTAATAAAACACTATAATCATAGTAAACGTAATAAAGTAAATTATTTTTTTTAAATATAGATTTATCAAAATAAATCCAAGATAGCTAAGGTATTCTAAGTTTACTAGGAAATAAATTTCATTGACTTGCCTGTTGATTAGCTCTTGGATTCATATGGCAATCTTGTGTGTGTTTCATGTAATGGTTTTGAAATGTATGGAACGACAACGCATGATGATCAGAAGGTTTATCAATACCCAACTGATTATTACCAGCAATGACGATCTCCGAATTTTGCACTAATAATACCCTGTCTTCTATCATTATGGATATCGTCAAGGTAATATATATTTTGAATATCTTGATAGTTTGACAATAGGCTACCATCTTCTGAAGGCATCGTGTCTTTATGTTTGATCGTTTGTGATATTTCATCAGGTAGCTTCTAGAAATGTTTCGTTCAGTATTTTATATCTGCTGTTTTTATATGGGTTCCACGTTTTATTTGACTAGTGTAAGTGAATATCCTAAAAAACTTTAAGTACTTGCAGATACAAGTAGTACGTGATAGGTACATTTTTCTGGTCGCCAATCGTCTCGGTCTTGATAATCTGCAGTGCTCTTGTGTCTGATCTGAGATTATCCCTTTTCGTTGCTCACCTAGTCTATCTTTCTTTCCTCCTAAACTATTTATAAGCTTTTCTTAATTTGTAAGTTGAGTAAGTATCGAATCTCCGTTATATTATAACCTTTTATGTACACGGACCTGCCTCTATAGTCACCTCTCTCTAGCCTCAAAGGTTTGCTGGAAGAAAACTCTTGTTAGGGTTAAGCTCGCCTTTGTACATGTCATCTATTTCTGTCTTTTGTTTATGTCTTGTGTTGTTGAATTAAGCTTTTCTTACTAATCTAACCGTTGCACATCTATACCTGCAATTTTAAAACCATAACTTGAATTGTGTCTTACACTTTTCAGGCCATGACTGCTGAGCAGAGGGCTCAAATTCACGAACACTTTGAGACTATTGGGAAGATGTGTTTCAAAGACAACCCTATAGCAGCAGAGGACATTGTCAATCTGCGGGCGAAGCAGGTGCCGATGGGTGCCAACAGTGGTTGCTTCCTGGCTTGCGTCATGAGATATATTGGTGTTGTACGTATATCTATTATAATATCGAAATTCGTAACAGATAAGAATAATTATTGTTTATTCGTTTCTAGACCTTGGTTTCGACAAAAAAATGAATAGGACTAAGATCACCAAGTACCTATCAAAATAGAATACTCAAAGTTTTGTCCAAATAACTACAAAATATTTTTTTGCAGATGGATAACGCAGGACTGTTGCAGAAAGAAACAGCTCTTGAACTTGCCAAATCAGTGTTTAACGATGCTGAAGAGTTGAAGATGATAGAGGACTACCTCCACTCGTGCTCACACGGTGAGAATAAAATAAGTTGCTGTACAATAGTATAAATAGTCGAAGCGCATTTGTGTTTCGAAGGGAAGCTGGTCAAGCGATTTAGATTCCAAAGCCGTCCTTGTAATTTAACTGATAAGTGTTTTTTAGTTTGACAACATTAGACTGACTAATACTTATGTTCATCTTCATGAGAGATTTCCATTCATTTTCAGTGAATTCTGAAGCCGTGAGTGATGGTGAAAAGGGCTGCGATAGAGCGATGATTGCATACAAATGTATGATGGAAAACGCTTCCCAGGTAAGAGATTTAAAATAATAGTCATATAGCCAGAGTTTAAAAAAAACCCAAAGTCGAAGCGAGATTCGAACCCACGACCTTCTTCTTGATATGGGGATAATTCACATAGATACAAAAACTGAACGTTACTAAAGAGTATTTAAGAGTATTTTGTCAATGAATTCTACAATAACCTGTCACGTTAGCCGACTACAAAATACTTCAGGGGATAGATTAGTGCAGGAAAATACAAGTTAATTATACAAAATTTACAAAAGTCCTCGACCTGAGAACCATATAAATAAATATGATAACAAAAAAACCGTATTCAAATCGCAGTTTGTCGTAAACACAAACAAATAGATATACACACAACTCTGTAAATCTTATAACCCCTATTCCATTTTTTGATCGGTGATTAAAAATGATAATGTCTGAAACGGTGTTGAAGTTATTACAACAAGGAGAGAAGGAGTGAGACTTTATACTGCACTGAGTGTAATTTTAATTAACAATCCATTATTTTAAGTGCACCAACGCACCAACCAATAATACACACTAATAATTTTCAGTTTGGCTTCGATATATGAACAGAATGAAATGGAACCTAGACAGTTGGCTGCTAGAACACTAAATACTGTAGCATACCTCTTCTAAGAATTTAAACAACAATATATGGATCTAGATATCTGAGGAATATATAAATTGATAATAATTAAATAGTATTATATGTATATGAAGTGTATAAAATACATATATAAGTTTCTACATCGTACTAATACTACAATTGAATACATCATACATTTTCAATTATTAATTTCTTTTGTAATCTCCTTTTTTTTCTTCTTATTATTTTGTAAGATGTACAAATAAAGAGTTTTTCATTCATTCATATAATAATAATTGTAAAATACACACCTTTTGAAGAATAAATTTTGATCTAAATGGCCAATGACACTTTCTAAGCGCTGCCGCCGAAGCCGTCTTATCATACACTTGTCTATAGCTACTAAATAAACATTTATAATTTTTTCATACACACCTTTTGAAGATAAAAACCTAGCTGTGGTAATAAATAGTGTGGCCGTGAGTACTCTATTAAGCTTAGTCACGCTTCGTCTGTTATGTGCAAGCTCAAGGTACGATTTACTAATAAGAGTGTTCACAAAGCTACCGGGATCGATTTCCATTACCTACATCGATACAAAAAATTACTTGAATAATTGTGTTCTTTTATTTTTATTTTATTGAGTAACAAAATCCACAGCTCTTAAAAGTAATGGCGAAAAACTTATATTTAAAACAGATAGCCAAAAACGGATTTACATTCTAAGTACAATAACAAAAGTCTTTTGAAAAAGAGCTATCTGTATTGGTTTGAAATCATAAATACGAACAAATGAAAAGTAATAAAATAAGATTTAAGTATTTAATGATAATAATAGCTTGACGTTGTAATTAAAAGTGCGTTAAATTTTAAAATATCACAGTTGGTCTGTCTTCATCAGCAGCTCACACAGATATTAACTGAAAAAAAAAACATGTCAATGCGCCGCTGGAATGATAGAAGTACACAGTCTTTAGAACACAAGACAAAAGTTGTGCCACCCCATCCTTTGTTTAATTTTGAACAAATCCATTTTTGAGATGAAGCCAGGTTTATACAGGATAAGTGACTGACTCCGAATTCTAGACAAGTCAGCGCTGACCTGAATAAACCCAATGTAAATTGATTTGAAGTAAGTACAGCGGTGTGAAGTCAGCGCTGACTTGTATATTCCACGACTACTGTTCCCATGTAAACAGTTGAAGTCAGTATCATCGCCGGCACTGGCGCCGCTACTGCCTTCTGAACTTACCCTGTATAAACCTGGCTTGACAATAATAGCGTGTATTTGCTAATTTTTAATTTTACCCGATTTTATGGATTTGTTGATTTGGAAAAGTGATGCGCAATTTTTGGTCAAAAACAGTTTTCGTTTCCCCATGCTAGTCGAAAACTATTTTTCTCTACACAAAAATATCGTATAACTTTTCGTGAATCAATAAAATAAAACTCAAATTACACGCTCTGTACATCACGGAACGAGTCATTTTCTTTAGTACTTACATCGTATTTCTCCTTGACGAAACACTTGAGGAGAAGCTTGCTTCTGTCACATCCGTTCTCATCTGCGACATCTTCATCGTTCACTGAAATGACAATATAAATATAGAATGAAGTTTTTTTTTGGTAGGATAGGTGCATCCCCTTAGATCCAAGATCACATATTTCGCATATGTCCTCTTTGTGTCTGTCTGTTATTATTATCTAGTATGTAAGTTGCCTACCATATTCGTGACAAGTTGCAAAACGCCAGTACCTACTTGACTAACTAATTATATCGCTCGCGGTTTTTCCTTCACCATATAAAAACATTGAAAATGTTTGAACAGACAAAGATCAGCATGTTTATACACAAAGGGGCCAATTACGGATTTCAATGTTTTTTAGGTTGTACTTTTTGTACGGAGATTTGAGCGGCACCCTAGCGTGATTTTTACATAAGATTCTCCATACAAAATATAGTTATATATTCATGGACATTTCACACGATGCCCTCTAGTCCCAAACTAAGCAAAGCTTGTACCTAATATGGGAACTAGATCCTGATAGAATACTTATAGTTATGTGAACTTTGTAGTATGCTTTAAAAAGTATACACTAGGCACCTAGAAACAAACAGCCAGCAGGCAGGGTGACTACCACTAAGCAAAAAAAACCACCAGACCTTGGGGTGGAACCCCATCAAGATAATATTATAAGGTAAGGGTAAAATATTACCAGCAGCACAGTCGGTGGCGATTTGAGAGATCTTCTCAAGGTTTTCATCACCGCTTATATACTCGCTGCTCTTCTCTTTGACGGTTGCGGGGTCGAACATGTTGTCCTCATTAATCTGAAATTATTAAGAATTTGCTTTTTAAGCATCCCGTACTTCTATCTCATACTAGCCATATCCCATAACACTGACGTATTTACGGTACTGAACTAACAATACTTTAGCAAAAATAAAGTGCACGAAACATGGTTTCATAGACTTATCTGATACTCAACCAAAGGTACATCTAGCGGTTTCTCCACCATCAGACCAATATTGTTCCCTACTTTGGAGAAAATAAAAAACTTACGAATCCAATCTTCTTGAAGAAGCAGGCGTAGAAGCAGGGGTTTAGGGCGTCGATATCCTTGTTTTCCTTGGCTGCCATGATATCTTCTTTCGGAATGTTTAGCTCCTCGCTACACTCTTGGAGAAAGGGTATTACTGCAGCTTTAACAGTTACCTTTTCTTCTGGTGTGATAGCCTGAAACACACAGATTTTAAGTGCTAAGACATAATTGTAACACCTATTTTTGAAAATATCATATATCTTGTACCTACTACAAGGCTTCAATCTTATGAATTTCAAACTTACTAAGAAAAAATACTATGATAAACAATGTTGAAAAATGTAGTGGTCTTTAAAAATACAATTAGAGCGAAGGGAGATAAGTAACTAAAATCTGGTAGATAAGTATCTAGTTTTTGGCAAGATGGAGGACAGAGATTATCAGGGTGTAACACTATGCGATGGAGCGATCAAGTGATAAAACTTGTTCCGCAGAGGATAGATTGGAGGAGCATCGTGCAGACTAAAGTCTTACATAAGGATCAGGACTCTGGAGATAAAACGATGCTAAATGTGAACATCTTAGAAGAAAAAAAAGAAGAAGAAGAGAAGAAGATTTTGTGAAGATCGAGATAAAACTACTTACGTGCAATGCATTTCAAACATACAGAAGCCTTAGATGTTTTCATTCTACAAAACATATACTTACCAACGATTGGAAAGTGCTATAAGTTAATTTATTCACAAAGAAAATTATGACTAATAAAGTATTTACAATATTTATAATATGTACAAAATACACATGAAGTAGTTGAGCTATCTACACACCGTTGCAAACGATTTATAGATAGCTCAACTGATAGCTATAAGTTGGGGAAGATATTCTATTACCTTATGGTATCTAAGAGTTGAGGTATCCCTAACCATCAGAGTAAGAAGGTACTTACGAAGGCAAAAGCCATGGCGAAAAGGGTGACCAGAGCCACGGATACAATGGTAAACTTAGACATCTTCAAAACTTTATTTGTCTTTTCAGGAGATGTTCACAGGTCTATAGACAGTTGCATTCTGTCTTCATAACCGTCATGATAGCTATTTATATGTATGGAGCCTTGCGTTTTATTTATTAGTCAGATTTATAATAAGTATTTTCAAGAACTCGAGGTTTATTAGAGTACAAGGTTCAGCGGATCTACGTGATCTAATGAGTTTCTAGTTAGCCTGTAAAAAATAATTTTGATAAAAACTGTATACACAGTAAGTACCTAAGTACCTAGCTACTCTTGGAAACATTTTTACAAATGTACATAAAAAACGTTAGGTATATACTTATGTATTCTATCAGCCACAGGACAAAAATTTATATATTTTTTCTTTACGATCCAATGTTATTGGCAAAGTAGTTCCTATATTATCACAAGCTTTGCTTAGTTTGGAACTAGAGGGCGTTGTGTGAAATGTCCATTATTATTTATTTATTTACGGACGCCTTCTATTGCGAAAAAAGAACTAAAATAAACCTAACTTTAGAGGGATAAAGATTCGTTGTGGGTACTGTACACAAAGTAGGTATAACAGTATAAAATAAAAACTCGAAAATAATTGGTGTTTTATATTTCAACAACAATTCCTCTGCCTACACAGTCCCCTACCTCTTAGATTACAAATTTAACAATGTTTAAACATAAATATTCCATTTCTCGTTGATGTAAAGCCTTTAAAGTAACATAGTCTGTAGTGATGTTTAAAAATCGACGTCGAGTCCCAACTGAAACAAGATATACAAAAAAATGTAATTAGTTTAATGACGATGTTGTTAGCTCTACACCTTTACACACTCTCCTTTCAATATTCGGGATTCGTCATATTAAATTACACCCTGTATACCGAACCGCTCATTCGATCTGTATATCATTTGGTAAGTCGACAGATAGTATTACCATAGTTTCGTGGTAGGATTATGAGCTGAATCAGTCATGGGGTTGTAAAGTTATAAGGATCCAAAAGGGAGACAAAAAAATCAAGTCTTATACAAAACTAAAGTTGCTTATACATTCCGAAACCGTTGACTTTTGTCAAAACGTTTTGTTGTGTTTGGTCTAAAAGATTTTGAGCTATAATGAACATTGTATAGTTGACAATCTAGTATAACGTGAGCTACCATTACTTAGTGCGGCTTGCACCAGAATCACTAAACGTGTTTAACAGCTAAATCAATTTAAATCTGACGTATTTGTATGACTTGACAACTCGCTAAATACTATTTAAGAGTTAAAAGCGTGTGGCGCGTAACGCTACCCGCTCCACTTATGCCGATTGGGCCAGCCCTCGCGATACTGGTTTGGCCACCGCCCGCGCGTCCCTCGCCTGCCGGCGCCTGCTGCGACGACTCAAGCTTGGCGGACACATTTGCTTGCTCTCTGGCACCTACCGCACGCGCGCGCTTTATTTGTTACTACTCGCTTTGCTATTTTTTGCTATTTTTGCTTGTATTTTTTCTTTTATTGATTATAAAGTTTTCTTATCTAAATTACTATTCTTCATTTAGCTTCAGTTCTCGCTTATTTTATTCCCTGAGCTTCACTCAATTATAATTCCTACCTACAGATAGATTTTCTCTTTTTAAATTCTTGTGATAGTAGGATTAGTGCATATCCTGCTATAACTGGTGACCCTACGACGAGCCTCATCAAGATTTGGACGACGCTTTTTGGATTCCGAAGTTTGGTTCGAGAACTTTCCCAGAACAAAGGAATTGCAAGTTAAGTGTGTGGTCCAAGTTATAAGTGGTGAGCAAAATTTTCGAACATGTCTATTACGGGTGAAGCTGAAGAATTTCAAGACGCTGGTGAAATAATCATTGGACCCGAAGTACTTAGAGTAGGAGTTAGAGTACCACCATTTTGGCCGGAGGAACCTGCACTATGGTTCGCCCAAGTGGAGAGTCAGTTCACATTATCTAAAATAACTACAGATGAGACCAAATTCTGCTATTTAGTTTCTCAACTAGATCATCAGTACGCTGCTGAGGTCAAGGATATAATCACCTCTCCTCCTCAAACGGATAAATATCTAAAACTAAAAACTGAGCTAATAAAGCGTCTATCAGCTTCGCAGGAGAAACGTGTGAAGCAGCTTATCATGCATGAGGAGCTTGGCGACAGGAAGCCGTCGCAGTTCCTGCGTCATATGCAGAGCTTAGCTGGACCAACAGTTGCTAAGGATTTCTTGTCCACGATCTGGTCTAGTCGACTTCCTCAGAATATTCAAACGGTAATCGCCTCACAATCAGATTTGCCACTAGATAAACTAGCTGAGCTGGCTGACAAGGTGCACGAGATAGCCCCTTCGACTCCTCAGGTGGCAGCAACCTCCAGAGCTCCAGTTTCTTCATCATCACAGGATGAACTCTACAGGCAAGTCTGTGAACTGACTAAACAGGTAGCCAAACTTACAGCGCAGATGTCGAGCAATGATCAGCGTTCGCGCTCCCAGAATAGACGAAGCTACCAATCTCGCTCACGCTCAAACTCACGTCGACCAAGGCAACCACCTCCAGACCACCCTCACTGCTTTTACCACTTCACTTACGGAGCCGAAGCAGTGAAATGCAAGCAGCCCTGCACCTTCTCGTCGTCGGAAAACTCTCAGGGCGGTCGCAAGTAGCGGCCAGTGACTGCCCCTCATCTTCAGGCCGTCTTTTCGTTATGGATCGTCTTTCAAAAACGCAGTTCCTTGTGGACACTGGTTCCGACCTGTGTGTTTTTCCGCGGTCAGGCATCAAGACGCCCTGCTCGAAGACGAAATATGACTTAATCGCAGCAAACAATACGGTAATTCATACCTATGGTCCGATAGTGCTATCACTAAACCTAGGTCTTCGTCGTGCCTTTACTTGGACCTTCACGATCGCTGATGTTACCAGACCTATCATTGGTGTTGATTTCTTGAGTTTCTACGGCTTACTTGTGGACTGCAAGAACCAGCAATTGATCGATAGCGTCACTTCTCTCTCCGTGAATGCCGTCTGCTGCAACGCTTCTGGTGACTTCGCGTCTATTAAAGCTGTCACAGGTGAATCTGACTTTCACATGATACTACGTGAATATCCAGAGATTACAAGACCTGCAGGTATGAAAGCTGTTCCGAAACATAGTACCCTACACTATATCCGTACCACACCAGGACCTCCAGTTTCCTGCAAACCAAGGCGCCTAGATCCTGTCCGTTCACAGGCCGCAAAAAAGGAGTTCGAAGACATGCTAGCGGACGGTACTGCCAGACGTTCGGAGAGTCCTTGGTCTTCTGCGCTCCATCTTGTTAGAAAGAAAGATGACGGTTGGAGGCCCTGCGGCGACTATCGAGCCCTTAACTCTAGGACTATTCCTGATAGATACCCCATCCCACACATACAGGATTTCTCATATCAGCTCTCGGGATGTTCGGTATTCTCGACAGTGGATCTAGTCAAAGCGTACAACCAAATCAGCGTTAATCCAGACGATATCCCTAAAACCGCTATCACCACGCCCTTTGGATTGTACGAGTTTCAATACATGACTTTTGGCTTACGAAACGCTGCCCAGACTTTCCAAAGATTTATCGACGAAGTTCTCCTAGGACTTCAATTCTGCTACGGATACATCGACGATATTTTGGTCTTCTCATCTTCTCATGAAGAACACAAGGCCCACCTTCGTCAGCTATTCGAACGACTGAAACAATATGGGATTTTAGTCAACACTTCAAAGTGCGTACTAGGGCAAGCGGAAGTCACTTTTCTGGGATACCAAGTCTCAGCAGACGGTACTCGACCACTGGACACAAAGGTTCAGGCTATCCAGGACTACTCTGTTCCCAAAACCGTCAAGGATCTTCGTCGCTTCTTGGGAATGCTCAATTTTTATCGTCGCTTCATTCCCAACGCCGCTCAACTTCAAGCGCCTTTGAACGCTATTTTGGCCGGTTCAAAGATCAAGGGTTCTCAACCCGTAGAAATGACTCCAGCTCTGTTACGTGCTTTCGAGGATTGCAAGACATCTTTGTCGCAAGCTACTCTGCTTGTTCATCCTGACGCTTCAGCTGACTTAGCCATTGTGACAGACGCTTCTGACTCCGCAATAGGAGCTGTCCTCCAGCAACGCAAAGATGCTAACTGGCAGCCTCTCGCCTTCTACTCACATAAGCTTTCTAACGCGCAAAAGAAATACAGTCCTTACGACAGAGAACTCTTGGCTATCTACGAAGCTATAAAATACTTCAGACACATGGTGGAAGCCCGAAATTTTTCTATTTTGACCGACCACAAACCACTAACGTTTGCCTTCTCCACAAACAAAGAGAAATGTTCCCCAAGACAATTTCGTTACCTAGATTTTATTGCACAATTTACTACCGAAATACGCTACATACCGGGGAAAGACAACGTGGTCGCTGACGCTCTCTCTCGCGTAGAAGAAATTTCGACCCTAGACTACCAGGCACTTGCATGTTTTCAGGATACTGACCCAGAACTGCAAGACCTGATTCTTCACGGCTCTGCTTTAAAGCTAGAAAAGATGAAACCTGTGGACAGCGATGTTACCATCTATTGTGATACTTCGACTGCATCACCTCGTCCATTCATCACTCCACAGCTTCGAAAACAGGTGTTCGATATGATTCACGGACTACATCATCCTGGAGCTACAGCTACTGTGCGGCTGGTCACGCAAAGGTTTGTGTGGCCAGGGATACGCAAACATTGTAGAGAGTGGTCTCGGCAATGCTTTCAATGCCAAAAAAGTAAGGTTACCCGACACACCAAAGCTCCCCTTTCTCCTTTCCTTACTCCTTCTTCGAGGTTCTCTCACATACACCTCGACATCGTCGGTCCATTACCTCTTTCTTATGATTACAGGTATTGCCTCACTGTCATTGACCGTTTCACGAGATGGCCTGAGGCGATGCCATTGAAGGACATCACAGCTGAGACCTGCGCTGCTGCCCTAGTATCTGGTTGGATAGCCAGGTTTGGATGCCCTGCCCGCGTGACCACTGATCGCGGACGCCAGTTCGAGAGCCACCTTTTCCAGTCTCTCACTGCCCTTGTCGGTGCGCGACACTTCCGTACCACTGCTTATCATCCCGCAGCAAATGGCATCGTCGAGCGTCTACACCGCCAGCTGAAGGCAGCAATCATGTGCCACGCTTCGCCACAGTGGACCGAAGCCCTGCCACTGGTACTCCTTGGAATACGGAGTGCGTGGAAAGAAGATATCCAGTCGTCAGCCGCCGAGCTAGTATATGGCGAGCCACTACGTTTACCTGGCCAGTTCCTCTCTCCTACTGATGACTGCACCACTGCGGACGTCACCCAGTATGCATCCCGTCTTCGCTTACAGATGATGAAGCTGACACCGAAATCTACGGCGTGGCATACTTCATCACCGTTCTACTTACCAAAGGATCTCAACAGCTCTTCCCACGTGTTTCTGCGCCAAGATCACGTGCGTCGCTCACTGGAACCGCCGTATGCTGGGCCTTACAAGGTCATAGAGAGACAATCTAAATTCTTCATCCTCGACGTCAAAGGCAAAAGAATGAACGTCACTGTAGATAGATTGAAGCCAGCGTATATGACGAAAGAAACCCAGACTACTAATCCTCAGAAGACTTCATCGACGAATCATGCCATACCTACTTCAACCGCACTACCTGAAGAAAAAAGAACCCGGTCGGGTCGAAGAGTGCGATTCCCTGACTTTTATCGATCGTAGTTACGATCTGGCCGGGGGGAATATGTGGCGCGTAACGCTACCCGCTCCACTTATGCCGATTGGGCCAGCCCTCGCGATACTGGTTTGGCCACCGCCCGCGCGTCCCTCGCCTGCCGGCGCCTGCTGCGACGACTCAAGCTTGGCGGACACATTTGCTTGCTCTCTGGCACCTACCGCACGCGCGCGCTTTATTTGTTACTACTCGCTTTGCTATTTTTTGCTATTTTTGCTTGTATTTTTTCTTTTATTGATTATAAAGTTTTCTTATCTAAATTACTATTCTTCATTTAGCTTCAGTTCTCGCTTATTTTATTCCCTGAGCTTCACTCAATTATAATTCCTACCTACAGATAGATTTTCTCTTTTTAAATTCTTGTGATAGTAGGATTAGTGCATATCCTGCTATAAGCGTTTAGCGATTCTGGTGCAATCCGCCCTTAGAGTTTGTGGACTTTGTAGTTCAGGTAAGACTGGTAACTAGCTAGATCATGATATCGATGCTATGTGCAAACTTTATCTATCTTTGCATTTCATTTTATCTTTCGGGAACATTGCGAGATCTCCAGTTCGGGACGAACTACTTAGTTATTATTTTGGTAAACATTTGCCATGGAGCTCTTTGTGTAGAGTATTAATTATTTTTCAGCCTTTATGAAACTTACTTTAGGTGCATTTTTCACGAAACACAAGAACACAAGCTTCGCGCGATCACACCCTTTCTCATCATCACCCGTGTCCTCATCGTTTACTGTAAAACACAAGAAATACAATGGTGTCGATTCTGTTGTTGCGTTTTCTAAACTAACCTAATTTGACAGCACTAAAACCACGTGACAAAGACGGCTATAATTCTAGGTACTGTCAAATTAGGTTAGTTTAGAAAATGGAACAACAGAATCGGGGCAATGTCTTCAAAATTTAATTTTTGTACCTAGTTGCAGAGGCCTGGTACAAAAAAATATGTTTATGCATAGTAAAGTGTTCTCTAAAATCATTCTAAAATATGTTCTGCTCATATGTAAAAATCCAGAAATCCCCACTCCTGCGTCGTAGCATGCTAAGACGCAGCCAGTGAGGATTTTTTGAAAAAAAATCTAAATCCCCTGTGGATTTTGCAGTGGGGATTTCTGGAATATATCGTAAAAATTACAGAATTTTGTCGATATTAACTGGTAAAACAAAATCCGATTAAAAATGACTTGGTATGATCATCGTTACTGTGTTCTGGATTAAGGACGCACATATTCAATTTTTTTCAGATTTTTACTAGTGGAGCCATCTGGTGGGCATTGATCTAATTTGATTTCTAGATAAGCTAACCTTTGACACACTCGTTGAGAAGTTCTTCAACTTTCGTCAACATCTCATCGCCTTCTTTGAAGATGCTGCTGGTACTTTCTTTGGCTTTACTTACTGATACCTTGCCAGAATCATCCAGCTGAAAAGATACATAAAAGTTACCTACTAGCATACCATAAACGTAATCGTAGCTACCATTACCATTACTACCACCACCATTGCAACACCATTACTACCATGAACCATGTTTGTATTATTACCATTGCAATTCCTCTGAAAATCGAACAAGACATTTTGAGAGCTCTCTCTCTTTGCGAAGTATGGACTGGTTTGGACAAAGCCATTTTTTTCATATAATAGAATCCTTTAGGATTTAGCTGTTGGAATGTAGACCAGTAGCTGATTCGATACTTTAATTGCCTTATGTAATAAGTACTCCATATAAAAATTATCATCATCCACAGCATGAATTTACCCTGTTGGGTATAGTATAGGCCTCCCTCTATCTGCGCCCCCAACCCACCCACTCCTCACTTTCCTATGCTAATCTCATCCAGGTCTTGACCGTAATACTTACAACTCCTAAACTCGTAAAAAAGCATTTCACAAAACACTTCGCCTCTTCGTCTTCAGGCACCTTCCTGTCCCTGAATGCTTTGATGTGCTCGAAACTGAGAGGATGGTCCTTAACGCACTCTAATCCACTTGTTAGCACCTTCGTGTGAATCTTTGACCTTTGGGAAGATGTGAGGGCCTGAAAATTTAATCATCAAAAAATAAATGCAATTCGCTTCAAAAACAACAAAGTGCAATAAAGAACTTGAGTTTGAGTTTAAGAAAACTGGGGTTAGCGCTTTCCTTGAGCTAGGCACAGGGTGTTTGATTAAACCGAAACAAAACTCCTTTTAAATTGAGATCGAATGAATTCAGATTTGTAGCTGTGTACAGTACGCATAGCGGATCTTTATCCCACTAAAGTTATACATGTGTGGAAAAACTAGCTTACCTCCAGTTCGAGCTAAAAATGTGTTCTGCGCAGATACTTCAGAGGGACAAAGCTCCGTTGTGATTACTATGTAAACTTCAGTTTAGTACCTACTATTTTTAAACAAACTAGTAAAACCTGATTGGCTAGTTTTAAAATCGTATCAGAAAAAGCATGAAGAAAAGTATCATCATGAACACTGTCGATTTGATAAACATTCTTCTAGATTACCTATTCAAATTTTATTAAGAACATCGACTTTAGAAAATATCCAAGAATAAATCAAGAAGTTGAAGTTGATTTTAAATTGAAATAACAGTTAATTAAGTTAATTCTAAGTAATTATACTCACCGCTTCATAGTTCACTACACAACATACAAACAGCACAAAACAAACTGAAACCAATTTCGACATTTTCGCAGATCCTTTCAAACACCTTCAATTACCTGTCGGTTGAATCTACGAATTTCAAGTCCGTACTAAAACCTCGGATTTGAACTTTATATAGTTGCCAAATAGTATAATAATGGTTAAATTTATGCATTAACAACAGTTTGGGTAACCGCGGCCTTCGATTAGACCGGAGGTGCGCTTCAAACCATGAAGATTCGCGGCTATTATAGTTTTTCCTGCAACGTTTTTCAATTGTTTTCAACGTGCTGACTACGATGAGATGTGACCTGTTTTTTACATTAATACCACTCTAGGTGTATATTGTATTTTGAAATGAAATGAAATGGTTTATTTGCTACAAATATGGTTACAAGTTCTTACAGTATCTAATCGGTTTCACATATTTCACCAAACACATCGGCATGCAAATTTATATTATGCAAATTTATATTGAACAATATACACCATAAGTGAACCTTGTATTTTGCTAAACTTGACTACTACTAAACTAAATGAGCATACACTTTATTCAATAAGAAATTTCTGACTTCTTAACTACTTCAGTGCTTTCTCCTATGATACTTAAAAGTACCTAAATAATTTATTATTTTAGAAATGTGCCATTTTAAGTAGGTGGGTAGGTACACGTTATCTTAACTAACTATTTTAATCTAAAGTAAGATGATTTCTAATTAAAGAAGGTAAATAATTTGCAATATTTAATTTATTTAACACATTAAATAGGTCAATCATTATAATTAATAGGTAACTTTTTATTTATATTAAACGGGTCTATCAGTCAGTGTCCAAAGTTTAGGCGATTCCAAGCTGAAAAAAAATACGTTTTAATTGAAAATTAGGCGTAGTGTTTCTGAACTCGAAAATCGATACTATAATTCCTTAAAACGAACTTCTATTCTAAGCTCCTAGTCCGAGTTTTATTTTGTTGATTTTCGAAAAGTGAGAATCGAGAAACTCGCAGTATTTGTATAGAGAAAAATCGTTTGCAGATCTCCCGCAAGAGGCGCTTATCGAGTTTTCATACAAAATATCTCGCAAGCCGCTTTTCGACATTCGTTACGATCAACAAGTTTTATTTTGCACTTACGTTACTCCTGCGTTCCTTGAAACATTTTGTTATCAGCATTGCCCGGTCGCAGCCCTTGGCGCCATCATTCACTTTTTCCTTATTTACTGAAATCCAAAATATCACATTAGATTATGATGTAATAAGATTTGAAAAAAAAATGCGCTTCAAAAAATGTTTAACTGAAATAGCTTAGTATATTTATTTTCTCTGGATAAGACAGACGATATTTCCAATAATGGGCCCATTGAGCTCACCGGCGATTTATAGGTAATCATGTATTCAGTTTAGTTCATAAAATAATATTTTATGGAGAAAACGTATTAATTTTAATTCAATTGAGAATTAAAATTATTTTTTCTCTAGAATTAACGTCATATTTCCCTCTATTTCAGTATCTAACTTCTCTCTACTGTTTAATGAAACAACATGTAATAAATCTATTTCCATGCAGTTGTCCTACTATAATTTTGATTTTATAAAATCTTTTATAAAATCAAAATATTTTTTTTTCTATCAGCATCTAGTTCCCATATTACAAGCTTTGCTTAGTTTGGGACTAGAGGACGTCGTGTGAAATGTCCATGAATATTTATTTATTTTATTTATTTATAAAGCATATTCACCACTACTGCAAAACTCTGCAATTTCCTTAAGCTGATTTAGTGTATCGCTGTTTTTCACGACTTTACTGGCGTGAGCAATAACCTCTTTATCATCGAACATTCCATTTTCATCCATCTAAAAACATTAACAAGAAAAAAAATGTGAAAAAGTTGTCAACACCAAACCGCTCGCACATAGCAAAAAATAAAACATTCAGATGTCAGGTTGAGCTCGTAGATGTATACAGTACGCACAACGGACCCCTCTGAAGTTATATGCAACATACTTGCAACATGCAGATACTTCAGCAGGGGTATTCCAATCTCAGTTGAACTGCAAAGTTTTAAATCATGGTCAGTTCATACTAACTCATAGTTATTCTGTGACTAAATAGTGACATTATGATGTCATTTGATTTGTTTTCGCGCATATTTTGCTGTCAAGTGTCTAAAAAGAATGATCACGTGGTACAAAAATGTACCACATGACCTGAAGAAATTACACTGGGCAGTGAAATATAACATGACAGCAAAAGATTGGAATACGGGGGCAGAGGGACAAAGAGCCATTGTGACTATCCTACCTTGATAGTTAGGTGACATGACAGCAGATAATATTGCAGCTAGTTAGCGAGCTAGTTTCAATATTCCGCTGTGCAGAAGCGACACGGTATGAATGGACCTTGACTGACCTATTTTTTGAAATATTAAGACGACTATAACACTAAACACAGACAGGCGTCACAGCTCAGTCGGTAATAGCTCAGCCTTCCGTGCTGTGGTTCGTGGGTTCGATCCCCACCAAGAACAGACATTTGTGTGTGGCAAACATAGATGTTTGTTCTATGCCTGGGTGTTACTATGTATTATAAGTATGTATATGTATTTACGAAAAAAAAAGTATGTAAGTATTCTATCAGTATCTAGTTCCCATATTACAAGCTTTGCTTAGTTTGGGCGTCGGTGAAATGTCCATGAATATTTATTTATTTATTTAAACAACAATTAAACTTTACAATATTTAGAAATCAGTGGTGAACTCTCCATATCACATCAAGGTCTTTCGAGGAAACTGTTGCGGGTTAGATGGTATTCACGGTTTGTGGTTTTTTGGGCAAAGCTTTTGGGGCATTTTTTTTGTAAAAAAATCTTTGACATTGTTTAACGTAATACATAAAACGTAAGTACCACTCCCTCTCCTTTAAATATGCAGCTCATTAAGCATGGGTCGAACTTCTCTTCGGAACCCTTCCATTCCTCCATCTGCTCCTCCGTAATGCCCAACTCTTGCATACACTTCATTACAGTGGGCATCAATGACGCATTCATCTCTTTTTTCTCATCCTCAGTGAGTTGGCCCTGAAATGTCAAAACATAAGGGGTATATTCATAATGTTCTTGTAAAGCTGCGCTTGCTAAAATGGCTGCTAAATCTGTTGTTATCTCTTTTCTTTCTGCTACCAAACGGCGATGCTCTCATTGCTGTGTTCAGGTTTGAAGAGTAGGTATGGGTGTCGGCGCAATTACAAACACATGAGACTAAGCATCTTAGACTGTCTCAGAGACGCGCAGTTCAATGCATCACAGGGCACGCCCTCAGAGGACGTGCTCAGTTAGGTAATGTCTTTTTTTTTTTAAATAGGACTCTCAACACGGGTTTGCACTTTAGTATCAAGTGAGCTAGTCGAGGGTCATAATAATATTGTTATATGCACTGGTTACCACTTAACATCAGGTGGGCCATCGGCTGGTCCCGTAGTTGTATAAAAAGGTCTACTCACACAGGCTCCAGATAAAAGTACAGCAAAACACAAAATAGCACAACGAAACATATTTTCCTCTTTCTTTCTGAAGCACTTTTTGCTATGTTTGAGTCCAGATTCAACTTTGACAATGCTATAGTATTTCCACCGCGACAACATTTTATACTGAAAAATGCGTTATTAAAACAATTTTGTAACTATGTGCAGGCAGTAATGTACGAAACATTTAACTTTACACATCAAACGTTCAATTTTCCTTTTAAATATTTTGGAGTTCCGTACGCACTTCGTAGTCCGCAGAACGAAACTATCCCAGCTAAGCATTTTAATAATTTATTTTGTCATTTTGAGTAAGTAGGTACCTATGCAATTTATAGGGGCGAAATAGCAATGCTATGCCTTTTAGTAAGTTTGTACTTAATTTACATTGTTCCAGACAATAAAATAAACATTTACGGTCCACTTAGACTCATGTTTGTCGTCACCTCGAATAATCCTCGCATCGACTCGACCTCGAAATTGCAACGTCATCAAAATTAGTACCAAAGCACGTTTTTGAGGTTGAGTCGAGACGAGGATTATTCGAGGTAACAACTAAGAATATTGGCATACCGTAAAATGCATGATGTAAGGTAGATTTAAGTTTCCCCATCAGCAAAGCATAGGACGCACTACCAATTGATATACTTACTGAAGACATTCAGAAGACTTTTATCTAGCAGTAGATTTACTCAAGATGATGATAGTGAAACTTTACCAGGCATATCACCCTCTCAAACTAACCTTATAAAGGACAAAGACATGATCATGATAATGGTTATATTTTAACCTCACCTTAGTAATAGCAAGACATATGCAATATCTCACAGGACACATCCTCAGTGAACCTGCTCTACATTCATTACTAGAGGTGTCAACTATCTGTTAGTTCCGTATTCTCATTAAAAAAAACCTTGACTTCCTTAATTTGCCAAATAAAGTTATTGTGTGGATGCCTCACAATAGGTAATATTTTTAGGCAATTTGGTGACCGTGTGCGAACAAACTACCTTGTCGTGAAATAAAAAATAAAAAACTGGTCAAGCCTGTGCCGAATTGCCTTAGGGTTCCGCATGTTTCTTTACATTTCTTTTTATTTAACAAAATTTCAAGCGCGCTAAATTATTTTAAAGTTTCGGGCTTGGTTTATTAGGAACTAACAGTTGCCGCATATTTGTCCACGAAAAACAGGATAACCTAAAAAAAACGGAAAAAGTAGCCTATGTGTTAATCCAGGCTACGAACTATAATATATTCCGAGTTTCATCCAAATCGGACTAGTAGTTACAGCCTTATTGAAACACAAACATCTAAACTTTGACATTTATAATAGTAGTGGGATGTTTGTGTAACATTTTATACCAGGTGTATCTCATAATACTGTCTAGTTTCTCATTACACCCAGTAAAGTGAAACAAAAAATGACACCTACAAACATGAAGGACTCTTCTTCTTCTTTTTCTTCTTTTTTGTAAGAAGAAGAAGATGAAGGACTTCAAACTACTTTGAATTCGGTGAGTCCCCGAGTGCCTATCATCAGATGCGTAGAATAACAATAATTGCAAGCTCTGTGCTCACAATAAACGTTAGGTAACTATTATAAAATAATTGCAGTTTGCTGATAGAGATATGTATCATTGCACTAGGAAACGTGACTTAGGTGTTTTTTAAACTTGAGGAAACCAGTGTTGCAGACAGGTTGCAGTCAAGGTTTTAGTCTCGTCTACTCTATTATTTCATTTGGACATAACACACACACAAACACTTAAACACTTTATTGTAAGTATAAAATACACAAGTTTAGCTTGAGAAGCACAATGGGCGGCTTTATTGCTCAGTAGCAATCCCTTCCAGGCAACCTTTGGATGGAGAGAACTCAAATAAATTAAAAGAATGTATCCCTGCATGCGTACAGAAGGTTTAGGTGCCTACATTACACACCAGTCAGGTGCTTACAAGCGCAACTTTTCTAAAAGTGTCTTCACGAGGACAGTGTATCTCTGCGGAATGAATATTTAAAGAAATAAGTAGGACCTATTTACCTATATAAAAATCATGATTGAACACAGCGAGAATGTGACAACCCTAAAATTAGCTACTGTTCAGTCTGACATAGTGGCAAATGGTAATATTGTTAACGAAGTTAGGGTTGACAGAACTTTTAAAGAACCATGACTACGCCTGAACTAAGTACTCAGTACCCTCTAGTTTTTGTAGAGATGTAGATACTAGATACCTTTCCCGTCAATTAAATAAAATATGAGCTTGCTATGAGTACTTTATGCAAGTGATGGAACTAGAATCAGCGCTCTGACCGCCAAGTGTATATCATAATGAAATTGATATCGATTCAGTATAATTTATTTTATTAAATGCCTCAAGAACATGTGAATTGAAAAAGCCATTTCTTCTTTATTAAAAATATTTTATTAGGCGAAAATGAATGCCTTAGGATTATTTTCATACATGCATTTCGTTGTCCAATAAGCAGCATCGCACAGATCCTTGTATTTCTTTTCTGCAAACAAAAAATAAGTAATTAACCCATTGGTACGGCCGGATTTGAATCCACGACCTTAGGATCGGAAGGCGGGATCGCTATTACTAGGCCACGAGTGCTCCACAAAGTATATCTTTAGAAGACGTCAGCAAAAAAAAACACCTCAATTCTATCAGCAATCTATTTCCCATAGTACAAGCTTTGCTTAGTTTAATGTCCAAGAACATTTTATTTATTTCATTTTCAATGTTTTGGGTAATGCTAAAGTTGTAAAAATAACGACCAAAGTGTTTGAACTCCATTCCCATTGTACTTCGCGGTAAGGCAGCAGGACAAACAGTCTATATAATACTTTAGATACTTACGAACATCTTTACATTTCTCTATGGACGCTTTTGCGGGTTCTTTCAACTCTGGTGGGTACATCAAATCCACTTGCTTTATCGAAGCATCATAGTTCAATTTGTTGTTTTTAACCTGGAATTAATAGACTGTTAAAAAAACAATATTTTTAGTTCAGTGATTTTACATTTACATTTTAAAACCGATGCTTACTAAGCGAAAATATGGAGACAGTGGTAAACTAACCTAATTTTAAACCACTAAAATTATGGCTATCTTCGTCGTTTCAGTTTATGAGAATGGGACAGCAACATTTTGAGTGCTGTCTAATTATATTAGCTTAGAAAAATGCAACAACAGAATTAACACCAGTATCTAAAACTGAAATATAATTACCACCACATAAAGAACTAATAATCGAGGTGATTCAACAAGAAATAAGTGCAAAATATTTACGAACTGGTTATTTTCAGACCTCAACAAAAACGAATGACGCCTTTACATCATTAGATGAGTTTGCGTCTTTTAAAACGATATCTTTATACTAATATCTTATCTTTTTGCTAATTGATAGCAAAGTGCAATCAAGTTTAGGTATGAAGATGCTTGAAGCATTATGTCCTAATATACTGAAACAGGGTGTTGTGTTGTAAGAAAATAACAACTCGCAAACAAAGATATACTCACTCCCGAGATATTTTGCGAGAGAGAGAGCGTACGAGCGAGAGAGCTTCATTCTATTTTCAAAACTTTCAGCCCTTGGGCCGTAAATCGCACTTTCAGCCCGTATTTTGAGCTACTTATGGCTTACTTTTCGAGCATAAATGATGATGAATCAATATCTGAGTGAAAAGATATGTACGGTCTTACATAATATAAATACTATCCAAACAAAATGAGTTGGCACTATTTTTTATTATGATTTTTTGACAGAAATTGAGAAGCGATTCCAAGTAAACCCCATCATTTTTTACCACTCGTAGGTACGTACAATACGTATTAATTAATATTTTGTGTTTGACTTACGATTTGCGTCATCTGATATATGCAGGCGATATAGCACATGACGACCCTCTCTTCTATGAACACACCTTTGTCAATATCTTTGACTTGTTCTGTAATATGAAAAAACACATCAACCCCCGAATAAAAAAAGAGGAGTGTTATTAGTTTGAGGCCTAAGTTTTTGTCTCTCTGTGACGACTAAGTATTTAGGGTCGAGGGTTTAAAACTTCTTGAAAAAAGCAACTTTTTAAAAGTGACGTTAAATTGGTGTATTTTGATCGGTAGAAGTAGAATCATTATTATCAAAACCATGATTAAAATACCTTCTGTGGCTCCAGTTTTTCCAATGCATTGCTTTTTCAGCATTTTCCCGGTATTTTTCAATTGTTGTTTGGTCATCTAAAATCATTCAAATAGGCATTGCATATATTAGAAAGGAAAGACAAATGCTTAATTGGCTTCCATCATTTGAATTGAGAAAATACTCACAGCGTCACTTCCAACTACCAACAAAGCAAGCACTAGCCAACATAACTCCTTGTGATCCATCCGTCTTCCTCAGAAACATTAGTCTGAGCCGCATTCTACTTCTCAATCATTATAAAGGAAGGTACATTCAACAATAATCATATACGAATCGGATAAACACACAAATCAAAACGTATGTGCACACACCTCATTAACTAGGTAAATATGGGTACTTACCAACTAGTTAGTAACAATTATTTGCTGGAAAAAATTACTTAACTTAGACCACTAGCTCTACGTCACCTATAGGTTTTTTTTTTACCTACAGGCCTGCTGCTGTGTAAATAATAGAAGGCTTTAATGGCATTTTAAAATTTGGCTAATCGTATGCCAGATTAGCCAATTTCAATAGATAAAGAAATGCTTTGATTAGGACAACATGCTTAGTGGGGATTTCTGGAAAAAAACTTGAAATGAGAATTTGTGGAATATACCAAATATAAGTAGTAATATAAGTAGTAGTTCGTGCGTGATAATCTAAGTATTTAAAAATAAAAATAAACAACATTTTGATACTTTTGTTACAATGTTAGTTTTCAAGGAAACACAAAGTTCTTCGAATCGTAATCGTACATACACTTGGCAGTCCAATACGATGCTTCACAAATATCCTTGTAGTTTTTGGCTGCAACAAAAATAATATTGGAAACTTATACCGGAGACATTCAGTATTGAATAAGAATAAAAATGTATTTATTTAACAGACTTTACACAGAACAAGACAACATACAATAACAAGTAACTAACTTAAAAATTTAAAAACCCCCGAATCTTGGACCGTATTTTATCAAACATAGCTAAGAACACTCCCGACTAATTTCACCTTTCAAACAAAAAAAAAAACAAAATCAAAATCGGTTCATCCGCTCGGGAGCTACGTTGCCTCAGACACACACACAGAAACAAAACACACACACACACACGTCAAACTTATAACACCCCGTCGTGTTTGCATCGGGGGTTAAAAACTAATTACTGTCATATTAATGTTATAATTCTATACTTACAGACATCTTTGCAGTTCTCAGCAGCAGCTTTCACAGCTGGTTTCATATCTGCTGGAAACATCATATCAATTTGCTTTATCACTGCGTCGTAACTTAGTTTATTGTTCTTCACCTGTAAAGAGCATTTGTGGCTAGAAATTCTACCTATTATAACTACCTTCGTGCAATCCACTTTTGATTGAGTGTTTTTCTTCATCGTGGTACCGGTCGATTTACTTTCCTATGGTACAACCAATTTAACAAAACGGTTGAACCACGGGTCGGGATTGTGAATTTCTTCAAATATAAATCAAAACTCCAAGGCCATGTTTATGGTGTGAGCAGCAATTGGTTTTAGAAAGCCAATTTCCTAAGTAAGTATTAGACGGAGATAGGTAGGTACTTACGATTTGAGTCATAGAGTAAACACAAGCTATGTAGCACATCACTTTACGATCTTCTATGAATTTACCCTGCTCTATCTGGCCAATCTCTTCTGTAAAAAACAAAGAGGAGTAAAATAGCTTGCATTTCTCTATTGATCTAAAGGTAAAAGTCTTTCTTACCTTCCGTTACATCATTTTTAGGCATGCATGACTTTTTCATTAGCTTCCCTGAGTTTTTGAGCTGCTGTCTTGTCATCTAGAATAATACCAAATACCAAACATAATTCATTCTGATCGTAGTATCGGATGCCAGATATCTACATTATCTAGGTTATAATACGCCATTTATTTATTTATTACTAGCAGTTACCCGCGACTTCGTACGCGTCTACAGTTTCCGTGTACATTATGTTATCTGTGTATTATTATTATCTGTGCGTGTACCGAGTGGATACTTTGAGAAAATTGACATTACACTTCATTATACCGAACTCGTACTGGAATGTCAAACGCTAGTCGTTAGACCAAAGAGGTAGTACTACGCCCTGTCAAACTGACGTGACATGACATGACAATGAAATCCTCTTGCCAATTGGCGCTGCTAATCCTTTTCGTTCATTTTATCCTGTAGATCCTGTTAATTATTCGGGATAAAAAGTAGCCTATGTGTCAATCCAAGTTACGAACTATAAATATGCTAAGTTTCATCCAAGTTGGTTCAGTAGTTTAGACGTGATTGAAACACAAACATCCAAACATCTAAACTTTCGCATTTATAATATTAGTAGGATAGGATAGGAAGGATTTTGAATACTTACATCACTTTAATACACAATAAGTAGTGATAGGTAAGCCATTTCACATATCCCTCTGTAATCTCGAATATAAGTATTATAACTTAGGTAGAGACTAGACAGATATTACAAGACAATAGAAAATATAATTTAGGTAACTCACCGCTAAACTTATTCCAAAAAAAGCAGCCAAAAATAGTACGAACCTAAAAATCCACATTATTTCTGTAAAAATATTCTTCAGAAGAACTATATCCGGGTATACTCAAAACCGAACTAAAGTGATTAAAGCAGTCAACGCCGTTTTAACTTTTAGGCCCAAAAATATACCGCGAACCGCGATATTACAGACGTGACCTATAATTTGTCCCAAATAATAGCATGCTATTAAACGTTTAAGAACGTTTAGTAAAAATTACAATCCGTCTATTCTATCCGAATTAGTAGGATTGTAGACACAACAGAAATTCTATAGGTAGGTACTTTACTTAGGTAGGTATAACCTATGTTATGTCTAGATCTGAGTCCCGGCAATAATAAAAAATAATAGTAATAAAGGTCAATAATAGTCAAAAGTGTTTATAGAATCGTAGGCATGTCTAGAGTAGGCATTTCTAAAAATGCAGCAAACAAGAGATCGAGGTTTCCACAAAATAACTGTAGATACGAGAACAAAGTTCTAAGCATACATCTTACAGTTGGCATAACAAATGCAGAGAAAATGTATAAAAGCAAATTCACATACCTATGAGAAAATGACAAACATAGAACATAAAAAACAGATCAATCAAATGTGTTTATTTCACCACACTTTCAAGGAAACACAAAGTTTTTCGGGTCAAATTCGTACATACACTTGGCTGTCCAATACGAAGCTTCGCAAATGTCCTTGTATTTCTTTGCTGGAAGAAAATATTCTAAAATCAAAATTCAAAAAGTTCCAAGCCTGTTATGAATCCAGACTTGAGATTGTGGTTTTTATCCTACGCAGAGACTGGTTTTTAAGTGCGGCTTGCACCAGAATCTTTAAACGTGTTTAACAACTAAATCGATTTAAATCTGACGTATTTGTATGACTTGACAACTCGCTAAATACTATTTAAGAGTTAAACGCGTTTAGCGATTCTGGTGCAATCCGCCCTAAGAGTATCTCAGCACCAATTTAAAGTAAGTATATGAAATTAGAATACTTGCAATGATATTATTAAAAAAATTAACACGCCCAAGAAAGCTTTCATTGTTGTAGAGTAAAAGTCGATTTTATGTCAACTCGATGTTTCTTTTACAGGAAATTTGACTTACCGATGTCTTTGCAGCTCTCAGCCGCCGCTTTCACAGCTGTCCTCATGTCCGGTGGAAACATCATGTCGACCTGCTTGATGACGGCATCGTAGCTAAGCTTATTGTTCTTTACCTGTAATTTAAGTCTCTTTCTTGATCAAATCAAAAGTGGTAGCTATATGTCCGCTTTGAAAGATTGTAACTGACAAAAAAATGTAAAAGGAAACATTCAAATCATCGAGTTGAATTGGTACTTATAAAACTTCAATGGTTTACATCCTTCAATCCGTAATATTGTATTTATATTTTTTTATTGTGATTATAATTATAATAAATATTATGGTGTCATATTCTATGATGGGTAGATGGTACTTACAACTTGAGTCATGGAGTAAATACAAGCAATGTAGCACATCACTTTACGATCTTCTATGAATTTCCCCTGCTCTATCTCGCCAATCTCCTCTGAAAGTTGAAACTTTTTGGAAACAGTGGATCATAAAGCAATCCAAAAATCATAGATACAGTTAACATCATTACCTTCCGTTACATCATTTTTAGGCATGCAAGATTTTTTCATCAACTTTCCAGAATTTTTCAGTTGTTGTCTTGTCATCTAGAATTTATCAAAAAGCTTAAAAATATACGAAAAACTAATAATAGTACTAAGTGAAATTACGTTTTTTGTGAGCCCTTTCTACTGTTGGTTTTCAACAGCGTGTCTTTTTGACACATAAGATTCCTCCAGTTCTTTCCACAGTTGTCAGTCTCGTGTAACTCTTATCCACATCGAGTTTTCGATTAAATTGCTTTACCGTCTTTTAAAGGTGTCTGCCACGCTTTTGTTTGATTCCTACGAGGGGTCCAACATTACCTACTCACTGGAGTCGTCTCTGTATACCTAGCTTATTCTTGTGTAGGTACGTATTACGAACATGCACAACGAGAGTGAGTACCCACACAAACCTTAATGTGGTTTATTGGGTACAATATTTATATCTATTGTATCTATTTTGTAAGAGTAAAATAAAATAACAGCAACAGAAAGAAAACATGCTTACCGCATTACAAAAGTTGATACCCATAAAAAATATTAAAACGCACAAAAATGCAATAATATTCCGACACATTATCAAACTTAAAACTGCGATAATACTAAGACAATACAGACTTAACTATTTATATAAAAGCACTTACCCAGTACTTATTTTATAAAAATTATAGATTGATAACGCATTTTTATATCCTAACAAACAATTTAGCTGTCAAAGCAATTTAAATTGCTAGGAGATTAGTTGAAATAAGACAGTAGCCTATCAAGTGCCAGTTCGTCTTATCATATCGAAATCAGACAAGCTCAAAAACAATAGCGACTCGTGTTAAGAAGTATGGAATACGTACCGGGAATAAATACGACCAGTTCCGAAAACTCGAGGGGGCTACAGTATCCATCAATGAATAACTTTTCTTATGTAACAGTGTTAGCATGGAAAAAATCTGCTGCTCCCTTCAAATTACAATAGGTACTTAGAAGAAGAAGAAAATTATGGAATTACAATTTCGAATTTCGAGTAAACACTGTTGGTTACATAGAAAAGTTAATTTTAACGGGTACTGTAACCCCCCGAAGTTTTCAGGAGTGATTTTATTACACCTTGTATAGTTTAATAATACCTAGGTGCTAGGCAAGCCTATTTCACCTAAAACCTTTCCCAGACACAGTGTAAAATAGGGGTAGTTAAGTACGGACGAAAACTGGCCCCTGGCCCTATATTATTTTTAATAGATAGATGCAAAGGTTTCTTTACAAATTTATAACGACTTCAAACCATTATATTTACAAACATTTTGCAAACTCATTGAGCGCTGTGGAAATGAAACCCACACCGGTGAGTTAGCTAGGGTGTTCAGCAACAAGCGCTCATTCAGAGGTGATAATTAAACTCATGAGTATTACACTTGCTTGTAATGTGTGAATAGGGTGAGCATAAGATAAGCCTACTTTAGGAATGCCATATGCCCTTTTGCAGGAGACAGGAAAGGTCTCACTTTACCTACTGTATCATATTTACCGCACAACAGTACATGCGCAATCGATTGTTGCACCTAACTTCAGAGGGATAGAGATTCGTTATGCGTACTGTACCTACATAGAAGGGTTTTTCACTGAAAAACTCATGGTTACACTGCTGCATTTAGATTAGGTGTTGCCTAATAGTACAGTAGTAATCAATTAGTGGCGACGTAAAGACATTATAAAGGCATTCAAGATGAAGGTTTATGAATCAAAGACCATGTCAGGTCAGCGAAGGATCATAGTCTAGTTAAAACATGAATTGGATTACTGTCGTCAAGTTTTTAGTTTTAGTTTCATTTTGTGAAGCGGTAAGCGGCCATTTTTTTTTAATTTGCATAATTCTGCTAAGGTGGGTAGCTTGCGAAATAAAACTGCGAGCTGATCAGATTCGAACCCAATAGTTTAATTAATTTTAAATACTAGATTTTATTAGGTACTTCGATATTTACAGATGACCATGAAACAAATTAAAAGTACGGGGAAAATGATGAGGAAGACGTGCCAACCCAAGAACAATGTTGAAGATGGTAATAAAAATGACTGAAAATCAATTTTTGAACTACTTTTAGATACATGAAAAAATCTTTATAAATTCTACGGGAACTGTTACACCCAACTTGTCTGAAGATCCTGGATAAGCCTATGAATACCAGTGGGAATGAAACACTTCTCTTAACCTATGAAGATAGTGTTGTAGAATGAAATCATCAAAATCTGTTTGTTACAGAAAAAATTGACCCGATAAACCAAGGCACGTTTATAGATGAAAAAGAAGTGAAATGCTATATTGCTTGCATCATGAAAATGGCGAATACGGTATAAATAAATATAAATATTCAGGGACATTTCACACAACACCCTCTAGTCCCAAACTAAGCAATGCTTGTAATATGGGAACCAGATGGCTGATAGAATACTTATATACTTTTTTTTTTGGTATGTTTTCTAAATACCGAATATTCTAGACTAATTTGTATAATAACCATTCAGTTTTATGATTTAGGTACCTTTTTAAAAAAAGCTATAAGAAAGATAATAGTTTCTGAAATTAGCTTTGGCTAAAGGTAATAAAATAAGTTAGTAAATAATATAGAGCAAGGAAAATGTTTAAAAATTACAGCTCAAAAATGGTAAATTTAATTATGAAGCAGCCATGAAACAAGCTGACATGCTGCTCCCCGAAGAAGTAAAGGAACCAGCAAAAGCAGCCCTCACAGCTTGCAGAAAAGTTGGTGAGTAACGAGTGACCACGAACAAAACATGGAAAGAAAAGAAAGAAAGAAACATTTATTTGCAAAATCACGCTGACACATACAATACAATACATACAATATGGTCCATGGTTCTGACAACCGGACCGCAAGCAACAAGTAATGGTGGCATATGCAAGATATACGAGGAAGACCGTAAACCGTTGATGCAAGAGAACTCAAAACTTATGGATTTTTGTCCCGTTTTAAAAGTCATCACATCGAATCTACTCGTACTTCGAAGCCAATTTTTGCAGAGTTCCTGAGTTTCATTCTCGAAAATTTCATTTCATTCTCCATTGAGTTCCGAGTTTTTAATCCCCGAAGCAAAAACGACGGGCTGTTGTAAGTTTGACGTGTCTGTGTGTGTGTCTTCTGAGGCAACTTAGCTCCTGAACGGATGAACCGATTTTGATTTTGTTTTTTTTGTTTGAAAGGTTAATTAGTCGGGAGTGTTCTTAGCTATGTTTGATAAAAAGCGGTCCAAGAATCGGGTTTTTTTTTAATTTTTAATTTAATTACTTGTTGTATGAAGAAAATAATTCAACTCGTCCGCTAGGGGGCTTGTTGAAACTTCGTACAAAACCACTGTAACTCGATCCTCAATTTTCAAGAATGGTACCTCATCAGAATGCCCTAATTATTATTTAAAAATAATTAATTAAGTCCTCGTAGTTTTTAAATTACAACCATTCATCGAATATTGTAGGTAGGTAATGTAAATGCTTTATTTTTCAGCGGACCCACACAAGGACATCTGCGACGCCTCGTTTCACGTAACTAAGTGTATCTACGAATTCAACCCGAGTGTTTTCTACTTTCCGTAATAAAGTACAGTTCGTTGCTAGAGCAAGAAGTTTTTTTATTTTATTCATTGATATAACTATTATTGTTTTATTGGTCCATCATTGCTACGAAAACTCGTAGCACCTCTACGCCACTCGAAATATTCAATATTAGATTAATGATATTAGGTATTCTGTGGTTGAAAAGAAAAAATTCAATTTTTTAAATTTACTTATTACGTAACTAGTTTCAGACCACGACTTTGTCCGCGTCTCGTTCGTCCTGTTTATTTTACGGGATAAAAAGTAGCTTATGTGTTAACCCAAGTTACAAAATATATATATTCAAAGTTCCATTCAAATCGGACCAGCAGCTGCAGCGTGGTTGTAACACAAATATCCAAACCTTGGCATTTTAATATTAGAAGGATAATACAATCAGCTGCACGGTTAGGTTAGGTACTCAGATTGTTATATAAGATTGTCAGCGTCAACATGCCTTTTTGTAGGTAATTATTTCATACATTTATTTGAGCTTTTTTGCAAACACGTCCGCAACCAAGTACCTACTAAACCACTTCAAAACGACAAACCAGAAAAGCAAGCAGGCTGAAGTCACGAGCAAAATATGATCACGTTTCTAACGCCTATTCTACATCTAGGTACAAGTAAATAACTACCAATTTCCGTTCCGTACCGTAATCACCAGCTATTTTTGAGATAATAATCCATTAACTTGCAATTTTTCCAGCACTCATCCACTGACACGTAGTTGTTTTTATTTCCTACCTGCCGGTAATAAGCACTGAGTACAGTCTAGTAGACAACTGCTCGGCAATTTTCTAGAAATTAAGTAATTACTTGATATCGGATGATTCCCCAGTGAGCAGTCACATGGGATCTTTTTTTTTTTACCTCTGAAGGTGTCTATCGCATCTCATGTCGTCCTACGTTCAAGCTCTCTAAAGTTGGGACGCAAATACACAGAGCCCAACCTAAAAGTAAAAAGATCCGTTATTGTTGAGTTTGACCGACTTTACGTAAAAAAATCGAGACGAAAAAAGATTTGGGATGGAATAAGAGATGGTGAAAAGTAAAGTCTAGACTAAATCGATGATCTATTAAAAGTAAGTCTAATCAAGATCAGTTACCTAAGTATCCTGTAGAGCTCTCCTACCTCTAGGTAGTCATTAGCTTAAGTACAAATAAAATACAGATTCGGTATCTAATAGTTGGTAATGAAACAGTAGTTATAGGTTATCTAATGGCATAGGTACAATTCAAAAATATAGATAATCTGAAAGATAATCAGAATAATGCTTATTATAATACAAATACTCAAATAGGTGGTTTATTTTTAATTCTAGCTGTGGATATAAAAGAGTGATACGGTTTGATTTATTAGTAAAAATGTTTTATCAACTCGTTGTAGGCCTTGCGCTTATTGGTGCATCCCAAGTAAGCCCTTTTTATTTATTTATGTAAATCCACTGTATTTGATTGTACTTAGGTATATTTAAGTAGGCGGGTATACCTTGGTACTGTTGATAGGTACTTTACAAAGAATTACACCTCAATACCTACCTAGATTGGTGTTAGGTAGTATGCTAGCAGTTCCTAGGTATGAGTAGAGCACCTACCATAATAATGAGTTACATAAGGCACCATTCTTTAAAAGAAATAGTGAAGGATTATTTCGAAAAGTTTTATAGAAAATAGATAAGAGTTTGATCGCAATCTCCATTTGATATCGTTATGTGACGTTGCGGTCGACGGTGTAGCATGTTTACTTAAAAAAACCTATTCACTCTTCTCTTGAAAATATCCATACAAATAGGTATATTCAGAAACAGCTGGTGTCTGTTGTTTCAGTCTGAGAGAGAGAGAAACTTAATTTGAATGATCTCATCGATTACTTTTGCGTAAACCTCTTCCCAGCAATCAAGAACAACAGGCGAGATAAAAGCATGGTTCTTGGAGCAAGCTGTGGAATGCAACAAGCATAAACCCATCCCCGCTGAAGAGCTGGTGATGATGAAGGACCATAAGATACCTGATAGCGAACACGCCAAGTGCCTGCTGGCTTGCGTCATGAGGAAGGCGAATTTTGTAAGGAAATCCACACTTAACTTTATCCCTGTTAATAAACTCGAAGTTTAGAATAGTTAAACCGTGTCGTCTCTTTCGATCGAATTTGAATCTGTTTGTCAATGCCAAGAACATAAGACGGTGTAATTATTCCAAAGTTAGGTACATCGAGTTTATTAATAACTAGCAGTTACCCGCGACTTCGTCCACGAAAAAAAGTCAAAAAACCTAAAAATAGAAAAAAAAGGTAGCCTACGTGTTAATCCAGGTTACGAACTATAATATATTACAAGTTTCATCCAAATCGGGCCAGTAGTTACAGCGTGATTGAAACACAAACATCCAAACATCTAAACTTTGACATTTATAATAGTAGTGGGATAGTCAATGAATATAGTTTTTATCTATCTATCTATAGTATTCTCGCTTCAGTACATAGTGTAGGTACTTATACCTTAATCTACATACCATGTCAGTCTCCAGTGTCTGTATCTGCTATCTCTGTACCAATCTTCAACTTGATTTGTTCAGTGGTTTAGCAGTGAAAACGTAAGAACAGACCAAAAACACTTGTGTTTTTGTGTTTGTTTTGTGTGTTTTGCATGATTGCAAAAGTAGAGTCAATTTAATGACCTTTTTGAAGCCTTTTTGTAGATAAACGATAAAGGAAACTTCGACGTTGAGAACGCAAACGCATGGGCTAGCAAAGAATTCCACGATGATCCCAAACGGCTGGAGGGCTCCAAGAATATTTACGAAGTATGCAAAAAGGGTATGTTTAGTGTCTAAAAATTCTAGAATAAACTTGAATAACTTATTCTTATTAAAAAGAAATGAAGATATCCGTAGACAAACAATCGTACCAAAAATTATATCGATTCACAGAATACGTATACCTAATAGACTACAAGGCCTAAGTATGCAAAATACCAAACCAACAGTAAAATCGCATAGCTGTGTCCCGTTTTGAAGGGTATGGGGTGCCTCAGATTGATTGACGCATTGCCTCACAAGGCACGTTCTCAATGGACTTGCCTTTAAATGCGTTATTATAAGCAAAGGTAACCGTTATCATTAGGTGGACAATGTGCTTGATCAACTACGTTTTCTCGTTAAAAAAAAGCATTACAACTTGAAGTACCGATGACCGATAAAGATAAAGGGTGGTAAAAAGTGGCTCAAAGTATTAACAAGCCATCAAACTTTATTTTCAGTCAACGATCATCCAGTGAATGACGGGGCAAAAGGATGCGAAAGATCGTATTATTTATGCAAATGTCTCGTTGAAAATGCACCAAAGGTAACAACTTCTTTAAAATACAAAAACAATGAAGATCTAATTCCCTGATTTTCATTTCAAGAACACATTTACGTCGTCCGCCAGAGGCTGTTTTGTAAGTAAAAAGTTTGTATATAAAATTTCATGATACTGTTCATATTTTTTTACAGATGGGCTTTCCACTACAATAGCCCCAGGGAAAAACTTTGAAAAATGAACGTGACTGTAATGCTCCACACAACAGTTTACAATTAATTTGTAGATAACTACTCAATAGCACAAAATATTTGCTGTTTTAAAAGCAATGATATACAACCTCCTGTTTTATTTCAAAATAAATTGATTGAGCAGATTAAAAAGCTATTTACTAAAGAACCTACAAATCGAATACTATTTTATAGTAAAAAAAAAATACAATCTTGAACAAAATTCGTTTAATTAAAGAGATTATAACATGGCTCTACTCGTTTAAAACTGATTACAAAGTAGATGTAACGTATGTACACAATATTATGCATTATTGGTAACTTTTTATTTTTGTTACCTACCCCAATCGGCCGTATAGTCCCTTTGTCTTGTTCTATTAGCATAGTAATGAGCGAGATGCAATCGCATTAGTTGCGTTCTATAATACGCCGCACGAATTTTGACAATCGTAATGTGGAACTTGGAAGAGATACTAAGGAAATCGAGAACGTATGATCTGAATTACACAACACACATTGCTAAGTGGAATAGCTCCGTAATCGAACGGTTCTGTCGTCGCCCCGCAGTGTGACGTTACATTACGATTGTCTATCGAATTTGAAAACTATTGTGAGAAAGTACAAAAGCTTATGCCTTTACACAATATAGGACTCACCATCTGAGCGACGCATATCGTTCACCGGGGGCGAATCTAGACCGATAGACATTTTATCACGATAGATATATATCCCAAGTACTGTCAAAACTCCATAGTTTTTGACTGTTTTTGGGAGATATATCTATCGTGATAAAAAAGTCTAACGGTCTAGAATCGCCCCCACTGTCTGAGATTATATCATATGAGATTATAGACATAATATATGATACAAAAAATTGTCGTTGGTTTTCGCAAGTAAGGGTACTTTGTTCTATTTATCTTTAACAAATAAAAAATGCAAGTCTTACAGTTTTAGAGCACATGTTTATAAATGTTGTCGATTCTGTTTTTGCGTTTTTCTAAACCAACCTAATTTAACAGCGCTAAAATTATAACCGTCGTTGTCGTTTCAGAGTATAAGGGACGGCAACATTTTTAGCGCTGTCTAATTAGGTTAGTTTAGAAAAATGCAATAACACAATTCGACCCCAATATCTAAAAAATACAAACATGAAAAAATAATAATATATAAATCTCACTACGAATAAATATCTATGTAATAAAACCAGCTATGTATGTTATTCAAAAATATATAGATATTTGAATGTTAGATACATAACTAGGCCCCCAAAAACGACATGGGAGATAAAATCACGTTATATAGGGATATGCTGAGACCTTTGATAAAAACGTGATTTTATATGAAATTAAATAAAAACTCACAACCCGATAATACAAGAAAAATATGACTTTTTTATTATGAGTAGGTACTTGGTTTTAAATATGGTTATTTTATTAGATCAACTAACTACATACCTACTTAAAATATGGTGAGGCTTGTGTAAACCGAAAACCACATGATCAAAAGTATCGGGTTTCCTTTTGATAACGCGGTTTTTAAAACAAAACACGTGTAAAACAAGTGCCCCCCACCAACATAACCTACATAATAATATATTAAAATACAACAAAGGCCATATTTCTTAACAGTGTTGTGTATGACTAAACAGTACTACTGTGTTGACATTTAAAAATTTTAATTTGTTACATCTTTAGCTCCGATTTAATTTTCCGCAATATTCAATGAAAGCCCTCCTTAAGAATGAACAGATAGGCTTGCAGCAAATCTAATAGCAAAACCTACTTTTGTGATAAATATGTGTCAAATATGAGTCTTCCAAAATTGCTCATGATTTTTTAGTCTATCGTAGTGAGAGGGATATTTATCTAAAAAACGTGACTAGGGACTAACTTTCTCACACAGCAATCATTCCCTTTACGAGATTCCGTAACCTCATTACGTGTTTTTATTACTAATTGTGCATGGGAGAACCATAAATTTAGTAACTTGAATTCGATAAGCATCTGATTCCGATGGATTACGTATTTCTATTTTTCTCTCCATTTTTTATTAACTTACTTATACAAAATAAAGAGAAAGAGAAACGCCGTTAGGGCCTGAGTTTATTAAACTTTAGGGTCTAAATTTCAATAAACGTTTGCGGCCACGCGGTTATGTGCATAGGCCCTTATCCTATATGAAAAAGGAGAAAAATTTATTATCAACATGCCGTATAGTCATTTTAGAAAGCAAAAATTAAATATATTGGTCCTTATGGGTTACAAAGATATGCATGTGATTAGACAATAGTAAATTCATGGAAACTCGCATGATTACTTGACAGTACACAAAATATCAGCGAAAATGGTATAAATAGTATAAAATAGGCAATTTTATGCAGTGAAAACTGTGAAAGTTTTCCATCTAGTTCTGGGATAATTATGGCCAAATTATCTACGCCATAGTGAAGGTGCCAACTGCCTATTTTTATATCGAAATCACATTGTTCAGTCCACAGGTTATCATCCATGCTATTATTGTTTAATCTAAATAATGGGTTAAAAAAGGCAAAATAAAAACAAAATCTATTAGGTACCTAATTAATGTGCTTACATTATTATAAAAATTGGCAATTATGCTCGCATTGCTGTTTCTATATGAATTTGTCGCTGATGCAATTACAGGCACCTTTTACATCTCAGAGTGATGGACGCAGTGTAATGCCTCAATGGACTTGCTCTGTATACACATTGTTACAGGCAGAGGTAACTTAACATCAGGTGGGACACATACTTCCATCACTCCCTCTCGTAAAAAATTGGCAGATACGATCGTCTGCAATCGTTGATGTAAGTGATAGTTGAACCCTTATCAAGTTCATTGTCCGATAGCCAATAGATCATTGTAACTTGAAAGATAACAAAGCCTCAAGATTGCCTCACAGAACGATACCCTTCATTAAAAGAGCATAATAACAAGCATTGTACGTTTTTATCCATCGCTATATGAACTTTATCTATATAATAATAAAGCTCGTATTTCGATAGAGTCGCACAATATGTTTTATACAAGGTTTTATTCTATGGAGTAGAAGGGTAACAATGGGATACTGGGTTTATGTATACCTACTTACAATGTACTACTTATTATAGGTTTGTCCGTGTAAAACACAAAGGTTGGACTTAGTAGAATAGAATTTTAGGGCGTATTAACTTATTATAACGCGAACCACCAAGGAGTAGAACTCTTTACCATCGTCAGTATTTCCGGAACAGTATACTTTAAGAATTTAAAGACAAGAGTGAATAGATAGATTATAGCGAAGCGTACTCTAAGGAGACTGCATCTACACTCTCCACAAGGTGTGCTGGCAGCCAAACTTACCTATCCTTCATAAAAAAAACAAGAAGAATTCAATGTCGTTTTAAAATAATGACTATATTCTAAATCCTCCCAGATGTGCTACAAACGGACAAACCAAACAGTCTAAAAGCAGCTACGCTACTAGAAAATCAGAAATACCGTGAAGCAGAATAATAGCATGGGAAAGTCCAGTCACATCACTCAGCAGAATCCTACTCGATCAAAACGAGCTGTCCTTCGGAGAGTGAGGGTTGGTCCTGATGTTATATGCTGTCGTAGCTGTTTGGGTCAGGGGATGTCACTGGGCCAGGCCCTCGGGCGGGTAGCTTGAAGCCGTGGATAGAGAACGCCCAACCGTCCTAGAAAATAAACATTATATACATTAACTTATGTCCTATCGTTTTTTTTTTTGTCTATTTTATACTATAAAAGATACTCTCCAAGTGTTAAAAAAAAAGTCGCCGCTCACTCTGCTTGGCTAACTATGCGATGTAAGCGTCAGTGGGGTACGGGAGGGGACTCAACGTTAAGAAATTTTGAAATTATTGTTCAATACCCGCGCGAAGCCGGGACGGGCTGCTAGTTACAAATAAATGATTACCTTGACCAAATTAGGCAAGTCACTCCAGAATCCCAAGTTGGGTATCACTTCAATGCCTGTTGCACCCATCAAGAACTTCTTAGTGCAAACTCCGAGAACGAGGTAGAATATCGTCAATGAGAAGAATATTATGAGGAGTGTGGAGCCAAAGGATCTTCCTTCATCTGGATTCTCAATCATTCTAAGACAAGCTGCTCGTGAATAGAACTTCAACAACTGAAACAATCAGGAATATTCGATTAAAAATTGATTTAGAAAAAAAAATTACCTCTTTGGTTTTGTAAGGTGAATTTCCTTCTGAAATTCTTATAGAAATAATTTCTAAAAATTAATGAAATTTTAAGGTGGAACAAGTGTAGTGTCAACCGTCAATGCGTGGAGTAGAATAAAGGCAGGCTTTTGAGTAAGTTATTATACTTTTTACCAAACCAAATGTGATACTTACGAGTTTTTCAGGTTCTGCCAATGAATCAATATGTAACTGGTCATCAGTTTCAGCACAGACAAGAAGAACTATAGTTTCTCTGAAAATAACAATAGGGTTTTCGAAAATGTGCATCTTTGATCAACTACAATTAGACAGTTTTTGAGGCGTATAGAATTCTTTTGAATTCAAAGTCAAAGATTTGTTATTTAGTAAAATCACATGGATTATTTAGAACAGGTCCTTAAAGTGGTAGCTTCTTGTGAAATAACACATCCAGGGAAGTACTACCATTACCATTTCTGCTGCCAAATGCTCACATTGCTGTGTTCTCGTTTAAAAGATATCTAATTCCTGGTGCACAGTTAAAGACACATGAGACTTGGTTACCAAGTTATAATGACAGAGTGATATGCCTCACAGGTCAGCTTCCTATGGATGTGCTCAGTGAGGTAATACATTGTTATAGGCAAAGGTGACCACTTATCATCAGGCGGGCTCACTGCTTGTTCTATTAAATATTATTCTAAAAAAATATTTCCAATAGGTATTCTTGTTCATTATTGAACATAGCATGACAAGCATGACATGCTTTCTTTTGTATGTCAGCTTAGTGAGAGGTTGTCCTAGACACTTTGAAAATAAAAGCAACTTACGATGGCAGGTTTTTATATATTATTGAATTTCCATTAGCACTGAATGTGGAGTCATTGGTACTTCCCAAATAACTAGAAATTCCATTACCATCCATGCGAAATTCATTAGAGACATTTGTAACTTGTAATGTTGAGACATGACGGCAAATCTGGAAAAAAAAAATTCACATGGCCTTATAATACTATTAGGCTACTGGATCAATAAAAAGTATAGCAGTGCTCAAACCTCAATTTATTGTACTATAGAGACTTGTATGTTCCAAACTAACTCAAGACTGACTCTTCTCATATATTTATTTATGTATGTGTAGCAGCGGAAATGTTCCATCTATTATAGGTAATACCTATGAATTCTGATGCCTTTGCACCTACTTGCCAAACATTATCATAATAAAAAACAAGTTCATTAACTTGTCAAACTGGTTTTAGAGCTAAAAAATTTGAAAGAGGAACATGCTTATGCTTATTACCTACCTACCTACCTACCACCTACTTATTGATTGTGCCATCCTCTTGTCCAATTCGCCTGTACTTTTCAGCTAAATAAACAAGCCAGATAATAACCGGAAAAATGTAGGTATATGAAATTATTATAGTTTTGTAACTGACTTACCGCCAGAGTTTTATCACAGGTGTCATTGGCATTAGTCTTGTTCACTGGAGGTAGCATATCATGGCAAGGATGATAGTAGTAAGTGGACAGCTCTAACTGTTTGCCTTCCATTTTTGTAGCGAAATTCGTTGCAGTGAAAAACGTAGTAGATTTGTTTGTAGGTGCCAAATCAATTCCGGTACCATTAGCAAACACACAAGAGCATGGGCCCTTTTTAACACACACATCTTGTCCATTAGTAGATGTAAAACAAACAACAATCAAGAAGATAATCGATAAATTCTTTGGATAATCCATTTCTGAACTTATTTCTATTTCTTCTGAATTCTGTTCTGACGACTTTTCACAATCGCAAATTCATTCAACTTCTCAACTTCGTCTTCTTCTGGTGCATTTTTTTTTTAATTTTGTTCTGGCGCTGGATACGAGTCCTTTTGCAAAGTTCTATTTATTTTTCACCATAGAATCTATACTGTATTATTCTCTGATGGTATTATTCAATAGCATGTCGTCGTTTCGTTCGTTATGTACACGTCGTCGTTACATCACATACACACACACACACACAAACACATACACACATGTCGTTGTTTCGTTACACTACACACAGTCGTTAAATTTCTACGTTTTCTAATTTTTAAATTTGTTCTGGCGAGGTGTACAATCCTACTTCCTATCCTACTAATATTATAAATGCGAAAAATTAGATGTTTGGATGTTTGTATGTTTGTGTTTCAATCAGGTCAAAACTACTGAACCAACTTGGATTGACACATAGGTAGGATACTTTTTATCCCGAATAATTATCAGGATCTACAGGATAAAATGAAAAAACGGGATTAGCAGCGCCAATTATTAGCAAGTGGATGATGTCATGTCATGTCACGTCAACTTTGACAGGACGTAGTACTACCTCTTTGGTCTAACGACTAACGTTTGACATTCGAGTACGGGTTCGGTGTAATGTCAAGTTTCTCAAAGAAGTATCCGCTCGGTACACGCACAGGTAATATAATGTACACGGAAACGGTACTCGCGTACGAAGTCGCGGGTAACTACTAGTTGTACATAATAGTGCTGCCAGCGTATCAAAATTAACTTTAGACGATTCTAAGGCTGGATTTAGTGCTCGACCGACGGTCAGCGCGTACCGTACGCGATGATCGTACGTCCTGATCGTCGGTCGTGACCAAGCGTTTAGTGCATAACTGACGGCAAACTTAGTCAAACGTGTACAGTTGCGACGAAAAATGAATCCATTTGTTAACTCTATAATGGTAGGTACCGATTCTGTTGATGCATTTTTCTAAACTAATCTAATTTGAAAATATCATGTGCACCCAATAATTGTAGACCGGCTAATTGAAGGAGAATTTTGTACATTGTATTCGAAATTGAGACAATACGAGGAAAATTTTTTTGAGTAATTTTTTGGTATCAACATTCATTTTGTTCGCGATATTGCGTACGCGCGTGCGGTCGGTTGCTCGGTCAGCGCCGCACTAAACTAAACGCGCGTGTATAACGACTAGCGCGTCAGTCGACCGACGCACGCCGGACCGACGAGCTCGACCGACGGTTTTCGTCAGCGCGACGTAGGTAACTGTACGCGCGTAGGAATTCATCAGCGCTGCACTGTAGTCGTTCATACGTTTTCATTGATACAGCTACGCTCGACCGACCTCAGCGCTCACCGTCGGTCGAGCACTAAATACAGCCTAAATGATCCTTGTGCTTCTTCTTCTTCTCTTATATATGGCCTCTGTCCGTCATTTCGACAGACCATTTTGCCAGTGTCAAGTGGATTATTTGAAATAAGTTTAATCGAGTCGAGTCATACGTCAAGAGTCAAGTCGTTTGTTTTGAAGACAAAATGGTCAATTTTCCCTTCAAAACTTGAAAACCAATTCCATCAAATAATAAAAACACAGGTAATACACATTTATTCCAATGGCTCTCACTTTATGCTATGACTGCGAGTATTTTGTTTAAAATTCCACCAAAATTAAAGAACAGTACTCACTTTAACACCAAGAAAAACAATTAAAATAAATGTAATTAGATTGCTTTTACAAATGTCAGAACTCAATCCTCAGCGCCCGGCCAAAGAGGGCCAAAGCCATAAACCAAGAAGTTGACGTTTATGACACTAGAGTAAACAGACACTGGCAGAATTGTGATAATCTGTCGCAAAAGCCATTTATAAATAAACCAAGAAGTTGAAGTTGAGAAGAACTGAAGAATAAAAACAATAATTATTTTGTTCTTTGTTTACATTTCCCAATTTTCCCTATGATATTCTTCCTTGATGTTTCGATACATTCGAGAGTCCATTTAGAAATTAGAACGTAATTCAGTCTCTTCGTTTCGTAGGTAGATTAGATAGTGCTCTTGTAAACTTAGGTCTAGTAAAACTTGTAAACCTACCTAACCTACATATTTTTATATCGTACTGATATGGCCGATAGAAAAAAGAGATTATTTCCTAGCAACAAGGTACGTACGGATTGGAAAAAGCTTTCCGCTTTCTGCTTGAAAAACTCCAAAACTACTTTTCTAGCAAGTTTCTGGGTACCTAGGTATTTTGTGAATAGGTTTATAAATTGTTTTGCTCACGATTCATTTCAGGAAACTGCGCCCAAACGGCCAGTTATTCTAAAATCCGATCGTGATAAACAAGAACAAGCTAAAGATAAGCAAGAAAAAGAAAAACAACCAACTATTATCTTGAAGACTCGTGAACAAAGCACGCCTAAAGAAGACCGGCCCCAGAGTCCTAAATCCTCTAAAACTGTTTCTGATGATGGCCCCGTACCGTGTAAAATTGCGCATAATGAAAACAAGGAAAAACGAAACGCAGGTGAAATAATATACAAATAAAATCTTTAATAGGGACAACGGATAAGGATGAAGATACACAGGTAATCTATTCTGAAAAAAATAATATCATTAACTTTTTCAGAACAAAAACCACAGCCGCCACTTAAGTACATGACTGAACCTGTAAAACTACTATATGAAAACCTGGAGTTTAACAATGCTGCCTTGGAATTCCTACATGATTCAAGCACTAATTATTTGGTTGTTGGAATAATAGGTAAGAAAATTGTACTTCTATCATCAAGCATAGAAAAAAAAACTCATTTTCCCCAGAATTCATAAAAGGAGGTTGAAATGTTTATGAATTTGGAGGTTCATTAGTACTTTCAACAGATTGACAAGAAGCAGGATATTAAAAAAATGATACTTCTTTCGGTGGCAGTACAATACACAGTTTTCTTTGAAAAGTGTTATTAAAAATAGTCTTGTTATTAATGTTGTGCCCTATTGGTTGTATTTGCTTGCTGAGCAAAAGGTTCTATTTTCCAAATTTTTCTACAAATCTCCCACAATTTCTAATAAATAATTTTGCAGGTACAAGTGGTGTGGGAAAATCCATGATAATGAATCTTATTGCAAGCAACTCACATAATCAGGATATTTGTAACCAGATACTGAATTCACATGAAATCCCAACTGATGCGTTTGAACCTGCCAATGTTGCTGTCATAGAAAATCAGATGGAGGCACTCAACTTTGTTGATGTCCCAGATAATAATTCAACTGACAAGAATGATAGTTTTAAATTCAAAATGCAGAGTATTGAGCATATTGAAAGAGGCATTCACTGTACAAAAGGTATTTAATCTATTAAATTTATTATAATTTTTTAGTACCTAGTTATATTTAAATATGGCTGCATCTCACTCTCTTAAAACTACACAACCTTTGTAAATTCAATCAAAAATCATAGAAAGATTACGAAGAGATCTAAGTGACAAGATGTCTGTCTACTGTTTGTGTTAACTAAAACCCAACTGTAATGACGCCGCCCGAAGGCACCATAGTGGATATTATTTTGTAGTCTGTATATCTATATCTTCATTTTCAGGTGTTGATATGTACATAACAAATGACCGAGTGATACTCCTAGACTGCCAAGCGCTCTGGTCACCATCTCTTATTGAAGAAACGAGTGCGAATCCCATAACAGTCAGAAGTGCCAACATAGTGACTGTGGACTGTCTACAGATTGCATCATTTCTGATGGCAATTTGTCACGTGCTTATTCCAGTGCAGGATTGGTTCACGGACTATAATTTTATTAGGTAAGTACACCTACCTACAAAGGCAAGCTTAAAGTACTTAGAAAATACTTATCGGTTGGTACATTAAGATTAAATTTTTTTTATAAAGTGAGAACGAAAATTTTCACACAAACTTCTACATAAAGTTGGCCAATATTAAGCAACATTTGTGTACTAGCTGGTCAAGAGTACTAAGACAGGCGCTGTATTTATTACTTATTTTTCAACATGAACCTCAATGTGGACCCGAGGACCAATGGAACTGTTCCTTCCAGATACATTCAAGCAGCAGAAATGCTAAAACCCTCGCTATCCGCGTCGTCTACTGCGGCAGCTCAGGAAAGCTCTGAATCAACAACCTCTGGCGAAAGTCACCCACACTTACTGCTATTGCATAATCGATGCACTCTCGAAGACTATACTCCAAACTCTTTGAGGGCCATGCAGGATCTTTACAGGTGTGTATTCCCTGTAGAAACCCACTGGCTGACATAAGTTCATATGGAGTGGAGTTAAAATGTTTTCAATATAAAAACTTCCTATCTAGCTCATGTCAGGAACAATTTCTGCTGTCTGAAATCGTCATGCTAAGGTGCATAACAACTGTTGCAGAATCTATGTCTCAAATGCGTTGGAATGATGAGAATGAACATTAACGTTTGATTAAAAAAGTAATATTTGAAATGTGCCTTTAATATTGCCAAGGGATTTTAGTAAAGGGTGATCTGGCAATATCAGTGGAGAGTTGTTTGTTTTTGTTAAAACCTATCAGGTCAATATACTGAGTAATTTTACTTACAAAGCGTATCTTATTTTAAGGAAAGCCTTTCAAAAGTCAGAGCTGCAGCTGAATTCTGGCATGTATATGTACGGCGATACGAACAAAAATGGCTTGAACGTGGACAACGTCTGCAAAGGGTATAGTGTTGAAGCTTGTGGGTCACCCATCAACTTATTTTTGCTGCCTGAAATCTATAGCGATTATGGTAAGTGAGTGTCACCATTTTTTATGATCGTGGTATTCAGTCAATGAAGAATGATCAGAGTTTGCTTGAAAAATCTACGACAAGGTTTTTGTCCAGTAGTGGACTTCTTTATGCTGATTCTTTATCAGGTAGGCCATCCGCTTGCGGCGTCATTAAAAAAAATGTAACACCTTGTTATTCGAGATATTATAGATAGGCATTCTTTGCTGTTCTATTCTGTCCAGCCAACGTGATCGAGTCACAATCATCGAACGAAACACCCAACCTTTTTAACATTAGTAGGAAGAAAATAGGAAATGTAATAAATATTACCTTATTGTTCAGATAACCCCGAGATATACCGCGGTCACCCTCCATTCGAAGCGCTAGCGGCACGCTTACGCTGGATGGTTCTCGGCGTCTCGAGACATCAGATCACAAACGTGCCCAACTTATCTGAACGTGGCTGGTTCCACTATTGCAACAAGGCATGGGAGACAATTAACAAGTGCACGTTCTTCCTTGAATACGAGCGGTTTTTGCCTTGAGAAATGTCATTCTCTGGAATTCGAGCGGCTTTAGAAGTGCGAAATGCCAATACGCGTCTCAAAGTGTCTAAAGTGTCTGCAAGTGTCTAATACCCATGTGTTAAGTGTATAAATTCTAAACTGACGTCATTACTGACACGATATCAAAATATTAAAACCCCACAAAATCGTTACAAAAAACAAAGTACCACAATGGCGCGGTGATCGTTCCGTAACTCGAGGAGAGTACGCTAGAGACTCTACCTACTTATCGATTCACGACGTAATTGCAGAGAACAACAGAGTTCAGTTAACGACAGTCGCCATGGTCGAAATCGGCCAGAAAATCAACATCATCGATACAAGGGTCGATCTTCGCTTACCGGATACATAAACATGGAAATATGACCAACAAAGTCATTTTTTATACTTCGACAAATTTTCTGGTGAATAAGCAGGAGCCCTAAAGAAAAACTAGTGTCGAGTAATTAGTGACAGCATCTGCCTATTGGAAAAGAAAGTAGAGATTGGCTATAGTCTATCAACGGCATTCAAATAGACCATATCGCTGCGCGCATCGCATCATGGCCTGAATTAACCCTGAGAGTACTGACTTGGTCTCGCCCTAAATACCTACCTAATTTCTATCAGGGATATAAAAAACATTGAATTTGTAGAACAATTTATTGAAACTTTGTACATATTCATTGCCTACTGGACCCAATAAACAGTACATGTATATTACAAAGATTTTTATTGATAGACGCTGTCTATAAGCGGGCGTCGACGTTGCTCCGGTGGTTTATAAGCATGTTGGTACACACTCGCCAACCTCCAATGTTCCGGGTACCCAGTAGCGTTCGCATCACGCCAAATTGTAAAAGGCGGAGACAATGTCGGAATCGTATAAGACTTCTTCGTATACGGATGACGCATCTTAGGCATTTTAACACCTTTGGAATCCGTAGAGCTGACGCTTTGCACGGAGTTCGGATTACCAGCTTTGAACGCGAACTTGTAATCTTCCTTTTGCTTAGTATCCGGTGGAGATTTCGTTCTATTGCAAGGCAAACAGTTCTTGTGTTTCACGTGAGTTGTCGAATCGCTGTCCTTTGTTGATCGGGTGAAGGAATGGTTCGGCGAACTGTGGTGTAGCTTTCCCTGGGCTAGAGGAGTTTTCTCGTACGATTCTAAACTGTGACGGTTTCTGTTGACATCGTACCCGCTCTTGCTTCGAGGCTCGTTCCACGCCTCTTTTACTTGCTGAGGTTTATCCGGTCTAGCGTCACTGGGTCTACGACTTACTTCAGTAGGCGTTCCGCAGCCATGAATACCATCGCATGAAGGTTTCTTTCCATTTGAAGAGCTCTTTCTACTAGATGATCCGGACCGCACGTTTTTTTCGTTAGCACTAGCATGTTGAGGACAATATTGCACATCGCAGGAACCTCGCCGCTTGTCTTTACTCATATCTTTTTCGAAATATGGTACGGGGTGGTGACCGACGTCTTCCACGACGCGGTTCTGATTGAAGATAGGGTTTGCGTGCGCGATGGGTTCTTCGTCGGTTTCCTTAGGAGTATGTACCATGGTAAAAACGGCAGGAGCTTTTGAACCGTTCGATCCGTCGATGTGCTTTGGCGGTTTCGGCTCCAGACACTGCTTGTCGGGTCTAAAGTCCCAGCAAATGGCGAGATCCATAAGCGACATGGCTTTTTTGTACTGACCCCCTAAATCTGGAGCGGAGGTGGAAGGTCTTTGCTTGTCGCTCTTGTCGTCCTCTGCTTTCTTAGGATCGCAAGTTTTGGGCCTGTGGACGCGCATTTTAGTGCAACATGTTGGGCCTGATGCGCCATATCCTTTCCACCCGATAGCGTATGGTTTAACAATAATGTCAGAGTCTCGCTTTTCACCGATTTTGGTCATGTTCCGGTATCCTAAAGTATCAGGTAACGGCTGATGCTCCAGATTTCCGACATGCATCTTTTTGGCGAAATTGAAGTTTTGCGAAACGTTCACGTAGGGTAGTTTGGGTGTTTTGCTCTTTTTCTCTTTCATATCTTCGCGTTCCTGTTCATTGTCCTCTGCTTTTTCAGCGACTTTTCTCCAAAACTTATCGACTTCGTCTTCTTGTGGCCCGTGGATTTGTTCGACGGCTTCTTTGACTAGAAGATCATGCGTTTCGTGCCGTTTATCTGCATCCGTAAGGTCCCCCGGAATGTAAGGTCTGTGACCCGTGTCATCAATTGGTTCTGTTTTGACATAAAGTTCTAACGGATCTTCTTTTTGTTCTTTTTCGACTTTGTTGGCCAAATTATCTTCTTGATTTTTATTAGATTCCTTTGAACAGACATGTAAAAATTTGTTTCAACCTTTACCTAAGTTGATACTATAATTACCTAGGTGTGACAATTAAAAGTATAGCAAATAAGAAAAGTAAAAAATGAATGCAAAATGTTACTGTCTATTTCCGACACCGCTACATTTAATCCTTTTTACGTTTGTGAGTGTGGTATGGACATTGAAGTTGCTGAAAATAAATAAAAATCTAAGTTAGCTTGTAATTCTAAAACTAAAAATTGCTGTTAGTAGGTAGGTACTTTTTACAAAAGTCAAATCTAAGTTGGTCTCTAATTTTTATAAAAAATTAAAGATGTGGTTGTTATAGCGAAAGTGTTGTGCTGGTGATTAAAAAATATTAAAATCTAGGTAAGTACCTACTTTAATTTAAATTCTACATTCTCATTTAATAAACGATCCTGATTGTGAGGGTATAAGTTCGTGACTGCTTCGCTTACATACTAACTACTGCTATACTAGAAATAAAGAAATTCATGCTTAATAAAACCCTATGTTACACCGCCTAAAATAAAGTTCAAAAGCCGTCTAAACTAATAAAACTCTGCTATCTAAACTGTCACATGCCTACCAAAGTTTTAACCGTACCAATTCGAAACTTTCACGTTCCTACAACATTAGCCAAAAATAGACTTCTTTTAAAAGTAGGTTCATTGAACAAGCAAGGTTTGGCGCGCAAATCTCGCATTCGCGGTTGCGTGCAACTCTGTTGGTTCACTCACATGGAATGTCTGAGCGTGAGCGTCCTGCGATGGCTGCGATTCAGATTTGTCCTCCTTTCCCTTGACGTGTTTCCCGCCACGCATGCGCCCAGACGCCCCACCACCTTTAGCCGCCTTAGGTCTTTGAACACGCAGGTTCAGCCAATCTGGAAACCTCCCAGCTGGCGGCTCCTTCGCTAACTCCCCAGCTGCAAAAATACACTGGAAATACTTTACGAATTCCACCACAGAACAATCTTGATGAAAGGGAAGCCCACTTCTCGCGAATTTCGTAGGCTTGCGTGCATGCATTAATAGGTCATCGATTTTTAAGACCTTCTTTATTCTAATTCGATGCAAAATACGTAGTACCCAAGTACTTCGTAACACGATACACTGTTAGCAGGAAGTGTTTCGCGTGTATGTTGACAAATAAAGGACTTTATGGCTCGAGCCAAGGACAAACAGTAATGTAACAATTTGACAAAAACAGGCAGTTTCGACAGTTGTAAACGTAGTATTTCGCAAAACTTTCCATCGTTTAGCATTCATAAACCCTTCCACCTCTGTAAAACAAAAAACTTTATTTTTATGTTAGCTATTGCTAGTAACCTTGCAACTTATACAACCAAGTTTTTGCTTCCGCCGTCTTTCCAACTGCATGAAAGAACAATTTACCTACTGTAATAGGTAAATACGACACTAGTTTTACATCTATAGCTTGGTTGAACTCACCCACTTTACGAGTGATTTTCCTCGGCAGATCCCAAGTCCCAGTATAGTGTCCGAAGCACCTGGACGAACCTCTCGGGGCGCCTGGTAGGAAGTGTCCGTTCAAGTCGCAGATCGGTTTTGGATTCGGGCGCATTTCCATCGGACGCGCTCTCGTTGGCGACCAACGTGGGACCTCCCAGTTACCGAGACGCTTCGGCGTAGATTCCTTGTAAAACTGTAAACAAAAAATGTAAACAAAATGGAGTAGGGAGATTTTTATGTGCAAAATGTTAAATGAAGGTTTATGCATCGCCCAAAAAATATGTCCTATGTTCAATAAGACTATCTTAATTTTCCGAAGACAAACCTATAAGTACTGACATAATATAATGTGAAGGAAATTAGATGTTAGGCCCATACACTCATTATAAAACAGATTAAAACATTCACACAAAAAAATCAAGCACGCTTGCCCATTGATCAGGTGTCAACTCACCCCCCGGCGTTATAATCATCCCTCTTTACAACAAAGGGTTGCAAATTGTTATAACCCATACATCACGCGCCCATTTGCCTAAATTATAATGCCCGCAATAATTTAGAATTATCTTGTCAAACAACCTCGCCTTCAAAAATGTAGAGCACAAATAATGCTGTTGTTTAAAAATGTGATAGAAAAAAAATCAGGAAATAATGTTTGAATTTGTGATACAATCGATCCATGATGTGGTCATGTCATTAGAGATTTCGAGTTGCTTCGAAGATAAATGGAATAGTGAAAGCGTAGACCTAGCGGTGCAAGATGAGTCCAACCTAAAAGGTTTAAAATAGGATATCCGCAGTTATTTCAAAGACCATGAACTTGTCGTTTGTTACAAATTCAAAGTAATTTCCATTGTACCACAGATAATATAAACTGATTTTACCTAATCTACGTCACCACGCGAGCTTTTGTCAAAGCAGCTTACCTACTGCTTAATATAGAAAGGTATCTAATAAACTGTGAAATCCAATCTGATGTTACATTTAGCTTATTCGGTTGTTGTTGCGTGACTCATGTTTCTTCGACTAAATAAGTCATTAGATAGAATCTACCTAACATACGCAGCTCACCTACCTAGTCAAAATATCCGTAGGTAGGTTTGATTCGTGAATTGAATACCTACCTACTCTTTGTATGAATTTCAATTATTGATTTATGGAAAATAAATTGTTTGTGTATTGATTCTATGCTGTCACAAGCATGGTGACCTTCAATGCTAGGTCCTAGCATTTCAAATACGGATAATGCCAATTGTAAAATATCATGGCGAACTATCAATAGGTAGTTATAAATATTCATGGACATTTCACATAACGCCTTCTAGTGCCAAAATAATCAAAGCCTTTAACATGGAAACTAGATTGCTGATAGAATACTTATACTTTTTTTGGTAAATACATAGTAACACCCAGACATAGAACAACATCCACGTTAGGTAGCTGTAAGAATTGAGAATAAAATACAAATAAATAAATAAATGTTTGCCACGCACAAATGTTTCTTCTTGCTGGGGATCGAACCCACGACCCACAGTATGAGTTGCACAAATTGATTGTTATTGGCATAATCCTGGCCTCTGCTGTGTCTGACATATTATTACCTATTTTGGGTGCATGTTTTTCAATTTATGCGTAAATTTTTCTTGTTCCGTCTTCAAGTTATACCAGACTCATAGGTACTAAACCGTAGTTTGACTACTTTACGGCATTTAATTGCTATTTGATATTACATTTTAATCCGTAGTCTTTGTACTTTATGTTACGGCTGTAAAACGTAAGGTCGACTGTAAAATAGGTTCGGTTTCAACGTGTACTCGGTCACGATATTTGCGGTGGCTTTCCTTCGGTTTTCCCGACGAAGATCACGCACTGGCTAAAGTTACCTACGGATATCCGTATTCTATCATTGGCAATATGTCAATTATTTTGTAGAATAACCTCAAAATTCGACACTTTGACGGTCTGCATAAAATACATTAGGCTCCTGAGTGGCTTCTGAGTGGCTCGTCAGGTATTTTGAGCTAATCTATTTTATTCCAAAAATAATTACCCACCTGCCTAACTAAATGATAAATTACATCTTTTGAAGTGGTTCTTATTGAGCCGATGAAAAGTGGTTATATATACCTAATGCTGTTGAAAATCAGGCCTTAAAAATATGTCACAGAGCTAAGCAAAATATTTGAGCTACGCACATGTCGCATCCCATCGTCCATCATTCTCTTGTATTTTTATGAACTAATCCCAAAGCTCAGTTTCGTATTTCCTATCAAAACAACAATAGGAGAAACAATTCAGCACAGATACACAAGAGCTATTAACTAAAGACCACTAGCGAGATGTGTCAAACACGGATTAACAGCACACACAACGCACTAAAAAATAGTCATTCTCTTGCAAATAAAAAACCTCCCCTCGGACACTTGCAAGTTTACCCCCAGGTAACAATTTAGAACCATATCATGTTCAACTAAGGTTGGTTTTCGGTTGGGAAAGGTCTACCGAGATATTTACGATGTAATTGGATGAATCTAACTTGGATTAAAGGAATTACAATTTGTAAGGCAAGTAAAAAATGTCGCACTAGAGGGGACAGTGGAAATGCAGGTGCTGGTGTTAAGTGGAATTGGGGATTGCATCAACGGAACTGACCGCGTTTCTGATCTTCCTATACCTAGTATTAGAAAACTTATAGAAATCCTGCTGGTGAGTAATCAATTTTATAGTCATAGGTACATCAATAGGTATACTTAGGTAAGTACTAGTAGTTCGCCTCGATCTGAGATCCCGCGATGTTTCCAAATCCAAAAAAGAAAACTATACACAAAGAAACATTTTTTTTTTCAATTATGCCTGAGATAAACTATACCTCAAAACCTATTTATTGTAGAACAAATATAAAACTTGTCGGTAAACCAATATTCGGACGAGTCCACAATTAATCAGTCATGTAGTTAGACTGGTTGTCAGAATGGTCGTCAGACTGGTAGTCATACTTAGCTATTGATTTATTGGTGGACTGGTTGTTATACTGGTCGCTAACTGTCGCTAAGATTGTCGTTAGACCAATGTTTGGACGAGTCGACAAACTAGTCGGAACACCAGTCAACAGATCAGTATGATCATATTTATCGTATTTCAGAAGTTAGTTCTTTTAGTCGGTGCGTTCATAATTCACTAATAACCCTACAGGTGTTAGAAACTGACTGAAGGATTTTGTTTTCTGAGAACATAACTTTGTTCTTTCATAACCTAACTTGTCTTGTATTTACGTTTTATTTATCTAATAGGTCTACAAAGGTATGTTAGGAAACTTACCTGGCCACTGTCGAAATTAAATGCCATGCTGTATCCGCAGAAACACCGTGTAATTCAGGCAAATTGTAAATCAAAATAGTAAATTATCACAGGTTATTGAGCACTGTCGAATCAAAAACTGTCAAAAATCCTACATTTTGTCAAAATTCATCTAAAAAGGTTACATTATTGCTAGGTTGGTTTTGCTAGGCTTGTCGGCTTGTACTATCGGCACAACTTCGAGGTTGCTATGGAGATATAGCTTCCTGAATTTCAATGAACATCCCGATGAAAATTACCCTGGTTAGCGCCTCTTTGAATGTGCTGTGTGTGCCACGCCTGTAATAAAGTTCAAAGACTTCTTCATTATCTAATCGATTATATTCATTTGACGAATCCTGAAACACAACAAAAAAATTGGACTCAGAATTCGGAAAATTGTCTTTGATTATTTTAAAATAGATATAAAGTGGGTACCTACTTAGCTAATTCTAATAAAATAATTTCAAGAGAATGGATGTTTTTTATTTATTTATTTATTATTATTTATTTATTTCATTTTATTAAATAGCACTCCCAACACGGTTTTACACTTTAGTATCAAATAAACTAGTTGAGACTCTACTCACGAATAGAAATGTAATTTACCTCTGGGAGTGATTCTGGACCGATAGACTTTTTGTTACGATTGATATAACTCTCAAAACCTGAAAAACTAAAGTTTTTGGGAGATATACCGTTTCAACAAAGTCTTTCGGTCCAGGATCACCCCTGATTCCAGTACTACCTACTTACCTGCCTAAAACTATTTTAGTACCTAGTTTATTTTGTTCAGATTTACATACCGCCTTCCGTTACCGCTCTGCTCGTTACTTTCCATGCTACGGTTGCCTGGAAGAAATCGCTATCAGCGATAAGGCCGCCCATTGTACTATATTAAGTTAGTTTTTAAGTTTTGTATGTATGTAATCTATATTCTTTGGGTGTACAATAAAGAATTATCTATCTATCTACACAAGGTTAAAGAATGGTAGAGTTTCATGACGCTCATCGTTAGCATTTACAAATCTCTTTATAATTTGTATAACAGTTATTTTAGCAAAATCGTTTTACTGAAATAACTTCCTCCTTTCAGTATAATTTGCCTTCATTTATTTAGCTGAACTTACAATCAGTACTGATGCGTGCAAACAGAAAACACAAAATATTAGTGAATTATCATGAAAAATATTGCTTTATTTACATCGCGTGTCGCAATAAAGAAAATTTAGCATTGCCGTGACCTTCACAAACGTTATCCCTGTAATCTTAAAAGGTAGGTATAATGTCACAGAAAATACCTATTGCATGCCACTAAATCATGGTGAAGCGATTTTAAAATTAGCGCTAAGTAACAAAAAAACAACCCTGGATACCCTACGCCATGACGAGAATTGCGTCAAGAATTTGGAACAGCTAGGACTAGGATTCTATTTTTTGTTTATTCCGAATCACACATAAATATATATAAATATCTTCGAAAAATACCAAGTAGCTAGTTACAGTGATTGCTACGAACTTGCTACGGAGCGCCTACGAGCAGCGTAGAGGCACTCAGTTTATCAAAGTTCGAATAATTTTCATTCTATTTATTGACTAGTTTATCCGGCAAAGTTTTAGTCCATTGTACATCATCATCATCATCAACCAACATCTATTTATTACTGCTGAACATAAGTCTGTCCTAAGACGCGCTACTGAACTCAGCTTCTCTCATCTAGTGTTTGCTAGATATTGCATTTTGATCTAGATCTAGATTTTGCATTTTCGCAGATCACAGACGTGACCGGGACACGCGAATTTAGCATACGCGCGTGTATGCGTACGAAGGAATTTTATTATGCCACTCATTGTTCCATGACAGTATCCATTCTAAACTAAAAAAGCTAAGTTCGTATTGACAAATATCTGGAAATTAAAAAATTGTACGTAGACTTTTTTTACAAAAGTGACCTAAACAGACTGCGAGCGATAAAACATAATATGTACTTAGATAAGGTACCTACCTAGGTAGGTAGTGGATTAATATTGAACAACAAGCATTAGCTAAAGACCGATGTCTCCGGATGGTACAGTTCTTTGCATAAATTATCATACTTTGTACAAGTAAATCAATTTCAGATTACGCTTGATAGCATGACTGCGGACGATTTCAAATCAGATCATGTTCAGGATTGCAAGTTTCAATTTTTTGCAAGTTTTCAGAACGAAAAGTTTATCTATCTATCTAACGTAGATAAAAATTATGAAATAGTTTTGTGTAAAAGTAAAAGTTATGAACCTGAGTTTTTAAATCTAGATTTTGCACGAGACTGAGAACCCGGTTTCAATAAGTAGGTCTTAGGTACCTTACCTATCAATTTTTTTCTTTACATTATGTACAATCGTTTGACCGCAATTTCACGTGATGGTAAGTGACGGTACGGTCGACGATGTAGCACATGCCTAGATGAAACCTATTCACTCTCCTCTTGAAAAATCTAAATTGTAAGTGTTCGGAAACACACAATTTAGTATACCACCAGACTGCTTTATCATAACAATTTCATTTGCCTTAGTAATACTTATCATAGATTAGTTCATAGATTTGGCATGCTAGGCCCGATTACTAATAGATAGATATACTAAAAAATAGAAAATACATAGATATAGAAAATACTTTATTGCACACCTTAAATTACTAACTACATAAAAAACAAAACTAAGCAAAAAAACAACAAAGCAAATAAGCAAAAATAACTAACATAAGCAAAGTTGGTAAATGCACACTAGTATTGATGCAAAAGTGTGACTATTTGTTATGATGGAACAACCATTGGTACGACCTCCAAGAAGTTCCGTAGGTACCTACTGTCTAAAGCTATTTTATAAGCTCTAAATTCGGATCTAACAGCAATCTTATATGGTTTGAAGCGGACTTAATAACGGGTGTAATAAAACCACTCCCAAAAACTTCAGGAGGTTAAGATACCCATCCATAGAATAACTTTTTCTAAGAATATATTTTTTGTACAACTAAATGATGGAACAAGCCGATGGCCCACCTGATGTTAAGCGGTTACCTCTGCCTATAATTATACATTATCTCACTGAGCAAGTCCACTGAGGACGTGCCTTGTGATGCATTGCACTGCGCTCATCACTTCTAAAGGAACCAATTTCTATAGAACCAATGGTGTGAGCGCGAAAATAAAATTAGCTATTCCATATCAAATGCAATACCTATAGGTACTTATAACAGCTTTGGGTATCGCCTAACTTCAACCTCTACTACTATTATACAAGGTGTAACATTTAAATCGGTAAGTATGGGAAAGTTTGAAACTATAAGACATAAGATCTGTTCTTAACCATAATATGGTTCCTAAGAAGTTAAGAACAGATCTTCGTATGTCTTATACATAGTTTCAAACTTTCCTATACTTACCGATTTAAATGTTACACCTTGCATACTACTCTACTGTATAGTACCTAGACAGAATTCTTTTAGAAACTCTGATAACATTATTTTTGTTAATATCCCACGTAAGCACCAGCATCTTCTACACAAAGATTTTTTCAGATTTTTTTTAGACACTAAGCTTCAGAGGAAGAAAATGCTAAATAGCATTAAGCTCGGCTCTGTACGATTTTACTAATTTCTAGTTTAGAATTTTCTAGTCTAATATAAAATTGACAGCATTCACCTATGTATTGTGTTTAGTAATTTTATTAATTTCGTCGCGTCTGAGTACCTAATTACGATAACCTTCCACGTGTGGTATCACAGTGATATAGGCAGATAAGATACCTGCTTAGCTGGACAGCTGCACATAATAGAATAACAAGTAATTAAATTAAAAATTTTAAAAACCGAATCTTAGACAGATTTTCATCAAACATAGCTGAGAACACTCCCGACTAATTCATCTTTCAAACAAAAAAAAAACAAAATCGGTTCATACGTTTGAGAGCTACATTGCCTCAGACACACAGACACGTTAAACTTATAACACCCCGTCGTTTTTGCGTCGGGGGTTAAAAAGAGTTTTCAATAATAATAATTAATCACTGTGAAAATTTTATCCGCAATTCGACCTTATCAAACTCTTAGCTGCTACGACGGGCGTAGCCTTGTGCTACGTACATTTGTCTGTGTTACAAAATAAATGTTGACGATGACGTCGATGACTACTTACTGTACTAACAGACGTAGGACTTGTGGTCGATTTGATTGACAAATCCCTGAAATAAAATGGCGAAGGCAAGTTGGCCTTCAGATCCATAAATAACTATAATAGTTATCAATGATGATCATTACTGTTTGTGTAGCTCATTTCTTTTTCTGTCTGAAAAAAAATTTTACCTTCTAGTAATATTATGTGCTACGGCGTAGCTCTTGCTACGCAGATCAAGCACTAAAAATTTTACGTTTCTCCAAATGTTTAAGTAATTCCAATAGCTGAACACAGATGTTTCAGGATCGAAAGCTATCCCGAGCAGGCACAATTACTTTGGACCACCTGCGTCCAGGATCGATAGGCGGGGAACAGCGGGATTGGTGGGCAGCGAGTGGGCGGGGCCAAACACGTAGTGATGCTGTAAACATACACAGACCGAAGGTATCATAAACCAGCACAATTAATGAAAACTAGTTGTCCTGTGAGAACATAGACCTCGCGAGCCTTTATAACCGTGCAATAACCAACACTTTCCCTTTTACCCTGGCTAAGTAAATCTAATTTCAGGTGCTTGAATTTTACAATAGGCCCTTATGTAGACTTTTGAGCAAAATAAGGGTATAAATTTTTGCGATTACTCGCGTTCCCTTGGTCCTAAGAGGTCGAATCTGGTGTCTACGGATTTGTCTCATAAAGGCGAAGAGGACTGTGTAGTCTCATTGATATTGGTAGAAGTCAATTTTCGGGAAAAAAAATAAAAAAATAATTTCCCCTTTTTTCCCCTTTGCAGTCCCCCTTTTTGGAAATATTTTTACACCATCTTGTGTAGAATGAAATCTTTCGTGTGATCCTTAAATTTGATTGAAATCCGTCGATAAATAACGCTACAGCAAACTTTCCCTCTTTTCTCCCCTATTTTCCCCCCAATCAAAAATCCCCGACGACAAAAAAAATCTAATAATTCATATAACCTGTGTACCAAGTTTCGTCCAGATCGGTTGAAAAATGCGACCTGTAGAGGAGAACAGACAGACAGACAGACAGACATCCGGACAAACGCATTTTTGGCCAGTGTGGAAACTGAGACGCTTCGCTCGCTTCGCTCGCTCGGTCAACTACATGTCTCATATCTTTTATAACAACAAATGACAGCTCTTTGATCGTATGTCCGAATTGTTCAGCGCTCATTAGTAGGTACCCCTGATGTTTAGGTAATTTATCTGTCTGTTGTTTCTCACTGTACCTACCTGCTGGGTTTGTACCTATGTACCTTTTCTACCCTTGCCTACCTAATGTGTGTATGTTTTGCTGGAAATAAAGATTTGTTCATTTTTCATTTTCATAATGTACGGATGACCATACATTTTTGACAGATTTTCATTGAAGTGTCAAAAAAATTTTGAGATTTTTTTATAAGCAAGAGCCTATTACTGGTTATATTTTCGTCTATTCGTAGCGTTACTAGTAGGTATACTAATTTATTCTAGAAACGTATAAAAACTGCGGTACTTCCACGGTAGGAACTGGATAGTTAACATTAGAGTTTGACCTACAGAACAAAGTATAGATACTTAAATTAATATAAGTACCTAAATAATTCTGTTTAGACACTATAAAAGATTATTGTAAGTAAATAATAGAAAAGCAAATTAATCAGAACACGTCACAACACTTTTATGCCACAGCACCGCCTCCCGAATGCACAGTAGCTAAGTAAAGGTTATCGTACAGTAGCATTGCTTTTTCAGTGAGACACAAAGTCAAAAGAACTTACACTACTAGAGAACGTAGGTATCTCGATTTCCTATGCAATTGTGTGTGTGAATATACTGATGAAAAAACCTTTGGGAAATCTGAGAATCTTTGAAAAAAGGTAATGGATTGAACGGGATTTTGACAACTGACACCTATTCATATTTTATGCTAACTTTGAATACATAGAAAATCTAGCTACAATAGCGATCCCAATAGTGACAGTAGGAATTACCTACCTTTCATCTTGATAACCTGTCTTCATAGATAATTTAAAATCTCTTTCGTTTTCTTCATAATAAAGACTTTGCAGATTCACACGCGCAGATTATAAAAAGAGTATGTTCTTAAATAGTTTCCTTACTGTTTAGAAATCTTGTATACTGTGCACCGCCCTCTTACCAGAGGGTTGGTCCATCCCATTCGGAGGATATAAACAGGGAGAGGATCAGGGATGCTGGACTTTTACATTGTGAGTTCTAGTGAGAAGAAGTGTTTAGTGGACTGTGATTGTGAATCAATTGGATGAGGTTTTTTTGTTTTTTGGAACTAGAATAAAAATAGGTGAGTTGTTCCATTCTTGTACATTCAAATTCAAACTAATGAAGGTAGGTATAAACCTATTAAAACTATTGAGGCGAAAAAGTAAGGTCTTATGTACAAAGTGTACAAATAATTTTACAAAAATATTGGCGAATCGAAAATAGAAATATTTTTTCTACTCTTTGAATTTCATTCGATAGTAGGCACAGTGCTCAACACTTTTCATATTTATTTAAATAGTTTTTAACCAACTAAAAAAAGGTTTTTTTATTTTTTTTACGCCGTTTCGGAGTCAATTTAGCCTCACGGTTCCCATTTGTCCAAAATACTTATTACCTCTCAATTAACCCTATAACACCGAATATCGAATCGATTCGCTACGGCAACTCGCAATTCGATTAGAAGGGTTGGGGTTATAAAAAGAATAAACACGGATTTATTATCCCCCATAGGGCTCGCTTAGTGCGAGGTGTGAACGGGTGTTGTATTATTTATAAATGCTACCCCTTGCGGCACTTGAGGGCAGTCTATTTGATTTTATCGGGAATCAAAACATACGTGATGTAAGACAAGAATAGTATCTTCAGAGTTTGGTACCTGATTACGTACCTACGTGTTCTACCATATTTTTTTACCTGTTTCAATAAGTATTTCTTTCTAACGATACGTTCCTTCATTGTGATGCGCTCTGAGTTTTGTCACGATAATCAAAATTCTGAATCACCATGATACCTACAACAGACAGAAAAAATCTTAACACTTTTTCAGATTTTCGAAAATGTACGGTATTGGCTGTACCAAGCGACATGCTAAAATTTTTTCTGCATTCATTTTTTCGTCTATATACTTTTTTTGCTTTCTAGTTTTATAATGAAAAGCTGGTTGGAGTCTACGTCCAGCTTGGATGAAGGCTCACTGCCGTGTATGCTAGGCGAGCCTCGGGAGGCACTGCTTCCAATCACGGGACGAGAAAACCTTGCTCCGAGGAACAGGTAGGTAATCATCAACCTGGAGTCCAACCAATTAATTTCGAAAAGCATTTAGGCAAAATTATGTCAAATTTTTTCATAGAGAACTCCAAACTAAAATTTTTATTTTGTCCTACCTAAAGCGAGTTCTTGTTAGGGTTAAACAATATTATCAAGACCGCCAAAAAACAACGATCAAAATCAATGTCAAAATGATCAAAATAATCCCCATGAATGCAGTCTTCATTATGTTGTTTTAACTAAACTAGGCCCTAGATGGGTTTCGTACAGCTCCATAATACAAAATATTCATAAGTTTAACAATTACAAAACTAGATGTCGCCACTACACAAGTTAGAACGCGCTATCGGAACGTTTTGGCCAAACAGTGAGGTCGTATAGAATTTTTTTTTAATTTAACTTTGCGCAGAGGCAATATCGTAACCAATGAGGTTCATCCGAGGTGCGATTATTGCTAGTTGAAAACTTTACCAATACCCCGCCATGTGGACGTGAAATACCGTCCACTACGGCAATTTTTGTGCGGCTGTAAAAGGCCTAAAAAAACTAAAAATGTTTAAATCATAATCATAGAAATATAGAATAGATAGATGCAGAAAAAAACAAAGTTAACCTATGCCTATTTTTATTCCGCAGAAAGCTCAGTAAATTAAGTTAGCTGGCTGCGGCAGTAACAAACAACGAGCCACCGTGATTTGATGATAAAATTCATAGGTCATTATCATCATCATCATTTAGATAATTACAAAAAAATCCTGTAAAATAGAATAAAAAAATTATGTTCTATTTGCAGGTTAGTAATGTCTGACTGAATCATCATTATGAATGTATTTATGATTCTGAAAACGATTACAATGATACCAAGACTAACACGAAATCGCGATAAATAAGAGTGATGTTGACTTATTTCGAAATATTATCCTTGTTTGTAGTGTGAAAGAATTGCAACCGTAAACTGTATGTTTTATGAATGTGATTCATTCATGCTATGTTCGTATCATAAATGTGTAACACAACCACTTATCATCAAAGTCAAAGTCAAAATTTCTTTATTCAATAAAATCACAAGGATCATTTAGAATCATCAATAACAGTATTACATAACAGATTTTTAAAAAAGACATAACAAAGGTAATCTTCTAAAATTAATCAATTAATTTAGCTTAATTTTGTAGTAAAATACATCAAAATCAATAAGTTTAGTGGGTGTATAAAACTAGGCAACTAATCTAGACACTTTTTTTGATGCTTACTGTACCTAACCCACAGAAACAACTATAGGGTTAAATTAACCGGTGAAAATGTAAAAAACGCCCGGCTTATTTTAAAAGAGGGGAAGAAAGGTTCTATTAAAATTAAAGCTCTTGGTTTAAAGAAAAAAATGAAGATGTCCATGAATATTTATTTAATATTTATTTAAAAAAAAAACAGTTAAGGATGGTACTATCAAAACTCGTGTTTCAGAGACCGGACACTGGAGCCTTGTGCTCTCTCAGAAGACGCGTACCTCTCCAGCAGCGCCGGCTCACCCTGCGCTGGTCTGTCCCGCGAGGAACGCCGCCGAAGACGCAGAGCTACCCTCAAGTACCGCACCGCCCACGCAACTCGGGAACGAATCCGTGTTGAAGCTTTTAACGCTGCTTTTGGAGCATTAAGACAGTTGCTACCAACCCTCCCACCAGATAAGAAACTATCTAAAATAGAGATTCTTCGATTAGCTATCTGCTACATTGCTTATCTGAACCATGTATTGGAAGCGTAAGAAATAGCGCTTATCACGCGGAGAGCCAAAGATTGGAATTGAACCACCAGTATAATGAACTGGTGGCTTGTAGCCTTTAGCTAAGTGCAAGTGAATTCCAAGTACCTTACCTATTTGCACCACAATAAACGCACCAAACCCGGGCAGTGGTATGGATTTTTTTTTTTAATTCTTGGGTCTTCAATTTGGACTTCTTGTGGTAATATCTTATCTAATCGTGCAACTTAGCGAGATTAATTAAATTTGATAAATCTGATGAGAAAGGTTTATGAACTGATATTATTCAAGATCGTTTTGATTAATGATTTATATTATTTACCTACCTAAGTATATTAGATAACATAGCGTTAAATGTAAAATGTGAATTTTAATTATTATTTGTTGGCTCTAGAGTGAAACCAATAGGATTTCAAGGTATAAAAACCAATCTCTAGTCAGTCAAGTCTAGTATTAGTAGTCAAGTCATTCCAATAAGTCATGTCTTCCTCCTGATTTCCTGTAAATAATGTTTGAGTAGAAATATTAAAATAAATGTTGTTTCTTTACATTTCTTTATTATAATAACACTTAGATGACATGAATGTGAGAGGAGTACATTCAGAGTGTAGACGAATGATAGGAGTGAGTGGAAGAAGAAAACATGTTGTGCCGACCCCACCTAGCGTGGGATAAGGGTATGATGATGATAACACTTAGGTATCTATTTACAATCTTAAACGTAATTTTACACTTCTCATTTCTTGTACAACTAAATTATTAAACTAAGTGATATTTTGACTATGCTAAAAGTGTTCAGTCACTGACCAAAATTTGATCAACCAAATATGTACCCAGCTGTCTCAGCAAACTTAAAACATGACGATAAAACACTACGTTTGTGTAAAACGTGACTATTTACACTATAAGTACAGTTAGCATTATTAGTAAATGATGATAAGACCCAGTTTCAAAAATGCTCTATGACTAAAAACCAGGAACTTTCCTTTTTCTTTTTTCAACTGTGATTAATAAGATAAAACTACTTATAAAAAAGCCTATAACTAGAACCAACAGTAAAAAATTGTGAAACTCTGAAAACGCGATCAACTTCTAATGCAGTCCGAAGTGGATCACTTTTTCTAAAGTAGCCATGATAAAAATAAACGACAGCAAAAACTAAATGGGCAGCCATGGAAATTATTAATTCCATGTAGGCGGCCATTAAGTTTGAACAGGGTATTTTCATTTTGCAGTTTACGGAAGGAGTGAAAAGTGTGCTTGCTTATTTTTGTCTCTGCGATGTGATATGGTTGTGTTTACGAGGGTTCTCGGGAGAATCGTGTCCATTTTAACCCTTTTCTATTCATATAGTTCTATAGAACAAATGGGCTAGTTTTAGTTTCAATAGCCCTACTACAGGGATAAAAAAGTTTTAACAGTTCAATGACGTAACAGTCCTATAGAACAAAATGGGAGTTACCGATACAAAATGGTATCTTATCACATCGGATCACGTCGCGTCCCAAATTCTCGTTATTTAGACGTTATATTGCTCACATAGCTCAACAACACTGGGAAAAATATCATTCCATGTGTTAAACTCAATAGGACAATACTGAAGAACATTCTGAAGAAGAATATCTCTATTACTTGAGTGTACGAAAAGGCCAGAACTATAATCGGAATATTGGTAAAGGTGATGCCAGTTATAACAGTGTCTCCTACAGACTGCACCGCATCTTCTACTTTCTCTCTCTGTGGAGCTTTACTGGTGATAAAGGCGTAAGCGATATGACTGCAAAACTCAACAGATATACCTATGGATACGATTAAATTCATATTGGAAAGAGCGTTCATAGGTATGTCCCAAAGGTACATAATTCCCATCATGTTCACAAGGACCAATATCGCCGTAAACATCACAGTGAAAGTAGTCGTAAAACTAAATCCTGAAGCTAGAAGATTGAATACAATAGCACCTGTGACGCAGTATATGATTGCCAAAAACGAGTCTCTCCATATAGTCAAATATTGCTCGAAGTACACGTAGAAGATAGAGTAAGGAAAAACCTCTACATCGAGACCAGTGTTTTCTTTAATAGCCCGCGTTATGTTTGCACTAATTTCATAACCATAATATACAGCTGTTATGTAATCATAAGAAGTACTCAAAGTACTATGATAAGCCATAAAATTAGTGTCTTGGATGGTGGCCCTTCCTTCCGAGTCGAGAATATAGTTAACAGAGCTAGAATAACTAGCCAAACCTCCCTTATTACAAATTTCCGTGGGTTCATCCTGAAGGAAGAATGGTATGTATCTGTCGAACGCTTCAGGATGTGGCCGAAGACCATTGGACCACTCATTTCTATCGATCGAGCAGTAGCTACATTCAGGAGAGTTATCCATACTCTGACAGAAGCCATCATCAGTGGTATTGTATTTACAACAAGCGCCGGATAAACCTGTCCAATCAATGAAATCATCCAACCAAGAATTAGAACTGCGAGCTATGTAAGTCACATCAGTATGTAATGAAGCTAAGAAAATTTGTGTAGTTAGAGAGTCATCATTGCAGAGTTGTCCCCCACAGATAGCGTTTTGGTGGTTGACGTCGCTAAAATTCAAACCACTTTTAAGAACAAAATATACGGGGGGACCTATTTTTAAATAATTTGAAACGGCAACCAAATATTTGTAGACGTATGAGTCATGAGGTAGAGCCAGCTGTTGGTCCAAACCTACTTCTATATTAGGAATCATAACGATACTCACAGACGCCATACCCATGAATAAAACGGCTACAACTATTTTGACTCGCCAGTCTATAATGAACTTTGAGTACGGCTCCATTAGTTTTTGCGTGACACTTTTGAAAGGGACTTCTGAGTTCAAAGGATCATCATCATTAAGTATTTTCTTTTGAATGCAGCAAAGAATATCAAATCTATTATTAATTGTACGTTTATAATCAATAGATAGTATAGCAACCATTGTCGTTACTTGAAAGACAAAAAGGAATCCTAAAGCGATCGAGGCAAAAATAGCAAATGTCACAATAGCAGGGAACTTAGCCAAAGAAGCGAATGCAAAGCAAGTAACCTGTGTGACCGAAGACACAAACATAGAGGGACCGACTTTCATCAGCATCTTATCAAAAATAAAATTCCTCTTTTTCGAAGGACTCATGTTTTCTTGGTAATCGTCAAACTGTTTTGGGTTACTTTGAATACCTTGCAAAGTATTAACCATCAGGAAAACGTTATCGATGCCTACCGACAGAATAAAGAATGGTATGACATTGATGGAAAATATTGTTATCGTAACGCCAAAGTACCCCATGACTCCCAAAGCGCAGAAAATAGAATTAATTACCATAAAGATACTGCAGACCGCGACTATTATTTTGCTGTCGATAAAGTAAGTTTTCCAACTCCTGATATTACCCAGAGCAACGACTACGTAAATAAACATGATGATATAACTGACCGCTATGGGCACAGCTTCTGCTACAGAAACACGCTGGATTTCGTCTTCGATGGACCTTTCTGTGCCAAAAGCCACATTTACGAAGTCAGCCTTCCAATTTGCTTCGTAATCAAACAATAACTCGATAAACTTCGCTTCCCATTCCATCACAGGTGTCAGAGCTTCTTCTAACAGATAATTTGATATGGGAAAGTTTATTAACAATGTATTTGCAGTCAAGACGTCGTCATCATACCCGCCAAAAGTTATCTCAGGTTCAGCACCTCCTCCCCATGATGCGAGGCAAGCAAAGTTATAGTGATTGTTAAGACAATTCTGAAGGCTGCTAAGGTATGTATCATTGTTTATATCATTTCTTTGAACCCCGAGGTACGTTGCCGCTGACATGGATACACACTGGCTGAGGTCTGGTGGAGCACCGGGATGACGGTTTGGGGCATAACATACGTCCTCCAAAACAACTCCACCGTCCGCCCTTCCAATATCTATAATGGCATCTTCGAGTTTAACTAGCTCCCTAAGAGCTTCAACTCTAAAAGCAGGTCCATACGTGACATTATTCACTACAAAAGGATCTAAGTCAATGGTTAAGTAGACTTGAGCAGCGCGATAAAAAGGTCCAAATCTAGTATTGTAATAATCTAGCTCCTGCCGACCTCGGGCATCTGGGGATGACCAGATCTCGAGTGGTTTCGATGTTACATTAATATTAAAGAAACCCCACACCATTCCGAACGATACCCAAGATGTTAACATCAATATGACAGCTGGGTGACTTGCTGAAAACACGCCCACTTTTGAGAAGAACTTTTGGAAGAATAAAATGAGTTTGCTTACATTTAGAGGTTTTGCAGCTGGTGGTTTAAAGGTAGATTTTCTCGTTATTCTATAGTCTATAATAGTCAAAATAATGAATACCGTGACAGTGACCACAAAGAAGACGATAGCTGTAGAGAATGCGAAACAGTTGAGGCCAAGAACAGTGCACATGAGGGGCACATGGGGCTCACCGCCGGAGGGGCACGCTGAGATACAGTCCACGCAACTGCACGGCAGGGCGCCAGACTGGGTCAAATTACACGGCGGCGCTTCCACACTCATCGAGTCTTCAGGAGTGGGCCATTTCAGAAAGTTTATTTGTACCGGAGCTAGAGGATTCTGTGATGTATCCCCGGTGAAGCCAAACCAAGCCTCTGCATTACACACTGGTGCATTCCCGCACATCATGTTAACGGCCGGCAGACCAGTTTGAGGAATAAGGACACCGCTACAAGATGAAAAAGCGTCGTCCATGAATTGTTCATACATCCGATAGTTTACTTCACTGACGTACTCCGTATCTGTTCCGTCCGTTGTAACGGCTACTTCAACGTCTATGAATCTAGATTGATCCGGAGAGCAATTCATTTCACAGATTTGTCTCACAAAGTTAGAGAGACACGCCGGACACCGGCCCAGCACTCCTTCAGCCAACAATAAGCTTTCGCTCGTTCTCTTGAATTGAACATGGTCACAGCATGAGAGTATTTCATCGAAAGGTTTGATGTTACCATTATCGTCAAGGGCGAAATTTGGACAGTATGTGGCAAAGATATTGGCTATCTCTTCTGCTTCTGATGGTGTTAGCCCTGCGGTAATGGGTGAAGCTTCTTCATCCGTAAAACAGGGCTTTGCAAATCCGCCGACCTCTGCACAATCGCCTCGCATTAAGCATTTTGCTTGAGCACTGAACACCGAGCTTGTGAACAGTAATAAAGCTATAGTTAACTTCATGGTGAACTAACAATTTTTACGAAAATATCACTGCATTGAAATAAAACAGAGTGTTGCGCGACCGGGTGCACACCGCGCGAATGACAACTATTAGACAAGCGATCAAATTAATCTACTTATTCACTTCAATTCGATAGGATATCAGAAATTAACGCAGGTGTAAGATAAAGCATATTTTTGAATAATGCTATAATAATTTAGGGTGGCAATAAAAAATCTTGATAGATATGCATTATTAGACTAATTAAGAACTTTGTGATAAGCTATAGTAAAACTATTTTTAATTGTTTGTTTTCGCAGATATTTTCAAATAATATGACTTATTTATGTGATCGAATTTGAATTAGACATTTTTTATATAAGTTAGCTAGGTTTTCTTTTATATCTATTCTTATTTTAAATGCATGAAATATTTTAAGTAACTTCTGCGCATACAATTGTTTTTGGAAGAAAATGAACTATAAATATGTAAATATGTACCTACTTTTAGGTTCTACAGTAGGTCAATATGAATTCTTAGCCTTTTCGACTTCCGACTCACACTAACTATATTTCGTATACTTGGTGTGCAATAAAAAAGTTAATCTACCTATCCACATGTTTGCTGATAAAAATACATTGTACCTATCAAGAGCATGATAATTTTGATTTGTTTGTTGGTCCTACACGTACTACTTACCTATGCAAATGGTGTAACTGTTTGTTATTGAACATGCCGCATATATGACAAGTATTTACTAGGTAGGTACTCATATTAAAATATCATATCATATTTATTTTCTCAATAATTGCATGTAAACAGAGTTATACTGCACCAATCCAACAGAAAGAATGGAGATCAAAAGAAAATAAAAGTACTCACAAAGGAGTAATAAGTATATAATTATATACTTAGTTTTCTGCATTTTATGTTGCACGCAAGTTGCACGGGTCACCAATATGAGACATTTTAGTCCAACAGTCAATAGTCCTTTGGGGTCGAGCTGTCAAAATCTTATCGAAGAATTTTGCTTACCTTTTAAGAAATTCCTGAGCAGTTTCCTTTATTTTCCTTTACAGGATGGTCCTCAGAATATAGCTACACGTTTCTCAGCACTCAGTCGTTCCCCAGGGAGCCTCCGCCCTCGGTCACAGCTGCTCCTGAGGTGTCCTCTCTATGCATTTATCATAAGCCAATAATCTGCGGGTGTAAAGAGAAACATGTGTTTAATATTGATGTATAAACACTGGTGTCTTTTTGATACGAATGGAATACGTGAAAAAACGTGAGGCCATTTTGCATAGTTTTGCAAAGATTCTGGCGTTTGCAGATTCTATACTCAAGTCGAATCAACACGTATCCGACTAAAGGAGACCCGCAGCGGGACGATATCGAATGGGCAGGTTTAACCTAGATGTTTTGGCAGATTTCAATTGAGAAGTATCTCTTGAAAACGATTTTGATGCTTGAGTCTCAATTTCAAATATGTGCATTGTTTCAATATAGGTTCAAAACATACAAAAGCATTTTTGGAACATGAGAAATCACAACACTGGTAACACACGTCTTCGCATGTTACAGTCATACCTATGACTTATGAATCACGATGTTATTCTTTAAATTCCAAAGGGGGTTTGTAATTCACATCATCGACAGAATTGTGTCTTTTACGCAAAAGTAATGAGGAGTTCTAAGTTTTAATCTCATAAAATGTGTTCAATGGTCTCATTACTCTGGGGTGTAATCATGTTGTGCGTAAGTGAATTTTCCGGCAATCTAGCACAGCGGTGTTAACACGTGTTCAAGCAAGGGGCGGAAAATTAGAATGAAATTGATATGGGGTGGAACTTTTACAACTTACTTCTTAAGATCGTTGCATTAAATGGTACCATTTACCTAGTCACTAGGCTAGGTGATTAGGTGATAGGTGATTCTGGTGCAAGCCGCCCTTAGTACGGTTCAAAATCCGAATAATTGACCTCTTTCATACAATAGTAACACGCTTACTATGTCCCTTCGAACTTAGCTGAAAGTGGCTCAGTAGACCCTATTCTTGGCTCGGATTAAAGTAAAATGAGGGGTGGGGGGTGTAGTACCTAACTTCGAAGAGAGATATAGAACGTCTGTGCTGTGACTGTAAATTATAATTCCAATGTTGTGTTTATCTAAAATCCGCCAAATTAAGATCCTATATCTTTCTTGAAGTCGGCTAAAAGTGGATTGACATTGTGAATAGCTTATTTACCCAACTACCGATTCTATAGGTAGAGTCGGCCCGTATTTAGTAACAGCTGTTTAGTTATCTACAGATATTCCATAGATACTGTATGGGCTTACTGATATTGCAGGTGTTGTTCTAGGACAGAGATAAAGATACATTATGTTTTATTGTTGGCATGAGTATCAACTTACCTAAATAACTAAGTATGATTCACATACATAGGTAGGCTATTTATTTATATGAATCATCACAGTGTGCGTCAGACTGAATTCTACCATAAAGTTCTGTATTATAATGGAAAGTTTTAATAACGAAGACTGAAAATAAAAAAGTCATCTTGGTTGTCCATTGACGTGTATTAGTTTTTACTCTAGAACGGCTGAAGATAGAAGATGAAGTCCATACCTTAAAGTAACTTTGGCGACCGCATAGTGCTAAAAAAATCAAGTTTAAAAGAGTTAGCTCTAAGTTAAATGTGAATTTCTGTATAAAATATTCGTGACTGGAGGACTACGTCGTAGAACAGCGTAGAGCCTCTACGCAGATAGTCTACGAAACACTTACGAATATTTGTCACCCTTACCTTAATTCCCTAGGTAGTCTAGGTACAGTCGGCTACACATCAACCTATCAACGGTTCGTACTTTGAACTATTATAATTTGAATGTTGCGAATCATGCGAGAGGGACGATATGTTTTTAAAGACTCGCTGCTTGCGCGCCACGCGTCTACAACTATTGCGATCCCTGATTCGCAACATTCAAATTATAATAGTTCAAAGTTCAAACAGTGTATAGGTTGATGTGTCGCCGACTATACAGTTTGGAAAAATATAATAGAAAAAAATTGAGGTCGCCACAATTTTTGCAATAACTCATTAGTTCATTCTATTGTATGAAAATGAATGAACGAAATATTTTCAAGCTGTACCTATAGCTTGTTAATTAGATAAGTGTAGATAAGTTCACAAATTAAATGTAGGCAATGGTGTGTTTTCGTCAAAGAGGTAAAAGTATATCTCTCCTCGTTGTTTTCACTCACTTGTATACTGTTAATTGATGATTTCCCACCACTCTTTCTCGCAAACGTGATGATAATCATCAAATGACAATACCATAGAAAAATAATAACAAAACAATTATTCTTGCTCTAGCCGTGTTGGTGGTGACAGGTCGCGTGCTGGTGAGATTGATGACAATAATTGGCGTCTAGGGAAATCACCAGCTCGACTGAGGACGTAGAAGCCTTTATTGAATAATAGACTCTATAATGTTCACAGTAAGAACTATGACGTCCCTATCTACTTCTTTTCTTGATCGGTCTAGATAACTAGGACAGGGGAGAATGTTCAACATAATTTTACTAGCCCTCATCTGTCGAAGTTGTAGATACCTGTACTCTATGAGCATCCCCGTCGATAATAAATTTGTAACTTTGCTATAAATATTTGCTGCCTAGAGATATGAAAATCAGTAAGTATGATATTGTGAAATTGACGAAACGATTGTTTTATTTAGGTGGGTTTATCAACAACCCGTAGAAAAGATTTCAACGCGCTACACCAATTAGGTACCTTACCTACCAACTCAATCTCAAGCTTTGTTCATGGAATATGTATAATGATATTGCTTGTTGAGGGTAGATACTAATATAGTATTATAATTATAATACTATACTAGTACCCTCAACACAGATAATATTATTATCTGTGTTGAGGGCTCAATTTTGTTACAAATTATTTAATAAATAAATAAATAAATATAAATATTCAGGGACATTTCACACGACGCCCTCTAGTCCCAAACTAAGCAAAGCTTGTAATATGGGAACCAGATGCTGATAGAATACTTATATACTTTTTTTTGTAAATACATACTTATAATACATAGTAACACCCAGACATAGAACAAACATCTATGTTTGCCACACACAAATCTTTGTTCTTAGTGGAGATCGAACCCACGACCCACAGCACGGAAGGCAGAGCTATTACCGACTGAGCTGTGACGCCTGTCAAATGGAACCACTATAAATTGTTTCATTTTTATTCGTTAGTAAATGCTGCTAACACAATGCTAAGTAAAACCTCCCAACCTAAAGAACAGCCAGCTAGCGACGAAACGTTCGCCATCTATATTTTTTTAACTTTACCAATTTAAAGAAAATACCTACTCCAACAACGAAGTCTAGAAATTTTAAACAGATGGCAGTTACATCGACTTCAACACTACTGCCACCTAGGGGAGAGTAGCAAAATGTATTTCTATCAAAGTTTGCTGTTGTTCAAGTTATTTCTACTACTCAACCACAGATGGCGCCGGCAGCCTAAAAATTTCAAACTTGAAATACAGTGGTATCTTACGTTCGCACGAACATTCACGCCATACTAACTTGGTTTGTCAAATGCACTAAAAATGTCTTGGCAGAGCCGATATAGCTTTATGGCATCGTAAATCTAGAGACGTAGTTAGTATACTTACCTACGTGCCTGTGTAAAAATGCCTTTCGTATGATACCTTCTATGAAGTCTGAAAGTTATCTACACCTAGGACATAAGTACGAGGTAGGTACTTGTATTCTGCATGCATCATTTCTCATGCATGGCTGTACTTCTTTGTTAAAACAGTACCTGTATAGTTATTATACTTAGTTAAAGAGTTGTTTATTACTTTTATTTTTATTATGCATATCTAAACCAAAGCCAGCTGTTGTTTATACAACACGAAAGCTAATTCCTAAACAAGAAACATTAATACTAACACCTCCATTACGTAAAAGGTTTGAAACCATACCTAATAACGATAAGATAAAGCTTTAGAAATAGACCAAACTTCGGCATAACTACGTAGTCAAAGTGAGTAGCAACATAGAGAAAAGCTAACATTAAAAATGCTAAAATCCATCCGTTGGGTTGGCGATTGTAGATCGATGGAAAGTTTTACACTGCCTACGTCACCCAAATATTGCAAGGTGTTGCATGCAGCTATGTATGACGCGTTAGCACTCAGATTTCAGGCAATCAATATCAACAAGTTTGTTTACAAACTAGAGCCTAATATAGAAAAAAGTGCGGATATCTAGTCTAGCAATGAACTCTGAAGATTCACGGGCAGTAAACAACATGAGGCTGCCAAGTTACCGAATATTGGCGTCGTGACGTGAATTATTTGAATATGCCCATTGAACAACGGTAAAATAATCGATTAATATAGACAGGAATTCTAAATAGAAAACCATTAACAAAACATCATAATGTAGGCATCGGGCATAGGTAGGTAGTAGGTAAACCATACCACACCAGAGATTTACACATTGTTTTTTAACATTAGGCGTTTGTGTATATTCCATTTTTGAATCAATCAGATGGAGAAAATTTTAGGGATGGGACATTCACGAAAAAAGTAGAGTCGATGAAAAAACCGATAGAGATTATATGTAATACCTCAACACAATATATTTAATCATGGTGTTTGTATGTGGGAGGCTTAAAATAGTTTATACCCGAGAATTAAACTTGGAATCTTCAATGACAATAATGTTTAGTCGTCTCGTAAGGACGTGTGGACACGTAACCATTCTGATGCCGAATTCCGGAGCAAATAATTTTAAAACAGCTCGTCTCGGCGACGCCTGTGACGTTGCCAATGTCACGAGTATTTTGGCCAATATTCTGCGACATTTAATGATACAGAAGTAATATAAAACAACCTCAAAATATCGGGCTATTTGGGTTCACGCCCATACCTATGAAAAATACTCGGCAAAAAAATAAGTGAGTCAATCGTTATAAATATACGTACCTACCTACTACCTAAACGAGTTCTTCCTACTTCTATCCTCCTTCATCTCTTCGACCATAATTAATCAGAATTATCAACCAATAGTTTTGCTGTTTGGAGCCAGTAAAACAATGACTGCTTCTGGTTTATTAAGTCGACTGTAAATATTGGGGAATATATTTAATAATAGGTTGGGTTTTCTGAGTCATGAAACACTTTTAATACTAACTTTAAAGACATTTTAAAGGCTTTTTAAAGTTAAATCAACCATCGAGTGTTGGCACTCAACTTCAATTGAATATTGGAAAAATCTTTGCTGCCCGAAGAGGCAGTTGTTACTACATTTTTACTTTTCTCCGAATGTTCATTGTATCAGCAAGACAATAGGTACCTACCTAAATCAATTCATTTCTTATTTGAGAATTTCGGGAAAATGGTACCTTCGTGTGACAATCCTATTTTTATAAGTACTTTGTAAATGACTTATTAACTGTTTATTTATTTTTCAGTGCTGTCTGCAGTATCAGTCATTAACCTCTCCCAGCACGTGGTCGTAGTATAGTATTTTGTTGGATTTGAAGCTGTAGCTCTGCATCAAGAAAACAAATTTTGCTTCATTCAAGCTCTAGAGAAAGACAGGTAACAAAATTCATTTGGCCGACGACCGAGAAGTATACACAGCAGAGAGCTATCCGTAAAATAGAACGATAAGTTGTCCAAAGAGAAAGAGAACGACATATGGGTAAGCATATTGGTTAGAGCAGGCCAAACCGGTTAGGTCAGAGCGCCTGCGTTGATTTTGAGCAAGCGAGAAGCAAATATATTAAGTGAGCTGTGTTAGAGGAGAGCGCTCGAAGGTTGCATGTTTTATCGTGGAAATTTCCACTGCAGACAATTGAAACTTGAACGTATGGGTTTGATAGTGATGTAATAAAACTTAATATCGATGTTTAAATTATTAATAGATACCAACCCATTTAATGACAATTTTAAAAATATAGTAATTAAGTATACTTAGGTATATGTAGACAATCCAATTCGTTTTGTAAAAATAGAAAAGTGAATGAATTGCATGTCACTTAACGTGTAAATTATTTTATCAATAAACATCTTGAATTTTGAATCTTAATAGATAGGCAGTGTTTTCATTAGGTATAACTAAATTTTAAGAACTTAATTAAAAAAAAATATTTTAACTGTAAGACCTTAGAGCAGATTTTCGAAAATAATCTGAAAATATTAAAAAACACAAGTTTGCGTGTTGTGGTGATGTTCGCAGTTCGCAGTCATTCCTATTCCAAATACAAAGAAAAAGAGCCCGATGCAAAATCGTTGGCAGGTGTAATTTTCAACAGATTTTAAATGAAATTCTATAAACACAAACATGATAACTCTATAAAAATCATCGATACCTAAAAAAATAATAATATTTAAATTAAAATCATCGATATCGATGTTTCCGTGACCTCGAAGAGCCCATCACTAGCGGCGGAGCCCCGAACAGCCGCGCTTCGGTCGTCTATTGCCGTCTTGCAATGCGCAAGCTTGCATAATTAGGATGGTCGAGCCTGTAGTTGACCAGACACCGGTTGTTGACCACTTGCAACATTGAGTGTAAATATTAAGATTTCCCGCCATAATCGGTTTTCCTTATGTTGGCTACATTGTTAAGTCATCTAAAACAGATCAACCAATCACCTTGCCGTTGGAATGAGACAAACAGTGTAGCCGACAATTTCGATTTACTTCCGCTTGTCACTGACACTTCTCATTCGGACGCCATTATAGTAGTGCACATGATTTGACAGGTGAGACTATTTTATTTCTTTTTGGACTGTTTTTTAATGAAAATCATTCTAATTAAGGATTATTGTAACCATTTTAAGTTTATTTTTATGATTTTAAAGTAATTATCAGTCTAACCAGTATATTTCTCTAGTTTTTTGAACTGGTTAACTACAGGGACATGATTTGTCTCGATGTTCCTATGATTGACCAATTGGTCAACGACTGGGGCTCATGGTTATTATTTTTTTCTTGGTTTTTTTTTCGTTATTTCACAGCTTTGGTATATTTGGTGACACAACTCTAGTATTTAAGGTTTGGATCGCGATGTTTCCATTCGTTGACCAGTGGTTTGACATTGGGACTACGTAAAAAATATAAAATGTTCCTGTGATTGACCAGATTTTTTTAAAATACGTTTTTTGTACGTTTTAGATTAAATATGCCACCAAAAAAGAAATTCTTTCAGTATAGTGAGGATGATGTTTATGAAGCAATTAAAGAAATAAATTCAGGAAATAAAATTAGAGAAACATGCCGCAAATATAAAATTCCCCATTCAACAATTATCAATAAATTAAAAATGAGACACCCAATACAAAGAAAAATGGGGCCACCAACAATATTAACACCTGATGAAGAACGATTGCTAAGTCGGTGGATAAATGCAATGGCTAAAAAAGGAATCCCTATCAAAAAGGAGCAATTAATAGAAACAGTCACCAAAATAATAAAGACAGACAATCGGCAAACTCCATTCAAGGACGGAATTCCAGGTCGGAAATGGTTCGATAATTTCATGAAAAGAAACCCAGAGATTGCAAAGCGACATGCGGAAGCTATAAACTCAGCAAGAAGTAGAGTAACCGAGGAAGGAATAAGAAAATGGCATGCAGAATTAGAGGAGTTTTTAAAGACTGAAAACGCACTAGACATACTAGACGATCCTGATAGAATATTGAATGGTGACGAATCTGGCTTTCAAGTATGTCCTTCCTCGGGCATCGTATTGGGACCAAGAGGCATGGACAACCTTTATGAAATTAAAGACAAGGAAAAGGAAAGCATTACAGTGTTAGGGACTTTCACTGCTTCCGGTAAAGTTATGCCCGTGCTGGTTATTTATCCATATGAGAGAATACCTGCAGAAATTGCAAGAAATATTCCTGATGATTGGTGCATCGGTAAGTCACCGAAAGGATGGATGACGTCTCGGGTGTTCTATGGTTACATAGGTAATTCATTGCTGCCAGCTTTACGTAAGGCAAACGTAAAATTTCCTGTGCTTTTGCTAATCGATGGGCACAAATCACACATCACATACGAAGTAAGTCAGCTGTGCATTGAGAATGAAATTATTTTGTATGCCCTTCATCCCAATGCAACCCATATTATACAACCTGCCGATGTCTCTGTGTTTCGTCCACTTAAAAATTCATGGAAAAAAGTTATCCAAAACTGGAAACTATCTACCGGAAATCGAGTGGTTACAAGAGCTCAATTTGCCCCTCTTTTGAAGTCGGCCATGGGTGCAGCTACAGAAGAAATTATCAAAAATGGATTTCGCAAATGTGGTTTGTTTCCATTTGATGCCAATGCCATCGACTATACCAAATGTATGAACCATGCTAGCAGACATACGGTTGTTGACAAACCAACAGAAATTAGCGCAGAGCACTTACTATACTTCGAGTCTTTGATGTCTCGAAATAGAGTTGTGGAATTTCGATCTATTCCACATAGCGAATCCTGGACTGGAGAAGAATCGGCGAAAGAACTTTTTTATGTCTGGCGTAAAATTCAAAAAAGAGTCACCACCTGCAATATATCAGACCCACCAGAGTTAGCGACAGATTTAGCAGGTAACCCGCACGACAATAATTCTGAAAAAGAACCTTCACTTCTTGTAGATTACGATATGTCTAACTTTCCGATGTCCAGTACCGATCAGCAAAGTGTTGAATCATTAAGTCCGACTGTGCTGGATAATTTTGAAACATATGGCGTAGAGATACTCTCACCCATTACTAGTATATTAGCTGAAACAGAGCCCGGACCATCTGAGAGACCACAAACTATAATGGAAGTGAATATTGAAGAGAATCTAGCTCCAAAGTCTCCAGAAACTGACATCATCGACCAAAACGTTGCATCAATTCGACAGTCACCATCAGAATTACTCGATCTACTCGATCATGATCATATTAACTTAGATCGAGAAACAACACCCACTAAAGTTACAATTACGAAATCCTTTGAGCAAAAAACACCCGAACCAGGACCATCCAAAGTACCAAATGACCAAGAAATAACACCCAATAAATCTATGAACCCTTTGAAACAAACCACACCTGGATCATCTAAAATAACGGTTAGCCCTGCTTTTGCATCGTCTTTAGTTTGGCCTACAGAATCACCACTTAAAAAAGGCTGTAAGAAAAAGTTTCATAAGCGATTACCTGATGCAGTAACATCAGTAGAGTGGATGCAATATTGGAAAGAAAAATATAAGGAACAAGAAGAAAAAGAAAATAGAAGATTGGCGCGAGAAGAAAAAAAGAAGCTACAAGAGTTAAATAAAATTCAGAAACCTAAAGCTAAACGAATGCGGAGAGTACAAAATATAATAGAATCTGATTCAGAAGACGATGATTTATCTTTGGCCAATTACTACAAGAAGGCTAGGTCAGAAGATAAAATAGAAGTAGGATCATATGTTATAGTAAAGTACGAGGGAGAGTATTTTCCTGGCATTGTCAAAAACATTGACAAAGATAATAAAGAAGTAAGTACGATGGTGCTATCATCTTCAAATACTTTTAAATGGCCAGATAAAGAAGATATGATTTGGTATACTAATGAAAGTATAATCGAGAAAATAAATGCTCCAGTATCAATAAATACTAGAGGTTCATACAAAGTGCCAGAGATGACCAAATATCTTCCTTGGATCTGATTGCATTCTGTAAGAATTAGTTTTACCTTTTCATTTAAATTATTTGTCATTCAGTAAGATCTAAAGATGTTTATGTTCCTTCGTTATTAGATAATGATTGTTAAACCAAAAACTATGTCTAGTTTTTATGAAACCCTAACATTTGTGATTGTTTATGTGATATGAAAATGTACCTCTTTAGTATTATTTCAGTTGTTCCTAATTAATAAGACTGAAAATGATAATTTGATTGGTCTCAATTAGTCTTAAGAATAAAGTTGATTATACTTAATAGGCTTTTTTATTTTTTTGTTCTTTATATAACAAGGTAATATATTATTCTATTCATGTACCCTGTTTTTAATGGCATGACTCTCATGGGTAGACCTTATAAACTACTTTTGAAAAATGGTCAACTTTTGGTACAAAACTTGTCAACTACTGGGGCTGGCTGGTCAAAATAGGGTACATTCCAGTTTTTGGACTTTTATGTGTAATAAAAAAAAAATCAAAAGGAATTAAGCGTTCTTATTTTCTAATACTAACTTCAATAAAACAAAGCTTCATACAAAAATTAAACTAACAGCAAATCTCGCACCTAACTTATATAAAAAAATGTTTTAGTGAAAATTTGTCCTTATCTGGTTTGAGACTGGTACATCCATCCTACCTCGGTCACACGAGTCATGTCATGTACGAGAAACGAAACATGTTATCTTTCAAAAATTCCATAGATAGAGGTGAAATGGAAATTATATTTTTTTACAGATACTTACATTACTTACACCTTCCGTCTCCATTATCAGATCAGCTCGTTGTCATCATATTATTGCATTGACACCGAAGACTAATACTTAGGTACTTATGCCAAACAGCGAAATCGGACATCGAGAAGCGGGTCAAATTCGGCTTGCAAGATTTGATCTAATAAACAAACACACAAACCCACAAACATAGCAAAATAAAAGGTTGTTAAAATGAGTCTATCAGAAAGATAGGTCAATGTTTGTCAACATTTACATTTCTCTATCTATCATAGATCACCAACACATCAATGTATGTACCTATACAAGCCTACCTAAAGCATTTTAGACCTAAACTAGGTACCAAAATAAGCATAATAATATTACCTATAAGCATAATAACATTAATATTAAGGTACCTATAGTAAGCATAATATGCTTACTATACCTTTTTTAAAACAATTAAAATCATTCTACATTTATAACGACTCGGAAAACCACACGTGTCTTGCTTTGATTCCTCTGTGCTAAACTTATCGATATTATAGCCGTAGGTAAAGTAACGTACACGTGCTTTGAAGGACGTGGCTGATGTAAGAATTAAGCATTTTCATGCCATGCCATGTGCTTCTCAGTATCGGCTTAGGTACATTGAAAAAGTAGCTCTCTAACGAAAGGCTAAAACGTGTCTACGCAAACTTCAGGGCTAAAATTTGTTGTAGATTATTTGACCATCCTATCGTTTAGGTATAATGAATGTGAAAGTTTAGTCAAAGTCATAACTCTTTTATTCAATAAAATCACAAGGCTCATTTTAGATGTTGGTGTTTCAATCACGTCGCAACAACATGGTCCGATTTAAATGAAACTCGGAATATATATAGTTCGTAACCTGGAGTAACATAATATAGGCTACATTTTATTCCGGAAAATCAACTCTATTACCTAGATGGATGAGCGCTAGTAGAATTTTCGCTATCGGTTTGGTATCAGTAGGCTCCTTTTATTTGGCTGCTCCGTTTATGGTTTTTTTTTTCATAATATTCGAGCTCGAAATCTACATAAATAATTGTTATTGTTGTCATCAGCTTACTAAACCATTTTATAACCTATAACCTAGTCTAGTTAATACAGCAAATAACTATGAAATTGGCTTTAAACGTCCTGCCGTGTAAATACACCCTATTTATAGAGACAATCTGAATAAGGAAAACGTTAGAATGGGCTTTATGTCATAGACATATAGGAAATATGGCATAGTCAATGCAGTACCTAGCCATAGTCTTCATTATGTTTGTATTATTTATAGCCAAGGTAGGTCAGGTCACTTCCGTCTTTTGGCGTGGTAAGAACCACAAATGGTCTCCCTTCTATTTTTTTCTGTTCTGACGTAGGAACAATATAAAATATAATGCTGTTTCACACGGCTCGCTTAGCTCTCAGTAGTTATTACGTTGAATTTTACGGCACGCTTTGCAAGCTGCCCAATACAATACCATATGGCAGGTTTCGTTGGTCAAAACAACATTGTTGAAACTTTCAACAATGCTTTAAAAAACACAAACATTCAACGCCGATTTGCCCAAGTTAACAACAAGATCTTCTGTCGCTTCGCTCACTTGATCCTACAAAAGGCGATTAAAATTTTATGCTTAGGCACAGATACATCAACAGTTACTACCTCAAATTCAGGTCTCAAAGACGTTCAGCAAAATCTGTAGAGCTTTGCGTCGCAGAACGGTTACAGGGTTCAATGACCCATTACTAGTTGCTTTCTATTCGTGTGGCAGAGCACAGCGTCCGTTACCTACGAGGGCCTGACGACTGGGTTAGTCTCAAAATCCCCTTTGAGTTTTTCCCTTTAAGGGGATTTTGAGACTTTTAGTCTCAAAATCCCCTTTATTTCAAAATTTTTTAATCAAGGGGATTTTGAGACTAAAAGTCTCAAAATCCCCTTTGGCAAATTTACACCGTAATAGCATGGAGTTCTGGAACCTATAAGATTGTACTTACCTAAACTAGCATTCATAAAAATGAAGATTTGGCTTGATTTGGAGGAAATTTTAATAAAAGTACTAGGTAGTAGAATAAAGTAAGAGGTGGTTCTAATTATTAAAACTAACATTTTCAATCTATCTTTTCATTATTATTAGTGGCTACTAATAAAACTATTTATTAAATGTAATAAATAATAAACCAAGAAAGCAAAATACTATCCAACAGGATGGGCTCATCCTGTTGGATAGTATTTTGCTTCCTTGGTTTTGTATAAGTACAAAACCAAGAAATAGCTAATAAGTTAGCTACTAGCAGTTGCCCGCGACTTCGTACGCGAGTACCGTTTCCGTGTACATCATATTATCTGTGCGTGTATCGAGCGGATACATTGAGAAACTTGACATTACACCGAACCCGTACTTAAATAAAGAGGTAGTACTACGCCCTGTCAAACTGATGTGACATGACATGACAATGAAATCCTCTTGCCAATTGGCGCTGGTAATCCCGTTTTTTCATTTTATTTTGTAGATCCTGTTAATTATTCGGGATAAAAAGTAGCCTTTGTGTCAATCCAGGTTACGAACTACATATATGCCAAGTTTCATCCAAGTTGGTTCAGTAGGCTTGACGTGATTGCAACACAAACATCCAAACATCTAAAAATCTAAACTTTCGCATTTATAATATTAGTAGGATTAGTCTACCTCTGGACTGGTTCTGCTCTCCTGGTACTTTTCACAAAACCATCTCAATTGATCCAAGAAGTGTTATCTTATATTTGTGTTTTGACTATATTAGTTTTTATTTCTTAACTGGTTGTGGTCTTGATGTGAAAGTGAATTTTGGTACAAATAAATGTGCTATAAAGATAAAAATATATTTAGAGTCCAAATATCACGAAACGTGTGTGTGATTTTACTATTTCTAACACAAAAAATAACCACACCGACAATGTGCTATGCTTTACGTTTAGGTATAAACACTGAAAAATAGGTAGGTACATAATTTTTAATGGAGAAGTAAAAATATGTATTTTTAGTGTTCAGCTCTGCGCTTTTGTCGCACCAAAACAAATGTTTCTTTTTTATTTTAATATCGAATGTATGTTTTAATCGGTTACAAAAATACCGGCAAAAAAAGCGTTACACAACTGGGACAAAGGTTTTCACTCTATATAATAAGTTATTCAGCGCGGCAATGCAGTCAAAGTCTTGGGCACGGTTCCGATTGGTACTAGTTTGGATCAGTTGAGCTATCTATAAATTGTTTGTAACTGTTTCATGTGTATTTTGTAAATATTATAAATATTGTAAATACTGTATTAGTCGTAATTATAAGCTGACTTTATGTTGGAAATAGTAAAATCTCGCACACGTTCCGTAACATTTGGACCCTAAATAGATATTTATCTTGTTTTCAGTTACAGTTTCAGCTATAAATAATGCATACCTGTATTAGTATTGTGAAGTTGCATCAGTTAAATATTTAATACGAAATGAATCTCCTTTCCGGAGTCAGAATAAAAATCTCATATAAACCTCATTTTGAATGTGACCCGTATAGCACATTTTAGTGGTACTAAAATGTATTGTCACACTGACCACAACTAACCAACCAGTCAAGAAATAAATAATTCAGTTGATTTTGTGAAAAGTACCAGGAGAGCAGAACTAGTCAAGAGGTAAACCAAAAGTTAGGTAGGTACTTAAGTACAAGAAAGCAAAATACTATCCAACAGGAAGGACTACTAATAATAATGAAAAGATAGATTGCAAAAGGTGAGTTTTAATTAGAACCACATCTTACTTTATTCTATTACCCTAGTACTTTTATTAAAATTTCCTCCAAATCAATCCAAATCTTAATTTTTATGACTGCTAGTTAAGTAGGTACATTTTGTTCCGGAACTCCATGCTAACTAAGTTGATAATTTATAAGACAAGTAGTACCTATGCTGGAGGGTGAGGTTAAGGTTCCATTTTTATGTAGGTACTGCTACAAAAAATATTTTGATCATTGAAATGGATAGTTCAGTAGCAGTGGACTAGGTATTTAATTCAAAAAGTAGGTAGGTAAAGTAAAATTAAGATACGACTATTTCGGTGTAATTTTACCCAAAGGGGATTTTGAGACTTTTAGTCTCAAGATCCCCTTGATTCAAAAGTTTTGAAATAAAGGGGATTTTGAGACTAAAATTCTCAAAATCCCCTTAAAGGGAAAAACTCAAAGGGGATTTTGAGACTAACCCTGACGACTGCTACTGAAAAATAAATAAATAATAAATAAATAAATATTCATGGACTTTACACACAACGCCTTCTAGTCCCAAATTAAGCAAAGCTTGCGATATGGGAACTAGATGGCTGATAGAATACTTATATACTTTTTTTTTGTAAATAGATAGTAACACCCAAAATACATAGTATCAAATAAAAGTAAATTACCGATCGCACTTTTTTTAGGGAGCAATGTAAGTTAAAGATTGGGTTTTACCGTCTCTAGAAGATTTTTTTAAACGTAGTAGTGAGTGGAGTCCAGCCAGTGAGTTACAGCATGTTCTTCTACACATAAGATCGACAGCTGAGGGTCAAACATCTAAAAAACACGTTGTGTTGCGAAATAAAGCTCCTGAAGACTAACTATACTGTTTTTTGTAATATCTGTAACGAGAACCACGCATTAAACTGGCATAAAGAATATAAAACTAAGAATATAGCGGTGGCACGAACGACGAAAATGTAGGTAAGTAGGTAGTAGTTAGTTTTTATGTTTTGTAAAGTACTTGCCCCTTTATAATTCAAGGTGAACCCACAAACCCTTTTGGTTATTCTACTTTGTTGTAAAAGGGATCCAAAATGGGAGATCCTAATGATTCGTTTTTGAATAGGCTCTAGAAACTTCCATCGAGGACTGATCTAAATTGATCAGTCATTTTAGTAGGTTTAGTGAAGTATGAAATTCTGAATTAAATTGAGGGTGTAAAAGAAACATTTGAAAGTTTTAAAGTTAAGTATTTCTAGAAGAAACTGTATTTTTTTTAAATTGCAATGTTGTTTATCATAATGATTGCAAATCACCACATACCTACAAGGATTAACATATATAGAATTAATTATAGAATGATTTATAGAATGTTACCTAGGACGAAGAACAACCGCATTTTGGTTCGCATCATTGAAGAGTGATTCCACAAACAGTAAGGTGGCCGACACGCAGTCAGCACGTGGTCGGCAAGGTCGAACGACTTCGCCCCACTTAACTCACCTGCCTTGACCATTTCAGGCGATATCGACCCTTAGTCACCTGCTATAAAACTCCTAATCCATTGGCGATGGATCGGATTTTTTTACAACAGTTTCTGAACAAGTTGCAAAGGTAAGACTGATTGTATGGTTATGTAAATCGTCTAGAGTTCTGTCTGCGGTAACTATTTAGGTTTTTTTACCTTCGGGTGTTTGATTTTTTACAAACCACTTTGACCTTAAAAAGATAGCTAGAATGAGTTCTTTTCTATAGCCAACAATTGAATTGGTATTAATATTAACACTTGGCTCAAGCGTTGATGAAGGAGCTGATAAAGTAGATGAACACAAAAACGTGGGTAGGTAAACTGTTAATTGGACAAGACGTGACAGTTACACCTGAAAACTTTGCACATAAAATATAAATTGTCTGTGGACGCAGGTAATATAATAGCGCCTTACCTTAGGTACCTAACCTGTTACGCAATATAGATACCTATTGCTTACGTATTTCTAATCATCAAATGTGTGCCAAACGTGTAATATGTGTTCGGCACATAATATAAAGCAAAAAATTTTGCATGAACTAATAACCGAAATTACCGTTTTAACAAACATCTGAACTGAAAATATAATAGAAATCAGAGATATGTACGAGTCTAAAACTTTGGTAGCATGTCAACTTTGAGTCGAACGAATCGAACTGATGCTGTAAATATCTGTACAAAAAGCAACGTTACACGCACTATGACATCACACACTGATCGTAAAAACAGAAAGATGCCAGAAATAAATTATTGAACCTAAAAAGGGTACGCACTACGCACGCATGTGCTGTTCAAAAAGTGAAAATAAACCTTTTATAAAACGAGCCCGAATTAGCCCAAACCGGTGTATTTTAAAATAAACAGACTTAGTCAAGTGCTATATTTACAACCAAACTGCGAGTAGCATAACATAAATAAGAGAATAACACACGAAATCACGCAATATATCGAGAAGAGGGAGAAGGAGGATAGAGTTTTTTCTGGTCCAGGTAGAGCAATAAGGGATAAATACACTATTAGGTACTTAAAACGTTAAGTTAGCAAGTTTCTTACATAAATCAAAATTTAAGTAAGAAAAAAATATGTTCTTGATTAAAAGCTTTTAAAACAACACTGTTTAATTAAGAATTAAGATCTATTAATAGCAATAACGTCTGACATGAAATGGCATACATACAATAAAAGACAGCCAATCTTCATAGAGCTACTCTTTTCCATCAATTTCAAAGGTCGTTTGAAAAAAATAGAGATCTTCATAAACTGGCGACGCGGACGGTGCTAATGTTTCAGTGACGTCTTTTGTTGTTGTGTGTTCATGATTTCGCGGGAGCGATCTAGTTTTAGTTATTAGCTTCAAGGAGCTAATTGTTTGTTTTTTTCAGGAGTAAATAACATTTACAAGTGAATACATATGTAGAAAACATTACTATTTCGTTTTTTTAGCTCCCGGAAAAGTCACCATTGCCAACTAAAATATTGAGAAGAAAAATTAAAAATGAAACAACAACAGTGCCGTTGTACCGTAAAAATTTTCAGCCCGAATTCCAGAGTTCTAAATGACTCTTGTGATTTTGGAAAACCTTCCATCCAAGTTGACATTATAATTCAATTTCCTCCAGGGTAGGTATTGTTCTCCAATCTCATTTATAATTTAAAATAAAGATGTAAACACAGAACTAGGCCAAGGACTGTCGGCTATTGCCACGATGCAGAGAAATCGATATTCATACTCATAAGGTAGGTATGGGGAGGTAAGGTTGTTCGACCAAATATCCGGGGTTATTTTGGATATAAAACATTACCGAAGTCATAATGCAATTTGTAGGGTAATTTGTCGGATTCGCGTGTTTGTTCAACAAAACAAAAGTTATATTTCGGCATTTTTTTGGCAATCCAGCATGACTTATTTCTTTTTAATTTGCAATCTGTTAATATTTGTTTATTAGTCATTTCATCTCAATGTGCGTACCTATTTCTGAAGGCTCTGGAAAACTCCATTTTTAATGACTCATAAAAACAGGTCAACAATCCAGCTCATACATCATCACAACAATGATGGATGGATGTACCTTCCGCTTAGTTTGCGCCGTATTTAGGAAGTACTATTTTAAAGATAAGATCAGCATTAGCTAATTTTGTGCCAGTGCCAAATCGCTAAAAGTACTTATAGTAAAACACCCAACACCCACTGTAAGCTGAACTCTGAAGAACCAAAGACGGAGCATCACGAGGTTTCTGTTGCCGGAAATGAAAGCTCAAACGGCACTGGCCCGTTGAAGATGCCCCTGAAAATAATGTGCAAATAACATCACGAAATTTATTTTTACACAGTACATGTTTTGGACTTTGCTAGTAGACATGCCTAGTACATTTTATAACAGTGTATAACGTGAATGTATGTATGGATTAACAAATCGGATACCGAAATCTATCAGTCAATTATAATTATTACGAGTACTTACCTATATTTTTTTATACCCGCTCTGTTTCTTATCTTAGAATATTCTATTCTATCTAGCATGAAGCTTAAGTTCCTGCTTGATTTGTGCTATAACAAATCACAACAAGGAAGCTACTGAATAATGCTGTGTAGGAGCTGTGGTAGGACTTTCAAATATTGACAACTTATCAATCAACCTTGACCTGATTCTTCTATTGATTCTTGTTTGTCATTGATTAATTATTTAGACCAACTTTTATCCAGCTCGATATCTATGTTTTGTAGTTCACTAAAAGACACCCAAGGGAAACAAGAAATCAATGAATCGAAAAGCAAACCGATTATCTATCTAGTTTATAAACTATGGTTATGTTGCAGTATATATTTTTTTTTGAACTTTAGAACTAATATACCTAAACAAATCTATATTTAGGTGAGCTTAATCCCAATGTCACAGAAACAGACATGATATTTAGATCAATTCAGATACGTCGTCGCAAAATCTCAATCTACGTGCCACGCTCCACGTAAATTTTGCTTTTGCCTTTGCCAAAAAGTACCTATAAACGTAAAACTCGAGTCCTCAAAATAAAAAGATTTTTTATAGATACCCGTCAAAAGCGCTTTACTATGAAATTACAAGGTAAAAACAACAATTCTTATAAAAATTTCTGAATGTTATCGGTGACGAAACTACCCCAATCCCTGTCTACGTGCGACCTATCGCGTAGCCACCCCTAGCACCCTGACCCACTTTCAAGTCCTTGATAACGTATGTAACTACGTTGTTGGGATTTACAGCTTTTATCATAAGCTTTCATAACTGCTCTACTGAAACTACCTTAGAAGGCTGTGGACAACACCAGCTATATGAAAGAGGGATGCCAGTAAATTCAAATGAAACTATATGCTGGAAAAAAATACACCAGCCACCAACACGGTTTTAGTACACTGGATAAGTGTGTTGTTGATAGGTTTCTCTACTGTAGGTTTTGTTATAAAATGTTGATAAAATTATCAGAACTTGCTTGTTTAGTATTTGGAGCATCTTATAGTCAGTAAGTATTTGTTTCCAAAATATGAAATCTATTTTTTAGCAACCTTCAAACTGTCAAAGATGAGTGAAAAAAAAATAAAAAAATTGTTCTTCTAAAAATTCAAAAGTAGGTAAAGTAAAAGATTCAAGGTTCTAAGTATTCTAATAGAACCATGAGTGTGAAATAGAACCAACCAAGCACTTGTCTTATTTACAAAACGTTTGATTCATTATAGACTTGCAGGCTGCAGTAGCAAATTCACATTCCGTCTTAGATAAGGTTATCGGATTGCGTTTCTTATCTTAACCAAATTGTTTTTACGACGCCAATAAAAGTTAACCGTATAGCAAATACTGGAGTTCAGACTGAAAGGTTTTATATCATTTTGCGTAAAAATCAGATAGCATTCTGCGATGCTTGTAATCCAAATCCAAATTTTTTGAGGATCATCCATTTTTGAGTAGTTTCATATCAAATACAAATTGTTTATCCACGAATAGTAAAATTTGCAAACAACCGATCATGGCTTGATGAACTAAGGCGTTTAGCTTATAGGCTTTATTTCATAGCATTTCAGGATTAGCCTATCATATAACACAACATTATCAACGAGATAACGTCTCTTTTATAAACCTTATTAAAACATCTACGGGGTTTGTATATTTCCAGATAAGTTTGTATATTTCAGGTACAGAACCAACACCGTTAATTTTACCACCGGGTTATCTATCAGATAACAATGATTTGTCTTCGCTGTTCTATAATGTCTAAAACCAAAATTCTATGCGAAAGGTACTTTTCCGCTGACGAATTCCTAACGCGCAAATATCAGAGGTCGTAGACATCGCGGAACGACGTCATTGTTGCCCCAAGACAGGGGTAGGGCGGGCGGAGCCCTGCCTTACAAAACAGAAATTCAGGTAAGTACAAACCAACACCGTTAATTTTACCACCGGGTTATCTATTAGATACCAATGATCTGTCTTCGCTGTTCTATAATGACTAAAACCAAAATTCTAAGCGAAAGGTACTTTTCCGCTATTCCTAACGCGCAAATATCAGAGGTCGTTGACATCGCGGAACGACGTCATTGTTGCCCCAGGACAGGGATAGGGCGGGCGGAGCCCTGCCTTATAAAACTGGGTTAGTTGGGATTTTGTCTTGTAAAATGCTGTTGGTTTATTGATTTTTTTGGGAATATCATTACGAGTAGAGTTTGGTAGAGTTACCTACTCTACCTTGTGATATTCATTGTTTAGCCTAAGAGCGCTTACAAATACAAACTTCTGATGTTGAAAGGCTTCGACGTCCGCCTGTCGGAAGATTCAAATGCCAGGATGCTCTATTAATATGAAAAAGTATAAGTAATGACTTTAAATATTCGCCGGAGAGTTGACATAAAAAGTAGTAGGTAAACCCAGAAAAAATTATGCTCATTAGAACTGGCTATAACAAGAAAAGGTCAAATGTAGAACTCGTCATAATAGAAGGCATTTTAAGAAATCGATACCGACTGCCTAAACAACGCGCCCTGAAATACAGGAGATAGGTATAGCAGTCACAAGGGATCTTTGCCCCTCTGAAGTATCTGCGCAAAACCCATTTTGCGAATTTTCCGCACATATCGCAATCGTTTGTTGCACCTAACTTTAGAGGGATAAAGATCCGTTGTGCGTACTCTAGGTAAGTAAAGTACTTATTAAAATGTTATATGGTTAAATATTTCAAAAAGTTCATCACATTACTGATCAAGCATCACCGCTAGAAATTGCATTTCTGAATTATCGCAGACTCATAAATTGTAGAGTGTATATTGCAGGTGTTATCATAACAATTTCAGGACCGATGCGCTTTTATTAGTCCATCAAACTAATAACACAAAACATGAACAGTAACTAGCTTAATGGAAAATTCCGTTGGATACCTACCTACTGCAGTTTTAGGACAGATGCAAGAGCAAATAGGTGTCTTCTAGACTGACCTGCTCCATTATCGGTATCATCATCACTTACCTACCAGCAGGTGAGATTGTGGCCAAAGGACATTCTATCTTATATAAAAAAAAAGATGACTAGGTACATTGCCTATCGGAATATTCCAATATGTTGGTTCCTAAGTTACTCAGAATCTGCATAGCGTTGGCGTAGATGCAATAATGATTCGTCTTCTTTAGAACTCTTTAGTGCTTAGGACGTATGTATTTATGTAAAAACGTGCAGTGATGATTTGCTGCCTTGTTTTCAAACATTATTCAAATTCTTTTGAATCCAAATGCATAAACTAAGTATTTTCACATCAGCGACAATCAACAAAGAACTTATTGAACATTCATGAGGTCGCAAAATAATTACGTAGAATATTTATTTCGGTATCTAAGTTCTGTTTATGTTTTACGCACAGATTATAGAAAAGTACAGATGTAATGTATAGCCATTTTTGTTTCAGTTAGAAGTGTACCATAATGGAGTACTTTGTGTCATTCAGTCTCTGGCCATTGACACCTCCTATGCCAAACATATTTTTATACAATTATGCCGGCGTGTGTGGTTCCCACTTGCAAAAATTGGCCTGGGTCTAAAAACAAAGTAGATGGGATAACATACATCACATTTGGGTCTCTATTTGATAAGGAATCGTCTTGGAATCATCAATTTAAAGAAAAATTACGATCAATTCAATAATGTTGCAAACAACACCAACATTTTTTTCCCAACAAAATTTATATTAATTTTTATGACTACACATCATTAGGCATAGGTATTTTTAATCATAGAGCGCTAAATTTGTTATTTTGAAAAAATATTTGTGTAATTTTAGGTTTCTTGTTGACATACTCAGACGAGAACAATGGACAAAAATCATTCAAAAGACACGTCCCTGAGTCTTGCCTTAATTCTATTAAAATTTATAAATATCTATTTTAGTACCTCCTACTAAGGTACCTAAGCAGCATTTACAAAAAAAATTACCCCAAAAAATTGGGAAATAGTTTTGTAGGTGCAACATTGGGCTGCGCGAACATCATGCGCACTGGAACATTTTTATAGCATTTTGGTGACAAAATCCTTCATACAAATTATGTCAAATGCGGCTTCTAGTGTTTTCTATATTCTAAGGTTTTACGTGACTAAAGCCGTGTCAGTGTAGGACTAATTGTCCCGCAGGTTTTCTGGGGATTTCCAGAAAACCCATTGCAGTGTTTTGACTAATGTAACAAACAAACATTGGTAACAGAAACCGCAACGTGTTTCTGTAGAAAACTGACCCTTATAAAATAGTTGATAGAGTATAAAATAGTACCAAGATCTCGGTGGAATATTATGAGGTACCTATCCAGGTGGGAATCTTTGGGTCTTGGATTTTCCATATTTCCTAAGCATTTTTTTTATGCTTCATGATATATTTTATTAGTAAACAAGACATTTTAATGAGTAAGCACAAGACATTTAGTTGACTGTACTTTATAGGTACCTAGGGGTTTCATTGCGTTGACAGTTTTTCACATAACCACGTGAATTTACGTACCTACTCTTCCTCTTCAGTGTTGTTTAATGTTGGTGTCTGCGTCAGCGTTCTGTGAACATTTTCTTCTTCCAGTTTTATTATAAGTATTCCCTAGATATGTTTTATTTCATTTGGTTATAGTAGGTATTCTTATGTCGTAAGGGCGAGGCGAATCAAATGTTGTTCGGAGTGCCCAAATGACAGTTTGAATATAATATACGGAAACTGGTAAATCCTACTACTGTACTGGTATTTTCGCGTCTAGCTACCGTAGATTTTTTCTAGAAGGTTCAACGCTAGAATAAAATATCAGTAAGTATACTTAATCAGCGTTAGAAGCAGTCTATCCGCTCCTGAAGAAAAGATAACGATAATCTATGTAGGCTGTCTACATTAGGTACTTTATGATTGATTTATTACTATAGGTACCTATTTTAACTGTTTTCAGATAAGCTAGGCTTCTACAAAGATTTCCAGGTGGAATCAAATTGCAATCAGACACAAACACAACCCCCGTTGAGGGCCTTCTATCGGGTGGCAGCTAAATGGTCATTTAAATCAAAACCATTAATAAATTTGATAAAAAAAGACAATCACGATTTTTTATTAATGTAGGTTTTTCAAATCTACTGATAACACCTAATCTTTCATAGCTATTTCGTAGTATTCTTTGGATAAGGACTGACAAGCCAATATATTCTGGTAAAAACCGAATTAAATTAATCATTGATTGAAAAGATTACCAATATTCCACGTTATAAAATTGTATAATGACGTATTTCCTTTGAAGATATTTTCCAGCAAATGACGAAGTACTGGTTTTACCATATTGGTACACCAATAGGGAAGTTCAGAAATCTAGCCATCAATTAACAAACATAATGAACCTTTGTCTATTCATAAGTTGCACCTCTTGAAATGAATAAACAAAGACTATTTATATAATCATTTGCTTAGATTTTTAGAAAAGATAGAGAGAAAGGTAGGTAGAGAGACCCTTCGGATTGATCATTTCTAATTCACATAATGTATTTCCAATGAGTGAGCAAAGATTTCCACGCAAGAATGATAATTTTACTAAAGACTGATTTTATCAAACAAAGAAAAATTCCAGTCGGTAATTTCCAAATTCCATGCAAGTTTACAACTTCAAAAGTTTTATGGAAAATAACTATCGTAGGTACGTTGCTACGTAAAAGAAACGTACATATCTAATTTGCACTAATTTAGGCAAAACACGAATTATCATGTCTTCGCGAAAACGACAGGTAACACGAGAGTAAAACTAATGAAATCACGTTGGAATCATTCCATAGAGCACATCATAAAAGTATGAACAAATACGACATTAGTCACTAAAACTCATTTCACAAAATATTTTAACGATTGATTGAATATATGCATTAAATATAATAATACTATATACTTCCCATCACCATAATCTAAAAAGATGAAGACTAGATATTATATTTCAAAGTAGGTATTGGTGATTGATAATACATTAATTTACCGGCAAACTATAAAGAGCTATAATCCTTATCACAATTTATCAAGTTCTATGTAAACATAGCAGCTAATTAGCACGTCTAGATTATGACAAAACAACTATAAAACTTCCTGAAGCACTAGATTATAGGATTTACCTACTGTGCTAACCACTACGTAGGTACCTATTATGTTTATGGATGGTTTAACCACATACAAACGTATGAAGACTCACTTTACTCAAAACGACATTTCTTGGACCAAGCATTGATGCTGCAATCTAAATGTAGGTATCTCCTTGCCTTTTCGATACTTATAAAGTAGTAGAATTTCGATGATTCCAGATATTGTGGCGGAGTGGGGTCGGCACAACATATTTTCTTCTTCCACTCACTCTCTCACATTCATATGAATGTGAAGAAGTGGTTGGATTGTGTGAAAGAGGATATCCTCTTTCACACAATCCAACCACTTCTTCCTCTACCTGCGTACCCTGTCATAGGTAGGTACTCAGGTAAATAACGATTAAGTACGAAATAAAAACGTTGCGTGTGGACTAATTTGGGAAATCCATTGTACGATAAAAGCTGATAGATTAGTTTGGCAGTTCATTTGGTGTATGATTGATATGGTCAGCTTAACTATGGCGACAATCACAAAGAAGTGGTCTTTTGTACAGCCGACTAAGAAATAAAATCCTTATTCAAGGTAGAGAATAAAGATTCCTTCCAATCTCTGGGTTACTTATGGGAGATACTTATAATTCATCATAGTAGTTCTTAAAATTCTTTACAAGTGTTTATACCTAGAACTACAATTCGGGAGGCCTAACGGCCTAAATAGAATTTGATGCCAGTATCACAATATTACCTATAAATAGCATCTATTGTAGGTTAATCTGTTGTCATATCCGGTGTTTGAATACAATCATGTGAATACCACGAGAGATTAAAATAGACTGATGGCTGATCGAACATGAGCCGTCAAGGATGACTGCGGTTGGGTCAACACAAGGTCTAGCAAGAGGAGGAATCTTTTGAACTGTGAACTTATAAGTTGCACGTTTGCACTTATAATGTTTAACAAATTGTGCTTACTGATGAGTTTTGATGATAAAATACACAGGCTTCTAATAAAGAACCATACGACGACTAAACGAGGAAGTGGACATTGGAATTTCTGAATCTGCACAATCTCAATGTTACTTCAATCGAATTTGAACATAAATTAATTCTCTCAAGAGAATTCCTATGACGTCAAACTAAATTCGCCAAGGCGTCATCCCGAAATACAATTGGTCACATAACCACGCGAAAGACGACCTAAAAGATAAACACCTAAGCCTATAAATAGTATAACAACAAAACGTGGTAACAGAGGCATTGAAAGAAACTGGACGGACATCCACCAAACTGGATGAAACCGGTGCGTGTTATCGTAACAAATCTATTATGTACTGGTTTATACGCGACGTGGTAAGTGACGGAATTAAACGATGAATTGTACCTACAGATGCATCGAAACCAAAGAATTATAACTCAGGAAATGAAAAAGAAGAAAATTCTACGGTTGAAATAGAAATATTGCATTTTATTTGGCGTGGGCGAGGAGTCTAAGAAATTCAATTTGAGGGGAAGCATTAGATATTTATGTGGCATTTAAAGAAAACCATAATCTTGTAATGAGCCTTTGAAAAGCTTACAGAAATATAATAACTCAAATGAAGCTCAATTCGCACAAACCCCTAAATAATGAAAGCTTTAGTAGTGCTACGAATTTGAGGAGAAAATACTTCAAGCGAGAATCATACTATTCCATCACCAACCAACGCCAAAGCTAAGCTGGTAGACTTTTTAGTTATTTATAAAAACAGCTTTAGATGTCTTTATAAAAGGAGATGGTGGGAAGAGGCCCAAAAAAAAAGAACTGGAAGTCTTTGGGGAAGACTTTTGCCCAGCAGTGGGACGAAATGGGATACAAAATAACCTTTATAAGTTGTGTACCAGCATCAGTATAATAACCAATGGTACAGTACTCTACAAATTATGGGTTGTTATGATACGTACTGTAGTCAGACTAGCCGTCTCATGTCCGGCAAATTGCCAAATTGTCAGTCAGTGTTGTACGAGATAGGTACTAACAAAAATTTTCATTTGCATCAAAAATAAGTCGCAGTAGTAAATCATTGCAAATAAATTGCTAGTTACTGACGTCATCGAGTGATAATCATTGAAGAGTTGAGGACCACTTGAGATCGTGACAACAATTATTTAAATCATCTCTACGTCATGTCACCCATACAACTTGGCATGTTGATAGTACCTACTGTCCAGGGTATGTCTACCTACGTCATAATTTGTGGGTACTATATAGGTACTGAAGATGTTGCTGTAAGAAAAGCATTAAAACCTGCTAGACTTTTACCCCGAACAATAAAACAAGCGATAAAACCAACAATGACAAACGAAATGTTATGTAGACATCAAAGTTTTACGACCATGTATCAAAGTGCTTACTCTTTGTATGCATAAATCATTTATTGGAAAAGTCTATGCGCTATGTATTTTGAGGCGATGTTATGCCAAGCATACTGTTATCATATTGTACTAATAAAATTTTATGAGACATCAAGTTTGACTGTACCAACAACCTTTGATAGGATAACCTTTCACTGAACGAGCTCATAGGAGATAGATCGATAGTTCTGTCTACGCTATTTTGATCACTAGGTTAATAAAACAACCTAAAGAGATTTCTCCTACGTTGGACCTAGTCTAGACTACCCAAACAAGAAAGTATAATCAAAATCGTATACCTAGTGCGTTTATTTTTGGTAACATTCCTTCAAACTCTTTATTGTCTTGTAGTAATTTACCATTCACTTTTTTGGAGAATAAATACTGAAGAAAAGCTAAAAAGTTGAAATAAAAATGTAAATGCCTAAGGAAAAAATACTGTAGGTTATAAAATTATCTTAATTCAATTACGAAGTAAAGGACAGTGAAACCATATAAACTAAACCATTAGGTACCTACCTATGCAATTCTTGAATTTTCTATAGATAAGACTACATAATTACGCAGTAGGTAGGTACGTATGACGTACTTGATCTAAAAATATATTGAGGTATAACTTATTAGCCATAAGAATAAATTGGAGGGGTGACGGCACCTCTAGAAACACAACCATAATACAGTCGAGAGCAAAAATTCCAGGTCATCTATAAAAACTTTAATATCTTGGAAACCACAAATTAAACACAATTTATTTCACTTAGCCAGCATTCAGACTAAGGGCGGCTTGCACCAGAATCGCTAAACGCGTTTAACTCTTAAATAGTATTTAGCGAGTTGTCAAGTCATACAAATACGTCAGATTTAAATCGATTTAGCTGTTAAATACGTTTAGTGATTCTGGTGCAAGACGCCCTAAGTGAAATAAATTGTGTATTATAATGCTCTTTAATTAAATAAAAGTAATTGTTTAAATTAGCTAGCATCATGATTTCTAAGATATTCATATTCATATTTTTATAAATGACTAAGGGTGGCTTGCACCAAAATCACTAAACGTGTTTAACAGCTAAATAGATTTAAATCTGACGTATTTATATGGCTTGCCAACTCGCTAAATACCTACTATTTAATAGTTAAACGCGTTTAGCGATTCTGGTGCAAGCCGCCCTTTCTTTTTGCTCTCCGAGTGTAACTTTGGTACATCACATAAAATGCTGTCATCTTGGCAGAAATAAAGAATTTAGTTTTATGCAACGAATTTCTTCGGACTGATTATTGCCAAGTTTTCTAAACAAACTCGCGAAAAAATTCCACTCCCAATTTGGTAGAGACACATTTCAATCACGTTCGATTCGTAGAATGAAATCGCCTGATGAATGATAAATGCGACAATTATAGTCAATAGGTAAGTTTAGTACCTACCTAAGTATTGGATTGTTTGGTTAAATTCAGAGTACTTTAAAGGTGTAAATGTAGAAACATCTGCCTATTTCATCACATTTCATAAAAAAAAATGTAGGAAATAAAGACCGTCGAGTTTAAAACACCTCAGTTGCATCTGAATCTTCTCCACCGCGGTTTTATCTTTATCACGTCGTCGAAGCACAGTCGTAGCAGCTTTAAAATATCACTTTGAATTATTTAAACCTTTTAATTACTGGGGTAGGGTACTTTTATGCGTCCCAGTTAACGGCACCGGCTCAAGGCCACGTATCCCGCACCGACTATCCAGCAACCGAGACGTGCGAAAAGGCACTTACATTAGCTCTACCTAGACTTGTACTATTAATCATTTTAGTATTACCTACTTACACTTGATAATCCAAAGGTTACTTCCTTGATGCTTACCTAAAAAGTATTCCGCCGGTTTGATAAAAATTATCAGTCACTGTACTTAGGTACCTACTCTACCTACCCAGTCATAAATGTTTTCCTTGAAATGGTACGATACAACCACGTAAAACCATAGCCAATCCGCCTCTACTAAAGAGCACACGATCAATATCACTCCATCAGCTGCGCTTACAACCTAGTCACTTGACTCTTGAGGCGTAGCGGCTGGTCGCTTGGTTTCGAATGTTCTCGAACGAAACGACAAAAGATGCGTTACAATTCCAATATTACAACCAGTCTCTTGGGTATGGTGTTGTATTTTTCTAATCTCAAAAAATGTGGGTAGAAAACTAAACTAGACTAACTACACTAGACTCTGACTAGAGTGAAATATGACGTAAACCCAATTATAAAAAATAAGTGTTTTGTTAAATAAGACGAATATTCTGCAGAAATGTACCTATAGATGTAGTATTGTCGGGATTAGATTATTTCTAATAAAACTGTTAATCAGTTGTGTTGTATGTGTTACTCTGTCTGTTGTGTCTCTGAGTTTTCAAAGATTTAAGTACATTCAGAGTAAAATCATTATTATTATAAATATGTAATGTATACTCTACATTACAAGTACAGAGTAAAACACAATCGGTAGAAGGTAAACTGTAGAGCTCGTTAGTCATTTGTCTTCGCTGGCGTAGTGGCAGCCTGGACCACGTTCGAGAACATTCGAGCGTGGAGGCGCGGCTGCATAATGTACTTACACCTAATATTAGTGATCAAATGCTACCACCCACACCACTTCAGTGACTTAGATACAGTCGGTCGGTTATACGAGACTTAAATAAATGCAATATTTCTTTATAATTGAGTTATAATTTTATTCAAAAAACATGGGCATTACCTATCGTATCTCGGCAGAAGTTGTTTACAATCTACACGTGCAAACTGCATTTGGCAAAGTTGAAGAATCTTGGTTGTATCGTGCCAAATTGTATCGACATGAATAATATGGACAATGATTTGACCTACGAATACGACAGTTATTCGACCTACGAAAAACCAAATTATACGCGTTTGGGATGACAGGATAAGGCTATTAACTGTAGAACGGTAGCTCATTAGGAGTCATCATAAGAGATAAATATAGGAGTTTACAACACGAATGGAGGGTATCCGTATTAATTAGGTACAGTGTATCTTGTCAGTGGAAATTTATGCACTTCGGGATTTTGGTGCGCGGCGCGGTTTTTGACTCTACCATCAATTAGCATCTAGAAAAATAGTAAAGTGAGTTTACGTTGTTTTAATAATAATTACTTATACGTTTGGGAATTGAGAATGTGCAGTAATATACGCCGTTTTTGACATAGTACGTAGGTGTTTAGTTATTTCAAACCAATCATTTATATTTACACATCCAAAGAAAACATGCTCATCTGGAGAATCTTTGGGCCATGCATGTGGATGAATTGATCCTGATATGCCAATGGTACAGTTCTGTAAGTAGGTATTTAGTAAGGGTCAATTGAGTTTGAGTAAAACGAAAAAGTTATGAGAATAAGCTTTTATATTTATTCAAAACGTCAGATCAATGAACATCATGTTGTTACATGCATTTAAATGTAACCTGCAAAATGTGAAACGTACAAAGTGCTACATAAAAACTAATAGTAAGTACTTAAAATATACAGCAGTAGGTAGGTATCTCTGATTTGAAAAACTACCAGACTGGCAGTCCAGGAACTGTAGGCAACCAAAAATTAATCCCTCCATTTTGAAAATATCATAGAGATATGCTTAATTTAAAAGATGTTTCACTATGATAAATTATCACTAGTTTTACAATTAATTCAGTTATACTGATACATAAAATACTGTTTTCACAAGCTGGTCCGATCACACAGTTCTTAAAAATACGTAAAATAATAAAATTTTGTAACAAAATGTCTCGTTTTAGGGTCAACCCCCTTTATTATAACTGCGCAACCGCTCAAACACATAGGCAGCGGTCCGCATTTGTAAAAAAAATACTAATTGCTAAAAGGTACAATTCAAATTATGCCTAAGGGGTATTAGGTAAACTTTAAATAAACTTTACTTGCTTGTAATAATAAGCTATGAATAGAAACTTTTGGTATATAATAATTTCTGTGTTTGTGGAGTAAAATCTCAATAAACTTCTTGAAAACAAAATTAAATAATTTAGAATATCCACAAACAACGAAATTTTTTTCAGCTAAAATAATCATATCGCATATCTTACAACAACAATCACATAGATACCCTTCGAACTGCCATACTATCCTAGACCCATCAATGCCCTCAAGCAGGGCATCTGGAGTCGTGCTTAAACTAAACACAGTCTTGAAATACATACATGGCCTTGCACGGCACAACCTAATACTGACCTACAACAATCATGCAAATAACAGAATGTAGTCTAAACGAGTGTCTCAGTCCAGATAGGCGGTTAGTAGCACGATCACTCTACTCATCTGGGTTCACTATCGGGAGGCGAGGGTATCACAGATAGTGCGTCGTCGCGTCGCGTCGCGTGGCGTGGCGTTGTCGCGGCGCAGTCACAGATAGGGCACGCAGGCCCCGCAGCGGCCGACGCGCTCGGGGGAGTCTGCGCGCGCCCTGTACACAAGCACCGGTTAGCTCACGAGGTCCGCTCCTCGCGCCGCGACTCGGACCTCCCGAGCGCCTTCTTTAGCTTTTCCACCAACCTGGTGTGGAACTTGTCCTGGCGCGCCGCCGGCGCCGCCGCCTGCCGCGGGCTAGCCGAGCCCTTGCAAGGGGTGTCGACGCGCAACGAGGCCCGCGACGGCGGCGCCCGGCAGTACGACAGCGAGCGCATCGTGGGCGCGCTGCGGTGCGGGCTCAGCGTGCTGGCCCGCGATGTGAACGCCGGCCCTTCCGAACGAGACTCCGACACCTTCCGCATCCGACCGCCCAGCCCTGACTTCTCCGTACTCTCCGAAGCCTTCCGCGACCGCTGAGAATTGTAGATGTCCCAATCGTTCTTCACAACTGGCATCATGAACGCCATCTCGACGTCGGTAACGGTGGCTCCTTAACTTTTTCGTTTTTGTAACCGAACGCGTCAGGGGACTGACGAAAAACAAGATCGCGGAACTTCCGATGGATGTCTCGCGATTCCGATAGGCTCTCACTGATGTTAAGATTTCACGTTATTTTGTGTCTTTTGTTGATTGATGTAAGGTCAATATTGACTTTTCCGGGTGTAAACGGTTGTACAATGGGGGAAATGTTGGCTTTCACTTCAATGTCACGCACTGAACCGATTAAGATAGGATGTTCACCCTAGGACGAATTGCAGTAGAATGAGGTATTCGTGAAAACACACCCTGAATATAAGGAAAATAGTGGCGCCACTGTCAACGCGGCTGAAATTAGTAACTATATTAGACCATTAAAAGGCGATTTTTATCAGTGGGTGATGCGATGTTTGATAGACAAGCATCACGTTTTTATTAATTAATATCGATGTGCGTAACGTTTTGATGACTAAAAGATAAGATTGAGATTAGAAGTGATAAAAGAGTTACGAATACAAAGTAAATGTTTGCATTGCCTGATAGCGGAATCATATGGCCAGCTTCCATGTATTGTGGTTTTGCTACTCGACGTTAGATGCCGCAGGAAAGCAAAACTGCAGCGCCATCTAGCACAATACCTATACACTGATCTTGCCAAAAGATAGCATCCATTGGTTTAGCATCACTTATTCATACAAAATTATAGTTTTGTTAATTTCCTTAGAGAGGGCAGGTAAATAATTAATGAAACACAAGTATTAATATTGTTTATTATCTGAGTATTAAAATGGAGTTTATTAAATTCAGATTTTATATAACCATGATTAACAATGTGCAAACAGTTAAATCAACATTATTCGAACATTAAAAAACAAAACATAAGATATTAGTTTAACTAAATACAGGTTGTATAAACAAAGACAAGTTTTGTTTGACCACCCTGTAGGTACCTAAAATAAAATGCCCATCTCGATCTAAACATATCACATGATTCTTGGTGGGGTGGGAGTAATATTATTTTACCTACTTCGCTAATTAATGTAATTATGTGCTTTTAATTCTTTTTAATTACTACTTGTTTAATTATAGCTTTAATTTTTATTTCCTACATTATAATAATAAAACAAAGCATTTTAGCAGTAGACAATGAACCAGCATAGCAGGAAATATAGAACCTAACTTGTTAATACTTAAGTAAATGCAGATTTATGTCTATAAACAGTTCCTACGAGTATGTTTCTATTCCTACCGAATTTGGAAATAAATACTAATTAATGTATAAACAATTTTGCATAAACAATTTTAAGAAGCATTAACAATTGCCCGTTGTATAAGTTTAACAATATTAAAACTAGTAGGTAAATGCAATTAACGTTTCAACTAATCAGCTATTCAATCATAATTTCAACATTCAGCCGAGATAGGCCTCAACAATCTACGTCTCTAAGAAATATATAAATGCTAATAGCAATAATTTACTTAAATGGTACAAGCTGTTGGCCCACCTGATGTTACGCAGTTACCTCTGTCTATAACAATGCATTACCACACAGATAAAGTCTATTGAGGATGTGCTCTGTGAAGCTATGCACTGCGTCCATTTCATTTGTGAAATTGTTTATATTTTGTTTTGTCTATATTGTTATTGATATGGTTTGATCGCCAGTGCTGCCAACTTAGGCTTTTCTCAAAGAAAATATATTTCAGTCTTAGTATTTGTAATTCAATACCACGACTGTAGTACCCGGAAACGTAATGATATCTCTTCATATATCTATACCACAGATCAAGGATGCACACAACGGGTAGCATATCCAAATATTAATTACAATTCTAGGTTTAAAAACTTTGAACCTAAACATTCATAAGCTTACAATTCACTGAACACTAGTATTTTGATCCTCCTTAGATCTCTCGAGATCATAATACCTGTTTAAATTGACCATAGTGAGTAGTTCTACCAAATGTCGTTGGTAACCACACTCCATAAGTTTGGTCACCACTTTGTGCAGATACTTTGCTAGTTTCTCGAAGAGATGGAACAGCTCTTGCAGTTGGGCGAAGCTCGTATGCGTGAATGCTCCGTTCGGTTCTTTCTGCTGCCATTCTCTGAAAGAAAAAGTAAGTTGGTACTCTGCAAGTATCCCACATTGGTGACCCGGTGCCGGTCACCAATGCGAAGGTTTGTAATCCACGATCAGTGTTTTAGTCTAGTCATGACATAGCGATTGCTACATCTTAAATTAATAGATCTTTTAATTAAAGCATAGAAAAGTTCAGATGAAATTGCCATTACTGGTCATTCTCAATAGTGTCAAAGCGAAATGTTATTGAACTTTGTTAATCATTATAATTTAGCGTCCGATTTTCGAGCGACCGATCTCTTGCGGAGACGGCTCTCACGAACCTTCATACTCGACTAAGTAGCAAATTTCCTAACGGTGTTTTCCTTAAAAGTAAGATCAATACATGCAAACTTGACTTAGCAGCGGATTTCCTTACGATGTTTTTTCTCGCCCTTTACTAGCAAAGGCATGAAACAAAATCTGTGCACGATGGGGTTCGATCTAAATCATCATCTTAGATATCTGATCCTAAATCATATGGTGGCCTAGTGGAGTGGTAATTGAACATTATTTTCTCTCGAAAGTATAACTTGTATAACATAGCAAAGCGTGATACAAACAAAATGCGTGTAAAAATGTATTTACCTTTTACCATTCCTTTCGCGGCGATCCAAACTACTAAATCCGCTTAGCGCTTGCATTACAATTTGTGTTAATTTTAAAAGTATTTAGAATTAAAAAGTCATGCAAAATAACATCAATTATTCGTTTAATGTTGTTCGAAGTGCATTAGTGTAGAGATAAGAAAAATAGAACAATAGTTGAACACGAAAGCAGTTAATAAAAAAATAACAAAAGTTAGCATTACACTATTACAGGGTGTAAAAAGAGTGCTAGTTAAAGGTAAGTACACAAGCATAGCCCCCTACATGTTATAGGATCTATATCATGTTATATGATTATGTATGTCTTCGTTTTATCATGATACAATTGCTTTTTAGCGAAAGCTTTTGGTCCTACGATATTTCATTTAAATGAGTGTTAGATATTTGCAATAATGTGAGTTTTAATGCCGGTAATGGTGACACCAAACGTGATAAAAAAGCACACGATATTTTTTCACATTTTTTTTAAATATTCATGGACATTTCACACAACGCCCTCTAGTCCCAGACTAAGCAAAGCTTGTAATATGGGAACTAGATGCTGATAGAATACTAATATATACTTTTTTTTGTAAATACATATACTTATAATACATAGTAACACCTAGACATAGAACAAAAACCTATGTTTGGCACACACAAATGTTTGTTCTCAGTGGGGATCGAACCCACGACCCACAGCACGGAAGGCAGAGCTATTACCGACTGAGCTGTGACGCCTGTCATTTCATTAGTTATTTTCGCTGCAAAGCATTTTGCATGGCAATATTACCGATGATGTTACATAACAAATAAATATGACTTCGAAAAATTACTGATATATGCAGCAATCAGATCAGATCTAGACCAAAGGGTTATTCAAATAGCACACAAGAAAATCTAAACTCAATGAAAATACTCTTTGCGGGCCTATTCTAGTAATCGGGCCTAGCATGCCAAATCTATGAACTGAACCTATGATAAGTATCACTAAAGCAAATGAAATTGTTAGGATAAAGCAATCAGGTGGTATACTAAATTGTGTGTTTCCGAACACTTACAATTTAGATGTTTTTAAGAGGAGAGTGCATAGGTTTTTTCAAGGCAAATGTGCTGCAAACGTTGGCTTATAATGTGTAAAAAAAAATCACTCACCCAGCCTTCAAAACTCGACTAAACTTCAGCACCACAGTGAAGATATCATTCAGCAGTTTCATGACCGGCGTCGATCTATTATTTAACAAGCATCTAAACAGCACTTTCTTGATGTAAACCACGTGACATTCGTACAAATCGTCCAAAGTTCTAGCCTTTTTGAGATCATTCTCGAATTCCGTCCAAGAGGTTAGAATGCAGGTTGTGACTATGTAGTTGTCTAACGCTCGGACCATAGACGCCATTATGTGGCGGTAGATTTGGATAGATAGGTATTGTGGGGAGCGCAGGAGTCTCCGGGAGTGCTGCTTTGATAGTTTTACGGCGAGTTTCAGATTCTGAAAAAGAGAAAAAAAAATTATGATTACGACATTTTTCCCAGGCATGGTAGACATCCTTTCAGATCTCTTAGTACCTAGTACCTACTCAAGATATTTAGTAAATGTCTAAGGGGTTAGTCAGAGGCACGTCCAAAGATTAAGTACATTTGACACATGCCCACATTTTGCAGTTGTTTGTATTCCATTATGTGACAGGTTGCAAGCCCATCACCTCTGTTAGAATAATAACTAGTTTCTTCAGGATGTTTTCCTTTACCGTTTCAGCACTGGCAACTCGCATTTTCCGAATTGAAAAGCCCATAGATGTACGACCGGATTTGAATCCACGGCCTTAGGATCAGACGGCTGGGTTGCTTGCTACCGCTAAACCACCGGTGCTCTTTCCCGGTTCGGATATGAAGCTATGCAGCCACAAACACCAACTAAACATCCACAAATCCATATCAACGAAAGGAGAAACACGCTGTAGCACTTTTTTTATTTGGGGCTAATTTACAAATAATTTTAAAAAGTCTTACTTCAAAATCTTCCCCTAAGACCCAAAATATCCGCCTCATTTTAATCAAAAACTGGAAGACCTTAGCGTATCTCAGTAACGCTTCCTGCGATAGTATTATATTGAGTGGCCAGCTGATGGTATACGTTAGAGACAGGCATTGCAGCACGTCCGGGGACGAATGCTGGAAGCTTAGCGGCGTGTCGGCAATCGTGAATGATAAGTTCTCGGTGAATTTGTGCACGTCTGAAATGTTAAAGACAAATTAAAAAAAAAAACAAATATTACGCTACCAATCTAGCATTCAAACTTGCAACCCACAGCCGCAATTTTTTTAATTTTGATTCAAACTCCAAATACCGTTATTTTATTACGGTTCTCGCTGCGTTGCCAGCTCGCGTAGCGTGCTGTTGCCGATTCGTGCAAATACTATGTTTTCGAGAACCGGTTTATATGATGAATTTATCTATATTTTGGAACCGGTCGTAGTGAAAAGAAATATATCGCTACAATTTATACTGTAAAAGTAGCGGTAACTCAAGCCCTAGTTGCAGATCTTCCAAAAACATTAATGGAGCCATCGCAGGCATCGAACCCGTTCCTCTTGGGGCTATAACGATCATGGTTTAGTATCCTAATAAGGCAGTATACAATTGTGAAACTTACGTGATATAGAAGAGCCGAGCGCCTTATCCAATATATTATGAAGCGTAGAAAAGTTCAGCAACTCTTGAGGATTCAATGTCTTTGTCAACTTCGCAAACAAATTGTGGCAGATACTCCTTGAAAACTCTCCATCCATGAGGAAGAAATAATCCTTCAAACTCCTCAAATGTTCATACATATCTAGGTTAACTAGGAAGTAGGTTAGAATCGAGTTGTTTACCACTTCCAGCTGGTAAGTCAGTGGTAACATTACAGATCTTTGTAAGCAGGCTGTCAGAGTCGCTATATTATCGCAGGATATCTTATTTTCTGATTCCTCTTCTGAGTCAAAACGTGCCATAAAGATATTAGTATAAGGTCGCTTTTTCACCTCCTCCATAATAATCGCTGGGTGAGTATAGCATGAATTTGACATGTCTAAATCCATCTTCCGACTAAGATAATCTTTAGTGAATACTCTCATTTCCTTCAAGCCGAAAGGATCAAACTCCTCAAGCGAGTAGGAACCGTCTAGAATATTGAACAGAGAATACTTGCTCTTGTATTCTTTGATTTGAATAACATCGATACTTTTTGATGGTGAATTATCCGGACTCGATTCTGCGTTTTCGCTCGTTTCAGAATCGGCGGTGACGTCATCGACAATGAAGTTGAATCCTTCAGAGGTTAGGTAGTCTTTATCAGATTTCTTCTCTGAACCTAGATCTTTGCTGCATTCGCTTCTTGGGGTGAATATGTCGCTGGTGGTGGCGCCTTCCAGGGGAATGTCGGCTGTCGTCGGTGTTTCTAGGTCAAGCTAGCAAATAATAAAATATTCATTGTTTTATAGCCACATGTATACTTATTAACGATGTAACTAGAGATGTACGTTAAAAATAATCAACGCTTAGTTGAGTGACATCTTTTACCGATGAGTGATGACGAACATAACTGCTAAGTAATCGTGACGTCTCTGAATGTGGCGGTAAGGCGTAATAGTACCCTTCGGTAAGAATTTATTCATGGGCAGTAGAAGAACTACTACTTTGGAATCTCTGTCTGAGTTCGTATGCGAAAATGAATCGAAATAAAACCTATAAAAAAACTTGAAGTTTAAAAAAGGGTAAAACTAAGGTATACATACCCTAGGAAACAGATCACCAGGAGTAACGGACGCATTAGGCGTCACTCCGAGACTATACGAAGTTTCCCCATAAGGTTTCAAATTGAGCGTCAACCCAGACCGCTTAGCCACATCACGTTTGGGACTGCACTGAACACTTCTAGACTCGTACTCCGATGTTAAAACCTTCTTTTTATTACGTATCGCTTCCTCCTGAGCTATGTTCGCCGGCTCCTTCTTCGAAAGTAATTCCGTTGGGAGGTTGTACTCAACTCCTAAAACTTTCATCTTGTTTATAACAGCCTCCTTTTGAGCGTCTGTGCGCGGTACAACAGCGCTTTTCGCTCTAGGTTCTAAATAGTACTCAGCGCCTAAAACTTTCATTTTGTTTCTCTTTGCTTCTTCGAACGGAGTGCAGAGATTATTTTCCTCGTCAAAGTTATCTAAGTTTATAACTGGCATGCCTTTAATTTTGTTGCTGTCTTCGAATTTGTGTGCCATTACTTTTTGTTTATTTAGATACGCTTGATGTTGAACTAGTTGGTATTGTTCGTTGTCGTATACAGATTCTAAATTGGCTCCTATTACGTCGCTGGAAGTTTTAGTTTCGTTTGAATTCTCTTCACTAGTAATAATATTTCCTTGAGAATCCAGTTTCTTTTTGTTATCGCAATGTTTATCGTCATTGTTTTTAGAGCCACCGAAGAAACTTTTGGCTACATTGCAGATAGCGCTGAAAACGTCTGTAGATGTCTGCGCTTTCTTCGTGTTTTTATCTAGTTCTGTGTTTTTTTCTTCGACATCTACCATTACTACGGATGTTACTGATTCCGTCATGGTTTCTGATACAGTTTCTACTTCAGATTCAGTATTTTCGCTGGGAATTTCATCTTTATCTACTTCGTCTTTAGTCTGAATTTCAATCGACATAGCCATTTCTTCACTTCTCTGATGTTCAAACTCCAATTTTTCTCTCTTTAGATTTCGCTCTTCTGTTGATAATAATTGCATCCGACTCTGGTCTAGTTGCAATCGTTTTATTTTCCATTCTGTGTGCAACTGTTTTTTCTCAACTTCTATGTTGAGTTTAGAGTAGTATTCCATTATTTTATTCCTGAAACAAACCAAATGATTTAAACCAAATACCTATTTCATTGGAACTATACCATACACAATAATACAGGTAGTTATGAACAAGCGATATTCGATTCTACAATCAAAGTAATAGAATTTAAAATACCTTTCGTCATCCCTAAGCCTGGAATCGATATCATCCGCAGCCTTATCGCCAGCCGCTTCTAACTCGCAAAGCTTTTTTTCTCGTTGCTTCGATTTGTGCTTCGCTACTTTTGCTTCGGCCATAGCCGCTTCGAGCACCCGAAGCGAATGTTGCTTCTCAGCTATTATTAGTTGCGCTAATCGTTTACGTTCAGCTGAAATAATAATAAATATTGCTGAACATTTCTAATCGAATAAAGCCAAATCCTACTTCACTCAGTTTATTGCTGCCATAGTAAGTAGTTTGGCATCCCTTTTAATCCCCGACCCTAAAAAGGAAGGGTGTTATAAGTTTGAGGCCGTTGTGTGTCCGTATGTTTGTATACATGCAGTGAGAAAACATGTTGTGTTGGCAGTTCTGATATGGTTCTGAACTTCTAAATGTAGTCCATACTTTAATGATGACCAGCATATGATGAAGAAGGTCTAGCTAGGGAATTTTAGGGTCAAGATTCTCATAGCAGCTTTGCTTACCAACAATTTTCTCCAAGGTCTCAGCCTGCCTGATGGTAGCTATCTCTGTAAAAGCCTTTCTCTCTGCCTCTCGTTTCAGAAGTATCTGGTCAAAGGTAACTAATTCTCCCGTTACGAATAGACAACGAGTTCTATAAACGTCAAGTAACTGCTGTTGACGCTCTAAATCTTCGAAACTGGCGCAGCATTTCACCGAGGGATGGTCTGATGATATGAGGAGGACTAGGGGATCCTAAAATAGTATTAATTATTTGTTGGATAAAAGTTTATAAAGTCCTTTGGTAGTTTAGTATGAAATAGTATAAGTTGCCAAAGAGAACGGATTAGCTGAGGCCCTAGTACGAGTTTTGGTATATAAAACCGGTGAAGCTTGACGGGCTCGGTTTAGAACCAGCTTCACAGAAAATCCGCTGTGTTTCCGTACCGATCAGCGCACACCGGTGTGCTGAGCGTAAGACGTTTTACACCGGCTTTATACACTGTAATCTCGTACTAGGGCCTCAGTTGATACGATCCTGTCACATTTCACACTAAAACTTGTCCCTGTAATTGAATAAGCAGAATTTAATGTAATGTACGATACATATAACATGAAGTTATTAACTACAAGAATAAACTTTACTTTTAGTATAAAGTCGTTTAGTACAGTCGAAGACACGTCCACCTATACTGTTTGGACTTTGAACTATTAGAAGTTGAGCATTGCGAATCGTGCGAGAGGGACGACAGTGTGTTTGTGTAGGGCGGGCTGCGAGCGCGCGTGCCTACGCCTATTGTGCTCCCTTTCCAACGATTATTTGCATTGTATGTAGCGTAGTTATGGTTGTATTGGGTGTATAACCTGACCTGTGGCCGTGTGTACAAGTTAGTCTTTTAGTATTAATTCAACTTACAGTAGGGTTACACAGTTTTAACAGTCTCAGTGATTTGCCACAGAGTAGTATAAACTTCGCTAAAGACCTCAAAAACTCTGGTATGGCCACACTTTGCGTTATATGAAAGCCTTTATCCCAGTACCGCTTCGATCGGCAGTTTACGTATTGGTTGTCCTTGCGTATGAAGAATTCATGGTATTTATCGTCCAGTTCCCCTTCGAATATGAATTTTTCAATGAATCTGTTGAACACTAGAACTTTAGGTAACTGTAAAAAGAATGTAACACAAGTAATTAAATTATAAATTTAAAAAACCCCCGAATCTTAGACCGATTTTCACCAAACGTAGCTAAGAACACTCCCAACTGATTCACCTTTCAAACAAAAAAAAAAAACAAAATCAAAATCGGTTCATCCGTTCGGGAACTACGTTGCCTCAGACAGACAGACAGACAGAGAGAGAGAGAGAGAGAGAGAGAGAGAGAGAGGGAGAGAGAGGGAGAGAGAGAGAGAGAGACAGACAGACAGAGAGAGAGACACGTCAAACTTATAACACCCCGTCGTTTTTGCGTCGGGGGTTAAAAACGTGGGTTTTGATTTGTTTGATTGTAACATAACCTCAAACATAGCCTCTGGGTGCAACAAACGATTGCGCATGTACTATTGTAGGAAAAAACTCACTTGCCTACCTGCAATTACCCAAAAATGTTTTCTGCGCAGATAGTTCAGAGGAACAAAGATCCATTGTGACTACTATAACTTACTTGAAATAGACCCTGCAGACAGATAGTAATGAGTTGAACGCAGTGAATGCAGTTTTGTGATGAGTTACCAATGATATCTCATTAAATAGATATGACATCAATTCAGCTCCATAAGGTAGTGTTGTTTTTGAATCTAAAATAAATATTTTTCTTATAATTCTACAGATTCATAGCAACTTTTACTAAGCTGTGTATCCATAATTGGGCGTGATTCCTACGCTTCCCTTTCCCGTGCGTGGTCTCAACTCGAATTAATGGTACACTAGAAAAAGTTCATTGTAGTATTTTAGTTGGTACCATTTTAGACACTACATTGACAATATTGAAATGATGGCTGTGCGTCAACGTAAAGAAAACGCGATGAAGGGGTACATTTTTAGATAATTTATGATGATCTCTAATTATTTATTTATTTACTTACCAATATTGATCATCTTATAAATAGACGCAATGGTCTCTATTTCGTACTTCAACGGCTCCAAATGAAATAGTATTTGTAGGAGTGTCGGCATGCAGTTGATATCTTCATTGTTATAGCATTCCTCGTATATTTCAGTCGCTTTCAGTCGGAATTCTAACAAATACCGCCTGACCACGTCTCGTGCTGCCTGAAATATATATAAACGAAAAAACTTTGTGCATTAGACCAAACAAAGAAAAGAAATATGTACATATAAAAGATAAACAGAGAGAGAAAATGTACTGCTGTAGTCGGGACTGACAGTTTAACGTGCCCTCCGAAGCACAAAAGCGCTCAAATAAATGCCACTAGCGGTCACCCATACAAATAGTGACTTAGGTGAAGATTGACTAAGCAAGTTGCGCCACGAGTTCTTCATATTCAGGAGTAAGCTAGGTCAAAAGCCACAGGAAAACTTACCTCGTAAACAAGCCCATTGCTTTGAAAGTGGTCTTCTATAACCTGGTTGAAAGCAAAATTGTACAATCTCCTGTAATAAGTGCCTACCAGAAGCAGTTTCGTAATATACCCTCTAATGTGCTCCTGAGATATACCTTCTAGAACTAACTTCTCTTTCATGTAAAAACAGTTTGTTTCATGGTTGTAAGGGAAAGAATTTGTTTCTACTCCAACTGTAAACAAAAATAAATAAATAAATAAATATTCATGGACATTACATTTCACACGACGCCCTCTAGTCCCAAACAAAGCTTGTAATATGGGAACTAGATGCTGATAGAATACTTATATACTTTTTTAAAATATTTCTAAAGAATTCTTCGGTGGGACAGAATCTGCAAAGTAGACTGTCTGTGGTTCCGATCTGGGGCCTAATTCTCAGTTCGGCAGAGATTTTACTCTAATAGGCATGACGTCCTATCTCGGCCGAAAACTCGTTTCACTTGCTGGTGAAACGAGTATTCGACGTCATTTTGAGGTCATCTCTATTTGAGTAAAATCTCTACCGGACTGGGCATAAGGCCCCCTGGTTGGTTTAGCCTACACACCTATTAATTATGTTTAGAATAAGTAAAGTACTCACTGATCAAATACATAATGTGTCTGATAAACTGTTTCTCAGAGATTATATTTAGATCCGACAGTATATCCTCATGGGTTCTTCTCCACAGTCCAACCTCTCTTGATGAGGTTGCTATAAGCTGCCTTTCGTTTACTGCTGGCATTTTTGCTGGAAAAAAAGTAGTTTGATTTAATTTTTTTTTAATTAACCTATACTGTCCCACTGGTGGGCAAAGGTCACCCCCCCCGGAGTCCAGGTCATCATGCCAGCGCTTCCTCGACTTATTGATTTTTTCATAACTGGAGTAAGTCTTTTGAGTCACTAGTTTAAAGTACAAACAGTATAGGTGGACGTGTCTTCGACTGTACATAAAATGAATATCTTGCACACGTTATATTTGATGGAACACCGATCAGTAAAAAATTTGGGAATTATTATGGATTCTAAATCAACCTGGGAACCATGGATTAATTGACTTGGCCGAAAAATATTTTACACCAATGTGAAAATTGGTGCACATTTTTTGGAAGTTGTTTGCATCAGGAAAATGATCAATGCCTTCGATCATCAGATATATTGAACACAGAAACTACTTACATACAACCTCCCAGATGTCATCAGGTATGTCTTTATCAACCTGTGTGGCCAGCTCCCAGATGTCCACTGACTCAGCGCCCGTGTCTGCCCGGAACACCTCTTGAATATCTTCCAACTGTTGAGTACTTGCTAATGATATCTGTAAACTCTTCAACCTTGTGTTAGGGTCATTTAATATCTACATGTTACTATTTAGTAGGTCTATTTTAGGCTGCGGTTTTATTTACCTTATATTAAATCTGTGTGTTTTTAACATGTATAGTGTATTGTGGTAATAACTAAAAGTTTGTCTACTAAGGTCTAACTGCTGCTTACTAAATAGTAAGTATGAAGTGGTTACCACTCAACATTAGGTGGGCCATCAGCTTGTCCCGTCTTTAAGTTGTATAAAAAATTAGCAAGACTAATAGGTAAAGTGGAACATAATACTTATGTTAAAAAACCACCAAAGCACCTACTTTGAAATAAATAAAAAGACAGCACCTTGACATTAGGACTCTGAGATTGAGACCCAGGTATCTGTAAATCTCTGGGAGCTGTTAGTTTTGGATAGTTGAACATGGTACTCTCGGAATATGGTGAAAGATGAGTCGATGTCAATGATGCTAAAGACATAGGACTCAGGAATGTTCTCAACTCCACATGTCCTGGCATTTGAGAGTATTTCTTATCCGGTACAACTGGAAATACAAATAAGTAAAAAAATTAAATTGAAATCAAATATTTCTTATGAGCATACTAATTTTGTGTGACAAAGGAGTAATTTTTTTAGCGAATTTAATATTAATAATCACAACAAATTAATATCTAAGGTATAAATTAAACTTGTTATTTTACCGATGTGATATACTTACAAGACTTTGAGTCATAGCTCTCAACTGTATACTCCGTATAGGTTTGTGAGATGTGATGGTTTAATGTTGGTTCATGTTTCAACGAGAAGGGTAAGTCAAACACATGAGAAGGGAAGTATGGGTATGGCTGGGGAGAGCCAAATGTCTCTCTTCCAGGTTTAGGCAACATTTCATCCAGTAGACCAAAGCTGAAAGGTTTCTGTAACACAATAACAGACATGGGACTGATAAACCTCCTTCTGTTTAACCAATTGAGTTTTCTTCATGACAAAATGTTCACCATAGTAGTCTCTAACTTTTCTTTCGTTTGCCATCTACAATCAGCCCGCTGGCTATAAGCAGATCTTTTAGAAGATATTTAGTGGTGTGCAGGGCTGTACGCCAGTGAGTATAGCACCATTTTCATTAAGTTCTGTTCATTTGGCTCTAATAGTATATTTTAGCACTTAAAGTTTAAATTGGTTTCTAGTTTAGCAGTGATGAATTCACCCCACCAGGTATAAAAAAGTAGGTATCTCTGAGTTATAACATTTATAACAATTTGCGTTGTTAGCTGTACATAGTAACTCTGGTTGGGCATTGTGTAGTAGGTATAGTTTTATCTCACCTGAAACATTTCTGATGATATATCTTCTTTAACACTGTTACTGAGCCCAATAATAAATCGAAGGACATTGTATACATTTTCTTTACCATCTCCAAACTCTGTTTGTCTGATGGTACTTATTATCTTCTTCAGCTCTAGTGACTTTTTATATTCTACTGTATTTTTGGCATTTTGTTGAGATACGAAATAGTGAGCTAGTAAATCACCAATCGGCTCTCCTGTACTTGAGGGTAGTTCTGTAGTTGTCTTGTGTAAAATTAATTCATATGCAAGAGACCTCATTTTACTGGTGAGATGTTTTTGAGATATCCTATTGTGAATGCAGTACTTTGCTGCAGTTTTTGAGGAGAGCTCTGTCAAGAGCTCGAACACCCCGGCATCATTAATGTTTGTTTTCGTAACAGGTGCCATTGTTAAGTTTATCATCGAGTTAGCTTCAAAATCCTCGAAATAACTTTGTTTCGTGGTTCTTCATACTTTATTCACTTCGTTCAGTTTCAGTTCAGATCAGAGTTTTACCTGTAATAGATAGGTACTTTACTATTATTATTATTTACTTATATTATATTTATTCACTTTATTCGTCCAGGCAATCAATACAACAATAGGTAACTAGGTAACTTATTTTAGTGAAATTGAAATCGTGAAATCAAACGAACAAAACAATACCTACAATACAAAATAAAAATAATTAGTACCTAATAAACAAACCAGCTAACTAACCTAAACTAAGGCGAGCATTATTTCTACAAACATATCTGACATTTTAACTGTCACTGTCACATCCTAAACTGTCAAAGTATATTTAAAATAGATCAGCTGCTTGTTTCTGTCTGATTATTGTCCAATCATGGAATACACAGCCTGGCAAAACAACTATGGAATTTAATGTAGGTACTTAAGTAGTACATTGGTTCTACAAAATTTATACATATATTATGATAACATGAAGTCCTCCCATTGTATAGAAAAGCACCAATACTGATGCTCGTAGCACACCTCCACTGCGAAATCATAACAGCGGAATCGCAGTAATTTCGCCGTGTCTTGTGCGTGTATAGAGGAAGCGGAACACTAGTGAAACTGCCTGTTCTAACGCATAAACTTAACTATAGTTCTATCTCTTTCCCCGCGCGACGGTTCCGCTAATCCAACTACACTTGATCGCAGCTGAATTCATTCAGCGGCTTCGCTACTCCAATTTCACGGTGGAGGTGTGCTACGGGCGTGAAACTGCATCTGTAATGGTTTATCAATTATCACTCCGCCTTAGAATGTTATAAAAATGTTATAACATGCTAAGGCAGTGATACACTATGAAAAAAGGGCGACGACAATACCAACATATCTGACATTTAAACTATTAAAACTTACATCTCAAACTGTCAAAGTATAAAAGCGGGTTAATTGCTTGCTTCGGTCTGGTTGGTCATTGGTCAATGTGTTTTGCCAAACTGTGCATTCCATGGTTGCACAATAACCAGAACGAAGCAAGCAATTAATCCGTTTTTGTTTTTTGACAGTTTGATATGTAAGTTTTGTCAGTTTAAATGTCAGATATCGTCAGGTATTGTCGTCGCCTTTTTTTTCATATCTATCTCATCTCATATTTTTAACCTAAAATAAAAAAGTGTTGTGTATTGGTTGCGTTCTTGCATTAAATGCGATTTACTGTATAATCAGGTCGACAAGCCTGCTGAGAAAACTTTTTGCAACCGATTTGTAAAAGATACAGAATAAAACATTTCATTTGTGAAAATGAATCAGGCAGAAGTTTCAAAATTAGTATCAAAACTTCGTGTCAATGTTAGGCCGCTACCCAGAAGGCTTCGATCTGAAAAGGGTTCTGAAGGCAGAATAGAAAAATTGCGTAAAACTGTTACTGGATTAGTCAAATTCGAAAGAATAGAACTTAATTATCACAGAGCTGATGAAGCTCGACAGTATACAGAAAGAGTGAGTTATTTATACACTTAGGTACCACCTAACATAATTTATTTTCTAACTGTGGGTTTCTAAAACATTACAGCCAAAACATATAAATATAGGGGTACCTATTTAAACCGTAATCCCACTGTCAACGCAGCTGGTTGAAGAAATGTGTTCGACATTTCAGAATCCTAAGCAAGTTGTTTGTATGAACTGTGTATTCAAATCTCGCAACACTTTTTGTTGATGTGTACTGAACTAGCAGATCTGTTGTAAAATTTGCACGGTTTCATACAACGGAAACAAAATCAACAATAAGGGCGGCTTGCACCAGAATCGCTAAACGCGTTTAACTGTTAAATAGCATTTAGCGAGTTGTCAAGTCATATAAATACGTCAGATTTAAATCTATTTAGCTCTTAAACACATTTAGTGATTCTGGTGCAAGCCGCCCTAAATCTTTAAATCTGTGGTAAAAACAGTATTCCTTGCAGTTGAAACGCAAGCACCAACTAAATCAATATTGCCATTGATAGAATTCTGAATGTTGGTGCATGTTTTTTGGTGGAAACCTACAGTAATATGTATGAGTAGATTTCACATCTTACAAAACCTATCTTTTACAGCTCATCTCCGAAGCTATACGTCATGGTGACTGTCACAAACCTACTATGGATATAGCAGACTATTGGTTACTGGAAAAGGAGCTTGTACACAAACTCTTCAAAGTTTTAGTACCGAGATATGAAAACTCAAAAACAGCTTTCACAAAAATGTATAAGGCACCAAAACCTGCATATGCAAGAGTTTTAGAAAAATCTGTCTTGGAGTTGAGAGGTAATCCCTATCCTGATCTAATTACAAAGCAACCCAGTAATAAGTATGCAATTCACAATGTATTGCTAGATGCAGCCAAGCAAGATTATAAACAGTCTAAGATAAAGGAGATGGCAAAAACAATTGGACAACCAAGAAAACAATCATCAACAGTAAATAGTATAGCTGACAAACCTGAAGAGACCGTTCATGAAGATAAAAAATCATAATAATACTGAAAATGTTTATACCTTCTTAGAAAGTTTCTACATCAACAATGAAATGGTTCAAATTATTCCAGCATTATTTTGAATCTTTGATTAAAATGTGCATATTATTCTATCCATAGATGTTTTCTTGTTAGATATACCTACTGTTTTAATTTATTAAGGTTTGATTAAACATTGTATATTTAAGTACCTACCTATGTGTTTTCTTATATTTTTTATGTAAGTACCTACCTAATCAAAGTATAAGCACAAAATAAATTGTAGGGTCAGTTTGGCAAAAAAGTGTAAAGCGAAAATCTCGTTCATTCCTTTTCATACATAAGAATGAACGAATGATTTATTCCAAAGACAGTTTGTTTTGTACCTACATCAGCGTCCACATTATTTTGTTTTGTTTTTAGACATATGACATCGATCAGCATAAAGTGTAAGCCATTGGAATAAATGTGTATTAGATATGTGTTTTTATTATTTGATGGAATTCGTTTTCCAGTTTTGAAGGGAAAATCCAACATTTTGTCTTCAAAGCAAACGACTTGACATAACTTATTTCAAATAATCCACTCGACACTGGCAAAATTGTTTGTCGAAATGTCGGACAGAGGCTATAATTATATAAGAGAAAAAAAAGATCATCTTCTTTTCGTAGTGGGTAGGTACCTACTACATAATCAAGTTACTTGGTAGCATGTTTACCTATATATAATACGTTCTGCTGACTAGAGTACCTACACTGCCTTCGTTTGGTATAAAACGAGCCTAAGTAACTAGGTACCTAGACTTGACTACTAGTACTTTTAATCTAAAATGGCTCCACAGGTCCGTAACAAACGGTCAAGCATTAACCTCCAAACCAAACTATTCCGTCAAGCAACATGCAAAAGTGCCTAATTAATATTCGACTCTAAAAGTTAAGGGATAGTACTCAATTTTTAGTAAAAAACTTTATGATCTATAGATTGTAGCAGTTATTGATTGTGTTCTTGGTTCGGTTGTTTATTGATCATTTCTTGAGAGATTGGTAATTTCCATTTCGATCTATTCTTGAGTAGGCAGGTATTTAACAAATTTTATTCATTAACGTTACATATATCATCGAGCACACACCCCACTTCTTTAACCTAACCTACTTATCTAGCTTTGAAGGTTAATAGGTACCTAATAATTGTCATGAATAAAATAGTTGTGATTGGATCGTGCAGCGTTGATTTCACCACGTAAGTTTGTAAACCAGCGCTAAAAGAGCCACCGTGCACCTTTAGCATTTGCTGAGTGGGTTCTTTTTTTACGCATTTTAATGTTTTATTATTAAATAAGTGTGCATTTGTATGTTGCGTAGAATAATAGGTAATTTCTATTTTTTTAGGTATGCTCCAAGACTTCCAAAACCGGGCGAAACCCTTCATGGAACGAAGTTTAACACCAGTTATGGCGGAAAAGGAGCCAATCAATGTGTTGCTGCAGCAAAATTGGGAGGAAACACTTACATGATTTGCAAAGTAAGTGTTACTTTCCTTCCTATTACTCCTTATAAATAATAATAAATAAACTTACCTACGCAAGTTGTACAAGTGAGTAGGTACATTGGTCGATTTATTTTTTAGGTAGGAGATGATCAATGGGGAGAACAATACAAGAAACACTTAAATGAAGAGGGAGTACATACTAATTATGTACAAATTACACCTGGTGTAACTACGGGCATAGCTCAGATAGCTGTAGCTGAAAATGGAGAAAACCAAATAGTCATTGTGCCTGGGGCGAACAGCCACCTCACCGTTAAAGATGTTGAAGAATGTACTGATCTTATACGTGATGCTGATGTTCTCATAGGCCAACTGGAAACACCTTTCGTGACGACATACGAAGCGTTTAAAATAAACAAAGGGGTCAGTTGAACATAAAATTACCTTTGAATCTAAATATAGTAACAGTGAAACCGTAAATGCCGTTTCAGATTAGACGGTTTCTGCCTGTATAACTAGCCAAAAATAATTACTTATTTTTTCTTTCATTGTCACAATTACACATTGCTAGCGACTTGAACTGATAACGTAGGTGGTGGGGACGCTAACTTTATTGACTCTATTTTCCAGATAAGATTGTTGAATGCTGCACCTGCCACGAGAGATATTGACAAAATTCTCCCATACTGCACAATCTTATGTGTCAATGAATCTGAGGCATCACTACTTCTTTCTCAAGAAGTTTCTATTTCGTAAATATGAAACATTAGTTACAGTACATTTAAATAATATTAACATACCTACCTACACAATAATATTATAGGTACCAAGTAGGTACCGTCAAACGGGGGAACTTGGGACGATTTTCAACTTCAAGAACAAAAAAAATATAAAAATCATTGCTTTAGATATCTGATTCATTTTTTTAAATTACAGTGGGCGCTTATATTTTATGATTTCCATGTGAGCTTAACGGTTCTAGCGATAGTTTTTATTATATTTTTTTAAAAGTGCTTGTCCCAAGTTGTCCTGTAGGAAGGGGTAATTTGGGACACCTATGCTTTTGACAGGTTTTAACCTAGTTACACTGCTGTATCTTTAACTTGAGCCATTTAATATTTTTTTTAAAATCACTGGTGACCTAAATTATAAGGTAGCATTCATATTGGAACATTTTTATTTAAAAAAAATCACAGAATTCTGTTTTAAAATGATCTTAACCAAATAATTTAGTTGAGTTTGAAATTAAAGTCTTATTGACTTAAGCTGAAGAGATATATATTAGCTTAGAGATATATACTATCCTTACCTAACAAAAATATAAAAATTTAATCATTTATAAGGAGTTAGTATCAAAAGTAACATAGGAAATTCAAAAATTACGTAAACAAAAATTACCATCTTTCGAACATTATATGAGATCGTCATTTAAACATTTATAATAAAGAATAATATCAAAATACAACTTAAGCTTAAGAGATCGTATTTTTCACACTCATTGGCTTCATTTCTATAGCCTAATAAAATGAGCAATCAGTTAACAATTTTAGATTAACAAAAACATAACCCTTTAAAGGCACTTCTAACTAAGAACAACAGTATTCTTTGATAAACTTAGGGAAAATATGTCTTCCTCTCGAAATACATTCTCCGGAGCAACTAGTTGCTCATCATCCACTTGAGGAAATATAAATGTGTTTGTCCCAATTTACCCTAATGTGAATACACCTTAACATTTTTTCGTTTTATTTTTGAACGGTTGGTAGCACTGTCACGAAGTAAACGTCAAAATTACGGCCATAAAGTTATGTTATGATATTTCCAAACAAATTTACCGTAACTCTATTAACAAAGCCGAGACAAACAAAGTTTTACAGCTTATTTATATTTCTAAGTTGACAGGTAACGATCTATCGTATTTTTAAAGAGTTTAGGCTAATAATAACAAACTTTTGCGATACCTGAGTAATATTCTTGCAGCTCCGGGAGATTTGACAGCAAAATGGCTGAAATATCTACATTAGTTTTGCCGCAACGAGCAAATTAATTTTGCATACACTTTTGTCCCAAGTTTGACTCCAGTCTTAAATTCCCCCAATTGACGGTACCTACCTAAGTAAATATGTTTTAACCATTTTTAGGAATGCAGTTCATGCCCTTGAAAAATTACTGAGTACTGGATGCGAAACAGTTATCATTACTTTGGGGTCTAATGGAGCTGTTTATTTATCTAAAAGCGATAACGAACCTATCCACGTGTTATGTGAAAAAGTCAAACCTATTGATACTACAGTATGTACCTCTTTACCTAATTCATACATGATAACTAAGTACTATAAAAATGTTGTATATTTATCTGATGGTGATAAGATGTGATTGTTTCAGGGAGCTGGTGATGCATTCGTTGGAGCGCTAGCAACGTTCTTAATTAAAAATAAGAATTACCCACTGCATCAAATAGTTGGTGCTGCATGTCAAATCGCTACTATCTCAGTCACAAAAGAAGGCACTCAATCTAGCTATCCTATCAACTATGATCCCTTTAACATTGAATACAAATATCTGAAACTTAAAGGTACCTAGGTAGTAAGGCGGATGGACGTCCAATGTTACTAAATTAAAATAAAACATTTATTATTATATAAGTATCATGCCTTAACAATCATATTTATTACCAACCAATTAAAGAGTAAACCAGTGTCCATAACACAATGTCTTGTTTCACAGGTGGCTTATCTTATTCTACTTAATTGTCTATAAAATAACGCTTTCTTATGCCCGGGTAGAATAAACATAATAAGCAGATTAGAATAATACAATTATTATATTAAATACTATCTATACCTAAGGTATTAATGGATACAAATTTAAATCGAATATTTAACAACTAAACTGGTTGGGTAGATAGGTAGATTTTTTATTAGCTATGATATGATAACATAAAAATACTTATTAATTTCAGCTTGTAATTTAAAAAAAAACAGCTAAGTAACCATCATTTCGACGTCAGTTTGATTTTTGATTCCTGGTCGGCGGAGTGGAACCATCATAGCGGTACAATTTCATTTGGTTTTTTTACAATGGATTTCAATAAGTAGATGAAAATTATTGAAACACTAATGATATTTGTACCAAACCAACCTACTTAAGAACTTGCTGGTTTAACCGTTGCTTTAAATAAATAGATAGGTACCTAATGAACGCGTTATTAAATTACGTGTAGTAAATTATTGTTCAATGGGTAGGTATACATATTATCCGTAAAGATACTTTAATTTAATATGCTAATCTAAGGCTATGTTAATATTACATTAACTAAGTATTTTAGTTTTTATGCCATCTATGTGATGCAAGACAAGAAATAGGTTAGTCTTCTCTGAAGTTGTTGAGTTTTGTTTGTCGTCTGTGGTTACGAATGTTTGATCGTGACTCGGGGCCTTTATATTATTAAAGCAAAGCATAGTTATTACACTCCTATGTCTCTCAAGTTTTTTTGAGCAGACGGACCTAAATCAGCTCAACCGCAGCGGGTACCTATTACCAAAGCAATAGGTCCTATACTGTAGGTACCTACATTATATTATGATACATAATATAAATACCATACTCGTATTCCATGAATTTTATTTATATTCAGTGTCTTGATGACAAGAAAGAAGTTTGTAAACGCGCATCATTATTCTATTTACAGCTTGGCAAAAGTTTTTAAGCGGTACTAAATATCTCGTTCATTCATTTTCATACAAAAGAATTAACAAATTGATTTATTGTAGACAGTTATGGCAGCCTAAATTTTTTTAAAGCTGTTCATTGGTTAGTTGAGTTAGAACGAATGACAATCATTAGTGACGATACTGGCAATATTGAATGAGATGAAAAAATTACCGTGCTGTATAATAGTTTTAGTAACAGGTACACACGGCCACAGGTCAGTTATACACCCAATACAACCATAATAACTACGCTACATATATGCAGAATCGTTGGAAAGGGAGCGCAATAGAGGTAGGCGCGCGCCACGCTCGCAGCCCGTCCTACACAAACACACTATCGTGCATGATTCGCTGCATGAACTTCCAATAGTTCAAAGTCCAAACAGTATAGGTGGACGTGTCTTCGACTGTACCTATGTAGACCGTTATGTACAATAATTTCGCAGACGGGAACAATAACGAGAAACACACGGGTCTTGCTTGACCCCCGTCGAAGGGTGGCCGCGTTGCGTTTTGAGCAAAAATAGAGGTCACCACTGTCTTTGCAATTGATCAATTTGTTCGTTCTTGCGTATGAAAATGAATGAACAAGAAATTTCGATCAAGATTTTTTTGCCAAGCTGTGTAGGTACCTACCTACCTACGTATACAGTTTGAACTAAGCTAGCCGTTGAATTAAAGTGTTATTTTGCCTCGTAACTTACACTAGAGATTAATCACTCTTTAGGTCCGTATATCCATTTACTGCTAAGTACCTGATCCGGACTCATCCACAAATTTTGCATGAAAATCTTCTACCTGCTCAAATCTATGCTTTAGTAACGATTTCTTTATCAGAATAAAACCCTTTGAACTTTGCCTACCAGTACCATTGTAATAGACAGTTATTATTATCTGGGACTGACTATATTTAAAGTCATATTAACTGAGAGCGATATAACGCACGTATGCAAGGCAATACAATTTAAAAAAATCTTTTCACCGCCAGAATGTTTACAAGGAAAAGCTGTGATAACTTTAAGATTCTGTTTATGGTAAAAGTGAAAATTATTAAAAACAATACCTACCTAGTTTTTATCATTAATCCAAAATGACAATATATGTTACAACAGCAGTCAAAGGCAAGGACAATACTTTTTCCATCAACTTTTCAGATTTCTATAATTCATAATGTACAAAATAGTACTTGTGTTTACATAATAGCACTAAATTATATAGTACCTAGTACTTATTTTATTAGTTTTTGTTGATAGTGTGTAACAACTTGATATTTCAGTGATAATATAATTACAATAAAATCTGTTACAAATAAATATATTAGTGTAGTACATATAAACTGTTCAGTTCACTCTCCTCCACAATCTGCAATAATACCTGCAAATCTTCTAAGCTTGAAATGTGTGTAGGAGCACCTAACAGCTGAACAGACTTTCCGAGTATAGAAATGCTATACTTTAAATTCTTTCTACAAATAACTGATTTACAGGATGTGCCATTAACTGACTTTTTGAATATTATTTGAGTCACTTCAGTTTTCGATACTGTATTGTTGTTATTTTTATTAGTGTTGTCATTTTCATCAATATGATTTGTTTGTGAGGTTGCTGGTTCACTTTTTTCGTGTTCAATAGTCATTTTGGTTATGTCTGTAGAAGATGCATCTTTTTGGACATGCTCATCAAGAATTGATGGACTCTCTGGATTATCATCCATAGTACTTGGTACTTCAGTTTTGTTATCTTCTTCAACCTTAATTATTGGCTGAGTTGCCTTATCGGTAATGCTGTTTATAGAGGCATCAACCTCCATCGCTGTTGTTTCAGTAGTTGTATTGCCCAGAAGCATTGCTTCAACATCGCTAGACTCCAAATTCAGTGATGTAGCTGGGTCACTTATTTTACTAGTAACATCCTTAGTATTTTCATTTAAGATATCTAGGATTGAAGGGAACTCATCATTTTTACTATCTTTAACATTACTACTAATTTTAGTCTTCTCATTATACATAAGGTCTTCTAGCTCTGCTGCTATTCTATCATAAATTTTGTCATCTTTGGGTTCACCATTTTTAGGGAAGTAATCAATACTCCAGTCTTCAGCGGGTAATATACTTGAATTGATATCAGATACCAGATCTTGTAATGAAATTTTATTTTGAATGTCAACTTTTTTTTCAGCTGACGGTTTGTCAAACACAACTCCATAGTATTTTATTTTATGTGATTTCATCAGCATCTTATTGCTATATTCAGAGTCGGCTATCTTTTGTGGTTTTTTTAGTCCATTGTTTTCCTTTAGCACATTGCTTGTAGACATTGGTGGATTTGCTTTCGATTTTTTCTGTCCCAACAATTTTTGAGCAGGATGTGCATTATATGCTTGTCTATGAAGTTGAACCATTCCATTTTCTTTTAACCTTGAATTTGGTGAAACTATGTTGGTCTGCTTAGGTTTAGACTTCGAACTTCTTTCATATTGGATTTTGACTTTGGTAAATCTGCCTAAAATCTTGGCAAAGTCCATGGGGGTCACAACCACAGTGCACTCACGACATTTCACTTCTTTGTACTTACGCTCCAAGTTTTTCGACAATTTAAACAATTTCATTTTACGGGTTTCACGAGCTTTAGTTGGAATCATATTGATATTGCTGTGCGGTATTATTTCTGAAAATATTCAGAAAAGTGCAGTTTACTAGACGTGATCACATTTCCCGCGCAGACGTTATTGCGAAACCTAGTCAAGTAGTGGTTTCACATTATTCATCAAATCATTGCGTAAACTTTGGAAGTGATGATTTTTAAAGTTTTATCGGTAATGCAGCACACTATAATTGTGTAAAATAGAAAATAGTTACGCAGGTTTAGACAACAGACAAATTCGACGCGAAAATGGCGTCTGTCTACTTGTGTCTAGGGTTGTACTAAGTCGCATGAAATGTCAAATTTATCGACATGTTAGAATGTCACTGTCAGCCATGTGGTTATTTTATGAATAATATAATAATTCAACTAATACCTACATAATTTCATGCAATCGTCTACCTAATAGGTACATAGGTACCTATCATTCTATAGGTATCAATACTGTTATTATTATTATATTGTATTTTATTTATTGCCGGATTATTGTATATTGTCTTTGGTTTTATGGTGGCCACACACTTTCAAATTTTGCGACAAACCTGGCTTGGCTTGTTCATGCTATCATGTTCATGACGCCCATGCACACTGAAGCCCCGTATTCATTGTAAACATTTGTTTTTAAACATGGTTGCAGAAACATGTTGCAGAGTTGCTGTCAACATGTTGCGGGCAACACTTGTGTTGCGGAGTTGATCACGCCATGTTGCAGAGTTGCCACCCAGCGAGCGAAAACATCTGTTTATCAACAAATGTTGACGTATGTGGACGGGTCTAGCAACAGTTTTTAAACATGGCAGTAGGGTTGTGGACCAATGATAAAATAATGAAGTTAATATAATCAGATTCAATCTAAAACAATAATGTGGGATTCTTCGAATAAATCATATGAAGATAATCTCTACTAGAAAATTTAGATTATGGCTTGTTGACAAAACTTTCTATAGCGTTAATGACTTTTGAATAGGTAATGACATTTAGTAATAATTTTTTAATTCGATGTTAAATGCTCTAATTTTATTTTAGTGGGTACCAGTGATTAACTTGACATAAATAATATAATATAAATTTGCATGCCGATGTGTTTGGTGAAATATGTGAAACCAATTAGATACTGTAAGAACTTGTAACCATATTTGTAGCAAATAAACCATTTCATAAACCATTTCATTTCATAAACCATTTCATTTCATTTCTAGTTACCATGATGTTACAGCCAGTCTTGTTTGAGGTAAAATTGGCTATCGAGTTGCTCTTTTGTCTATTGTCGCACCAATTAACTCTAGAAGATGTTTGGAATCACTTTTCAACATCCTCGTAAAGTTCTCTTTGCATCAGATAATTTCGCACCCACTACATCTTTTTTTCTTTAAGTACGATGTATTATAACATATGCAGAACAACAACACTACTGCCTCGAGCAACATTTTGACGCAGACTTGTGTGTGGACGGGTAGTATGGCTGTACACATTGTTGCCAGAATCTTTGGTGTTGAGAAACAATGGTGTTGAGCAACAGTTGCGAAACAAATGTTTACAATGAATACGAAGCTTTACACACGGTTCACTTGAAACTATTTCAGCTTACAGTACTTATTGTACCTACTAATTTCACTGATATTTATAAAGTTTTTCATTTCCAATAAGATGATAACACTTGGCCTCGAAGCATTTGGCGGTCAAACACATGCAGAATGAAATTTGAAATCGTTTGAAGTAAACTTGAAGCGTGTGTGGACAGTATAGATGCGTCATGCAAACTTGAACCAATGACAATGATGCCAATTTATGCAATTTCATGTAGGTAGTAGGTACGTTGATGGCATATTTTTTTAAGTTATTTTTATGTATAAGCGAAACTACTAAACTGAACCTATTTTAATGAAAATTTAATAGGACCAATCTGAAAGTAGGTACCTAGATATCCTTTCAGATAAAAAAAAATTGCTGAATTTTTCAAATCGGCTTCTATGATGGAGTTTTGAGGTAAGTATCTAAATTATATATTTTTTTTTATGTTTGTTACTTAAAACAAAATAAAAATATAACTGAATTGAGATGAGAACCTCCTCCTTTTTTGAATTCGGTTATAAAGAAAACTACTTTTTGACCTGACAAGCCATCAAGTTTGAAGAGATTTGCCACACATATTCAAATAAACTTGAGAAACTCATGCTTGTCATAGTTGAGTCTATTTTGTGCACCCTGTGGCGTCCTGTAATTAGGGAAACACAAAGCATTTCCTTTAGATTTAAGAATGTACTTGATAATTGTGATTTCCTTGTTGGATGCTCTAAATAAAATAAATAAATTTGAAGGTGTGTAGCCTAGCCACCATTAGAACCTCCCTCTGAACACTGACTACCTTCATGTTTCAACTTCAACTTCTTGGTTTATGGTTTTTGCTCGGAAGAAAGAGAGAACGCATTATAGCGTATACAGTACCTATGAGACAGAAATATAATCAGTATTACTATCGCAATTACTACCAGCTAGAATTGAAATCTAATAGAAATCTGCATATTATTGATAAGAAATAAGTTTATCGAATAATAATTATCGTTTATCGTTTAATATTTTGATTTACTCTGCGTCTCATCAAAAAGTCAACTTACCATAGTTACCGAATAAATAAATAAGATCTAAAAATAAATAAACAAGACCACAAATCTTTCGAAACTGCAAATTGTTTTAGAGCGTAATTCTCACGAAACGCAAATTTTGTGTGCCATCGATACACCGGTGGCAAACAAAAATAAACCAATACGCGGATAGAGACAAAAACTCAAGTCTTGTCTTGCTCCGTCCTGCTCACACATTAATAACTTGCATCACGCCTTCTTACTCTTGTAATTATTATTCTTTTAGCTTTTCGTCTATACTAAGGGCGGCTTGCACCAGAATCGCTAAACGCGTTTAACTCTTAAATAGTATTTAGCGAGTTGTCAAGTCATACAATTACGTCAGATTTAAATCGATTTAGCTGTTAAACACGTTTAGTGATTCTGGTGCAAGACGCCCTTATACTCTGTTTACGGGTTTAGTTTAATTTTGCGTCTGGCTCTACTTTATTTTCCGATACTCTTTTTTTCCTGCTGTGGATTTTTTTTTAAATTTTTCAGTCGACTTGGACCCTATTTTATGGACGTAAACGGTGTGTTTGAATTTAAATATCATTAGACGGATAACGGAAGTTCAAAGCCATTGTCTTCTGATTTTTCATCAAAGTCGATATCTTTTGAACCTATTTTGAACCACTACGGCCATATTTTTTATATGATAATTTGTCGAATAAACCAAACCGATCTTGATGAAAATCAAGCACCGAGATAATAATAACCCAAAAACTGTTAAGATTTCGTTTATTCCACTCCAGCTCATCTAGACATTAGGATATTCAGTTTAACTTCATAAGCACCCTGAACAAGTTTCTCAATGAATCACTTGGGTTTTTGACTTTCTGCTCACGCACTCTACATACCATGGGCCTTAAGTAGGTACTAATATGTTCATTCTAGTAGATTGTACAAAACGGATTTAAATATCGACATGACTGAGAACGATCGACTACTAACAACACTAGTTCACTGCTTGCTTACCGTTTGTTCGAAACAAAAACGTCACCCTACAAAAAACAAATTAAATCAAACAAAATGGCTGGCGCTTCGAAGTAGAAGAGAATAATGAGGCGAAGCTATTTTTGTTGTTCCTATTCCTACTCTTCTATTTAGTTATTATTGTACTATTTATCTTAGCGAAAGCTATTTTCATAAGATAAACTGAATAGCCACATGATTTTATATACGGTGCTTCTAAGTTAATAAAAAAATGTCGTGGCCCGCGTCGAACCACGCTCAAGCCCAATGGAATCCTGGAATGGTCATGCAGGATATGAACAGTGGGTCCTATACTCCTGAGCAATGGGCGCTAATGCAACAGCAAAACTGGCAGCAATGGAGTCAGTGGCAACAGCAGTACTCCCAATGGCAAAATCAATACGGAGACAAGGTAGGTATGCATGCACTGCCTAGAATTAGGTACCATTAGGTAATAGTCCATTATTAGACCATTTATTTTACTCTGAGATTTCTCGACTCATTGGAGCGAAAACTGTTGTTTTCTTAATCCGCCAACACGCCTATAGTTCTTGCTCTATAGTCTGTTATTGAAAACTCTTCTTGAAAAAGTTTAACATTGAAGTGGCGGCGGCACGTTTGGCATTATTATGTTTTTCATACTATAAATGCTGTTCAATATCACTGAGAAACCAACCGAACAACCATTAGGAGAAATGCTAATTCTGTGCGAGGCTTTTCACATCTAGAATCCGAGGGAGAATTTTTTAATCGCTGGATAAATGGGTATTTGGATTGTAAATTAAACATTAAAATTTAGATAGGTATAAGTAGATTATATCCTAGTACTTGTTGTTGTAGCTCTTGTTGAGAGACTCTCTTGATAATCTTATTTTATTTTTATTTAGTTATTATTTATTTTTTGGAAAACTTACCTACTGACAGCTCATATTGATGGAACAGCTTTGTAGATCCATCCTGTAACTAAGAAGCTAACAAAATTAAAAATGTGTAGTAAACAGTAACTCAATAGCTAAAGTAAATAAATAAACAGGCTCATAGAAAAGTAACCAAAACTGCAAGGCTTAGGATAAGAAACACTGCAAATCTGCCTGTAAATCATAACTAAAGTTTCTAAATTTATTAACACAGGTAACATAGGTATTATTGGTGTCTGTTTCATTGGTTTGAGTTCAGGTATTCTGCCCAGAAATAAAAAAAATGAATTTGTTCTTGTTACAGTATGCACAACAACTGCAAGCCGTTCAAACCATAGGAGGAATTCCACCTCCCCCACCAACAGGAGCTGCCCCTCCACCCCCTCCTGATAAACCTCCACCACCTCCTCCCCACGAGAACAACCAACCCTTGTTCAATACTAACAAGGACAAAACTTCACCCGCCTTGAATCCCCCTCAGCAAAGAAACAATTCAAACTATAGCACAAACTCTGGAACAGGTAACAATCAATGGTCTTACAACACAGATAAGCAACAGCAGCCCGCAGTCAACACTGAAGACCTGAAGAAACTAGTTGAGGAGGAGAGGCTCTTTGACATTCAATTTCAGAAATGGGAGGAGGAAATCGACAAATGGCGCCAAGAAAACGTGAACCATCCTGATAAACAAGCATACAAGGACTATGAGGCGAAGTTTGAAGCTTGTCGCAAACAGCTGCTAGAGCGCCGCCAGCAGATGAAGGCGAAGCGAGCCAATCTCCTAAACAACAGCACAGGTAATACATCTATTGCTCCACCACCAACACCTCAAAACTCTAATCAAAACATTTACAGTCAAAAACAACAATCACAAAATTCTCAAAACAGTTCTTATGAAAGACAGTATGAGTCATCTCAACCCTCCAACAACAGAAATAACAAAAATGTGGAGCCCCAGGATAGATATGAATCTTATAATCAAAATGTGAGTGAGAAAAATACATATCCCTCACATGGAAACCATTCACAACAAAGTAATAAGTCGAGTAATTCAAGTTTTCTACCGACACCTTCATCTAGTAAAGGTATACCAGGCTTAGATTTGGTGCCAGATTCACAGAAGCAAGATGTTATTGATTTATCTGATGACCAGCCCAATGCACAACAAGGAAAAGGTCCAGATTATTCCACAATCTCAATGGGAATCAATAACATATTGGGGGATGAAAAAATTATGAATATTCTTCGAGGTTTAAAACCTACCCAAGAAACTGAAACTAGCAATTCAGCTCGCTCATTCAATTCTGATTCCCAACAATTTCCATTGAATAATCAGGGAAATAGGAATCAAAACTTCAGTCAACCACAGTATGGTGATAGACAGAATAACATGATAAACAATAGGCATGGACAGTTTTCACAGCAGAACCAAGAAATAAATTTACAGTGCCCACCTCCAAACCAAGGAGCAAACTATAATAGACAAAATGTAATGCAACAAGATCATTATGGCGGCCCTGGTGGCGGCATGCAGCAAGGAGGCCTGGGGATGAGACAAGGTGCTCCTGGTATGCATCAAGGGCCTGGAATAAGACAAGGTGGCCCTGGCATGAATCAAGGTGGACCAGGTATGAGGCCAACTGGGCCTGGCATGCACCAAAGCCAAGGAATGAGACAAGGTGGGCCTGGCTTGAATCAAGGTGGGCCTGGTCTGAATCAAGGTGGCCCTGGTCTGAATCAAGGTGGACCTGGTATAAGGCCAAGTGGTCCTGGCATGCATCAAGGTGGGCCTGGTATGAGGCAAGGCGGGCCTGGTATTAGACACAGCGGGCCTGGCAATCAACAAGGTGGGCCTGGTATGCAACAGAGTGGGCCTGGTATGAGGCCTAGTGGGCCTGGCATGCAACAAGGTGGGCCTCGCATGCAACAAGATGGCCCAAAAATGCAACAAGGTGGCCCAAATATGCAACAACCACCACCACTTATGGCAAATAGAGTGCCAATGCCTATACTTGCTAACAATGCACCGGGGAGGCCTCCACTGCAAGAACTTCCCTCAGAGCAAAACACTGATTACTTTGGTGGTTCCGAAAGACCTTTGTCCGCATCCCAACCACCTAAGCCTAAATGGGTTGAAGACCCATTATTCACTCCATCAATTGTTGTTGAATACGATCACAAATCTTTAAGATTAAAAGGTAATTAACTTTTTACCTGCTGCCTCCACATTCTAGGGCACAGACCCAAATTCTTATAACAAAGTTATTGCAGCATAAATTAGAATTGCTTAAATATTTACAGGTTGGACAGATTATAGCTGTCCAATATTAATGATATTTAATATGAAATAGAGAAAATATAAAATGTATTGGCTCTGACCCTAAGATGTGGAGACATTAGTTTTGTTGGTTTTTCTGCTGTCCAGCTCCTGACTTTATGTCCAATGGTTGTCTGTACTTTATACCTAGGTATTTCTGGATTCGGTGAATTGTGTAGCTATTTAAAAACCCATAAAAACCGCTTTTATTATCCCTTCATTTGAGTAGTGAGAATGTGAATTGCCTACTATTGTTAAGTTGAATTAAATATTATGCTAGCTATCTTAAATAATCACATTTGCATATAATAAATATGAAACCATTAACTATGTTTGTGTAATACACTCTTACCCGTCATTGTTAAACCTACCCACCTTATGATCATTTTTGAATTGCGTAGTTCGTAATATTTGTTTGTGTGCAATGTGTTAATGTTTGATTTTTATTTTCAGCCCGGGATTTCATTGAGCCTGTGCACACTTTCGATTACAACCACGTATCAAAAGACGACGAATTCAAAAAGAGAAATTTCGATCATGAAGCTGATGAATTGTTTACCAGGAAACCTAGAAGATCTGAAAGAGAATTTGCTGAAGACAGATTAAGAGATCACGGGAACAAGGATTTGTATCAGAGAGATTATGAGAGAAGAGGAATAAGAGATGATTTTAGAGACATGCCAAGAGATATTAGAGAAATAAGAGGAGAGTCTAGGGACATGAGAGACATGAGAGACCTAAGGGATATGAGGGACGTACGAGACGCAAGGGAACCAAGAGACATGCGAGGGGAACCAAGAGATGTGAGAGGGGAACTAAGAGACATGCGAGGGGAACCAAGAGACATGAGAGGGGAACCAAGAGATATGAGAGGGGAACTAAGAGATATAAGAGGTGAACCTAGAGACATGAGAGGGGAACCAAGAGACATGAGAGGGGAACCAAGAGACATAAGAGGCGAACCAAGAGATATGAGAGGGGAACCAAGAGATATAAGAGGAGAACCAAGAGATATAAGAGATGAACCAAGAGATAGAGAGCTGAGAAATGATTTCAGAGATTCAGATATGAGAGCCAGAGACGATATGAATTCCAGGGATCGACCCAGAGATGAGTTTAGAGATGATTTCGAAAGGCGCAAAGACGATAGATATGACGATCGGCGGCGGGAAGACCGCGACAGACACGGCAACAGGCGTATCATAAATAACGACCATAAAGATCGTGATAGTTACCGAGATTCAAATAGAGATCGAAGGGATAGAAGAGATGACAGTAGAGATAGCAGGGACAGCAGAAGACCCGACAGCAGAGTACGCAGCACGAGCAGAGATAAAGACTCGCGTAAACGAGGGCTGAGTCGCGACAGTGAAGTCAGTGATACTTCTAAAAAACCGAAGGAGGCCAAGGAATTCCCACAGAATAAGCCAGTCGTGATGATCGACGATTTGTTAGAGCCCCCAGGAAGGAGTATGAGACCTGAGAAAATTGTTATCATCCTTAGAGGTAAAGTTATCATATCGGATTTTCCAAAGCTATAACTCAGTTTTACTTATAGAATTTGACCATGACTTTTATTGAACTCCTAAATTATTTCATAGGTTTGCCAGGAAGTGGAAAATCGTACCTGGCTAAACTAATCAGAGACAGGGAAGCCGAAAATGGCGGCACAGCTAGGATAATGTCCATAGATGACTATTTCATGCAGGAAGGCGAAATTGAAGAAACAGATCCTAATACAGGCAAAACAGTAAGTCTAACATTGAAATTAAAATATTGTACTGTCAAGTCGCCATTTTCTTTGTATGAGCGTGAAACAAAATGGCGTCCTGATACGAAAATAATTCACACATTTGCTGTTGCTATTATTTTTTAAGACAATATTGGTCGTTAATTTGTGAATTCCAGTGTAACAAAATGTAACCTGTTTTAGATCAAGAAACCATCTCTGAAGTACGAGTATGACGCGGCCCTGGAGGATACATACATTACCTCGCTGAAAAGAGCCTTCAAGAGATCTTTGACTGATGGTTACTTCTCATTTCTGATATACGATGCAGTCAATTGCACTTTACAGAGCTATGCTGATATATGGAACTATGCTAGGCAGAATGGTTTTCAAGTAAGTACAAAAAGAACCTGTTTCACTCATTCTTGATAAACATATTCATTAGTATCTACGAATTTACTATATTGTTTATAACCGACTTTGCCAGCTTAAAGTAGATCAACAGATACTTTCAGATCACACAAATATTTTGCGTCGCAGCCGGTAAATCGCGTCGATTACAAGCTCGTCATATTAACATGTTCTACCACATTCATAGGTATACATTTGTACGATGGAGCAGGACGTCCAATCTTGTTTCAAACGGAACATCCACAATCGGAATCTGGAGGATATCCAGGTGTTAGCCGCACGTTTCTTCGCCACTCCCGCGCATCACATTCAACTAGATGCGACCACACTCCTTCAGAACGCAGCTATCACTGATGTGCAAATGGAAGATGTTAGTGACGTTGCTATGGTCGAAGACGACTCGAAGGAAGCAGAGGTGAGATCTTGTTACCGAAGAGGGGTTCATATTAATACATTGGTTCTTTCCTAACGGCCGAATGAAATATATTATAAGCTAAGGTTAGAAAGCAGAACCAAAAATTTTTAGATAAAATAAGCTATGTTGCTGTTGCTATTGTAATATACCTTAGTAAAGCCGAAGATAAAGATTGGGAATAGCCATTAGTAGGTTCAGGTAAACGTCAAGCTATAATGCCTATTATTCTTGTAAACGATGCTGGAAAACTGGAGAAATGTGACTCTTTCATACATGAACTTTTCACTCTTCATTTTAAATGTGGATTTACTACGAATACTTCGCAGCAGATTTTCTACAACTGCATACATCAAGTGTGCAACTTCTGGTGGTATTTGGACGAACAAAAAAGCATCAACATTATTTTTACTACAGCTTATATTTGTGGCCGGTTTATACTGGAATATTAGACGGCTCGTTTACCTACTTTGCTAAGCAGCAAAGTCAGCAAAGCTTTGTCGCCCCAGGACATTCAGTTTAGTGTCTAAACTGAATGTCGCATTTTTATACGAGGTTTTAGCCGCTGCTAAAAATTTTATTATAAATCATGTTGACCGACGATGGTTTGTGACACTATATAATAGTTATAAGAGTATAATAATGATATATTATTGTGTATTTACCTATTTGTTTAGAGTGATCTTTCACATCGATTGAATTTCATATTGCCTAGATTTTGAGAATGTTTCCTTTACAAATTCCCCGTAAATTGGCTAGGTTTAGGCCTAATAACATTTCTTCCAGCGTTGTCACTCATTCGTAAGGTGCTGATTCATCACAGGTTGAAAGCGTTTTTACATCGAAGTGGGAGAAAATGGACGACGCTACCAAACTAGGTGGGTTGTTGGTTACGGATATTTTTTTATTAAGTACCTACTCGATGTCTTTATTCTTTTACGAGGCTTTCGGAATATGATTTTGAGATTTTCAAAGTCTACGCGTTTGGTATGTTTTAAGATTAAAAGGTAACTACTTTTTAATCTTAAAACTTACCAACAGTTAAAGCGGCTATTCATACAAGATAACTTGCGTGATAATTTACGTGAATAATTGTTTAGGTATATTCAGTTGATGTTGCTGAAGTTGGTGTACTCGCAATTTTTTCAATATTTTCTACCTACGATGATCGAGTTGTTGTTTGACCCAATTTCTGTACTCTATACACGCCCACCTTTTTACCATAAACCCTGCGTATGTTCAGCGTATTAAACCGTGTTTTGTTTTACATTCGCGTCGTATGACGGGTTTTATTCGTCATTTACATTTTAATAATAAATTACACTATTACGTGAGTGTTATTCACGACCCACAGGGTGTAAAATGGATGTTTTTTTTTTTTTTTTTTTTTTATTAACTTGTGCGGCTATGATATCACTGCGGCCTTTTGAAAATGGATGTTGCTTTGTCATGAATCTGTGTGATGTGTTGTTACAGCTCGCCTCGATGGTACAAGCAAGCCTCTTCGACCGTCGCAGCTCTCAATGGAGGAATACCTCCAAATAGACGACTGGACTCCGAACGTGGCGAAACCGGGGAAGAAAACTGTAAGCATCATTTTCTTACTTATTTTACTCATTTAGCATCGTGTCACATATTTTTTACTTACTGTTTACAAATTTGTTATTTGATTTAATACGTCGCTTAAAATCTAAACGGTTCCATTTGGAAATTATCAACGATGGAATTTGATTTTACCTTTTACTTTATCGCCAATAAGCGTTTCAATTTGGCTATTTTGCCTCATTATCTCCAAATTATTAGAGAATAATGAAGTTATTTGTGGTACAAACTCCTGTTCGTTTACCGTTTATGCAGAATATTATAATAAAAAAAATCTCCGCAAATGAAAACTGCGCAAGAAATGCGACTGATTACTGAAGCCCTTTTTCGGCCGATTTATACTTTTCTATCGATTTTACTATGGATTATTATTTCGTTAGTGGCACATTTTGCCACTATTCGATAGTGTATTTTAACTTTAGCATTTTACTGAAGACTACTCTGTTTTATCATCTACTACACAAGTATACATTCAGTTGGGTACATCATTCTTGTTATTTTGGTTCTGATTTGGAAACTTTATCAAAGCGACACTTATCGTGGATCGCTACGAGTTTTTATCGACTTATATTAAAACAGGTACGCTGGGCGGACATAGAAGAAAGCAGAAAACAGGAGAAGATGCGAGCTATCGGCTTCGTCGTCGGTCAGACCGATTGGAATCGCATGACCGACCCTACTATGGGCTCTAGCGCCCTCACGCAGACTAAATACATAGAGCGTAATAAACGCGACTAGGGTAGTGCAACGCAACTCAGTGGCATCACATTCATGATGCTATCTGATTGCAATCTATGCTTCTTTTTGTAATAATAAGTACCTAAAAAAATTATATTAAGTACGAGAGTTCGGAGAAGGTTTGTGTGAAATATCAGATCTAATTTTAGTTTCGAAAACATGATTGTTGTCATCTGAATATGAACTAGAGTGAGTCATGAGTACTTAGTTTCTAGAACACTTACATGGAAAACTAAGTATTTTGTGATCTTTCAGCCTATGCTAAGTTACATCCCGTTTACGTGTTTTATTGTCATGGGCTTATATTTAAATTGGGTCACACATTTATCAACTTAATTAATTGAATCGTGAATGGTGAAATTCATAACTAAACAGGATAAACGTAGATGTAAAAAAAAAACATAACTCAAATAAGAAAACAAACTTTTATTTATAAATTATGAATTTGAATAATGTGGTGTTTGAAAAGGTATTTAACTAGAACATACATTTAATCTTAGTCATATTTTTTCTTAATAAATTAAGATAGATAAGCATAAACTTTATTTTATTTTCTAACCTTCATTATATTTGTAAAATTACAAGCACAAGTATTATTTTTCGTCCATCGCACTTACAAATCCAGGAAGTGAAGTTTGATCAGTATTTCTGTACACGTATTCATAGTCATTTCTTGGTTTGTGTTTTGCAGCGTTAATTCTCATCATTTTATCATCTGTTTCGCTATTTTGTCGGAACGGATTTACATTGTTTCCCGGAACATCTGATTGTATTTGATTTCTTTCTGAATCGATTTGCGATACGTCGGTTCTGTCGATTTTATCAGACTTTGAGAGGTCGACCTCACCTTGCCGTCCGGCTGTCATCACCACGACCGGAGTCGTGCTCATATCTGTCATGTGCTCTTTTATGCACTGCTGAAGAATGTGCAGAAAAAATAAGAATGCTAGTAGCGTGAGAGCCGACATTGAAGCGTTGGTTTTCAACCCACCTCCGCTGCTGTGGTGACTGAAAGAGTACGATACTTTGGTTACAATATTCACTGGTACCTTATCTACCTACTGAGAAACGAATATAAACTTACTGTTTTGAAGCCGCTGCTGGTGGAGCTATTGCAGGTGGCGGAGATGGTTCATACGCGTAATAAACGTGCTGATCAGGCACTGGTGCTCCATATTCCGAATATCTAGTAAAGACAACGCAAATTATTTTATTGGTGGTTTTTATTGACCCCCGCGTTTAACAGAATTGACCTTATTGAATTAGGACACCTTTTGAAGAATAACCCCAACATGACACAAGTTACATTATTGCTATGTTATTTTAGTGTCTTGACTGATTTATTTAAAACTACTGCGAAAGGCATGCTGCAGCAAATCACCCATAAAGACGACAGCCTTTCAGCAGCCCTTATGGTCCTTTCATCAGGAGCATGGGATTTTGCACCACAGTAGACTAGCTTATGCAAATTTAATCTTTATGACACTTTATTTTATTTTTAATTGATAAGTATTCTAAAGACAAACCTGTCTTGCAGCTGTTTGGTTCCCAAGCCCACTTGGGTAAGTAGGTTTTCCAACGTCATCCTGGGTAGAAACTGTCACACGCGTAGTATGCGAATGTCAAGGTTTGACTGACATGAAGATGGGATGCGCCGGCGCACATGGATGCGTCGTTATACGCTCTAGTTGTGACAGTACAGCCTTGTCATGCCATGGGGACATGCACATGATCATTACGGTATTTTCACTCAATTTTTCTAGAATAGTTTTTAAATATCTACCTACGATCTTACTTTTAAAGGAAAAAATCTTGAAGTGAGTGTTTCCATTGTGGATTTTCATAGAGAAAATCCGAATATTTGTCAGTTTCTAATTCATAATGAATGCGAATTGAAATGGTATCAGATGCTTCTCCATCGTTGCGTGAAATTAAAGAATAGCATTTTTAATTATTTTTTTATTACTTTACAATCACAAACACACAAGGACGTCCTCAATCATACACTCGCACAAAATATACATAAATACTAACTATCGGTGATATAAATCAAAACATTCATATCACACGGAATTTACTTTTTACATCAGTCGTTATTATCGAGATATTGGCGGAACTATGAATTGTTATCAAACAATAAACAATATGCCAATTAAAACAACTTATAAATTCACAAGTATCATCTACTGGACGGATTCGCTTTAACCTGGGCAGATTAATATTTCTTTGAATACTTACTTAACGCCTGCTTATTAACTTCTAAAATAAGTTAATAATTTAAATAAATAAATAAGTTAATAATTTAAATAAATTACTAAAATACTAAACTCGATGCGGCCGAAAGTGTCTGTCATTAATTTCAGAAACAAATGGATTGAATTTGACTTTCAATTATGATGCACCGTGAACCCAATTAGGTACACTTTTGAAAACACTTTGATTTTTGGGTCCATAAATCAGCCAAAAATGTAGATGGCAAACGATTTCATTTAAATTTAGACTTCATTGCACTCGAGGTAGAGTTCACGACAGTCGATGCCCGAACGCCCTCTGCGGCCGGCCTCGAAGTAATCCTCAAAAGTACCTCCAGACTGCCGCTCTAGGACGAAACTTGCTGCGTAACTGTTGGACAAAGAGTTCAAGAATAAAATGTGTCGAACACTCTACACCTGTATAGTCTAAAAAGATGAAAGTGCCGAACTTAGAGTGATGATATACTTACGTTCCAAGTTGACAGAAAATGCTCTTGGGTCCAATATCGGTGGAGCACTCCCTGTTAGCCTCGCAGACGTATCTCTGGAGGCATTTGTCGTTGCTGGTGGCGAAAGATCGCGGGTACACCTTGAGCATAGCGATTCCGGCGAGAGCAGCGTCGCTCACTGAATCCTTGCGGCCCAGGGAACGTGCTGACAGAGATCTATGCGAAAACGAAGTCTTCAGGGCGTCCAGAAGGTTTACCACGATGTTGATGAACTGTGGAAAGTAACGATACATTTAAATTAAATTTTGAAGAACATGGCAATGAAAACAGAGCGCTTGTTATTATAAATGATGTGTGAAATTGTGGATGAAGATAAGAAGGATAAAGGAAGGATGGGTGGCATACCTCTCCAGCCTGCTTTGCCATGGAGGCGACTTGGTCAGGATCTTTTGCACCGAGCACCGTCGACAGTACCGCAGCCAATATACCCTGAAGCAAGCGAGAAGCGACACCGTCTCCGTAACCAAACTTACTATTTACATTCTTATCTAAGGAGAACCTCAAACAACGTTTGAAGCATAACAAATACTGTTAGTCAGTACTGGGCTATGCAATAAGTAGTTATGTTTCTTTGAGATTATCCCACTGGACGTCTGGACGTGAAGGTTCTAGTTATTTGTGAAGGTCTAAATCTACTTCTAAGGATGAAGATGATACCTGCTATAATGTGAGGGTCAAATAGTGCTTTATACAATTGGAGTGAATCAACTTTCTAAAATTAATGTAGAAATCTACAGTTACTATGTTAGTGGATCAGTATGGATATAAAATATAGAAAAGGCTGTAAATATTTGCGTTTTTACAATGTCATCTAGGCTAGTGTTTCCGGGTATTAATGTTCAAGTCATTTGGCTGTGATATTGTCTGAGTTTACTCCGTACCTGCATTGGCGATCCGTTGTCTACTTTATCGATGCCTTCACTGGATGCTCCTCCTCCGAGAATGGCTGAAAGGATCTTCAGGCCCATGGAGATGAGGTTGGCCCAAGGGGAGGGAGTTGCGACGTCGTTGTCGAGGTTGTCGCTTTTGTTGGGACCAGTGGCAGTACCGGGGTTGAAGATCATCTGCATAATTGCACCTGAAAAGTTTGGCCGTTGGACTTTATTACCATAGATTAGAGTGTTACACTTATTTATCAATGCTAAATGATACAGAAGACACCCTTACCAAGCATATTGGACCACGAGAAGCCGCCATCAGAAATGGAGTTAGTTTGAATATCGTCGAAATCGTCGAGGGCGACTTTTTTTAGCGCGTTGGGCTTTTCCGCGAATTTACGTTCCTCCGCAATAGGTCCCTGTGACGGCAGAGCGTTGCTGTAGTACTGAGGATGGTGGGTTCTTACATTACTCGTTACCTGGAAAATGATAAAAACCCGTATTAACATCTAGCTAAATAAAATAAAACTTAAATTTTTTATGATCATTAAATGTGCCTTTTGATATTATGGTAAGTATTATTCAAATAATTACCTGTGAAACAAGTGGGAGCTGCTGCGGATAGGCTAGGGTGTGGAGAATCTCCGAGGAGCTGATCAGGGCCAGTATCGCCCAGCCGGTCACTTTCTGATACATCCTGCAACAAAACACTTGGTAAGTAAACGTCACAAAGGTAAGATGCGATAACTAGTCAAAACTATGTAATAAAATAAACTTTCTTTAGTTTAAATGTGCTCTCGCGCAATGGACGTGTCGTCGATTAGAAAGTGCTCTGATGAGTGATTCGCGCGAATTGATCGCTCGACTCAAGACTTGCTTAGAAAGTGGCCCCTTGAGCTGGCATCGGATTTATTTTTAAGAGGACGCTATTAAGATTAATTAGAGGATGTGCATACTTGATTTTCACGTTCCCTTAAGAGTATTCTAGAAAGGTTCGATTGCCTACGGTTTTAAATCTTCTATTTAGGCTGCCTACGTTTCAAATATTTACTGACAACAGTGACAACTGATTTGTTTTTTTTTTCTTCGTAATATTGATCATCGCATTTACTGTAGGCAAACCTGCAGAACACTTGAAACGGTGGCGTTGCTCTACCTATCCGGTATAGAAGTGTTACGGCAACGGCTTCTCGAACAGATCCATATGCAGGTGACCCGGTCTCTTCTCTAACTGTAGTTCGGTTGTCACCTACCTGACTTAATAAGGTGCTAGTTATATAAATTGACGTAAATTCTGAACGGTTGCTGGTCACGAAACTACACGACCGGTCCACTTTCTTTGACCGACAAAATGCATATTTACATCTGTTTGGAACGCTTCCGGCGCGTGTCCGATTGTTGCGTCACGTTTGTGACCAAGGAATTTATTATTAATCCCGAAGTTTTAGCTTATACCTACCACTACTTAGAATATTATAATCTGAGTACCACTATAACTATAGTGTAATATGGCTTATGTTAGACCTACACTTCCATGCATAGATGGTTAATAGTTAATACTAATTTAATATTTTTCCCACGTTTGTGACAAAAACAACGGCGTGAATTTATGGATCAATTGTCAATTTGACGCATCTATTTCACAAATTTACAGATAGTTATCCTAAAGAAAGTTATCTAGTTTTAGGACTGATCGATTTTTTGGTGCCATGACTTAAACAGAATTTGTAAAAGCAATAAAATACTTAGATGATGCATGCATGCCCAAGTTGCAGGCTTGTTGGACGCATCGGTCTCCAGTAGGTAACAGCCGTCCGATGAGATTCTCGCCAGAGAAATTTCTTGGCAGACTCGTACTTACACTTATGTTTTATGTATGCTCTGTTGTCGCCATTTACTAGCTAACCGCTACATACACATACCTAACCACTTTATGTAACTTTTCCGAAATCTCGACTCGAACGGTCGTGAAATATTCGTATCCATGCGTGCTATTTATGAAGATACTGCGAATCGCTGTAGAGAAAGCGGGAAGTGACTACTTATGCGTAATAGCTGAACTAAAATATGCGACGCGTGTTTGTATTCTAAATAATAGCATTTAAAAGTTGGACAAAACATGGTCTATGATGTAACGACGTCGGTCACCGACAAGTAGATTATTCTATAACAAAACAATCAAATGCTTGGAACCATCTTGGAACTTCAAATCAGGGGTTCTATACCTTCTTTAAATCTTTACCAGCAGTTGTTTCTACAATTTCACCCATGATTACTCGTATTTAAGATGATGCGCACGCTAATCGTTATCAACTTGAGTTGAGATCTCAGTTTCTTTAGAATTAACTAGCAACGGGCAGTTCAAACTTTCCTCTGCGAAAGCTTGCTTATAAAATTAATAAGCTGATTAACCGGGGTAGTCGACCTCTTGACATAGTAACCCTGCGCTTGCGCTGGTGCAACGCGGGAACCTCACTTTCGATCGTCGCGGATCTACGCCCGTAGTATGACCTACTATTCTATGAATAGGCTGTCTCATACTTTACTATTATTATAGCTTTTCATTCAAGGGACAATAGAAAGCATAATGCGTTTATTTTTCAAATAACTCTTCAGGCCGCAGCTTTCTTTTTGACTTGTTTACAAAAATGTAGTTTGTGTTGCGATGTAGCTTGCATTATTTTATGAGCTTGTGATTGTGTGTGTAAACCAAATAATATGGAATTGGACAAGGCATTATCGAAGTTTGGTCTTATCTGCTCGGCAGGATATTTAGTTGAGCAAAAAGTGACAAATTAACTTTTCCATTATGTATTTATTGTTTTTGTAGGCGTCATTGATATCTTAGGTTATTTCAATAACTTAGACAACTTCAAATATCGCCCACGATTAAAATATTATTCCATCAAAAACGTTATTTATCAAACCCTTCGTGAATTGATAGACATTGTTTATTAACGTAGAACAGAGAAGCAGCGCTGCGCGGGCGCAGCAAACATGGCGATGGGTGAAAGCAACCCGGGCCGGTCGCGTGTAAGCCACTGCCATGCAAGGTTAACGTTTTTCTAATTTCGGAGCGAGGACTCAGACCTGCTATTACGATGTGACCAACCCTCTACTTTCATCGGAAATTCACCGTGGAAAAATGAGAGACAAAAATTTCACTCGATTTTCCTTGTGCGACTAGAGCGAGACGCATTTGACTCGTTCTTATGCTCTCTATAAATGATTGTATTTCATTTCGATGCAATTTACTTTTATAACTTTCAATGTTGCTTTCAATGCAAGCGTTACATACTGGAGTGCTGAATCACCCTCGGGAGAAATTAGGATATTATATTCATGTTGCAGATATTACCTACGTTTTCCGAAGGTCCCGATTGTTTTCGTTCCGGAACTAACTAAAGGCCACCCTTACTTGACACGCACCGGTATATTTCTACAGTGTCTCAATCTTTTCTATTATTCTATGGTTCGGTTACTTAATAACCTCGGTTGTTTTTTGAACAATTATGTTTATAGCAAATCTCAGTAACAGTTTTCTTTTCTGCGTGTTTTGGTTTTTTTTTCGCTGGTGTCCGGTCCGGCTTGCAACGCTTTCTAACTATCCGTAAGACGTGCGTGATTCGTATACGGATAAGAACTAAGAATAAGCTGAAATATGATTCACTAAGTTACATTTGAAACTATTATGGTTGAAATTATAAGCATCATTTATTTTTACCAAAGACGTCAGCATGCTGCATTCGGAATATCGGAAACCAAACTCGAAAATAAATATCCCCGTTTGAGTTAAAATTATGATTCAGTACTTCAGCAGTCTGACCAGGATCTGATCTGTCGGATGTTTGTAGGCTGTTGGCGTTTGAACTACTTTCTCGAACTAAGTAGTAGATTATGAAATTAAAGGGTTAGTCTCAAAATCCCCTTTGAGTTTTTCCCTTTAAGGGGATTTTGAGACTTTTAGTCTCAAAATCCCCTTTATATCAAAATTTTTGAATCAAGGGGATCTTGAGACTAAAAGTCTCAAAATCCCCTTTGGGTAAAATTACACCGAAATAGTCGTATCATAATTTTACTTTACCTACCTACTTTTTGAATTAAATACCTAGTCCACTGCTACTGAACTATCCATTTCAATGATCAAAATATTTTTTGTAGCAGTACCTACATCAAAATGGAACCTTAACCTCACCCTCCAGCATAGATACTACTTGTCTTATAAATTATCAACTTAGTTAGCATGGAGTTCCGGAACAAAATGTACCTACTTAACTAGCAGTCATAAAAATTAAGATTTGGATTGATTTGGAGGAAATTTTAATAAAAGTACTAGGGTAGTAGAATAAAGTAAGATGTGTTTCTAATTAAAACTCACCTTTTGCAATCTATCTTTTCATTATTATTAGTAGTCCTTCCTGTTGGATAGTATTTTGCTTTCTTGTACTTAAGTTACCTAACTTTCGGTTTACCTCTTGACTAGTTCTGCTCTCCTGGTACTTTTCACAAAATCAACTGAATTATTTATTTCTTGACTGGTTGGTTAGTTGTGGTCAGTGTGACAATACATTTTAGTACCACTAAAATGTGCTATACGGGTCACATTCAAAATGAGGTTTTTTATATGAGATTTTTATTCTGACTCCGGAAAGGAGATTCATTTCGTATTAAATATTTAACTGATGCAACTTCACAATACTAATACAGGTATGCATTATTTATAGCTGAAACTGTAACTGAAAACAAGATAAATATCTATTTAGGGTCCAAATGTTACGGAACGTGTGCGAGATTTTACTATTTCTAACATAAAGTCAGCTTATAATTACGACTAATACAGTATTTACAATATTTATAATATTTACAAAATACACATGAAACAGTTACAAACAATTTATAGATAGCTCAACTGATCCAAACTAGTACCAATCGGAACCGTGCCCAAGACTTTGACTGCATTGCCGCGCTGAATAACTTATTATATAGAGTGAAAACCTTTGTCCCAGATGTGTAACACTTTTTTTGCCGGTATTTTTGTAACCGATTAAAACATACATTCGATATTAAAATAAAAAAGAAACATTTGTTTTGATGTAGGTGCGACAAAAGCGCAGAGCTGAACACTAAAAATACAATTTTTACTTCTCCATTAAAAATTATGTACCTACCTATTTTTCAGTGTTTATACCTAAACGTAAAGCATAGCACATTGTCGGTGTGGTTATTTTTTGTGTTAGAAATAGTAAAATCACACACACGTTTCGTGATATTTGGACTCTAAATATATTTTTATCTTTATAGCACATTTATTTGTGCCAAAATTCACTTTCACATCAAGACCACAACCAGTTAAGAAATAAAAACTAATATAGTCAAAACACAAATATAAGATAACTCTTCTTGGATCAATTGAGATGGTTTTGTGAAAAGTACCAGGAGAGCAGAACCAGTCCAGAGGTGGACTAATCCTACTAATATTATAAATGCGAAAGTTTAGATATTTAGATGTTTGGATGTTTGTGTTTCAATCACGTCAAACCTACTGAACCAACTTGGATGAAACTTGGCATATATGTAGTTCGTAACCTGGATTGACACATTGGCTACTTTTTATCCCGAATAATTAACAGGATCTACAAAATAAAATGAAAAAACGGGATTAGCAGCGCCAATTGGCAAGAGGATTTCATTGTCATGTCATGTCACATCAGTTTGACAGGGCGTAGTACTACCTCTTTATTTAAGTACGGGTTCGGTGTAATGTCAAGTTTCTCAATGTATCCGCTCGATACACGCACAGATAATATAATGTACACGGAAACGGTACTCGCGTACGAAGTTGCGGGCAACTGCTAGTAGCTAACTTATTAGCTATTTCTTGGTTTTGTACTTATACAAAACCAAGAAAGCAAAATACTATCCAACAGGATGAGCCCATCCTGTTGGATAGTATTTTGCTTTCTTGGTTTATTATTTATTACATTTAATAAATAGTTTTATTAGTAGCCACTAATAATAATAAAGAAAAGATAGATTGCAAAATGTTAGTTTTAATAATTAGAACCACCTCTTACTTTATACTCTACTACCCTAGTACTTTTATTAAAATTTCCTCCAAATCAAGCCAAATCTTCATTTTTATGAATGCTAGTTTAGGTAGGTACAATCTTAGGGCCAACGCACATCTATCGACAAAACTGTTTTGTCGCGTACTTAGTGACGTGAAAATAAATTTTCTGTTATAACGAAAACAGCATATGATGAATGCTTCCTCATCATATGCTGTTTTCGTTGTAACGAAACTCACATCAATTGACACGACAGTCTTTTCTCAAGTATGTTTACCTATCTATTATAGCATTGTTTAGTACCTACCTATTAAAATTGCTTTATACGCACATACCTAGAGAATGAACTGTGCTTTTTTAATAAATAAGAATATAAAGTAATTATGTAGTGTACTTAATAATATTATTAAGTACTTAGGATGATTCTCATTAAATAAGCAAGTAACGAAAACAGCAAATAAAAAGAAGCATATCGTAACTAAAAAAGTTTTACTGAGAAGTTTCACATCACTAACTGTTCGACAAGACGTTTTGTCTTTGGTTTGCGTTCTCCCTTATAGGTTCCAGAACTGCATGCTATTACGGTGTAAATTTGCCAAAGGGGATTTTGAGACTTTTAGTCTCAAGATCCCCTTGATTCAAAAATTTTGAAATAAAGGGGATTTTGAGACTAAAAGTCTCAAAATCCCCTTAAAGGGAAAAACTCAAAAGGGGATTTTGAGACTAACCCAAATTAAATATGATATTTGTGCAAAATAAGTTTACAAACAAACTTTACTGTATATTATGGGTCTACCTACTTCCTTTTCTACATCATAGAGACCACTAATCTAATACCCAAAAGATAATGCAACTCTTGTCTAGTGTTTCATTGATGTACTCAATACCTAGAGTAGAGTTTACCTAGATCATCCTAACAGTTCAATTCAGCTAAAAGTTATCAACATTAATAAAAACTGTATTCATATCTATAGTATATATTTATTGTCATCATTAGGTACCTATGTATGTTTAACATAATCCAAAGTTGGATTTTTTTTATCAAAATGCGATGTGCCTTCTATTCTTTCATAATGATTTTTTTTATAATCTCTACCAGTGGGTCAGTTAATGAAACATACCCTCGGATACGTAGATCAAGTAACTATTTTGTTTAGTAAATCTACCGAAACCCACAGACGTGTAATGTTTCACAAACATGCCGACTGTTACGCTTCTCGATGCGGATCAAGCGTACGGTATACATCGAGATGCACCATCGGTGGTCTGCAACTAAGTAGGTATCTGCTATCGATAATAAATTGCCACAATTTGAATTACCGTCCATCATATCAGCCATAGGACATAATGCCTCCCCATATGCGACGTGAGCTGTGACTAGAGGGCGTTATGTGAAATGTCCATGAATATTTATTTATTTACTAGCTTCCGCTCGCGACTTCGTCCGCGTCCCGTTTGATCCTGTTGATTTTCCGGGATAAAAAGTAGCTTATGTGTTAATCGAACTTATGTATTCCAAGTTTCATCCAAATCGGACCGGTAGTTTTTGCGTGAAGAGTAACAAACATGCATACTCTAGCTTGCCCGCGCGGTAAATATCGAAGGCAAGTAGTTTTGATATTTTTGATACTTGACACTTTTTAAACTATAATTTTTGATATTTTACGTACTAATTCTAAGTTTGAAACAAATCGCACGATGCATTACAAAGTTGCCATACTAACTTTGATACCCCCTACACCCCCTCTTAGTGGTAGTTTAAATATTTCAATACAGACTTTTACCAAAATAGTCGACGAATATTTTTGCCAAGTTTCAAGTTTGTAAGTACCAAGAATACGATTTTTCATACAAACTTTTTCACCCCTTTGCAAATAAGAGTTTTTTATTCATAGATGATTGAATATCTTCAAAATAAATTTTTTTTCATACAAAAGACATCAACGCGCTCTTCTTGTTTATTAAGTCAGAACTTGTTATTATATTTATCTAGTAGGTAGGTCAGCAAGTACCCACCTAAAAACGTAAAAGCGAATTCATGTTATCATACTTAAGTATTCAATCGAAATGATATCGCTTCAACCCACAATTAATTCCCTTTCAAAAGGCATCGCTTGCTCGCTTGGCGGTAGCCGTGGTATGTAATAAGTACCTATTCGTTTAAAAACGATTTCGGTTACCCAATGCCGCAGGTGAATGAGATTTCCTCTCGACGCAACTTTCACTTTAAAGTTTTTTGGACGTGAAGTGTTACGGCTCAACCATTGAGATGATAGCGAAGCCATTTAGGCGACATTTTTGGTGTTCAATTTCGTTTTCCTTTTCACGTTTCCGTAAGGTTTAATGTATCATATGAATAACAAGCGACTGGGTTACCAAATAATACAAAGCACTCAAGTTTTACTTTAATATATCAATGCTTCTATACCTACTTGATATCATCGCGTTGTTCATTTTAAATTAAAAATTGTGTAGGTACCTAACCTAAATATCTTATTAAAAAGTGGACCTAAAATGCACCCTTGAAGCAGCCTTGCCTCAGTTGCATAAAACCCGATATCCCGATCTGTACCTAATATAATAGATTTTGTATCTTAAATTCTTGTTGGTGCATGATCCAGATTGTTAATGCAGAGCACAAACTGTAATAAAATGCACTAAGATTTCTGCACATCTCGATCGGAGGCTAATCTATTATCCGTTATCATAACCGTTGCTATAAATTATTGGCTCAGTGCATCCGCTATCCTAATGATAGCATGCAATTACCGTTTCTGCATGAACAATTTATCTTCCATAGTTCTTAACCTGGTCCAATAAATAAATAAATATTCATGGACTTTACACACAACGCCCTCTAGTCCCAAACTAAGCAAAGCTTGTAATATGGGAACTAGATGGCTGATAGAATACTTAAATACTTTACTCAATGTTTATTAAAAGAGTTTTCAATCGCTATAAAATTAATTTAAAGGTTTGTAGGTTTTTTAGACGACTGTGGCAGGTTAGCTTCTTCGCTTTATCTCAATATTTTTTGGGAACTTGGATCTTTTCGAGAAACAGGATAAAACGACAGACACGCAAGTCTGTTTACTCGGCCTGTTTGTTGTCCATTCTGACGCAGACAGCTTTCTTACCACTTTCAACGCAACCTACGTCTCGAGACTTTTAATTACTTGGTTTTTATGAAGTAACATGTTGTGAAGTTGTTTTAGTGAAATTTTTCGGGGTTTTTCTTCGTATATCTGATGTTATTATCTATGAATCTGGCAATCGTCATTTGACTTGCTCTAGAAACAGCGACAGCGATGGAATTATTATTCAATTTTAAATAATTAATTTTAAAAGTAATTTAATATCCATCTTTTACAGATGATCAAATTGAACTTAAAGTTCAAAGTTGATCAATCTCTCTATTGCACACACTCATATCACAATTATGAGTAGGTAGATGTGGAAATCGCTTTCTAATACGCTGGAAAGAGGTCCAATGTCCATGCGAGCCGAGTCATCTATTACGTCCATCGGTATTTCAATGAGATTTTTTATCATAAGTTTTGAACAAGATATGTTATGGTTGTAATGAAACTTTCTCCATGATTGAATCCAAACATTGAACTTCATAAGTTGATGCAGTGTTTCGCTCTATTTGTGATTAAGAACAATAAACGTAGCCACCGTTGAGAATGCTGAATTGATTTGATACTCATTTTAATGTTCTTTGCTCAGACAATGTTAGAAAAACGTGGGCAGAAATATGGAATGAGCTCATATTGACTCTTTGTAATATTTTTAATGTGAGATTACTATTGTTATGTCAAAGCAGTTATTCAATGTTTTTTTTTCAATGTTGTATCGAATCCAGGGTTGAGCGTACGTAGACAATTTCACATTTTAGAAAGCGAAGGTCCATATTTACATCACCAAAGATGGACGGTGAAAATTATGCGTTGTGTGATTGTGTGTTGTTGAGTTCATAATAAGTGTGAAGTCGTGACTAATCTCAACTATTGTATGTTTAACACTTGTTATATTGTCAGTTTTGGCTCTTACATCAGATACATCATTGATCACTTAGGAAATAACAATAATATTAGTAAGGAACCAAACAAATTTGAATTTCACACTGCAGCGAATTTTTGATACAAACAGTTTTTGATAAAACGTTATGTTATGTTGGTTTGATAGAATGTAATATAAACAATAAATATCACTGAACAAATCCAATCTTACTAACAAGGACTTAAATTAAAAATTAAAAAAACCCCGAATCTTGGACCGATTTTCATCAAGCATAACTAAGAACACTCCCGAAGTCCCGACTAATTCACCTTTCAAACAAAAAAAAACAAAATCAAAATCGGTTCACCCGTTCGGGAGCTACGTTGCGTCAGACATACACACACACACACACACACACACACACACACACAGTCACACAGACACGTCAAACTTATAACATCCCGTCGTTTTTGCGTCGGGGGTTAAAAATAAACGTCCACAAAAACTTTTTGTATTACGAGATCACTTCAGCACGAACAGTCACTATCACGTCGACGTGAACTTTCACACCGCGATACATCCGAAAGCGATGTCCTTAAACCTTAGGGACGCTTACCTTAATCTGTTTCCGGAACTAGTATCACTGAATCACTGAACACCTTATCTTCCACAAGATAGTTAAATCGTCACTGGTGAAAGTGCGTGTTGCTTGTGCGAGAGTTTGACTTGCAATGAGCGTCGCGCCTTGAACTTCACTATATATATATGGTGACCCAGTTATTGTGGTTACGGATAACTGTGTTAGTCTGTCCATGTGTCCAACCTGTTCCTTATCCCGTTGGATGAGGGTCCCTGCTGGCGAGACCTTGCCAAGGACATTGCTATCATTATTTAGGTACACTGGTGCCGTTGAATCGGTTTTGAGATCCTGTTTGAACGAGATCACTAAAATTTGAAGACGTTCCTTTATTTTTTGGAATCACTGGGATTTAACGAAAGTAAAACGATTGGTATAAGAAATTCCAGTAAAACTGGACGCATCCGTGTATTTTACATGTTTGTCAAAATGTAGAACGTATGACTAACTACGCATTTTTATTGTTACAGGTAATCTATGCGGTAAGCAAGGTGAGGTAGGTTATGGTCAGTCAAACTTCACTCGACCATCACCGAACACATTGGTAAGTGCAAGAACTCTATCATTTCCTCAACTTTTAAAAGGTAGATACAGAATACTCCTTATCGTACCGACATATTTTCACCCACATCTAATGAGCCAATAATCTTCAATCTATAGCCTGCTTTTCCCAGAAAAGCTGATGTGTCTCGTGGAAACTAAAGCAAGACGGGCAGCGAATGTGCCGTAAGTCGTTTCTCACGTACCACTGTCTACTTTGTTGCATATGTTTTAGCCCGATACGTCTATAAAACCTGGATCAATTTATGTATTAAGAAAATCGGAAAAAACTTCGACGAATCCTCCATTATGGGCTCTTCCATTGGGCAAAAGGGCGCTTCTAATTGAGATTTTATTAAATATACATTATGCTTGAGTGGGATTTATTGTAAAGTTCTTGTAATCCGGGATTGATACATAAAACTACAATTCAACATCTCAAAAGCTCTCAGCAATTTCTCCAACAATTAGTAAAAAAATCCTGTCTATAAATCTTATATTGCAGCTCTACAATCCACAAATATGTTTCACTCTTACGAAAAAACTCTTCTATTCTCCTCAATATTTATCCGTGTTTTATCCGATTTTTTATATATTTTTCAAGACGTTTCTCCCTACCAAGTTTTCCACAATATAAGCACTACCTTTTCTCCACACTACACAAAGGTTGGTTGGAAGAAAATGCTAAATAGCATTAAGCCTGCCTCTGTACTGTTTTTATATGTGCAATAAAGAATTTTCTAATCTAATCTAATCTAATATTTATCTGTGTACATGTTCTGTCCTTACAATGTTTATCCTATGACATCTACTGATATAAGTTTCTGTTCTCCAGGTACATATTCTTTTACAACTTTGCTGTAGTGCTTTTTTACAAAATCACTTTCCGGTGCATTTTCCCGTCCGATAGTGCGAATTGTTTATAAACTTAACCCAGTTAAAGTGCCTATATCGCGAGTCACAATAGCTTCAGTGATAACTGAATAACCTTGGTAAGTTTTGATGTTTTTTTTTGTTTTGAATAAAGGCTTATTCCGATAAAACATTGTTTTGAATGTACCTAACAAAATACTCATTCCTGATTAGGTACAAATTATGCTTAGGATGGAATCAATAAAAATACCTGCGGTGTAGGTACCTATAGAGCTCATCAGCTCTTCTTCAGCTGAGTAACTGTGCTATCGTACCATGGTACTGCTAGCTTCTGATACCCAAGTTATCCTAGAGTGGGATCTGCATGGATGCTAATAATATCCTTCTAGTAATTATTCGGGTTAACTGAGCCACAAATCGTACCTAGTATAACCAGAATATGCGTAGGTACTCTAATAAGCAAATAAAACAAACCGCAGTCCAAGTTCCGAATAAAACGAAAGTTTGTCGATAAGGAAACAAAATTCACTTTCGCTACCTTCCTTGAAACCAAGGGGTTACAGTGCAGAGGATTGCAGATCACTGACCCGAGTGACTCATATGGTACATTTCACTTTCGAATGGGATTTCCAACTGTTTTGTTTTGTCTTTTTGGCTTTTATTTTTTATTCAGAATATTGAACTCTCCTTGCATAATAGTTTTCGGACAAAACAAAAAGGTATTCGGCTTAGTGGCTTTACCTAGCAATAATAAATTGTTCTTCATATTTGCACGCTTTCTCCCTCTATGTAGAGTATTCCATTGATAAATGCCTAAATTAGGATGGTACAATACAAACATACTATCATAAGTCTACGACACGATGCGGTCTGTAAAAAAATGTTTTATGATTGAAAACAATCGATATTTAATTATATTTTGACGAAACTTACTGTAAGTAGTGGGAGTACCTACCTACTACTGTGATAAAAAGTTATGATTCGAGAGTGCACAATCGCGGAAAAAAATGTAAGAGTAGGTATTTGAACGCTTGCATTCTGAATTGTGTTCTATCTTATTAGGTACACAAACAAGTGAGGGATAGTTATTACCTACTAAATTAACCTCATTTGATGTGTTCTGACTTTTGAAAGAAAAGTAAGTAAACAATAAATCTTAGATACAGTATAAATTATGTTTGCAAGTATGGTTTCCGGGAGCGTCCGGTAGTATTTGTCAATTTGCATGTCACCGTCCGATAGTAACTGTAAACGGAATGAGAGTCACCTGCATACCTACTTCTCTTCTCCACTGAGCCAGATATTTCGGTATTCAAGCGCCGTAGGCCATGCGACAGGTTTATACGATTGTGATAATCACATAGTCCAGTACACCATTAGATATAATCGCAGAGTACAGAACAGAATCTCTGTATTCTGATCTGACTTACTAATAAACCTGCCGTAACTAGAACTATTTTTAATTGGAGGCAGGAGCGACAACATTCTGACATTGTTTGACCGAAACTGTATAGCCCAAATTCGGCCAAATCATGTTTGGTCTTAGCTTGTCGCGCTGATGAAAATGTAGGCTAAACATGTTCTTCAGGCGAACACGCTGTGATAATCGGAATTCATCGGAATAGATCACAGGCATTGGGCTATAACCATAAACGGAACTAGTTGGAATTGGGACGAGCATTGATGTGACCTTATAGCGGTTTCCGCAAGTACCTATCTACCTTCTAACCGCACGCAATGGGCGTTGACGAAGTACTCATTGCTCAGGTAATATGAGGTCATTATATGCAGGCTGAGGGTTGACGTCTAAGTAAACAGATGCGTTACATAGGTACCTACAATACCTCATTGATTGGGTTTGGTCAATGTAGAGGTAAATAATTTTCTTTTATGCTGCTGAAAACATGAGTACCTACTTTTACCTACAGGTACAGGGTGAAAAAAACAACTCCAGAAAGCGAGCTTCTTCATCGATTGCTGACGTAAAAAACGAAAAAGGACTTTCTGACGTTTTTCTCAATGCCATTCCAGCTATCTGCCCGTAAAAACAGATAGACACGCATAAATAGGTACGGATGAGCTAATAGTCGGCTGAAAACCTTTGTACAGTCTTTTTTTAGGGTACTTAACTGAGCCATTAATCATGTCCTTTCTCTTTAAAAAATATCGCCACGTGAAAGTAAAATATAACCCATAATCAGGTAAACAAATAAGTATAATATTGTACATAAACAGTGGTTTGGGGGCAGTGGGACACTGGCGAAATGGCTTTCATCGTCAATGAGTAGCTACTACCAAGGCATCGACCTAGAAGGATCGCATTCCGATGGCCGATGGCCTTAGCGAGGACGCGTGACTTTCGATCATCTGTGCTTTGATTTGTTTGTCTATGAACAGGTGCAATAGAAATTCTTGTAAATCTATGGAAGAGGCATTATTTACTCGGTAGATTACTCTTCAGTCTAATAATGAAGAGATAGTAATGATCAGGGTCGTAAATTCCAAAGCAGCTTGCATTTTTAGATTGTGATAAACAGAAAAGCATCCTTAGGTAATAAAGGTTAGCTTCAACTTTTGTTATCCACTTTCAGGACAAAAGTTTCCCTATTTCCCTCTTCCCTATTTGGGATTATGAAGGGCGTAGTTTTATCGCATTCTACCTCTACTGTCCACTGGCTACTGCCTACCACTGTATGACGTCATCCTCGTCGCTCTACCTCAGAAAGCGGTCTACTTAAACACAGTCTTCACAGCTGCCACTGCCATTTCAGCATGCTAATCCTGTGATCTTTGCTGTCATGTTTTACAACTGAATCTACAATAGGTCGGTCCAATGTCACAGTCATAGAAAGTGAAGACTGCTCCCGATGTGAAGCAGGACGGATCATTTCGTACAACAATAGGCCTATGTGATACGATTATAGGGATTCTCGTCATGCCAGAACCGAATCAAGTGGTCAACAGGGTATTCAAAAAGAACTTTTGGAAGCTTTGGGTATGAGAAACACTCATTGCGTGAAGAACTTATGAAATGCCTAACTTCATTTCACATCTCTACGAAACTTAAAGGGGCCTAATGCTCAGTTCAGCAGAGATTTTACTATAGTAGGGATGACGTCAAAATGACGGCGAATAGATACTCGTTTTACCTGGGGCCTTATTCTCAATTCGGCAGAGATTTTACTCTAATAGGGATGACGTCATAATAATATCTCGGCCAAAAACTCCTGTCACCCACTAGTTAAACGAATTTTCGATGTCATATTGACGTCATCCCTATTAGACTAATATCTCTGTCGAAGTGAGAATTAGGCCCCAGCGAGTGAAACGAGTTTTTGGCCGAGATATGATGACATTCCTATTAGAGTAAAATCTCTGCTGAACTGAGCATAAGGCCCCAGATCCCTTCAGTTTTCAGCTTGAAATCAACTGGAGATTTTTTTTACTTTTATTGATGTGACGCAATTTGAGTTTAGTTCTCGTATTTTAATATTGACTAAATAAAAAGGGCATTTTATCGGAAAATCTATTAGGGATTTTTGAACGGAAGTTCTTAGTAAAACCTAAGATTCTAAGTTCTGCTACTTCTTCCCTGACTCTGTAAATACTTAGTTCGGCACTGCTAATAACACTACACTAGCCACATGTAAACGTTGTTCAAAACTTCGGCCAAAAACCGCTATCTCCTTTCGTAATTTTAATTTTCACTTTCATTCTGAATACCTACCTAATTGTGGTTTACTGCGTCTTGTTTATTTTGAGGAATTACGTTTTTAAATTGCTAATTTAAAAAAAACTGCTCAATTACATAAATAAAATTGAATGGATTTTCCGATTAAAGTTTACATTTCATTTACCTATCTATACCAGTTTGGTAAAGAAAGATTATGGAACTATAATAATGATTAAGTTCTACAATTTGGCCCAAAAGTAATCCAGTTTACGTTTTCGTAGAATTCGTGTTGCAAAGCTATGATTCAGCTAAGGCTTGGTTTATCAATGTGGAACAAGGCTCATGCACCTTGCCTCTTTGGCAAATTATTTGCAAAGCCCTATCTAATGATTATTAGTTGGTGCAATGTCTTTATTTTAAGTTCAGGTTTGGTGTCATACTACAAGATATAATTTCTTCTGCGCGACATCCAAACTTTTGTAGGGTAGGTTTTCAGGGTCAGGGTTTTTTAATTTTTGTAAAATTTACTAGTTGAATAATTAGTTTACTAGGTTCTACTAGGTCATTAGTGTTGCTCAGTGGTTAATGTTCTTTAAAAGTTTCACGAACATCAATCATGTTCACGTTGAATAGATAGCGTGCTTCGTACAGCTTAAATTGAGATGGGAAAGAATAATAAAAAATTGCAGATAGATTATATAAAATTGCAATAAAGTGTAAAAGTCGAGAAAGTATGAACGTAAGAAACTGTCTAATTTGGTAACTAGATAAAATAAACGACTAGTACAGGGAGCATATAAAATGCTCCTGAAAACTTGGAGTAGAATTTATTTGCTCAGAAAAATAGCCTATTCAAAAAGAGCACTGGAATCCTGTAGTAGATAAATATAAAGAAATGCCTCGTCTGAATTTTATCCGAAACTTAATCTCTAAGCTAATATAACTCAAATTATGACAAAAACAATGACTTTACCAACAAACATAGTTATTTACTTTTCTAAGCAATTATTGTAATTTTTACATCACGCGAGTTAATTTTTTAGTTGTTTTTAAAATAATTTGAGTTTCTTTTGAAGTCCGTCAGTCTAAATACTTTCACTGCATAACAATAGGAGGTACCTACGACTTCAAAATAGTAAACTAAAAATAACACTATATAGAGTGAGTTCTCTCGATCGCCCTCTGAGGGGAAAATCTAAACGACTTTAGTTATAGAAAAATGTTAGGAGTAGGTGTTACGAACTCGATTTTGTTAAAAAAGAAATTAGTCTCAAAGACTGACTTTACCATATTTTAATTTTTAATTGTTAGATATTTAATATCAACACCGTAAGCTGAAGAAGTCTGTCTTTCGTTTGTTTCCACTAGAGAAACTCATTTGTGTTTTTGAAGATAATCTTAGTATGAGCGTTTCAACGGAGGGACCATAGTGGAACTTTAGGTTTCTGAGCACCTCAATATTTAGTAGAAGTTCTCAAACAATTGTAAAACTGAACCGGTAATTTGTAAAAGTTACGAATCAAAAGTTATAAGCATTTTAAAGTGGTCCCTCGGTTCCACACATGCAATGCTGGGTTCCAAGGATCTAATCAGTATTCACATGTTCTTTCACTGTCTATATTTAGTAGAAGATTTGTAAAAAAAAACTACTTAATTTCAGCCCTTCTTCTTCTTGCAGAGAGACGAAAACACGATAACAAAGTGGTCCCTCAGTTCTACATTGACGAAAATGTTTTTGCAGTTTTACAAAAAAACTAACTGGAATTTTTAGTTTCTGAATCAGTCAATATTTAGTAGAAGTGCTCATACAATTTGTAAAATCAATCAGTAATTTGTAAAACTTACCAATCAAAAGTTATAAACATTTTAATGTGGACTTTCGGTTGAACACTTTCCAAAACGCAAAAGTAACTTTACAAAAAAACTATAAAACTTAGAGACGTGTAATATAGCTTATCATTTAGTAAAAATTTTTACTAAATATCTACATACAGCAATGAACAATAGACAGAGCCATTATCGAAATATAGCAATTTTAGTTTCCGGCATAGAGATGCAGCCGCGGGGTGACCACACGGCTTAAATTTTCGGGACAGGGAACAGCATGACAGCCGCGCGACGCGACGATTCCACTCTCTGCTGATGCGGGTGTGACTCAATGAAGTCAGCGTTGGTACTCTAAGTACCTATTCATCCATTGTATTTTCAATAGGTGAGTAAAAAAAATCCGATGATTGTCAAATAAATATAAGATCATACGAAAACGGAACGTCAGCGGAAAATCAATACTATTTATACTTAGGTGCTTACCTATCACACTATTCAAACAACTTCGAGAGGGCTTTTGCTGTCCAGTTCAACAATAGAATCTACAAGGTGCTTACCTAAAAAGAACAATCGCTAGGAAAACTTCAATAACCACTATCCCACTACTATTATAAATGACAAAGTTTGGATGTTTGTGTTTCAATCACGTCAAAACCACTGAACCAACTTAGATAGATAGATAAGATAGATAGATAAACTTATTTATTTGTTACTGAACACACACAAACACACACAAAATTTACAGAGAAATTAAAGTATATAGGTACTATGTGACTAATAACTAAAACTAAACTAAAACAAACTTAAAATAAGGAAAAACAAGACTACCTACCTATATGTTCTCGTATGGTTTGTGCTCTGTGTGTTGCAGTACACAAAAAGGTAACAACTCAGTGTACATTGCTCGAAAGCAACACTGATTTTCAGTTGTTACCCTCCGAGGAAACAACTTGAATGAAACTTGGATATATTTAGTTCGTAACCTGGATTGACATATAGGCTACTTTTTATCCCAAATAATTAATAGGATCTAAAGGATAAAATGAACGAAAAGGATTAGCAGCGCCAATTGGCAAGAGGATTTCATTGTCATGTCATGTCACGTCAGTTTGACAGGGCGTAGTACTACCTCTTTGGTCTAACAACTAGCGTTTGACATTCCAGTAGGTACGAGTTCGGTGTAATGAGGTGTAATGTCAAGTTTCTCAAAGAAGTATCCGCTCGGTACACACACAGATAATATAATGTACACGGAAACTGTAGACGCGTACGAAGTCGCGGGTAACTGCTAGTATATTAAGGCTACGAACTATAATATAATAATATATGCCAAGTTCCATCCAAGTTGGTTCGTAGTTTTGACGTGATTGAAACACAAACATCCAAACATCTAAACTTTAGCATTTATAATATTACTAGCAGTTACCCGCGACTTCGTCCACAAAAAAAATAAAAAAAAGTAGCCGATGTGTTTGATCCAGGTTACGAACTATAATATATTCCAAGTTTCATCCAAATCGGACCAGTAAGTAGTAACAGCGTGATTGAAACACAAACATCCAAACTTTGACATTTATAATAGTAGTGGGATAGTGGTTATTGAAGTTTTCCTAGCGATTGTTCTTTTTAGGTAAGCACCTTGTAGATTCTATTGTTGAACTGGGCAGCGAAAGCCCTCTCGAAGTTGTTTGAGTAGTGTGATAGGTAAGCACCTAAGTATAAAAAGTATTGATTTTCCGCTGACGTTCCGTTTTCGTATGATCTTATATTTATTTGACAATTATCGGATTTTTTTTACTCACCTATTGAAAATACAATGGATGAATAGGTACTTAGAGTACCAACGCTGACTTCATTGAGTCACACCCGCATCAGCAGAGAGTGGAATCGTCGCGTCGCGCGGCTGTCATGCTGTTCCCTGTCCCGAAAATTTAAGCCGTGTGGTCACCCCGCGGCTGCATCTCTATGCCGGAAACTAAAATTGCTATATTTCGATAATGGCTCTGTCTATTGTTCATTGCTGTATGTAGATATTTAGTAAAAATTTTTACTAAATGATAAGCTATATTACACGTCTCTAAGTTTTATAGTTTTTTTGTAAAGTTACTTTTGCGTTTTGGAAAGTGTTCAACCGAAAGTCCACATTAAAATGTTTATAACTTTTGATTGGTAAGTTTTACAAATTACTGATTGATTTTACAAATTGTATGAGCACTTCTACTAAATATTGACTGATTCAGAAACTAAAAATTCCAGTTAGTTTTTTTGTAAAACTGCAAAAACATTTTCGTCAATGTAGAACTGAGGGACCACTTTGTTATCGTGTTTTCGTCTCTCTGCAAGAAGAAGAAGGGCTGAAATTAAGTAGTTTTTTTTTACAAATCTTCTACTAAATATAGACAGTGAAAGAACATGTGAATACTGATTAGATCCTTGGAACCCAGCATTGCATGTGTGGAACCGAGGGACCACTTTAAAATGCTTATAACTTTTGATTCGTAACTTTTACAAATTACCGGTTCAGTTTTACAATTGTTTGAGAACTTCTACTAAATATTGAGGTGCTCAGAAACCTAAAATTCCACTATGGTCCTTCCAGTGAAACGCTCATATCTTAGTACATAGAAGTATGATCCTGCATTTTAGTTTTCAGTCCTAGTATTTTATAGTGAAGCAATGCATCGTTATTGGATGTGGTTACCATTTACATCCCCACATCAGGTGAGCCATATGCTTGTACCATCATTTAGGCTGGATTCGACCAAATCCGAAACGCTCTTCGTTAGATAAAAATACTTCCGTCCTTGTTTTTGATAAGTTTAAAGTAGAGATGAATAGTATTCTATACTAGCAGTTACCCGCGACTTCGTACGCGTCTACAGTTTCCGTGTACATTATATTATCTGTGCGTGTACCGAGCGGATACTTCTTTGAGAAACTTGACATTACACCTCACTACACCGAACTCGTACCTACTGGAATGTCAAACGCTAGTTGTTAGACCAAAGAGGTAGTACTACGCCCTGTCAAACTGACGTGACATGACATGACAATGAAATCCTCTTGCCAATTGGCGCTGCTAATCCTTTTCGTTCATTTTATCCTGTAGATCCTGTTAATTATTGGAGACAAAAAGTAGCCTATGTGTCAATCCAGGTTACGAACTATATATATGCCAAGTTTCATCCAAGTTGGTTCAGTAAATTAGACGTGATTGAAACACAAACATCCAAACATCTAAACTTTCGCATTTATAATATTAGTAGGATAGGATAGGATGACGTAGGTATAGCGTTATTTGGTTTTGGACAAACCCAGACTTAGCTGTATAAAAAAAATAGTACTTAAGTCTAAGAAAATGAAAATGAAGCCTATCTGAGAATTGTTTGCAATGTAGATTTACTAACTGGTATCCGTTTTCCTCTTGCTTTCTCTGCAGTGAAGCGACTTTCGTCACACATCATGATGACTAAGTATATCCAACGGATCATATTAATTAAATCTAGAATCTAGGTCATTTAAAATTCGTCTATTTGCAAGTATTTTCCTCCTAGACTATATTTTGCTTACGATAATTTTTTATAATTTCTAACTTGTGCTGGTAGGTACAGAAGCGTACAGTATATGTCTCTACAGTCAGTGTTTGTATTTACAAATAACTATATTAATTATATCTATGTAGACTGTGGATTGACCTGTTCTGTTCAATGTCCACCCGACTTTCCTCGTGTAGTTACCGAAATGTATTACGTAAAGCCATTCACTGCGCGGTCATCGATCTCTTTGATATTATCTAATTGTTGCGTCATTTATTATGAAACTATTATACTTTGCATATTGGTATCGAAATATATTAGATCCATGATTCACAAATGTGTCAAACGCCAGGTTCAGACCAAGAGAAGAAATTGCGAAAATTAATGTGGGCAAAACAAAGCTAATTCCGGAAAGTGGGCCTTCACCTTGTTGTTTCGCTCTGCAAGTTTTCAGATATAGTTGTTTCTCTCAAAAATCGAGCAAAAACATATTTTTTCAGTTTTATATACTTACTTAGTTAACATAGGATCATTTTGGTGGTAGTAATACCTAAAAACAACACCTTCTTGCTTCAAGGCGTGTTGATTATATGAAAGAAAGGAGAACTAATAAACGATCACACATAAAACGCCTTTGAATGCTGTCTATTGGTCTGGGCCCAGCACTACACAGTGTTTGCTACATAACTAAGCTTTAATGTATCATTGTTTGATTAGTATGGTCGTGTTAATTTAAAAAACTCTTGCTCGCTTGGTGCTGGAAAGGTATGAAATACAAGAGCTTTTTGCAGATAACTCTCACGTTTGGTGGCCGCGCCGTAGCACGTGTTTAATACTACGGATAATACAGCTTAGGACTTTTCACCCGTATGTCACGTTTTTGGCTTTTACATTTTAAATAAGTGTTTCCTTGTTTTCAGCATACCAATTTGGGTTGGCCCCTGATTACTTCCTTCCTATTGCGTGAAATTTTCTCTGGAATACAGTCGGGACTTGAATTAATTTGTGTAAAGTTTTTTTTTACAATTTATAGGCTAGCGTTTGACCGCAATCTCACCTGATGTTAAATGATGATGCGATCGACTATGTGGCACGCTTACCTACCTAGAACATACCTATTCACTCTTCACAACATGCAAAGTATTTTTCTGTTAAAATTTCAAAGTCATTTTTACGTATAATCGAAATAGCGCGTTGAAATCTTTTCTACTGTTTTCCCTACAAAAGACATAAACGCGCCTCCAACCAATATGGCTTATTTTGAAGAAAAAAATTAAGCCCTTTAACTGAAATTCAGCACCCTTAACTGGTCATAAAATTATGTGTTTTTGCTGTGAAGTCAACGACATTGGATAATTAAGCGCGTTTACAGATAAGCCTGAACAATTAACGATTTATGCAGACAAATACAATATAAATATGTGTCACAATGACACTCTGAAAAAAATTAGACTATGTAAAAGGACAAAATAATTAAAAAAAAAAAAAATACTCCTAAACCCAAGGCATGACGTAAAATGTAAACAAGCTATTTAATTATTGAACGGTTCATTACTGATTAGTTACACATAATGACCAAAAACTTGTACGATCTGGTGTCGGGCAACGGCTTCACTCTCTCTTTTGATAAAATGCTTCCTTCTATATTGGACACTGAAGGTTCCACTAGCTAAAACGACCGATAGACCATCTCTGTTCGTTGTCATGCAAGTAACAATGACAGAGTATTTTATAGAGCCGCTAGAAAATTACCATAATAATCATTAGGTATTCTTGGTAATGTTTGAATTATGTAAAACACTTTTACTTTAGTAGCAAAAGATATAAAAACCCATGTGTTTTTGGATTGTGATTTCATGAATTATCATCATAATTTCAGTCTGAAAAATACTACTATTGAACTTCTTTTAGCGTCTATAGGTACCTTAAAAAATACAAGTCAAACTCTATCTAGTTGTTGAAATTCTTATCTGTAGATTAAAATAGTCCATTGGAAAATCTTTTCAAATCTTTATCGTAAGTTCAAATCTGCTTTCAAACTTGATTATAATAAGAGGACCCTGACAGGCAGTCTGCTGTTGTAGACGAAATGATATAACCACCTCACCTACTTAGGTATAATGGTGATATGACCCCAATTATTATGTCATAGATCATTATTTTAAATAATTAATTTCCTGCTTATAATACTTCCTATTTTAAATTAGTTTTTGCCTGACGGAAGTAAATGTTTAAAAAAGTTTATTCCATTAACAATTTTAACAAAAACTTGAATTATGCTATGTTAAATAATGGGCGATACTAGCGCCTTTGTATTGGATCTTTGGAGTCACTCATTTAAATTACAATTTTTGTGTCTCTTCTCACAGATGGCGTGTCTCTCGTTGATTTCATCCGCCGACGGTAGATGGCGGTACATGATCGCCGCACCGCGTTTTATTTCACTGCCTTGATCCTCACCAAACACAGCTTTCTGCATTTTATTTACAAATGGTGTTATCTTGCAAACCAAGAGACGGATGCAACTGGTCTCTTCTTCAGAGCCTTGTTCTTTGATCATGTCTTCAATGGAATTTGGTAGAGTTTCATTTTTGGCCGCGGATATAAGTTCCTGTAGCGCTTGTGAGTTTTTGTTTAGGATCCAAGCAGTGGGGTCTTCGGAGCGGGGTCGAACCGGGCGTTGAGGTCCGGATAAAAATGTTGATATCTGGAACAATGAAATCAAAATTTTGCAGCATCCTCAAAAATCTATTACGAGTACGTATACTTGCCACGTGGCCAGATGCTCCCTTAGTATAGTTAGGTTAATCTGCCTAAGTATTTAGGTAAGCTCGTCAGTAAATCACGAAAAAAGAAACGCACGTAAGATTTCATAACTTTTGGGATATTTATACATCTTACCTACTTAGCTTTTAATACCTACTACCTACTCAGGATCTAGAATACTTACCATCTGTGCAACGAACACCAAAGCATTGACAGCTACAGCGCTGATCTGATTCGGCTGCAAACCAAACAACCGCACCAGATGCTTCAGAGGTGCTAGTGGACTTGACACCTCGGGCTCACTCGGCCTGTCTGAGAACTCTTCACTTTGTGACTGGTAGTTGTCACTGAACGGTGGCTGTCGTCTGTTCGGTGTAGGGTGTGGGTTGTTTGCAGACTGGAAGGCCTTGACCACGAATTCAGCTACTTTTAGTGCTACGGATTCTGAACCTGAAAAAAGAAACACGTTTTATTGTAAATGTAAAGTTAATTACTACAAAAAGACACTAGTCTTGTTACCTAGGTCTCTTATACTTATTGCGCCCGAAGTAGGTACCTAGAGTACTTACTTACCTACCTTATAAAATAAAAATTTTCCACGTGGCACTGATGCACGATTTTGCAACAAATTTTTGAAGACTTCTTCCATTTTGCAAATTGATACGCTGTAGGTATTTTTCTTTACTAAGTATAAAAAAATACCGTAGATAATGTTTAGTCACGCAATAACGAAAAAAAAAGTTAGTTTTAGAAATCTTACCAAGAATATTAGTTGCTAACTTCATGCCACTACTCAGCTTATCCATAAACCCTTCTCTGTGTTGATCACCTCCGTAAACCACTTGAGATCCCAATCCCAAAATTAATAGGAACAGCACTGATGACGCCATCTTGAAACACTACCGAAGACTACTTCTATCTACAAAAGAGATGGTGGTATGGTTCGCTTGTAATGAACGCAAGCGCAACTTTCAGTAGAGCAGAAAATTTCTTACTGTTTGTTCTGGAAAATGTACAGGTTGATTATTTTTTTAAGATTTCTCTTACCTACTTTGTAATTTTTAGTATGTCGAGATAGGCGAGTTAATTGACAAATACAAATGTACGATACCTTAATTACTTAAAAATCGCTGTTTAAGCAAGATTAAATTTTCGTAGCGCTAACAGATGTCGCTGCTCGTAGCACTCATGTACTACAAAATAAAATAGGTATAATAGTATCTACTTCATAATATTTAGGTACAAAACCTATTAGGTACTTATTTAGAAGCGAAATAAAACACACACTGTAGGCAGATATTTAGTTGTGTGTAAAAGTGTCATATAGAACACAATGGATACGGAAACCCAAATAGGTATATAAATAAAGCTACTTTATGTAGGCATGTGGGTGAAGGAAAATTAGTTTTGGAAGAAAACGTTTGCGAATGTGTTTTTGTACTATTGCCTAAAACTTTTAGCTAAGTATGTCAAAATAATGGAGTGGCGAATCATTAGCATTTGAAAGCTTATTTTTACATTTTATTCGTAAGAAGTCTATCGTAAACAGTGATGATAAAGCTCAGATAAATCCTCCATGCACTGCTTATCATGATCGCTAAACTATGTCGCGCTTAACAGACCAAAATAATATCCCCAACATACTTTCTGCTCGCATTTCACTAGGAAACCGTCTCTCACCATGTACAAACATGTCGTGTTACTGTGTACCATATTCAGAACCTCTTCAAGTAACCTCAATACTGAAGACATCCAGTACCTCAATGAACTGCCTTTGGACAAGTTACTCAGACTGAAAAATTCACTGCAAAACCTCGTTTCGACGAGCTATGAAAATATAACAGCTACTGAACCAACCTATTTGGAAAGATTTGGAGCTCAAGCCATGGCAATAAAAGGACCACCAATCAAACGGGGAGATTACGAAGATGGGGGAATCCACAAAAAAGATAGTCACAGTAAAATAAGCAATATTTTTTCCATGTCGGTGACTACACTGGCGTTTTTGGCCTTCGGTGGGTACTTGCTCTGTCTTATTGTGCAAGCAGTGAAAGCGAAGCAAAATAATGCGAACTACAACCCTCAGCAGCCGCCTACGTTCTTCGTCAGTGCCGGGATCAAAAAGAAGCCACAAGCTCAGTTCTCCTCATCGTATGGGAGACGAAGGAGAGATATGAGAGTGATGCGCAGCTTCAGACGAGTGGATCTACCTCCGGAACAGCTTTTTGACGCGTTATTGTTACTTTGTGAGAGTTATACCAAGTGGAGTGAAAATAATGGTGATATAGAATTGTCATTGTGATTATAAGCCGAACTGTTGTATACCTTGCTTAAAATTAATAAAGGTAGAGCAAACCCTTATAATGCAAGTATTTTTACATGCAGTAGGTATGTACTCAAAAAAAGACCCACCCAACTGAAAGTTTATAAGCCCGTTACGGTGATAAACAGCTGTATTCCTTTTATAGATTTTAGAAGAGAATTGTTTTTACAGTGTTTATAAAATAAACGTAATTTTATGCCTTACCTATCCATTTGTACTGGCTACGCTGGTATATAATTTTCGAGTTGTCGGAAAATGGCGTCAGTTCACGTCACTGGTTTTTCTTTCATCGATCGTGTTCATTGAACAAAAGCTTTTCATCGAATAGCTAAATAAAACCATTGTTTGTTCCACGTTCTTGCGAATGACTCAATACAACATGTGTTAAACGCATTCTTAATGATATACACCACATAATATGTATGAAGCTGAATATTTTTCACTAAAAACCCGCATAAGCGCTGTTTACGCTAAACACAGGAAGCCACATTGCCGGCCAATATCTTTAAACGTATTCAAACTGTCAAATAATCACTGTAACACCTAATAATAGCTGCATCTTGGTTCTAAAGATCCTATTGCATACATCTCAAAAACCATCCAATATTTTTTAAAAAGCCAAACCTCCGTTCCTTATTTTATTCACTGTAAGGTTGAAAATTGAAACCAGGTTATTTTTTATGAGTTTCTCAAGTGTTGTCTGTATGTTTGTAAGGGTAATGAGGCTGCTGTTGTCTGTCTGTCATCGAGCTTGTGCTTCTGTTTACTCGATGCTTACAGAATTAGCGCACAGAGCCGTTCAAACGTTTATTGTAAAAATAAATTAATTGGGTATATTTATCGGATATTGAACGGGTAATTTTTATGGTGGTTATAAGTAGCCTGTTATTATGTTAGTGGCTCTATGAATGCGTGGATGCTTCATACTTCTTACCTACCTACTAGCATAATAATAATACATTTTAATACAGGTTCATTTTTTCACAAGTCATCAAGGACTCCTGAATATTTTCTTACAGAATACAGCTGAAATGTTTGATTGGAATTTGGTTTGGAGCTATCTAGGGCAATATCTAGAGCGCTCATTTTAAGCGTGCTTTATGACAATGATGATCTCCGAGAAAACTTTATGGTAAAGAGCGAACTCTAGCCCTCGCTTATATCTCTCTCTCTCTCTCACTATTCTTTCACTAACTCTTTCAATTATGTAGTTTCTACCACACTGGTAGTGGTACGTGGTGGAGATAACGGGGACTCCACACTACACGTCCCCCGCAGGAGATGACGTGTAAACACAAGCCTTGGGGATAATTATCTGTAAACAAACGCTTCAAACTCATAACACATTAATGCCAACTTTATTTTTAAATAGTGTGGTGTCTTGCTAACGTTTTAAACCAATACATAAACGGTTGGTTTCTACCACATAATAGGATTTTAGTGGTATTGGATATAGACTTTGGAAAATGGATTAGTAGGTGCCTATATTAATTGCTAACGGCACAAGTAAGGGAGTAAATTCGTTGGAGGAAGAGCGTACCACTTAACATCAGATGGGTCATTGGCTTGTTCCATCATTTAGTTTTATAAAAAAAAGTTTTATCATACTCCATGTTACCAATTGGTCTGTTTGCGTTTCAGTTCATAAACTTCATCAAAAGATCATATAATATGGCCTAAAATATATTGTATCGTGAGATAAAAAGTACCTAAACAAACTTCAGAATTTATAATAATAAAAAAAAAACTTAGGGGACTCATCACCATTTATCGTCCTGACATGAACGTTTCAACCAATGGCTGTGCGGGTCAAAGGTTTACGACACAGGACCCTAAACTAAATTGAATTTGACTCGAATCACCTCGTAAAATAAATCGTCAATCGATTTTACAATCGATTCATTCGAGATAATATGAGAAACACTTGTCTTTAATGTCTCAAGCCCTAAACGGGGTCTAGACGTAGATAGTCTAGCACTAAAGTACGCAATTTGAAACTAACTGATGATGGAGATTGATGTACTTATAAGGTGGTACCCACTGATTAAGAATGTCTATTTAAAAAAAAAACTTGAAACTTTTGGTTATGAATCTTCATTAGATAATTTATATGTTTAAAAAACTAGAAAAACTGACTTCAATTTGACTACTGGCTTTATCATCAGATGATGATAAAATGGCGTTTAAAAAATAAGTGTTTCCGAACACTTACAATTTAGATATTTTCAAGAGGAGAGTAAATAGGTTTCTTCTAGGCAACTGTGCTACATCGTCGACCGTATCGTCACTGAACATCAGGTGAGATTGCAAACCGTTTGCCTTTTTTTTATTCCTCACTATATAATGTAGGTTTTTATTCCTCAAAGATACCCTTTCGTAATTCGTATACGTTTAAAACTAGACTGGTCTACCGTCTACCAAGTGATAGACAATGGTATCGATTCTGTTGTTGCATTTTTCTAAACTAGCCTAATTTGACAGCGCTAAAATTATAGCTGTCTTTGTCGTTTCAGTTTATGAGAAAGGGACGGAAACATTTTTAGTGCTGTCAAATTAGGTTAGTTTGGAAAAATGCAACAACAGAATCGACAGCAGTAACACTTGGGCATAGGTCATCGCCTTGTTGCGAGTCGTGCTCAGATATTATTGACGGTCTATCATAACCACTAAGTAATACCTATCAGGCAGTTTTATGTTAATGTATTGCTAGATGTATGGCCGAGCCTTATCTGGCTAGGAAGTTACGAACGAATGGTTAGCACTTGCAATTTAGAAATGTTATGTTTCAGACTCCTTTTAGCGCTATTTGATTGAAATTATCTGTGGATAAAACGTATCACGTTTAAAAAACAGTATGTAACCAGACCACTACAGAATACTTTGAGGGGATAGGGAGTTCAATATGAATAGAAAATTGAAACAGCCGGTTTGTGCCCAATAAAAATCTGCTGTTCCACACAAAATGCAATAAAATCTATTTGGCAAAAATTTATAGAGCAGCTGATTTTTTTTCTATGCTCTTTAAGTTATTAATGGGTACTTGAACGCCTTAATCCTCTTGAGGGGAAAACTTAAAGGGGATTTTCCCCTTTAGGGGAAAAACTTAAAGGGGATTTTGAAACTAATCCTGAAATTTTCGGGTCTTACTCTTATTACACCCGAAAACTTTATTCGTATGTTGGTTCTAGACAGAAAAAAACTATTGCACACAACATGAAACAAACAATAATAAGTCTGTATATTTCGCACGGCAAGAATACCATAGGCAGAGTTTACCACTTAACATCACGTAGCCCTTGCTTTATTACTTTTTTATAAACAAAAAGTGGCCCATCGCGACTTGGTCTCGCCCACCTCGCCGCATATTCGTCTGTTTGTCCTAAAATACTTTGAAAGTATATGTTTTATAGTTTCGAGTCACAGCATTCATATTTATGTTACTAATTGACCTCAATAGTTTGCTAATAATGAGTCAAGTTTATATACGAGCACGCAACATGGATCAAGACTTGCTTCTGCCCTCGGATTCACGCGTGATGTTAGAGGTTGAAAAGTGGCTTGTATTGGTTTCAAATTATATTATGATAGATAAAAAACTTTATTCCTTAAATTAAAAAACTAAACTTTAAATTAAAAAGTTTTATTAAATAAGTAAAAAAGACAAAACAAGTAAATTGCCCACCTGGTATTGAGTTCTATCCAAGGATGTCTAAAAGAAATCTCCATCAGCTATAAGACCGCATCCACTTTATTTTATTTTTATATTTTTGAAACTTACACTGAAGTATTTTCCTTATTACCACTTTGGCTAATTGTTAAAATTAAAAGCTGTTTGAATAAAATTTAGTATATTAAATTTAATCCAACAGCATAACATTACACGTGACTTGAGTTACGATTATTAACACGCCTAACAAATTATACCCCATTCAAATGGCACGAAGCTCACATGCGTATGAGTTAGACTAGACACTAGTTGCGAAACTGCTTGTATGGCATACCCTCATATCCACTTAGGCAGTAGGTGTATTTAACCAACAATAAATATCTCAGGCTACAAATACATTGCGTACTATGTTGACAAATCCCGCAATAAAATATAAGCATTTACAATAAAATTAATTATTATTTACACGGTGAGGTGGGCGCGTGAACTTAGGACAGCGTAGTGTGGATAAGACCGCATGATTTTGTAGTTTAAATTTTTCAAAGCTTCGTGAGTAATTTGACTTGTTTTAGTAGGGAAATCCATCTATTTCTTTTTTTAAATGTATGAAACTACAGTCTGCGTGCACAGATAATATAGGTCTCCTATAGACTTCCAGAAGGGTAAATTTTGGGTAATTTCCACCCGCTGTCTGTGATCTTAAAAATATCGTCGGTTCACTGGGTGGGGAGTCATTCCACGCTTTGCCTTCTGGGAACTTTTGTTTACCAAAACATTCGAAAACTTTTGTTCCTTTGTGGTTAGTTGATCACTGGCTCGTATCTCGCAAGTTGAACGGAGCCCCAAGCGTGGCGCAAGTTGGATCGAGCCGAAAGGATAGATTTCCTGTCACTTTTCAATGAAAACCTCTTTTCAAATCGAGGGTAAAACAGCAGATTTAAAAATTATCCACACCAGGTAGTCCTCAGCACCGCCATGCTGGAGGTCCAGAGTCCCCGCGGCGCCTGCTTTATCGCACGCTGCGCGCGCCGGACACCTCGCGTCCCAACACAGTGTAGGGAGACCACTATTGCACCGATTAAAGGGATAGCATTTATAGGGGAACAACAAAATTGAAAAAAAAAGAAGATTTGGGTTTTTTTAATGATCGTAGAAATTAATGCTGCCGGGGTACTTATTAGTGGATTTTACATGATTATTATGATATTACGGAGCTAATAATATATAGAAAAAAATTCAGTGCTACGCGTAGCTACGAGGGTGCTACGACTGAAATTAGCACTGATATTTGTTTTATATCTGTTTAGTACATTCGTCGTGCATGTAATTTGTTTTTATTGGTACTTCACTACGCTACAGAACAAAAAATATTTTAAAAGGACCTCTTTTTTTGTAGCAAATGTAAACATTTTCAGATTTTTTCCGCCGTAGAACGGACGTTATTTTTTGAGTGCCTGTATTCGTATCGAGGTAGGTAGCTATATCTGAGATCCGTGTGGGCCATACAGCTCATACAAGGAACATCATTTGTACACGAATGGCCTGCTTAGCGGCTTGAGGGACAATCAACGCTCATTGGACGTCGTAAAAGGTAATTAGACAGGTGAAGTGGCAATTATGGTGATCACTGAGAATTAAATTAATATCTGACGTAAAATATTATAGAGAAAAATGTTTCTTTGTTTCCAACATTTGGTCCTTTAGACCAAACTTGTTTTAGATTTTGTTATTGAGTGTAACTTCTGACATATATCTTATACATTTTTTAAATAGATGTCTATTAACTAATTATTATTCCAGATTAATTATTTATCTAGAATTTAAGATCTACTTGGTGACATTACTTCAACATTATAAGATTGTAAGTATTATTTTTATTGTTTTTTTTTAGAGTGGTTTAAATTGGCTTAAATTGTCGCTCTGGAGCGGAAAAACCGCATCTACAATTTTAAATTTTACAAACATACAAAAACATATTTCATTAAGTATCTTACTTAATACAAAGTCAAAAATAATCAGATTGTCATTCTTTATTCGAAAATAGCGTACCTAATCTTTTTTTTTTCAAAGCTGTATCAATGTGAAGGAGGAAGTAAGTAACCCCGAGGCTGCAATATATCCTGTGCGAAGGCTCTGGCGTTTCTCCGGACTTATATTGTGATTTATTCGCCAATAACCTTCGAGTATCATTCCTTTTTTGCCGCGATTTACACCTGGAAGAGGATAAGATCCATAATTGACGGTAATTCTTCAGTAAGTACTCGTCCTTATTTTATTACGACTTAAAATGGAACTATAGAAATACTTTTAATGTTTCGTGTTTGAATAATTTGTAATTGTACTTACAGTTAAAAATATAAAGACGCGCGTAGCATTCCTACGGTTTATAGGTTAAAAATGGTTAATAACAGGTTTGATAAAATACATATAAATATCAAATTCATCAATAAAAATTATACTCTTTGTTCAAAATCAATAAATCAATTTTTATTTACTTCATAAAATTGTTAATATCCCGATGACCAATGACAAAAGCACTGAGATCCGAATTGGTATATTTTATTCGTCGACCCACCCGATACAAGTAATAAAAAAACTATTTCCTTTTCCACTTTAGTTAATTCAATACCCATTCCTATTTTCTAATAATAAATACTTTATTGATTAGACTTAATGATTTCTTGCATTTATTAATTTAAAAATTCATGTATATTGAGCTAATTCTTATTATTAACGAGCGATTAACATTGAATTTCATATCGGATGATATTTTAGAATACAATTATGCAAATATTATTGGTTCTTAATAAACAGTTTATGGGTTTTATGGATGTGACGGAGCGCGATCGCCTGCGGTCTCTTCGGCCGAGTCGGCAGATGATTCGGGACCGCTCAATGCGGCCATAATTTGAAAGGTATAATTTTTAAAACTATCATGGTGAAGATCATAATTTTTACCAAAAACGGGATATGTACCATGATTTATGTGTTTTATTATATCTCGATAAAAAGCTTAAAGATCTGGTTCGTATTTTCCAAAAATTCTGGTCGGTTCAGTTGGTTTGATTTACTTAGATGGTAGTAAATACCTCGTCAGCTTAGGCTTGTTTTCAAATTAATCTCTGTGATTTTACGGAACAAAAGATTTGTTTTCTCTAACGTGAATTGGCTCTAGCATTGTTTTTATTACCTGCATACCATTGTCGACACCCGTTGCTTATTTATATGCAAACGCCAGAGAGAGACTAGTCGTCATCATGATCATTTCAAAATTAGGCTAAAATTTCAAAAAAAATTATAAAGCTTTATGGATTAAACCGATTGCCTATAACGATACTTAATTGTCTCACTGAGCACGTCTGCTGAGCAATCTGTTGTCTATGACAGAATTAGGTAATCGAGCGGTCCCGAATCGCCCCACGGGATGCGGCCACGGCTTCGATCAGGGTCTAATTACAATAAATACAACAACACATTAGAATCGATCACATCGGAAAGTTTAGTATTTGTGTTATTTATCGGAACTAATAAAAGTGATGTACGGTTATCGACAAAAATGAATTTTAGGGATTCGTGGTGTAGAATCCAGGGGCAAGATGTTTATTAGAAAATAGGTAGAGCATGCGTTTACACTCTGTTCGATATTTGAGAAAATTGACAGTTTTTAACGAGCAAAATTAAACTAAAGAGTCTTATTTACAAAACACGCTAATCATCAACTGTTGATCAGTAATTTTTCATAAGTTAATTTAAATGAATATCGAACCTAACTAGAGTAGGTACCGGAAAATTGAAGAAAATTAATTAATTATTTTATCAAAGCAATCTACATGCCAATTTTCAGTCGCCTATAATATGCAGTATAATATGAAAAACGCATTGATATAAAAACTTTGACCTCAATTTTGGACCCCTTAGAATGACTTTAAAAACTTCCAACGTAATACAAAGAATACACCTTTGTGTCCACAAATATTTTATTAGGTAAGTATTTATTTATATGTTCATAGATCGCTATTCACGAGAGTTGTTTTGCATAAAATCACTACAGAACCCTTCCAAGGTATACCCAGTCAGGTTTGACCGTTTATTTATAATCGTTTCCCGAACAGATATAAGACTGTTATAGGATCCGTGGCGGGTCTCACACGGCTGTATTATTTATTGCGTTTATTGGGCGCGAGCTGCGCTTGCGCCGATAAAGCATTTCCTGAGGGGACATACCCAAGCAACCTCAGGGGTCCTATTCTCACGGTGAAAGATTTAACTAAACGATTCGAATGAGATGACATGACGATGGTACGGTGGCTAAAATATTCTCGAAGTCGACCTCTATACTCATATTCTCCTGTCGTTTTAATGTGACTTTAAAAGATGCCCTGCCATTGTCACTTGCATGACAATGAGATGGCAGCAGAATTAGCAGCCATTTTAGCTACCGCAGCTTTAGAAGACCACTATGAATAAGACCATATTTGGTAAGATTTTGATCTATGTAGATCATAAAGCACTAAGCTATCCAGTTCATCTGGTAAAGTATATGTCGCTAAAGTACCCCGTCAGGTCATATTACAAACCATTCGATAAATTCGACCGATACTTCGAATAGCACCTCCGCGTTCCGTTACCTCGTTGAGCAGACTTATCGAGATAATTCACGTCAACAATACAGTTTATTAGCACTTAGTTATGCTCTGATGATATCGCGCCCACAATTAAATATTAATATGTTTGACCGTGGGCGACGGGATTTATCTATCAGCTGTTTGGACCCAAGGGGTTGCCCACGTGACATATTGCAAGTATCACAAATAGTCACAATCCATTCACTGTCAGCTTATGATGGTTCTATAAATTGCTCTGTCTTTGTCAATTGCATGACAACGAAAAGCATGAGACAAAAAATGATGGCAAGAGACTTTCAGTCATTTTAGGTAGTGCAACCTTAAGTGACCAATATGAATAAGACGGTGAAGCCTTAAATCACTTACCATTGAGAAATATTGTGAACGACAGGCAAGAAGAAAAAATTCACGAAGTAAACCGTTTAGCATTATAGCTTCTATATTCTAAGTATAGCGTATAACTGCTGAACAAAACTGAAACTTTTCCAAATGTAATATTTAGTTGGATGTATCACTGACACTCAAAAACTTTGAGCACCACGAGATTCGAGAAAATCGAACCTTTTACATAATACTGAATAACTAAATAGAGTAAGTAAGTAAAACACTGAAATGGCTGGACAGGTGCTTATGTAAAATTTCGAGAAAGCTCTACAATCGTATCTCTATCAAGATCACAGGAATGCGTTCATAGACCAACTCGTTACGAAGGCCTATAACTCCGTGCTAAGCCCAAGCACGATTTATACAAATCGTTGTTCATATTGGGTGTCTGTGTCGCAATAAATATTAAATATCGACGCCATTAAAAATATCTCCTTACAGTTTACGAGAGCTTGTGAAGACATGTTTACGTACAGGAGGAGGCAATCAATTCAGCTTTTTTCGTTTAACCTCAGTCACAGACGGTTGCATAGTTTGTATGGAATGGTTCCTTACTAGCTTTGTAAAGTTTTATTTACATAAATGTTAAAGGTACACAAATTAGTGCCTAGAAGACACCAGTAGGTAAAGCTTTTTTTAAGGATGAAAACTTTTATTCATCGTGCAGAGAATTGCATACATTACCGAACAAATAGGTGCTTAGGTAATCATGCCATTTTAGAGGAAATTTATTCTCAGTTACTTAGATACCTACGTGAGGATGCTTGATAAGAGTAGGTTGCCAGCGCCAATGCGAAACGACAAGTCACAAAACATACTAAACACTAAATGATGGATCATTTTCAGCTTTCTGTTAGATTACTTACACTGCCGTATCACTTGTTATATTATCTCACTGTGTTTTTCACAACTACATTTCATACGTTCATGTGAAACCAAAGCTTGTCTCATACGAACGAACGATTCAAAACCCGTATGCAAATATTTGCGATCTTTCAGCATAGAATAATAATAATCTCATCAGAGCCAGATCCATCACTTTTCAGCCATGGAAATTCCTTGTGACTGTTTGAAACACATGTTTCATTATAGAAAGTGTCTGTATTGACTTTGATTGTGACGGTATACTTAGCTTTTTACGAGACATTTTATTGGAGCAGATAGAAATGGGTCATAAAAGTCAACAAAATGAGGAAGCTACTAAGGACTACGGACTTCTTTATCGTTTGGGAACAAACTACATACCATCGCATGCTTCAGACAGAACCTGACAGAAGCTGTTTTTAATATTTATAACATTCCTTAACTAAGATGAAATTTTTTATTGCTTTCGTAATCAATACGTCTCTGATATTGACTTTTTAAAGAAGTTAATATTAAGAAGGCCATTTGAAGCTTTGGCGGTGGTGGCGGCTACCTTAGTATTATCACAGATATTATAAACTAGTATTTAAAATATATTAAAATAATTGGGACTGGAAGGTTAGGTAAGATGATGCTGAAGTGTGCATGTAGTGTGAGTGTAACCTTTTGCCTACTAATAACTTTTTTATCGTTATTTTTTTATTTTTAATTCTATATGAAACTTGGAGGCTAACTGCGACATAGATATTCAAAAGTATGATATCAAGTTTCAATAGCAATAATCATAAAAATATTTAGTTGTATTGATTGTTTGGTAACCCAAATGGCAAAATTTTATTGAGTCTATTAAAATAATCTAAAAATGAGAAACGTGTCATCGATATGTGTATCGACTGGTGGGTGTGGTGACCACATGATAAAGTGGGATATGATATAGGAATATAAGTGACATTATAATACCTATTAAAATTGTAGGTATAATAAATAAGAATAAGAATAATTTATTCGTAACCATAAATAAACAGTTTATGTAGGTAGCTACTTAAACCAAAAAAAAACATGTAAAAAATGATAGCAAAATTCCCAAATCACTTTCTTAACATCAGTCAGTATCAGAGACAAGTCGTTTTATAGGTGCTGTCTTCAACATCGTGCATTATAAAAAATGCTTCGCTCTAGCAGTTGTTAAGTCTAACTTAACTAGGAAGCCTTAAAGCGGCCTAAAAACTCCGTCACCAGAACTGGCCACTAACTCATATGAATTTATTATTTTTTTTTTATTTTCTCCCGTCCCTAAAATTTCCTTAACAGTTCATTCCAGCATTTTGTTTCTCCAATCCAATGTTCTTTTATAGTGCTTCCATCTAACATCTCATAAGCAGGTGTCCTAAATTACTTCCTTATGTGATTCGCACTCCGTATTCCGGAAAGCACAATACGAAGATTTATTAAGTCTGCCGTTGTTTTTGTGAGGATAAAATCGGTGTTTAACGTCTACGGGAATCTACCGAATTACGCAGGCGGGGGAGAAGCAAGGACAAATCAAAAGGGGCACTAAAATTCTTCTCTCCTGGGGTCTTATGCTCACTTCGGCAGAGATTTTACTCTAACGTAAATATCTTAAAATCGGTAGCTCAGGTAAGTATAGAGAACAAATGGACCGAAGGGAAAACGTATTTTACGAAGCTTTTTTTTTTGGAAATATTTTTACACCATCTTGTGTAGGATAAAGTCTTACGTGTGCTTCTCAAATTTGATTGAAATCCGTCGATAAATAACGCTACAGCAAACTTTCCCTTTTTTCTCCCCTATTTTCCCACAATCAAAAATCGCGCTCGACAAAAAAATTTGAATAAATCAAGGAACATGTGAGCCGATTTTGGTCGAAATCGGTTGATAAATGCGACCTGTAGGCGATTACTGACAGACAGCCGGACAAAAGCATATTTGGCCAATCTCGAAACTGAGACGCTTCGCTCGCTCGGTCAACTAAACGTAACTTTTGTAACAATAGTATCTGTTAGTCAATGATAATGAATGCCATCTAGCCCCCCCAGATCCACTAGTGAGCCCTGGGATACACAATCAGCCCCCGTATTCCAATCTTTTGCTGTCAAGTTATATTTCACGGCAGTGTAATTTCTTCATTCTTTTTAGACACTTGACAGTAAAATATGCGCGAAAACAAATTAAATGACATCATAATGTCACTATTTAGTCTGAGAATAACTATGAGTTACTATGAACTGACCATGATTTAAAACTTTGCAGTTCAACTGAGATTGGAATACCCCTGCAGGGCATTCGTATCGAAATAAGTGAGTCAACAAACAAGGCATCCTTTATAGTGGAGAGCGACGACCGCTTGTTTTGATATCCTAATTCCATTGTGTATATTTTTGATAGACTTCAAAAGGATTTTGATAGAAAACATATTACTTTCCGGAACCTATTAATAGTATACTTATTTATTGAACAAACTTTACATAAAATCAAGTAGGTAGGTTTGTTTATCTATATGACCCGTTGTTTATCATCATTATTTCAGCCATATACATCCACCGCTGAGCATAGATCTGCCTATAATTTATTAGAGTGACCGATCTTGAAGCCATGTGGCGTAGCCTTATTCAATCTTCACCGATTGTCTTAGTTAAACGACGTTCTGCGCGGTCACTATTTGGATGGGTGACCGCTAGTTGCATTTACATCTGAGCACTTCTGTGCTTCGGAGGGTTAAACTGTCGGTCCCGATGCCGTTTTGTATGCCTACTTTCCATCTACGAGTAATGGGGGGAACTACGCTACCCTTTCCGGTGCTTGGTTTCCATTAGATAGCCCTTTGTTTACTGTAGTTTAAAACTAAAAATATTTTAACACATCAATGGATAAATATGTAACTAACCTTATACCTACTCATACGTAGGTATACGTTCCAATTTATTTTACGGTTTTTTGAAGAAGTCTAAAGTCAAAGTCAAAATTTCTTTATTCAATAAAATGACAAGGATCATGTAGAAGACAGTGGCAACATCAAAATCGGCCTAGCATATTAGTAGCAGCAGTTTACAAAATACCGATATAATGTAGAGACTTTATCACCTAATTTCTATCCAATGTGAGTTCATTTTGACGAACTATTAGCGTACCTATCATCTCGATTTGCACACCGGTTGATACCGGTAAGACATGTTGTTTCAATAATGTTTACCTTTACACATGTTAAGCAAATAAAGTATCTTTATCTTTACCGTACTAATAATAAAATATTGCACTACGGTTTGGTAAATACAGCGATATTTGATTTAGGCCTCATAATTTGTTGTGGGCCGCTGCTGATAAATAGCTGCGAATCTTTGATCGTGTTAGCAGAGTTGTAGCTAGTATTGGAAAGGAAAGCCTACGCCTTTGGTGTTATATTTTGATCTTTATCTACGTTATTTCGATTGAACTAACCTGCAAAAATTACAAACGATCAAAACTAGTATTTACTTCTACCTGATTTGAAAATTTTGAATATTTATTTTTTATAATTTTTATTTTATTTAAATAGGACTCCCAACACGGGTTTACACTTTAATATCAAATAAACTAGTCGAGGGTCATAATAATAGTGCTCTCATACTTATAGGGCGTCGCAGCATGCGATGAGGAACAAACAACAACTTAACATTAATAAAATGACAAAGAAATCACATCACAGTGCTAATAAAAGTGAAAAATTAATACACAAGCAATAGACAAAAATCAGTTAACAATAAAACTACTAGGTACTTTACATACTTAGTGCTGATAAAATAGAGACTACGAGTAGGTAAATGGCCGAGCTCAATGGCGCGTCTTGGGAGAGACCTACGTCCAGCAGTGGACGAGTATAGGTTGATGATGATGATGAGTAGGTAAATATAACATTTAGGAAATAGTATTGAACGTTATATTAGGAGTTTTTTTTTAAATTTAATTTTGAATTTAATTTATTTTCGCTGCCCTAAAACGGAGTCCTGAATTCGTCCTTAGGTGTTAGCGTTCACAAATGGTGTCCTACTTGCATACAAATAGGAATCTTGTCGGATTAAGTTGATTTGTAACACTCGTCCTCGTGAGGTAACTTATATGGTTCTAATAGCTAGGTAAGTTTCTTAGATTTCTTCTGTAATGAAAATCGATTAACATGAGCTACTATAGTAAGTAATTAGGTACCTACCTAGTAGGTATACTGGTTATAGATAATCTCCGATTTTTCTACTAAGAAAAATGTGCGCAATGCCAGTGCTCTCAAGCTGTTTAGCTACTTACGCAATAATTTAGTGAGGCCCAAATGATTGTTCAATAGCATAAACACAGCAGCGCTGGTAATGATCGGATCTATATCTGTTACCGAGGATGTGCCCCAGGTGTTTCTGACAAGCAAAATAAACTTTCCGTAATCGATTTTACAGTTTTAGATCAACAGTTGGCTCTCGGGAGTTTTATACGAGCGATTGAGATAAGATTTACCTAAGTAGGTACCAGCTAAACGGCAACACCAAGGCTCGTCATCATCGTTGTCAGCCTGAAGAAGTCAAGATAGATACTGTTGGACAGTAGGTTGGATCATGTTTCTTCTATTGTATAGATTTTATGAAACGAGTTGATTTTAGTCTTCTCCATACGCGATTTTGACCATCCTATAGCGCCCCGACTGAAAATTAACTCACTGCAGAGTTCTTGTGTAACTAAACTAGTAAATAAGTAATCCCATTGTTATAGTGAAGACATTACAATACCTGAACGCAGCCACAGTAGTCACAACGGATCTTTGTCCTTCTGATTTATTTACGAAGAACCCATTTCTGGTCGATTTGGACGTAAGCGAGTTTTTCCGCACAACAGTAACATACGCAATCGTTTGTTGCATCTAAGTTCAGAAGGATAAAGATCCGTTGTGCGTACTGTAGGTATCTATCTATCAATGGACACGATAAAAAGAAGTCAAGACTTCGCATAGATTCATCCATTTCAGTGGGTGAAAATTATCGCAATTCAATTAATTGGCCAATAAATGGCTGGTGTAGAAAGCCGAGTTGTTCTCAAATCGATGGTATTATGTTTGTTTAAGTGGCTATCATCGAATGTTGTGGAGAGATTCAGTGGCTTTATATCTGCGTCTGGTTTGTAGCAACCCACATGTGGGCTACTTAGGCTTCAGGATATTTTGTTTAAATTATTAGAAGCCAGTATTATAACAGCGTGCGCAACCGATGAACAATATTATAGATACTTTAAGTATATCTACCATGCATACATGTCGTCTGAATATTGAGAATGCTTTTTTTTTCAATACTGACGACTTTGTCTTTGACGACTCTTACCTACAGCCACAGATTATAGTAAGCCTACAGCGCCATCGAACAATGTAGGTATGTGCGTGAAGAAGGGCTCAGTTTCAGTGACTGCAACTCTTGAATACAACCATTACCACCAGCCTCCAGTGAATAGGCAGCAGCGGGTATAAAAGCTCTCTCATAAACCCGACGAATGACGTAAGCTAATACTCGGCTATAAACTCACATCCGAGGCAAACTCATATAAAACACATAAAAGAGCCACTTTATTGTAAACAAGTGCACTTGCTTGTAACATCAACATCAGTCAATACTCGATGCTAAGCAACGCCCAGGATTGATACAACCAATCGCAACGCTTGAACAGATACGACACGCCTACTGTGTGCGCGCGCGCAGATAGCCGTCGCGCGTTGGTCTGGCCATCAGTTTTTCAGAAGTCTGCACGCGGAGTGGTTGTGGCAATGTCGTTCAGTGAAGTGAATACGAGTAAGCTGAAGTTCAGTGTGGATAGTATATTAGGGAACAATGACGCGAGTCCTCTGGTGGAGGAGACGAGGGTGCAGGAGCCGCCGTGTGCTGGCTGCGTGGCGGCATTGTACCGCTGCTGCAGGGACGAACCAATGCTGCAATTACGATTGCCTCTTTCATATTCACATTTGCACCCAGCTTTGAGGCCAACTACTGGTGAGTTTAAAGGCCGACTTTGGTGAAGGAGTTTTAGACAAAGGCCTTGCTCGTCACGTGACTAAGTCAGTTGCAGGGCCAATATTTTCCTTCATGAGAAGGTTACAAAAACTGGTTAAATCTATAAAATAGGACAGGGATATTACTTTTATAATAATTATAGGTACTCAACTAACAGGTGGGTTATTTTTGGTCGTGACCTGCCGCCGCCGCAGCCGTCGCGTGTCTGAATATTGGTGTGGGTAATCTTTTCGCAATTATTTCTGAAGAAATGATCAAAAAATTGATTTCCACAGATAGAATCATCTATACCTACTAGTAAAATAAATGTACGTAGCGCCGTATCATAGCGAGCGCGTTGTAGTCTTTTGTATAGAAAAATATAAGCGTAGCGTTTTCGTAGCAGGCTCTACGCTCAAAACTATTAGAATAACTAATAAACTTACAAAACTTTTTTTTATTCAAAGTTAGTTTCTCGAAATCTGTAAAATATGTTTGTAGGTACTTAACTCTACAATTTTGTTAGATGTCACAGAGCTCCATTTGGTAGATACCTACCTATATAATGTGACTCTAGTCTAGGCAGAGTTAGAATTAGAATGTTATTTAAAATATCAAAGTTTTCTTCCTAGATCAAGACAATGGCTACTTTTCTCCCACTATAGACTCTCAGAAGTTCGGTAAATAATAAGTTTAACAAAAATCTAAATATTTGACACTCCGACTTTCCGCCTGTCACCGCTCTTACCTGGTACAACTGAGGAATTAGGAACCTTAGTTGGAATAGCTTAATGGAACCCAATGTTCTGATCATACTGATGCTAAAACCTTCCACTCGAAGCTTGTAAATATTGTAACTCTGGAAATAGCAATTTCAACTCTCCCGATTTCAATGCGAATTTCGTAAGAAAGCTGATTGCTCTGGGATGGAATAGAATAGTTGAACAACTAAGAATAGTTGTTTGATAAAAATCGATGCAGCCGTCAATATTCAACAGGTCCACCGAACACCAACTTTGAAGGGATGGACCCCAGTCATAGTTGCAGCATAGATTTATCAAATCGGATTCCATATCTTGCATAATGTCTAATACCTACCTACCATAACCCTAGCACATTTCTTCCAGTATACCGCCTGCCCCTCCCCTCATCATCACCCCCGCATTCGGCCCCGCGCTGTGACGTCACATCGAGCGGCAAACGCAAGAGATCGTGGTCCCGGGCCGTGTTCAGTAATCTCCAGCGGAAGGGGCTGGAGCGCCGGTTCCAGATCCAGAAGTACATCACTAAACCTGACAGAAGACAGCTCGCGGCGACGCTAGGACTCACTGATGCTCAAGTAAGATCCAGAGACTATGTGTTATTTATCTATGTATAGTATAGGTACAGTATACTTGGCGGTTCAGCGCCAGCGGTCTGACTGCCAAGTACAATGGTAACCTCATAAACTTTGATAGATAGTAATTTTTATTTACCCAAACCATTGAAAAATGTAATAGAAGAGAGTAATTATCTAGTAGTTTGAGACAGCTAGGTACACAGATTATAACTTTTGCTGTCTCATCGTTTTATCTTGTAATTTGATCTATATGTACCTACCTAGTTCTGAATAAATTACGTTTACGTTTACGTAGTTTTAAAAATCTTATGTCGTATGTATCATTTTGAAACAGGTAAAAGTTTGGTTTCAAAACCGGCGGATGAAATGGCGGCACACGAAGGAAGGCAGAGGTTTGTCTGGCCCCGGGCTACCGCGGGACCCTGACTCCACCAACGAGGATAACGAAGAAGTGGACGTCGATACTTTGAGTGATTAGATCATTTTCAATGAAAACATTTCGAAAATCCTACTGATTCTAATAAAGGCAGCCACCACGCAGCCACCCATTGAACTGTTGTCGTTGCAGGCATAGGTAGGTAGGTACTATTTGTGTCAGTGCTCTCAAAGAAGATTGTAAAACGTAGTGGTTATATTATGCTCAGTGAAGGATTGTGGAAACTCGCGGCGACTCAGCTCTATTCTCAAATACATTGTCGGCTATTGTCAATGTTTTTGAGATGTAGATAAGTATATGGACTGTGAGAGAGTGATGTAGGTGGGTGCTTGGGTAAGCACACGCTAGTAAAATGTCCCAAGCTTTCCGTGTAAGGTGCGATTCCATTGAAATGCGTTTTCCGCTCCGCGCTAAAAAGAAAACGCTCCTTAACATCAGTAAAATAACTGATACAAAGAAAAGCTATTATGTACGTAGCGCAAGCGCATAAAATATTTACACGCGTTGAAAAACGCGGCCATATTAATTATTATATCATTTATTTGTTGTGTAAAAATATTAGGTTAATTTTTTAAAGTACCTATTTTGTATTCTTTTTATAGGTGAGGTAACTATGAGGCAATTAAAAAAAACAGAACTGAACTTTTAGTTTTTATTACTTTATAACCTAGCTGCTACTAAATACATTTTATATTGTAAATAATGTATACGATAAACATAGAAATGTGAAGATGTAAAATTCGTTAAATTTTTAATAACTTGAAAATTATGTTCACGAAAGTTTGTGATGTGGCCATGCTTGTTACACAAATGGATGGATAACTTATTTGCTAAATCATTGCCCTGCACTAAGTTTGAACAAAGTATTTGAACATGGTGCATATAAAATTGTATAGCTTTCAGTAATAATAAAAAAACTTCATAACAATCATTTGTAAACACAACTAGTTACCGATCCAACCCAATATTAAATTTATCTCTTACTGAAGAGTACATAGCGACATTGTTTATTTCATCTAAAATTTAATGGTTTGACGTCAATCGCTACCTAACCTTTACCGAGGGTAGAATATTGCGTTCCGCCGTAAGACATCAATTGGACAAAATCTCTCTATAAATAATTGATCGTTATAGTTTCCAAATGAATCATGGAAAGGAAGTCTTCGTAACCTCAATCAGTAATCGACAAGTTTGACTTTACTTCCATCATTATCATAATCATCATTTTCAAAATCTTGATCTCTTTGCCAGTTCGGGCCAACTCCGGGGGGTAGGGGGGGCCTACTATACCCCCGGTATCCTCCCCTATTTCCATAAGGCCTTCTCGAGTCCCATCTGTTATCATACTGGTTTTGTTCGAACCGGTTATCATAGCGTCTTTCCTCGTATCTGTAGTCTGGTCTATCATCTTGATACCTTGGTCTTCTCATATCAGGGAATGGGTTATCGTGCCGGTATGGTTCTCGTTGAGTTTCCCAGACCGGGATACGCCTGTTCGGAGACGAACTCCTTGAACGATTCTCTCTTTTATCTTGGTGGTAAGGCTTTGATTCGTATTCTTCTTCGATGCGTTTACGTATAAAGGGGGGTGGTGGGAGGGTGTGTAAAGGGGGTAAGGGGGGTAGAGGGGGGTTGTTGGTTTTGCATGCGGCGTCTTTTTCCCAGACAGGTGGACGTTTTTCAGACGGCGAATGGCTTTTAGATCGGCTTGGTTTCTTCTCGCCTGCTGAATCCCTGTAACAAGATTACATAGGTAATTTTTTTACTTACCTATTTCGTATCCTTGCTGGTCAATGTTAAGCAAATCTAATCAAAAAGTCCACAATTGAGTTACCTAGATGAGGACCTGCTGCGGCTTCTATCAGACTCATCACTGGAATTCCTGTATCGATGCCGCATTTCACGCTGCCTAAAACAACAACAAACATCTCAAATCATGGCCCTTTTTGCAGACTGAGTCTTCTAGACAATACCAAATAAAAATAGGTTTCTAAAAAGTCTGTGTTCATAAATCCGTTCTTGAATACCAATCTACTGGTGCCCAATGGCAGCATTTTGCAAGATTATATTCATGCGTCTCTGATTATACTAGGAACTAGGATATCTAATTAATTGCTCAATTTATATCTGAATCTGTACTCAGCTAATTGAAGTCGGTATCAGTGCTTGAGCAATTAAAGAGCATACGGGCCTAAGGGCGTATTATAAGTAAGTAAAATAGTAAGATACAGACTTGCGTCGCAGTTTGATAGCCAACTCCCTCATTTCCTCGTCGCGGCGCGCTTGGCGGCGAGACTCGCGCTCGACGCGCTCCGCCTCCGCGCGCTTGTCGGCTCGCACTGCAACAAACACATACCAATCAAGCGAACTCATTTTCCCAGTTTCTATCTACTGTTAGACTGAAATTACCCGATAACTGTAGACCACAGACTCATTGCCTTGTTTGAATTGGACAGCAAAGCAATTATTTGAGCTTCAATAGCATACCCCGTGCTTGCATTTTTACTTAGCTCGGCGGTAAAACCAAACATTGCAAAGCCGTTGCTGGGATCAAAAAGTAAATAAGTATTCTATCAGCCATCTAGTTCCCATATTAATAAATAAATATTCTTGGACTTTACACACAACACCCTCTAGTCCCAAACTAAGCATAGCTTGTGATATGGGAACTAGATGGCTGTTAGAATACTCATATACTTTTTTTTTTGTAAATACATACTTATAATACATAGTAACACCCAGACATAGAACAAACATCTATGTTTATTGGGACTAGAGGGCGTTGTGTGTAAAGTCCATGAATATTTATTTATTTATCACGATGCTTTCATGAGTTGCGTTTTCGGCAGCGACGTCGAAGCAATAGAACGAGAGTTCATACTAGAAATGATAATGTATGATAGTAAGATTTTTACTGTGTAAACTCACGTTGCCTCGACAACTGGGCCTGCATTTTCTTCTTCAGTTTTTCTTTGAGTGAAAGCGTGTCACGCATGGCTCCCTGTAAATAAACTACAAGTTAGATACGTGCTTGTACTAGACTTTACTGTACATATCCAGAAGTAATAAATAACATAAACTTATAAAAAATTACACCACGTCAGAAGTAGAAGATAATAATGCACGGAATACTGAAATGCTTGGATAGGAACAGTGTATAAAATATAGCCATCTCTTACCAATGAGTAATGACGAATAGAGACAATGTTAATTGGCTAATTTAAAGCGGCATTTTATGAGTGGCGTTTTAGTTCATTTAACTTCAATCGAGACTCATCGATTTTTCAGTCACAAAATCGATTCTCGATTCGCATTATTTGCCGATATTTACTATCAATCAACCGAAAATTCTTTATGCTTCTTACGACGCGAAGTATAAATAAGTAGGTACATAATTGATGCGAGAGATTCGCTGATTCTTTCACTGTATAAGGGATTTATAATTAAATATACCAAATATGAAATAAATAGGAAAATATATTGTCAGATAGTACATGGTAGTACTTTTTTTTTACGTAGTTTGATCAGTGACTAGTTTGAGAAATACATGAGCATGTTTATGAAAATGTATAAGTAAACGAAGAATCAAATACACATGAAAAATAAAGAAGTCTAATAATAAAGTTTACGAAATTGTGCATAGAAATAATTCCATTTATTTTTGTAACCAAATCAAAAATAGTCAAAAGATATTCGTTCATAGAACATTTATGAGAGAAGATAAATTTGAATTAAGTTCAACACAATACATAATATATGAAGGTTAGTAATAGTGATCGATGAGACTATGAAAATATTAGAAGGGAAACAGTAACTTCATCATACAAACGGACCATAATGATAACGTTGCTTTATAAAACAATATCAAGGATTCAAAAAAGATTGAGCTAACAGTGAGTTCTAAGAATATGTGACGGAAAAAATCTATAGTAATACATAGCAAATAATATAATAATAATATAGCAGTCAAATGCAGTTTTACAATCAACTCCGTAGCGAAATAAACGTTTATCATTCAAAGCTACTGATTCAGTCCCTCTAGACAAGTGACAGTCATAGCTCAAAGCAATCAATTGCTAGGAACAGTGTGTTGGATTAGCATTAGCGCCCTAGGCAGCGATTTGTCTAAAAGTAGATTATTTCTGTTTTTTCGTGAATGAAACAAAAGGGACGAAATAGTTTGTAAAGAAACTTATCTACATGGTGGGGATGTATAAAAGACATTTAATTAAGACACAAGTTTGAGTAAGTTCTAAAATATTAGTGATGACTTTCATACCTATAGCGTCAATATTGACTCATCAATCGATATAAAGCAGTATTTTTTTATGAAAAATAACCTGGACATAAAATCGCAAAAATGAGTTTACTCGACCTAAATAATGAGGTATAATAAGTGAGCTGGTCGAGTAACATTTTTAAAATATTAAATTCATAGTCTATCAGTAAAATTGAAACAAAAAAAAAAGGGTAAGGGAAAAAACTTTTGATTTTTTTCATGCATCCCCACCCTGTATAGGGCGCTCATACTAAGGCTGCTCGTCTTGTCTAAGGGACTGTCAATTCGTAAAGTGCTAAATGAAAGCGAGTACAAGTAAATAAAATGATTCTTACTGACTTTGGAGATGGATCCAGAGGATCGTAACTGATTCTGGTTTGCATTGGGTTTATTGCCAACTGCTAATCTGAAAGTAGAAAAAATAGGTTTATTTTAAGTCGCTGATGCTGTGGCTAAGCCGGTTTCCAAGCGGTTCGGTTCTTCAATAGATTCTTAGAACCGGTTTGGTATTTTATGTTCTTTTATTTGATATTATCAATAGATTATGATAATCATCATAATGATCAACAACCTATATTGGTCCACTGCTGGACGTAGGTCTCTCCCAAGGCGCGCCATTGAGCTCGGTCTTCAGCTCTTCCCATCCAGTGTCTGCCAGCCACATTCGCAGATCGTCGCCCCATAAAGTGCGTCCGTTACACGTAGCCAGGGTCAGTTGGGATGGGTAGCCTTCCTAGATTCCTAGCACCCCTACCCCGCCATTTCCATGACCGCTGTCTTGGCCAGGACTAGCGGGGCGACCGGGAATTGGGGATCGTTTCCTTTTTGTGCCTATCATTTTGGAAGGGATAGCCTTAATCGCCACGCTGGGCATGCGGGTTGGCGATCGCAGGGGCAGTCAGTCGCGCCACTGATGCCGGTGCTGCCCGTCAGCGGCCGGGGATTCGACTGTGCTGAATTTAGGAAGGGCCATACCGCCATCGACCGGTCGTCAGAGCCTCGTCAGTTACTGCAGGTTGTACCGCGTGCAGGTGGAGGTTGACTATTGGAGCTCGAGTTCTTGTGTAGCTCCCTTACATCTCTTTACATTCCCATTAGATATGAATTTTATTTTTGTTCGAATGGTTCCATAAAAATTTCATAAAAAACGGTTCAGTAGTTTGGCTTTTAAATCAAAATAACTGTGAAAACTATGCCATCTACGTACACGAAATTGCATATTTCGCTTTCCTGTGACTTATTAGTAGTGTTCTAGAATATTCCCAATGAACTGCCATCATCATCCTGATGAAGAACCCGGAAGGTAGTCAAATTAAAGGCGGCTGTCCTAGTTTTTAAAACATATAAATTATGTGACAAACACTTACTTATTTTTCGAAACCTCTGAGTCACTTGAGGCGGAATCCACCGACAATTCACTGGACGAACGATCTTCCTTCTTACGGCCGTAGTATCGAGGAACGTTCGGCTTTGACCCACCTCTATCGCTGTCGCTGTAATCAACAAACTTATTACTCTTCTATTGCACCTTTTGCCTACGAAAAGGAAGAAAAAGAGCAGGTCATAATAATTATGTAGACTATACAGGGTGTAAAAAGATCTCTCTAAAAACTCCGGTGTTGTAGAATTATTCCCTTCTGTCACCCTATGGAGACAGATTGGGCAAGAGTCCAATTTATCTCCATCTTTGCAGCAGGGTGACAAGACTTTTAAAAATTTTAAATGTCTGATCAGTATCCCTGTTAGTAACAAGTGGACGGATCGGACTTTTTTGTCCTAACTGTCCTCCTACTCATCAATGTGAACAATTCTCTCTATGGAACAGTGTGCGCGAAAAAATCTGTGATCATATTACACCCAGATGTATAAAAAAAGTGCTGATGTAAAACATACGACTGGGCACAGAAATGAAGGTGGATTGATGATTTGGACAAAGTACCAGAGTAGCACTGCGAAGTTTTAATAATTTAAACGAGCTTACCTGTCATATGACATTGACCTGGAGTTTTTACGCTTTGAGTAACTGTGAACATGTTGAATACAGAATTAGTTTACTGAAAATCACGACAATTTCATCATTGCGTCAACTATAATGTGCATTAGAAAATACAAACTTCGGACTGCGTGAGCGTCTACTCCTGTAGTTACGTGACCTTGACCTTGACCTTCTGCATGAGCTTGACCTCGAATGTGACCCTGATGATTTGGAATTAGGGCTATATCGCGACATCGATCTGGATTTCCTCGTTCGCGATCTAGACCTTGATTTCCGCGATCGGGATCGCGATCTCAGCGATCTGGAGATAGGTCTTCGCGATCCAGATCGAGAGCGGGACACGGAGCGGGCCCTTGACAGCGATCTTGATTTAGACCTCGATTTCGAGTTTGGCCCACGCGGCCCAATCGGGCAAGGGTAGCTTTCCTCAGAGGCTGGTGACCTGAAATATACATCATACTTACATATTGCAATAACTAAAAACTAATAATAACAAAAGAAATGTCATGTAACAAGGTTTATTTTGTGAAATAATAACCTTTGTCTATTTTTCCGCGCTACTTCTGAATACAGCTCTAGTTTCTTCAGATTTTGTTTGACCTTCTCGGAATAGAGTGCCTTTGATGACTCTGTAATAAAACAAGTAAGTATAGCTTCTTTTCTTCTATTAGGAAATTATTAAGAGCTTATAGTATCTCAATTTCTCATTTTTGATCCCGCATATCATTAAAAGTATTGAATCAATCATTTTGAAAAAAATATATATTACAGTTGAGAATATTTGTGATACATCATATGTTGTGAAAACACGATTACTAAAAATTTTCTCGATAGAAAAAATTCCCAAACTTCCCTCTGAATCAATCTAAGAAACCACAGAAGTCAGTCAATACTTTACCTATACTATTGAAACTTTGTATATAAATTCAACTTAGCAATACCCGTACATCATATGTTTTAGATTTATTATAATGTTTTTTTTTGCATTTTAAGAAATTAAATTCTCAAATATTGCGCGTGAGGCGTCGCAACCGCTCAGATTCAGTCTAGCTCCGGCAGTCGAACAGGGAACCCGCGTCACTTGCTCGCACGCCTACCTACGTAGATACGAAAATTAGAGAGAAAATTATATATTTTTTTCTAAATTATAACTATATTTATATAATTTTTTTTAAATAACCAGTACAAGAAAAAATAAGAGAAGGGATTGGAGAAAAGAAATTGCTAAAAACACGAATAAAATATTGAAGTAAGTACCTAAAAAGAGTCATATCATAAAATGTTTTTTACCTACCTAGGTGCCCGCGGGTACGCATTTTGGTTAGGACCTAATTATTCCGAGTCTGATTATTGCAATCTTCTACACTAATATTATAGGTACAGAGGAAAGACTTGATTGTTTGTTTGTATTGAATAGGCTCCGAAACTACTGGACCGATTTGAAAAATTTTTTCACCGTTGGGATGTTACACTATTCGCGGGTGACATAGGCTATATTTTATCCCGGAAAATCAACAAGATAAAACGGGACGCGGACGAAGTCGCGGGCAGACAGCTAGTTGGTAAATAAAGTAGATAAACCTTGTTACGTAATTATAATTGTACCTACCTACCTACCCAAACATTTTTCATTTTCAGAAATAAAAAAATATTCGCAATAAAGAAAATGTAGGTACCTACCGAACGTGGACCCGTGCTCGTGAGTATCTAAAAAAAATTAGGTAAGTATTCTAAATAAAATAAATAAATATCATTATTCAGGGACATTTCACGCAACGCCCTCTAGTCCTAATAATAATAATATTTGTTTATTTTATTTAGAATACTTACCTAATTTCTTTTTTGTAAATACATACTTACACATAGTATGTAATACCCAGGCATTGAACAAACATCTATGTATGCACACACAAAATGTTCGTTCTTAGTGGGGATCGAACCCACAACTGAAAGGCTCGGCACGCAAGGCAGAGCTATTACTGTGCCTTGATCACGAATAAATGTGACAATCGTGAACGTATCGTAACGCTAGCGTATCCGAGATACACTGCGCGGTGACGCTACAACGTTCGGCAGTCGGGCTGATGTTGACGCGCAATATCACTTGAATACGTTAGGTTTACGTAACGCGGCGACTGTCAGATTTGTTCGTGATTACCCCTCTGATTGAACTGTGACGCCTGTCAATGTTATGTTTTCACTATGTTTTCACACTTTCATAGATTATACTAAATGTTTTGAAAATAGGGTAAGCAAAGCAAGCACAGGTTATTAGGTACCTACCAACGAGGTAGGTATATCTGTAGTGAATTGAATTTCTACAATAAACATTTTAACCAACTTCAAAAAAATGGATTGAGATCTCAATTCAATTGTATTTTGTTTGTTACCTCAAAACACCGTTCGCTTCTTGACAGGCGTTACAGCTCAGTCGGTAACAGCTCTGCCTTCCGAGGTCGTGGGTTCGATCCCCACTGAGAACAAACATTTGTGCGTGGCAAACATAGATGTTTGTCCTATGTCTGGGTGTTACTATGTACCTATTCTAAGTAGGTATTTACAAAAAAAAAAAAGAATATAAGTATTCTTTAATATAAGTATAAGTCCACGAATATTTATTTATTTATTCTCTCACTCGATCAATTATTATTTTAGTGATATGAATAAAAGAGAAGGTAAAGAATCCCGAAAATCCCGGTATTTGACGGGATATCCCGGGATCCTAGTAGGTATGTATGTATAGTAGGGTATATTCCCGGGAAATCCCAGAATCCCGATTCTTGAAGACGATTCAAGATCCGGGAAATCAAAATCAAATCCCGGGATTTTTGGGACAACATAATTTTGTATTTCAAATATTTGACAATGTCGTTTTTGAAGTGTTCTTTTCTAAAGGGTTGACCAGAATAGGTTTGATTTTAATTAAAATTTATGTTCTTCTGTTTAGAGCTTGTTTTAAAAATATTTTCTATACTGTCTTTTTGTTAATAAAGAATAAATTCATTTTACAATCATCTAAATACTGAAATCATAAATACGCAAAAAGGTGTCATATCTTACAACACGTTATGAATCCAGTCTGGTGCTGCGGGCATCTATAGACCACGTTAATCGCTTCCCATCAGGTGGTCTTACATTTGTTTGATGAAGGAAAAACCTAAGTTTAGCCAAGTCTAGTGCTGCAAGTATATACTCGTATAGACCACTTTAACCGCTTCCCATCAGCTGGGTAGTACACTTGTTTGATGATGGAAAAGCCTAAGCTTAAGCCAAGTTTGGTGCTATGGGCATTTATAGACCACGTTAACCGCTTCCCATCAGGTGGGCTTTACATTTGGTGCTCTGGGTATCTATAGATCACGTTACCGCTTCTCATCCGGTCAGTCTTCTATCTATCTTCCTACTCATCATCGGGCGGGTCAATGCTTTTGTCATAAAAAGAATATCCGGGTCCAAGTCTTTTATTTTCGTAGTCAAAGATACGTCCAAGCATTAGAATAGTATATGCAGTAGAATAGTAAATTGCAGCCAGATTTAGTGGTAGCGAACGATCCAATTTTTGAACTCGTACCTCTGACTACCCCTTTTAGTAACTGGAAAGAACGTCAACGTTACTTGAGGATTACTATTGTGAGCTTACTTGTTTCATTTCGGAGATATACTTGGAGTAAATGGGCGATTTACTTCGACTGATAGAAGATTAAAGCAAAACGACATCACTGGTTTTAATTACGGATACTTGCCAAACAACATTGCATTTGGTTAAAATTTTTGCACTGGAATGTACTAAAACACGTTTTCTAACTTAGTAATGAATGATTTTTCGATACTTAGCGTTCTTTTAGAGTAATTTCATATTTTATACCCAAAAAACTTAAAACGGTTGTGTCTCAAAATGGCCGACCTGTGGGTTGATGCCGTTTTGCGTAACACCGACGATTTGTTGTTACAGAATGCAACCAACGGATTGTATGGATCCCAGTACTTCCAATGAAAAAAACCTGATTTGACCTTGTTTACGTGTTACTAACCATCTGTGACTTGCAAGCCACATGCAGCTGACGACACTAGTTAACTCACTCCTACATAAGACGGGGCAAATGGAGCGACAGGGCAGTCTCAGTCGGACTTTCGTCCGATGCACATATTTTTTTTGGCGCTCTAGAGTTGCTAATTATTGTGCGAGACTCACTGATCGGTCGGTAGCGATGATCAGTTACGGAGTTAGTTAAATCGTTTAGCTAATTACACAAAGTGACAATCGATAATTTAAGTCAAAGTCATAGTCTTCTTTATTCAATAAAATCACAAGGATCATTTAGAATCGTCTTATAAAACTGGGTGATTCTAGGTGCCAGTTCCACGTGACCAGAGCCTAAAAGGACGGGCAAGAAACTACGGCCTGCTTCCTAGCGTTACACAGTATGTTTTTTTTGTGTAAACTGATTATTTCTCGTCATTTGTTGTGACAATTTGCTATAGCTTTAGTGTTAGGAGTAAAGTACTTAGTTTCTTTGTTGGTTTGTTAATTACTTCTAATTTCGATGATCCTTCAAAATACTTACCAGAAACAACAGGTATATAATAAACTACCAGAACAAATGAAAGAAGCCTAATCTGAGACCCTATTTATAAAATTGCTAAAATCAATCCTCGTAAAATTGAAAAATTGACGTGAACAAAACCTCGGTCTGCCTACTTTCCTGTTGCAATACCCCTGAACATAGTTCATATGTGATACCTATTTACAATGTAACAACTATAATACCATGTGAAAGCAATAAATGTATTGAGTATATTATGGTGGCGGCCATGTTGTATTTGAAATTTATCATAGTGTATATAGCATTCTACTGGTCAAGCCTTTTCTTTTGATACCCATTTGAGGGAGTTGTGAAAAAATATGTCATCTGCCATCTTGTGGCGGTTCAACAAGATTCAACAAAATCAGTTCATCCGTTCGGGAACTACGTTGCCCTTAGACAGACACACAGACACACACACACAAGGCACACACGCACACGTCAAACTTACACCCCATCGTTTTTGCGTCGGGAGTTAAAAAAATATTGCGTTTATTTTATTGCTACACATAGCGATATATTTTTTTACCAAAAAGTATTAGTTTTTGTAAGTTTTAATCCATAGTTAGACCCTGGTAAGTATTCCGTCAACCATTTAGCAAGAAATCATCAAAACATGTGATATGTAAAATTATGTTGTACAAAAATCCCGGGATTTGATTTTGATTTCCCGGATCTTGCAAGAATCAGGATTCTGAGATTGGGATTGGGACCCTACTGTATACATACCTACCTACTAAGGTCCCGGGAAATGCCGTCAAATACCGGGATTCTTTACCTACTTCTCTTTTGTTCCTACCGCTAAAATAATAATTGATCGAGTGAGAGAAGCGAACGGTGTTCAGAGGTAACAAACAAAATACAATCGAATTGAAATCTCTCTCCTTGAGATACAATAAAATTTTCTGATTTCTCTTTGTTTTTTACTACTAAGTCCATTCCATATTACAACATTTAGTATGATTAGGAGCCGTGCCACAGGCCTTAGAAAAAAGTGGCCAACTGTGGACCACTTTTCTGCAATATTCCTTTCACATTATTTCCATACCTACTGGGTGTACAATAACAGTGTATGTATCCTATCATAACTAGGTACTTACGGCGCTTTAGTATATTTGTACAATAATTTATTTTTTTATTTCCATACCTCGGTACTAGATGTACAATAACTGTGTATTTACATTTACTCTATCGTACGGTCGACTCGTGACCTCTGCGCTGCGTGATGAACTGTGCGAGTGAGATAGCTGCGAGTGCGCGGTGCGGTAATTGCACGAATGGGCCGTGAAACTTGGATTTGAGCTGGAGTAGTATACGCTCTTAAATAAAAACTGTCCAGCAATTCCCAACTGGTCAATAATAGAAATTGGACAGATTTTCTTTTTTAATTATATTCATGAATATTCATGAACATTTCACACGACACGACGCCCTCTAGTCCCAAACTAAGCAAAGCTTGTAATATGGGAACTAGATGCTGATAGAATACTTTAGATATTTGGAGGGCTAACGAGCGGTTTTGTAAATGGTCTTATCTTTAGAAACTTCAGGGACTCACTATATTATCTATAGTTGACATCACTAGAACTTACGCGGTTTAGCCTCGTCATCTTCACCGCCGAAGGAGGTGATGAATTCAATCTGTTCCGCGGCTTCGGGCGACGGACTCCGCGTGGGAGAGCGACTTGGAGACTTCCCGACGTCCAGCGACGGTGCGGCATAGCTCGGGGGACTCACTACCCGAGTCGCTAGCTTCTTGTCTCTGCAAATTCAGATATATATTTGTTTACTTTATATCAATATTTTGCATGTCAATAAGAGAATTTGTTTTTATTGTTATTGGTAAAGCAAAACTAGAGATTGATTGAATATTGGGAATGGCCATACACAAGCATCCTTGGGATTTAAACTTGAATATGATATAAACATACCTATGAGCACGCCGCTCTCTCCTACTCTTCCTCCCAGAGTACATGGCCTTCTCTTTCTCCTCAATCAGCAGTTGCTTCTGATGCTCTGCATCATCAGCGTCTCCCGTCAGGAATGAGAACAGATCACAGCCGGCCATGCCGAATAACGGACCAACTGCGTTTAGCTCGTGCGCCTGTGCTCAGAGAAGTGTGGTTACGAACGTGGTAGAGTTAGTACTAATCAGGATTACCTGATTAGTACTAACTCTACAACTATTAAGTTGGTTACATAAGGTGTAAACTGCATCACACAAAAAGGAAAGGACCTTCGCGGCAAACAGACCACCGAACAAAAAGACAAAATCTATTTATAATGAATGAAAATAGATCTTTGTTTTTATTTGTTCGACTGTATAACGCGAAAATATGGCCAAACCATTTGCCAATTATAAAAAAACTCGCCTTACTAACTAAATTACTTAAATAATTTAGATAAGCAAAAAAATGTTTAGCAGACTTAGCAATCTTAGGGCGGCTTGCACCAGAATCGCTAAACGCGTTTAACTCTTAAATAGTATTTAGCATTTTTTTTATACATTATAGACAAACGTTTGACCGCAATCTCACCTGATGGTAAGTGACGATGCGGTCGACGATGTAGCACATTTGCCTAGAAGAAACCTATTCACTCTCCTCTTGAAAACATTCAAATTTTAAGTGTTCGGAAACACAGACGCCGGCAAAGAGTTCCACTCCTTGGCGGTCCTCAGGATAAATGTTGAGGCGGCGCGCTTGGTGCGGGCGGACTGGTGGCATGTCGACCATGTATGGGTGCCGCGTCTCCGTACGTCTGGTGGTCCGATGATGGAATGGGGATGGGGGAACTAACTCATGGAGTTCTAACGCGCAAGTTGTCAAGTCATACAAATACGTCAGATTTAAATCGATTTAGCTGTTAAATACGTTTAGTGATTCTGGTGCAAGACGCCCATATCGAGAGTACTTTAGCATAAAGAAAAAATTGTATACAGGACTCCTAATACTAGTTCTTTCTTTTTACATCAAACAAAAGAAAGAGACAGAATGATTGGAGTATTGGAGTAAATATTGGGGTGGTATAAAAATCTTTACCTGTGAAGGCTCCATCTTGTTCACATCAATGCTCAAGTCAACATCAAGTATTTCTAGATCCGAATCATCATCCGAATCTCTATCTTTTTGTTCCATTTTCTTAGTTTCTGAGCCTGTAATTGAAACTGAATGCCATAAGAATATTCAAGACATGATTATTCATACTTTCCAGGCCCCAGGGCTACGAAATGCGGCAAGCATGATGTTTTATAACTGACTTCAAATAAATGGAGGTTCTGAATTCGGTTGTATTTTTTTGTCAAGAATAGCTGAATCTACCGTTATATGACGAGGGTTGGGCTCCTGGGTCATTATAATTGTATCCTATGGCGGCACCAGTGCCTTTCTTTTCATTCAGTTTCTCCCGTTGGACTTCTTTTTCTTCTAATGTGACACCAAATTGCTCCTCTATGGATAGCTGTTGAAGGAATTTGTCTTCACCTGAAACACATTGAATTTATGACTGACAGCACAGATTATAGAAAAGTACAGATGTACTGTATAGCCATTTTTGTGTCACAGTAAGAAGTGCACCATGATGGAGTACTTTGTGTCATTCAGTCTCTGGCCATTGACACCTCCAATGCCAAACATATTTTTATACAATTATGCCGGCGTGTGTGGTTCCCACTTGCAAAAATTGGCCTGGGTCTAAAAACAAAGTAGATGGGATAACATACATCACATTTGGGTCTCTATTTGATAAGGAATCATCTTGGAATCATCAATTTAAAGAAAAATTACCATCAATTCAATAATGTTGCAAACAACACCAACATTTTTTTCCCAACAAAATTTATATTAATCTTTATGACTACACATCATTAGGCATAGGTATTTTTAATCATAGAGCGCTAAATTTGTTATTTTGAAAAAATATTTGTGTAATTTTAGGATTCTTGATGACATACTCAGACGAGAACAATGGACAAAAATCATTCAAAAAACACGTCCTGCGTCTTTCCTTAATTCTATTAAAATTTATGAATATCTATTTCAGTACCTCCTACTTAGGTACCTAAGCAGCATTTACAAAAAAAAATACCCCAAAAAATTGGGAAATAGTTTTGTAGGTGCAACATTGGGCTGCGCGAACATCATGCGCACGGGAACATTTTTATAGCATTTTGGTGACAAAATCCTTCATACAAATTATGTCAAATGCGGCTTCTACTATATTCTAAGGACTGACAGGTAGGTAACAAAAAATTCAAAAATAATTAAACTTCAACATGAAAATGGTATGTCACCCAACTAGTAGCAATCATAGATTATGATAAACAAAAATTAATTTAATTTCTTTGATCAAACTCATTTTGGATAAAAACAATCAACCAGCCACGTATAATCATTACTTCTATGTATAAGGATATTAATGGATTGAATAATTTTTATGAGTTGAACACTAACCCATTCCAAGAAAGGCATTTTGAGCGAGTATCCTGTATCGTTCATAGTTGCAATGCCGTTCCTCAGTGCTAAGGTCCTCAGGAGGCACTTCCGGGATCTTCACTTCAGGGATATAGTCTAAATGGGCTCTTACATCAAACCGGTCTATCATGTTGCTGGGATCCCCTTGCCACTGCATCCTGGGAAGTTGAAATTTAACCTTTAGAATGCGGCAAAGGGTCGCAATTTAAATACACTCACAATAATCATTTTTATTTTATTTAGTTAAAATCGGACTCCCAACAAGGTTTTCACATTAAGAATGAATAAATTTAAGATGAATGATTCATAAATTGTATATTGATAAACTTATGAAGCCAAATCCAGCTATCAGGAAAATGGACTATAATTTGGTACTCCTTTATGTTATTAAAAGTATAGTAATTGAGAAGAAGTTTTTGCATTGGCTGATTGAAATTAGTACCATAGCCTAACAATATTCTAATGCAAATAGGCTCAGGTCCACAGCTATCATGCTTCAAGTAACTATTGTATTTTAACCTTGACATAAATCACAACAAATAAACTGGGCCATGTACTGAAATTTTACCCGTTCAAGTGCTGTTGAGCAACTTACATAATAGCCGGTCCTTCTCCTGCCGCTGCCACAGCAGGATCCAAATGGATCTTGCATGGTCGACCATGTATTTGCAAGAATTGTGTGGGCTCTGCTTTCTGGAAAATGGGAAGCAAAGAGATCAGTTTATCCGATTGTTTCTCTTGGCTCAGTAAGAAAATACCTCGACACAGCTAAAAAGTAAGTTGAGCTTACAATTTTTTCATAGAAATCCTTGCGACGCTCTGCCCTTCGGCGGTAATCAACAATCATGCCGCGAATCATCTTTTCCTGTTTTCTTGCTTCGTGCCACATTTTGATGGTTTTATTTTTGAAATCATATACACCAATTTAGCATACTATGGGAAGCACCGGATGAAATAGATTCCGTTCACAAAAACTGCCTATTAGTGTTTCTAAATTTATCCATCCGTTTTCATAAATTTCTACACAACAAAACAGCAGAATCAAAAGAAGAAACGAACGAAACGAACGCAGCCCAAGCGGCCATTTTTATGCGACGAACGATAAAAAAACGAATGTAATGAAATGAGTGAGAATGGCTGAATGACGATCAAAATTACGACCATGAGAAATGCACAGACAATATATTGCGTAATTTATGTATAGTGCGTTCCAGTCGACTTGATTTTCGTTATTTTCGATCATAAATGTCGCCGTTCCAGTCTATAAAATATATTATTAATGATTCATACAAATATAAATACCTACCTCATCCCTGCTATGATTTTGTTCGTCGTTTCAGACAGCGGAAAAGGCACGAATTCTATAACAGAATACCACCCTAAAAAGGCTTTTTCACCCAGCTATATACACGCGAGAGCAATGATTCCGGGTCACTTAAAGAATGTTAAAAATCTCGGAAACTAAAAATGATAGGTTAATGCAATAAATTGTATTTAATAGACAATGTAATACTCCTTAAATGAAGGTATTAAAACTTCTTAGTTATTGTAAAGTTATATCTTAAAAAAATCAAATTTGAAAAAGGGCCACTTTCGAAGATGGAACTACGAAATTACAGCATTTGGTTTTGCTTTTGTTTGTAATCTGTCATTTATGTGGGTATATAAACCATGTTGATAGTGCTCTATATTCATTCCCCCGCAATCCCTGCCCTTCAGGTAGTCCAAAACCGATTTTGTCGCAAAGCCACTGGAGCTCCCTGGTACATGCGCAACGTTGACCTCCACCGCGACTTGGGTCTCGAGTCAATCACAGACTACATAAAGCTCGCCTCCAGGCGATACTATGATTCAACCCCCCACCACCCGAACCCACTTATTTCGAAACTCCCCGACTATCCCATCGAGCCTCCCGTCGATACATCCCTCCGTAGACCGAGACATATTCTCGGTGATCCCGATGACAAGATCACCTCTGCCAACGCAGAGACGATCGAGCCATCCAGTTCGGTTAGACAAAACACTGCACAGATACACCGACCCCGCCGGCGTGGTCGAAGACGTCCCTTAGTGCCCGCCCATTCGGGGCCTAATCTAGATCTAAACTCCCCCCCTGGCAACAGCCCAAGCCGAGGTCGTACCATAGCGGTGCCCTTGTGCTAGTTGCCCCAACCTAACTTTACCGGTTGAGCGCCGTCTGTGCTCACCATTGTTCGGTAGCGCTGTAAAAGCATTAATAGACGATCGAACTTGTCCGCCCGAACCGCCGGACCGGTACGGTGCGCTCGACACGCCACACCACCGCACCGCACACGAGATGGTCCAGTGTGCTATACGTGCTTGATCGCGTCAGACATGCCTCCAACCTTGTCAAAGGAAGCTAAAATAGCTTTAATTGCGGCAACCGTCGTAGCTAGCACGCCTATCCAAATGCAAAGGAAAAAAAGGAAAGAATGGGCAAAATTTTATTTAAGATACAGAGACTCATACAGTCATATTATGCGATATCCACTTTTCTAATATTATTTCTAATGCTTGAATGCGGGCGTCTTTGTTACAATAGAGTTCGTGGGAAGAATCCCATAAACATGGGAAATCCTTATAAATTTGGATGATTTCTATAATCAACTTTTTCTCCGTAATATTTACGGCTTCTTGCTCCGACGCCGCCGCCATTACAACTTCGTTACGCGTGTCTCGCTCGGAGGCAGAATTGCGACTAAAGCGCTAAACGGTGCGGTGCGTGGGCCACACGAGCGGACAACGCGCGAACCGCACCAAATCCTTTGGCAGAACCATCGGACCGAGCGGACCGTCAATAATAATAATAATGTGCGGCGGACCGATGTACACACTATCGAATATGGTCCGGAGCGCACCAAGGTCACGGTACGGTGCGATCGTCTGTTAATGCTTTAAGAGTCGTCATACGACCACCAGCATTTAGTCCATTCGAAAAAAAAAAAAAAAAAAATCTATATTCATTATTCAAGCTGAAATTATGTCGCTTACGCCTGAAGAATGCACCAGAATACTTACAATGCTGGAAACCGGCCGGAGTCAGCGCGATACAGCCAGGACTGTCGGTGTGTCGCTGTCAACAGTACAAAGAGTTCTCCGACGTTACGAAGAAACTGGTTCTAACCTACGCAGACCAGGAACGGGCAGAACCAGGTGTACCACAGCACGAGAAGACCGATACTTGGTGAACACCATGCTTCGAAATCGCTTTCTCACAGGAACTGAACTCACAAATCAGTTTCGACGCCTCGGAGGAAGTAACCCAAGTGCATGGACAGTAAGACGTCGGCTTGCTGAATCTAACTTAAAACCCCTTAGACCTGCAAACGGCCCTAAACTGGAGCGTGGGCATCGTATTTCAAGACTAAGATATGCCCAGAGCCACGTAAATTGGAGTATTGAAGATTGGTCAAAAGTTATGTTCTCCGGCGAATCAAAATTTATGCTCTACAAGCACGATGGAAGACACAGAGTGTATCGAAGACCAGGGGAAAGATTCAAGCAAGCATGCATCGAAGAAAAAGTAGCCTACGGTGGTGGGTCTGTACTTGTGTGGGCCGGAATTTCTTCTGAAAGTCGCACAGAGCTGGTGATCATAGAAAACGGCTCTTTAACTAGCGTAAGATATGTGGAAGAAATCCTCAATGATCATGTTGGTCCATTTATGGTCAATTTAGGTGAGGATGCTATATTTATGCATGACAATGCCCGACCTCATACAGGTAGGATTGTGAATGACTACCTTCAAGAGATGAACATTACTCGTATGGAGTGGCCAGCGCGCAGCCCGGATATCAACCCGATCGAGCATGCTTGGGACGAGCTAGGCAGATGCGTAAAACAACGAAACCCTCCCCCAATCACGCTTCGTGAGCTCAAAATTGCTCTCACAGAGGAATGGGAGAATATTCCCCAAAATCGTATAAGGAACTTGGTGTACAGCATGCCAAACCGCGTAAACGCAGTAATGGAAGCACGAGGAGGCAATACGAAGTATTAAAATTCAAGTCAAATCGTAATAAAGTTCAAAAATTTCATGTTTCCTATTTTTGTTTTAAGGAGAGATCAGCAGTTTTTTTCTTTATGTAATTTTGTGTTAATAAAATGTATGGTGACTCATATTTTTTTACTTTCATTTAAGGAGTATTACATTGTCTATTAAATACAATTTATTGCATTAACCTATCATTTTTAGTTTCCGAGATTTTTAACATTCTTTAAGTGACCCGGAATCATTGCTCTCGAGTGTATATCGATATCAAACGTTCTTTTTGGATGTGGTTTCAGAATGGTTTCTGTGGTCTGTATATCGGGCATAATAAAATACCAATTTATTAAATATTATATTTTATAAAATATAATAGCAGTAAGTACTTAGTACTTGCACAGTTTCACAAACTTACCAAACCAATTAGTTTACTGTGTATAAATGTATGTCCATATAATCTTCAAGATCAAAATATATTTCATTTTCTTGCTGACAAGGTTTACATATACTTAACCAGTCTATAAGTTCTTCAAAAAGTCCAATACTATCCAAAGTGTCAGTAATGCTTCTATTACATATTAAATAACTGCCTTTTTTAATATGCTTCTTGAAGAAATACCATATTTTCTTGTGAGCTACTTCATCAACAAAGAAGTCAAGTACATTTACAATTAAAACGTTCGAACTGGACACAATGTCGCTTCTTTCAGTCACATCTGAATGTACAATTTTTATCCTATTCGGATCCATTGAGAATTGATTTATTATTCTTTCTTGGACGTCACAACATTCTTTGTTCATTTCAACTCCAATTATTGTACCAGCATTTGAAAAATAGTATGCCTGAAAATAAAAAAATGAAACCCGTTTGCTTAATAATGTTAAATAATTTCTCATCGGGCTAAGACAGTCAGGCAAGTATATAAAAAATAATTAAGTAACCAAAACAACAAAAGTTTTTGTCGTCTTTTTACTTACACCATAAAGAACTGCTCCTATTCTAGAACCAACGTCTAATATTTGCTTGTCTTCTAGATCTTCTGGTAGTAAAACTTTGAAAATATACTGCAGCATTTCTCTTGATAAAGAGTGGGAAATAAAAGTTAGATCCTGAAATATAATATCCTTTTTATATTATGAACAAAAAAAAGTTTTATACTTATCTGAGATAACCTCGCCTGAATTAAGATTTTGAAGACTTTCATAAAGTACATACCTAGGTAGGTAGATACATTTGTTTTAGTATTAGTGTTAAATATCAAATCAAGCTGGTCAGCAGCCATTTAAAATAATGTACCTACCTACTATAACTTATATAAGATTATTAACTTACTGTAATATTTCGTGAATTACAGTCTACACAGTAATGACGTTTCAATTTTCCCTTTTTCACCAGTTTTTCTACATCATCATCATCATAGAGAAATCCATCAACATGGCAAGTATTCACTTCAGTACAATCAGCTTGATCGCCTACAACCGGTGGAGTTATCGTTTCAGATGGCATTTCTGCCTCAAAAGGCACAATCTTTTTAATGATTTTTCCTATTTTCACCAAAATTTGTTCAGAATTCAGAAGCAATTTTTTTTCTTTTAAATCTGTAAAAAAGTTATTTATATTCCTTACTACCTAAATAAAATTTACAACGCAAAATACTTCTACATTTTCTTGCTAAAAATGTGTTATTTTATTGTTAATAAGTAAAACTTAGGTCGGTCGGAGTGATTTAATTTCTTCCTTTTCTTCTTTTAAAAGTTATGACTTGACAATAAAATAACACAACATATTATTCATGTTTTCAAACTTGTTTACCTACTTAGCTTGGTTTGATTATAAGCAGAAATATGAAGTAGGCACGTACCTATATAATAATAATAAATACTCATGTATATTTCACAGAAGGCCCTCTAGTCCCAAACCAAGCAAAGCTTAAAATGATATTGTGATAATAGGGCTTACCTTTCTTGTAAGATTTACTACTTATCCATTGTTCAATAGAATCTAACTCAGTGTCGTCGAGACTCGAAAATAGTTCCAATAATTTAAATTTCGCATTTAAAAGACCATCCTCCGACATTTCTTATGATTATAATTATTTTGTATGTATAGAATGATAGCTTTTATCTGAATTTACAGAACTACTATAACCTGCAAAATGCAACAGCAAACAAAGCTGCAAAGCTAGGCAAGAAAAGCAAAACCTTTCCTTTGACTTTGAGCAAAACAAAACAAAACGTGCCATGACTTCCTTCACTCATTCGGTCAGTTAGTTCAGTGAACTGAGTAAAGTACTGAAAAAAGAAGTTTTGATACTGAAACCAATGGATGCGCCCTACCAACAAAAAAAGCGTACATACTACGGAACATAGTATGACTGCCTTCTTAGTAGTATTGACAGCAGATCTACTACAAACTCGGAACCAAACATGGCGGCGCTGCTGGTTACGCAAACATAAAATCATGTCGTCACAAAAAAAATTTGAAAGGACAAAATATTGTCTATCTCTTTCAACACATTCAGTATTTTGTTTGGTTAAAAAGAAACAAAATAATATTTGACGGCTTATGTATCGATTTATTTTGTATACTTAGTAGAATGGGGCATCTCCATGTTTATGGTTTCCTACCTCTTTGTGAAGAAGTGAGTGAAGTGAAATGAAAATAGACAACAGAAATTAACAGAATGAGCTTTTCTACAATTCGAGCGCTAGGCATCCTTAGCCATAGAGGAATACTATAGGGGTGGGGTCCATCTGTCTGTGGGTCCATCCATACCATTTATACCTACCCATAGCATATAGTCTGTGCAAACGAGGAATCATCCTATCCTATTAGTCTGTGGAGGAATCGTTCTATTTTCTTTTCTACGTTGCTCGCTCGCGTGGATTACAAGAATTTGAAGTAGAGGTGTAATATAAGGGAGAACGCAAACCTAAGACAAAACGTCTTGTCGAACAGTTAGTGATGTGAAACTTCTCAGTAAAACTTTTTTCGTCACAATATGCTTCGTCTTATTTGCTGTTTTCGTTACTTGCTTATTTAATGAGAATCATGCTAAGTACTTAATAATATTATTAAGTACACTACGTAATTACACTATATTCTTATTTATTAAAAAAGCACAGTTCATTCTCTAGGTATGTGCGTATAAAGCAATGTTTAATAAGTAGGTAGTAAACAATGCTATAATAGATAGGTAAACATAATTTTATGCATGCGTCGTGTCAATTGATGTGAATTTCGTTACAACGAAAACAGCATATGACGAGGAAGCATTCATCATATGCTGTTTTCGTTATAACAGAAAATTTATTTTCACGTCACTAAGTACGCGACAAAACAGTTTTGTCGTCAGATGTGCGTTGGCCCTTACAGTCAAATTTTCATGTTCGCGTTATTGAATATAACGGTTTGGTGATACTATGTTATCATAACTGTTATAAAATAACAGGCAAGGCTACGGATTTCTATAGGTAGGTAGTGATTAATGAATTCCCGGGTTGTGCAATCCTGGTCGTGCTTTCCATGGTTGTGGTTTCCCAGGCTGTGCATTCTATGGTTGTACAATAACCGGACTCCATTATTTTCCTTTCACTCTCGCCTGATACAAACGAACGTATAGCCAAGCCAACGCCACGCCACTGGAGGCATGGCGCGGAGGTGTGAGCAAACGGCGATCACGATGAAGAAATGAAACTATCACTGTCACATGTCCTGTCAGTGTCTATTCAGTTATTGAAATTGAGACCTGGCTGTTATCATGTTATTAAATAACATGATAACAATAACATGATAACAGTTTCGTTTCATGCCGCATTGAACCCATGCTGTTCCGCAAATAACAGTATAACACTATAACTTTGGCCGCTATAGTTCCCTGTTACTGGCTGTTATCATGTTATTCAATAAAATGTTCTCCAACCAGACTTGAGCTCATAAAAAATTAACGATGTATGAAACAGGATGGTCAAAATTTCAAAATTTGATACAAAACGAAATTGGCTGATATTTTTTATAGAAGACAACTTTTGCGTCGACCACCTGCCTGCACCCGTTCTTCACGAGACTGTTATTTGGCTGTTATAATATAACTTAACAGCGGAGACGCGTATAACTGTTATAACGCTTTAGGCTAAATAACGCTGTTCCGTAAACCTGTTATGATTATATTAGTTACACCTCTATTTGAAGTTTTTATTTCAGTGTAGTTTATTATTTTGTGGTTTTATGTATGCATGTTGTGTTGTGTCCTTGTGTCTGCGGAAAATACCAAACCAAGAGGTCAACGACAAACGGCAACCAAAGAGTGCCTACATATTTACCTAGGTAAACGAAATACTAATTTGATTTCTCTGACGAATATTTTTTTCTGTTTCTCTGATTCCGACCACAAAACAAAGTTTGCTTTTGCTAAGAGTAGGTATTTTTTTTCTATGCCCTTGCCTTTGGATTCGATGTCGACGGTGGCAGTTTGGCCTGTGTGGTGACTGGTGAGACTGAGAAGTCCTCTGCTGGTCAGTGTGTCTGCCTGCTCACAGCCACGGCGGAGATCGGAGATACTCAAGGCGGCGCAGCGGCGGCAGGCGGGCTCTGCTTAGAAGTTCTGGAGTTTGTTTGGTGCTCATTCATATTATACATATTTCCTCTTCTCACTATCACCTCGTAATTTTATCCTACTTTTTTAATTCGTTTTCGAGTAGGTTTGTAGGTAGTAATGTTATATTTCTAATATTATTGTTTGTAAGGTAAAAAGAGGGAAGGTTTTTGCCCTGCAGTGGGCTACACAGGCCAAAAGTAAAAAAAATAATGTTTGCAGAATCAAAATATTCAAGATGGATGTTGAAAATTCAAATAAAAAAACCATTGGTGTCTGGATGTCTGATAAAAAGAGTCAGAAGTTGAACTGGAAGGCATTGGTGAATGCTTGTTCTTCTCACGGCTACAATGTCATTAAGGTAATAATCTCGGCAAAACAGCCTACCTAGGTACATTTTACATTTTCTCTATAAATTATGTACAAAAAATTACTACATATTTGTTTTGTAACTGTTGCAAGAGTTTAAGGTGGATATTTTAACTCATTCGAATGATCGAACTGCTTAAAACATTTTGCAACTGCTTATACTTGGATTAATAAAAACTAAATTGGTTAATCTATTTCTGTCTGTTGCCAACTGTATTTTTTATCGTGGTACTGAATGGTTCAATGTCATTAAAACATTAATATTTACATAGATTTAATGACATACAAAAATATAATGCAGCATCACTATTATTATGCAGCATTATTATGTTACTATGTACTTATTATAAGTATGTATTTAAAAAAAAAGTATATATAAGTTTAAGTTATAAACCAGCGCCGCTCTGCTTCTGCAGAGCTGCATTAAGCTGAGGCAGGACCTTTTTGACGCACATCAACGCGCTGGTCAGCACACACACCTGCCCAGCCTACCTACCTAGTACTTAGTAATTGTGTAGGTGATTATTGTTTTCTTTCTTCTTTTTATGCTTGTTCTGTGCTGTACCTGTGTTGTGATTGTGTGTCAAATAAATATATCTCTCTCTATTCTATCAGCATCTAGTTTCCATATTACATAAGTATTCTATCAGCATCTAGTTTCCATATTACAAGCTTTGCTTAGTTTGGGACTAAAGGGCGTCGTGTGAAATGTCCATGAATATTTATTTATCACAATGCCATAAAGGCAAAAATATTTACCAGTCTTTAATTTGTAGCTGGACCCAGATTGGCCTCTTGAAGAGCAAGGCCACATTGATGTGCTGTTGCACAAACTGACTGATATTATAGCTGCTGCTGATCAGGGGGATCCAAAGGTATCATATTTATAAGGAAGTTTTTTTTTAAATCAATCATGTTAGTTACTATACCGGACGGCGGTTATTGGCAATCGTGAAGCATTCACAATATAATCCAGGTAATATTACAATGTTGAATAATTAATTATCTGATTTTAAAAAACTTTTAATTGAAATTCCAGGCAGCATCCATAATTAACCAAGTGGAGCAGTACTTGTCAAATCACCCAAACATAACTGTGATCGACCCATTAGACAATGTGAGGATACTTCTGAACAGGTGAGCTGTTTAACTTGTTACTCATCATCATTATCATTTCAACCTCAAGTTTGAGGGTAATTCTCATTTCCAATTTCCATTGTAGTGACTTAATATTATGTCTTCATCTCAATTAATAAATTATGATGACTTAGCATAATCAAAGAACCCCCGCTGTTCTCAGGTGAGTTTAAAAAACCAAAATGCTTGGAAATATTACACAAGTCTCATTAAGTCACCTATTCAACTTCTTATAAAGCTAGTTTAATTGTTTACATTGCTGTTTTACCTATAAAAACTGAAAAACCATTGCAAAAACCTCATAGAGTTTATCTGTGGTGTCAAGGATCTAACTAAACAATAGATACATTATTGTGTCTAGGAATCTCGATGTGGTAAACAATGGCCTCATCACAACCAAGGTAAAAATGAGTAATATTTTCCTGTGGTAGGGAAATTGTTGTGATTCAATGAGACAAATTACACATAGTAGGTGGTTTACAACCTGTGTGAATCATCTGTGATGCTGTGTTGGTTCATTTTACTTGACTAACATAGCCACAGAATACCATAGTCGTAGGTACAGTAACCAGCAGAAGTTGATAACTTTTTCAAAATGGTTTATTTATTGGTTCTGGGGGTATAAGATTTGATAGTTTTAGAAAACTTTATTTTATTTCGTTTTCTTCCATACATTTTTGTAGTTCCTGAAAGTTTCCGCTAAGGGCGCTGCAAGTATGGAAGGAGACGAAACTAAATAAAGTTTTCCAAAACGATTTAATCTTTTATTAATCCCTCTGTTCTAATCAGATTGTCATCATAATACTGCTTTTAAAAATAGACCTTTAACTAAGAAGAAAATTTAAAGTTGCTGTTTTTCAGTCACAAGCTTTTTTTTGACCATTATCTCATCACCATTGACTAACGATGTTGCCTGTGCTATACATAACATAAGCTAATGAGTTTGAATAACGATAAAGATTACTGGATTTAGTACAGAAATAAGTGACTATCCTAGTTTCTATAAGTACATATCTGGGTAACCGGGTGTAAACGAAATAACATTTACTTATTTCGCTAAGAACATTTACTCAGTTATAGTAGTCACAACAGATCTTTCTCTCTCTGAAGTATCTGCGCAGAACTCATTTTGTACATGCGCAAACGTTTGTTGCATTTAACTTCAGAGGGATAAAGATCCGTAGTGCGTACTGTACTTAGTCAGACTTTGTTGTTCTCGTAAGTATCGAGAATGTCTCGGGATAACCATACTTACTTGTACCTGGACCTATATAAAAAGAGAATTTTACTTCTATTTCAGATACCAATACTACACAATACTACAAGTCGAGTCCTCGTTCCAAAAGCATAGAATATTCACTCCCTCGTTTGCGGAACTCACAACCTCCAACATAGAGAGTAATATTGAGAAACTTCGACAAAGAGGGGTGACATTCCCCGTGATATGCAAACCCACAATAGCACATGGATCGAAATCTGCGCATGAGATGGTCGTTGTGTTCAATGAAAAGGGACTTAGTGTGTGCAAGCCGCCTTGTGTGGTTCAAAGCTTCGTGAACCACAATGCAGTATTGCATAAAGTATTTTTAATAGGAGATCGGTAAGTTTTAAAAACATAAATTCTTTAGAATTTTTCTTCAGAGGGGTAATCACGAACAAATCTGACAGTCGCCGCGTTACGTAAACCTAACGTATTCCAATCGTATTGCGCGTCAACGGCAGCTCGACTGCCAAACGTTGTAGCGTCACCGCGCAGTGTATCTCGGATACGCTAGCGTTACGATACGTTTACGATTGTCACATTTATTCGTGATCAAGGCACAGAAAAGGGTCTAGCTAAAATTAATGTATTACTTCAAATTGGCGGGTTCTCTGTTCGTCATTACTCATTAGTTAAATGTAAATAGACGAAGCGTTGATTTATCTGCGTGCGACTCAAAATTTTGTCTGACTTTCCTCAATAGACATTTTTGTTATATTAGTTAGTTGTAACTACTTAGTCAAATGCGACGACGACGTGACCATGTTTTTATTGCTCTCTAATGACAAATGTCATTTAGTTTCCGGTTTCTGTAATTTATTCAATCGCAAGGTCAATATTGTTTACTGATAGAATAACCTTGATTTTTCAACTAAGTAGCTGTATGTCACACCTACCTACCTTATAAAATGCTTTAGATTCCAAAAAGTAATAGTTCAGCTAAGTGGGGTTTGAACTCAAGACTGTCTCGTTTGTACGTAAAATAATTGGAAGCTACAATATAAATGCAATAAAGAACTTAAACTTAATTCAAAGCTCCGCCTTCTGCCCTAATTTTACTATGATCAAAATCAAATCAAACTATAGTACCTAAATAATAATAGTACCTAATCTACCTATTATTTATCTCAGAACCAGTAGTTATTATGATCAAATGTTATGAAAGCTAAAACCATTTCCAGGTATCACATCTGTGAACGTCCGAGTCTGAAAAACTTCTACGCATCCGAAGATTTAGAGCCGATATTCTACAGCACAGGAGAGGTGTGTAAAGCTGACAGTCAATCCACATTATCAATCTTAGACCCTCACGATACAGCCGATAATTCCATGACACTCGACGAAAACAAAGTGAAACATATTATCAGAGTTTTGAGGAAGAAAATTGGACTTTTGCTTGCTGGTTTTGACGTCGTGATAGATAATACGAGTGGACACCACGCAGTAATAGATATCAATGTGTATCCGGGATATGATAACTTTCCAAACTTCTTTGAGCATCTATTAGACTGCATAAATGAAACTGTAAATAGAACGAATGGGTACAGCAATGGAGAGAATGGATATCATGGGGATATTATGGGATACCAAAAACTGAAAGGTCTGATCAATGTCGGTTTGGATCCGGTGAGATATGGAGTCACTGGGATGAATATCAACTGATATCAGTCAATATTAATTTCATATAGTAAGTAGTTTTTATGTGAACTATATGAATCTTTAAATGGTAAAACTCGATGAGCCTCTAGGATTGATTCCTAAATGCGGTTAATTTTTACAAAATCTTTGACCCCGTTAAAAGAATTTGGAAAAATTATTTCCACTGCCTTATAATATTACCAAAAGAAGATAAACTTCAAATATTTCTATGATCTAAATCTATTGATGTAATTTTAAGCTGAGCATTAATGGTCAGCCTGTCCTATTTAGAAAGATAAATAATATAAAAAAAATACAAAAAAGGCGAGAAGAAAAAAAAGGATCTTTAAACAACTAGGTTGCTCCATGATAGATTTTAAAGCATTTCTAATCCATTAGTAAGTCTGAACAAACAATTTGTCGTAATTTACATAAAAATCGTGATAACTAGTATCACGATTTTTATGTTAATGTGAATTATGTAAGTAACATACAATTACATTTTATAGGTATTTCATGGGTAAGCCCATGAAATACCTATAAAATGTAATTGTATGTTACTTTTCGAGCTCCTAATATGGAATTGATGAAACTATACATATTTAAAAAAAGTATTATTCGTCAAAGTAAACTAAGAAATAATATATTCTGTGTAAGTAAGCATAAAAAAAATATTATTAAGTATGAAAAAAATACTGCTTGTACTCTCAATAGTTATTATATATTTTAATGTTAATTCTGTATAAACTTCCATAAATAAATTAGGTTTTCTGATTGTATGGACTATGGAGTATAATTTCTAAACGCAAAGTTTCAGACATTGCACTAGTTTTAACGATACTCTCTTACAAAGAATTATTGTTCTAAGTAAACAAACACAAGAGTGATGTAATTTTATTTTATCGCATTGCGTTTGGACTTTATTATGTGGCCGTAAACTGCATTTACATGCAAAATGCATACTTTTGTTTGATTGCTGTAGTGATGTAGGTAGGCAGCCAAGTCAAGGTAGTAAAAACTAGACCCCAATAGCATACAAAGTATCATCAGTATTTTGTCTTGTCTACATGTCTCATTAAATACGTTGATATTTCATAGAATGAAGCACAGGCACTGAATACGTTCCCCTCAGGGACCCCTGAAAACGTCGTAAAGTTTCTTTTGATGCCATCAGAATCTGACAAATTACAATAAAAATATCAGTTTATCGGTCGCTGATTCGCTGAATAATCATTTTGAATGTAATTTGTCTGATTTTCATGGCGAAAGTTTTCGGGAGCGGTCCTAGACACCCGGTTCTGTTTCATTTTTCTAAACTACCTAATTTGACTGCACTAAAAATGTTGCCGTCCCTTTCTCATGAGCTGAAACGACAAAGACGGCTATAATTTTAGCGCTTTTTAGTCACATCAGATGAGTTTAGAATAATGAAACAAAAGAACTATAAAAAACAAAACCGTATGCTAAGCTACTACGTACTAATGTAGTTATGTAAAATAGTATTACCTAAATATAGAATTGTATATCAGTAGTAGTTACAGCTCTGTTCATTTGATAAGTATAATAAATACAAATTATAATGTACTTACGTAAATGCAAAAAAAAGTTTCAGCCAAGAATAGATATTCGATATAGGTTCATAGTATAGATTGATAACTGCTCACTCTTTCGGCCTATTTATAATCAAAATTGTAAAGAGCTTTTTATAAAATTGCCTGCATTTTGAATATTATTTAGGTATTTACTTGCCTACACACGGTGTACTCGATCAACTCCTTAAATCTGCAGGTAGTTTAAAACTCGTTCTATAACAATACATTGCCTTACTGAACACGTCTTCTGAAAACGTTCCCTGTAATGCACTACAATTTATACCATAAAGCGCTATTATTTTGTGCGGAGATTTGAACAGCGCCCCTAGCGGAAAGTTTACATAACTAATAATTCTCCATACAAATATAGTAAACGCAATCTTTGTAGTAAACAGTAAAAAGTTCACACTAGGCGTATGAACGTTCGTACGTACGAACAAAACCTATGAGTAGATATACTGAAATGGTTTTGCTTGTTTTCCTGTACCCACAAAATGTGAAAAGCAAATTATTCTATGTATTCAGAAGTAATATTTGTACACCCTGTAAGTAGGTGTAAAGCTAATCATTCCTACTAACTCAAGTGTGTTGTATTTATTGATGGAGACTGATGTATAAAAATCGTTGTCTATAGTTTACTAGTACTTTACGATTATACGTATTCTACCGTTACATATGAGTTTTATTATCTATGTTTCATATACAAAAAAATTAGGCTTGTATTGCTTCAAAAATATTTAGATTAAAAAAATTATATGCTTTGAGTCGTGATTCAAACATTTCGACTGAAAATATCGTTTCTACTCGATTATAAGCAGACAAATGCACGGTTTTAGATGGAGTAGGTAGGTTCTGGGCAAGGTGAGTAGGTATACACACACGGTAAATGTGTGTGTGTGGGTGTGTGTGCCGTGGCGGACGTGCTTTGCCTGATAGTACAATTGTTTTAAACTGAGGTTACCGCTTAACATTAGGTGAGCAATCTGCTAGTTTAGCCACTTTTCTTACAAAATAGTTTCACTGCCTCGCAACATCATCTACCTGAATAAAATGAACTAACGGACATAGTTCATCAAACCTTTCAACAATATTCACAGAATATCTAATTCCATCAGAATGTTGTAAAACGATACTTGCCTAGCTTTTTTCTTACCGCGCCATTAGCTCCATACAAAAGACATCAACGCGCGCCACCGAATTTTGCGATCTAGTTATTGAAACTTATTTTCAACCTTCAATAAAAAGGGAGGGGTCAATAAGCTTAGAACTGTTTGTACAAGTAAGTAGTAGAGGAGTATTTTTATGTTGGTAGGTAGTAGGTACCTAAGTCCGGTAGGTGAAGTATTATTTTTAATTTATTATGAGTTATGACGGAACGAGTCTACGTGTGGCACACAATAGCAACAGAGATTACAATGAACATAAATCCCGCGTCAATATCTAACTCTTTTTAAATCTACATAAAATACCGACGCTAATACCACGAGGCTTTGTAACAACTAACAATCCCACGTAAACTCGTCTAACGGTCGTGTTGGTAAGGTGGTAATTGTAAATTCGACATAGTTTGCTGCATAAATCACATCCAGTTGCGTCGGAAGGTAAATCTGTTCAATTTATTATGTACTAGCGCTAGCCCGCGGCTTGGCACGAGCTTATAGATGAAGCTATTTGGAATCTAGGATCAGTTTTATAATAAGCAATGATGAATTGGCAGATTACCCGAGTGATTGTGTGGGCTTAGATCCTCGTTAGAATTGTGCTGTTATTGCTTCCATTGTACTGTAAGTAAGCTCACAGCAAACTGTACCAATTGGTTAACCCCTGCGTGTTCAAAGGTCAAATAATAACGTTCAGTGGGACATTTTCTTTGCCACTTTCCCACGAATTGTTTCAATTTAGAATGCTTAGAGGTAGAGCACGTTTATGTACCTAGTTCTGAAGGTTTATTCAAACAACAGCATGCTCCTAATGTGGTTCTGTCCACATATAAAAGCGTGTAGAGAATCTACATCCGCAGTGTAGTGTGTCTGTGCCGCTAGCCGTGGTATTGAAAACACAGGAAGTGATTCTAGAACGCAAATCCAATTTTACTGTAGGGCTGCGCCACAGACGACTCAAGGTGTGCGTCATTCACCCTAGAAAAATGTTGTCGTTTGAAGAACGCTGTGCCGGGAAAAATGCGGTCTTATTTCAAGTTTTTAAGTTACTACTTAAATAAGGTTTCGCAAAGGTAGAGCCCTTTTCATTATTATAAGACGTCCATCAGCCACACTTCGTTTAGCCACAGTCGTAGCAGAATTTCAATTTTGTTGGTACATTTCCAAATTCCAAATATTCAGAACAATTCGAGAAGAAAAGATAAAGGCAATCATCGCCCCTAAATCCTAGAGCAAAACTGATGAATTATAAGCCTTACTTAGGTGCACCACTGCCAATTATAAGGCTATCGATGTAGGTCACAATCATCAACAAATTAGGCTATCTCCGAGATAAGGAAGTGCGCACCAAATCTGACATTAGGTGCAATAGCGGTGGGTAGACCACTAACTGCAAAATAAGATAATACTATACTGGTAGGTACTACTACTACTGAATGAATCTTTTTTTCATTTGATTTAGATATGTGTGTGGATATTAAAAAGAGGTAGGTAATGAAGTTAAAGTGGTTGTAAAGTATGAACTCATGACAACCCTGAAAGATCTGACAAGTGATAATATTATGGTATCCATCAACAGCTAACGGTGGCCGGTGGAAGCTGTAATAAAGGTCGTTAGCGAAAAACTCAAACGAAACCATGTACTTACGTATACCTAATTGCAGCGATGTTTTGAATTGGAATTGCGATTCAGTCAGCTGTCGGCATATGCGAGAGGCACGCGCGTCGCGGGCGCAACCGCCTCGCACTATCGGAGTTTTCGCGTGTATACGAAAATTCGAATTCGAAAAATCGTGTGTTTTGTTTTTTTGTGAACGATTTGGATGGTGTGATTTGAAGTGTACAAACTGCCAGTGTTTTTGAATTTTTATTCATGTGAACAAACATGGAATAATAATTTATTTTGCTTTTGTGGTGTGGTTTAGAATTTGTTTTGTATGTAAGTGCGTGTTATTTCTTTGTGGATAACATATTGCTTACGTGACGGAGGTAAGATAGTTTCTTTAAATTTACTCTCTAATATGCAACGCTCAACGGCAAAGAACTATGGTAGCGCTGGATATGGGTAGAGCTGAGATAGGCACCTACTAAAAGTCTTACTTAGGTTAGATTGGATAGAGGTTTATAATACTTACTAATTAAGTAGATAAAGTTCATACTTAAGTACTAACAAAGGTGAAAAGATGAAAACTTGCGGAAAGATACCATTTTTTTATACATTATAGACAAACGTTTGACCGCAATCTCACCTGATGGTAAGTGACGATCAAACAAACCATGAAACAAAAACTGCATATAAACAAACTTCTCTATAAACATCCAACGTCCTTTTTCGATCAAAAGTTTTAAATTTTCTCATATTCTATATATTTTCTTACTTATAATTATATACATAGTTACCTTCCTAGGTAAGTACCTACTTACGAGCCAATCACTTAGTCGAAACAACATAAGATTTGGGGATTACACCGAAGAACAATAAAACGTGAGAACTGAAATTGGAACGATATGCAAAGTGGATTGTTAAACAGAACTCTAACTTGTTTAGATAGGTACTTTATGATGGCACTATTTTGTGTTTTTTATTTTTATTTCATAGGCCAATAAAACATTTAACGATGGTGACTTCCTCTGTGGAAATTACAAATTAGTACGAAAGTCACTGTTCTGGTGTTGAAATTTATACCTACCTTCGAATAAATAACTTACAAACCTGTTAGGCACATAAACTAGACCATAACATCAATGATGATATTACTAATAAGAGAGTGGGTGAATTTCAAGATTAAGAAGATGATAAAATTCATGAAGACTTTCTTAATTGAAAACAAAACGCAGGAAATAATCATAACTAAGCAGCAGTATTGAAATGCAATATAGACAGATAGCAACAACTCTCTGCGTTGAACCGAGGGTCTTGACCATAGATGAAATAAAAGTCCTAGATAAACCAGCGGACCCCATCACGCAATCGTCGTCATCTAGGATAGCTCTTGGATGAATTAACCACCGGAGTGGCGATATCTGCGATGATCACGAAGGATTTTTTTTTATCATACGACTTAATCATGGAACAAGCGGATGGCCCACTTGATGTTAAGCGGTTTTCTCTCAGACTACCGAAGCATTGATGATTTTTTTTAAATTCTTTGAAATACTCGCAAATTGGCTCTAACCATAGTTTGCAAATTGGAGGACTAACGACAACGAGTCTCTGAAAGGTCCAATTTCTTTTTGTGTCCATTGGTTGCAAAATCTCCTCGCACAGTCAAAGAAAAAAGTGAACAGACCTAGTCCAACCTCGTCCACCTATTTACCGTGAGGAACGCGACGCATCTGATCCTATTAGAAGCAGCCAGACAACGAGTGTTTGGACATCTGCCGATACCGACAATCGACACGTTAGGCACTCAAGCTTGCGCCGACGACGACGACAGTGTAAAAACTTCAAGTAGCTCTCCACCGATGTCGTGTAGGTATCGTGTCGGCGACTACAAACGCCTAACCAGTTACAGTCAGGGCCTGTGAAGAAATTGAACAAGCAAAGGATGTAGGATTTTTTCACCAATCTCTTAGTGGGTAACGTAAAGTTGAAAGAAAGCAGTGGACAAGGAATAAGGAGCGCTTCTGAATTTTCATGAATAATTTGGAAAACACGCAAACACATGCAGTGTTGAATCTTGTTAGACTGAGAACACTGGAGGGAGAGTCGCAGACTAAACCCATTGGCGCAACATTGGCTGATAAGGAGAGACTGTAGGTATGCCGGTCCACTGCTGGAGCCTAGATTATGTCCGTTAGCGCTGTAAAAATATTCAAAGAACCAAAATAAATATAAATCAATACAAAAATAAATTGGACAAGGTGCAAGTAAAATTTGCGATATTGATTTGTGTTTCAAAAACCAAAGTGGGTGGTGTAAGTGTAAAGGGCTAAACTGAATTTGAGGAAAATTAGAGTAGGTTTTAAGGTAAGATTGCATAAAGATGAGATGATCAAACCAATAACTTGAGAATGCTACATACTTTGTCATCATCAATAATGCTTGCACGATGAGATGGATGAGTGCTGCAATGCAACAGATCGTGACGTGAAAGATGCAATAATTCAAAGCAAATAGACGTCTAAGATCAAACCAATTTATTATATAAAATCTTTATGAGCTTTTGCATAAAGTAATTAGAGAAAACCTCGATACGGTCGTGAGAACGGTGAAACAGCGGGGTTTTGTTCTGTACATAATTTTCTAACGTTTTCCCATAGTTTATCAACGGCACGACAGAAGGTTTAGGAGGAACATGGGTAATTTGTTAGTCTATTGACATGTTATATGCATGCCTTATGCTGTGTTGTATTTACCTATTTCTTAAGAGTCAAAAATTGGTGTATAACCGTCGCTTGTACCGAACCACATAATGTACCTATGCGACACTTTGGAAAAGGAAAATGAAAAGATGAATCAATAACATTTCTCAATTTTTATCTTATCATCATTTACATAGTGTTGACCAGACTGTGTCATATAGATTGCGCCTGGAACGTTACGAAATAAAAAATATATTTACAATTTTCACTTTTTTCCACCTGTTTTAATTATATTGCCCCAATATTTTCCATCTAGTAGGCATTGAAGTAAGTACCTACCTACTGTTAGTATGTAGCTATGTAATACTAACAGAAATGCCTGGAATATCAAACATAACATCCTATTACAAGCGCAAAACCTACAATTGTTCAAACATTTCTCAATCCCCGCTCCAAGATTGCTCCTAACTCCTTGATAAGCTGTGGAGGTGCAAACATCAGTGTGTGGTGTCATCTACAACAATGTAGGTTAATAGGTGGTTACTATTTCATCATCTCAGTCTTTATCACCCGCTGCAGTAAATACCTTTTCTTCTTCATTATTTTGCCAGAATTTTCTATCTTCTCTTGTTTTGATATTTTTTACAATCGATGTCCGATGTCATCTACTTATCGAGTTTCGCGATGTGATTCTTTTTTTTCATTTTGTCATTTTAGAAGCTATTCTAAAATCAGAATTAGATTTGGTTGGTTTTCAAAAGTCTGCCTGGTATTTTTAGATTCTTCGTGAGCTAAAGCGCTTTTCTTTAGGTGGGCCTTGTGTTTGTTGCGTCACTTTCCCTCACAAAGAGAAAAAAAGCCACATACAGCTATACAGACATGAATAATATACACTAACGGATGTATGAACAAATTGGATGAGATGGCTTATTCACTGTTCACCTAACCAACCAACATAATTACTCCAAATTGTTCATTTCAATTCAAAACGCTCGCTCGTTGCCCACCAATCAAAAGTAATTGGCATGAACAAACACTACTATTTCTAAATCACTAAAGCTACGAAAGAAATGGCCAATTTAAATATCATAAGGCACCATCTAATATTTCAAGCAAAGATAATGGTGTAGCCTAAGGCTCGTAGATACATAGAAAGGTAATGAAACGTCTGGCTGTTCATAGAGACTCCTAAAGTTCAGTGATTTTAGTTTTTCGGCAAAGATTGCGTGGTCTCTTTCAGTTTCTTTTCTAACATTGCTACTGTAGTGCCTACCTACTCGCTGGCCAGTAAGTAGTACTTTAGGCAGCACCTAGTACCTAGATCGTCACAGGCTCGACAACAAGCGGTGTGTACAAGCGATTACGTCTGCACTCGCCCGTGGCTCGCGTAAGACTGACTCACCGCCTTACTTCACTCGCGTGCCCGAGACCGTGGATTGTATTAGTTGTCTAACACAAACACTACATCTCTATCTTATTAAATTTATTTTATTACGCTATTGCTGTTTACCGTATTAAGTACAGCTCGACCAATGAAACTAAAGTGATAGCAACTGTTGTACACATTTGGTCAAGCTCTAGTCAAAGCTAAATTGGATCAACCAACACCGTTCAATCAATCCTCATGTCAAGTATCATTTGACCAGCTTCCGTTCAGCAAATATTCACCAATCGAATACATTCGAAGTAAACAGCTTCAACCTTCAACTAGCAACCAAATCTAAAACCAAACCAAAACATCTGGTTTGAATGTCAAAGCAGTTGAGAAATCAACTATCAGGAACCAGCACATATAATTCTAAATAGGGCTTCACGCACGTTCTTTGTAGCCTTGTCTTAAAGCGATTCTAACATCAACACATCAATAATAGACCAAAGCTCACTGTTTTTATTTTTATTTTTTGTTTTTGAAACCCTGTTGGACAGACTTTTTCGTTATATCAACACATCAATGATAGATCAAAGCTTCATCATACTAAAGTCGTACTCATTGCGACTCCAATCCAACTCCCATGGCGAAGAAAACGATGAAGACTACATTGAAATTCTACATTGACTCTACGTTGAAACTCTACAAGAGATTAAACGAGACTTTACATGATACTCTGCATTGACTCTACATCGACTCTACATTGAGACTCTACATCGACTCTACATTGAGACTCTACATCGACTCTACATTGAGACTCTACATCGACTCTACATTGAGACTCTAAATCGACTCTACATTGAGACTACATCGGGACTCTACATCGCTTCGATACTTGCTACAATGCTACAAATCGTGTTGGGATCATAGATAGATTAGTTTTAATCTAAATATGACCTTTGCCAAGTCCGAGGCGCCTCCCGCGCAAGACTGATATAACTAAGTTTGCTAAACTAGTCCCTGGAACCCGGAGTGGAACCCGGAACTGCAAAGACTATGTTGCAAAGTACGGAATTCTCCAACAGATCAATGAACACTCAACAACCAAGGGACTCGGAGAAATACCAATCCGCCAAATCTACCTTCAAAAACGAATACGCCTCAGGCAACAGGATATGCTGGAGACAAACATTGAGAGCACCAGTCAGGCAGCCAAAACAAAAGGCATACTATCCAGTGAACTTGCGCGTACCATCGGATACTTAATAAGACCTGACAACACGTACACCAAGACGGACGATGAAACCAACGAACTACTGCTTGAAACGCACTTCCCGGGATGTCTAATATCAGACTCTTCCGAATGGGGAGCACACAGCGAACGAGCAACCAGTAGTCAAGATTGGACCACCGCTCAAAACCTGATCAACAAAGAGAAGGTAATTTGGGCCATCAACAGCTTCCTTCTTTTCAAATCGCCAGGGCTAGATGGAATCTTTCCGGGCCTTTTGAGGTGGAGTGGCGAATTACTAGCCGAACGCCTAGTAAACATCTTCAGAGGATGCATCGCCCATCGCTACATACCTCAGAAGTGGAGGGGGGTGAAGGTTATATTCTTACCAACTTGGTAGGAGCGACTACACAATGGCGAAATCCTTCCAACCTATTATTTTACCATCGTTCCTCTTCAAAACCCTAGAGAGGATATGTGACCAGGAAATCAGAGGTAACACTTTCCTACGCCAACCGCTACATCCGCAACAACCCGCCTATAGCCCAGGCAAATCAACAGATTCCGCACTCCATAGCGTAGTCTCTCGAAATGGAGACGGTTTAGCCACAAAACAACCAACTCTGGGGGCCTTCATAGATATAGAAGGTGCCTTTGTCAAAACAACCTTCACTAGCATACCTAGACCTTGCACTAGCAAGATACGGTGTCGACCCTACGCTAGCAGAATGGACAAACAATATGCTTAAATACAGAGCAATACAATTCACAGTAAACACCACAATGAGGGGCATAGTGGTGAGAAGCTGACCTCAAGGCGGCGTCCTCTCGCCCCTGCTATGGAACATAGTAGTGGACGAACTCATCCGGAAACTGGACGGCCGCGGGCTGTTCACAGTGAGATATGCAGATGATCTTGCTATCCTCACGACTGGATGCTTCGAAAACGTACTCTGTAGCCTGTCTGTGCAAGCAGCGTTTAAAACAATTGAAAGCTGGTGCACTAGCCATAGCTTATCAGTCAAAAAACAGAACTGATCATGTTCACACACAAAAGAAGCCTGGGAACCCTAAAAGTACCAAAGCTCTTCAACACTGATCTCAAGCTAATCAACGAAGTCGAGTATCTAGGGGTCATACTAGATAGCACTTCTTTGGAACAAGCATCTTGACCACAAACTCCAACGCGCGAACTCCACATTCTTCCAACGCCGTAGAATGCTCGGAAAAACATGGGGTCTTTCGCCAAAATAACCCGGTGGCTCTATACAACCGTAATAAGACCAGCACTTATACACGGAGCAGTTGTATGGTCGACCAGAACCGAATTCACGACCGTGATAACCAAACTGCAACGCTTTCAGAGACTGGCATGCTCTACTATAACAGGTTGCATGAAGACCAAAGAGATCAATCAGGAATCAGCGAAGTACGAGTCTACACTGATGGCTCAAAACCCAAACAGGGTACAGGCGCCGGAGTACACTCGCTAGATCTCAACATTAACATATCAATGACACTAGGCACACCCAGTTCCATCTTCCAATGTGAATGTGCAGCCATTTCCGAAGCAGCAACAGCAATCAACAGGAGAGGAATCGCTGATTATAACATGTGGATTCTTTCAGATAGCACAGCCACACTCAAAGCCTTGGAGAGCCACAACTGCACCTCCAGACTCATACACGAAAGTCACCTTGCCCAAGAGAGCATCGCCTTAAGAAATGGGTTAATCCTACAATAGATGCAGGGACATAGTGGATCACTGGGTAATGACGCTGCAGACGAGTTAGCCAGAAGAGGATCGGAAACAATATCCGAGGGGCCAGCTCCTTTCCTTCCTCTACCGTTCTCTCTGCTACGCACCTGGGTGCGTCTGAAAACCCTACAACCACACAACACATGCTGAGCACGTACGACTGACTGCAGACAGTCAAGAGCTGCAATTCCAGCCATCACACCGAAACTAACACGCCGTCTACTAAGCCTGCAGAGACTGAATCTCAAAATCATTGTGGGGACCCTGACAGGACACTGTCCCTGGAACAAACACTTTTACAACATCGTAGCCACTGACAGCCCACTCTGCAGAGGCTGTCTTACCGAAGAAGAATCAGCTGCTCACGTAATCCTGGAATGCGAGGGCGTAGCAATACAACGAACAGAAATCCTAAGCAACCCCAGGTCACTCTTCCAAGCCTGCGAAGCCCTCAGGAAGCTACTGTACTTTTGGGAGGAGTTAGGCTGACTACACTCCTAGCCAGAACATCCCCCACGCATAATGGACCATCTTTGAGTCTAAATCCGGAAACGGGAGTCCCATAACATAACATGACATAACATGGTCTACGATTTAAGTATTTTGGGGTGACCTGTAAATAGAAAGGGATTTCCTATTTCACAGTGAACCGTTTCCAATTAAATGGGGGTGGTTTAGCCATTTTCCAATTTGCGGAGCTTTTTATGCAAATTTCCAATTAAATGGAGGTGCTAATTAGTACCAATGTTCCCAGTTAAGTGGGTACCTACACGCGACGCCAAATTCTCAATTAAATGAAGGTATCATTTTGTACCAACCAATCTTCCCAGTTAAGTGGGTACCTACACGCGACGCCAAATTCTCAATTAAATGAAGGTATCATTTTGTACCAACCAATCTTCCCAGTTTAGTGGGTAGCATAAGTTACGTTCCCAATTTAATGGAGGTATTCTTTACCAAATGTTCCCAGTTTAGTGGGTACCTGTTTCCAATTTAATGGAGGTATTCTTTACCAAATGTTCCCAGTTTAGTGGGTACCTGTTCCCAATTTAATGGAGGTATTCTTTACCAAATGTTCCCAGTTTAGTGGGTACCTGTTCCCAATTTAATGGAGGTATTCTTTACCAAATGTTCCCAGTTTAGTGGGTACCTTTAACTTAACTTTTTCTACATAAGTTACTTACAGTCATATTTAATTTACTGACTACGTAAAAAAGATAACAGAGTAAGTACCTAGTAGGTAAGGTAGGTAGTCAAATAGGCACTCAACCAATTTGGTAGATAAGTACCACTTTTATTATTACTTTTAACTACCATGTCCTTCTTTTACCCTGTAAATAACGTAATTCTATTCACTGACATTTTATTTTGTTCATTGAGATAGCTACACAGTTTATAACTTTTGCTGTCTCATCGTTTTATCTTGTAATTTAACCTATATGTACCTAGTTCTGAATAAATTACGTTTGAATTACATTTGTAGTTAATTGTCGTCATAGATAGATAGATAGATAAATCCATTTATCCGACACTGAACACACATAAAAAATCTACTATAAAATGAAAGTGGGTAGGTAGTATGTAACCAATAACTAAACTAAACAAACTGAAAATAAGAAAAACAAGACTACCTCCCTACATGTTCTCGGTTGTCCATGGTAATAACTAAGTAGGTATCTAAATAAAATGGTGCGTAATGCAAGCTTACGCTCGCGTTCTCGGCCAGCTGCGCCTGTGCTGCCAAGCGGTAAACAACAATACCTAGACTAGGTAATAAAACTGGTTTGCCCGCCTACCGGCATGAAACTGAATAGTTTTTATTTTCGTGCTGAGTACCGAATGCCATTTTATTTTGACACACCAACATCTTGTTTACGTTAAACATATCGGTACCTATATCTCTATTTTATAAACATTTTTTTTTTTTAGTTATTTATAACCTTACCTTTTTACCTCGTCGCCACATGTAGTGCCTACCTACTCGCTGGCCAGTAAGTAGTACTTTAGGCAGCACCTAGTACCTAGATCGTCACAGGCTCGACAACAAGCGGTGTGTACAAGCGATTACGTCTGCACTCGCCCGTGGCTCGCGTAAGACTGACTCACCGCCTTACTTCACTCGCGTGCCCGAGACCGTGGATTGTATTAGTTGTCTAACACAAACACTACAGCTACATTTACTGAAACATGGCAATGATTCTTTCATTCACAAAACACAAAGAAACACAAGGCACAAAGATGATAGTCTCTACCACTCACTCATAAAGAGTGACATGTCCACTCTATGGGCAGGTAAGCTGTCTTGCTTTTGTTGTATACCTACCTACCTTATACTATTTTATTATGTACCTACTGTATACCTATTTGTAAATACCCTGTTGGGGAAGACTAAAGATCTAGATAGATAGATAGATAGATAGAAAATACTTTATTGCACACCTTAACCTAGGGACTACTATAACATACAAAACAAAACTTAACTAATTGTACAATGGGCGGTCTTATCGCTAATGAGCGATCTCTTCCAGACAACCATGGATCTCATGGATCATGGATCTATCTACCTATCTACCAGTAGATTGGTTAATCCCTAGAAATTGGTGGAGTATTCGTGAAGAAACCACAGTGGAAGAGTGTGCTTAACTAGATCATCTCTATCTACGTAGGTAATAACAAATTTTATCATCACATACCTGCCTAAAGCTTTCATAGATCTGTGGAGGCTACTTATCTTTGTCACTTACATGGATAAATCATGTTTTGTTTCCGTGCTTAGAATTTTATTCCGATGCTGTCTTGTGTAGGAAGATCGCATGACAGAACCGATGAATTGACTATGCATGGAGGAGTGAAAAATTATCATACTGCTTGTATCAACAGCTATAAAACATTATCGATGAAAATTATGGTATCTAAAAATGATAGTTGAAAGACCAACTCGATAAATCATTCTACTTTCTTATATGTAAGTTAATTCATAGTTCATTGTTTTTTTTCAATCTGTTTTTTACGGAACTTAGATAGTTCATTGTTATAGTGCTTAAGATATCTATGTAATATGTGGGTAGTGAGTACTGAAAGATCAATAAAAAGCTGAAAGTCTAAAGTTATTCCTACATCGCCATAGTATTTTGGAGTTTAATGATGTATATTTTATGTACAACCGATGGCAATGTATAAAAGATGTACCTACAACCATATTTTCACAAAGAACTTCACAAGCCAGTGTCTCGGCACTCGCTTGTATTATTTTTGCCAAAGAATTCCTCGGTGATGGAGTGCTAAATAAATATTTGTCATCTCCTCAATAGTCACATACGATACGAGACAACCTAAGAGCTGCCACTCCCTACCAGTCTATTAAATCAGAGAAAACCTTTGCCTTGTAGAGCATAAACGGATGTGATAGTGTGACTTAGGTATGATCCGTAGGCATCTTTCTCAGGTATGAACTGTTTTACTATTATGGGTAGGTAAGAAATATAAGTACCTAGCTCCTTATTTTTATTACCTGTTGACTCACCACTACAAACTAGAGATTTTTTAAAGTCACAAGGAAGTTTTCTTCTTTTAATAAAAACTCATCCGTCTTATTCATATACTTACATTCACAACATAGTTCTAGTTTAGACATTATATTTACCACCCAAAACAGATGTCGGTGAAATTGCAGTAAAAAACATCGTAGAGAAACTAATTTGCCTAAAGGTATCGCCGTAAGTAGGTATTACAAATACCACAAACGTAACCACAACGAAATGGTCAAGTTCAACGTACCCACTCATACCTACCTATTTGCAATGCTAGATAATCTACAGAAGTTAAAGCAAATTTTGTCGTGGACGTTCTTTTGCCTAAGCTCAATACTCAATACTTTATTGCGTTCATGTTGTACAAAAGGGTCTTAAATATATATTTATGCTACCAACATGAGCCCAGTTAGGGCACGACAATTTAAAAATGGTCACTAGGTATTTTAACCATATTACTAACATAATTATTAAATAGCATTTTTATATTCTTTAGGTATCTACTCAATATTCTAATTTACATACTTATTAATATTGCACTTTAAAATAAAACTAAAAATTACAAAGTTGCTTATTACTATTTATCATTAAGAAATTCTTGCAGGGAGTAATTATTTATTGGACTCATTTATTGGACTGCACCGTGTCAATTTGCTCATTGGACGATTTAAGAAAGAACGAAAGAAAAGAGAATGAAAGAAAAAATGTTTATTTGTTGTTATGTTACTTACTTAGTAGGTTTGCGATAGAGACATGTTGCTCTCAGATATACAAAAAGCTGCTAAATTATGCTAAAACTAATATATATCACGATTATGAAGCGGAGAAGATCCTGTTGCTTAGTACTCATCACTCGTTTCTGCTTATGATGAAGCTCAATTTATCACAATCATGATTATTACATCTTGATGTTGGTACTAAAGAACAGAAGGCTCAGTAGATAATTTTACGTCGTTATAAAGAAGATGTTTAATTTCAACTCATTATTTTGTAAAACATTGTGGGGGATGGAGAAATTATTTAAATCACTATAATCACCTTCCTAATCGACTAACAGAATCAACAGAAGTTGAGCTGAAATAATAATTCATTTTCAATGAGCTAACAAAAAAGCAAAGTTTTATACAAAGTTTACTTACCAACATTATTTTTGTTTTTGTAAATAAGTAAAAACTAACCTATGAATAAGCGTAGTACCAGGTATATAGGTGATAGTAACAATGGATCTTTGTTCCTTTGCAGAACCCATTTTTGGGTCGAGTTGGAGGTAAACAAATTTTTCCGCAATCGTTTGTTGCACCTAACTTCAGAGGGAAACTGAATTTTGTGCTTATAGCCATAGACCATCGATGTTATAGCCCAATAGGGGGGCGATTCCAATCTCAAAGTTGAACTGCAAAGTTTTAAATCATGGTCAGTTCATACTAACTCATAGTTATTCTGTGACTAAATAGTGACATTATGATGTCATTTAATTTTTTTCGCGCATATTTTGCTGTCAAGTGTCTAAAAAGAATGATCACGTGGTACAAAATTGTAACACGTGACCTGAAGAAATTACACTGGGCAGTGAAATATAACTTGACAGCAAAAGATTGGAATAGGTGGGCTGACCGCCATCGCCCATCAGCTATGTAGTTTTGACACTTATTTTGACGTAGATATGTTAGTACTAAGTATGTATGTGTGAGTGACTAAGTTGGTACTAAGTGGTTACTTAAGTGCTAGAGGTCAACTCTGTTGACAACATTTTTAAACCACCCAAAGGTGCCTCACAGCAGCCGCCTAATTGCTTGTTGTCGAGGCCATGTTTTTAAGCACGGAAACTATTTTACACAATTATAATGATGGAACAAGCCGATAGCCCACCTGATGTTAAGTGGTAACCACTGCTTAACAATGCATTGGCTCACTGCGTACGTCACTCAAAGACATAAAGGTGCTAAGTTTCATGGGCCTATAATTGCACCGGCACCCATACCCTTCAAACCGAAACACAGTAAGGCGAGCATCACTGCTTTGCGGCAGAAATAGGTGGTAGTACTTTCTTGGATGAGCTCTTTCACAAAGAATTTGACTGTCTTGATGAAAACGACCCTATTGTTGTCTGCTGCTTGAGAAATATAATTGGTGAAAACCGGATGGAATAGAAAATCAATCTCAGTGGAGCGTCTACCGGTATTGATGATGACGATGTATTCATTTAACCTGATCAATGAAGATTGCATTTATAACTTAGGTGATCTAGAGAGTTCAAGCTATGCCACTAATACATAAAGACAACTACAGACATGATCGTTAAACACAATCTGATATTAAAAAGCGTGTACTAACTATTGCCACTTGCAAAGGGGGTTTGCACGCTGGTTATTGAACTCTACACGACTCGAACATGTCATAAAATATCGCTGTTGTGCGCCGACACGATAAAAACGCGTCTAGTACTAGGTTAATGTATGAGGTTAGCTCTTCGCCGATATCGTGTAGGAGTCTTGTCCGTGTAAGTCTGAAAAAGCCAAAGGACAGGTGAAGTTTTAAAACCATAAAAGTCTGCAGTAAACCAACGTCTTCGATTGCATCTGCAGTAAGAATAATTTTATTATTGTATTCTCCTTTATGCGTGAAGATTCTCGAGAAATTCTCTTCTCCAATTAGCTTGGAGAATTAAAATAACAGGCTGTTTTGATAGACACTTCGTTGACGTGACCTCTTATAATCTTATGAGATAATCTGGGTCCAAGTAGAAGTAATTTTAAAACTAAGAACCTAGAGGCTGATCCCCATGGTGTAGTACTAGTGCTTATTCTGTGCCCATATGGTGTATTTTTACATTTTGCCAGTGCTCGATTGTTTTTCTCTTATTTATCCGTCCATGGTACTTGAAGGCTTGTACGTATCTCCACAGACAATACAGTAGGTACTATGAGGTAAACCAGACTTGCACCTGCCTTGTGGGGAATAATTATACGGCTAATGAGTCAGTGATCGGGCATTATACGCTACCGACGGTTATGTAACATTGTAAACATCAACATAAATAATTTACAGTGATGGTGCTGTGCTGACCAAAGAGGTAAAAAGGGTTATATCAATAAATTTTACATTATTTCTGTATAAAAACCAGAAGCCACCACAAATATGTAATTCCTTCTTGTCTGTTATACACCCTAATATAATGGGGAGTCTATAAGTAGTCCAATTTTTGTCCATGATCGGTAAGAGCACAGAAAACAAGGAATTCTTATCGACCTTCGACTGACTGAGATTTTTTCGCACTAGAGAGTCAGTTTGTAAACGGTCAATATTTCACTTTTATTACTTCAAATCAATTGATAGTAGATGTAACATAACACAGGTATTGGGAGTAGGTATCCGATACGATGCAGTTGGTTGGTTTGAGCTGGCGTCCCCATAAAATACGATACGTTGCACTGCGCCTACTATTTTGCAATTCCCCTAACTGCATGCTCGTTACGGTTGATCAACTTTGGATTCACCTACTCTTTTGTTTATTATTCACCCTGCTTCTGCTACACCTTTTTTATACACGCAAACGTAACTTAGTATTATCATCATAATTATTTCAACCTCAGTCCATTGCTGGACTAGGTACTTCATTGGTTTTGTTCTTGGGCCTCCTCCATCAATATCACTCAAAACTGTCACAAAAAATATAGAAAGTAGCTATATTGGTCTTTTTACAAACTTTTTGTGTTCGAATCGAAGGCACAAACTTTTAGTATTCTTCAAACTTCACAACACTAGTTTATCCTCAGCAGTCATGTTAATTGTGTATAGATTGAATCGATTCTAGTGACCGAACTAATTCCGAAACAGTCTGTATAAGGTACTAATTGTTTGTCTAATGCAGTATTGCAGTGTAGTGTACACTGGACATAGTCAATATCAATGCACGTTTGTGCTGAGTCAATAACCCGTAAATCCCCTTTAGTGGAAACACGAGCTGGAATGATTAACTCTCAATCAATGGTTTTAGGTCTACTGCCTACGTTAGGGCAATAGACAGGTGACAGCTTGCAGAGATAAAGGCTCCCACACTCGACTTGCTTGGCATTTTGCGCAGTACATGGACCGTAGATTGTCTCCACTATTTAACTAAATAAAGACTATGCCCCCGTATTCCAATCTGTTACTGTCAAGTTATATTTCACTGCCCAGTGTAATTTCTTCAGGGCACGTGGTACAATTTTGTACCACGTGATCATTCTTTTCAAACACTTGACAGCAAAATATGCGCGAAAACAAATTAAATGACATCATAATGTCACTATTTAGTCACAGAATAACTATGAGTTAGTATGAACTGACCATGATTTAAAACTTTGCAGTTCAACTGAGATTGGAATCGCCCCCATGGTACATATAGATATTTTTCTGATATATCAGCAATCGCAGCGTATTTACCTGTACCATAGTATACGTGTAACACAATAAAAGAACTACGAAAATTAGAGTTGTTTTTGCTTGTTCTCATGCTGCTCATCATTATTGCTTGTATGCTAAATCAAGTGTTTATGTTTGATTCGAGAATTCAGCATAGATCTTTTGTCATTATTTTTATTGAGAAGTGCTCTTTATGTTCAAGGTTCTATACAAACTTGATCATAGTTTTAGAATGGACCAGCTGTTCTTTTAGACACTAGATCAAAATTGTTAGTGTAGGAACAGCTTTTCACAGTAGCTTAACAAATATCAATTTATGTAAAGGCAACACTTCGACTGTCGTTGGTCTGTCGGCAATAATATATTTAAAACCCGTATCAAATTACAAAATGGCATTTGAACCTATTCCGTTTGATATAGAAATAATTTAGAAACTCGATATTGTAATTGTTTGTTAATGCTATGTTTTTGAGATATTCTGTTAAACATTGTAGTTATTGCATAAACTAAATGTTAACCTTTTAATGACACAATTAGCTACTTACCGCATAACGCTTGATGCAAAAGAGCATAGTTATTTTATTTTATTCTTAAAATTTTGGACTTTGAGTCGTTTAGCGACTATGTCCGCCCTGTTACATCTTGCAATGGAACTACTATCTACGACTTAATTAATACACTAGTGTAAAAAGCGTATATGCAGTTCAACAATAAAACCACTAGCAAGGCCTCGTTGTTTTGCCGAGAGCACTCACCTTTTACCCAGTCACCTACCTACTCACATTTCAATATCTTGATAGGCTTTGTGCACACCTAGCGGTTGAAACGTAAAAAAAGTGTATTTATTATTATTAGGTTCTCGAACGTAATCGGTGATGCGTAAATTGTTTCTTTGACAAAAGGTCAACAAGTTTTTGTAACGATATTTTTTTTGATAACATTATGCTATACGAGTAAAATCACGCGATTTTTCGTATAAAAGAGAAACAAAATTATATTTATGTAACTCACGTGGTGAGCGTATTTCTAACTCTAGCGATACTTATAGTAGTCTGAAGTATCTGCGCAGAGCCTCAGAGTCGTCTATGTGTACCTAGCTACGTATTATGAATATGCACGACGAGTGTGAGTACCCACACAAACCTTATTGTGGTTTTAGGGTACAATATTTAAGTTAATCTGTAACTAATTTGTAAGAGTAAAATAAATAAAAAAAAACCATTTTTGGTCGAATTGGAAGTAAGCTAATTTTTCCGTACAACAATACATGCGTAATCGTTTGTTGCACCTAACTTCAGAGAAATAAAGATATAGGCTACGATTGATCTGCTTTGTGTGTGTAGAGCCTATAGAAGCGGAACTTCCGATCTTTTGACGGCAATATCCTCACATTCAAGAGTGAAAATTTATATACTACCTACAACTATAATTTCTTCCTACGCACAACGCAGCTGAGACACACTGATTTGAGTGGGATAGTAAAGTAGGGTTTCCGCATTATGTGAAAGTATGATGGCGTTTCACATTCATTGATAGAAACATCTTATTCTCTAGACTTTCTATTAACTTGTGAGAATTAATTAGCGAATCGGTATGAACCTCTGGGAATAAGCCGTCTAATATAATATTTTTAATTTTATTTATTGAAATTGGTGCTTTAATTTATGCGCACACATGCGGTTTGCCTTGAATTAAAACATTTCATTAAAAATATAGCAAACCTATTAAAATAAATAAGTTATTCATGTACTCAACATCAGACAGTAATTAGTTAGATTACCATCAACACGGTACTTCGAAGAGACCACATCATACACTCACACGCAACTCTACCGTGAAATTACTATTTCGTACTTTTCGCGTTGTCAATAATAATTAAATAACATATCAATTAAAACAAACAACTTCAATTTAGCATTTAGCTTTCTGGATGATGATATTTTCTAAGTCAATATAACGTGCCTCGCAGAGGTAAAGCTTTTATTGTTTTGATTGTAAAAACGGCGCCAAAAAGCTCTACTGCGAGGCAAAAGCATTGGTACTAGCAGCCGTACGGCATAAACTAGTCAACAAAATTCACTCACGCATCACGTAAGTACCTAACCGCGAAACCAGTTTTTGACGACAACAAAATGCGTGGCAATGCGGTGTTGTAGAGCAACTTTTATCATCTCTTATCATGTGTGTATAACCTACTTGTTACCTTCTTGTCCCTATTTGCTTGTAAATAGACTAATATTTTATTTAGTTAAGCACCTGTTGCGGAGAATGACCCATTTATTTATGAATAAATGGGTCATTCTCCGCAACAGGAGTCCTGTCCTGGATGTCCTGTAGTTATAATGCGGGCTTAAAAAAATTCTCTGTTAATTTTATCAGAATTGCTGTATCGTCATATTTGAATATTGTATGCAAGTTGCCAAAATAAGTGAGGTATTTCACCTAAAAAACTACACTAAAAATTTACAGACTTAAGTACAAAAGCCGTCCATTTTGGAATATGAAATCACACACGCTCAAAGTTTATTTCCACACGCCCTTAGGAAGTGAAAGTGGTGCGATAGGATCGCTCCTCATTAGCGTGCACACGATCTAATGAGCTGCGCGACACCTCCACTCCATGCCATTGTCTGATCTTTGACACGATTTGAATAGATGACCCGTATCGACATCGCTGACGCTTTGAGTGCTTGAAGGTATTTATAGCAGTTAGTTTCTTTTTACAGGCTTTGGTCTAGCGTCTAGTCTAGATAAATAGAGACATTTACCTATGTTGTGTAGAAAAATAGTTGGTCGCGAGGAACTGGTACTCACCTAGTATGTAAGACTAAATGATTCTAGTGATTTTACTGAATAAAAGATCTTTGTCAATAAAACAGGCTCTACAACGTTTAACATATTGATTGTCCCTATAAGCCGAAAAGGGGCTTATTCAGACCAAACACGTGAATAGATTGGCATGTGCAAAAGTTGAATACAACATGTTAAAATTTTTTTTTATCTTAGAAATTTGCGACAACCCTAAGTGTTTATTTACTTTTCGTGTGTATCCAGCCTGTTAGTACACTTGCTCACGCACCTTTCTGTCATGTCGCACCCACCCATAGACACTTTAACACGTGTGCAATGCTATTTTTAAGGAAACTATAAGACGCTTTTCATGAATGAAAAACTTCGAAATATTAAAAGTCGTAGAACAAATGTTGTTCGCCATGACGTGTAGAATACCCCCCTTTCGGATTTATAGGGACATTATGTAACACCCAGTATAAATAGGCACGTGTAACCTATTTGTCTTAGAAAGTTAACACTTACCCACTATTGATTCCTACTTGAATTGATACTCACTCCAACGCGTGTATAAGCTATAGTCGTTGTATTTAAACATTGGAAGGTTTTTTTATTTTTTATACTATGCCTGCAGTCGATAGCGGTCGATAACTAAGCAAAGAGAATTTAATCACAAACCTCGAAACTTTTTTCGTTTTCAACCAGTTACTTTCAATAAAAAGATATTGAACAACATTTTACAAGTTTTACTTTTTCATCGCGTGCCTCGTTATTCAATAGAATACCGTTGGTTTATTAATTATTTTAATAACTGTAACTCGAGTACTTTAGTGGTCATTGCTCTGTGTACCTAGTTATTATTATTACATGTGCTTCAAATACTTCACTTTGGTCTGATGCTAACATTACTACAAACAGTTACATGCAGAACTGCTAGTGCTTGTATTAAGTACTGGTACGATGCAAGTATGTGTGACATCATCTGACTCAATTTTTAATAGTAAAGCCCAGTACATTGCTTAGTTCATTTTATGGTTGATACAATGTCGTAAATTAGGTTAATCTTAATTTAACGACTTCCTTGAGACGTACTATTTAATTTAATTTATATTGATTTAAGTTATGCAACTGTCACTCTACATTATATGCAGATGTAGAGCATATATCTATCGATGTTCAATAAGAAAGCACATAGCAGAAGTGAATCGTGCTTCGCCAACGATTGCTTTTTATGTACTGCCGCATGCTTACCACATCTGTTGGTAAACAATTGTTGGTTATTGTCCAGGCGCGTGGGATTGACTAATGAATCAGACTTTACCCACTACCATTTTTGTCAACTGTACCATAACTATGGCCAAATAAATCTTTCGTTTTCTTTAGCTTCCGCATAACATAAACCAACTGTAATTTCAAAATGGTGGTGTAGATTGTCTATTTCGTTACCGGTATTGATTTTATGTTTGCCAAAATGAATAAAAATAAAAATTTATTTTGTAAACTACTACTATTACAACTAACCGTTAGTGTTAGGATTTTTATACCAGTAATTCTCTTAAGGTTGCTGTTAAAATTTCGAGGCGCTCGAAACTAGGATTCTGGGCCACCACACTACGACAAAATGGTTTTTGTGTGAAAATGTTGTATAGAACCACCCAGATTGTTTTCTTTATATCAATGATGAATATATTATCTTTAAGTTTTTACAATAATATCTCTACATTTATTATTTTTAGTGTCTAAAAGTACTACCTAAAAAAGATAACAAACATTGAAATCCAAAATAGCGTCGTTAATAAAATCTACTAAAAATACGAACATCATTGCAATATCATTGGGATGTCAATCTTTCATAGGTGTTATATATTATAATCTTTATTATATTATAATATATATTATATTGTATTATTTTCTTTAACTGCTATTTTTTGACTTGTATGACATCCCAAAAAAATCCCAATGATATTTTTACTAGATTTTATCGGGAGACCTTCGTTCTATTTCAGTACTCAGTGTACTGAATTATGTAGATGTAGGTACCGACTAGGAGGTAAGGACCGATGTTTGTCGGCTCGTAAATTAAGTTTACATGGAGCGAACGCTTATGGCTACACCTTATCTATGTGACCGATTTAGGCGCAATGAAATGAGGGCAAGTCTTAGAATTACTTAATTATTCTTGTATTCTTGTATTCTTGTATTCTTGTATTCTTGGTTCATATTTAACCAAGAATACTGTAGTTCTGAATCACGATAGAACAAGAGCTTATTCATATTGTAAATGGCTTAGAAAATCAAATGCATATCGATTCAACTTTCGTTAATTTTTTTTTAGTCTCCTGTTATTTTATTTTATAGTGGCTTTATAAAATGTGGCACTGTAATTTACATGTCAACGGAAAGAAATTGAAAGGCGACAGATTTAGCGACTACGATTATTTACCTATTTTATTTAGAGATGCCCTTAGAGATATTATAAACAGAGATTTAAAAGTATTACAAAATTCTCAAATGATTCTTGGCTGAAAGCTCTTTTTTTTCTCAGAACATAAATAAAACTAAAGGCAGAAGAACCTTGTTATGTTTTCACCTATGTACATATACGTCGTTAACCTCTGGCGCTGTAAATGTACTGTGACACTCCATTACGTCGAACTTCGCGAAAGCGCGCTCCTGTAAAATAGAAAATCTTTATTTATTTAAATTAGCAGGCAGCTACGACGCTACGACAGACAGAATAATGATTATGTTTACACACCTAGGTAAGTAAGTATAGGAATACTCCCAGATATGTGAAAATTTGTGCCAACTTAATGTGATGGATTTTCCTTGTATAAATTGGTATAAATAATGAGAATTATAATTGATTTGATTGGCTTTGATTGTTTTTTTTGGTAACAAAATAACCAAATAATAATGAAGAAAGAGGAAAATGGATCGCTCTAGAATGGTGTCGTGTCCTGTGTTCAGTGTTTTCCTCTGGATAATTACGAGAAGGAAGCTTGAAGCTAAAACAACGTTGCTGTGTTAGCTGTTGACATTTCATATTTAGCTATGCAAAGTTGAATGGCAAAGAGTCATGTGTGCGCACGAAATTATGCGCTTAGGCTTTGAACGACTTCGTTGGATGTTGGAATAAATTACAATAAATATTTGAAGTGGCAATGAAACTTGGACGTAATAGTTTGTACAGTACCTTTACAAAAACTGCATCTAAAATAAATAAATAGATTTTTTTTGCCTCCGTTAAAAGAAACAAAATTACAGAGACATCGGAAATTCATTAAAAGTCTTGAGCAGTTGAAATATTCGATTTAGCAGCGTGGTTTTTGAGTTAAATATCCAATAATAGTCTTTCTTTGTCAATAATAAAAATATCCTAAAGATTGCGGAGTAGTTTAGTGCCACGTTAGATTTTAGACCTCCTGAAAATCTATGAGAGAAGCCTAACAGCTAAAACTATGATGCCAAAGCTGCCAACCTGCTGAATATGCTACAAAACCCTGTGATGTGTTACATCCTATTATTCAAACATGACTTTGTTGAATAGACGACCACCAGATTAATTTCCATGCCGAATTAATTTGCATAGCCCCCTAAAATTACATACACACACAACCTACCTACGTGGTTATACAACATAGAGGTAGTAGGTAGTCAAAATAGTATTTATTTCTACTCTGTGCCTTCATGATTGTAGGAGGGTTTCTTACCTTTGGACGATAGGTACTCATCGCAATGTATTCGCGTAGTCACTCCAACAAAATGGCGACGTGTTGAAAATGTTCGCATACATCGCGATAAAGCGAAGCTTCCCAAACCCAGGCCTTAGGACCCAGGCAGACAAATGCACCAGATTGTTACTATACGGTTGCCTGGAAAAAATAGCTTCCAGCGATAAGGCCGCCCATTGTACTATTATAAGTTAATTTTTAAGTTTTTATATGTCACCTGAATTCTTTGTGTGTACAATATAGTATTATCTATACTATACACACAGTGTGACAGGCGTCACAGCTCAGTCGGTAATGGCTCTGCCTTCCGTGCTGTGGGTCGTGGGTTCGATCCCCACTGAGAACAAACATTTGTGCGTGGAAAACATAGATGTTTGTTCTATGTCTGGGTGTTACTATGTATTATAAGTATGTATTTACAAAAAAAAAAGTATATAAGTATTCTATCAGCCATCTAGTTCCCATATCACAAGCTTTGCTTAGTTTGGGACTAGAGGGCGTTGTGTGTAAAGTCCACGAATATATTTATTTATTTATCTATCTATCTATTGTGTCCATTCGTCCTTTGTTTGTTCTTATCTAAAATTTTCAGAGCTTTCGTCAAGATCATTCTATTTATCAATGCCATGGGGCTATAAAAATCTGAAGAGATGTCTACTGTATCTCTGGATTACGGTTGTGAACTTGTCTTTTTATAGTCAGCAGATTGCATGCTTATAACCAATGCATACAGACGTTGATTACTCATGGAGATAACACACGGTTGCAATTGCGTGCTTTTGCGTGCGAATGTCATCCTTTGACAATCACAATAGCGATTGCATGCGGGCATATGGAGCCGTAGCCTAAATACCCAAAATAGTTTTTCATTTGTGAGAGAATTTGTACTTTCTGTGATCATTATTTTGCTTAACCTGCTTCTCTGTAATTTTTCAAAAATCTAGTGTTATTACAAAGATGCTGTACTAACGATTATTTAGCCAGACGTTAGTTTTCACTATGGCATAAGGTCGAAAATAAATAGTAGAAAACTTGGTGGGTATAATAATGAGGGCGTCAACTCTTCATTATGCCCAATGATTCTATTACAAAGACTGTGGGGTATAATGACTGTAGTGCGTTTATTTTGAATCATTCTTAAAATCCTACTGTTAAAACTGCCAGTTTTTCCCAAAATTTATACTGGCTACGCCGTAGTCTGCTACGACGTAGGAGTGGACATTTATTATCCTAGCAAATTACGAAGTATTCATAGTCTTTATAATCCGGAATGTATTTGATTACAAGGGCAGCAGGGTTAGACAGATTGTATTGCGTAAGGGTGTAGTAGGCTTCCACGGCTTCCCTAATGACTGTGTTTGTCGAAGGGTGCACTAATACCTTTAGGGTAATGACTATCCTATTTACTATACCTGTGTACATAACAGCACAGCGCATTTGCCGTCAAAATAATTGATCGAATGAAATTCGAATGAATGAACGTCAAAACATTGATTGGTGTAACTTTTTTCCATCGCCGACTTTCGGCCTTGCGGCTTTCGACTTGCGGCCTTCATAGACCGGGTGAACAACTGCCCAAATACTATTATTAGTGGTTTAGCGGACAGACTGATGCTGACTGCAACGTACAGACATCAAAGGTGGAAATTGCCACCTGAATCTCTATTTAATTTTAGTATTTACTTCGTATTGTTTTATATTGTACCTAAACCTTACCTACCCTATGACTACATTGTGTCTGCAATAAAGATTCATTTATTATTTATTTATTTATTTCGGTATCCTGTATAGGTTTTCTTTTTCACTCTGAGTTTCCATAACCAAAATTTACCACTATTTTAGATACCTACCATGCATAAAATTAATCCGGTATGGTTGGAATGGTTAAACTATTTACCCGACTACGGTGAAGCAAAAAGGAGGGTTAATGATTAGCTTTTGGGTTTTGTTTATATTATTAGGTACTTATCATCGATTTTGTTTTGAAATAAAAGTTTTGCGATACCATAAGTGAAATACTAAAATCACAGTTTGCTTTACAGAAAACATGTATAAATAAGATTATTTTATTGATAACTACAAAGTAATGGACCAATAAAGTTAGCTTTACATAGCTTTTAAGAGCAAACAAGCTTGTAAAGTCATAAAAAAAGTGGATTTTTTTTTCAATTTGTTTGTCAATAATTTTGTTGTATACCTCGTATTAAAAGTTCTGATTCAAGCTATAACGTTTTATGGTCATCTATTAGCTATCTTTTTACAGTTATCGGCTGTTGTAATAGTATATCGTGGTCAAGGTCGTACTTTAGATACCTTTCTACAATAAGTTTAGAATGCTCTACAAAACCGAGCATTTATTTATTTATTTAACTCTACAGATGGAGTACTTTTTTATATCTGTATAGGTTTCATATCTATGAAAAAAATTTACAGCAAATTTATAATGTACTCAGTTACTTCAGTTTTTTATTAAAACGGTAATGAAAAATTACGACAAAGTTCTATAAATTATGGTACACTTGTAAGCTCTTACAAATACCCCTGAAAATAATATTTGTCATGCCTAGTGCCGCGATACTGCTATTTTAACAGTCGGTAACTGCGTTTTATGTACTTTGTCAGTATTTCTATTAATAGAAATAATCATTTCATTAATACATTTAAATGGTTGATTATAGAATCATATTGTAATCAGTGTTTTTGTGTCAGTAATCAGAATTCATGAATGGTTATAAAACTTCAAATATTACCTTCGTTTTCAACCTGGAATGTGGTTTTGATAATATTTTTTTAAGTGCATTAAGACTGCTGAAGTTTTATTTGAGACTCAAGCTTAATATTTTGACCCGATTTTCATTGAGTGTTAAAAAATATACGATTGAGTGAGTTCTCAGCATACAAATCATAGTGAGCCATATAAAACGCTTTACGTAACCGTTTTTTTTTGTAAAATGTTGTCCAACATAATAAAATCGTGTAGTAGGTACCTATAATCATAAAAAGAGCGAAAGTCGGCACTCCTCCGCTCCGAAATCTAAAATCCGCACATACGAATTTTTTATAAAATATTAACCATAAATTACGATTGTGCTGTAACGTAAAAATCAATCAATAATGCAGCTATAAATAACTAAAGCCTTTGAACAACCACCGATGCAATAGCAATTTGTCAGCGCGACTATCATTTCACATTTTGAGCTCTATTGCTACAGAGAGTGGAAAGTTGAAAGGAGATTTAGCGGTAGGCTTTAGGTATCTATCTACGTGAGGACATGCACAATCAATTTCGCGGCACGCGTCTATCTTTTTAATAAAACGGTAGAACGAGAAACGACTGGTCACAATTTAGAACGACACGTACATGCTCTCGTAAACGAGAAAGGTAAGGAAAGGAAAGGTAGAAAGGTACGCGGATCTACATTGGCTTCAATTTTGCGCATCGAATTCCAAAACCATGATAAAAACATAATGAAATCATGTTGATACGAAACTGCCCCCAATGACAAACTGAAATTGAAAGACATGAACGATCTTATATCTACGAGTACTTTGAAATGCGTGCTTGAATATTATTAATAATATTGTCAATATTATTGACGGAAATCTGCGGTGTCGTTTGCATGAATAGATTCCTAGTTCAAATGAAATTGAGGCCACGTTGAGTTGTGAAGGCAATTCCACGACTTATATTTCCTGTGAAGATATTACTATGTCTCTCTCTACTGACTGTCCGACTGTGATGACAAGTTGCAGGATTGACTAAATTGGCGAGAGTTTATTATACCGTAACTATAATATTGGCAGAAAATCGATTCTACCAAAACTTACTTGATTACTTGCACCACAACTTGCACCAACAATTTCCAAATAATAACAGTCTTATTCATAATCTCTGAGGTTTTATAGCGGCTCTATAAAAAACTCGACATTGCAGTTTGCATAATGACTGATAAGAATTATTACTGTTCCACACTAATGTCCAATAACAATTTATTTTAATAATGTCTAATAATTTATTGGACACAGTATTTTTTTTTGTATCAATAATGTCGCCTGTGCTTTAATATTCACAAAAAAATGTATTTTCAGAACCAATAACATTTTCCGATTGACCCAACTTGGTTGGCTGATAAATTGGCTCGTCTGTAGAGTCTAGATATTCACCGATGCACACTGACAGATATCAATGCGTATAATGCTAATGGCCTCCGATATGGGCACCCGTGAAGAGATCGAGGAGTGAAAATGTGTTTTAGATTAGCCACTTGCTTCCTGTATTTCAATGGGATTCGGTACGATATAGGAAGACATAAAGGTTACAGCCCCCCTATTCCAATCTTTTGCTGTCAAGTTATATTTCACTGCCCACTCTGCCCAGTGTAATTTCTTCAGGTCACGTGGTACAATTTTGTACCACGTGATCATTCTTTTTAGACACTTGACAGCAAAATATGCGCGAAAACAAATTAAATAACATCATAATGTCACTATTTAGTCACAGAATAACTATGAGTTAGTATGAACTGACCATGATTTAAAACTTTGCAGTGCGATCGGGCCCCAGACGACTGATAGTAGTCACAATAGATTTTTGTCTCTCTGCAGAACTTATTTTTGGGTAATTGAAGATAAGCGAATTTTTCCGCCCAACAGTAAATGTGCAATCGTTTGTTGCATCTGACTTCAGAGGGATTCAAATTTGTTGTACGAACTGTAAACTACTGGACCTAGTTCTAAAATAAAATATAAGATGGGGATTTTGCAGTACCTAGGCTTTAGGTATGACTGTTAGGACAAAAAAGAAAGGTATTTGATGGATAAACTTATTATATAGGTAGTCTGTGGTTTTATGAAATGGTCACACGCTGTCTCACGCCACGCCGCAAGGTAGACATTCTTTTGCGTACGATGGTCATATTTTGAGAACGAGCAAAAAGAAGTTGGATGTGCACTGAAGCATTTTTATAATACTTAGCGCAGCGCCATATCGCGGACATAATATTAACTATACTGCTAATCTGTAGATTATTTTAAAATTTGTTATGAATGATGGGTTAGCCACAAAATCCCCTTGACTTTGATTTTTTTGTGAAAAGTGTAATAATGCTTCTAACATATTTTGTTCAAAGTGAAATCTATTACAAAATATCTCCGTACCACAACACTACATAAAGGACGCGATACCACTATAATTTAATTCCATTACGACTAAGTAACCTTCAAAATAAGTGGCACTTTACCGTATCATAGTTGCTTTAATAATGTACCCGGCTCGATCAGCGCTATCATAAGGCAGTAAAAATTAAGCTTAATACCTCTGATGTTGATTCTGAGACCGAGTAAATGTGACAATCGTAAACGTATCGTAACGGTAACATATCCGAGATACACTGCGCGGTGCCGTTACAACGTTCAGCAGTCGAGCTGGCGTTGACGCGCAATATGACTCGAATACGTTAGGTTTACGTAACGCGGCGACTGTCAGATTTATTCGTGTTCCCCCTGGGCTTCCTACCTACCGCAGGTTAAATAAAGTAATACGATAGTTGGATAAGTAAAAGAGCTTAAATTGTCGTGAGAAGTGCTTTTATTGCTGGTTGTTTTGACTAGCTTTTACTGAGAGGGTAGGTATATGTATAGAGCTTTGCGTCATTCAACTTCAGTCATTCAAAGTAAAATGTTAGCTATTCCTATATATACAAGAGTTAATTTGGATATCCAGATATGCGCCAACTTGAAGAAAATGCATTCAGTTTTACCGCAGTTTCCATGGTATTGCGATTCGAAGTACAGATTCACTAGATGCTATATATTGAATTTTTAACTATGCTTTTGTTTATCTATCTAATAAAAACAGTGACTGTGGTTTTCAAGAAATTATTTTTATCCATCCTCAGTGAGTTACACTGAGAATCGAAATGGAATCATCACAATACATTGTACAACACTACACATTATGTATATATATAGATATAAGTAGATCAACCATCTCTCTCTAAATATAATTCCATTCATATCTACAACTAACCACTTTGAGAGCAATCGCAAATAGAAATGTTGGTCGTACATTCACATCATTCACAAAAGAGCTGTTAGAAATCGGCTTTTCATCAGAGGTCAACGACTCTCCGTTCAGGATATGCGCAGAGACAAAACGTCTGCTATGACAAAGCAGTATCTGCGTATCGCAAACACAATACTACTAAACCAGGGAAGAATCAAGGTCACTTTCAGTAAGAGGGGCACTTTGGGGGCAACTCTAAAATATGAAGGGCCATTTCGACTCAAATTGATCTCTGATCAACCCCTGTAACATTTGAGGTCAAAATAATAACTATATACAAATACCTAAGAAAAAAGCATTTTTAATAAAAAAAATTATTAAAATGAACTCTGAATTCTAAATGCTAGAGATAGAAAACAGAGTTCAAATCACCGACTGCAGGCAGGGTGCCCAAAAGGCTGGCAACGTTACCTCTTTGTATGGCAATACTAATTCTCTGTCCAAGGTAAGCGCCAGTCCTTTGGTCATTTGTCACGTCCACCAACCTTTTGGATAACTCTTTGAATAGAAGCCATTTGAGGTTGAACAAATTAGTAAAAAAAACTACATTTCTTCGAATTTGTTTTAGATACTTGCAACAGCTGCTTTGTCGGTACCTAAGTCAGCCGGTATATTCGTAATTATTTTTTATGATTTAGCGCCCTTGTGGATGTTAGCTTACTAAAAGCATTTTGACAATAGTAAAAATAGGTTATCCTCAAAAAATACCATTTTTGATTGATAATCAAAACTGGTTTATTTTTTATTAATATCTCAATAGTTCTTTATCATTTCGGAAATTTAGTGGTGCTAAGAGAACTTTTTGATTTGCGCCGTTGGAAATATTTGTTTGCCCCATACGCTCAACTTTAGTCCGTACCAGTAAGTGCACTATTATTTTTCCGGTGTGAGCGAGCACGACTCTGTAACTGCAAATTGTCTGGGACGCAGTCAATGGACAGGCTTTGTGGCTGGAAAGTTGTAATTGAGAGCCCTGAATGCCCTGCTACGCGTAGTACAACAGAAAGTCCTGTTAGCATTTTCTAATTATAACATAGACAACATTATTGAAAAGAAGATAGATATATGCACACTAAAGTAAAAGAACAAAACAATACACGAGAAATAATAATCTAGAATATGAGGAATAATAAAAGGATGCATTTGATTACGACCTCTAGTGGACTAGACGGCTGAAACTTAGGAGTTGTGGGTTTGACTTCCACAGCGAGATAAAAATTATATATTTAAACAAAATCTTGGTTTGGGTAGATACTGGTATTCCTAAAAAAAATAAACTATATGTATGATATTCCAAGGTAAAGGTGAATAGGTAATTAGTTGTTTTCTAGATCGTCTTTGTCCTTTGTTTGCTGTAGGTATGGTTATACTACAGTGTACTGAAGACGTTGTACTCTACAGTCCAGGACGATACAGTCCTGACCTTTCAAATCTCAAACCCACAATGCTTCAATATTATTCGAAGATATGTATTACAAACCACAAACCGTAACCCGATCACAGAGGTTCGATGAAAACGATACAGTCTGTGGCCTCCATGTATCGTTTCAGTTATTTCATCAGTTTTTTGCTCGTTGACATTCATTTTTTGCTCAAGCTGTCTCTGATTCCAAGGTCAGCGTTCGCTTACAATACAATTTAGGAAAAGGATTTATTTACTTTTGATTTGTAAGTATCAGTGTTCATAAACTTATTTGAAATTTAATGAAATAGCTCAGTTCCAAATTCTCCTAGAGTTTCTGCATGATCACACTAGATAAAGTGTGATCTCATTTGATGGGAAGATGAAAGCAAACGTTTGAAGATGTGCCTTTTTATAGAAATAACGAATACAGCTTATGTTGTTTTATGATTCTGCGAACCGTATCCATTCACGCTTGACAAATTGACTAATTACAGCACTAAAACAGCCATTTGATACCCTAGAAAGATCTCCTATTGTTCTCTGAATGGCGTTCACTTGAATTCTTGACACTTTTCCCTCAATGCTCATTCAGCGGTTGTTTTGAGAAGGCAGACAATGAATAAAGACAGTCGCACTTTGAGTACAACTCACTCAAGTTACTTACTTTAGCTGTCAGGAAAAAAAACAGTATTTAAAGAGACTCACAACTGTCATCTCTGTGCATAATATATACTGCTCACATTTTAAAGTAATAGTTGTCTCATGAAAGCTCCCAGAAGCTGATCTTCATTATTGTAGATTGCTAACATAGTAGAAGCAATCCCAACTTTGGATAGGCATAAATATAGTTTAGAGCCATAGAGTCCGAGGCTAATGCCCCAATGAGATATTTTGATGATAATAGAATCTAACAGCATACCTAGTCATGATTTTTATATTTCAAAACTGGTAATGATTATCTACTATGGAATTCTATTGAGTCACAAATTATAATGAATAATTTCACAGCCGCTTCTAATTAATTGCTGGTTTTAAAACAAAAAAACCACCGCTTTGTGTGAGCGGCATACAAGTTGGCCAAGCGGATTTTTCACTGCGTCCGCTTGCTATGCATAGCTTCAACGAATAGCGACGTAGCATGAGTAATGGGTTCTGTCATGACGTCACTCATTTGCAGCCGGTCAGCCAACGCGTTAGATGGATCGCGTTGAAAGGTTCTGATGGCTATTTTCAGGAATTTTATTCAGCATGGTAGAAGAGAACATGGCCTTCACGGAACAACTATAAAAGTCTCCTCGAAGGGGGTTTTCGACTATCAGTTAGATGCAGAAAAAAACAGAAAAATTATGTTATTGAACCAAGCGATTGGTCAAAAACCAAGACAATATTTAGCATTCACGGCTGCCACTCGCTGCAAAGAATATTTCATTTTTGTAAAACTAACAAGACCTTTGCATCTAATTCAGAAGATTTATACAGCGTCAAGGGCCACTTTTTAGATGAAGTAAGTTTGCCCAGCAACTATACTATCCTCTCCAGCCTAGTCGGCCTTATCCACCAGACACATAAGGTCAATACGAGCGCAGCTGACTAGCCGTGGGTTTCCTCACGGTATTTTCCTTCACCGGTGAAGGAAATTAGCTGTGCTGTAAGGTCATATAAGCAATCACACCGTTAACTGTACTTTTAGCATTATAATTCTTTTGTTCACTCGGCAGTAAAACAGTCAAAACCAGCTTTTAAACTAAAGAAATCGTGTGAATCTTTTCTAGATGTCTTAATTAATTTTAATCTGGTGTAATAGGTATACTTACATAACTGTAGATTTCTCTGCCAAATCTTATACTTAGAATATTACGTAATGGACAAAATAAAAGAAGTGTAATGAAAAAATTTACTCACGACTTGTCCCCAGGCAAAATACAAAATCTTAGATTGGCATATAACCAAATTGTATATGCAAAAGTTATAGAAACGTAACAATTTTGCAATAAATATTTAAAACCCTACCCAAGATATGAAATTTCGTTTCCCCGCCTAAATTTCCCTAGAGGAAAAATTTAATTAGCTCACAAGAACGATCAGATGAGCATCTTACAGTGTAACAGTAAAAAATAAAATCTACACACTTATTTAATCATCTACTATTTAACATTGTGTTTTTGCTTACATTCCTTCTAAATTGCCTTCTATATTTAAAATTAATTTACATTTTATTTTAATTAAAAAAAAAACAGCGTTTTAGTTAGCTAGCTCTAAGGTTATTTAAACTAGTCATTTCAGTATGCTATCATTTTAATTTATGCTAAATAATGTATTCTAATCTAATAATATAAAGATTTTTGCATTGTTGGCGATTCTGTCGTTACAGCAAACTAAATAAAATTACGTAAAAATCTTAGGTCTTTTGTATTTTATACACTGTTAGTTAGTTACAGCGGAACAACAGAATTGGCACCATTATCTCGCTACATCGTTGCCTGTACTTTACTATAACGTGTGTAACACGAAGTTATTGAATAACTAAACTTAAGTAATTATTATAATGCCAAGGAATGTCTGTCTGTATGTTTCTAAAAAGCTTTCTTTTCTACTTCGCTGTAACATTTGAGCGCACCGCTTGCTAGATGTACCTACACTATTCCACGAAGAACACTGATCAACTTTTAAACTGAAAGGTGATGATGACAGCTTGTGTATTGGAAAACAATATTAGTCCCGCGAGAGTGAAGCAACTAGCAAAAGCTAGTTCAAAATAGCATAACTGAACTAAGTTCCTTCCTCCCAAATTCACTGAAGTTTGAATGCTGTCAACACTGTGGCACACTGTGCCGAGATAAGGCGTTTGCACACTGGCCGATACTACCCCATTACACAATACCGATGTGGATTTCGGAGCGGAGTGCCGACTTTCGTACATTGCCGACTTTTGCAGTATTCAATAGAGGTCATAGCGGAGTGCAGACTTTGCTCGAATAAAAATATCGGTGTCGGCCCCGACAGCGTCTAGTCTTGGACGAATATTCGTCCAAGCAGCTAGTACTATGTATGAGATAAAGTCTCTGCCAATATCGTGTGTCGTGTCGCTGACAGTGATAGCTTTTGCCTCCCTTTCGTCGTGAGGGGGACACAAGTTGTTAATTACCTGCATCGAACGCTTTGACAAGTTCATAAATGAATATGCATAAATGCATACCAAATAGCATCATCATCATTCTGCCACTATGCCACATTATGTGCTGTGGACAAATATCATTGGGAGTGGATCAGTTGACTCACCTTGCACAAGGAAAACAGTTTATTTGCCTAACTTTTTATTTTATTATGGAAAATAAGAAAACAGCATTAGTTTTTACCAATCATACCAACCATCATTACACAACTTACACATCATGGTAAAAATCCCGTTTTTAGTGAAAATTCCACTTAACATCAGGTGGGCCATCGGCCTGTTCCATCATTTAGTAGTATAAAAAATACATCATTATAACACTATAAACAGACAAACGAAACTTTAACTAAACTTTTACCCTCTTCTTCGCTTTACTCCTGACCTTGATTCATATTTTCTTCAAGAATGAAGATATCCTCTCAAGAATCTTACGAATCTGTGAGAATGCCTATCGTGTCTGTATGGGTTACATTACATTACAATCGTGAACACATTTCATTTTTTGAATGAATGGCCCGCGATGTCCCGACTCACGGCCCTCATGAAACACTTTCGCAGATATTATTGGGTGCGCCGACAGATTTACAATCATAGAATGCATAAAATACACGCAAATGCAAAATAGATGGGCTTACACCGTAGATTGAGAAAAATGATAACGATGTTGAAATATGCGATAGAGCTGGTGAGGGTATACCAAATATTACGACTGGATGAATGGATCGTTCAGAGTTTAAAGAATAATGGTGGCAATTCTGTTGTTCTGTTGTAACTAATTAAAAGTGTTTAAAATACTTGTAATAGATGATAATTAATAATATGATAAATAATAATTGATTTATTATATTTATTACGTACCTAAATATGTTAGATTTTTCTTGTCTCGCGTGTACTAATGGTAGGTATTAGGTATACGCTTACCACCACAACCTCTTCCTTAAATTTTACGATACCCATGCGTGACTGGTGCCACAGATTACCTATCAGATGTTATGGGAAAAGGAAATCTTTGATGTATTTCACAGTGCAATCAAAACGCAATTTGACATGTTGACAGAATAAATATTTTGCGAGTCGTGCACGATCATTTTCTGTTTGTCATTGGGTCCCTGATGGAGATCTCGGAGGATCTTTTGCAATATTTTTCTTTCCATTCTCTGGTTTTGAAGATGGTAGATATACTTTTGAATTCAAAAGTGCATTCTGGATAAATATCACAAAATCATCATTTAACTTTTTCAAAGGTAACAAGGTAAAAGAATCGGCACATTATAATGCCTTTAGGGAGCAATATAATCGCAGCACGAAAACACCTTTTGTTTTAAAAAAAAATCACAATCGATATTTTTACGAATACGAATTATGAAATCTTTGATAGTACATTCAACACAGTAGCGAAGCCTTTATTATGGTTACAAAGTATCGAGTTCGATCGATGAATTGAGTGCTCCTGCGCACAAGATTGACGGCTATTATTGATCATGATAACGGACCAATGAGCTTTTGACTCACGCCTACCAATTGGAGAGTTTGATATCTCTGACATAATGATGAAGCGTTTGTTTTAAGCGAAACTTCATGATGAAACAGCCATCAGAAAATGATAGAGTACCCTCAGAAAATCATTGAATTTTCATAATAATAAAGGTGTGAATGTGTCTATTTTATTTTCCATAATTGTAGGGTCCTGGATATTGTATTTGTATAAAGTTTTATTTATTTATTTATTTATAACTACCAGCATTTTGTGCAAAAAATAGACCTACTCACTAAAAATTCTATAGTATCGGAAGGTAGATACAAAATTCCTAAGCAGTATAATCTACTAGATACAATAACAGGTATGTGCAACCACCTAGTTGAATGCCTCTTAGTCCGGCTCGATTATAATTTGTAAAATGGTTATGATTGCACACTGCTACTGAGTACTGAGCATTTTATGGCAATTTTACTCGCAATTTATTGTTTTTCCGCCAAGTGAGCAAGACGCATTGCTCTCATATCATTAGCAAATATTTTCATATAGATACGAAACTGCTGATAAAATAAGAGCCTTGGCAATACACGCCTGCTGTCCGCAACATATCATCATTGCAGTCGGATGATCGGTATCTAGAGAACTGTAAACGGATAGATTACAAATTAAGGATAGATAAGATAGATTATGGATATATTTAGAACGGACTTTGTGTCATAAAAAGGATTTAAAACAATAGTAGAGAATAGGGAATAGATGTAAGTACTTATAGTAGGTTACTTACAACTACACAGAAATGCCAAAGAAAGAGTTATAATTTTTATCAATTACGGGTGGTGCAAAGAAGCAAAGTAGCAACAAGTTTATTTTTTACTTTACAACGAGCATAATCTTAATGCTTTTACGAGTGAGTTTCGCTTCTAGGTATTGATTATGCTTAGACCGTGGTTAATCCTAGCCGTGGACTGTATCATTACAATGCATTAGTGTTTGGCCGCAGCTCGTTTGCGGGAACTCCGATATTTCTCTAACGATTTTGATAAACTGTTAAAATATAAATTAGACAACTTATGCACTTAGTTCTTGTTTCTTCAAACATTCTAATGTATTTTATATTTTTTACACAATTTACACAATTATATTAATTAAATTATATAGAAAATGTTTCTCACATCCATGCATTTGCAGAATTACGAAATCCATGTCGACCACGTCGCGTGACATGACTAAAAGTTAACTCCCCCAAGATCCCTTTGGTCATTTTTCCCAATTTCCTTGATGTTCCCTGTAATTTTGTACAAATTGCTCGTGCGTCCTTGTCCGATTTATATAAAAACCACGCCGCTCAAATTTTCTGCTCATTTCTAGTCCATCTTTATTGTTATGAATTACTTGAGTGGCTCCATTTCATACATACTAGGTTTGTTTTGGTCTTTTTTTTTTTAGCTTGTTGTTTATTTTGATTTCGTTTTAAGTATCCTTATAGGGTGATGTTGAGAAGGATTATCTTGACCATACATAAGTACTTTGTCATATCACCTTATTTAGTAGGTCGATGTAGCGTACCCAGCCCACTACGAACCTGTCGTTTTTACGCTTCGAATAGATTATTCGATCTATGAATAGATAGCCCCAAACTGGTCTCAAAATGCCGATTGCGATCACGGCTTTTTTTTGTCTTCCGCATATCATCAATTAAAATGTTTACACGTGGCCAAAATGACGCAAGGCAGATTCTTCGCGACCGGTTTTCACAATGGGTTTGTGGGAGAGTGAAGTTCGGGTAGCGCCACCAGGCTAACTTGATCTTTCTCGACTTCTTTATGTTCTGAAAATACGCCTTTCTATATGCCTGTCTGTTTGTATTTTTTTTGTGTACCTACGTGTCACAAAAAAGTATAAACTTAATACGCATGAAACTTGAGCAATTTGATCGAATCGAATCGATTAATTTACGGATCGAATATTTGGCTATGTTTTCATAACGATCTCAAAGAGTACCTATTATCTTAGAGCATTTATGATATACTCAACTTACTTTTTACAATTTTATATTATTGGTGTAATATTTTGAGGGATCTATTATTATCATTGTTGCGAATATTTTTCTGGATATCAACTTTATGCAGGCTGACTCTAATAAATCAGTCTCCATCTTTGAAACTGCGCACCATGTAAGCTACCATAGGCTCTACCTACCACGGGCCCCATTAAAATGGTTATGGTGTGTGTAATGATCTTGTTTCAAGGCGACATCTCGCCGAATACAATAAAATTAATAATGCGAGTTTTTGTGCTCCATCCATTCAAGGATTCCGAACAATCGTGGCATTGAAGTCTCGAGATTGATTAGTCAGTACCTAATAACAACTTTAGCGAGATGTGCTTGACTTTACACAGTTTTTTTTGTAATAAGCAGATCTTGTACTATACAAACCAGGTGATAGAATACACATTAAAATATACATTTTTTTGTAAATACATACTGAACAAACATTTAAGTTACCATCACGCAAAGGCTTGTTCTCGATGGGGATCGAACCTACAACCCACAGCGCGGAAGGCAGAGCTATACTAACTGAGCTGGTGACGCTGGTCACAGAATGAAGATTACATTTTGAAAGGAAATACTGGAAAATTCAAAATAATAATCTGTCTAAGGTAGGTATTTTTTTCAGCAAAGATTTTCAGATAACGCTGATTAAAGTTATTACGCTTTGTTCTTAGTTTTTTGGCTTCTCACATTGTTTTTGTTAGTCGTGCAGAGTGTTTTGACCTCCGTTTTTGCCTTCATTTGTCGATGGTGGCCTTGGTTCTTTGGCTATTTCCTCAATTAGCAATAAGCTGTATACTTGAGGCCATAAATTAGGTGCAGGAAGATTATCCTATGTGAGTTCAATAGGATTTATCGGCATGTTTTCTCGCCTTTGTACATACATAGATATCACTCGTGTGGTGCTGTGGGCACCAAACAAAAATATGGCAAGGTACCTATTTTGTATAGGTATGTACTAGACACGCTAAGGACCGTAGAGAACTCGTTGGTATATAATGAAGTTAGTAATAAATAACATAATAATGATGAGAAAATGCTCTATTATTTCACAGTCCAGAGATCTTCTGACCTAACTACATAGTTATGTATGATACCTAAGGTCACCACGACAGCCATTAATTTACGTAAAATGAAGCGCGAGAGCACCTGTATGCTAATTTATTTTTTAATGACATAATAAAGGTTAAAATAAGCGTTTTTCTTGAGGCTACTTTGAATCATGACATAAAAATTTACGACGAACCAAAAAAATAAATGATAATGGCAAAACGACCCATCAAGAAGGTAAAGTAAGCGTCGCATGCGAATTCTATATCATTTGGTATTTTTGTTTGGCGCAGAATTTCACGTCAAGTTCAAAATTCTTTTCAATAATAGCGGTCTATGTGACAAAATGGCTTCAGACGATGTCTTTATTTGGTATTGAAGAATTAAGACGTTCTATGTTTGCTTAGAATTGGTATTTGGAACACCATAATGGGTGCTTATGCTTACAGTTCGCATTTGCACAATGGGAGAGTGGCAGTCGTAATTGTTGGTTGAATGTCACATAAAATATGCCGAGACTCAAATGTAGATTATAGATAGAGAAAAGTATCACTGAAACTAGCTGGATTTTTGAGGAAGGAAATGAATATAGAGTCATAGAGTCAACTTTATTTGAGCGACGACTAAATTGCTGAACTTTCTAGAGGTGGTATTTTGCTTTACCTATATGAAGATCATTTGTTACCTTTGCAAGTAAGTACGTATTTTTTATTTGCCGTATTCACAGCGTTGCAGAAAAAAGTGGCTGGTTCGAAAGATTGGGTTTACTTTTAAAAATCGATAGTATTTTCTTCCCACGAGGCGAATCGGGCCCAAAGACGGATTGACAACAAGATTGGCCGTAAGTAGTTGCTGGGCACGCGAACTGATGCTTCCACCAATTACATGTGGCAGGCACGAAGTAACCCTCGAGTGCCAATTGGGGGTTAAGGTTGCGATCGTGAGCAATGAGGAAAAAACTCGCTATTCAAAGTGTCTTGTTTTAAGTTGGTATAAGTAGATACAACAAACTAAACACTGTTTTTTTTCTTTTTGTAAGTTGCTTTTAAGTTACTTACTTGTAAGAATGCACATAAAAGGGATTTCTTAAAAATGTGTTTTTGTTTTGTAAATATTTAATGCATTGAGAGCTTGGACGAATACACGGGACACGTCATGCTCGAAAAAAGTATGAAAACACCGTCGACCACTTTTTGCGGGGCTCGGGAGGAGTAATCTATTGCTGCATTAGTTCTGCATATAGCGTTGTCACTGTCTAACAATTATTGTAAATTGACACTAGTGATTGACGCATTCGATGAAATAGTATCGATAAAAATTAATGAATGACGGGAAACGAAGGAGTTGAATTAGGTAGGTACCTACTTTATTAAATTTGAAATTGTAGTAAGGTAAGATGATGCCTGGGTTGATGATATAATAATAATGGAAAATCACAAGGAAATAAACTTAGGCATTAAACATTTTACTTGATAATTTTACATAGACATGTCATTGTAACCATAAGCCACTTTTACAACAATTAAAAATAGCTTCAGAGATACTCTTCATCAGTGCTACCTATCATCAGACCCTGGAGTATGTGCTCAGGTTTGTCAAATCTGAACGTTCAAGTTTGGTATTGCGGTAATTTGAGACTTTGGGAGCTGGCAACGAAAGGATTTTTATAATTTTACTTTACAATGATTTGGTTTCTTAACTCGTAACACTACATGCGTAAGATTTACTTGCGCCTTGCCTAGTTAATTTTTTAATGATGAAGCAATTTAAAGACACTATTTTTAACAATGGTTGTGATAAACTTAGCAAATCGTATTAATATCAATACCAACATTAATATAAATCGGACCCTTTGTGCTGTGCACACCTTAATTTTTACATTTTTCTAAATTTGTCAATAAACGCAGTATTTGTACATTCAAACCGCATTTAATTGGAGGAAAGCAAAAACCCACCAGTTGTTCTTCTAAAAAATCAACACCAACCACGTGCACGAAATTGCGACAAAAAAAAATTTAATAAATCAAGAAACTTGTGTGCCGATTTTGGTCCAAATCGGTTGATAAATGAGAACTGTAGGCGATTACTGACAGACAGACAGACAGCCGGACAAAAGCATTTTTGGCCAATCTCGCAACTGAGACGCTTCGCTCGCTCGGTCAATAAGTAACTAGCTGACCCGGCGAACTTCATACCGCCATATTGTGAGATTTAAAAAAAGTTTCGATTTCACTTTTTAAAACTTTCTTTTATACATACAAACCTTGTCCTGACAATCTGTTGATGATGATGAATATGAAAATTGCATAACGGCATTTCAAGCTCTACTTACAAATTCAGGCAAGTGTAATGTAGGAACAGCATCTTTCCAGAGTCTTTAGCTTTTTTTTTAAATTTTTGTTGTAGCACTCTGGTTCAAAATGTATACTACATATACTGCTATATTTTTTTGGAATCCATGCCTGTTCTCTGCGTACTGCTTTCACCCATTCTCTTTTTTTTTAATGGATTAGTTGGAAACCTAAGAGTGAAAATAAATTCGTTCGTTCATTTACATCGATATTTTTCATCGATAGTTTCAAACCCTATTTGAAAGAATTGTAATGAACGAACACTGAACGAATGAAAAAAGAACGGTAAAACCCGACTCATTTCAGTAAGTCATAAATATAGTTACATTGCAGAAAAAATTGAGTACTCGTTAATATGGCATCATATAAGCAAAAATTATATTCAATTTTATTAGTTTTATGAAAAATTTGCCACTTTATCGGCATAAAATTGTACTCACAGGTGAAAAAAAATATTAGTTACGCGATCACTGTAGTTTTTACAAAATAATACGGCGCATTTTGTCATTTTTTTGCATTATCTTGTCTTGAGAATCAACGTAGTGGTCATGTCAACACTGACGCAACAATTTTGCTTGTTAGGCAAAAAGGCTGACACGTGGCGAGCGGGGGTAAAGGCGAAATCGTCCGAGTTACGTGTCCCGTGTATTCGTCCAAGATTGAGAGGCATGGAATGAAAAGAGTATGACCATAATACCTAAGCCAGAAAATCCTACACACTTAAGATAGTAAATGATGATGAAAAAAATTTATGACTGAAAACTAGCAACTTTTATTTTTTATAATTAATAAGTAAAACCATCACCGTATAAGTATTATTATGATGAAAAATTATGATTAGAATCATTAACAAAAACAATTTTTAAAATCTGAGAAAGTGATCTAAGTACCTACTTCTGATATTGACTGTATCATTCAATATTACTTTGTAAGTGAGTCTATACTTATTTAGATATTAATAATTTTACATTATAAAAAATCTTTGCTACAAAAAAAATAAAAATACATTTAGGTCGTCTTGCACCAGAATCACTAAACGTATTTAACAGCTAAATCGATTTAAATCTGACGTATTTGTATGACTTGACAACTCGCTAAATACTATTTAAGAGTTAAACACGTTTAGCGATTCTGGTGCAAGCCGCCCTTAAGTATCTATAAAATAAATACAAAAGCAAAGATTTAATATGACAGTAATCCTTCACTTCACAGAAGCATTCTAGGGTGGTCCGTAATACGATGATCACAAAAAAGGAGAACCGTAATCCAATGCCTTGCCTGTCGCCATGAATCAATCAAATTGTCAAAAGATAGTGCCCGATCTAGAAATAAGACGTAGGGTAGGTATGTAGGTAAGTTAAAGGCACAAAAAAATAATAGTAAGTACTTCTCTTTCATTGATGAGTAAAGAGACTCTATTTATACCAATTGCATCAGAGAGTAACAACAAATCAAAATCCTTGCCCTAAATGGCACAATCGCCAACATTCAGAACCCATTCTTCCAAAATGCCATCGCATACCTAGTAATCAACAAATCATAAAACAATGAAGACAAATTCCATGGCACACCTACAGTTTCAGTGACCCAGAACAACGGTACATCAGAAATGTTAGTAAGACACTTTCGAGACCCACCCTAAGCGGACTAGTTTATTTCATTGTATGCAAATTGAAACGCCCGTTGCTACCTTAAGCCCAGTTTGATCGATCTAGTAGCATGATCCAGTGACTTTCTCAATGTGATAATTCAGTGGACAGTTGGATCAAAGTGATATTGATTTAGTTATGGGAAATCAAGTAACACTGTTAAGCTAAACAGATTATGCTACAATTGTCGACCGCATTGTCATTTAACATTGCGGTCAAACGTTTGCCTATAATGTATTAAAAAAAAGGTTGATGTAGAAATGATTGGTAAAACGGAAGTAGGAGGACAACATGAGGTCAGAGAAGTACTTCACTAACTTGTCAGAGTCACGACAGTAAGGTACTTACAGTAATAATACAGTAACTATCAGAAAGCAAACGACACTGGCAAAACTGTCTGTCGAAATGACGGACAGAGGCCATATACAAGAGAAGAAGAAGATAGCAAACTTTAAAAATAAAACGAAACAGAACTAAAAACTGATGTATAAATAATCTCACGCTGGCGCTGCAGCAAATTGATTCATCGATTCCAGCCACTAGGCCGAGCTGGTGGGCCAATGCAAATCACTGGAGCTCGTATTTCACGGTCCAGTGCACGACGCGTGGAACGCCCAAATTACGCGACCAACTATCGAACCTTCCCATAAGCATTCGAAAAACCACCGACCACCAATTTGTCCCTTCCGTGTCAGTGATTTTGTCATTCCCCCGAGCATTTCGCTAATAAAGCGCCAGCGGCAACAGCGAATTTCTCGAAATAGATTTACCTACATAGGTCTCATGAGATGAAAACTTTCTGTCTTCAGAAATTGTAGCGCTGGTTTTTGTTGCACTTTGTACGGAGATTACTATTGAAAAACAATAAGTCTATAGTAGAATAAAATATGTTTGTATACTTCGTCGTTGTGCTTGATGATCGTCCTTTGCACCCGGGATCCAAACATGACTATCGTTGGATTTAAAGAATGTTTTTTCCGTACCTATCACTATTGAGAGCAAAGTGGCATTGCGCACATTTTTTTCGTATAGATAGAAAAATTCAGTGGTTCACGACCAGATTTGAATCTATAACCTTAGAATCGGAATTGCAACTTATAAGATTTAAAAACTTTTGGTTCAATTGCTTATTGTGTAAGATACGACAGATGAAAGTTGTTGATAGCATCAACGTTACAATTACTTACATTATCAATAGAACGGATCTCCACGCATCGCTAATCGCAATATCCTGTCACACCCACGAATCGGTACCTCTTGAGATCACAATACCGACTGTCTTCTGAGTTGAAATCTTAATAACATGTTTGTGTCACTCCCACTCGCTCCAGCGTGACTGACAATGCTCATATAGATGAACGCAAACGTAATCCAATAGGTTATGTCAGAAAATAGCAAATTCTTCAGCTTTGTCTCTCTTCGTCTGTGGAACCTCGGAATAACCTATTTTACTATTATTTTGGCTTATTCCTATCAAGCCCACTAGCTCGAAAATTTACTGTAAATCACTGGGTCGGTGAATAAAAGTGCAGTAAAAATTAAAACAAACTATTGTACTAAGTTTAAAAATTTGAAGAAAACGCAGTTCTGAAAAGAATTATTGCTAGAGACTTTGTTGAACTATTCAGAGTTTATAAGTAACAAACAGAGATAGGCTTCTCGCTCCATTGCAGAAAAAACAAGGCTAAGTAATTGATTTATCGAAAAATAGACAACAGGTTACGATACCACCAGATTTTATAGAAATAGAAATTATTTATTTTACGCAACATACAAATACATATTAAATAATAAAACATTAAAATGCGTAAAAAGGAGCCAGTTCAGCACATGCTAAAGGTGCACGGTGGCTCCTTTAGCGCTGGTTTTCAGGGGTTTCTGGTTGTTAAAGCGACCGTACAACGACCATCGCTGGTAATACGACAGTTTTTAAAATAACAGAACAAGTGATTACGCACAAACAAGCAATGCAAGTCAAAAAATAGCTTGTTAAAATAAGATTGGGTGCAAATAGCGAACAGACCAAACGAATTCATACGAGTAACACACAATAACGGTAGATACATCGTATACATGGTCCTGAGGGGCGATTCCAATCTCAAAGTTGAACTGCAAAGTTTTAATCATGGTCAGTTCATACTAACTCATAGTTATTCAGTGACTAAATAGTGACATTATGATGTCATTTAATTTGTTTTCGCGCATGTTTTGCTGTCAAGTGTCTAAAAAGAATGATCACGTGGTACAAAATTGTACCACGTGACCTGAAGAAATTACACTGGGCAGTGAAATATAACTTCACAGCAAAAGATTGGAATACGGGGGCATATGTATATCGTGTAAATTTTGGAACACATTCCGTTACTCCTCAATATAGATTTTGACAGCTAAATATTTTCCAGGGAACTTACCTCACACCGCGACTCAAAGGCTATCACTCATATATTTTTCTTATATTGCCAAACTGACGTAGGTACCCAGTAGGTAGAATTTCCTTGCCATCTCATTGCATACAGTGTACTCATCGTCCCTAAGCTTTATGTTTTTCTAAGAAACTTTAACCGTCAAAATGCGTTCGCTCACCGTGGTTAGATAGTACCACTGATGGTACTGGTTGATGATTAATGGTTCAACGGCAAATAAAAATTACCAATTTTTATTTGCCGTTGAACCATTAATGGTACTACGGATTTTTTGCCGTGATAGATGGTACTGTGGTCAAAATGAGGTTAAAATGCCAAAAATCTCAATTAGTAATTTATTACGTTTGATAATCGGCTACCGCTATTTTACAGCCGTCATCTTAGAAAACTAAAGCTATAGAAGAAAGTAGTCCAACAGTAGCTGTTTCCTATCATTATTGATCAAGATCGGTGTAGACCGGTTATTGGTCGACAATTTATCATTACACTGCCTAGATCGAACTTTTCTTACAGCTTTTATACCGGGATTTATTTGATAAAAGCTTTAGTATCAGTACCTAGTACCTACTAACAATCCAGCTACTATTATAAATGCCAATGTTTGGATGTTTAGATGTTTGTGTTAAAATCACGCTGTATCTAGGTACTGGTCCGATTTGGATGAAACCTGGAATATATTATAGTTCGTAACCTGGATTAACACATAGGCTACTTTTATTTATTTATTTTAAAATTTCACACGAATAGGTAGTGCTAGGAGGACTTAATGCTAAGAGCATTGTCTGCCAGTCTTCCTGGGCGTACTTTTCCCGCTTTTTTAGTGTATTTTTTTTTCGTGGACGAGTTTTTAATAGTTTCAGCGTGATCGTAGCTCGGACGGATTTTTGGACGGAGATTATCTCACATCAATGTAACTAGCTACTTGGACGAAAAATTCAAATTAGTTCTATCAATAGACCAAGCCAACTAGGACTAGTGGGAACAAACTTGCTTCTGGCCACGTGGTACCGCATGGTTCGATCAATCGGACTACGTGGTCAATTTTACCTTTTTTTAACGTTAGGAAATTCTCATGGATACTCTTCTGTCGTCAGCGGCGAGTGGCTAACCTAACCTTTACCTACCTAAGTTTGTTAGTGTGTTTGTCTGTCAAACTTAAAAACAATCCAAGTGAGCATGTGCATATTCCAAAGTTATTTTTTAATAATCTAAGATGGCGTGATACGAAGATGACTTTATATTTGTTGATAGATTTTTTTTCTTATTTCAGATCGCATATCTTCAAGGATAACCACACATGTCCCTCAATAATGATACCGGTAAGCTTCTAGTTTTGTTTCCATACTTACCAAAAGGTATTCTGTACACCTTTTGGTAAGTATGGAAACAAAACTATGACTATGATACTAAACTATGACTTCTTTCAGTGTCAAGAAAAACAACTTACCCACGTGTTGTTTTTTTTATGAATCCTATTAATATTATAAATGCGAAAGTTTAGATATTTGGATGTTTGTGTTTCAATCACGTCAAAACTACTGAACCAACTTGGATGAAACTTAGCAAATATATAGTTCGTAACCTGGATTGACACATAGGCTACTTTTTATCCCAAATAATTAACAGGATTTAAAGGATAAAATGAAAAAACGGGATTAGCAGCGCCAATTATTGGCAAGAGGATGATGTCATGTCATGTCACGTCAGTTTGACAGGACGTAGTACCTCTTTGGTCTAACGACTAACGTTTGACATTCGAGTACGGGTTCGGTGTAATGTCAAGTTTCTCAAAGAAGTATCCGCTCGGTACACGCACAGATAAATAATGTACACGGAAACGGTACTCGCGTACGAAGTCGCGGGTAACTGCTAATGATATCTAAGCGTTTGACGTTTGAAACTTGATGGAAAGTGTAGCTGCAGCCTTACGTGTAGTACGGTTAGATATAATCCACCAGTTCACTCTTTTCTTAAAAATGCCTAAATTATGGCGTTCGGGAAATACTTACGCCGCCGGTAAAGTTCCACTCCTTGTAATAAAGACATTATTTTATTTAAAAAATTCGTTCGTAAGGTATGTGTAACAATCACTGTGGGTATGAACAACAAAGTAAAATAAGTTTACACCAGTTCAACATCTGCCTGTTTCTGCCAACGACAGCTGATAGACTTATTGCTGAGAAGAGAAAGCTATTCTTTATTTATGGTAATTACCTTTACATAAGCTAAATGCGATGAGGAGTACAAAAGAAGACTCTTAAGCCCCTCTAGATGACTTTCTACGAAAGCTAAATATTTTTTAGAGAACCTCAAATGTTGTATTGATTAGGTTCCTACAAGCTTACAGTGCTTAACTACTTACATGCTTACTTATAAATTAATTTAAATAATAATGATTCTTTTTACACTTGTACGTACATGCAATTGAAAGAACAATAAAAACGGTGAATTCATTATTTTTTTTTATTAAAATAAGCGTAAAGCTGATAAAAGCTGACTGCTTTTTAACGTTCAGTGTTGCCATAAAAATACAGTCATAATTACAGTACATGTAATCTCCCCTTCACTGTAGTTCTCATGGGTAGGCTTTGCGTGAATTTAATGAAAAAATACAAAGGTTAAGCTTATTGAAAGGGCAACGAATAGAAAGGGTCGCTCTTCATGAAACAATGTAACTTTTTATTTATTTAAAACCGTTTTACCGTCCATAATACCTACATTGTTTAAGCTTCATATATTTTACAATCTGAATCTGAATAAATCTGAATGTAGCTACCTAAATTACAATGTTATTTTGGCATTTTAGAAGGTGCGAAAGACTCTCATGATATTCCAGTTCATCTCATAATTTAAAAGTCATAATTACCTTGGCCTAAGTCACATTTGGTATTTATAAACTAACCAGCGCCTCTAGAACCATATCATAGGGTATCAGTCTTATTTTAGGATCAATTCATAGGTTTGGGAAGATTGGGCGTTCGCCCGAGATGGGAAGTCTATCATACATACATACAGGAAGTCTATCTAGTCTGTAATAAGTAACTATTCTCCACCATACAATAAGTCAAAATTGTCGAAGAGTTTCAGTTTCATAGATTAAGAACGCCAAAGTTGGGCATTTTCACGATTGTAATGTGAAGGAGCTCTTAAAGAATGCCTAATGTTACTTTTTAGATGATAGTGCGAGTGTGGTGCGAGAGCGGCACGGGTTGGACCCCGACCCACGTGCCGGTCACGCCGCAGACCAGCTGCCGGGATGTGCTGGAGTGCTGCCGCGAGCCCGGAGACGAACCCTGTCTACTGCTCAGCGTGCATCCCCACCACGGAGGTACCTAGATTACTTAAAAAACGCTAGGATAAGAACAAGAACCGAGCCGTAGTTTTTTTCCCTTTCTTATAAGCTCTGGTCGCGTGGAACTGGCACCTAGAATCACCTAGTTCTATAAGACGATGCTAAATAATCCTTGTGATTTTATTGAATAAAAGAGTTATGACAACTTTGATCTACACACACTGCCAGATGCAGTTCAAATGCTTGTGTTAAGAGTATAACATAGACAAGAAGTTTTGACTTGGCGTAGAGTATCGCCTTGAGATTGATGAAAATACCTATTGATAATAGGTATAATAAAATATTGTACGCCCTAAAGGGGTAGGCTGTTGAAACTTTTTCTACCCTAAGATCTCTTCTACACAGTTTTACAATAAATGAAACAGCCTGGACAATAAGCGAATGCGTACTACCCACGTATGAACTAACTTCGTCCGAAACTAACAGGTGTTGATAAAACTGCAACATATCAATTTAAAAATATTTATTTGAAAGAAAACTTAAAATATCATAATGAAAATAAACAAAAGACAAGCAAATACTCATTTTAAGCTGGGCAACATTAATAATCTTAAAAAGTTGAAGGTTCAGTGGTTGTCTTTAGGTACTAATGTGGTGGTACCGGACGCGTGCTATGTCGTGTACCTTGTAGCCTTCCTACTAATTTTCTATCCTACTTAGGTAGCTAAAGTAGGCAGGCGAATAAAAATTAAAGATAACTTATTACAACGTTTTAATAATATATAACTAGGTAGGTACAGTAAAAAAAAACACAGAGAATTCAGGGGGGGCCTATTCGTTTCCAGATTACAATTACGAAACCTTCCGGTAGGTAGGTAGGTATGCCACTGGCCTTAGCGAGAGTAGAAAACGCCGTTGGCTGATGCAGTCCTTGAAAAGGTGGAACCAGAAGGTGGCGTTCGACGGCTGTGTAGTGGTCCGGTTAGTGTAGCGTTGCTCACAACCCACTCGCCGATATGTGAAGGCCGGTAACAAAAACCCTGGAATCCACGTCCGGATATTTTAGAAAAAGTCATTTTTTTCTGTTTGACTGCGACATCTCTTTTTCAAGCAAAAGCGCAATGGCTACCAGCATGAAGTAGTAATCGATGATGAGGCAGTCAAACAATGATAAATTACAATATTTACACATAAGCAAGGCAGCTAATAATAATGTGATGAATGACATGACAGAATCATAGGTAGTACCAATAGCAGATTCAAAACCTTACAATTTTATGTAATGTGATGCTGGTGATCGTGAAATATCTAACAAAGCGCAATTTGATAAAAAGCTAGTCATTAGCACTACGAAAAGATGAGTCATTACAATTTGCTCGTTACAAGGAATTCTATCGAAATGTACTCACCAACTAAATACAACTAAATACACAATAACACAGGCAACACTCACCCAATTTGGGGTTTTTTCTCGACACGAATTTAAATTAAAATAGGTTTAGATTTATAATAAAAGTAGGTTTTGCGGTAATAGATACGACGTGCTTGCTTAGTGGTAAACACGCGTCACCTCTCCTTCACCTCTAAGGAACGCCCGTCATGCTCGTTTTCCCCACTCCAATGCTACCAACTAACGAGCAAGCTGACGCATGACACTGACATGTTATAAACATGCGCGCGCATTTTCAAAGATAATTTTACAGTTTGAATTGAAGAATTATAGAATTCCTGATTATTAAATAGTTAGTAAATAAGTTTAGAATAAGAACTGTTACATACCCCCCTTTTAAGATTAGGGTTTTTCCTGTGAAAAATCCACTAAGTAAATAAAACTTAACTAAGTTAGCTTGAAGTCCTTAACATGCCACGACCCTAGGTTGTGACCTGCCATATCCTCAAGCTCATATACAAGCTTAGACTTCTTTCTAATAATACGACATTGAATAAATTTAGGTGCTAGTTTTTTACAAAACCTTTTGTCTTTGTCGCTCTGATAAAAGGTTCTTTTCCAAATAACATCGCCTACATTAAATTCTACATTTTTACGGCGTAAGTTGTAGTTTGTACTGTTTCTAGAATGTGACTTAATGAGGGCTAGTTGTACTCTATCAAAAATTTTTTTAAGTGCACCCAAATTTTCAGCATAGGTGTCTCGTGGCGTAAATATCACATCACCCACAAGGTCGGAATCAATATAGTGTGACCCGCAGCTTACTAACTCACGCCCGAAAACTAAAAATGATGGTGTAAAACCAGTAACCTCGTTGACCGCACTATTAAGGGCAAATTGAATTTTGGGAATATTAATATCCCATGAACGATGATCTCTGTCTATGAAAGTAGAAATAGCTGTCATAATAGTTTTGTTATACCGTTCTACAGTATTTATTTGGGGAGTGTAAAAAGGGGTATAGTAAATGTTAGGAACGTTATAAGTGGATAGAAGGTTGCGGACTGTGTTACTAGTAAATTGCTTTCCATTATCCATGAAGATTGTGCTTGGTATACCATGTACGAGAAAAACGTTTTCCTCGAGAATACGAGAAATTATCTGAGCTGTGGCTCGTCGAATGGGATATATCAAGCAATATTTTGAAAAACAACATGTAATAACAAATAAAAAGGTATTTTGTTTTCTGGTAACTGGTAGAGGTCCAACTAAATCTATGCTTATCATCTGAAAAGGTCGACTACAATTTTTAGGACGACCCATTGTACCAAGCGTAGTGTGGTTTGAATGTTTGTGAGAAATACAATGATCACAATTTGCTACGAAGTTGGCCACGTCTTTATGCATGCTAGGCCAGAAGTATTTTAGGCAGAGTCGTTTATGAGTTTTAAAAATACCAAGATGACCAGAAGTTGGTTCGGAATGATTTTCTGAAATTTTGTTTCGACGATATTCTATTGGTATCACCTCTTTCCACTCAAATTCTCTAGTAAGAGGATTAATGGATTTCATATAGCGATATAAATGACCATTCTCAACACGGTAGTTCAGAAACGATGTTGGAGAGGCTTGACAACCGTTGAATACAGTTAGAAACCAAGAATCGTTAGTTTGGAAGTTTGGAGTATGATGTGTAGAGTCAATAGCTGCTACAGGAACCGAGCGAGACAAACTGTCCGGGACTACGTTCTCAGTACCCTTCCTGTGCTTGATTTCAAAATTGTAGGCCGAGAGACGTACACCCCATCTAGCTAGTCTTCCCGTCGGGTTATTAATGTTAAGAAACCATTTAAGGGAAGAGTGGTCTGTAAAAACAGTAAACCGGAGGCCATTTTCTAGATAGCAGCGCCAGTGTTCGATAGCAGATAAAACGGCTAATGCCTCTCGTTCCGTAGCACTGTAATTACGCTCTTGTTGTGACAAGGATTTGCTCATGTATGCAATTACTCTTTCATCCCCATCAAGATTTTGAGTGAGTACTGCACCGATACCGTAGTCACTCGCATCAGTGTGAACTTCAAAGGGTTTTGAGTAATCGGGACATGAGAGGATAGGTGCCGTCAGTAAGCATGACTTGAGCTTGTTAAAAGCGTCATTAGCTTCAGGTAGCCACGTAAATGAAGGAGCATTTTTTTTCTGTGAGGTTAATTTATTCAGCGGACTAGCCAGGGCACTGAAGTTGGGAATAAACCTGCGATACCAGGAGGCAGTTCCTAAGAATCGTCTAACTTCTTTGCGGTTAGTAGGCGTAGGATAGTTCAGAATAGATTCTACTTTTTCAGGATCAGCCTGCAGACCGTCAGAATTAACAATGTAGCCTAAATATTTCAACTGAGTCCTAAAAAACTGACTCTTTTTAAAATTTATTGTTAAGTTAGCTGATGTTAATTTATCCAGCACACGTGTAAGTAATGACAGGTGCTGGTCAAAACTATTTGAAACGATGATAATGTCATCGACGAATACGAAAACTCTATGTTCAAATTCAGGACCATAAAACAAAACATCCACCAGTCTTTGTTGGGTAGCAGGGGCATTTGTTAGACCAAAAGGCATTGATTTGAATTGGAAGGTACCCCGTGATGGAATGTAGAATGCCGTCTTTTGCCTATCCTCTTCTTGAATCATTATTTGCCAAAAACTTTTGGAGAGGTCTAAACTTGAGAGATATCTCGCGTCACGTAGATTATCGAGAATCTCGGATATGTAAGGTAAACTATATGCGTCCTTTTTAGTTACAGCGTTGAGTTTCCTACTATCTAGACAAAAACGTAATTCTCCATTTTTCTTTGGCGTAAGAAGAACAGGCGATGACCACGGGCTCTCACATGGTTCCACAACATCCTCTTTTAACATCTCATCTAATTGCTCTGTGAGGATGCGTTGTTTTTCCGGTGACATTCTATAGTAGCGTTGACGAATGGGGGCAGCTTCCCCAGTATCTATTGAATGTGTAATCAAATGAGTACGACCTAAACCGCGTTCCTCATAAGAAATAGCACGAAATTGAGTTATTAAGTGATCAGCCCTTACCTTTTGATCATTTGATAAGTAATCATAGGAAAACAAATTCGGGTTTTTAGGTTTCTTATTCTCTATATCTGCGGTGAGGATTTCATCGGAATCCTTGTAATAAGCTATACGATCTAAGTATTTAGGAAATAGACCAAAGAGCCTCCAAAAGTCCATACCCAAAATCAGAGAGTGCTTCACATTTGGAACCACGTGCACTTTGAGGATGTGGTTTTGTCTTTGGAAATTTATAGGTAAATGTAAAACTCCCATAGAACTGAGTTTATCACCACCTGCACCAACAAATTGGATCTTATCACAAGCCTGTAATTCAAAACCAGCCATAAGTAGGTGTTTATGACTCCCATTGCCGAGAATAGTTGTAGAGGAACCAGAGTCAAGCAATCCAATCATTGGTGTATCATTGATTTTAACCTGAACGTATGGTCTAGATTTATTAGGATTAGATTTATTATCACGGATCGAAGAGACAGCATTGTAAGTGAAAAATGACGATAAAAAGCTCAGCCAACTATTCCACTCCTTTTGATTAAAATTTTTACTTGTAGACCGTTTTTTAATACTGCCATTCCAATCCGATCCGACTAGTTTTTTTGATCTTTAGTATTAGTGGGAGTAGCATTGCAATCAGGACATTCCAAAAAGGTAACATCTTTTTTTCCGCATCTAAAACAAATAAGAAAGCGTTCCTGTTTGCAGTTTCTTAGGGTGTGATCATCAGTTCTGCATCTTGGACAAAAAATAGCTCTGGTTGAACTACTAGCATTCAATGCTGCGACTGAAGCATGTTTATTGAGTGAACTGTCCACCTGTTTTTGCTCACTAGCGCTCCGATTAGTAGGAGTGTAGTTATTCGAAGCCACGTTGTTAGTGTAGTATTTTTTATAGTTATAATATTTGCTGTTTGCAGTATTAGATGTGCTGGGACTAGACTTATATGCAAACTCAGGAGCAATTGTGCTGTTTGTCGCCTTGGGAGGTTCACGGAACTGGGAGAACCGCGCTTGAATATTTTCATAACTACGGCAAATAGTTTTTAACGCATCGATAGATTTAATATCAGGTGAAGCCGAAAGGGTACTAGCATAGCAGGGACGAATATTATGCAGTAAAATCTCTAATTTCTCGTCTTCCGAAAGAGGCCTATTAAGACGAGAAAACATGCCTTGCATGATAGCTAGATAAATAGAAATGTTTTCATGTTCACCCTGTGTGCGAGAGCGGATTTCAGCAGAGAATCTGTAGTCGTAGTCGCCACTACTGAAATCTTCTTTTAACAACTCGCATAACTCACTCCAAGTTTTAACTAAATCTTTGTTGCAACGATACCAATGTAAGGCATCATCGGTGAAAATCTCAAAAGCGTATGATAATATTTTCTCGTGTGATATTCCTCTAGAAATTACAAATTCATCAATTTTTAAAATAAATGAGCGCACACATGTTTTGCCAGAGAACTTTAGCTTGCTAATTTCCGAGGTCAGGTTGCGCTCGCATGAGACCGATAGTGTGGCAGTAGTAGGAGACTCAGTTGCAGTACTGGATGTGGTAGAAGTTGAAATGGGCTTAGCTTGTGGAGCTAGTGAGCGTAGCACTGACAACTCTTTATATTGTGACTCGAAATTGGTCAGACAGGTCTTGTATCCACTAGACACCTCAGACGAGTTACTAATTCTATTAGTTCTGTGATAAATATGATGTAGTAATGTCTCAGTTCGAGAGAATAAATTTTTATCAAACTTTTGTTTTAAGGCTATCAAGCTGTTTTTTGATTTTGCAAGACATTCTTGAAGACCTACTAAATCATCGTTAGGATCCAGATGAGATTCTAGAATGTCTTCTGATGGCAATTGTAGCGCCAATTTTACTATCTGCTTGCGCAGATCCTGAACAGAACCTCCCGTACCACCGCGAAGCTCTACTTCATACTCAAGTTCAGTTTTTTGTAATGACAAATATTTAATAGCGTACGCCATGTTAGGTGAGTGTTGCGTTTGATAACTTAATTAACAAAACGGAAAGGATATAAAAATAATTAAGCACTATCAATAACTTACATTAGTTTTTAACCTAGATGTGGTAGTTACTCAATTGTGTTTTTATTTTTAGGAGAATAAAAAGCAGCATGTGCTATTATAGCAGAGCACCAACACAAAAGAGTAATACAACGACATATAAGTTAAACATTGCACGAATCTGACTTAAAACTAAGATTTTTATAGCCAACACCAAAGAAAATCTACTGAATGCCAAAAAGAATCAAGTAACGTAATTCGGAAACGAATTTAAGCCTGTATTATTGGGCGCCAATGTAGCCTTCCTACTAATTTTCTATCCTACTTAGGTAGCTAAAGTAGGCAGGCGAATAAAAATTAAAGATAACTTATTACAACGTTTTAATAATATATAACTAGGTAGGTACAGTAAAAAAAAACACAGAGAATTCAGGGGGGGCCTATTCGTTTCCAGATTACAATTACGAAACCTTCCGGTAGGTAGGTAGGTATGCCACTGGCCTTAGCGAGAGTAGAAAACGCCGTTGGCTGATGCAGTCCTTGAAAAGGTGGAACCAGAAGGTGGCGTTCGACGGCTGTGTAGTGGTCCGGTTAGTGTAGCGTTGCTCACAACCCACTCGCCGATATGTGAAGGCCGGTAACAAAAACCCTGGAATCCACGTCCGGATATTTTAGAAAAAGTCATTTTTTTCTGTTTGACTGCGACATCTCTTTTTCAAGCAAAAGCGCAATGGCTACCAGCATGAAGTAGTAATCGATGATGAGGCAGTCAAACAATGATAAATTACAATATTTACACATAAGCAAGGCAGCTAATAATAATGTGATGAATGACATGACAGAATCATAGGTAGTACCAATAGCAGATTCAAAACCTTACAATTTTATGTAATGTGATGCTGGTGATCGTGAAATATCTAACAAAGCGCAATTTGATAAAAAGCTAGTCATTAGCACTACGAAAAGATGAGTCATTACAATTTGCTCGTTACAAGGAATTCTATCGAAATGTACTCACCAACTAAATACAACTAAATACACAATAACACAGGCAACACTCACCCAATTTGGGGTTTTTTCTCGACACGAATTTAAATTAAAATAGGTTTAGATTTATAATAAAAGTAGGTTTTGCGGTAATAGATACGACGTGCTTGCTTAGTGGTAAACACGCGTCACCTCTCCTTCACCTCTAAGGAACGCCCGTCATGCTCGTTTTCCCCACTCCAATGCTACCAACTAACGAGCAAGCTGACGCATGACACTGACATGTTATAAACATGCGCGCGCATTTTCAAAGATAATTTTACAGTTTGAATTGAAGAATTATAGAATTCCTGATTATTAAATAGTTAGTAAATAAGTTTAGAATAAGAACTGTTACAACCTATCTACTTATAGGTACTTAAGTACAATTAATTACTTAATATTTACTAAAAATAACATATGAACTTATACTAGCAATAGTATTATAATTGTAATGAGTTTTCTGCTTGAACGATCTGTACGTATTGTTCAGGCACCCTTACCGCGAAACGAAATGGTAATGGAGTTCAAAAACATTGTACCATGGGACTCGTGAAGGTGCCTGACTCCCACGACACTAGAGAATCCTGCTTCATAACCAAGTTGTCATTCTAATCACTACAGAATAGAAAACGTCAAAAATGCAGACCACTTCCCGCAAACTTCGAGGTGTTATTAATACCCATTATTACCCATTCTTTTTTAAATGAGTAACAGTAGTGGACTAAGCCGATGGCCTAACTGATGTTAAGCGGTTACCTTTGCTTATAACAATGTATTACCTTACAGAGCAAGTCCATTGAGGAACACGTCGTATGGACTGAGTCCATCACTCTGAAACGCAATGTATGTGCCTGTAATATGAACAACTTTTTCTATATGTAAGTGCGAAAACAAATCTGTCTACGTCTTTATTTAACCCCCCAAGGATTTCTCGAGTGGTGTTATAACACTTGCGTACGGAATTGGGGCCTAATTCTCACCTCGGCAGGGATTTTACTCTAATAGTGATGACGTCAAAATGACATCGTCGATCAACAGTAGTTGTATTGTTGATCAAAGAACTAGTGGATGAAACGAGTTTTTGGTCGAGATAGGACGTCATCCCTATTACTTACAGTAAAATCTCTGCCGCAGTGAGAATAAGGCCCTTGGTCATGTGATTTATCGTTTAGAAATATCATTTAGATTAGTTTTCTATTACCTAGCGATTGTTAAATGTCAACTTGGCTAGTAGAGCAATTTGTATCATATCTGCTAATTGTATGTGTTATTTATATATTAACCCATAAGGCCCATATTAACCCATATGGTCCATATTAACCCTTTGACAATGCTTTATGCAAGCAGGAGGTTGGGCGGGTTAGTTAAAGAAGCCCTTTCTGATTCAGTGACCATGATCTTGTAAGTCAAATACACCATGTAAATGAACAATGTGTAAATACCTGGAACAATAATATTATGTCTGTTACGGAACCGTAGGTAAAGTAAGAAACATCATCTCTAAATGGCAATCACTGAATACTTAGGTACCCTAAAACATTATTAAATAATTAATAAGTTTAAAACACTAGAAAACGGACTTCAATTCGACTACCAGCTTCATTATCAGATGATGATGATGACAGTTCATTGGGAATGTTCTATTGACTATAAACACCACTTAAAAGTTACAGGAAATCGAAATACGCAATTTCGTGCACGTGGTTGGCATATTTTTTTCAGTTATTTCTATTTATAACCCAAACTACTAAACCAATTTTGATGAAAATGAAGTGGGACCAATCTGGAAGTATATTCTAAGGTTACAAACATTAAAAAAAACCCGAACCTCCTCCTTTTTTGAAGTCGGTTAAAAATAGCTTACCGTTCAAGAATAATCCTAAAACCCCCAAAAGAGGATCACAACAACAAAAGAGTATGATCATCACATAGAGATCAAGCACTAGTTGGATCATTCCATAAATGATGTACGTCTTCACCAGAACTGGCTTGTTCTGAAACAAAAAATGATCTACATGATGATGGCTAAAACAATGCAATAAAAAAATAATAATAAGGGGCAATTCTTTAAATAACTATTTCACCATCTCTGAGTAACGCTATCCGTCAAATAAATACAGGGAGTTACCAGACCACTTCCGAAAACGAAAGGGGGGGGGGGGCGGGTACAGCACATCAAAACCCAACCAAAAAAAAATCAGTTATCCTGAAAAATAATTATAGCCGGAGAAAACAATGTTTAAAGATTTGTATTTATTCCGCCAGTCCGCAATGTACGCATTTACGTAGGTAAGGTCGAGGCGTAGTACTATTATTTATTCCGTGTCGTAAGTGCCTACTAGCGTAGGTAGGTGCCTACTATGTTTATTTATACCTAATTGGTATAAAGACCGCGCGACCGCGCGATAAAGACGGGCGTCTCTTGTCTCGCTCGCACGTCGCGTACTCGAATGACCCGCGATGAACTCTCAGCTGTTCTGTACACTGTACATTGCTGCTTTATTTATTTTATTTGTTTTTTTGCTTTTTTAAATGAGATAATGTAGATATGTCTTATTATGTTGTACTGTGTGTATGTAACTAGAAAAAAAATGAAAAGGAGATAGTCAAGGCAATTTTTTTTTAGTCTTATTGGAACCTCCAAGTTTTCGGAAGTGGTCTGGTAACACCCTGTATACTGACACGGAAATATTTATAACTGATAAGTAGTGTGATTATGAGTTGGTGAAATAGGCACTAAATAACATAAAAGTCACGAAATGTCTACTGTATGTCCTATATGTTTCAGAGATTCAGGGTTTCAGGGATGGGCGCTGTGCAATGCATCACAGGGCACGTCTTTAGTGAACGAGCTCAGTGAAGCAATGTATTGTTACAGGCAGTGGTTATCACTTCACATCAGGTGGGCCATTGGTTTATTGTATAAAAAAACTGTAATAACTCAATGTTTAAGTCAAAAATTAAACAAAGATGAATCTGGAGAGATGGATTATGATTTTACACAGAGTTAAATATGTTAGAAAATGTCAGAATATTGAAATTACCCACCTTTGTTAATCCATAGAGAAGAAGCACACTGAAGGTGAAGCCAGCTGTGTTCTCGATGAAAAATATTTGCAACAAGAATATAATAGTAATAATATACCCTCCGGGGAAAAGATTGCCATCCACAATGATAGTGGCCAAAAACAATGATATACCAACACCAACTAAAACTCCTATTCCGGATATTACCTGTAAATAAAAAAAAAACAAAATAAATACCTAGATTGCTTGTTGGGTAAAACAAGTGTAATTATTTTTGATCCCCGACCGAAAAAGAAAAGTATTATAAGTTTGAGGCCAAAGGTTAGCTTGTCTGTCTGTCTGTAACATAAAATACGTACTCTGTAGACTGTGGTCTTGTAGCCTCCAAAACAAACACTGATAGCATTTGTTTGTTATAAATTTGTAAAAAATCTAAAATCGGTGCAGCCGTTTTCATATTCTAAGATATTTACCAGCTTTGAATGAATCCCAGTTTTTAAGGGACCATTGAGGACATTTCAAAGCATTTATATTCATTTGATGAATTAAGTTACATATAAGTTACCACGTTTTACTTTATGCGATGAGTCGATGATGCTAATCTTGTTGTTGCATTTTTCTTAACTGACCTAATTTGACACCTTTAAAATTATAGCAGTCTTTGTCATTTCAGTTTATGAGAAAGGGACGGCAACATTTTTATCCGACGTGTAGAGCCTAACAGATAATAACAGATAGGTAGCGTTACTCGCTACACAAGGATGGTGAAACAGACCCTAAGTTAGGCAGTATTTTAATTGACCGAGCGAGCGAAGCGTCTCAGTTTCGAGATTGGCCAAAAATGCTTTTGTCCGGCTGTCTGTCTGTCTGTCAGTAACCGCCTACAGGTCGCATTTATCAACCGATTTGGACGAAAATCAGCAAAATCAATTCCTTGATTTATTAAAAAAGTTTTGTCGACCGCAATTTTTGATTGGAGGGAAAATAGGAGAGAAATAAGGGAAAGATTGCTGTAGCGTTGTTTATCGCCGGATTTTAATAAAATTTGAGAAAAACACTAAAGCCTTCATTCTACACAAGATGGTGTAAAAATATTTCCAAAAAGGGGAAGTGAAAGGGGGAAAAGAAAAGAAATTAATTTTTAATTTTTTCCTGAAAATTTACTCCTACCAATATCAATGAGACTACACAGCCCTCTCTGCCTTTACGAGACAAATCCGTAGACATCAGATTCGAATTCCTAGGACCAAGGGAACGCGAGTAATCGCTAAAACTTATACCCCTGTTTTGCTCAAAAGTCTACATAGGTAGGGCCTATTGGAAAATTCAAGCACCTGAAATTCGATTTAGCCAGAAGAAAAGGGAAAGTGTCGGTTATTGCATGGTTATAAAGGCTTGCGAGGTGTTCTCATAGGACAACTAGTTTTAAACTACTTTTTACTTACACCTTTGAATGAAAGGAATGAAAATAAATATTTTATTATTAGAAATAGAACTTACAGCTGCGATGTAGCCGAAGATTAAGCTTCCAGTTCGAACTTTGATGAAGAACAGGCATTTGTTGTCGCAACACATGACGGATCTACAAAATAAAGTACATCATGAAGTAGGTATACTAGCCCAGTGTTCTTCACAACCACTATCTATTGTAATTATGTTCCATCATATAGGTAGTTAGGAGTTAGCAGTCACAAAAAACTCTACTATCGCAAAAGAAGAGGGCACCTTGTGAGATTCGCTGGCAAAAACCAGGAACTATTCATGACAAGAGGAACGAGAAATCTTCTTCCTGAATCTGTCACCGAGCCTCAAAGAGCAGTGGTTCTTTGTTCGTTTATCCCCATTAACATTACACTTGGCAGTCAGACCGCAGGCCTTAATAAATGATAACTTATCAATCTGACAACTTACCTTGATTATCCTTGCACTTTGATGTACAAAATTACTGTAAAAGTAAAAATGCTTCTTATAAAACAAAAGTAGTGTTTACTGGCTCACTGCTCAACAAGATACCTTTACGAATGAATAACCAGAAGAAACTGTGGGTGTGGCTGTCTGAACCTGTAACCACTTGAGCCATATGCACGTTAAAAAAACTGTTTGGGTCGTAGGCTCTTTGCTGTGGATGGAAGAGAGAGGGTATAGGTTAATAATGAGTTCTAAAAAACTAAGGACGGCTTCACAATGCGCGATATTTCAAATCTAGGTAGTACGTAACATTATTTCCAATTTGTACTAGGTACTATGAATTGCAACTAATACAGTATTTAGAAAATACACATGAAACAATGAGTGCTGCAAGCCGTTGCAAACGCGAGACGAGTGCTTCTTTCAGCTCAGGATTTTTGAACCCTATACTTAGATGTATTTAGGTATTTTTTTCCCATTTTCGAGGAAAACTTTTGATTTATAGTTCTCCTTTCATCCCACACCACTTCTTGTCTAAGTACTTATAATATAAGAGTTATTATTTATTTATTTCACTTAGAGATCTAGCTTATGTTACATAATATCTACTTAGCATCGTTATAAATACTCCTATTTTTTTATGGAATGGTTTTGGTACTCTCTAGATTAGAATGTAGACTTTTTAATCAATATAACTGTTTAATTTTTTTCCTAGGTAAGTAATTACGGAAATTAAACCGCGTTTTTACTTGTATATCCGGATGATTTAATTTTATTGTTTTTATATTTGTAAAAACTAGTACAATAGGTTTAAGACTTCTAAAAGCGGCTTTCAAGCGGTTTCTTCCTGAAAATACGTACAGTGTGACTACTCCTTTACGATCATAACTTTTGTTTGAAGTGTCGAATATCGCTTGCGTAGCATTCGGGTTACATGGCATTATTATTCCAAGAACTTGAGCTAGGAATAAAAGTACTAGTTTCAGACTATGGCTTCACTTCTCCGATCATTTCTGTCATAATCTGGTAACAGCCCAAGCCAAGGTTCGACTTAAGAGGAAACATGGGTGGTCTTTTCTCCATACAAACGCTCTCGCCTGTTTTCTTTTTGGTTAATGACCCTAGAGCAATGATTTTTCACAGAATAATAAATAATCACTATTTCTATGCCCCTATGTTTTCCTTTTTGGTGATAAATTATTTTTATAAGCACTAGAACCCTCAAAAAATGCTCAAAATTGCTTATTTAGATCGCTGTTAACAGAGTCCTAGTGTACAAATTTGACAACTATTAACGAAAAAAGAAAAACATAGCGGCGTAGTATATATCCTCCTTATTCAGTGTCTAAAATATCTTTTAAATTGGTTCAATATTGGAGGAGGAAATAGGCGAGAGCTAAACCTCGAATTATAACTTTTTACTTAAGCTTTTGAGTCGGATCTGCAGTTGTCCTTATTGCACGAATTTGAGGGCAGGGGGGACGGTAGCGACAGCGATAGTTTCTTCAAATACCTAATTTTCTAAAGTATCTCCGCCCGTATTTCCTCTTAAGTGGTGCCCTTGCGTTTGTTGCACTCACCAGTATTGTAGGCGGGTAACGCTGTCAGTAATCCTTAGAAGACTATAGCAGCATCCAAGTCTATTCGAAAAAAAGGCTTCACTATTATGGATGGTACTAATAATAGGGAAGTCATCTGTAAGTAATTTCTTGGTTCTGATTTAAATAATGTTTATAAGTTTTACGTAATCTGTTTGAGTCGCTTAGACGTTATTTGGTAACACCAGGTAACCCCACCCAATACTTTTCTTCTTCTCTTATAATATGGTCTCTGTCTGTCATTTCGACAGACAATTTTAATAAAATCTAGTGACAGTGACAGGTAGGTAAAACGTAGCCTATGTCTGTCTCCGAATACATGACTTGACGGTTTAGATTCATAGCCTTACAAAGTACGTACCTACTAACATTATTTTTTCTAGGTATATAAAACAACTCTCAACCAGTAATGGGGAATTTCCCGCACAGTGTAGGAGAGTAGAGAAATATTGTAGTGATTAATTCACTAACTTCCGTCTGCGACTTTGATCGTGTCCCGTTTGATTCTGTTGATTTTCAGGGATAAAATGTAGCCTAGGCATGTGTTAATCCATGTTACGAACCGGGTCTATTCCACGTTTCATCCAATTCAGACTTAGTTGAAGTGTGATTGAAACACAAACATCCAAACATCTAATCTTTGACATTTTATAATATTAGTAGTAAGTAGGTATATCAGTGCCAGTTCTCCACCGCTCCTATAAACATTATTTTTCGAATGCAATGTCCACCCACCTGATGGTAAGCTGTTGATAACAGCAAAACCAGAGACATTGATGCGTTTCGATACGTTTCCTACAGGTTTATGTAAGGGGTACCTGTACCTATGTATGTGCGTGCACCTAGTGTTTTTTATGAATTTAAGAGCTGGAGCAAGCAGATGGCCCACCTGATGTTAAGCGGTAACGTCTGCCCTTAATTCATTGCTTCACCGTGCTTGTCCATTGAGGACGTGCCCCGTGACGCTATCACTTTGAGGCAAAAAGTGTTGTCTAAGATGAAATAGATTAATTTTATAAATGACAGATTTTTAGGTCAGTTGGGCTCTCAGTTTACCAAGAAGTTCAATACTCTGGAGGTCGGCATTATAGGTAACTTGTCGATACGGGAAGAACTGGTTTTCTTACGATGTTCTTCATCACATTTGTGCACATAAAATGCAATTCGACTCCAAGACCTAAAAGAATGCCTGTTAAAAAAAAAATAATGTTTTTATTACGGTAGTGATATTTGCTTACGCATTTTCAAAAGGCGCTCATAGTTTGGGCCATTATTATAGCTATTACTACTATGTATTACAATTACTACTACAAGTTACCATGACTTACCATCAGGTGAGATTGCGGTCAAACGTTTGTCTATAATGTATAAAAAAACTATTGTATTTCTTGTTGTGAGTTCCTATGAGGATCAAACACTGGGTAGGTACCTACCTATCATTGGGTGCGAGTTTTAGGCCGCCCATAAACTTCCATCATTATAATTTAGACCGTGCCAGACTACTCCAGACGAGATTATTTATTATGCTGAAAACTGTTGAATTATCTACAGGTAGTTTTGAATATTCTCTAAAGCACTAAATGTGACGGGCGGCAAGTACATTGCCGGTAGATTACTAACTGGTGAAGAAAAACAACGTAGTTTTTCTTCACCGTTTGAGGGTACGAGAAATGCAATGCAGGTATACTTACAGTAAATTTATCAATAGTAAAATCCATTGGGAATGATGCGATGAACTACCAAACCCATTACCACAGATACTTAATATATTACCTTGGATACCTACTTACTTCTGTCTGCTCTCCCAACTTCGCGAAGTCAAAAGGTTATGGTTTTGTTTTTTTAAACATAGATTTTGTTTTGCAGTGCATGTGCTACGAGATCCAGAGCTGCCTTTGGAAGTGGCCTCGGCTTTGGGACCTGATGTTCAGTTCGTCCTCAAGTACATCGACGTTGGTACGTTTAGCTACTAAATTACCATCTTTGTAAAATTATAGATCCATGAATAAGTGTGACACATAATGCGGTTAATCGCGTAGCGCCTTGTGGAAAACCAACCGTAAATTTCAGGGCGACAAAACACAGCGTCATTAGAATTTGTAATCCAATTTGACCATCTATGTGGATCAGTGACTGTTTATCGCGACAGCGGGTTCGATCCCCATGGCGAGACACATTTGTAAGAGAAACTAGAAACGATTCAGGACTACTAGTACTATGTGACTGATAAACTCTCTCTCCCTGTCCAAGAGATTTTCTACGACGACGCAGAGACAGTAGAGGAAGAAACCAAAATATACTAGTAAATGAAAATGAAAAAAACTTTATTTCCAGCAAAACATACATACAGTAGGTAGGCAAGGGTAGGAAAGGTACATAGGTACAATCCCAGCAGGTAGGTACAGTGAGTAACAATAACAACAGACATATAAATTACCTAAACATCAGGAGTACCTACTAATGTAACTACTACAGTAAAATAATAATTATACCTGTTCTTCGGAGCTTTGTACTATTTATTATTTAAATTTTATTATACGTACGTACATACGTACGACAATACAGACCTAGTAAGGAGGCTCAAAAGGAAAAAACCTTTTGAGCTAGTAAAGTGTTAAATAATCCGTAATAAGTGTAGTGCGAGTGCAAACTAGTGCCACCTATAAAGAACACAAAAACAAAGTGTCTTCGCCTTAAGTAAATAGAGACAATAAGAAAAGTGCCAATGGACACATTCTTAGATTAGTTTATGATAAAAATTTAGGTCAATGTAAAATTACTAATTAGCCTGCATTGTGGCTAGATCGTAATATAATTAGGGTATTAGTATTATTTATTAGTACTTGTACACTAAATTAATAAAAAAAAAAAAATATACGTACGAGCGTAACTTCACCTTGATCAACTTGAGTAGGTAGGAATATCATAAACAAAAGGGGCTATAATAGGTAGTAGCACAAAAACATGAAGTAAACAAATCCAACCATCCGTATAGTTCGGAGATAAGATGAGGATTGATGCGAAAGTACATTATTTCTTTACAAAATTGATTTGGTAAGCTGAGTTTGTTGACCTAGACACAAATCTTAATCGCATACCTAAAGCTTGTTTCGAAGGAGAACTGTTAAAAGATCGAACAAAATACTACGTCTACGTTATCATTAAGGCCACAGACACAGATACACCACTAGTTACTACCAAGCCACAATCAAGAAAGTGTGCACACAGAAAAAAACTCACGCACACACTTGCATAATTCACCTGCTGTAGCTAGCGTCGTATAGAGAGGCTTGCGCGCACGCAGGTTGTATGTTCTCCCACTTTAAAGCCGCTTTATATCACTGTCCCTTTTACCTGTCTCCTGTTAGAAGGAGACGGAAGAAAAAATGGCGTCGGTAAAGCAGTCTGCTGACTGTTGCGCCAACCGGACTGGATCAACGGTCTTCCTAGCCTATAGCGGACCTAACTTAGTTTTAGCTTAACTCCGTCGCGCGGCGTTTGTTTTAGCGTTTCAGAGTGTGATTTTTAGAAATGCTGTGCTTACACGTCATATTTTGAGTTACGGTTACGTCTGTGCATATTTTGTGAAGTGAAAGATCAGTTCTGAGTATCGTATATGGAAGGCATGGTGGTATTACAGCCTTTGGCCGAGTGAATGCCTAAATCACGCCGCACCTCAGCGCTATGTAGGTTCGTTAAAAGTGTCAGTGCAAAGTTTGAATTTATAGTGAAATCTAAAGGTTTTATGTTTTTATTGACAGTGGTACAGTGATTTGTGTGTGGATTATAAAAGGATTGGGAAATACACCTGGAAGTAACACAGGGTATGTACACATAGACAGAAATAACTTTCTACTATACAAAAACATTTTTAATAACGGTATTATATACCTAGGTTATTAAAACTCGTTCGTAACATAGAACGGTATCTATAAAAGTCCGTAAGGTATGTACGCTTATTATTTTGTGATACTGTTAAAAGCAAATTCCATATTCTTCATTAATAATTATTTTTAAAAACCTGGCCTTACCGACTTTTGTACTGATTACTGTATTTGGATTCAAGTTTGAAACACTGTTAATAACATAACATAATTTATCATTATGCCTTGTTCGGTCAAAGAAGTTCCCGCCATACAAAAGATTTCAACGCGCTTCTACAATAAGCAACCTACTTATCACAGAAAGTAGGTACTCATTGCGCTTAGTAATCTTAAAATAAGATCACCGTAATATAAGTTTTATAGGTACTTAAAAATACCTGTTAAATTATAACAGAATTCCTTCTTCAAACCATTTTACTTCCCTTAATTTCTGAATACTTCACATTCTTCAAAAGCTCCGAACTACACGACAATTTTATGATTCAAGTGCACCTTATCTCTTGGTAATAAAGTTGAAAATTATTTTTTAAATTTAAGTGGCTTCGTAACAAAAAATTCTTTACAACGCAGCACATTCCAAAGATTCATTTAATTAAAAGCCAGGTAACGCTGGGAGATCCCGCTATGTTACCGGAGCATAGCGGTGATGTGCTTGTGACCTGTCATACATGAGCTGCTGTAAACGAAAAATGGGGGATATTTGGACAGTACTTTGCTTATGGGTTTGATTCTAAACAAACATTTGTGGGTCTATTTTTTTGTTCTTCCTCTTTTATTAGTTAAAGAAATTATATATTGACAGATCATTGATATTTCAAGGTCGCTCATCTGACGGCGTCCTGTTAGCTAGGGTCTCAATATGGTCTTTGTTGATTTCAAGAGTTCAGTGAAGTTCGTCGTACCTTGTTCGTACACACATAAAATGAGTGAGCATCGTTCACGGTCATCATTTGGATCGATGACCGTTAAAGTAACTTCATCATCTTCCATGCTTTCGCAATTTGGAGGCAACTTATAGATTTTGGCTATGACTGATGGTTTCAGACACCATAAAATCTTTGCCATTAGAATTAACTATAAAATATTAGTAGAGAGTGTAGAGACCAACTTACCTCCATTCTCTAATTTATGAATGCAAAAGTGTATCTGTTTATTAGTTGTCTGTTGTAGTTCGTAGTGTAGGACGCCCTCCGAGAAGATGGGGTGACGGTCTGCGAAATATAGCTGGCAAACACTGGATGAGAAGAGCCGAAGACCGAGCTCAGTGGTGCGTCTTGGGAGAGGCCTATGTCCAGCAGTGGACTGATATAGGCTGATGATAATGATGATGATCTGTTTATTACGGTACCCCACCTAAACCGCTGAACCAATCGAGATGGGAACAAAGATAGCATTCCGGAGCTGAATATAGTATTCTGGGTTTCGTAAAGAGGTCGGGTTAGCCCGGTAGCGTAACAGGCTACGTCACAGTTCACACGGGCCGCGAGGAATCTCGAGAAAGCAGAGTCCAGCGAAGAACCAGTTCCGAATCGGCAAACGAATCAACCGGCTGTTTTATATAGCCGCAATGGAACTAAAGGTCGGTTTGGACTGTAGACGCTTAGTAGACTCCAAAGTTGTCGAGTTACGAGTGAGGGCAAATGCGTGATATTTTGAAAGATGAGTGTGGTGATGCCATATGTTTGTGTTGGGACAAAAGAACTACATAGTTCATTGAATGTTTAGTGTATAGCTATCCTATGATCGTTTGCTACTTTGTTTGCTTTGTGGTTAGTATGGGATTTTATTATTGACTATTATGTTCGCAAATGGTTAAGTTGAGGTTACTAATCAAGCGAAAGCCTCAGAAAAAGTAAGTTAAGATGCCAGAGACCACACAAGCTTTCTTACAGCAATATCAGATGGGACAGTGAATGCATGCAATCATTCATTGCAAATGATCACGGAAGGAATCGGTTTCTTCACGGCCAATTTAAACCAGCTAGAAGCTTAACGATACCTACTTACTTTATAATTAGCTTGTTCTCGCTGTGATGATAGAACAATAATATTGCATAAGTGACATGTACAGATTGTACAGTACAGTCTGCGTATCTTGGCAATCGCGAAGCTAGTCGTTTGTGATGCGCGAATACAGTTTTGTTAGAAAAAAACTGTTAAATTTATTCACAAAGAAAATTACGATTAATACAGTATTTATAATATTGACAAAATACACATTTTAGTAGTAAGTAGCCTCATTATAGAATTTTACCTTTGTACTACTGTATGGCTATGTATTTTTTTGGAAATAAACATTATCTCAACTTATGAAACAGTTGAGCTATCTACGAACAGTTGCAAATGATTTATAGATAGCTTAATTGATTAAAACTATATTGCATATTGAAACGGGTAACTCCATGATTGCCAAGATCTCCTGACCATACGATAGATGATAGAAAAAAATTTGAAACCGATGTCTAATACAGAGTTGTCGGTCGATTTGAGTAACTGGCTTTTTCCCGTTAAAAAAGGATCTCGTCCATAGACAAAGACACATAGGCTACTTTTTACTAGCAAAAAGGAAGCAAAAAGGAGGGTAATGATACTTATTTTCTCGGCATACAGCTGACAATTATTTTTGTTACACAACTGGCAGTGTTCTCATAGATATCTTCGCATAAGACAGCGAAGATCGAGTGAGTTGGATGTCCTTCCGGCCGCCTTTGTGCTTTAAAAATCTCCCACACAATTCCTCTCACGTGCCATTGTGGATTGTTTAAGATATCTTGACGCGGACATTTAATTGTTCTGCCCTCATTGTCATTGCTATCAGATCTCACGACAATGGGCTGGTATGCACAGGTAAGGCGTAGGACTAGTTGAAATGCTCAAAGGTAGTCATTTTAGGTCGTGATTTCTTGGAACAAAAGGTTATCTTGTTGTTATTGTTGTTAAGCATTCAGTTACACTATGGACATTTATTACGCGTGTGTAGTTATCGGTCTCATCATCATCATCGTCATCGATCTACTGGAGATTGGCAAACGTATTTAAGTAATTTAAGTTGTATTTTATCGAAGGCTTACCTAGTTTCTGTTCGTGTGGACTTTATCAAAACAGCTATTTGAACTAAACGATAGCATAAAACATAATGAATTATTGATAAGGCAGCATTTTGAGCTGATATTATCAGCCACAACTATTAGGCACTTAGCCAAGTCGCTTGATGACTCAAGACTTGGAAAAGGTGGTTGAAAGGGCATATATAACTTTTCATGCATTCTATAAGATTACATACATTCTATAAGGCTACAATTTTACATTTAATTTGCCCTTTTAAAAGTACCTCTATAGCTAAGTTTTTTCTCGTGCGTTTTGGGACACGAACTGACAATTAGCGTGGAATGACCACCATGACCGTGGAATGCGATGGACAGTGATGACTCCACTCAATTTATTTGCCAGTCTCATCGATCTTAATTCAGTTTAAAATCTTCACAAAAACCTTACTACCCTACTAAATCTGTAACTTTCACACAAGTACTTGTAGAAACTCAACATTCATCAAAAATTCACGACATGCAACCACAAGAAATAATATTTCCTGCAACATCGCTGTTCATTTATTAATGGTGGATTTCTTTGGAGGCCACACATCCGTCGGCTCGGCTCCAAACCAGTTCCCAAGTAGACCAAGTGGTCCCATAAAAATAATAAGGTCGTACAGATTAACCCGAAAAATGCATTTTAATAACTATTACTTTGGGGATAACCTAAGGCATTATGAATGTGATCTTCTTGTGTATATCTTACCTAATGTAAAAGTTATGTTATGTGTATAAAAAACTTATTCTATTTAACTATATTCTAAAGAAACTTCGGCTCTTTAATAGCGCACTGTAATTTCTATAGAGCTAAAGTTTGACAACGAAATCTATGGACTGTTTTCTGTGATAAATAAATACTACTACTGAATTCAACTCTATTCTAAAGAAACTTTGACTGCTGTTGCTTACTGTTTTTTTGTACTATACCTACTATTAAAGATCGACCAACAAGGTATACCTCTTTATAAGGAAAAAATTTACTTAGTCCGACGTGTATCTCCCACAATATTAATTTTGCACGTTTTTATAATATTGGTGACGCGTAATTGTTGTTTTCCCGTCCATAGTAAATAAATTACTTACACACGTAAAAAGGTTATATAGTTAAATAGGTTTGTTAGATGTTTGCCTCGAACGCATTTTTCATCGATAAGTTTTTTTCCCTAATCGCATTTGGCCTCGATAGTATTTTGTCATGTGTGCATTTTTCATGAACGTAATTTACTCTAAACGTATATTTTATAATCTCGATATTTCTCATCGCATTTCGTCCCAAACGCACATTTCATAAACTCGATATTTCGCGTCGCAAAAGTTTTGTAAGCCTATTTTAAATTATTAAGGCTATCTAAAGAGTTCCAACATGTTTGCTAGCATGTTTTGTTTGTTGTTCTTATATGTCACAATCTATTTGTTTCGTCGTTCTTCATATTGACATTTATGGCGACGTGAGCTCACGTTTATTCTTCTTCTCTTATACGGCCTGTGTCCGTCATTTCGACATACAATTTTGCCAGTGTCATGTTAATATTTGAAATAAGTTTAGTCAAGTCGAGTCATTCGTCAAGTCGTCAAGTCATTGTCGTTTATTTTGAAGACAAAATGGTGGAAACTTGGAAACCAATTCCATCAAATAATAAAAACACATAATCCAAATAATAATATAATATTTATTCCAATGGCTTGTACTTTATGCTACAACTGCAAGTATTATTGGCTAAAAATTCCACCACAAAATTAAGGAACAATACTCTCAATAATACAAAAAAAAACAATTAAAATAGATGTCCTATGACATGTTGCTTATAAATGACAGAACTCGAATCCTGCTCACGTTTCATTTTAGAAATTATCCAACACTTTGCTTTGACATTGACATCTATGTAGAAAAAGTTAATAAGTCACCATACTTACTATTCAGAAAATCGCCCATCAAAAATGCACACATGACAATAATACCATCAATGCAAAAATCAATTAGGCTATTTATGGATGTAGCAAAAAGTTAATAAGTCACCATACTACTAGGCAAATTGCCCATAGGACAAATTACGTTCATAAAAAATGCACACATGACAAAACACTATCGAGGCCAAATGCGATTAGGAAAAAAAACCTACAGATGAAAAATGCGTTCGAGGCAAACATCTAACAAACCGTTAAATATATGTAATTGAACTAGTCTTGTCAGAATGTCTAGTTGTTCAAGAGACCTTTACTTTTGAGGCGCGTGCCTGAAACACCTGGCTCTTTTTCTAAGACCAGCTGACAATGTTTCAAACAAGAAGCTAATAAAGCTAAAAATGTAGATACCTACTTATTATATACTAAGCTAAGTTTGTTATATTATGGAGCGGTTAGAATAGCTTAGACACGGGTGTAAGTTTAGACTTTTTTGTTCGGATATCTTTCGTATCTGCAAAAATAATAGCGAGTATCACAAGGTGGTAATTTTTTTCTGTTTGCATTCTGGAGATCTTTGTTCAGTTAATTTTAAAAAAACCGGCAGGCCAGCACCCTCACTGTTTGGTGTTGATTGCTAGGCAACACAGCGAAACAAATATAATAGCAAAACAAGTTGAAAATGACCCCACAAATCGCGTTCCAGCGCAAACAATTGAAAGTAAACTACCCACATCTATTTGTACATTTCGCACCTGCGGATCATTTGACATTCAGTCGCGTGTGAGCCTCGTGTTACGTGACCCAGGTACTGTAAAGTTGTGGCCCAAAAAAAACTCTATTTATAAACCTTTGATGTTGGCAATACTACAAAGTCGAGGGCGGATTTACGTGACTGACTTGAGTATATCAAAAGTGTTTTATTAATTATGAATACAGCGTAAAGTACTTTCTTGATTCGCCTGTAAAAACACATTTCAGCATACAATTCTGAAATAGTTATAATACAGAAATAAGTCGAAATCGTAACCGTAAAAAAACAATCAATTAAATTGAAGTAGGAAGTACCTTGCAAATTAATTAAGGCTTGGACAAACGTGAACCTATTTTGTTTTCAATCTCTTCTTTTGTTTTTCTTATCGTTTCACGCAATGCATTTTCTTCACAAGTCGATCTCGTAAGTTAAGTAACACTTGTGCGCAGTCTTATCGCGATAACCATATTAGTCACACGTAGGTACTCGTACATTACTCATGGGTAGATGTGGTAAATAGGCAAAAAAACTACCATGGAAATGAATATAGATAGGTTAGTGTTATCTTGATTTTTATTGATCTACAGTAAAACACTTGAAAACATAAACTCTTCCAATGTTTACGCGTAGAATCTTAAGATAACAATTCAATCAGTACTTTATTAGGTACTCAATAGCTAAAGGGGAGATGTATCGCTTTAGAAGTTGCAAAATTTCCGTGGAAAAACAAAATCCGACCCTTCGAGAGTTGAGCAAGCGAAATTCCGACAAAAACGATTTTATGCAATTACGCCTAAGTTGTCGGAGAGTTATTACTAAACCGAGATCGCGGTCACGCCGCGCCGGCAAGTAAAGCGCTCTGCACGACGACCTCACTCCGTTTCAACATCCACCAAGAAAAATTGACAAATTGACTTCGAACACGACGCTATTATACGTTTTTGATGCCTACAACAGCCTATAAGCTTAATCCGACAATTGACATAAAACTTGGTGAAAATACTCTTAAAAATAGGCCAAGAAATTATAAATTTATAGAATTTGGAAAATCGACGTGCGAAGGGTTAAAACCACCTCTGAAAGTTTTTCTACAAAATCTTATTCACTGAACAGATTGACTTGAATATCAATATACATATTTTTTGTAACCAGCCAAAAAGGGTAGTGTTGACATTTTTTCTAAATGACACCTGAGGGGTTAAACAATAACCCTATGAAGCTAGTACTTGCAATATTTAATCATAAAGAAAATTACGACTAACACAGTATTTATAATATATACAAAATACACACGAAGCAGTTGAACTATTTACAAACCGTTGCAAACGATTTATAGATAGCTCAACTTATGAATATATACCTACCCAATAGTGATGTTATTATCTTTCCTATTACTATACTTTCCCATTGCTGAGCAAAGGTCTCCCATATCCTTTCAATTCCCTCAATAACTAGCTGCTTCGATAATAATTATTTTCATAATAATTTATTTCTAAACTTTAGGTAAGTGTTCCATTGAGCATCTCTGTACTCCGTACTATGAGACCTGGGTATCGTTTCAATATACTCGTAAATATATATTTTTATCTCATTTTACATATCATCTTCTTCTACTTACTAAAATTATATATCGTAGTAATTTTGTATCTTGACTAGTCTTCACAGTGTACTCTCGGCATTACGTACGGGGCCTTTACTCCGAATAAAGATTAACGAAGGCTCGGCAGGGAAGTTCGTTTTACACTGCGCGGCCGCTGCGAGCGATGACGCGGGCTCTTGCGAACTGACAGCGTTATTGCGCAGTGTAACACAAACATCACTATAGACACTAATCATATCTCAGAGTAGAGAGTAGTGGACCAGAAATTGTTCCAGTCACGAGCTTCTCGCCTTATTCCACCAGGCTCGTCTTTTTGCCCTTTTATAAAAGGTCGTTTTTACAAATACGGATACGATGTTCTATGGACATGATATGTTCAGTGAGTTAGGCGTACTTCCTCATTCATGGTCCCTTGAACCAGACCTCATTTTGATCTTGCTATAGTAGTTACAAGCTACTACAGCACATGCTGAGTGGCGACTTTTTCTGTGCTCACTGTAATTGCCATCTTATATTGTAATAGTTTTGTAAGTGACACAAAATAAACGATTTCTTTCTTTCTTTCTTTCTTTCTTGCGAGTCAATTACGTTCTATTGTCATGTTGAACCATTTCAAATCAAAGTTTCTAGTCTTTAAGTGCGCTCCACATTCTTGGCAAAACTACACGAGACATAGCGAATACAAGAGTGTGGAGGACATATTGGGCAAGTCTCGCCTATGTTCGTGCAGTCTCCATCCCGTGTCGGTATTTCGTATCCGAATCAAAGGGCTCTCGTGTAGTTTTGCCGAAACACAAAACACTTCCTCCACATTCCCGCCGCGTCAGTCTGCTTGCAGGGAGCACGGTGAGCGCACGTTGATTTTGTTGAAATAGAAACTGCTTTAAAGTTCTTATAATCACGTGTCAATGATAGAGTTTTTAAATTTAGTTGACAGAAGTTGGTTCTATGTCACTCTGTGAAAATACTTTTACACAATTATATTGGATATTCTGATTTCCATGTGTTTTCTATTAATTAGATATTTCCAAGATACTAAAATATCCTCTAACTTTTTCCAACATCTCTTGATAACTTTTTTTTCTCGAATAAACGTATAATTGTATAATTGACAGGCGTCACAGCTCAGTCGGTAATAGCTCTGCCTTCCGTGCTGTGGGTCGTGGGTTCGATCCCCACCAAGAACAAACATTTGTGCGTGGAAAACATAGATGTTTGTTCTATGCCTGGGTGTTAGTATGTATTTACAAAAAAAAAAAAGTATATAAGTATTCTATCAGCCATCTGGTTCCCATATTACATGGATTGCTTAGTTTGGGACTAGAGGGTGTTGTGTGAAATGTCCCTGAATATTTATTTATTTATTATTTATTTATTGTAATAAGCCACAGCACATAATGCTGCAGCGACAGCTGTTTCCACGTCCATCTCGTTCGAGTACCGAGCGACAAATGCGCGAGCGAGAATGTGGAGAGCTGCTCTCGTCTCGTCAATAGTTTTGGCGAGACCCGAGACAAAACCTCTCGTGGAGAATGTGGAGCGCGCTTTAGTCACTGACACAGCAAACATTTGAAGTGCTTTTGAAACAAGAGCATTATTAATTTTTAATAACATTAATCAAGGTGGACTGGTAGAGTCTAGAAGTCGTCTCGGTGGAATACAGCAGAATACTTACTAGGTATACAATACATATATTTAAGTACGCATCTTTATAAAATTATGATATGAGCTAGAAAGGATGAGCGAGATGATGGCTGATAGAGAAGAGGGGAAGACAAAGACATGTTTACCTAGCCTGGGATAAGGTAACGGAGATGATGATGATCTTTGTGTAACCTATTTGTAATTTTTACTAAGTAATGGAATGTAAGTAACTAGTTATTATTATTTTATTTAATATTTTTAGACTGCATGCGCACGATCACAATGCATATACCTATCGTGTTCAGTAGTGTTGAGTAATATCAGTGATAATCAGTGGTGATAATATACTTACTTACCCTGTTTTTTTTTAATGGCTTCTGTCTGTTTAGACAATTTTGCCAGTGTCAAGTTTAGTCAAGTCGAGTCATACGTAAAGTAATTTGTTTTGAAGACAAAATGGTGGATTTTCCCTTCAAAACTTGGAAAAGAATTCCATCAAATAATAAAAACACATAATACACAATTTATTCCATGGCTCACGCTTAAGGCTATGACTGCAAGTATTATTGGTTATAATTCTACCAAAATTAATGAAACAATACTCACTAAAACACCAAGAAAAACAATTAAAATAAATGTGCTTTGTTGCTTTAACAAATGACAGAACTCGAATCCGTTTGATTTGTTAAAATTAACAATTGAACTGTTGAGTTCAACTTGTCAACATTGTGTGACGAGTTTACAAATTGCATATCTAAATCTTTATTAATATTATTGCAAATTCTAAAAAAGATGAAAAGTCTAGCTAGTATGAAACTCCCAGCATACCAGCACGTAGTTTACCGACATTACTATCTCTATAAAGGCACACTACACTGGTACACACCGGCTTGGGATAGGTACCACCCACCTATTAATAGGTAGCCTTATGTTGAAACCAGACATGTAGACATTTGAATAAATTAGCAAAGGTTTCTTAGAATGTACCTTTGCAATAAAAGAAACCTTAAAGGTTCTTTTAGACTGGTAACTTAAGTAACTTGTAAAACTATGAAATTTGACCAATTCCGAATAAAGATACTTGTCAGATAATATCTATGCGTCTCTACTTTAATCTTGTCAAAAACAAGGACGGAAATATTTGAATCTAAAGAATACTGTTATTCGGAGTTGGTCAAACTAGGCCTTTAGGACTAAAGTTTTAATTTCTGTCTTTTCCTAGGTTCCATTAATATTGGACAATTTGTTTCGATGATAGGCTGTTGGTACTTAATAAGGTAACGATAAAAAACTAATGAAAATGTCACAATTTCTATACATTTAAAAAAAGTATATTCTATCAGCATCTAGTTCCCATATTACAAGCTTTGCTTAGATTGGGACTAGAGGGCGTCGTGTGAAATGTCCATGAATATATTTATTTATTTTATTTTTCACTTGGAGGTAGTTAGCAAAACGGACAATCGTAGCGATAAAGCCAAATGGCGAATCGATGCTCTGGCTAGATTAATCCAATAAACTCAACTACCATAAAGTGGCTGTTGTTTTTTTTTCTTACAATTATTTATAAGACCACCCTGTACAACTACTCACCAATTTCCCGTGTGAGAGCACCTTTATGAGCGGATGGATGAATACTTTTTTATTACCTCTACATTGGCGTTGATAATCGTTTAAAGTTATTTTTAAACTTTTTTATTGTGACATCGGTCGATTCGTTGACGGCTTATCGACTTTACCAATCGCGCAATATCTCTAGGTAATTATTGATTTTAAGAGAACTGCTAGTGCATTCTTAATCTTAAAACTTCTAGGCTATCTAAGGTACAATCAAAACAGTGATATTTGCTTCAAACGTTTTGCTTAATTCCAAATGATTCATCATCATTACTAATTACTTTGAGAAGTCCTATGCCATATTTATACTTGCTGTGTAGATTTCCAGAAATAACGCTTAGAGCCTTCTACACCTACCTTACCCGATCATCGCAATTTCACCTGTTTATCGTCCTATTGGTTTTCGGTTAGCAGTTACCTTTCTTCAGTGGCTGTTGGTCCTACGAGCTATACCTAATTGTGGCTTACCCATTCCCTTCACCGGCTTGTCCCAAGATAAATAGCTTTTATGTCAATAGGGCTTACTTCTACATTTTCCCTCTGTCATCTGAAATGGTCACGACATTAATTCTTCTATAGAACTAGTAAAGAAAGTCTACGTGCACAAAGTCGCGGGCAAAAGCCAGTTCGGTAATAAAGATCCAGGTACCTATGTGATAACTATTATTACGTTAGATATTTCTCAGAGTAAAGAGGCTTTCACCTTGCAATGAGTGAAAGTAACTATAAATCTTGCGGTAAAACTCATCTTAAGTGCTAACTGATACTGAAACCATGAAAATATCTTCTCAACTCTAGGGCTATAGTAATAAAAATAACTTTGGCTTGGCTGATTATATCTGCTTGTACTTTATGGCGCTGTGTTTCTAAAGAATGAGTTTGTTCAAAACGCAATGTGTGAAATGAACTATTGATTTTGACAAGCTAGTAGTCTGCCTGTGACTTCGTATGTCGACCATTTTATTCTCGAACTTATTTTTACCACGTTTTCTTGGTACCTACTTTAGTTTCATCACGATGCGTACCGTAAAAAGTAAACCACAGAATAATAATATGAGTAAGTTATCTTGACCCAAAAGTGTTATGCGCAGTTTACAAGATAAACAATAAATATTACGACATTGTAAATTTCTAAAAATCTGCTAATACTCTAAATTGCTTCAATATTAAGCTGACGTTAATTTCTTACTTTTAAAATCTAATCCAGCTGCCAATCAGACAATTTTATTACGAGCTAAATAAAACAAAATTGCACACAGACGCTGTTCTTTCTATATCTTTCTATATGCTCTTTACCCATGTTAGTTTACATTCTAAAACTGATAGAGATAATTTATAAGGTTAAAAAAACTAGAAAAACCGACTCCAATTCAACTACCAGTTTCATCATGAGATGATGATGATGACAGTTAATTGGGAATGTTCTAGTCACTATAAACACCACTTAAAAGTCACAGGTAAGCAAAATACGCAATTTCGTGCACGTGGTTGGCATATTTTTTTCAGTTATTTCTATTTATAACCCAAACTACTAAACCGATTTTGATGAAAATTGAATGGGACTAACCTGGAAGCAGGTATATCCTTTCAGACAAAAAAAATTTAAATCGGTTCATAAATGACGGAGTTCTCAGGTAACAAACATAAAAAAATATAACCGAATTGAGAACCTCCTCCTTTTTTGAAGTCGGTTAAAAATAAAAAAAATACTCGAAAATATCGTGTTTTCTAATCCCAAACAGCCAATATAAACTTTGTTTAGACATTTAATTTGACGAAGGAACTTATTCAATTAGTTCAGCAATTCTATACAATTCTTATTATGGATGAAATATAAAGTGTTTACAGTAAGTTTATTAGTGCGTATATTTATTTAGAATTCTTGAATAATTTATTTAATTGATTGCGTAGGTTTATCGTGAATTCGGTGATAAGTTAGAGGTCGTTCACCTTTGGCATTTACGAGAGCTGGTGGTAGATTGCTTTTTGCTATCGTAACTATAGTTTATCTGGTAAAGAAGAGGTATTATTATGCATAAAATGTATGACTACTGCGTACAACATTATATTATTATTTAAAACTGAATTTGCTGTTAAATAACCAAACAAAATAAAACAGGCATGATATTGTTCCAATCCCGGAACTACCGGGATAGGGAGTGACGTCATATAATATCCGTTTTACCGTCACCCGGTTTCCGGTTTTGATTCGATGCTGTTCGAGCGTAGCGACGAGGACGTGGCGTGTGTAGGAGTTTAATTTAAGGTCAGCTTCATAAGAATCAGTGTACATCAAATACCTAGTCTACGACCAAAGTTGTGCCACGGCAATCTTCGGAAATTCGACTACCAGCTTCATCATCAGATGATGATGATGGCAGTTCATTGGGAATGTTCTAGTGACCATAAACACCACTAAAAAGTCACAGGAAAGCAAAATACGCAATTTCGTGCACGTGGAGGGCATATTTGCTTCCAGTTATTTCTGTTTATAAGCCTGAACCGATTTTGATGAAAATTGAATGGGACTAACCTGAAAGTACATCCTTTTAGATAATAACAGAGTTTTTCAAATCGGTTTATAAATGACGAAGTTCTGAGGTAACACACATTAAAAAAAATAAAACCGAATTGAGAACCTCCCCCTTTTTTGAAGTCGGTTTAAAAAGCTCTTTGCAGATGTGTAGGTGTCGTGTCGGCACTATAAATACAGCCATAGGTGTCGGTGATTAACATCAGCCGCAAGACATAATAATGAGAGTAGAGGTGCAATATGCAAATGGGTGCTTTGTTCCTACGTCTGACACTTCCGGCCTTTCTGTTTTCGTTACCGATGGGGGCATTGTGGGAACTATTCTGCTAGGCGGATAAATAATTGAGGACAGCCTACAGCAGGGCGTTGGACATACCGCACTTCATAAAAGCTGATGATTTATGTCGCTAGCTCGTGTATGGCTATGATTGTTGTTGAAGGAAAAATAAGATGCTACTTAGCAGTAGATATTTTTGTGAAAGATCACGGAATAGATGTAGTGAAAGAGTTCGCCCAGCGAGCACTACCGCCGTACAAGTATACGAGCTAATGCACATTGAACTACAATACAAAGGAATCATCATTTCATTAGGTACGAACAACGCCAGAATTTTGACACTTTGGAAATGTCATGTTTTGACGCTTGTCAGTAGTTGGTATGTTGGTTGTACATTACAGATTGGCACTCAAACTCTTCTAAGTATCCGTTAATCAAACTGGTAATGTATAATTAAAAACATGTGCTCACGTCCTCGTCTGAGCACAAATTGTAGCGTTCCATTTTCAGAGCGCCAATGCATAGTTCATTGTATAAAATGTCGCTGCGTATTCAAAAACAAAATTTCTTTATTCAATAAAATCACAAGGATCATTCAGAATCGTCTTATATAACTAGGTGATTCTAGGTGCCAGTTCCACGCGACCGGAGCCTAGAAGAACGGGCAAGAAACTACGGTTCCTAGCGTTTTTTTGTATGCTTTATATTATTATGTTGGCAAGCAGCACCAGCTCGCGATGCTGTGTATTAAAAATTAAAGATGTGGGTGAGCGCTGCCGCCACCGCCACTCATGCATTTACAGGCACACTTTACCTACGTCGTCACAGTGTCTACTAGTGCAATCTCACATAGGCTAATCTTGGAGGACGTGCCCCGTTATAACACAGTGTTTTCAGCTCAAAACCAGCTGGTTCCTTTGCTTCATTATCATAGTAAAGTGATAAAAATATGAACAATTTATCATATCGCTGATTTTATCAATAGGTCGAGTATTTTACTTTGAAATCCTGAATTTGCATGAAACTCGATGTTTTAAAATTGCAGTCGTAATGAACAATCTGTATTGAAAACATCGGATTTTGATTTGCATGCTAAATAAACATGATAGCTTCGAGCGCGTGCAATCAATTAAATTATTTTGAAAAACGGTCAAGCGCGAGACTTACCACCAAATGATGGTGATGAATTAAAAGCAGATTTAAAATAACACTCCTTTAGCTCTGCGTAGTTGGGTAAAAATAAACATGAGTAGGTATTCCTCACTCATATTTAGACAAAATATGAATATGACTGGTCAAACCTGCTCACCCGTTTTGCCTAAGGATATATCTTTATCGAAAAACTATGTAAATGCCTACGTCACTTACATAAGCAAATGAGTTAATTAACAAATCTATTACACTTATTATTCTATAGGTACATGGAATACCTAATATCTTCTTTAATATAGTGAGCCTTCCTACACTAAACCTAACAACTAATTACCTGAGCATTCTGCTACTAATTGCTAACTTAAAGCAACATAGTTCAGGCACAGCTTAAAAGGAAATAGCTGTCTCACTCACATCCTACAAGGAAATCCGTGACGACTCTGACCATATTCATCATCTTACATAAAAATAGTGCTAGATTTGATTTATAGTACAGCTTGTTTTTTGCAAGCTGCAGGGTTATGCCAATCAAAGTTGAACTGCAAAGTTTTAAATCATGGTCAGTTCTTACCAACTCATAGTTATTTTGTGACTAAATAGTGACATTATGACGTCATTTGATGTGTTTTCGCGCATATTTTGCTGTCAAGTGTCTAAAAAGAATGATCACGTGGTACAAAATTGTACCACGTAACCTGAAGAAATTACACTGGGCAGTGAAATATAACTTGACAGCAAAAGATTGGCATACGGGGGCTGTTATTATTGAAACAAAAAAAAAACAGTAAAAACAATCGGATAGTCAAACAGAGTAATTGCTCTTCACTTTCCCACGATGCTGACCAATATCTAACGTTTTAGTGTAAGCTGTTTTCAAACAAAACAACTCAGAAAAATATATTTAGATCCTCTACTGTAGTTTCCTTTGTAGAAGTCTACTAGTCTTCTTGTTCTTCTATTCTATACGGTACTGTACTGATCGATGATTGAACGCTCTACTGCTTCTACTTTGTTTCCTAGTACAGTCAGCATCAAAAGAAAACAGCGATTCAACCACGTCTCAAAAGGGTTTGTTCTTCTCATTGTACTTAGCTTTGCATTTTGCGCCAGTACGATTATTGTTGTGACATTTCTAGTATATTTCCGTTTGTGATAACCGTAAAGTATCTTATAAAATGAACAAGAAAGCTGCTGATTGAGTATTGACTATGTCACACCCCGTGACATCTAAAGCTATGGCATGCAGTGTCACCAGTAGTGCAGTCAACTTGAACATTACAGAGCTATTCTCATAGTGAGCAGTTTCTATGTAAAATCGAAGAAAGTAAAATTAACAAGGAAACTGTTGGTTATCGACTGTGTCACGGGACTCACGGGTCAGGCTACGCCGGACTCGGCGGCTCAAGTTGTCACTCCCCGTGACATCTGAAGCCATGTCATGCGGTGTCATGGCTAGTGCAGTCGACCAGGGAATTACAGTGTGATATTCGTGTCGTGAGAGTGTATGTACCTCTAGGAAGAGCAGTGTAATGAATATTAATGCAGTTTGGACATAAAGTTGATAAGACTGAAGCAAAAATAACTAAACTTATCATAACTAACAGTACCCAGAAAATTTCGAGGCGTTTCCCGGTCTTTTCTCGGTACTAAAAAGATCCTTGAAGAAGGAGGTAGAAAAAGCATGTCTAAAGGTTACAAAGGGTTACATTTGACGATATTTTGCTGTAGCTATATCATAGCAAAGTCCAAACAGCTGAATCACTATAGTGTATGAAAGTAGGGCAAGTTTTTGTCTAAGAGATGTGATGAAAGAAACTAATTTAAGCAAGTAGCTATTATCAAGTATGCAAACGCAGTGCATAAATCCAGTAACGTACTGAATAATAATTAGATACATGCTTTGTTTAACGTCACTGTTGTTGGTTTTGAATAGAAAGTAGGCGAGTGCATTGCATTGGAGTAATTGCTTTTGTAATTCGATTTTGCTATCTAACTTGTTATGAACGTAATTTTTAATGCAAACTCAAACTCTTTAGATTCTAATATTCTCTCTCGATTGTCCTTCTTGAATCGACTTTTCAGTTTTCTATAACTCTAAAGTCGTTCCCCGATTTTTTTTATAATCCCGATGATCAGTATGATGCTGTGCTGGCATAAAACCACTGTGGTGAAAGAAGTGCGCATAGAAAAGGTTTCTTTCCTATGTGTAACATAAGCTGGACATTGAAATACTCCATTCATTGATCATTTACAAGCTTACAATGCATAGGGGGATTTTTAAAGGCTTTGCGAGTCTACGAATAAGCTATACCTACTTAGTTAAACTAGATCGATAAGCAAGATAGATTAAATTCATCAGTATTGATCTGCTTATTTATGCAATGAGATGCATATTTATGGCCATTCGGGTTATTAACGATGTGGTCAATAAAGTGGACAAATGCTTTACCATCAATTTACTAATGGGATCTATAAGCTCGCACCTAATCCAGCTGACAACACGCGAGTGGAACCACAATGGAAAATCTAAATAATTGTCACAAAGCCTATTGATTTCGGGATTATAGCTTAGATTACTACGTACTGCAATGAATTTATGGTGATGAGTTGCACATACACTAAGCTTGCTAGAGCTTTAATGAAAAGTATTCACCTAATTGATAGACCTCTATGACTCTACAGTTCGTCAGTAAGCCATCACCTTCACCGTTGATTCTATAAAGTATGACCTTGGTGACTGACTCTGATCAAATGTGAAAAAGCTGCTGTGGTGCAGCGACCTAAAGTGAATCTTGGCCTCCGACATTAATGTTTGTTCCGTTCTGTCTAAAACAGGACAAACAGTTCCGGCGCATCTGTTTTTATAACGTCGTCCATCGATATCTTGAGAGGAAGAACCAGTATGGTCAAGACTAGTTCACATTGAAGACTAGCATCTTCAGATTCTCCTTTCACGCAAGCGTAACTGGCATAGACAAGTGACTGCATTGTTCAAACGCATCGTATATGCTAGGTAATTGAATATCTGATAGTTCTCTTTGTCTGTGTGTACTCGTATCTAATAGTTTCCTCTGTCTGTGTGTATGTCACCCATTCGCTCCTGTTTACTCGACGTCGGGATCAGGTGGTTATTGTTTTAAAACAGAAGCAAGGTAGGCAAGGCTAAGAGCGCTATCAAGTTACAAAATGAACCCGTTTTACTGCGTTATTATTCTTCTCCGTATTTATCTAAGAGTCTGGAAAGTTAAATAGCCGCAGGTTACTGATTAACGTTCTGTTCTAGCAGTTTTTAGATAAAGTATTAAACCATTTTGAGGCACGAATGCTTAAAAAACTCAAGAGTTGAAGTGATCTTTTTTAATAAACACCTATACACGAGTTTCAAGTAGATTTGATCGTTGACAACCCTTTCAGGTTCGTCTTACTATAGTATGAATTCTGTTTTAAAATGGTATAGGAAATAATGGTAATGGATGTGCAAAAGATACGAGATAATAGCTTCGGTTGGTGTCTTCAGCTGTACAGCTTGAGGACCAGTCAGAACCACTTTGTTTATAGCGCGCTCTCTGATGGCTTTATAATTGGTATATATGAGTGCTATATCACCGCTATATCCTATTTGTGTGGTTACGCAAGGCAACAGGGTGAAGACAGCACTCGACCCGTGCAAGGGCTCTCAGCTCGAGCCGCGCCTTGCGACCCATTGTTCTGTATCTCACGGGCTGCGCGCCCGTATGTCGTACTTGAGCAATGTTTTACGCAATGCTAATAGACTGGCCTATGCGGAAGTAGCAGATTAATCAATCGAAGAGAGCAACTAGGGTTAGCCCGTGACTTTTAGTTTAGTCTCTTTTAGATTTAATTTAAATGGTCTTGCTTTTCTATATCCACAACAATCATCATAATGGATGCTTGAATATTGTTGCCATTAACCCATTAAGTCCTTTTCCTTTATTTTAAGGAATTTTAAGGAGGATTTTAAGGAGGAGAGAGTTTTTTTAAGGATTTTAAGGAGAGGAGAGAGGAGAGAGTGGCTGGTATGAAGTTAGCAGCGGGACAATGCTCAATACCAACGCGAGACGTCATGCGTCAGTGCAAATGTTTCCCCATCTGAAATAAATTAGAAATAGCTAGTATAGTCAAAGTATAATAAAATAATGGAAATCTATAGGCAAATTCCACGTGGTCAAGCCAGAAAAAGAATACAGCAAACTTACTGTTTGTGTTTTGTTTTACTGTGTGAATATTTGAGTAATAAACATGGGTTTGATATGAAATACTGAAAGGCATATTGTATTGACGAATGATGCAATACCATTATTTCAAATGCCACTAGAAGGTATATTTTAACCTCTCGTCTGCTTTGTCAAGGATTCGTCTAAGAGGCAAATGGAAACTCATAACTCTGTCTGGAATTTCATCAGATATCTAAATATTATTTTCAAAATTAGACACAAAAATAACCATAATTTTGAATACCTACATAAATTTATCACACTTACATCAACAAATTCTTAGATATTTACTAGGATATGGAAAGTAGGTCAAAGTTGACCTTTGACTCTGTAAACAGTAACCATCAACATCATTATAACCAATGGCTTAATCAGTTTACTACACGGGTGATGCATATCTGATTGAAATTTAAAACCCATGAAGTTTCTAATTGGAAGTTAACTACGGTTAGAGTTGGGAAGGTTCCGGCTTTTTGTATCCGGTCAAAAACTACGGACAGACAAACTACAGGACGAGAACGTATACACTTTTTGTATCCTTTTCAAGCCTATGAGCAAATTCCGGCTTCTACTTATGCGTACCTAGAATTTGTAAATATTACTATTTCTTGGCTACAAAGTTTTACATGCATATTCAATAGTCAGGGTTCAGTTTGCAAAGGTAAATAAAGTATATACATGCTCGTAAAACCTGTGTTTTTACTTACAAATCGCTAATGTAATGAGCATGTAAATAGATTCATTATTATTCGACATGCGTTAATTTTATGGCAGGTCCCTACATTTTATTAGTAAGGAAACTAGTATAAAATACGTAGCTCCTAGTACTAAACATGGTTAGTCGAAACATAAAATAGGTAATTTATAGGTGAATAATATGGTGTTGAAGTGTGATTCGTCATTTTATCAACTACTGTGTTCAATAACGCTATTAACATACAAACGTTTTGACTATTGTATACTCCATCAATTGATACAGACAGCTAATAATCGTGACAGTATTTAGAACTCCGTAACTAGTTTCTATACAGTCAGCGAATTGTTTAGATTTTTGCATATTGACATCTAGTTCAACGGAATAGGGTTCAAGGATGTTTCGGAACTTTTGCGGTCGACTGCTCCAATCGTGACTAGACGATTTGGTTTGTATAGGAAAGTTATTACGGACATGTTTATTTGAATACGTGGGTGCTTGCATAACGCGGTTGCCATTACAAATATATACACCATACAATTTGTGTTGCATATGTGTGCTATGTAGCTTAATGAATCATAGTGCAATAAACTTAGATGATTCATCTCAGCAGCAGGCTCTTTTTGGGTTAGTAACAGATAGGTTTTAGCTACAAATTGTATTGGAATGTTTGTTGGAAAAATATTAGTGTTTACACCGTCATACCTCCTGTTTTGTTCAACATTCTAATTAAAGTAAAAAAAAAAACTTACTACTTTTTAGCAAAATGCATCTAATATATTTCTCGATAGACTCCAAGGTTATATTTAAAAATAAGTAGGTATCTAGTGTAGAAGGTTAGGAAGAGCTTATACTTGGAAATGTTGAATATCTTACATTCCTTCAAGATTCAAATTAGGACATGCACCAAATAGCTAAAGCTCTTGAAACTGTCGCCAGAGCTCTATCAAGAAGTCTTCAAGTTAAATAGGCCAACTAAATATGCATGAAAGGATTGCGGTGAAGTATGCAAAGTATTGCTTGAGCGAAAATGCAGACAAAGGTATTCTATCTTGTGACTTGCTAGATCCAGGTCCGTATACTTATAAGCTGCTCAAGCAATTTAAATTTAGAATAAAAAAATGGTGATTGCTTTTTGTTTTTTCAGTCTATCTCTACAATAATTTTAGAGGTGGTTTGATTATTATAGCTTCTCCTTGGATCACAACTTTTTCGTTTTTTGTTAACCTATGCTGTCCCACTGCTGGGCGAAGGACTCTTCCTCGTTTTCCACTCTCCGCGATTCCTGGTTAGTTCCGCCTATTTCCAGGCGAAGGAGTCCAGGTCGCAGCGCTTCCTCGGGCGGCCGCGACGTCATCTATCCCTTGGGGATCACAATTATATTGACGAAAAAGATAAAATCTAGTCGAAGCAACGCGTGATCCAGGGGCTGGTGAGTGTCTGGCCCAGCACATCAGCATTGATATTCAGCGCGGCAATGCAGCCAATGTCTTGGGCACGCTTCCGATAGATACTGATTTGGATCAATTGAGCTGTCTATAAATCGTAAAGTTTGAAGATAGCACAACTGCTCCATGTGTTTTTTGTGAAAATTACGACTAGTATTTAACTAGCCGTAATTTTCCTAACAGATCCTTACATTCCAAACGTACCTCCACGCTCTTTAATTAGCTTCATGTTGAAACAACGTTGGAAGTGCTAGAACTAATGAATGCCAAACTAATATTAATGGTGTTCAGAAAACAATTTATTATTTGTAGTCGAGTGCAACAGAAGTAAATGAAAAATAATGTATCCAATCGTGAATACCTACACTATTTCTATTGTTCTATTTTATATTTTGATTGTAACATAGATTTTTGTTCTATGTCTGGGTGTTACTATGTATTATAAGTATGTATTTACAAAAAAAAGTATATAGCGTAAAGTATCTAAGTATTCTATCAGCCATCTAGTTCCCATATCACAAGCTTTGCTTAGTTTGGGACTAGAGGGCGTTGTGTGTAAAGTCCACGAATATTTATTTATTGTTTTCAATATTCTGAACACACTGCGCGCGCGGTATGCAGCAATGTTTGCAGTCAAGTTGTTGTTGCTACGCAGTGGTAGTAGTACTTCGCGACTGTACTTATATGAGTGTAAATCGGCTCTTTATACTAAAAGCTTAAACAAACCAGTGGATTCCCTATAAGGAGAGTCCGGTCTACATGATTGCATAGAATGCTACGATTTCCTTCTCACGATCAATGTGCGCCATTGCTGATCTTGAGATCATTTACTGAGGGATGGGAGGGGAGGATTCATCATGAGGTCAAAGCTCCCATGTGAAAATGTAGTTTTTTGGAAGGAAAGTGGTAGCCTTGCCCAGCACCTATATTATCCTCTCAGTCTAGTCGGCCTTATCCACAGAAATACGTGCGCGGAGGTGACTGTGCCGCGGGTTTCCTCACGATATCAGCTAACCTTCATAAAATAATCAAAGGCTTTCAAGGTTGTACCTTTACAAATCATGTCAGTTGTTGTTGAAAGGCGACACACTATTATTTGGGATGAAAAAACCTTTACTTATTGATTTTTACTATATTAACGATTTCTGTACCACTATAAATACCACTTAGACGTCGCGTTTGATTCTGTTGAGATCATACCTCAAAATGATCTTGAATTTTTCTAGTCTATCTAAAAATAAAAGTAGTATGTAATAGATATCTATCTAAAGATAAAAAAAAGATAAACACAAAACAAAACCAAAACTCTATCAAAGAATGCCATTTGAAGAAAGTAACAAGAAAAAAGTATCAAAAGTTCCTAACGATCTGTTTGTTGAAATCAAAGAAACATTCAGTTTTATTGCTTTACTCGGATTCCCTTGAGGGGTAGTGTGGGGGAGGGTAGCTGTGGTAACCGCGGGCGTCGGAAACTCTATCGACTTGCAACTGGTAGTGACTTGGTACTGGAGAACGGAACTGAATCAGCGTACTCTATCACACAAAAGCTTTAACAATAATCTATGAGATGTTCAAAAAGTTATGAAAGTATCTCCTTTTTAAGGGTCCTGCGACTAAAATTCGCGTTCCGTAATACCAAAAATGATGAATGAAAACTTCTTGTGTTGTGCACATTTTGATGATGTGAGCTATGTTTCCATGTCAACACTTACCAAAGATATCGTTGTTTTTATGCGCGAAATTTAATTTATTTAGGTACCTACTTACAGTTCAGTTTAGGGTAAGTTTAAGAATGTATTTTAAAACAAAGTACGGTTAGGAACATAGAAAAATACTATTCAGCCCCCGTATGCCAATCTTTTGCTGTCAAGTTATATTTCACTGCCCAGTGTAATTTCTTCAGGTCACGTGGTACAATTTTGTACCACGTGATCATTCTTTTTAGACACTTGACAGCGAAATATGCGCAAAAACACATCAAATGACGTCATAATGTCACTATTTAGTCACAGAATAACTATGAGTTAGTATGAACTGACCATGATTTAAAAATTTGCAGTTCAAATTTGCAGTTCAACTGAGATTGGAATACCAATGCTGATCCAAATAATATCAAAATATTGTAGAAATATCCTCGAATCAAAAATAATCTTGGCGCTCTAAGCCCCTCAGTATATAAGGATATAAGTAATTTTATTTGTGCATGACCACATTGACCACTAAGTAATAACATAAAAGCAAAATAGATAATTGAAAAACGTGATCTACTCAACATGGCTCACGTCGCACTGGCGCATGAGGCTTTGTAATCCACATTAGGTAGTCTAGAAAATAGTTTTAAAAGTTCTTATGTTTTCCTGTGTCTCTGTGTGGTACTCGTTCAGAGAAATGGAATAACGCTAAAGACCACGCTTGTCTATAACCATAGGTTTGACTAAGATAATAGTATAGCTGTGTTTGAGTCAGTAATTCCAGTGTGCTTGATCGGCGGTAGATACAACTTGTACCGCCTGGGGACCAATGATTCAGTGCTAAAGGGCCATTAAAGTGCTGGTGTAATTTAAAAACTTACCATATATCCACAGAAAAGAAACAAAATAATATAAATGTTAAAGTTATGTTATGCCTTGCATAAGCAAGGCATAACATAACTTTAACATTCCATTCCATTCCATGTAGAGCACCATAAGGTGCTCTACATGGAATGCCTCATTATTCCATGTAAAACACCTACTTTTAGAGCAACATTCGCATAACCACCAACACTATTCTATGATCAGCGATCGGTTTTAAACGTATCGATAAAGTTATTCCGCGTAGATTCAGTAGTGTTGTATTCATATCCATCAACCATCAAAATTTTTTGCCTTCTATAAAGTCACCTAAGAAAAGAAAAGGTGCTAGTTCGCTATGGCATCGACTATGCTGTGCATTATGCTGAGCTTGGGTCCATTTTGAGACACCATTGCACACTTTGCCAATGTATTCTTCTTTGTATTGTTTGTATTTGATTTGTGATTCTGTTTAGTAATTATTGTCTCTGTTGTTGTTTATTTCTTTCTAGTGTATTTGTTTATTTTAAATTTCTTGTATGTTGCAAATAAATGTTTTACTTACTTACTTACTTACTATTATAAAATACGAAGGAAGACCTAAATAGATACAAGTGAAAAACACAAATCAATTTGCACACAAACAAAATTACAATGCAACTGCGCGCCTACAAATGGTCAATAATAAAGTTTATTTTTTGCGTCTGTCTCATCTGATAGTCGCTTTACCTTCTGATTTAAACCAAGGCTTTTCTAGTAGTTATTTATTCTGTGGCTTATAGAGGGTGTTGAGCAAAAACTCTCTCAAGTTGGAACGCCGTTTAAGCACAACCTCCATATTTATGAAGATGCCAGCTCAGCTACATTCTTAGATCTGGCCAGGGGACTTTAAGGATCTACGGACTGAGATTGCTAATTAAATTTTATGTTTTACCCACGACGACGCAAAGGTATCATTATTTTTAAAGCCAGGACTTAGCACCAGGTTCGGACGTTCTTGAATTACTTGTTAATCCAGCGTAAAAACTGAATTTGCACATTTTGATATCATAAAAAAATGTATGTAAAAAAATTCTCGTAGGTACTTATTTATGTTATGTTAATAACCGAGTTTATTTATTGATCGTGCGAGCCATATTTATAATATAGCTAGTTTTTTTTAAGTTATGGTGAAAATAGTAGGTACAGTTCGTAAAACATGAGCTTTAGTTTAAGTTTACTTAGAAATATGATGCAACGGTATCGCAGAAAGAGCACTTTCTAGAACACCGATCAATTTAGCACCAACACTTTCCACGAAGTGCACCAATTAGTGCTCCTTGTGGGATATTTTAAGGATTTCGTGTTATTTTGACCAAAATTTGGTGTTATTTTGGAAAATACTTGCTGGCTAACTTATAGTCTATCATGCTTTTAAAATTCAAACAAATTAAATTCTGTAACGTCTAATAATCACCATGAACTCTTCTAGTTCATCTGTTCAAACCAGTTGGTATGATTATTATAAAAAAATCCAGTCTAACTGGTGATCACGCAAAAACAGAGCGGTCGGAACTTGACATGAACATGTTAGTTTAATATGGGTAAATAAGACGTGGATAATTATTGAAGACATCGGTTGCTTTTGAAGCGGTAAGTTAGCAAAACCAGCAGTAAATAATGTGAGTTTTTCAGTTACTACTACTTCATTTTTATCCTTCAAACTATCAATTTGCAAAATTATAGGTAGCTATGTGAAAAATATTATGCTCTAATATATAAAAGATTTATCATAAAAATTTTGGTACTTAGGGTATATGAAAAGGGTTTAAAAATAACCCACGTCACTGACAGATATTTAACAAAAAACGGGTGCCTAACTTTATTCCTTTGACTAGCTCAAACTTACGTATCCTAGTCCTTTATGAAACCCCAAAACAATTATAACATTAATTTATATTACAACCGTATGAACTATTTGAGTTTCACAAAGACAGGTCTAACTGCCATACACAGAGATGTATGTTAAAAGATTTTTGTAATACAGTATTTGCAAAATACACTTGTAACAGTTGAACCATCTGCTGAACGTTGCAAACGATCTATACATAGCTCATACTGATCCAAATAATAAAAAATACGTAGCACTGTGACGTCGCTGAGTGTGGTAGTATGTGTAAATTAGGTATACCCGTTCATAAAATGAAGATTTAGCCAAAGACGTTTGTTCACATACTGTCTCGCTTACACATCGTAGTTTATTTCCTATGCTGGAAAGTGACAGAGATAGTCGGGCTGCTGGGGGTAGTAAGCACGAATAAATCTGACAATCGCCGTGTTACATAAACCTAAAGTATTGCGCGTCAACGCTAGCTCGATTGTCGAACGTTGAAGCGTCACCGCGCAGTGTATCTCGCATACGCTATCATTACGATACGCTTGCGATTGTTATATTTTTTCGCGCTGAAGTCTCTGGTAGAGCTTTGTTCATCGAAGGATGGTACAGAACTTTCTGAGCGTTCCTGAAATTCGCCGCTGTCATCGAAACCATATATCACGTTTTAATACGCGGTTCCAACAAACTAACCGAGCTATTTTAATTAAAACTTAAGTCACTTGTTTCGAAATTAGCACGGAACGGCACACAATGTTACTTATACAAAGTGGTCTAACTTGAGAACTTAATTAAAAATACCCTTCAGAGATACGTTACTGGTCGGTCTCAAAGGGTTGTCATCCATTGAAGACACGCGGAGATTGAGCTTTTACCCGACTACGATGAAGCAAAAAGGAAGGATATGATTTTGACCGGTATGAGTGTACTTCTTATCATAATTTGACAAATGAAGTATCGTAAGAAGTATCTTGATTGTCCGCAAGTTATAAGCTTTGAGGCGTCACATTAAATTGAATATAGCGCCCTCTAGGTGACATAAAGACAAATAAAAAAAGCGTTTTTTTACAGTCGAGTTTTAGTTTATAAACTTACTTTTTATACAATGATGGCATTACTATCGATTCTGTGGTTGCATTTTTCTAAACTAACAAACTCTAAACTGACAGCACTAAAAATGTTGCTGTCCCTTTCTCATAAACTGAAACGACAAAGACAGCTATAATTTTAGCGCTGTCAAATTAGGTTAGTTTAGAAAAATCCAACAACAGAATCGACACTATTATCTCTAAATCGTAAAATTTGGTACACGAAGGAGGAAAGATATTGCAAAAATGTTATAGGAAATAAGCCGTAAGTTTTTGCGTTCTTTTAGGCTCTGATTGCGAGGAATTGGGACCTTATAGCCTACGTATCGCATAGCGTATCTTTGGTGGACACAGAACCTAATAGTGACCTTCCTATTATCCGAGACACGTTTGGTTCTCATTATTGAGTTTTAGATACCTACGCACTGCTCAGACTTTCAAAGAAGTTTGAAATTAAACTGTGACAAGCACGACAGTAAGTTCATCCGAGACAAACAAGTACTTTAATAAGTTTGTGACATTACCCTATTGCGTTAAATTTCCAACAAGTAATTAAAATAAAAATTTAAAAAACCCCCGAAAAGAACACTCCCGACTAATTCAGCTTTCAAACAAAAAAAAAAAAAAATCAAAATCGGTACATCCGTTCGGGAGCTACGTTGCCTCAGACACACACACACACACACACACGTCAAACTTATAACACTTCGTCGTTTTTGCGTCAGGGGTTAAAAATAGCTACTATTAAAAACGAAGAGAATCTATGTGTAGTTTTCACAATTCTTATAAAGAGAAATTTTACTGGCAGGTTTTTTGAAATATAAATTAGGTGTTTGTCAAGTGTATGTGGGTGGAAAAACTCAATCCTGCTGCATCCAAGAGGGCTAATTGAACACCACCTACCTCTGTTCGACTGCTGGTGCTGGAGATCAGCTTCAGGCGCGCACGGCACGCCGTAGAAGTCTAGATAGGTTTCCAGGGGGTTAGCACGGCTATCCAAGGTCCAAAAGCTCTCGGGAAAAAGCACACTACACGGCAGTGAATCCACACACACAAAACAGCTTGTTAGAACGTCCAACAGTGAGGAATTGACACAGTTCAAGTCGAGAGAACAGAACGTCCGATCAGCTCAACGCGCAAAAGCTTCCTGCCGCTACAGGCGGCGGCGGCACCGTCGATTTGAGTTCGGTGGTGAATTACCAATCTACCCTCAATTCAACAGCAGAAATCGAACATACCCCCCACCGAAATCAATATGATTGATTTCCCTAAATATATGAACAGTGTAGGGTATGTATGTATAAGTTATACAAAAAATATATACAAAATAAACTTACGAAGCTTAAAAATAATTGTATCCAAATGTGGAGTGTAACCTACATGACTAAATAAATATCAGTAATGTAAAAGTAACTAATTTACATAGGGCAATGGACAGACTTTATTTGTCGGTCTTTGGAGTATACCATTTTTTGTACGTAAAGTTAAAACGCGGTTAACTTTGTCAACGCCACTATGTACTTTGTCAATTCGAGCTAAATTCCATTGAAGAGGTCTAGACAGATTTGACTTTAGTAAAACTAAATCACCGACGTTTAAGTTAGGTGGTGACTCAAACCACTTCGCTCTCTGCTGGAGAGTGTGAAGGTAGTCATCTGACCAACGCTTCCAAAATGACTGTGAAGCCTTCTGAATGGATTGCCAACGTGACAATCTGTTCTGAGAAACATCATCAAAGTCATATTCCGGAACAGCTAATAAGCACTGACCTATCAGGAAATGACCCGCGGTTAGAACTTCAAACTCGTTTGGGTTGTCCGACAAGGAACACAAAGGGCGTGAATTTAATACGGCTTCTACTCTGCAGAAGACAGTACTTAACTCCTCAAAAGTGAGGGACCGATCACCGACTACACGGTAGAGATGATGTTTTGCAGATTTAATTCCTGCTTCCCAAAGTCCACCCATACTAGCTGCGTTGGGAGGATTATTACGCCATTCTACTTGACGAATTGTCAGTCCATTGATAATCTTATCTTGATTATCCTTATTATTTAAAAAGTTTACGACTTCTTTTAAATGCTTAGCTGCCGCAATAAAATTAGTACCGCAATCTGAATACAAGCAACTGCAAAGTCCGCGGCGAGCCACAAATCGATCAAATGCAGCTAAAAAACAATCGCAACTTAAATCAGTTAAAACTTCTAAGTGCACAGCTTTAGTTGAGAAACAAACGAACAAGCACAAGTACGACTTGTAAACCTTCGCGTTACGCCTCAAACTTTCTTTTACAAAGAAAGGTCCACCCAAATCACAACCAACGTGGTTGAAAACCTTATCTGGTATTAGCCTAGACGCGGGTAACGTACCCATAGCGGGCTGAATCGAACTCGGTCGGCAACGGAAACAAATCTTGCACTTAGATAGAACAGATCGAATAATGCTACGAGCATTAACTATCCAATAATTTTTACATAATATGCCTTGTAACGTACGCGGCCCTACATGTAAATACAATCGGTGAAAATATTCAATGATTAATTTGACCGTGTGACATTTAGGTAAAAGCACGGGATGCTTCACATTATAAGGTAGATCGGACTGCACGAGCCTACCCCCCACCCTGAGGAATTCATGGGAATCTACAAAGGGTGAAAGCTTACGCAGGGAAGCTACATATTTATTTTTACGCAGTGATGCAATTTCATCGTGAAAATGATTCATTTGCACCACCCGAACGATAGTGTCGTGAGCTGTCTTCAGCTCTGATGACCTGAGGGGTCCATCTGACCTCGCAGATTTTTTAGATTTTAAATTCGATACGAATCTATGGCACCAGGCCATGACACGTTGCAATCTATTAAAAGATGAGAATTTATTAAATGATTCTTCTAAGTCATTTTTTAAAGTTTTATTTTTATCGTCACACGAACTCAAAACAAAAGTATCACAATTAGATTTTATTTCGAGAATTTTAGAAGAGTCTTTTACGTAAAATGCCTTTATAGGCCATTCTTCTTGGTTTTCATATAGCCACTCCGGGCCGTGAACCCACTCCGCAGCGCCTTCCACGAAGCGAGCCGGCATCGCACCGCGCGAGCAAACATCGGCAGCGTTATTCTCGCTGTTCACGTGAAACCAACAATTAGACGGAACCACGGCGGTCACTTGACTAACACGGTTAGCCACAAAAGTCTTTAATTTATAAGGTGGCGTTTGTAACCACGCTAAAACGTTGTTCGAATCACCCAAAGCGATGATCGAAACATCAAAATCATTTAGGTTTCGTACGACAAAACTAACAAGTTTAGAGAGGAGCACGGCTGCCTCAAGTTCAAGTCTAGGTATTGACAAAATAGGGTTTAAAGGTGCTATTTTCGATTTACTAGTCAACAACCGTACCTTCACGTGACCATCCTTATCTACGCTACGTAAGTAGACACAGGCTGCATAGCCTCGCGATGACGCATCGCAAAAGGCTATCAGTCGAACTTCTTTGAAGTTCGATACCAAAACATGACGTTCAATTCGCAAATTACCTAAAGCTGATAACTCTGTGATAAACCTGTTCCACTGAGAAGTAAGTTCAGGCGGTAACTGGTCATCCCAGCCCAGGCCAAGTTTCCAAAGATCTTGCATTATGCACTTCGCGACAAAAGTACATGGCGAGATAAAACCTACCGGGTCAAATATACTTGCGAGCAATTTTAAAACAGAACGTTTTGTTTGTTTGGCGTCAGTCAAGTTGTAATTAAAGGAGAATGAGTCACACGCGGGTAACCAAGTCAAACCTAAAACTTTGAGAGATGACGATAACGTATCGTCTTGAAAGTTGATTGCAGAAACCTGGTCCGATTGCATTCTCGACAGCAACTCTGGACGGTTACTTGCCCATTTTCTTAAATCAAAACCACCTTCTTTGAGAAGCGTGGTTAAATCGTCTTGCAACGTGCAAGCTTCTTCCTCGCTTTGACATGACCACAAGACGTCATCAACATAGCAACCCTTTTTGAGTATCTCCGCTGCCTTGGTTCTGATTGGCTGTTCAGTGGGAACCAGCTCACCCAAAGCTGAATGACGCGAGGAACTATTCGGCTGCTCATTGCGAGCTAGCTCATCCGACGCCAGCTGGTGTAAAGTGCGTACCGCGACGAATGGTGCACTACGAAGACCGTAGGTATTTCGAGTTAGCTCGAAGGTACGTACCGGTTCCGTAGGATGGTCACGCCAGAGAATGTGCTGGTACTTCCTATCTACAGGATTAATTAACACCGCGCGATACATTTTTGAAACGTCAGCCGTAAAGCACACATCGTAAAGTCGAAAATTTATTATTATTTTAAGTATATCCTGATGTAGCTTTCTACCGATCAAAAGTGCATCGTTGAGCGACGTACCAGACGTTGTTTTAGCTGAGCCATCATAAACTACGCGCAGGGGCGTCGTAGTACTCGACGGACGTAACACACAGTGGTGTGGAATAAAATAACCTGAGGGTTCCGTACCCTCATAGGGTTCCATGTGACCGAGGGACTCGTACTCCTTCATGAAGTCGACGTAGGCCTTACGAAGGTCTGGGGATCGAGCGAGGCGGCGCTCGACCTGAGTGAGTCGCTTCAGAGCGGTATCATATGAGTCACCAAGTGGTTTATGTTCAGGATTCAAAAGGATCGGGGAAACATACCTACCGATTTCATCACGATAATGTTTTTCTACATAAATTTGTTCCGCTAATTCTTCTAACGGATCGTTAGGAACTTCGCACGGCGAAGCTTCCACCTCCCAAAAACGTTTGAGAGTTTCATTTAAAGAATTCTCTTCAATGGTGTACGACACCAGCGATGTTGTAGCCGCTACAACATGGCAATTGTTGCTAGAAGATTGCATTTCTAGTCTTCCCGTCACGACATACCCAAAAACGCTACCTAACGCGATTGGCATATCGGGATTAATTATTAATTTCTTCCCATCGTATATATAGGGAAAAATATCAGCAGCCAAAATAATATCAATTGGCGATTTTTTATAGAAGCACGGATCGGCTAACTCTAAATGTTGGTAGTGATGGATTACATTGTTAGGTATTTGAACAGTAGGCAAGTCGGAAGTCAAGCGAGTTAAAATAACTGCATTTAAATCAAAACAAGGAGACGCGCAGTTACGCGGCTTTATGGTACACGATACCATCCCGTTTGTTTTTACGTTTTCGCCACCTAGACCATAAATATTGTAAGGGCATTTTTGAGCAGATAAACCCAATCGTTGAAAGCAGTCAAGTGTTATAAAGTTCGATTGCGCGCCAGAATCAATTAAAACGCGGCAAGTTTGGTAGTTGTTAAACGAATCCAGAATATGTACAACAGCTGTTCCTAGTATAACTGCATAGTTATGCGTAGACGCAAGGTGGTTATTACTGATAAGAGCGGGCGCATCAGTATTGCATGGAGGTTTCTCCGATGCGGCGACGTTCGAATAGCAAACCGGTTTACTATCGCTAGATTCACGATGCAACAAGATGTGATGCGGCTGCTTACAAACGTAACATTTAAATTCACTTTTGCATTCCTTTGACGTGTGATTAGGTTTTAGGCAATTGTGGCATAACTTCAGGTCATTAGCACGGCTAATGCGCTGAACGTTGGTCAGATTACGAAACTGATCACAACGGAAGATCATGTGATTTTCTCCACAATGCAGACACATGAATTTTGTGTTTGACGAGGATGCATGCGAATAATTATTTTTACCCTGCCTAGGTACAGTGAATTTTCTTTGATTGGATTGTTGCACACTTGTGTTACTCGTAGCTGAATAGGACGAAGAATGATCCAGAACCTTGATATGATTTTGTACGAAAGAGATTAAATCATCAAAGGTTGGAATTGTTTTTTGATCTAATTTTTGCTCAAAACATTTACGAGTGTAGGGATCTAATGCCCTCAGTGCAATGTGACACATTACGTAACTGCTCAAGTTATCAACATCTAACGCTTCTATAGCTTTGTATGAATGGTCAAAGTTCTCAATGAACAAGTTTAAATTATCAGACGATTCTTTTTGAAGCGGCGAAAAACTCAGCATTTTATCTAAATACCTACCTACTAGCATTCTGTTATCTTGATATTTATCAAGGAGACTTTTCCAAACGAGTTCATAGTTATTTGCAGAAATAGGTACGCTTTTTACAATATTTAACGCAGCACCTTTTGTGCATGACAATAGGTAGTGGAATTTATCTATTTTCGGAATACTCTTCTGACTATGAACCAGAGAACAGAACGTCTCATAAAATGTATTAAAGTTTTCTATATTTCCATCAAATGTAAAAAGTTCCAACTTTGGAAGACGTGGTCGAGATTCTACGGAGCTTGAGGGAGTTTCGGCCTTAACGCAGTCGGCACTAGGCTTACATTTCGATGCACACAATTTTACTCGAAAGTACAATTCATCAAAACTCGTTAATTCGTGACTACGAAGTGACGACTTCGGGTCATCTTCAAGTTCTGTTTCTAGAATTTTAAAGATTACGCTCTCGTATGAAATACGTAAATTATCGACATTTGCCACGTACATTAAAAACAAATCTTTTGAGTCAGCGTCCGAAATATTTCGTGACAAATCATAAACCTTTTGTATTTGCTCGAACATTCGTTGTTTTCTATGAATTAACACGGTTAAATCATGTCTTTGGACCTCCTTGGACGAGTCGTCTTTTGCGGGAGGCGCCATTTTGTTTCACTAACTACGCAGTAAACGTGGACAAAGAAATGTTGTAAAATAACGAAAGTTAACGAATGAAACGATGCAAATTAATTACAAATACACTAAATATGATATGTACGACATATATAAGGGTGTGTAATGTAAAAATATACAGGTAAAAAGCTGCCAGCGAAACATAAAAATACAGGTTACGCGGGAAAATAAAATGCTTATGACGGGGATTTTAACAATGATTTTACAAGAAATTTGAGACAGTAAATAACGTCTTTACTTAGTATTATCAGCTACGAGCTAGATAAAACTAAAATAAGTATCTGATACGATCAGAAGGGAAATTAAAGGGGCGTACAGAACGTCTGTACGATTTCACTAACTACGAGTTAGGTATGAAAATTGATATCTAGCACGGCTAGAATAGAACTACGAGTTCTAGATTTTCAAAAAACCAATCCGGTTGACGAAGGACCAAATTGATTGTGTAGTTTTCACAATTCTTATAAAGAGAAATTTTACTGGCAGGTTTTTTGAAATATAAATTAGGTGTTTGTCAAGTGTATGTGGGTGGAAAAACTCAATCCTGCTGCATCCAAGAGGGCTAATTGAACACCACCTACCTCTGTTCGACTGCTGGTGCTGGAGATCAGCTTCAGGCGCGCACGGCACGCCGTAGAAGTCTAGATAGGTTTCCAGGGGGTTAGCACGGCTATCCAAGGTCCAAAAGCTCTCGGGAAAAAGCACACTACACGGCAGTGAATCCACACACACAAAACAGCTTGTTAGAACGTCCAACAGTGAGGAATTGACACAGTTCAAGTCGAGAGAACAGAACGTCCGATCAGCTCAACGCGCAAAAGCTTCCTGCCGCTACAGGCGGCGGCGGCACCGTCGATTTGAGTTCGGTGGTGAATTACCAATCTACCCTCAATTCAACAGCAGAAATCGAACAATCTAGCTCGAATTTTCTTATTAGATACTTACAATAAAATTCAGTAAAATGTTTATGAAGGCATTTAAAACGTATAAATCTTTGACAGTCTCATCTTACCCACTTTAGAGTTTTGCACCCACAAGATGTAACTGCACTCAAGATTTCACACTCTGGATTTTTCTGGAGCGTTTCGTACACACTTTTTGCCTTATTTTCTCATCTGAGAAGCTGGCGAAGTAGACGTTTGAAAAAAAATTCTCCGTTTTCATAATTTGTACTCTAAGTACTGTATATCTAAAAGTTGGTTCCTCGACATCTCAACATTATTCAAACTTTTACATGCATAGATAATTTATAAATTATTAAAACTTACACATATCTGATCGCCCGGCTTTGCTCCTAATGATTTCACGCATACATATCTGAATTTGGCTAATGAGCTGTGATAACCCTACCTGTTTTTACTTTACCACCGATTACAAAACCAATGATGCGTATACATTGCTTGTAATGTACAATCTCAAATGCCACTCTCCCACAGTTACCCGCGCTTACATAGTGATTAATGTACAGTGTAATCTGTGTCGCGTAATGAGAACACTTGCACCGCTACACCAACACCGGTACTTGTCAACAATTATGTTAGCCCTTACTGTTAGTATTCTTGCTTTTACAAGCACGACCGCTTCACGTAATTAGATAGAACTAGTTTTAATAAATGTTTTTAAAATGCGTTTTAATTGTGTACAGACAAAAAAGAAATAGAATTAAAAAGTTTCGCGCTATAAAAAACACTAATGAAAATAAAATAGGCCGACGACTGGTAATCTCCATGGGCCATTTTTTTATTACAGCGAAAATATGGTTTAAGCTCGAGTAATGATCGATCGTCGAAGAAAAGTGCTTTTAAAACCACACATAATGGTTTTAATTTATTGAAAAAAACACTTTAGTGATTTTTTTATTCAAAGTCAAAGTCAAAATTTCTTTATTCAATAAAATCACAAGGATCGTTTAGAGTCGTCTTATGGTGATTCTAGGTGCCAGTTCCACGCGACCAGAGCCTAGAAGAACGGGCAAGAAACTACGGCCTGGTTCCTAGCGTTTTTTTGTATGATCCCTTTTACAGAGAAATATACATAGAACACGAGAGTAGCACTGACATTGCAAGTCGAGTAGTTAGCTGTCCATGGGTGGAGCGACATCGACGTTTTTTATTTATGACCTTTGTCCGCCATTTATCCATATCTATTCTTCTTTTCTCGTATATGGCCTGTATCCGTCATTTTGTGATAATTACTTACTGAAATTATGACACGTAACGTCAGAAGAAAAATATCGGCGTCGACACTGACAATGTGTGGAAAACCTTCTTAGAAAATTAAAGTTGTGATACGAGTCGCTATCGCAAGCCGAATCCATTACTCTTTTTTATAACACTACAAAACGGTATGCATAATATGAAACAATGGCATAACATACGTAACATCTCGTCACGTCACGGTAGCTCTTTTTAATTGGCGGAGAAAGTCGAAAGTGGACTCAAATGTGATTCATAACGTGTTGAAATACTACGAGAAATACAAAGTATCTTGTCTTATTCAAAACAAGCACCGCGAAAGAAGAATTTCGAAGAAAATTTAAAAAAGCTTCGCGAACTAACTGAAAAATAACAGGATTCTACTCAGTTCTATTTTCAAATGTGCTGCCATTATCGAACTCTTTTTTCTTTTAATATTACACCCGCACACGTTCTTATTTTTAAAAGTAAATTGAAAAATAGTCATTTGAAAATAGACCCATCTCATCGTCACTTTATTGAACTTAATTTTTGAAACTTATTTAAGTAATAGATACATTATTCTATCAGTTGTTAGCTACCAAAAAACAGTTTAAGTAGATTGAATTTAAAAATATCCTCGTATTTGAAACATATATCACTAAACGTAGCTTAGAACTTTTATAGCTACATCACTAAACGCTCATAATACACGCCAATAGTCATAACTTGTAATGCTAAACCAGAGCAATAACTTTAAAGAAATGGTAACATTTCCGCCAGTGACATAATGTCCGCCACAGACGGATTTACGATTTACTTTCTGCGGTTCTTACAAAACTGTGACAGATGGAACTGAAAACTATCATTATTTTGAACTCTACGGCTAGAGTATAAGGAGGGTTATCGTTTGGGAGGTATTACCGTGACCGTTAAAATGATATAATTTGCGTGGTCGAATGAAACTGTGTTACCTCCGCTGTAGTTACTGTTCGTTATTCTGTGGGTTTGTGGTTAGAGTCCGTGAAACTCGCGAGTGTGAAGCTCGCGGTTTAAAAGCTTATCGCATATTACCCTATTCCATTGTAGTTTAACTCTCTGCTCTGAATATGCGTTTTTGAATGACTGTCCGACAAGACCGGGTTCAACTAATGCCATTATAACGTTATTCGTTAGATCGAGTATAAATACTGTAGTGTAATATTTTTGCAAACGGTTTTCGCGTTGACTTTGATTACATTGAAAAGATCAGAATGACTTTTCAATATATATGTCACTATCTAATGGTATTCTAAGACCCGTATTTGCATTTACTGTTTTTGTTAAAAAATCTCTACTCTAATCTATTCTTGAGTAACGATTTCCTTAACAAAATACATGCCTAAGTATCGTCCTACGCTGGCCATAAATAAATGAACTCAATTAAATATGCATAGGATTATTCATTTAGTCCTTGTTCAAAAATAAAAGGTAGATAGGTACACATAAACAACGTGTACCGGTATTGTAGGTATAGGGTTAGTAAGCGCACGATAGACTGAAGCTTTCCTTACTTTGGAACTAGAGGGCGCTGTGTGAAATGACCAAGAATATTTATTTATTCTTTGTAAGGATCGCAGAAAGTCGACGGATGGAGAAGACACAAAGTAGGTAGTTCTTTTTGAAAATCTAAGGAGGAGGTCTATATCTATATTGGCCATACGGCCATACCTAACTTCTAGAAGCTGATAATAACAAAGAAGAAAGAAGTTATTGCGACTGCAAATATAAACAATTTCAAACAAAAATCAACCGAAAAAAAAATCATTATTAAATCATTCAGTTTATTATAATTTGTCACTATTTATTAATTTACTTAAATACATTATAATAAAAAGTATTTACAATATTTATAATATGTACAAAATACACATGAAGCAGTTGAGCTATCTACACACCGTTGCAAACGATTTATAGATAGCTCAACTGATCCAAATCAGTACCAATCGGAAGCGTGCCCAAGACACTGGCTACATTGCCGCGCTGAATAGCAATGCTGATTAATTTACTTGCAAAGTGCTAGTATATTTGGTACATAAAAGGGCTGATTGGGTCTGCGTGTGACGTAAACACAGCCGTTCAGCGCGCTGAATCGGTGTAATTTTTGTAGTCAGAGAGCCATTGCCAATGTTTTTACATCAAGCTTTTGAAAAAAGCTTTTGAAGCTTTTTTTTTTTCTGCCTCTATAGTCACCTCTCTCTAGCCTCAAAGGTTTGCTGGAAGAAAACTCTTGTTAGGGTTAAGCTCGCCTTTGTACATGTCATCTATTTCTGTCTTTTGTTTATGTCCTGTGTTGTGTGCAATAAAGAATTAAGAATTAAGAATAAACTTGTAACCGTCAGATGCTGAATTCATAAGCTATTAGACTATTTAAGTCCTATAGGTGATTAAAAACAATGCTCAAGTTTTAATGGAGTGGAGACTCGAGCATTTTTATGACATTTCTTACTTAGGCCGGGTTTATCTATAACTCCGAGTAACGCTATACGTACTTTACACCTGTTAAAAACCAGGACAGAAACATTTTTATCTGACGAATAGCTTTATTCGGAGTTGGTCGAATGCGGACTTAGTGTAACACTTTTATTTATCCAATCTAGCAGTTATTCTGATAGAATAATGATAGAATAATGACATAAGAAAACTATAAATATCTCCTAGGCTATTCGTCGTTTCCTACATTAACTTTAATATCCGTCACTAAACTAATTTTCACGTATGAATGAGAGTTTAATTATTGCCCTTTCAATAATGAAGCAATTTAGTTAGTTATAGTTATAAACAATAAACTGTACATTACATACGGTTAGTATATAACTAAACTATGCTTACAATATCCAATACATCCAAAATAAATAATAGGTACAAGAATATCAAGATTTGAGAGCGGATGTTTACAGATCATTCCCAGAGGATTCTGAGAATTATCATAAAAATAGGCTTAAATAATAAGAAATTCAATCTCATGCGTTTGTTTTAAACCCCCGACGCAAAAACGACGGGGTGTTATAAGTTTCACGTGTCTGTGCGTGTGTGTGTGTCTGAGGCAACGTAGCTCCTGAACGGATGAACCGAGTTTGATTTTGTTTTTTTTTTTGTTTGAAAGGTGAGTTAGTCGGGAGTGTTCTTAGCTATGTTTGATGAAAATCGGTCAATGATTCGGGGGTTTTTAAATTTTAAATTTAATTACTTGTGCATGTCGTTTACGCGAAACAACCACTTGAGTCATGGGGTAAGTTGAATCATCATCATTTCCCTGCCCTTATCCCGCGCTAGGCGGGGTCGGCACAACATGTATTCTTCTTCCACTCGCTCCTATCATTCGTCAACTCAGAATCTACTCCTACATGGGGTAAGTTGAATCTGAGTGTTTATTTCGTCGTGCAATTTTTATCAGTTACCTGTATCAGAATATTAAATAAATAGTTTGTTGTGTGAATATAATTTTGAATAGCTTACGGATTTGAATTTGGTTCGAATATTCGAATTGATTTATTAATAGAAACATTTTTTGACATTTCAATTATACCGTGCACCGTGGCGCGGGACAAATTAATCAATGAACAATAATTGCCAATGCGTGAATATAATGCACCTCATATTATTTTATGGAAACTGTTCATAAAATACCCGATAAATGTATGAAACACAATGTACAGTGCTGAGCGCAGTTTGTGAGTTGTTGATATTTCATTATTTACCTACGTAAGGTTGTTTTTGAGATATAAGTCTACGCAACCGAAGATAACGAGCAAATAAGTAATATCTCCGCAAGAAAACCAAAATTGAAAATAAGGTAACATTAGCAATTCAAAATAATGTGACATCTGGACTGCAGTTTCATTTTCCTCATTTTTCTGAGTAGCAGTTAAAACATGTCAGGTTTATCAGAACGAGATTTTTTAATTATTATCCAGTGATCAATATTATTATCATTCACTTTACGAATTATCCATTGTGGTGAACTTTTAACAGTTGATCGGGTCATAAGCCTTGTTTAATTTTAATACTGAATGAATTTCAGGCAGTTCAGTGAACGTTGTAACGCGGCTTACGTGATTCCAATTTTAAATTATTCGAATGTTTCGTTTTTTAAACGGATTGCCAGCTGTTTAACCAATTTCCAAAAAAGAGGTTCTCATGTCGGTTGTATTTTTTATGATTCTGAATTTTTTCGAGTAATAGTCTCGAATTTGAGTCAACGACTGTACTTTACGTTTTAATTCGGCTCTCGTACTCGTAATTCCTATTTTAAATTATTTGCCAGCTTTTTTTAGCCGATTTCAAAAATAGAACGTTCTCTTCAACGTTGTTTATCCTATCCTATCCTATCCTACTAATATTATAAATGCGAAAGTTTAGATGTTTGGAGGTTTAGATGTTTGGATGTTTGTGTTTCAATCACGTCTAAACTAATGAACCAACTTGGATGAAACTTGGCATATATATAGTTCGTAACCTGGATTGACATATAGGCTACTTTTTATCCCGAATAATGAACAGGATCTACGGGATAAAATGAACGAAAAGGATTAGCAGCGCCAATTGGCAAGAGGATTTCATTGTCATGTCATGTCACGTCAGTTTGACAGGGCGTAGTACTACCTCTTTGGTCTAACAACTAGCGTTTGACATTCCAGTAGGTACGAGTTCGGTGTAATGAGGTGTAATGTCAAGTGTCACAAAGAAGTATCCGCTCGGTACACGCACAGATAATATAATGTACACGGAAACTGTAGACGCGTACGAAGTCGCGGGTATAGTATACTTATAAAAGTGTTTCATCATCATCATCATCATCATCAACCTATACTCGTCCACTGCTGGACGTAGGTCTCTCCCAAGACGCGCCATTGAGCTCGGTCTTCGGCTCTTCTCATCCAGTGTCTGCCAGCTACATTTCGCAGATCGTAAAAGTGTTTAGTAATTTATAAATTTATTTTCTTTTGTTACAGAGACGGGGAGTACGGATAAGAGCAATGGTATGAAGGAACCGGGATCCCCTGAGGAATTGGTATGTTTCATTTATTTAATTTCTTTTGTTTTTAGGTCTTCAGTCTTCACATTGTTGAAATCTTGTCCTTTCGTAAAAGATCAAGAGTTATTACAGCAAAGTCAAACAAAACATTTTTAACATTTAATGTAATATTATAACCCTTTATTTTTATCTTAAATCGAGACTCATGTCCATTTTATTCTAATATTTATGTTACGTTTATATTTATGTTTATGTTATTTATGTTTAGAGGGCGTTGTGTGTAAAGTCCATGAATATTTATTTATTTATTTCGGTAGGTTACCTACTTAAAACCTTTCTCTTCGAAAACCATTGCATATCACACTCAGATATCTATCTAGTTCGCGACTATCATTTTTCTTTTCCTACTTCCCCAACAGGTAGATAGCTAACCTACCTTACTTTTTAAATAAAGATTAAAAAACATAGCCAAGAACAAAAAAGGCTGTTCTAGTTTCTTAGACAAATATATTATGGTCTGTGTTGCGAACCACATTGCTCTAGCCAGCAAGAACTCTATGAGTGCTATTAATACGGGTAAAATGGGAAAAAAAGAAGCTAACGAAGGGTTTAATCGGTTCACAAACGACGTAAAGGGTATCCTACACATGCAAATCGGATTGATCTTCCGCAAGAGATACTGTAATGTATTCGAAATCGGTCTTCATGAATCCATTTCAGTATCTGTTGGTACAAATTGGCTTAGAATTTTCGTCTATGGCGTCCTTCTGCTGACCCTGTTGCTTTGAGAGGATTCAGTAAAATATTACAGTCCATTCTAGTCATCATGATATTAAGGTTGCTATCTATTACCATTTATGGTATATTCCAGAAATCCCCACCAGTGGGGATTTCAGTTTTTTTTAAGAAATCCCCACCAGCTACGTCGTAGCATGCTACGGTGTAGCAGTGGGGGTTTCTGGTTTGTTTTTCCAGAAATCCCCACTAAGTATGTAATCTCTATTAAAGCATTTTATACTTAGCTTTATTTAAATTAAATTTAGTTCTATATATTTTTCTTGTAAAGGGTGTGGTGCGTAACCCTTTTTGTTGTACGGAACTAAATTGAAAAGAACTGTCAAACGAATAGGAAATTGGGTACTTATCTAATTTAGATATAGGATTTAGACCTACCTATAAAAATTACATTTATTTTAAACGATATGTCACGTGATAAAAAACTAAACATTATTCCTTTTATTACACCTATCGTTTCATAAACTGCTCGTTTTTAAAGTAATGGAACAAGGGTTTTTATATATTGTAATGGAATATAAAAGTATATAACTTAGCAGCTGTCATATTCTATCAAATGTCATGTGACCATGACACCATCCAAACAAAAACAACCATTTACGAACAAACATCTGCCAATTATTTTCCGTTTCGATTACTTTATCGCAATTCGCACGGGACCAATATCCATGACGGAAGATAAAAAAATGTGGATTCCGTCCCTTCATTGGTGTGAAATAGACAAAAATATCGTAGGCTTTCAATTAAAATAACGAGGAATTACATTGTTTTTTTTTATTTATAAACTCTTCACTCTTTTATAAAATACCTTTTAAAATTTTGGTGTGAGTTTTTATACCTATCTAAAGATACCTACGTTACTTAGATAGGTACGCATTAGGTACACCGATTTAAAAAGTACTTTTCTACTATCAGAAGGTATAGAACACTTCAGCATTAGGGTTATTGGAATATTTCCCAATAAAACATAAACGTTTAAGTTCGCATAGTACTTTTACTAAAGGGTTCCTTACACTAGAATAAATCTTTTAATATAGAGAGATACTAAAATAAAATTAGACATTCCAAAAATACATTGTATAATAAAGCAAGAACAGCTGCTTTGTTATATTGGATAGTTCAAACTAATACATTAAATCATATTATAGTGCTTGTGCCACATGTCCTAGAATAGAGCCTTATAACGCTGAGGACGTCAAAGGGACTCAAGGGACCACTTCCAAACCCTTAGCACCTAAGTTCACCTGCAATATTGTGTCTCGCAGACGTCGAAAATATAGATAGATAGATAAATTATTTATTTAGTTCACAATCACAGGTAGGTACAGCACAAAACAAGCAAAAAGAAAAAAACCAGACAATAGGTACTAACACAATTAAATATAAATTAAAATAAAATAAATCACTATAATACTATAATAGGTAAGCAGATGTGTGGTATATACTGTTTACTCGTACCTCTTTCTTTCCTCAGAGAGTTTTACAGACGTCACAGACATAATAAGAAAATGATCAAAAAGGTACTGTGTTACCCAATATAAACTATTTTGATTTGATGTCTTCAGCCATATCGCAACATAATTAAATTTCGTTTAAAGTTATCAACTAATTTCACGATGTTATTTTTAAGAGAGCTCATAAAAAGTTGTAAACAAAAACGTTTTGCAACACTTTTGAAAACGCTGGTTGCTTATTTTTGTCCATTTCAATACCCACTTAATTAAAATGTTTCCCCGAAAAGGTTTCTATTTTGATGAAAGTTAAAAATATTTTTGATGCTCGCGAGTTATGTTCGTATGTTTAAAATGTTTATTTCGCCGGAAAGTTGCGAAGCGGTCATGCATCAAAGCGAAGCTTTATCTATTGCCGGAAAATAGCTAAAACATTTTTTGGTAAAACTAAAAAACAGTTCAGGCCGAACTGGTGCTGTAAAACAAGAACAACAATTATTGTCACATTAATTTTAATCTTCTAGGAATTTAAATTAAGCGTAATGATTTTATGGTAATAAACATTTCAAATTAAAATTATTCCACTTAAGGACCTAGCTTAAAAATCGAACGTTACTCAAAAGTAGAATAGCAATGCTATAATAATCGGTGCTATAAATCAGGCTGCTGGAAGTGAAATGTCTCCAAAATCTCTCTGTCATCATTAGATGAGTACCTTTCCTCATTTGTAAAAAGTAGTCTAAAACACCATTTATACCTCGTAATACGGAAAACATTGACAGAAAGTGACTTAATTAAAAGTTAGAAAAGGACTACTATAAAACTAAAAAAAACTTTTTTTGTTAACCAATGCCCAGGAGCACTTTTTCGACTAAACCATGATGTGAGGCCATTGCTGCTAATGTCAATACAGACTAAACCCACCTTGATCTAAGTACTTAACCCGTTCGCGGCCGCAGCGGATAGGCTCGCATAAACATCATAACGGTCTCCGCGACCCCAATATCTGTCACACGAGACTTGGACACGGATACTTAATGTTGCTCTGATAGTTGGCAATTAATGTTGAGTGCTTTTGTTAAACTGAATTGGCAAATGTTCGAAGTTGGAATCCTCGTGGTCTAATAGACCCCTAACTGTTCTTTATTCGCTAAATTATGCCCAAGGTTTCGCTTTCCCTTTCCCTAAGAAGTAACCTTTAGTTTCTTAAATAGATAAAGTCGGGTTAGTAGTCGAGCTTTAGAAGTAGTACAGCTTCGCAAAGTACTACCACCGTACCTATTTCTGCCTCCAATCAGTTGTATTCGCATTGCTGTGTTCCGGTTTGAAGGGTATGGGTGCCGGCGTATTTACAGGCAAATGAGACTGAAGAGTCTCAGAGTGATGGGCGCAGTGCAATGAATCACAGGGCACGTCTTCGGTGGACGTGTTCGGTGAAGCAATGCATCGTTATAGGCAATGGTTACCGCTTAACATCAGGTGGACCATCGGGTTTTTCCATCATTTAGGTATAAAAAAGCGGAACATACAAATCGGGTTAACCTTTACCTACAGCAAACGTTTTTGAACTTACACACCTATAGGTAATCAAAACAGTTTTCCGTAGATGGGTATATTATAGCCAGCTAGATCGTGTTTTTTTTTAAAAGCCTAACAGCAAGTTAGCACACCCATTGATTGGCTTCGCAAAAAACATATCAGCTATACAAACAAAGAATGTATCTCGCCGAATTTTGAAAACTCGAATTGTGCCGAATTCAAACGAACGTCCATTCTGTTGTGGATATGGATAAAATCTACCACATTTACATAGAAAGCGCATAACCGGTCGGGGTGACCAACTACGTACCTAACAAGTCTGTGGATAAAATGTTGAACTGACTGCCATACGATCATCGTTGCTAATATAAATGCTAATATAAATGTTTTTTTTTATACATTATAGACAAACGTTTGACCGCAATCTCACCTGATGGTAAGTGACGATGCGGTCGACGATGTAGCACATTTGCCTAGAAGAAACCTATTCACTCTCCTCTTGAAAACATTCAAATTGTAAGTGTTCGGAAACACAGACGCCAGAGGCGAGAGTAAAAGTTTTTAAAATTTAAGACAAGTAAATGACTTGGGTTTCATTTTTTTTTGGCTCAGAATATTTTATACTATAGCGGCGTTTGTGGTGGTATTCAAGCAAGAATAATGTATTTTTACGATACATAGTTCCTGCGATCACCTTTAGAAAGTCTTTCAACATTTTTTTACTATTCTCACGAACGAAGACAAATGTTTTAATAAGCGCAGAAAACCTGCTTTCTACAGAAATATTGTCTATTCAACCTACCACACACAATCCGGGAACAACGACATAAAATAAACGAACGTTTTGTTAAAAAAATGATTCTATGGTTTGCCTTGATTTACTTTAAGTAGCTTGTTGGATATAGGTAGATACTGAATTAGATATTAAAATATTTCAGTAATATGGGTATGTATGCCTTTGAACTTGACCTAAAATAAGACACAACCACTTTCTGCAACTTCATGACTCATGATTTGGCAACGATATTTTCTTGTCAGTCCAAAAAGTCTAAAATTACTTCAACGTAGGTAATGTTATGCTACCGTCATTTGAGATAAGTACCCTCTGATTCATAAAACCAATGGATATGCTCTACCTACGAAAAAAGCGTGGTAATTTTTGAAACACAATATGGCTGCCTCTTAAGTGATGTGCCGATACCGATTTAATCGATTGCTATGAATTATCGAAAATGATATCGATTATCCCCTTGACGTAAGCAAATGGCATTTTAAAAGCACGGATGTGATTTAAAATTGGTTAGATTAAAAGCGTCTAATAAAAAACGACTACTAGAACTTTTATGTAATTGAACTCATTTTACGACCTAGTTAACCTTAAGGTGTTTTCTTTTAAGGGCGTATTTTCGGTTTTCAATGTTTTTTTACCGGTAATTTTAATATACTAGGATTATGTAATGAATGTAGGAAAATTATTGTTGAAAATGAATACTAGGAAGGAACTCGACACTGGCAGAATTGTGGCAACAAGTCGCAAAAGCCATAAATCAAGAAGTTGAAGATATATTATTCACCTCTAAAGATAAGAAATAAAAACTGGGTGGTTCTATCGACACAGGGAAGCGGCTCACCTGAGGGGCGAGTACGAGATTACAGTGTGCAATACGTCTGACGTCCAGCACACTGGTATGCGCTGATTGGTATGGAAACACTGAGCGGAAGCTTGACGAGACCAAGCTTCTCAAAAAATCCGCTCAGTGTTTCCATACCAATCAGCGCACACCAGTGTGCTGGACGTTGTAAGTGGAGATATATATAAACTATAACTTTTCTCAGTTAAAAATAATAAAAAAAAACTTCAGGAGGCTTTATCTTTATAATCTTGTATTAATTAAAAACAAAGCTCTAAAAGCTTGCCATCATGTTGGCAGTAGATTGTGAGTCCAAACTCAACTCTAATGTAGATTGTGGACGATCGACGTTGGGCCAACAATGCGGCATTAGGTTGGGGGTTAATATTTTACGTTCCGATTATTTCCAACCATTTTCTTTTTAAAATTTCATTAGCAGGAAACCTGTAATACAAAAGTTGCAGCATTACACATAGGAAGTAGGTAAGTTAAAAATAAAATTTTACAGTACATAACCACACAATCGATTTGGTTCTTGAAAGTAGGTATGTCACATCACTATTCAACTAGTAAACAAACAACTCCAAGTATGACGAAGAAAATAACGTCTTGAGAGTCACAAACGACTAGCAAAAGCCTTCATATTCTTTATTTAACACCAATTGTTCCAAACATTGAGCTCGAAATACAACAATCATTTTACAAAAACAGAAAAATGGTTACTAACCTATGAAAAGATAATGTTGGCTGATTATTGGTTTTCCTTGCACCGCACTGTTTCACACAACACTTGAGCATGATTGTTATTCTTACTTAAAGTTTATAACAGACTGAAATTTAGTTTCTTCGCATACTTTCCACAAAATCTTCAAAAACATCCGGAATAAAACAGTAATTGACAGCAGATCTACCACAAAACTCGTAACCAAACATGGCGGCGCTGGGTATGCGAACATAAAATCATGACGTCACAGAATTTTTTTTCAAAAATTCGAAAGGACAAAATATTGTCTATCTCTTTCAACACATTCAGTATTTGTTTAGTTAAAAAGAAACAAATATATATTTGACGTTTATGTGTCGATTTAATAGATACATGTATAACGTATTGTTTGTATAGAAGAATGGGGCTACTCCATAGATATAGCTCAATGTAAGTACCTACCTACTGCAGACTTTTCAAAACACTCTTTGAAAACGATGTTTGACATCGGTTTTTGGTACGGGCTGTTTAATTTAGCACTTTAGATTGTAATATCATATCCAACATAATGTCTCTTGATGAAGGCTCCCGGCTGTAATTTCACCTAATGAAATTCTATTTCACGTGAACAGTTTGTATTAAGATTGCTGTTTGCTAATTCACTGTTGCTAGGTAGACGATAGTACGTTTATTTCTATAACACTCGTGTATTTAGGTCGCTGGCCTAACACTGAAGACTAGATTACATTAGTTAATTCAACTCTTTGTAGTCTAGTTTTTTAAAGGTATTGAGTTACAGTATTGAACGATACGTTTTCTACATTTACGTACAGTCAACCCTAAAGTTTGCTAACAAGCATATTGAAACCAATGAACTTTATATAGATGTCCATTGTCGGTGACCAAAAACTGTTTCTTGCCAATAAAATCTACGTTTGTAAGCGTTTATATATTGATGCTTCTGACTGTACCGCAGCAGACCGAGTGTGGTAGAAATAAGAGACCGCACAATCAAATCTCCGGTATTCGCGGGAGTAGTTTTACGACTTTTATTCCAAAACCTTGGCATCCAGCCAGCGAATAACTCCATCATAAGTTAAAAAAGTTCTTTTGGGTAACTGCTGAAGTTTATCAAGCTTTTTACCATAGCACATAATACTCTCGGTATAATATCTAGGTATGAGTGGTGTGATAACATCTTGCAAATCATACGTACAAACATTTTATCACTGAACACTGAACACTTACGCAAGGGGTGCCACCTCTAGACGACGTTCCTCGCGACAGGACTGCAATTTAATTTAAGTAAATGTGGTATTAACAGCTGCTATAACGTAATTTTTTCCGGTCGCAAGATACGTAATGGGGGAGCTTATTTTGCCCCAAATTGACGCACCATGTTCTACAAAAGTAAAAATGCAATCTCCCGTATAGTTTGGAACAATTACCCTACATTTCGTGCCGGAGTGAATAGCATTTTCGTTTTTACTTAGAAAACAGTGGGTTTTATCGATAAGCCTGTTGGCAAGTGGATACTTAACTTTAATCGGCTCTGAATAACCCAAAACACAGGACTTCCTTATTGTTCGATCAGGATTAAAAACCAGATCAATGCCCTTTCTTAATATGCCACACGTGTAGGTACTTAATTGAGCACAAAAACAATGGTGATTTTGCGATTCTTCAGACGAAATAAATAAAAGGTTTGTACTATTTAACTAGTGATTTTCCCAAATTAACGCTAACATATTTGCTCGCTTCGCTTGCTCGATCAATAAAACGACTTAATATAATGCTAGCGCAAAGCCTATTTTCACTTAAAGGATTGCCTCAATAATCCGTAATACAGGGGCTGTTCTTCTAAATACAGATTTATTTGTTTGACGTGTTAATTAGAGGCGCCTCGCTTACGGTGCTGACTGAGCAAAGACGCACCCTACTGTAATTATCGTTCCTCGCAAAATCGCTTCTGTTAAGCCTCAGGATAAGGAATCACATTACTAAATCCTCAAGAGCCTCCGACCCAAATTATACTAATATGCCCTAATTTATTCATCTAAAACTCTTGTTATGTTAATTAAAAAAATGCTTAGATCGCGTGCTGCTTCCAATAAAGTGCCCAATTCGAGTCAGTCAGGTCAACTACAGACGGTAGCTGGTAGAAATTAGGTTGGCTCTTTGGTTGCCAAATACTTACCTTAATATCCCGTCTGGGCACGCAACACAACACCGCACGCACTCTACTTTCACACGGTGATTTTTATTTTTTTGTGTCTCATGGCTTTGTTTTTCAACCCATCAACCTACCACAGAACTCTCAATTTAAATAACTGCAAACATTACACTTGAATCATGTAAATCAATAAACCTTTCCGCTTGTTTTCGATCATCAATCATGTCAGAGTGAGGTCCTTTATACTCATAAAAAGTGACGTCACATCATTGTGTACATATTTATGAAGCGGCCAAGTGATCTGCTATTGATGGTGCCCCTCATTCATCAGTAATGCCGTCAGCTCTGGACACATAAAAACTTGTCCCTAACAAGATTTTCGTGAGCGTAAAGCGTTAGGGGCAAATGTGTCTGTTATGGCGAGAATTTTTGCTCCATAATTGAGATGAATTGCCTCTTAGTGCGTTGAATTAGAATGAAAACTGATAATGGGGCAAAATAATAAATTCCGTCTTAACGTTATCAGTAGGTCTATGACCTCTACCTGTTTCTGTCGCTAACAAATTTTGAAGCGAGTATTCGGGCTGCGTGCCAAATTTTGGGAAGATAAATAAATTAAGTACCTACACTGTTTTGTTATTTTAGGTAAGTCACATTTAGTGATACAAATCAAATTAAATTTTTAACTAAACTGGTTTGTTATCAGACCATAAACAAACATAAGACTCGATTTAATTTCCGGTACTAAAAAAAAACTCACGACCGACGACGGACTCGACTTGCGGAATTTACAATTTAAAGTTCGATGGAAAGTATTGAAAATTGTTCGCTGACTCTATACATTTTTTATTTCAAACATTACGATTAAACCTACATAATATTAGCAAGAACATAATGGTCAGGAGTGGGAGATTCACTGTTTTGTGAAGAGTAAGCTGTCGTTACTGTTACTGTAACACAAAGCAGGCGTATTCCCATCAGTCACCTTCCGAATCATTACATTCAGTAGGGTCCTACTAACTTACTATTTGCGCCCATGTTTACACCTTACAAGAAGTTTCGCTGGACTTTGGTTTTATATAACTTTTCTAAATTTTAAACTAACCTAGTTTGACAGCGCTAAAATTATAGCTGTACTATTCTAAATAACATTCCTCAAACACGTGCCTCAAACACTTCGACTGGGTTCAACGATCTTAGGGGCCTAAGTTTTAAATTTTTGCAAATTTATGAGTCTATCCACGTTTTACATGCACTTATTCACATTTTATCTGTAGCCTCGCGTTCACTTCGCATTCTGTACGAGGAAATCTTAAGTAACCCTCCGGTAAAAACAAGCTACAAGACACATCTCATGAATCTGATGTAAGCTTGTTTTATGTCCTAGAAACATGCGGGGACGCCAAATGGAATTTTGTTAGCACCACAAACATTTGAACAGCCAGAAAGAAAACAAAGCCTTTGTATGAACCGCATAATGAGACCAAACCATAATATAAACAGAAACATTTAATGATATTTTTCTTTGGGAAGGTTAAAATGCCTGAACAATGATGGGGGTTCCATTATCCAATTATTAAGCACTCATTTTATTTCACGGCTCTTTATGAGCGAATCTTTTAACTGGTTTGAGATGTGGTATGTTTGTCACAGTTTTGGTTTGTACTATGTTTTTGTTTGTTTTTGTTTGTGAATTTTGAACACTGAACCTTTTTCAAGACCAATGAATGGCATTCTTGAATATCTGAGCTTTTGATAGGACTCTTGAGTTCCTTGTCGGCTGTTGACGAATTGCCGACAAGACGTGTTTGACGACTAATGGATCTTGTCATAGTGACGGTAATTTGTCGACGGCACCTATAAAACCTTGCGATACGAGTCATTTAAGTAAAAAAACAGAAACCTAATCATTACAATCTGGATCTCTTCAAAGCAAGAGTGAGTCTTCTAGACCATATTGTTCCATTTCAGCCTCATCGTCACTTTCCATCAGGTGAGATTGGAGTCAAAAGTCTAACCTAATGTAAAAAAAACCTAAACACCCACAAATATTCCGTTTTTATGTGTTTTATCTGAAGAAACGAGTGCAGATGCGTTGGCATAGCGCCGCGACGACGCCGCTGGCAATGCAAGGTCGCGGTTACTAGCTAATAAAATACATTTAATACAAACTGTCGGTTTACCCGCCTGCGGTTCATAAACAATAACAAAACCAATGTTCAAGGTAGCGAACTTGATTCACAGAGTTATAAAAATAATGTTCATTGATCGTTACCATTTGGAGTTGACAAGGATGTTCTCACGCAGAATACTATTGATAAAGGAAAATCAAAGAGCTACAATAGACTAAAGAAAAACAAAGCTTTGGTTTTCTTGGGGTGCAAGAATTTTGTTACAACTTAAGCGAGCTTCATAGCGACGAGAATGTAATAAAAAAAATTAAATTAAAATGTCATGCTTACTAAAAACACGTCTCAACTTAAACAAAACATTGACCTTGAAATTTTAAAAGTGAAAATACAACGACACCGCATACATTAATCTACGCTAAGAAAAACGAATTTACCGCGAAAACTCAACTGAGTCACCGCGATGTCACTGAAAAAAGGGGAAAATATACGCAATGTTAATAAACCCACTTCATTCAAATTTAGAACAGTCCAGTCTCGATCCAACCGTGCGCCCGCGCGCCGCGACATCGCAAAATTATCCGTAATGTTTTGATAATATGGGAATCTTGCTGGACTTTATCTTACGCTTCTATTAGTGTAATAAGTGTAATGTACCATGTAACGGCATAGTGACAGCTGACAGAGGTAGTTTTAGTAGGCCTCATTTGATATTGGATGTTTGCGTGTATTTTTATTTCTTTCCAAAAGAATCTTAACTGGGTCAGAAATATTTATTAAAATGTTTTAATAATTTTATTAGTATAAATAAAATCCCACAGACCTAGTAGTAAAAATTCATCTCATACAACATTTTAATAACATTATATACTGCGAGAGAAGTACTTTTATTTTTATACATAAAATATTTAACTTATTTTGAATCAGACGACGTTCGAGTGTAGATTTTTTTACATCCAATTAATTATTTGCAAAGTGTAGATTTTAGCAAACCTTTAGTTTTTGCACTGCAACATAGCAAAGTGATCGTTTACAAAATGCGATGCCCGTTTCAAAATTTTCAAATGTTTACCAACATTTATCACGAGTTTATTCAGCAGTCGAACGCTTTGTTGGAATGGCGACTAAATATTCTATCAAACAATTTTATCACTCGCTAGAAAGAAAGGTGTATTCGAAATATTTGAAAAAGTTATTTACACGGTTGAGCCGTGACATGGGAATTAATTGTTATACTGAAAACTGTAGTTTAGGTTTTTATTGTTTAGTCGCATTGACGTTATCCGGGTATAAAAATGGTTTTGTTTTTTTTGCAAACAGCACACAAAAATGAAGAGAACTATTTGTTAGTTAGTAGAGTGAGTAAAGTTAGTTTTCCTGTAAATTTGATCATCATCATCATCATCACCAGCAGCTGGTATTGACCCACTCCTGGGTATTTCTCCTCTCTCGAAAACCACTCTTCCCGGTTTAGGATCTTTTAAAACGGAAGGGGCGTTATAAGTTTTACAGCGTTGTGTGTCTGTCTGTTTGTTTATCTGTGCTCTCGTACTGAAAGTAGCTCTGAGTTTTGAGGTATCTCAGGCACAAATCTTTTCCTGGGCGGCCACATTACAATCATCTCTTATTTAATTTTTGCATTTTTTTATGAATACTGTTTCGTTTTCCGACTCTTAGGGCCTGTTTCACCATCTCTGAGTAACGCTATCAATCAAATATAATTATATCCATCTTTGTCTTTGGCTAGTCTAAAATAGAGACGGCGATAGTTATATTTTTTTTTTTATAGTCAATAGTCAATATCTTTATTCAATAAATTTTAGGTGTGATACAGGATCTTAAAAAATAACATAAGTTTCACTAAAACCTGCCTTTACAGGCGTATGAATAGGAAAAATAAGAACATTAATAAATTATTTTCGTTATATATTAGTCCTACCTATATTTTATAGTCAAAGAATTCATTTATGCTATAAAAGCATTTTTCAGCAAGCCATTGAGTCAAATTGGATTTAAATCTATGAAATGTCATAATTTTCAAATTGTCTGGAATTTTATTATAAATTTTTATTGCCATTATAAAACTATTATTAGAAGATAATGTCAATCTGGTTAATGGCCTGAATAATTTATTTTTATATTTGGGTCGAACGCTGTATTTACTCATAGTGCTTGCTTCTTGAAATATACTTCTATGTTGAAATACAAATACACTTACATCAAGTATATAAATGGAGGTCAATGTTAAAATCTTATGTTGTCTATAATATGGCCTACAGGAGTCTGTCAGTTTTAAGCCAAAAATAGCTCTTAAGCATCTCTTTCGCATTATAAATACCCGTTCTATGTCAACACATCTACCCCAGATTATAATACCGTAGCGCAACAGAGAGTTAACATAACCATAGTAGGCTGTAATAGCGGCCTCTTTGTTCACTACCTGAGAAATTCTTCGTAATGGGTATACAAAACTATTTATTCTTGAACAAACATTATCTACATGCTGCTTCCAAGAACAGAGATTATCTATATAAATACCTAAAAACTTTATGTGACTTAAGTTATCAATAATATGTCCATCATGCGTGACTTTAAGATTTACATGGTTATTTTTATTATTAGTTTGAAATGATATAAGCTTAGTTTTATCGATATTTACTTTTAAGTTATTATTTTTAAGCCATGTGATAGCAGAGCTTACTGCGTCATCAACTTGCTGTTCGTATGTAGACTTATCGACTCCTTCTACTATGATCGTGGTATCGTCTGCAAACAGATAGCTGCAACAGATAACATTTGACGGATAGTGTAATCATGATATAGTGAAATAGGGGCTTAGATTATTTACCTATCTACAAACAAATTATCTATGCTTCAGCGAGTTCGATGACATCGTACCGCGTTAGGTTTTGTTGCATGACATTTCGTTTTAGGTCCGTCTGGGCACCGTCTGATTTATTTCAGACATCGCACAGTAGGTACATATTCGGAGAAAGCTCGCTCCATCTCAGTAGCCGAGACACGAGGAATTAGGGCCGGTCTGTCTTCCGTGTTAGCTAAGCTTAGCAACTGATGCTTTATGTTTAGATTTGTCGTCTGATAGTTGTCGGTTTCAAATCATTTACTGTGTGCTCAAAGTAGGTAGGTATATACAAAATTATATTAAAAACAGTTAAAATAATTGCCAAATGAGGCAGTTATAAGTTACGGGACTATAAGTACAAGTAGGAATTTATTTAAATTTTTTGATAATCCCGGTTTTGGTTTGGACCTATTTACCTCATAATCATTATTGGTAAAACGTAGGAGTAGTATTTATGCAGACCCACTAAATTATATGAAGATCGGGTAAACGGTTTGAAAGTTATGCTCTTACGAACATACAACGCCTATCTGCCCAAGTTGGCACTGATCTTTGTTCGCTTCGCTCACTCGGTCAACTAAATGTGAGAAATAACCTCTGCGCTGTCTTACCAAAGAAGAATCAGCTGCCCATGTAATCCTGGAATGTGAGGGCGTAACCACACAACGAACAGAAATCCTAAATAACCCTAGGTCACTCCTCCAAGCCTGCGAAGCCCCCAGGAAGCTTCTGTGCTTTTGGGAGGAGTTAGGCTGGCTACACTCCTAGCCAGAACACCCCCCACGCATAATGGGCCAACTTTGAGCCTAAATGCGGAAAAGGGAGTCCCTTCAAATTCAATTTCAATAACCTCTGCGCTGATTATCGTGTAGATGTAATCTGGTAATGTGGAAACAGCCATTAGTAGTCAGATGGCGATTGCTAAATTCGTCTAATTGGAAGCAAGAGCTAACCCCTCGAACAACCCTTATCACCCGCGACTCAACACCTGTCGGTGTAAGGGTTGATGGAAATTTGATATTTTCGTTTTAAACATGTCAAAACATTTCCATGTCATGAGCACGAACGTACCCTGCGCAAGTTTAAACAGTGTACCTACACTACGTACATACTGTATCATGCTGCAAACTTTATGGCTTCTTGTTTTGGGTTATATACTCTTAGCCGTCTAATTTATAAAATCGCAACCAGTAAATGAAAGTATCGTAAATATTACTGACTGACTGTAATCGTAAATTATTGTCCATTAAAGTAATTGGTGTATAGTGTAATAAAACAAAAAACAATTTATCTGGACGTGTCACACAGATTGCTGATTGAAATCTGATAGTCAATACGCCCACTGACTGCGGAATGCATTCTATCATTTGGCTTTTACAGTCTCGTCTCAATCCGTGCCACATGAATATGGAACCAAACTAAATTATAAACAAACTCATTGATACGGTGCAAACACTGTTTTGAGAACAATGGAGTGTGGACGACTCACCAGCGGCCTGAGGTGGTTAGCCATAACACATGTAAACACGCCCCTCGCCCCCGCTCAAAACGCAACCGAAGACAGCCAAGTGCACGATAATTACACAGTGACTTTTCCGGACAGCGAGCCCGAAACTGTCGACGGCATAAACAGCCAGTTTGAACTTTCTAATCGGTACTACGAAAACCCGCTTTTCATCCCGGCCAACCAAGTTTTAAGAGATGAGATAAGTGATGACAGAGTCAGCGAGGAACTAATGAAGTGCGAGGCAAAAAACTTTGAGGATTATAAGTTTTGTGAGGCAGTTAACGACTTTGACATCGAGCTGGAGGCTGGCGAGGCGGTGCCTATAGTGTACCTGTCGTCGAGTCGCGTCGCTAAATTGCAGCGGGCGCTTCGACTCGGTGGATACAAAAAGGTGAGCCTCTTATTATTCGAGATTTTCACTGCTCTTTTATGAAAAATGCTTTTGATTTCTCTCTTTATGGCTTGGCAAGTTAAAGTTCGTGGCAGGTGATTAACATTTCTTTCCGACATTGCATTTGCTCTCTGAAAGTTTTGTCTGTTTCGTTAAAACGAAAATTGAAATGTCCTGGAACATATTGAGAATGTACAAAAAGTTTTTAATTAAAGCGCACGGTATCGCGATGCCTTGTCAGCTAGTTTGTTAATTATGATTGCCTACTTTTAATTGGTGCATCAAAATTGAACTATCATCTGTGGTTTTAACGACCCACCGAAAAACGTAAGGAGTGTTATAAGATTGACGGCGTTGTGTGCTTGTGCTCTCGTAGGTCTGAAAGTAGAGCTCCAATTTGAACGTGATTTTTATGTAAGTGGTTTATCTGCAATGGTTCTTAGCAGTGCTTGGTGAAAATTGGTGGAGCCGTTTCCAATTTATGAATATATTCATCAGGTCTGAAAACCGGTTTTGTGGAATCTCAGGCATAACTGCTGTGTTTGAAACACTTAGATCATTTCAAAGTACTTATAGAGATTTCATGAACTGAAGTCCATACTCCAAGGTATAATGATGACTAGCAATGATGACGTGTGTCTACTTTTGTATCGTTAACTTGTTACGTTAGTATTCTCACAATACGTATCTGAAACATATCAACGTTATTTTTTTTACTACCAATGCACAAGATTTATCATGTAAATGCGCCCATATTTTAATTTGGAAATACAAAATGTTATCACCAGATTAATATCTAAAGTGTTATAAAGTGCCAGCGCAGTGTGTAAAAATATTCCCAAACTTGTAAGTGGATACCCATTAATCCTCCTCAGAAAGTTTGCTTCATTACTGCATAATACTTCCACGCGACAAGTTCTACTGAGTTTGAACTCCATACATCTTCATTCCATAGAATAGACTGTTATTATACTGTCAACGATACGACACCTACACACGATAAGAGCAAAGCATTTACTTTACCCGTGTCGGCGCCGTCACGGATATTTTCGTTCTAGTCGTTAACATGTCGTTATCGTTTCGTTATCGGTCAATGTGCAAACCCATAGACGAAGTACGACGTTTAATGATTCTCCAGAGCGCTGAAGCTTAGCAAGAATTTTGTCTTTAATCACTTTTTAAACTTCATTTCCTTGCATTTTCTATTTATTTTCTTACTGCAACGCACTGATGTTTCTACTTTATTTAATGATAAACAACATTGTTTTTTCTGAGAGCTTATTCTTTCATGCATCTATCAAAGACTAAAGTTGACCCTAAAACTAGCTACGAATATTATAGTGTCTTAGAGTGATTTATTAAGATTTGTATAGTTTAAAATTCTCTTATGATTACAAATCAATAACGAGACCTGAACTTATACTTCTATGATATAAAAGTATCTCGTATTTTTTTCCATAGGTTCAAAAGTATAGTTTGTCGTCAGTCGTCAGCATGTAAACATAAAAGCCACAATAATACTGCTAGCACCCTATCCAACAGCACGGAAATGTTCCTCAAACAACATTCGAAACAGTTCCAAAGCAGTCCAATTAGGCTGCGACCACGTGGTCTTTGTTGTGAGAGTGACGTTGTTGTGACAAAAATGCACTATTGTTCCTCACCTACATTGTGAGCTTTGAGTTGACAAGACAGCTTGAAATTGAAAATAAAATGCTTGTCTGTTCGTTGTCTTCGCCCCTTTGTGTTCAACTCTAATTTGTGCACGCGTGGGTCGTTATTCACGTGTGGTAGACTGTTTGTTTACATGATTGTAACCGGTACCACCTACCGCAAGTTCATGCTTAGACTTACAGTGGGAGTTGATATCAAACTGCTATTAGATGTGTGCACAAACACTTATGTACTTAGAAGCGATTCGAAACTTTTATCACTATAAAACGCTGTTTATGCTATGAGCAATCATTAGATATAAAAAATTGACTTCTACCAATATCAATGAGACTACACAGTCCTCTTCGCCTTTATGAGACAAATCCGTAGACACCAGATTCGACCTCTTAGGACCAAGGGAACGCGAGTAATCGCTAAAACTTATACCCTTATTTTGCTCAAAAGTCTACATAAGGGCCTATTGGAAAATTCAAGCACCTGAAATTAGATTTACTTAGCCAGGGTAAAAGGGTAAGTGTTGGTTATTGCACGGTTATAAAGGCTCGCGAGGTCTATGTTCTCACAGGACAGGACAACTAGTTAGATATAATCAAAGCATTTGTCATGCATGTCATGGTTGCCAAACTGACATTTTGAATCAAAAACCGGTGTTAAAATAAAAAAAAAAGATATTTTTTATCTCAGATTTCTATGATTATTAAATAAATAAATAAATAAATAAATGAATCTTTATTGCAGACACTGTCCATAGGTTAGGTGTAGGTAGGTACAATATAAAATGAAGTACAAACTAAAATAAAATAACACTAAAATAAAATAAAATAAAATAGGGATTCAGGTGGCAATTTCCACCCATCGTCTGTACGTTGCAGTCAGCATCAGTCTGTCCGCCAAACTACTAATAATAGTATTTGGGCAGTTGATAACCCGGTCTATAAAGGCCGCAATTCTTTTACGCTGGATGGCGTTAAACGTGTCAACTCTGGCTTCTGCAAACATTCCTGAAGCGCTGCAGTAACGCCTCAGGCCCATAAGGTGCCTGAAGATGTTATTATAGGCCACCCTTATGCCATCATGCGACTTTTTTGTATAGTTGGTCCAGAGTTGACACGTGTAAAACGTCTGGCAAAAAGAATTAAAAAGAGTTATTTTGACGTCGTGCGAAGCCTTGCAGAATTTTCTAGCAATCATGTTGCCCACCACACAAAGGGCCCTGCGTTGCCGCTCAATATCAGCGTCATCCCTGAGGCTAGACGTAACGATATGGCCAAGGTACTTGAAATTCTCTACGATCTTTACCGACTGTCCGTTAAGGCGTAATTCCGGTACGTTTTCTGGCCCCTTTCCCGATCTGAAAATCACCATCTCCGTCTTTTGCGCGTTATATTTTAAGTCGTGATCCTCTGCGTATGACTCGCATATTTTTAAAAGCTTTCGCAATCCTTTAATCGAGGGGCTGAGCAGCACCATATCGTCCGCATAACTCAGATTGTTGACATATCTATCATCAAGCCTGAGCCCAACTGGGGTGCTGCTCAGCTCCACGATCAACCCGTTCACGTAGGTGTTGAATTAAAAAAAACTCTGTACCCATTCGATTAAACGATCTTGAAAACCTTTATTCTTTGTGTTTTAAAATTCACACAAATTTGCTGAAAAGCTTGTGAATACACCAATCATTCAGTTCGCAAATCTCTATTCTAAGTTCGCACAGAGAATTAAAATAATACAAGTGGACCACCAATCCCTAGTTAGCAGATGGTTGACGACGGTATGGATAGAATGTTCCTGTGAACCTGTGCCAAGTGTCAGAGACGATGACGCCGGAATATTGACGACCCTCAAATTCAGTGAGACAGCTCAGAAGTGAACTCAGTTCTGGGAAGCCGGTTTTTTCAGCGGTATCAATGACCTATTTATTTTTCTTTTTTTATAAACAGTGATCGTAAAAAAATAATAATTAAAAGTTTAGGTACTTACATAAAAACTTCAGATGATTACGCTATGTGCTAGGCTATACCTACCTACCCTTATTATAGGAAAAACTTAAATCAGTATTTAGTACGTTTGTGATGAATGATCTGAGTGGGTTTGTATCAATTAAGAAGTATGCAATAAAATACCCCTGAAATATTACGGTACCCCACCTCACAGGTGGATGAAGTACCTATTTGAAAAAAAGTTTTGATGGCTCTATTATCGTTACACAAGGAAAATTGATACAAACTTCCTGTCTGCTCGGGCTATCCAGACGCCCGCCCGTAGAAATATGCAAATACATTTTACTCGTACTGTCAATTTTATTTTGTAAGTAATAGAGTTGATTTTTGAGTGACTGAGTGTATGAACAAAGTTGTATTTTGCAACGTATTTCTTGGCATTAATGTTACTTCGACGTTCCACTGTCATGTGGGGAATCCTATTCCAAACTCTAATTATATCGTAATTGAATTGTAGGTAAGTAATCCAAAATTCAGTAATTTTGTGATGCAGCAAACGTAATAGTGCACTGCACCTTACATTTTTACACAAAAAAAAGATCGATAAGTAAGTACCTACTTAATTTTAATTTACATATAAAAATGTTTTAATTAAAATTTACAGTTGGGTAAATAACATTATTTATTTAAAATTGAATAAAAAAGTTTTCAAGTAGGTAACCTTTATCTACAAACTTACGACATTATTCTAATTTCAGAATAATGTAGCAAACATTGCCAAGTTTAATATAAGAAAGAATGTCTCTGGAATCACGTTCCAGAATCTAATTATGGTTTTAAAACAGAAATTAAGAAAGTTGTGCCGAAAACTGATATATTAAGAAAATTTACTTTGATGAACCAAAAGATTCTTAAAACTATAAGAACCTCGAATAAAACGAATTTCTTTTATCGACGTTCGATATTTTTACGTTATAAATTCGGATCAAAACAAAATAGATTCTATTCATATCTCTATGATTTCGGGCGTATAAACGGAATATTATTATACGTAAACTATTCCTACTTCAAGATATCTTGGCACTCCTTTAATGAAAACATCCGTCTACGTCTTAAATTAAAGTCTTTGATGAGGAGCTAGTGTTTTAAGGAGGGATTAAGTAGTTCGGCTTTTCTCGTCCAAAGACAGCTGGGAGGAAACAACTTGTTTTCTTCGAATTGGTATAGAGTAGGTCAAGATTTCACTAAACTTTTACCCAGCAGCCTTATTTTGTATCTTGACATTTAGAGGTGATGGATCATTGGCTGATTCATGATGGGCATCGTACGCGCAGACGTAAGCCAAAATACTGTTATGGTGTAGTTCCATAGTAAGTATTGTGATCTAAACTAGTAGGTATGTACCAAGATGTCTGGATCAGTCCAGAAAGTTGAACTGGGAATTTTAGTTATTTCCTCATTTGTGTGATCAAATGTTTCTCTTTCATTGGATTTAGTTTTTCCAGTTTGGTCTTTCCAACGGTTAGAAGGTAATCATTCATTTTGGTTAAGGATGGTCAGTTCTTTACTAGTCCACCCAGGTTAGTACAAAAGTGTAGACTAAATATGATCTAGATGTTTCGTAATATTTCAGATTTTAGCGTTTCTAAACATTACGACTTTCCGAGCAACAATTTAAAGCCGCAGTCATTATACAAAACGGTTTTTTATTGAAGAAATGGAGTCAGGTTTTGGTGCATTTTTACTAGAAAATTATTTTATTAGGCGAGTGTCTTATGTCCAATGGAGTCAATGGCTTTAGTTTTATGAGTTCAGTAAGAGGCAACTCTGTTTGGAAAAAGAAAAAGTGATAAAGTAAAGATTACACAAAAACACGTGTAAAACTTTTGCTTTATAAAATGAACCATTAATCTTATAATTCAAGAACAAGAGATTTCACGGTTGATTTAAAAATAGGTACGTCATCATTTTCTCAGCACTATTACTGACGCCGATACTTCGACCTACCGATATGTCAGTGGCTCGAACAAAAATATCGGTGTCGGTACCGACACGGTGTGCTTTTAACTCTAAATGTATGGGAAGAGCTCTGCGCCGATATCGTGTAGTAGTATCGTGTCAGTGAAAAGGTACGGCAGTGTGAAAACGATACTCGCAAAAATGATGAGAGAACGCAACAAAATTGGATTGAGATCGAGGAAGCTACAGCTCCACATTACGCGACGCTACAGCTTCTTTAACATTCATTCGGTCTCAATCTAAAGCACTACGTCCACTGAAACTGGTCTGGAGACAGTGACCGCGATAAAAAATTCCACCTCTAGTTTTGTCCAAGCTAATGATTGCCCTTTGAATTGCTGCAATGCTGTGGCTACTAAAGTCGTTGAGTGGAGAGGGCCAAAAATCGTTTCTACTGTTTATCTAAAGGTCCAATATTGTCCAGCTCGTATGATTACGATGAATCATAGAACTGTGAAGGACTACTCTTTCTTAGGAGATAAATAGTTGGACACAAAAAAAGTCTGGCGACTGCAAGCTTTGGTAGACCAGAGCCTTCTCTTGCTATCATCCAATATCGGAAATGGTGGATCGCAAATCTCGTATAGATCCGGTCGTAAGCTCGTTTTAAAGGATCGGGTGAGATGAAACCTGGAGTAGAGCGTTGCGATGCCTAAATAGGGAACGGCTGAAATTAGATCTCGTTCAAATAAATTGCAATCTAACTATCGCGACAGACACACACTCGTACCTATACAGACTATGTATATCTATTCTGTGCCTATATGAATCTAAACTAGCTACTTATGCACTCTTGTCTTAAGCTTTTCACATGACATACAACCAAAAAGGGTAGGTGTTTTTATAATTATATTTCAAGATTTTATTGTCACTATTATTAAACTTTTTATCACTTTATATTTTTAGTTGAGCTATTTATCAATAATGTGCATCGGTTTGTATGTAGCTCAACTGTTTCATGTGTATTTTGTAAATATAGTAAATCCTGTATAAGTCGTTATAATTCTTTGTGAATAAACGTTTCTCAATATTTTTTTTATTATAACTATTTGTAGGTACCATTTTACGCAAACAAGAAACTTGTGTAAAAAATACTTTAGGAACTCTACAAAGGCCTAAATTTAGTTTAATTTACGTTAATCGAACACGTCTTATTATATAACTTCGTCGATTAATTTGCTTATTTTAATTGCTTTAGATTATGTTTTAATTTCATCCATTATTGCTCAAACAAACTGTTGTTTAACAAAGCTGCGAACTTTGACCAACTTTAACTATGAACAATAAATTAATCGCAGACTAACTAAACCACTAACAATAGCGAAACGTTATAATTAACGTGGGAGGATAATTAATAATTATTATAGTTAATTTGTAAAGTTAAGTTTATTTCCTGCAAAAAATAATAAACAAATTATTCAGGTAGAGGTAAACGACTCTTTTACAGGTAGATGTAAACATTGTATTCGGAAGATTGTCAGAATTTATCATAATAATTTATCTAAAAAGTAGCAAGATTTAAATTTTTTTCATGGATACATTTTTACATTTTGTACAGGTCTTTACATCTAACATAGAGGATTAATACAGCGCTATAGGGGCCACCTTTTACTCATGCCCTGATGTACGTGGTAGTGCCTGCGACATTTTTAGATGGAGTAGGCTTGCCAAGCAGCTATACCATTTCAGCTTAATCGGCCATATCCACAGGATAGACTATGTAGACAGCATAGGGGCCCCAAGCCTGATGGAAAGTGGTTACCAAAATAATATCAAATCTATCTCTACCTTGCTAGCCATATTTAACTTGTACAATGGTTTTTATAAAAAAACATCTACAACAGCAATTTCCGAAGACCCGCTGTCTCTAGATTACAGCAGCTAAACATTTTATCAATGTAAAACTTATTATTTTTCAAGAAAACTTGTACGTCTTGATTAATAAAGTAGCCGGGTATCGGACGAAGTTCTTCTCGACCCTTCAAGGGCTAAAACTGGAGTCTCGTAAGTTGTACCTTCAATTGATTCCTAAGAGTTTCTGCTACATTAAGAACTTTCTCTTAGAACGTTTTTCATGAGATTTCTCTTCTACTGGCTGTACTGCGTAGTTTCCTGTTTTCAGAATCATTCATTTTGTGTCATCAATGTGAAAAAGTGTTTAAATAAGGCTAGCTTGTAACTTTTGGGTTGCATCGGGAGACTACTTTGTGCGTAATGTGATGCTACATGTATGTTTGCCGAGTTGCCACGTAATGTAACTCAAAATGTAGCACCTAAGGTTTAGACTCAATTAAAAAGATGATAGCTGGATTATTCCGCAATGTTTACTTACATCGTATACACAAGCAATTTTGTATAGAGGTATTTCGATCCGATCTCACACTTTGTAATACTTTGAGCTTCTCTTGGAATGGGATAATACCCCTTAAAGAGATCATCTGACTGAGAATTTCAGTAACAATTGTGGCTCGATAGGTAAGATCTTTGGAATATTTAATGGATTTCATTCAATTTGAATTTTTTCACATTCAATGCGGTGACAGATAAGAAAGAAAGAAACATATATTTGGCACACAACACATTTACAGCAAAGGTGACAATAAATAGGTACCTACACAATAAAACTACTATGTAGGCATATGTTTGTGAGTGCTCTTGTGTTTTAATTTTTTGTCTTAATAAATATTCATGGACTTTACACACGACGCCCTCTAGTCCCAAACAAAGCAAAGCTTATGATATGGGAACTAGATGGCTGATAGAATACTTATATACTTATTATTCTAAATTTCACCCTTTTTTATTACCTAGCAAGATTAATGGGTATTTAAATCGCCAAAAATAAATAAATCTAAAATGGCAGCATTATTTTCGATCTCTCGACCCACTGCACACTATTGTGTTGAAAATAAGTATCATAATACAAAACTTTAAAGCTTTTCAATCGATTATAGTTTCACGAGTTTCACAAAGTATAGTCATATCAGTACCCCAAGTACTTTGCACCCCAATAAGCTATGAATAGACATTAGGTAACCCACAAAACTCGATAATGGTACTACTGGTTATCAAGAAACTATAACTGGACCATAACTTTGGCAAACTTTGTCTTATCTTCTTAATTATTAGGTATCTCAAAAGCTGACTTACGTAAATGTATACTTGTACTTGCACAAGTTTTGGTGATAAAGAAGAAAAAGACTCGTAATTTCGATAAGATCCATTATATTTAACTAAATGACTTTCAAATAAGGTTTCTTTTTCTAAGTATTTGTTTTTTCATTCGCCTTTTTTCCAAGATTAATTTTTTGTTAGGATGATTCATTTATGTGTTTGCATGCCCATATTCAATTTAACTAAAGGACACAAAATTGTTATCTGCTAAATTAATTCAAAAGACTCTCGCTCTATCCATCTACTGTTAACAATATTAAAATAGGATACGCCTGCAGGGGTATTCCAATCTCAGTTGAACTGCAAAGTTTTAAATCATGGTCAGTTCATACTAACTCATAGTTATTCTGTGACTAAATAGTGACATTATGATGTCATTTAATTTGTTTTCGCGCATAATTTGCAGTCAAGTGTCTCAAAAGAATGATCAAGTGGTACAAAATTGTACCACGTGACCTGAAGAAATTACACTGGGCAGTGAAATATAATTTGACAGCAAAAGATTGGAATACGGGGGCTGAAAATAATTTATACTAGCTACGTTGCTTTTAAAAAACGCAAATACAAATAAAATAATCATATAGCGACATTAAACGACCAAATCTATTCCTATAAAATTTCTATAAAACCTTAATTTAGCAGGATAAGCGAAGCCTTGAGTGGAAACGCCTCCAAGCATGCAAGAACAAAACGGTTTTCACACCCTTCCGATCACTCTGCTACTGTGAATGAATACATGAATAATTTAAATATACATAATAACAATCTGTTCTGCTTGATAACGACAGTTGACATGCATATTATATAGAGACTACAAAGAAGACTACTACAAAATTGCTATTAGTTTAAAGAATTAAAATAATCTGGTTGACCGCCCTTAACTTCCTCAGCTTGGTTTACTATTATTATTAATATTGAGATTTCGTAGGTACTGAGAACCGGTTTTTATTACAATTTAAGAGGGCTATCACAGTTTGGCCGCGATTCAAGGGCTGGCGCGCGTCTGAGTTCGTCTGAGAGTCTGAGATCGCATTTCATGCAGTTTTAAATTACGTTTATTCAATATAATAAAATAAATTATTTAAATAAAAAGTATACAATTTTATTGATTATGAACTAACGTTTATTTGGTATAATTTTTACTTAATAATATTAATGTAGTATGGAGAAAGTAACGGCTAATTCTGAACGTTTTTAGCAATTTTATGGTTTTGAATAGATTTTTTTTTTGTAGATATCCTATACTTATTTCTGAATTCCGGGGCCGCTACGGTCAATGGCAGTATATAAGAGATATTTGTAAATATTTTTCATTTCGTTTGCTTTGCAGAGTAGTTCAATCCAGGAGCTTGAAAAAGTGTCTGCGCGAGTTTTATTAAAAACTTGTTTAGGAATTTTGGCTTTATTTAAATATATAAGGAAAAATTGCAAAAAGCGAGGCCGCTACGATCAATGCGAATAACTATTCTACATCATACAATAAATAGAAATTATCTAAGAGTTTCAGTTTCAGAGATCTAGAACGTCAAAAATGAGCATTTTCACGGTTTGACCGTGATATCCGCCTTAATCTATTAGGGAAAGAATTTTCAGAATCTGTTCAGCATAAGACAAAATTACACAAAAGTTTCTAAAAACCAAGAAAAAGACTTTAGAATTTATAATGTCATTAGGTTACTAGTTAAGCTTTTTTCTGTACCTATTTCTGTGGTGAACAATAGAGAATTATCTATTTAGAGTAGATGAGTCAATCTCAAGAAGAATATTGAAAAGGCAATGTTTAAAAATCTCGCTTTTACACAAGTAGTGTTCCATAATTTCTACAGCACCAATACCTAAAACAATTGGCCACTAATGGCGTACAACATCAATCTAATTCCCTCGTTTTCTTTTTTGCCCAATTATCTTTTTCCTCTGACGTCACAGACAACGGACAGTTCCCGAGAACAAACTAATTATTATCCACTCATTCACAAGTCGTTGATTTTTAGAACTTTAGAATGGGCTCGTTGGAGCACCTCGGCTTTATAAGGGAGGATTAGCATAAAGAATTCACTGAAAAAGTTGTCGTTTAATTTGTTGTTGTTTTAAGGAAATTAGGTGGGAGGTTAATTGTATTTGATTGTTATGTTGAAATATGCGTGGGCTAGGCAGAAATGAGTAGGTAACTGGTTCATGTGCATATTGTGCATGTCCCAACCCATATGAGAGCTTTTTATAGAAAAGCACTGGCTGCTTAGTGGTTGAAGTTCCGCCTTCGACTATGGACGGGTTTGATCGGATATAACAAATCTCATTAAAAAGCTAATGTTAAGAAAGTACTAAGCAAGTCTTTGCCCTTGACAACGACTGAAAAATAAAAATAATAAAAGAAGTTGACCTAGGTACTAAATACGTTAAAAATATAAACTGCCATTTTTCTGACCGTATAATTTTTTTGTTTCAGGTAAATAAAACTTTCCAGTCTATTCCCAAAACTCCTTGTCGCAGTACCTAGTAAGTAATGAATACCTACCTAATCTTAGGGCCAACGCACATCTATCGACAAAACTGTTTTGTCGCGTACTTAGTGACGTGAAAATAAATTTTCTGTCATAACGAAAACAGCATATGACGAATGCTTCCTCGTCATATGCTGTTTTCGTTACAACGAAACTCACATCAATTGACACTACAGATTTTTCTCAAGTATGTTTACCTATCTATTATAGCATTGTTTAGTACCTACCTATTAAAAATTGCTTTATACGCACATACCTAGAGAATGAACTGTGTTTTTTAATAAATAAGAATATAGAGTAATTATGTAGTGTACTTAATATTATTATTAAGTACTTAGGATGATTCTCATTAAATAAGCAAGTAACGAAAACAGCAAATAAAAAGAAGCATATCGTAACTAAAAAAGTTTTACTGAAAAGTTTCACATCACTAACTGTTCGACAAGACGTTTTGTCTTTGGTTTGCGTTCTCCCTTATTGGTTGTCATAAAGCTAGATTTGGCTCAGGGCTGCGACTGCATTAGGAAAATACCAATTGAACTTTGACCACGTCTAGTCTGCAAGGGCAACCCTAAAAATATTTGTACACAGTATCATTTTACCTCAACAATTTTCGTGGTACAAAGGTTGTCAAGTCGTTTTGGCAGTACATGCAGAACTTTTAACTTTAATAGTACATGCAAGTAAAGCTTTCTGCCAATAGGAATTTACACACTGACACGATACTAACACGATACCGATATTTTAGTTGCTCGAACAAAAATATCGTTGTCGTCGACGACTCGGTGTGTAAGCGTCTAGTCTAGTGCTAAATATACGAGTATGGGATTAGTTCTCTACGATATCGTGTTAGTTATCGTGTCGGCTGCAGTGTGAAATAGCTGTAGCACAAGTATTACTACATACTAAAAGCTCCCGCTTGTAAAATCTACAAACCTTCCTTGAAATGTGTACGATACCAAATGGTCTGTACTCGTAGGCACTGTAATATTTTTAGAAGATTATCAATATTTACTTACTTCATTCTTATTTTTATTTATTGATCAAAACAATAACTATATACAAATACTTAAGAAAATAGCATTTTTAACAAAAAAAAAATATTAAAATGAACTCTGAATTCTAAATGCTAGAGATAGAAAACAGAGTTCAAATCTTTACTTACTTTAAGTTTACATATATAAAACTTTAGGTTTATTATTATAATTTTTTTTAAAAGCAATAATGGCAAACGGTTGTTTAATAATATTCGATATGATAGTTGCTATTTTTCATTCAAATAATTTGTATAATGTATAAATAATGATTACATTTTATCACCGTCAGCGTCTTCGCAAACTTATACCTAAATGTGGTTAATTAAAGTATACGTAATGTATTAAATGAGGCGTCGCCTCCGCCTTGCGTACATGGTGACTGAGTTTTAATTGAAATAAAAGACGAAGCCTGCCTTTTGCGTTTTAAGTCATACAAAAGTAATATGTTTTAAGTTGTACCTCATATTTAGCAAACTCAATTATAGTCAGCCTGCGTACTCCAGAAACGGAAGTTGGAAGTTCAAAGCGGTTTAGTTTTGCAATTTTGATACAAAATTAATTAAAATACAAAAATACTGTAAAAAGAGCATACTTTCATTAAAAACTAAAACTAATAAGACTTACAGTAAATCGTACGAGTATAGTTCGTTTAAAAGTTTTGTAACAATTTTGTAAAAAATTAACCTTTTTTTGGTCATTTTTCAACGGTAATTTATTTGAAAAAAAAAAAATTTGAAGAACCCGTATATGATTTTTGTAATTTTTACTCTTCATTTTTTACATCATATTGCCATAGATCCCATTTTCCTGTAATTACCACACAACATTTTATTTCATCTTGACGTGAACTATTTGCAGTGGCCCAAGATTCTATTGTCTGATGCAATATGAGACCCAATGACTCTATGGAGCTTCTGAAGCGTTGGAAGCGTATTGTTGTGATAAAGAACTAAAACACACATTACATTAAAATACTTACTTTGCAGTTCAGCTACGTGTGGGTGCTTATCACACTGCCACTAACACGACATCTACACTATATTGTGGGGAACTAATCTCATACAGACGTCAACGACACGATATTTTGCTCAAGCAAATAACATGACATTCCGGTATTACGTAGGTATTGCGCCAGTGCAGTGTACAAACGCCCTACTAAAAACAAAACACTACTAAATAAATTAGGTAAATATAACTTTACCAGGTACGTGGCAATTCTGAAATTTAAATAACCACACGGAAATCTTACATTTTCGGTGTAAATTACTAGAGTGGCGTGAGAGAGCTGCATCCTCGTTTGAAACTTGATTGTGGTTTTAGTATTTTCCTGGAATCCTGTATTCACATGACTGCACTGTGGCGTGTGTCAAGGGGTGGGTTCGGCATGGGGCAATGGGGTAATGCTGGTCTAATAGGTCGAGACTTGCAAGTCATAGGAAAAACTTACCAATTTTAACTAAGACACACACTTAGGGCGGCTTGTACTAGTATCACTAAACGTGTTTAACAGATAAATATATTTAAATCTGACGTATTTATATGACTTGACAACTCGCTAATTTAATAGTTAAACGCGTTTAGCGATTCTGGTGCAAGCCACCCTAAGACAAGTGTTAAATCGATGATTTGGACGTGCCGTCTATTAACATCCTTATAGATATGTTTATATGTATCACGACTGACTTGAGATTAAACATAATTCTTAACGTGATAAATGCTGTGCAATACCTCTATATTTTATCTTATAAAAATCTTCAATGGCTTTCTTTTTCCACGTAGACGTTCCACTTATACAATGATGTCGGTCTCCAATCGGTAGATTATGTATCCCGTGCCAGCGGTTACGTACCAAACAGATCGGATGGAATAACGAAAAATGTCACTACCGTCACCATACTGGGCTCAATTCTAGCGTTCTATTTAGTTCCAAGTACATTATGTTTTGATCGATCTTTAGCTGATGCGTCACTGTGCAGCTGGATCAATGTTACGAAATAGCCTAAAATATTTGAAAAGCTACGATTTAGCTGCGTTTCAACGGAATCCTCGCTACAACCCTGTTTTACGAGCGCACTGCAGAACAACCTAGTTCAGCGAAAATTTCAGTGAAAATTGGACATGAAAATCTGGATATATACCGATATGGCATGATTCGTTTTTCATTTTGCTTAGAGGGTTATTGAATCTTTTTTGTGCGCGCTTTATTAGTTGGAATTGGAACTGAATCGTTGATTGCACACTTGTGCTCTTGCAAAGTTGCATCCTTGAGTTAAAAAAATCAGTGGCGTTTCTAATAAAAAATACACATTACAGTTAGTATATTTCTAACCCTTGTTGACAGCCTACTCTATGCCCTAAAACACAAAAAAAAAATTATGAGAATAAGTGATGGAAAAAACAGGCCCACCCGATTTTAAGCTAATGTTAAATGTACATAGCCTTTACGCTATGTACATTTGGCAGTCAAGCTGGTGTTGACGCGCAATATGATTCGAATACGTTAGGTTTACGTAACGCAGCATCTGTCAGATATGTTCTTGATTACCCTTCAGATTTGTTCGTGTTTATCTCTAGTTTTACATTGAGCCCTCAAATCGCTGTGTGCTATTAATCGCACACTACCTAAACAGCCTTTCACAGTAGTGTAAGCCTTATTTCAGGATTAGTGAGGATTGCGTAAATTTCGCCGTTCATTACACAAAGGCGCGAGGGCGTGACCTAATTGGTAAATTGATGTGACAACGCTTTATTTTAGTGATGCTGTAATCCGGCTTTTAGCACTTAGCGGTCTAGGTTTTTTATACTTCAGTAGCTAAGCTACACGGTTTTTTTGAGGATTTAGAAACTTTTGGTTAGGATTGCAGAAAATGGAAGTCCGGGGTTGCAAATTCAAAGATTTTTTAATGTGATTTTGTATGGGAATATTATTAATTTATACGTAGCTATCATTAGGAAAAAGTATTTTATGCAAATGGAGGTCAAATATATGATACTGGCGTATCTGTATACCTTATGCAATCGAAGGATTCCTTTAGGATCTTATAATTTAATTTGGGCGCTTATAATTTGCTTAAAATGTTGTATTACTTCTTAAAAACATATTTTAGTAAAAACTTTTTAAAAACCCGGCTTTTGAATAAACAACTCACAACCCAACTCGAGTATTCAGCTGATTTCACTAAAACAGTCGTTTGATTATTTGCCAGATTAAACACAACATTGCCGTTTCTCGAAATAGAAGCAACAATAGGATTTTACAAGAAAAGTTGAAGTGTCACTTTATAAAGGGCAAAGCCGTTGTCAAAGACGTATGAGTGTGCTTGGAAAACTGAAGATATACCTACCTAACATACGCTGGCCAGAGTAACTACGCTACACTGGGCTGCTGTTGCTTCAGACAAAGTTAAGTATATATTGGAAAAGCCTGGGATTGTAATAAATTAGAATTAATTCAAAATATATTCTCGCCTACTTTGTAAACTCATAAGTATTCTTTTTACCCCATGAGCTTTTGCAAAGAAACTCAAAGTTATCTCTTACACTTAAAAATAGCTCAAAAACTCAATTTTTACCATAATATTTTTCGGTTAGTGAAATGTATAGTGGTCACAACGGATCTTTGTCCCTTTGAAGTTTTTGCGCAGAACCCATTTTTAGGTCGAATTGGAGGTAATAGAGATTTTTTCCGCACAACTACATGCGGAATTGTTTGTTGCACCTATCGTTAGAAGGATAAAGATCCGTTGTGCGTATTATACTACTTTATCTATTTATGGAGATTTATCGCCAATATACTCTTTGTTGGGGTTTTGACACAGTCTGCAGTCTACCCCCAAAAGAGCCGTAAGGTTTTCGAAGGTTATAACAAATTACCATACATTAGGCGATATTTCCTCATTAAAAATATACAACATATTTACGGGAGCTCCGCGCTCATGATTTTTACAGCTTCCTTCCATACTCTTCTGCACTCACATTATTTCCTTCGGGAAATTTGTACAGGACTTGGAGTTAGAAAACTAGGTTTTCTGTACATGATTTTTTTTCTAGAATTATTTTGTTCTGATATTGAAGTTGAATGAGATTGTCTATGTCTAATAGAAAACAGCCTAGTACGCTCGAATTTGTAAAAACGAATTTTTCAATTAATGCAATATGGTCGGACGGATCTCGGCAACCATGAAGTTAAACTTTTTAATATGTATTGGAGCTTTATTGAGCAAAATTATATTCGCACCTCTAAAACGGCTTACTTCACGATCGCAAAAATCTACCGACTGTATTGTAGATAGTATGCAAAGAGTCACTAGTAAGTAAGCTGTCTAATCTAAAGCTTGCTATAATGTTGGAAAATCTATCCTGTGGGGTGAAATCTCACAGTAAATCCGTTAAGTGGTGAGTTCAACAAAGAACGAGTGAGATTTTTAGAGTTGCTTGTTTTGCAAAACTGAACAAAAGCACGTTCTAACGTAAATTACTCACAAATCTCGCACATGTGAGAACAGTTGGTAAGTTTTGTGTCACTGTTTTATTAAAACCATATCCGTTATTTGACGGACATATTCGTACGAATAAATGAACCTAGTAATTTAACAAGGATGTAGCAAGTTGAAATATTATCCTTTAAAAATCTACTCGTATATTTGTCAAAAAGGTTTTGACTATGACTATAAAATTATTTGGTTTTGTAATTGGATCCCAGGATTTGTTTCAAAAATAAACTAACAAAATATTTCTGACATCTGATCAGATAAACCCGTTAGACCTCGTTATAAATTATATACATATTTATAAATATTATAAATATTTATTATTGTCACAGCATCATAGAAAATTAGGGTTGTAAAACACGTGTAAACCATAAGATTTTGTTGGATCTAGAATCCTTCATTAATGGAATCGCGCGCAACCGCCTCATACATATTCTTCATTCTAATCATAATCATGTTTTATGCTAATTTTTCGCTTGTTCCCTATGCTATTGAGACGTGAAGGGTAAATAAGGGCTAATATTTCAACTACTTAAGTAAACATTATAGCATAAATATTGATGTCGTGATGAAAGATATATTGAAAAGTGTGTAACACAAAGAAAATTACGACTAATACAGTATTCACAATATTTATAGTATATACAAAATACACATGAAGCAGTTGAACCATCCAAAACAGTTCCAAATCAGTACCAATCGGAAGCGTGCCCAAGACACTGGCTGCATTGCCATTATTGAAAAGTATGTGATGCGATAACAATCTCCGTTTAGAATTCTAGATATTACTCAAGATCATTGAACGATAGACCAATTATTAGGTTCGCCCAAAGAATATTTAGCAAATTCTGCTTCTGCATAATGGGTTTAACTTTTTATAATTAAGACAGGCAATTAGGTAACGATGCCTTGTTTTAATTCAAAAAAATTAATCAAAGAGTTCATTAAGTATATTCAGGGCTTGTAACTCGTCTAATAAAAATGTTGCATCAGCGCTTGTAACATAAAGCTTTTGCAGCTATAGTCAGCGACTTTTCAGACCCGCTCCTCGTTCATAATACAATGGTACTCTTACAAATATCCACTTACAACCAGCATGAATTGAGCCCCGCTTTCAAAGACCGTTTCAACCAATTATTAATGTACCAAGCATTATTGTGTACATAGCGTCTTGAACAAAATTGTTGGTTGCTTTGAAAATAGAATTTTAAAACATTAATTGAATGGGTCGTAGAGTCTGGTAGAGTTTATGCGAACAGTTGCATTTACATTTTTCATTCATCGCCGGGGAAAATATTATGCGACGAAAGTTGCTCGACAAGTTTTTTGAGATAAATAGGTTAGCTTGTTTACGACTGACGACTTTATCTCCAAGGTAAAACTTAATGCACTCTGCCATGCCACTTTGCAATTTCATCTAATAGGTAAATGAGCGTGTCTTTTTTCTTTCAGTTCATGGTTGCCATTCCATGAATTTAATTATACCGTTGTGTCCTGGTACTTCAAAAACTCATTACCATCACTTCCAAAATGTACCTAGTTATACCTACCAGACAAGTAGGAATGATTATAGCTATAACATAATTACTTAGTACGAGTTTTTAGTCATTTGTTTTTGCAATTATTTAAATACCTTGCGAACACGTAACTTTCAAAGGGTACAAATATTTTTTCGTTTCTGAACATTGTTGCCACGTTTAATTGGACGTAGCATAATAACATTGACCCAGAGAATTATTAAAACTTTTAGAGAATTATTTTAACTTAGTTAAAATATTATTGGGGTTTTTTTTTGGGATGTTATGTGATAAAAATCACAAAATGGCATTACTTGAAATTGAAACCAATCGAACCAGCCCCCGTATGCCAATATTTTGCTGTCAAGTTATATTTCACTGCCTAGTGTAATTTCTTCAGGTCACGTGGTACAATTTTGTACAATTTTGTCCCACGTGATCATTCTTTTTAGATACTTGACAGCAAAATATGCGCGAAAACACATCAAATGACGTCATAATGTCACTATTTAGTCACAGAATAACTATGAGTTAGTATGAACTGACCATGATTTAAAACTTTGCAGTTCAACTTTGCAGTTCAACTTTGATTGGCATACCCCTGCAGAACTGGAACTCAAACCCTGAATTAACGTCAAAAAAGTTTGAAGGAAGTTTGTTTTGTTTGATTATGATTGGAGTTAAATACGTGATTCCCCCTTTCATTGTAATACTTGGTAAACTCATTAGTCCGTCCACATACAGTCGGAATTCCGTTTCGGAATTTCGATTCGGAATTCCAAGACACACACATGCGTTTATTTCCGTTCTGAATGACAAGGCTCAGTTTTGAAGGCACAGTTTCCATGCGGAATTCCGGATCGGAGAAAACTCCGAACAGAAAAATACTGTATGTATATGATAGGTCCATAGATTTGTATGAAGATACTGCGTTCGGAATTCCTTGTCGGAATTCCGAATCTAAATTCCGAAACGGAATTCCGACTGTATGTGGCCGCTTTTAATGTTGACATTAAACAGTTTAATTGCAAGAATGCTAGGCTGGTACTTTATACCGTGCCATTGGGATTTATTAATTTTAGTTACTATCTAGGTTTCTTCAAAAGAGGCCCTGGGATATTGTTCAACCTTTGGGTTGACGACCTAGTGATAACATATATGTTTATTAAAAACTTGTACCGTAGTAAAACGGAAAAGCCAAATAATTCATCCATACATTGCTAAAGCTCTCTACAGCCAATATCACTCAAATTCAATGAGTTATTTTATACGCAATTTAGTTCTTTTTATATGAAAAACAGTGAACTCAAGATCAAATAAAATAGACAATAATTTTTGACAGTTGAAGACCTAGATCGAAGTGTAATATGAAGTGTGTGTACAACTGTTACATAACGGTCATATATTTTTAAGAAACGGCTTTAGACAGTTTGGGCAGCTAAATGAGGGTTTAGTTCCCGGGGGATGAATGTTTGTCTGCAATTATTATAACGCTGGACGGACAGTGGACAACCTTCCGCTAACCTTATTAAATTATACCCACTGTTCTGGTAACCCTGTAATTATTAATTTTGCTAAGTCCAATCATTTTCACGCTCGTATTAATGCAAATAGGAGCTGAGTGAAAAGATACCTCCATAGAAATAAACACGGGCTTCTCATCCATTCTAAATAATGGTGGCATTCTAAATGGTGGGCGTGTGGTCATATGCATTATTATATAGGCGCTTATCATCAAGTGGGTTAAAGATATTCTAAGTCATATGTACCTAATTATCATTATGTACTTATTTGTACTATAAAAAATCGAGAGAGCGTTTGGGGGACGATCTAGACGCCTTCGAAGGGTTATATGAGGTTCGGGATAGGGGTTATTGGAAAAGTCTTTGGGGGAGACCTTTGTCCAGCAGTGGGACGAGATAGAGTAATAAAAATAATAGAACAATTTTGCATAATGACGTTGATTTCCAAGTTCTAAAGCACACCTACTCCGTAAAAAAGTTATATTTATTTTTATCTAGGTACTTTGGTAGGTAAATCTACAACTTTTCGCGCATTCCTCGATACGAAATAAATAACACTAAATTCTTGAATTAAGCCCCAATACATCTTCTTATACGGAGCTTAGAGTAATCTCGAGTTAAGTGTGATATATTATTTTGAAAACAAACTCTTACGCATCTAAAGACGGGCTTTCTCGTAAATCCCTGTAAAGAAGGAACAAGACATAGCCATTGCCATAATGTTCAGCTTACTTAACAAAAGGCTACCGCTAGAAAACGACCGTAAAGATGGACTTTCAGGTAAAACCAGATACACAGGTTTTAGATCGTCTTTCTGGCCAGTTTGGGCGCAGACAAAATGAGAAATTTTAGTAGATTTTATAAAGAGTTTATATACCTCCCAGTGGCATGTGTCTATTGAGTAACATCTGTTCTTCACATTGTGCACACAATGAGCAGTGAGTAGAGGTACGTAGAGGTGACCGCAAATTATATTCTCCGCATAATATATATAATGTGTAATATAATGTGGCCAAAGGACATTCTATATTATATAAAAGAAAAGAAAAAAAAAAATTACGTTGATCCATCTTCTGTGACAGTCGGGACTCCTTAGAAAACCAAAGCTTTGAGTGTAATTAGGTCTATTTTTCAAGCTGTAATAAAAACTTCTGTATTTTTCACGTAAATCTAGTAATCTTATAGGTTTAATTTAGGTTACCTACTGTAAATGTTTGAGTAGCAAACAAAGTTATTGAATGTAGAATGTGTAGAATGCAAATTGTGCAGCTATTTAGCTGATGATATTTCTAGTATCATTTGCTACTTAGCTATAGAATTTGTTTAGTATTATAGTGCTTACAAATGGTGGAAAAACTGCGACTCATGTTGCTCCGAGCGTGTTGACTATAATCTTTCTGGTTGACTGGTCTATGGATGGTATACCTCTTAGAATATGCTTCATCTAAGCCTGAGGCAAAAAAGTATCCCTAAATTGGGCCACCGCTATTATTATTGTCCTCGACGTTACATAAATCATCTAAAATATACAGCTGTTTATGTAAACTTAGTAGTGTTCTGAGTACTCGTATGTCTCAATTTGTGCGTTAGTAAATAAGATATGTATGCAAATATGCTTCTACATTTCATTCTCACATTACTAACATCTTTTAATGTGTTTTTTGTGGAACGCTAAGTCGATAACATCCAAAATGGCGGTCTAACGACAGTTTAATAGTGTCTCGGAGCACTAATTCCGATAAACACAGGTTTAGTATCCAAATGTTTCGGATAGTGTCATTTAGTTCAATTAGCATCGTAATCATCATTTTAACCTGTCGCGCAGGATATAAGACTGAGAAATAAAATGATCTACGTCATAATGGTTATGTTTAGAGGTAACTCTATCGTGAGTAGCACCTATTTAATTTTATTTATCATCATTGTAAGTTTTCAGAGTTTTGTAAAATATAAAAAGAGCAGAATAAATAAAATTGCGCATGCTCTTCACAACAATGTTTGTGAAGGTTAAACCAATTAATTATGTTATTAGGTTTTTAAAGATAACGCTTATAAGAGAAAGCCAGTTTTACAGTGATAAAGAAGCTCTATATTATATGAAAAATAGGTAGATATAGATACACAGCAGTCAGTACCTTCCCAATAAGGGTACTAATTTTATTAATAGTGGTTGTAAAAGACCACATGATCTCAAAACGCCTGACCAACGCAACAAGACTAAAATAAAAACAAATGACAAAAACTTGGCTACTACAAATCCCAAGCAGTGTGTTGATAGGTATATCTAATCTACCTACCATATCTTATTTTCAGGAAGTAAGTACATGTCTCATTTTCATAAAACCTTTGATATAAAATCAAGCGGAGTGCCGATCCATCCGGATAAAGGCCAGATAAATACGCCTTTGGTTAATTTTATGTCGTGAAACTTCCCCAGCTTCATTTATGGCTAAAAAGTTTTGACAGAACCCGTTGATGTTTATTTAAAGATGTGCTTTAACCAAAAAGTTCTAGCAAACAGAATATTTCTCCTTTAATTTACAGCTATCAGCAAACTCCAACCATTGCTCTTTGTTGTAATTCGAAATGAAATGTTTTGAAGAACATAGGTCACCGATATTGGTATAACTCAGAATTAGCCAAATAAGGCAGGCTCCTAGAATTTATAACCACTGATAAAAAATCAAATGGCGACATACGAACGTAAAGACGGGAAATCATTCATCATCTTTCCCTCATCTTCCCTTGATATATCGCACTTGGATTAAAGATTTTTAGGGCCCATGGTCTTTGGTCTTATCATGCTGATGATAATAACTATATTTAAGGTTTCACCGTCAAACACTGCTCTTTGATATAGAGTAAATCTACTTTAAACATTTCGGGAGCTTTATAAAGCCGGCCGACGACGCGACGGATGTCTCAGATTATTAAAACTCCATATTTTATGCCTCTGTCGTTTTAATCTCTGCTTATTGTTATTTGATATTATAAGTGAAGGTTACATCAAATCCGCTTTTAAAGTTAATCTTGTCGGGAAAAAGGGAACGTTTTATTTTGTAAAATTCCAAAACATTTTACCCTAAGTAAGGTTTTGGGCCTCGGGAATGTATTTCTGATAAATTATTAAACGCAATTTGGAAGTTTAACCAAATTTTTACAACTTCTATGAACTGGTTGATAACAATCTATTCGTGGAGAAACTCAACCAGCTTAGCAGATTTTTTTGAAAATTTTGGTTTCCTTTAAAAGGTTTTTGTATCTAACCTTATAAAATCTATGTTATATTGCTGGGGTGAAATAACATGACCGAATACAATTTTTAAAACAACAGAATTGAGCAAACAACGGATCTTTGAACCACAAACATTTCGTATACCCAAAGCGCTTACTATTATAATTTAATCTTAATCTCATCTGCATTTGAATAAAAAACTTACCTTTCTTTACTTATGAACTCTTTCTAGTCCGTCCAAATTCATTAAAATAGCGTCCACTAATTAGTTTCATTTCATAATAAACAATACTTTACACAATGAAATACAGGAGCTTGTTTGCCCACCATTTTCCAGTTAGCAATTTGTCAGAGGTACGTAAAAGTAAACGTTTGCACCGAGTAAGTTATTTTACCCCTGATGATGCCAACGAGCTCATTTTAGACCCATCCAGAACTCATTTATCAAAAGGAATGTTTTTAAAATGCAATTAGTGAAACTGGTGATTTACAAATCTACATTCATCACCGATTTCGGCCCATCTTGTGGCGTCCTGCGATATAAAAATGTACCGCAAGCATTGTGTCCAGGGCTTTTGGTCTATTCAGATGGTCTCTCTCTCCACTTCAAGACGTCCATCTTATTTATACTCACCAGAAACTTGAAGATACTATTGCTAGTCATCTATCTACGAGAATCTAATCTTCCTAAGTTCACCCACTATTAGGTATAGGGTTCCTTATTACCTGGATACTCTAGGTACCTGTAGGTTATAGGTATCTAATTAAAAATATATCTTAGTTAATACAGTCTATTGTACAAAACAAAGAATGTTTTTTTATCATGTTAGAACTAATGTAAATCTAGAACTTGACTACTCATAATTAATTAAAGTTGTATTATTCCAGTAACGAGCTCGCCGGCTCAAAGGTACCTAAGGTAAAAGTATTACCTTTTGTTAACAGCTTTATAATTTAATACATGAGCCATGATTCAAAAATAACAACTTTGTCTGACCAAGCCAAGGCTGTAATGAAATAATGAACAAATTAGAAAAGATTATTATAAGTAATATGTATTATAAGTATGTATTTACAAAAAAAAAGTAGTTAAGTATTCTATCAGCCATCTAGTTTCCATATTACAAGCTTTGCTTAGTTTGGGACTAGAGGGCGTTGTGTGTAAAGTCCATGAATATTTATTTATTTATTTGTACCTATGAACGAGATTTGTATTTGTATACCCATGTATAAACGTACAAATCCTACATACAATTTAGAAAACATGGTAAAGTTTGTCATATCGTTTTAGCAGTAGGTACAGACCTTGCTGTGCTTCCAATTATAGTTTTTCAGATTCAGATATTATTTATGTGCATCAGATGTTTATTCAGATATTCATGGTCAGACTCAATACTACAATGATTGTTGCGCTACATAAACATAATATCGAAAGTCTGGACAGGCCAATGGGTAATTGCGTGAAATGAGCCGTGACTGTATAAACTGTCTTTGTTTTATTATTCAGGAGTGAAATCACGATTGTAAAACGCAGGGATACAAAAGGCCGCTTCATCGGTGTTTTAAAATCCATCATTTATTTTATGGGTGTACTAAAAGTATTTATTATACAATTTAATTTATCACTTTGGCATTGTCATGAAAAAATAGATTGCTGTACAAATAAGTACACGAAAACTGCAAAAAGATAGCAGAGCGTGGTTTCGATCCACGGACCTCTGGGTTATGGGCCCAGCACGCTTCCACTGCGCCACTCTGCTTATATAATTCTTTGCGAAAATTACCTACCAATTATCTTTCATAAAACTACTTTTTTCCAAACTTATGAGATGAATTAGCTGCACCACAAAAATTCTGTGACTCTGCTTGAAGTGGTATCTGTTATAGCTCGTGTTCATTCGTGCTTGGTAGGTACTAAAAACGAATACCTATACACCGTATTCGGATTATCGACCATAGTTAGACACTTCTTTGGTTGCTAACACGGTTACTAAGCAATTAAATACGCTTTACTGGATTAAATCGGAGTGCAAAGCACACGAGTCTAAGAAGGAAGTATAAATTAAAGGCGTGAAATTCCACAGCTCAGACACCATACAAAGGTTTGTATGACGTTTGACGGTGTTAAGATTCCGAAGAAGACAACATTTAGGCTGAAAGCAAGTTTTTGACAAAATGCGACTTATTTCAAGACTCATTAATGAATAAATCGCAGGTAAGTTAGGTAACTTAGGCAGTTAGCACAGTAGTCGTAATAGAACGAGATAGCCGTGTTTCTACAAGGCATTATCGTTCTGTATTAGAAAATAAGTTCCACCTTTATGTCAGTTGTTAAGCCGTAAGTAGTTGTAAAAATAATGTTGGCGTTTTTTAAACCATAAAGCTGAGATATTCGGATTAGAAAAAAACGCCGCATGCTTTCTTGTGATATTGTTAACCTCTACCTACTGGGTGCATTTGTACCGACTTACTAAAGGCCCGGTAGGTTAGCATAAGCACCAGTAAGCAGTCAGGTAATAGTCATCAGCTTTCTGTCTAAATGCATCCCGTCAATGCTTCCCGCTGCGCCACAATCCACGATGTGAATATTATGGACGTAAGCTGTCTTGCTTTTTGTACTCTTTTATTTTATCTGTGTTATTCTATCTAACATTTAATTTTTCGAAATCCATCAAAGTTTAAGTTGTGCAATCTTTCATAGTGTAAAAGATCATTGTGTGCAATATACAAAATTGATTGTGTTCATGATGCCTATAAACATGCAAGGTTTTTTTTTATGTAACTACAGATGGCCTTTGCATCTTATTTACATGATTTAGGTATACAACACCAGCCAAGGATCACTTTAAACTTACCCAATGCCCCGATGAACGAGACGCTATAATGATTAAGACATATATTAGGTAGGGTAGACTTGCTCACTACCTATACTGTCCTCCTGACCTAATCGGCCTTATCCACATCTGTCTTGTGGATAAGGCCGATTGCAAGGTAATAATATTTGACTTGGCTGTGGTTGAAAGGGTTGAATCACACTCTCATGTGTGTAATGTCAAAAATAAACGTGGTAAAGTTGTTTTTCCTTATTCTATTCAATTTCTGTTTCGATATCAGTGCGGAACTAATGTAATTCCAAGTAAGTGTACCTTATGTTAATGCGTATCTGTCCCAGAATTTGATTTCCTAAAAATATTCAACCGCAATTTCATCGGAAGGAAAAAAATGCCCACACTACCTATTGTAATCTCCATAGGGTTTTCAATGAACTTGCTCTGAAAAGTAATACATTGTTATAGGCAGAGCTAACCGCTTCCATCAGACCCTGTCGTCCCTGTTCGGGCGCCATAATGTAACAATATTTCCTGCTTAATTAGGGAAACTACCTTGATATTTTCTATAAAATTATAACTGTTCTTCCTAAGTAAATTGAAATCTGAAGGGATTTTATTGTGGTTTGTTTACGAAATTGAGAAGCGAAAGTTCTGCGCGTCCGCAACTTTTCGATTGGTATATCGCTGCGTGCGATCCATGTTACCAGCTTCCAGCACAAAGAGTTGCGCTTTATCTGCATACACGGATCACACCGTAAAAAGGGGTTGTGAACAGGGCGGCATCGCAAACGATTGTCCACCAGATTTTTGAGTTCATCCCGACATAAAGGCCTCAAGAGAGGCTGTCAGGTTGCGATCAGTCTTCTTGGTGCAGCCAACGAGCTGGCCGGGGCTCCACAGCGATAAGAAACCGCGGAGACTCGAGAACGTATTCCCAACTCCCTTGAAATACAGTTTACCTCCAGCGGTTAGCCATTACTACAGGTTAGTTAGCACGGCGGGGGGAAATTACTCAAGAACTACATTCGTCTTGGTACTTACGTCACTTGGTTACGTTACTTGGTACTTGGTACTTACGTTACGGTTGGTACGTCTTGGTACTGTCGTGTTCCGGTTCCTTAACTTTTTTGCATAAAAAGTGTTAGCACTTACCTACATTTAACTGCATTTATCACACATTTCTGTTATTTACATCATGCAATCGCCACGAAAAGTCGAATCCCCCCGCCAGCAGTCGCTGGGGACGCTAAGCGGATTTCTGGGATAAGCGGAAGAATAACAATCAATGATAAATGACGGCGACGGCATGCGGCACAGCGGTTAAAAACTGTCCTCGAATTTAGAAAACAGTGGGCTAGGCCGGTCTACACTCTCGCTATCTATGAAAACACTTCACGGGACACCGTGTCCCCGAATATTTGTAGTGGGTTCGACGATTACTATTTGAATCCTTTTAAGGCTAGGGTTGGGACTGATTGGATGGACATAAATGGTACAAGTAACAAAGTACCCACTAAAATAATAAAGGAACAAAACGAGTCAAATAATGAGGGTAGTATTAAAATGCTTACCTATTAACTTGTGGATTTTGGGGTAAAATAACAGTACCTGTGGTTTTTTTGAGAATTAACCCATTTATTCATATTCGCCTGTCATTTTAGCGCGGCTTTAAAAAATGTTATGTAATTATATCACTTGAATGTAAACGAAAAGAGATGACAACAAATTTAGCAGCCATTTTATTTAACCCAGCTTTAAAAGACCAATATGATTATACCCCTAGGTATGTATGACTTGTAATAAACAAAATCAAAGATAGAAACTTACATAAATAAATTGATCGAGACAAATCAGTTATCGGTAAAAATGTAGCAGTGAATATACCTACTCGTATAATTGCCTCGTCCCTAAAACACTACAAATAACATTAAATTTACCCAAAAGTCCCTTTTAAGTGGTCGGTAGATGTCTGCTTTCCATAAAATTCTTGATAAGGGATGTATGTCAAGGCCCGGTGCAACAATTGTTGGATATAATTCTGACGCTAACAATCCTTTTGATAATTATATTTTACTACCGTTTTAAGAGAAATTCGATTTACTAAATTTAAAAAATTTGATGTTTGAATTTTTGATGGATTGATGATCATTTTTAGTAAAAAATAAATAATGAAAATTCAGTCATAAAAATTAACAAAAGAGTATAAACTTCTCAAGTTTCATAGCGCTAAAAAATTCACCGACTTTCCTAGACGCAGAGAAATAAAAAAAAACATTTATAGCCTGGAATTTTTGTAAATATACTTAGACACGGGTTTTGTTTGGATTTCAAAGACATAATCTTCTTCTAGTTGACCTTCATACCTAAGAAAAAACCAATGGCGCGAAGAACCAACTCTAAATTTTTTTCTTCCAATTCTCTACATTGTTTGTCTATTTTGTCAAACTTACAACTTTCTACGACATGTTTATTTTTACGCTCTGATATCTATACTATATATGAAACAAGAAGTCGTCGTTATTTTTGTTTGAGCTATCCAATATTCTATCCTAAATGTCACATTTGCTGTCGTTAAAAGAGCTTGTTATTGTGAAATATTATAGAGAAAAGCCCTTTAGTATATCTGCGTATCTAACCTTTTTTTATAACTCCTTATTTAGTACACACAGAAGGAACCTCGTACACACATGACATCAAAAAAATCTTCATTGGTAGATCACACTTAAGCGTAGTTTCTTGTAAAAGAGCTTGTCCGGAAAAGTCCACTGCACCTATTTCGTGCGCCAAGCAGTGATGCTCGCATAATCTGCATTACTGTGTTCCGGTTTGAAGGGTATGGGTGCCGGTGCAATTACAGGCACATGAGACTAAACATCTTTATCACAATGGGCCATCGGCTTGTTTCGTTATAGTAAAGTTACATAAAAAGAAAAAACTGATACCCGTACATACATCAGATATTTTTTTTTTTGAGCCTACTTTTTTTCTCTCTGTGTGTCATCAATTACCGGCTCACAGGCTTAAATCGCGTGTGATACAGATATTTGCACGCCATTAGAACAAAGTGCGATCTTTGCACTTTCGCCCTTTCCACGCCGACGAATTATCCTTTGAGCGTGTAAACACGCCCCAGATTCTCGCTCAAAGATCTCGCATGTCAGAATATCTTTGAGTTCTTCCAATATTGGCGTATTCTCTATTTTTGTAGAGTAGATTGAAAGGGTGCAATGTTTCCAAAACATTTTTGTTCTTCCTTATAATGTTTTGTTTTTGGGCCATCCGGACACAGACCTTTTTTTCAAAAAATATATTTATGATTTTTTTTACCATCATCATTGTTACGTTATAATTATGTTTCTGAATTTCGAAAAACAGATTTTAGAATACATATCAGATATAAAAAGCTACTTAATCAATTTGGGGTATTTTTTTAACTTAACGGGGTTTTCATCTAGGGGTGTGATGCTCGAACAAATCCTTGTCAACGAGTTAAAGCGTCTATGTATGAGACTAGAAAACCACGATGTCGTGGTCGGTATCGTATCAGTATCGGTGGCAGTGTACAAACGCCTATTTAGTGGCCACTGCGGTCTTCAACTTTCGGTAAACAAAACTCGTTTGGATAAGTTTGTGAAGTGACTTTGTTGCATTATTAAGTAGATCGCGGATTTTAACCAACTTTCACCCGCTTCATTTAGAAACACTTTCTTCTTTGAACCAGACGCTATTTTGTCTGTCTATTGAATTGATTTTATTGCTGTTTAGTACGTTTTTACTTTTTTAGTACCTACCATCGGAAAACTTATCCGATTCGCAGAATCTCTCATTTGTTCCTAAATATTGACCACGTTGAAGGCTGTCTTAGCTTTTACATTAGCATTTGGACAGTTAAACAACTTTTGTTTTACAAACTAACTTTTCCTGTTCGCCTTCTGTTGGATTGTCTAAACTTAGTCAGAGTTTATTGACTAACTGCTTTTTGCTATGCGCGGTCTAACATGCACTTGACCATTCTTCTCTTTATTGTAGTTTGCTGTTCTTCATAACTAACACCACATTTTCATATAGTACAAGCAATTGCATTAATTTGTGCAGCTAATGTTCTTGGCAGCGTGCCACACCGTGCAGCCAGACCAACATTGATAGCATACTTGTCAAGTTTCGTCATAGCGATCGTAATATAGCGGAAAACGCTAATTTGAACTCTGTTTTCAATAATTTAGCGTATGTACTAATGGTCAAATGATTTTTTAGAGACTCGAGTGTAAGTCCAACGAACTTTGGATATTTGTCATAGTTTGCTGCTAAGAAATTCACTGCAGTGCAGTGCTGTTGTAAGTACGTACGATAAGGTTCAGAATACTTTTTGACTACAAATGTGCTACAAATATGAGTAGGTTAGGTACTGACAAGACTAAGAGAAAATGAATCTGACTAAAGCCCACTTTAAAGAGTAGGTCTACGAAATAAATATAAATAAGCGTTGAAATTGAAACCGACTGATAGGTAACAAACATCGATGAATATCAGATGGAACCTACCAGCCCCCGTATTCCAATCTTTTGCTGTCAAGTTATATTTCACTACCCAGTGTAATTTCTTCAGGTCACGTGGTACAATTTTGTACCACGTGACCTGTTGACGTGACAATTTTTTTCATTGTTATCAACTAGTCGCATAGCTAGATGGTATAACACTGTCAGCCAGGACCTCGACTTTCAGCTTTGAGACCTAAACAAAACAGCTTTTAATATGTACCTAATTACCTACCTATTGAGTATACCATCAAGTTGATGTTTTACGTAAGATCATTCAACGACAGAACAGTAATGGTAGCTACTTTACATTTTTACTGTGTGACGAAAGTCATAGCGACCGTTCTCATTCTCAATAGCTGGGTCTTGGTTGCCTAGAAAAACAAGCCCTTACCCAGAATCGTTGGCAATTCAGCTACTAGAGTAAGGTGTATCGCACAATGGCCCTTCATCCAGGCATAATGCGAGACAATGCGCCCTAATGAGGGTCCTGCCACAGATAATATGATATTTAGTACGTGCCCTGCACTCTAAATGGCGGGCCTTCCTTTAATCTCATATTCTTAACACTGACGTTTTCTTCACTAATCGTTTTGGGTCAAATAATGCAATTAGTTTTGATACACAGCAAGCAGGGACTCTACTTTGATATTTAAACCTGTTTTAAAAAGCCATGTAAACTTAACTTTTATCTACTATGTTATGTAATATTTTTTATTATTTTGTTTCAGGTAATTCATGATTCTGTTGCGAATGAACCGGTAACATATTTTATTAATGTCAGAAAATGTTATCCAAATCACGGCGGTATTATACCGATATTATATACGATGACGCAAGTCTGCGACAGGTGTTATCCGACGAATAAAGATACCACATAATATCTACCTCAATGTGCAAACCCCGGAGCTGTAGGTACATACTATAGGATCATCTGCGGCCGCTCTTCTCTTCACTCGGCATGATTCCATGCCAGTCCAACTTCATAATAACACACTTTATGCATCGATAAAGCCCTTATCTAAAAGCGCCCTTTTCTCAATAGCATTCTTGAGCAAAAGATATAATGTCTGTAGCGCCTTGTATAAATATAGACCGTTTCGTAAACATTTTATGGTTGAAAGTCGAATTGGCAATCGTCGTTAGCGTTGTAGTATCTGATTTACGGGCAGGTGTGGGCTCTTGTCTGCTACTCTACCATTCAAAGCTTGTACAAAGTGGGGCACCTTTAGATTGGCGGTCTTTCGAGAACTGCTTGTTCGTTTTGATGTCATCTGACCAATTCTATTAACTTTGTTTTTATCTTTTGTATCTTATTGATTGGAATGCGGTGTTTTTATTAAATGGGCGCCTTTTTTGAAGGAGATGGCCCCTTCTCTAAATTTGTTTGAGTCCTCTCCATCCAAATGTGGGTTGGAAGAAATCGCTACTGAGCGATAAAGACGCCCATTGTACGTCTCAATCTAAACCTGTGTATTTTATTCTACTTTGTTCTGGTGTATATTATGTAATGTACAATAAAGTAAAGTTTTTCATTCAATTCATTCAAGGCCCTGAACGTTCTTTTTACGTTGATTTACAATACGATGTGCTGTCATAACAACCACGAGCTAACAATCAACGAAACTCCACTATCATGAAAAATTTCAAACAAATTCCAAGTTTCAACATCCTGTTTTATTCAAACAGAAGATATCAAAACTTCCTTTCGTTTCGCGTATCTGAACGATTCAGCAATATATGCGGATTGAGTTCAGTATTCAGTGCAGTTGAAAGAGTCTACAACAGTCGGCCGAACACCGTCACCGCAGCGCTGTACAAGAATTTATATTGGAAATCGACGCTCAGCTCAACCGCATTTCCCAAGGTACCTCCAAGGAAACGTTGCTAGTTATTGTCAAAAATCCGCAGTATAATATTCAAATAAGCCTTAAGGTAACGGCACCTGTTTCCGTGGTATTTTCACTAAAACTCGTAAGGATATCAAATATTAAGCATTTACTGTACCTTTCTGAAGGTTCGGTTTCTGTTATCAGAAGCTCTAGTGTTTTTACTTTCGGAAACTACTTAAGTTTTGACTGTCCGACCTATATTTCTATTTGAAATTAAATAAAATGTAAATCAAGTCGAAATCGTCCAATTCCGAGGCAAAAATCCTTATTCCGTGGTATTTGGTACCTAATTGCGTGGTTTGAAAAATGTATACGAAACGACAGTAACAAACTGATAAAATAATGTTACAAAGATTAACTTGATAGTTCTTTAGGAACACAGGTAATTTTTGGTGGTAGTACTATTATTATTTAATAAATGCTATTAATATTATAAATGTAAAAGTTTTTAAATACCTTTTTCGATGTTTGTAACTCAACCTCTCACACGTCAGCGGTGTCAACTTGGCTAATATCTTCCTCCTGTGATTGCTAACCCGGATAAATACACAAAGTGCTGATAACGGGAAAAGATTCCCGTGTGATAAGTTAAAAAAAATACTTTTACTGTTTCCTAAGCACACACACACATTACACATTAACACATTATTAACATTATTATAGTATTCCACATTATAAAGACGACATTTCGCGAAGAAATAAAACCAAGCGTGCAAATGGTACAAATATCAGCGCAAGACTGAAGCGTGGTCGACGCGTGCAAGGCAAATGAGTGTCGGTGCTGACTAAGGAAACACCGCCAAAGACGCCGGTGGCGCGTCAAAGACACCGCCACTACGCGTCGCTTCGAGGCGGTGCCTTTGACACTTTTGTCACTCGTGCCGCCGCCCTCCACAGTGCGATTCGAAAGGCGGCTTTGCTTTGACGGCATTTACAAAGAGTGTCGCCCAACCCACAGCTGTGGAGACTAAAAAATCATGTTTCCAGTACCTACTAAAAGCCAAAAATTTTTATATACCTATCATTCTTAATGTTAGCTGATGCCAAGTTGTTAAAACTTTTGTTAAAGATTAACTTCTTAATAAAACATGCAGCCAAATGTGTGGAAAATAAATATTTACGTATCATAATTTTCTATACAACCAATAAACAAAATACATAAGTAGGGTACTTTTGATGTGTTATAAACTCGTAAAGATTATTAAAAAGTATACCTCGAAATAAGGTTTTAGTCTCAATCGACTATTTGATTTGTCAAATCTATCGTTAAAATCACAAAAACCTAATCCCAGTTTGTGAAATTAAAAAATAAAAATAGGTCTTTCAAATTGCTATTCCGAGGTAAATTTTTAACATACCTTGGAATTAGGTACTAGGTCAAATATTTGACCCCTAATGCCGTGGTTTTTTCAATATGTAATTTTACCTCATTATAATTAAAAAACCACTTAAACATGTATTACATAAGGTAAAGAATATACTTCTTTCGAAAATTTAACACTAAAAATCATAACCTAGAACAGAAAAAATCATTATAACCCTTATTTAAAAAAGCTTGCTACTCTCGCGCACAGAGGCAAAAATGTATGAAGAGTGCACTTGGACCAGCCACCGCTGCAAATTTAGCCAATTATTTTGGAATATAAGCCCGTTCTAAGTCTCGTTTTTAGATTTATATATAAAAAAATATATTTCCTAATGACAAATAACTTTTGCAACAAAAAAGAACCTAAGAATCAGAAGTAAATGCTGTTTTTCTAAATACCACGGAGAAAGGTGCCACTTTTGGAATACCACGGATTTGGGTGCCTTTACCTTATTCAGTTCGCATCCAAGCAACTGAGTTTTGGGTGCAGTGAATACCGAAGTTAACCCTGCTCTGTAAATATTTGATTCACAGAATATTCGTTCGAGTTCCGACCCGCATTCTGTCAGCCGCAAACGCCTGAAGATTCCTTTTATATTACTTTCTCCTTAGGCTAAGACGGGAAAAAAATAAAGACTAGAATAGTGTGAGGATGATCGATGGAGCTTGTAAACGTTCAATTAAGACTTCCTTAATTTTTAGCCGACGGGTATTTATCGCAAGGACTGAAGATAAGTGAATGGGGTCCGCATGCAGGTAGAGCATTCCTCCACCCGCGCCCGGTCGAGTCGTACGTAAACAAAGGCTTAAAACTGAGACAAGTAATTACGGGGCGCGCAACTCTTCCTACATACTTTCTCGGGCATTTTTTGTTCGTTTGTAATATGTGCATTTTTAGAATGATGTGTCGAGGGTTGGGGTAGGGGGTGTTGGGTACAGTGGTAGCTTTCTGTCGTCTGCCGGCTGTGCCAGTCTGCGTGCGTCAGTTCAGTTCAGTCAGTAGCTCGCCGCCCTTCAGGAGGGGAGGTTGTCGCCCCCGCGATGCCGCACACCGGCTTTTTCGATATTCCCGAGAATATAAAGTGAAGTTTAGCTCATTAAGACCGTGCGAGGGATTATGCGTGAGTCAAATACTGGCTGGAAATACCGTTCAACAACTTAATTCCTTGTTTATTTTTATGCGTGTAAACTTTAATGAAGTTTTTAATGTAACGAAGATATCCTTTTAATCCTTTCATTTTCAAGGGTTCTTACAGAATGGCAAACGATGTTTCAGTTTCAAATATCTACAGGGTTTGGGGCTATAAATTTTAATTAAATTCTCCACTTCAATAAGAAACTCTCAGCTTATCTTTATGTTGATAACAACCAGTTTTTATGTAAGTTTGCTGCAGCTAGTTAGCTGGGTATTCATCTTGACTCCATATGTAACCACTTGATAAATGTGTGGGCTGACTGTTTTCTACTAGGTAAGTTAGAGGCGGCTTATTGAAATTCCTCATAGATTCAAATGCTTTTAATCACGACTGTCGGCAATTACTTTGTTCTGTCTATGATTAGGTGCTGGTTTTCTGTTAGTACTCAGTATTTATTTAGAAAATAAATACTTAAAAAATGATCAAAACGAACAAAAAAAAAAGGTTGTTTATCTATCAACCACGTTATAATGCAAAGCTTGATTCCTGCAATCTAAAACAAATAAAATAATTTAAAAAAAAATTTGTTCCGGATAATCATTCAAAAAAAATTTATATAAAACTGTTTCGCTCACGGCGACTCCGGGTAAAAACGGGTGAAGACATCCCTTAGAATCAGGTAGTATTCTGGAACCTACTGCCTAGGATCTTTTGAGGAGGTTGAGAAGGGTAGTCAAAGGCATATTAGGTACATTTAGAATATTAAATAATAATACAGTATACAATCTATTCTGACACGACGCTTACCTTTGGGTTAGAAAAAGGCTCCCATCTTCCTTCTTTGTATAATTTATTAGACCCGTAATCTCTTTATTGGCTTTAAGTATTTAGGTACGTAGGTATGATTTACATTATTTCTACGTAATTTCATCAAAATTCTTACCATTTTGATGGAAAAATCCAGTTAAGTACTTACACAAGATTACATAAAATTAACGATCTCTTGAATTATTAGAACGTAGTGTAAATAAATTACATTGACTCCTAAATAACATGTTATGCGGATTTTTTGTTAGACCCTTTAAACCTACACCCTACACCTAACGGGTTATCTAAAATCATTTTAGAAAATAATCAACACGTAAAGAATTTTATATTATAATTGTTCTTTTAAACTTGGAATACCTATATCTATCGTACCGCAATATTACCTTTAATAATCAGGTGCAAGTAATCGAAGTTGTTGCCTCGGTCCAGACCGCAGAATCCTACACCCGAGACCGCCAGGTCAAGGCATCTGTTACAAATTCCTGCGGTGACCGACAGATAACCGACTTAATATCTTCAGATTTTGTGATGGCGAAAATATGATCACTCTTTTACCGACTTACTTTCCTCCTTACTTCCAGATTTACATTATTTCGTATTAGAATCCTACCTAATCTATCTTTGGGAAGCCATTTGCTTGAAGAAATATAATCTCACTCTAAGTTCTTGTATTGAGCACCATTTGTATTCGTTTTTTGGTGGATAAATTCAAAATACTTACGCATAAAACTTGTGGGAGGACTCTACAACACAAAAAATTCCTAAAAAATATTAATAGCTAAGTACTTGCAAACAATTTTTTTTTAATAATGTTCTTGGCCTTGCCTGTCTTGTCTTTATCCGGTTTTGTAACTAACTTACTTAGTGTGGAAATAAGTAAGTAGACAAATATTTAATAAATTAATGTACTACGCAGAGTAAAAATTTCCAGATAAAAATCAGTGTTAATTTGTTCAATTCGCCTTTTATTTAATTAGTGATGTACCTACTTACCTACCTACTTTATCGAGTGTTTCATTCGGATTACACCATCGTAAATGGTTTGCGAAGTTTATTGATGTCCACCATCTAACAAGACACTCTGATTGCAATTTACTACCTCGGTTTCAATTCCTTACGTTTAATACTCTAGTTTCCTAGTAAAGTAATATATTTATTTACAGTGTTAACAGTGATTATTATTATCGATTAATGATTTTTGAACATTCTCTATTCAACGACTTCCCAATTTCATCGGTCCATCGGGTGGAATAAGGCTGTTTCAATTTTACAAATTCTCAGAATGATTGTAAGAAGTTTTATAATTTTAATAGGCGTAAATCCTAAGTAATACTATGTCAAGAATCATGGGCTGATGCATATTTAAATCAATCCTTTTAAAATCCTTGTAAAATACTGTAAAAATCATGTAACCTACAAAGCGTAAAAATAATGCCGTAATGTTTCTGAAAAAATATTTCATGTGAATCTCGAATCCGTTGCACCAATAATCTTAGATATAAAGATGACACCTGTGATGTCGTCACTCCAGGCTATGGAAATCAAGATACGTCTCTTTGCGAAACTCCTTTCAATTCGGCACCATCTTTTGAGTTCCTCGTTATCTTATTTCTGTGTAACATTTTATTTTGACGCGACTACGACTTACAAAGGCTTCAACATCTATTGCCATCCGCTCTTGTCTTTATGTCTTTCAATATTTTTAGTTTACGGAGTGATTTTGCTGTTTTGTTAAATCGCTGCTCTATCTTTTTCAACTCAGAATAAATTTTTCTTCCCATTTACTTACTGTCTCTGCTTAGGTTGGTAATATTATGTTCGTTGCAGTTCGATTTGCAAATGAAATATTCCGTACAAAACTAGATAGGTGCACTTGCAGGCTATGCAAGTGTACATCAAGTGAGTAATATTCGATATCATTAAGAGTTTCGTGATTTTATGATCCTCTTAGATCATAAAAGATTGTGAATAGCCATTTCTGAGAGTTCCAATTTAAATACAAAACAATAACTTACTTAAGACACAAAATCACACGTATGTAATTTATGTAGATAGCTAGAAGTATCCGTAATTATATTTTACGTAGTCGTTTTATAATTTCTAAAAGCAATTTAGTCAAAGAAATAATTACTCCAGCTAAAAAGCTTCCGTTTCAGTTCATTATTGTTTAATTATTTGTTAACTATGAATAGGCTTCAACTGAGTACTTTTGTGTAGGATACGACTATACCTTCCTACTTTAAAATTATATGTTCATCCTCGAAGAACATCCGCTGAAAATTACAATTCTCAAATGGCAACTTACGTGCCACTTGAGAACCTTTATTCCTTAACGGTAAGTAAAAGCTCAGAAATATAATACTTCGCCAAAACGAGGCTAGCTTTGGCTAGCTACTTGGCACACTTAAATCTTAAAAATTGTTGAGGGCGAATCGAGGGTAATAGAAAAAAAATTGAAACCTTTCGCGGAATATGTCCTTTCACTCAGTGACATGTCTGTGTTTAGTTAGCTGTAGGTATAATAAAGATTAGCTGTGGTTTCACTCGTAACTTGTGGTTCACCAACGGTTACTAAAATATGAAAAGTAGAGGAGATTTACCTACATACACATGATATTTAGGTATCTTTATAGCCTACGGTTTCGTAGTTTACACGAAGGTTTTGTATACCCAGTGTGGAATAACTAGTAGACTCAAGGCTCGTAGCTTGAGGGTGCAGACGTCAATTTTATTGATATGTGGGTCGGGATCAAGGGGTCCGTCAAAATGTCAGCAATAGTCTGTCTAAGGAAATAAATTTAAGGAAAGTTCACCAACTTTATCGGGGTAAGGACATTGATAGATTAGATGGATATGTTATTTTTAGATTTCTACTTCAAACTGTCTTCTTATCCATTGGAAATGGTTGGCTCTCTCATAATAAAAATGTTTTTGATAACATTTTTCTAAGAAATACTCAAACAAACAGTACACATTTTTGTTCCTATTCTTCTGTATTCTTTCAATATACGTATTCATGTTTACACTCAATATAGAATTAGCTAGTCATAGTTTAGTGTTGTAGTTCAGTATAGTCAAGTAAATAAACATTTCATATCCTGACAAGAATGTAAAGACGTATCATAAAGAGCTGTGCAAACACACTATTCATAAACGTCGAGCGAATAAAACTTTTCAAATAAAGAATTTTGAAAACAGTATACCAATATTCGCTATCTGTATCAATTCACTTGAGTTTCCTACAAAGTGAGTGCGTGCTCAAAGCACTCAACTTGAGCTTTTCCGCGATATTATTGGAAATGTAGTTAAACTCGACTCAATCAACATACGAATCGCATTCTGAAACGTGGAATTTTTCTGTTAAAAATTGCATCGAAAAGGTTAATAAGTTAATGTTTCCGTTATTATCGAGTTATTTTCTCGAAGCAGGGTCGCTAGGTCACACCTAATAAGGGCAAAAATAACCCATTAACGTGCTCTTAAAATGGAAAAATCCCACGCAAATTCAATATCAATAGCGCAATTATTGGTTTATAATAACGGCTTTTAGATTCTTTGGAATGGGTTTTATTAATTTGATGGAATTTCATAATGGTTTCCGGTGATTGGCGATACGGTTTGTTGAACTTAAAACCACAGATTATAAATAAAATTAGTTTACTCGAGTTTATGCCAATAACAAATCCTTACACAGTTTAAAAAATATTGCAGTAATGTAACTAACTAATACTGGTATTGATGTCGTATAACTTAACCCAACGTCCATTGGATTTTTTTAACTGCATTCATAGTATAACAATCAGTTATAGGCAAAATTACAATACTGGCGTAAAAAATATTTACATTAAAATAGCTTCGTGACCTTCGTGTCCTTGAGCGAGTAAATAGAGCCAAGATCTACGTGCTCTGGTTACTGGATAAAGCAAAAGGTGATTCGTTCTCCGAATAAAAACTTGAGTTTCTGCGAATTCTGACAAATGTTATCCATTCAAAATTGAGCGTTTCGTACCAGTAAAAAAAAACAATTAGCACTTATTTGTTATTATTCTAGCAGTGGTACATAATTTAGGTATACTCGTGCCTTCCAGTTTGGCAAAAAATAGGCATGTGTGTAATGCTCACACTGTTGTTTTCATAGGGAAGGTTTTTATACTGACGGGCACTTCGAGCCCTTGAAGTTTGCGGTGTTAATCTTTGTAGGTCTAAAAATTAGAAATGTTTTTAACCACCGACGCAAAAACAACAGGGTGTTATAAGTTTGACGTCTCTCTCTCTCTCTCTCTCTCTCTCTCTCTCTCTCTGTGTGCGTGTGTGTTTTTTAATTTTTAATTTAATTAGCTAGATCAATTTTTTAATCTTCTGTTATACAGTTTACCTTACTGTTTATTTGCTCCTCTGTAACCACTCTATATTTTAAGAGAAAAGTTATTACATTACTACGGTGACTGAACTTGTATTATCTCAGAGTTAATACCGATTTTACGAAATTGTCGAATATCTTCCATCTGAATTGTTCCTTAATTCGATTAGAGGTTTAAGCTTGCCGAAACTGATTTACGGCAGTTTAAAATTAAGCCCGTTTTCTATTAGATTATTGTGGATTAATGGGGCAAGATTGGGGGCGAGGTAATGTTTGCGTGAATTATTTCTATGAAAATTGTAGGTAAGTTGTATACTTTGTACGAGCTCTCATATCGATAGAACTTGAGAGCACGGAAGCAGTCTAATGCCAGGTTTACACACGCACCCGCTCGTTTTACGTAACTAAAATAATCTAAATATACCAACCATAAAATCAAAATCATAATAAATAAATCACATTTTATAACCGGTGGTGGTCATGGTCACCCATCCAAATGCTGACCGTGCGTTTATCACTTTAAAGTACCCAACTAATTAATCTGTTTACACAAATTGAGTAATGACCATTGACATTAATTCGGTAAGCCAAGTCAATGGATTTAAAATGTTACGGAACCAAACTTCAGAACCACTTTCCCGATTCCGTCACTAGAATTTATAAGCTTCAGAACTTTTTTAATATGCGTAATCGGACTTTATCAATTTAAAAGTTTTCGTTATATTCTTTCATTCATATTAAAACAAGTAATATTCTTTTTACATACCTTCTTTACTTATGAATTTTACTTTCAGACTAAATTAAATATGTTTCGTTAATCGTGTCATTATTGTTGAGGAGAATGACAAGTCAAACAAGTATTCTTTAGAAAGACACAGCAGTTGGATAATGATAAAAAATCCTTGTGTGTTTAGAAATAAAGCTCGTGTTAATGCGCATATAAATTTTCCGAACGAAAAATGCATTGATGCACGGTCGGGATTTGAACCCACGACCTTCGGATCGAAAGTCGAGGTACAATTCCACTCGGCCAACACGGCTATACGGTGAAGGAAAACATCGTGAGGAAACCCTTGGCTTAGTCAGCTCCGCACGTATTGACCTTGTCTTTCCTGTGGATACGGCTGACTAGGCTGAGAGGATGGTATAGGTGCTGGGCAAGCCTACTCCATCTAAACATTGTCCCAGGCACTACAGTGTCCCGTTAAGTGTAGGCATAGGTTGCCTCCTGACGCTGTATAAATCATCTTCAATAGATGTAAAGGCCTAAAGGCCTATTAGAAATAAATAGCATTTAACTTTGAATGACTAGAGTAGTGGAGCATTCAGTTTCTACCCTGATGTGGAACATTACACGTTACAAATCTATTACATCGCACTCCTCTCCACGTCAAAGCTTCGAATAAAATAAATTATAAATAAATAATCCTATCCTACTAATATTATAAATGCGAAAGTTTAGATGTTTGGATGTTTAGATGTTTGGATGTTTGTGTTTCAATCACGTCAAAACTACTGAACCAACTTGGATGAAACTTGGCATATATATAGTTCGTAACCTGGATTGACATAAAGGTTACTTTTTATCCTGAATAATTAACAGGATCTACAGGATCAAATGAACGAAAAGGATTAGCAGCGCCAATTGGCATGAGGATTTCATTGTCATGTCATGTCACGTCAGTTTGACAGGGCGTAGTAGGTACTACCTCTTTGGTCTAACGACTAGCGTTTGACATTCCAGTACGAGTTCGGTGTAATGAGGTGTGATGTCAAGTTTCTCAAAGAAGTATCCGCTCGGTACACGCACAGATGTACACGAAAACTAGACGCGTACGAAGTCGCGGGTAACTGCTAGTAATAAATAAATAATAGATGATTATCTCGTAAAGGTGCCACAGCCCCTCTACGTACTTACCTACACTCGCAATAATTAAATCCCAGTGTAATGAACAGAGGGGTAATTATCTGAATAAAATCGAATCAAAATATAATTGCAAATTAATTAGGATGCCATTATAGACTGATATCCCAAAAAAATTGCAATTAAATATTTTAGATTTTATTTAGAGAATTAACCCTCAGGCGTGAACATACGATCCTATCGTCGGCTCTATATTCCGGAATATTCGAGCATGCTTCAAAACCAGATGGCATTGTCCCTAAATCTAATTTACTCGGAAGGAATAATAGAGAATAATGAACATATTTGACACCTAAAATAGGCCTTTGGGTCTAAAATTTTGTATGCAACTTTAGGTTATAACTCACACGCATACTTCGCGACCAAAATATCTGATTTTGGTAAGATGAAACTGAAAAAGTTAACATTACACTAAGTAGCTACACCAAATTCAATTCCAGCAAATTGATAAAATAAAATCTTTATCAAGTAAATACTTTGAATACAGTAAACCTTCCATAAAACCAGATGAGCATCTGCTTAGCGAATTCCTAAGTAAAATCGCATTACAGAGCATTCCTCAAGAAAAACAGGCGCATCTGTGGTTTTTATGTTTGAGTAAAGCGGAAGGCTTGGATTAAATTTTGCACCGCTTCGCCGCCGCCTTACCTGCTTTTATGGAATGCGTTATGCGCACTGATTTCTTTACGCTCTCGAAAATAAAAATTCAGCTCGTTCACAGCTTATAAGGCAGTTTCATTTCTGGTATACATAAGTAATTTATGAAATTAGATTTGTGGAGCCCCTGAGCCCCGTAATATGAATTCCTAGTTATCTTTAGCTGACGTTTTACTGAGGATGAAATGGTAATTTTAAGACCCAATAACTCGTGAAGCTTACAGTCTATAAACTGAATTCACAAGTTTTGCGAAAAGGTAGTTATAGGCACCCATCTAATAAACCTTTTCCGGTTTGTTAGATGTGTGCCTCGAACGCATTTTTCATCGGTAGTTTTTTTTTCTCTAATCGCATTTGGCCTCGATAGTGTTTTGTCATAAAACACTACAATCAATGCAAAAATCAATTAGGCTATTTATCGATGTAGCAAAAAGTTAATAAGTCACCATACTACTAGGCAAATTGCACATAGGACAAATTACGTTCATAAAAAATGCACACATAACAAAACACTATCGGGGCCAAATGCGATTAGGGAAAAAAACCTACCGATGAAAAATGCGTTCGAGGCACCCATCTAACAAACCATTTTTCCGCAGTACGGACCCAACTTTTTCGTGATTGCTGTCACTGAAAAAAAACCGTTCTGTGAAGTTACAAGCAATTTCACTAAGCATTGTGTTGAAAATTCTTCTTAATTTTCCGCTAGAGCGTTGGCTTGAATAGTAACGCAGCTTTAATGGGCTTTTCCTAGTCTTTTATTTTGAAGCGAAGTATTTCAGAATGAATCAACAGCTCTGCATTTGAAATGTTGAGGGGTTTTTAATGCGTGCGCAAGTTTCACAAAAGAACTTCAATGAAAATCGCCATCTGGTATAGAATTATGGAGGAAACGGCCTCGATCGTAAAAATGACCAGTTTCTTCAGTAAGCGATTCTGTCATTTAGGTGAATATTTTAAGTAAAACTATGAGAAAATAAAAATGTTTCTTAGATAAGGTATTTGAATTCAAAATAAAACCCCATTAAAATGTCTGCGACTTTAGCCTTCTGTCCGGGTCCACCTTTCTAAGTGAACCCTTAAATTACAGTAGAATCCATGAGCTCAATTATCAGACACACATGTAAAGATTTTATATACAGGTACCTATATATTTAAATGATGCGAGTAGGGGTTGCGAGTACCTAATATTTGCGGAATCGGGAAATGGTCTACTCCAAAAAACGCTGAATATATACGCTATCGAGATTTGAGCTGATCGTACAATGTGCGCTAATTCGGCAATTATCCATGTAGTCGTCAACAACGCGCCAAGCGGCTGCGCAGTGTACACCAAATGCTGATAGCGAACCTTCGTATGTCTTTTTGTGAAGCAGGCCCTTTACTTCCTCTCTACGTCCGCTCCTACTTCCGCCGAGCTGAAGGCTGTTACGCTCTCGACATTCTTGTAAAGCACTGATCCGTATCTCGCATCAAAATGTGCGTCTTGAGCCTACAATATTGTTACGTCAAGATAAGAGACAGTGATAAAGGTATTATGGGGTGTCATATCACCCATGTTCATATAAGATATTGATTTTTATTAGACAACTTTCTATAGTTATATTTTCGTCCAAACACTTAGGGCGGCTTGCACCAGAATCGCTAAACGCGTTTAACTATTAAATAGTATTGAACGAGTTGTCAATTCATATAAATACGTCAAATTTAAATCTATTTAGCTGTTAAACACGTTTAGTGATTCTGGTGCAAGCTGCCGTTAGTCTTGGTCTTTGTTATTTCAATTTCAATCGCTTATTACCTATTGAAAGAAAATCTGTGAGTTTTAATTGAAAACGTCAATCTTTTTGTAATTTTATGAACTAGTTAATTCAATTAGACACTAGAAAGCTCCTTAAAAAATTAGTAATGAAGCTGTGGTATTACTTTACCTATTTTTATTTTTCGTTTTCTACCAATCAGCAATCTTATTTTTTGTGAAATCAAATTTTCTCGACTGAAATAATTGTTTTCAATTAATTTTCAAGACAATCCTTCCCGAGGCCTCACTGGATGATAATTATGGAATGTCAACTGGGAGATTGCTGTCAGATAATGTTTCCCCTTTATAATTACTTTTCGGAGTATTCATTCATCATTATAATAATAGCCAAAGCTGCAAAAACCATTTTATCAGATACGCACTGCAAATAAAAAGGGATGTGAATAAAAAACGTTAATTAGGGAAATTATTTTTAAGCTAGCTACATTATAAAATACTACACAAAACACTTTGTATTACATATAAAAAAACATAGAACATAGAAAAACATGAACATAGAAAAAACATAATCGGTTTAGGCATAGATGTATTTCCTAGCAAAAACACCTCGCAATATATTAGCAAAGATACTCCCTTGTATTCAAACAAAACTACGCCTTCTTTTCCAACAAAAATAAACCTTATAATCGACAGCCAATTTCCATAGGGTCTTTGGATATTGGGCGGAAAATTTTTGACAATACGTGTGAAACCAATCACATTCAAATGTTCCTCGGAGTGGAAAACGCAATAGCGTCAACTTTTCACTTGAGACCGAAGTACTTATACTTTGCCTGTAGAAGGTAAATGGATTTTGGAGAGGTACATCTATAATAGACGGTGCTTATACTCGTAGTATGAACCATGAGCGGCTTAGAATGTTCATACAAAAGAAACAGTAGAATTTCTTTACAAACATATTAGGCCAGTAGCTTATAGCGTTATAACTTGACCTTTTATTATTTTGTCTGTGCAGTCGGTTCCATTTCCTATTAATATTTTTAAAATCTAAACACATGTTTTGAAGGAAATTCGGACATGTAGTTCACAATATTGCGGTTCAATTCAAAGCATTCGATTCGACGAACTGAAGTTTTTTAGGAACATCGAAAAAACATTTTTGCGTTTTGTACTATTTGATGTCTCTGTTTTATTTTGCTCTTTGTAACTAGCTTTTGAACTTTTTCTTTCACAAAAAGGATTCGGAGGTAGGGCCAATGTTTGTGGGTAACGTTATTCTGAAAAGTTGGTTCACATTAGAATATCAAGTTATGGTCACTTTGACATTTGTTTTATTTTTCACGAGAATTGCAATTACCTTTTCAACTTTGCCATCGATTACTTCCCAGATAGAACATATTTTTTAAATGAAAAGTAGGTGAACGAAATATATGCGTTAGGTATTTTATCTAGAAGAACGGTAGATGTCTATCAAGGACACATAAATTTGAGGATAGCCGCATCGCCATCTGCTAAGAGATTGCGGGGAGATTAACGATATCTTGTGGTACTTAGCCCTGTCTCGCGGATGCAGTGCCTCATAATTCGAGCCATTAGACACACTGTAATATTGGTGGCAACGTCGCACGACGCTACATTACCGTGTACGACATTTTAAGTACACTCACGTCGTTTACTAAGTGCAAATAACCCGTTTACTTTGCCATAAAACTGAAAACTTAATTATTTTAGCACACGAAATTTCCAACCAGTATTTCCTACTTTCAGCTTAGAAAATTATTATTTGTAACACCAAATTATGTGAGTGATAAATTAGTGATAGTTCCATGACTCATCAAAAATGTTAGTTTGTGTGTGTCAACCCACGGAGACCGCATTACTATTTAAAGGAGGACCGCCCGTTGCTATGGGACCACTAGGCGCAAACAGACTGCGTCACACGACCGATACTATGAAGGCCGTCAAGCTCGTTCCGAAGCCCGTCCGACAGTTCAGCGACGACGCGAAAGACAGCTCGGCTTCGCTCACGTCTTCCCCTTCGCTCGAGTCCACCAGCCTACTCAATCTGAGGAAGATCGAACGGAAAGCAAAGTCGACCAAAATACTAGTTAACCCCGTTTGCTCCGATGTTTGCACCAGCGACGATAGCAATCGATCTAACGTTAATTCCAAGTGGAATGGAAAGAAAAAACGTCTCAAGGCGGAAAACGCTCACAAGAAAACCGATAAAATTGATAAAAATGATTCAATTAGTAGAAACGAGGCTAAAAAAGATAAAAAGTCGGTCTCTTGTTTTAAAATGAAAAGTTCTGAACATAAACGATCGGACGAGGATGGCAAGTCGGGCAAGGACAATTGCAAGAACGAAAATGCAAGCAACTTGCGGAGCTCGGACAAACCTGACATAATCAAGGATTCTAAAAAGAGCAGCAGGGAAATTTTAGTTGATGAAGGTACTATGACCGACGAAACATCGTTTAACACTGACCAATTGAATAAGGGAAAGACTGATAATGTTCTAGCAATTAAGGAAAATGAGGTAAGCCAAGCATGACTGTGCTAAGCTAAATTTTATATTTTTCATATATTACTATGTATTTTTTTTGAGTTGTGCATTGACATTGCTAGTTTCTTGTAAAAAAACCATCGCGCAGAACAAGTAGTTCGGAGGTCTATAGTTACATTGCCAGACCACTGACAATCAGTCGCAATCGATAGTCTCCACGGAGCTCAATCTGTATGCTAATGAGGTCTGGAGTACTCTGCTGCATTACTAACCTCTCAGGGCTGATGCCATTAGACCTGTTACTCCACTTGATGTAGTGTCTATTCACAATCTGCTACCACCAACTACTAGAGGATCATTTTAAAATGTTTTTTTTTTTGCGGGAGTTTTTTTACTTGATAACTTGATGTCTTTCACTATTAGTATTCCTTAACCAAAATGGTAAACCTTTTGTAATTTTCTGAATCAGTTGGATACGCGAACTGTGAAGAATCAGACTACTTACTTCTTTCGACTAAAACTCGCATCGAATCTAGTCCTTACAACTTCTTTGTAAAGTTACCAATATATCAACAAACAACATTCAACATTTCTAAGTTTACAAATCGCAAACTACGTCCAACTCAAATATTTTCCACACCGATCTGAAGTTTCACTAAACTTCTTAGGAAGACCAATTATTACAAACTTAAGGCAGTTTGTTTAACTTAGCACTGACTTTAGTCGCAATAACCCAAACTTAAAGTTAGAGGACGGTCATCGTAAGCCTTTGAAAGTTGTAACTTGAATCTGTATACGTGCAATATCTCATTCAAGTTATCAACTTATCGAAATCAAGTTGAAGTTATGTAACTTTAATGGTTTGGGTATAGGTCAAATTATCTCTAAAGGGTTGATATGAAACTTTAGGATTCTGAGTATGAAACCAGCGATATTAGAAATACACACATTCAAAAGTATTTACCGCGAAAGTCATTACAAGTTTCGTTTTACTATACGTACGATAGGTGAACTTGCCATACAAATCTAAGCTAAATTAAAAAGGTTCAAACTGGAATGAGATTATTCCGATTTTTTTCACTGCCGCACCCTTCATTTTTCGATGTATGAAATTATGAAACTAGGTAAACCCAAATCTGTTGGATTTACGAGCTTTGAAATGATCACAAAACAATAAAATATTGGTAGGTACATTGTAGCTATAGTTATATAGCCAATAAATATTATTATTTATTAGTTCAATCAGGAAGTAATATGGTCAATCATGCATGAAATAACCGACTACATTTAGTGGTAATGTATTATTCGGATTGCCATCTCTCATTCATCATGTAATATCCGGCTTGAATGGCTATTTTTACACTGCCGACTCGACATTTTCACTAAATCGGCGGAGAGCTAATCTCAACACATTCGTCGGCCCCGACATTTGTGTTAGAGCCAAAAATCGGTATCGTGTAGGTGCCAGTATCGGCATGTGCACTGTTCCACAGTCAGGAAAACATCGTGTAATACGTTTGGTCAGTCTTGATAAAACTATAGTAAATATTTTTTTTTTATTCTTCGAATTTACACACAACACCCTCTAGTCCCAAACTAAGCATAGCTTGTGATATGGGAACTAGATGGCTGATAGAATACTTATATACTTTTTTTTTGTAAATACATAGTGACACATACATATTGAATTATACTTATGTACGTAATATATTAGAATCAGCCTACACGTGTGAAAATCTTATGATCAAGATTTTTTAGATGGGCTTCATAATATAGGATTATGATTTATTTGCTTGATTGAACATGATGACAAAACAATGATAATATATATTATTTCCTCGCAGAAGACGTTGTTTAAACCCTCAATAGTCGGTCATCTTTTTTGACAGGACCAGAAATTTGCCTGGTTTTGATGTAGCCCGTATAAAAAACTTTTCATTAGCAATAGGCGGACGCTGAGAGCATTTTAGTCATTCTGCTTGTGCCTTTCACTCACTAGGTTTTCGTTACATACTTTTTTATGTCTTATTTATAGTGATGTTTTTGTTTCAGGTAAGTTTTTTTGAAGTTCATCTGTGATTTATACGCCACAAAGGTATGTATTTATTTTAAGCTAGCAAAATATTTATTAAACAGAATTTTGTAGGGTAACTGGATGATAAATATTTTGATAATTCATGAAAAATCAAGTCTTGAACCGTAGAGAAACACACAAGGTAAGAAAGACTACTTTGTTACCGTTAACTTTGGTTTTCCTGAGTGAAAAATTTATTGGCAAATTCAACTCACGTTTATTTTAGTAAGATTTCTAATAAAATATGTATAATCAATATTTTTCGAATTAAAATGCGAAGAAGGGAATAGTAGTAAAATATATACTGCAAGTTTTAGCATTGTTGAGGATCCGCGTGCTATAGATTTTTACCTTAGAAAACATAGTTTATCCAGTACATTGCGTGTGATAAAAGGCTCCCATCGTGGTTCTGTAGGACAGATAACGAAGTTACTGCATGGTGCTGCCGCAAACCAAGTTTACACTGAAATAGCCACTAAACAGTTTGCACGTTGTCGCGTCGGCTAGCGCGGCAATAGGCACTTTACCAAACACGAACGTTTGGTACTATGTAATTAGGACAGCCTAATATGACACGATTTTTATGTATAGAGCTATATCATATTCGCTTTGCTACAGCATTTTCCTAATCTATGTTTCTCAAGTAAGATCGCAACACTTTGTAGTTTCGGTTACGGAGAGATGAGAGATTCTGTTTGATTTTCATCACTATCGATTTTTCTGATCTTAGTATTAAAGATTTATTTTCAGTAGCTGTTGTAAAGTAATAAAGAGTGGGGTATAGGAAACTATATTCTTCTACATCAACATGATGTCTTTCGTCTTTTTTCTTCGTCTGACAATGATTAAATTGTATAAAAAAATTAAGGTTTTGTTCACCACTATCGACAATTCTTTGAACCCAATAATCAGAAAGCCAAGAAAACTGAGGTAAAAGACAGTGAAACTTTGAATAAAACTAAGAGGCTAAGCGACTGAAAGAACTTAAATGTTTATTTTTATATCACGGTCCCTGCCTATTTGAACATTTTCAACAGTTTCATGAAGCGCGAAGTCACGGCTTTTCACAGTTTTCAAAAGAACACTTTTTGTGTCAAACTGCGAATGTTTGTGGGTCGTGGCCTGCTACACTCGGTCAAAGGTGGCTCAGAAAGGGGCTCTTCTATTCCATTCCTAGTGCGGTTTCAAACAATACACCTCATGAAAGCGTTTCCAACAAAAACAATGTATAAAGCGAAGCTTTTGAATAGACTGCTACTGAAATATACCAATGGATACCTAGCGGGTGAAATATAGCGACTATTATTACACCAAAGCGTGATATATCGGCTCCTAACTTGGTAGGTAGGTATTGGCAAATGGTATTGACTTGAGATGAGCTTCACTACAAGAGCTTTGTTACAAGTTACTATAGTTTCTGCCTCGGGCTTCGTTCGTGTTGTTTTTAAATACTATTCTTGGGTCAGGAGCTTTTTGTTCTCATCTTTCGACCCGTGTTATTTTGCGTAATGAAATTCAAAATTACGTAAAACAAAAGGAAAAGGCTGATGTATTTTTAAAAAGTCATTTTATCAGCTAATGGAACGTACGAAGCCTATTAATTTTCAATTAAAACTTTGGTTTGCTTTAGAAGTCTAAAATATCTTTTCGGTTTTAAAAGAGCTACACCGACTTCTGAAATTGAAAGGTTTCTGTCAGAAAAATTTTTATTCTTGTCAAATTTTGTTAAGTAAGTTTAGACTGTTTACAACCAGTTTAGCGAACTCATTATAATAGGAGTTTGTAAGTTATCTTGGGTCGGGGATGCTGAAATATAATAAAGAACCGAGAAACTTACAAGGTTTGAGTTATTTCCGTTCTATAAACTTTTTCTAATCAACCTACTTTGCGTTGAGCACCTAAAAAGGAGCATTTCAAGAAAGCTACTTGTTACAAATGTTTTATTTGACACAAATGAAAAACCAAAATCAAAACCACACACCCTGCACTAGCCAAGTATTTTGTACTCGTTCAAACTCTGGAGAATGCAAAGTATGGAAAAATATATAAAAATAACATGTTTTAAAAGCTAAGTCACGTGTAATGGACTCGTGACTCGTGTTTTTACGTATTTTATAATAAAATAGTGAATGAAAAATGTAAGCTGGGTTAGAGGTGTGCCATAACATTTTCTCACCCAATGCAACGGACTAAAAAAACAAATGAGTAACTTCTCAAATTGGCCTAATGATGACATTTTACTGCACCCCGTTTATCTCCCGTGACATGACTGCTTGGTTCAACCAGTAGTGCCATAGGCAAAAATTATTTTCCGTGACTCTATCTACTTCGGAAAATGAACAAGTTTTATAGGTTCTATTAATAATGTTCAAATTGTCATAGAATCTATAAAACCTAGGAAGGTTTATTCCCTCGGTACTTAAATTATTGACGTCACTTGGATCAGCGTTCTGTGATAACATAGAATAATTAATTAACGCTAATATTACATGCTATTAGAAACCGGAGGCCACTAGGCGTGTCTAAATTAATTATGCATACTGAATGTCTACTTCTCTCGTATTGGTACATGACCCTAACTACCCATACAATAGTGTCTCTACACTTGCTCAGCTGGCTTATGTACTACCTACTTAAGCCTGTATGTACTATGTTTTTAATATAAATATCCCTGACAAGAAAAACAAAAGAAGGTGATGATGCTTAGATACCTATACTTGTACCAAGATATCTGAGTGTGCTTATCTGTAGATATTGGCTGGCACAAGCACATTTTTGTGTTTTTTTTTCAGCGACCTACCTTAGATTTTCATTTGGATGCCTAATAGTTCTTACTTTCTTACCTGTACATTTCAGTCGCGGCTATCTTTATTTTTTTTCTTAACTCTACTTATCAATATTAAAAATACTCCTTGCGCGTTGATTTTTTAGCAGTACCTTAGTGTTTCGTGGTGAAAAAGTTTGAATTCAAAAATAAAATAATCAAAGCTGTATTCTCGCAGCGAACTGAAAACAAAGCACAATTAAGTGGAGATAAGTGTAAATCCCAAGTCTAATAATATTTTTATTGGATTAGAGCTGCGTCGAGAGTGCAGTGCAACAACGGAGGGTACGTTCGGAAACTCTGGGCTCCGTAATCGTGTTTTTGAACTTATTTTCTAGTGGACGTTCTATTAGCGATGGTTTAAATTGAATTCATTTGAAAAAAAAATTCTCATAATATTAACAAAACAAATCACTTACTGAAACCATTAATTTCAAATATTTATATTTTTATACAGTGAGCGTAAAAAAATAAATTCAAGGTAGATATAATTTTTTTTTAACCTGCAGCGGTATGCCAATCAAAGTTGAACTGCAAAGTTTTAAATCATAGTCGGTTCATACTAACTCATAGTTATTCTGTGACTAAATAGTGACATTATGACGTCATTTGATGTGTTTTCGCGCATATTTTGCTGTCAAGTGTCTAAAAAGAATGATCACGTGGTACAAAATTGTACCACGTGACCTGAAGAAATTACACTGGGCAGTGAAATATAACTTGACAGCAAAAGATTGGCATACGGGGGCTGTACTTTCCCACTTCTGGGTAAAGGTCTCCCCCATATCCTTCCAATTCCTTCGATCACCCGCTGCTTTCCACCAGGCTCCGTGAAATGCGTAGAGGTCGCCACGCCAACGTTTTCTCGGCCTGCCCCGGCTACGTCGATACAACTATTTTTTTTTCCTTAACCTATCTCGTCCCACTGCTGGGCAAAGGTCTCCCCCAAAGACTTCCAATGTTCTCTCTCCTGGGCTTCCTCCCACCATCTCCTTTCAAAGGCGTCCAGGTCGTCCCGCCAGCGCTTTTTAGGACGACCACGAGGCCGACGTCCGTCAGGGACCCAGGGTGTGGTGATGTTTGCCCACCTATCGATACAACTATTAAGAAATAATAAAATGTACCTAGTTAGTTACCGTTTCGATAGTACTACTATTTTGTCTACGATAGGATTTATAATGGATGAATAGGAAGAATAATGGATGGATTTTATCAGTAGATATTATATAAATATGTCTCTAAGATTTAAAGTATTTTTTGAGATAGGTAACAATTTCAACTGAAATGAACAAAAAGAGGGTCAATTCTCTGAGGTATCGTGTTGCTTAGTAGTTCAGTTGGTAGAGCTGTATAGGTGTAGAGTCGTCAGATAAATACTAAATTCACGACCACTTTTTTTTAATATATTTAATTTCCGCGTGCGATCAAAGTTAATGTAACGGCCAATATAAAACCCAACTACCAATTAAAACATACCGCAAAGTGGGAAATTCTGTCGCGTTCCTAATTTAAAAGTGTCGTTAGGAATGTTCATAAAAAAATAAGGCATTCACGATAACGGTTGATGTTATGCAAACTGGAATAAACGTGGTTTAATTAAAATTTTAATGGATTTACGGTCCACTATCGGGCAACACGTAAGCAGATATTGTAACAAGTCTGATCCAATGAATATTTAATGATACTACAATTTTTATACCTATGTTGCAGCATGATTGAAATACAAACATCTAACATCTATTGTTGTATATATTATATAATAGTTGAGCTATCTATAAATCGTTTGCAACGGTGTGTAGATAGCTCAACTGCTTCATGTGTATTTTGTACATATTATAAATATTGTAAATACTTTATTAGTCATAATTTTCTTTGTGAATAAATTCTTATTACTTATAAAGTGGAGACATCTATTCAAACATCTAAACTTTCACATTCATATAATATGTAGTAAGATAGGATAGGATTGCTAGAAGCTTTTAGTCACACCATAGAAAAATCCCACAACTTTCCATACGTCACTCATCCAATTCGTTATGTAAATAGCCAACACAGCGAGAATTCAGCAGCTAAGTTGCTTTTGTTGTTACTTAGTTCGTGAGTTTTGGAATTCCCGACTGTCGAGTTCGTATTTCGTCTCTCGGGACTAAACGGGTTGTCGAACTTTTATACGTGTCGTACATAACATTACATAATGTTGGCCTTTTCTTTTCTGTAAGGGTCAATGTTGGGTCAGAAGGTAGTAAGTCAAATAACGCTTTTATCAACCCTGAACTCTTATTCATAATCCTCTGTTATTTTAGCGTGGCTTTAAAAAATGCTCTGTCATTGCCACTTCCATGACAATGAAAAGACAACAGTTTTAGTTTTAGCAGCCATTTTAGCTCGCCGAGTTTCAGAAGACTAATATAAATAAGACAAAGTATTTACTTAAGTTTTATGATTTACGAACCGGAAAATAAAGCGTTGGTTGGTCGGTTACCCACAAGATAGATACACAACATTTAGGATTCCAGGTGTCAGTGGATGTAATAGGCTCAATATTGTTCTTTTTGGATATTTATGGGGAGGCCTATCCCCAGCAGTGGTCTTCTACAAAATAGACGATGATTTTGCCTTATAATTTTTTGCCACTGGTTTTTTATAGTGATTTTTAAGATCATTCACGTACCCAAAAATATCAAACGACGAGATTTTTAAATACTTTTTTTCTAAATAATATTTGTCAATGAGGGCATTTAAAATAAAAAGTGTTCAAGTTTAATTTTATTCCCAATCAAGATTGAATATTTTTATTTTGAGAAAGTCTAGGCATCTCCTCTTAAGGCTGGGGATCTGCCAAATTGCCAAAACTAGCGAAGTTCAAAGTGTGTTTAAAAGAAAAGTAAGATAGTAACTTCATTTATTTTGGTTGCAAATCAATATTCAGGATATGTGTAACAATTACATATTTAATTTAGCTTCATTTAGCTGGTTTATAATAGATAAATCTGGGATCAAACACAGCTCTCTCGCGCCCAAACCGTTTCGAGTCAAGTTTGTGCACTCGGATTAAGGAAATGAAAACAAAATCGCAAAAAGTACTCAGCACGTCTTGATGTACATATCCTTGTCTCCAAAACGCCCTGAATACATTTTGCGATTTTGTTTTCATTTCCTTAATCCAGGTGGCAGAAGATCTTCGAAATTTTGGATTTTAAATGGTCTATTCCACAATATTCCCTTGTTTTATCTACAAAACAACTAAACTTACGTATAGGCCAAATATTTAAGTATATAAAAAGTGTAAAATCTTTACTTAAATATCGCAAGAAAATTCTTCAGTGGCCTCTAGGCGGCCGAAACGTTCGGACGTCAGGCCCACGCCAAATTTCTCAGGATTTTTAAATGAAGAACACGCAAACGTCTACTCGACAAAAGTCTACAAATCATGGTTCTATTGTATCATTTGAGTACACTACGTAGCAACATGGCAGTTTTTCTCGCGGCTGCGCGTAACGCGTAAGCAGACCGCGTAATAAGCTCATTTGACATTTACGAACAGTCACAATAAAATTTTATCGAGTAGAACTCCTGGTTTGCCAATTAATACGCATTGAAAGTGGCTTTACTTTTTTCTCTTGTATACATGACAATATCCAACAATAACCATACCAATGTAAACTTAGTTTTTATTTCTTTTAAGTCAACTCCGCCAATCAGTCAGTAGCTGTTATTTGTTTACACGGAAAATAGATTTTTCTATCCTAATTCCAATTAAATTAGGATAAGTAAGTACCTAATTATTATCTTGCTACTGCTCATACTTGTATTGCATTTAATTCAACCTATTTTATTGCTTTTGTAAAAACCTTTTTGTGAACAACCTTATTTATTCTAAAGAAGGATCTAACATGGACCGGAGAGGAACATTTGATGAAAGTAGAATACATAGAGAGACATTGCCTTCTGGCAAGACAAAATCTACCATTTTATCTTGCCAGAACGCAAAGAACCACATCCTATCCTATCCTACTAATATTATAAATGCGAAAGTTTAGATGTTTAGGTGTTTCAATCACGTCTAAACTACTGAACCAACTTGGATGAAATTTGGCATGTATGCCAAGTTTCCTAAAACTCAATCCAATCCAGTAGGCACATAGGCTACTTTTTATCCCGAATAATTATCAGGATCTACAGGATAAAATGAACGAACAAGATTAGCAGCGCCAATTGGCAAGAGGATTTCATTGTCATGTCATGTCACGTCAGTTTGACCGGGCGTAATACTACCTCTTTGGTCTAACGACTAGCGTTTGACATTCAAGTACGGGTTCGGTGTAATGTCAAGTTTCACAAAGTATCCGCGCGGTACACGCACATATAATAATACAATACAGATAATACAATGTACATGGAAACTGTACTCGCGTACGGAGTCGCGGGTAACTGCTAGTTAACAATATTTATGCAAAAAAACTAAAATAAATACTGCTGGTTTTTATTGCACGTATATTTTGGAATACTTATTTCTTCTGAAATTACCTACTTACATCCAATTCTGTATTAATGATCTGTATCTGTCTCTCACAATTTGTGTTAAACTCTCCGCAATATGTTAATGTTAAAGATGAGTTTGGAGCAGTACCCTCCCTATCCTTTTTCATATTATTTAGAGAGTTATTTTTCAGTAGTACCTAAGGTTTTAGTTTTTAAGCTTATCTACTATTTATCGATTTGAGAGTTTCCGTAGAATTTACTATGACCTAAATATTAACAAACATACCCACTTAATGTACTTATGTCTACGCCCAGCTACTTTGGATTCACAAGACGGGATATAATTTGAAGATACAATTTGATAAATAAATTTAAATTTGATACAATTTGGAGATAAATGGAGTGTCAGAAAACGAGACCGAAAATCTACTGAACACAATTAAACAACTAGACACAGCCATATAACTCCCTATTGATAATGCGGACATACTTTCATGCTCCAGAGTCAGAAAGATGGATGAGTCTAACAACCATCATCATCATCATCATCAACCTATACTCGTCCACTGCTGGACGTAGGTCTCTCCCAAGACGCGCCATTGAGCTCGGTCTTCGGCTCTTCTCATCCAGTGTCAGCCAGCTACATTTCGCAGATCGTCGCCCCATCTCGCCGGAGGGCGTCCTACACTACGCTTGCCTAAACGTGGTCTCCACTCGAGTATTAATTTGCTCCAACGATTGTCGGTTCTACGGCAAACATGGCCGGCCCACTGCCACTTCAGCCTGCTAATCCTCTGAGCTATGTCGAAAATTATGATCAATGATCGTATAACCCCAGAGACAATCACTGTCGCCGGAATGCCTCTCGAAGTTGTGCAGGAGTATGTCTACCTCGGGCAGACCCTGCGTTTGGGTAGACACAACTTTGAGAAAGAGCTAAACCGGAGAATCCAGCTGGGCTGGGCTGCGTTTGGGAAACTCCGTCAAGTCTTCTCGTCGCAAAAATATGTGTGGACTAGGAATGGTCGCATATTCATCCGCAGAGATGACCAATCTCCTGCAAAGCAAGTCAAAAACTATGAGGCACTGGCTGATATGAACTCCATACTGATATGAAACCAGGCTCTGCGAAGTAAAAATGAAGAAGTATAGATCTCACTAAAACTCAATAATACTCTGCCAAGAATATTTAGATATGTGCAGTATACAAACAAACCCCAGTGACTATACAGACTTTGTTTCTCGTCATAGATAATATCAGTAGATAAAGTGACACAGTCAAGTGATATAAGTAAGTAGAGACTATAATTTGTTGCAGATTTTAATTTTGACCGGTCTACCTCTAGTGAAGGACACAAAAATTCAAACCCTAATAATAGTAAATATTATGTAGTTTATAAAATACTGTTCAAAGAACTGTAGATTTAGTGATAAGCAATTTTAGTGGTGTAACGGAGTGTGAAAATAAACTACCCCTCAGTAAGTTAGATCCTCATCACCCTGCATTAGATATTATAATTAATGTATGATATAAATGTAATGATACAAAAAATGTTAAAAGGGTAAAAATATGCCACACATAATTTCAAAAAAGTTGATTATTCAAAAGTAACAAAAAACCAATAAATACTTTCATTCCTGTATGATTTAAAACCAATCTTGGCAGATTTTATCCAATTAACTGACTATTTGACACAAACAATAGCGTTCCTTTAATTTTGTTATCATGAATGTTATCATGAGCACTTATTACTCGTATATTGGAATCCAATCACACACTTAGTAACTAAGTGTGTGATTGGATTAAACTTATAACTGTTATAAGTTGTTCCTTTTTTTTTCCTTAAAAAATAAGTACTAAATTTTTTAAGACATATTTTACCTACATCAAATCTGTTTATGCCTGTTATGGTATATCACACTGTAGAATGTTATAAGTTATATTTTTCTCCTAAATAACAATTGTGAATATGCCATTGGTGTAACTAACTAAATAAATAAATATAAAGATCGCAGTAAAGCATTTTTCAGTTTAGTTTAGTATTCGATAAAATTTACGAATTGCTTTCCGCGCATGTCATGACAACTCGATTCTTCTGTTTTGCACAGATAGACTATCCCCTTAAGCACTACATTTGGCAGATACTAACACTTTGCAGAAGTAATTCGATACGTGACCATAAAAGCAATAAACACAATTTTGCTTTACAATAAAGTTCCCACACTTACTTGTAGTAGGTACTTTTGAACTCGTTATCATCCACCTATGCTTATAATACTGATTTTTATTATAATCATCTTTCGTTAAAATAAGGCACAAATCATTTCAAACAGATATAACTAAAAAAAACTACGCGTAAAAGATGAAAATTATGATCCGCCTACGCATTCAAGTAGAGCAAGCAAAGTTGACGTAGCTCTCAACTACTATTTACAATCGATACTCAATATACCGTTAGTAGTAACTTATCATACTATTTCCACACATACCTACACCGTTTTATGTTTGTGAATTCTATAGTCTATGCCCTCTCTATGCCCGGCTTTTATTAGCTATTCGACAAAGCTGGGTTCAACTGTTCGAGCACTTTGTCAATAAATTCTGACCGATGCTCACCTGCTACTCTTAGTGTGTAGTTTGCGAACTATATGAAGGTACCTAGTACCTATAACTAGTTGTCCTATGAGAACATAGACCTCGCAAGCCTTTATAACCACAGAACAATAACCATGCAATAACCGATACTTTCCTCTTTCTTCTGGCTAAATCGAATTTCAGGAGCTGGAATGTTCCAATAGGCCTTACCTATGTAAACTTTTGAGCAAAATAGGGGTATAAGTTTTAGCGATTACTCGCGTTCCCTTGGTCCTAGGAGGTCGAATCTGGTGTCTACGGATTTGTCTGTTAAAGGCGGAGAGGACTGTATAGTTTAATTGATATTGGAAGGAGTAAATTTTAGAGACAAAAATTAAAAATTAATTTCCCCTCTTTTCCCCCTTCTACTCCCTCTTTTTGGAAATATTTTTACACTGTCTTGTGTAGAAGTCTTTAGTGTGCTTCTCAAATTTGATTGAAATCTGTCGATAAACAACGCTACAGCAAACTTTCCCTTTTTTCTCCCCTATTTTCCCCCCAATCAAAAATCGCGGTCGACAATTTTTTTTCAATAAATCAAGGAACATGTGTGCCGATTTTCGTCCAAATCGGTTGATAAATGTGACCTGCAGGCGATTACTGACAGACAGACAGCCCGACAAAAGCATTTTTGGCCAATGTCGAAACTGAGACGCTTCGCTCGCTTCGCTCGCTCGGTCAATAATATACAAGAGTAGAGAGTACCTATAGATGCATTATCATTATCATCAACCTATATCAGTCCACTGCTGGACGTAGGTCTCTCCCAAGACGCGCCACTGAGTCTAGTCTTCGGCTCTTCCGCTCCAGTCCAGATCGTCGCCCCATCTTGCCGGAGGTTGTCTTACACTACGCTTGCGTAAACGCAGTCTCCACTCAATTATTTGTTTGCTCCAATGATTGTCAGTATGAAACTCAAGTACTTATATGAAGATTTGGTATAATAAAATGTTTAATCACTTATAACGAGCATATTATTATTATGAGAAGAAAAATGTCACTAACCTACTTATATCTAAAAATAAATAGATCCTTGTCGTTAAATTCATAAAGCAGGAACAATGTGCAAACCAATGCGACAAAATAAGGAACATTTTTTTTCATTACAAATTGAACGCAAGCATTCTTTACTTTTCATTTTTATATTTTATACCCTGTAACATGCTACACCCTCAAGCCATGAAATGGAATCGATTTTATTGGAGCAAGCGTTATTTATGCCAGTTGAAAGATGACGTCATAATGCGCGAAAATGAAAAAGAATTGCCGCACGTTCCCGAAAGGATCAATATGGGATAAGTGAGGAAATACTCAAATCTGTCCATTACTGAGATAATTTAAAATAAAGAGAACCTAAGATGAAGAGAATTGTAATTTATTTCCTCATAGCTTTATATAAGGTCGAATTTGAAGAAAAATACAAGTAGGTACGAGAATCAATTAATTTTGTCTTACAAGATTTTTTATAGCTTTGTTCTTGAGTCACAAAAGTATGTAATTATCGTCCCGAAAATCTCACTTTACGACTGTCTTTCGAATATAAAAGCAAAAATAAGAGACCATAAATTCGTTTTCAGTCGTGGTCGTATTAGGTTTTCTTAATTGCACAACGAGATACGAGTTTTACTTTGAATTTAGAACACAGATCAAAAAGGCTATTTATACTATTTACTTTTTTTCTGTAAATTTAATTCAGGTGCAATACTGACCGATATGATCGCTGGTTACCGTTTTTAGCTATTTGCTTTTCTTGATAAAGGAACACACCATACCAGCTAGGACTCGACTGAAAATAGCACCAGCTGCAAAACTCCGGTAGGGATTTGGAGCCAGCACTGACTAATAAAATAATACCGAGCAAATACCGGCTAGCACCTGTGTAGAAGGACCTTTATTATCGCCACCGTTATCAGATGGTATTTTATCCGGCATATCTCGTGTAGAAGAGCCTTAAATGTGTCCGCATTCTTCAAGAATTGCGGTCACTTTAGTGGTCTGTCTTCTTAAAAGGGGGGTAAGTGCAGAAAAGTGTTGGGATGCCCTAGACTCGCCAGTTATAAGAATTCTCGGAATAGAGCTCTAAATGCCACTTTTTTAAAAGCTTTTTTTTTGAACACCACTTAGCTCTTGTTAGTTGGACTACTTTGAAAAGATTAGAACAATACCACGGAAAATAGAAGAAAACTTTTCAACATTTTAATTTTTTCATTTTATCTGATTATTTATTATGCTGCATACAATCCATTATAGAATGGACGAGATTCTGCAAAGAATTGATGCAATCCAATAGAAAAACCTATTATTTCTAAAGAAGCGAATCGTAATACCATCAAAGCATAGATATGAATTTCGTTCTCTTTGAACAGAGCACTTCGATACTCGAAAATCCTGAAATAAGAAATAATTTTCATTTTTATTACGGCAGCTTGATTCCTACCGGCACTTGACGTTTTTCACATGTTACCAAAGAAGACAAAGGCGAGTAATAACGTTGTGGAAGAATGGGGGCGCAGAACAAAACCAGCTGAAGTAGCGAGAGTATTGTACAGCCGCGACCAGGTACAAACTCGTTTGTAATTATTTAATGAAAAGAGTTTCGTATTTCACTAGGGATTTTGTTTTCGGAACAAAAACAAAAAAAAAACTATAGATTGTTCACTACAGAAATAGTACAGAAAACACTTACTTAACTTAAAAGTAGGTAACACAATGGGCGGCCTTATCGCTGAGAGCGATCTCTTCTAGGCAACCGAAGCGAGATAAATTAAGGTAGAATGGTAGGCGGTGTAATAGAAATTATACATACAGTAAACTAAACAGAAATCAATAAAAACTAATATAGTGATACACAAGCTTCCTAAATACACTCAGCGGCACGGAAACTTGGCCACTTAAGAATTTTGCGATAACTTGTGTTTTGCATGATTTATTTGAATAATAAAAGGTAGGTAGGATGAAAATTAGTCTTCTTTTATGTTTTAGGGTCTTTTGGTTGATTTTAAAGCATTACAGCATTCACTATATTTTTTTTAGCAAAATTTACAATATTTTTAAATTTAAACATAGATTACTATTGGCAAAAACAAATTAACATTTACTTTTTTTTAAATCCTTTGCACGTTTTAATAACGAATGCATCTTCCTCTAGCCCTGATGATTGCCTGCATTCGGTCAGGCATGCTCTGGATGATGTTTTTGACTGCGGCTTGCGGTATGGCTTCCCACGCGTCCAGCGCTGCATTTCGGAGCTCATTGAGAGTCTGTGGTGGATTAGGCCCGGTCTTTATTTTTCTTTTAAGCATGCTCCAAATGTGTTCTATTGGGTTCAAGTCCGGGCTACGAGCTGGCCACTACAACTTCTGGATTCCGACCTCTTGAAAGTACTCTACCACGCATCGTGCGACGTGGGGACGTGCGTTATCGTGCATTAAAACCCCAATGTCGAATCCAATAAACCCCAAATAAAGTACAACATGGTCTTGGAAGATCTCTTCAATGAATCGATTGCTATTCAGTCGATTGTCAACGACCACCGACTCCGTACGAGCATCTGAACTTACTCCTCCCCATACCATTATGGAACCGCCGTGAAAACTCACTGTCTGTGTAGTGGTAATGGGTAAGTACCGTTCTCCTTTTCTTCTCCACACTCTTTCTCGACCGTCTGGAGCTCGTAAAGCAATTCGGCACTCATCTGTAAAGAGGACTCTAGCCCATTGCTCGTGTGTCCAGTTGGAATGTTCTCGGGCGAATTAAAGACGAGCTACTCGGTGCTGTCTGAGAAGTTCTGGACCGCGCGCTGGCCTACGAGTCCTTAAATTTACTTCTTCCATTCGTCTTCTAACCGTACGCTCGCTTACATTTATGCCTCTCACGTTTTGGAGCTGCTGTCGTATCTCAACTGCTGTAATGAAGCGGTTTCTCAATATCTCTAAGACAATGAACCGATCGTCTCGAGCTGATGTGCATCGTAAACCTCCACTTCCTGGTCTCCGAGTGTAGTTACCAGTCTCCTGGTACCGCTTCAAAGCATATTGCATAGATGAACGCGGTACGTTTAACACAACAGCCACTTCTCGCTGTGTCAGCCCTTGGTCGATCAATGCAACGGCTTGCGCGACCTGTTCTGCGGTTAATGGCATTTTTTTTCTTTAAAACACATGTTTGTACACACAAAAACAAACACAAAACGTCAAAAATGCGTTCACCTCAAGCTAAACTTTACAAAGCACAAAGATTAAAGTTCGTCCTAGTCCCATGAATGGCCCGTTTTCGACTAAATCTCTATAAGTGGTGTCAAAGTGCACTTAAACTTAATGAATTAGCCTCTAGAACTAAAAGTAAACATTTTTTGACCTACCTCCATAAGCTACATTCATTAGAAACACTTAAATTTTTTGTTATTGCGAGATACGAGCTTGGCCAAGATTCCGTGCCGCTGAGTGTATATAACTAGGTAATCTAAATACATATTATATCATAATATAATTCATAAAATTTATCTGCGTGTTTAGAATATAGAGTGACTGTAGTCTTCTTCTTTTTCGAGTCGATTGACTCCCTGCATGTATTTTAAATGTTATTTTCATTAGTAATTACCTAGGTAGTTATTTTTTTTTCCACTTTTATGTGGTTTTAGCTTAACCCCTTTATTAACATAAAAATGTTCCTGATTAGAAGTTATGTTAGCACAAAATTTACTGGTATCTGGCGTATGAGTGGAGCAGTCGGCAGCAAGTATATCATGGCGATTTCAATTTCTGAGTTATTTATTCCTTCGTCGTAGGTAAATAGGGGATGGCTCGTGGTAAACCCCACTTCAACAGGATAAGGGTCTGTTTATCATTGCTTTCCTTTTGATCATTCAATTTTCTTTTATTCAATTTTTGTCTCGACGTAGATATACTATTATTGCGTCGTATCATTTAAACAAATATTTATGATAAACACTGAATGAAAAGTAAGATAATATTTTTACATTATATATTATTATATATACCTACTTTTAATAAGTATATTAAAATATAGTAACTGATGTGAGAGGAAAATTGAAGGAATCGGAAAAGCTCTATGCTGCTAAAGCCTTATACCAAATGGTTCACAAAGGAAACAAAGAGGCCTTATGTACAAAAGTAACATACTATGTAGGTACTCACTGTACAGAACTACCTAGAGTTATTTTACAATTTATTTCTAAATGGCTATTGGGTTGGTAGCACTACTGGGTAGCACTTTTAGCAAATATCTTAGAACCAATTTGAAATTTGAACTATGTTGATTTGAATTAGATCAAATTAGAAAAGGCAGATAAATATTTAATATTCTACAATATTACAAAATAATTGGGCGCCTAAAACATTTTTTCTATCGATTAAAATAATCGTACAAACTGGTGCAAACTACGGTAAAAAGCTATGAGCAAATCCGATCTTAAGTTTTGAAATTATGATTCGTGAAAGTTATGTGAGTCTGAGAAATATCGCTCTCCATTGCGGAGTTTTTCCAGTTTTACAACGATGGCCTAGATGGAAATTCGGAATGTATTTTCAGTGGATGACTTACATAGTTTTGTTGCAATCAGTACAATTAGTCATAATCACTTCATCATCATCATCATCAACCTATACTCGTCCACTGCTGGACGTAGGTCTCTCCCAAGACGCGCCATTGAGCTCGGTCTTCGGCTCTTCTCATCCAGTGTCTGCCAGCTACATTTCGCAGATCGTCGCCCCATCTCGCCGGAGGGCGTCCTACACTACGCTTGCCTAAACGTGGTCTCCACTCGAGTATTAGTTTGCTCCAACGATTGTCGGTTCGACGGCAAACATGGCCGGCCCACTGCCACTTCAGCCTGCTAATCCTCTGAGCTATGTCGACGACTTTGGTTCTCTGTCGGATAACTTCATTTCGGATTCTATCCTTGAGAGAAATTCCGAGCATAGCTCTCTCCATAGCTCGCTGAGTGACTTTTAGCTTATGGACCAGCCCTACTGTCAGTGTCCACGTTTCGGCAGCATAAGTCATGACAGGTAGGACGCATTGATTGAAGACTTTTGTCTTCAGACATTGAGGAATGGGCGACGAGAAGACTTGACGGAGTTTCCCAAACGCAGCCCAGCCCAGCTGGATTCTCCGGTTTAGCTCTTTCTCAAAGTTGTGTCTACCCAAACGCAGGGTCTGCCCGAGGTAGACATACTCCTGCACAACTTCGAGAGGCATTCCGGCGACAGCGATTGGCTCTGGGGTTATACGATCATTGATCATAATTTTCGTCTTATCCAAGTTCATGCCCAGGCCAATCTGTCGTGAAGCATCAGCTAAGCTGTTTAGCATCTGTTGTAAGTCCTGCAACGATTCCGCCAATATGACGATGTCATCTGCGAATCGTAAGTGTGAGAGGTATTTGCCGTTAATGTTGATGCCCATTCCATTCCAACTCAGCGTCTTAAACAGATCTTCCAGTGCGCTCGTAAACAGTTTGGGGGATATGACATCCCCTTGTCTCACACCGCGGCGCAGCTGGATAGGTTTAGACTGCTGGTTCTGGACTTGGACAGCCATAGTGGCATCGTTGTATAAGCATCTCAACACTTCGATGTATCGCCAATCCACCTGGCATCGTTGCAAGGACTGTAGAACAGCCCAGGTTTCAACAGAGTCAAAAGCTTTCTCATAGTCCACAAACGCTAAGCACAAGGGCTGATTATACTCCTCTGATTTTTGTATGATCTGCCGCATTGTGTGAATGTGGTCTATGAAGACCACTCATACACAGTAGTTACGACTGCTATAAATGCAGCCTTGGCCGACTTTATTGTTTATTAGTCATAGTTCTTTGGTACTTTGTTTTAACAAGCACATGAATACTTAAACTGAAAAAAAAAAAATTTTTTTATTCAGGGTAAGTGCTCCATGTTTTTGGAATTTACATGTCATTGTTATTTGTTTACTTACTACTATTAATATACTTTAAGAAGTTCTTTAGTCGTTTTGAAGACAAAATGAGTGTCGGAAAAAGAAACCAAAAAATGCGAATTTAATACATACCTACTTACTAAACTGAAAGCCTTTTTCTCAGTAGCTCAATTTATAAAATAAATAAAATGATTCTGTAATTCAAATTGTATATTTTAATTCTTATTCCCTATAAGGGAATAGGGAATAATAAGATTAATAATGACCTGTGTGTACGGTAGTGTAGCCAAATCAAACTTGAACACATAATTGTCACATTGTGTCTCTGCGGTCCCTAGTAACTAAATCTACCAATTAGGCAGATGCAAGCAGGCAGAGTTGTAATAAGTTAGGGGGTAAAAAAGCATTCCAGAAAAAGTTTTTTGTTCCAATCAGTTCGAAACGTGAGTCTTTTCTTAGACTCATATTCAAAGACAATGGCTCAAGGCTCAAGTGTGAATTGAAACTCAAAGTTTTTCTCATATCCACTGACCAGTTTTAACAAAATCAATGCATTAGTCCTAAATTCAGACTAGATCACTGTTTCTGAATACGAGCTTAGTGTTTTCTAAAAAAGTCAAACCTGGTATGTTTACATGGATACAAACCTGGTTATCAGACCTGCAAATGGCATAAATCAAGTTAGCCATATGTCACGCCTCATGATGGATGGCCGCGCTGATGTGGCTTGTAGTTCCTACCTGCCCGAAACTATAGAAACCACGACAATCACTCCACGGTCAATAAACAGTGATAAATTGCGCCTATTTCTGGTTGAGTTGGCCTACTTTTCCGTTTGTATTTGCTCAAGTAAAGTCATAGGTAACAAACCATTAAAAAATGGTACATAATTCACAAAATGTATATAGAAAATTCTGGTAGAAAAAGATCGTCCGAGGAAGTACTACCACCATAGTACTTCCTCGGACGATCTTTTCACCGTACTTATTTCTGCCGCCAAGCAGTGACGCTTGCTGTATTCTGGTTTAAAGGGTATGGAACTATGGGTACCGGTGTGATTACAGACACACGGGACATAACATCTTTACGTCTCATTTTTTGAGTGATGGATGAATGCTTCACAGGGCACGTACTCAGTGAATGCAATGCATTGTTATAAGCAGAGGTTACTACTTAACATCAGGTGCAATATCTGTTCCATCACTAAACTCACATAAAAATGTGTTACGACTGAAGTTGTTCCAATTAAGTATCATTTGTAAAAGAACTTGACAAGAATAATCCGGTTTGTACGTTTTTGAGTAAACTTATTTTCTAATCCATAGCTATTGTTGTTTTTGATCAGCTATTATGCAAATAAGTCCCAATCCCAAAACTTTAGTGTTCACTAAACGAATCAGTGCCGGCGCTAACAAACCCTCGTACCAAGAGTAATTAAAGCTATTCAGTAGTATTCAGCAAACGCGAGGTGAAAACCGTCGATTGGGCGATGAATAAACCATGCATGTGTGCCTTTGCTGGTAAAGCTACGAGGCAAATTCACGAGTAGTTGCAAGCTAGAGAAAGCTCTCACAAAATCTTTTTTTCAAACTGGCAAAGTGTTCGCGGTTGTCTCACTTACAACGTTACTTAGATATTCTGTAGCATTAACAAACATGTTTGGTAGCTAAGTAGAAATTTAGGAGCCTCTGGGTTATTAAAAAATTTAATACCCTACAAGCAAATTTTTCATCATTGCAATACTGATAATACTAACGGAATCGCAATGTACAGTCGAAGACACGTGCACCTATACTGTTTGGACTTTGAACTATTAGAACGTTGCGAATCGTGCGAGAGGGACGACAGTGTGTTTGTGTAGGACGGGAAGCAAGCGCGCGCGCGCCTACGCCTATTGCGCTCCCTTTCCAACGATTATCTGCATTGTATGTAGCGTAGTTATGGTTGTATTAGGTGTATAGCCTGACTTGTGGCCGTGTGTACTAACTATCGTGGAATTTCCCACTCCATTATAGAAATATCGGAATCGTCAAACCCTCCGGGCGTCATAAAGCACAGACTTGCACCTGATAAATCCAAGAAACCGTTTGAATAAATTAGCAGCCAGTCTATGGTATTACACGGAGCCAGCTGGTCGTCTATCACTTGATCCAATCTACTGGAATGGATCACAATGTAGGCGAAGCTCATTGGACTCATGAATTTATTTGTGAGTCGCAACCTCACTACGGGAAAACTGTAAATCTACAAACGCGAAGCTACTGTCTACAAATTTTATGAGGAGAATGGAAAAGTTTATAAACTTTTTGTTTTGGTAGATTGCTGTTCGGAAGTTTTATCCAATTGGCCTGAATTTGCTTGGATGGATTAGATTGTGCTTTATTTTGAAGTTTACTTCCGTCAAAAGAAAATCTTTTCAGTGTTTGTATCTAATTTTTTTTTCAATGGTCCTACCTTACTAGGTAAAAAGAAAAAGTTTTTTATTGAAACGAAACTCATTTTGAAATGAATTTTGTTTCTATTTTAGTCATATCTTTATTACACTTATCCAAAGGAAATGAAACAGAAAGTCCATAAACACACGTCTTTATAAACTCTCAGTTCATTACTTATTCCCAACTGGAGGAAATTCACTCTTCATTCTACCAACATAGTTAAATGACCAAAAAACGTACCACACTCAGCTGACGTAAAGCCACAAGGGTCATTCCCGACTGAATTAGACTGTAAAGCAGCAGTTTTGCTCTAAGCCAGTAATTAATTTGCGAGAGCCTTTGGAGTAATGCCTTTGACGTCGACAACACCACATCCTTCAGTGTATAGCTTGCACTCTCGATACGTACGTAAACCTCTAATTTTACTACCACTACCATCATTATGTGCTGTATTTTGTTTTGAATAAAATACCCATCCAATTTTCTTTTAGTTGTTTTGACAGCTGGTATGTACCAAAAGAGTAGGTACTGACTTTTCTTATCAGCACTTTCCTACGATGAAATCGACGTGTAACATTATTTTTAACCCCCGACGCAAATACGACGGGTGTTATAATTTTGACGTGTCTGTGTGTGTGTGTGTGTGTCTGTCTGAGGTAACGTAGCTCCGGAAGGGATGAACCGATTTTGATTTTGTTTGTTCTGTTTGAAAAATGAATTAGTCGGGATTGTTCTTAGCTATTTTTTATGAAAATCGGTCCAAAATTCGAGGGTTTTTAAATTTTTTTAATTAATTACTTGTTACCCACGAAAAGCAATCGCTTGAGATGGCCCAAAGATCATAGTTATCTGCCGATATTCATCGTATGGTTCATTGATTCTCTATGATACCTACACTGGACAGAAAACAATACCAGACAGACATCAGTCTGATTCCGGAACCATATGTTCGGTTGGTTGATTTACTAAACCACAGAACATAGAATACCACTTTTTAGTTCTGTGTTAGTACAGCCTACTAAGTAGTACAATTTCGATGTTCCAGCTGGTGTTCATATAGACTGTGGTAACGCTGGAAAGCTGTTAACAATTTCAAAACTATAACGTGAATGCAATAATGGACCGACTTGTGAACTTAATGCTAAAGTAAGCGGTCAGTTGACTCTAAGCTGTACTTCACTTTGAGAGGGTACTTAATTAATATTAATAATGGGACTACGCTGCTTTAATTATTTAATTTAATAACGAAGGAAAAAGTAACTTAGTGAAGAAGCTTCTAGATGCGTGAAAGTTATGCAAGTTTGGTTTAACTTGGCAATGCATACGATAAAACGTTAACCCAACAAAAATATTTCTTAAAATAACTTGTATAATATCACAGCGAGTAAGTTACAAATACATTGAGCTGAAATAGAAAAGCCAAAGCTTAAATTTTATACTGAAACAACACACTATTCCCGTTTAACAAAGCCAAACAACCAAGATAGCAATGGAAAGCTTACGCTCGCTTACCCCCAAAAGACTGTATAATACGTGACTGTCGGCCTGTTTGGCACCTTGCCCACTTGAACCTAGTTTTAAACCCATATTCATAGGAGGCTAAAAAGTCCAGAAACCCATTTCAACCCGCATCCGAAGCGCGTCATCTGAATCCACCTCTACAAGAGCCTTCATCGTTTATGACTTCAAAGGTTAACTGAAAACTGTTCACGAAAGACCCTCCAACTTCCGAACGTAAATTGAAATATCTCAACCAATTTTTTACACTGCACGGTAAGTGAAAAATCTCGTGAACTCACTGAACTCTACGATTTATTTCTATCTCAATCCTTGTCAAAGGGTTTCAATGCTAGAGGAAAATGTTCATGAATTTTCTGTGATAGATATAGCATTGGTAGAAGATAACTAAAGTAGCTAGCTAGAGCTAGCTAGTATCTAATGGTTTTGCCTCAGGCGTCCTTTGCTTGAAATGGAATTTTTCAGTTTTATCATTGAGTTACGAAAGGTTTTTTAAGCTACCATAGCTGTCCTTTGTTGAGGAAGAGTAACAAGAAACCCTTAAAATAAGAAGCATTTTAATGAGCTGGATGCAAGAATCTTGTGAAAATGACAATAAAGTCATGTTATTTGCCATTATTTTACAGTTTTAAACAGCTTTTACAGAAACGAAGATTTTATTAGATAAATTGAAGTCCGATGCATTATTCATGGTGTACCATTGCTTCGTACTCGCATTTTTACAAACGGGTCGACATGACATAGAAATTCACTTACTTTTATGTGTATTGCCCTAAGCTATTCGGCTCGCATAGAAAAGCGAGCGAGAGTACCAGTAAATAAGAATTGGCTACTATTATTGCGCCAGGCTATTTTATTTACTTGGGCATATTTAGGTTAGCAACCAAGAATTTGGGTTGGGTGCCGGAATAGCAAGTTAGGTCACGATGAGCGAATTCGTGTTCGGTGAACGAAGCGAAGCAATAAGGCTTGAAGAATTTATGGTATTAAAATGTCACCAAATCTATATCAGATTACTATAATTTACACAAATTATTTAACCCGCACCCTAATTATGGTGAGGAAAACAGTGAAGTATTCAATATTTTTCATAAAAGCAATATAATCATAATCAAAGATTTTTATTTACATAGAAGATCATTGAATCACAATAAATAGTACCGATCGCACATTCTGGCAGTATTCTCAGAGGTAAAGTGCAAAATAAAATAACTGTCTAACGAATGAATGAATGAACGAGTAAAAGAGATCGTCTGAATGAACGTCAGCTCTTCCGTAAAAATACCATTTATCATTTTCCGCTTATCGCCGCCTATTCAGTATTGTAAAGACTCACTTTTTACAAAGCCATTTTATTTCAGCAGCTAAGCACCACTCAAGTATTGTCTGATTAATGAACGCTTCTCCAATGTTCAAAGATAAAGTACCAGTCGTCACGTAGACTCCTTTATCTATTTAGAATTTCAATGAGCGTTTGTAAATAGGTTTAAGAAGAATGAACAAGCTACTTCACCAGAATACGTGTTATAAGAAAACATTATTATGTCAATAAAAAACACTTTACTTGGCTTACAAAAACAATGAAGTCATTGAAGACTACTATCTGAAACTCGCGTACGTGATTTTCTGACTTTGAGTTGCAAATTTTCTTTGAAACATCCTTGGATTCGTTATCTAGGTGTTGCTCGTCGTATACCTAGTTACGCAGAGCTCTTACCCGGCGTATTGACTACCTACAGTATAGGTACCTAATGCTGCTGTAGGTAGATACGTCAATGTAGGCATAATATTACCTAATCACTCGTATGGAAAATCTATTTCTACTTAAAGATCTATACCGATCCACGCTGTGTTTATAACTTAGGCAATTTTTCATAATGATTTATTCCGCAACTGAACTAGCGGTTCTCATTATCTGTGGTCAAGGTCAGGGCTGTTCTTTCACCGTCTGACAAACAATTTATCTTGAGGTGAATACATCACAAGGGAAGGACGGGAAGGACTATCAACAAGTGTCAAGATGGGTAGAGATGGGTATGCTTTACCGCAACACATTTAATTCCAGATAGGGTCGAAGGATATGTACAGTCGGCATCATAAACCGATTAATGAATTGAGTTTATAAAATTCAAGTATGTAGTCGCAAAATGTTATGTGCATTTTAATTAATCGAATTAAATAAGTATGAACTTACATACTCTTGCAAAAGTTACAAAATATATAGTAAAAAGCTCCCAAATTGTACTTGGACAATCTTTTTATTCATTATATTTTTATTCTTTTATTTTATTTTATTTTTATTCATATGTTACTAACTATTAATACCGATGTTGGGGTGAGATTAGTTACGGTGGTACACCTGCGCCACTTGCCGGACCGCTAGATCATAAAAAACTTCTAAAATGTGTGAGAATATCATGATATTTTATTTATTTTCATTTACTTAGCTATCGAAGTTTCAATACATTTGATTCGTTTTCTATTTTGTAGAATCGATCGTAGAATACCAATTCAGCTATGTAGCTGGAGGTGGTCACGAGTAAATCTGACAGTCGCCGCGTTACGTAAACCTAACTTATTCGAATCATATTGCGCGTCAATGCCAGCTCGACTGCCGAGCGTTATAGCATCACCGCGCAGTGTATCTCGGATACGCTAGCGTAACGATTCTCATATTTATTCGTGATCTAGGCACTGTTATTTCAGCAGTATACTCTTTGGATCTCAATTCAAGATATGCAAACTTATAAAAAAGTAGCGCGCATAAGTATTTAAAAAATAAATCAGATTTCTAGTGATTTCTGACTGCAGCGGTAGAAAAGTTTCAGCTATGATTATAAGACAACTAAAGGTGGTCTCATTTTCTCTTCGTTTCGATGAATACCAGCCTTTACGGGACTGTAGGTATAAGGTTTCAATAGATATCGACATTCGCATTACGGTCCGTGGTCTGTCACATTGGGCGGATGGGGCCTTTTATAAGTTGCCAATATCTTATGAATCACGCAGTGTATCGGAACATTTATTTAATGATAAAAAGTGGTTTTGTACCTAAATAAATTGCCTGTTTAGATGGTGAACAGTTAGTTATGAATATGTTATGTTATGTTAGTTAGTTAGAAAACTGTCTTAACTGATTTACTTATTTTCTATAAAAAAAGTAATAATTTCTGTATTCTGATATCTTCCGTGGCGAGGACAAAAAAGGCGTATTTGAAATTATTAAGTATTTGAAAATTCGCAGAACTTTGCCACAATTCATAGTAGATATGACTACACTACTAGCTCATTTACAAACATAGGTATATAATAATTTCATTTAGTAGGTACCTACGCAAAAGTTGAAAGATAAATTCTCCCAAAATAAACAATTGAGTGGTTGGAGAGTTTAGACCCGAACGGCCTTTCCAAAAATCTCCATGTTCACGAGTTTAAGCCCAAAATGTTTAGGCGGCTCTTAGAAAAGCTCGCAGGCCATTGGAGTGGAAAAAGGTGATTGTGGCTTCATGGCCGGCTACACTTATACGGGAAAAAAACCACACATTATAAAATGGCTGGTTTATTAAAAAAACCTTTAATATTACTTTTACAATAATACAAAATTCCGAATAATAACTACATTGAAAATGTAGTAGTTTTTGAACGAAATGTTCTTGTCGAAAGACTGAATACAATAGTTATTTGGCCATACAGCTTTTACGTGAATAAAATGGTGACAAACAAAAAGGTATGAGGACGAACGTTTTCTGCAGGGGTATGCCAATCAAAGTTGAACTGCAACGTTGAACTGCAAAGTTTTAAATCATGGTCAGTTCATACTAACTCATAGTTATTCTGTGACTAAATAGTGACATTATGACGTCATTTGATGTGTTTTCGCGCATATTTTGCTGTCAAGTGTCTAAAAAGAATGATCACGTGGTACAAAATTGTACCACGTGACCTGAAGAAATTACACTGGGCAGTGAAATATAACTTGACAGCAAAAGATTGGCATACGGGGGCTGGAATAGTATTACGATCGACGTACTCTGGATTCTAGTAACTAAGCAACGTCTGTGTAGTTTCGTTATTTGGAAGTCTGCCATCGTAATCTCTGATACCCAGCCATAATTCAACTAATCCCATTTTGGGGTCAGCATTACGGCAGACTGCTTGCTATGCTTATCCATTTCTTTACGAGCTCCAATCCTAGCATAAAATATATTTAGACAAAGAAATATACTTACAGAGTAGGTAAGTACTACTACTGAGACTTCTATGCTATGTACCCATAATTCATAATTTCAATTTCTATGGTCCTTAGAGTATCCTTAAATACATATTCAAAGCGCGTTCCAATTGTCCAAAAAAAAAAACAAACAACCGAATTGAGAACCTCCTCTTTTTTTGAAGTCGGTTAAAAAAGAAAGTCTCACATTGATTTCCAGTGTTAGCCTAAAGTTAGGTAGCTTAACTATCTATACTATACCTACACATCTACCTTTTACATATCTACATAAATTATAATAGCGAGGTAAAATAAACAGGCATTTATTTACGTCTAGTCTATGGTTCATTCAGCGTCTGTATCAAAGTAAAATATGTATGAATTGATTCGAAATTATTTTTTTAGAAATAAACCCCAATGTACCTTTTTTCCAAATCTCCCAATGATTTGTATGTACGATTTGGGTAATGAGTCTTATCTCAAGCCAAAGAATATACACCTCATTTCACACCCACATTTATAACTCTAACATTAAAATAGCTCACAATAAAAATAAGATACTTACGGTCTAGAAAAACAATTCACAAAATACACGGAAAAATACATTTCAACTGATATATGGGCGGGCTTGCTGAAATATGAAGACAATTTCACACAATCGTGGTCCACTAATGCGACGCTAAAAGGCAGTGGCGGTAAAGCCTACTGACCTACAACTATCTCGTAAAGACACTCGCATCCACTAATCCAAACCAGTGAATAGTGTACTCAAGCTTATAACTAAGTATCCTAAATATATAAAAAATACGTGGGTAGGACCAGTCCTACCCACTGACTAACGCACAACTTCAATAAACTATTAGCTAGGGCAGGGGTCACCAATTAGTTTCGCTCGGTGTCCGTTTTAAGAAATGAAAAGGCTATTGCGGTCCGCACAGCATTTTATAGAAAAAAATATTTATTAAACAAATGTAATTAAGTACAGAAATAAAAAGGTATTTTTTTATATATCAATGAGAAAAATGTAATTTTTTGATGCGGACTATCTGTCTGAAGTTTGGAATACGTACTCAGCTGTATTGCAAGTTGCTGTGTTCTCGCGGTCCGCACAAAATGGGTCGGCGGTCCGGATGCGGACCGCGGTCTGCCATTTGGTGACCCCTGAGCTAGGGCCTAGCAATAGGTAAGTATGATTTCACGTAGCACTATTTCGTAGTCTAGCGAGATGTAAACTAAGAGAATAATTTTACCTCAAAGTAAGACTAATGTTATAAATTAGGTACTAGGTCTAATATATATATATATATATTCATATATATATATATATATATATATATATATATATTCATGGACATTTCACACGACGCCCTCTAGTCCCAAACTAAGCAAAGCTTGTAATATGGGAACCAGATGCTGATAGAATACTTATATACTTTTTTTTTGTAAATACATATACATACTTATAATACATAGTAACACCCAGACATAGAACAAACATCTATGTTTGCCACACACAAATGTTTGTTCTTAGTGGGGATCGAACCCACGACCCACAGCACGGAAGGCAGAGTTATTACCGACTGAGCTGTGACGACTGTCAAATAAATTATCAAATCAAGCATAGATTTCAGTGTAGACTTCAATTTAAAAATGTCTATAAATCTGATGATTGAGTGCTTTTTGAAACTCGATTCAACATTTAGCTAACTTAGTTTAGTTCTATCAATGCCGACTATGTAAGCTTCACTACTCCGGAGTAAAAACTTACATTACACGACAGTAGCATCACTATAGATTAAATCTCATTTTCTTTCACACCCTGAATAATCAAAGTCAGCTAGTGAAGGGCCCAAATTGAAGCAGTGATTGTGATCGATGCCTGTTCGCATCAATCATGTTATAATTTGAATATTGACGTGGTGTTGTCCCCTGAAAGATTAGGGTAAACTTCGTATTAATAGAAGGCCGATCTTACACTCCTATCTTTAGTCGTTACTCAAAAAATGAAAACATTATCAGTGTTTTGAGCATCAGTATGAAAGTGCATTATGGATATCAAAGTAGCTAAGTTAGATTTTTGTAATAAAAAAAAGTCTATTGAAACATTGGGAGCCTTCACCTCAATTTTGTCTCGTTAATTGCTGATTTTCCTGTGTAGGCGTATTCATTTTCAAGATAGCTTCAAAAACAGCAATTTTGTTTACCATTTACAAAATTAAAAAAAAAGATCAAGGCAGGAAATCTAATATAATAAGAATAGCTTAATGCCAACTTGATGACACAAAAATAAACAAAATCTTTTTTCGTTAAATATTCTTATTTTCTTTTAACTTTGAGCGTATTTGTATTGAAGCACTTTTAATAAGTTTATACAAGAAAACGTAATTTTAGTATAGGACGTGTTTATTCCGCTATGTTAGCTTGGATAATATTATTTGGCCTGTAATAAGCTCTTTTGCAAAAACAAGCACACGTAAAAGGAACTATTATCAAAATGTTACAAATACACTGTGTCTTCATAGTGTAGGTATAACAAAACACTAAATTACTCTAGTATTATCCCATCTAAAGTTTTTCAATTTTTCCCGACATAACACCTACTCAATTGGAAGTTTCTCCGTAACTCGGATAAGTTAAGATATATGGTCTAGAATAAAATGTTACTGGAATTATGACGGGCTACTTAACGTGATTCAGGTTTTGTTTGTTCAACTGCATTTAAGTGAATTCTATTTGCTATCAGACTTTTAAAGATTTCAGTATAAAAAATTGCACCGTAAGAAATTATTTTCTGTTTCTGAGAGAATTGTAGGATTATTCTGCAGTGTGTGTCTATCAATTTATCTATAGATAAACCTAAATTGTAACTAGGTAGTCCATAAAAATATTTCGCAAGACTTCTGTGATGCAACGTTCTGCAATTAGATTAACTGTCGCACGTATATTTTGTAAATATTGTCTATTTTGTCGTAATTTTCGTTGTTCAGAAGTCTTTTTTATTTGAAAGTTGTTTATAAATATGTTTTTCTATTGTCCGCAGTTGGGGGAAGGGGTGGAGCTCACATTGGGTGAGCTGCGAGCGATGGCGCTGCGGCAACAGCAGCAGATTGACAACCAGCACCAGCTGCTTTGCGCCAAGGAGCAACGACTGCGGTACCTTAAGCAGCAGGAAGCTAGGCAGCATCAGGTAACACTCAAAACTCCTTTACGTACACCTGTACGTACATGTCTGTATCTCGTGATGCTTGCAAAAGAAGAAAGTCGCCCAATTAGTCCCTGGTGCTATAGTTCAGATTAGCTTCGCAAATTGCATCGATAACACCGGCCGTTCTGCGCCCAGGAGCAACAGCTACGGTACCTTAATTAACAAGAGGGTAGGCAGCATCAGGTTATACTCAAACCTAGTTAGTAAGGAGTAGAGCTCCTTGTAAAGGATTCGTCACTTACCATCAGGTGAGATTGCGGTCAAACGTTTGTCTATAATGTATAAAAAAAAAAAAAATCGTCTAGGGAAGTACTACCAGTATCAACGCACTTATTTTTGCCGTCAAGCAGCGATGCTCGAGTTTCTCCATCTGGTTTTGAGGATTAGTGTACCTGTGTAATCAGAGACACATGAGATTTAACATCTCATCATTTGACAGGCGTCACAGCTCAGTCGGTAATGGATCTGCCTTCCGTGCTGTGGGTCGTGGGTTCGATCCCCACTGAGAACAAACATTTGTGCGTGGAAAACATAGATGTTTGTTCTATGTCTGGGTGTTACTATGTATTATAAGTAAGTATTTACAAAAAAAAAGTTTATAAGTATTCTATCAGCCATCTAGTTCCCATATCACAAGCTTAGTTTGGAACTAGAGGGCGTTGTGTGTAAAGTCCATGAATATTTATTTATTATTTATTTATCTTTACTTTTCATGGTAAGCGCATTGTAATGTTTCACAGCTCCATGGAACAATTTGATATGGATGCATAGTTTAGAAACAGCAGGTCCTTTTATTTTCTCGAATGAGCCACCCACGTTCTCTGGAGGATGAACACTGCCAATTACCTACATAGTACAATTGGACGTGACCAGAATATGAAACTGAACTTGAGAAATGTGATAATCCTATGAGCCTGAAACGCCTACGAAGACCTAACGTAAAAAGCTTTACCAACTAGGCTTAGCATTGTACTGGTAATCAATTCAGTTCTAGTACACACTATGGTAGAGTATTGTATGTATCTACGATACAGGGAAACTAAAGGGTAAAACTTTTTTTGTGTGTGAAAAAAAAAGTGTGATGAAACAAGCAGAAGACCTACATCCTCTAGAACAATTTATTACCTCACTGAGCACGTCTGCTGAGGACGTGCCCTGTCGGACATTGCACTAAACCTATCACTTTTACGCGTAAACATGTTATGACTCGTGTACTTTTAATTGCAACGGATACCATAACCTAGAGAAATCGAGTCTATATATGAGCAATATTTCAAAATACAGTTCACTACAAGATCACACAATTTAAATGAAACTATGACGTTCGTTCGTTCATTCGTTCATCTTATTTCAAGCACTCATCTCAAAGTACGCTAGTTAAAGCTTTTACGTTGCTATTCTCTATGGAAAGGTATACTTTGGCTTGTAGTACATTGGGTACAGTTGCGGGAAAAATTATTATAAGAGTCTTTCAGTTTAAAAATAAGCAAAGATAATTGCGGAAACGTTGCAGATGGCAACTAATTCTTTAGCATAAAGTTTTCTCTCATCATTGGTAACAAGTAGTTTATATAGATATTGATTATTATTACTTTTGCGACTATATTAATCGACACCCTTTACATGGTAAAAGCTTAGGTACTGAAGAAACCAACGTGTGAGGAGTTATAAACCACTTTTCCTCGATAGTACCGCAGATTGCTTAACACCACAGAGCGTATATTGTGTAAGCCATGGTTTCCTAAAAACTGCATCTTTTTAAATGACGGCCTTATAATAGACACCCAGCCACATGCACGCGAATACTTATATGTACGGATCTCTACCAAATCTAGGGAGCACAGTCAGTATAATTCATCATTTCATTGCAAATTTGTGAAATAAAAAAAACTCTTTACACTGTCAAATCACGAAGGTTCCTCTTCAAAAACTGGGACTTAAGTCTGCGGCCGACGTACCAAGTAGACTTTAATGAAACCTCCGCTATACGTGGCTTTAATTCATTAAACCTTGTACTTATAAGCACAAGCAAGGTTTTACTAGCTAACGGGCATTTTGCACTTTCAGTGGGTTTAGATTCTACAGGGGATTATAATTTACTAGTGGAATGCCAGTGAAGTATGATTTTATCACAAAATGATGAAGATACAAGATATGGATTTAATTAAACAAAATTAAATTAAAAATTTAAAAAACCCTCGAATCTAGGACTGTTTTTCATCAAACATAGCTAAGAACACTCCCGACTTATTCAAATTTCAAATAGAAAAAAAAACAAAATCAAAATCAGCTCATCCGTTTGGGAGTTACGCTGCCTCAGACAGACACACACACACAGACACCTCAAACTTATAACACCCCGTCGTTTTTGCGTCGAGGGTTAAAACTATTTTTTTATAAGAATAAGTGATCGAACCAGTAGATGGTTTACTGAACACAAGACGTGCTTTGTGAGGCATCGCACTGCGTCCGACACTCTGAGACGTAAAGATGCTGCCTCATATAAAACGTGTTCTTTTCACTTTACACCAGGTGCACACTTAACATCAGGTGAAATTACAGTCAAACGCTTGCTCATTTTATAAAAAAAAAACTTTAGATATCACTTTAGAACAGTTTAGATAGATAGATAGATAGATAAACACTTTATTGTACACGAAGAAGAAACAGGACATAAGAGAAAACAATTAAAGCTAATGTACAATGGGCGGCCTTATCGCTAAAAGCAATCTCTTCCAGACAACCTTTGGATGGAGAGGATAAACAGAAACAGAAAGACGGCGGTGTACAAAGTGTGCACAAACAAACTAATATACCTATTTATTCATCATGTTAATTATATATTATACCTACTATTACCTACGCTATATTATATATACCTACACATACAGTTTAGATATCACTTTAGAATATTCAAGACACGTACATAATATGTAATAGTACCAACAAATAAAATAGCAAATAATCTAAATATTTGTCATCAGGCAGGAGTGGAACCCCTCTCAATCGGTTAGTAATGAAAAATGAGACGGAACGGAAGATATTCGGGTTTGAGAAACGACCCAAGGTTTTTTTTTCTTATTTCACAGCTTTGACACAAAGTCGCGGATCAAAGAGCATTTTAATACATCTCTTAGTTTTCGACTCCAAACACCCGTAAGCAATCATCATTTTGTGATTCAAAATCCCAACTTACTATTTAGAAAATATTTTACCTGCAATGGCGTTTACCTTTCGAACACCGCAGTACCCTAAATGTGAATTAATTTTGTTCTGAAAACCGTTTTGGGACTATAACGGTAAAATGCGGTAAGATGCTTCAAAGTGTAGGCTGACCCTTATATTTTCATTCCATTCTAGGAGCCGAAAAGAAAACTGTTTTAAAAAGATTCTTCGGGTCTTGAATAATTCAAACCGCAAAATGTCTTAAATTTGCTACAATACGTTTTAAAATAAGGAAATTAAGAGGGCTTTTTTTAGTTTTTTCAATGATAATTATATTTGAGGTTATTTTCGGGTTTATTTGAAGGCAGAACAGTGATGTAAGTGAATAAAAGATATTGTAGAGTTATAATATCGGTATGCGATAATCCTTTTTTTCTTTCGAACCCTTACGTATTCAATTATTATTGATCCTATTATGTTTCTACCTTCCTTGTTCTTTTCCTTTGAAATTATCAAAGCAATTGCAACTTTTTTGAGAGGTAAAAACCAGACTAACCATATTCTCAACAAAAGAAAATCCCGAATGAAAAAAAAGTGACAAAATATAAATAAGATTACCTTTTCATAAACCTCTTCTAACCGTGATAAATAGCTTCATAACAAGTCAACCAGCCTATTTTCAGTATTTACTGTGAGAAAGGAGTTTATTTATTTTACAGAAACGATAAATATCGCATTAAAGCTACTCTGGCTCTGAAGATTTATTGATAGATTTATTTTTCTGGGCAAAGGAGGTTGGGCAAAATGTATGGGCGATTGGGTCAATGCGCGACCAAAGATGCTTCATTTGAAAAGACGTAAAAATTGAAAAAAAATTGCGGTGTAACGTTGTACGCCGCAAACACATTTTGTATCGGGAGTCAAGTTATGTTCTAAATAAATAACGCTAGTAAAAAATGTGGGTAGTTTCAAAGTGATACTTGTAATAAAAAGAAAAATTTAATTTCGGGTTAACCTACGTTTTTATCGCAAAGCAGATATACCAGTCACGACACAATACTTTAGCGTTCACTCACACAAGACTCTTAATAAAATAGAAAAACATATTTTATCTTTAGACAGCATTTCCATCCATAATAACTTATCCTTCTTTAGACGGAATTGTTTTCACATTCTTTTTATCTCTCAAATTCATCTCGAACTACACCAAACATTTTTATGCAACGAATTTTTAAAAGTATGTATACTTTTTTAGTAACAGTAAATAATAGATAATGCTAAGTTCTAAGTGCAGGAATGCGCTTTCATTTTCACGTAAGGTTAAAGTTTTATTTTATTAACCAACTTCATTTTATGTTTTATTTCAGCAAAATTATTAATTCCCTTTCATAATAATACCAGTATTTAATTTCATAGACAAAGAGGAAGATGTATATACAAAGTAACAAGTAGCTATTATTTGCGTTTGCTCACTACCTGACACTACGATATCGGTATGTTAGTGGCACGAACAAAAATAGCGTTGTCGATGCCGACACTATTTGAATGCGTCTAGTACTAAATGTATGACGATATCGTGCAGGGATCGTGTCGTGTCGTGTGTAGGTATGAAAACAGTTTATAAGTATTTGTACTATCAAAGCTGACAGTTCAGGCTACAAAAGATGGAAAGTAATTACTAAATTCCCACACAATCTTTAGCCAATTCAATCACAATACAAAATACAGACAGAATTCAAACAAAGCCTATTCCATTCATACTACACCGCAAACGGAAAGTCAATTACAGAGTGAAAACAATCCACATAATGGAATCATGAATTATTGTTATTGTAACGTAGAAGCAATTTTCTACCTTCAGTCCTACGCTGAAAATAATTTTACAAGTTTTTTTTGGGCAACATTTACTGTAGTGGCCCAGTCTTTTATTTACGAATTAGCAATTCGTATAATCATAATAATCTCCTTAAAGGTTAGCTGTACCTACCTACCATGTTCACTGCAAATAAAAATCTTTATCTTTATCTTTAAAAAAAATATTCGATCTAGGTACCACTAGTTTGTGTCCGCAATGATTTCTTTCATTGGTCGTTATTCTATGAGACGAAATAATTTTGCACAATGAAGTATCAACTATGGGACAGTAAAAATATGCTCAGGCAAGAGCATACAGACATGCACACTTTTAGTAAAAAAATCTCTTTTTAAGTACTTACCCACGTTTTTATCTAACCAAATAACACCACGCTTCCTTTGTCTCTTAGCTCCGGAAATGTTAACACCCCTTTCCCTTTTACATGACACCCTTTGTAAGCGACAAATAAAATTAAAAACTGATTTCGTTTCCACTGAGTGGAGCGAAGTGGAGTACTTACGAAGTTACCTATTTTGTATTTATTTTATGACACGTTTCCTGCCTCTTATTTTTACCCTAGATATATAAAGCTATTTAATGGATTAAATTTTTTTTAGGCAACTAAATGAAAGCCCAATACAAGCCCATGGCTCACCTGATGTTAAGCAGTTATCACTGCCTATAACTATGCATTGCCTCACTGAGCACGTCCACTGAAGACATAATTAATTTTAAAAAGCAAAACCTGAATGGTCAAGAAAAATCCCAAAACACTAGTTGCAAAATGACTAGGTAGTTTCACATTTATTTAAATGTAATTTGGTCGATTTTTTCTAGCATATTGCTCGCAATACTCGTATTGCTGGTATGTAAGTAGAGTCAACCTATGCCCACTAATTAGATTCGGCTATGAACACACCAGAGCTATTTGCGAAGCCTGTCGATAGCCAGATGTGACTCGTTTGCTCGAATTAGTCTGATTCACAGATAAAGTACAGTACAATTATTATGAACAATAACCGTAAAAATACTGATTATGTCATTTATTTTATTATCTCTCAACAGTAGACACGTGCATTTTTTTTTCAATCCAGCTCTCTTAGTATGAGTGCCAGAAACAACGTTTCTTTCTACCGTAGAGAAGAGAAATAATACTTTGTCTCTTTCTTTTGTAAGACGAAAAAAGAGACATGACTAGTTTTAGTCTATTCTTTCGTAGGCAAATCGCTGTCTAAGACGATGATGATTCTACTGGTTGTTACTAAGATTCCTAAAAAGTAAGTTAGCTAAAACTATTTTTTCCATCAGGTGGCGGTAGAAGGCGAACGTCTACGAAGGCTACGAGAACGCGTAGAGGCGCAGGAGTTGAAGCTACGCCGGTTAAAAGCGCTACGCGGCCAGCTCGATCGGAACAAGCAAGCGAATATCGCTCTAAGTAAGTTTACAATAAAGTTTAATTTTGTATAAGTACATATCCGGAAAAGCACTACGGAGCTACGGATCGGAAATGAGCGCGCGAATATTGCGCTAAGTAGGGTTTTAATAGAGTTTATTTTGGTTCGTTGCTTTCAAGTGAAAGTTTCACTTGAGAATATTGCTCATACAGAGATACTGAACCTATGCTAAAACATTATTATTACTTCTGTATTTTCAAGCCAATCAGAAATCGGCATTATTTAAGCAACAAACAACTGAAATTTTGTTGTAGGAAAATAAGGTTTTCGAATTAGCTATGCTGCGCTAAAATGATGGAGCGTAGCTAGATATATAAGATCATCATCATTTCCCAAACCTAATAAACTTAATGTTGTAAAACGTGGTCACTCTCAAACTTCATACAATATTAAAAAAATCATTTTCCGCCTGATAAAAGCCAAATATTTCACCAAAGTGAACAAATTGGCACAATAAGTTGAAAAATTCAAAGGGTAATTTAGGACAATGGCGATAAAATACACCTGGGGGCCGTGGACTTGCCGCTAACGTCTAAAGTACTCTCAGCGACAAAAGTAGTCTTAACATCCCTCAATGGCGTAGGTTCGGTTCCCACCGTGGTCACGGTGCAAATCCTTGAGTGATGAATTTTCCGGGTCTAGTTACTAGTTGGCCGCGTCAAAGGAATAGTGAAATCAAGATGATGCAATGTGTCTGTTAGGTATTTTTATTTATTTATTTTAACATATTTCTTTGAATGGTAAATAGCTTTTGCAAAGTTCGAATCATAATAATATGCAAAACTTTAGTTCGAATACTAAAAAAAAATAATTTGACAAAATTCTAAAGCTTCATTGTCTTCTATCGCTGACTGTACCTGCAGAATATGGTAGGGAGTTAATTAAAACTGGCACTTGTAATGTTTTTATATTCTGCTTCGAATGTACCCATGACGGATATAAAAAAAAATATGCATATTCCTTAATAATGATGTTACGTTAATCACACCTGAACAACAGTTTTTTAAAAAATTGAAAGAAGACTCAAAAATCAAGAGTCGATAATAAATATTTATTTACATAAAAAATTACAACGACTTCACACGTAAAGATAAACGTTTATTTCACAAACAGTTAAGCTATCTTCAGATCATTGATTGCAAAAGATTTTTGTTCAATTTAAGAATCGATTAAAAGAGTTTTTGTATCTCCTCACAATAAGTCGATAAACCTTAGCAATCGACTTTTTTTCCTTCATGGAACTAAGATTTAGGCACTCAGAATAAAACAAGTTTTTACGAGATGGGTTACATTATACGTAGGATAGTGAATGTCTATAAATAAAGAAAAGTACAAGAGAATCATGCCCTGGGGGTTTCCGTATCATTACCTTGGCCTAACTTGTCCCATCTATGTAATGCGAGTAAGAGTAGGGTGTAGGTACGTTTTCATACTTGTACCTACCACAGAATGCTTACTAGTTACTAAATCAAAACATCTAAGTTGAGAGTGAACTATTCTAAACCATGATGAATGAGAATTCGTATAAAATACTTATTTTATTCAGTAAAAAGGTGTCAAGTTCTGTGTTGAGTCTAAAAAGTGCTTTTGTTACCGACCTTTGTTTAATTGCAACCATTTTGCAGTTAAAATATAACGCGAAATATTTATAAGCATTATATTTCATCAAAGATAACACAGGGGCTGATAAAGAACCTGAACTATTTTTAAAGGCAAAAAAAATTACATCCTAACAGTTATGAGTTGAGATGCATTCAAAAACTTTGTGCAGGATAATCAGAAAAATATTCGTTATACAGAGGTAACATTTAAAGACATTTGACTGAAAAATGTGTTTTTAAATAGGTAGTTATCTCGCATAAAATAGGTAATTATCTCAGGTTCATCATTATCGAAATACAAACACCAATCCCAATTAATGTTTCAGTAATTGGTAGTTCTGACCGCATTGCAGCGTCAGCAATCCGACTACATTTTCGGCTAACGATGAGAGCTATCAATGAAACTCCAGCATCCTAGACGTATCTAGAACACTCGATAGTTGGTTTAAGACAGTATACATTTGAGGTGGATGCTTCAACTGCTCGTACCAATCAATGTTGAGTGGAACCGGTAACAAGCCTTGGTTTATAAGATACTATAGTTAGATTATCTATGGTTTAGATAAGTCGATGCCAAACTCTACTTGGTACCTTCTTTGATACCATGATTGCTCTTCTAGCTCTTCATTACTTAAAATGTTTATAAGTTTGATATATTACGTAAAGTGCTTTTCCACCAGAGTTAAGCTAAGCAATGTAGCTAATGATGTGTTTGATATCCACCAATAGGGTTCGTTTATTTCACGACCGACTCACCTTCATACCGCTCTGTCACACTGGTGTGATGGTTATGAAGAAAATGTACTCCACGTAACACTAGTATTAAAGATAAGAAAACGCTTTCCTTACCTCAACACCGTATACTTCTCATAGCTTAGCTTTTGTTAGCACCGGTAGGAAAATGTTCAACGAAGCTATTTTTTTTATAGAGAGACCCATGCTTAAAATAGCAGCTATTAATGCGTGCTAAGTGTATTATCCTCTTTACACAGCTAATTCGCGCAGCTTCATAGCACATCGTACACACTTAGCTTAGTTTTAGTGGAAACGGTCACATAGTTTCATAGCTTAGCTTTGACCTCGCTCACCACTTAGCAAAGCATCTCCAGTGGAAAAGCAGCCTTTTAACCTTTTCAAGGTCAATACAGGTAGAAGCAAAACAAAAAAAAGGACAAGAAATGATGGATGTGCTGTCATACACTACTTTTCTCTAAATGAATCATTCAAACATTCGCTGCCTGTTGGTTCAAGCGCAGCCCCCGTATTCCAATCTTTTGCTGTCAAGTTATATTTCACTGCCCAGTGTAATTTCTTCATCATTCTTTCATTCTTTCTTCCTCATTCTTTTTAGACACTTGACAACAAAATATACGCGAAAACAAATTTAATGACATCATAATGTCACTATTTAGTCACAGAATAACTATGAGTTTGTATGAACTGACCATGATTTAAAACTTTGCAGTTCAACTGAGATTGGAATACCCCTGCAGATCCGCTGGCAATTCGCCGGTCATCCAATAAAGCTTCAATTTTCAGAATTCATTTCATCTGACATATCAGTGTGTATTGCGATACGGGTGTTGACATAGCCATTAGAAAGCGGCATTTACTCCATAGGTAGGTATGCTTGAAAGTGACACACCCTTTTTCGGCGTGACACGACGCCTGTGTTTGATTTGTTTTCGTTGGGGTATCATTTTCTAAATCATACAGACCTACTCGTAATTTGGTCGAGGCGACTAATGGATATAAAATATTTTTTTCTTTAAAAACTATCAACAATACTGCTGTACTGAAGAGCACTTCTAAATAATTACTTTGGTGTTACGAAAATCCTGATATTTCAACGCCCATAATTTGAAAATCTTAATCTCAAATAATTAACAAAAATATACACTAGGTGTAAAAGATTAGTCCAAAAACTTAAACATAAGTATCACGACTTATTATTAAGCGTTAGAAACTTACGATACTTAATGCAACATACCCTAGATTAAAACAGCGAACTGAACATTCTCTTGAATAACGTTATTTTATACGACACAAACTTCTAATTTCACAAGCACCCTTTTACACCCTGTGTACAATTAAAGGCCAGGTAATTAAGTTCGTCGTAAATCCATTACCAGCAGCCGATTTGAATGGCAAAGTGATTACAGATTGGGCGAATCCGACCGCGAATCCAATGTCAGAGCCGCCTGACCGGGAATAGAATGCTCTTGAGCTGATAATAGTGATCAGTGGAGTAATGAGGGGTAGGCTATGGGCTTGTGAAATAAGGTGATCAATCTAAGTTAGCAAATGGGTAACCCCGAGAATATTTGTACATGGTATTATCTTCACATAGTTACTCTCGTTGATATAAGTAGTCAAAGCGTTTTTGCAAGGTTACAGCCAATTATAGGTTTCTAAATGCCTAACTTGTCACGTGCCACTAGATGTTATTCGGTAACTTGTGCATGTAACAACTGCATTACTTCAGAAAGCACGTGCCACATTACCTCAAATATAGCTTTACTAAGTATTAGGATATCTATGAATGTTATATTTGGACGTGTTTCTAACTACCTCTCTCAACCATTCCAAATTACACCTGAGGTAGGTATATTTAAAGTATATTCCTTATATAAGTATAAAAATATTGATGGTTTTGCTAGTAAAAATCATTATTTTTTTATAAAAATTTCATGATAGCTAGTTACATATTTTTGCCTTTACTGTGAAATATAGCTTTTTTAATTTGTTCGTACGAAGTAGTAAACCAAACTTTGGTTCATTTGAAGATAGTTCATCTCTCATACCTAGGTCGTGGTTACTCTCCAATATGACCCATTTACACTGCACAGAATAGCCGTCACCGTATTCGGCAGAAGTTGCTTATTCCCTATATAGGTCTGGTTTACAAAGACAAACTAATACATTATTATTTGAGAAATTAAAACGATCTGCCCCCACATAATGCACCAACAACAGTGCGAGAAAAGGGTAAATTGTATTTTAATTTATTATTAATCAAAAGGTTATTTATAAAAACACTATAAAACCTTATCAGGTCTCAGAGCCGGCAGACACTCAAGCTGTTGCACTGAGTAGGTACTGACACAGGTACATGTTAAGCCCCCAATACATGTTGGCCGAGCGAGCGCCAACGCGAGCGTAAGCAAGCGTAAGCAAATCGAGTGCTACCATCCACATGTTTGGCAAGCCTACGCAAACTATTGCAAGCGGCCAACGTAGACAAGCGGGCCAACATGTGGACACGGTTGGCCGAGCGCAGGCAAGCGCCTTTGATTTGTGCACAAAAACTGACACGGCTCTGAAGTGAGGCGAGTGGCGGCGAGCGACCGCGAGCGACCACGAGCGATGACAATTCACTGCAAATGTACTCTCTACACGTTGGCGCTTGTAAGCGCTCGACCAACTAAGGCAAGCGTCACCGAGCCATGGCAAGGCAAGGCAAACATGCCGTCCACACGTTGGCGTTGGCCTTCACTCGTCAACGTTGGGCCAACATGTATTGCAGGCTTTAGCACAACGCTAGGTCCCTACCTACCGCATCTCTCATTAGGTAGATGTGAGTATGAAAAGAAAGAAATAATCCTTTTACTTTGTCATTTTAATTAATGGTCTAGTCACTATGATTTTTATTTATAAACTAAAAATGTTAAATTCTAATTTACATAAATTCGTATTACCAGCGCTTGTATCTAATTAACATGGTACACGGATAACCGTGTTCTTACTTGTTGCTGAATTAATATTTAGATATAAGTTTAATTGAAGCAAACATGATCTGAGCAAGGTATGATCATGCGAAACATTTAGGTACTTACTATAAAAATTAAATTGATTTTCCTCATTCATGGATTTGTTATAGGTACGTGTCTAAAATCTTGCATAAGCATTTTGTTTTTTCAAAATTCTTTTACTAGGAGTGTCTAACCAAACAGAAACAATTCATAAAATACTAAGTATTAACAAAATAATTATTCATTTACACAAGTTTATATTTTAAATATTTTATTTTTAATAATAAATTTTGATGTAAGCGAGTGATGTGAACATTGGATGAAGGATAGCCCCTTAAAACATAAACATCGATCATCTGAAGAAGTTAAAAAAAAACTTTTGATCGATGAAGAAAATAAAAGTACGTGAATTCACAAAGAAAGTTACGACTAATACAGTATTTACAATATTAATATAATATACAAAATACACATGAAGCAGTTGAGCTAACCACAAACCGTTGCAAACGATTTATAGATAGCTCAACTGATCCAAATCCAAATAGTTGGTAAATTAAATAAAACACTTTTCGGGTGGTTCAGCCGTGGTTAAGTCTTTTCCCGAAAATAATTTCACGAGAAAATTGAAAGAAAATACACATACCGTACACCTCATAAATTCGTCAAAGAATGCAGGCCACGTCTCTCGTCTGGATCTTATTTATGTGGACGAGACCTCAGCTTTTCACGTCACCTACGGAAATTAAGAGCCCTGTTGTTTATGCTGATGAAAATTCTAATTTTGGCTTCGCGTGAAAATATTTTCCTAATTTCACCTAAGCTAAAAAAAATGATTTCCCGTGGGATCCATTTTTGTGTTTCAAAATGATTATTAAAAGATTAGCCTACATTATACCAACGTGAATCGGCCCGGTAATTGTAACCGTCTGTTGAAAAACAATATGGTTTTGTTAAACATCTAAATAGTTGTGAGAAACGGATGTTCACGTGATTGAATAATTTTAGCCAAAGTAATTGTGCAATATTTCAAAAACTAGGGTTCCCGCTTACTACGACATTTTGCGCCATCGCCCTAATTATTAATTCCAGCAATGATAAAACCAATCGAACGATTTTCCAAACAATTTCCAATATTCTTCCCGTACCTACTTCTTTTGACGTGATATCTAGATAGATGAGAGTCTCGGAAATCGAGTTGTAGGGTGTGACCTTTTCGGATTCTCATTTTGCCGAAATTGACCGTAAACTTTTCGTCAACATTGATTGAGTTCTATAACAATACAAAAGTCTTTTATAGGTTGAGGCATCATTATCAGAAACTTTTTGTTCAGAGGCTGATATCATTACATTTTTGCTCGTTAACTTTAGGATTGTAAGCGCAGTACCGCAGAACCTATTCATTAATTATTAATGAATGATAATGATACCATTAGCTTTCATTATAAGTGTATTACTTATTCAATTATTCTTTAGAAACGTAATTTTATGTGAAAAGAGAATAAAAGAGAGTTCATTTGTATAAAAAATATTTTTATTTAGCTCCAATTATCGTAAAAAGCAAAATGGGCGACGCGCTATCCTCAACGATCGCTGTGCTTGGATAAAGCCTATATCAGTTCAGATTGTTCGATTTGAGAGGTTTTTCCGAGTGGGAATCCGATTTTATCTCACATTCGAACAAATATCCAATTACTTAGGGAGCTTTCAGTGCTCAAACAAATACATTGAGTATTATTACAATGTGAGCAATAAATCGCTAAATATGGCTCCACGAAAAGGTAGCTTAATGTTTTGTTGCCTTTAAAACTGCCTACTTTTACATTTACAACATACACCATAATTTTTTATTCAACCAGCACTATATTATGTATTTTAATATAACGAACACTGTAACAAAATAAGTTTTCAAACAGTTTGCAGACGGTATCGATTTTTCAACTCTACGTGATGTCACTTTTCGTGCCATTCCTAGAATGGTACGGGCTTACTAAAACTTTCGTGTAACTTGTAATAAATGAACGTTTTATGAATCTGCATCGTGTGCCAAGTTTTTTCAGGCTGAAGGAAGTTTTGTAACGATTTATGAACACGCAAACCAAATGTAAAATACCGATTCTATGCTATGAATAATTTATTTTAAGTTGGGTATATGTTTCGTGATAAGCACAAGCGTAGGTTGTAAAAATACTGCTCCCAAAATCTTCCATGAAACCATTGGCTCATACTACTAGATAAATATAGTTACCTATCATTTAAAATAATATATTTAAATTGTTTTCTAAATGTGATGATTTATGTTTTTATCAAAAATCTTTTATTCAAAAAATCACAAGGATCATTTAGTATAGATTCTATGTGCCAGTACCACGCGACCCGAGCTTAGAAGAACGGTATACAGCCTGTATCAAAGTATCTCTCGTTGAAAATGTTATGTATACCGCCATGTATGACGTTGTTTCAGTTATGAGAGGTTTTATACGACCTGTATAAGCTTGCCTCCGTTTTGGATAAATTATGGAAATCACTTTAACTTCTTTTGACTTTTCAATTATAAAACTTGGCAAAGTTCTGAGAAAAATTACACAAATTGCTTACGCTAAATAATAACGTAATTTGTCACGACACTGACGTCTGAAATTACTATGGAGGTGCTCCATCACAGCCCCGCCTAGTTCGTGGGTTTACGACCTGAGAGCTTCGTGCTAAATAACCATTTCTGAATTCACAGGTTCGATAATATTTAGAACAAGTTACAATTCGTTTTTAGAAGATGAGGGTAGACGATGATCCACAGCCATGACAAAGATAATTTAGCGGATAAGTTACTTTATTTAAAGTTTCATCCATCCATCCAACGAGTTCGTAACGACCGTAAAGTAATCAAGTCAAAATGATCGATATTAAAACCTTTTTCAGTTAAAAACTTATCAAGAAATCTATAATTTGGTTATAAAAATTCTGATAATGTTTTTAGTTTTTTTTTTGATAAAGAGGAAATAAATAGAATCAAAATACACATTGCCAAAGTGTTTAAACTCAGAATAATTTAAGTAGGTTTGAAACTTGAAAAAAAAAACTTTCGAATATACTCGTAACTAGAATTTTTATGGTACCTAGTTAATTACTGTTAAAATATTACTACCATTTGTAAATGTCCTGGGACTTGATGTCTGGTTTTTGCGGCTTTACATTAGCTGGGTGTAGTTGAGACACATTACATGAATAACTAGTAATGCAACTACAAGGTTTACCTGACGGAAACCGTAATAATATTCAAGAGATCGTAATTTTCTCAGTTACTAACTACGGTGATAAAAGTGCAATTGGGATTCTCTTTTGAAAGCTCATTTTAATACATAAAAACTTTTTTAGAGTACTTGGTACATGTAATGGATCAAGCAGATGGCCTACACAATTGAGATCAGAAACTGATGCACTAGTTTAGTATTTATTTATTTATTTTAAAATTTCACACAAATAGGTAGTGCTAGGAGGACTTAATGCTAAGAGCATTGTCTGCCAGTCATCCTGGGCGTGCAAAAAGATTTATATTGTGATGTTAACGAAAATTACCAATATGTGACAATATAGGAAGAGTCTGGACCAGTAATCACCAACCTTGTTTTCGACCCATTTTGATTCAATTTTTTTATTGAGTTTAATGAGTTGGTGATATGTAAACCTATATTACTGTGCTAAACACTATGGTCTCTCAGGTCCTTAGTGTGTAGTTGGGAAGCTAATCGTTACACAAGTTTCACCTTCCGCCTCATTTAACTAAACCCTGTTTAGTTTTACAAAGGGATCTGCAAAGGGGTATGATAATGACAAAAAGTGATAAATGTCTTGCTCCCAGCATTTTGTTTTAGACCAAAGGATTTATTTGCTACAATCTTGGCTTTTTTCAAGGTTGTATTGATAAGACCACCCATTGAATCCCACTGTGGTTTATTATGGGCGGCTTGCACCAGAATCACTAAACGTATTTAACAGCTAAATCGATTTAAATCTGACGTATTTGTATGACTTGACAACTCGCTAAATTTAAGAGTTAAACGCGTTTAGCGATTCTGGTGCAAGCCGCCCTATGTTTCTCTCATTTTTGAAAATTTTATGTGGTGTGCAATTAAGTATTATCTATTTATCTTTTTTGATTTTTAAAACAACGTCGCTCAGTGTAGGCAAGGCATTATATAGTATCTCCTTGCGTTATAGATAAAAGCTATCGGAACCACTTTTGATTAGGCATTTTTCTTGACAAATTAGAAAAAGGCCGGGGTAAATACGAGTTTTAAAATAATTGCACCGATGTGCAAAGTCTGATATTTCTAAGCTTGTAAAATTCTCGGAATAAGGACGGCTGTTTGATTAAAATTTTCAAAAATTTTAGGCTTGTGTTTTGAATCTTAGTGGGTCTTTCAATCTTTAATCAAATAAGGGTAAGTTACAAAGGTCTTATAAACTAAAATACTTTAGTCCTCGAAATAGGTTCGTTCTAAATCAATTTCGTTGGGTCAGATACCGATACATCTCTTGAGGAATATTCCATTATTCGACGACTTGGGAGTAACCCTCTTTGTTTTCAATCGCCTCTCGATGCCTTATTCTCACTTTATAGCTAGCTCCGATGCAATATGAACATTAGTTCGGTAGTATAAGGTTCAAAATTGATACAAGATCGAATACCAAGCAAGCAACACACACGAAAATACTTATTACGTACCAACTGAGAATGATTCCGTGGGGTCCCATATACGTTTAGGTAATTCGTTAGGTTTTATGTTTGTTTTGTAGATCCTTAAAACATTTGACTAAGTAATCTTCTAAGTAAGTAAGTAATCTTGTGTTTCTTCAACTAGTAATTCAATAAAACCTTCAGCCCAAACCGGAACAGCCCCCGTATTCCAATCTTTTGGTGTCAAGTTATATTTCACTGCTCAGTGTAATTTCTTCAGAAATTACATTAATCATTCTTTTTAGACACTTGACAGAAAAATATGCGCGAAAACAAATTAAATGACATCATAATGCCACTATTTAGTCACAGAATAACTATGAGTTAGTATGAACTGACCATGATTTAAAACTTTGCAGTTCAACTTTGAGATTGAAATAGCCCCCAGATACTATTTTGATAATTTTTTAAATATATAAAAACGCTTTGGCATTGTCACAGATTTAGTAGCCAATTTAGCTATCGGAGTTTTAGAAGAACAGTAATGAATAAGACCGTAAGATTTTTTCTTTATGTGAAAATATTTTTTAATAAAACATGTAAGTATTTTCGTATCTTGAATAGGTATATTCAGATTCTTTTAGGAAACAATAATTTAGTTTCCACATAAACGATCCACCCACTGATTGTCACTCATATAGATAAAACCGACTTTATTGTCTTCGGTAATTGAAAGGTCGGGCGCTTCTCTCTGCCTTTAAATGTGACCCCATCTGGGTTCGGAATAGCATTTTTGCTCACTAAAGCGTTCTAATGACGCTATTTTATACCTTATTGTGAAGCGATAAGAAACCATTTCACGTGATTGAATACCCAGTTAGTAGCAATTTAAAAAATACTATAGTGAAGCAGAGTCGTTTCATAGAGCACGTCAAATCAAAATTTTACTGTGTTGAGACTACTGGGAAAAAAAAATAACGTGCTTTTATAGAGAGGATAAAAGAAAAATTCAATCATAGTTTTTTTGACGAATTTCATAGCGCATGTGCTTAGTCACAAAGATAATATTTTTTTACGTCTCTCAACTTATTTTGCTGTGAACAAATGGGGGCAAAATAATTTCACTTTAAATTCCTATGTCACCGGCCCTCCCTCCAAATGTAAATAAGTATTAATGAGCGATGAAAATTCTCCTTCACGCAACATTTCGTCACGTGAAACGAGATGAAAAGTATCTAAATTGCCACATTTTATGGTACATTCCATCTTTTTAATGTTTCCTGCGTCGAGCAAAATATGTTCTAAAATATTCAACAGGATTCTCTTTCATTATCATTAGTAGAGCACTGACTGTCTTTAGTACCCACAAGTTTACAGCTAAAAAGTACATTCCAGATGTTTTTTACAACCCCAAGCGCAGCGTAGAACTTACCAACTAAGTGCTTGATTCAGGTGCAATTTCCGTGGCGATGTTTGCATGGACTGCAAATATTGGTTTTGAGTCTCGGCCATTTTGGTTCGTACGTTTATGAACGGCTGTTTTTAGACGTACGAATTAAATAGCTCATGTCAATAAATAGTGCATTTATGTACCAAAATAGGCTAGGTAATTATCAGCAATGAGCTGCCAGAGATTATGTTATTTTCATTTTAAAAACTCGTGCTATGTAAAATATCCTAATTAATTCGTTTATTATGCCACCACCGACATCGTCGACGAAGCTGGCTTTTGTACAATTACGAACCAATTTAATTCGCCTGGAAACCCTTTCTTCGCGCGCATTTAGTTTTATTCCCATTTAAAAGTTTAACGTCGACGTCGTTCCTAGGTAGTAATAATTGAGGAGTCATTACAAGTTAATCTGACAATCGGAGTCCTGTAGCGTATTCGAGACACACTGCGCGTCAACCACAGCTCGACTGCCGAATGTTGCAGCGACACCGAGCACTGTAACTCGGATACGCTGCCGTTACGATACGATTGCGATTCTCAAGTTTATTCGCGCTTACCCATTGCACCTACTAAACGGCTATTTCATTACAGTACTTTAAAGTGAAGAAAGTGTCTGTCATAAATTTCACTATGAAAAATCTGCAGAGAATGCATAGAGATCGTCGTAGTGGAAATAAACTACGAGTAGGTATTTTGTAAAGAGCATTACCTAGCTACCGGCGTACATTGTAGCCAAATCTTTATCCCATGTGACCGTTCCTCTTACATTCATCATCATCATATCAGTCTATTGAAGTCCACTCTGGACCTCTCCCAGGTAGGCCTCTCATAATATTTTTAATATTTTTTTCTAACAAATCTTTGTTTCAATATATGATATTGTTTGTCCACAGCCAGTGACTTAGAGTCAATACGAGCGTTATTCAATGAGAAGGAGAAGGAGCTCTCTGTGGCCGTGGCCAAGGTGGAAGAGCTGACGAGGCAGCTGGAGGAACTGAGGCGGGGGAGGGTACAACCTGCACCACCCTCTGCGCACGAGCTGGACAAACTGAGGAGAGAGCTTATGGTGAGTAGTTGACGGATTTCTCTATGGTGGAAACTGATGGGTTTTCAAAATTAACACAAGATTTACATGTATACCTAAGCAATTGGGGACAAGTAAAAATGTATCTTATCTTATCTTAGATTTACAGGGTTGTACAAAAACTTTTAGTGATGCCAAAGCAAAGGTTAGAACTTTTTAAGCGGAATTGTGTTTTCATGTCATATAAAATATATAATCATTTGCCTAGGTCAATTTTAGAGTTGCAGGGAAATTTATTTAATAGAGTTTTAAGAAACTGGCTAATAGATAACAGTTTTTATTCAATTAGTGAGTTTTTGAAGTTTTGACATTACACCTACATAGACCTAACATTATTTGTATGTTATCTGACAAATAACTGAATGTGCTGAACTTGATAATATTATTTTTAAAACACCTGTATACTGTAACTACCTACCATGTTCACTGCAAATAAAAATCTTTTATCTTTAATATACAGCAGTATGATGTAGAACAGATGTTATAGAACTTATATTGAGGCGTGATCGTCTTATACATAAACTGAAAGTCGCGCAACGGGCTATGAAGAGAGCTCTTCTTGGGGTTGCACTACGAAGAAACAATCGCCGATATACTTGTAGCTCTCAGAATTATTAAACTAAGGTTGAAATAGCACAAACCCAAAGGATAATTAGACAGCCTCCCACCAGATGTACATAGTTAAGATCACGGGAAGTCGGTAGATGGAAAAGACTCAACATATTTCTTTCAGAAATTCTATGGATTCTATGGTCATGGACTTCTATAAGTCATGATGATGAATGTCTTGGTAGTGGTAAGGATACAATATGACGATGATGAATTTCTCGTCATAAAGTTTGTCAAAATGTTTTGCAAACATCGAAAATACTCTTTCAAACGCTAAATGTGAGCCCTCGTTTGAACCATGAAGACCTGACGCACATCTTCGCACCCTTTTGATGAGAACTTTGATTGATGAATCGTTTTACCACCGCTAATATTTTTAAAAGTAATTGGATATTCCTTTCAGTTTCAGGGTAAATTTTATAAAACAAATCAGCCAGTACTTTAATAACAATAACCAGCTGACAGACGCTTTATAAAACTCCATAATTACTTCGCTTTAGGGGAAGAAGTTCAGGGTATTTTATCGTAATTAAGATAACAACCCCCCATTCAAGATTTGTAATTAATTGGGAACAGTTGATGGAGTGAAAATAGGTCATTAAGTGGTTCTGATGAGCACTTTAAAATTGAAAACCAGGTTTAAGATGATAAGCGGAAAATAAAATCTAGATTTATTTAGATAACATGACATTAGTGTTATGTTCGTGATATCTGTCATTTTCAGGACATACCATTAAGTGGTTTTAGATGATACTAGATGATACACATTTACAAAACAAAATGCTTCATGGAAAAGTCTTAACTCCGCTCACCGTTTTTCTGTTAGAGCATTTTCACACTAGTGATTCGTGGGTGATTCCATTTCGTGCGGCGAGCACACTGCGTGGAATGGAATCGCCCACAAATCGCCAGTGTGAAAGGGCTCTTATTGGCCGATTTCCAAAGATATATCCGGTAGGAGATAGCTCACAGTAACATTGTTAATGTGAAAATAAAAGAGACATACAGTACATATTTTACTAGCGAGCGGCTTATTTCAAACTACTTCCATGATTTTTTCCATGTAACAGATGGCAACTATGTATTTTTAAATAAAAAATACATAATTATATTTATCAACTGTGGAATCAAATTACACAAAAGGGTTTGTCCCTTACAACTTTAGTAATTTCCACCGTCGTTATGTAAGTATATTATACTTTTGTATACTTTAGTCGCAAACTTGCCGCACGTAATACCTAGACTAGAGACACAGTGGTAATACCCAAGCTTCCAAAACTGCTGACATTTTGCAAACAGCCAAAAGTTTTATATAGTTTGACAGTTGCGCCTTGCAGACTTGCAGATGTGTTGGATTTAGCTGTCAACGTGTTGTGAATGTTACATTAGCTAGCTCGCGTCTCTTGCATTTCAACCATTATTGAATCTAGAGTGAACGAAATGAAGTTCATTTTTAACTGCAAGCGGATCATAGTGACACGCTTTGTGGTAGGACCACCGCAACGTAAGACTGTTTGTATAGTGCAACCAACTCCATAAAAATTGTGAAGCAAGAAGTGGCAATTTGTGGTTAACTGAACTTATAGTCTAGTTTTTTTTTCATCTACATAGTTGCTTTAGTTCGATGGCAAGATGGCAGCAACGCTACTTTTGCTATGTCATCACTCATCACTCATCATCGAGCCAAATAAGTCTGTGGAATTGTACCTACATAGTGTTTTCGTAGCGCACGGCACGACGAGCCAAGTAGGTTGCGGGCAATCGGACGTACTTACCGGCTTGGACTTGATTCTGTAAATAAATAGATCGGTAGCGATGCAAGAGCAATGAAGAAAATTAAGGAACGGAGTAATATTGCTACGGCGTAGCAACGCGTAGAGCGTTGCTACGACCGCCTAATAAAAACACGATAATATTATTCTCTGTTTAGAACGATGAAGTAAAAGCTACGTAGACATTTGAATGTTGCTAGAATTCAGAATGTTAGTTTTTTAATTTATTTATATTTTCTGAATTCCACGGAAAAACGGTGTCCATAGGAATGAAGTCGGGGCCACTAACAGCTACAAATATGTGAGATGATTTATTTATTTATCTCTTGGCACTGAAGATACAAAGATTAAAATAATAAAATACTACTCCAATACCAACGTGAAACAAGGCAATACCCAATAGACATAACTCGGATGCTTCAAATAAGAAAACAGAATTGAATTCGGCGAACTAGAATAATGAATGAACGGTTGCTAACAAGAACCAGTTTTGGTGGAATATTTTGGTCAAAATGTCTATTTTCGAGAAAATTTATCTGGTTTGGCACCAATGTTGCCAAGTATCGGATTTATTTTTTCAATGAGTCTTTTAAAAAATATATATACACCACATTCCTTGAAAATCTTTTTTTAAAGCGTGCTTTGAACATTTTTTATAGCATTTTTATTTATTTCTGCTAGAAGCTATACTAATAAAACTCTCATACATAGTTACTGTGTTTATCAAAACCTAATAAATTACATTCACTCATGTAAATAAGAAATTTGGTTTTTCATCTCATTATAAATCTGATAAGCAAATATACGATCAATGAGACTTTGCTAACTGTATTTAACAAATGAATCTGTCAGGTGATGACCCTGGTAAGAGCTTAGCCGACTAATAGTGAACGTAGGTACTTACAGTACACAGTAATTAGGCAACTAATGTATAGGTATTAGGGTTATCACCACACTGTGTTACAGATTTAGTAATAGTTAAAGAACCAAACAATTTAGCATAAAAATGTTCGTTTGCGACAAAAATGTTACTGATGGTTTTGGGTTTAGCCAGTTTTGTTGTACAGTCAGCGTCAGAAGTGAATCTCTTTTCTAATAGTACCATAGTATTTACTTAGTCCTAGGTAGTACAAAACAGAACATTACACATATTTTTATACTTTCATTTTAAATGAAGAAATGACAATAAAAATATTTATTTTTATAAATTTGTCTAATCATAAAATTGTTTGATGTTAACTGCACAACAATTTAGAAGTTTTGTAAGGTGTTTTTAGACCCAGTAAAAGTTATGAATGTATACCTACTAGAGCTCCACTTCCGTACCTCAAAGTTTAATACTGTGAGATACGATAGCGAACATAGTTTTAGTTTGAATATAATATTGATTCATTGAACACACAAGTAACATATATGTAGAACTTGTGATAACTACCGCGGTTTTATGAAGTTTCACAATTACTTACAGAATAGTTAGTAGCAACAGTTATGCTATCATTATCAATTTGTATCTCTTTTGAGTACCGACTCTTGCCGATGTAGTTCATGCATTATTTTTAAGGTTCACAAGCTTCTAAATTTAAAGTTTAGAAGCTTCATAACAAAATATTCGTGTGCATTTTGTATTATCATCATCAACCTATATTTGTCCACGTATATTTGGTGGACGTAGGTCTCTCCCATTGAGCTCGGTCTTCGGCTCGTCTCATCCAGTGTTTGCCAGCTACATTTCGCAGATCGATTCGCATAACCTCTATAAATAACATAACTAATACTTGATTACTAAATGCATTTGAATCCACTTTTAGACATGTGCAACAATGTTTGACGCCATTTTTAAATTTTCATGTAAAAATAACATAAATATAGTGGAGCAATAGATGTTAGATAGATAGATAAAAAATGCTTTATCGCACATAGCCTAACAACACAAGGGCAAGCTTACTGCTATAACATTATCTCCTAGATAATCTATGCGTATGGTGTTCTAGCAAAAGGTTTTCAAAAATCAAAACTAGGGGTGGCGATAAGGTGTTGAATTAATTTAGAATCAAGTCTAAAGTACCAACCCTGTAGGTAACAACCGAATCACGTCACGGTACTAATTCCGCTGGCACATCCGATGCCAACGTTTGATTCAGAGTTCAGATTCAGAGTAACATTTAGTTTGATTCGCGACTTCCATCCGGTGACAAGCAAAATAAAAACAAACTGTACTTTTAGACAGCACTATCTATAGTAAAAAATATACTAAATCAGTACTTATTATGAACGAAAATAATCTGAACTAAAAATACTAGGTACGGCCATTGATTGTTGGGAAAGGTCAGGTTTAGAGGTGAATAAGGTTTATCAGTGCAGTGAAGAAAATATATGGGATTGAATCGTGTGTTCTAAATCAAATGAGCAGATACGATCAAGTGTTTGAAATCGTAAGTCGTTGTTTCTAAATATTTACAGGACATGCGTCACAGCTCAGTCGGTAATAGCTCTGCCTTCTGTGCTGTGGGTCGTGGGTTCGATCCCCACCAAGAACAAACATTTGTGTGTGCCAAACATAGATGTTTGTTCTATGTCTGGGTGTTACTATGTATGTATTTACAAAAAAAATGCATATAAGTATTCCATCAGCATCTAGTTTCCATGTCACAAGCTTTGCATAGTTTGGGACTAGAGGGCGTTGTGTGAAATGTCCATGTGAATTTATTTATATTTATTATTTATATTTACGTATAGTGATGGATGTAGTCGATATTTATACAGTTTTTAAAATTCTTCCATGTTTTACATTCTGACTTAGCGCGATCAGTCTCTACCTATATCGAACTAGATAATCATAATACTTTAGTTCATTTTTAATTATAAATACTTGGGTTGAAAGCACACGCGCTCTTTGTAACATCCAACCACGAAATGTTACATTACATGCATGAAGCTCAAGTCCCAAAACGACTGTTGTGCCTTTCGTCGTATCTCCTTCAGATTAATATCCTCACTTTGGATTTCAGCTGTTTAATTCTCTCATTCTCCTAATTTATGACGCCAATCTAGAGAGGTTACCTTTGAGATGAAAGTTACGCTTAAACATTACGCTTTGGAAGGCTTTTAACTTGACGTGGGTAGTGTTTGAGGTATCAAAGGTTAACCTTGAAAATTGAAATAGGCTGTGCAAAAGTTTGTATTTTTTAGAAAGGCACAACACAAGGAACGACCTCAGTAGACGTGCTCAGTGAGGCAATACTTTGTTATAGGCAGAGGTACCTAAACGCTTAATATCAGGTGGGCCATCGGCTTGTAGTGTGTGTGTGTGGGTATAAAAAAATGAACATTAAAAATGAATTATTTTTATGTGCACTCCGTAGTCATGGATTCGTAGAAGCCCGTAGACCTATTGATATGGATCTCGTAGACCCTGCTACAGATTCGTAGAGTAACGCGATGACTACGTAACGTGTCCTTACTAGCTTTCGCCCGCGAATTCGTACGCGTCCCATTTGATAAAAAAAAAGGAAGGAGGAATGTATATGAAAGGAGGAATGTAACCTCCTAAGGTTACATTCCAAGTTGCATCCAAATCGGACTAGTAGTTGCAGCGTGATTGAAAGACAAACATCTAAATTTTGATATTTATAATATTAGTAAGAAGTAAGTAGGATGTTACAATTGCAATTGAGATAATATGTAATATTTGAAAGTGTATAAATGACTAGTGTTTTTGAAATGTATGTAAGTACCTATTTCATTTGGTAATTTTCCAAAACGTTTTGAATATCGTGGTTATAAAATAAATGAGACAGTTCATTGAGACGAGCCGTTGATTGAAACGAGAGGATAATTTTATTATATTTTGCATGTTAAACAAATAGTTTTCCAATTGAAAATGTTTTTTTTTATTGATTTTTGACTCTAATCGCTATTATTGTTGACACAATTTAGTTGTTATGAAAATCTTTTTTATGACGATTTGTGGTGGTAGGTACAGCTGGTGTATAGGCTCAAGCAGTAGGTACGGATTCCATTACCGTAATTTTATAAGTAGTTTAGTTTTGAAAACTAACATAGCAGTTTGTACCTATTGGTATACGAATAATCTTTCTTCCCAATAATACGATAATTATCTTATCTAATTTATTTGTCGTCTGCAAAAACATCCTCTTATTTTATTTCGTTGAGCTTAATTACCTACTTTCTTGGGATCGTAGGTAGCTGTCACGGCTCATGACTTCTTGCTCTAAATAGGGTTGGATGAGCAAATTACAAGTTTGTCAGTGAAATGAGACTGCTAAACTTGTTTCGGGACCGAGAGCATCTTTTCTAAGAAACTTTGAACGCTACAATTTGGATAAAACTTCTTTTTGCAAATACATTTTTTTATGATCACGCCTTGAACAGAAAAATCTCAGCTCAGCTCATATCATCGTAATCATTTTCGACATGACGAAGTAATTTTTTAGGAAACCATAGACTGCACTCAATCAATCAATCATCAATGATTTGATCAATCTTTGGCTTAGATAGGTAAGCGCACTTACCTCACGTAATGCTTTATGTATTGTATTTTTTTTCACAAAGCTTTGACGTATCCCTCAATTGAACCAAATAATCGTATGACAAAGGGTGTATCTAATCCATCGGAATAACGACTATAAATACATAAAGTACGATAAAAAAGCTATTCCGACTGGATTTCACTCTACGCACAATAGGGCTTTGCAAATGCGTGCTACTTATTATTAACTTAAACTATTGCGTACCTACCTACCTACCTATCTATGTAGGTACACAAATACCTAAACCATTCTATTTCACCCTCCAACACACGAAACCAAAACAAATCATTCTCAATGGTGGTCAGAGAGTCCGTTGACTCGGAAAAGTTCATTCGCATGGAATCAGCAATTTGATAGTGGTTTGATAAAGAGGATCTAAACCAGCAAACACAACCACACTGTTCACTGTTCAAATGGTTAGCAAGAAAATTAAGTTTACTTCAGGAAGCGTATACCTACGTTAATGGGAGTAAAATACCTACCTATCATGTAAAAGTGCCAATTTCCAAAAAAATATCAGCTCATTTGCAAGACATGTCTCTAAACAAAACCTAATTCTGAATCCTATCATTTTAGTACCGAAACAAGCTGAACGAGCAGCAGAATGGCAGGCTATCAGCGCAGAGGGCAGCATTGGGCGCCAGGCAGGAAGAAATGAGGAGCATCGACAGACGAGTCTCGGAACTTCAAGCCAGGCTACTCAGGAAACGAGCTTTGAACAGGCAGCTTGCAGCCGCGCATAGACAACCGCAGCAAAGGTAAAACCTCACTTCCACCGTAGGTTCAAGATTAGTGTAAAGAAATTTATTTTTTTATTTTCTAAATTCCAGAACAAATAACCCTACGCCTATGCAACAGTTGCCTAACTATCCAGCTGGAGCCGGCGTGAACAGTCAACCAAAGAATCAGCAAGCAAGAGGCAACGTAGTTGCTGTCGAACCTTACAATCATGTGCCGCACGCGCAGAGCGTCAATCATAATAATACTAATTTACAGGTTAGTAATTTATTATGAAGCTAAATACTATTTTACAGTCTTTCTATCAGTAAAATAACGGTGTGGGTAAGGGCCTCTAGCTGACGCTATTTACCCCAACTTCAACTCAAGCGTCATTGTCATTACGCGCTAATGTCAAGCTAATGCCAAAGTCAGCAGGTACTGAAGAGTTGTCACTGTCTACTGTCTAGTCTAATCAACCAAATGTCAAATAAGTTGATAGAGTTTTGTTTTGTTGTCCTTTTTCATCTAAACTCTTGTTATGTCTTGTTTTCTCCCCTTTTATTAAAATTTTATATAAATTTATAACTACCAATAAAATAAAACTGTAATATATAAATATATAAAATTTAAGCAACTAAATATTATTATATTCTATTTACTTACCTACACTTATGTACCTACCTAATTATTTATACGCCGTACCTATCTATTTTGACAAATCAATTTTTTGGAGACTCCCTTCTTCACCGGTCATTTTCATCACCTACTCAGATCTCCGCCTTTTGCTAAAAGATTAGTAAACTAGTAAACGCCAATAAACACTGACATTGGCAAATTCTTGGCAGCCCTAGCCACCAAACAGCCAGAATTAAAAGAAGAAGAAGAACTAAGAAGTTTTGTTTTGTTTTGATGTAAAATAAATAGCGGGAAGAATCGAATAACTTACGTAGTATTTTTCTAAATGAAAACTTGTATTTCTAAAACTAAAACACCTCTCTCTCTTTTCAGGCTAATAAACATAACGTTATACAAAACAACGTGCCATTAAAACAATTTACTCAGAGTGATAATATTATTCAATCGCATTTGACGCAAGAAACTCACTATTTGCAGCAAAAACCTATGATAAATCCACTCTTCAACGGCTATCCTCAGATGCCAGGGGTTCAGGACAACCAGTATCAATATCAAAACAAGCACGAGGGTTATAGTCACGTCCAACAAGGCATAGGTAACGCCTACGACCAGAAGTACCAGGATTACATGAAGCAGCCGCAATACAGCCCCAACAGTACAAGCAGCTCGAACAGCAATCAAACCGGTAAAGAATTAAAAATAAACGAACAAGAGTTCTTGCCTGAATTCGCTGCGAGCAAATCCGATCCCAAGTATCAAACATTGCCATACAACACAAAATTTCCTCAAAGTACAAACGGTAAAGCAAAGCCAGAAGTAAACGGCAAAAACGTTGATGACAAGAATGGGATAAACGTGAATCACATGACAGTGCATTCCACACCACTATCGGTTGTGAATAAAAGTCTGGCAACGCCTCTAAGTCAAACGGAACAAGCATATCAGCAAGAGGCATATCAGCTGCAGAAATCTGACTCCTCTAACCGGTGTAACCAGGAGGGGAAAGAGAACAATGCATATCAGAACAATAGGCTAAGTACAAATCAGAGCAACGATGCATCTAAGGGCAGCGGAATAACACAATCAGTCAAATCTAGTTCAAACTCTAATAATACTACAAGCAGCTCATCTATAGGATTTGGGGTAAGTTGAATGAGTTGATCTTTCTAACCATGTAATCACTCAATAATAAACTTTCACAATCAATGTAAGAAAAATAACAAACATCATGAGATTTTATTCCTAAAATCTAATTTTGTGGTTCTACTAATGTGCTTATTCATAAATTGCTGAGACACCTGTAAACCATACCAAACAATACCATTATCATTAATTACAGAAACCGGTATCAAGTGTTGCACCGACCACGGTTCAGGTAGCAAGTGCGAAACCATCACCCATTTATCAGACATCATCCACAAAGATCCAACCGGTCCAACCTCAGACTGTACAGCCCCAAACCATCACCAATCATGTAATCATCAATTTTGTAAATACTTTTTTCTTGATAGACCTAAGAAATAAGCCTAAGAGACTACAGACTCGGGGAATTTTTGCATGCATGTTACTGATATAATATTATCACAGTAACGCGCGTGCAAACACAGATGCACACTGTTGGTTCCATAGGAAATGTTATGAGTAAACTTAAACCCCCCCGAAATCAACCCCTAAAGTTTTTGGGAGTGGCCTTAATACATCTTATTTACAGGATATGGTAGGTTTTAGTGGTAAATGTCCTTTTTACATAGATCCTAAAACATTTCAATGCCTCAAGTTTTGGTTCCATATTCAAACACGTTTTAAACTTAAACTATACCTGCCTCAACAGCCAATCAGAAACACAGCATCAGGCCTATCATCGAGCTCACAAAGCATTCTGTTGTCTCCGCCACAGAGCGCCAGTACTCCATTATCCACGCCGGACGTCAGCACTGACAAGTCTCCTAAACCCGCACTACCGCCTAAACCTACCATCAAGGTGTGTATAATGTAGATTTACTCTCAAATTCACAAAGAATTTGTAGGCTCCTCTAGTAGTGAATTCAAGAAAACAGCATGTTTTCATTCTCGCAGCTGTAATGAATCTACAACCTCTCAGATGAACTACCTAGCGAAATTGGTCACCTTTCCGGGAGGAAAACTCTTAGCGGAAGCTAGACTGACAAAAGTAATGGACCAAATTCATTTCTTTTTGTCTTTTAATGCCATTATCTAGTCCAACTAAAAAAACTTTTGAATGAGTCAGTCAGAGATTCGCATGTTCGCTGACAATATATGTGTTCTAACCCTATCTTAAATACCTACTGACATTAATACCATTTCAGACGCCACCACGGCAATCCGTCAACCCAGATGGAGCCTTCACCCAATCCACCGAAAACCTACCCGCCATACCGATCCCAGACTCGGACAGCGAGTTGCAAAATCAAAAAGAAATCAACGGCGATATGATCATCAAAGCGCGCCCACTTACAATAAGAAAACCACCGATGAGCGAGCAGCCTAAGCTCCGCAATCACACCGCAAAAAACGGCGTCAGCGTGAGCATAAACAGGCGAATCGAAATGCCACCAGCTTTTCTCTTCCCCGAAATGGATCTGAACTCTGAAAACGAAGGAGTAAAAAAACGTGATGAAGTAGACCGCGCTCAGAGCGTTTCTAGCGAAGAGAGTAATGTTGTTACTGATATAACTGAGCAGATCAGTTCTGTGGCCTTGAGTCAGGAGGATGAGCCTGAAAGGCGGAAAAAGGGTAATTTGAAGCAAGGTAGAAAGGCGCCGCTAGCTCGACGAGTTAGTTTTGATCCCCTCGCGCTACTGTTGGATGCCAGTTTAGAAGGCGAGTTGGAGCTTGTCAAGAAAACGGCAACTCAGGTACTTATTTTTTTCTACAGTTGTGTCTATTAGATTAGTTATAAGTTTCTAACCATATATGTCGGTTAGAAAGTAGAAGACTGGTCATCCACCAGTAACCATTTTTTATCTGTGCTATTGTGCCTATCACACTTTTTTGCGGACCACATATCTATTAGATTTCCGTGACGTAATGACGTAGACCAAAATAGTTCCCGGTTCACTAGAGGCGCTATAAAAACTTCTAAAATCAACTAAACTTGATAATGTATTGTACAAATAATTATTCCAGGTGCAGAATGCAAGCGCTGCAAATGACGAGGGTATCACAGCTTTACACAACGCCATCTGTGCGGGGCATTTCGAAATCGTCAAGTAAGTTTACCTTTTGAAAGAAAAATCAAGGTCTGAGGCCCATCATTGACAGGCGTCACAGGTCAGTCGGTAATAGCTCTGCCTTCCGTGCTCTGGGTCGTGGGTTCGATCCCCACCAAGAACAAACATTTGTGTGTGCCAAACATAGATGTTTGTTCTATGTCTGGGTGTTACTATGTATTATATAAGTATGTATTTACAAAAAAAAAGTAAACAAGTATTCTATCAGCATCTAGTTCCCATATTTACAAGCTTTGCTTGGTTTGGGATTAGAGGGCGTCGTGTGAAATGTCCATGAATATTTATTTATTTATGATTAAGTGATTACCTCTATCAAAGCGCGTGCACGGTGACACATAAGATAATTATTACTGTGTCTATAATCATATCTTATTTTCATGCTAACTTTTCTCGTCCGTAATGATCAAGGAATAAGTAGTCCATATCAAATAAGTAGAATAAGTAGTCCAACAAATAGTAAGTACCTACTTTGCGCGATGGACGACAAGATGTGAATTCGACATCTGCATCCAATATTCAGCTGTATCATAGTCGAAAAAGGTTGAAATTTAACCGACGACTCGGGCACGACCCAATGCACTTACTTTTCATATATTTTAATCAAAAATGTTGTTAATTTCCAGGTTTCTAGTAGAGCTGGGCTGTGACGTAAATGCGCAAGATTCAGACGGCTGGACGCCCCTCCATTGCGCTGCGTCTTGCAATAACCTCTCTATGGTCAAATTCCTCGTCGATAATGGTAAGAATAATCTTAATAATCTTCTAACTTCTCATTACCTTCCTTGACAGTTTTAAACCGTCACTTCGTCTGCATTTCTCGAAATAAAACATAACCAACACAACAGAGATCACACTAACTCAACTAGATGATCTTTGTGATTTTACAGAATGACTTTGTGACTTTTTGTCATGGAAGGCGGTTGGTTTCTAGAAGTAAACATAGGTACCTAAATAACTGTTATTTTATAATTTTGAAGGAGCGTGTATATTCGCAACTACGCTGTCCGACCACGAGACAGCGGCTGAGAAGTGCGAAGAGGACGAGGAAGGATTCGACGGCTGCTCCGAGTATCTTTACAGTGAGTATCGCACATTACTAGTTGACCAAATAAATGTATCTTGTTCCAACTCAACTGTGAAGTTGTGCATCGAAGGAGTGTTCTGTAGCGGGCTGAGTTTTATCGAATGTCAAACTACTTTCTGATGTTACCCGTCGTCTTAACTGCTTATTTATTTCCCATCGAGCCCACTCATTAGTCCTAACGTAATAATCGCTACTTATATGAAAATTACGCAACAAGCAGATTTCCCACCCATGTGTGCTTATATTGCCGCTCCCTGTGTTTTGTTCGGCGAAGGAAAACATCGTGAGGTTGCAGAATACAGTGTCTACTGTATGCAACAACATTTGGCTCTGACATCAAATATACATTGAAATATATAATTATGTACCTATATACCATCAGCAAAAGTTCTACCTTACCACCTTAAGGGTGCATTTCCTGTAAACCGACTAGCCGTTCATTTTTTAATACCAATAGAAGCAAATTATTTCGGGTGTAAAAGTTATAAAAACAATGGGCCGTCATAAAAATAAATAGATGTTTAGGTCTCTGGTTGGTCAAAATAAGAAGTCAAAAGAAAAAGGCAGGGTCAGGTAGCTAACAGCTTGCAAGCGAAACAGTTTCAAAAGTGGTAAGGCGGAAATTTAGCCGATAGTACATAAATACATTCGACACGAAAAAAAATCTTAATCCATATATTTTTTATTTTCCAGGTGTTCAAGAGAAGCTCGGCATCATGAACGGTGGCGTAGTATTCGCCGTGTTCGCATACAACGCAGCGAGAAGCGACGAACTATCCTTTACCACCGGTGATCGACTGCAAGTCATTCGGAAAGGCGACGACGCCGAGCGAGAGTGGTGGTGGTGTCGAGATAACCGCAATGTGGAGGGCTATGTGCCTAGAAACTTACTCGGGGTGAGCATTATCTCATTTATTTTCTCTTCACAAAACAATAAGCCTAAATGGTAAGGATCTGTTTCGAGAGATCCTATACCGGCTGCGCCATTAAAATCGAATTACTTGGGAAGAAGCGAGAGTGGTGGTGGTGGCGAGACGAGTGTACATTGCACTGTCAATAAACCTAGAAACCTACTGGCACTAAGGGCGTCTTGCACCAGAATCACTAAACGTATTTAACAGCTAAATCAATTTAAATCTGACGTATTTGTATGACTTGACAACTCGCTAAATACTATTTAACAGTTAAACGCGTTTAGCGATTCTGGTGCAAGCCGCCCTAAGTATTTATCCTACTGGCTGCGCCGTATCACAACCACCAACCAACCGTAAAATTAAACCCAAACCTACAGCACGGAAATATTACTAGGTACCAACATAATTGTGATACCAGTCAATAATAATGTTTTTTTATTGTTCCAGTTATATCCCAGAGTGACCGGACAAACGGATTGAAGCTGTAATCAATGGCCTCTGACTTGAGTCTTGTAAATACAATTTAACTCTCCTTATTTTTTATGTATTTATATCACTGTAATCTAAAAATATCTATATTGTATACAATTTTATCAGATCTAAGTAATATTTTGTAAATATTTAAACATGTTAAGTTCAAAACGAATGAGATTATATTGATTTATTGTACATTTTATAAATATGCGAGTCATAATTGGATATAAAATTTGTATAATTGTACTTAGGGATGTCTGCAAATGTTGTGAGATTTAACACATAAACTGACAATACAAAATAATAATTAATCTGCATTTTATTTCATACCTAAAGGCTGATAACTATACAATGTACCAGAAACCAGAGGTGTGGGGTAGTGGGATGCCCACATAGGTGATGATGATGGCCATGACTTAGGATATAAGGTACTTAAAGAGCAATGGGCCTAAGTCGACTTCACTATCGATACTCCATTTGAAAATGAAACCACAATATTAAAAATAAGAATTTATTGCAAAGTTTATCATCTAGTTTACATTTCCCCTTCATCGGAATCCTCAACATCTGCCAAGGCTTGCTTGGCGAGGTTCTCAGCTTCAGCGGCGGTCTCGCGAGGAACCATCTGATGGCGGCCCTTCGTGTCCTTCGAAACCCATGATAACTCAAGTTCGAACTGCTTGTCTTTCAACTCGTCGTGGACGAGGTAGATACTGGAAAACACAAGCTTATGATGTAATCCACTTCACTTTCACAAATAGTAGGTAGACAGAATAGGTTTATTTTGCTAATAGGGAGTAAAATCTAAAAGGAGGGAGTAAGGGAGTGCAGATTAAAAAAAAATCCGGAAAATGCGAAAACTTGGGATTCGGGTTTGATTCCCGTAGTGGGACGAACTCTTTCTAGACTGAAACTATTGGGAATAACTATCAAGTGGTTTGCAAAAACTGTGCAATTTACATTTTCATCCAATTAAACCGTGAAATCGAAAGTATGTTCATTTCGTTCCTAATTAAGTTTCATGAATACTTCAGGCCGATCAGGGCTCAGAACTACGGTAGACAGTCTAGTTTTAAATTGCACGACTCTCCACGCGTTCTCTTTACATTGCCATGCAAACAAATGTTTCATTTCACTATGAATAGTGAGGCATGCATTTTCCTATTAGACACATTAAATATATAAAACTGGTGGCAATTCTGTTTGTTGCATTTTTCTAAACTAACCTAATCTGAAAGCGCTAAAATTGTAGCAGTCTGCTGTTTCAGTTTATGATTAAAGGATGGTAACTTTTAGTGTTGTCAAATTACGTTAGTTTAGAAAAATGCAACAGAATCGCCACAACTAAGGGTTGTTAGATTAGGCACAAGATGCTTACATCCTCGCTGCTTCCTTAATCAATTCCTTGACAGTCAGGTCAGCCAGTTTGAGCTTTTCGATTTCAGTCTTAGCAGCTTGTCTTGCTTTGCCTACCGCACATCCAAAGTATGACTGAAAAAGAGGTTTTTTAATTAATGTAGCAATTTGCGTGGTCAGGCAAAATTTCGAGGAATAAGATCTGCACTGACATCATGTATTAGAGTGTATTATGCATTGTCATTGTGTTTCCATACCAATCAGCGCACATCGGTATGGTAGGCGTCAGACGTTTCACACCGGTTTTTACATAGTCAACTCGTAATCTCCCCTCTGTATGCTTAGCATGGATGGATGGATGGATGGATGGATGGATGTGTTTCTACCAAAGTGAAAATAAATCACAGGTACTTTTATCCCATTCTTTTGCTAGGCGGTGTAATAACTTCAGGGATTTCAGGTGGTAATTTAATTAAAAGATTATGTAGGCCGAAACATCGTGTAATCACATAGGCGCCATCAAGACGCAATCATTAAGTAAACTTGATAGAATCCACAGATATACATAACAGACGGAAAAAGAGACAGAAATAGGCTATAGTCCATTTTTCATAGACAAATCATCATAAATAGACCGGACCCTAGACCTAGCTGTAGGCCTAGGCCTACAGCTGAAATAGTAGGACTATAAGGAATAGGAATACTTACAAATGATACACCGCTTGGTTCAAGCATGAACATCTGAGGTCCATCATGCTCTGTCCAGGTTCCCATCACAACAGAGCAGCCATATGGACGAACAGCACTATACAGGGTGTAAGCATGCATGTACATTGAGACTCGCTCGTTGAGATACTTCAGGGGTACAGGTGTTCCGTACTGAGATCTGTAGTTGGATGCTTCTGATCGAGCCGTTTCACAGATCTGTCGGGCGTCAGATATGAGACCAGCTACAGCCTGGAATATAGAAATTAGATTATCAGCATAATTATTACCATGATTTTAGAATATTGCAAACTAGTATTGCAAAAGTTTGGCTAGTTTGGCAAAAAGTCGTCGTGGGCGAGAGGCCTAACATCTAAACTCTTAAATAAAGGCTGAACGGTGATCAGTCCACCAAACTGTTTTAAAGAGCATGTACCTAGCGCACCACCTAAATGTGCCTCTTAAGTAACCTCTACATTGTTTACGAATTCAAAAGCAAGAGAGCTAGACTATGAACTAAAAACTTACCATGCCAACATGTTCATCTACATGGAATATCCTCTTATTGGCGCCTGGCTCATACAACTTTGATGTAACTAACTTCTCCACAGCAAATACCACTCCATCCTTCCCTCGGAGTGCAATGACTGTTCCAGAGTTTTCTACAGCCTTGCCAGCATATTCAACTTGGAACACCCGACCATCGGGAGAGAATTGTGACGCTGAGAGATCATACTGAAAGAGGGAAATACTTAGGCGAAAAGTTTTTGACAATGACTAGCCAGTTAGACCTCGAGGGTTTTCTAAGGAACAACAGTGTGTGGAACACCACTAGTGTCTTGTTTTGTGGTGGTTTCGTGTCTTCATTGCAAAAGTAGTGGTAGGTTGCTTGTGAACATGGTTAGGTTCAGGAACAAAAACGCTGCAAATACTTACACCTGTGCCGATAGAACTCATGTTTGAGAATGCTGGAGGTTAATTGTGTCGACTTGCACGTATTGAGTTGATAGTTTAACTTACAAACACTTAAAATTAAGATTTATTTTCAAATTTGGGAAACGATGACAAGCAAAACTTTAAACTAAATAAATTGCTAGGTTTGTTTCCGATGATCACTACTTTCGTGACGTGCTGTCAAATAATGATTGCTGTCACTCATGTCTAAAGTTATATCACATTCAAATAGCAAAATCAAAGTAAGTGAGAATGGACTTTACGACTAGTTAGTACGTTAAAAAAATAATAGGTGGCGTTATTTTGAAAATAAAATCGTGGTCCTGTCCTGCCTCCTAATTTATTCACCTGCCTCATAATATAAAAGTCTGAAGTAGGCATAGATGGCGCCTAAAGCCAAAGAATAAGAAGTCTAATAATATTTAGGACCAGCTTCCGCCCGCGACGTCGTCGTCGTTCACATCTCATTCGTCTTGTTCAATTTAGGATAATCGGACCAGCCGTTACAGCGTGATTGGCACACAAAGCAGGTAGTTGTTCTGTAGTAGGCAGGTACCCAGTTAGGTCTAACCTAACATGGTAGAATTGCAGTAGGTAGGTACACTGCATTGGTAGGTACTACACATAGGTAGGTAAGGTACCAAAGTACTTGCTACCTAAGTTTAGGTAGGTAACTTACATAGGTACTGTCGATGTTAGGTAGATATCCTGGAAGAAAGTACCTACTACCTACCTACTGTAGGTACTTATAGGTACCTATAAAGTACTAGGTACCTTCATCTCATCGTCCCAGCCAGTATTACCATGTCAAAAGATTTTACCTACCCCTGTTTACACAATTTTTCGCCAGCCTAAAAAACCTATGAGAACTCGCCGTGTCAGTTATGTCAAAAACCATTTAACCTTGGGACGCTACACCAAAAATTACCTGTTTGCAGGAACGCTCCCTCTGACTGTCTTACTTCAACGAATTCAAGTCGAACCTCCTCTTCACCTATTTCGCTAACAAGTTGGTCCTTGTTTTCTGGTCCTTGTTTTGTTGTTGTTGTTTGATTTCAGACGTCCTAGGTAGGTACCTAGGACGTCAGAAATTGGCTAAAACTACAATAGTTTCGTGGTGCTCACTCAATCTCGAAACCATTCAAGCCAGCGTACTTACATAGGTATTTATGGTGGTGCTTCAACAGAAGCCCGGTACCTACCTAATAGGTAGGTAGGTAAGTATTTCGTCTGATGCTTGTCAGAATGTGCAGTCGTCAGGCGGTGACAGTGCGTTTTTGTCATCCAGAAGGGAAATTGCATGATTTTGTGAAGTGTCGTGTCGGGCTTGAAACTTGCTATCTGGATAAAACGAGAATCCAGTGTTTAGAGATACGTTACCCATGTAAAGGCAGGCTGCTTTATTCCGTGGTTCATACCTACTTACTCGTTCGTTTATACCACGGAATCCAGCAGGTACCTAGGTACCTACTATATTCTATTGTGTTAGCTGTTACCTAACACTATAGAATTATTCTATACCTTTATGATTATTATTCTGATCCAATCACTAGCGGATCCAGGGGAAGGGTTAGCCCCCCCCCCCCCCCCCCATGCTCCAAAAGCTCTGGATCTACCCAAGGGTAGACCACGATTTGCCAGGGTCAAAGGCTAAATAGCTGGGTCAAGCCTCCCCCCAAAGCGGAATTCCTGAATCCGACACTGAATCCAACACTATTCAGATACTTAGTACCATCTACCAACAATAGAAATGTGGGTATGTAAATACCTACGCTCTCAAAAGGGTTCGGCTTCCTTCAAGTGGTGGAATAAAACAAAATGAGCTTTTCTATTGATCCGCGTGGAACGTGCAGTTGATGAACCTCTTGTGCCTACGTTTCTCATGCTGGCTTTTACTAATCGATGGTTTTAGTAGAGTAGTTTGTAGTAAGTACCTACCTTAACTATTTCTATGTTATATCCATGATAGTTATTTTTCAGGGTTCTGAGGTTTTACAAGGACCGGTGCCCGGTCCAACTGTACTTACGAAGTGAGGGCTATAGTTTACCTACTTGCAGACCATAAACATAAGTGGGAATGAACCATGGGAACCCTGGGAATGAACCATCACTGTCATGTTTTATAAGATAGATCATCATAACTACGAAAAGCGTTCGCAATGCTTTCATTTTCTATCTTCACAACCTATCAACCTGGTAGGTAGACGTTATCTTCAAATTAAGACTTGTCTTTTGCTCTTCAACTTTGTCCAGCTTTTCCATTTGACATTCAAGCGGTTTAATTGTTCCTTGAGCTTTGAATTTGTTTCAAAATTATTCCACTTCTTTGTCCTCGGACTTTCCAACTCAAAGGTACGGGATTAACTTGAAATATGAAGAAGGCACGTAAAGCTACGCGAATACCCTTTTGTGTATTTTACTTACGCGTATTTTCCTTTGTTTTGATAAACAAAACGCCTAAGTACCTACCTGCTACCAGAAAAGTACGGTACCTATTTATTTACAGACTTGACGGTATGGGCGTGACAATATGTCGAAGAAGAAAATTTCTCGTCATCATTATTATAGGTCAGGTTGAAAAAGTTTATGGCTGGACAATGAATTATTTTTTCGCGAAAGACCGTAATTTTACAATGACGACAGTCATTCGAGGGAAGACCTCAAGAACTGTAATTTCCAGCGGCTATTGGTTCTGTGAGTTCTATTATTCTCCAGCGGCTGTCGGGGAGTAAATAGACCTTAGACGGCCATTACACTACACGGCACATCGTAGAGTATTGTAGAGTTGGAGCCTCCAATAACTCTACAGTTGAAGGCTCCAACTCTACGATGTGCCACACCAAAAATCTATGGCTTCCTGAGTAGGTACCTTATTGTAGTAGGACAGAAGGATATAAAAGCCTCGCTAATTAGGATGTCTGCTACGCAAATAATAATCCCAGTTTTGTTCATTTAAAATGCGGCCGGGCTTGCGGCCAAAAAACTTATCTTCTCATTTTTTGGACAAAGCAATTACAGGAATATTTACCCTCCGTCGTCCGTCGGAAAAAACCATGTAGCAATGTTTATAATTTGTAACGGGTTTGTATATTACGTAATAATATCTGTGGTATGGTAATATACCTACAAGTTGGTTTTAATGATAGAGACGCGTTGGGGAGTCCGCTGTTGAGGCTTAGAATATAGAATGTTGAGGCTACAGTTGAGGTTGAGGTACAAGTTAAAAGGGCGAAAAGGAGTAGGTACCCAAGACCTGGTCCAATTTGGTCCAAAGCATCGCGTCCTTTTCACCTAATAATGCAGAACAATAGCTCCGACTCCATGTTTATCAAGTCACCCAAGAGATTGGCAAATTCGTCAATCTCTGTTTATCTAGACCATTAGGAGTTTTGGACGAGGAAACCGGAATACTTTGACATTGTGGTACAAACAGGTTTACTCACAACGCTTCTCCGAGTAGGTATCAATTCTTTCTTGTTTGGTTTGACATAAAACCTACTTCAACGTAACAAATAAAAAGCCACTTTGCTAAGATAAAAGTTGGGAACTATTTTCTTTCGAAGTTTGGGTTCAATTTAGCTCTCCCATGGGAGGGTTCTCATCGCCGAAGTCATCAGGAGACGCGTGCCTTCGTTCAAGTTACGGATACGGTATTAACTTATCAAGGCTATAGTCATACTTTCAAACTTCGTACCTACTTTTGTAGTTTTGACTACTTTTGACGCTAGAGAGTCTGTGTAGATGTTGAAATGTTATACTTACATTTTTTATTTTTTGCTTGTTACGATTATTCTAAGGTTTCGTCATCATGCTGCTCCGTCATCAAACGCGTTGGTTTATGTGGGGAATCATAAATATTATCATCTTTCAACACACAAAAACTCACCATAGAACGGTTCCACCGACTTCCTGCAATGTCGTCATTACAGCGCGAGGTCCGTCCTACGCTTTACCTAAACTCGATTACCGTCATTTTGTGTTAAATCGAGCGCATGTTCCCTTTTATCGACTGCACGGTTTCAGACATCGGTAGTGCTGCTATAAATTACCAATCACCTGGTTACAATGGGCGACTCTCGATGCCCAACTTTGTTGAGTATGGGCCAAGTTCGCCCATGAATTATTATGTAGATTCTATTCATTCACCCCGGTGTAAAGTGCACTTACTTGCACAAAAGAGTGCGCAAGTACTTAGTAGGAAAATTGGCCTATGACTGTAATAATGCAGCCAGGGATGTCGTGTGACCAAAATGCTGTTTCTGCAACCAAAACCTTGTGGGGGGTAAAAGGTTTAGGACGAAAATACGAGTACCTTTATTGGCTATATCTTATCTCGATGATATTTACGTCTTTTATACCCATGCCCCGATGAACGGGACGCTGCAGTTCCTTGAACATCTATCAAAAGATAAAAATACAAAACTTCAACTTCATATTTCTCATATTCAATCATATTTTTATCATTATACCTAAGAAGGTATACATACGATACTAAAATAATGATTCCTTACACAGTTACACCTACCACATAGCCATACCTCACCTCCAGTATCAGAAATTCCTTCAGCGAATTGTGCCCCTGACTGCAACCATTTCAGACATGGGCTATTTCGTCTCGCTCAGTCGGAAAAGTGCTGCCAAATCGTAATGGCAGGATAAGTGAATTTGAATATACTTGACTAAACATATCAAGGTTTTAGGTTCAATGGACTAAAGTTCTTTTGTATTTCTTAGAATGTTTTATGTGTGAGTGAGCATGAATGACGTCTGTCCTCCTTTTGGCTTTTAAAAAAAATCCAACTGTAACTGCTATGAATAGGTAGGTACCTATCCAGTTCTTATTGACACACGTAATATATATCTGAGATCAGTCTTATAAAATCTACAACTTCCTAGACATGTGCGACATGTGCGTGCTTTACCAGGTATATACCCTAAGTCGTAACCCGGAACATCAAATTGAAACCAGACTCTATGATATGCTACCTCCATAAAATTTTATATGGAAACTTCACATACATTGCGGGCAAAAGTGGACATTAAGCGTAATCTATGTGTCGTGAAATCAGAATTGTTCTTTTCATTGCTTTCAGTGTCCTTTTTGTTTGCACAATGAGCCATTTCAAGTTTCAAGTTTCCAAGTAGGCAACATTTTCTTGCCTTTTGAATGATTAGATACCTAATAGTTAAACTACTGTCTACAAGGTAGTCTACATAACATGGCAGATTTAAAAGATTTATCAATCATTTTTCTAACTCAACAGCAGAAAGCCTTTACGAGAATCCTAGAAGATATTGAAAAATAATTTAATCTTTTAGAATACGACAACTAAATCCTATTCCAAACGGCTAAGCTCATTGAATCCACAATTTGCGATCGCTCTATTCAAACAAATCTCGTTTTCATTTACAAAATGGACACGTCGGTATCAAGAGATTTTTCTGAATTTGCTCTGTATATTTCACGAATTCACGCGCTATTTAACATGCGCAATAAAATATCCATTAATTTCGAAGACGGCCATTTTCCGGTGCTGTGAACATGAAGATGTTTTAGGGTCAACCTTCGGAAGGTAAATCTTGCATCTTCATGATTCGGCGCTCAGTCAAATGACTAGGGATAACTTTGTGAATAAATTACAAAAATCGTATAGATTCTTTAGTTTTCCTACGGAGAAAGTAAAAAAGCATAAGAGATAAAATTTGGTAAGATTCAGTCAAAGTTTGTTTGATTCTTTCATCTGGTGAAAGGATTGGAATAATTCGTGATGATAGTGCAAATGAAATATAGCAGGAAACACTCAAGTAGAGTACTCTTGGAGGGAACTAATATCAGTGTTTGCCAAGCAGTTCGCATTTGCGAAATTGGGGTGACAGTCTGTAGACTGTGGAGCTATTAGAGGAGACGGAATGAAATGAAGAATCAGAACTTGGTATGTGAAATGGAAGAAATTGTATACAAATAGGATTTACATTTGCAAGCAAATAATGCAGAAAGGGACACAGGTTGGCAACAATTGGAATTCATAAACAGGGGTACCTACCTAAGGTCTTATAGAATACATAATAGGACCATTGACGAATAACAAATGCATTGAAAAATAAAAGTCCAATAAATTAGGTAGTTCTTGTTATTTATTATAATGCAATCCCATACAAAGATTTCCTTGAGGTGTTTTTGAATTTGCAAAACAAAATTGGCTCGTTGAATGGACTTATCTATCGAAATACTACGTCTTCGCGAGATTCACAATAGCAGCGCTTATCAGGACGGCACAACGTTATTAAATAAACAGCTAGTACAACCTAACGCAAAAGTTCCACTCGACAGCTCGTGCGAACTGAACCTTATAAGCTACGGGGTAAGGTTGGAAAGTTCAGTCGAAATAGGTGTACTTGCCGTGAGTGAGCACCCTCTCTTGTGTTCCTATCAGCGTATGACTGCAGAGACTAGTGCTTGGGTAAATTATTGAAATCTGTATTTGTCGATAGCAATAACTGCAGATGTTTCATTTTCAGTCTGCGAGTTTCATAATATTGCTTTTAAATTCCAAAAAGTAAACTGCCGACTAGTTTTGCGGAAATTAAAAGGATCTGATGAATACCAGACAAAAAAGACGATAAAATATTATACTCGTAGGTAAATAGGTTCGTCGTGCGTCTCGAAAAAGTTACCTACAACCTGGTAGTTAGGTGGCGTTTTTCGTAACTTGTGATTTTTTTCAAGAAATTCAATGAAAATACGAAAAGAAACTGCGGAAAAGAGGTTTTTCAAGGCGAATTCCGGATGATTCAATCTTTAGCTTCATTTAAACGGAAAACGTCTATGAAGGAATGCCTCAATAGTGGCAAATGAGGCACGCCCACCGCTCGCAGTTTTAAGAAAATTTCTTACAGAAGCTTTAATTCAGCGTCTTCAGAAAATGCAGCCGGATTTACTTTTAATGAGTTTTGAGTGTAACTTGGGCTTTACTTTGTAAATGAATGCAGCTTGACTTGGCTTGCATCGGAAATCTTTATTTATTATTTAATCGTATTGGCTCTCAGTCAAGTGGGTTTTGTGAAACTTGAGAGAAGTTCGTTATGATATTATCTTGGGAACCAACCTATTTATTTTTCGTTTTCATACAATTTATTCATAGCTTCTAGCAATTTTCTACAGAACATTTAAAAAACCTTTGAAAACTAAGTTGCAAATTTGGTATGGAGAAAACTCGTTTTCGTTTCACCAAATGACTTTTGTTCTTACAAAAATGGCGACTCACTTTTCACAAATCAACAAAATAAAAATCATACTACGGGCTCTGAGCTAAATTACTTAGGTATTTGAGGAAAAAGAGAGCGTTGTAAACGAAAACTTGAACGTTGATAGACAGGAGTCATCACGTTTGACGTGCGAGTACGTGGCCCAGAATATGCCCATAAATCTTCTTTGATGCTGGGCTTACACCAGGACGAAATTATCTTGAAAACTTCGTGGGAGTTTTAGACATATTTTGCATAAGAATTTTGTTGTAAGTGTAGACACTCTTCGCGAGTTTCATTAAATTTGTTACTTTAGGCTCTGGGGGGCGATTCCAATCTCAAAGTTGAACTGCAAAGTTTTAAATCATGGTCAGTTCATACTAACTCATAGTTATTCTGTGACTAAATACTGACATTATGATGTCATTTAATTTGTTTTCGCTGTCAAGTGCCTAAAAAGAATGATCATCAAAGAAATTACACTGGGCAGTGAAATATAACTTGACAGCAAAAGATTGGAATAGGGGGGCTGGTTGGAAGACCTGCCACAATCGCCTAGCTAGGACGAATCTTACTTATGATCCTTTTAATTTTATTGAATGAATGAGTATAACTTTTGTCTGTTCCTACACTAAAAATGTTCAAATAATATGACGAAATATAGAAGACTTTCCAAGCAAAGAGTTTTCCCTCATCATTCCCTGATTGTACGACATGTAAGACGCGGTTTACCCAGGGTTAAGCGTTGACTTCGATGTCAATTGAGCAAGCTCCGTGATGGATGGCACCGCGGGAGTCGAGTTCAGCCCTTCAAATTACTTAATACACTACGGTTGAGGTCACAACTTTTCCGACAGAGAGAGAGAAATTTTAAGTGGGTATTAAACCGAGACCTATTTTTAATTTTGTGTCAAACATGATGAGGTGAAATAGAGTTCCTGATTCTGAACTAGTCGTCAATAACAGTTAGAATCAGTAACTACTTAAAGGGGACGTTTAAAATGAAAAGGTTCTATCTGTTATCTATCTATCTAAAACAGAATAAATACTATTAAATAATTCACGAAAAAGTTGACAACTTCTGGAGCTCACTGTACCAAAGTTTGTGATAGTCAGTGGTCTTGGCTGGTGGACGTTCGCAGCCAATATGAACTTAGATGTTTGTACGGTGCCGGAATAAAAATTGACCGGATCGATAACACGCACCAGGTTCAAATGGCACGGAGAGATATCTGCTGGAATTACACTGTGAATGAGAACTACATATTTTTTATAAGTTTTTCGAACAAAAAATTAGGGGGAAATACTCAAATCATCCACAGGAAAGTCAAGGTGCGGAGCTGACTAAACCGCAGGTTTCCCCACGTTGTTCTCTTTCACCGTTATTATGTCAAGGCCGACTATAGGCTGAGAGAATGGTATAGGTGTTGGACAAGCCTACTTGGTCTAAAAAAATGTCGCAGGCGCTGCAGCGTCCCGTTCATCAGGGCATGAGTAAAAAGCGGCTCCTGGCGCTGCATAAATCATCTAGATTCAAAAGGCCTGATTATACTCAAATCTTACTTTGACTGCAATCGAGTAAATATGGTTAGTAGGTTACAGCTATTAATCCTCAAACAGTTTATTACCTACGTTTTTCTTTAGTGTATTTACTCTGCAAACTAAATATAAAGCTGTTTTTTACAAAAGTTTCAACGTTAGCATTTACTTTGCACTCTTTGCTTTAAAGAAAATATTATTATACCGGCCTCTCATAAGTTTAGGGATTATTTTGTTAGGAAAGAAAAGAAGTTTTGAGCTCGGATACGAAAGGTCTTTAGCAATTTTCAAGCAAAGAAAAGTTTTTTTCTTTTCGTCTTGGAAGTTGGAAGACTGGTTCTCCATTAGTGGGCATCCAAGCATGTGCGTTACAGGGAAAACTTGCCATGCCAACTTTCTAAGGGTTCGAATGCAATTCGAAATACTTACGGCGACGGGGCTTTTGGTTTAGAAGAATACATCTATCAGTCTCAAATGTTATTAAGTATGTACCTATACAAAAATAAACATATTTTTTTATGAGATTGTAAAATCACAATCATTAGTGAATTTGAGTAGAAAAATACATAAAATTTATATAATTATATTCGTACTTAATTAACAGAAACAAAAGTTTAATAATTTACCCAAGCGCTAAGCGCACTGCACTTTATAATTTTGAAAAGAAATTTCGCAAGGTTACATTTTCCTTTATTTTTAGCATGGCAAATAATAATGAACTATATAACCAAACGTTCGTTTGCGTGTAAAATTTTCACAGATTTGCTTAAAAAAATCTGTCCTGACCGGACCAACTAAAGGTTTCAGTTCAAATTCAAATAAAACTTTTCAGACTCAGCTAAATTTTATCCAAGTCATATCTTCCTTGACAAAAAGACTTAAAACTTTATGAATCTACCTTTTGAGAAAATCCCGCTTACAGGAAATTTATTCTCAGTAAATCTGTCATTCTAGCAATATCAGGGTGGGTGGGTCTCCAAGGTAAAAGTACTTACTTCATTCTAAATTGTACCAAATCTGGTAATATACCTACCTATACCACATTTAAATAAGGATAAGAGAGCCCGTAATCGAACCCTTAACGAGATTTATGAAGCAAATATATAAAATGGGGTAGGAACGGGGAAGTTTGCCTAAATCGTCGTTGCTGTGAGTACCTATGCCACAATAGTAAATATTAGACAGAAGCCATGCTTTCACTAGACAGGAACTTCGCGTCAAGAACCGAAGACATCATCATTTATTATTATCAACTTTCTGTAAACTGTGCTCAAGAATAAGACAACAACCACACTATATTGTGGCATATTATCATGTTCACATTTTTACATCAGTACCTAGGTAAGTATATTACGAGCACAGATTACCAAACTAGTCCAGATGTAAAGTATTATAGCGGTTTATCTGTCATAGCAAAAAATGTTCCACAGTAGATTACTAAATGCTTATCATTTGGTCTCTGGCCATTGACATCTCCAATGTCAAACACATTTTTACACAACTATGCCGGCGTGTGTAGTTCCCACTTGCTAAAATTGGAGGTATCTCTTCTGTGATTACAGGTTGCAGCGTATGCTAAACATTATTTGATTCCCTCCAGACGTTATTGCCTTCCCCGAAAACACCGGTAGGTATAACAATACATACTCATTAGCATCCATAAAACTGTTACTTTTTCCTACCAGTACTCGTGTGCCCATCCCAATATCGTTTCTGTGCAGAATGTAATTGCTTTCGTTCATTGTAAGATCCAATTATTTTTCTAAACCCTGAAAAGATTTACCCGATACGAAGTATCCGTTCATATTGGAAAACGATATTCTATGATGCTTGCCAATCTACTGCGCTCGTTTCAGTTTCATGTACATAGTTATACTAAATTGTTAAGTTTACGATCAAAAGTATAAATATTTTGATGTTTAATTTAAAAGCGAAGCGATCGAGACCTTCTGCGTTACGATTTAGATAAAAGTAAAAGAATTTTCTCAAACGAAAATGTACGGAAAGACGTGAAAGCTTGTTTTGTGAAATGCTATTTGAAAATTCTCTAAAAGGCAAGTAAATAATGTAGCATTTATACAAATATCACTAAATAATTATTCTATTCAGAGAGAAGTAACTTTAACCACAAACTTCATTGGCTCCGGTACGTTTGTTTCCCAAATTCGGTAAGTACAACTAATTTGAATACGGATGGCGTCAAAGTTTAATCCCAATCTCAATATTGATCCTAGAGTGAAGTTTTTACATTTCTAACGAACCGAATCAGGATGGTAATGAACTTACCCTAAGCATGGAATAATAATGTTTTTTATGAATTGTATGTACCTACTTTGGAACAAGATTGCTGATAGAATACCTACTTACATATTTTTTATTTATTTATTATTTTAAAATTTCACACAAATAGGTAGTGCTAGGAGGACTTAATGCTAAGAGCATTGTCTGCCAGTCTTCCTGGGCGTGCAAAAAGATGGTGTGGCGTGTTTTTAAAGGTACTAAAAGTTAAAAATTTAAATTAATACACAACTATACATAAAAAAGAAAAAGAACACAAAAGATATATCAACATATATATATATATAAATACCTATATAAATATTTCATATGTAATAATTATACTATACTTACATACAACCAAAACGGTGAGAAGTAGGAAGATAATAACTGGTGATAGTGATAGTGAAGGGAATAGAATAGAAACCTTAATATAACTTCTTGACTTAACTTAACTTTTTTTGTAAACACATTCTTATAATACAGTCATAGTAACACTCAGACATAGAACAAACATCCATGTTTGCCATCTCACAAATGTTTCTTCTTGGTAGAGATCAAACCTACAATCCACAGCGGGGAAGGTAGATCTATTACTAACTGAGCTGTGACGCTTGTCAAAATTAGTTTTTTTAGTTCTATAACAAATTGATTTAACAAGTTGAGACGAAATATAATCGCCTTGGTAACAACTTATAATGTTGGCGCCCAACGTGGGGCGTTTTATTAGAATGGTCATACTCAAGTAAAAGTGTGGGATCCGCAATTGGTTGTTAATATGAGGAATGGCATATACGTTAATAAATATTTCCATTTGACTATGTTTCCCAATACTTTTGGTTGTACCTAAGTATTTATTTTACATTGGCGCTCAACATGGGGCCTCGTCCTCTCATTATACTTTTTTTTATATTATAAGAGAAAATAGGACTATACGATTTGTTCCTTAGAATGATCTATGGTAGGTAACGTAGATTTGAAAACAGTTTAACAACAATCAAATAGTGAGCTATTAAGGAGAGGGTATTATACACCGAATTCCTAGCTACTAAACGTTTAACCTGTCTGAACGCTGGTGCTACACAATGTATAGTGGATAAAATTCAAGGAACTTGGGAGAAGGGGCTCTCAGGAAGCTGAGACAAAGGTGAGCTTATTGCAAATTCCTACGCTCACCTTGCGTTGCTATTAAACCTTTTGCTTTACCGCATCATGTTTGTACTGTACAAGCACGTCGTTTCTGGGGAAGAACGTACGTGTAACGTTTATCTACTTGCTTTGACATTGGTCAAAAAGGATGCTAACTTTTGCCAGATAATTGAAATCGTCAGACTTTTCGTATTTACCTACCTACTGACACAAGTAAGGGATCACTATAAAAGGTAACATTGAGCCTATTGGACTTTATCACCACAATAAAAAAAGGCAAAATATTTTTACTCTGCTACTAATGGGAGCTACCAAAACAATAATTAAACCGAACAAACCTTTCATCAAAGTCCACAACGGCAGCGCCAGCGTCCCATTCCGTATCATAAAAATATTCATACGAACGAAGTATGGAAAAATTTCCACAATCAGTGAAAGCGGTCCCCGCGGGCGTATTGTGGTACGGAGTTTTCATTAAACACAGCCCGGGTCTGTCCAAAAAAAGACTGACAAGTTCGCTTAGAGCTTGCAAGCTTATAGGTTCCGTAGTTCTGGAAATTAAATATGGCTAGAATCGTAGCTCTCGCGACGTGCACGCATTATATTCTTCTATTAAATTATTTAATGCTTCTTCCAACAGTGGATACAGTCTCTTTCAGTAGGTATAGTAAAAACCCCGAAAAGGGTCATGTCCTCTGAAATATTTATTTGTGGTTTCCGCATTTCTTAACCAAATAATAACGCAGAATATTCTAGAAGAGTGCACAGAAGTTTTTAAAAAGTGCTTTGAAGTTGAAACCAAACCACTCATATTGCAGCTCTAAGTCAGGCAAACATATCGAATGCTTGTTGCTGCTTTTAATTGCTAAGATACTGGTTACAGAACCCTGAAACTGCGCCCCGAGCGTCTCACCCACATAAGGAATGTTGTCGCAGGGAAATTAGTTCATAAAATTTTGGGAAACTCGTAGCCTTTATACTGAGGGGGCGATGGCAGCATGTTGTGGTGTGGTACCATAAAGCTCCAATATTAGATTTCTTTTGTTCACGAATCGCTAATCAAAGTTTTTGATTTAGCAGTATATAGACTGCTACACACGTGCTACAAATGGATATACCTATTCACGAATATAAATATTTCTTGGCAAGTAGCTCTTTTGTAGGTAAATACTGTCTAATTAGACTAAAGACGCATAATTGGATATTTAAAATTATTCTTATATTTGTAAGAGCCTACGAAACCGTTACGCTGCTACGTCGCGTGACGTCATCAAACTAAATGTATAGGTACCTATGACGACTACAGTTCATATATAGTACTGGTTAGCATATGTTTCGAATATACCTAAGAGTTAGTTCAGACCAAGACAAGACGCAATTCTGTCTGAACTGACCCATAAACTCGAGCAAGCTACGTCATAAGAGCTTTCAATTACCCTTGGGAACCAACCTACCTGCGTACCTATCTACTAATGAATAATCAATCATGTAAGCCCATGCTGATAATCTTCACGATTGTTTTCATAACATTTCAATACTGTAGCAAGTGATTAGGGGGTCAGCGCAGGCTTGTATAGAATGGGACACTTACCAAAATTGCTAACACAGAAAACTAATATCAGTGTTTGCCAGACGTCCGCTATAAGGCTTGGTGTAATTGATACGAAGAAAGAGCTGCATCAAACAGTTACAGGGAAATACCATATAGCATCTAATACTTATGTCTCAAAATAATGGACGTTCCGTTATGCTTCACATCGCATGTCTCTTTAAGGTAATAGTATTATTATAGACAGAGAAACGTGATAGGACATCTACTTGTTTTATTACTAAGGCAAAGTTGCTATGACAAGAAAACCAGTGTGCTCCGAAATTGCGATAGAGCATTTTTGAAAAACCTACAAAGTTCGTAACTTGAGCCAGCTTTCGAGCAATGATCCCATCCACATATTGGGCGGTGGATAGGCGCAGTTCAGTTACCAGCCCACTTACGATACTTTTATTGGTTTTTAGGAAGGCGTGTGTCAAGTCAGCTTCATTGGTTACCTTGACGGTACGTGGCTTGAATGCGAACGGCTTAGTTGTTCTATCTAATGAAGTCCGTTTGGTTATGAATAACACCATTGTAAAAATTTACCCTGTATATAAAATGAAGACTATTGAAAAACAGCGTGCTTGTTTCACCATTTTTGAGTAAGTAAGGCCATCTGTCGCATTTAAATATTTCTATAATTGTTTTTGACAAGTATGTACCTAAATTGCTTGGCGTTGTTCATGAGCAAGACCAAACGAACTTCATGACCCACGACGATTCCCCTATTTGACGATTTTCCTGTAAGTAGGTAAGGCTTGATCTTGCATTTGAGCTAGTGATGTTTTATGAAAACCAATGCTCGTCTTAATCAAAAGTTGCACACACCAACGCAAAGCTACGCGGCAATGTAGAGGCATTATTTTCAATTTCGCAATCCCATTCGTTTTCCATTTCAACGTAAACAGCGGATGCCACTTCAAAAGAAATTATGGTAAAAGTTGGTAACTTTAAGCTCATCAGTTTGTTGTTTAACTTGGCCGGATACTACGTAGGTGATGCTAGCACCAGTGTTGCATGTAGAATGGTATTCTATAGTAAAGATTCAAGCGTCAAGATTTTGAAAATCTTGACGCTTGAATCTTTACTATACCTGCCAAATTAAACTATGGAAAATCTGATTTTCCATAGTTTAATTTGGCAGGTTTTTGAAAAAAGTGCTGGCGTAATAAGTAGTAAGCATACTTGCTCACTAGTTATTACGCCAACTCCTTTTTCACACATTCAATTTGTAAGTAACTATTGGTACCATACTTCTAGCGTGAAGGTCGTAAAGCCAACAACCGCTGAAAAGTTTGGTTCACCAATCTTCTTGCGTGTCAATGGCGACAACCAATACTGAGTAGTACTTCGCTACCTTTGCCCTCTCGTCTGTGGCATCCATATTGTCATCCCTTGTGCAGGTGGTAGGGCACAAGGGGCAAACGATCTTTGATATTCACTTTGATAATCGTGAGAAGTCAGTTGATGGAGAAAGCGCTCGTCGTTTTGGAGAGGAAAACTTTGCGTAGTCCAACAATTATTTTGCTAAGGTGCTATCTTATGATCAGCACCAGGCAACAAGTAATAGGCAAGTATATATAATAATTCGCCAGGGATTTATTAGAGAACGTCGTGCTAAGTCTCAGTGTTTCTCTCAGTTTAGGGGTATTTTCATTAAGTTTAATTAGGTACTAAAACTAATTATAGGAGACCCTAAATCTTGTAAAGTTATTAACTGTAGTGTAATTTTCAAGGTGTATTTAGTGTAACTAAAGTTTGTAGTGAGTAAAATATCATGAAGAGCAACGAACCCACTTCCTATAAGTAACTACACGGACTTTTTACTAAACAAATACGTATGAATGAAGTGTGGCTTTTCAAGGCCCGTTTCTTGACCAGCCTCCTGATGGGGGTGACTGCGTTACCTCACTTCTTAGATAAAAACAAGCTCACTCCTATGAATTTGATCTTTTTCTCTATGACCTCAAGATTTTCTTAGATTAAAAATGGCTACGTCAAACTTCGACACAGTATTTACTACATACCTAACTTATATTAAAAAATACAAGAAATTGCTCTCCCGTCATCCCGGTTCTTGGAACTGTTCCAGTTTATTGAAGGGTAGTTTTTTACTTTTCTAATAAGTAACTACTACCAACTGATAAAAGTGCTGTTACTGAAACTTTTTGATAACCCTAGCAAAGGCTACATGGCTGTTGTTAATAAAATTTGTAGAGAGTTGTGTGTCCGAATATTTTTTATTTGTCAATACTAAGTTTTCTCCTTTGGCAAGGTGTGGTGACATTCTGTAATTAGGGACGGTAAACAGAAGTCTTAGATGAAAAAAATCTGATGAAGACCAGGCGCAGTGGAGCGTCTTGATAGTTGATACAGACGTACCTACGTCTTGACGGATCTTGATCCCTGTAAAGTTACTTAGGTGCAACAAACGATTGCGCATGGACTGTTGTGCGGGAAAATTCGTTTACTTCCAATTCCACCTGAATATGGGCTCTGCTCAGATACTTTATAGGGACAAAGATCCATTGTGACTACTATACGTCACGTATTTGCCAGAACCTTATTCAGACTGCTGCAATATCATCGATATTTTCGACAACTGACATGTTTCGAATAACCCTTTCGCTATTATGTCAGTTCCACGCAAATAGCCTACTTACTATTTTATAAATGCTAAAATGATGCCACATAGCTAGCTGGTTATGGAATTACAATACCCACGTTTCATTCGGGGTCAAAGCTCCGACTAGGTATTTTCATATTGCGAGTAGGTATTTTCCTTTGTAATATCGTTGGCTACATTATTTTTGTTGGGTATGCTAGCTTTTGCCCGAAGGGAGGTTTCACGTTTTGCAGACGAGAATTTATACCTCTACCGTGAGTATGTACCCTACCCAACACGACTGAGGCATGACACAGTAAAAAACCCCGGTAATTTGCCTTTCTAAATTGGACCATTTATTAATGCGTAATATATATTTATTAATGTGTTTGTTTATAAAATGATTTTAATCGATAAAATATTTTAAAGAGCATGTAATTAAAAAAAATATATTTTAAGTATTTGTCTTAGTTTATTGCTCAATTTAGGCTTTACCTACTTACTTTCAGTAAAGAAAATCTTACGCAAACGGCAAAACATCAAACATCTCAAATTCTCTCAAGTTTCAATATTCTTGTAAAATATTTTATTTCAGCATGTATTTGATCGAATGAATTGTAAAAACGGAGGAAAGTTTAATCTTGGACAGAGGCAATAAAAAGGGCGCGAATTTTGTGAGAAATCGGCGCCGAACCTGCCACTCGCAGACAGCTATTGATAGGGTTCAGTGTTATGTTAGACTTTTGGAGCTGCTAAAACCACCTTTGCTTACCTTCATGCGTTTAACAATGTGGCGAGTTTACATTTTTCTGTTAAAACTTATTTTCTTTAGTCAATCTGTTGTATCTGACAGCAACGGTCTTTTTAAAAGTTATTATTGAATAACATTCCTTTTTGATTCATCAAGTAGTATTTTTTATTATTCAAAATTAAATACAGTACAGACAACGACAATACTTAAACATTAGTTAGGTACTTAATCAGCATTAGTAGCATTATTATGTAGTTTGTTATTTTTTAGCCGCTATTTTTACTGTTGATATTTTTAACTATTTTTTTTTTGTGAAATCTCTAAATGCAACTCTTTGTACTATCATCTCCATACAGATGATTCGTGAACCGTTTCTCTCTGTCATAAATTTGAATAGAATCGATTGCTGTCTGCGCCTCCCGGAAAGTTAGATTTCCCCCAGGACTTCCACGACACCTGACCGGATGTAAAAATATATTCTCCTTTTTATCGCGTTCACGTATGATGAATAACTAGATGCATTGTATTGTTATTGGTTTGCGAGTTGCGAGTATGACCTTATTAATTTATACTTTTATTTAGCCTTGTGGGTTAGAATGTAGTTTTTTTTATCACACATTTTTTCACCGGATGGATATACTGAGTGTAATGTAATGAGTGACCATTCCTGCAGTTTTTGGACGGTTAAAATGTGCAACTTTTTTATTATACCAACCGTGTAAGTACAAAAAACGAATTAGACATCTAGCCATTTTGCCGAATAAGTTAGTAGGTGTTGTATTTTGCATGGAACCGCTGATACCACACTATTTGTATAGAAAAGTAGGTATTATCATTATGAGTACCTACTGTTCAGGAGTAGTCTTTTAAAAACTGTCAGCCTAAATATGTTAAACTTATAAGTTTTATCTAGGTATCTAAATTTAGGAATCTTTAGATTGTTAAAGCTAACGATCTCATTTCTACGAACCAAAACATTAATTTTCTTTTAAAAACGTGCAAAACGTAGGTACAGAACCTTCAGTCAAACATTTATTTTGTAATTTTGAAACATTTTCTAATTTTCTTATGAAAACGATTTCAAAGATTTGCTTCAGAAGAATTTGATGTTTTCTTTGTACAAATCCTGTCATGGGAAACGAGAGAATTTAATGAAAATTCTTTGTTATAACAAATTGTTTTCTTTTAATGTTCTATTTAGGATAAGAATACTTTGTTATACTTATACAGTATAAATGAAGGTAGGTAGGTAGAGTAGAATGAATGAATGAAGGAAAAACACCTTACAAACTAATTAAAAGGAAAAATAAATACAGAATAAGTAAATGAATAATTATAAGGCAGTCTTATCGCTAAAACAACATCCCTCCATATCGTAAGATCTACGATTACCTAGATCAATAAGTTGCGAAAGATTTGAAAGGATGACGTCAGACATCTCCCAAATAGACCATGTATTTCAGTATTTTATAAAGATCTAAAAAAAGACAAAACCCTACATCCAGTTTCAATAGAAAAACGTATTCGCTACAATCTTTCTTATCTACTAAGTACTGCGTAGTTTGTACACACTCACCCCAAAGGGAATGTATTCGATAAGGAAGTTACACCCAATAATTGCGGCAAATGAATTGACCTTCACCCTATATCCAATGGCCCTCATTCGTGTAACAGGAAAATATTAATAATGTCGCTAAAATAAAAGTAGACTGAGTTTGCTCCTGCGGCTGAACATACAGAATCCCTAATAAGAGAGGCTTATGGCGAATAACATCTGGGTTTCCAGACGGCAAACAGTGGGTTGAATAGAGGGGTCAAATAAAAGACTGTAGGACGTAAGAATCAGGAAATGACATGGAATAGGTTCAGACTTTGTACCCCAGCCAGGATCGTTAGACATCCCCTCTCAGATCTTCTGGAAATAAGGCACGGTAGGCATACCTGAAGTCTCTTGTTAGTAAGAAAACATTTTTAGGGGTAAGAATAGACCACTGTCCCCACATTTTTGTTGTAGTTTGTAGGTATTTCATACGCACCTAACTCTGTTACGTACCTACATATTATTTTGATTTTTATAGCAATACACAATCGTACATTTTTGAGAATAAGCGATGAAACAATGTAGTGCCCCACATTTTTACCTCTGCCTATTGCAATTTACAATGCATTGCTTTACTGAGCACGTCCACTAAGGACATTCCCTGTGAGGTATCGCACTGCGTCCAGCACTCTAAGACTTAAAGATGTTATGCTTCTCATTCATTATTCTAGTCAATTTCTGCACGAGTGTATCTTTAGGTGTGTATTGCAGTAGAAAACGTAGGTGTTGCTAAAAGAGTGTGCTCCAGTTTAACTTCCTCCACGTTTCCCAGTAAACACGAAGTAAGAAAAATGTTTTTGTTTTCCAAGTCACCCGTATATTTCGTCATAAGTGTTCATCTATCTTTACGTCTTATTTGTTTTTTGTGCGATTCTGTTTTTATATCAAGCGATGTTGTGATGCTGTTTGCAGATTTTCCGCTATGAAATGTGTGTTTTGTTGCTTTGAGAATAATTTCATTGCAAAAGCTTTCAGTCATTAGGTTTATGGATTTTTGGATTGGTCACATTATGATTTTACTATAACTATAAAAGAGTGACGAAAGTCTTGAGTGCAAGGGCGGGAATATACAGCCCGAAACAGCTGTAGTCAACTGCATCACGCTGCGATCTACAATATTCTATGCGGTTTCGTGTATTTCAATAATAAGTAAAAGGTGTGGTTAGCTATATAGCTAGTAGTTATATAACTGCTATACACTTGCTGGTGCTTCAGGCTGTCCGTGTATGCCCACCCTTACATCAGATCTCGCATAAATAACTCTGTTATAGGCTTACGTCCAAACTAAATAGGTATATCTTTACGAAAAGTTGGTACTTCGTGCGTTCGCCCATCACCGTAAAAAAACTTAAATGGGGAAGTACCTAAAGGTTTTTATTTGAGTGAACTGCATCCAGAAATCCAGAAATTGGGACTATGTCTAAGCATACTGGTCTTTCAGTGCCCCATTTCACGTTTCCCTGTAATTTTATTTCCACGCCAAATTTAGGTTGGTACGTGATGTGCAACAAAGGATGCAAATTCAGTAGAGGCCCTTGTGCTTTAATTAAGTAAGTCGCTATAAGAGGCGGTAAGGCGAAACAGACTTAATTTAAGAATACTTTTCTTCTGATAGATTCAATTAAAAACTAGCACAGTGCTAGATTTGAGAAATTCATAAGTTAATAATTTGTAGAAATTGCAACCGTGACGAGTTTTATATTGGTTAAAATAATATGATATGACTCCTCCCGAAAATATTGGGTTCAAAGTATTCTGTAAAACCAATAGAGTGAGCACGTAGAAAAATTTATTACTCCCTGAAAAAAAATCTCATTTTGTTGGTATATAGGTACCTTTTATTTGGAAGTGTCAACAAAAAAAATCTTGAAGAGGCGTTGCTTGAATTTTCCATCATACTGATCAAAATATATATGAAATGTCCATAAATATTTATGGACATTTCACACCACGCCCTCTAGTCCCAGACTAAGCAAAGCAGTCGGTGATTTGAACTCTGTTTTCTATCTCTAGCATTTAGAATTCAGAGTTCATTTTAATTATTTTTTTTGTTAAAAATGCAGTTTTCTAAAGTATTTGTATATAGTTATTGTTTTGAATAATTAAGTTATATTCATACTTAAAAAAAAGCAAAGCTTGCACTATGGGAACTAGATTGCTGAAAGAATACTTATTATACATTTTATATAAAACGGCCAAAAATACCTGATGTGATTCCCAAATTCTTTCAGATAGTGAGGTAATAAAATGTTATTCACTTGCCTACACCTCCCTATAAAACTCCATATACCCGGGTGTAATAGCGACATTGTCGCTTAGGTCGGCCGTTTAGAGACCAAATTAAGAAATACCTAGTTGTCAGGCCATAAATCAATATAACTCTAATATACTACATTGTTTAAATATAAAGAGGGTTGTCTGTACATGTAGGGTTGCTACATGAAACAAAAAAAGACGGATAAACAAACAAAAAATAATAATAAGATGTAAATTCCTCTGCTTGGTAAATAAACACGCATTTAATTCACATACTCCAAAGTACCTATGTGCACTGGCCAATAGCTTACAACTGGCAAATATTTGTAGATCATGGTTCGACCACACTAGTCGGTAATGCTTTATGTGTATTAGTAGAAACTACCACTATACCTACATAAGTACTTAAAGTCGAAAGCCGGAGAGAAAAGTAAAATCGTCAAGCTTAGGCCGGATGTCTGCCAACCCTACCCACAGGGCTGCATCAGGGATTGCGAGCACGCTCGCACAGGGGGAGCCTAATTCCTCTCCTAATTTCGCACCTTATTGTAGGGGGTAAGAAAATCGGAATTTTTGGATATAAAATTCAAGACAACCAACGCTTGGTAGAGTTGAAGGTTTACGCTCATAAGGTAATGACCCGCCGCATTCATTTCATAACAGTATTTTTTACTAAAATAATCATCAATATAGAAATCTATTTACTTAGTCTACTAAGGAACTTCTGAATATATTTTATCGTGTAAGTAAATTTTTTTCAGGAACATGAAAAGTAATAAGTACACAAATTAGTGGATTGTTGAATCGTACTCCACTTGAGGCCATAAAGTCTAGCCAAATTCCATCTACATAAAAACACGCATAAAAAATAGAAGGTATATTCTTTTGAGTTGGCAAAAATACCCACAAAATGAAGTTGCCAAAACATTCAAGACATTTGTCAGTCGATTACCTGTGAGGGTGGCACCCCCTGTAATATTCCAAATTTCGACATCCCCCTATAACGTCTTACTATGCTTATGAATATAAATTTACTTACCTATCTCATCTTATTTGCGGGATGAAGGTGGATGAACGCGGGGATGTGTTTTAGAGATAAGTAGAGGTTTAAAAAGAAAATGGCAGCTTGAAAAAAATGCATTGAAGCAGACAGACTACTATACTCGTACATTAAAAATGGCAGAACATTTTACTTAGTTTAGTTTGTTTATTTTAGAAATAAATCTCAATCTACAAGAATTTAAACATTTCACTTAGACTTCATCTTCTGACACTGCAAAACTGCGACCTCTACACATTCTATCATGAACAGTTTGCAAAACACGTCATGATCCTAAGTGTAGGTACCTAAGTGTGCATGCAACTGAAATAAATGTACAAAAAATTCAGAGCATTGCCCAAAAAGCTGCACTTATTAGATTGATTACATAGATTCCATATCCTGAAAATTAATTCGGATGTTTCTTTGAAACTAAACCGGATGGAATCTACCAAACCAATTTTGGAATTTAAAGCAATGCCTTTACCATGAGATAAGTTTAGCTTAAAGCAATTAATAGCGGATATTGAATCTTTTGATCGATCAAATTTTCCTTAATACAGAATGGGATAATGCTTTTAAGTAGGTTACAATAGTGAACTATGATACCATAATTTACGTTAGTGTATGTATAACCTTTAAACCTTTTTGGTTAGTGTTGTGTGTAAAGTCTACGAATATTTATTTATTTATTATTCCATTAGCTATAAAATCGGTATGTTATTTATTTGCCCCGGTGGTGTTTTGGTATATAAAAACTTGTAAGAATTCACGTTTTTTTAATCTAACAACTAATTTTCCGATACTACGCTGAAAAATTTGCGAATTCTACTGAAGGCCTTAAAAGGATCCGTATTTATTATTTCTTACAGGTAAGGACAGATTGCAAGCGGTATACATAACAAAATTACTATGTAATATTACGTGTGTATGTACACTGCGCTGCAAAATAAAAAGATCAATGTAAATAATATGTATAACACGTCAATAAATATTTATTTCTTAGTAAAATGTAGAATGAAACTGTCAAACACAACATTATGCGGTTTGTAATAAGTATCAATATCAAATGTTCACAATTATGACCCAGTTTGCTGTATTTTGATTATCACTGCATAGGTAAAGTATTTTGGATCTTAGCGTTTATCAGATTTCAGCTAAAAAAGTCTTCAGCTCCCGCTCCTTGTATAGCTAAGTCTTATTTTGAGAAGATTTCTCGACTTGGGGAAAGAATTTTAATAGGAAAGGAATTGTTAAGAGGTCGGTAGTCGGGTTGGCGGGTCAAAGCGATCCGACCGAGAGGCTTGCTAACAATACTCGTTATACTGTAAGCATTCTGGTGATCCCAGCTCGATTTTTAAATTGTGACCAATATTTTGTGTAAATTATTCAAAATTTTAAACATAATTTTTTAGATTATGGGTAGGTAATTTTTTTTATTCCTCTGAAGTGGTGACCTCTTTTTAACCAATTGACTCTAAAACTAGGTCGAGCGCCAAGCGTCGACGTACATGTTTTTTGCTGCGGCTGTGAAAGAAGGAAATAAAAGAAAAAGACGTGTGTCGACCCCTCCGCGTGGGATAAAGACAGGAAGATGATGATGTTGTTACTATTTCATAGATAAAAACTGCGTTTACCATTTTGTTAGTGTCAGTTACATTCCATATCCCACATACCTATTAAGTTATAGGCTACTCCCACTGTATAGTTTTCTTTTTGTTGATAATACTAGGTTTGGAAGTGCCTACACTTGCTAGATGTAGCCTCAGTACGCAAGTTGGCAACAGTTGTGCTTGTGTCTAAGTTATCCCATCGAGCACGCCTGGGATTTCATGTTTGAGTGGTTCCCTTTGCTATTTAAATAAAGGATATTTCTTTATGCAGCACAATGTTTACAGGATAATCGGTTTAGAGAATGCTGTCTCCTCTGAAATGTAATTGAATGTCTGTCTTTGAATAACAGATGAACTGTGTCTGAAGAGTTTTTATTTAATTCAGCTTGGAAATGAGAAAAACTATTCTTATTTCTGAGCGATCTAGCTCAGAATAGATCTAGTTCTTTTTTACTCGTGTTAAAGTCAAAATCTTGAATTTTTTCGGTTATGCAATAAATTATGTATATTTGTTTTATTTATTTGACTTGTTGAACTCAAATGGAATGAGTGAAGTTAAAAATAATAGATATTATTTGTATGCTATACCAAGGAGTTGTGAAAACGGTTAAACAACCACATTTCAGCGGCATTTAAAAACATGCGATAGTTTCACGTGGTTTATGACCAGCAACGTTAATAAAGGCTAATTATGTTCACGACAGGAAAAAACCCACAAATTTGGTTTAATAGCTGTTGAAAATTAACCTAGTATTGCTTAAGTTTATAGCAATTTTTAACCGAGCGAGTATAGAACTGATTGCCGACAATTTGTTTCAAGTAGAAATTATCTAGAAATCGTTATATTACAACACTTTAGTAATGATTTTCCCTACCCCCTAAGGAGATTGGTTAGAGAAGCGAAGTCATTTCCCAACATGAATATTCTAAATTCAAAATCACATTGTTCCGCTTAGCTAAAGCACCCAAATTATCTACAAGTACTATCAACCCAACAAATACCAAACTATGTATAAGTGATTCCCAAAGGCTTAAACTTGTCTAAAACTCCTCGTAGCACCGCGTATTACTACATTATCTCTTAGGATTAACCAAGAGCACGTTGCCGCATAGCGTTAGTACCTAGTTCGTGGTTGACGCATCCGGCCACTGCCTCTAGGAGGCTTTAACCAAAATATCTAACTCACAAAGGATGTGGGAAGCCGAACGGAAGGTACCCGCGTTTCGCAGTATCATCTGACGGGGACTGCGGATTTTCATAGTACTTTTGCGGTGGCAATATTTTGATGAGAGGACTTTTGAAAAGGCGTCCTTCTTGGATACTTTGTAAATGCTGTAAACTGACACTATTTCTAAAACTCTGTCGTAAATAATTATTATGTTGCAAAAGCGAAAAAAACAGGACAGATCTTTATAAAATAAACTTATTATTTGCTGGTATAACAGGATAGACAGACATCCCAAAATAAAACACTAACCAAAGATCTCCACTAAGCCTATAATCTAGCTAGTAATGTAATTATACTAGAAGCTTTCACTTACATAGCAATTCAACATTTTTCTAACTAAACTTTGTCGTATCCGAAGACAAAGAGCAATATTCTCGAGAATTTCCCAACGCAATAAAACTGCTCACGCCTGCCTTTGAAGCGGATGAATGTTTTACGAAATTGCCGGCGACATGAGATCTTTCTTTGATATGGTAATCCATCCTTACCCTTGGGAATAATCGATTATTAAATGGACAAAAATCGTCGGATCAGTGAGATCCCTCGAATATCGAATGTAAGAATCTTAAGCGGATTCTTTTATGATATAAAGGTCGATTGTGCTGCTGATCCAGGCTTGTTGAACATGGAATAATTTTTTGATGGTTGCTGACCTCTCAAATATGTTATTGGTTATCGGTTAGTACTTTGGACTTTTGTGTGGAGTGCTTTTTCTTTTTGGTGAAGGATTTCTTTTGTGGCTTCACTTGGAACATTTTGAGTAGGATTACAAAGGTTTGCAGATGTTGTACTAAGATTCTTTTGTTTTAAAAATTTCAATGATTTTTAACAAGTTTTCTAATTTTCTTTCATAACGTAAAGTCAATTATGAAACTATGTGTGCGGATAAAGTTTAATTATACAAAGACATAAGCTTGCTGCTCGTAAACAAAACTCTCATTACGAAAAGCAGAAACAAAAAATGTTGAATTTCAAAAGATGAAGTCGGCTCAATAACGCTTAGAGAAAATATTTAAAGTGCCACGTCAAAAAATAAACACGGCCCTTAATATCCTTCACAAATTGAAGGAAAAACAATTAAAATTGTCTCTCTGATTTTATAACTTATATAATATAAAAAGTAAAAAAAACTATTTAATCTTTTGCAGTAAATTGAATCAAGAGAACACCTGCATGAAAAAAGAATCAAACACGAGTCTCCCATCGATTTGTAGTTCTTTTTTCACAGAAACTGATACGGTATGCAAGACAGGTCACAGGCACTTGAGACAGGCAGCAGTCAGATCGTATCAGACCGCACGCGGATGACGACTTACTTTTTGCAAAAAACCCGAAAGACGTCTGAAGTACGGCTCCAAGCTTGCTCCAAGCCAACAGCCAAAAAATGCATAAAACGACTCTTTAACGCCATCATTTTAATGATGGCGGCTATGGAATAGACTGGGGCTTTTATTTTTTGTTTCAAGATCCTTTAGATTTTAACGTGTGGTTTTTGGAGCAGAACGTTGAACTTTATGACTGCTAAGATTTTACAAGATGTTCCGTCACATGTATAACACCAGAACACGGAAAGATTATGTGTGCAGCGTCATGCGACCAACGAGAAGCGCGGGTTTGACTTCCGCGACATTTTGGCACAATCTGTTGGTATTTCATATTATTTCTAAACTCATATTTAGAAGAAGACCAAGCCTTGTCTTGAAACTCAAAGTGTAAAATGGAAGTGCTTTTCAAAGTTTAGTTTAATAAAATGAAGTGTTAAAATTTTAAGGCAACTTCGTAATCCAATTAGACGAATAAAGTTGTTAATAAACACATTTATACCTTGAAAGTGACTTACAGGAGATAAAGGACATTATCTTAGCGATAAATTTGAAAATTATTGTTACCAGATTATGTAGATCGGTATTCTAATTAAAGTTCTCACTTCGTTTTGAATTTATATTTTCTCAAGCTGTTGTTTCTGTCTTCTAAATCTGAATCTTCTGTCGTGTGAAATTCTAAAGTATTCAAATAGTCACAGTATTTTTTGTAACTAGTGCGAACAGGAAAAGTTGTATCATCTGAGATAGTGGGAATAATATTTTCTCTCAGGGAACAAAACAAAAAACTTTGAACTAAAAAGATGCCAAAGAAGCTATTGAAAAGCACATTGAAATAGTGGAATAAGTTACTCTTAGGAACACTGAAGTGAAATAAACAAACACTGATGAACCACCAGAAGAAACTCGCTGTCTGATCGGAAATTCTGTTATCCGCAGAGGGAATCGACGAGTGCCATTGCATTCACGTTTGAGCCAAGAGCTAAAATAGGGCTGACGTCTGTTTGTGAAGCTGGAGACGGTACACCCCTTAGTGGAGCGCAATTGAAAGAAAATACCTTACAATAGCCATTTTGTACTTCATCTTTGTTTTTGTACAGTCCACAACGATGAATTACAGCTGTAAATTTGGTATTACCTATAAGATTTTTTAAGCATGGGACTAAGAAAGCACATCCAATCGATTAAACCTAGTTTTGATATGACGAACTTATGTGGTCATGGCTGGGTGCTGTAATTTGTGACAAGATAACAACCGCCACCAGATCACATAAAAATTAGCCTCCTCTATTTAACCATCCCTTGGCAATATTTGTAGGCGCTGGTTCTATGGAACTAGCACCTACAATCACGTAGTTATATAAGACGATTCTAAATGATCCTTGTGAGTTTGTTGAATACATATTTTGGACTTTGAGTTTGTAACAAGTGTGATGAGACAACCCTAAGCCACCGAAACGCATCCAAACTACGCCAAACTGCATGTGATTGGATTCGTAACGTATAAAAGTTTACGTAGAGAGCATAGTTTACGTGCTCGCGAGCGCTAGACATGCCAAAAGGTTTTCTTATGAGGCGAAATATTTGGGGGAAGTTTGCAAAGTCCTTTGGTAGGTTGGGCGAACTCAGGGCACGTTCGAAACGAATTTATAATTTAAAAGTTTCTTAATAAAATGCATGCTGGATTTTACGAATACCGTAAAAGTGGGTTTTAGCAGGTACCAGATTGAAAAGTTGGTGGAAAACAACAATTAAGACATGGGGTGCTTTGATCGAGTAAAAACTCTTACTTGGTCTCCCATCACCTTGTGGTAGGCCAAGATGATTGGAGGGATAAAAAAACTCGTCAAATCAAAACTCGACTAAAGTCTCCCAAGAAGATGTCTTATCAGAGCTACGAGTAAGCATATAAATAAATAAATATTCATGGACATTTTCACACGACGCCCTCTAGTCCCAAACTAAGCAAAGCTTAGATATGGATTGTAATTATTACTAAGACTTTGTGTGTACAATTCATAAAATGCTGCTGCAGAAATACATTTACTTAGTTAATTAACCTTTGCACTGTTTCAAAAACCCCTTCAACCTCTAAAGACTGTACAAAGTTTGCTACCCTCTTCGAAATTACGCTTCAAGCTAACGAACACTGATCACAATAGCGTGTTCCTTGCGCTCAGTGTAACGTGTTAATCAAACTAAGTTATCAGAGGCTCAAGAATGCAGGCAGTGGGGTATTTACTTTTGGGGTAAACTAGATACTGCTACCCCCTCCAAATATTACTAGCAAACTCCCACCCCTCAACCTACCAATCTTCAACTACCAAATTCCCAACAACCTTTACAATCTCTTATGAATATCGGTAAAGAGCTGTTCTTCGTGCGATGGTTCTGGGATCGATTACGATAAACAAAAACAAATTGAATTTATGTTGTGTACATTGCGTGGCACGCGGTTATGTAACTTCGAGATATTTTGGCCGTGCGTGCCACTGCCATGTATTCAAAACCAATATGAAAGCCAAAAATCAATAATTCAATAAAATACAAGGACCATTTAGAATCGTGGTCGCGTGTAGTCTACCACTGTAAAAATATAAACATTCGCTCTGAAATTTTATGAAAACTGATTTCAAAACAAGCGTTTTCAGGGCGGGCGGCCCCCGTTCTAGCTTCGTCACTGCTCAGAGGTTACTCGAAGAAAATTGCTCAATCAAACACTGTTGCTGCTGGGTCAAGCGTGACTCGCCTCATAACCACGTAATAACTAGTCACCGAGCTTATTGACCTATTAGCTTTTCACTACTTGAATATTTATAGCTACTGATAAGAATGTTGGCCATGTTACTGAAATTGGCAATTCCGAAAATGAAGTCGTTTGAAAACTAAAAACAGCTCTACCCGAGAAAACGGAACCTATTAAATATATACGCGAAGAACACAAAACTTTCCCAACTAGCTTTTAGCTAACTACTTACATGAAAATAAAATAGCTAAGTACTTTCTTGATTTAGGAAGCTATTCCAAAACTCCCGCGTAGGATCTTTAAAGGAAGGTCTATGTTTAGCAAGGACTGAAAAGTTATAATGCTTTTATAATTCGGGTTTATTGCTTAAACACCAGAGATGAGCATAGATTTGTTGGACAATTTTGTATAAGAATCTCTACTTAGATCTATGCTTGTGTAACCATTATCATTATCAGAAAACGAGCCTAAAACAGTTAGTTCACCTAAAAATCCAGTCAATTGTTAAATTACCATTGTCGGGGATGTTTCGACGGGGTGTTGTTTCAGCTGGTATTCTCGTAATATAATGAGCTGCGCAGTTTATTTAGTCCCACTTGCCCTCAGGCATTGCGAGGTTGCTGTTACATTATTGTAGCTAGTTTTAGTCGCAAATGGTTCATTTTTGTAATGAGATTTCTCTTCACAGTGCATGTTTTGACAAATATTATTTGCGATTCTACTTTTTTCAACCTGACGTTGGCGTCAGTTCCAGTCCATTATAACATTTGAATCGCATTGCATTATAGAATATAGGGGTACTTTACCTACTTATATCTTTGCACTAGGTAAGCGAACCAACATGGTTTTAGATTAGGTAGGTACGATACACCTCTTGTTTACTAGTCCCTAGATTCTATGGTCTAGGATGCAAACGTTTTCAAAATTCAAGGCCTAGAGTCTTACATATCGTAAACGTTTGCATATTACAAAAATACTGGTGCTAATTTTCTTCGAAGTGACTTAGCTTTTTACTTGTGCCTCCACATTGCGTAACTACACTTAATGTTTAATTGTGCCTATATGCGTTTGCAAAGCAATGTTATAAAATTTGATGAGCTTTTCTGTTTTACTTGGTAATTAACTTTATCATAACGAACGAACCAAACAAAATTGTTGATACAGATAATTATTTTTCTGGGAAACTAAAGAGTAATTTTTCCTAATGATCCTCACTATATGAAACTGAGTCGGGTAAAAAAGGGAAGAAATAACAGTTGAGGTTGTAAGCAATGCTGAACACGTTCTTATGACTCGGCTGATTTTTGCGTCACGTCTCGAGAAAAAGTTTTATTACTTCCCTTGTAGCGTAATTGTTGCTGGTATCCCTTATTACTGAACTTCGCTCTGATAGCGGCTGATTTGACATCACTAGTCGTTTTTGATGTGAGTTTGGAACCCAGTTTCCGGCATGCCAACCTCTTTTACAGATCAGAAGTATTCCAACCCTTAGGAAATAAAACTATGGTAAGATAAAAAAAATTACTTCAACATCATAGATGCTTGTAATCTGCTGTAGTTCCATGAATGAAATTCTGTTTTTTTATGACTACCAAGACTGTTCGTCGTGGCGCGCGCTTCTACGTTTCCGTACTTAGGAGACATAACGTGGCCAAAGTAAAAGTATAAGTAGGTAAAGTAAAATTCTATATCCAGTATATTTGTGGGCAGCTGTCGGTGAGTTTACTGATACCTTCTTCTATTTTACCGTCTCACTTTCCAGCTATATTTTGTTGTTTAACAAAGTGATTTGCATTTTACTCCCAATTCTGAACCAATCCTAAGTTACGTTCGTATTTTCTTTGTCATCAAATAAACAACGCGATCACCGAAAGCGAGCGAGCTTCCTTCGCACGTGCAAATCGGATTTGTTTAATTTATTACTGTGTCTTGGAGCGAAATTAATGGAAGAACAATATACATTCATACCATAAGTAATTTAACTGGTTGTTTTGTGTTGTTATGTATTTACTACTCTATAATATAAACAATATTTGGCATTATTTTTTGCCTTTGAAACCTTTCGCGAAACTTTGGTCTAATTTGAAAGTCGATTTTTAGACGATTTGACATTTCTAGGCACCGCGGTGCCTAGAAATGTCAAAATGAGATTTGATGACAAAATACTGATAGGCAACTTTGTATTTCATGATTTCAAGTAGGGCTATGGATGATGATGAATCATCCATAGCCCGACTTCACCCGCTTCTACGTATATGCCTCCATTTGTGCCACTTTCCTCGGTCTTGGCGTTCTCTCATCCAGATGCGGCCCGCAGTGCTTTGTAAACTTACCTTATATTCAGGTTGGCTCATAATACAGGATACTAAACCTAAACAGGAACAAAACCCAACAATATTTTTACTACATTTTAAGAAGAGAATTACACATCTGTTTATATTGTGACATCTCTGTTGCCACCTCTTTGTTCAGTACCACGGTTGCTTGCGCCCAACGCCTTACTGTTATAATAGGATCTCTCAGAGGATTTAAATTGAATCCTATTGCAGACTCCAGTGTTTAAGTCTGCCGTCGCGGAAAGGGCATTGGGAAATGTTACTGCATTTAAAAAACGAAAAATAAATCTATGGTATTTTTGAGCACGAGTCGAGGAAGATATTTTTGTACCTACAAATCATGTAAATAGGTTTAGCAATAAGTCCTGGTGACACACAGAGGTGACAAGAGTAAAAAAAAATTGTCGTGCTTTATTTGCAAGCCTTCATTATTTGGCTCTAAGTAATATTTGTAGATTATGGTACAACAATTTGCACTTCAACAATAAAACTAAAAAGGGTCTTCCACCAATTGGCTAAACGAAAACAGCCTTAAATTCTTGGACCCTCATTCTTCAACGAAATCACGAGCTTTTTCTTGCTCTAACAGGGGCTTTAGTTTCTATTAAAAAACTAAGTGGAATATATTTTATTTACCCTTCAACCATGTATCAGGGCAAGACAGGGGTGCGAAAAAGCTGTGAAATGAAAATGAACGTTGAACGATCCTTGCCTATGCCTTTTCTTACTCGCCTACTGCGTAGTTGACTCTAGATGCGAATGCGAACTTAGTCATAGTCATAATTTCTTTGTTCAATAAAATCACAAGGATCATTGAGACTCGGCTTATATGAGGTGATTGAACTGGAACCAAAAAAAAATTAAAAACTAGCTACATTAATTACTATTACGTACCTACTTAGTTATTTTCCTCCGGTTGTAAATTGGCGTCTTCACGCTGATAAGATTTATCATCAAAGCATGTCTTTGAATTGAACAAAATTGCTTAAATATTTGACCAAACAATGCATTTTTGATAACACTAGTACTATTATTGATACAAAATGCATCGCTCAGAAAATAAATTTAAACGTCCTATTGTTTCATCCTTTTCAATAGCCAAAGCAACTGTAATTATTAGTCAGCGATTATTTTCCTAATAGACTTTAATAATGGCTCCATGATTTCAGTTCAGCTACTGAATTATCGCTAGGTACAAAATTGGTAGCAATTTATTCTCTGTCGCCTTTATCACGATTTTCGCTGTTAATTGAGACATTTGCACAGAAATTGCCCACTGTTACAGGGAGAATGAAAGCTCATGGCTGCTCGATGGTGGCTTCGTCGGAAATTGTGAAATTACGGCCATAAAGTCATAGCTCGATGCTGTGCTTCACTCGTAAAGTCACTCGATAGTGTGCGTTTTCATACTGCCACCGGACCTACACGACAACTAACAAAATGAATAATAATAATAATCGATACCATTTCAAATGTCAGAGACAATGTAAACGTAGGTATACGAGTTATCGATTACTGTTTTAATTTCATATATTTAGTACTTGGATGAATATTCAACCAAAATGTAGTACCAGACGCTTTTACACCATGTCTGCGCCGAAAAAACAACGGTATTCTTTATATTCTTGTTCGAGCAACTGTCATGTTGGTATTGTGTAGTATCGGCGAGTGTGCCAACGCTCAATCAATTTAAGTATTATCAAATTATTTTAGTATCACAAAAATTGTTTAGTGAAGTTAGTAGTCTTTTAAAACTTTTGTCAATGAGTGTAAAAGCATGTACAATAGGTAAGTTTTGAAATTATAGCAGTGTCTTCTTCGAAACAAATAATTCATGCCAATCTAAATTTTACACTCGTCATATTTTGCAATTCTTTAAACAAAATACAGATATTATAAAAATATTTTTTATAATAACGAAATCATGTTTTTCTCCTTTGCAAGTACTTTATAGGTGAGGAAACAAAATTAAGGTGAATTTTTCCTTTGTTTTCATAAACTTTCAAAATTGTGTTTGTGTTTTGGACGGGTATCATTGTTATATTTTGCCTGTTCACCTGTTTTGAGTTCAGTTCTTAGCAAACTGCGGCCATTTCTCAAAACAATTGCATTTAAGGAGTTTGCAGAATATACTGGACTACTTTTCAGCTCCTGAAAAATATCTTGCTCAGTTATTAGAGACTATTGCACAATACAGTAAAACTGGTTGCTTGGGAAAATTTTATCTACTAGCAAGAGAAATGAAAATATCACTGTTTATTTGTACAATACAGTACCTAAGTAGTAAAAAGACCAGAGGGGCGAGTACGAGTTTACAGTGTGCAATACGTCTGACGTCCAGCACACCGGTGTGCGCTGATTGGTATGATTGAACACTCAGCGGAAACTTGACGAGACCAAGCTTCTCAAAAAATCCGCTCAGAGTTTCCATACCAATCAACGTACACCGGTGTGCTGGACGTCAGACGTATTGCACACTATAAACTCGTACTTGCCCCTCAGACTTTAAAACTCATACATAGTGCATTATACAGTGAGGGTTACATATATAAAAAAATTGGACGAAACTCGTCTTCATTATTTATAACTCTTATTAAATATAGTTACTGTCATAATTTGTCTAAAATAAACGATTTCGAGCCATCTCCATTCATCGATTTTTTTTAGCGGTTTTTTACAGTCTGCGATCGTGAAGTGAATAATAAAATATTTAGCTACTCAGTACATTTTTACTCACGTTTCAAGGTGATAGTCGTAGGAGTAAGTCTCTATACCTCCATCGATAGGGTACCTACATAAAATAAGACGCAAGCGCACACAAAAAAAAACATTTATTTTAAAGTAATTAAGATGTGTCCTACCTTTTTTGACATGACGTACCCATAGTTTTGTCATAGCATAAAACATACTATGTGTATGTATAGTTTTACTGAAAAAGATAAATAAATGCTATACCTACCTATTAGAATAGAAACAAAGAAAACTGTATAATAGATAACAGTTCAACACGACACGTCCCAAGGGGAATTTTATCTCCACCGTGTGATTTCCCTGACTTCCCTTATCTGTGCCAAGTTAAATAATCCCTTTGGACAAAGGCTTGTATCTTGTTGACGGGACATAACATGGGATAATGCTCTCGACACAACCGCTGTTTCTAAAAACATGGTGCGACTCTGATATTTAGAGCATTTGATTCTCTAGTCCTATTTTTGTGTTCCGGATTGAGTTTTGTAGAACGGAAGGTTTTTGGAGAATCTAATTCATTGAGAATTCAAATTATATGGCTGGGTTTTTACAGTAGTCAAAAGACCGAGTTTGGTAGTTACTTGGTATGAATTTGTTGCTATAGGCTGCACGCGCACTTAGCAATCACGGTCGGTGTAGCCAACATGGCGGCTAGCGAAAAAATAATGTCAAAATCATGTGCGGTCAGCGGTCAGCCGTCAAGTTGGTACCAGCTCTAGCTACAGGCTGCCTCAGTGGGTCTCTGTAGATGCAATGTGAATGTTTCCGGTGGTGGTGACACTTTCAGCCTCATCTGCTCATCTACTATGCCTCAAAAAAATATACACAGGCAAAATATAAAACAACGTCAAGACACGGTCGAAATAGTCGCCCCTGCATTGTTCACACCCACTAATGTATCACCGTCTGCAGCAAACTGCAGTTTATCTGAACTGTGCCAGTATCACAAATGAATGTAACAATCGTAAACGTATAGTAACACTAGAGTATCCGAGTTACACTGCGCGGTGACGATACAACGTTCGGCAGTCGAGCTGGTGTTGACGCGCAATATGACTCGAATACGTTAGGTTTACGTAACGCGGCGACTGTCAGATTTGTTCGTGATTACCCCTCTGTTCGGCACAATCTCAAGTACCCATTCACGTCGTCAAGCATTAACTGAGAGCAAATGACCTTATTTATCGTAAAATCGACGCTTAAACTGACTAACACATCGTTATAGCTAACATGCACGTTATTTTGCTATCCACCGGTCAAATAGGTTATGTCGTTAAAACTCAGTTTCATTTTGCAGTGCTATTTTGCAGATACTTAGGGGTGCTGTAGAAAAATGCATTTATTTTTCTTTTTTGTCCTATACAAATAGGTGACTCACAGGCACCCCGCGACCACAGTTAAGTTTATACCTTGTAATATGGGTCATGGAGTATATTATCAAAAGAAGTCTACTTGTTTTAAAAAGCCCATGAAAATTACTACAATTCAGAAACCCCTGAAATGTTGATTATCTAGGTAGCCCAGTTAGGTGCGTACCTACTTACCTGCATTACTAATTACTATTGATATTTCAGGAGTGAATAGATATTTTATTCTATTGCAAAAAAATATTATAACACCCTATCTTGCTGTCGTATTTTTAAAAGCTCATTCCACTTTATTATTTATAACAAAAATATCTTATCAAAGCAAATTAATTTCGAAAATAATTACTTCTAGGTTCTGACTAGGTTTTTCATCAAGTTACCAAATAAAATACTGATTATTTCTTAACAGCAGCCTGCCCTGATTGGCAGTAAAAGACGAGTACTCGCAATGGAGAACTTGATTTAGATTTATTTACTTTGTGACTTTGTTGGTCGTAAAATGCGCAATCTTAGGCCGTGGATTTATACGCACGTGATGGCTATCGTCATTTCCGGTGTTAAATATTTATTGCTATTTACCCGTATTAACAGAGGAGGTATAAATCAAGGAGTATGACGGTAAATCGATAAAGCCTAAAAGGTTGATCGGTAAACATTTACTGGAGAAGCTTTATGTTTTTTTAAGTATTTTGCGTTGTATCAAGTCATATTATTACTCACCAAAAGTTATGTAGGCATTATGTATTTATCAGTCTTCTTAACATCGCTTCTTTTAACCAATAACGAGATTACCCAAGTATAAGTACATAGGTACAGACGGCGACGCATCAACCTAGACTGTTTGATTTTTGAACTACTTATTTGAAGATGAACGTTGTGAATTGTGGGAGAAAAACTATAACCTAAAAAAAATAAAAAAAAGGAAAAAGTAGCCTATGTGTTAATCCAGGTTACGAACTATAATCTATTTCAAGTTACATCCAAATCGGACCAGTAGTTACAGCGTGATTAAAACACAAACATCCAAATGGACAACGCTTTGTGCTATCATTTTTAACCCTACATTTTATTTTCAACCTCGAATAAAACTTATAAAATCTGTATACACATCAGAAAAGTACCATAATATTGCTCAGAAAGCAACAAAAATAGGATAAAAGCCCCAAAATTTATGTTCGGGACTCATCGTGGCCCATTAACACGTAGTACTGTTCTGCATAATACATTAAAATGTCGTGACACGGCTTGCAGTGTTATTTAGTATGCCCCAGCATTAGCAATTTTCAATTAGATCCCGCTTCTTTATGGGCATCAGGTGGGTGTGCTTCTACACCACTAAAAGCCGAAGAGCATTTCTCATGATAAAAAAATATTGAATAATTTAAAAACATTATTCACAAAGAAAATGATGACTAATACAGTATTTACAATATTTATAATATGTACAAAATACACATGAAGCAGTTGAGCTATCTACACACCGTTGCAAACGATTTATAGATAGCTCAACTGATCCAAATCAGTACCAATCGGAAGCGTGCCCAAGACACTGGCTGCATTGCCGCGCTGAATATAGCAATGCTGATTCGCTGGCCCAGATAATCACCAGCCCTCGGGTCACGCGTCGCTCCGACTAGACGCCCTGCAATAATTTTGAAAACCCGGAGGGCCTCGGTACTCCACGGACCCAGAGTCTCGACCCCAAGAGGTACAAATGTGTAGGCCCTGTCGAGACCCGCATCTTGCGCCTCTTGAGATCCTCGGCCGAATAATTTTAAGTTTTAGATGGTATGGAAAAAAGTAGTAGTAAGCCTGTTGTTGAAAAGGTGAGGAGTGCTAGATTAGCATGGTATGGACACGTAATGAGGAGGGATGAAAGTCATATCATGAAAAAAGGTATGAATATGAGTGTGAATGGGTACGCAGGTAGAGGAAGGCCGAAGAAGTGGTTGGATTGTATAAAAAAGGATATGAATGTGAGAGGAGTAGGTTCTGAGTTGACGAACGATAGGAGTGAGTGGAAGAAGAAGACATGTTGTGCCGACCCCACCTAGCGTGGGATAAGGGCAGGGGAATGATGATGATGGTATGGAAAAAAGTGTACGAGCAGACAATTCTTTCGCTAATTGTTCATAACTATAAGTTAATCTAACTAGAATTTATTCACAAAGAAAATTATATTTATAAAACTAGCTGTTACCCGCAACTTCGTACGAGTGCACCGTACAAAGTGATAAATTTAATCTGAGATCCTAATTGTTTCGGAATAAAAGGCAATCTTATGGAAGTACCTCTGTTCAAGTCCTAAACTAGGAGAACTTTTATATTGAGTTACTGTTTTACCTACCTAAGCTCTCACAGCTAAAATGCAAAAACTAATAGAAAGATTAAATATAAATGAAACACCAAATGCTTTAACCTTTTTGTATTACATTCGCACAAGGAAAACATTAATAAAAGAATGGTACCAAATTTAGTACCACTTGGTACCAAAGTGTAACTCACAGAATAAACACAGGGTTATAGATTAATTATTACTTAGCTTGATACATATGGCTAAGGCTCTGTAACGAGTACACAATTTACAATGAAATATAGCAGGATTACAGTAAAACAAACAACAATTAAATTGGTACTTAGCTCGTGTCTCGATCTGTCGCTTCACTTTTTCTAACTGACATTCAACCCGACTCCCCAATCTGTCGATTCTATCATATTGGCCAATCACAGATAAGCAAATATTTATTTTAAAATATATCTTTATCCCAACAACGAAATTAACATAAAATACTGTAAAACGCTTTTAAAACCAAATAGATGATTCATGAATGTCTTTTGACCCACCAACTCTTCTTATTTTCACCATATTTTACCCATCTGTGTTTGGACCAATCCCCACTAAGCATTAAATTATCATTGTACCACAGTAATTATAACAAAATGTCTTCATCTAGAACCTTTTTAAAACCTACGTAATGAATTATACAATTTTTATAGTTAACAAATTACATTTCTAAAGTAAAATATAAAATAAACAATTCTTCAACAATACTAAACATAAACAAAGGTACCAGTCATTTTGAAACTTAATATTAAAACCACATGATTAAATGTAATTATAACACCTTCTTGTTACATAATAAAACATTATTAACCAAGTCACTATTTTCTATTTGAATTGTAACGATAAATATTGCCTATTTATAAATATTATCACAAGTATCTCATCCGGAAATATGCTTCTTGTTCTTTTCTTTCATGTCATTCTCTATGATTGACATCATGGCTTTTAGCCACTAACATTACATTCTCTTTTGTAATGACATACACAACAAGAATCCACACAGATACAAAAACTGAACGTTACTAAAGAGTATTTGCTTGTATAAATAAACGCTGGTAAGTATTTCACGATTGAGCCAGACATTAGGTAACATTATTTTCAAAAATACTAACATCATCTAAACGCGAATGAATACATGGATTGTTTGAATAAGTATTCGTAATGCCTATAAGTAGTCGTGTAAGTGTAAACCCAGTCGATTTCAGAATTGTAATATTAATTGACTGTCAAACTTCCACAACCCGCTTGGCCAGCCTGATGAACCATCAAAAGTGATATTATAGTAGTAAGATACCGTTCTACCTGTCCTCTTAGTGTACCTGTAGATATCATATGATGCTCAATTCCTTGATCCTTGTGATTTTATTGAATAAAGAAATTTTGACTTTGACTTTGGTTACCGTATCACGTATAATTGGTACTAGTTCCTGAGCATTTAAGGAATAAAATATTTCAAACAAGAAAATTTGGTAAATACATTTAACATACGCAATATATATTTATATCCTTCATTTGTTAATGTAAAATAACCTGTGCAATCATCCAAATGAACTATATGAATCGGTATAATAGTTCTGTTTATAGGATGCAACAAACCTTGCTTCAGACAACCTAAATAACTTTTACATTCAATACAAATTAAACAAATGTTTTCGTACAAATGCACCCATTCAAAGGAACTAAAAATGTTCATGGAGTTTTCATTGATGTTTTATCAAACAAACCCTACACGCAAATTGTAGTCGTGAAAAGCTATAATTTATTTATTTATTTTTCAGTCATTGTTGTCCCACTGCAGGCCAAAGGCCTATCACATACCTATATAAACTAGTAAAAACTTTAAATATTGCAACACCGTTGAAATGGCTAAATAAGTCTTTGAAAAACAAATTTTTTTTGATACTAATCAAACTGGGCTAGCAAAGAGAACTCATTTTCACATTTTCTTTTTTTTTTATACTCCAAAAGTTTTGTTTTTGTATTATTTTATGTATTACTTTCTCTTTCTCAATCAGGACCAACCTGTATGGCCGATAATTAACCACATCCGCATTTTATAAATGTAAAGTCAGTTCACCAATTGTAACCGTACTAATATCATCCAAGACAGACAGGTATCGTAGAAATATACCTTTAATTCTGAGTCGCAATGGTGTATTCAAATGTTCAATTCTTGTATATAATTTTACCAAATCAGAAAATGAATCAATATCATTTCACCTTCGTTTCAACTTTTACTGCTTTTCAAATTAAACGACTACCCCAAGAGTCTGTAATAATTTCTACATCTAAGTATTAAACCGCATTTCTACCTTTAAGGAGATCATTATATAAATTAAATTAATTCTAACTATTGTATCATCAAATTAAACGAACACAGCAATAATAGTAAATACGTGTATGTTATCCTGTCCTATTCCCTTCAAATATGTGGTTATAGGTATAAATATAACAGTTTAAACGACGTGCGACCGACACTTTTATGAAACTACTCTTGTATCTTTTAAAGTTGTAATTGACATAGAGGTAATAATAACTTTTGTTAACTTTAAATTCGCAAACCTAAAAGTATATAAAAATTTTTTTGCGGATAGTGTTGTAGCACTGATTTTGTTGATTCAAGTTTGCTGCTTATGATAATATATTGCTTTATGACCAAACTTATTGTAATAAGTAAAATAGTTTTTATCGATCATCATAATTATGATTTAACCAACTGATCGAGTATCTGTGATGAAGATTTAACTGGTAGTTTGCGTAATCACTAAGACCGAATATATCTTAGCTGAAGAGAATAATAGTACTTTCTTTATATGTTCTGTTTAGGTCACTTAACCGTTACAGAACCCTTATATCTAACATTATTATTATTATTATTTTTACTTCACATGCGTTGAAATCAAAGGAAGAAGATTTGTGGTGGTGGTAACACATTTTTTTTTTAAAACAACATCGACATCATCTATACTGTCACCACAAATCAACTCAATCAATTGGGTTTAAGTTAAAACTATCTTAATACGTAATTAAAAAAAAAACGAATCATTTACCTAGCATATTCACTTATACAATGTTGCAGAGTCCGAGGTGTATTGTCTTCTGTAATTTTCCAGAGTTCTTCTTGTCTAGGTGCACGTCCATTAAATCGACATGAAAGTTTACGCAGAATCTACCATCCGAAGGTTCCCAGGTCTCGAAACACAATAAAGTTGAACCTTTTAGTGCTTTTCTAGCTTTTACCGCTGTCTTAATGCAATTCCATTTGAACACCTTAGCAGGAACCTCGATGCTACTGCACCAACTCGCTGCATTACAGTCGTCCTCGTCAAGATCAAATAGCGGTAGCGCCACATTGTCGTCCTTCTGGTTAGCAGACGTGATAGCATCACAAACCACCACGAATAGTTCAGTAATCGCCGACACGTCCATTCTAAAACAAATAAATATATTATTAAAATGAACCATAAGGTAAGTATCCCACTTCTGATGATAAATTTAATCTGAGATCCTAATTGTTTCGGAATAAAAGGCAATCTTATGGAAGTACCTCTGTTCAAGTCCTAAACTAGGAGAACTTTTATATTGAGTTACTGTTTTACCTACCTAAGCTCTCACAGCTAAAATGCAAAAACTAATAGAAAGATTAAATATAAATGAAACACCAAATGCTTTAACCTTTTTGTATTACATTCGCACAAGGAAAACATTAATAAAAGAATGGTACCAAATTTAGTACCACTTGGTACCAAAGTGTAACTCACAGAATAAACACAGGGTTATAGATTAATTATTACTTAGCTTGATACATATGGCTAAGGCTCTGTAACGAGTACACAATTTACAATGAAATATAGCAGGATTACAGTAAAACAAACAACAATTAAATTGGTACTTAGCTCGTGTCTCGATCTGTCGCTTCACTTTTTCTAACTGACATTCAACCCGACTCCCCAATCTGTCGATTCTATCATATTGGCCAATCACAGATAAGCAAATATTTATTTTAAAATATATCTTTATCCCAACAACGAAATTAACATAAAATACTGTAAAACGCTTTTAAAACCAAATAGATGATTCATGAATGTCTTTTGACCCACCAACTCTTCTTATTTTCACCATATTTTACCCATCTGTGTTTGGACCAATCCCCACTAAGCATTAAATTATCATTGTACCACAGTAATTATAACAAAATGTCTTCATCTAGAACCTTTTTAAAACCTACGTAATGAATTATACAATTTTTATAGTTAACAAATTACATTTCTAAAGTAAAATATAAAATAAACAATTCTTCAACAATACTAAACATAAACAAAGGTACCAGTCATTTTGAAACTTAATATTAAAACCACATGATTAAATGTAATTATAACACCTTCTTGTTACATAATAAAACATTATTAACCAAGTCACTATTTTCTATTTGAATTGTAACGATAAATATTGCCTATTTATAAATATTATCACAAGTATCTCATCCGGAAATATGCTTCTTGTTCTTTTCTTTCATGTCATTCTCTATGATTGACATCATGGCTTTTAGCCACTAACATTACATTCTCTTTTGTAATGACATACACAACAAGAATCCACACAGATACAAAAACTGAACGTTACTAAAGAGTATTTTGTCAATAAATTCTACAATACCCTGTCACGTGCGGTTTCGAAATTTATTCCAACGGTATTATGACCTCAGTTTAAAATCCCACCTAGGTATTAATTTTTACTATACACGCACCCTTAATTTTCCACAATTTAGCTCTGGCCATTTATTCTACGAAAGCAAAATACAAGTTCCTTATTAATCTCATAACCTATGTTCAAATTACTTTCCTGTAGCGAAATCTGGATTTCGGCACGAGTCGTGAAATAAAATAATAAGTGGTACTTAGCTTGAACTAGGTCTTCGGTTCAAAAGATAGAAGCGCTAGTTCACAATGCAGTGAAACGTAAATTATTCCTTTACTGGATGCATTCAAGCGGAGGAGTAGCTATTAAAAGTGCCGTTGCAACTTGAAATATGTTTTCACACCTAATAATGTGACTTTGTTCGGAGAATTCGTGTGATTTGAATCAAACTATACAACGACTCTACTTTGTTGTGTGCAATAGCTTTAGGAGTAGATAGTCTATGCGTTTGTTTTCTGTAATCTCCAAAGGTACAGCTTTCTAAATTTAGTGCGATTTTTGCTAGAGAAGCACCATTTTTGGTTATTCTTTTTTTTATGTACAGACTAGATAACCTATTTTTCTTTATGACAATTAACTTCCTCAAAGCATGTTCATGACAACATGCTCATTACACATCAATCTTACTTATCACAGATATAGGTACCCCAAAGGGTTAAGCATCATGTCAGGTCCAGTAAAAAATCAACTCGCGTTCAGAAAAAAAATTGTTCGATTAGTTTTTTTATATTTAAATACCATGTGCATAAAGGTTTCGTTCCACCTGGAGAACAGGGCACGACCTCCCCTCAGGGAGTCAAGTTTTGAGATCTCGTATCGGAATATCGGCCATTGCAGGCCGCATACTAAAGATGCACTGGTACATTTGTAACCAAATCCAAATAGATTTTTTTTTGATGCGCCGATGTACCTACTGAAATCAAAACAATATAATATTAAGATTTGTCTTGAACTAGTGAATATCAATATAAAAAATATCATTATGATGAGCTTCATGGTCAGACGAAGCGCACTGAAAGCCACTGATATTCATCCAAACCTTTGGTGCACCATGCTGTACCAAAAAATAAACAAAAGTGATACGATTACTAAAAAATAAACTCTACATCTTAGACTATATTTTGCCTTCCTTTGAACAACGCAGACGCGCCAGAATTACAACTCGCCGCTCGACTAATATTTCAAATTAATTTATTTTACCACGAAAATTATCTTTTAGTCGACAAATTGTGTGGTTTTCCACCCTGTTTCTTGGAAATTTGAGATAAGAAGTCTTCAATTTACAAGACTCCTTTATAATTAGTACTGTGGCAATTCTATTCAACAGCCCTCTGATAGTCAAAGTTTTATCAATCTAGTCACGCCCCGTCGTAATGAAGTGAGGAGTTGTCACGTAAATAGCTTTCGGATAGCATTTGAAATCGCGATAAAAGGAAAATTTACTGCCATCCTAGATCTACACTTATTCTTATGTAGCTAGGTATTTTACAAAACGTCCATATAACTTCTTGTACTGATATTGTCCAACGCGTTTTGTTTTTTTGGCGTTGATGTTTTGTTTTGTTATTTTTGAAGGCGAATTTGCTCGCAGCTCTTTTTTCATAGTGGGACCAACTAAGGATGGGTGAGATTGTTAAATTGGTAAAATCATTGTGGTATCTTAAATAACTATAATGATTTAACCAGCAAAAAAAATCTAAACACTTTACTTCAGATTGCATAAAACAAATAAACTAAAGTGAATAAAACTCATCATAATAAATTCAAAATAGAAATCCAATTTTTACAAGGATTCTATTTGCGGTGCAATGAAACCACGTTGGAAATATTCAACAAAATCTTCTATCGCAAATTGTATTTGATATCCACATGGTGAGATGAAAGCTGGACGAATCTAGATAATGCAAATATGGAGGGAGGGAGAATGCTTCTGAGAGTTCTAGACTGGTGGGAAATTCCACTTTACCATCACGAATATGCATACTTTTTTTGCGGACTTTCAAAACGGTTTAGTATAATGTAGTTGTTTTTTTAGTAAAATCAATATTACGCGTTTTATGTATTGATGGTATTCATATTGGTTGCTAGGGTTCCACTCGCTGAAACGGTTCTGCATATTAGGATTCTATTTAATTCGTTGTTCATATAAATATGTGCCTACGGTTCGCACCCATGAGCTCATTCTTTAAATTTTTACCTCTCCTTTGCAAACATAGGGCTGCATCCGATGCTCGGAACTCTTTTGACGTGGCGAGCCCCGAACAACATTTTCATTCTATCAAATATCTGTGCGGTCAGCCTGTCTCACTGAATTTTGTTTTCATTTCAAATAATAGTCCCATCACTTTTTTCGCTAGCATTTTTTTTACCATATAGCATCTAAGTTATTAATTCCAATGTTTTATGAATCTTTTGGTCTATAGGCCTGAAAAGGGACAAACTTTTTTTTTTACTAATCCTTGATAAAGAAAATAAAAACCTGACAGGTTTGAAAAAGTTGGTGATTTTTATGAATTTCGAGCGTGATTAAGTGTTTTGATTCCACTGCGTTTGAATCGAACAATGTCGTAATCCTCTTGCAGCAGCGCACATCAATAACACCAATGAAAACTATTCTTTACGCAGCTTTGTAAAAATTGCGTTTCGCGACGCTTTTGTTCGGAATACTATATTAACTACTCACTGTTTTATTCTCAAGCTCGATACATTCCTCTTTGAGCCTCTTGGTACCCAAATAATTGCAGATGTCGAAGTAAAAAACTCAGAGACACGTCTAATTAAGTGCTCTCAATAAACTTTGGCTAAAAAAACGTGCTACTATATCTTATCTTTTTGATTTATGGAATAATGCCATCGAATTGTAAAGATCTTGAACATTTTGAACTTAGGTTAAAAACTTGAAAAAAAAAAATTAAGTGGAGAGTACTATAATAAAGAATATCTATCTATCTTGATGAACTTTTTACCCTTCACTTTGATATGTACATTTACCTAAATGGGTAGATAGATATAGATCCAAACAATGTGATTTGCACAAAGATTGTATTTCGCTACAGATAACTATATCTCCCGCCCTCAGTTCGGTCGGGAACTTGAACTACCGCCAACTAAGTTCCTAGTGAGTAATGACCCCATTATGTCGCTGACTGATTTGTTATTTATTAGCCACTCGTGAGCTCGTGTACAGGAATTCTGGAATTACAGTTCTGATACAGTAAAATATAACTCTGTCTTTTTGCACATTTTTATAGTAACTTGAATTACTTTAATTTATTAAGGTAACGGCACCTGTTTCCGTGGTATTTTCACTAAAACTCGAAAGGATATCAAATATTAAGCATTTACTGTACCTTTCTGAAAGTTCGGTTTCTGTTATCAGAAGCTCTAGTGTTTTTACTTTTGGAAACTACTTGAGTTTTGACGGTCCGACCTATATTTCTATTTGAAATTAAATAATATGTAAATCAAGTCGAAATCACCCAATTACGAGGCAAAAATCTTTATTCCGTGGTATTTGGTACCTAATTGCGTGGTATGAAAAATGTATACGAAACGACAGTAACAAACTGATAAAATAATGTTAGAAAGATTAAATTGATTGTTCTCTAGGAATACAGGTCACTTTTGGTGGTAGTACTATTATTATTTAATAAAACTTTAAACGTGGTTTGGTATGAGTGCCATAATGCTATTAATATTATACATGTAAATGTTTTTAAATACCTCTTCGGATGTTTGTAACTCAACCTCTCACACGTCAGCGGTGTCAAAGGGTCTGGGGCAAAACTCTATAGAGCCCAGGTCCCGATTTTTTTAAACTCGCATTAATGAAACTTTCTTTGTTACAATGTACTTGTAACGTAGTTTTAATATACGTAATAATTTTATTAAAAAGCAACGGGAATACTTAGTTATTCGACATCCAAACTTCGACAAAAAACAAAAAGCCTGCCAGAAAATGGTATTTTTCGATGACTTAATTGACAGTTTGTATTTGTTTGACTTACTAGCTTTCACCTGCGGCTTTTCTCGAAGTTTGTGATAATTAAGTAATATCATAAATACCTACTATCGTTTGTTACGTTTGTTAGGTATATCTACCTAGGTACATACCATAACCTACCTACCTACTTAAACATAATAGCAAACGATAGTAGTGGTGTGAGTGAATGAATTACATTTTATTTAGATATGAGTACAAGTCAGGGTATAATATAAAATAGCACAAACATACCTGAATTGTGGCTATCCACAATGACACAGCTTCAACAATATTAACTGGTTGAGCCTGCACCAAAAATCTTCTCCTTCTAGGGCCTAAACATATTGTACCACCGTTGCTGCACTACCATTGATGCACCGTTCTTCTTCTATATTTTTTGTCGGTTAAAAATCCGGAAAATCAACGTAATAGAAAAGCCAAACAAAAAGTATAAAAATAGTTATGCGTGCGCTTTTCAAGTTCTCAGAACACACTTCGACGGACGTTCTTTTTTTTAAAAAAAGTTGTACATGGCCCGTAGTGATTGGGAAGAGGTGATTGAAAAAAAGGTTTTACCTAATCTAAATAATACTTCATGTTTATTTTATCAGCTACATTGTCACTAGTTTTGTTAGATACCTACCCACCTAGATAAGTATGTAGGTACTTACCGAACAAAAAAATATTATTTTATTTGATTTCCTTAGTATTATAGTAGGTACACTACCTACCTCAAGAAAAAAATTATTGTTTAGTTCGGAGTTTATCTGCCTTGCAGTGGCCTTGTAGGTATATAATGAGTCAGCAAACTGTCCAAAGAGTCTCTAGACTTTTCTAACCCTCTATTAGGAATGGAAAAAAGATGTCACCGTCCCGGTTTTCTTGTCGTGTTATCAAAATAATGACTTTTTATTACATTTTATAATTCCCGCTGCGATAGAGATTTCGATAGAACAAATAACTACTTAAAAATAACAAAACTAATTTACTGCCACATTAAATTGTTGCGAGTGGAGACCTGCATTGCCCCAGACCTTTTGCTATTATCTTCATCCTGTGATTGCAAACCCGGATAAATACACAATTTGCTGATAACGGGAAAATCTCCCTGTGTGATAAATTAAAAAAATACTTTTGCTGTTTCCTGACCACACACACACATACACATACACATTATTAATATTATTATAGTATTCCACATTATAAATACGACATTTCGCGAAGAAATAAAACCAAGCGTGCAAATGGTACAAATATCACCGCAAGACTGAAGCGTGGTCGACGCGTGCAAGGCAAATGAGTGTCGGTGCCGACAAAGGAAACGCCGACAAAGGAAACACCGCCAAATACGCCGGCGGCGCGTCAAAGACACCGCCGCCGTGCGTCGCTTCAAGGCGGTGTCTTTGACACTTTTGTCACTCGTGCCGCCGCCGCCGCAGTGCAATTCGAAGGGCGACTTTGCTTTGACGGCATTTACAAAGAGTGCCGCCCAACCCACAGCTGTGGAGACTAAAAAATTATGTTTCCTAATTTCCAGTACCTACTAAAAGCCAAAATTTTTTATATACCTATCATTCTTAATGTTAGCTGATGCCAAATTGTTAAAACTTTTGTTAAAAATTAACTTCTTAATAAAACATGCAGCCAAATGTGTGGAAAATAAATATTCTCGTTACATAATTTTCTATACAACCAATAAACAAAATACATAAGTAGGGTACTTTTGATGTGTTATAACTCGTAAAGATTATTAAAAAGTATACCTCGAAATAAGGTTTTAGTCTCAATCGACTATTTGATTTGTCAAATCTATCGTTAAAATCACAAAAACCTAATCCCAGTTTGTGAAATTAAAAAATAAAAATAGGTCTTTCAAATTGCTATTCCGAGGTAAATTATTCACATACCTTGGAATTAGGTACTAGGTGAAATATTTGACCCCTAATGCCGTGGTTTTTTCAGTATGTAATTTTACCTCATTTTAATTAAAAAACCACTTAAACATGTATTACATAAGGTAAAGAATATACTTCTTTCGAAAATTTAACACTAAAAATCATAACCTAGAACAGAAAAAATCATTGTAACCCTTATTTAAAAAAGCTTGCTACTCTCGCGCACAGAGGCAAAAATGTATGGAGAGTGCACTTGGACCAGCCACCGCTGCGAATTTAGCCAATTATTTTGGAATGTAAGCCCGTTCTAAGTCTCGTTTTTAGATTTATATATAAAAAAATATATTTCCTAATGACAAATAACTTTTGCAACAAAAAAAAACCTAAGAATCAGAAGTAAATGCTGTTTTTCTAAATACCACGGAGAAAGGTGCCACTTTTGGAATACCACGGATTTGGGTGCCTTTACCTTAGCTCAATCAAAGTAGATAGAGATAAAATACACACATGGTTAAAATACAAATAAATTAAATACTTAACATAATCTATATGAACGGCATTGTAGAAGTTCAATATACACTGGATGAGAAGAGCCGAAGACCGAGCTCAATAGAGCGTCTTGGGAGAGACCTACGTCCAGCAGTGGACGAGTATAGGTTGATGATGATGATGATGATGAATATAGAACGACATTAAACCTCATTGTATCTGTCAAATATAAAATGTCAACTTTATTAACTTTTAGGCACTGCTGGCTTGTTTGACGACCAAGTGCACGTGTAGCCTAAAATAATAGGGCCTAAATCTCGTTCACCAAAAACCATACAAACATACCTACTTTTGTAGAAAATAATGCTTCTCTACTATGTCAAGCTAATAATATTGGTAGACCTGTGTAATATGAAGGCACAATGAATGTAAATTGTACCTACGGTTCTAGGAAAACGTACAGTAACGACGTAGCATAAATTAAATCAAGTAAGATAGGGTTTACTTCTAAAGTCTGAAAACCTGGCATTCTCTCAGTCTAGATACGTTCTCCTTGATCCACTTAAATTGAAATTTAAGACCTTATGAGCTTTTGAGTAAAAGTTTTACTCCAGCTGAGTTTTACTGAATTTAAGCTTCGTATTACAGGTAGCGCGGGTTTTTCATTATAACAGCTTAAATCAATACCTAGGTTTCATAATGAGCTTAAAAACCATTGATCTTAACTAGAATCGCCTCTCAAATGTCTCTCAAAAGTTGAGAGACGTATAAGCAAAATAAGTAAAATCGTATATTATGTTTGCTTTACACCAACAGTTTGGTAGCTTTTTGTTTGTGTAAGCTGACAGATAATCAAAAAAAAATACCTCGGTACGGTATACATTTATTATTTACCAAACCAGGAATACTCAGGAATTTTCCTTTTATTGGGAAAAACCAGAAAACCAAGCGTCGACTCAAATTAAAAAACCTTTCGTCTAGTTTTTTTTTGGCAGACATTTTGACAGAGGGAGTTTTAACCCTCAACTGACGAAAATAAACACTGTTTGTAAAGTTTCATTCGTTGTAAAATACAGGGAATAATGTTTTAGACATGTGATACACACAAGATATCAGCAATTTCCACTCGCATTACAACTTTAAGCTGACTCGCTGACATTAGCTGCGATTCGTATTCGCACTCACGAATGCCATGTTTTAAACCACATTTACGTACATAGGGGTGTAAAATGACGTCATTGGTTCAACGCGCACCCCTTGCTGACTCAAGTGGAGTAACTAGACTCACTTGTCTACATTATAATACTTGAAAGCTAGGGGTAAGTGGAAAACATGGGTGACTTAAGCCTGTGTGCTTGGGTTAAGAGTTTGCTAGCGCTGGATTCTACTTGTAGGAGCCTGAGTGAAATATTTTTAGATTTTTTACACAACTTTTTATCCTAAGGGCCTGTTTCACCATCTTTGAGTAACGCTATCCGTCAAATAAAAATATATCCATCTTTGTTTTTGACAAGTTTAATGTATAGACGGAGATATTAGAGATAAGTACTGAGCACTTAGCTACTAAGCCCGTGTAAACCAGCCATTACTGACGGATAGCGTAATCATAAGATGGTGAAATGGGCACTAAGTGTTCATCTTATGACTTTTACAACTTTAAGAGAGTCTCAGATTTTTTTAATAGAATTTTTTTTCAAGCCTGATAACAGTTTAGGAATCATAAAAAGCCTACAGAATACCTACCTACAGAAAGTTATAGGTCAAAATAAAGGACAATGGGCATAATAATAATCTTGCCCAAATATGTATAGTTTCATTTAAAATAAATATTAATCTTTTAGTTGTGTTTACAAAGACTTTAGTTAATGAAGTTTGTAGTTCAGTTTGCTCGCAAAATTAAATCACTGTCCTACAGAATGTGTTCTCAATTATTTGCTTTAACGGTGTCATTATGAAGTTGAGTCGACAGACTCTTAAAACTTTAGCTTTTAGCTGCACAGTTTAGCTTGCAGCACTAGATTAGTTTCGCTAAGGCTCTATCTAGGCGACTGGGTTAAAATAAATTCCTAAGCCCCTAACAGACATGCACAGTATGCATACTCTAGGTTTTTTTGTCGAGAGTACAAGTGATCTAATATCAGTACCTATAGTAACACTTAGACTCTTATATGGAATTAGTGTTTTTGTCTCATCACGGGAATCAAACTTGTGTTTCTTGCATTTCAACCGATTAGCCATGGAAGCTCAGCAAGACCAATTGGCTAATAATTTAGTGATCAGTTAATATTAAAGCTTCTGTTTTGCAATATTGAAAGTTCTGTAAAAAAAGTATAAACTATCCTGCTTATCCTACACAAAGTCAAGTTTATTGTTCACGGCAGTTAGTATCTCAGAATAATACTTTTTTAGTACAAAGTAAGAAAACTTCAGACCAAAATGAGCATTTTAGCGGTTTTATTAGATTGGGTTGTTGTCTTCTTTTGTAGAGAAAATAAAAGTAAATTTTAGCTCTACCTGTGGCTCTATCTAGCTCTAGTACCTACCTCATATAGCAAAACTAAAAAGTAATTTAACTCTGTTTTAGCTCAATGCTGACCAAAATCTAGTTTCTTTTCGGACCAGGCTCAAAAATTGCTATCAAAACTCCGCAAGAAAGTCAAGGCTAGGTACATTCTTGCAAAAAAATCTGTTTTCGAAAAAAAGTGGGTAAGCAATGAAATCTGTATTTTAAGTCTACACTGAGGCTCATTCCTTTGACGAAGACGCGAAGAGTGGGGCTTTGTGTTTCGTTTATGCCGTAGGACTTGCCTAAATACACTCTAACCTACGTTCCTGTTTTCAGTATACCCTTTTAGACTTTCAGCTTTACCGAGTACCGTTTCAGCGAAAAAGTTTCTAAGCACAAGCAATAAAAAAAACACGATAGGTACCATACTTGATGCACGAGACAGACGGCCCTCCAGACAATAGGGCGCACTTAATGCCCGTATCATGTACAGACATCGAAGTTTTTCCTTATTGCGGAGAGCATAAAGTTCAAAATGGTTATGGACTTTCATGTGTCTGTTCCGTGTGATACAGATGCTCGCGTAATTAGCGAAGAGCTAATGAGTGACTCTTTACATTTTTTATGGGCGACAAAGAAGAAATTTTATTTTGAATTTCGAACTACATTGTTGAGACTAAAACTCTTTTTGAAGAGGTATTTTGTAAGTAATTGGTTTGATGTAGGTACATTTTGATTAATAAAAAATGTAAGCCTCTGATTGTGATACCTATCCGTCATAAATATCTCTGTCTCTACTTTAGACTTGTCAAAGACAAAGATGGGTATATATTTATTTGACGGATATTACTCAGAGATGGTGAAACAGGCCGTAAATGTCAAATATAACAATTATTTTGATAAACCTAAGTAAATTGACGGTGTAAGCGGTATACTAAAACGTTTCTGTGTTAAGTATTAGGTATAAAAGTAGCCAAAATTGTATTTCCAAGGCTAAACGTAATTTTATTGGTGAGCTATAAAATATTTTACAGAGCTAATTAAATTAATTATTAACTGTAATGAAAGAAGGTAATTATTCCAGTACATAGAGTAGAAAAAGTCAATATCTAAGTAAACAAAGCTCAAATATTGAGCTGGGTATGAACTGTAAGCAAAGAGATGAACATCAAGCAAATATCATCATCACCCTAAGAAGTCCATACCTGAATCCTCAAAGACTTTCAGAAAGACTGCTTTTCCATCCACTGGTTTCACAACGTGGTCAGTCCAACGGGGGAGATGCATGATAAACATGAATGTGGATAAATATACCTACGTGGCTAGCCTACCTACTTAATAGCTTATTATATTGGAAGATCAAAGGGGCTCAAATCAAGTAAACATTCTGCAACCTCAAGAGAATAATATTAAATTATTAAAAATGCATAGAATTATTCGACAAATAATTAAATTAAAAATTTAAAAACCCCCGAATCTTGGACCGATTTTCATCAAACATAGCTTCTTAGCTATGTTTGATGAAAATCGGTTACACTCCCGACTAATTCACCTTTCAAAAAAAAATACAAAATCAAAATCTGTTCATCCGGTCGGGAGCTACGTTGCCTCAGACACACACTCACACACAAACACAGACGCGTCAAACTTATAACACCCCGTCGTTTTGCGTCGAGGGTTAAAATAAGAAATGACATTTCCTTAACTAAAAGACACCACGTGACCATCCCTATACACTTTCACGTATTGGTTTGAGAGTAGGAATATTCTTATTCATAAACGTGGTTGTATTGTGTAGGTATAATAGATCAAGCCGATTGCATTACCTACCTATTTATATTCTTATTTAAGTAAGTATAACATAAAATGTATTTATCAAACAATTTACTCTCCACCAATTTCCCTGTATAGAATTATCGGAAAGATAGGTACTATCTATGATAATAATTATATTATTGGTAATTAATGCGTTACGTAATTTTGGCCTGAAACTCGCGGTTTGTAACGCAAACAATGATTACCGAAAACTGTTATTGTTGTGAGCCCGACATTAATTGAATTTGCTCTAAAGTTTATACAGACGAGGTTAGTAAAAACATAGTATAGGCACAGCAATTAGAAGTGAAACTAAAATGGTCGCAAAGCCTTCAATTTACAACACATGAAACTTGTTGCTAGTCTTTCTAGACTGTTGCAATTTAGAGCTTTGAGCCTGATTCTTTTTTGTATTGAATTTACAGATTAAACTTTTTCTACTTATCTTTTGTTTACGCTATGTTTGAGCAAGTGAGTAGAATTCACTCTACTAGTCTTTGTTGATCACTATAATTTAGGTATAAATATTCAAGGCTAGAGTGAATTAATTACACAGAAAAAATGTCGTTGAAGGGAGAATTAAGCAAGTTTCACTTCCATACGTGAATACGCAAGGTGTTTATTGAAGACTGATGAAAGAAGATTTCCGCAAATAAGTTTCACTTCTATACGTGGATACGCAGGATTCTTACTCTGTGGACGAGGTTAGTAAAGGCAATCGGGGTCTTGATTAAACTAAACATTGTTGTTGCCTTACAATTATTCTGATAGGGTTCGGGCTCAGTTTAATTCAGTTCCCGAATACTTTTGGAATATCTGGTAGAGCCTTAAGGCTATGGCCTGCTAGAGCCGAGTGTTCTAAAACTGTTGAATCTTCAAAATATTATAACCCTCAAAGTATTTCAACGCTGGCCATTTGGCAACGAGATCCTATGAACGTTTCTAGCTAAACTTTGCTTTAGTTTACGTCAGCCTTAAAATGCCCTCTGTGTTAAACTCACCCAACATTAAGGGTTGAATACACTTGACGAGTAGGTACAGTTGCGAGAGAGATCCAAATGGTCTGTTCCACCTCCGTTCGTATGAATATTGTAACAAGTGCTCGGTCTAGTGCCGAACAGTCTCGACTCACTAGAACCATGATATGATTACTAAAGCCGAGTACTGTCTCGCTACTGGCTAGGTGTAATCAATTCATTAGACATTCTTAACGAACAATTTTCAGACTGAATTGTTCATGACCTCGCTTAAATATTCCTTTGGTAAGATAGTCTTGAAATAATACAAACACTCACAATTAAAGGAATAGAATTTCAGTAACAATTCTCGGTATTCAAATAAGCGCTATTATATTATCTAAATTTTAGAAATTAGCAAACAATATTCTGAAGATGGCAGCCTACTGACTTTAGAAAGGCTAAAAGGCTAAGGCTTTTTTTAGTGCTTTGTGGGTTGACTGTCTGTACCTACCCTATTCTCTATTAAAAAATATTGACCAATTATTATTTATCATTTTACTTTAATACTTAGCATAATTTACGTAAAAGCGAACGTAAGTACAGTCGATGATACGTCACCTATACTGTTTGGACTTTGAACTAGAAGTTGAACGTCGCGAATCGTGCGAGAGGGACGACAGTGTGTTTGTGTAGGACGGGCTGCGAGCGAGCGTATACGTAGGTATACGTATTTTATTATTAGGTACCATGTTGTGGACCTAAGGTACTTTATACATAAGTATTATGGACCTAACGTTTTCTAAGAACAGAATATCAGTTGAAACTCTACTCACTTCATTTAGTATTTGGTATCAGTTTCATAATACTAAACTAATACCAACCAAAGCATGTTTTTAGACTGGATTCTAAATTTTGAAAGATATATACCTATCAGTTGAACCGTTTTAGTATTATATAGCAGCCAAAGATGTTTAGAACACATTATTGGTAGCAGCAGCATACAAAGTTACAATCCCACAATCTCACTTGGTAGGTAGGTACTAACTCAAAAATGGGCCTCGCGTTATGTAAGGTTAAACGTTCTTCCCTCCAAATATTTACAAAGTAAAATTCACATAGAAAACAGGTAACAAGTGCCTAACGGCGCTTACAAAGCAGTGTGAACAGAACAACTTCTCCTAAGTCACGGTTCAAAACCAGGTGAAACGTTTATCACACACTAAATTATAATTTATTATTGGATTACAAACATTAGTTTTCATCAGCATAAATAACACGATTTTAAATTTTAATCATAGAAAACGTAAATGAAAAATGCTAGCTTTCAGTTATAAAACATTTTTGAACTTTGTTTGATCGTAATTCGTTGTCTTTCCTGAGAAATATAATCTGGGTTTTTTCAAGGCAAGAGTGAATAGGTGTCTTCTAGACTGTCCTGCTCCATCGTCGGCCACATCGTCACTTACCATCAGGTGAGATTGTGGCCAAAGGACATTCTATATTATATAGAAAAAAAAAAATTTACGGATGATGTTAACTGTACTACTTAGTGATTCCACCACTTTCTGGTATCGTTGACAAAACTATAGGTGTGTGTGTAAGTAGTTCGTAGCACATGCATCAAAATTTTATGTATCCCAGTATTCTGTGTAAATGTGGCCTTACGGAAAAGATGAAACGTGGCCTCATTGCCTTTGTTGAATAATTTATGTTTTACTCTCGTATCTCCATTCTGACGTCCTTAATATGAGTCTATGAGCCTCAGGCAGTTTTAATTTTTTAGACACAAAAACATTTTATTTTCAGAGTAAAAATGAGGATTCATTTTTAGTTTTTTCAGTTCCATTTTCATACCAATCAACTCGTGTACTTTATACTAAGTTTGTTTAATTTATTATTTCGGTGTGAATTCCAGTCTTTTAAGTTTTGATGAATTATGACTATTGTTATTTCTAGATGAAATTAATCATTGATATAAATCACATTGAAAATGACGAGCATACAGTGCAGTGGTGGATTCAGGATCTTGGTTTCGGAGGGGCTTGACCACTTTTATGATTTTTTTGATTCTTAATGATCCTCGTGATTTTATTTAATTAATATTTTTGACTTTGGCTTTTGGAGAGGTTTGAACCCCTTGCTCCCCTTGGATCCACATCCACTATTGCGTGCACATACCTTTTTACCTATGATTTATCTGCACTTTTCTTCACTCGTAGCGTTTTTGTTTTAGATACTTACTACAAATTACTTTCAAACTCATTTTAAATTATCATTTATAATACTTTGTCAGTGACGTTTTATAATTGCTAGCAACGTATGTCTTGTTTAGCGTTTACGAGTAATTATACACCTAAATGTTTTAATCTGCCTACTGACTGTACCTACTTACTATGTTTTAATGTACTTTATGACAATGCTATGCTGCAAATAAATATTTTACGTTTTTTCATTTTCATTTTTTTTTTACCTTTTTTGATCCAAAAAAATCTCTAGGTAACTTTACCTAACTACTTAGGCAAAAATAGTTTATGGTTTCAAAATTCAAGTTTAAATGTGGCTTAGTAAAGCTAATAGCTTAACTTAGCCACTGTTTGTATTGAAATGGTCACTCGGAGCTTAAAAAGGCCTGAAAAAGTACAATAAGCTCTAAAGCCTTTCTTCAAATTTCAATTTAGCGTCTGAACAAGGGTTTGGAGCCGGTTCATAATGCCGCACTCGACACGAGGGTCTGACCACGGCTACTTTGGCAGCTTTGCATTTTGTGTGTGGAGGAACTTATAAGCTTTGGAGTATTAGTCTGGGCGTTGCTGTGGTGTAGTAAAAAGGCTCCAAAATCAGATGTAAATTGTAAGTTAGCAATGCCAATATGGGTAAACATCTACCCTAAGTGTCAAAACTAAATAAAGAAGAAAATGTTGAACGTCGTATAGCAGTTTGAGAGTGATTCAGTTTTTTTTCATGATTAGACCGATAGTAAGATAATATTTGAGATAGTTTTAATGAGAGAAATAAATCGAAAAAAGCAAGTGACACTTTGAACTCGCTAGTATAATAACGAGTATGTGTTTGTCTTGTGATTATTCTTTTAACTATGATTAGTATCTAGGCATTGGCAGCACTCAATACCTTTTAATAGCCAGAGCTACCTTATTTATATTAGTTTTGCCTAAAACCAGCATATTTTTTGTACTTGTACCACGCACAAAATTGTTCTCATTCAACCTCTTACTACTGCCCACTGAATGAAACATCAATTTTAAGCTTCAAAATAGGCTTTCAAAAAGTTCTAGTGCACTGGAGTATGTTCATTTTGTTGCTCGTTAAGTACTTTTTCATACATTTTGCAACAGGTAAAAATTAACTGAACAATTCTTTCATTCTCGTGAACTCTTATATAATATTTTATGATCACATTAAAATTTAATTTAGGCTTATTTATTATCTGTAGCATGGTAATAGTTGAATGAAAGTGCCACTTTGACTACCAGCAGCGACAGCAACAGCCCTACAGCAGCCCTACAGCAGCCCTATTCCAATCTCAGTTGAACTGCAAAGTTTTAAATCATGGTCAGTTCATACTAACTCATAGTTATTCTGTGACTAAATAGTGACATTATGATGTCATTTAATTTGTTTTCGCGCATATTTTGCTGTCAAGTGTCTAAAAAGAATGATCACGTGGTACAAAATTGTACCACGTGACCTGAAGAAATTACACTTGGCAGTGAAATATAACTTGACAGCAAAAGATTGGAATACGGGGGCAGAACGGCCCTACGGAACAGACGGGCTGAACGTAGTACTCACACCTACTCACGAGGCACGAAGTCACTCACTTTTTTATTTCTCACTATCAGTTTTACTTTAATTCGCAAAAGCTTTGCAAGGTAGATACGAATCTACGAGGCAAATTAAATAACTAATATTTTTAGACGGAAGCAGAAAAAATATCAAGAGTAACACGAAAGACGCGGAAAGATTACAACAAAAAACATTGCCCTAGTTTCGGGACAGGCAAAATATAACGATGTGTGCTCACCTTCAATACCAGAGAGGCAATTCTCTTATAATAAAATCTAGTAAAAATATAATTAAGATTGATAAAAGTGACAAAGGTTGCCATTTTGTGACTTATAAGATATCCCAACAAAAACCCAATGATAGTTTTCATATTTTTTTTAGAGAATAATCCTTCTGATGTAAATTCCAATACCATGGTACTATTGTAATTGGGTAGTTCTTCACACCCTTAGCTCGTAAAGGGAACGATACACTTCAAGGGTCATCGGAGCCCTTATTACTGTCTTGAGGTTCATATTACAGAGGTCAGGTTTGAATACCTACTGTGTTTGATTTCAAAGGACGTGGCAGGTCAAAGATAACATCTTTGACTTGAGGGGTTTCATGTTTGGTCAAATAATCAGAGACTAAAATTGATTTAAGGTATCGTATTTCAAATGTACTTGGAGATCCCCACTGCTACACCGAGCATGCTACGACGTAGCTAGTGGGGATTTCTAGAAAAAAAAACATTAAATCCACACTGGTGGAAATTTCTGGAATGTAACTAATAAATTACTTAGCTTATTTTGATAGCACATACTTTCCTGTATTTTTTTAATCAATCAGAGGACTCAGACATACTTGAGGCCCAGAATAGATATTAATTACATATTTCCTAAGGCAAAAGTTACTAGGTATACTAAATCATGAAGTTAGGTAATGTGTTTTTTTGTAATAAATTAAGTGATCAGTTTCATATTTTCACATAAAAAGAAAAGATACCACATGAGCTACCGCACCGTACATATAATAACACAGAAAGTTACGATTCGCCTTTTGTAAAGCACAAAATGCAATATCCATATTACATATTTTCACACCCTCCTAGCATCGTAAAAATATACGGCATTGCTATGTAAACCATAATATAAAGTACCTAGCTGCTTCTCTGATGTTTCAATAAATCACTGTTGATTTTATTGAGATATCTAAAAGTTAATTCTGCGTAGCATTCATTTTCATCATCCTAAGTCCACAGCTGGACTTGGGCCTCCTTCATTTTTCAGTAAGAACGATTATAGATTTTTGTATGTGTTTGTATTGTGTACCTAAAACGCATTCACAGATAGAGCAGTTTTTTGAACGCAAAAAATGCTCAAAAATTAAAAAAACTCTCAGTAATCAAATACTTCTTTAAAATAAGGTAGAACTGTTTTAAAACGTAAAAAGCGCAACAATTAAAAAAAAGTATTTGTTTTATTTTGGCGTGTGTTACCAAAATAATTTGTTGTGAAGTCTTTGTTTACTGTTGTCAAAATGAAAATCCTACGATCGGTAAACGCAATAACAGCCTAATTAGCCTACTTTTGGCACGTTTAAAACGTTTAAATTCATTATTCACTTTACATTGCGCGTTTTGAATTTTTAATTTCAGCGGAAACGAACGAAACAAGTGAACTGTAATCCAATTATCTTTTATCGTGCAGAAAGCTTCAATAAAAGAAGAAATGGCCCATCTGTGGTACACTGATTGCCGATATTATTGGCCTACACTTTTTCGTGTTCTGAAAACGAAATCGAAATTCTAATTTTGAAAGAATTAATTTTATTTAAACGACATGGCCAGTTTATATTAGTTGTAAATAGCTTAAAAACCAAGAAGTTTAGCTAATAGGTAAATAGTTTTTTTATTAACAAGTATTTCTATAATTTTAATAATACCAGGTTCAAAATTATGGACTTTGCTTATTTTCCTCGTTTTGTAAAAGGCGTGATGAGTAACAAAAGTGATATTAGCATCTCTCAACAAAAATACATCATCCAAATAAATATAATGTGTTTGCAATAACTCAAACCAAACAGTCAGTTCATTGCCTCCGTTCTCCAAAGAACCACGAATTAGAATTCTTTCTACGTCTGCGAATAAACGAGTTGAAATGAAACTCCTAGGATTTTCACAGTAATGATCTACTTCGTTTCAGTGTGGTTTCAGTACTGCTATCTTGACCACGATGATACTTTACTGAGCACAATGGATGTGCTACTGTATATCTTACGCTGTGAGCTACAACTTTGAATAATTTTCTTCACATCATGACTTAACCCTTTCTAAGATATCTATTTAACACGTAATGCGACCCAAGCCACAGATTAGACAAGAACCAGTACGCATCCTTTCCTTTCGTATGATAATTTTTGACCTAAAATACCATGTAAACTTGAATAAGATGCTTTGAATGTACTGAATGACATTTATGTGTGAGATGTGCTCAATAAGGGCTTTTATTACTCAGAGCGCTTTATTGAGGATTGACACAAGATTGACACAGTTATTCAGCTTTAGGTTGGCCACGTGTAAGCTCGTTGGACACTCGTCCTGAATGAGTAGGTACTTATAGGTACCTACAGTACGCACGATAGATCTTTACCTCTCTGAAGTTAGGTGCAACAAAAGGTTGCGCATGTATTGTCGTGCGGAAAAATTTGCTTACCTCCAATTACCCATAATAGGTTCTGCGCAGATGTTTTTCATTCTCTTTACAAAATCTTTAAAAATTATAAGTTTTTATTCAGATGCTGATGTTAGAAAAGTATAAAACGCAATGAAATTTTTACTACATTTTAAGAGAATTACTCTCAGGTAGCATGAATGTACTTTAGATTTATGCTTCAAAACGTGTTGACCAACTAACTGCTTTACCCAGCTCCTAATAAATTCTAAAATAATACTCTCTGTTTGCATTTAGAGCAGTACCTATGTATAGCCGGTTACTAAATGCATAATTTAGGTAAAAGCTTGCAACAAGAGAGCTACGGCAAGTGGACACGCTTAAAGCTACTACGTATAGCTTAAGCAATGGTTTTCAAGAAGTGGAGGGCGTCATCTACTGGGCCATGAATTCTTTACCCACAGAGAATATTCAGTATTGAGCATTCATCTACTTATTTGCAAACATGGGTACACAGATAAATGTCAATAGGTAGGTCCTACTAGTTTAGAATATCTGTGACAATACATTACAACAGATCTCAGTATGGTTTACATAAAATGCATGCAAATTAGTTTTATACTGTTTTTATATATTTTGAATTTTGGGTAATTTTGGTATTTTGTTTACTTCATGTTATGTTATAGCAGAGTTGCGAACGAAATGTGAGATAATTTTGTAACAGTTTTTACCTCGTCAAGAGGGAAAAACAAACTATCGCTTAATCTTTCCTGGCGATACCAAAAATCATGTTTCAAAAATACTTACGAGTAAGCACCTACTGGTATTTATGCGAAAAGCTAGTTTAGCGACAGCCAAATTATTTATTTGCGTTCCTTAGACATTTTGTTAGGTTTTTAGCATCAGAAGATCAGGGAAGACCTATCTACGAAGTTTGATAAATAATATTATTTTTGATAGTGACAGCTTAATAAGAAACTGCAGCTTTAGTAAGGTGTTGCTTAGCATTTTAGATGGCTCAGTATTTTGCATGTTTCATTGGAAGTAGGTAGTACAGCCTAATTATAAACCTTCAATGCATTCCACTTCTCTAAATCTGAAATGGTCTAATTTGAGTACTATCATTGGCATTACAAAGATTACTTTGGAAAATTGATAAGTTAGCTTATCTACTGTATTGTAAAAATCATCATCATCATCAAGCTATATCAGTCCACTGCTGGACGTAGGTCACTGACGGCGATGTCTTTGGCTCTTCTCATCCAGTGTTTGCCAGCTATTTCGCAGATCGTCGCACCATCTTGCTGGAGGGTTGTTTTACATACGCTTGCCAAAGCGCCTATTATAAGAATGACACAGTGGTATTATAACAATTTTGATACAGAAGAGACAATAATTAATGTGACAGTGACAATAATCAATTCACTAAATCAGATTAATTTAATTATAAAGCATATTAAATCCCCATTCCCCACATTCCTAATTCACCTAATAACATTGTTCTCAATGAGCATCCCTATTTATCCCGCTTACAAATAGAATTCCATACATTTCTGGAATCACGCTGAATGAAAAGCGCATCCACAGCGCGTTATCACAATTGATGAAATAACACTAGGAGCTTAAAAACGTGGTATCTAGCAATGAACTTTGGAGTAGGTAGTCATGAAATAAGCTCTGAAATATTAAATAGAAGGTTTAGAACATGCAATGTACGACTACCTATATGAATTGGAATTAAAGAGTACTAAAAACCACTTTTTATTAAATGCCGATTAAAATAAATGAATATTACATTTTTCATTGACCGAGCGAGCGAAGCGAGCGAAGCGTCTCAGTTTCCACATTGGCCAAAAATGCGTTTGTCCGGATGTCTGTCTGTCTGTCTGTCTGTCTGTTCTCCTCTACAGGTCGCATTTTTCAACCGATCTGGACGAAACTTGGTACACAGGTTATATGACTTATTAGAATTTTTTTGTCGTCGGGGATTTTTGATTGGGGGGAAAATAGGGGAGAAAAGAGGGAAAGTTTGCTGTAGCGTTATTTATCGACGGATTTCAATCAAATTTAAGGAGCACACGAAAGATTTCATTCTACACAAGATGGTGTAAAAATATTTCCAAAAAGGGGGACTGGAAAGGGGAAAAAAGGGGAAATTATTTTTTTTATTTTTTTTCCCGAAAATTGACTTCTACCAATATCAATGAGACTACACAGTCCTCTTCGCCTTTATGAGACAAATCCGTAGACACCAGATTCGACCTCTTAGGACCAAGGGAACGCGAGTAATCGCTAAAACTTATACCCTTATTTTGCTCAAAAGTCTACATAAGGGCCTATTGGAAAATTCAAGCACCTGAAATTAGATTTACTTAGCCAGGGTAAAAGGGAAAGTGTTGGTTATTGCACGGTTATAAAGGCTCGCGAGGTCTATGTTCTCACAGGACAACTAGTTTTATTCTGCAGTGATGTACGCTTTGATGTGTTCCGGTTTGAAGGGCATACCCTTCGGTGTCGGTGCTCTTAAAATAAAAATAAAATAAAAAAGCCTTTATTATCTCTAACGTTTAAACACTATAATTAAGAAAAAAAATTAAAATTAAAAAATATTTACTAATTAGGGACCCCTTTGCGGGTATAGGCCTCCTCCAACAGTTTCCAATCTTCTCTTCGCTTTGCTTTTTCCACCCATGTAATGCCTGCTATCTCGACTATCTCGTCCTGCCACCTTTCCTTTGGTCTCCCACGTTTTCTTTTACCAGAGGGTGCTCGTCGGTGCTCTTACAGGCACATAATTATGTATCAGAGTGATGGGCGCAGTGCAATGCATCACAGGGCGCGTCTTTAGTGGACATGCTCAGTGAGCCAATGCACTGTTATAGGCATCAGGTGGGCCATCGGCTTGTTCCAACATTTAATTGTTTAAAAAAACTTTTTGGATATCTTTAATCTCTACCACATTGCTTGTAAAGAAGCTATATTTACTTTACGGGCAATCTCCTAGGAGTAAATACGCTTAAGTTTTTTTATAATCGAACAATAAGTACCGCAGTGGATTTCTTCGTGGCTCATTGGTCATGTCCATTATACAAAATGGGAGCGCAGGATTTCAAGTTCATTAGACTCGCATCTCGTTAGCGCATAGCCGAGTGCTCTACCAATATTGATGTTATAGATGTACATTGTACATACCTACCTATAGTTAGAATGATCCCATAGGCATTGGTCGAACAACTTATGTATTATCACGAAATTGTACTACAAAATGCAGAATTTATGGGATTAAACAAAAAGGACTATGCCACAACCTAACAAACTTAGTATAAAAATTTTTGATCAAAGTTATTAAAAATGCAAACCCAACGAGTTATCCACCAAGAATTTCATTATAATGACATTGTTACGTATTTTCTTGCAAGAAAGCAAGCGTAGACATTGTTTCAAGCTTTTGTTCAGGCCATTGTGACGACAAGCATTGCCTACAGAAGCTAAACTCTGTTTTAGACTGTCTTGTCATCAAAATTCTGTTGTTGTGAAATCATTGGCATTTTGTTGGTCTCCTGAACACAAAAGCAACAAGAACAACAAAAAACAACAACATAAAAGGATGAAAGCCTGCGCTTAGCCAAAAACGGATCCTTGCATTAGTTTCAATTCTAATTCGATACGACACGAATTCATATTTTTTTTCACTTGCACAATTTATTGCACTATTAAGTATAATGCTTAACGATCATTTAGATATACGGTTTTTATTGCTTTTATTGTATGCTCTCAAAATGCATTCAGTAAAATTTACAATAAAAAAATTCGACGCAGGAATCCCTGGTTGTAACTTTTTCTTGGATAACCGTGACGTAGATTCTGTAAAACAAATCTACTGTGATTTCGTTCAGTTGATGCCACTTTGACCTCCGGCCCGTGAACGTCAGGATTCTCATTACACGTCCACAAAGAAAATACTCTGTTGTATTTAACAATGAATTTAGCGTTTAAAAACTGTAAAAGGCTTTCAGCTAAAACGTTTTCTTTTAACGGTAAAAAAAGTTTATACTAATTTTATTTCTTATGGGTTTTTAATTTCTTATCTTTTCTAAGTGTTTTAAATAAAATAGAACTACCTATTTTTAGGAACATTAGACTAACTCTAAATCAAACTGACATCAAACGTAAACTGGGCCAGACCATAGTCAAATCTTTTCAAACAATTCGCATCTGAAAATTGTTATAAAATACTACTTATGTACTAGTATACTAATATACTTATATACTTATGTATACTCAACATTATTACCGGGCTATACAGTTTAATATGAAACTTTGGTTGAACTTTGACAAGAATTAGCCTCAATCTATGGCCCTATAATCTGCGAAGCTCTACCTAACTTCATAATGATGATTTATCAAGATTCTAATGTGTTACCTTCATAACTGAAATGTATAGACCCCAGTTCAAAATGTAAGTAGTTAGGGTATGACTGTTTTGCTGAAGATACGCGGTGGGCTGGTGGGGTTTAAAATTAAAATAAATTGCTTAACACTTTAATTGTATTTCGGAATAATTTTCCGAGCTCCTGAATTCTAGAGTTGCTGGCTGATGGTATGAAGACGTGGAGAGTTGGGAAGGATGGGAGTAGCACTTTGTGAAATAATTTGTTTTGGTTTATTTTACCTTGCTTGCCTTTTCATGTAGACATTTAAGGCAAACACAGATAAATAATACTTACCATTAATTTTAATTTTTTTTATAAATAAAACTGTTTTAAGTACCTAACTTAATAAAAAGTTTTCTGAATAAGTATAATGTCTGTTGAATTTATGTTTTCGTAAAACTTTAGCAAATGTTTTCAAAACTATTTACCTGATTCCTTCTGTCAGTAAGATTTTTATATGTAAGTTAACACCCATTTGGTTTATTTTTCAAAGAGCCGTCTCTACAGCATTTTTGTTCTCAGCATACTCTAAATTTCATTAGGTGTTCAAGTCGAGCCACCGTCGTCGCGTAATTGCTCATTTTCTTCATCATCTACTTTAAAAAATACTCCGCAGACCGCAGACTAATCATATTTCACTGTTTAAGTCGGCAATCAAACACTGTCAGGAAGCTCTATCGGTCATTATTGGTCGAGCGAGCAAAGCGAGCGACGACTTTAGTGTCATGTCGGGCAAATCGGCGTTGTATGTTTGTAAGATGAGATACCCAAGTGACTAATAATACTTCTCATCAAAAAATCGAGCTATCAAAAAGCTACTGTACTGTTATTATCATTATTAGGTCTTAGATGTACTATCGCAGGTACCATTAGGTACCTGCTTAGTTACTTCAAAAATTCGTGTGTAGATTTTTTTTTATTAGACTGATTTGTTTGATAGTGCTCGACGTAAGGTGTTTACCAAAACGTATCGTTAGCGCGATCTAGCTTTGAGTCAGTTTAACTAGCGACATCTAGTTTTAAAACGCAGAAGGAATGTTCAGAACAACATAAATACTTAAAAACGATAAAAACATTGCTAAATGGTATTTTTTCTAAGCTCTGTTGCGTGGAGACTAGAATCACCTAGTTATTTATGACGATTATAAAATGATCCTTGCATGTTTGGATGTTTTTGTTTCAATCACATCGAAAAATCGCGGTATGCTACATGCAGTGATCCCGATGTCACTCAAAGTACCCCGCCCCGCCTTCAAGCTACTGCTTGACACTTTCTAGGACACCTTGTATTTATTGCGCCTAAGATATTATGTAAAGTATTGGCAAATAGGTAAATGCTATTATTTCATCCAAGTTATACTCATAAATGCATGTTTTATATCTTCACGTTCCATGCCAAATCGTGCTAAAGTTTATTTTTACTATCAACAGAAATCATAGCTTGAAATCTAAAAAAGCTCATTACTCTGAAACGATATCAATGAGTGCATTCCGGCTTTACTTTAGCCGACAGGAATCGAATTAAAAAAAGCACTTGCAATTACGCCATTGAAAATGCCCCTCTCACGTTTCAATCTTTTATGTCGGCCTCTATGTGTGCAATATGAGATGAGAGGGCCAATAATGAAATATAAAAACAGAAATAAGCACTCTTTTCCCCGGCTTGGCCGTCAAGCATTCTCCATTATTTCCATTCAGTATGCTTTGAGTGTCCTTAAGCTTTTTAATTTTGCATAATATTTTTGAAGATATTTAGGTTGACTTGCAATTTGATATCAATTTTGCATCGACTTTGCTATGATTCATTCACATTTATGACGTAGAACAAACTAAGAATAAAATGAACTTATTATAAGTTTTTCTGATGGCAAATGCGCCAACTTGCACAAACTGTTTCTTTTTTTCTCATTAATCTTTGCTGTCGCAGAACTATAAATTAAAATAAAACAATTGAAGTAAGAGGAAGTTCTGTTTTTCCGTTTTTTTTTGTATAAAAAGCAGCACTCCCATTCCCGTTAGACAATGTTACGCGAATTATCTAAAACACTCCAAAATGACCTAAATGAAACGTTCATTCATTGCCGTTGCGAAGAACGCAACGAATGCGAAATGCATAAAAAGACAACGCAAAAATGTCATCGGATTGCTGTTAGTTGGAGCAAATAAAATTGTTTCCTGTCTAAAAGTTCGTCTACAGTGGTTCCAAAAAACTAAACCAAAATATTACTTAAATTGTTTACTCAGATTTTTTTTGTTATCTTAGGCCAAGTTTTTATAAAATGAAACATTGCAGTTTGGTGGTGGGCTGTATTTAGGTAAACATTTGGCATAAGTATTATAAGCTACCTATCGCGACAGCGACGCGACGACGACGTTGCGTTGACGATCATTGTCTGATGCAATGCGGGCTTACTATATAATAATAGGTAGGTATGCAGTGTACTTATATTTTTTTGTAAGATCCAATTATTTTCTTATTTCGCTGGGCTATAATTATTGTAAGGATTATAATAGTAGTGTTAAGATTGAAATATATAAGTAACAACTAGTAGTTCTGCGACCAGCGTAGTCAGTGTAGTTGTAAAATTTGATCTGTAGATAAGTACGAACAAACTGCGAGAGAAAAGCAGATTTTGCAGGACTTGAAGCAGAGGCACTTCACTCGTTTATCTCATTCGGTTACTCGATTTGTTTTTGATAAAATAATTTTAGTGTAAATTATAAAAAAATTAAAAGAATGAGTAGAAACTGTGCCCACTGTAGCTGCAACAAATCACTACAAGTGATTGTTAGGCGCACATTAAACGACGCGTTCTAAATAAGAACAAAACCAAGCCGTCTGTAACAGGCCATCACTGCTCGCTTTATTGAGATTCTAGCCTGATTCCACTCGTTAGTTTTCAATCACTGCCCTTCGGAGTTACGAGACTGGACCGGAGATAAAACTGAAATAGAGCCAAGATTTGAGCTTATGTACAGCACGTAAAGCATTTCTATTTAATTCGTTATTTATTGGTCTAGAATTAAACCTTGACAAATAGAATAGAGAGAAGTAGATAACAAAATTCAATAGCTACGAGGAATAGGTACATTTGTATATCTACCAGCTTTTTGTGAGCAACGAGATAAAAATTATTTCGTGCGAGTAGACGTGCAGTGACTCAAATTACTTTATAAATAAATAATAAATAAATATTCATGGACTTTACACACACCGTCCTCTAGTTCCAAACTAAGCAAAGCTTTTGATATGGGAACTTGATGGCTGATAGAATATAAATATGTAAAATAGTAACTTTTTCAATCTAAAAAAGTTAAATCTAAATTTTTTTTAAATCTAATAAGATTTATTAGTTTTTGTACTTACTAATAATTCTCATTAGGTTAGGGTTTCTACCTTCACATCATAACTGACTGTAAAGTTATACAATAAGTTACTTAGAAACCTATTATACGTACCCATATTATTATAACAGCACAAGGATAATAATAGTTATAAATTACCCCCAATTTTCGAGCTATCTAACACAAAGCTACAGAATATTCGAACAGACGAGACGTCTTCAAATTAACACAGAAATTAATCTAAGTTGAGCATGATAGAGGTTCCTTTACATAAAGCTAGGATTCATTATTACTTACCTACTCTGAGTTGGGATCAAACGGTTCTAACAAGTGGTTGACAAAACAGTGGATCTTTGGTTTTAGTTTCAAACCTTGATTTTAAATTTTTTAAGCTAGTGGAATGTTTGCGAGATGTTTTTCTTTTCTAAAAACGCATTGTTTCAAATATATATGCATGAATCAATGGTATTAGTACACCAGCCTAATCCTTTAGTTATATTCTAAATTTTATACATACTTACAGCTGACTATTTTTGGAATTAGCATTTAAACAACAATTTACTGAATAAAACTCAATGTAACTCACTAGGCTGGGCCGACTGCTGATAACCCGGATGGGCCCAGTTAACCATAATTAATAAAAAGAAATATTTTATAACTGGCCCACATTAGATTAGATTAAAAAATTCTAAATTGCACAAAAAAGAAAATAGTACGGAGGTGAACATATACTAATGTAGTCTCACTCACAAATTACTAAAAAGTGATGACCATGTAATAAATAAATATTCATGGACTTTACACACAACGCCCTCTCCAAACTAAGCAAAGCTTGTGATATGGGAACAATATAATAATATATTATTATTATTATATTTATAAGCAATTAAATTCAACCTGGAAGGGCATCCAGAATCAACATTTCAACAACATTGTGAAGTACAAGCATTTTAAAAATTCAAATTTATTGCAACGAATGCTTATCCGAATATTTAACCAATAGATGGCAACGATACGTCTCAAATGCCTCATCGATAGATTCTATCTATCCTTTGTTCAGCAGTTTTCACATACCAATCATTCATTGAGGATATAAATCTTCAGCTGCCGACAAAAGGTCGCCTTGGATTCCTGTTTTTGCAGGGTCAAAAGGCAAAAAAGGATTAGGCGTTTCTCGTCAAGAACCTATCAAGAACGGACGGGAATCTGATAGGAAAACGCTCTGGATTATCAGTTATTTTGTCACAGTACAAAACAGTGTAGGAAAAGAAAAGTAGTCTTTTGAGAGTGCAAGCGAAACCGGAAAATCGTCATCAAACTGACTTAGTTATCTCAGCATTCTAGCCAAGTTTCATTCTATTCTAAATAAATCGAGAACACCTACTCGTACGAGATGTCAAAAATTTATTTTACTAGTCACGCGATTTTTCGTTAGGAAATGAATGTTGATAGACACCGACATGATTATTTTATGCCTATTAGATTAGATTAGAAAATTCTTTATTGCACATATAAAAACAGTACAGAGGCGGGCTTAATGATATTTAGCATTTTCTTCCAACCAACCTTTGTGTAGTGTGGAGAAAAGGTAGTGCTTATATGGAAAACTTGGTAGGGAGAAACGTCTTTAACAATATATAAAAAATTACCTAAATACTGCCTATCATTTTATCCCTTTGAATATTCGCTATTTGCATACTCTTTAACAATACTTTTAATTAAGATCTGCCTAAATTACAGCAATAAAATGAATATTTCAATAGAGACAAGACAACAAACAAACTTGTTCTGAATTGAACTCGGAAACTCAATCACCAAATTACAATTTGTTTTCAACTTCCAATTGGAGTGCGTAATGAATTCTTGTTCTGAAAAGTTGCCAAATCAGATAAGAAATACCTACAGTTGAAATACAAATTGTAGAGGATGACATAGTGATATTTATCTCCTAAAATATTGCATCGAAATCCATAAAAATAAAAAAAATATATGGTTCATAGACCATAGAATTTCGTGGATTTAATAAAATGATTGAAACGAATAAAGACGCGACGTATCCTAACAACTAAAAATAATGCAAAAAATCTACACCAAGAAGATTTTCTGTACAATATTTTCCCTAAATCATATTATAATTAGGGAACATCGGAGCCGCAAAATCATCTTAATAATGTTAATTATCTCCCTCTGATACGTGGCTCGGTCTGTTGTCGTTTGCAAGGACTGGTTTCATTGTAGAGCAATATAAATCTATAAAAAATTTAGCTCATTATAGTCATCCGATCATGAATCGACGACATTGTTAAGATCCCGGAAAGTCGACGAAAAAGGCCTTAAATCGTTGAGTTTTATGGGTGAGCTGTGGACATCTGCAGGTAGATATGATGAAGATAATGAAGCTCGTGATAGCAACGTAGTAACCATACGACGTTTGAAATAAAAAAGTTGTCTAGTTCCAAATTCAAAACTGCTCATTCATTTAAAAAAAAAAAAAAAAGCGTCAGTTACATCTGTTGCTTAACGACCAGACAAAATTATAAAGACTAGTGATGAACCAACAATGACATGCTGTGGTTGGTTTGGTTGACTCCATAAAGAAGAGCGAAGCAGAGTTAAAGCACCAAACAGTCAATATAAAACAATACAAGCGTGAATCAGTTGTATGTACCCACACCCCTCCTTGTTACAAGTTATTCCGAGGACCACCGAACGTTCACTCAATTAACTAATTTCGTTAATTTAATTCGTTAATTTTGTTGTCCTTGATTGAGCAGCGGACGGCAATCAACCATGCAAATTTCCCCCTCCTCCCCATCATTTCCGAGACTTCCAAAATAGGATTCTGCTAACCGTTGCCTGTTTAGTTCTAATGAATTGGCCGTGCATACCAAATTCAGGGAGCTAGGGGAATTCTGATATTGTTTTCGGCTAAAGGTAAAAATAATAGTAAGCTATTGTACTCGTAGTACGACGAACTGATCTTACACTACGTGGGACGAGGGATCTCTCGTTTAGTCTATAAATTGCTAAACAATAGCAATGGTTTATTTTAGTTCAATCCATTTTATTTGATTTTAATTTTCATTTGGACACAGCCGCAATGAGGCAGAGTATTCATAATCAACTCACAGGCTTCACAGCTCAGTCGGTAATGGCTCTGCCTTCCGTGCTGTGGGTCGTGGGTTCGATCCCCACTAAGAACAAACATTTGTGCGTGGAAAATTTATTTTATTTCCATGAATAATCCATGAATATTTATTTTATTTATTTAACTCACTGATGAAAACTGATCGATGCTCTTTCTGAAACAGCGTTGTTGCTCTAGTGATCAGTGCTCTAAAAGTTGGTGCTATTCAGGGAATATATTATTATTATGAATATTCTTTTTAATATTTTTTTCTTCATTATTTTAGTTCTACTGTGTATTGTAGCTATAACTGACATGGTTTGCTGCTCCTGTGTTTTGTATAGCTAGTAGTAGGTACCTTGTTTTGGCTCAAAATGTTTCACCTCTACCCACAGAGCACCTTTAATACTCTGAAAATTAACCCCTACACCGTTATGTAGCTGTTAGCACACGTTCCTGTACGAATTAGACATGTCGTTATGTTGTATACCGGTGGTTCAGACAGAACCTGTTCCTGAGAAATTAAATCCCTACGGAGTAGTTAGACTACTGGGCAATCTAGTTTCACTGTAGTTAGGTTAGATGGCGCTATGTTATTCTTAAAAAAAATATTATTTGGTGATGATAACTATTAAATTAATGATTTAAAAACTTTAGAGCCTATTTAAGACCTGATTATCTGATTGTATATATTTTGATACTATCAGAATCGGGCAAATTGTAATCAAAAAACTATTTACAGGTCGCTTTGTCATTTGGATAGCAATTTGTCAGATTCTGATGGTATCAAAAGATAGACAATCACCCCACAGATGATGAGTGTTACTAATGTTATGAAAGGTTAATAATTTTTTTAATTTTAATGCTTGATTGAGAAACTCATTAGGGTATGAAGCAAAATATCACAGCAAAGTCATCATTGTTGTTTTACATAAATGCATCGACCCATCAAAAAGCCACAAATTTTATACTTTTTTATAGTATGCTGCCGAGACAATACTCTGGCAGTTACAACTCGGTCGTCATCATGGCATTTCCGCAATTAATCCCATCCATCCAGCGATAAGGATTCAAGTTAAGGGCCAGTCGGGATCTAAGCAATCTTCACGGGTGACTTGTCAAAGCGAGAAAAGGGTCGGAAGCTCAAGAGACTTTCAACAATGCTTGTTATCTTAGAAGTAAGCCAAGAACCTAATGATATCATTTTAAATAAATACGATCCGCACGCTGCGACTTGAGCATTCATAATTATATATATATAAATATATATATATATATATATATATATATATATATATATATGTAATTATTAGATAATAATAATTATATATCTATATATTGCAATATAATTATTATATTAATATATATTATTATATTTATTAATTTTTTATATAGGTATTTATATTGCATTGTGATCATAACGACAAGTTCTGTAGATGCAAGAAATGCGCAAAATTATGTTGTAGTTTTGCGAAACGACAAAGTAAAGTAAGTGAAGAGCTTTTTCTACCTTTATGTTATTCGATTTATTTTACAGTTATGAAAATTCCCAAAAGAAAATTATAAAGTAACGTTAAACTAGTAACTCTTTTAATGTTATATTTCTATCTAAAAAAACTGTGGGTAAAATAATAACTTCAAACAAAGATCTTAGAATAATTTGAAAAGTTGCAAATAAACAAATTGTTCTATCATTCAAAAGGATTATCTTGAATAAATACAACTGAAAATGTTTAATATATTTTCAACCCCAATCTTAAATTGATATCAAAGTCAATAAAAGAAGTTCAATAAAACGATCAACGAGTGACAATGTCGACAGGGGTCGTGAACATTTTGCTTTTATTTCGTCGCAACTCGTTTAGCACATGCCGACTGACGATCAATCACAGTCAATATGGGACAAAAGGTTCGTTGTCTCTGTATTGTTGACAGGATGACCTAATTAGTATTTTTTTAACTGACCTCTGAAATGTACCAAAGGTTTTTAATACCTATTTTATATAGATCTATGCATGTACAATAGAGTTGATGGGATTTCTTGTATTCTAGTAGTAACGTTAGCAATGGGGTTGTAACCTATTTACAACTAGGACTTCCTGAAAAAGTAGTTATGACTATCCTTCAAAAATCTACAAAAAGCCTTCAGGTATCTTAAATTGAAAAAAAAAAACCCATATACAAACCAAATGTTAGACATCATTCCCGTGCTTGGATGGGAAATAGAATCGAGGCGAATTTCATATAATTTTAAATTAGAAAGAAAATTATTTTTCTAACTCACTGCAAATAAAGTAATCGCGTTATAAAAGCAATCGCCTTCCTTAAAATAGCCGCAATTTTTCCGACCACTAAAATAATTAGCGTAATCAGGCCGCTGCAGCTTCCCTTATTAAATTAGTTCATAAATCTCCCCCACTGCCACAGAGAATTTACAGTTACTATACATAAATTTCACTCAGGCAATAATTTTAAATGATTTTAGTCGACCATGGGTTCAGACAAAACAAGGTAAATATAAATTTAGGGCTAGCTATAGGTAGGTATAGATTCCCTACCCAACTACTTTACACCTACCCACACATTCTATCAAAAGCTAGGGTCTAAAAAAATCTCGTGACACTTACCTACTAGGTATATGACAGTTCCTCGAATTTTGGTCTAGATTTACCTAGAATTTATTTTAAAATCGGCTAAATAAAGTTAAGTTCGTAGAGCCGTGAATAGGTAGCTAATCGGCACTTTAACTAATTAAAGACCTGGTGAAATCAATGTGTAGGAAATTTAATTTGACTGCCAGACAGAGGTGATTTTGAGTGTAACTCTTAGGGGGATACCTGCTTAGAACGATCTCCCTTTTAGACGATAAATAGAAAAAAAAATAATTTAAAAAAAAATCCAAGATATTTATTAGGCTATGAGAAATTCCATTAGTTCTGTTTTTTATTTTTAATGTCTGTGAAAAAAATTATTTACGAATTTGTCACGCAGCTTATAACTAAGTTCATAGGTGTAAGCACTTCTTGGGAAAAGGTGTTGCCCACTTGACACGTCAAATACAACACCAACATTTGACACCATTTTTTATATTTGTTTAATACACAAAATATTAAATTACAAACCACATCCATGACTGATTAGTCCAAGGTACGGTAGAGTTCCACTCGTATTTCTTTATTACGAACAGCAAATTGGGGGTGCGATGGTTTATATCAGTTGTTGATTGGTGGAAGAGTGGTATAATTTACAGCCAGCGGAAACTTTTGAATAATTTTGCTTTCTAGCTTATTTCCAGTGAACTCGGCTGAAGTTTCATAAATTATTGCTTTGCTGGTATAATGCAACTTGCCTCTAAAGGGACTACACTGGGAAAAATGTAGGCACGCGCTCAAGCTGTTGGGTTCATAGGAAAAATTGTAACTATAAACCTAATAAACCCCCGTTTAACGTTGTATTGATAAACCTCCTGATTTTTTACACCTAATTTTTTACCTAAAGTAACACATTTGTTAGGTACATTTCAGCCTAACTACACATATCTCTTTCTACCAGTAATTTTATCTTATTTCACTCTAGACGGCTTGGTTGACGGAGGTATTCAATTGTTATCGGCAGAAATTTCTTCTTCAAGGACTCAAATAGGTTGAAGTATAGGTGGACCCTCGGATTCACTTCTTACTTTTCTTTTATTATTTATTTATTTATTTATTGGTATATAGGCGAGCAGCTTTCGCTGATATGTCTACATCACACAGTGTTGAAACACTTCTATACAGTTTTATAGTAAAATGTTCGATGGAAAAATATGATTTACAAATTAAAATCAAAACGATACACACAACTTGGAAGTTATTAATAAAATTAAGCTTTTCGCTCCACACTTCAAAGAGCTTAGTATTGAGTACTGTTGGGTTTGGGTTGACGTCGGCAGCTGTCAACCGTCTTAATAACAGTGCTGTCAACAATCTGTCACGGCTGTCATCACATGTTGGATTATTAGCAGCCAAATATTATTTGTAACGAATCATTTAATTCTGTCTGAGTAACTTTTAATTCTCATTTTGTCACGAAATTCTTTTGAATGTGTTAATAAAATAAATAAAAATGTACAGGTTTGTGTTGTCTGGTATTTTCCAAACAACGGTGATGGTTTTGCAACTTATCACATATCGAATACCTACTAACATCTAAAATAATGAGTTCTTTGAGAATTTTCTTTCGTCTTCTTACTTAATTACTGAACACCATTATCGCTAAATTTTGTATAAGATTTAAGTAGTTAGTTTTATTTTAGTACGAGACAAGACGTAACTCAGCTACGTTCACAGGTATGCCCAATTTTTTATTAACTTTAATTTTTTAGTGTTCTATTTTTGCACGTGAACAGTAGGAAGGCTGTACAAAAAGCTCTTATGGAAGTCAATGGTCATAATGACGAGTACGTTGCTTTTGAAGACCAAATGACCGGCTCTCGGGCTTAAGAGCTCTCCGTCAGTCCCCCTGTTCATTATTATGTTTGACGTATAAGCTATACCTTATTACAGTACGCAAAACGGATTTTTATCCCTTTAAAGTTGGTGCAACGATTGCGCATGTACTGTTATGAGGAAAAATTCACTTACCTCCCATTCGACCCTAAAATCGGTTCTGCGTGGATACTTCAGAGGGACAAAGATCCGTTGTGAACTATCCGTAGGTAGGTATACTTGGTAGATATACCTATATTTTCAAAAAAAGAAGACTATCATTTTCACTCAATTCACGGTGTATTTTTGTGTCACACCCCGAGCCGCTTTTTCTTACCAATATTTTGTTTGTCAATTTATTTACTTTGGACTGAGCGAAATAATTAAATAGAGACACACTGAGCAGAATCTTATTATTACCACAAGCTATGTAATTACGATACAACAACAACATTGTCAAGCTATAAGCGCCTATTACATTGTCATAACAATCTTAACTTTCCGATAGCAAGTTTATCAGTTCGAAGCACGTTCACGTTATAGGAACTTCATTAACGCACACCATTCAGCCGAGAATTCACGCTTATCGTCAGATAATCACGTTAACTAGTGAATTACTACGTGACTCTATTATAATACCCGTAAGGACGAACATGTTTGTGGACTCTTGTGGTGTTTTTGTACCGGTTTGTTATGATCTATTTACAGCTTTGATGTAATTACGTAGGCCGCTGGCCGAGGTAGCTTTTAAAAAACAATATTTAATTTGCAACAAGATTTAATTTTAAAAAATTACAATTTAAGTATCTTAGGGCGTCTTGCACCAGAATCACTAAACGTATTTAACAGCTAAATCGATTTAAATCTGACGTATTTGTATGACTTGACAACTCGCTAAATACTATTTAAGAGTTAAACGCGTTTAGCGATTCTGGTGCAAGCCGCCCTTAGAGTTGACACTCGTTCGAAGTCGGAACGAAATATGAAAACTTAAATCTAGGTAAAACATTACAATAACGCATTAGCAACATATTGCGCTGACGATGCATTCACATTCACAGTAAACAAGTACCGATTTTCATAAATATTATGAAATATACATACATTTATGAAAATCATAAATGATTTCATACACATTATTAGGTAAGTATTATGTATTTTTACTCGTATTTCACTGATGGTGATGAATATTCTTTTAGATATAAAGTAGAGTAATAAAACAGGTTGACTCATTTTCTCTTCCTAATAATCCGAGGGAATCAATAACATTTTCAGTCGGTCAATCCTCCCACCTTTGAGTGATCTGCCATCCATTGCTGTGTTGAATATTTTTATCTAAATCTTTCTTCGGTGCTTTGAGACACTACACTATGTTCCTTATAAGTCGTTGTGTGAAAATCTCTTACACAACGTGATGAATATAACATAGAAAATGTAATTTTCCGTTCAGTAACACTTCTAGCGCCAAGAGAGGGTTCGGTGATGTACTCAAGACGTCTAAATGTAGAACAAGACGACGTTTTGCACTTAAGATCGGTCGAATGTACCAACAAGATGCAACGCTCTTGTTGAATTCTCAATAGGAATGTATTTACTTCGTGTATCTCATGGATCACATAGAATCCTGAATCATTGAACTTTCATCTAAGTAGTTATTATTACATCTACGAACTAGTATTGCCTTGCCAAGTCTTTTGATTGTCTAGAACCTAAAACATCAAAAAATCCAAATGACAAAATCATGGGACCACGAAAAGGCCTTTGGGCATGATACCTTTGATTGTAGGTAAGTATTTATCATTTCTGTCATACGAATAATGCCTATTAGTAAAATATAAAAATTCTCCATTCATGACCGATAGGTTATTTTACTAGAGGGTCAATTTAATTTAATTTATTATTTTCAACATTATTTTGCGTTGCATCTTCGAATGTTCAAACTGAAGTGATTGTAGCTGCCCGCGTCTGCGTTCAAAAGCTTTTAGTGCAGCTTGCACCAGAATCACTAAACGTGTTTAACAGCTAAATCAATTTAAATCTGACGTATCTGTATGACTTGACAACTCGCTAAATACTATTTAAGAGTTAAACGCGTTTAGCGATTCTGGTGCAAGCCGCCCTTAGACTAGCATTTTCTGTGCTTTAAACCAAATTCCTTCATTATTTTAAAATAATTCTTTACTCAAAATTCTTTGCGAAAGTCACGAGCACCTGAACAAACTGCAGGCGAGTGAACGGGAACGCATTGTGTTCCCGAAAACATCAACTATTGTGTTGAATTTGGGTCGACTGCATTCTAGAACACGCTATTCCCCATTCAATGTAAGGCGCAATTCTTTTAATGGCTCATAATGTATTCGCCATTTTCTTCTGGAAATTATGGTTGCTTTTTCTGCAGTTAAAAACATAACTTGTATTAATGGAATGGAAAAGTGGGCTTATAAATGCACAGCACCTTAGCTGAGTATCATTTTAACAAGAAAAAAAAGGATGTCCTTACCTTTTTTATATCTTATCTATTCGTATATCTTTGGATCATAATTTAATACGTTATCCGAACGCACTAACCTACTAACCTTTAACGAACTAAAACTATACCATAAAGGACTTAACTATTATTGTTAGGTTCTTACCTATTCTCCAACAAAGTACTAAAATCAAAGTTTTTATCACATTCTGTAGCAAACTAGAAAAACAAACCAAGCGCTTAGAACAACAATGCCGTCTAGTCTGCCTACTTACTGATTCAAAGCTAATCCTCGTGGTGGTTTCATCTATGTTTTTGATCTCGTAATTAGCTCGCTTGGTTTCTGAGCTTTGTACACTGAAATTGTGTTGTTACAAAGTGCTAGGGAAAATACAAAAGCTTGGTAGTTTTTACCCTAGTGTTGGTTTTTTTTATAAAAACATGTTTTTAATTTTACATAATTTTGTATAATGTTCAATGGTTATAAATAAAATACCACTTGATATTAAAAGCTCACTTTCAAATTCAAATTCAAATTCTTTATTCTTATAATAAAATAACATTACAGAGCGAGCGTTCCAATGCGTTATTCTATTTATGACTAGGTAAAAAGTAGGACAAAGTATTTACAAATTAAAATTAAAAGTAAAAGTAAAGGAATAATAATGAGATCAGAGGTACAAATTAAAAACTAAGATAATAGACTAAACAATAAAAATATTAACAAAAGAAGTAGGTAACAAAAAACTCTAGATTAGTAAACATTATTTGGTATATAAGTTATAGCTACATGTTCACCTACCATGGTGTTAGAGAGCTGGGCTCCTCACAGTAAGTCAAGCACAGTTTTTGAGAGAGTATGAAGTAGCTACTATATTTTTCTGTGCTTAGGGTTTCTTTTATTTATCTAATAGTGATACAGTTATTTTACGAGTAAGTATGCAGTTTCGTATAATTTTTCTTTTATAGGTTCGTAAATAGCTACTTGAAATAAATGTTATTATAATATATTTTACAATTTACAAACTATAAATCCAAAAGTGATTTATGAAGCTATATTACTAAAGAATAAAAGTTTTATTTTTACCTTAAATCTCTGGGTTATTCTGTAAACCACGCGATAGTATAAGTAGGTATACATAATACACAAACCGGGATTTTTTTGCATATCATGCAAAAGTCCTTTAGCCAAAATCAAAACCACACCTTTTTCCTGCATCTGTGTGGTGGTCAGTTAGCTAGAAGTTATTCATTTACGTAGTAAGAATTTAACAATTTGCCCGAATACCATTTGGCCGAAGAAATGCACCAAGGCGTCAATTTAACAAAACACGAAAAGCTAAATACTAGCTACAAGTAGTTTTGTTACGTAATTGGTCGCCTGTGTAATTGGATTATCTCGGCGTGTTCCAACGCCCCTATCCTCGTTACTTGGTTTCTTGATCGTCAATGTTCGTTTGAGTCGGTTTTAGCTGCTTTCAAACGTCTATTGTTAATCATTTAAACTACAAATGCTTTTTTTATATTCGGTTCTACATTTTCAAAAACTTCTACATATACTTAGCTAGTTAGATTATTATATCACTACCATACCTACATTAAAAACCTTTACAGCAATACATAAACTTGACCGCCCAACACACTGTCCATCTTACACCGTGTGTTACGCAAGCTAAAAGCTGAGTCACTTATAAAATAAAGGTTCTGTGAATTCAGCTCGTGAACAACATTAGAATTACATTTTAAATGAGAGAGAGCGAGTCTGCTGCACTGAAGGAAATAGATCGTGAATTGCCATCACCGTATGGAATGATACTTGGTTGAGTTCTTGAGTCAATGACTTTTATTTTCTAAATATACTGTAGTAAAGTACTGTACTGTAGCTACGGTTGTGCAATGATGTCGAATTAATTCTTATTATTATTCATTTTTTCTTTTTTTTTTTAGTCCTCTAGTTCTTATATTACAAGCTTTGCTTAGTTCGGGACTAGAGGGCGTTGTGTGAAATGTCCCTGAATATTTACTTATTTATTTACACCTATCGAAATATGGAGTGAAACCTTCGAATTTCAGAGTTAATCTCCAATTGCAATATAGTTTCACTTTAATCTGACCCCAGTCTAAATTGTGTGTGTACTCCACACCGTATTGAAATAGCGTAATTACAAAAGCTGGTTAATCAGTTGATATCAATTTGTAAAATTAATTCGTATACGGATTGGTTTTCATTTAAATCCTATCCACCGAATTCAGTATTGTAAAGCGGATTAATATAAAATTTAATTTTCAACTAAAAAGCTTTTATTGTTTACTGAAAAGTGAAATCCTTTGAACCCTTGGTTCTTTTATCGATCTTAATCTTCTGCAGCGTTGTTATTTTTTTAAGAATACTAGCTATATTGTGTTTTAGTGATGTGTGTACTATAGCAAATAGTAATAATATCGATAGAACTAGAAACACACTTGAAGCCAATAACAATCTCGATTTCAATCCCAATTCAATACAGTTTTGACAACTAACAATACTCAAACGATCATAAGACTGTAATTGCGAGCTTGGAGCGAGGTACTGCAAAATATAGAACATTGTATGAAAATTCCAATACTGATGAGTGAGCTGAGGTAAGACTCCGCGATATCATAAATTATTCTCCCCAGAATAACCCATCAGAAAAACTTCTTTATCCCGATACCGGCTGTATGATCCAAGTTTCTGATTGTTCTGGAAACTTGTCCATTCAGTTTATAATTAAACTCGGGGTCAAGTCAGTTGACTTCGATGTAGTTCCTCTTGGAACTTTATTTGTTTGTACAAACTACTGCTTTAATTATGCCAGTGGTTGGATTGATAAATATTCAATTAAGATAAACAAATGGTTCTGATTTTAACTTGTAGTTGACGATACTTCCAAGTTTATAGACGAGAACTTTCAAACTTTTATGATTTTACTTAAAGCTCACTAGAATCTAATAAAGTAAATTCAACAGTGGATTAAGTCTCTGCTTTTCAAAATAGCGTGATGGTTAATCCGTGGAAATGTAACAAGAAAATTTTAAAATTCAGGGAGCCTGCTCTAAGCGGGGTTGTAAAATAGATTGTAATATAAGGCTTAGCTTACATGACGCAGTAAAAGCGACACTATGAGTAAAAACAGAATGGTTTTAGCAATAGCACTTAAATGAAGAAAAGCAGTGGAAACATGATGGATTCTCACATTCAATCGACTCTATCACTCAAAAATTGTACGTTCAAAGATACGTACCGGTCAATAAGCCCGAAAACATACACGAAATATTTTTAAAGTATTACAAAATTTGTAATACTTTAATAGAAGCAATATCTTAAAAGTCGACCATGTAATTTTAATCTAAGCTCATAGACTTCAGCTATGATATTACTCATCAAATACGTATTAATTTATTGATATCTCTGTCTAAGCACCAAGTATCGAACTTTTTGTTTCTTTTGAGTCCAACAACGATGCTATTTTGATAAACCGATAGATGTAAACTTTGTTTTGTCTACAAACGATTAAGCTAACCATCTCGTGACTCAGTTTTACAGTTTAGACGTTAAAAAATTCAGCAGCATGGTCTGAAACAAAATAAAATTACCATTACCGTATGTAAGCCTACTCTAAACTCAGGACCCCAGACAGGATGTATTAAAATTTCCAGAGTTTAACTTTGGGGTGCGCGGTATGCGTTTCGGTATTCACACACATACATACAACACCTACGTACAATTCTATATGCCTTCATTGTTACAAAATGGATTTTCTGGTGCTTACTTTAAGGACTGACTTCGTATGGCAAAAGGGTTCCGTTAATCGCTAGGAAGTCGTTGAAATATTAATGCGCCGTTATGCTCAATTTCCTGGCTTTCAACGAGTTGGTATCGGTTACTCTGTCCCTTAAAATTTAAGGTGCTTTATGAATTAGTAGGAAGTTTTGTTCAACATTTAGAGGGCTTAAATCATGCATAGTACCTTCTGTGTTTGGTGTATTCTACCGTTGTTTGCTAACAGATGATCATAAATAAATGAGGACAGTAGTTAGTAAACCTACGCACGTTATCTATAAATAGATAGACCAAAGATTTTTTATATACAGATGCAAAACAACACCTCTGCAGAAACCACTAAACCATTTCTAACATAAAAACTAAAACTATTTATTTTCTTTCTGCTGATATTTTTGGAGCTACCTGTACCTAGGTTCTCTTGTCCCATAATAATTACTGCAACTTTCACGGTAATTTTAATAAAATAAATGCATTGCAGTTAAAGTAGGCATCCAGAGTTCATTTAGCACTCGCACGAACAGTTAAAATTAAATGAGAGGATTTTGTGATGAGTGCGACTGAGGTGAAACTGCCTGTGAATTGCAAGTAGGCAGCAATTTCAATGCTGTTTCAAGTAGGCAATATTTAAATGCATAAGTAAAGTACAATGGACATTTTTTTACATTTATTCAGTAACATTATTATGTGATCTTTGATACTCCTATTGTGTTTTGCTACAAGAACAAAAACAGCATAGTAGCAGCGTAGGTACCCTTAATTTTGAAGTTTCAAATTGCTTTGAAAAAAAATAACACGATCTAGGTACGTTTCTATTTCTCACAAGTTTATTGGTAGGTAGACCTAGGTAGTGGATTATTCCAATTTTGCACATCAGTAATTCCCGTCAATTGTTTTCACCAAACTCTTCAGCTTTACCATTCAAAAGTGTCATTTGATTCGTGATGGATTTTCGCAAGTTTTTTGTCAATTTCACGGTCCACGGCGGTTCCCGATGGATTCCAGTTTGTTTCAACATGCGAGTTTATCCGGATCGGTCGAGCGACAAGGGAAAACAAACCCTAAATTAACATGATATGCTTACGAATCCGGGAATTATGTTGGTATATTATAGAAAAACATAAGATTTTTGTCATTCAAGCCTAAAATATTCGAGTAACTTACTAGTTGGACCTGATGCTGCAGGGGTATGCCAATCGAAGTTGAACTGCAAAGTTTTAAATCATGGTCAGTTCATACTAACTCATAGTTGTTCTGTGACTAAATAGTGACATTATGACGTCATTTGATGTGTTTTCGCGAATATTTTGCTGTCAAGTGTCTAAAAAGAATGATCACGTGGTACAAAATTGTACCACGTGACCTGAAGAAATTACACTGGGCAGTGAAATATAACTTGACAGCCAAAGATTGGCATGGCATACGGGGGCTGATGTCCCGATATTAGGTAGGTAGATGTTATTTCGGATTCTAGTTAAAAACATACTTAAAAAAAATCTCTGAAAATTAACAACAGTAATATTTTATATCCGCTGAAAATGCGCTTACAGTTACTGTTATCCAAGAAAAAAGAAATCTAAAGATTAACGTAAATCTGCTAAGCTATACCTACTTACGGGATCAACCAAACCCAGGGTTAAAATGTTAAAATTATTCAGGACGCAATTTCCGACATGCCACTTCATTTTTGGGTGACCTTCAGTCGTAAATCGTTATCTTAATTAGAATTTTACTTTGTTATATATATAATACATCATAGAACAATGTTAACGCGACTTTACATGAAAATACAATTTCGGTGAGCAGAGGCGTGGTGACTGTTGTGATTTAAGTGACCATTTCAAATTAAATACCTTTTGTCACGCTTACGACTGTTTCACATCGACGCGACACCTACACGATATCGGTGGAGAGCTAATCTAATACATTTAGTAGGTACTAGACGCTTTGCACCGCTGACACCGATGTTTACATTCGAACCACCGATAATACAATAAGAGCACTAATGCATAGGCAAAATGGAAGGATACAATTGTGCTCAGACGACCGCGTGAGCACATTTCTTAGTTATACATTAACGGCTTGAATAGCGAACACTAAGAAGGGCTTGAGTGTTAATCTGCAATGTACAACCAATATACTACGACAAGCGCCAATACATGACATTTCCAAAGTGCCGAAATTCTAGGGTTTTTCGCAAGGAAATGCTGATCCCTTTATATTAAAATAAATAAATATTCACACAACGCCCTCTAGTCCCAAACTATGCAAAGCTTGTGATATGGGAACTGATATTGTGATATTGTTTGTAGTTCAATGATTCGAACCACTAATGTCGGTATCGTGCAGGGTATCGGTATCGCCCAGTGTACAAACACCTTAGGCGGTATAAATTGAGACATTTCGCCACGTAATGCTGAATATTTTAAATTAAGTTAATGTGCACTGGACGTTTTTATGACGTGAATGTATGTTAGTTTGAACTAGGTAATCTACTGCACGCATAGCTTTGGCGCAATGTCAACTGCAACAATATTATTTCATATTCTATAGAGAATCGTATTCTTTACAGTATTTTCAGGTGAGATACGACCGTTCGCATAATGTAGGTATATGAAAAAACTTTCTTATAAAACTATAATAATAATCAAATCAATCTCGGTTTATTAACAACCATTTTTGATACGTTTTTTCTTTATTGACTCAAAAAAATTAACTTTATTTTTTATTATTGTTGTCACAAAAGCTTAAAGCCGACAAAACAACAAAATCAAAATGGCGTAGGTGTTCATCCAAAGCAAAAGTGTTTAATGAAAATGCTTTCAGCCTCTCAGCCCGCATCTCTAGCAAATGTAAACGAATTATTTGTCACCCTTTTGTTACCATCAGAGCACTTATTAACAAAAGCTTAATCGTCAAAACGAAGCTTTGTAGTTAATCTTCGTAAAAGGTGTATTTAACGCGCTGAGTAAATCTGTCTTTTGTTGTTTAGTAATCAGATTTCAGATTAGGAAAGAGTGACAGGTTTTGTGAATTATGAGAAGCTTTGTTTTAAAATGGTTTTTTTCTGTAACCACCATTTTCATTATGACCTTTATATCTGCTGCTCCATAAATTTTTGTCAAGTAGATGCAACAAAATTTTTCAAATTTTTAATGCTTTATTAAGTTTCCTAATTTAAAAGTTTCTACGTGTGGTCATTTTTTTCTAACTAGTTAGCAAGTTATTAAGAGCAGGTAAGTGAAGTTCACAAGTAGCTACAACGAAACACTCTGACCTTATTCTCTCAACTCGTTTTCAAAAGGTAAAATACATTATCATTTTCATGCTGTCCTAACGAAAACGTAAGCTCAAAATATTGACACCGTAATGTGCAGAAGCGTCTAACCCACAATGCGCTAAAGGCTAAACTCATTTGCATATTGCGGTCCCTACCAGGCGTTTCGGCGAGCTAATAATCATTACTCGCCAAGCGAAATTAGCCCCTAAGGTGCTCTAGTCGACAACTACCACTTTATTATACCTCAAACGTGCTTTGGCTGCTATGCTAATTTTGGACCTTTGATGTGACTTACACTATCGACTGGACCAAATTAGGGTGAATTTGGGGCCAAATTTGAAATTATGGTTTGTAAACAATGTGGTTAAGCAAATTAGGTACCTACTATGCCTTAAATTGAGCTTGAATTCATAATGATCACAAAGTTAAATAAAAGAGAAGACGGGTATCGATTTCTTTAGATCAACCACCTCAGAATTTTATGAAAATGTGGTTCTAAAATGATCCTTTGACTTTGAAAATTTTTAAATCCTATCCTACTGTTTAGATGTTTGGATGTTTAGATGTTTGGATGTTTGTGTTTCAATCACGTCAAAACTACTGAACCAACTTGGATGAAACTTGGCATATATATATAGTTCGTAACCTGTATTGACATTGTAAAAGGGAGCGCCTGTCTGGTAATGGTTTTGACTGACTATCCCTTTTTATATATATGGTTTATGGTAATTAAATAGAAAATCACTTTTAGATGACTAACTGGTTTAATTAATTTATATAATTAATGGTTAAATGGTTTTAATGGTTTGATGGTTTTAGTGGTACTTGAGCACGCGAGTGCTCAATGGTAGATGATCGCGTACTGGCGGTAAAACGCCGAAACTGGTTAAATCTGTGCTCGAAAGTGCGTAGCGATGCACAAAACGCTAAACGCTTACGTGTTCGGTTTACTCCGAACATACTCCCGAGCACAAGAAGATGAGATGATGTGGATGAGATGAAATATACATATTATCTTAATTAACTATCTTATATAAAACGGAAAAGTAAATGGTAAACTTAAAAATATCAAAGCAAAATATAAAAAGCAATAAACATGGTACAATATTGGTGTAAAGGCCACAAAATATTTAAATTATTCTAACTATAACTAAATAACTCAGTTGGCTAGACGGCTTCGTCCATTTCAAAGCCGACATTTTTGAGCCCTCGACCCGTTTGGCTCTGGCCAATCGCGCTATTGTCCGGGCTAGCTGTAGGCCAACGTTGGGCATAGTTCTGAAGTTCAAACTTTATGTCCTGTCCGTGATTCACACTTGCACTAACACTATTTTGCCTATTTAGGCTTACACTAGCACTATTTTGCCTATTCAGGCCACTAGCACTGGGCATCGGTGGTGGTGGTGGTGTACTGGTGGGCCTCGGCGGCGCGGAAGTTTCGGCTGGCTCTGGTTGGTGGCGACTTCCGCGTCGACGCCGAGGTCTGTGAGACGGCGGGGTCGCCGCCTCAGCATCCCGTGGGCCTCCTCTGCGTTGCTCCGAAGCTGGTTTGCGTTCAAATAGGACTCGTCATCAGATACTTTCTTGGGGAGTGCTATAGTGATTATGTGGTTAATCTGGTCTAACTCAGGGAGAACTACGTCGGCTGAAATATTGACCTGGTTTGTCTGGTGTAGTATGGAATATAGTGTGAAGTCTCGGCCTTTGATGACGCAACCTTGACCCGTTGCGATGACTCCACTTCCAGTCAGCTGGCGCACTGTAACTTGATCCTCGCGTAGTATTTTTATTGCTTACGCATCACAACAAAGTCACTGAATGAATGGAATTCAAGTGTTTAGGCAGACAGATTTTTCGATGTTACATTTTTTGGTTGTGCCTCTTGTTCTTTCGGTGTTTCCTGATCCTGGTTAATTGGTAGGACCGAAAGCTTAACAATTGGCCGTTTCATGATGCCGTTCTTTGTTTTTAGTGTAACAGCTCTGGTAAGGCCGTCATCCCCTGGATGAGTGTCTGTTACTCGGCCGAGAGCCCACTTTCCTGGTGGTAGGTTCTCATCATGGATCACTACTAGTTCTCCGATTTCGATGTTTTTCTGTGGCTTCATCCACTTTGTCCGGGCGGATAGCTGTACTAAATATTCAGATTTCCATTTGTTCCACAGATCCTGGAATAGTTTGGAAGTCATGTGCCATCTGGTTCTGGCATCCGATTCAGTTTCTATTACGGTTGTTCCTGGTTTGCCCGACAGAAAATGAGCTGGAGTTAGAAAGTCGAAATCGTCAGGATCCTCTGTTAATGCGCATAAAGGGCGAGAGTTCAGACAGGCTTCAATCTTTGCTAACAACGTGGTGTACTCTTCGTATGTTAGCTTCTGCTGCCCTATAACCCTCTTCAAATGGTGTTTTAGGCTCCGCACAGCTCGTTCCCATAAACCACCTGCATTTGGCCAGCTCGGGACGTTGAAGTGCCATTGTATGCCCATCTCGGCTATTTCTGTTAGAAATGTACCTCTGAATATTTGCATGAGCTGGTCGTGCTCTTCCTTTAGCATCCTGTTCGCTCCCACGAAATTCGTGCCGTTATCGCTATAAATGTGGCGTGGGGCTCCTCTTCGGGCGGCCATTCTGGCTAATGCGGCAAGGAACGCTACACTACTCATCTCTGACACAAGTTCAAGATGTACGGCTTTCGTAACCATACAAACAAAAACTGCGATATAGCCCTTGGTGGTCTTAATTCCTCTGCCCTTATTTGCCTTCACCTCAACAGCTCCTGTATAGTCCAGGCCACAGTGATGAAAGGCATTCTCAGGATTGATCCTTGGTTCTGGATAGTCTCCCATTAACTGTTTATGCCTCACAGGATTATGTTTTTTGCATACAATACATCTCCTTACGTGCGTTTTGGTAGCAACGTAACCGCCAACAATCCAGTATTGCTGTCTGAGGTTGGCAAGTGTAAGACGCGCTCCCCCGTGTAACGTTAACTGGTGAGCCTGTTCTATCAACAGCGTGGTAAGCCGATGGTTATGTGGCAAGATAACAGGATGCTTCTTCTCGAAACTTACGTTTGCATTTCTCAAACGACCTCCTGCACGAATAATTCCTTCTTTGTCTTTAAATGGGTTAAGACTTAGGATTTTGCTCTTCGCATGTCCTCTGCCGTGTTTATTTATAGAATCGATGTCGTCTGCAAATTGTTCTTGTTGTATATTTTTTATAATTAGCATTTTGGCGCGACGCAACTCTTGCAATTTTAGATAGGGTTGGCGAACTCGATTTTTGCAACTCGACACTCTTAGTATCCATGCGACGATGCGAATTATTTTTGTTACTGAGCTAAATTTTGTTAATAATTTATTTATGATTTCGAAATGAGGTAATATCAGTACGGCATTATTCATAAATGAGGCTTTTAGCTCTAAAGTGGTTTCGTGTGTGGTTTGACTTTCTTGGTCGTTATAATGTGATTGTAGCCATCCGGGTCCATTCCACCACAAGCTATGGTCTCTTAGCTGCTTTACATTTAACCCGCGGCTTGCACAATCAGCTGGGTTTTCATTGGTTTTGACGTATCGCCAATGTTCACCAGGAATTTTCTCCGTAATCGATGTTACACGATTCGCTACAAATGGTTTCCATCGAGCTGGATCTCCTTGAATCCATCCTAATACTGCGGTTGAGTCGGTCCAGCAATACGTTTCTATTTCGTGGTCAGTCAGGCAGCTTTGAACCTTATGCATCAGTTGCGTCAGAAGTAGAGCGCCCATCAGCTCTAGTCTTGGTATAGATAGACTTTTGCTTAGTGGCCCTAACCTGGCTTTTCCTGCGACTAAGTTGACCGTTGGTTTTTTAGCTTTGGCTATTCTGCAGTAAATTACGCATGCGTAAGCTTTGCTGGATGCATCACAAAATCCATGTAGCTCGATCTTTTGTCTTTCTTCTATCTCAAGCCATCTACTTATTTCAATTTGATTTATCATTTCCAGTTCTTGTTTTATGATGGCCCACTCTGAATCGATGTCTTCCGGCAACTTTTCGTCCCAGCCTATGTTCAAAAGCCAGACGTTCTGAAACAGGATTTTCATCGTGGTGCTCGGGGGTGTGAGCCACCCTATAGGGTCGAATAACTTGGAAATATCAGATAGGAGAGATCTTTTTGTAGTGATTGATGGTGACTCCGATGTTATTTTCGATGTGAAACTAAAACAATCTTTCACCGGGTTCCGACCAAGCCCTAGTGTTTTTGTAGAGTCGGTTTGTTTGAACTCGTATGTGGACGGGTTGCATGGACTTTTATCTAAGTCGGCTAAAAGCTCTGGTTTGTTTGAAGCCCATTTTCTTAGATTAAAACCCCCCCGACGTAGCAATTCTATTAAATCGGATTTTAGTTGGTTTGCTTTTTCCATGGTATTGTGTCCTCCACAGTAGTCATCCATGTAAAGGCACTCCTCCAATTCTCTTGCTGCCTCTGGGAAGTTGTGTCTTTCATCCTTTGCCAGTTGTTTTAAACACATCATCGCTAAAAATCCAGCTGGTTTAGTCCCGTAGGACAATGTGGTTAGCGTGAAGGATCGGATATTCTGGTCAACATCTCTCCAAATGATTTTTTGGTAGTTCTGGTCATCTTCGTGCACCGTGATCATTCGGTACATTTTCTCGACATCGGAGGTGAATGCGTATTTGAACTGTCTCCATCTCAAAATAAGCTTCTGAAGATCCTTTTGTATATTCGGACCTTTGTACATGATGTCGTTTAGGCTGTACCCAGTGGATGATTTCGCTGAAGCGTTGAAGACAACCCTTACTTTAGTGGTTGTTGATTCGGCCCGAGTTACTGCATGGTGTGGTAGGTAGCACCCGAGCTCATGGTTACTGGTTGTTAACTTCATATGGTTTAGATTGACGTATTCCTCAATGAATTTGTGATACTCAATCCGTAGCTCTTCATTTTTCTGTAATTTTCTTTCCAGGTTTCTAAACTGAGCAAGCGCTTGTGGTTGCGTAGCTCCTAGTTTCTCTTTTAACGCTGGTTTAAATGGTAATCGCACCTCATATCTTCCGTCATCGCGGCGCTTAGTGGTTTTTATAAAGTATTGGAGACACTCATGGTCATCGTTTGACATGTCTATGTCCTGGCTTATGTCCTCGTTCTCCCAGAATTTCAACAAATCTTCTGTATTATTAAGAACGACATTACAGTGGTAGTGAGGTTTAGTGGTCCCGCAAAGCAGCCATCCTAACTGCGTCTGCTGGGCTAATGGTTGGTCATCCTTATCTCCTCGCAAAACGCCCCCTAGCATGATTTTGCTGTAGACATCGGCTCCGAGGAGTAGATCAACTGGTCGGCTCACGTTGAACCTTGGATCAGCCAATTTTAATCCATTGATGTGGTTCCATGATGCTGGTACGGCGAACGAGTTATTCGGTAGCTTTTTGATCAAGTTATTCATAATAACTACACTAGTGCAAAGGGAAAAATCACTGTGGTTTGACTGAATGGTTATTTCCAGGAATCCTTTTGCGTTATTTTCCTTTTCACCCACGCCGAATATCTGCCCCTTGAATTGAGATCTCTTTAAACCTAGTACTTGGGCTGCCTTTTCATTTATCAGTGACAACTGTGAGCCCTGGTCGACTAAAGCTCTCATCTCATGCTGTATCCCATTTGCTCCCGTTATCTTGATAACAGCGGTAGCTAGGAGCACTTCCGATGCGTCATCCCAAGACGCATTAGATGAACTTCCTTTGGTTGCTACGCTCTCTTTCTGGGTTACTGTGTCGGAATTTTTCGACGCGGTTGCACTTTGTTCACCTACTAATGCCTCATGAAGTAGCGTATTATGCGGTTTTAAACATTTGCGACATCGCTTTTTTGATTGGCATTGTTTCTTAGAATGACCGAATAAGCAATTGTTGCAATAATCTAATTGTTTAATTCTTTGCAATTTATCTTTACTCGTCATGCTTAAAAATTGAGAGCACTTCCACAATCCGTGCTCGTCATTGCACAATTCGCATGCTGATGAACGTGAAACGTGACAAATACTTGTGCTAGATTTGGTTGAATCTTTAAAATTAGAGTTAACGCTTCGATTGGTGAAACCCTTTTTATTTTCATTCTGGTTATTCTTAGATGTGGTTGGTTTTTGAGTAGCGGGCCCTTGTTTACGACGAGAAGCCTCTAAGGCGGTAAACTTCACCTCCAAGTAATCCAGAAACTCCTGTAAAGAGGGTAGCTCTCTGGGCTTTTTGATGGACTCTACGTATTCCGTGAAGGTTTCGTCGTCTAATTTCTGAGCCAGCAGGTGCACTAAGAGTGGGTCCCATGTAGTGATGTCGACTCCAAGGTTGGTGATAGCGTGCAACGTTTCCTTTGCCACATCATGCAGCTTCTTAATACTGGGCAGTGACTGCTGCGGCATGTTCGGAACCCCAAGAAGCGTATTTATATGGGTTGTAAATATCAGCCTTTTGTTCCCATAACGATGGTTTAGGATATCCCAGCACGCCTGGTAGTTGTCTGAGCTTATTTGTAGGTGATGAATCAGACGCTCAGCTTCTCCAGTCACTTTACCTTTTAAGAACTGCATTTTCTGTGCTTTTGATAAGGATGGATTCTTGTCGATTGCCTCATTGAATAAATCCTTAAATGAAATCCAACTGTTGTAGGACCCGTTGAAGACGGGGATACTCATCTGTGGGGCGGAACTCTCTCTATGCTTTACGGACCACATCTTTGTGTTAATTTTTTCTACCAACTCACTGTAGATCTCCTCTCGTTCGCAGAACTCCTCCTGGTATTCGAATTCTTCTCCTCCATTTTCGGCTTCTATTTCCCAGTGCAGCTTGTCGATGTCCCCCCATCGGCTCTCCAGAGATTTCAAAGCGTTTTCGAACTGCCACTTGTTCTCAAACTTCTCAATCTGCAACTTACTTATAGTTCTCTCGAGGGCCTTCATGTTGATCATCTGTTTCTTTATGAGATTCTTTAATTTAGATGGTGGAACACTCACACTTTGTGGGATTTCCTCGTGTCGAGTTGGTGCCGAGAAGGGAGTCAAAGGTCGTGTCTGCGACTCCTCCGCATCCTTCTGATGCTGACTAACACTAAACAGTTCGGTACTAGTACCTGGCGCTGGTTGATACGCTAATGCTGGTTTGCGAGGACTAATACCTAACTGCTCTGTCTTGGCTAATTGGTCGATGGTCTTTTCCACAATTTCTTTGAGAGACTGATAGACCCCTTCCACTGTAGCATAACACCCTTTTTCAAAGTAGATGTGATCACGGGTTGATTCGCATAACTGGTTATGGTTTCTAAGATACTCCTGCCAATAGGTCTCTACTGTCTCTAACTTTCGCTTATACAAAGCAACTGTCTTCCTACCCGCCCCATCTTTCTTGGTGTTAATTAGCAAACTATTCAAGGCTTCCTAGATCTGGGTCTGGTTCGCGAACAGAGTATCAGCATCCATTATCACAGATTGGTATTATGGTTAGTTAATGCGCAAAGAAATAATTGGATAGCTCTGACCTTGTCTGCTGCAAACCTCCGTCAATCCTTAATCACTGCAATCCTTTGGTTTTGGTATGTGGTTCACTGTGTCACTTGGTTTTAGGCACTGGTATTTAATTTTCGAAGGACCATGTAAAAGGGAGCGCCTGTCTGGTAATGGTTTTGACTGACTATCCCTTTTTATATATATGGTTTATGGTAATTAAATAGAAAATCACTTTTAGATGACTAACTGGTTTAATTAATTTATATAATTAATGGTTAAATGGTTTTAATGGTTTGATGGTTTTAGTGGTACTTGAGCACGCGAGTGCTCAATGGTAGATGATCGCGTACTGGCGGTAAAACGCCGAAACTGGTTAAATCTGTGCTCGAAAGTGCGTAGCGATGCACAAAACGCTAAACGCTTACGTGTTCGGTTTACTCCGAACAGACATAGAGGCTACTTTTTATCCCGAATAATTAACAGGATCTACAGGATAAAATGAACAAAAAGGATTAGCAGCGCAAATTGGCAAGAGGATTTCATTGGCATGTCATGTCAGTTTGACAGGGCGTAGTACTACCTCTTTGGTCTAACAACTAGTGTTTGACATGCCAGTAGGTACGAGTTTGGTGTGATGAGGTGTAATGTCAAGTTTCTCAAAGTATCCGCTCGGTACACACACAGATTTTATATATTTAAATATTTTATATTATAAAATGCACCATTTGCATGCCTCCCTCGACTTTTAATCTGTAGATCAAACAGTCTCGAGGCCGACGACAAATTTATTCTTGTACGATGATTTTAATCGTGATCGTTTGTTTTAGCCTAGTTCTGACGAAATTTATTAAAAAGAAAGGTAAATAAATGTAACCTCTTAATATTAGCTTGAATTACTAGGACAACATTTATTATAATATTAAATTAAATTAAATTCAATAATTTTATTTCAGACAACACATGTACAACATACAGTCCATAATATTATAATATTAAAGTACCTATGTAATACTAGCTTCTGCCCGCGACTTCGTCTGCATCTCGTTCATCCTATTAATTTTCAGGATATTCCAGGTTTCATCCAAATCGGGCCAGCGGTTGAAGCGTGATTGAAACACAAACACCAAAACTTTTATATTTTTAATAGGAGTACTTATTTTATGTTATTTTATTTATTTTTATCTACTGATTGCTCTTATTTTGTGTTACAATTTATCGTCTAAAGTGCTAATTGTATCAGGTGTGATACTGTATTTTTTGCCTTGGCTTACCGCCAAAGGTTTGTAAAATAAAGGCAAAGAAGAGAGACGTAAAACCAAGTAGAAATAAATAAATCCTTCATTGGTATAAAAATGCCAAAGTCCCTAAATACTACACAGTTTGTCTAACAAATATTTCTTACAAAAACTATACTAACTAACTAACTGTAACTATAACTAACTAACTAACTATAACTATAACTAAATGAAACCCCTGTTACAGGAGTTCATTAATTTAATTTAAATCCCTGTTTTTGTTGCAACTTCAACATACGGTAAATGCTACCCTCAAATCAAATTTTTCATTTTTGGCCTTTTTGCTAGCGGACCCTAAATGGTTTTGCTCGTACCATTTCAAACGAATTACTTTCCTATTAGGTATTTATGTACTAGGTAGCTAGTTCCTACGTGCAGTTAGACACAGACAAAGACACAAAAGACCATTGAATTATACTCTACTTTTACTTTGCGTCCATTCTAACTTAGAGTTTCGGAAACTGCGCTTTTTAATTTCAGTTAAAAACCGCCGGCGTTTTGTAAAGGACCAAATCCCTGAAAAACCTCGTGTGGTTTACAGCGAGGCTTTGCAGCTGGGTCCCTATTCTCAAGGATGTGAAAGATATGGATTATTCGCTGATATTGAAATTATTTTCTTAATGCATTTGAAGTTGCAATCGATTTATTACAAAAAAATACATAGTTAGCTAGAATTTCATAGATTAAATTAGCCTATGACTTTTATATTGAAAAGTTCAACTAAGTCGAAGTACACAGCGTCATAGGTATTATAATATTGGTGCTGAGAAAGCATGCTACATCAAAAACATCACCAAGACTGTAAATAAAGCAGGGCCTATTCGCACAAATGTAGAGTCCAAACAACTCTGAAGTATTTGGCTGAATTTAACATTTTGGTAGCTACGATGGTGTGATGCATATAAACGAAATATTTTTCCATTTATTTCTTTTTAGTTCATTTACATTCAATTTATCTCACGTCATCTGACTTCTCACATGCGACTTCATTCACGTTATAATCAGTCTCCTGTGTGCACATTTTAATCTCAGGATTACGTGAAACTACGAAAAAATAATGACAAGAAATTAAGCTTTTAGTAATTTAGTTAAAATATATATTTGCAGCGTGAAACTAGCACGAATTTTCATGAGTTTTGATTTTGTTTTGTTTCTACGTTGAAAATTTTTCCAGCATAAAAATAGTGGTTAAACATAACGAAAAGAAAACCGGCTTTAATAATATTACTTTTTAACATATTCAAACGTCATTTCAAGAAGATTTTGTTTTATTTTTATTATAACGTGGTTTTAGTACACAAGGTACCAGAAATACTTCAAAAAGCTTTCACATCTGGCTATAAGCCAGGTATAAGAGATAGCCTGAAAAACAAACTTTAAAAGTAAAAAAAACACGTCTAGACTTTTAAATTTAAACTTTATCTATTTTAGTTGCAGACTTAGATACTCTAATCTTCATAGATGCGCTGAAAAATATATATGACCTGTATTATATTGTATTATATATTATTATATATTGTACCTGAATACCATTATCGACAAATTACAACGAGTAGCTATAGTATAGTAGCTATAGTATAAGCAATCAATAACTCTAATTTGAATTTAGTGACTGTCGTCATCAGCGATAGTAAGAAAAACAAGAAACATGGTTTGAGTATCCTGTTCAAATAATTTAGCCTCAAATGGTTTAGCAAGCAGTTTTTCACTACAACCTCATAGCCCTCATCTTCATTAGTCTATAGAGCTACCATGAGGGTGGGACTAGACAACTCTAGGGGCTAGAGTCGTGGACAGGAGGGGCTGAACGACCAATCCGTGCTTGTCAGTGTAGTGTACTTTGTTTTAATAGCACTAGGCTGGATTAGTTTTTGAGTACCTCTCTAAACAATGCTTTCAAAGGGGTGGCGGCAGACATGTTGGAACTGTGCCTCGTTGTGTCTTTACTTTGTTTGAACATGCAATGAAAATCAATGTAGATTTACATCCTGTGAAAACAAATTCTGTATGAGCTTGGTAATGTGTTCTGACGTTTGTTTGCAGATGTTGAAAAACAAAACCAAAATTCGTTACTTAGTTGTTTATTTGAACTGTAAATAATAACCTAGGCATGTTTATTTTAAAATATTTTGTCTATATTATATTCTATCAGCATCTAGTTTCCATATTACAAGCTTTGCTTAGTTTGGGACTAGAGGGCGTCGTGTGAAATGTCCATGAATATTTTTTATTTTTATTTATATACCAACATCCAAAACAAAAATACAATAAGGCTTATTGTTGCATTAAAAAAACGAATGTACTAGAGGATGTGTATCAAAAGCGGATGCATGACTTCCTACATAGTCACTGAAGCCATAGTTACGACTACATGGGAAAAGACACGGGGAAAGACAATGCCGTGAAAACAAAAGCACGCACACTACAAACCACTCGGTTTCATTGGCTGGTAATTTAAGAATAGTGGCTTCAACCCTCGGAGTATCATGTTGCGGTCATGGAGCCTCCAGTATCAATTAACCAATATGGCCGACTAAGTTCAGATTATTGTTGATATTAACTTATATTCTGCGGACGCGAGATACAGAAACTTTACATTTAGGCTCGTAGTTCTTAGTATTTTTTATTAATTTCTTAGTTTTTACTTCAATTTAATGTTTTTATAAATCTTCGTAGGTACAAGTTTAATAAGTCTATATAATAGTGGCGATGCTCAGAGCATTACATTTGCAATAACTAAACTATACTTACTAATAGGTTAGTTTTATTTTTACGAGTAGGTACTAATTATTTTTCTGCCCGAGGTAGAGATATCAAATTTTTGGCATCCTAAATCTGAGTGTATATCGATGAAAATTATGAAAACTAAAAGGATTTACGTCGTTTATCAAATGGAACCCGGTCAGGGTTAGTGATTCAGCGATTATATGGGCCATAGAAATTTTGGTTTACGGTTATGGAGAAATCCGCTTAGGTGTTGATAGCTACGACCGTTTAAACATCACCTTGAGCAAATCGCATCGACCTGATACTCAATGGATGGTAAATCGGTATCGCAATTTGCGTTTCAGCAAAACAAGACCTTCCATACACGTGATTATTTTAGGAGCCTGGCATGTTACAATGTACACTTACTTAGGTAGGTATGTAACAGTAATCTTGCAGTCAAACAAAAGCTTACCTTGACGCTTTATATAAGATAGTTATGTAAAAAAAAATTTGATAGCTGAAAAATTTAAATAATTTGCTAGGCTATTCAATATAAATCTAGTTTCTTGTTGTTATCCTTTTATCCAACAAACTATAAGGATGTAAATTTTTGTTCATAAAGCAAATAAAAAAACAATTTTGGTATATTTACAAACTATTTGGCATCAAATAGGCCGTGTGTACTTTCTAACCCTCCGTTTAATATGTAACAAGGGACCACAAATTATTTATTCACACAACAGCACAGTAAACAGCCTAGAGTAGGTAGTCATCGCAACTAAGATTACAGCTAGCTCATTACATTATTTTTTAAGACCATAAACTATCACTGGCAACAACAGATTCGCTTATCACCGCTTATAATTAAAAATAAAAAAAAAACAATAAAAAAGAAATGGTTTGGTGAAACGAAAACTAATTAAGTAAAACCTGTAAAACTCTATACATACGACTCACTTTTCGCACAGGCTCAGTATGATGCATCTTTAGTGTAAACTTAATTGAGTGAACTATCTTTCCCTTTTTCAAACTATGCTAGATGTAGACCAACCACTAGGGAGTAGAATAAACAAAATAACCGATCCCCGATAATTTTGGCAAAATTACGACGTGAGGTTATCGCGGGATACGTAATTTGGTTACTTGTGAATCTGATTTTGATTGTATAGATGTTTATTAAAGTTATTAATGTTATTATGCGAAACCCATGTGTTCATAAGACTGGTATATTGCAACAATGCTCAAGCTGAATTTGAAGCTCTTAATAAGTTCTAACTCAAGCATAGATTTGACAGCTTTGCATGATAAACTTCTCTTTATTGTTGAGTAGCGCTTTATTCTGAGTTATTTATCAGAATACGAGCCTAAGTATCCTTGAATAACGATTGAGTCACGTTTTTTTTTTCAACCTATTAGGTAAATAAAAACAAGTTGCATTTTACATTTTGGTTTTTGACAAATGCAGCGACAGAACTCCCCTAATATTGTATCGAAATCGAATAAATACAACAATAATAAACATTTAGACAACCCTATCAGAGTCGGTCACGTGCGAGCTAAATGATCCGAAACGGGAAGCAATATACCTATTGTTTACAGCATTTTGTTGTCGTTTATCAATATTTATAATATCTATTGCGCTGATATTAATCAATGATTTATAACGCAAAGTATTTCAAAAAGCGGTAGCCGTAAGATAACGGAAGAAACAAAGCATAATGGTCTTTTAGACTTTCATCATAGTGACAGTCTAGTAAAGATTTTAGTCTAAAATTTTATGGCCGTTCAAAAACATCTTAGCTTTGTAAAGGTTAAATGAAAAACAGAGGGGTATGCAGATTTAAATTCTTCTTCTCTAAGTGAGAGTTCAAACTAAGTTTCAACTCAAGCTTGTACATGATGGAGTTGAAAGTTTTAGTAGAGTTGTAATCTTAGGATGTATCTTTCGCTAGAGATATACCACATACCGAAGAAGCATTTGCGGTTTTACAGGTGTGAGTAAAGGTGGCGAATGAAATGCATTATTACATAGCTGATTCTAATTTAATGTGATGGTGTTAGCGATATCATGTGGTTTCAGCTTAGACTTAAACATTTTGTAAAATAAGTTTCAGCGCTATTTGCAAAAGTTTAAAATGTAGGGTTTCAGACAATACATTTTTATGGTGTTTTACAGAAGAAAAATCTATGAAACAGATTTTGTGTGCAAACAAGAAGATGAATAAATAAAAGAATGCCCATGCACTCTTTTGTTTATTCATCTTCTTGTTTGCATTATTAAAATCGATAACAAATTTCCTGTAGGTAGAGGCAGCCAAATAGCAAAAAAGTTCGATCCGAAGGTTGCAGGTTCAAATCCCAGTAAATGACTAGTTTCAATTAACTTTTTTGACGTTTTTTTTTTGCAGTGTTGTTACTTCGTAATTTTCAATTTTCTTCAAGGTATTCTAGTCTTATAGATACCGTTGCCCCGAACCGACCGAATTAAGACCGCGATCCTCGTTTTTGCATACGGATGTGTGTGGTTTTGTTTCTATTTGCGCTAGTGGGGTGTGTACTCGTAATTACGGCATTGGGTGGGACATGTCCTGGGGCTATGCGACCACAATCAAAGAGCCAGAGTTCTCTAGAAGCACCTTAGTGGTTAATAATATTTGCAATACTGTTGCAAACAAATTTTACTATACGTTAGTAAAATATATAGGACTTATCATGTTTAAGCTAAGGTCTAAATTAACATACCATCTCAATGACAATCTGAATGACAAATCTGACTAATTTGATGAACGTAAATTTTTGTATAACTTACCACATTTACACCTAAACGCTGCGCCGACCACACATAAAGAATTTGGCCGCACCGTGCTGTAAATTTGGAATGCCGTAGGAAAATTCGATTCGTTCGTCATAGACAAGTCCACGGTACATTTAGGCACACAGCGCTTTTATTCTTTCAACACAGCTTGCTTCACCAACGCAACGGTACCAACGCTTATTTTGTTGTGTAAAAGCGTTTTACTTGGCTAACAAAAAAAATTAAAGAAGACTTGTTTACTTCTGCACAAGAAATACCAGTCACATTTTGACAGCTAAGCTATTATCGGACTTGTTGCCATGACTCTTTTCCCTAAACCTTTAATAAGTTTATAAGTGATACCACATTCTGCATCGCATCATACATCAATGTAGAACATTGTCTTCTCTAAATGAACTAGGCTTGTGTTCATGGTAATTACGGGCCTCACCTGAATGTCGATGCGGCTACTGGGAGACCGTTGTAAATATTGTACTCGCATCGCTAAGACCCTGGAAGGGAATACATTGAGCTTGGCTAAATGTACGGCGAAATCATTGTGAAGACTGTCTATGGTCACATTGATTTTTAATAGGTATTAATTTATTTTTTTATCAATTTACATTTATTATAATTTTGTTATGATTAGTACTTACTTATGTGCCTATTGCCAACAGATTAAAGATTAATTTATAACGAGAATGATTTACTGTATTTTTTTTTACTTATTCATACGCCTATAAAGGCAGATTTTAGTGAAACGTAAACTATATTTTAAGATCCTGTGACACATCTGAAATTTACTGAGTAATGATATTATGAAATATTAATTATGAATTGATAATGTATTTTCTATAAATGCAAAAGGATAAAGACTTACTTACCTACATATGGACATATTTACGATGGATTTGTTGCTACCCTTTAAAACAATTTAAACTTTGGCAATCATTTTAAATTTAAAACATTTCAGAACAAAAACATTTTGAAGAATGTCTACTATGCCTAGAACTGCTAAACTGCAGTTCCTATCTGTATCTGCTAGATACAATTTATTTACAATTCAGTAGGTACTTTTACAAACAAATTGCTTTATTTAAACATATAATAAATCAGCCTTGTCTCGACATATAAATCACAGCTTTATTGTCATTAGACACAAAATCAATTCGCAAAAATAATTTCACCGAGCATTCCCAAAGAGAGAAACCTAAATCCCTAATCGCATTCTGTCAAAATCCCTGTTGTAAATAGAATTTGATCCTCTTGTTTTGTATCAAGATTTGCCAGATTTATGAAAGCTTTTTGGCCACTTAGGGAACAATCCAGAGGCAGTTTCAATCAATTCGAGTCCGATTGAAAATTCAACGGCAATAAAAGATGAGTGCTGGAAGGTTACGTGACTGCGAAGATGAAATTAGGTATTCTGGTCACGATTCCTTTTTTTTTAAATCAATGTCTGTGGTTCGTTCATATTGTAACTTTGAGGCAGCTGAGGCAAATGTAAAAAATCTTAGTACAATGACGTCATTAGCCATACCTTATGTGACGTCTGTAAGTACTGTAAGTACTGTAAGGGCGGCTTGCACCAGAATCGCTAAACGCGTTTAACTCTTAAATAGTATTTAGCGAGTTGTCAAGTCATACAAATACGTCAGATTTAAATCGATTTAGCTGTTAAATACGTTTAGTGATTCTGGTGCAAGACGCCCTAAGTCTGTAAGCAGTAAGTAGGTATTTTATAGACGGTGGGTGCAATTAGCATCATAGGTGCCTATATATGGTACCTACATATTTTCTACCTAGCTACTTTGTTTTAGTTTTACTTTAATTTTTATTGTTTATTTTTTGAGTATATTGCTTTTTACATTGTACTGGATCTTGGGTCTGCAATAAAGATTTATTTATTATTATTATAGTAGTCACAAAGGATTTTTATCCGTTTGAAGTATCTTGCGCAGAACCCATTTTTGGGTCGAATTGGAGGTAAGCGAATTTTTCCGCACCTGTACATGCCTAAACCTTTGTTGCACCTAACTTCAGAGGGATAGAGATCGGTTGTGCATCCTGCAGGGGCATCCTGTCAATTTAAATCATGGTCAGTTCATACTAACTCATAGTTATTCTGTGACTAAATAGTGACATTATGACGTCATTTGATGTGTTTTTGCGCATATTTTGCTGTCAAGTGTTTAAAAAGAATGATCACGTGGTACGAAATTGTACCACGTGACCTGTATAAATTACACTGGGCAGTGAAATATAACTTGACAGCAAAAGATTGGCATACGGGGGCTGTAGGTACGTATATATAAACCTTACATAAATTGCTCTATGTCCTATAAGGTACCTAGATACTTTTGCTTTCTTTGTTTTAATTTTTCGCAACCAAATAATCTTACGTCATAAACTGCCCTTTATCTTCTTAAGAAAAATAACTCTGTATCTATCTGTACATTTAGATACTCTGTAATGTTCGTGATAGTTGGCATTGTTCGCAGCAAATTTATTTCTTTTCGTGATATGAAAAATATTTAAGAATTTACAGCAGAGTTATGAAAATAATGGAAGAGATGAAATCAATATTTTAAAAGTTCTATAATTGCTAAGACAAAAGAGTTATGAGTACGCTCAGTTCAAATGCGTTTGTTTCCACTGTACCATCATGAACGTTCAGAAAAATTATGAAAAATCTGATTCTTGTTAGTTAAATAATGCTGATGGTATATTACTAGATTTTAAGGCATCCACTTTAATTTGCATCAGTTTTGTTTATGTTGATAAAATAATAACACATGCTTTGCTTAGTTTGGGACTAGAGAGCGTTGTGTGTAATATCCATGAATTAATTTATTATTATTATTATTAATAAGTCCCTTAAAGCCTCCTTCCTACCTATCACTCTATTTTTTTGTTTGCTTTTTCATAATAATATAATAAAACCTCTATGATGTTTGTGCTATTGGCAGTAAATTAAAAAAAACACTAATAATGAAGCAAGCATATTAAGGTTGCAAATTTGCATATTCAGGAGCTAAGTATGTGATTTATCATCACCAGTGAATAAAAATTGTAAGAGATAATCATTTTCAGACCTTACTACAATTGCTACAAAATTTAAAATGTCGTCTCGTATTCCGCAATGGAACCAAACTCGCAGATTCGTATCTCTCACTTGAAAGCGCGTGCACTTCGAAGCAGCACACTCAAGCGTGTACCGCACACGATAGCCATCTCCCTTGATATGCAGTTAATGTAACGCGATAAATAATGCAGGTGAACCACTCGCTGCTATGTTCCGATTTAAGTCGTTAGAAAACTGATTTTAGATAATCGTCAGACGTGTTTTTTGATGTTTAGAAATTCAAGAAACAAAAAAAAAATCTCTGTTTGTCGAGATTTTTTCTTTTTGTTTCTCTACTGAGTTGTTCTGAGATTGGTACCTAATATAAAGTATTTACCCTGGAGAAGAAGGAGGTTAATCAAAAGCATGTCCAAACTTTGGGCACATGCCCACATATTTATTTTTCAAAATATTTATGAGGAAGTTTTAAGAAACATGAGGGTGATAGTATAACAATCTTAGTAAGCACGTAATACTATAAGAAACGTGTTGTAACCCGGCACGAACGAGATTTAAACCCAAGACTTCAGTTCAGAAACTCCCAACAGTCAACCTCATCAGTATCAAGTAAAATGGTTCACTCGAACCAATATTCCGTACAATTATATCCATTTTTCAATTTAAAACACTGTCAAGAACGGTTGCACACCGCGACATTGCATTGATATCATACGTTTGTTTTTAGAATGCGACGACTGCATCATGGCACTATCGTTTTTAAAGATGCAAAGCGTGATCGTACTTATAAATGTATCGCGAGTCAATATACACTTGCTGAGTTGAAGAGGTCTTTAGATACGCGACTTTTAGTAGCAGTAACTTTGCAGCTTAGGGCGCCATTAAATCAATTCAACCGACTATTAGAATTTAAAAAATTGCTTTTGGTTGCGATGCAGTCAGCTATACGCGTTTGTATCGACACAGATAAGTCGCAGTATGCAACAGTTACATAAAAAGAAAATATTTTACAGAACACTGGTTCCCGTCATGAATTTTTTAGTGTCCCAATTTCAACGCGAAATAGCGGCTAAATAGAGCAGCGGTAAGAAGTAGGTACTCTTTTGATCATTCTTAATTGCCAAGCCTCTGTATTTAAAAATACATTAAATATTTTACTAGTGTTTTGTTCGCAGCTCCACTGAAACTGATGTTTGCTAAATACGTATATAACCGTCTGATGGATCTTTCTGCTTTATGAGCGAGTAAATTGATTTATTTTTGGCTGAACTCGTTGAATATGCTATCATAAAAATGTCTTCAACAGCGTGCATAGTTTTTTATCTTCATAAAGATAATTTGTGACTAGAACAGTAGAGTTTTCTAAATAACTATATTTAAAAATCAGGATAATCTTTTCAGATTTTTTGATAGGTACCTTGGAAATGGTACAGGGAAAAAGGAAGATAAGCTGAGTAGCTATGCAATTTGAAATCAGCACCTAGATGGTCTACTGAGGGATTTAGCAGGTGGACCACAAGGTCCACTGAAAGAGATCGCTCATAGCGATAAGGCCGCCCATTGCACTTTGCTTTAATATAAGAACTGTGTCTAATATGAAATTTCCGGGGCAGGTACAATAAAGAGTTTTCTATCTATCTATCCGCTAGGCTGGTCATAGGTGCAAAGGAGTCTTAAATTGTATAGTTTGTATAGTTGTGAAACTTAATGTGCTATAATACTATGTGTACTTACTAGACACATGTACAGTTTGAGATTGTTCTGCCTCCGTTCACTGCGAATTTTGTGGCTGCCAGCGTAACATTTCTCGTATGCCACGCGGTCGTTATAGGTGATTCATGATTATGCATCATAATAAAAACGTCATAAAATCGCCTTTATTGGCCATCCTCCATACAGCCACCACCAAATTAAATTTATTTACTGTTTATTAAATTTCGCTGGCTCTTGAGTGCATAATTTAAAACTGCAACAATCGTAAATGAAATTTCATTTGCGCCAAATGATCTAGTTATGCTTATGGGTCGTTATTGATAATTGTTATGGAACTGGCTTCATTTTTTAATAAACAATGGCTTGGCTGCTCTTATAAAAAGAAATTTAAACTTATATTTACCGATATTTTGGTGATATTGGTATTAGATATACTTAATAATTGATACCTTATTATAATTGCTGATTTTATAAGTAAAAACGCAAATATACTTACACAAACATTTTTAATTTTATTGTTTTGTTAATTTTAATTATTGTTAAGTTTACAAGTACCTGACTAAACTTGGCAAGAATAAAAAAATATTTACTTATTGTGTTATTCATTTGGGCCTCCTCAATATTATATTTAATCTCACTGAAGAATAAGCCTAAAAAAAGACATCCCATTATTATTTATGACACAAACTTTGAACATAAAACTATTCATATTTGATATTAAACTATTTGAAAAGATCCATTTGTAAATAGTTCGCAAAGTGGATGATTCAAAACTAAGAGGGTAGACGAAACTAACAACTTTTGAAGACCCATTATTTATTTATTTTCAAAATTGAATTCCACCGATACAGTGCACTTTTCTTAAGTAGGTATCTAATACATGTTGAGATTAACAGATGTAGACTAGTAGGAATAAAGTTCACCGACTATTTAACCCGCTCTTGGGCGGGTTTAAAGCTTCAAAATAAAAAAAATTAAATATTGTATTAAGAGTCCCGAAATGTGCATAACGGCAGCGTATCTGCCCCACTTTTAATACACGTATAATAAAAAATCTTAAATAAGTAACACTTTAGTAATCTGTGACTTAATTCCTATCGATTTGCGCGGTTCGTTAAGAATGCAAAAACTTCTATTAGACATTCCGTTGCTTTGATATGCAAATAGGTTTTAAGTGAAACAATAGATTTCAGGGCACCCCACCGCCATTTACTAGTACCTACTAGGACATAGAACTGTAATTCCTTTAGGAACATTATGTTTTATTTGATTGTTTTTTATGTACATTGACTTGTACTAGTTGTATGCATCATGTAACGACCTCAGGACCTTATAGACAATTTATTCTGTGAGTAGAGTAGTATATAATTAACACTCATCATCATTCCCCTGCCCTTATCCCACGCTAGGTGGGGTCGGCACAATATTGTCTTCTTCTTCCACTCACTCCTATCATTCGTCAACTCTGAATCTACTCTTCTTTAATTAACACTACTTATGATCTTATAAAAATATCGTTGATCACTAGATAGCCACCTCTCAACTGAACTTTTCTTCTCTGTTTAGTTTGACACTTAGGGCGGCTTGCACCAGAATCGCTAAACGCGTTTAACTATTAAATAGTATTTAACGACTTGTCAATTCATATAAATACGTCAGATTTAAATCTATTTAGCTGTTAAGCACGTTTAGTGGTTCTGGTGCAAGCCACCCTTAGGTACTAGTCTCAACGTTAAGATGGCTGTATGGGTGAGAATTTTTTTGATCATTTGCATAATACCTCTTTCAACTTTTGAAAGATGTTTGAGACGCGATTCTGGTTAGGATCACTATACTGTTTTACAGAAAATTACCCATTATAAACGTTACTTAAGTTGGTTTTCACTTAGCACTAAAGTCAAATCTTTCTGTCAAATGTTTTTAGTGTTTCATAGTATCTGATACAACAGTCACAAAAATACTAGGTAACGTATGAGCATTGATCAGAAGAAGTAGGTATTGTATTGTGTCGATTCAGTATCGTTTCTATGTGTATGGTTTATGCTTCTGGCTGTGATTAAACTTTATACAGTAAATGCTGCGTGAATCCAGTTTATTGTAATGCGATTTTATAGGCTTTCGAAGCAGAATAATCTTTTGTGCCGTTCATTGTGACTGAAGCTTTATTTATTAAGTTGGTAAATAACTAGACCAAATAAATCTATGTGGTTATAAATATCTAGTTCAAAAAAGGTGTTTTTTTTAAGACTTTGAATCGCTTATCAATTGATGTTAATTTTTAATTTTTTTTTAACTCAATTATTTTTTTCTTAAAAAATCAAAAGGTATTTTATAATACACAAAAGAACTAACCATGAGGTATAGTTGATCGAAGCTAACCATTATTGAAATACCTACAGTAGCTACTATTTATTTTTGGCAGAATACTAACTACCCCTAGCTAGAATGAGTTTATTTTCATAAAATCCTAAACCCAATACTCGAAATAAAAACTACTTATCTACTACTAGTTCTGATGTTCCTTCGATATCTTTTTTTTAATACAAATAAATGATGGAAGAACCCGACATTTAACACATTTACACACGACATTTTATATTTTAAATAAAATTCAGTCTCAGTCACTCAACATTCAAAAGTTGTTAGATACGTGAATTGGTTTACAGGTACGTGGTACCTGAGTTGGAAAGACCATGTTTTTTATTGGTTTTAAGTACTTTATCTACTACATTTTTGTGTACCTATTTATGGCGATCTAATCCTTCACCCACATAACCCTAAACGGGAGTTTTAACGGACCCAAGATAGCCTGTTTAGATTGAGCCAGTCACTGTGCTGCCAGTTCCTTTAGCTAAATCGTTTACCATTTTCTTCTTGCCCTAGAAGTAGTAAGTAGCCTTGAGTTGAGTTTTTAATATGAAAATATAGTACAACTTAATACAAAAAATTATTAAAATATACAGTGTTTGCGATCGTTTCATAATTTAACTGATTTATCAATACATTTAATTTCGGTCAGTGATATCAGTAGCCAGAGATAGTAGAAATGGTAGTATGAGAGGTGCAAGAGGTTAGCAAGTACTGACTCCAGTCACTAACCCGATGTGAATCTGGCATTAAACTTAAAAGCCGTTCACTGTTAGGACGCCATAAATTATTGTTTTCAACGATAATGTTTTAACATTCGTTGTAATGCGTCACATTAGAACAAAGCTGAATGCTTCCTGTTTCTGGGTAACAAATATTTTCACTTAGTGCTTCGATAAGGGTAAAACTATACTACATCTCTTGTGTCAGCGATTCAAAATATAACACTTTTACTTCTAAGGGAGAGATCCCTAGGTACTTATTTTAACAATTACTTGGTTTGAAGGTACTTTCTTGTGGCTTTTAATAAGAATAATTTTATAAGTTTAAAAAACTAGGGAAACAGACTCTAATTTACCTACATTTCGGCTTCATCATTAAATGATGATGGCAGTTTATTGGGATTGTTCTAGTGACCGTAAACAACACTGAAATCACTGTACTGTGTATTTTGTTGCAAATAAACAATTTATATTGTACCTATTTATTGATGTAAAAGTCTTAAAGTTTTTTTGTTTGGATTTTATCTGTCACAGCTTTATAGGAAAAACTACTAACGATGTAAGTGAAAAATATTAGTGTTTTCTTTGAAAGGTGCACTACAATATTATATCGCTTTACAGTCGTTCCAGGAAACATTCAAACAGTCACATTTGATTTGCTACCTGCCGGAAAATGACCGAAAACATTTCCCTGAAGAGACATAAAAATTTAGGTTAACCCGAAAGATAAAACTTAAGTTTCCGTAGAACGGATCGTTTACGTAAATTGTCGACTGTTGATATGTTTATTATCACGGCGGTGGAAAACATACAACTGGGTATCGAATGTGGCTATTTCTGAAAAAGAACTTTTATAGTTACTGCTTATTCTGGTTTCACTTTGATCGTGTGTGGTCGACTGATATTAACAAGGTGATTTTTTTATCACTGGTTCCTAGAATATCGTATTTATGTGCTGAGAGAACAGCACAGACAGCTAAGAGTGAAAAACAATCGATGCGAGTAATATTTTAATCATGCTTGTACTTACTGTTTGCTCTTGCAAATACATATTTATGTTCTTTTGTATTGATAATATATTATTTTTAATATGGACACCAGTAGTTTCAATACTTAAAATAAAAAAAAAACTTGCTTATTAAAAGCAAGTAAAACAAAATAACTTCAGTAAAATAGCATTCACTTACTTTTCAGTAAATACTCTGTAAGGTGAAACAATTTCTGTTTACGTATTCACTTTATAAATTAACCGAATAAAAATAAACTACTTTCGTGTGATGAAATCGTGACTTCTAAGGACAAGAACGCCATTTTAATCGCAATAATAAACACTATGTCTTTTTAGTTTAATCTGAACCTACAGCTGGTAACCGTAATAAAGCATTGAGAAAAAGCATCAGTTTTTTGTTTTGGTCATCAGTTCTCTGATGTTTTTTTAGCTATCACAAAATAAATAAGTATAATGTTAGACGCAGAAATCGCTAATACGACTATGCCGGGTCTTTCATATAGCAAAGACATTATTAAACAAAACAAATGTAATGTGCTCATTGATTTTATATTTATATTATATTAATAAAATATCCGGAATCAATGAATGTTGTCTACAAAAACCAAATGTGCATAAAAACGTGCTTTTACGTTGATTAGTTTTGTGTTTATTTGTAGAGTTCACTACTTACCAAAGTGCAAACTACGAATATACCTACTTCACTGTGTAAACATTGTTTGTTGCACTGTATACCTACTTGTGATATGCAAAATACTGTTGGTTGCATGTGTTTTTGCGGTTAGACAGAATGTGTAATATATAAAAACTGAAGTGGAAATAAATTACGAAACCTCAGAATAAAATAAAAAAAAAATCCGGTAAGTAGGTATTCTTTTTAGCAGTGCAGGTTTACCTAAAGTTGGCGTGAAAAGAATGGAATTCCAATCCGCTAAAGCCGCAATCGTATGGCGTTCTTGCTTTTATTTCATCGTACTGAAGCTAAATACTATTGTTTCTGGTAAAACAATGCCATGGGTTACTAAGAATTATTCAAGATTTAATCAAAATTAAGAAAAGAAATATTTAGCTTCATATCTTACTGAGGTACAGTCACCATCATTAGTAAATGATGATGAGACAAGGTTTCAGAAATGTGTTATGACTGAAAACTCGGTACTTCCCATTTTCTTTTTCAGACTATAATTAGAAAGTTTCAGAAATTTCAGACTATGAAAGTTCCAGAATATGGTTAGTATTAAGTAAAACTCTATCCTAAAAGTAGTATTTACAAGATCAGTATTAGATGTAAGACAATGCCTCTCAATATTTCACCTTTACGAAAGGTAACATTTGTGACACAATTCTAATGTACCATAATCTCTACGTATAAATTCATACTTGTCTCAGAACTCCTGGGTTTAGTTTTATCATGGTGTCCAGCCGAACCGTGGTATCTCAACAGAACAGAAAGGGCCACTATCCCTTTCCAAATGGCAGGGTTTTGTAATGCTCCCTAAGCTAGCGAGTCCATCATTTTGATACTAATATTTATTAAGTGTGAAAAAATACTATTTACTACCAACAATAAGTCGGGTACCTTATTTTATGGATCGCGAGAGATCTACATCTACATTCTACGCATCTACATTCATAGATTACCTAGCCTCTCTGGCTATGATTATGTAAGCATTGTATATAATCTAAGAATAAGATCCAATTAGTCAACATATTATCTAGTGCTTTAATACGCATGAAACACCTCATCTGATCTGAACGTGGTATTATCTTAAATACACAAGCAGTTAAAATGAGCGCAGTATTGGCACAGTGCGCATGAGCCTTGCGATTGTCAAATAACGTTGACCGCTATCTTGAGAACCCCTAAGGCACCCTGAGATTAATTCACTGAATAAATAAAAGTCAGCGGATTAGGCCAAAGTCGTTTCCTCCCTCTCAAGCTGACCTCGCGTGCTTTTGTGGAAAAAATGCCCGCTACATAAATAAAATCGTAGACACCAAATCACAGTAAAACAGGCATTTCGTATAATTTGTATTCTTCTAAGGTATTTTTTTATTTAAATCAACCTGTTCCAATGTGTCTTATTTGTAACATATAGATAGATAAAATAATGCTTTATTGTAAAGAACATACTTAAAAAAATATAGTATAAAAAATAATTATAGGCGTCGTGTACGGCAGACACTTGGTAGACACCTCAGCAGAATTATTCTAATTCATTTGGCAAGCCTTTTTAAATCGATATCAGAAGTTTCTGAAGGAGATTTCGTATTACATCGTTCTTCGATAGCATCTTCCGTCTGAAACTTTCAGTATCGGTCTGTGGAGGCTTGTCGTATAAATCAGAGTAACTCTGCAGATCTCTTGCTACCCAAACTCCTTGAAGACGTTTTGATTCTCTAAAGGCACGTCTAAACATTACAAAATAGTTATAAGTTTTGTAAAGTGTTTCATCACGTGTGACGTAAGGTAATAAGTTCAGGTGAGGTAAGCTATGAAATTAAGTTTGGTGCTTAGTGATTTACCTCTCAGCCCGCGACTTATCGCGCGAACTTTAGCCAAAACTTAATTAAAAACTTTAACTTTCTCTACAAACTGAACTCTCTAGAGAAATTACTCATGATAGATGATTTCATTTAAACTTCAATTGAACAAAAACTGACATTGATGAATCCAACTTGGCAATTTCAACTCACGTTACGCAAATCTCGAGCAGTTGGGCGTTTGCATTTACACACGTCACAGTATTACATGAACAAAAATATCGGTACGGTGTGAAAGTGTCTAGCTCTATGACAGCATGAGTACCTATAACCTAAGCTCTCCCCCGATATCGTGTAAGTATCGTATCGGTGGCAGTGTAAAAACGCCCATTGACGAACCCAACTTGGCAATTTCAACTCACGTTACGCAAATTTTGAGCAGTGTTTGCAAGGCACAAATGTTTAATGTGCCCACGTTAAACAAAGATGAGAGAATCTACCAACGTACGATTGTACGGTCGCAAGGGAGTCAGGAGATGAATCACAAAATTTGAAAAACCTTTTTAAAAATTTCCACGTAGCCAGACGTTTGGACTCATAAAAATTTCAGCTTACAGCTTTTATGCTTACGAAATGAAATAGTGGTTTGTTTTCGTTCTGAGATACTATTAACCGAAGCTGGTTTAATTTCTTGAGTGCTGTTTGGATATTTGATTAAATGGATTCAGTAACGTAATAGCTTCAAATTATTGTGTCGTTTGATGGCTTTATAAATGAGTCTCTAGGGCCTTAGGTTATTTGTATTATTAATTGATGACCTTTTCCAATGATAAAAATACACCAGCAGGGGTATGCCAATCAAAGTTGAACTGCAAAGTTTTAAATTATGGTCAGTTCATACTAACTCATAGTTATTCTGTGACTAAATAGTGACATTATGACGTCATTTGATGTGTTTTCGCGCATATTTTGCTGTCAAGTGTCTAAAAAGAATGATCACGTGGTACAAAATTGTACCACGTGACCTGAAGAAATTACACTGGGCAGTGAAATATAACTTGACAGCAAAAGTTTAGCATACGGGGGCTGCTTTCTAGTCAAGATGTCATATATGTAGAAAATTAAAAGAAAAAAAATATTTTACGATTTTATCTCGAAATAGTAAGTATCTAGCTATTGTAGAACTCTATCTTGTCTTGGTGAAAGAAAGCACCAAGTGGTCATAACCTCTTTTTATAAAAAAAATTACATGTAAGTAAAGATATTTTATAAATTCTGTAAGATTTAATTCATTCAACGTATTTCGATATAAACATTCGTACTTTTTGTACAGAATAATTGAATAAACTTTCTGTTTTGAAAATGCAAAACATAAATTGTATCGTGTCTTATTTTGTATCGCAACAGATCCAATAAGGAATCATAAAGTGCACGTCTCGGAGAAGTCACTTCAATCAATCACGACCTAATCGAAAATTCCAACTCAATCGAAGAGACGATTGAGGTAAAAATAAACTACAGAGCACATTATGAGCGTAAGCAAGACATAATTATTCTTCATCCAAAAATATGACTTTTGTCAATTTCTAACAAAAGGGCAAAACATTGATTCGATTTTTATTCGAAGTTAGTTCTGCACAAACGAAACGGTCAAATAAATAAAAAAGAAAGCGTAGTAAAGTATGACACTTTACTTTCACACGGTTGGGTGATGGATATTTTTCTACAATTGCTTTGATTTACACTTATTTATGTATTTAAGGCGATTCAAATAAACCTAATGTGCCAGTTTTTAATACTAACAATGCAAAGCTACATTTCCTTGAGAATGAGCGCTATCAGTTTTTAACCCCCGACGCAAAAACGACGGCGTGATATAAGTTTAACGTGTCTGTGTGTGTTTGTCTGTCTGAGGGAACGTAGCTCCCGGACAGGTGAACCGATTTTGATTTTGTTCTTTTCTGTTCTTGTGAAAGGTGAATCAGTCGGGATTGTTCTTAGCTAATGTTCGATGAAAACCGGTCAAAGATTCCTGGGTTTTTAAATTTTTTAATTTAATTACTTGTACTTATCCTCCTCCTCCTTGCGTCGATATCCTCAGTGATGAGGGTCGTGACCTTTATGCAGGACCTTCTTCTGCACGATGCTCCTCCAACGAGATCTGTCTTCTGCGGAACGAATAGCGTCACTGACAGAGGAATCCAGTGCTGAGCGAACCTGATCGCTCCAACGCATAGGACTCCGTCCTCGCGATCTCTTTCCTTCCACTTTGCCAGTGACTACTAGTACTACTACTACATGTTGTTACTTGTACTTATAAGTAGTTGAAAAATAACGTGATTCCCTATACTTACTAGTTCATAGTAGGTACATATTCTATTTATTCTGGTATTATTTCTCCAAGGGAGAGGCGATCGAGGACGGATTATGTGTCATCATTTGATATTACTTGGGATCCAGCAGATTCTATTTGTGACTCGAGGTTTGTAAAGGTGGCTTTAATCAACTTCAGGAAAAGCGGAAAATATTATTCTACTTTCTCATCATAATTTTCAGAATGTTAAAACCACTGATTTTGCTACTATGCTACTGTAATATTTCTTTTGTGCTGGCTACGGAGTAACCTTGTTTTGACTTTTACCGTTTTTAACCCCCGACGCAGAAACGACGGGGTGTCATAAGTTTGATATCTGTCTGTGTGTGTGTGTGTTTGTGTGTCTGTCTGAGGCACTCCCGAACGGATGAACCAATTCTGTTTTTTTTTAAAGTCGTATTAGTCGGGAATGTTCCTAGCTATGTTTGATGAAAATCGGTCCAAGATTTGGGGGTTTTTCAAATTTTTAATTTAATTATTGTGTGTTAAAAGATCTACCGTAACCGTGTGTCGGTCGACGCGAGTTCAGCGGGGGTGAGGCTTGAGGCGCGGGTGAAATATTTTTTTTTTCCCAAGCATAAACGCCCGCCCTCTTAACTCGGATAATAAATTAACTTTTGTTTATGTGTCTGTCTTATTCAATTCCAAAAGTATTTTGAAGAACTGAAAAAGAACACGATAAAACATGGTAGGTTTTACTTTTATTAAAAATTTAGCAAAAGGATTAGGCAAACGTAAGGTAAGTAAAATTTATGTGCCTAAGTAGTTAATGAAGGTTTTAACTAGCATTATAGTCACTGTCAATTCAAAATCTCGTATACAAAAATGACATTATTACATACGACTTACATACTGATTGCGATGGTATGCGAGTACAAACCACTTCATTTACATTGAAGTAGATACTACCTTTCCAACACTATGATTATGGTTTAATTTTCGACTATAACTGATTTATTACAACAATCATCGCCGCTTTTCACTCAACTTCCAAGACAGTTCCAAGGTCACTTATTACCCTGAGGCAATTATAAAATGCTTCCAGTTTTTAACTGCCCCTAAGTGGTAACATTAATTTAATTTATCTCTTTCGTTTCAAACTGTTCCGTCGAAGTTGGGTACGTGGGCCACAGATTACTCATAAGTTATACGTAAAGTCGCAAGTAGAAGTAGCTTAACAACTCAAATGACAAAATAGCTTTACATTAAAGGAAGTTTCGAACTACACTCAAAAGCTTGCAAGTTTGCACCAAATGCAGCTTTTTTTGCAGAAATGACAAAAAAATCTAAGCTTGAATTTCGATAGCCCGTAGTCATTTGTTTTGTTGATCGAAACGAATATCGAAAAGCGACTTGTGAGATATTTTGTAAGAAAACCCGATAAGAGCCTCTAGCGGAAGATTTGCAAACGATTTTTCTCCATACGAAAACTATGAGCGTTTTGATTCTCACCTTTCGAAAAACAACAAAATAAAACTCAAGCATAGAATACGAACGAGTTTTTGTCGAGGCTATTTGGTCTAAAGTCTAGCCCAAATCGCCTCGATTGGTCTTGCCGCTAGACCAAGTAATCTTACAGAGCTTTATGCACTGCACATGTGTTTGTTATTGAGCAGTGTAAAGCTACTTTTGGTTTCATAGATGTAGAGCTACTTATGCAGTTTCTGTACGTGGTACCAAGTTTTGCAATTGATTGCGGTTGTATTGAATTTTCAATGCATTCGTTGTATCCAATTGTTAGTTTTATTTACTAAAGTTTAACCTGCCCCCGTATTCCAATCTTTTGCTGTCAAGTTATATTTCACTGCCCAGTGTAATTTCTTCAGGTCACGTGGTACAATTTTGTACCACGTGATCATTCTTTTTAGACACTTGACAGCAAAATATGCGCGAAAACAAATTAAATGACATCATAATGTCACTATTTAGTCACAGAATAACTATGAGTTAGTATACTGACCATGATTTAAAACTTTGCAGTTCAACTTTGAGATTGGAATCGCCCCCTGTATGATTTGTTTTTTTATCATAGATCTATATTAATCACTGAGTGGTTTAATTTATTAGTCAAACTTGGGTAGGTATATCACGCAAGTAATGTTAGTCCAATTTTTTATACGTAGAAACAGTAGTTTTATGCAACAAAATATTTTATAGATCGCAAAATACTGTGAATGCACCGCAAGTTAACCGTCGCTAAAGATTCAATAAATAATTACTAAGGTAGAGCCACCTCACTATACCTAAATAAAAACTCACTCCATACACTTGACGCTAACTAATGTATTGACGATTTGAGCAAGGTCCAAATATTCTTGAATTTCAATAACATTGAGTAAGGTTAAAGTGTTTCTTCAGAGCGTGTGAAAGATACATTTAGCTTTGACTAAAAGATGTGGATAAAGGTTCGTTTAGGTAGGTACCTACGAGTTATTGAATAACGACCGTTGACGCGAGCTCTGAGGTAGATAAGGGATCGCCAGAATATCTTGGACTCCATTAAACTGCTAAATATGCAAAAAATAAGGAGATATAACTTTTTTGTTTAATAAAAACTGTTTAGTTATTATCTGAAGTGCTGGAATATTTTGCAATATTTTAAAGTAGCCAACTCATTACTCATTTGGTTTCATTTTTAGATGCAACCCAAAAATTCATATCCTCACCTGCTACCAAAATGCGCTGGCCCGTGAAACGTTGGTTGCAAGATACCCAAGAGGCACTTTGATAATATTTTAGAGATCCAGCTTCACCTGTTTCTTCTTCAGGGATTTCAATTTGAATCTGCTTTAGAAAATCACCGACTAATAAGGGAACCGTCTTGTGTGCAGTGAAACTGTCACGTTGTCTTGACGTTAGGTGCGTGGTCACCATTATTGCTTCTAATTGGTTGCCTTACCACATTGTCGCAATAAAAATCATCACCGACGTGATCAGTTTGTAAATCACTATCGGACATAGGTCTCCGTAGATTTCTAGAATGAAATTTTTTTCGTATTCCACCCACTATCTGCAATTTTTAAAATATCTTCAGTCCATCGGGGGGCTATTGTATGCTCACTTTCTGGTGCGTGGTCGTCAAACTAATAATATCCGGCGATTGTCATTTCTGCGATTAATGCCGCTTTATCTTGCTAATTCTGAGAGTTGTGTGTTTAGAATGTGTGTGGTAAATTGTACTAAATTGTGGTACAGTATTATTTCTTCTGTGGTGGTAAATAGGTAAAAACTAACAGGTCAAGCTACACTGGTCATTCCAGACAGCTACCTATTTCACTAGCACCTGACCCACGGGTCGGACCCACGTGTTACTCCGTACTTTAATTAAGGAAAGCCTTTTTATCGCGTGAAAGTGAATGTTGGTCAAGAGAGTGTTTATTTTTTATATTGTGAAGGCAGAGTTTGTTATGAAAAGAGGAAAATACAAAGATTATTTGTACATTTAAGTTATATTTTTAGATAGTGATTTGGACTTAGTAATAGCCGGGTTTTCATATTATATTCGTTTTTTCTTTCTTTTGCACCCAGAGTCAAGATTGTTGTTTTCTTTTTTGTAAATAGAAACGTAAAAAATATAGCTGAGTAGACTGGGTACCTACCTAGTCTACTTAGCTATATTTTTTGCCTACTCACCAACTTACCTAAGTTGGTGTAAAATTTTATCGCTTCGTTAGTTAAAACAAATTGTGCTTTGTCTTACTTTTAAAATTATTGTTTTATTTTACGTTTGAAAAAACTCTGTGAAACGTGTTAACTCATTCAAAGAAAAGATTTGGTGAAAAGTTCCATTAGGCGCTCATCCAGTCCGCTGGCTCCAATATTATAACAAAGCAAGGTGCTCTGTAATAATTTCGTAATAATTATAACCTTCCACCTCGGTGGCCTGAGACAAAGAAATTATCATATTTCCCTAATTTCTGAACTGTCCAACATTAGACGAATATAATCGTCAGTCCGACAATTTGCGGCAAAAATGTGGTGTGGGAACCAATTAGAAGACATAAGGGTGACCGCACACGTGCGACAAGATGTTACTGGAGTGACGTTTGCACCACACAAAAGACAGAGAAGCATTTCATTCTTTTGGGAAATTTAATTCAGATACTTATACTATTCTGCGGTAGCAACAAGACGAAAATCTGAAATTGACTCTTGGTAATGATGATGATTCGTTTGTGCCTAGCCTCAAGGATACAGCACCCCGAACCTCGTCGTTAATTCATCTTAATTACCTTTTTGATGGACTTTCCAGAGATTCAAAGGAAAACCCACTTTGTATTCTGATGAATTTTAAAGTTACAAGGACGAAGATCCCTTACAAGAAAGAGATATGTTTTTGGAGATTCTACAAAAAAATCGATTCTAGGTACTGAGTATGAAATAAAACAAAAAGATTACAAAATTCAAGAATACTAGACAAGTAGTTCATATAAGTCGAACTGTTGTCCTAACAGTAGGTGTACTTACTCCATTCGGTCAAAGGCCATTAAAATAAGTCACGGGCTCATTTTAGGATAAACCATACCTCAGATTTGTAAAGAAAATAAAGCTAGACCAGATCTTCTTCTTCGTCGTTTCACTGTTGGCAGAGCGATCGTGATCGGCATGAAGCTATCTCCATCGGGGACTGTGGCACGCCTCGCGTTATCTCGCCACTTCTCTCTGTTTCTTGTCATCTAGAAGCTCATATCTAGATGAGTAGAAAAAAAGTTACATAGTACTTATAGTTTTAAAATCACACTGTAGATGGGAACCTATGTGATGAATGAGATGAGATAGAGACGCTAGTAAGTAGGCAATGCGTTATGTCAGGGTGTACTTATAGGTTAATTTAACTACTTAAGTGTTCTTCTAAAAAGCCTAATTAAACTTAGAATGTAGTACCGTTGCAAATTACTAAGAAAGTAACGTAAAAACAAGCATGTTACAACGAGATAATGAACATAAAATCTAAACAGACCACGATGCCCTGAGTTACTCCAAGTCGGTTTCACCGTAAAATGAACTTTATGGTATCCAAATAAGTATCAAATTCAAAGTTTACAGGATTAGGTACTGTAATCTGAAGACAAGAAAGGTAAATTCCACTGCCGAGCCTGAAATCAATAGTCTTGAAATGAATGATTTGTATCAAATAGAAACAATGTTGTACTGTATTTTATTGTGCAGCATGTCTGGTAGAGGGTAGATAATAAAAGTTTACAGGTTTCAACGTAGGTAGTCCATTTAAAATAATGGAGTAATATTACAAAGCGCGAACGAGTGTAAAACAGGGGATGTTATAAAATCTGAATTTCATTATCCATAAATAAGTAGAGCAATTTGTCGAGAAAACAGTCTATAGAAGGTAGCTGGTACACTTTTATGGCACACTGCGGATTGATCTTACTACCTACTGATATCTAACAGCCTACACGTAGGTACACAAAACTCTGGTGCGTTTATTTCAGTGCGTTAGAAAAAGGTCAACTTAGAGATTATTAAAAGATCATTGGGTCAACTGAGACACTTTTGATCTATGTTTTCATGCAGAACTCAGATGTGAATCCATCGTAACCTGGATTAACACATAGACTATTTTTTATCCCGGAAAATCAAGGATTAAACGGGGTGCGGACGAAGTCGCGGGCGGAAACTAGTATCTTTTTATATCTAGTTGAGAAATCCTGCTCAAGGTTTTTAATAGCTACTTTAAAATATTTTTTTAGTAAACATTAACACAAAAATGAGCATGATCACACTGATCACATACAACAACAAATTATACCCTTATACCATATGCACGGAGTAAACCAGTTATTTCCCTATAAGCGTCTGCAGAGGGAGTGCAAGTAATTGCGTACGTGTCCACTCCCAGACCGTCCGTTTTATTTTTCTCATGTTTCATTGAAATAAAGTTGCAAAGATCTTATCGGATCATGTTGGGCATGTAATCTCTGCTCCACTTTGTCTCCTTATCTTTACATGTTTATTGTGAGTGGACGCCTCCATGTGTGGCGTACAGAAACTTGTCACCACACTTGTTCTTGCAACTGTAGGTATATCTTATTCCACCAGAAATATGGAAGACAGATGAGCGGTGTGCGAAGAAAAACACCACCAATAGTAGCTACCTATCATTTCACATGACGAATAAATAAAAAAATAACTTTATTTGCGAACAACTGTTACAGTTGTTGGTACACTTAAAATTAGATAACCTACGCCCTTAGTTTTCTTGAGGCATCTACTTAAAATTTTTGGGATTATGAAAGCCTTCAAATATTTTTAATTTTGGCTCATGAACATTATTTTATCATATTTAAATAAGCAAGTGTGGACTGTTATTCGGGCAACCAAATAATACTTAGACCACTATTAGACATATTTATCAGCAACTACATAATTCACATATTTATGTTCGCGTAATTTTGTATACGAATGAATAAATACTTTCTTCTTTTTACCCTGAAAATATACCACTCTAGTATGATTCTAAGTAGGAAGACAATAACTAAATAGGATGCGTTCAAAAAGATCAAACGCATTCTTATTCACGTGACAAGCAAGCAGCGCTCTCACATGGCCTGATATCGTCTCAGAAGCATTATTGAAGTCGACAATTATATTTCCAGATGACATTACCTACAGGGGTGAACTCTTCGAAGAACAGATACTGATCGTGACTTTAATTGTACGCGGCGCTAACGTAACGTTTCAGATATAAGTGAGAACAAGATTGGCTTACATAGAGATCTTCAATATTACCTAGATAGATAGATAATAATTTATTAGACACCACATCAAATTTTACAAAAATGAGAGAAACTTAAACAACAGTGGAATGCAATGGGTGACCTTATCATTAAAAGCGATCTCTTCCAGACAAACTTGAGATGCACTGTATTGACAAGACCTAGCTATGATAGATGAACAGAAAAAGTACATTTCACACGTCATCTTACCCCAAAACGACAATAGATTACTCATGTTTCAAAAACAATTTCAAACTGGACATGATGTTATCTATAGAAATAATGTGGGTATTTTGGTGAACAATAAACCCTCATAGTGTAATTGGGCGTCATTAGAAATGACAGCGAATAACCCTAAATGTGTTGTTTGTATGAAACGTAAGCAACAGTTTAACATGTCAGAGTCACGGGTGATTTAACACAAATTTGAGGGTGTATTCATGAATATGTTGTTCTCAGGGTAATAAAGGGACTCTTAACTCAGAGTTGGTTATTTGTTAAGAGTTCCGTAGGTAAGCAGTATTTTTAAACCTGTGAGTCGCGACCCCCTTAGGAGTCTCGAGGCATTTAACACTAAACTAAATTAAAGGGTTAGAGTAATACTCTAAACTGTTCTCTAAAATAAACAGATTGGGGATAGTTTTTACAGAAATTATGAGATATTTAATTTTCAAAATATTGGAATTGGATCTAATTTCAAAGAAATATTACTAAATAGCGATGCAGTTAACACCAGTATCTACCTAGTATTTATCTAACATACGCTGCTTCTTAGCATGACGGACCAGTTTGGTGCTCTTGAAATTTGAAAGCACTGGCTTAGGATTCAGCATCATGTAAGCCCATCAGCTGGCTTCTAATTTAGGCCAAGTTGATTTGGTCGTTTTCTCGTTATAGCGAATGGCCGGGTGGCCGACACTTGACAAGAGGAAATTGTCTTCAGGGATAAATAAAATTTGACTTTGCCGGAGTAGCCGACATTAATATTGTTTCCGACTGCAGTTTAACATTTTGCAAACAAAACAAAATTATATTTTGATCTTATAAGCTTGTGGCTAATTGGATGGTTGCTAATTAATGGCGTCTGAATTCTGTTGGAACATCTACCTGCCCGTGCAAAAGCTCATCAGTAACTGATTTTAGCTTCAGTAGCTTAGCTTAGAACAAACTCTTCTTTAGAAAATTTCTACTTTGTGCTCTTGTTATTAAAAGATGCAATCCTGTGCTAATAAATGTACCGTACACAGAAAGCGTTACAAGGTTTAGGAAAAAGCTAAATTCGCATCCCATACAGTAGCAAGTAAAAATTTGAACAATAAAAATGCCTGCCTAAAAAGTACTTAAATTAAAAATTGTAATCACTATATTCATAATGCTCACATGTGTCTAAATAAAATATTATGTTTGTTGGCGACTACTACAATAGTATAGTAAATAATAAGTAAATTTCTGAATGCATCATACATTTATCTACCGAGATTATTAAAAAAACCGTCATCCGAATCCGTCCAAGCTGATAGCGTTTTAAAATAACGCTTTGTGGGCAACTGTCATTGTCGCCTGCCTCCGTATGATAATCTTTTGCTGTCAAGTTATATTTCACTGCCCAGTGTAATTTCTTCAGGTCACGTGGTACAATTTTGTACCACGTGATCATTCTTTTTAGACACTTGACAGCAAAATATGCGCGAAAGCACATCAAATGACGTCATAATGTCACTATTTAGTCACAAATGAGTTAGTATGAACAGACCATGATTTAAAACTTTGCAGTTCAACTTTGATTGGCATACCCCTGCTGTTACCTAGACTAGTAATAAAGTACTGCTACTGAAAAATACCTTAAGTTGTACCCAGACTGTAAGACTATTTTCCTAAGAAAAAAAAGTTATAGTATATAAAACTTTGTCGTCATGGCGCTAGTAAGTACGATCTAATTTTTTCATATACTGTGTCATACACCTACTAACATAATAAAGTACCAATTTTTTGCCAAGAGCCTAATTCTTTATTCAGTAAAGTATCATACAAACACGTCTTCGTCGTTTGTATAACATTTACATTTGCATAAGGCTATTGCGACTCATATATTTGATTCTGGCACAGAATTTATAACAGTTTACGTAAAGATTTTATCACTTTTAAAAGCATTTCTATTTTTATAAAAAGTATTTACTGAAGTACATTAGATAGTGGTAGATAACTGTTATTATTAGGGTTCATATTTGAAGCTACTGAAGATCTTTTGTACAATGCGAACGCAGTAAAAATGTTGAACTTTGAACTAGGTAACTACCTACCTAGTTAGTTTTAAATCACTTGAAAACCTTTAAATTTTAAAAAAGCTGTTATAGAGTAGAATATTTCTTTAAAACTTGGCACGGCGCTGAGATTCTAAGTTGTGATTAAATAACAGTTTTGATGTGATAGAGTTATTCACCTGCAAGGTAATATTGACTTTAAAACCTGCAAGAGAAAGCTCAATTTATAACCAGAACCGATGCAAAGAGACACGGAAATCCTACAATATTTTAAATGGGCTCGCGAGTTTATCCGAGGTTTTTGTATTGGATAAAATGTGGAAAGGTCGAGTTCGTAATCATTTCGTTTTGTTTGACTTACCTACATTGCTTTTTGCTTGTTTATTATAATTGTTTTGGGCAAATTATTGTTGGACAAAAAAAGTTGCGACGGTGAGCACGTTTGTGACATTGAACCTAATTAACCGTGTAAATCTTCCAGTTTATACATTTAATCTAAGTTGCGGAAACGGCCGGAAGGAAGTAATATATTAATCGAAGTATTTTTTTATACTTATTATCTTCTCGCATAACAATCACAAAACTCCTTACCTTAACACATTATAAGGATCACATTAAACTCGCGTCAAGGGTCTCATAAAATAAGACATTGGTTGGCATATTGTCACATCATAATCATGAGTTCTAGCATTCCAGTTTGGAAAAAATTCATCTATTTTGCCAAATTATGTAGAGATGACTAGTAGTTTATGAAATATTTTGGTAAGTTTATTCAAATTCAAATTCTTTATTGCGCTTTTATGTTGTATAAACAGGTGTTAAAGTATGTAGAGTATCAAACATAAACCCTGTTAGGGCACAGCAATTAGGTAGGTACTTAGGTAGACAAATACTTAAATATTATTTATAAAATTTAAATTTATTATTTATAAAAAACAGCTATTGTTTTATTGGCGATTGTTCTTAAAACCGTTAAAATTTCTGCAAAATAACAATGCAAAATCCTTAAATTCTCTCATAACGGGGAAATATTTAAAACAGCCAAGTGTGAAACCGGGGCTAAACTGATTAATATGCATTTAATATCCTTCTGTGCGGTCCCCGGAGTAATTTTACTCGAATCACCAATGTATTATTTGTATGCAAATCAAAATGTATAAATTCTTTTGAATTATTGCCGATGGTGCTTTTGGTAAATAATTGTAAAAAGTTGAAAACACGTCTTGTGAAATAAAATGTCTATTTTATATGATAAAAATGATAAAAATTTCAGGGTCTTGACCCTGAAAAATATTAGACTACCTACTTCGTTCTCTTTTTTCTACGTTTCCAATATCTTGGATAATTTATGATTTTATCTACTTACCACTCTGTAACTTAGTCCGCATCCCGTTTTTTCTGTAAATTTTTCGGGATAAAAAGTAGCCTATGCTACGTAATAATCCAGGTTACGAACCTTATATTATAAATTTCATCCAAATCGGACTAAAAGTGGCAGCGCAATTGACATACAAACATATTACTATCATCCAAACATCTCAACTTTACGGTTACCTATAATATTTGTAGGACTTATAATATTAGTGTTTACGTTGTACATAACGTCTAAACGATAACGATAATAATGACAAAAAAATCTCAAATGGCATTACTCAAACTCCTGGTTACTTTTATAGGCCAGCCTTACTTGAACCATTCGTAAACTTATTATCAACATCTTCGATTTATTCTACCTTGGACGATAAAACGCAATAAGTGCGACCGCCCACGATGACAGCTGTCAAAGTGACAGCCATGTTGTCAGCTATGAAGGCATAGAACAATTTGTTACCGCGTTGTTGAAACAAAACGAAATGATGATTGAGCAGGCGTTTTTGGCAGATAAGACTATAGCTTGGTAAGTATGTCAGTAGATCTGTATGTTTATTTTTAATACAAATGCTGTGCTCGTGCTGGGAAGTATCATCTAATTCAACACAACTCAAGATTAATTTTTGACATTTTAAATGATAGAAATTGAACATCGTATCTTGTGGGCGTATTAGGTAAGTCGACTTTCTTTTGTTTTGTTTCTCGATTCGGCTAAAAATCATTACTCTTATCATTTTGGAGTCTCAAACGTAGCTCAAAAGTTTAACTCTTTACCATAGATAAAGCCATGTAGATTTTATAGAAGGAAATGTGCTCTTTCACGTGTATTTTCTATCTACGCTTCCCACTTTAAGTACACTAAATCCCACACTTTGAAGCTCATAGCCTAGCTCAATCTTCCAGGACTGGTACCTGAAGCCATTGAGCGATGACAAAGCCTTACCGTAAGCTGACTACCTATTGGGCAGATTGCACGGGCTTAGAGTGACGTATACAGCTTCGTAGATTTACTTACAGTATGTGCGACGTTATCTTTAAAAAACTTGTGCTTGTTGAATTATCTTCTAGCTTTTATCATCTCAAAGTAGCTAGTGGACTTGGGCGTAATTTGGACAAATCAGTGTTGTAAGTATGCTTATATTAAGCATGTTAGGAGAGCATAAATTTTTAAATTACCTACACACTGAAAATTATTTTAGTCAAAAGATGACCTCAATAACTTTGCTGAAGAAACACTACCGGTCAATATGAGTATGTTTACGATAAACTCCATGCTGGCTGGTGGCCCTTGTTGCTGTAAAGTTGAAGAACATAATTTTAAAGTATGCATGCCAACTAGAAGTCCTTACCCGATGAATAGAATCTTCCAGTTTTAGTTTTCTTTCAATATTTCTTGAGACGTCTAGCTCAGTTGGCACTAGCAATAGTCCCCACTTGTATTCTCCACATGCTTGTAATAAAATGGTACCATACGCAGGTCACGTGTTTATCTCGCGTCAGAAACACATTCACGAACAAAACAAGAACAATAAAACCGCGACCTCGCCGTATCTCCGGCGAAGTTCGCAACCTTACCAATTGACATCCAGACACGAATGCTCGTGATCGAAACGAATAGGGTTGTTCGGATTAATCGATATCATGAACATAAAATCGATATGAGGCAAAAAGCTAAGCCTATTTTTCGTCGACCACGAATGCTTATTAGTTTTTTCATTTGCCATTGAGCTTGGCTTGTGGTTCTAGCTGCAGAACCATTTGAATGTAGATTTTTCGTTGTTTTTGTTGGTTTTAGTTTTGAGGATAAAATAAGTCAAACTTAGAAAAATACACAATTCTTCTGAACTACTACCGACTTACAGAGTATTGGGATACAGAAAGTATTGGATACACAGATTGATTTAAAAAATATCGATAGTTGATGAACTGGTGACAGATGTTATCGATCAATCCTCAGTCATTAATGACCATCTCTAAATGAAAGGCTCATTATTTGCAAGCTAATGTCCGCCCATGAACGATAATGTAGAACACAGAATACCAGCTTACTAAAGTTTCACTTTAGCGACTTAGACAAACCTACTCAATAAGTTTTTCAAAAGTCATTATAACCATTGTCCCAATAGAAGAAGAACAAGAAATCCGGTTTAGCTCAGTTTTATTTGAATCCAAATGTGTTTTACAAGTTGGTTGAAATGAATCCCAGCTGTGACACTCAGTTTATTTCCTCTAGGTGCATCAGTCGCATTTTGAAGTCGATTGAAAGTGACACAGCCTCGTTATCTCTAACTAGCGATCGGGGCGGATCGATCCCGGATTTGACTCACGAAATTAAGGAAATCGCTCATGGGGATATTATTCTCAGTGATAACAATCAACTGGATGTGGAGCTTTTTTCTAAGCTGAGTTTTTGCGAGCGTTTCGTGGAGATCAAAGATAGGATAGTCCTTATCACACGTGACTTTGAACCAATGGTGGCTATAATTGGGACATTCAGCTAACAGTGTTTTAGACTTTTCGTGTTGCGAATCGCAAAACTTGCGATTATCGGAAGAAGTAACGTCTTGAATTGCAAGTGATAAATATCCAAGACGCGATCTAAATGATAGTGTAATCATTCTACAAAAACAGTCCTTGATTAAACTTTTGAATTTATAAACTAAAAAAGTTTAATTCCAGTTGTATCTCTTATACTTAAAAATACTTTCAGACATGTAGATACCTACAGAAAAAGTAATAAAAAAATTAAAACCCAACTCAACTTGAAACACGAGAAACTGCATCAATGTGTGGTATTATTCAAGAGAAAGAAAAAAGTGAAGTATCAACAGATGACATTGCGGGTGTCATCAGTATCATACAATTGCTGCATATTTCTGTCATCTCTACGCAGCGGGCCACCCAGAGCTGACGCCACAGGATGTCAAAAACTTGGCAAATGATACATTCCTGGTCTTCAAAACCTATGACTACTAGCATAAGAATTCAACAAGCAGATTTTTAAAGAATTATTTGTTTAGTTCATCTGCTTACTAGCCAACATGTTATTAAGAACAATACTATATTTATTGACAAGATATTACCCGATTGCATATTCGATTAAACATTTCAACAATATCTTATAAGAATTTCGTTTTTCTCATCTCGTTTGACTGCTTTTGTTTGTCTTCTTTAGGTTTTACCACTTCTTTCCTTCAGAAGTACAGTTTACCATAAGTTGGAATATTTTTTTCTATGCCACTACTCTCCGTTGAGTGCGTCCAGTTTATCATCCATTGGAACATGGTATTTTTTCTTTGCAACATTTCACTTTAGAATATATTTTTCACCGTATTGATTCTCAATTTTTAAAATAAGCTTTCACGGCATATTACGACGTATTACCACACGCAACGCAACTTATTAAAACGACGGTCATAAACCCTTGCATGTGTGAAAAATAATTTAAACACTTCGACAAGCTGTAAATGTGGTCGGACATGGTTTGTGGTAGCCTGAAGATAAGGGTCCTTGGTTAGTATATATTTTGCAACATTGTATAAAACCATTAATGTGCCTTAAACTTTTGAGAACAAGGATTATTTTAAATTAATGACAGGTATTATGATCGGGTTTCGGTAGTTTATTTGTCGATTTCTGCAAATGGCGGAGATCAGCCTACACGCGGCGTTTTCTTCATTTTAACGCACAGCTGGAAGTTTCAAAGTGATATTTGTATAAGAAACAGTATACCTACAAAAGAAAAATCTCTGGCATATTGTGATGTGAATCCAATGCAAGTCAAATAAGTAATAATAACTCATAACCCTTAGTTAATACCACAGATAATATAAGCAATAGGGTAACTTCTAGTTAAATACATAGGTATTATTCTAAGGCACACTCTTGCTACAACTTAATTTGAATCTTTAATAGCACAGATAAGTTATAAACTTTCCAAGCAATTCTATAAATATGTCTGTTTTTTCGTTTAGAATTTGTCAACATAAACAGAAAGACAGCCACATTTATTTAAAGAATATTCCCATTTCACACAGTCCTTATTCCACCCACATTTCTGGGAAATGTCTGTCACAACCAATTGTAGCAGACTCCGTTTCACAACCGCATAAATATCCATGCTATCTAAAATTTTGAAGCAAAATGTGGTAGTAATACCGTTGACGCGGCGAAATGAAGTTCAAAATTCAAAACACAAGGCAACTATTTTGTGTAATAAGGTGCAGTAGGTTACATGTTGCAAAATTTTTAAGAACATAAATTTAATACTAAATACTATACCTACACTCCGAGAGCAAGTAAAAATAGTTTGGACAGAACAGTTTTAAAACCAAGTTGGTCTTAACAAAATCTTCTTGTCTACTCCACGTAAATAACGTGATATTATGTTAAATTACTACACTTTACGACATTTCACTTATTTAGACTTAAGACTTATTTAAAGCATATAAGACACGTCGCGTCCATAACAATGACTGCCCTCAGCCCCCGTATGCCAATCTTTTGCTGTCAAGTTATATTTTACTGCCCAGTGTAATTTCTTCAGGTCACGTGGTACAATTTTGTACCACGTGATCATTCTTTTTAGACACTTGACAGCAAAATATGCGCGAAAACAAATTAAATGACATCATAATGTCACTATTTAGTCACAGAATAACTATGAGTTAGTATGAACTGACCATGATTTAAAACTTTGCAGTTCAACTTTGCAATTCAACTTTGATTGGCATACCAATACAGTTCTAATTTAATGCATTGCCGGTGCCTATCCACTGACAAGTCAATTAGGATCGTACTTGTTTGGAGCAACTTATGCGAATGTAACGTTGTTCGATAGATTGGATTCAGAGTTCTTATTTTATAACCCGTTGTACGGAGGGGACCATTAGGTACTTCTACTTTCTACAACCAGCTAAACTAACGCGATTCTTTCTTCCCGATGGTGCAACCATTTGTAAGTACACACCGGTTGTTCGTAAGAAAAGTCACATTTAATTCGATAGGTAATAATTAATTAGTGCGTACTTATTTATAATTGGGACATCTTGATGGTGGAAAATTCTATTGGACTTTGGACAGGGAATTCCCCAAATTCTATTTTCAAGTTCAACTCTACAGTTTTTTATTATTGAACTCAATTTCGTTTAGGTAGGTAGGTACCTTAGTTAAATTCGCTTGGTTTTCTTCCAATTTGATTAAAGTTTGATTTACTAAATTAAATGATATCTAGTGAAAAATTACTGATTTATTTAATTAGGTAAATCGAAACTTAGAGACAAAATTGTTTACCTAAAAAACAAACCTAAAGAGCAATATAAATCTAGTATCAAAGTAAGATTATCAACCCCTGGATAACCAAGTACAAAATGGATTTCGATGGCGGCTGCACGCATTGTCAGTCTGAATAAACTTTCAAATCGATTCCACATCTGAGGGTGACAGTCTCGGATAACCCCCGTAATCTAAGTCCTTCCTCATTAGTGTCTGGAACTCGACGTGTGTTTGTATTCTAATGCTGTAAGCTTTTGTTCCCTAAAGTGAGAATATTCTTAATTTATAATATTATATTAGCCTAATTTATAATATTATAAATTAGGCTAATAATGAGTTCATGTTTGTTTATACTCGAAGTATGATTGTTATTTAAGGACCAGTAAAAATATGCAAGCGTAAATTTATCCGCCAGCAATTTAGTTATAGAGGTTTCTAGCTTTGAGTGGAGAAAATTGCAAAAAATACGGATATTCGACTCCGTCTCGTTCCTAGATTTGCATGAAGAGACGAATATTGGCTGTAACTGCAATCTGCCTAAATTTGGAAAATATAGGGCTTCTTTTCTAAATTGTTTTTGCTACTGGGAGATGGGGTGAGTTTATCGAAGGATTGGGCAAAATAAAAATTTGGGTATTTTATTTACAGATTTGTACTTGGTTACTTGTCTTCAACTGAATTTCTACTCCTACTAGTATATTATCTAGTTACTAAATAATTCTAAGTAATATGGGCATTTTCACACAAATAATTTCTGATACCGTGTTCAAACAACACCGAATAACGCTATTCTATATTAAAATATAGCCGTCCTTGTTTTTGACAAGTTTAAAGTAGAGATGGATAGTATTTTATCTGATGGATCTGATGAATAGCGTTATTTGGTTTTTGTTCAAACCTTAGTACATTGTACTTATATAGCGTAGTTATGGTTATATTGGGTGTGTAACCTGACGTGTAGCCATGTGTACACTAGTGTGCCAGTTATTTGGTATTTACCACTCCTCGTTAATAGGTATATTTATAACTACTCTCGAATGAATTATGAACCACAGTAATGTTGCCTAATTGCATCAGTTATGACAGAATACATCACACTTATTATTAGGGGCAACAGCAAAATGCGTAAAATGGTCATAAAAGTGTCGAAATGCTAACATTATGCCGCCCGCGAACGGTTTATGGCACCCGGTGCGCATCATTTAACGCATCAACTTGTTTGTTGGCAACTTTGCCCTTTATTTGAGAGCTGCGAATACGAAGCTTGATTAAACAAAATTCATTAAATAGTCGTCACTTGGATAATGTACCCTTGACTTTCTCTAGCTTATAACAGCTTTTGTTTTGTTTCGAGAATATAAACCAAAAAATGATATACATGATACCACACGAGTATTATGGTACCTAGAGTAGATTTTTGTTAGATATTGTTACTGACATCAAAATCAATTACCTTTGTGTGGGTCCATTTCGGAAATATTTTTTTATTATTTAGAACAGTAAGGTACCATAAAAATAGAACTCTACTATGCTAGATTTGCTGATTTATAAACCACTCTGTATAAAGTATGTTTGTTACACAGTAGGGGTTTTTTAACAAAGTAAAAATACCTCAAGCCATAATAATCACTTTCCCATAAACGGATCCAACTAATCGGTACCACGAAACGAAATAATAGTTAGCTTCCACTGAGATAATAATTCTAGTCAATATTTAGCTTTTAGCAAGACAGTGGACAATCGATCAACCAGCTGGTACCAGGCGGAGTAATTTGATACACATCGGTATGTGGTGGACACAAATAAAATCACTTAGCACGGAGTGGCGTCACGCTGCGAGCATCTACCTTACAGCGGGAACACAGACGCGAAATGAGAAGGCAATCGTGGTTTTGCTATAACAAATTATCCGCGTGCTGAGAAAATTTCAGATTAATTAGATTTCGCCAGCGGGACCAGCAAATTTTTAAAATTTTAACCACTAACAGACCCATAACACTAAAATTTTAACCTTTTTTGCCCCAAATTCTCACTGCTACAAAGTAACCTTTAAAACTGTGTAGGTTAAACTAATTATAAGTTTTTTTTTAATTAGTACCACGGTATTCAACATCAACCTTTATAGCTATCATACAAAAAATACTGTGAAGTACAAACAAAATGCACGAACACTTTTTCCATTTCGACCAACGTCCTCACAGTTTTATTTAGCTTTGTGGAATCAGACGCGTTTCATAAACACGGGTATGTTTTACTAAAAAAATACAGCTACTTTTTTAACAAAACACTATCTCGCTTATGTGTTCTAATTTAATGTAACTGACCCATTAAAAAAACAAACGAGCGCGTTGTAAAACAGTGACATGTTTTTCAAAATGTTGGTTTATTCATATATTTGTGTTTTCCTCAGCTACAAAAATGAGGGTAAATTGAAAGAGGAATGACGTCATTTATCCGTAGAAAAAACTAAAATAGACGTAATAAAAAACCCGCATACAAAAGCCTCGTGCTTTTTACGCGAGATTTTCAATTGGGGACTAGAAAATTCGTACGGGTAAAATAGGGCGTGAAATTGCACTCGCGAACGCCAGTATTTGTTTATGGGAGAGAGTTTTACCCACTGTAAAATTTAGGTGTGTTTTACCCGTTTTACCTGTATCTGACGTTGCATTATTTGTCATCGTAAGCGACATTGTTCCTTCTCAGAGGAAAATATTGTGGTGGTTTTATAAGGCTTCACTTGCGACACCTCATGCTGGGACGTATTATAGACTGCTGTTGTTTCTGAGATGTAAGATTTTGCTGGTTATTTTTTGTTTTTTTTTATTACCAATGTTTTACATGGTTATATGATTTTATAGAGGTTTTTTGACTGTTCATTAACAGTTTAAGTTTTAAACGAGGATAAAATAATGTAAATTGAAATTAATTCATACTTTTATAGTCATAAAATGATTGTACTTAGTTTAAAAATGCGATGAGTAAAGCTTCATAGGCACTTATGGTTGCGTGCGTAAAATTTCAAATAAGTAGATCTAAGTTACATACGAATTGAGTATGTTAACTCGAACGAGTTCACAGAATACGGATGCACCTTGACAAATAGCTGTAGTTTCTTCAGAACAAAGTGGGTTATATTTCTTTCCCACAGTGTAAACGCTTATTGAATAAGTAAGCAGTGGATTTTATAAAGTGGAAGGTAGTTGATGCGGCATTTTCATTCGTGCGGTAACAATTTGTTGCGTACAAAATGCTTAAACTATTGATACCTATACTTATTATTTTATTTCCAGTGTAATATAAATAGAAGAGGACTTTATAATATTCACAGGTTAAGTCTATCTCAAGCTCAACCAATAGCTATATTGCCAATCACAAAATCGTTTTAAACATAATTGGTATAAGTACCTCTTAAATGATTAATATAGGTTGTTAGTTACGAGTATATACCTCGGTAATAAAGGCAATTTAAATCATTTCATGTTCAAGAAAGATCAAACTAAACTTTAAATGTATTCTTATCATGTGTTGCATTAGTTCTAACCACATTGCGACAAATTTTATCTACATAATAACCGCATATGTATTCAAGTTCTGTACTTAAGTAGTTCAATAATTTAATTCATTTCATTTTCATCTATTTTAACCTTTATTCCGTTTAAAATAAAGTTCAATTTGGGTGAAACTAGTTTGGGTGAAAAGTTTGTGATGCTTAAATGGTCTCACGAAGTTGCGGCGTTCAACTAAAAGAGTTCCTTGCCCTTATTTGATACCTACCTTATCTATTGATGCATGCTATGAAAACATTATGACCAGATTATGACGTCATTAAAATGAAATTCGTCAGATATTTGTGTAAGCTTTTTATTTATGAAAAGATAAGGTTGATGCTGTTTAAAATTTCAAAGCGTGAAGCTAGAGCAAAATTTATATGAAAAAAATACGTAAAACATGACATATTTTCTCGATGCTCGCTTAATCGTTCGTACACCGCTCGTATAATATTGCTTAATAATGGTATCGTATAAACATATTAGATAAACGCTTCAAAGCTTGATATCCACGTGCGTACCTATATACGCTTGACTATAAGACCGTGTCCAAAGTGTCCAAATGTACCCAACCGTAAGCGCTCTAACTCAAATAGATAACGACAAAAACTGATGCTAAAAAAGGTTCTTTTTTTAAAAAGCTGATGACTCAAAATTAAAAACCAATCATTTGGCAGTTCGATAACTCAGCGATGCAAAAGCTTGTAAGTGAATTATACGATAGCATAATAACAAATCGACAGAGCTTAAATTGAACCGTTGCGCCGTGTCATCCCGATTATCGGTTGCATATTTCAACTGGCAATGAGAGACAACCTGGTAAAGGGTTAAACATACGTGGAGAGTACTTGCTGCCATACTTTGTACAAATAAATGATGGAACAAGCCGATGGCCCACCTGATGTTAAGTGGTTACCTCTGCCTATAACAATGCATTGCCTCACTGAGAATCTCCACTGAGGACTTGCTTTGTGATGCATTGCACTGCACCCAACCTCTGATATAGGTAGGTGTTACGTCATGTGCCTTTAAATTATACTTCCAAAGATTTCTAGTTTCTTCATAACTTTTTATAAGTACTTACTTTTTTTAATTCGCAATGATATTTTGAAAATGATAGGTCACGTTTCAATATTTTTTTGGATGATTGGGAATAGAACCAATTGGATCTTGATCACTAGATCTACAGAGAGTAAACGGATTTTTAACTTCTATGGCGTAAAGTTGATGCCCTAAACAAAAAGTGCTTGCACCGTGTAATGGAAGCTTTAGATCGTTGCACCTTCAGCACTAACATCTTAATAATCCGTTGAAGGGCCATGTCCGCGCAGCATGACGCGTCCAACACAATCAGTAATTTTCAAGCGACATCTTACTTTGACCATAAATATTCGAATACCCACAGAAATTACAACTACATATTCAATGTGCGAATAAATTAAAAACGAAATTTAATTTTGTAGGAGCTCACAATCAAGTTAAACGCATGAATAGTTCTTCGTTTATTATAATTTAACTTTAGTACTTAGTAAAAGGCATTTTTGCGATGTGTGCATTATTACATCTCAGTGCGTCACACACAACCCTGTGGATTTTTTTTATTTATCTGTTTTCAATCACGTTCAAACGGCATTTCCTACCCGCCAATATAGCTAGTGGAACTCCGGCCACACTACCGTATTAGCAATAGTTATTATGGCCATAACTAAGCCAATACCTAGGTGTAACCAATGCAATAACAATGTCAATCAATATGGCATATAGCGTAGATTCTATTCAATAGTCACGTCTAAGTGAACTCTGATTTAATAATATCACATCACGCCGTAGTTTTTTAGAGAGGTTTATTCGTAATGCAGAGTTTGAATGAGACGTGGGTTGCACTATTGCAACTGTCCCTAAAGTTGACGTTTGACATGCGTCCTCTAAAGTCTAAACTCAGTAGACCGAGGACGTCACGTCGATGCTCATAGAAAGTCAACCTTTGGGATGGTTGGTTGAACAAAACCACATGAGTAGCAGTTCCATGGTACAAATGTTTCACTCCAACTACGCTTAACCTTTTCAGTCAGACTTTAGCGTCATAAATAAGTACGATCATAATATAGCTAAGTATTTCCATAACAAAAAAATCAAAAAATTAAAGAAACAGCACATGTAGCTATGTACATTTTTTATCTAATGAGAATGACAGTAATATTTTTTGTATAAATGGACATATTGTTATGGATTGAAAAGTCAGCACAATAAAGTTAATTTTTCAGTGAGGTCTAATCCAATGTGATACAGGTTACGTTGTACAAAACAAAACAAGTTGGACATGTCAATGCCCACGCCTTTACAGTAACCTGATACAAGCAGACGGATACATTTAACACCATAGAGAGGTTTGCAAGCGGATGATTGTGCTTAAGCGAAGCCTTGAGCAGGGCGATAACCGGTGTGACTAGCGATTTTTTAATACCGCGTGAATCTAGTGAAATGAAGTTATCCGACAGAGAACCAAAGTCGTCGACATAGCTCAGAGGATTAGCAGGCTGAATTGGCAGTGGGCCGGCCATGCTTGCCGAAGAACCGACAATCGTTGGAGCAAACTAATACTCGAGTGGAGACCACGTTTAGGCAAGCGTAGTGTAGGACGCCCTCCGGTGAGATGGAGCGACGATCTGCGAAATGTAGCGCAGACACTGGATGAGAAGAGCCGAAGACCGAGCTCAATGGCGCGTCTTGGGAGAGACCTACGTCCAGCAGTGGACGAGTATAGGTTGATGATGATGATGATGAATCTAGTCGATGTCAAGTCAAAAAACCACCGAATATGACAAAAAAAGAACCAATAATATAGCGCCTTTATTCATATTCTCGTGTCATTTTAGTGCGGCTTCAATAAATTCTCTGTCATTATCATAGAGTAAGGGAAAAAAGAATAGAGATGACATACCTACAAAAAAAACGTGCATACCTAATCTGAGTCTGGCACAAAGATGGAGGCTTGCCGTAGAGCTGCGCGCACTATTATCGATATCGATAGTTGAATTGCACGGTGTTTACAGAATTTAAAAAATTCGCATGAGTTTCTTTTAGATTTCTTCATATAGGCTTCTACGAGTAGTACACACACACAGTGCCGCCGGCTTAGGTTGCCGCGTGCGGCTCAAGGTTACTTTAGCTTATTGATTGAGTTTCATGCGGACTGCCAGTTTTTGCGGCTTGTGCCGGGGCATATGTGTAGGAGCCTTAGTAGAGTATCACTATTACTGATCAGCATACCACGCATTCATAATTACCAATGGAAATAATAAATAAATAACTGCTACTACAGATTTTTTCTGGTTTGTCGGACTATACCTACTTATTCTTTATTAATCTATCTTCTATTATTTTTCTATAAAATATATCAAAATGAATCCTATTTCGTTGTCACTCAATAGCTCGAGAATGGCTGGACCAATTTGGATAATTCTTTTTTTTTTATGTTTTCTAAAAGTTCGTAGATGGTTCTTGCATTTAAAAAAAAACTATGGTGGTACGTAGTGCGCCCGTGTCAACTTGTTACTAATATTATAATACTTAAGTGTAAAGGGAAATTACTCAGGTATAATTATTTATGAACTACTTGGCACGATCATTCCTAATAAAACGAAAATTATCATTTCAAACAGGTTTAATAAAAACTGTAAAAGCCGTTCCGGTTATAATCAAGTTCTAAAAATGCCTTTTACAAGTAAAATAATTATGTTCACAATAATCAAATATAAGGGTTCATCAAACCGTCGATCCCAGTCATAATCAAGTTCGAAAAATATTTTTTTTATTCAAATATACACATTAATTAATCAATTAATATTAATCAAGTAAGAGCACCTAGAACCCTCAATGCCAGTCATTTTCAAGTTTTAAAAATACAAACTTTATTACAAATAATAGGTATGTACACAATAAACACGAGTATAACTTGGAGGTCTTCAAGTCACGAGTGAGAAGTCGGGTAATAATCAAATAACAGCATGTCGAACCCAACAAATGAAAATATGTTTCGTTGATCTATTTAAGTTTTCCAACCCAATTACATCCAGCCATTGTTCTTTTTTTTTTTAGATGTCGGCAATCTAAAATAATAAAAAGAAATCCGAGTTTAATTATATTCACCTGTCGCTAAGTTATCGATATCGATAAAAATGAAAATGCCGTACTACCGAAACTCTATTTACAAGGGAGAATTATTTTCTTATAAAATCACATAATATTAATGGTAAAACAGTAAATGATTACAGAAAAGCAAGAATATAATTTTAAACATTCCCACTAATAGCAAAATCTTTCAAAATAATAGGAAAAACAAGATATTTTGAATGAATTCGGTAACTTGCCTGTGCAACGTTATAATGGGATGTTTTTTATGGTGTTTCATGCGGCAACCTAACACACTGCACCTACCCATAATAAATGCAGTATTCTGCAAGTTCTAGCACTACTAACAAGCACAATTTTCGCGTAGAACACTAAATTTTCTTGAGAACACTGAAAAAAACAAGTCGCTATGACAACTGATGTACTTGATGTTGGCTGTGCTAAAACATGGCGACCGGCCGCAGGGAGAACTGTTCATAGAGATGTATAATGCCTGGTCCATAGATTTCCTAGGTTCATGGTCATTATCACCTGCATGACAGCGAAAAGAGATGACAACAGATTTAGCAGTAATTTTAGCTAAAGTAGCTTTAGAAAAACAATATCAATAAGGCCATAAGTCTTTGAAAAATAAAAACACCTCCATTTTCATGCTCGCAGCTCACTTTTTATTGCGAGTTACCAGCAAGCATATTTACCGCAAGGACATGGTTTGCTAGAATAATTTCTTAGACTCCTTAAGAGTCCGTATTAAAATTTGACGACGTCAAGTTTAGGCATTTATGAATACGCGACGCGCTGCGCTACGCGTTTGCGACGCGCAAGGGACAAACGAATTTGATCTTTCGACATGTTCGTTCACTGGATGAGTACGATTGATTTCTAGTCTAATTACTAAGTTGGTATGTGGTAGGTACCTATCTCCACGTGACGTGTGTAGAACTGTTGTACGAATTGTAATAAAAAAATTGTAAAAAATAAAATAAATATTGCAAACCCTCTATTATGTAGAAAATAAAATAAATATAGCAACCCCTCTATATAATTTTTTTATTGATCTAACAGTATTTATAATTCCAGTTTAATGCCCCCTCTTCTCCTCTCAGAGATATTGTAGCCCCCTTCCCGTATCTCCGCTACTAGCAGAATTCGACCTCCATTATTTGGAGCCATTCGAATCGAAACATAAATATAGCCAAAATAAAGGAACATTTTGACTATGACAGAATTTATCTCCCCTACGACGTTTTCGAATCCAGGACAGCGTACTTTACTTTTTATAGTAAAATGATACAGGTGTCGATTTCGAAATATTTTGGGGTGCTGATTGCGGAAATGGCATCTACTTTGAAGTCTAAATGGCGAACGTTGATTTTTTTGAGTACAGTGATAAAAGTGTAGTTTTTAGGATATTTTGGAGTGCTGATTACGGAAATGGTATCCATTTTGAAATCCAAGATGGCGGACATTGGTTTTTTTGAGAAAATAGATATGGGTGTCGTTTTCGGCATATTTTGGGATGCTAATTACGGAAATGGTATCCATTTTGAAATTCAAGATGGCGGACATTGGTTTTTTTGAGTAAAGTGATATGGGTGTCGTTTTCGGGATATTTTGGGATGCTGATTATGGAAATGGTATCCATTTTGAAATCCAAGATGGCGGACATTGGTTTTTTTGAGTAAAGTGATATAGGTGTCGTTTTCAGGATATTTTGGGATGCTGATTATGGAAATGGTATCCATTTTTAAATCCAAGATGGCGGACATTGTTTTTTTTAGAAGATAGATATGGGTGTCGTTTTTGGGATATTTTGGGATGCTGATTACGGAAATGGTATCCATTTTGAAATCCAAGATGGCGGACATTGTTTTTTTTTGAGAAGATAGATATGGGTGTCGTTTTAGGGATATTTTGGGATGCTGATTACGGAAATGGTATCTATTTTGAAATCCAAGATGGCGGACATAGATTTTTTTTAATAAATTGATATGGGTCTCGTTTTCGGGATATTTTGGGATTCTGATTACGGAAATGGTATCCATTTTGAAATCCAAGATGGTGGACATCGATTTTTTTTAATAAAGTGATATGGGTGTCGTTTTCGGAATATTTTGGGATGCTGTGATTACGGAAATGGTGTCCATTTTGAAATCCAAGATGGCGAACATTGTTTTTTTGAGAAAATAGATATGGGTGTCGTTTTCGGGATATTTTGGGATGCTGATTACGGAAATGGTATCCATTTTGAAATCCAAGATGGCGGACATCGATTTTTATTAATAAAGTTATATGGGTGTCGTTTTCGGGATATTTTGGGATGCTGATTACGGAAATGGTGTCCATTTTGAAATCCAAGATGGCAAACATTGTTCTTTTGAGAAAATAGATATGGGTGTCGTTTTCGGGATATTTTGGGATGCTGATTACGGAAATGGTATCCATTTTGAAATCCAAGATGGCGGACATTGTTTTTTTTGAGAAGATAGATATGGGTGTCGTTTAAGGGATATTTTGGGATGCTGATTACGGAAATGGTATCCATTTTGAAATCCAAGATGGCGGACATTGTTTTTTTTTTTGAGAAGATAGATATGGGTGTCGTTTTAGGGATATTTTGGGATGCTGATTACGGAAATGGTATCTATTTTGAAATCCAAGATGGCGGACATAGATTTTTTTTAATAAATTGATATGGGTCTCGTTTTCGGGATATTTTGGGATTCTGATTACGGAAATGGTATCCATTTTGAAATCCAAGATGGTGGACATCGATTTTTTTAATAAAGTGATATGGTTGTCGTTTTCGGAATATTTTGGGATGCTGTGATTACGGAAATGGTGTCCATTTTGAAATCCAAGATGGCGAACATTGTTTTTTTTGAGAAAATAGATATGGGTGTCGTTTTCGGGATATTTTGGGATGCTGATTACGGAAATGGTATCCATTTTGAAATCCAAGATGGCGGACATCGATTTTTATTAATAAAGTTATATGGGTGTCGTTTTCGGGATATTTTGGGATGCTGATTACGGAAATGGTATCCATTTTGAAATCCAAGATGGCGGACATTGTTTTTTTTAATAAAGTGATATGGGTGTCGTTTTCGGAATATTTTGGGATTCTGATTACGGAAATGGTATCCATTTCACATCCATATCCATATCATATCATTTCATATCCATATCACTTTACTCAAAATAACCAATGTCCGCCATCTTGGATTTTAAAATGGATAGCATTTCCGTAATCAGCATCCCAAAATATCCCGAAAACGACACCCATATCTATTTTCTCAAAAAAACCAATGTCCGCCATCTTGGATTTCAAAATGGATAGCATTTCCGTAATCAGCACCCCAAAATATCCCGAAAACGACACCCATATCTGATTTCTCAAAAAAAACAATGTTCGCCATCTTGGATTTCAAAATGGATACCATTTCCGTAATCAGCATCCCAAAATATCCCGAAAACGACACCCAGATCTATTTTCTCAAAAAAACCAATGTCCGCCATCTTGGATTTCAAAATGGATAGCATTTCCGTAATCAGCATCCCAAAATATCCCGAAAACGACACCCATATCTATTTTCTCAAAAAAACCAATGTCCGCCATCTTGGATTTTAAAATGGATAGCATTTCCGTAATCAGCACCCCAAAATATCCTGAAAACTACACCCATATCACTTTTTTAAAGAAAATCGATGTTCGCCATCTTGGATTTCAAAATGGATACCATTTCCGTAATCAGCATCCCAAAATATCCCGAAATCGCCACCCATATCTATTTTCTCAAAAAAACCAATGTCCGCCATCTTGGATTTCAAAATGGATAGCATTTCCGTAATCAGCATCCCAAAATATCCCGAAAACGACACCCATTTCTAATTTCTCAAAAAAAAACAATGTTCGCCATCTTGAATTTCAAAATGGATACCATTTCCGTAATCAGCATCCCAAAATATCTCGAAAACGACACCCATTCACCCATATCACTTTCCTCAAAAAAATCAATGTCCGCCATCTTAGACATGAAAATGGTGGAGGATAAATTTTGTGAGAGTTTTCCTCGCTGTGTCACTAATCAATCGATCCATAAAATCGATCGAATTCTACTTTTTCCAAAAATACGTCATAGGGTGTGTGGTACCTTTATGAGAAATTGGAGAGAGGTAGAGAGGAGGGGGGGGGGGGATTTCGCAAGGAGTCAAGTCAGTCAGCAGTAAGTAGATGCAAGTAGGCAGTAGGCAAGTAGCAGAAAGTAGTAAGTACATTTGAGTAATTTATAAATCGGCCTATATACTAAGTAGGTAGGTACTTGATTGAAATAGTGTTTTTTATTATTTACAAAAGTTCAAATATCGTGAAGATACCGACATTTTATGAAACCTAAATAATGTAGTTAGAAAACCTCTACCAAGTACCTACGGCCGCACGAAGAATCAAATCACGCGGTCACACTATAATTTGGTGCCGATACTGCTATTTTTCTATATATGTATATGTATAGTGCGCACGACGAAAAGCGATACGTCCTCCCTCCACGGCCGCTCAGCGCGGAATGCCACCTGCAGCGTTGCGCTGCATGATGTATACGTGATTTTCGAAAAATCCTATAAAAATAAGTACAAGGTAGAAGACTATAATTTTATTTTTATTTGTAAGAAAAAAACCTGTTCTTTTATATAGTATGCGTATTTTAACTTTAAACTCCTTACTTTCGTAGAAATCACAGTTTGTTTGAAGAGTAAAATTGCGTAAAAGGCGGTGTTTTCAAAAATTAATTTCTCTAACATATTGTATAAACGGGCAGCAATTTTTTCCCAGCATTCTATTTTTAACAAAATAAATATTTTAATTGCATTTTTAAATTATCCTTAAACTAGTTTTTTATATCATAAAATCAAGTCGAAAAGTTCACATTTTTGATAATTTTACGAAGACATGCGTTACAAATTAATTTATTTCTCAGTCGTGTATTGCCTAATTTAAAATGTTCTCCCAGCATTCTATTTTTATTGAACCAAACTTTAATTTCCATTTATATTTGTAATCGTAAAACGTTAACTGTAATAAAAATCGAGTTCGAAAAATGATGTAAATAGGCCAAAATCGAAAGAAGGCCCCTTAATGTTTCTTAACCAAGCAGAATAAAATTAGCTGTGGTTTCTTTAGCTGCCATTTCACGTCCACAGACCTATATCAAGACAGTAATTTCTAGCCTTGTCTGTGAGTACTAGATGTCACGCACGCCTAGTACGTGTTTCGTAGTACTTTACTCCTACGACGTGGTATCTATTTAAAGTATCTTTATTCCTAGAGTATTTCCGTCACTGACTGTCAATATATTTTAATTAGCAAGATAATTTTGGTATAGAAAACCTTTACCCTATTCATTACAAGCTTTAATCTTGCCATTGAAATAGACTAAATTCGCTTTTCCTTCGCATTCATCGATAGGAAAATAAATTTTGAAAGAAAGCAATAAGAGCCATTGATTCCTTAGCTCAATATACACACAGCCTTACATGCTCATCCGCTCGCCCGTGTCTGTAAGTAGATACTTTAATATCCGATTCATTGTTCTGTTACAAATTTGTCAGTGATCTTTATATAAAACTTTTTTTTTAATTTGAGATGGGTTCATAATCCCCGTGAGGCCGCCACTTGTAAGTAAATCTCCATCAATTATGACACGAAGACCACACAGTTATTTTTAGATTATTGAATAGTTTTACACGATATCATAACGTAAATTAAACAAGTCAGTTTGTTTGCCGTCTCATGTTTCTACTTACATTTAGTGTTTCTCCAAACGCATTTTTCTTTGAATATGCACTGCGGTAGTATTACGTTTGTTCGTGGAATGTTATTAAATCTAGACTGACTTTCAAACGAAATTCTTTGTTTGTTTGCGTTATTTGCAAAAACAACCTTTTCGAGTAATTTTATTTTGAAACACTGCATTGTTTTATTAAAATTTTTGACTAAACTGCCTCAATAGCAGTAAATTTTTATGGTTTCCGGAAAATTAAACGTTTAACATTATTTTGTATATTTTTTTGCCAAATTATAGTTTATTTGCATAAATGAGAGCTCTGTAAGGTTCCAAGTGAGCGTATTCACTTATTATAATTATTGATATTTCCTTGGTGTCACGCAAGGAGAGCCCTGGGGCAGATCATAATGCCTTACTCCGAACGATGGGTAGCGTTCAGTAAGCAACCCAGACGATAATTTGGGATAATTTGGAAATTTTGAATAATTTAGAGATGATGTGCATGTTGTGCTCAGTTGAAGAACATTATCCATCGCTCCTGATCTAATTTGCAAGGCCTCAAGCGCTCCCAAATACTCAGGTAATCGATCACACTGCGTGCAAAAATTTAAAAAACAGAAAGTGCACCTATTATAATCCTGCTCTGTTACAAATGACCTATCCCACTGTGAAGTTAGTTTCCTGCGAACATTCCACAGTTTAAACGTTTGTTGAAATTAAACGTCTTTTATCACAAGGACTGTATTTAAACAGTTTCAAATGTATACGCAAAAAGTTTTAATAGTAGCATTGTCTATTTCAATTATTGTTGTCTGTTCTTGTGTATCAGAAATGCAACATACCTAACCACCAAATTTGTCTTTAGACTAAAATACAATAAGCTGTCTTTATTTATATTATTCACGTGCTAAGTTAGGTAGCTACTTTTGTACTTTGTAGTTCACAATATTCAAATCGATATCACCAACAGCAGAATGAAACAGCTTGTTTTCTAGTAATTAACGATGGTTGCTGGTACAATCTCCTGTTGTGCATTAATGATATCAGAGAGAATGCTAGTCCCGATGTCGATCGCCGATTGAACGACGACACGCAGGGGCACAGAGCAGACACACTAGGTGGAGACTAGAGAGTCATTTATCTGAACTGCCTTGAGCTGAATGGTATAATTTTTTGGAAAAGTTGATAGGCGATTTGGTTATGCAGTTTTTTATCGGTTTAAGATTTATGTACAACTAAAAAAAACAGTAAATTTGGTAAGCCATTGGATTTTTTTACGTTTAGGCAAGCGTAGTGTAGGACGCCTTCCAGCGAGATGGGGCGACGATCTGCGAAATGTAGCTGGCAGACACTGGATGAGAAGAGCCGAAGACCGAGCTCAATGGCGCGTCTTGGGAGAGACCTACGTCCAGCAGTGGACGAGTATAGGTTGATGATGATGATGATGGGTTTTTTTTATCATCTAGGAGGATAGGTTGGAAACTCAAGACCTTTAGGGTTAACTAACGGGCCTATTAAGCAGTAGTGTAGATTCACTCTTTCTATAGTAAATCTAAATTTTTACGCATTCACGTTTTAAATCAAATTAAAAACCAGTGCAATACCTTAGCCAAGTAAAATAAACTCAACATCGTGTTGATGATGGTTGGTATCTATCTAAGGTACTTGAATCTTATGGCCAGATCAAGAGCATACCTAGTACGAAAGTATCGTTAGTCTATGCGTTCGCTCGCAAAGTTCATCAGATAATGAAAACATTTGTTGCGTGTGAAACTAGAATTCCATTTTGCACGAAGCAGTGAGCATCGTACGCCTCTTAAACTTCGGCACCACGCCGCTCGATAAATCATAGTTTTCTTACCATGCTGCTTCTAAAGAGGATAGCTTGGATCTGGGATTGGAAGATAATGCTAGTTAATTATCAAAACGTATGTAAAGTTTGTAAAGAAAATCAGTTTATACAGCGTTAACAACGTAATAAAATATAAATGTTTCACTTCTGAACGTAACTTGGTTAAAAAATTATGCGATGGGTGCAGTGAACTGCAGTGATATCAAAAGCAGGCTAGAGTAGTTTTTTAAAAAATTATTAAAAAATACTTTTATAAAACTTTCCCAGTTTTGAACGTAGGTTATTTTCATAACATCCAGTTTTTTCCTCCTCCCCGCAGCATGCTCCAAAGCTTTATTTTGCTGATCATGACCGCCGATGCTGGCTGTTACTCTAAACAGCTCTTTTGTAATAAATCCAAGAGAATGCTATACTGCAATAATACGAATCAGATTAAAATGAGAGGTAATACCGACGCCGGACTTTTAGCGTAATTAATGTGTTAATGTCTGAATGTTTCTGATAGTATTTTTGCCAGGGATGCTTTTGTTTCTTCAACCTCTAAATTTGGAATTCCTGCTTACGATGAAGAAATAAAATTTTATGCTGTAACTTTTATATTTTATGTATCTTTCCCAACGCAGTCACTTTACTACCGCATGAAAGTTATTAACGAAATAAAACTAGTTATAATCATTATGCTTATAACCATAGCTCTGTATTTAAGTATCTCTATGAGAAATATGCCTCAACCGTGCCTAATAAAAATATTTTCGCCTCAAAATTAATATCGTAATAAAGAACGATATCCATTTGCGTTCGACTAGCTACGTAAACAGACACCTCGGTTCTAGGCGTAAAAATTTATGTTCATCTAATAACTGTCGAATTCCTGCTGTAACAAATTACTGTGAGGCGTTGAGTTACTGAATGGACGATGGCAACGAATAGTGTAGTAATTCCAAAGAGTTTTGAATAGAGTCCAATGCTATTTCGGGCGTCGAACGAGCCCCATCTTTATTTCGTTTTGCTCAGAGATCGGAGATCCAGCGGTTTTGTTGTGAGATGAAACGGAGATGATTTCACATGAAGAAAGAGATTTGGTCAACAATTTGACATTTATTTATTTTAATGCCAATTCGTAGTCAATTGAAAGCTATACGTTTACTATAATTGAAATTGAAAATCCCTATTTTGTATGCGATAAGCTTATAAATTCTCTACGAAAGATGTTTAAAAAAATATAAAATAAAGTCTACTTGAACAAAACTACAAAGCACACCAAGTCTAGACAAAATACAACCGTCTTGCGTTTCAACTAAATAGAAGATAAAATTAAATTAGAGCCATTCAGCTTGTTTAGTATTTTAAACTTTTCAGTACCTAGCTATTCTTATAGGCCGCGTAAATACATACCTAATTAGATTTTAATATCAGGACATTTTGTTTTGTTTTAGGTAGCAACACTTCGTTAAGGCACTATGTACAATTTTATTAAGATGCTAGCTTATCTACGCACTAGTAAAAAATCTATCAGATCTGTTGGAATCCAAAATAAAATTTGTAAGAATCGTAGATAAATACCAAATTAAAACTGTGTAAATAATTGCACAACCCAAAGCTCAAAATGCAGTCAAAATCAGTACAAAAAGACATTCCAGCACTTAGTGTCCAGCTGCTTTGAGCTGAATCTCAATAATGAATGCATTGTCTGTCCGTACGTACCCGATTGCAGTCGGGACTATTTTTGCTCAAACCTGCCTGTGTCTGTCATGGGAAATAGAGTGATAGAGTCGTTTCTACTCGCAAATGTTTATGAGGAATCGAATCCACAAACTACACCGCCGAAGTCAGAGCTACAGCATCTCAGTAGCGCTTGTAAACATTGTTGACATCCGCTAAATATAATTTCAGTTCTTGTCTCTAAAAAACGGCTAATTTACTACTAAATACTTTGGTTTAAAGAGTTTATCTTCTCACAATGAACAAAATACACTATAACGAAACTTATCCAGTTAAGTAAATACTTATTTTTTATTTACTTAAACTAAGTTACTGAAAAAACTGTTACTGTGATGACTGCTTTTAAAAATACTGTGAGAAATATTTGAAGTTTATTCACATTGCAAATATAAAAAAGCTTTCTGAAAAATCTCTCAATCTTGTTTGTGAAATTATGAAAAGGCTTTGCTAGGACCATTGTAGATTTTGTTTCATCACATTTCTTTGTTCACAGCTTTCCAGACACACTATTAAGAAAATAATGCTTGTCTGGCCAATTTGGAATGATGCTGGAGCTTATTATACTCACGAAAATCCACGCTATTTGTCTTTTGCAGCTGGAATACGCGAAGTTGTCGTTGCTTTTGGTAATATTTTGGGAAATTATTTCTTATTTTGCTGTCTCAAAAATACAGTGGAAAATGGTACCTATTTAATTTAATCATCATTATGTAGCTTCTTGTAGTTATGTACCTACCAAATAAAAATATCTCTATCTACTTTCTAGCATATTATTATGAAATTACAAAAGTTAGTTTTATGTCAGCTCCTCTTAATTTATTTAATTTAGCTAATGAATAAAAAAATCGTTAGAAGTCTCCACAGATTGTCAGTGCACCAGCGTGCCGTCATGAATGAAGACACATTTGCCAACGACAGCGAATACAGCCGAGTTATTTGATTTATTCCGATTTTATCTGAGAGAACAGCTAGATCAAAAATAGTAAGTTCTGTTACACCGTTTGCGGTATTTGGAGCCACCCCCTGAGAGAAGTGGTGCGGGTCTATTCTATATGAAGTAAGTACTATATTCATTCTGTGCTAGAACAGTAAGAAAGATAATTCAGAATAAGCAAAAGATCATAGCAGAGCATGGTTTCGATCCACGGACCTCTGGGTTATGGGCCCAGCACGCTTCCATTGCGCCACTCTGCTGCTCTATGGAATGATTAAAACTAAAATCTTTGTAAAACAACAAGCAAACTAATACAGAAGAAGCAAAAAGTCATAGCAGAGCATGGTTTCGATCCACGGACCTCTGGGTTATGGGCCCAGCACGCTTCCACTGCGCCACTCTGCTGTTCTATGCAGGTTGTGAAATTAGAACATTAACCAACACTTTTTGCAGTTGTAAAGATAGTAGATTTTACTAGCTGCCTCCATCTTAGCTATGTTCAAAGTCTAGTCTATTGAAAACTTCCATCAGGAGTCATTTATTTAGACGCACTGTAATGAAGCAGTAGCCATGTCTTCGGACAAGTCTACAAGATCTTGCGGATCTGGTTATTTATTGGTAGTTTCTTATTTATAATTCAATGGATCGGATCCATTGAATTTATACACGAAACCATTGGCTTATATATATTTAGGTGACGACGTTGGTTTGGTATAGATGTATGATTTAAGATTTTGCCGTATTTTTTTTTTTTGATGTGGACTGCCATTTTGGACATCATTGTAAAAAACGGTATTTAGGTAACCTCCTCATCACACTGACTCTGTCCCTAGTTATTTCTACAATAAACATTTTATGACCACGCAAGGAACCATTATCGCGTAAGTGATAAATCATCTTAGTTCCTACATAATTCCATGGTTGTGCTGATTTCTAAATAGCACGACAAAGGCCCATCTCAGGAATCGTTAGCATCGTGATGTCGCGAACGATCTACCAATTTGTAAAATATCTGAAATAGCTGGATGAGCGGCCACCAACGAATTTACCAGGGAAACACTAAATGTGCGGTCTGCGAGCCAGGCATACCTACTGCCAGCGATGTTTCTGTTAAAGGGACAATGTTTTTGCATTGTTTAAGCATACATCACTTTAGGCAATTGTTTTTACCTTCAAGCAGTCTTAATTTCGGAGACAGATCGGTAAGTTGAATAATTAAGTTGTTTTCTGATTTAGAATCGCGAAATTTCTTCATTCAAGAACAAAATTCATTTAAGACTACGTATTTGAATACGTAGTACCATAGACAAATAAAAAAATAGACCAGCAGACGTTTAGAAAATATCGTAACCCGAAAATGGATTACCTTCAAAGGCGTGAGATGTCGCTGGGTATATCGAATCGGTAATAAATCAAAACGGTGTTTATTTTCTTGAACCTCTGGCGCGCTGACACTATAAGCAGTACGGAAATAAACGTCAGATGGCGCTATTTCTAAATTTTGCAAAGCGTATACCAAAATTCGGTTACAACGCGCGCGACGTTGACAGCTTGTGCTATGCAATGTCGAACGAGCGAGATAGAGTCTGGATGCAGAGCGGCAACAGTGCTCTGGTCGTATCAAGCTAGTAAAATAATAGATGTTTCGATTTTAAACCTGACGCCTTACCGCCAAGTGCGGTAACAAAAAAATACAAAGATATTATATGAAATCTTAAATGTTTTTAGCTTGATAAAATAAAACATAAAAGGTAGGTAGACTTTTAATTATATATTATTAAAATATCACACCCAATACTTGTTTAGTTATGTACTGAAACATTACCATACATTACGAACCATTTAGGTACGAACAAATAAGTTTTCTGCGGGTGTTGCCTAGGTCTTTTGTTCCTAGGCTATCCTGTTCTAGTTTTACTACCTACCTACTTATAAATAATGGAATAGGTATGTCTGAAGAAGGTAGGTAGGTACCTATAGGTATATTTATCAATATAAATATTCTAAAGTAGGTATATGATTGACTAGCAGTTACCCGCGACTTCGTGCGCGTGTACAGTTTCCGTGTACCTACTGGAATGTCAAACGCTAGTTGTTAGACCAAAGAGGTAGTACTACGTCCTGTCAAACTGACGTGACATGACATGACAATGAAATCCTCTTGCCAATTGGCGCTGCTAATCCTTTTCGTTCCCACGCATAATGGGCCAACTGTGAGCCTAAATGCGGAAAAGGGAGTCCCTTCAATTTCAATTTTTCCTTTTCGTTCATTTTATCCTTTAGATCCTGTTAATTATTCGGGATAAAAAGTAGCCTATATGTCAATCCAGGTTACGAACTACATATATGCCAAGTTTCATCCAAGTTAGTTCAGTGGTTTTGACGTGATTGAAACATAAACATCCAAACATCTAAACTTTCGCATTAATAATATTAGTAGGATTCTAAAAATTTCAAGGACGTAGTTGCGTTGCGACTTATCATTAAACTTGGTGGTAAAACGGCTTGTCTACTCATTAGCAGTGCCTTGATCACGAATAAATTTGACAATCGTGAACGTATCGTAACGCTAGCGTATCCGAGATACACTGCGCGGTGACGCTACAACGTTCGGCAGTCGGGCTGATGTTGACGCGCAATATCACTCGAATACGTTAGGTTTACGTAACGCGGCGACTGTCAGATTTGTTCGTGATTACCCCTCAGTACCTATTGCCGAGTATAGCACATTTCTGCTCGAAAGTCCAGGTCGTCATGCCAGCGCTTCCTCGGGCGGCCGCGACGTCTTCTACCCCCTGGGGGTATCCAGCCTGTGACTCCTTGAGCCCACCTTTCCGCTACTTTACGACCTACATCGGCGATTCCAGTTTTGGAGCGAAGTATTCTGTTCCGAATTCGATCTATTCTTTTCACACCTAAAATACTTCGCTCCATCACTCTTTGGCAAAGTAGTTTGCGACCACGTCTGAGCACCGTAGGAGTGATAAAAAAAATATATAAGAAGGTTCAGACTATCGAAAGAAACCACACAAATACTTTTGCATCAAATCTATAATCAGTTAAAATTCGATACCAACGAGTTAAAAAATTGAACAGTATTATAGTCCATAACGGGAAGCACTATTTTCATCACAACCACAACACAACCAATCAACTACAAAACAAGAAAATGAAATAATTGTACATGTAAATAAAATCGTCAAAGAGAATACAACACAACACGCAGGCCAATGACACTTTGTATCAAAAAATGACAGTACCGTTCCGTTTTAGCTTACTTGATGCGTGGAAAAGATGAATTTTCTTAGAAAAGAAATGCGTCAATCGTTTTGTACGTTTAACGAAACGTAGGGGAACTGTTTTCTGTGGTTATACCGACCATAGAGTACTGATATATACACACTAATCGAGTTTAGTTAAATTATCGTCAAAACAGTTTGGTGCAAGATGCCACTAAACGTAATTTTGCTAAACACTTTTAACGATTTAAACGTGTTTAGTTAAACGTGTTTAGGCTGAATTTAAACGACATTTCGTGCAAGCCGCCCTAGGTGTTTTATTTAGAAGGTTCATTTGTTCGTAGTCCAAATATTATGCACAGACTAAAGTGCTGTGCTAAAGCCACCCTAGAATTTGGGGAACGAGTGAGCGGTATGGACTAACAATTCAAATTATAATTTTGACACTATAGTAAACAGACACTGACAGAATTGTGACCTGTCGCAAAAGCCGTAAATCAAGAAGGTGAAAACTTATTTTATATAGACGCCACCTATTAGTAAAGTTATGTCATTAATTTGTATACTATCTTTCAATTTGATGACCACCTAGGTGATCACGCCTAGGTGGCGTGGCGAAAAATATGTTAGATAATCAGTATGAAATAAAATCGTGATAACTAAATAAATGAACACCATTACAGATTCTAAAATAAGGACATAATTTTTGATGAATTTCGAAAATAAATTAATGGCGTTTCTTTGGTTCTAACGGCTACTTGAAGCTTAAGTCGTCGTCGACTGTAGCGTCATCCCCAAATACGCCCGGGAACTAGCCGGTTTTGCGAGTCACGCTCTAATATATAGGGTGTAGCAATCTTCGTGTATTCATTAATCGATGGTAGTACTTACATCGTTTGATACTATTCATCTAGGTATCATAATTTTAAACAATAATCTCAGATAAAACCTGTTTCAGTCTTGACTAGAAAGATAAGATGCAAACCCGCAAAAGAAAAACTACTATAGGTGAGTAAGTACCTCCTATAAAGATCACATGTAATCGTATAAAGTGACAAAAAAACAAAGAATATGAGTCACAATTGCAAACATAAAAGCACTATTAGTGTTGTATCACCAACAAAACGCATCGCACTCACGACTCTGCAATTTCACCGACGCATAGTTCTCGTAACAGCAAAACTGTGTGTCCCTAGCCGGGTGGTCGGTCAATAATGACGGTTCTTACTAAATGATGCATTTTTGAACAAAGCAGGTTGCTTTTGTATGCAGTTTGCTGCTTTTTTACCAAAAATAAACGAACGTATTTTTTTAAAAACAGGTACTTAGACTTTTTACATATTCTAAAATATCGCTCAATTTCATTTCAAACCCATAATATTTATAGTTTTGGTTTAGCATTTTGTAGCTTATGCTTAAAATATTAATCTGCGTTTAAGTTAGCTAGCTCTTTAAAGAAATTAAAAAACGTAAGTATGGTCTAACTAAAGAAAGAGTCCACGAAACGGGTAGACCAGCGCTTAGCACCGGCTTTGTGAGTAACTGCACCCTTACTGGCGGTTTGCACAAAGAACGCAAAAATTGAATTGCGGGAATCAAAGGCAAGTAACAACAAAAACTAGAAATTCCCATACAGATATACCTCCCAGCTATGAGTATTTCTCTGAATTACGTAACCCTATTCAAACAGACGAAATCATAAATGTTATTGATGTAATAAACGCGCGTTCGAAGCCAGGTAGTTTGGCGGCGAAGTGATAAAGATTTGGTTTGTAAACAAAGGAATGGTAGTCGTAAAGTAGGCTCAAGTTCAATAAAGTTGTAGAGATTGGGGCAATTCCAGAATCGAATTTTGGTATTGTTATTTAAATACATAAGCAAGGCAATATTAGAGGTAAAATCAAAAGAGATTTGGCCGCTCTAAACAAAAAGAATTTTTATAATGTTTCGGGTATATTGAAAAAAGCTAATTAAACAAAAAAAATAGCTAATGTGACAAACAAGTAAAGTGTTTTTGTAATAAATGATTGATGGCAACCCTAAACAATCAATAAGATCACGAAACAGGAAACCCTAAGTCTCTAACCGACCCCAAAAGATGCGTCAATGTCCGATTTTGATTTAAAATTGATTCTAGACCAATTGGTAACCCAATTACGTTCCATCACGAAACCAGTAGACTGTAACATTTTGTTATTATTTTGAACATCTGTCAATTTCACGGGACAACGCTTCGGGATGAAGAAACACTACGTAACATCTAGAAAGCCTTTGTTTGAGGCTGACTAAGCGGAAGAAAATAATTATGCCGATGAATCAAAGACAACGATGGAATGAAATATTGGATTCAATTACAAGGGCGATGGAAACGCAACCGACTGTGAAGTGAATCCTACCTATCCTTTAAACGACTTGCAGATAAAAAATTATCATGTTTCTTAATAAAAAAATTACTCAAACATTATAATGGGATTTAAAACAATATGCGGTTTTAGTTCGCATTATACCATAATATACATAAAATCATAATATTTTTAGTCGATTCCAAGCAAGAGGAGCATTTTATGTCTGTAATTTTCTTGTTAACCTGGACATCGTCTTATTAAGTCATCAAAGTTATACCACACGGGATACAAAAAGTTGTCTTTCTTTTTGTGGATAATTCCGGCTGTTTGCAATTGAACAATTTTAAATGAGTATTTACTTTATTTACCTGATATACACAAACACGTGTAAAACGCGTAATTGCATCACGACACGATCATTTTCACTTTGGTTTTGATTCAGCTTAGCCCATGTAAGTATGTATTTGAAGAACTTTGCTTGTTTGGTTCGCTTCAGAACGATGTTTTCAGCTGTAATAAATCACAGCAGAGTGGCGCAGTGGAAGCGTGCTGGGCCCATAACCCAGAGGTCCGTGGATCGAAACCACGCTCTGCTATCAGCTTTTTTCTTGTTTCTGTTATGTATTTTTAATAGCTAGTTATTAGTTTATTTAGACTATTACAAAACAATACGTAGGTATGTTTTGTTATGGCGTGTTATTCAATTAACACGTACGTAGAAAGTGGCAGAAACGTACCATTTATGAAGCATGTTAGAATTTTTTCGTATCAAAACCAAAATACCTATTGACCAAACAGCAATGAAAACACACCATCAATATTCTGGATTTTGTTTTTTACGCGAAAAACTATGTACCTAATAGCCACGCACTCGTAGTCATAGATTTACCAAAAGCTCTATAACTGGGTTTTGCTTTATTTGTAAATCCACCTATTTGATTGCTCACACAAACCACATCCACTTTCAACGACAGCTGACGATTTCTAGTATCAAAAATTTGGAAATATTTGAATCGATTTTTTTTTCATATTTTACTGCTGTCTTGTGAAACATTGAATATGAAGGTAGGTTGATACATACCTACGTCCTCCTTACAGGTTTACCTAGGTTATTTACTAAGAAGCTTAAATTATTTTGTGACTAAAAAGGCAAAGGCACAATATGTAAAACATAGAGAAAACCTACTGTAAATCTATTGACATAGAACAAGCACTTACATTGTAGAGGCTTTGTATTCAAAACAGGATGGTCTAATAAGAATAAGCCTCTAAATCGGATACAACCGGACAACCGTAATGATACTAATCGTGGTAACTATAAAACCAAACAGTTGTCTTCGTATGTTTACTGTTCTCATTAGTGCTTTTCGGTGAGAAAAACCATGTAGCTAGCTAGTTGTATTGGGATTAGCTTTTATAAGCTGGACGCACGTCGCACACTAACGATTTCTCAAAAACTAAATTTAAATTTGAAATAAAAGAAGTCACACAGTAGGAATTTATTGCATTTTAAGAAAAACATACTAAGTATTATTAGAAACGATAATAAGTTTTTGATCATTTTTATTTTTAGCAACCGGCTCACGAAACTATCATAAATTAGTAGGTAGGTACTAATTTCAGTATAGTAAATGAGTTACAAAACCAAACCGAAAGCATGTTTATAGATGGCTCATTACCTACTTTACTTTTACGTGACCGAACATGGTGACATTTCAAACAGGCTCACATAAAAGCACTTTTTCCGGAGAACCTATTAAAGCGAGGCCATAAATTTGCGGATTAAGCCAACCTATCTTGGTTGCAATCTAACCGTCTTCAAGACGCTATCGATAATTGTACCGATAACCGATATTGTTGAATGTCCACTGGAAAAGGTCGATGAAAGTTTAGGGTGCAATGTAAGCAGGTATAGATTGTAGACGCCTGTGGACCGATGCCCATCACAACAGGCAACTTTTTAACGATGTCTGAGATTTTTTTTCGAAATCAAGAACTAGGAATGCATGTATAATTTTGTCTGACAATTACCGATTACCAGACTAAGATTTCCGAGCAATGTATGTCACCCAGACTAGACTGTCGAGTGTTCTAATGTTCTAGTGATCGCCATCAAGCGAGTATGGTAAATTATACATGAAACTAGGTGTTTTATGAAAAACCTAATATTTTTGTGACAACGTTCAGATCCAGGGAAGTCCAACCTCGAAAAAACAGACAGGTATCGCCTTCCAAAACATAGTTGATAGCAAAATGCGTTTATACATTTCGGCGCTTATAATATAAAAGAACTGCACGTAGTCGCTGGTAGGCATCTGTTTTACGTGTGATTGGAAAAAAGTTAAGATTACTTAAGATAGCCTTCATTGTTGGTCACTCGATGTTCGAAATAGGGCAACTTTTTGCAGAATGTTGCCGATATTTCTAGCTCTATGGATGCTTAAAAGTTGGTTCAATATCTGCAAAATGGCTATGTTAATTTTTCTTTCGAGATCCCAATACCTATTCAAGTCTTTGAAATTTTACTTAAAATATTTCACCCCAAATATTACTCATTCATTTCTTCAAAAAGACTCACATAATTTGATAGTATTCCGTTTTGTTTTATCAAAATTACGCAAAGTTCACTTATTACTATGACCAAACATCTGTTTAATCTAATGTCAAAACACAATAAATTTTGCTAGCATACAAACAAGACAAAACATTTACCTCACAGTCAAGCAATCATGCAAAAGCAATATGGTAAAAGTAATCAGTGAATGCAAATCTCTTCAGAAGCTAACAAAATGGAAAACGTCTAATAAAATGCTAAATAGATAGTTTTACAAAAGCCTCTACCATTTGTTCAAGAATTTATCGAACAGTAAAATCGTTTGGTTAAACAATGAAGTAAACTCTAGAAAAAATGTATTTGATTTTATCTTATTCCGTAGCGGTTATTATTTTTAATAAATTTTTGACTATGATTTAGGTTATTACCGTCACTTATCATTAGGCGAGATTGTGGCCAAAGACATTTTTTATCTCATATAATTTTTTTTAAAAAGGCGCCATCTTATAATATTGTCATAAATACCCTCCAACCAAAGCAAGCCAATATTATGTCGAGTTACTAGCTAGTATGTAAATAAAATGCAGCAAACTATTACCTATAGTAATATGGTCCTTACAATCTGAATGCGTTCGTAAATTCAATTGCCGTTTTTAAATAAATTGCTTGTAATCTTATACCCAAACAGCCAGAAAACAACTGAATGAGCAATATCAAATTACTGAATGGTCTCTTGTGGTCTCTTTTTTTACATGTTGTTAGGTATATATTTTAGGATAAGAGAACAAACACGGAGACCTACACACATCGATATCCGTTTATAACACAGACCATAAATCAACTTTTTGTTCAATAAACAATTTAAATTTATAGAAGCAGTTAATGAACGTTTTAAAAATAATAATGTTTATGATTTTAATTTTTGTATGGAAGTCGATTACCACCATTAGTTTCACTAATTACAAGATTTTACAGCCGCAATTCGTTTTTACGACTATTGGAACATTTTCTATTGGAGAGCTGAAACACACCGGTGGTGGACCATAAAGAAATTATTACGGTATCCTACAATTTTATGTAATAAAATGTCGTTGGCAAAAATTAGGATGTAATTTCAATTATGACATTGAGTGAGCTGCATTAGGTTTGATTAGCTAATAAAAAGCAAACATGTTGGTAATCCGGCAGTTTTACGATGCCTTGCTCGCTATCCTACTTTTTCGTTTAAATTTATTCACAAAGAAAAGTATGACTAATAAAGTATTTACAATATTTATAATATGTACAAAATACACATGAAGCAGTTGAGCTATCTACACACCGTTGCAAACGATTTATAGATAGCTCAACTGATCCAAATCAGTACCAATCGGAAGCGTGCCCAAGACACTGGCTGCATTGCCGCGCTGAATAGCAATGCTGATTCGCTGGCCCAGATAATCACCAGCCCTCGGGTCACGCGTCGCTGCGACTAGACGCCCTGCAATAATTTTGAAAACCCGGAGGGCCTCGGTACCCCACGGACCCAGAGTCTCGACCCCAAGAGGTACAAATGTGTAGGCCCTGTCGAGACCCGCATACTTGCGCCTCTTGAGATCCTCGGCCGAATCTGCTGCCGCACCGGCCCTAGCGGATGTCCTAGACAGATGTGAAGGAGCAAGGGTGTCGACGCAAGTAGCGTCCCACACCAAAGGCCTTCCCAACTCCCAAGGAACAAGAGTCATACCGTCAGGCCGTTTACCATCGTCACGCAGCAGACCATTCGGCTCGAGAATGGCTGGCACGTTCACGCTGGTAAAAGCCCGGCGGATGATATCGTTAAGGCTAGCGTGACGGGATATCCGACCGGCGGCTCTAGTGCACGATAATCCGTGGTGACCAAGCTGTTCGACAGCCGTACCGCACTGGCAATGATGAGGCGCACAGCACCGAGCACCCAACCGTAGACAGGTTGCAATACGGAACGTGACAGGATCCATTAGAGTACCAGTGTTATGAGAGGGAAGAGCTTGCAACCAAAATCCTGACTCTTTTTTAGAAACGGCTAGGAGACGGGCACGATCTGCGGAGCTTGAACACGTTTGTAACAGAGAGTTCCGTGTTAACTCGCACAGAGGCCCGTCCCATTGCCGTTGAGCCGAAAGTGATTTGGGGAGAGCAGAATCGGGGCAAGCTCTATGCCAAGCATTTCTAGCTTCGTCTTTGTACGAAATTTTGAGATCAATGCCAGTAAGAGCCAAAAGAGACGGATTTAGAATTTTTTCTACCAAAGAATTAGTGCTATAGACGGAAGACAAGAATGCTGGTAGGGCTACACTTGAAATTTTGCGAATGAATGATAAATTTAATAAATAATAAATTTCGTTTAATGTTTGTGACTAGTTAGGTAGGTAATAGGCACCTACTTATTTAACTGGAGCCATTTAGATGAATAATGTCATTCGTAATCCAGAAATATAACTTAGTTTATTTTCAAAAACTCCTTAACTCATACTTTAAGGGCGGATTGCACCAGAATCACTAAACGTGTTTAACAGCTAAATTGATTTAAATCTGACGTATTCATATGACTTGACAACTCGCTAAACGCGTTTAGCGATTCTGGTGCAAGCCGCCCTAAATGCTCAAATTTTTAAGAAACTTTAAGTTTTAATCGAAACACTTTTAAAACTAACTACATAGCTACCACATGTCATTGTATATGAAGCACAGTGTCGGGAAAGTATAATATTATCTAACCATCTATATACATAGTTCATGTCAAATTTTGATGCAACCAATAATCTTTAGTTTAAAATCCTTGAAGGAGTTTCTGTCATTTGTAAAAGCAACATAGCACATTTATTTTAATTGTTTTTCTTGGTGATAAAGTGAATATTGTTTTTTAATTTTGGTGGAATTATAACCAATAATATTTGCAGTTATAGCATAAAGTCTGAGCCATTGGAATAAATGAGTATTATGTGTTTTTATTATTTTATGGAATTCGTTTTCAAGTTTTGAAGGGAAATCCACCATTTTGTTTTCAAAACAAATGACTTGACGAATGACTCGACTTGACTAAACATACTTATTTCAAATAATCCACTTATGACGGACAGAGGCCATATAGAAGAGAAGAAGAAGAAGAAAATCTTTGAAGTTGCAAGATATTCCACGAATAAAGCACTTATTACCGCGTATAACTGACTCAGTGAATATTCAAAAGAAAAAACTCGACAATCTTTGAATAAGGTAAACGTGGGCGTTCCGACAATGAGGCACGTCACCGACTGCCCTTTGAGCTGTCAGACTCTTGAAGAAACCGGGACAATTACATTGAAAACCCGCAGTGCTATCTTGAAAAATAATAGTAGGGACTCATCTGACATAAGGAGCTTATTAGCACGAGTCCAGTAGGTCTCACTCTGTCTATGCAATGAATACATTTTTGTGAAGGTTTGGGAAAGCAATCTTGGCTCCCTGAAATCTGGAGTAAATACTGAAGAAGGTAGGTGCCCTTTACGAGAAATAACAAGCAGTGGCTACCTTCACCTACAGTTAGAAACATAGCCAGCGTGCAGCAAGGAGTTCTCCTAGATCCATCGACTTTCTGTGACTTTTACAATGTCAACTAGTCTAGTCCATCAGACAAATTAGTTCTGTGAAATTGTAGTTGGGTTCTTTTTGAATCTGTGAAAGCAAAGCGATGTACATTTTCGAGACATTTTTTGATACATGTTTGAAAATCTTTAACCTACCTGAAAATTTAAGTTTGGTGAATGCTAGATTACCAATGTGTAAAGCAGATAAAAACAGTTAATATTATGAAGGTTTGTACCTTATTGAGTAGTTTTTTTATGTTGAACCAATTCGGCACAATCAGAATACCTAATCAAAGGAAGTAATTATGTTGGAATTGCATTACTTGTGAATATTGCTTCTGTTTTATGGCCGCTGATGAACAATTCTTAGATTACTTGAATAGAGCTGTAATTGAACAACAAATTGCATTACGGTCCGATCAAATTATCGGAGAATCTCACTAAGTGTTAATCATAAATGATGGAAGTGAAGCCATTGGGGGAAGAGCCGATTGGCTAGCTCGGGTAGGAGGTATGGCCGAGCCGCTGTAAACCCATTAAGATCTCAAATTACCTAGTCCGCCCAAACGGCTCGTGTGACTAATCGGCATTAAAGGTGCTGTTATGTCTTAATTAAATTATTCTCATAACTTGAAAAAAGCCTGCGACTTCACTCGCGTAGGTACCTATACAGTCTGAGACATGAACCATGCAACACTCTTCCGCAGATTAACAAAAAAAGCAGACGAACTTTCACCTCTTTGTATTTGATTGTAGTCAGAATTACGAAACCAAGGTTCAAAATTCTTCTTTCATCATATACGTACTAGGACATCTTGGTGACTGGTTTAGGCTCCCTATAACCTCTTATTAGTAGCAGAGCTTAATTGATACAAACTAATGAATCAAAATATCACGACGGCATACAACTACAAGTAATTGAATCTGTAAAACGGAATTTGATTGGATTAAAACTCATTACGACTCAGGCCGCTGGCCACTTGTCTAGCTGCCTAGTGAGCATTGTAATAAAGGTGATGACTATTTGAGAGGAAGATGATTTTCAAATTTTATAGGGCTTAAAACGTGATGCACGAACGTCCTTGTGATGCTTATGTCCTTCTAGAACTTGAATAAATGATTAATAAAGTTGAATGTTTACAGTTCGTTGGTCAATTGCTTTTCGTCTTGTATATTAATAAAAATATTTCCTTACTTCCACGATTCTGTTGCGGTCCAAGAATTTTACAACGTTACAAATTTTGTACAATGGAGCCATTTCTGAGGCGAATGGGAGATTGACTGCGTTAATTAAGGCAGTTAGAGGTATAATTTAAAGAACGCTCTGGATAAGGCTTGCAGGGAACAGGAAACTTAAGTAATTGCCCGAGAAAAGATAGCCATTAACAGCTACATTTTCATTTAGCTGAAAAAACTCAGGTAAGTACATTTAAATAGAGGAACTAATTCTAGGTTCGAGGAACCAAGTTCATTGTTGAATTAAATTATTAGCTTGCATAATTTAACTAAACTATGCTTCATTCATGGTTTCTAAGATATTCAAGTTTTTACAGATGACCTGGAATTTTGGGTTATAGCCATTTCGTACCATCCTTTGGTATGCGAATTTTTGCTCTAGAGGTAGTAACTAATTTTTGAAATCCAGTGTCACTGAAACATTCTAGCTGAACATTATTATATTATTGGTTTTGGGGCCTATGTCCTAACAAAACTAGGTTTTTTTTTTAGCTCAGGAGTTGCCTTTCTACATCCTATATAGCGTTGTATCACCCTGCGTTCTTTCTATAACTCATAAAGGCGTAGTTTTGCAAGCTCAACCACGTGAATAGTCGAGGGAAATAAGGGTCCTTTCGGCCGTTAAATTTACGACATGTCCCAAGAAAAGTCTTGTCTCCTCCCAAGATCTATTTTTATAATTTATTTGGTTTGTTACGACCGCAGACTTGCTTCATGAAAATGTATGCGGTGCGGATGCACATTGAAAAATTTAGTTTGAAAAATGTTTTGGCTTGTTTAATTTTGCTGGGTTTTGCTCAGGAAGCTTATGTAAAATTCAGGTCATAAAATGAATTTTCAGCTCGTTTCGCTGTTTTGGTGTTCTGTAGGATGTTGCAACTCATTGTCATGATTAAATTAAACTCGTTGTTTTTATTTTCAATTGGTTAATTTTTAAATTTTCATTTATTATTATGTACCGGCTGCATCCGTTCCGGGGTAACGCTACTTTCCTCAACTCATATTTGTATTTGAGCAATGAAGATAATAAAGATTATAGTCAAAAGCCAACTTATCTGAATTGGTTCTGCCGCCATTTTAGTGTGAAATGGCTCGTTTTCTGAGTGAGGTCAAAATCATCACGTAACAATCAAATATAACGAATGAACAGGTATAAACACACACAAGCCAAAGTAAAAAGTATTCTCTAAAGTAATAAAACATCACTAGAATATCCATAATAGCATGTGGTCACGTCCAATCTTTTCGGATGGGGACTCTGCTCACAGTGTGTAAAATTTATGGAAATTGCATTTCCGCATTACGTTCGATATGAGGGGTGAAGGTATCTTAGCTGGAAAGTTTTCTTAGAGAAAAACTGATGATTGTGTACTATTTAATGAAAAGGATCACACGGTTTTGATGATGTTAATAGTAATAATCTAGAGTCAAATATTTGTAATTTTTTATTAATAGGTATGGAAATCCAATTATTAATGGAACTGTACTACGAAAAGTTGTTGACTCACATCAATCATTCTTATTGGTAAATGATTTTCTTTCTGTACTATGGGATACCGTGTATTGAAAAATCATTACCCGTAAAAGTTAATAAAATGTAACGTACTTTTACGAGGTATTCGTTAGTCCAAATGCGCATGCCAATGTAATGCCTATCAATTTGCAATAACAATTAAATTTAATCATTAAGTAACGGTATACAGAAACGTAATCCAGAGGCGCCTGTCTGACTAATGGACATTATTAAGTAGCAAATTGTAAATTGACGTTAGCACAGAATCGTGATGGATGAATGGATAGTAGGTGCAAACTAAGGGGGTTGGGTAAAGTTGATAGTGCTTTAAATGATAATGATGATGCTGGAAGTATAAATATCGTTATTGTCATCATATATGCCAATATTTTTGAATCTCCAATGTCTCCTAACAGACATGGCCCTAATGGCACATTTTTCAAGGGTCAAACGAAAGATCAAGTACCTAAAAACCTAACACCCATTGCATTTTTTGTTGAAATATAAACAGAACATGAATATGGAGCCTCTGATTTGTGGCGTTGTATTAGTAACCTCTCAAAAACCTGTCTGCCAAAGAAAATAATAAGATAGGTACCCGTTCTCATTAGCCTTAAAAATAAAAAATTAACCCTCAGCGCACCGCTGCAATCTCTTTAAAGTTATAACAGGATCATAAACAAAGGTCCTTGGGGTTAAGACGCTAGTAATAAAAGGGAAACTTCATTAAAGTTCGCCAAAGATACCGGCCAAGTTGTTCTGGATTCGCTGCGAGCTATGGACAGCCTGGTGATGAAGATTGTGTAAAAATTCTGAGCTGTTTTTTACAGCTCATCAGCAGTAACTTACATACTTAGCATGAAGTAGGTAGCAGAAGTGTGTCTTTACTACCTATTTCTTTAGAAAACAACCCAAATACTATATACAAATACTGAAAAGGAAATAGCATTTTTAACAAAAAAAAAATTATTAAAATGAACTCTGAATTCTAAATGCTGGGGGATCAAATCACCGAAAAAAAAAACAGCCTACTTAATGCTTTGTATTGATTATCACTGGCTCAGTATGACTAATATCATTGCATAGTAAGATTCTCATAAATCTAAGAGTAATGAAGTATCTATCTTTTATTTGTTTATATGTAACACTTTTCTTAATTTCTTTTTGGTAGCGGGCTATGTGCATCTACATGGCCCGGCGGCATTGCCAGTGGTTTTATCACAGGTAAAGGCAAAAGGCAGGATGGCTCGGCCGCCGGCCGGGCTATGTGGATGCACGTTGGATGCACAACATATAATTTCATAATTATACAGAGTCGTCAGATAAACAATTAGAAATTTTCAATTTTAAAAAAAGAAAAAAATTACTTGGTTTCTATGAAGTTAGTTGTGCTTATTCTAAGCCAAAAATATTTTGGTTCATTGAGTGAGATTATTGATTGGCCATAAATTCACAATCATACCAACATAAAAGGAACAATAAAGTTCTATGGCTCTTATTTTTACACGCAAAAGTTTTGCTTCTACAGTAGTTATTTGAATTCCTTAAAAACAGCAACCGCCATACAGCGTCCGTAATCTATAACTATTTTGTAATCAAAAGACTAACTTAGAATGTCTTTCTTTTTAAATGCTATAAATGCTAATGCCAGTCTATAGTATAACATCGCAAGAAAACTAACGTCTAGACTAAACTACGTTCGAGAATGAGCTTATTCTATCTAGAGTCTGAATTTGTCTTGAAATCTCGATTACGCTGCTGTAAATCATGAAAATTATATTATACAAGTTAAAACCCACATATTTTTGTCATACCACGACTTCATAGGATTTATATATAATTACAAGAGAAGTCATAACAAAAGTGATGCTGTCAAATTTTCATAGCTCGCTTCGCTCCAATCTCCTTTGCTCAACTGTGCCAAGACTAATCCAACCTACCGGACATCATTTTACGGACTTGCTATTCGAAAACCTTCAAGGATTCTTCATTGAAGATAATAAAAGTTTCGGTCTCAGAAGCGATGAGCTCACGTTGTTACTTCGATTAGAAGTTTGTTGCCCGTTGTAGCGTTAGTTTTGTGAGCGAAATCAACGGGATATTTTTTCTTTGCACCACACATACTGCCTGCAAAAAATCAAATCGTGTGATATTTAGTTTATCCTGAAATTCAGGCGATGTTGGTACTCGTACTCGTATCTCAATCAATATGAACAACTTTTTTTATAGAACCCCAATAGTGTGAGCGAAAACTGCTCTATACCGGATTCTGGTTTTTGATTTGGTATCGGAAAACTAAATATGAAAAAATAGATTTTGCCAAGAAATGTTTATTTATAGGTACTGAGCAAACTTATACAAAGGTTTACTTGATAATGCCTCCACCGTGAATACAAATTCTTCACAAATCTCATTCTTTTTAAAAATAATGTCATAAAAATAGTTAAATAACGAGAGAAAGCTGTGTTCTTCCTTTGGTGTTACAGTTCCATCTTCTCAACTGTACATTTTTATATATAGAGTAGAGCTGTGATAGAGACTGCGTTTTTATTATTGACTTTTACTTACCAAAAGCGTAACCGTGAGTGTTTATGCAAAAATTTATATGAATCTAAACTCGCTTCGCTTACTCGATCCATACCATAGTGTTTTTAAAATCTCAATCAAGCGAAAATTCCGTTAAGGAAATATCTCTATGCCATATTCACGAAGTCGGTAAAACGTTATCCAAGCTGTCATGGTCTTCAAATCATTTTATACATCATAGCTAGGTGTGCTAGAAGTAGGCATATTTACAAGTAGTAGATATCTAGATTTACGACCTTCAAGTTTGTAAATAAACTCTGTTTATAATTGCAGTTGTATTCTCTGTTCTGCAAACTACTCTGCAGCCGCATAGCGGACTGAACGAGCAAAATAAAAATGCTGAGTCTGAAGAAATAAACGAAAGTATGCATTGTTATGATGACGATTTTCAAAGGAAATCTGTGGAGTCTCGTAGTTTTACAAATTAAAATCCAAATCTACTTGAACAAAGAGTCTTTCATTCTCTTACGTGGGATCGTTATAAAGTTATAGGTTTGTCAAGTTTTATTAAAAAAAAATATTACACTGCATATTCATTTATCATTGAAAAATCTCATGTTTTTGTAGTTTTCTCACCATCATCATCATTGTATTGTCAGCATCATCCAATTCTAAAAAGGTTTTGAATTAGTGTTATAATTAAAAATGGTCGTTTTATTTTATAATAACTATGAATCATCAACGCATTTAAAATTGTTTATAAAATGTAATCAAAAGTCCAAACTCAAGGTTTGCCTAAGAGCCATGGAACGCAGTGTGTTAGGGGTAAAAAGAACCGACAGGATCCCAAATACAGTACTTCGTGCGAAGACCCGCATCACTGACGTCGGCGAAAAGTCTGCCAAGCTAAAATGGGATTGGGCGGGGCATATCAGCCGAATGCATGAGGACAGGTGGGCAACAGTCGTCACACAATGGGTGCCTGCAGATGGGCGACGTAGCCGGGGCAGGCCGAGAAAACGTTGACGTGACGACCTCTACGCATTTCACGGAGCCTGGTGGGAAGCAGCGGGTGATCGAAGGAATTGGAAGGATATGGGGGAGACCTTTGCCCAGCAGTGGGAAAGTACAGGTTAAAAAAAAAGTAGCTAAAATCAAGTGTTTATGTTTTTTAGATTTTTTTGGAATCTCTACGCCATTCCCAGTGCAGGTGGAACAAATGAAGAAGTAAAGGACCGCAAGCCAGCTCTTCCAGGTTTACTAGACGATAGGATTGAAAACACCGAGCTTATGGTAAGTCACTTCTAAGAACTTCTGGGGAGACGTTTGCTTATTTCAGTGTATTTGTAGGATTTCACTAGTTTATTTTCCATGCTCTTATTTTGAAATCATTTTTATTCTCTTAAGAAAAAATCTATTCAGTGCGGCAATGCAGCCAGTGTCGTGGGTACGCTTCTGATTGGTACTGATTTGGTTTAGTTGAGCTATCTATAAATGGTTTGCAAGGGTTTGTAAATAGCAACTGTTTCATGTGTATTTTGTATAAATACTGTATAGGTCGTAATTTTCTTTTAGGTATACGAAGGAAAATGTATTCTAGTTTGTAGTTTTAGCTACAACCTAGCTTGGGTTTTGTTTGTGACACATACCCTATTTTCTTGATACCCGTAAAAGCAATTTGCAGGCCCATTTTAGTTTTACAGCCAATATAAAGAAAGACCCTCCATACCTATCTACTTTTACAACCGACATAGTTTTTCAAAAGACCGACATATTTTCTGAAAACCTGATAACATATCGAGTTCGGACTTCGGACGTCCTCAATAACTCGACCCTATTGGACTTCCCATTGTACAGTTGGCTGCAAAAGCGCAACGCATTTCACTTCCTTTAGCTTGAGTTGAAAAACAGGAGAACCGATTTATGTACTAGCATTTACCCTCGACTTCGTCCATGAAAAAAAATTCAAAAAAAGCGGGAAAAGTAGCCTATGTAAACCAGGTTACGAATTATAATATATTCCAAGTTTTATCCAAATCGGACCATTAGTTACAGCGTGGTTGAAACTCAAACATCTAAACTTTGACATTTATAATAGTAGTGGGATATCAAGATCCGCGTTGTGCTTTGGAAGGTACGTTTAGTTTACAACTGTTAAATAAGACTGTGAGCCCAGCAAACTCTTTTACCGTAATTAATTTTCACCTTGTCTTTGTGCATATCTCACTCCATCTTATTTGGTTTTCGTCTTCCATACCATTTTAGTAGAGATACTCAGAAAAGGACATTAATATTCAAACTGAAGCATTCTCCAGTGTGAATTTTACGATCTCAAGTTTGTCAATAAATGATTGTGTTCTGTTGTGAGCATCTATTAGTTTCAATATTTTATTAGATACCTGAACAGTAAAGCTCGTGTATACTTCTGCCGCCCACTGTACAAACTTTGACCTTCCAAACTGAATGCTTGTTTTTACGATGCCGTAAACCTTTCAGTGTAGTTGACAATGCTTCAACTGTGATGGCGACCTATAAAACGACAGCGGTTGACGACAATAAACAAGGTGGTTTGTTAAGAACTGTGTAAATAAGGGTGTTATTCAATTTTTACCTTTTCTTCTCATTCCGGAACTCATCATAACTCATCACATTTTTTGTCCGCGAGTGTCCGCTGGTGGTGAGTTGAACATCAGTGTGAATACTTAATGTATCGTAATGAGTTCGGATAGTTTTTTTTCATAAAACATCGTTAACGTTGTAAGGTATATTTTACCTGTACCTACTTACTTATACTTACCTAGGTAGATAGATAAATAGATATATTATTTATTTAACCACCACAAATTAACAAAAAAGAAAAACAGATTAAAAAAAACTTAAAATTAGAGTGGTGGTGAAAGGTACTCTACTGATTTACTTAAAATAAAACTACTGTGAAAATGTTATGAATATGAAAGCTTTTATTAAGAAAACTACTGGAATAGGTAGGTATATTTAATTACACAAAAAACCTGTTCATTTTTACCAAATATAGACCAACAAGACAAGTAGATTTCCATTAACTAATAATATTTTTTATGATAATAATTCCGATTTATTGGATTGGGCTGGTCATGTCTGCCGTATGCCAGGTGAGCTGTGGGCAAGGACTGCCACTGAATGGAATCCTGACCCAGCAAGAAGGCAACGCGGCAGACCAAAAAGAAGGTGGCGCGACGAGCTCGACCGTTATTTATCAGATTGGCAAAGTATAGCCCAGGATCGGAGTGTGTGGAGAGAATGGGGGGAGGCCTTTGCTCAGCAGTGGGACACAGAAGGCTAAATATAATATAATATAATAATTCCGAAATAGCAAATTGTCTCACAAAGTTGTTATTTCTTCCTACCTAGGTACTATTTTTCCATTCTTCTTTTTCAAGAACCACTGAATTATCCAGCCAACGAGATTAAATTTGCCGACGCGAAAGCAACTCTTTATGTTTTATTTAGTAGGTCTACTACAAATTGTACTGTTGCTGTATTCTATTATTTGAAAAAAAAAATATATGTTAGGAGCAGAAAGTGTTAGAACTAAATATTTTATAATTTATTTATTTATTACAATAACCTTCTAATAAGTTTGTACATATTGTTTTTAATTAGCAGTAATATATTATTTATTAATAGGTACTAGATAATATTATTGTTCTTCAGTTATTTAAAATCCTCTTTCTATCTAATAAAAACATCATTTTTGTTGTCATAATTATTTTTAATTATTAGGTACCTTTGAAAACCAATATAGGCCTCATCTGTAAATTGCATAAAATATTGAGACCTTTTTTGCAAACCACCTTTATTATATTAAAGACAAAGACTTAAAAACAAAATACAAATTCGTATTTATACGAAACAGTATCTTAGCATCGATACGACCACGCAGTCACAACACAACGGGTGGTAAATTCGTTCTAAGGAACAAGAGGCTAATTAGAACTTGTAAGAGATGGTCGGAGTAACTAACTCTTGGTAACAACTTGGAGCATTAGCGACAGTACGAGTGGGTTACATAGCTACTACCTGTGTGGGATCTGTACTGTACTTCTGAATTAAAAGGCATTGCTTTTTTAACTTTAAATTTTGTCATGAGTCTGAAAGCATACGTTATTGTTTAGTATTGATTCAATTATAGAAGATTCTTTGTATATGACTAGAAATTATGATCGAATTTATTCACTCAACAAACCCCAATAAGTATAAAAATGTTTTTTGTTTGTTTGTAAATGTTTTAAAGTGTTTTTTTTTATAAATTCTATGAATAATGCATTAGCGAAGGTAAATTTTATATGTATTGAAATAATTTTAACAAACGAGTTATTTAATAGCTGTTGCGTTAAACTTATATAATACCTAAGTTTTCAAACTTTAAATTCATCTACGACACTCTGAAGGATTCTACTATTAATCTACCGAAAGTTCACAGTTTCTAGTGCAAGCCAAAATATAAAACTGATGAACTCAGATACAAGCCAGTCTGAGAGGCTGGAAGATTAAAGACAGCGGTATGAATACGAACTCGAGATTCAGTAGAAAACGAAAAAAATGTCTTTACGTAAAGGCTTGTGCGCTGTCACGTACACTGCATTCTTATTTAATCTTCTTTTGCTGGCGAGGTTTCGTGTTCGACCTTTTGATTCCGCTAAAATATCTCCTCGTCGTTGGAAATAATTATGGTGCTACAATAGAGTGATCGTCCGGGAGTTTTATGTAAAACACTAAAAAGTTAAGTTTTATATTCCTACAGCTGTAAAGGCACAAGCTATAAAAGACCATCTTATTATAAAATTAAGTATTAAAAACAACACATTAACAAAAAAGTATTATTTATCATTGTTGATACCGCCGCCATTAATATTATTAATACGGATTCACGATGCAAGAACCATAAAGTAGAACAAACGAGAGAGGCGGGATACTTTTACCGCTTGAGCTCCCATAAAAACGAAAGCCCTGAATTAGCTCGATTCTTTGTCACCCCTTTTGAACAACCCCTTAAATTTTTACTACCACCGTCTTTGTCTAACAATAACCACTACATTCCCATCCGTTAAACTGCATCAAGGAAAAACAACGTGAAACTGCCCGAGATGAAACGAGATAGAACAATGTATATGCAGTAGTAGAGAGAACAGAGAAAAGCACATGTAGTAGTAGCCATGGATGCGTACTTTCTACTGTGGGAGAAAGAGAAGCGCAAAAGCTCTCGTGTGCGAGTGAGAGAGGTACAAAAATTAACCAACAGAGGGGAGAGTAACCGAGCTTCAAGCGGGGTGGTTAGTCTGCATTCGACCGCGCTGGCGGCAACGACGGCTCTCGTGGCATCGTCCGCCGGGTTCCATTCGAACTGTGAAAAATAATTTTCAAGTGCGTTCACGACGTCAGTTTTGTGTTGTATTTCAGTTTTTATTGATATGATTTCGCAATCATCATTTGGATCTCGATTGTTGTCGATGAAACAACTTTAGATGTCACTGGCAAAATAATGTGTTTGTGACGAAAGTCTTATGCGGATAGAAAAGAGCGGATAAGAAAACTGAAAAGAAATAAGGAAGACGTTATGCCATTTGCGCTTACGTCCAAGTGCCGGTTATGATACGTTCGTAGATTTGACATAGACTTTGGATTGTTACGAGGGTTTCCAGAGAAGATGTGTGCCAAAATGTTATTGTATAAGTTGTCGATGACTGTTATCGCTTTATGGATTGGAGTGTCTGCTGAAGAGGAGGTTTCATCCCCCCTAAGGGTGGCACAGTGCAGAGCCACATGTTTGCAAAAGGTATGTATGAAAAACACGCTAGTTCATCAGTATTGAATAACACACTTACATCAGTTACGAACTAAATTAAAAAGTTTAAAATCATTGACGATAATTTTTATATAGAAGTATCAACATCAATAATGTGACTAATACCGAAAACATTAAACACAAACATTACAAAACTTAATTTTTCATTAATCATTCGTAACAACAAATAAATCAGAACTAACCGTAGACCAAGCCTTCCTAATTATAATAGATGTAAAGGCCTCAGCCATGTTAATTTGTCCCTCAATCAATCTCAATACAGTCCCCGTTAAAGGCGGCAGTGACAAAATGACTGGACACAATGAATTGACAGAAATGGGTCTAATTAAATTAATTGCATTAACAATGCTCAGTTTAATTAAACAGGAAGTTTTATTTGATTAATTTGTACAATTTTAGCATCAAACTTTGTAATGGTAATCAATATTGGTAGGTACCTACCTACCAATTAATCATAATTTTATTGTTTGTTTAATATTATTGTACGAATGGTTGCCTGTACAAAAACAATACAAAATACTCTAGCGAAATTTCAAAGATACATAAGTTCTTATATATTTTTCTGTATTTGCAGGAGCTTTGAAATAAGGCAAGAAAATGCTGACGCTAGGCCTATTTCTTCTGCTCGGTGGCACATGTTGTGTCGTTTTCTGCTGTTTTGTAATATTGGTATTGTTTATTGAACCTCCGAATTGGTACATTTACGTGAGTAGGTACTACTTGTTTATTTTGCCAGACTATTTGATAAAAATCTCATGTCAATGTTGGCATAAAAGTTACTTGATAGTAAGAATATTTATTTTAAATTACGCTATATTATATGGCTGCGCAAAGCTTCCTTCCACTTCCTCTCCATTCATGGTCAGAGCTATTAAACCGTGTCAAGACCTCAGGACCTTATTACCTATCTATATAATTATATATATCTGGTCTATGTTTTTATAGAAGGCATCACTACCATAATAACAGTTACATTTATAATTTGTCATAATATCGATATCGCAGCCGTACCTATCACTAATTAGATCTATCAATCACAGGCATCACAAACACACCACAATTATAGTAAGTCTGTAAGCTTTATCTATCAGATAAGGGCGATTTATACTACCAATATTTACAGATAGTTTTATCGAAACTGGTTTAGTATTCGAACAGGAACAGGTTGCTGGTGATCGGGACGATGCGTCCATAAATGTTATTTGTATCTTTGGTACTATCCTTTCTAAATTGGGATAAACTTATTTGTTTCTGTCTTTAGCTGTCCTACCATAAATTATAATGTTTGTTTATCGAATTCCTTAGCATATATTACAGGACAAACATAAATCTATATATATATAGTTATACCAAACTCCATATATATATAATACGATGTTTTATAATTTGATATACATATTCAACGCACTATTCATTACATCACCTACCTAATACCTACTTACTTGATTTTGACAAAATACTCTTGGAATAATTAAATTGGTTATCACTGTTGCTTAGGGATATAATAGATAAATTCTTCGGAGTTTATAAAATTAAATATATTTGTACTACAAATATATTACTACAAACCAGATACACTGACTGACTTTAAAAAAAGTCTTGCTAAGACTTAGCATACTAAGTAGGTACCTACATAATAATTTATAATAGCTATACGTTTAGGTACAGAGGAGGACAAGTAGATACGAGTAATATGTATAATAAATAACTCTCTAAGTTAGTAAACAAAAAAGCATTTGCTTGTAAAAAAATAAATCCCTGTCTATCTTTCGTCAAATCTGTTTATTTATATCTTTATACCAGGTAACACGTAACGTTTCCTTTATCATATCGAAAATCAACATCTGCCCTAATCCATAACTACGTCGAACGTGATCACGATTTCTGTTTTTTGCTTAGAAGCTTTTAGTGGGCAATTTTTTTTATTATACCTGCGAAGCTCACGATGCTGCCTGGTCGTTTTTTCCAAGTTTTGTAATGAAGGGATGTGCGTGACGTTTCCAAGGGCGGAAGGATAGGTAGTTATTCTTTTGTGCGCATTATTAGGGTATCGTTAGAAAAATGCGCAATTTTCTATAAGTATACGTCTAAATAGTAATAATGTGATATGTTTTTTGTGTAAGCCGAAGGATGTTTTGAGGCAATTTGTCAGTTTTTTGGTGTATTGTATGGTTTTAAATATCTGATGGTATTGTTATAATATCTTAGCCTGTATTTTGATCTTTAACAGTATCGCGTACTATGAATTATGTACTTAGTTGTCCCAAATAATATTAAAATTAACCAAAATTTGGTTCGTAATTGAATTTGTCTAGAAAAGTACTTAAATTAAAAATTGTAATCACTATATTCATAATGCTCACACGTGTCTAAATAAAATATTATGTTTGTTGGCGACTACTACAAATAGTATAGTAAATAATAAGTAAATTTCTGAATGCATCATACATTTATCTACCGAGATTATTAAAAAAACCGTCATCCGAATCCGTCCAAGCTGATAGCGTTTTAAAATAACGCTTTGTGGGCAACTGTCAGTGTCGCCAGAAACTATTTTCTTTCATTGTGTACCCGCCATTGGGACATGGACATTTTAAATACCTCGAGCTTTTTTCTTTTCTACATTTTGAGTTGTTTTTTCTTGTTCTTTTGTAATAAGCTTGCCTCCCTTGATGACATTGTAGACTTGCGTGATGAATTTTAATAAGTACTCTAAATGCCAAGTTATAGATATAGTTATGACTACATTAGGCTTCTAAGTAGTCTTGTCATGTAAATTTTTATGTCTCGTTTCTTTACTTAAATTCGTTTTAAATATTTTCATGTGGGAAAACTGTTACGAGATGTGTATGCTCAGAATTAGAATGAGGATCATTGAGATTCGTTTTTATTGGTCGGTACCGGTTCAGCTTTTTTCCAAGAATACTTTTTGCTAATAGAGATATAAATCTTGCCTTCACAAAATCTATGAACAGGTTCATAACGGTCAAGTTTTAATGATTTTTAGAAAGACTAAAAGCTTTTTTATGGTTTTCTCAGAATCACATCGCATAAACTCGCTACTCGAATTTTTTCGACATTGTTTACAAACTAACTGAAATAAAATTTACAGCAACAATTAACAAATTTGAATGCCAATATTGCAAAATATTTCTCCGTAAGCTGTTCTAAAAAGCCCTCACCTTGAAACTTAAAATATTGCAAAAAGGAACCCATAAAGAACAGGCCGGGTGATCCTAAAATAAAATCATGATTAGAATTAGGAACGTTCTACCTTCCCTTACGGTCCCTTTTCGAAGCGGCCACTCGGCTCTGAGCATTATTATTTTATCGTTGTTCAACCAAGCACAAGAGGTAGACTAAAAATTTTGTTCGGAGAAAAAAAAACATCTCAAGGTTTCGGATGCACGTCCTCGGGCCTTAGAAAAAATAAACGAGAGAGTCCACGCCGAAATGACCTGCGTTTTTGTTCGTGATTTGTTTTCGTTTTTGTTACGTTTGAGTTCATTTGGGAGTAGCCATCATTGTGTCTCTACTGAATTAACCCAAATTGCCTACGTTTTTTTGTATATAAAAAATATGCTGTATTCAGTTTTTGATTGTTATATACAGTGTAAATAAATATAAATATAATAAATAAATATAAAGGGATATGTGAAATGCAACAGCGTCGATCAAAACAGATAACTTTGAGTACTCGAACGAACGGATACACATCGCATTACACGAAACTCATAAACATTGAATCCAATCGTAGCACTTATTGCTGTTAAACAAATAAATTTCCAGACTTATCTAACATCTCAAGAGTAACCCGAAACCGTAAACATGCTCTGAGCATACAGTGTTAACCATTCACTTGAAGCACTGAACGACTGAACAAAAGTGTGTCTCAGTAGATACTATTTCTCACTACATCGGGAGATGTAATCAGAGAAGACGACGTGTCGCGTTTATTTATGTATGAGCAGGGCGCGGACGAGGGTGGGCCAAACGCGTTGGATACAAACAGAATAATATTGATGACACTGCGCTACGAGGGGTCATGAATCATTAATCGTCCTCTCTCGTATACGGCTCTATTACAACTGCTTTAGACTTTAGGCTCTAGACCGGGAAAATCGTGCACAGGGCAAATTCTCAGACTTACGCAATACATTGAAGACGGATACGAAGCCCAACAAATAACCGGAGTCGTACTGGTCGACTTGTCAGCGGCATATGACACTGTTAATATTAAAAGACTCCTTAACAAAATGTCATCTTTGACAGACGACCGCGCCTTCCTCAACGTATTGGGTGAGATGCTTAGGAACCGTCGTTTTCAAGTTCACTTGGAGACCGACAAAAGCAGATGGCGCAATCTTAAGAACGGTCTCCCCCAGGGTAGCGTGCTAGCCCCTATACTATTTAACGTATATACCAATGACCAACCTAAGTCACCTAACACAGAAAGGTTTATTTACGCAGATGACTTGGCCCTAGCAACACGAACATCCAGTTTCGGAGATGCAGAGATCAATCTCGAGAATGCATTGACCGATCTCAGTGACTACTATAAAAATAATGCACTTAAACCTAATCCATCTAAAACCTTATCCACTGTCTTCCACCTACGTAATAGCCAGGCGAACAGAAAACTAAATATTTCCTGGCGTGGTGCTAATATCAAGCACACTGACCACCCAACCTACCTAGGAGCTACACTTGACCGTTCCCTCACGTACAAGAGCCACTGTATCAAAACCAAGCTTAAAGTTAGTACTCGGAACAACCTTTTACGCCGTCTTACATCTACAAGCTGGGGTGCAACTCCTCATGTCCTGCGAACATCTGGGCTGGCTCTCTGCTTCTCGGCTGGCGAATTTGCATGTCCAGTATGGCACCGATCCACACACGCTCGAGAAGTAGATGTAGCACTAAATGAGACGTGTAGAATTATGACTGGCTGCCTGAAACCGTCTCCGCTATCTACCCTCTATCCACTTGCCGGAATAGCCCCCCCGGAGGTCCGTAGAGCTATCGCCTGCTCTACAGAAAAAACCAAACAAGAGTTGGATAGTAGACATCCTATGTATGGCAACTCCCCTCATGGGAGTCGACTTAAGAGCCGCCATAGCTTCCTCCACTCAACTGAAGTCATAACAGAAAGTAACCCTAGTGAGGCAAGATTACAACTATGGGCTAAAAAATACCCTCCTCCTATTGACTATGTTATGCCAGCAGAAGAACTTCCTGCGGGTAACCTACTCCCATGGTCCACCTGGAAGTCTCTGAACCGTCTTCGGAGTCAGGTGGGCCGCTGCAGGCATAACTTAGTAAAATGGGGGTACTCCGACCAAGCACAATGTGACTGCGGAGCCCCACAGACAATGCCTCACCTCCTGTCTTGCCCAGAATGCACCAACACCTGCACCCGGAAGGATCTGTGTGACGCCACGGAAAATGCCATAGACGTGGCCCGTTTCTGGGCAAAACGGGATATTTAGTAGGTACCTAGGTACTTACTAAATAATAAAAAATACATACGGGAGCCAATCGACTCGAAGAAGAAGAAGACAACTGCTTTGCCGGATAAGCTACCCTTCACGACGTGATGCTGGCTCGACGATTGCCTTTTCTACGACACCACGCATTTACAGGTCTTAATAATTTAAGAAAATGAATTTTAGCTCAGCCCTGGACTTTACACTCAAGAATGAACGCGTCCTATTCCAGTTACGGTGTGTATGAGGTGTACAATGTAAGCACGCAACGGTTGTTATACCTCTATTTGTGTACTTTCTAGTTTCTATACACCTAAGTACGAGAGACCACAGAAAAATAGCATTCAGAGACAAATAATAACGTTTAAATATTAGTAATATAAGCAAACATTTAGTAAGTGCTATATATGACAATGAAAGAAACACGTCGTTACTAGAAATTACACGACGTTCCGGTATACGAAAAGTTGATGTAAAGCTTAATGTCACGCGATCCAGCGATAAACCACGCTTCGGCCCGAACTGAGTAAACTTGGACCCGACCGGGTTTCGAATTCCACAAACATTGATAACTTGTGCATCGGTGATAAACTGACAGATTGTTCGAGTGTGGTATTTATCACGCCTTTGTAAATGATCTTGGTGGAAAAAAGTTTTTCATACTGCATAACTCTTATTTTTAATTTTATATTAACCTACCGTTAAATAATCCGTATAATTTTATTACAATTTAAAGTAAAATTCGGCATATTTCTCACGTGGCTAATTATTTTTTTCTTTATTTTTTTCATCATCTTGTTTTAAAATAACAGACAAGTCTTAAAGTAATCCTAAAAAGCTAAAAAGTTATACCAAACGTATATTATTTCAAGTCTATTGATGTCAAAGCGCACGGAAAAGCTCGACTTGTTCTGATAAATGATGTGTCTGCTACTGCTACACCACTTTGCTTTTAATCCTCAGACCACCATTGTGTTCGCGTCCAATTTTTGACGTCAACCGTTTCTTCCACAAGAACACCTTCGTTATTCTGTGCCTACGCTGAGAGATGTTTGGATTTGGTTACATAGTTTCGAATATCATTTTTCTCACTAGAATATGGGAAATTATTTTGTGAGACACGACGTAAAATATTGATTATATTTGGTTCTAGGGACAGTATTTTTTCGGTTGTGTAATTAAACGAATCTTACATAGCAAGCACCAAAAATAATATAAAATATGACTGTTTTAAAATTTAAGAATTTTCAATAAATCTTATCAGTATTTTAACTGCAACTCTTTAGTCAGACTAATTAATAACATGTCGTCATTTATCTATTTACAATTAATGATTGAATGCTAGCCGCTATCTAATGGTAAGTAGCTTTTTATCTACAGCTTTAACAAAACTCAACAGATCCAGTATGATATCTATGGAAATTAAGCATTGGAGAGATAAAGGTTTTAGAACGAGCACTCGTAGTGTAGGAGTGTGTCAATTTCAATTTAATGCGTAGGTTTCTAACAGTTTGCATTTGTCATTGACAGTCGTAAATACAAGGCATGAATATTGAAGATTATACATATAACGGCTCCATCGCTACAATCAAAACAGGAAACGGCAAATTGTAAAGGATATAATAACTGTGAATCAATTTAACAGGATCCAAGTTGAAGCTGCCGATTATATATAACCATCGATTCATTAACTAAAAGAGGTTAATATTATAAAGGAGACCTAATATTAGAAGCATATTAATGACTGACAATAAATGGGTTTTCAAAATGGGCGCTCATAAACAAAGAGGAAAATAAACATTGTGGTAATAAAGATTACAAATTATGAAACAGTTTATCAGTTTAATGGTTATGTGAGGTCGCGCGGGAGACTTGATTACATTTTAGAATGAAAGAGAACCGGTTTTTGCTATGTAGTTTTGGCTTGAGATAAAAATACTCCTAGGTACTTGAAGTTGATAAAGCTCGATTCCCAATACCGTAGGTGTTAAAAAAAATAATATTATGGATTTTGTATGAATCCTTCTTCACAGATGAATGTCTATAATTTTTTATCGCAAAAAAATCAAGCTGATACCTATTTAAAGATACAGTCAGCATACCTTACATCCTAATTCATATCTATTTATTACCCAAGGTTTACCGATAACCCATCAAAACTAATTCTGGACTTTCAAAATATGTTCCATTTCACCTAAAAGCTTAACATGATTTCCTATGTTTAGTTTTGAAAGTACCAAATTGCCAGACAAAAGTGATTAGTCGAAGTCTCGGAACAAATTTACGAGCATTAAAACTATCTCTATTTCATCGCAGCCTTCAGGGCTTAGTCTGGTGGTGGGGCAGCTGGTTTTAATCGAATCCCAATCAACTCGGACGATGTAAAATAGTTTGATATTAAGGTTACCCGCTTTTAACTAGACGCTTCCAAAACATGGCGGCGGTCGCGACCATTTTGTATACACACTGCTTTAAAGATTCATTTTGGACACATTGAATTTTTAAGCATCCTCTTGGACTAAACAGTGACCCTACGGGTTAATGAATTCATTTGTTTCTCCAAATAGTTGGTTGACTTTTTTGAGAAACTGGAGTCAATTCTCCACGGCCTGTATGCTGACTAACATGAAAATATGGTTAGTTTTTAAAGGTTGTGTTTTTTATTGTTAAATAAAATCCACTTATATAAACTTTGTCAGATCAAGTTTTTAAACATTTTAAACTAATTATATAAAAGACTATTATATATGAAATACAGAGCAAACTACGCAAACACATAAAGGGTGTTCATTAAGGAAACTTTATGACCCTAATAATAAAGTCATAAAGCTTTAATTAACTAGTCTAAGTTTACTGATACAGTGCCTATTGTTAACAACTTCCCTAATAAAGATGTCGTTATTGTCATTGTGAATGTTCATTATGACATTCTTTGTTAAATTCTATACTTAGAGATAGAAAACAGTAGGCGCCAACGTACTGATACTGAGTCTAAATAAAATAACTCAACAAAAAATAAAAATAAAGTCTATTTGGTGTGCTTTTTAGACCAAGGTAAGGTGTTATTTATTGTGTCCCCAATCCTTACCTCGAACATCCCCATATCTCCCTATCTTAATCTTTCCAAACCTATAAAAACTTTGGATCTACTTACTAAAATTTTGTACGAAATTGATGGGGCACCTTAGTTTATCAACCGTCGAAATCTATAATACCACAATCAAAATTCCTAAAGGTGTCGATACACAGTACGAGTATGTTATTGATTTGAAGATAGTATTATAGCTTATTTATAAGATTCTCTAGCTTGAACGAAGGTTTTTCATAAATGTTTAACTGTTATAGTTTAGTGTGATACTGTTATACAGCATTTTGATAAAGTAAACTACAATATTATACCAACAAAGTTCTCATTAACAGATTAGATATCTTCCAAAATAGTAGAATTTAAATTTAAGCGTGAAAAGCGTGCTGTGTTGTTTTTATCTTTTTATAAAAAAATAAAGTAGCCCTCAAAAGTGTCGAAACCTTTTAAAAATAGCATAAGCACGTAGATAAATATCACCTCTGTACCTACTGCCAGTTTTAAGTGTGAAGCGATCACAGGCGTGGGCGCAGCACACTGAATATTTCTATCAAAAATCATGAGACACCCCGTTGTTTCAAAAGAAAAAAAATGAAACATGCCTCTTTATAGCTTTTTGAATTAGGGGCCTTGTGTTTATAAATGAACGACCCACTGTGTTTGCTTTTTATCATATTTTAAGTAGCATTGAAATTGTTATTGAAAATATTATTGATTCTGATCATTGAGTTAATAAAATTAAAATCAGAGAGGTCATCAGTGGCATGAAACTGGGCAGTACAATCGGTAGTAATGAGACATTAAAAACCAATTCAATTCACCTGTAAATACGCGTCAATATTTTACTGTTAAATAAGTAGCTAAATAACATTTAACTTAACCGTAACAATTTACTTTTATAAATTTTTTTTTTCTTAACCTGTACTGTCCCACTGCTGGGCAAAGGTCTCCCCCATTTCCTTCCAGGACTTCCGCTGGCTTGCCAGATCCCAACAATGCGCTTCGAATGCGTCAATATCGTGACTCCAGCGCCTTCTAGGCCTGCCTCGGCGTCGTCTGCCGTCTTCAGACATTTTTATAAATTATTTATCTTAAATTAATAAAAAAAATATGAATTCCATAAATTGATTAATTTATTTATTTTCATAAATTACTATAGTGGACAGTGTAGTACTTACTCTACATTTTTGTATCATTTTGAATATTTATTTTCAAACATTGAAGATCTAAATTGGTTTTCCTTCCGAGTTATACATAAATCACTGCCTAATTTTAAAGTTTCGACTCATCTGAGTAAACACGAAAGCTTGCTCGCTCATGCCGCGTTGACACGATACCATTTAGAAGACTCTTGGTATAGTCAGCTACTGGACTGCTATAAATATTAAAGTCGCGTGCGATGCGTCGAAAATCTTTATAGAGTACTAGTAGTTACCCGCGACTTCGTACGCGTCTACAGTTTCCGTGTACATTATATTATCTGTGCGTGTACCGAGCGGATACTTTGAGAAACTTGACATTACACCTCATTACACCGAACTCGTACTGGAATGTGAAACGCTAGTCGCTAGACCAAAGAGATAGTACTACGCCCTGTCAAACTGACGTGACATGACATGACAATGAAATCCTCTTGCCAATTGGCGCTGCTAATCCTTTTCGTTCATTTTATCCTGTAGATCCTGTTAATTATTCGAGACAAAAAGTAGCCTATGTGTCAATCCAGGTTACGAACTATATATATGCCAAGTTTCATCCAAGTTGGTTCAGTAGTTTAGACGTGATTGAAACACAAACATCCAAACATCTAAACATCCAAACATCTAAACTTTCGCATTTATAATATTAGTAGGATGGCTTTGGTTCCATATAGTTTACTGTATAAAACAAAAGTAAGACTAGACAAAAGGTTTTGACTTATGTCATACCACGCTTGGCAATCAATAACCATCTCTTTGAATATCGTATTTACTGTTTACAATAAATGTCACCAGTATATAGGTTAAACGAAAATAATTTACTAAGACAACCTAACTAATTAATTTTGATGATAAAGAAGATAGCTGTTGGTGCTGTGTTGAATTCATCGGTTTTATGTTGGTCAACTACCACTCGTGTAAACTTACCCTTAGTAGACGAAAATACCATTGGATGCCATTGGGGTTGTCAAGTCACGACTTCACGAGCAGACGTTTGCATGTCACGGCCAATAAGGACCATCAATGTTGCGTGCATTTGGCCAAGACATGTGACACACTAATTCTGGAATACTAAAATAATAATATCGCTATGCTGTCAGTAAAATTTTTACGAGCATGTCAATGCAAATATAACAGTAAGAAAAAGTAATAAAAGTACGATCGCATGCGTTTCTTTTTGGTACCTAGTATAAACCTTCTGAAATTTATTTAACACGATTAAATAAAAAATACTTAACCGCATGTTTATAGACATCGATTGAAAATTAAATTAGCTAGTTATTTTATCGGAATAATATCAATTTCATTGAAATATTTATTAGCAGACAATACAAGACAGCTTTACTATCACGGTCGAGATATTTTAACGAAGTGAACTTGCATCTAAAATAAAAGAGGAACATGTCGGAGCTTTTTTTGTTCATTGGACACGCCATTTAAGTCAGAATCGTAAATTTTATTGAAATGTCGCAACAGCGATCGCTGCTCGAGATGTCTTGTCTTTTGGGGACGAATTTATGCGTAATTCGTATACAAATTGACGTGTTCGGGACGCTCTTTGAAGGGCTCCATCTTGATGACCCGACGCGTTTTTTTGAGTTTTTTTAATGTTTACACGATGAACGTTTATATCTCTGTGAACTTCATTGCCACCGCTATACGTATTTAGAACCTTCTTTATATCATTTACGATTTTCAAAACTAAATGTTACTTTTCTAACAATTGCGCATATATAAACGTGTTTGAGGTATTGGATAGGCTTTAAGAATGACACCTCAATGCAGTCTGATACGTATGGCTTCGTAAGTCGTAAAACGGTATCACCTTACACAATAGCTATTATTGTCTTCTAAGGAATAACTGTCTTTTCATATTTCCAAAGACTGGATCTTATTCGAAACAAATTACCTAAAGTTTATCTATTTAAAATTAAGGATAGATTATCTAAGCATTTAAGGTTTATGTTTCAGAATTTAGGTAAGTACTTAAAAACATCAATCCAAAAAGTTTTCATTTGTAACAATAACAAAATGTCACAAACGCGCTAGAAGACGAAGCAATAACTTTTTTAATTTGTAGAAAATTCAATCAATAGGAACATGGGAGTGTCGTAAACACGGCTAAGGTCCACGGCGCTCGCAGCGTGAATGCCATGCCACAGGTTCTCTCAACAGCCTCCTGCTGTTCAGTGTTGCCATCTAAACGACTATTAACTACGTTTTACGCGAAGCTCACCGGGCGTTCCAACATGTTTATTCTTAATTGACTCCTAAATATCGCTATTTTTGGCCATGAATCGTAGTAATCGGACATATTTATTTTAAAACGGAAAAGCATAGCTTTAGTGAGCCATTCGCACTCAGTTTTATGGCATTATGCTTTGAAAGATACAGTTCCAATAGTCTGTTCCATCGCTTAATTAATGCGAGCAAAACAATGGCAACACAATAATATATCTTGAGCGTTTCTTTTGTGTGCTCGAGGACATTTCCGAGCTTATCTGATGTCGTAAGGATCTGCGTAGCTCCAACTGCGTTAGGCTTTCGTTGCCTTTTTCTTATCAACAAACTAAATAAAAACCTTTTTGCTTGAAATCCTCACTCAAACTTATTCCGACCCCAAAGCTCGTTTATCGCACGTGACGTTACTACTCTTTTATACCTGACACTTTGTTTCCACATAAATTACTCCGACTTTAGGCTACCGAGGATCTCATCGGCATCACCACATTCATGGTTTTCTTTTTATTCAGCAACATTTTGCATTCCGCCAGCTGTGTTTGCTCATTGTCTCCTCGCTTTAAATAAAAAAAATGTTTTTATTCGTACTGTCTTCTCGCCCACGACTTTATGTGACGTCAAGTTGGGAATGAAGTATTCCAGCACGCAGACTTTACGCAACGTCGAGTTGCATAAATTATTTCCTTTCTTTTTCTTTTAATTATATGGGTAGGTATAATGTTTGTGTTGGTTTTTCTTCGCATTTTTATTTTATGCGGAATCTGCATAATTTGTGTATCAATACAATGGAACTGTAGTTAATTAAGCACGGAATGTCAGACTTCTTCGTAGTGTGGTAACAGTACCTACCAATGAATCGCGACTTCTATTCGACACCCGTTTCTAATATTCACAGTCACGTTTAAAACAGCACGTTTTGCACACGTGCTTTGCTATCTAATCATCATTTTCATTCATCCTTTCCTTTTATTATTCACATTACAGAGTAGTTAGTTCTATTTCCCTGTACTCGTTGCGTATATCGCTACTTGACATGCAAAGCTTCTTCCTCAATGACCACTAATGCCAAATTCAAAGTTCTCTTACCCAAAACATTTTAACAGGATCTACCCAACGTGACCGAAGTAAGAAGTACTACTTAATCTACTTAGTGGTCACATCAAGGTTCGATGTCTCATGAAAATTAGATCCTTACTAAGTGAAGTTTGCTCTTTGCTCTTTAATACTTGTATGGGGTAGTTCTAAGGAGCTTTGTTTTGTAACTATTTAACACGTTTACTTGCTATTTTGGTATTCTCTAGCTTGATATTGATACAGACATTGTTTTTCTAGTTTATAAAACCTGTTTTTATTATGCTAGAATAACAAATATTTCATTTCATGCTTCCATAATACTACGGCTTGTAATGTTCAGAAGTAACTAAATAATTGATTAGGTAGTTGGTATAGCTGTAATGTATTTCAGTTTGCAATATGATTTATGCTTCAACATTAAAATGATCTCCTATTTTTAATCATGGGCTAATAATACATAGTAACACCCAGACATAGAACAAACATCAATGTTTCCCACGCACAAATGTTTGTTCTCAGTGGGGATCGAACCCACGACCCACAGCACGGAAGGCAAAGCCATTACCGACTGAGCTGTGACGCCTGTTACTGTATGTTCCTGTGTTGGTTTTTTTTTTCGAAAAACCGACGAGTGACTCAGATTGCTTTAATAATTGACTACTCAATACTGATTGTGCATAACCATAGCGTTTTGTATCTAGTAAATCTAATATTTATTCAAAAGTTTCATAATAGTGTGCCGTTCCATGTTACGCACCAAAGCCTTCGAGTGTACTCGTAGGTAAGACGCTTCACACTGACCTGAAAAACTAATATAATAAAGATAACGATTTTAGATTATAAAATGAAAAATTAAATAAAACTTAAATTTTATCAATTTAATATTTTCTAATTTACATGATAGTTTAATGAAACTAAAGAATAAACTCGATACTAGTCGATTACAAAACGGAGAGCTAGTTCTAAAATTCTAGTGACGTCTATAAATAAAGACGTACCTATATAGGTAGGTACAGTTTAAAACCAAAGGTAGTAAACTCTAATTCAGAATGTTTAACTATCCTGTCTCCTCAAGCAAAGATAACGGTTGCTGAGTTCAGTCACCCCAGTTGCAATTCTTGCTGTAAATGTAATAGAATAGTTCTGTTTCACTGTTGGTTTTATTCTCAGCTTGCTTCTAACTCCAGCAGGGGTATGCCAATCAAAGTCGAACTGCAAAGTTAAACTGCAAAGTTTTAAATCATGGTCAGTTCATACTAACTCATAGTTATTCTGTTTACTAAATAGTGATATTATGACGTCATTTGATGTGTTTTCGCGCATATTTTGCTGTCAAGTGTCTAAAAAGAATGATCACGTGGTACAAAATTGTACCACGTGACCTGAAGAAATTACACTGGGCAGTGAAATATAACTTGACAGCAAAAGATTGGCATACGATTACAGTCCTGTAAAAGCTTCAACAACTAGTACTTAGCCTTTCTTGAACAAAGCGTTAATAATAAAAGAAAATAGCTGACTGTAATGACCACCAAGAGTATTTTAAAACCTATCAGTGACTCCATCATCAAGAATAAGTTGTCTAGTAAAGTTGTATATATTCTTGAATACACCGGATTTAGTTTGTAGTAGGTACTAGGTACAAACATAGGTCACAGGTAGGAAATGTGTAACAACATCTGAAACGAGTTCATAAAAGAATATTTCGAATACTACTAGTGAAATAAACAAAAAGATAAATACAGAATTCCTTTATACTTGTAACTCCGTACACATATAATACTATGTTAGACTAAAATACTAATAAGCATCGACATAGGTTGGGTACGTGAATATTAGTATTATATTTATGTTGATATAGATAATAATAAGGCCAGTACCAAGCCTCACACACACCTACCTAGTGTAACGACTTCCTAAGTAGCGGCAGTCCGCACATACTGATTATGTCCCACATTGTGGTTATAATAACCAACGATTGATGGTTTCTGCATTCCACAGGCCAGACGGCAATCATTTGATTTATACGCAAGTATAAGTAGTAAGTACTTGATATACTTTGGTACTTACTACACAAATTAACAAAGGAATTACTAAAAAATTTACTGTAAAACATGAAATTTAAAAACTGGATGGATATTTATTCATACTTTATACTTATGATATTATTCATATTCATGCTTGAGTTCATAGAAATGCATATAAAGCCATAAAATTTACACAAAACCTCATTTTAATCGTCATATTGCAGCTTATGATAAGGATCATAATAAGGTTTGCCAAAGCACATTCATAGATTTGGCAGTACTTCAAAATAGTTGACCTCATTCATTTAAGTGCTTTTGGTGACAAAGATAACGAACACTGAAGACAGTAACGACTCTAATACTAACGTATTCATATAAGATTAATGACGTAGATGGTAAAAATTTACGAGGATAAATTCTGAAATTTTGTTGAACAACAAAGACCCCATCAGTCCCTTTTTTCCACATAAGTATCAATTAAAAGCAACTGCCGCGTATTATACGGTTTAACTTCAAAATTAACAAATAAAGCGCTTTCTTTGTTGCAGGTAATTCGTCAACAGGAAATCTGACTTCCGCCGATTGTCGCCGAAACCGCATGAGAAGTATGAATAAACGAGAAATTCATTCATCTCGGGTGACATAAATTTGTAACAAATGTGCTACGTTCATAATAGGGACATTGAAAGGATTTCGCAAACATTCCTTGTACATCCGATCCATTCTTTTGATATGAGAAGGAAATCGACGGAATTGAAATTGGCTGCGTTCTGTGACAATGTAGCACCGCGCAACCCACAAATAAAAATGCGCCTATTCAGTGTTTGGCGTGCTTTCTAGGATCGTTTCAATAAAAGTTATTGTATTGAATGCTGACAATGGGTGGCACAGGAAGTGATGCGAGCGGGTATTGAAGCAAGTGGACTGTTTATAATTTGTGCTTTGTGAACGTGTAATGGAACGCCCGCGCCCGCTTGCATTGTGTAGACGCGCGACCGATACTACATGCTTTCCTAAATTGGCTTTTTACATAGCACCTAGAAAACTAACACGCGATAAACAAAAACTCCCCGATTTGAGTCACAAAAACGAATAATAAAACCCTTTTATTTACAGCTATTACTATTTTTGCTGAACACATACCAAACTTATGATAGTGTGCGTGTAAGCTCCGATAACAAATGAACAGCTAAGCTATTTCTTAGAACTCTCGTTATCTACCGGTAGTCAGATTACAATGCTACCGCCACAATGCCCGATAACTAATCGCATTACGTCTGTTAATAATTAATTCACCGATATTTCATACCACGTGATTGACTTTATCTGAATGTTCTCATCTCTATCAGATGCCTTAGTACTGTACCGAAACCACCATACTCAGACCCTCTTCATGCCGCACGTCTTCGGCGTTTTTAATCAAATTGAAGTCGTTGGAAAGGTCGGAGTCTATTGGTAACGCTTAGTATCGACTTGCAACTTCGGACCTCCTAGTGGGTCAATCGTTAACTGTTTATGTGATTTTTATTGCCTTTTGTAAACTATATTAAAATACCCTATTAGAATTCAAAACATGTCTTATTGAACTTTACGATCTCTTAGGCCCGTTGCTAAATTATTTTAAGTGTGAACGTCTAAATATTAATTTATTGGTCGTTTGTAGAGCATCGTAAATGGCCTGTGTTGTTCCTATTTGAATACATTTTAGTCGGTCACAATTCAGTTAACAATTTCAGTTGTATTTATGCAACGAGTGTGAATTGTCCTCTACCATAATTTTAAAAATTAGAGTTTCATTACGCTGTTTCGTAATTTTGGTCATCTTACTCCTGTAATCAAACTCTGCCGACTTTGGACTTAATTTATTCATGCAGCGTATTGCTTTACGATGTTAATCAATACTCTTCCCTCATTCATTAGATCTTGCTGTATTTCCATCTAAAAAGTTGTACCTTCAACCGGTCTTACAAGTCCCCCGAATTCGGGTTTCAATTCTTTCGAAATTGCTACCTTTGCCTCAGGGTAATTGGAAAACGCAAGACAGGAGAATGTGCTATTAAAATGTCATTTACGAGAATACGAGCCACTTATGAGTCTCTGACTGGAAACGAATGTTACCTGTCTTATTGTGGGTAGTTTGTGCTTCTGAGACATTGTATGACATCTCTTTGATGTACTCGGTAGACTTTATTACCTTTAATAGTATGTAATTGACTGTGAGTTGCAATTTTAAATTCAATTTCATCCAAGTTCTAAGGACCCTCTACTTTAAAGTGAAATGAAACTATCAAACCTTGAACCACGGTTTTCCTTATTTTACCTGTGGTAGAGTTCAAATTTGCTTGCAATTTACAGTGTTTGCTCGAGTTAAGCCTTGCATTCTGACCACAGTTCAGAAGATTAACCTATAACTTGATAGCTAATTGATCCGTTGACCTACCAATTACGACTCGTTAAGAAAACATTGAGTTTGGTTGATGCTGGGCGATTAACTGTTTATGCTAGCTCCTAATCGCTGTAACCTGCAGCATGGTTGGTTATCATAGGAACATTATTCCAGGCTATGGTTTCTACTCAGCACTGTGGCTTTGTTATCAGTATACAGAACTTCTATAAGTACTTTGTTTTGATTATGAACAACATTGTTGTTTTGGATAAGCTGTCGTTTTCCAAACATTGTGACTGAAATATGGTTTATTATTTTTAGCAACAGGCAGTTGTTTCACAAACTTTAAAGTTTTCAAAACAAACGATCATGAATTCCAAACCGCAATACTGAAGATAAAAATAACTATCCATTTTATTGAATTTCGACTAAAGTAAGATATAAGATATTTCTCCTAATAATACGAAGCGGTTCCGTAGAAGCCTGATATAGAATAATAGGTTTACATTAAGGCTCGCCACGTATCGGGTACCCATCTGATATTTCATATTACAAACTAATAAATCCTTTGCTCGCTCGAAGCCGTATCTGAGATATTCAGTGATACTGTATCTACGGCTATCTTATAAGTCGGGTTCGATGGAAACTCGGATCAGCCTGACAAATGGTCGGCTGTGACGTCATAGAATCGGAGCTTATGGTAGAAAATATTCAACCGATATTCAATACACTTATCCTCGAGAAGATGGTGTGTCTAAGATCTTGGAGCCTTTTAAATCACATCTTGCGTGAAAGTATCACTGTTGTGTAAATTCCTTTGAAAATTTATGATAAAATTTTCATCAGTAAGTATAATCATTTAGTTGCAGTTAATAGACCGATCAGGTTTTTCAAACTTTCAGCATATGAGCCAAGGTAGGTATTATTTTAATGATATTTTTGTACCTAAATTACCTAAATCAAATAAGCCTTATTAAAAATAAAAATTAGATAGAAATCTTTATTCGTTCCCAACAGGTAGGTATTACATGACAATGTAAATAGTAGATACATAATAACAATAATGCAAGGTAGGTATACAACAAAATAAGACAACCTACCTGGCCATCGAGTAGGCATGGGGCAAATCGGTCCCTGTATCAGCATAATGCTGCACTTTATCTAAGTAGATACCTAAATTCGTCATGGACTAAGTAAGTAGTTGTGGTTCTAAAATAAAATACTACTAATACATAATTAAACTCTTAAAAAGGTTACTTATGTACTAGTAGTATTTTTGTGGTAGAAACAACCGCGCAAATTCACTTATTATTTGGAAACTGTTTGTGAGCACTCGAAGAAACTCCAGAATTCTAATTTATAAGTTTCTCGAGCTATCTCATTACTAGTCTAAGTAAACTCCGGTCGGTTCAAGTCTACTATCTAGAGAATTAGGCTGATAGCATTGCCCCACAGATAAGGGTAAATATACACGAGTACCTATCTCAAAGCTTTGCTTAGCCCGTTTGTTTTTTTGCTGAATAAAGATTTTACTACACACGGGCATGAATTTCACTGAAGTCAGATTAGTTTTTTTTTGTCTGGAGCATGATTAAGAAGCTTGTGTGTAAAGCAGCGCTTTCTAAATTATGGTAGTTTAACTTGGTAAATAGTTAAAGCTTTTTCATTCAAATCTTTTATTCTTGAGGTCTTCTGCCCCCGTATGCCAATCTTTTGCTGTCAAGTTATATTTCACTGCCCAGTGTAATTTCTTCAGGTCACGTGGTACAATTTTGTACCACGTGATCATTCTTTTTAGACACTTGACAGCAAAATATGCGCGAAAACACATCAAATGACGTCATAATGTCACTATATAGTCACAGAATAACTATGAGTTAGTATGAACTGACCATGATTTAAAACTTTGTAGTTCAACTTTGCAGTTCAACTTGGATTGGCATACCCCTGCTGAAACGGCTCTTTGTTATTTTTAATGCCAGTTAATGAAACATTTTAAATGGTAGTTAGGTTTATTAAAACTATTGTAATGATCCTATATTTGTCATCTACAGTATGACAAATATAGGTTCTTATACGCGATTGACTGGTCTTACTGATTAATCTTATTTTCAAATTCGTGATTACTTGCACCGAAATGTATTTACTCAACTGTTAGTATAGGAACTTGCATCATGTAAACGAGCCTTAATGTCGTCTACTATACTATAATTACTAGTTCTAGTCGGTAAGTAGAAGCAGACTCCGCAGAATTGTTCTCTGGAGAAACATTTTAGAGCCAGATAAGCTTGGAAGCTAGACACTCTATGATGCAACCAACTTGGGTTATAATATCATGTATTGTATTATACACAGTTTAATACTGCGGTTCTAGTGAAGCGATATGAGTACCTACATACATTAAGTTGTTTGCCATCATCATTATTATAAATAAATAAATATACATGGCACATTTTTTACACAACAACATCTATTTTGGAGAACTTGTTTATTTCTAAATTGTTTTTGCTGAACCTTTGCATTGTTATTCTCTATTTTGAATTTTAGCGATTTTGATTAGTAACATTCAGTGATCATATAATTATGTTCATAAACCTTGGAAACGTTCCATCGCTCGGTTGTTTTACAACAACTTAGTCCTTTTTTGATGAACGGTAAAATTCCAGTGATATAGAATTAAATTGTACAATGAAATCACGTTCAAAACATCCACCTGACATATTTTCTCTATTTACAGTTTCCAAAGATCCCATCTTCGATACAATTTAGCCTCATCAAGCTCTCAATAGACGTTTTTATCAGTACGTTGTAAAGTATTTTAATTACAGATTACATAAATAAGCTATTACCTTCTCAAATGCTGCGGACGTTGGCGTGACTGCGCGACAAAGAAGCTGTAGCTATAGCATCACTGCTTGATGCTATCGAAGCTCCATCGATAGCGTGAACTCAAACACGAAAAAGTTGGCGTACTGCAGCGAATCTATGACAAACAAGTTTCAATAGTAACCGTAGCTCAGAAAGCTAGCATTCTGCAATTCAATTGTTTCAATGTTGATAAACAGTAGTTATTCCTACAGAAAATGCTTGTGTAGGTAATGTTCTAGAAAAATAACAACAAAACTGTGAAAAGTTTTATAATTCTTTTAGGTATTGTGATCGATAGCGATATTGCTTTTCAACCTTTAGCCTATGCAATCCCCAAACATTAGTTATTTTTTTATAAGATATTAGACTGATACTTTGGTTAGGGTCTGAAAACTGGTGCTTAAGACACAGGTAGATCTACAGCCTTTTCTGTAAGTAAATTGGATACCAATCGAACCGTGACGATTTCGTAACAAAAAATCTTACCCTTTCTTCAGTTCACGTAACAGTAGGCTCAATCGACAGGTTTGGATTTTTGAAAGCAATATTTTCTAAGTCTTCATTGTTCGCGCCGTGACGCCTGCAAAAAGCCTTATCACGTGCCTCTGACAGTCGCCTAAATGGTACCGTTTTGACAATATTGTTTTCGAAGTGATGGAATCTTTGAAACGCTTTTGCCACGACATGCATTTATGCATGTGACGTGACAAAATATTTTTTTACGAACCAAATAGTCATCGTACGCCGTAAGCTAATTTTCTTTGAAGCCCCAATGATGCCAAGAAAACCATAGATCTATAATTTTTGTAAAGATAAGACAGTCCCTAGTGATTAGCACCACCGTAAAGTTATTCTACCTACAAAGCTTGCTGTAAAGATTTATCGCAATGGGCGAGGGGTACCGTAAATATCCTCCTAACGCTTAAACTTCCTTTGCTTCTTTCTATTGATTTACGAGTAGCTTTTAAAAGCTTGCTTTTTACAAAGCAACTTGGCCAGTTGTTTCCAACTGCCTGCAACATCTGGGCATCTTACTTCAGTTTTTACTCTTAAACTTGGTCATATTGAAGTTCGCCTCCAAAACTTCTATAGCGAAATAGACGCCACTTATCCTGTATTTTTAAGCTTATTTTATGCAAAAACGTTTCTCGTTGGAGATCCTTTGACTTGACTGAATTACGGCCATTCTCAATAATAAAACACATCGCTCCAAGATCATACAATTGCAACATTGTATTGTATCCTTTTATTTATTTTACAACATCTAGTAAACTCAGATCTCATTATATCTATGACATTGTAGCTTTTTGTCCGTAGATAAGTTAAACCTCAAATTAAAGTATTTCAAGCACTTCTTGGAAATGCAAGTTTTTTTGTATATTTAAATAGCATCGGTCAAACAATTGAGCCTTCCCGATCAAGGCAAATGCATATTTGCAATGGTTTGCCAAATGCGACCTTTAAACACGTCCATGGTAGGTTAAGTACCCCATCCACAATGCCAAATAAATTAACCGAGAGATTGAAGAACAAACACAGACCGACAGATGAATAGTAAACGCTCACCGCACTTTATTTTATCAACGAATGGAAAATTCTCATTCTGGCATGGCACACATAAATCCTTATTAATCCTCATTTGGGAATCGATTCAATAAGCAATAATGAAAAGCAATACGTGGAGCTATAGTTCTCGAGGCGCTCTCTTAGTAGTGATCCATAAATCAAATGCGCCGTTGCTTGTCATCGGTGCTGCAATATCAAAGCTCGTTGGTAGATAATCCGGCTATTTAAAATGCTCAATGGTTGACAGGACTTTCAGTGAGAACTTGCGCCGAGTTGCGCCCACATAATTCCGCCGGCTGCTAGCAAAGGGCGGGCACTTTGTATCACGGTTACTTGTGCTATCTTCGTGTCAGTTTATTTAGCTTAACACTAACTTAATTGGCTATAAATTGAGCGGGAACTTCGCTGGTTACCTTAAAATATTTCAGGTTGTTGAATTTGCGTAAAGTAACTAGGTAACGGATATAATTTATGTGAGTGGGGTTAGCCGTACATAATAAATAGGAATATTGTTTAGTAACGGTTTGCTCACTGGTTTTCAATGCTTTAAATTATGTATCCGTTTCAAATTCAAGCGGTTCTAACTCAGTTAGAATGACAGCTTTATAACAGGCCACAAATCGGGACGGGGTGCCTGTATCAAGCTGGCGACATGTTTCGTAATGTTCCGTTTATTCGAGAATAGCAAAATATTCGCAGAGATTACTTTGCAGTATATATTAGTAGCTCTAACTTGACTTTAGGTTGTATGTAGCACATCAATAACGTGGAGTTGCGCAAGGAGGAAAATCATTCTAAATTAAATCTTTCATCATTGAACATAGAATTTACTGATAGAAGTGTATAAGCCATTATTTGTAAATGCTATCGATCGACCACCTCTCTTTTCCTGCTACATGACAAGCTAGCGGACATCTCTTTTAATTGTATAGACAAACCTTGGTATAGGTACTCTGGTTTAGTTTACACCACAAGAGCAACCCTTTCGAAACAAAAGTCGACCGGTTGTAATGACAATGTAGGATGAGCGTGTAGGATTAGGAACTCAGGGCACGCATTCCTTGTATGTGTGTGTATGAACAAGTGTAGGTACATGTGTGCGTAGGAACAAGTGTAGGTACTAACATGCGTGTAGTGTGTGTCCCCTTGCGTACCCACTTGTTTCACACGTCTGTCCCAGCCTACTGGTGCGCACTAAAGCAAGTGGAGTCACAATTACTAGAGTACCTAAGTCTATGTGGCTCTGCCCTAACAAATGCTGGGGTTACTGCTTCGTAATGGATAATGACAAGAATTATACTCAGCAGACATATTTTTATACGCTCTGTATGTGTATGCTTAAAATTCTCTCTACGTAAAGTCACTTCTCAAAAATATCTAATTGAATTAAAACATAATTTAGATATTTTTATAACTTAATAACACTTATGATTATCACGCATGCGTATGCAGATTGAATCATAATCCCCATTGAATTTCTAAGTAAGCTATTTACATTTTAAATGGAGGCACTTCGCCTTAAATAAGTCTTATGTAGTTCCTACACCTAGGGATTACCTCACTTTATCCCAAAAGAGTTATGGTATGTGTCGTGTTCGGGTTTTGTCGGTTCTTCGCCTGTTTGTCTTGGATTAAATGCGTGTCTTTGCTTTTAGCGCTACTGTTTACCCTTCCACCTACATAAATATTTGTAAAAGAATGCGGTCATTTACCTACCCGGTTATGAACCCTTTAATTGCTCTTCTTATTTTAATGCTTTTGAAATTATGGCCTTTGATAAGTTTAAGCATCGCCGCTCCACTCGTAAACGCAATCGTAAAAACGCGTACGCTCCAGATTAGGAACAAAAATAAAAGTATAGCTTTAATCTCATTAGACGATATTACATTTGATATGGGTCGGATTCTCGTCAGCGATTCCGATCAATAAGGCCTTAGATTGTGGGATCTGGATATAAGTGTTTCGCGCAACTGTACATTCGGATACTAATGATATCTCCATTGTTCACGATTCTGATCGATAGGTACGGTCGTGAGCAAAATACTTTGTCCGCATCAGATTATAATGTCTGGGCTGACGTATCATGTTCATCGAACAGACGTGACAGAAGCTTACGATAAAATATATAAAGTTAAACATGCATGATGAGTACCTCATCACAACTCATAATGATATTGATTCAGTATGAGCAAAATTTACGTTAGTGTCCTAGTATACCCAACATCGACTACACTAAAGAGAATAAACTGATCGCATCACATTGACTGTAAGCTGTATAAACTACTCGTCACATCTTAAATCAGATACATGGCATAACATAACCATTTCTTAGGCGCTTTTACGCCTCCGCTGTACCTTGGTATTACTTGCGAGTGCGACTGGTTGCCTGGTTGCGGATAATTTTCGCATTGCGCCAATCGGATTTGGTGTAGATATCGGTTCGTAACGGTCCTTGCATTGAGGTTGCATTCTGTGCGATTCCACGCCAACATGCATCTTGATTGTGCTCGCTTTATCTCAATAAGACTTTTGGATGTGGCTTGTTTTTATACACGGGGGTGATTCTAGACCGATAGACTTTGTGTCACGATAGATATATCTCAAAACTTTAAAAAAATTATGATTTTTACATATTTTGGGAGATATACGATAAATCTTCGATTACTACTTCGATATTAAAAAATTTAACCAATTTCGCCGTTGTATCAAACTTGAGAAACAAATGAACAACGATGCGGTTAGTTGAGAAGCCTCTGGGCAACCAGCGGTCAAACAATCAAAGTTATGATTGATTATTCCAATCGAATCACGGTTCGTTACAACCGCAACCATGCGCACATCTGTCACATGCTTCAAAGAACTTGTGAGTCCTACAAAAACAGACAGACTCCGGGAGAAAACGACAGACTTATAATAACTTTGCGTGAGGGAAAAGAACAACGTTGAATCATATTACCCCTGACGAATACAAAAATGTCCTTTGGCTTGGGTGAATTACAAAGAATACGATTCCCTGAAATGCGCTAATCCGAATTCATGAACTGTTATAACTTGAACTCTCCAAGGGACATTATTTGGTACAGAAATTCAATAAAAGTTATTTTAGGTCAAACATTTTTTAAGTACCTAAGTACTTATATAAGTTGTATTTTAGAATTGTTTTTTAAATATACCTACCTAACTGCATTACTCTGTAGTACTCAACCAATGGTGTGTAATTCCTTAGTTTCTTACAAGTAAAGGGAAAGATTTGCGAGTGATTTTACAAAGTAGATGGCAGACGGCACGTGTCTTTAGAAGGACAATATTTAATTCTCAATAATGTTTTTTACAATGTTGCTTGTACTAAATACGATCGAACTTCGAAATAATTTATTATCGAAATCACTTAAAGCAGGCAAACAAATAAATCGGAAATTTTATAGCACCAACGAAATATTGTTTTTGGACACCACTAATTCTAAAACGTTTTACAGTGCTATAAAAAGTGGCCGTTTTATTTTACATTAAGAATTTGAATTTATCGTCGTTGTTTCATTTTGTGTGACACAGTACGATGTTTGCCATAAAAATCAGTCTTCGATTTTTTATTACGATTCGAAACAGGTAACAAATCTTTCTGCGTATAATTCATCTGCTTCATTAGATTTTCATGAAGCTCTATAAATAAATCAAATTTATCACCCCTCAATATTGCTTTTTACTTACCTACCTAATATTGAGGAAGATAATCGCTTCAAAGCAATAGAAGTACTGTACCGATATATGAAGGAAATATTGAAATACGGACTTGCGACCACTTAGAGCAGAGCAAGTTTCCTCGCTGGAAATGTATGCTATTGTCTCCGCTGAGATATAAAATACCGATATGACCCTACGACGTCTTCGTTGCAAGAAATATTCAAGGGATACGGCCCACACTTTTAATAGCGGTTACATCATTTCCACACAATGAGAGCGCCTTCCACACCCATTCTCTGTCCGTATGATTTGAAATTATAGCACCGTTTTATTTGCTCTTGGCGCATTTATATGCGGTCGCCGTGCCGCACAATGTGCCACAGTATTATATGTTAGGGCACCTACATAGTGCGGCGACGACAGAGGCGGCGGGCGACCGTTGTCGCACATGTGTCGCAAGTGTCGCAACGCGCCTGCTCCGCGCTTCACTCGCGCGCGTGGGAGGCAGAATGAAACCTTAATTTAGTCCTTAATTGTATTCCCATATAATTTATTCACGGTATGATCAAATTTGGTACGTGTTTGTGACCATTTATGTCATTGTAAGGCATTGTAACGCGGGGTGATAATTCAGCTCACTATACATTGAAACTTACACTACGCACCGAAGCCCTTTCTTTTCCGGTTTGGGCTCGTGCGCTTGACAATTGTCACAATTAAATTAAATACACACGAGGTGTGCATTGTCTTCGTAATACAATGCAAAGGTTCCAATCCAAATCGTTTTATTAACATACGTAATAGCGTCAATCTTCTTTGTACTGTTATTAAGATCATTCCCTAAAATAACTTTACTATCAATCAAACTATTAAGTTCGTTATACTCATATTTTTATTACCTTGGTACCTATTAAAGCAAATTTTAAACGACTTGGTATAATTTATAAATAGTTTAAGGACCATGGGATCGCATCATCCTATAAATTATAGGCGGTCTGTCAGCAAAGCAATGGATGATGTAAAAACTTAATGATGCTATAATATAACATCAATATAGTAAATTGGCAGGATGCGCTCGTAATAGGTAAATGGATCAACACTTTGTTCTCTCTATGGTACTTTTTATGCTCTTTATTATTACTATCATAAAGAATATGCAAATTTGTAGCTATAATTTTATTCTAATTTAAAAATCAAGCTAAATTCATAAATTATTTACTATGTACTTAATGGTAGAACTATAAATGTTTGTAACTCGTTTAAGGCTCTATTTCATAAAACATTTTCCCGTTGCTATGTTGTTTTATCCCACGACATATGCTAGAGATAAAATTGTTGCTATTCGAAAGAGCAAAAAACCAACAGGCGAGCTGATGAAAACTAAAATAATGTTTACTTCTAAAGGTCCTCCAGTTGCACTGAGCACAAACGAGCTCTATTATACGTATACGTATTATATTTCATGAAAAATTCATAACTTGCTCGAGACTAATGACGTTGATGCCATGTTTTATTGCTAGCTGGAGACATATTTTTCATTAATCGTTAATATGATACACCATCATGATACAAGCGCTTTTAAACTACGGTAAACCGCTTTATAAATTCATACGTCTCTCAAGGAATTGCTGTTTTTTTTAGCGTTTAATCAAGTGTGCAATTCTGGCTTCCAATATTGGAATCCTGCTCGAAATTCCGTCCAATTTAGACTTTTTATTTGCGTCCTTCATGAATAACCTAGTTTTCACTAAGACCCAGGAATGGAACTGAAATTGAATTTCTACCAGTAAAACCGGACCGGTAATAGAGTTTACCTACAGCAGATCAAATAAAATAACAACTAACGTATGGGAGAGACAGCGTATACATTTACCGGGCTCTACGGCGAGCGAGAACACTATTGGGTCAGCTTTATTTCTTTTTGGATATTGCAACGTTTTGTACTAAATTTTAGTTTGCTGTTTCAATGCTGTATTGTGATCAGAATTAAATGTTCAAGTCATAATTTATTACAGGACGAAGCTCCATCTCAGGAAAAGAATATTGACAGCGATGAAAACATTATTTGCACATGACAAATGTTTTTCTTCTTAACCGATATTAAGCACATAAAAAGATTTGAGCATAAAATACACCATGTTTCCCTCTATGTTCCGCTACTCGACTCGGTGTCTGCTCTGTCGAGAAAATTTCATTTTTTCTTCCCCATTTGGCGCGCTGACTTAGATTGTATTTTATCTTTATGCGAAATCATAATTCATTCTGTTTTTGCTTCATTCTATTACTGCTGCTAAGTGTTCAATATTTTTGTTATATCCACGTTATATGCAAATGTGAACTCACTATAGTTTATTGTCACCGATAAGATGGCAATTTGTGATAGACTTTAACTGATGCTCGAAATTATATGAATGTGGGCGGCAGTGTACAGCGATGCTAATAGTTTAAAGTGGAAATTAACTCAGTTTCACGGCTTTATTGCGTAATTTATAATTTGATAATCAGTCAATTGATGTTAAGCAGAAACAAGTTGTTTACATTTCTTATTTTGTATAGCATTTACTCCGTACAGAGTTTGGTTGACCCCCAAGAGCGCGCGCCCGCTACTCACAAAACAAAATGATAAATGGTGGATCGTCGGTAGTAACGCGTTACATAAAAGCTGATGGATTGATTGTAAACGGCCGTGTGTGCCCATCGATCGATTAGTTCTTGCCCAGGCGCAGCCTGAGGGCCGACTCTAGACGATTATCTTTAATGGATTTTGGTAAACTTTTAAGTGTCGGTATGCAAGATCCTGGACCGTTTTAAAAAATGTAATCCATCTCCGGACCCTAATTTTCCATTTAGCTTAACGGTCGCTTTAAAATAGCTATTAGAATAATATGTTATAACGCTTAATCTTTGAGTATTCATTGGTAAATTCCATGGGGTAGTTTAGAATCTTTGATAGTTTATCGAAGTCATATACGAAAGAATATAATTAAATAAGTGCTGTTTGATTAACAAAAGAGTAATCTGCGGCGGCATCTATCACAAATGCGAGAGCTCTCGACGAGAGCTACTCGTAGCATGTTTTCAATCACCGTCATTCATTATTCACTCACTTCCCTTTGCAGTTGCCGAAGACTCAATCGTTTTATTTGATTTACTTACACATTTCAACATATATTAGGATATTATAGGTACAATATACAATAAAACTAACTGATTTAAAATAGGTAGGTACATAAAGTAAAAAAAAAATGAGAGACAATTGCATGTACTGTATTAATTTACTGAATACACTTAACAACGTTTAAGAGGACTCCATTTTTTCAGTTTCATCCCACACACACAGATGTTTTGTATTATTTTAAGACCTATTTTCTTTATTGATTAGTTTTGCGAAACAAACAAAGTTAACCGTATCAAATTATTGATGAGCGAAATGACCTAAACCTCAAAGGTTGACCAAAATACCAGCACTTGAATGGCGTAAATTCCATTTGTTTACCAAAACAATAAATTAAGTCACATTATTTGATGTCTGATTATTCCGAAACTACCAACTGACCAAACAATCCTCCTAGGTGTGGCAAGCGGAAGCAAATTATGGACTACGTTTTTGCTGTCATTATAGCTGATGAGAAATAATACTTATGAGTACTGTGACGATTGGAGGAGATACGGTCAGACTCTACATAATGTAATTCATTAATTACATACGAGTACAAAATACAGCTTCTAGTTTGTATATTTTTAAGCCCGTAAAAATAAATTAATACTTATTAGAGATTTTAAGGAGCACAGTGGACTCGATTGGCACAGGATCGGAAAGGATGACGTGATAAAGAGGAGTCCTATACCCAACAGTGAGTTATATTCGATTAGATAGAGATAGATAGAGATTTTAAAAGTAATAACTTATAATACCTATCTACAACCTAGAGTTCGTTTAAAAGCTAATGGCCAAAATTATCCAAAATATTTTGTCATAATTTTTAATCCAACGGTATGACAAATAGGACAAAAAAAAACAAAATGGCTCACATAATCTGTTAAGACTTATTATTTCTGTGGTACTGCCATAGAATAAATAATCCAGAACGAAGTCACGTCATGTCTCTTTCGCCTTACCAAAGCTTCCGACCGATTATAAGTAACGTTGTCCAAAAAAATACATTATAGTGTGAAAAATTATGATGATTACATCTAATAACAGGCGGACGTGAAGTCGTTTGATGATTCACAACTATTTTTATTCTGTTGCCCGTGCCGTAGATTGGCGTCATTACCCACAATGATAGTGACCTCAAATGTAGTTTTGTTTTCTTTGCTACTTTGATGCGTGGTCTTCCGCTTTCTAAAGCCGTGGCTTTCTTTGATATATTTCATAACTGTTGATTTAACTTATTAATTGAAACTCTTTTGTAGGTGGGTAGATGTACCTACTTACTTACCACTCACTGTAAGAGTAAATTTGGGTACCCAGGTACCTATACCTATTTGCTCTTTTTATTGTGTATCTACTCATTGTTTTTCTGCCTGTGCTGTACCTGTGTGCAAAATAATGTTTCTCTATCTCTATTCTTTTCTTTGAGGATGATTTTGCAATCTATGTCTCAAGTTTTTTCATTACATGCGTTGCTTATTTGCTCGCTATGAAAAAGAAGAAGTGTTTTACTAAAATCATAGAAGTGCGCCACAAAACTAATAAAATCAACAGCTAACTTTCAAAGCAAAGTGGCGATGACCTGAGCCAGTAGTGCGCCAGGCCTCATCATGACATTAAAGCATTTGACATTTTGAGCTACTGTTGCCACATCCAGTTCAAATAAGACGGCTAACTCATTCTGTGAAATAAAAGGCTCGTTTTTCGCACATCTGGAAAGATTTATACGCATTATTGTTGGACACTATCATGGGCCAAACGTGGTCAAAATATAACTGTCACACATTCTTTAAATCATAGTTTATGAGTCAAGTTTTATACGAAATCATAGACAGTATGATGAGAATTTTATTTGTACCCGCGGCGTCAATTTGCTGCGAACAATTTGGCTTCGTTTTTAGCTCTCCTAAATCACCAGTGTGATAGAACACTTACTTAATACATTCTACTAAGACTAGACTCTACTGAAAATAATTTATTCCCAAATGATAGTGGACTCAATCTCGTTATAAACCTCTCATCGACGTTCAATGTGAATTAGGTAGCGATGAAAATACTAGCATTAAGTCTAATGGGTACCAAGTTGAGTCATTATGATAAGGTCGGTGAATAGAACAAACATGCCGTCCTATCTTCCCTGTGTGTCATCTTGGTTCCCATTGGCATATCAGGCAATTAAAGGCCGTACGACTGACGGTGAGCAGATGTCTGTCACTTTTATCATATACATTAAACTGGCTGGTCGATTCGAACGTTTATTTTCTTTTTCTCAAGGCATAAAACCTGAGATAACGAGTAATGTATTGGTGCGTTGTCGAATAATTAAATGTCCCTTTTATATTGAGTTTCGGAAAGTGCGGGCTAATTAAGCTTTTCAAACTTTTTCGGGATGCGTTGTTTGCGATATTTACGGAATGCTTGTTTGTTTTTTGTTTAAAATTAGGCTACCTTTTTATATATAAACCGTTCGTTTTAAAATTTCGAGAAATGGATTAGCACTGGCAGTAAATTGATTACGACTATTAGTCAAAATTCTTCCTTATTTCGGCGAACAACCAGAAGTGAAGTTATAGGACTATCAAATATTTACTAGTAAATGCTTCAAACAATAATAACTTCATTATCATTGACAATAATAACTTAGCGAGAAGGAAACTAATTTAACATAACAGATAATATCATAATCAATTCAAAGAGAAAATTATTGATTTCACTTGAAATTAGAATAAGGCGTTTTAAACAAATAAAAGGCATAAAAGTTCTCGCAGGATATTTTTTTGTGCTTTATAATTTACACTTAAAAAAAAACTTACTTAAATTCTACTTTACTTGTTTATAACATATTCCTCTATGTTGTGATATAAAAACATGTGACCCATAATCATTGGTGACTTTAGATATCTTTACGTGGGCTACCGTGATTGGCAAATTTATTTTTGTATTTATTTACTTAAAAAATACAAAATCAGGTTCCCACGTCCCAAATCCAATAATCAATAATAGTTTCCAACCTCACATTTCCATGACAAAACATTCAATTATCAGCAACAGGTCGATTTAGATAAAATTTTCTTGTGTAATATAATAAAGTGTATTTGAGTGACGTTTTGTATGTTTGTTCACAGTTTGCGGCGCCGAGGCCCGGTGGGGAGTCATCGTGTTTGCAAGGCCCCGACTGTTTCATGGTAAGTGTGGAATATGATAGGGATGCCACAGCCAATGATCAATTTCGATCCAAAGACGCTTTTAAGTTTTTTTTTGATAATATTAACGGTAAGTGGAGGGAAGAGGGAAGGCCTTTGCCCAGCAGTGGGATGGAATAGGCTGATAAAAAAAATTAACGGTAATGAAATCCCCTTTGCAGAGGGAACACGCAGGGGATTTCGGGAATAAGCCGATTTGCTCTACATTCATAACTAAGAACTGAAAAAAAAAATTGTACCTACTAATAGGTGGTCTAACTGATTTCTAACTATAATGTGTATCAAACTTAATTTAATTTTTACTAAGAAGGTGGTTTACTATTTTACTACGGTTCGTTAAAAAACATTTTCATAACCATGATAGTTTAAAAAATTATATTCACTCAATTTGGGTATTGAAATAATAAAATAATATTAACTTAGTCCTGTAAGTAAGATATGCTTGATAGTTCTTAGGAACGCAACATTTTTGAATATTAAAATCTATACAAAAACATTGTCTAAGGGCAATTCGTTATAAAATCTAGAAAAACATAATTGCGTTTTGGTTATGACTTTAATATGTCCCAAAAGTCAGTTTGGCTACCATTTTATGCAACCTCTTTATTTTTGCCGGAGCGCTTATAGGTTACTCCGTCCGGACTTTCCTATTCTCAGTTGCAGGCTCATCCCTAGCATCTGAGTACCTGATAGTCGACCATTGTTCGGTTCAAATCCCATTACGCTAGTCTACTTAAATCTTGGAACGCTTGAATAACGGTCAAGTAGACTAGGATGTATTGAAACCAAATCATATTAACCGTCAACTACCGCTATCTTATTATGAGAAGTGTTTTTGCAAACTGTGGTACTTATATTGGAGTTCTTCCAAGTAGAACGAAAACAATTGAAGTAGACTAGCCAATTTTAGAAGAATAGTCGCCAAAATTGGCAACAGTGGAATTATTTTTAGACTAATATTAATCCTTTTCAAATGGTAAAGTTTTGTCATTACTCAAATTTTAATGCCTTTTTACACGTTCCGGTTGCTGGGTAGACGGCGCCGTAGGCGAAGTGCATGTAGGTATGGTAGCTTTTACACTAACTGACTGACGTAATTTGCCCGACAATCCCAAACATATGACTACTGAGTACCTGGCACCGGTTACCCGGCAATCGAGACTCGTGAACCAGGTCTTGTTGAATCCCAACAATACCAAAAACAAATGAACCGCGTCAAGGGCGTTGTCAAAAAACTTTGCTCATGGCAAATCAATCAAAATATCGCTCTGCATTTACATACAATGCACATATTTTTCTACGTAAGAATCGAACTACATTTTCGTCTTTGCTTCCAGTCGTTTAGTCATCAGCTATTTCGCAAAAGTCATTGACCACATTATGGCTGGTGTTATGATATCTCATAATCTACATATAAGCATTTTTAACAGACAGTAGTTTTCCCTACCATTTTCTAGCCAGCAACTAACTGTGTTGTAATATTTACGTTTAATTATAGACTTCCTTATTAACGATTAGTTTTAATCCCTAACCATTCCTTAGTTTATGACAGAAAGAATTGAAAGCGTGCTCGTAAAAGTCTGGACAGACCATAGAATAGAGCGAAGTATAGAGCGGACATGATATTTCATGTTTGTAATAAACTAAAGATGTAAAAGGCGCATGAATTTAGAATTTGTCTACGAATGGGAGTAGTTTACTTCTCTAAATAATTAAGTTTGGTATGGTAATAAATTATTATTGTTCTTAAAAAGCCAGAAATATATTCTAGTCAAAACAACAACAGCAAAATCCTTATAACAATCTAAATATCCTCGTGATTCCCCCGTAGAAAGATGATTTTCTTCCTGACGATGTCTCGCCAGCCTCTCCTGTCGTTAACGGCGTGGAGTACATCGTGAAACGCGTCCATGGTCGAGCGAATTTGGTCGAATTTGAATCTAAATATAGGTCGCTTTTATTTGTAACTATTTGCCTAATCAATCGCATTTCTCTCAATGTGTTACTTATTGGTAAAACAAAAACATGTTTGTTTTTGGCCGATTCTCTCAATATTTTTTATTTCAATGAAACTTTGATAGCTCTATTTATTTGTATATCTAAGCATCAGCCCATCGAGGCGGCCATCATTCAATAACAATGTTAATTTTAGTCTGTAGAGTATTTTTTATAGCGATCTTGTCATTGGACGGATAAGCAGATGATTTTAACATCATAATTTTAAACTTTTGATGGTGTTGTAGGTTTTAAATCCTTTTTATTACTCGGTGAAAGTAAGTGGAGCTTCGTCGTAAATGACATGCAGTCGTAACTCATCATTTAACAGCTTAAAAATATTATATTTTTGTATATGAAGTGTCGAAATGACATACTTTTACTATAAGTAACAGTTATTTCTATCAAAGTTTACAGTGAAGGTAATTTTTCAGTATTTCTTTTTCTCTCAAAAACAAATCAAGAAAGCATTACAGGACAACAAAAAAAAACAAAGGTACAGTTACGACCAAGGTGGCTTCAAACTTATCACGACTCTTTTTTTCTGTTGAGTGTTAATTAAAAATCGCTAAAAGGTAGATAGTCGGTAGCAGATAAAACCGATATAGAAACTACACAAACACGTTATTCTCAAAAAACACACAATTGTTTAGAAAATGTTCGATGAAATTCGTTTGGTTACGAGTTTTAATTGAAGTTGTTGAGTGATAGGTATTCCAGCTGGCAAACAAAAAGATACCAAACGTAACCAATATTACGGTTCACTTCAGTAAAACTGGCACTTCAAATGAAAACCAGGGAATCCGAGCAAAGCGTTTTGTCAATACCAGTAATTAATAACCCCCAATTCGTTGTAGTCCAAGAGATATCGGCAATGTTTTAACATCATAACTGTTGTACTGTGAACTCATTACGGATCAGGAGGTTTTGGAAGTTAAATGTGAACTGGGTTACAATAACTCAAAACAGTGAAGGTACTCAATGTTTTTAGGATTACAATTTCAAAACATTAAAGGTTGAGTGAGATGTACTTATATAAATCTTTGTGATTTTCCTTAGTAGAAGATAGCACTTTAATACAAAAATCAGAAGTTTTTAGTGACTCTAAAAACTTCTCAATTTAAAAAAAACCTTAGATATTGGTTAGGTGCGTTAAACTTATAAACCTTAATGTTGATAAAAACACTCCTTATAATCATGTTGCGTTGTTTCAACTTGGGCTCTATACCAGCGTACTGGATCTTTACTATTAAACAAACGATTGTACTTTTCTATCCAATCCACTATGCATGGCTATGGATTATGCATCATAAAAAAATGTCATCAGTCATAATAAATTAGAAAACCACCACTGGCTCTCAATCTATCCGTTCTTATAATTATTAAAGCTTACCCAGTCGAGAGCAGGCGTCAAGTTAACGTCAACTCCATCTAATGAGTATTCCAATGACAAATGCATTTGGAACGGGACTTTGACTATCCGAGTTACACTGAGCGCCAACGACAGCTCGACTGTAGAACGTTGCAGTGTCATCGCCCAGTGTAACTCGAATACGTCAGGTTCACGCAACAAATTGATAGATTTATTGGTGCTGACCCGTTGCCGGCGTTGTCACGAGAGTGTTGACCTATTTCAGTCCCGTAATAAGGCACTGGACAATGGGGTAATTAGAACGATGTTTTGCCACTGGCGCATTTATAATGATGAAATATTAAAATGAGAAATTCTACACACTCTGAGTGGCCACCCTTACTGTCAATCACTCATTTTCCTTGACATGAGTATGATGAGAATTCAAAAAACTAAAGAAGTCGCTAGGTAAATATTATATGGACCCTAAAATCAACCCGTTTATAATTTATAACGCATTTCAAAGTGATTCTTCATTAACTTTTACTTTGAAGCACATTGCAAATGATTTGGTTGAAAGTAGAATTTTTTTCTAAAACTTACCATGTTAACTATTTCGATTTTAGCTTTGACTATAGCGATATATATAAAGAATCCCAATTTTGAAGCTAAAGTAAGATATTAGGTACGAGTAGAAAGAATAAAATAATAGACACTAAAAGTTTGGTAAGGCAATAAAAAAATAAAATTTGTTAGTGCCAGTTTCCGCTATCTATTTGTAGTAATGATCTACTGAATAATAAATCAAGAGTTCTAAAAGCAGTTAATTTGCGACGATCATTTGATTACCTACCTACTTGGATCATTAATCTCTTTTTTTGTTACAGTGTTGGGAGAACTGTGAGCTGCTGCAATCAAACTATCAAGTTTGGGGTGCTGTTTGCGATGAAAAGGATATTTGTGTAAGTATTAAAGTAATGAAAATCTAGAAGCTTCTTCCAAAACATCATAGATGGCTTTTTTAAAATGCTAGAGTAAGTCTGATAAACCTTCTTGTTTGCAGTTCCCTGGATGTAAAATCGCATGCGAATTTCATTCTGAAGCTGCCAGAGCAGCGCAGACTCAGCCAGTTATCCACACGAAAGGAGAAGGAGTCATGAGGGTCAGTGGGGCCCTAGCTCGCTGGCCCCCACCAGCTCCCCGCACTGCATCCCGCCCAGTACCACTCGTGTACGTCGTCATGCGCCGAGCTGCAGAAGGTCCATGGAGACAGATTATACAAACCCAATCCCTTGCCACACGGGTACCATCCAATAACGAAGGAGCTCTACTCAGAGTGCTCGTCGTCGACCCACAAGGCCTTGTCACCATCTATAGCCCCGACGTTACTTGGGTAGCTCACGACAGCAACACATCCAACCACGACGAACACAAATGGACTCTCAAAGAAATATCCCTCATCCACCAAAAAGTTCTTGTTATTGGCGAAATCGCTTGGGAACCGAGAATAGCACGGGGTGTATATTTGGTAACTTGGGAAGTCGACGGAGGTGGCCTCAAGGGCAATCTATTTACAGATTCTACGCGGGTCACTTTATCGCTGTGGCCCGATACGATTTACCATATTCAAGTGGAACTAGTTTCTCGAACTCCCGGCGTCGATAACGAAAGGTCTGAGACGATGACTATTGATACAAGTCGTGCTCAGCGGGTATCTACGGAAAGCGTTCAGGATGTTCAAGTGAGTGAAGGAGACAGACTTATGTCAGTTCTAGTGAGCTCGATGAGAGGTGAGCGTGTGCCTGAACGAGCGCCAGACTCAGAACTTGTCTTGGGCTGCTTGTCAGCTATGATTGCATTCGCACTGGCCGTGCTTGCTGCTATCGTCTGGAGGCGGAGACGACGAGGAACGTTTCCAGGGACCAATGTCTACGTAGGGTCTTCATCTGTGCTCAAGCGAAAGCTAGTAGAGGATTTCACTCCTGCTGCACACCACTTCCAGCCGGTCATTGCCCCGGAGGCTACATCCAATGAGCCAGCATCGCGTGACGTCATCGTTTGACGACACAGCTTCGATATGCTCTCGGTGGAAGACCGCGTTTTCAGTTCCTAAACTTGAACAATTAGCAAAAGACAAATGTTGTTCGTGAGAACGCAAAGAAGAATGTGATACAAAATAAAAACTGGAACTAGTGAAAGTTATATTAGAGTTTTAGTGAGATCTCGTGCACCATTGTGAAATGAACACTTTGAAACTCTCTGTAATTGTATATAGAACAGCTGCTGTAATGAAATTACCCGAGTAATTTTTATAAAGTAGTTATTGTAAAAAGAAAAAGTGAATTAGTTAATAAAAAAAATGTATTTATTATAAAACACACAGTAAGATTAACACCAGAAACATAGCATTGTAAATATGTTAAGAAGAAATATTAGAACCTATCTAAATGATAATTTTTCTATGTATGACTTATAATTTCAAATGCTTGTAAATAAAATTAATTGTAACGTTTGTGCATGTAGTAGGTATCTGCAGGATAGTTTGATGATTCTAATTGATACTTCAATTTTCTAAAGAACTTAAGACAAGAGTGTGTAAAATAGCAGTATAATTCTAGAACTATTTTTACAACTAGTCCCTATCTGTTTGGTTAAAAATAGTTGTTAGATTATATTTTACTATGATATCATTGGGGTTAATACTTTAGTAAACTTTGGAATGTCTTCTTCAGCAATAAAAGTAATCGTTATGTATTTGTAAATAAACAAAACACTGTAAAAATATAGCAGAGAATATATTTTTCTTGGCCTTCAACAGAACACAATAATTATAAAAATGTTACGGGTGATTGTATGTGGTGATTTAAAAACAATTTTAATTTAAAACTAAGTAGCATCTTGTTTTTGAAATTAAGGACAAAATGTTCTTGATTATGTACTTACTTCAAATAATTTTTCTTAGCATCGATGTAATTCTCTTGATAGCTATTTACCGTTGCAGTAAAGTATTAATCATGTATCAAAAGGTTTATTTGCGGAAATCGATGTTAGAATGTCGGATTCTTTAGTCTATTTTATTGCGCAGTGGGAAAAAGACCAAAATGATTCGTTGTAAAGTTTTGGTTTCGTAAAAACCGAAATTGTCGTAGAGTATAAGATAGAAGCCTAATTAATTTATTTTTGTGATTAATAATTTAGTACCTTCACTCGAAATTGTACATAAATATTACTTGCTATAAATGATGAAAGCTGAATATTAATGAGTACCTATAAATAAATATTTCTGCCAAATTAAATTGTGTTTTGATTTTCTAAAAGCTTGTTTCACGTTCAGCCCTTCGTAAAAAGCAGCCACTCAGCCATTGTTTCCAACGTCTTTTGTTCGAAACGTTCAAAGAATCCCTCTGGAGGTATCAAAGTAGGCTGAGGAGATATCTGAAATGAATAAAAACTAAATACTTCGGTAATTTATATCATTTAGAGTGGCCCGAGAGAATGACGCCTAACGAACGATTCTGACACCTTCAGTGAAATTACCAAACTTTTTATACCATTCTTTAAATAAGGCTGCGATCTGCTTTAAACGACTTCTTGACAATTAAACTTTTTATAGCGTTGAGAGTTCTTTGCCTGTATCGAAAACTCATAATAAATCCTTTCAAAAGTAAGTCAAAGTCAAAATTTCTTTATTCAATAAAATCACAAGGATCATTTAGAATCATCTTATATAACGTCTTATATAGTTTGAAACTATATAAGCCTAAACTTCGAATTTAGCGTGAACCATATCAAACGGATACAAAGGGTTAAATAAATATTGACTCGAAGCTTTTGGCCTTTGTTAAAAAGGATACCGTTGGTTGTCATTAAGCCCTGTCCCAGATAAATCGGTGCCATTGTCTAGGGATTAACGTCAACGAATTTGTTGCCCAGCAAACGCCCGATCAAACAAAAAGATTTGAACGTAACCGAGGAACCTTTCGATCATTGTCGTCAACCCGACCGTGCAGGTTTAAATACTTTACAAATACTTTTTAAAATAACGGAACACGATTTGTATTTAAGCTGACAACTTCAGAGAAAAGAAAATAATACGTAGGTAATTGTTAATTCAGTCCTATCTCCTAAAAAGGCTATTACGAAGTTTGAGTTTCATTAAATTGAGAAAACCATTAAGTTAATCGCCAAGTTGGGAGCCATCGACGTGACGATTATGAAAAGGTCATTTCAAAATGCAAATGTAGAAGCATCCCAAATGTAAATTACGTGTAAATGTAAAACAGAGACCGACATTCTTATTATAATAGACGGTTGCATTCGGATCCCCATAACTTACGTCTAAAGATTAGATATAGACCAGTGACCACTTTTCTTTCGACCATCCCAAATCCCAGATAAAGTTGAAGCTCTACATTTTGGTGTTCAGATTTCCCATTTGTTTTCATTAACAAAGTTATTCAGTTTGCTTTGGAAATCTATGATTATGGTAACATAAGGCCATTCATTTTAGTTACCCATTTCATTCTTGGCCCGCGGTTTTGGTAAGCATAGGCTCATAAATAACGGGGAAAATAGAAGGTGAACGCTTCCATGAGTATCCTTTTGGGAACGGCCAAAGCATTCTTTTAAGATTTATTACAGAACTTGAGCACATTACTTATTCCTTATGTGCCTTCGGTTCCGATAGTCCCTTAAATGAAGATATTTTTTGTTCGTGCGTTCGTTTTGTTTTAATTTGTTCGGTTTTGGAAGTTAACTAATTATTTTTTATAATTCTATTGGACTTCTTACGGTGTTTGGGAACAATGAGGCCGTGAGCTGAATCTATATTATTGGTCGATATGATCATTGCTGGATGGATCGTTTCATGAATTTTAACGTGATCGTCATTGTTATGTTACATTTGTGAACTTATTTCAGCAGATAAATTATTAATCATTGATATCAGCTTAGATCACAAGATCTAAGCCAATATAAAAAGCATTCTTCTGTTTGACTTTATTAGAGTATTCTAATTTAATTGATTACGATCAATAAAAGATCTTTGAGACTCTGGTGCAAGCCGCCCTAAGATTATCATATTTTCCTGAATCATACTTTAATTTTACTTTTAAGTTAAAAAGAGGTTGCATTAAAATTCATGTCAATATGTCACTCGTTAATCCTGTGTAGGTAAAGCTGTATTCCAATTTATGATCTAAAGCAATATGTACGCAAAAAATTATTCCCTGAATCATTACTTATAATAAAAGATTATAATACCAATAAGCAGCCACAGAGGGTAAGGTCTCTTCAATAAGACATGCGACGTTATGGCATGATCGGGATTATCCAAAGATTACAAACCCTTATACCTCGTTCGAAGATAACACAGAATATTTACGAGATACAGATATTGCAATCGGGAGGTTTTAAGTTGATCCTATCTAAACTGCCCATGCAAAGCGAATGTGTGGGACAGTCTTTCTTGTTAACGATCCCAGGACAACTATCTTTTACGTTCGGTACCAGATAATGTTTGTTTCATTTCGGATTAAGTTTTATGATCTTTTTTATATCGCTCCACTTTGGATTAAGTTGTGTTCTTGATAGCTGGTGGTAATGTGGGCTTAGCTAGTAGCATCTTTAACTACCAAGTATTTTATGACTATGTTAAAATATACGTTATTAGTAGCGTCATACAAAATGCTTAATTAAGTAATTGGTAGGTTCCTGATAGTTATTTTCTTTATTTATTTCGTTCGTTCGTACGAGTTAGTGACCAACTCTGGTGATGGATTTATTATTACTTCGACATTATGCTCCATCTCATCACGTTTGATTTTCATCTTACTTTATACATTTTTGTAATTAATTAAGTAGGTATTTACTTACTTGGGCTTTGCTTACATAATTACTTAGGCATATTATTGTTCTCATAATTTTGAAGGTATATATTGGGCTGTGAAGTATTTTAATATCTTGTATAAGTAACATCACCAACACAAACATGGCTTGGAATAAAATATCTAATTATTTATTTGATCCTCATGCATCGTCAGTCATCGGTATGTAAGTCGGAAATCCCATCGAAGCAATTACCACTTCTCTCGAACCAGTCTTCGTCCGATGGACATTTCAAGAGGCTGAGAAGGATGTCTGCTTAGCTATACAAGAGGGTATACGTATATTGATGGGTAGGTATACGTTTATCAACGTAGTCAGGGTTCAGACTGGTGCGTTTTGTATCGTTAGTTTCCTGAATTTAAAAATTTGCTTCAGATGATTTTTGTAATTATATTTTAAGGTGACTCATGTTATCTGCTTGAGTAGGTTAATCTTATTAGTTCTTTAATTATTTTTTTAAAAACCAATTTGTTAGAAAGTAGGTACTTACCTACTTCTGCAAAGTTAAAAAATTGTTTTTTGTACTTTTTTTTTTCAATGTTTTATTATTGAATTTTCCAAGAGAATCGTAATGTTATATTTAGTAAAACGCTATAAATTATTAAAAATAACGTATGAAATAATAATTTCACTGAAAATTAAATTTATGCATTCCATAATGAGCAATTCATGATAGTGTTTGCATCTACAAGGAATTCGCATTCCACTGAGCACTCCAATGTGAAATCGCTCGCCTCGGGAGCCACGCAGCCGGTAATGGGAGGCTGTCATTGCGTGGGCGATCACTAAACATCGCCTTGTAAGTACATAGTAAATATTTGTCTTCAATATAATTACTGTAATTGTTCCCGTGTGTTTTCACGACGTGTGAAATGTTATTCATTTTGCGTAACTAGCAATTTTCGTTGGAGCAATTGTTTGATAACATCTTTGAGAGAGGGCATGGAGATAATTTTACGGTAGCTTGCCTATAATTTAAAACTTTCTTATAATGATTGAATCTACGTACCTACCTATCTACTACTATGTATTGTACAAATAATAGATAGGTATTAGAACATCATAATTATCAGCAATGTAAAAGTAGGTATAACTGGCTGGACAAAGGCCATAGAAGAAAATTAAAATGTAATTACATTTTTACTTCCTGTTGCTTTATGAATATAATATTGTACGAGTGTAGGATCAAGGTGAGAAGTAATACCCTCGTGCAAGTTTATCTAGCAACCGTAAAATAAGTTTATTTTATCTTTCAGACATTTACCTATTAAGAAGAGTCTTAGTATAATGTTTCCAATAAAGTCATTTTGTCAAACTAAATAAACGACAGATGCCACGAAAACCAATTCATCTAAACTTCGATTTTATTAAAAACAACGATCGCTATATTGCGATGGTAATTACACTAAGTAAGTACCTACAGTTAATTGATAGTTGTATCCATGAATAAAGTCATCCCTGGTAAACAAAAAGAAACAAAAGCTAGGAATTTTCAAATCATTGCCTACACATGAAACATCAAAATCCTATAAAACAAATAATTTATTTAGTTACATGTAGTGATCCGCTAGATAGCAGACAGTGGATTCCAAGAAAACCAGGTTCTTAGACACATAGGCTTGCCGCTTTACTTTGTCTCAAGTAAGGCAGCTCACGTAGCCCATAAAACTCAACTTCACGAATGTTGCTTTCTCACAAAAACTCCAGCCTCGGGTCTGCAAGTGAATTAGAGAATTAAAATAGCGGCCCGCCAGCTTGGAGCTTTTCAAGCTAGTTAAAATAATATAAAATGAAAGGATTAAAAAATGTTTCCGTCAAAAATTAATTTTACCTCTTACCATGCCTTTTACTACAACAGCTAAATCGAGAACCTCCTCCTATTTTTCAAATCGGTTAATAATCCTGATGATCGTTTGACGAGTTTTACAGAGCTACCTATCTTACTCGTATTGATCAAAAATTCGATTATAATAGACATTCTACTTGGTGGTGGATAGAGAAAACTATATTATTATCGGTCTTTCTGGAAATCGATTGAGAAGTCTTTGTTCAGCAAAGGACTGATGAGTAGGTATTCTTGTTGTATACAATAAATACCCTATTTCGCAAGTATTCAGTTTATAGGAACAAAGGTTCTCAAATGGCAACCACGAACTGAAAGGCAAAGCGTAAGATGGCCTTCCATCCGTTGGAATGACGACTAACTGACTAGTGGATGAAGAAGGCTCAGAATCACTGCTAACTAATACTCAATATTTTATTGCGTTCATGTTGTACAAAAGGGTCTTAAATATATTTATGCTACCAACAACTAGGAGGTCTACCTATATCCAGTAGTGGACTTCTTTAGGATAATAAATGATGATGATAACCGATGATTATCAAAATCTAAATTCATGCTTCTAATAGAACGTGTCGACGCCATCTATTCAATGCAACTGCCATATCACGCGCAGTTGAGTACGCACGAACTGCGCACGCGCATCGCAAGCTAAGTGCAAGCTTAGTGATTGTAATTTGATTGCTACGTGATTCATGTTTTTTGTACAGATGATTCAAATTCAGTTTTATTGATGTCACAAGTTCAGGAATGTTAGAAGTTACGAACTGAACCAGATCTAGGACATACTGACTTTTACTACATCTGCATGACCGTGTAATCATGACTGGCCACAAGGTTATTTAGATTAGAGAAAGTAGGCGTAGTTTTATTCGCTTTACATTCATAGTTTTGACCCGAATCTCAGCCGAACGATCTAAGTTAACCCCTCGATGGAAAACCACTGTACCGGCACGGTGACACCAAAAAGGCCTCCCACACACCAGCGACCAGCGACACTCCGTTTAATTATACATGCGACGTGTTGCCGAAAAGCGACCACGCCTTAAGAAGCGCGGGCGCCGCCCACCCCGCCCCTCTCTAATTATTATAACCGGTTTGTAACCAGCCTTAATTAACGGCAACTGACCGGGCGCCACCTGTTGTGAACTATCCTTAATTACGTAATAGTTCTCGATAGTTCACAAGCACTCGGACTCTGAAAGTGGACGACGTGGTTGGAAGTTTCGCCGCTGTGGTATGAAGGTGCCAATTGAAACTGTTGGAAGGGTAATCGAATTTCAATTCAAAAGTAAATGGTTTAGGGTCCTAATAATATTTTATTTGACCTACCTATTACATCAGACTCAGCAGGGGTATGCCAATCAAAGTTGAACTGCAAAGTTTTAAATCATGGTCAGTTCATACTAACTCATAGTTATTCTGAGACTAAATAGTGACATTATGACGTCATTTGATGTGTTTTCGCGCATATTTTGCTGTCAAGTGTCTAAAAAGAATGATCACGTGGTACAAAATTGTACCACGTGACCTGAAGAATTTACACTGGGCAGTGAAATATAACTCGACAGCAAAAGATTGGCATACGGGGGCAGATGGTTACACTTACCTCAATCACCAATGACGAAACCAAACAGTCATAACAATTGGTTAAAAATTTTTGAAGTACCTACCTAGTCACTCTTGATAGAGTGGGTCATCTGGCTTGGTTTATCAATTTCCTCATACGAAAACTTATGCTCTACTGCTTCTTTTTATTTTACATAAGGTCTTTGTCTTAAGAAATTTTTGCATCCGTTTGTAAATCGTTTACTATGTGCCTGCACCATGGAGTTTCCTACTGGTTTTCTGTCCGAGTTCATCGGTCGTTATTCTCAAGTTACTGACTGTAAATATCGATAGTTTATGCAACATTACTAATTAGAAAATGCAGTTACCTAATAATTTCCTGATGAGTAGAATGTTAAAACGGTTTATTAGGCACTAAATTCGTAGCTCAAAATTAACGGTTTTGTTTTGTGTTCCATCGTAAGGGAGGTTTATTCGTCATTACGAAGTTTGATTAAGTTCCCATATTTCATCGATTTAAGTGGACTTAGAGCAGAAAGCTGGGCAGACTTAATTAATTTGCTAGGTTTATCACTAGTTCTGCGAATTTACAAACTAGATTAAATAAGTAAATTAAAATTCTATCTTTTGGAGATGTTTCTACGACTAACATAAAAATGCTAGTCAACTACTACATTTTTACTTGCAAAAATAAATAAACATCTAAATTTTTTTACACTTTGATTTTTCTTATCCTCACTAAGTAACGCCAAAAACGGAATTATGGAAGAATCTTTTATTCTACAGTAGAGTACTTAACTTACTCATAGAAAACAACCTAAAACAAGGAATTTACTTTGAAATTAGGACAGCAAACTTTGATGATTTAAGTGACTGTTATATATCTAAACTCAATTAAGTTTCCTCAATTGCTTTTAGTAATATTTAAAAAGCTACCAAACCCGAAGAACCAGATCATACAAGCAAACAGCTTCGTATAGAGCAGTATAATAGTATCCCATAAAAAAATAAGGTGTTTTTAATTATGCATAATAAGTAAATGAAGCATTATCATAATCCCATAAAAAAAATTATTCACGCGAAGCCTTATCTAAAACTTGTTCGTACATTACTCGCAGGACCTGCTAAGTGGCAGTTTCAATATTTTCACAGCAAACGAACTCATTTCTCAACGCATTACTTGAAACATAAAATCAATTACCATTACTTTGAAAGCATACCTAGGCCTATTATTTATTCTATGGCCCAGCATAGCGAGACGTGGAAACAGATAAGACGAACTAAATTGCATACAGGTAAATCTGCCTACACATTTTTCAGAGCCTCAGCTCCAAGATGGTATCAATAATTGGCGTATCTGTGAACCGGCGTACGGTAGAATCATTTAATTTTCTTAATAATTTTCTATCGGAGTTGGCCCGAGGCAAAATGCGCCGGTCTAGTCCGCTTCTCGTCTTAATCTTTTTGTAGTAAGTATAATCAATCTAGTTGTACTGCTGCTCGGGCCTGTGTTCACCGAGATAGATTTTAATATTATTATTATCAGCCTGTGTCGTTCGCCTCCCTCCCCCCCTTTTATTGGTCTCGGTATTGATACTACCACAGATAATATAATCTATAGTAGTACTACTGAAAGAGCAAGCCTCCACAAATTATTCAAGATCGTCCGATCATCTCAATCTTTGTCTAGCGTAACCGCTGCTGGGTAGTTATAGGTACTCCTTTGTTGCTTTAGCCCAAATATCGTTCAACAAGCTGGAGACATGCCCAACCCAGTGCCAAAGTGTTACTAGGCTAGTTGCTTTCTGTGTTGCTTCGGTTATTTTGGAGCGCATTGCTTTCAGCGCAGAAAATACAAACTATTGCCTCAGGTGGCTTCATCAAAACGTCGGAAACCAGAGAACGCGTTGGAATAAGTTGACGTTGATTTCCAGCATCAGGTCTACGTGTCTACAATTAAACTTAGCTTATTACTGCATCGTCATCGTCGTCGTCCTGTGTTGTGATTGTGTGTCAAATAAATGAATATCTATCTATCTATCGTATTATAAAATGCTTTCATAAGTAACGAAGTTGGCATCATTACACAATATCGTCATACATTTAGATTTAGGTACACGCATTAGAACGTCTTGCGGCCGACAACGATATCTTCATTCAAGCAAAAAATATCGGTATCGTGTAGATGTCGGTATCGTCAGTGCAAACGCACATTGGATCGAAGAGACAAGGAATGTCGGAACGGCCACGTCCTATAAATCAATGCTTGTAACCGATTCAGATTACCGTCGGAGGACGATTACAGGATGTTCGTACGGATGGGGAGGCTTCGATGGTAGACTTTGGTAATAAGTTTTAGATTAAAATAACCAGATTTCAACGGTTATTTTTATAATTGATAGACCTTCTTTTGACTTCAATCTCACCTGATTAAAAGTGACGATGAAGCAAGACGGTCTAGAAGACATCTATTCACTCTTGCCTTGAAAAGATCCAGAAGTATTCAAAAATACAGTAAAATAAATGTGCTAACTTTACACGCATGTAGGATACATACATACATATAGTGATAGAAACGATGTAATGCATCACACAGGGCATGTTTTCAGTGAACTTGCTCAGTGAGGCAATGCATTATCATTAGGGGCTATCGGTTTGTTCCAACATTAAAACAAAACACATCTAATAAACTGAGTTTTTACAAACGTGCTGAAATAAATTCAGGTCGGTTTGACGAGAGTTTTTTTAGCACAAGTAGATTTAGATTTAAGCTCTCCAATCACGTTAATTGATCAGTGAAAAGCCGCTGAACATCGGATTGCATCAGTTTGAAAAAAAGTTACAAGTGAGTGAGCGCTGAATGCCATTTAAAATCGGATGTTTGAATGTGTTTTTTTGTCCATATTAGTTGTTGATGCGGAAATGTTTAAATCACTACGGTATACTCTGTACCAGTAATTAAGATTACCAAAAATATAGTTAACCAGAGGGGCGATTCCAATCTCAAAGTTGAACTGCAAAGTTTTAAATCATGGTCAGTTCATACTACCTCATAGTTATTATGTGACTAAATAGTGACATTATGATGTCATTTGATTGGTTATCGCGCATATTTTGCTGTCACGTGTCTGAAAAGAATGACCACGTGGTACAAAATTGTACCACGTGACCTGAAGAAATTACACTGGGTAGTGAAATATAACTTGTCAGCAAAAGATTGGAATAGGGGGCAGTTCTATTTATTTTCATGATGAAATTCATAGACTAGTACCAAAGTACCTACCGTTGATTTTAAAAATCTATCCATTTCTTACATACCAAATTGGCCCCAGGTAAAATAGTGAGCAAAATAGGTAGGTATTTTTATGAATTTCCAAACTTAACAATGGTAGCGATTCTGTTGTTTCATTTTCCTAAACTTACCTATTTTGAGAGCACTAAAACTATTGAACTGAAAGGACAAAAATAGTTATGATTTTAGTGATGTAAAAGTTTAGTTTAGGAAAATGCAACCACAGAATTGGGGCAATATCCAACTTACAAGTAAACAATATCCTATTAATGTTATAAATGCGAAAGTTTAGATGTTTGATGTTTGATGTTTGGATGTTTGTGTTTCAATCACGGCAAAACTACTGAACCAACTTGGATAAAACTTGGCATATATATAGTTCGTAACCTGGATTGACATATAGGCTACTTTTTATCCCGAATAATTAACAGGATCTACAGGATAAAATGAACGAAAAGGATTAGCAGCGCCAATTAGCAAGAGGATTTCATTGTGATGTCATGTCACGTCAGTTTGACAAGGCGTAGTACTACCTCTTTGGTCTAACGACTTGCGTTTGACATTCCAGTAGGTACGAGTTCGGTGTAATGAGGTGTAATGTCAAGTTTCTCAAAGAAGTATCCGCTCGGTACACGCACAGATAATATAATGTACACGGAAACTGTAGACGCGTGCGAAGTCGCGGGTAACTGCTAGTTTACAATAAAAAAGGAATACAAGTGAAACCAACTGCATTAGATTATAGCTCTTAAGCCGGAATCCGACGCCATAAAAGGTGCTTGTATACGACTAATTCCCAATTTAGCTTGTATTTCACCGGCGTCATTAACCATTCATAAAATTGTAGATCTTATACTAATTTATGTCATAATTACCCCAATGCACCAATTTGGTCGAATTAACAGAATTTGAATTGCTCATTACGATGATTGACATGCTGTTTCTAATCCCTATTAGAGTAAAAGCTTTGAATTTTGTATTTTAAAACCTTCATCATGATTATCATTTTTTTATAATTTAATGTGATGGTTAAATTTTAATAAAACTACACTAATTTCCAGTTCAAAAATGTTTTGTGATTGATTGGTTTTTGTAATAAAAATGTAGGTAAGTAAAACTCTTTTTACTTCAATTTCTCCGAAAATTTCTTCTGTCATCTCTGGATTCCTTCTTGATTTGTCAAATCCTGTAACAGAAAAGAAAATTAAAAACTTGTATCGTTAATATCCCTATTACTGAGAAGGGCTTGTGACTCAAGGTGCCTGAATTTTTTTCCTTTGTGAAAGCTCATATAAATCACATTAAATTTTACGTAACCCTATCTTTCTTACTATATAATTATTATGCCTACGTAAACTTGATTTTGGTGATGACGATAGAGGTTTAGATAGTCGAAGTTTCTCAAAGGGTCTGAAAACAAATTTTGCTCACTATCCACTGGGTTTGCATACTTTGATGTTGCCATAGTATTACTAATTACTACAGTAGTGCAGCTGAATAATTTAATCTTCACTGCTGGACAATCAGGACAGAGCAGGCCTCACCCATTGTCACCTAGAAATAGGGATTTTTAACCTTCACTATACACTGACTGCGTAAGCTTAGACAAATATAAAAAATAAACTTTAAAGAGGTAAGTATCAAAATTAAACTTAAGTTTATCAACACTATTCTACTAGTTGTGAATCTAAACTGCCTGAATGATAGCGTAATGCACTGCACAGTAAGCAAAAAGTATGAATGTTTAACATGCTTTTTGTGGACTGAGTGTCTTTAAAAAGAGTACAACGCTGTGTGTATGATAACAGAACCGCAATTTTTATAAATAGTTACAAAATGATGTTACATTGTGTTCTTTAGTAAAAAGTTGTTCTTTTTCTGATGCAAGGATTTTTAATATTAAATTTAGAATTGCGCTACTGAAGGTCCAGTTTCCTGTGGCAGTTCCTCCGTATCGCATCTAATCCGACGATATTGCTTCTGATACACACTTGAGTGGTATTTAAAAGCTAGCAGTTCAATTGAAATGGTACGTAAATCCTTCATGCGGAGCTAGAATATAGGATGTTGAAGTAGCTCTTTCAGACAAAGGAATATTAGACTATCCCGATGGTATACAGAGGCAATAATTGTATTACTACTTACCTCGCAGATCAAGCTAAAAAACTTCTTATTCATATTTATCGCTGAGGGTAGCAGAAACTTCAGTTGGATTACTAGTTTTTTTTTTAACTTATTAAAAAACATATTCACAAAGAAAATTATGACTAATACAGTATTTACTATATTTATAATATGTACAAAATACACATGAAGCAGATTATTAGTCAATGAAATGAGATGGACGCTGTTTTTTCTGGGGAGTTATATTTATTTTATATAAGGTGGTCTGGAAGAGATCGCTCTCAGCGATAAAGCCGCCCATTGGGGTACCTTTTTATAAGAAGACTTTTTTCTGTAATGGTTTCGTGTGGTGAACGAATAAAGAGTTACCTATTTATATTTCGAAATACGTATACTACGAACTGATATCACTTACAATATTTACTGATCAAAATATTGACATGGTAGAGTAAGATTTATTTCGATGATTTATGGAAAAGTTATTGGGTAACAAATTCAAATTAATATCTCAAAAATCAAATAATAGAAATGGAAAGCAATTATAACGGCCTCGTTTGATTTTCCAATAACTCCAATTAGAGTAAACTGAAACTCAGTAAATAAACTTTACCAAACGCTTTTGTTTGTAAAAGACAGATCACGTTTTTCATTGGACTTTGAAAAATAAACGAGGTTGTAAGCAAGGTGGTCAGGCACGTGACGGGCGACAAAAGATTGCCGACAGGTACTCGCCGCGCTCAAAATTGGATATTTACTGATGCGTGAACATCTTACGTAGGGCATTGCGTTATGGGAACCATGACACAACAGGATCTGGTAAATTGGGTCGACGCTACAGATGGGTGGTTACTGGTTACTCACTTGCTGTACTTAGTTCTCGTTTCAGACTCGTACATATCTCTAGATTGCTTCAGAAAAGCTGGTGTATGCTGTATTATCTAAGACTTGGAGAAGTAAGACGTCATGAGCTTTTATCGCTTACAACAATTTGTGCATCAGTAAAATTTTGTCCTAGGTAGAGTAATTATTAGCAAATTGCTTTTTATTTCTGTACGGTATTGTTGGTTTCTGTAATGGTTTTGTAGTATATATTTGTTAAGTAGGTACGTTATGAGTTGTGTTGTGATCGCAGCTAAGACGTGCTGTCGATCTCAGTTATCGTTTTCAACTGGTTTGGTTCGTGGTTTGATCACGACAACACGCCTCAGCCTAAAGTGCTGACCCGCGAGAACATGCAGAAATATTGTGCGGTTTGCTTAAACCGTACAATTCTACACATACCATTGGGTACTTTCAGCAGGTGGAAGGCACCCAAATCTACGTCTACCGACTGTTTCAATCGTGGTTCGATTCAAAGACGATGAAAAGGTAAGACGAAGAAATTAAACAGTCGCCACATTACGTAAGCCTAACGAATTCGAATCAGATTGCGCGTCAACGCCAGCTCGACTGCTGAATGTTGCATCGTCACCACGCAGTCTATCTCGGATATGCTACCGTTACGATACGTTTGAGAGTGTCACATTTATTCGTGCTGAGTTCCTGATGATGCTATACTATAAACTTTCGCTGTCAACCCAAGCGTTATTACAAATTTTAATGAATAACGAACGAGGTATAAAAATATTTTACAGCTCTCTTTAGCTTTATGAGTTTTGTTTTTAAATTAGCTTCGAAAACTGATTGAATAATAAATAACGGATCGGACGATGTATATCATGACGAATTTTTAATTCGCTGTATCCAATTCAGTGTTTGCAAGTCGATTAGTCTTCTGAAGCTTTTTGTGAGCCGAAAAGATTTCGATTAAGATGATAATTTATTCAAAGTAATTAGGGTTTTTAGATTAGTGTGAACGTGTTCGTAAGTCCTTTTACATGACGTCATAGCGACGTCATATCGTAAGAGAAGGAATCCCATCGTTTTTAGTAGTATTGTAAATGTTTATCGATTTTTGTCGTATCGTAAATGTTTATCGGTTTTTGTCGTATCGTAAATGGAAGGACTTTATAATTTATGTTACAAGTCGTGAATGCACAAAAGAAGTTAATTAAAACCAACGGATATTTAATTAACTATCGCGCTGAATTAACATTATGTAGGTAATTTACTTTTAAATCAAATTGTGGCATTTTATAGCTCAATCTCGACGTTGTTTTTTAAGACAGTTAAAATTCTAATTCCATATACACGTATGAAGTCGTAGTTAGTTGTAACATAAACTGTTATATTTTGTTATATTATAAACCCGCAGTGAGGCTAGGGCGAGGTTCTATAGTGGTGTGCTACTTTTGCCCAAAATTTAAGGTTTTTCCTAAAAATACAGGGTGTAACGTAATGTCCCTATAAGTCCGAAAGGGGGTTATTCTTCACGTCATGGCGAACAACATATGTTCTACGACTTTTAATATTTCGAAGTTTTTCATACATGAAAAGCGTCTTTAAGTTTCCTTAAAAAAAACATTGCACACGTGTTAAAGTGTCTATGTGTGGATGCGATGTGATAGGAGGGTGTGTACTAACAGGCTGGATATATACACAAAGTAAATAAACACTAAAAGTGGTCGCAAATATCTAAGACAAAAAATAATTTAAAAAATAAAATGGAAATTTCCAACATGTTCCATTAAACTTTTGCACATGCCAATCTATTCAGGTGTTTGGTCTGAATAAGCCTCTTTTTGGCTTATAGGGACAATATGTTACACGTTGTATAGCTACTCGTAGCATTTTATAAAAGTCGATTGAATGCATGGTATGGGGTCAAACCCTCACACATTTGCAATTAGGTACACATAACTTTTAAGCGGGAACACTATTTTATTAATAATAACCCCAGCTTTTGTATTACCAAATCGAATGCAAATTAGGTAACCGTTTAATGTTTTTGTTGTCTAACCAGTTCAATTTGACCAAATATGGACGAAAGTTTATGTGCTACGATGGTGCTACTAAAAGTTTTATTTTAAGTTATTGATATTGTTTTAGATTTGATTAGCCATGATGAACCATTTCACGCATAAATGTTTCCTCTTGGCATTTCCAAATTATATTAACCTAACAAAATATTGCACATTTAGATTTTAGTGGAAATTATGAATTTAATTTAATTTAAATTATATACTCTCGGTTCAAAAATGGTTTTTGTTTATCTAAAGAGCTTCGATTTTACCATTCCAAATTATTAAATTATATTCTTCCTTGAATTAAGGTTTCTTGAGTTAAAGGCACTAAAGGTGTAATTATATTAAAATGGTCTATCTAAAGCCATAAAAATTTACTTAGAATATAGATAGATAGGTACCTAACTCTTTATTGGTAGGTACACTAAAATAGAATATGAAATAAATACCTACTAAAATTAAAATTTCGAGATACTTATAAGCATGTAAATCAAGTGAATTTAAAATTCAAAATTTACGTCAAAATGGGCTATTTTTTTGCATTTAACCATTTTTACGATTCGATCATTTCAAAGTCATTTTGGGCATTTGAACACGCAAATCGTTTATTAATGCGTAATGACATCACAATGAGGTATGATACCGTCAAACGATTCTGCTCCTAACATAAATTCGCCGACTTTACGATGTCAGCAACCAATAAAGATCTCTGGTTCTGCCATTTGACTAATTTTAATCGCTTTCCGGTTTTTACCCCCACGGTAAATGAACCACTGTATTTTACGTGAGTTTTATTGTTTTAAACTCGTAATTTACGAGCCTTCGATGTGAACCGTAAATAAACAAAGATTTAATGCAAAAGCCACTTTACTGTATCAGCGTTGTATGAAGTTCCTTGTGACAGTTGTATTACTAAGCCTCAAATCCAACTGAACTGGAACAACTGTTCGTTAAATTATTTTAACCAGCATTCGCCTCTAGATGAGCCTCTACAATGTAGAGGCTTTATAAACTTTCCAATTTATAAACGATGTAGACTCTACATCGTTAATTAAAAGTTGACCAGATTACGTTCACAAAAATGCTTAGCTATACTATACTTACAATCTTTTTATTTTCGGTAGTATTTTCTAAATATGTTATACCTAAACACAAATAAAGAATGTGATTCACCTACACAGTCAGAAAACTGCAACACTACAATCTTTTTTGATGAATGTGACATTTCGTATTATTATTAATTTTTCTGAGAAAGACTAAAAAATTCCATTGGTGTCTGTCAGTGAGAGCAATCTGGTAAATTATGTAATCGATTTGATCAGCTCTGACTATCTCGTTGGAAAGCGACCACGAGATCTCTTGCCCTCCATCCTGCCTTGTAACCAGGAGCTCCGTTGAATCTTTCTACGGGTTACGAGGCCAAAGAATTTGAGGATCCGTATTTGTCACAGTATATGAATCCTACACCAGATGTTAATTTACTTTTGTCGCCGGCTGTACTGTGCAAAGGTTTATTGAGATAACTGTCAAAAATGGTTTATTATATTGCCAGTACTGCAGTGTATGTTTGATTTCGCTTTATTTGCGCGGCGCTAACCGTTTATTTGCTAAGTAGAAACTACCTATAGTTGACTTAATGCAAGCATTTCGTTTCTGTATTCCTGGAGCACATGCAAAGTGGGTGTGCATAAATATTTTCCTAACATTTTACACATTGAATTCAAATCTGAGGAATAATAAATAATTTATTGGGTCCGCAGTTTTCAAAGCTATTTTGCCTAGCAACAAAGTAAAAATTATTATAAGCTGGTTTCTGGGGGTGATTCGAGACTGATAGGCTTTTTTTATTATAGTTTTTTTTTATTTATAAGCAAGCGTTTGATCGCAATCTTACGTGACAATAACAATAGATAAAAAAATTATAATTGTAAGTAAAAAAAAAAATTGATAAAATAATATATGTAGGTAAATCATTAAAATCAACCGGAAAATGTTTTGTAACGAAATCTAGTCGCCAGTCGTCTGATTGGCCACGAAGTGTGCGTGTGGCCTATATCAGCTATACTCGTAATTTTAAAAACCAAGATTGCTATCTAAAATTATTCAAAGATCACAATAACAATAAAGTGCCATCTCATGATAAACGATAAACATCTCGGTCCAAAACAATAAGAAAAAAATTGTCAGACAACGTTCCAAGGCACGCCAACACAGCTCGTCTATGCATAAAATATGAAACGACTCTTGAATTTGTCATATCAAAACGATAGCGCTCGATAGATAAGCCACACCTACTATTACAGTATCATTTGACAACTTTGTCGCACTAAAGCGTCATTCAAAAGAGTTCAAGCTAGATAAAACTATCAGAAACTTTACCGAGACAAAGTTCTAACACTCGATGTTTCTATAATGTAATTTTAACTCGATGGGACAATCGAACGTAATTTTATGCGCATATTGCGATACTTAATATTATTTTATAGCAGTTTATAACGTGCATGTGATTCTGATTATAATCGAATAATAAAAAACTTATTACAAAATCAGCACTCTTAATTTAGATTCTGTTAAGGAGCTGTTTTTGGATCTCAAGTTTCAAGAATCATAACTTATTATCTTTTTAGTAAAGAATAAGTCAAATTCTATGAATTTGACTTATTCAACTTTTGACTTCTTTGGGTTGTTCGGACGCACTTTAATTTTTTTTTTATACTTTATAGGCAAATGTTTCACCGCGATCTCACCTGGTTTATAACATTATGTATAGTTAGTTACCTACATATAAAAAAGTATGAATATAGCTATATAGGTAAAAAATAAGTATCATGATAATGATACCTATTTTTAACCCCCGACGCTAAAACGACGGGGTGTTATAAGTTTGACGTGTCTGTGTGTGTGTGTTTGAGGCAACGTAGCTCCCGAACCGATTTTGATTTGGTTTTTTTTATGAAAGGTGAATTAGTCGGGAGTGTTCTTAGCTATGTTTGATGAAAAAATCGGTCCAAGATGGCCGCCGCAAAATGGCGGATTAGGTACATATTTTTTCAAATCTCCCTCAATATGGGTATCAAATGAAAGGGCTTGACTAGTAGAATACTATTATTATACTATGATTTTTAATTCAAATATGGCCACCACCACAAAATGGCGAATTACATTTTTTTTCACAACTCCGTCAATATGGGTATCAAAATCGGGGGTTTTTTAAATTTTTAATATAATTACTTGTGCTGTAAGTATAGATATTCCGCACCTTTATGAAGAATAATGTTTTTTCATGATACTCGTATATAGGTATCTTTTGTCACCTCTTCATATTTTTTTAGACTACAACAATAACTTCTGTCTATAAAGTAATACAAGCCTTTATTCTAAAGATATCATATTTCGGTGCTAAAATAAGATTGACTCCTCATCTTACCGTCAGGAGAGATCTGATAAATCAATGATAAATGATGACTCTGTCATGCTCACAATGTCTACCTACGGGTTAAGCTCTGAGTTTCAAAAAACTTTAAACGTTTTATTGACAAATTGTTAAAAAATCGCAATAACCCGTAATTTGCATTCCATTCGCAGCAGCAGCAATAAGTATGCTTGGCACCTTTTACGTTGTAGGTACGTGAAAGGGTGTATTAGGACCACAGACCACTTCCGAAAACTTCTAAGGGTAAACCATTGAAATCATGTGTGTTCATTCTAACTACGGTATGACACATCACTTTAACAACGAAAGTAGCTATCTTGGAATAGGTACAAATCGTACAATTTACTCTCTCGAGCTCAAAGTACGAATTATTATCAGAAATTCTTTCTATGGAACCAACAATGTGAGCGTGTATAGGTGATGCGTAAAATATTCAGCAGTGGGCTTGTATAGGCTGATAATTTCATGTGGATGATAAAATTGGTGTTTGCCGCTATACTTATAGCTGGCAAATGACGTCGGTTGCATTTTAGGAAACAAAAGCTTGAGTATTGGATTTCAATCTTCTTGGTGTTTTGATTATTGATTTTACAAGCTTAGCCACCTACAGTATTACGATACCGTTGTTTTTATTTAAGACTAGAAGCAGCTTGCGGCTTCGTTCGCATTTTTCATAGTAGGGTAGATTCTTTTATTCATCAAAAATTATATTCCAGGTAATTAGTACTCAGGGTATAAGTAGGGAGTAGGACGATCCTACGTTCTAGACCCTAAATTTTATGCATTTTTACCGTCTTGTAAAAGAGATATACTTAGGGCGGCTTGCACCAGAATCGCTAAACGCGTTTAACTATTAAATAGTATTTAGCAAGTTGTCAAGTCATATAAATACGTCCGATTTAAATCTATTTAGCTGTTAAACACGTTTAGTGATTCTGGTGCAAGCCGCCCTTAGTTGATTTGTAATTTGACTTAGCAAATTCAATATTACTTATTTTAAATCAGAAATCTTCAAGGTCTTGATTTTATTTTAAGTTTTTTTAGCTCTCAATTTTATGGCACATTACGGTTACCTACTTATTAATATTATGGTTTAACACCAGTTTCGAAATAATATCAAATTACCCAAACCAACAGATTTATGAACGAAAATGTCTGCTATTTATTATACCCTCGTAAAGTAACAGCTCTACGTAACATGACAGTGCCACCTTTGAATCGCATTAGGCTATTATCTCACTAGTGATCTTTATTTTGTAACCGATCCTAAAAAAAACTAGAAATGGCTGGTACACACGGCCACTGGTCAGGTTATACACCCAATACAACCATAACTACGCTACATACAATGCAGAGAATCGTTGGAAAGGGAGCGCAATAGGCGTAGGCACGCGCGCTCGCAGCCCGTCCTACACAAACACACTGTCGTCCCTCTCGCACGATTCGCAACGTTCAACTTCAATAGTTCAAAATCCAAACAGTAGACACACACACACACACACAGTACAGTACAGTGTAGTAACAGTGGACGTGTCTTCGACTTGTTACACCTCGTGATTACTTATTTTAGTTTTATATAATTATTTTATGAATCCCTTTATACAGTAATTTATCTAAAGCTGCCTAATATCAAACGAAAAATTAGTATAATGTTCATGTTTTCTCATTCAAACCCATTTATCACAGACAACAATTTATAAAAGTCTTCACTTTAATAAAACTACGTTAGAGATTAAGATTGACGCTATAAACAAGGATAGCTTGTCTAATATTTTTACAAAAGTGGTAAGTATGGTAATAAAACGAAATAATCGAAATGTCAAATACAAAATGTTTTGTTTCACATAAAGCTACACAACAATCATAAGGATTTGATTCCTAAACAGTTTGATTCAGCTACTAGAGAGCAATAAGAAAAAAATACAGTTCAACTCACGTAGAGACGGTGGGAGTCACGTATTTTTCGCATTATCGGCTAAATTATTATAAAAGGAACAGACGTGTGGCAAGCGCCTATAACTCTTCGAGAAACGAACGCCCGAAACAATTTGCAACGAACAGCACGTTCGACATTTTGTATTGTAACGACTTCCAGAATAGTTCCACTTTTTAATGCAGAAAGTTATACCATTATGAACTTAGATGGCAGAATGGATCATGGTTTTCATTGCCGCTATAAACTGAAGAATGATGAAGAGCCAAGAATTTTCATCACCGTAAAATAAAATAAGAATCTGCTGTAATATTATTAAAAAGTCTGTCTGCATCCACTGAGGTCGAATTAATCTAGGACATTGAGAAGACTTGCAAAAGGTATTTTTCATCACCAATCGTTAAATAAAAAATGAAGCGATCTAAAGATCAAAAACGTCTATCTATCAAACTGTAGATATTAAACATCTCCAACTAGTCAGTCAAGTTGGACAAGTAGTTATGAAGAAACATTCCTGACCGATGTGTTTATAACAATAGTAATAATTTCCATACGAATATGAATGTGACATGATTGAATTATATTTTCGTGTTCATTCTGTTATGATGAAGGCACATCAAAACCTGTAGGTCATATCAGAACAATGAATAACATTGTTGTGTTCGTATGTTTTAAAGCTAGAACACGTTTACATCAGTTTTTATTAACATTCTGTGACTTCAAAGACTCATAAATACATACTAAATATTTTTTCAATTTGTTGAACTTGCTAACCACTTTCGGGCTAAAACAAGATACCCAGGTACATAAATGCATGAGATTGCGCATTAACATACTAAAGACACTGCTACATTGCGACTAACTACTTACACCGACATTACAAAATACAGGTTATCCCATTTCTTTCCTTATGAATTTCAGAAGTGTCAACGAAATTAAAACAGAACCCGGCATCAGTGTTGCAAGATTCCAAAACAATATGGCCCACAAAAACAGAACTCACCAATATTTTCACCTCTACGTGTTTCTTAGTTAATATTTATGATTCAGACACAAACAAAACATTCAGGCGTGTATTCGATCGGACTTTAAAATTTAGATTCGTAAACCGCTTTATCAAACGCAATATCAGCTATGTATTAAACATTAAAGACCCAAGTTTTAAATAGGACCAGTAGGGACTTGGGAACTTTTAGACGAGGGAGATTCAAGGAATTTTTTGAAACTAATAAGTGCCGTAGCCGACCCTGCATACTAAGAGGACATCTCGTGCAAGGAACTTGAGGTGAATTTATAATACGGAATCTACCCATCATTTTAAAAGGTGCCTGTCAGGGTGTTTAAGATAACCCAGGACGTGACGACTATTATCAAAAGTATGAGATGTAACGTGTCAAAAATCTTAAGCGAACTAAGGTAAGGCTTTTCTTCGTTTGCTAGATAATATTTAAAACAATGACATTAGCTTCAGTAGTAGAGACCTTTCTTCTTTAAATAAACAATATTATGTTATGATAATATACCACCCAAATTCTCAATACTTTAGGACGAAAATAAATAATATGATATAAAATAAAACGCAACATAACAATATTTACAATTATTTCTGCTACCTCCATTATGTTGAGAGTTCTGTTCAAAATTACAAAATAATTTGAATCAACTTCTAAGAAACATCAATTTGTGTTTGATAAAAAACGTCATCTCCAGTAATGGTGTCCACATGCTGATTACACGTTGGTTCCGATGTAGGCGATGCTATTAAATTGTCATTAAAGCCGACTCAGTGTCATCTGCATCGTTCATTTTCGAAGGACCACCTCAGGAAGGTAACATGAAAGACTTGGAGGTGATCGTAAATAAGAAGGTGTGAACAGAACAGTCTAAGAACGGACGGAAAAGGTTCTAAATAGTTCCTTCTGTGAGAAAGGCGTAGTAGACTTCTTCAGGATATGATGATGAACAGTTTGAGAACAAACATGGAAGCTAGTATAAAAGGTAAGAAAAGGTGATGAATAAACCATTTTTGATCCATTTTTCATTACAAGAGGTTCAGGTAAGAACAGTGGGTATGAACTAGAGGTTTTGACAATCTCAGCATTGCAGAAGAAGTAGTATGATGGTGGTAAAAAGGTGTCATTTCATAAAGGTATACCGAAATTGAATTTGGTGTACTTAGTTTAAAAACTAAACAAAGCACTAGCAAAAGCAATGATTTTTGGCTAAGATCTTGATTCCATGCTGCTTCAAATACCTATTTCAATGTAATGTACCTATCACCTTTATTTTTTAAGATCTACCCGCATTTGAGTGTAAAAAGTATTTTGTGTAAAAAGGATCATACAAAAAACTATTCGAACTAATACGTAAGTTTCTTGCCTGTCTCTCTAGGCATGGCTGTTAGGAACTGACACTTAGGACGTATTTGTATTACTTGACAACTCGCTAAATACTATTTAATAGATAAACGCGTTTAGCGATTCTGGTGCAAACCGCCCTTAGAGTTGCAAAGATTGTTCTAAATGATCCTTGTGATTTTACTGAATAAAACATAATTGACTTCGACTTGTTCGATCTACAGCTTGCTAAATGATACTCTGCGTTTTACGTTTTTGTTGCAGTTTTTACTTTACACCGTTGAAATTGCTTCTGATCCCCTTGCAAGTTTTTACAGCATTTTGATCGTAATCTTCTGGCGGTAAGGATTGTTTAATGTATTTTTGAAGGCAGTAGCTTTGCTGATGATGTTAATGACACGATGTAATATGATGTAAATTGACCACCGACGGGAGTCAGCACGCAATATCCTAACTACTGTTACTCAACTATTTGATTTATGTTTTGGAAGTAAATTAATAAAACAATAGCGAAGTTGGGCATTCCAATATTTGAGTAAATTAATAAACAGTGCAGTATTTCGGAATTGTTTGTAAAAGTGCCGCTAACCGGCCCAATTCTGTGATCGGTTTCTACTTCAATCTGATCGTAGTATCAGATATCAGAAGCTCAAACCTACTTCAGTTTGTCATTAGACCACTTGGAAATCAAAACTGTTTAGTAAACCTACAGCTCAAATCGCTTGTACTTTTGGACAGTCCGGGAGATGAAACATTGAGTTTTTTATTTTTAAAGTTGTCCATGAAAATAATTTTGAATCTACTCCTCATGACGTAGGAGTACGATGACGATACTGAATTATTCAGAAAGTTAAAATTGGATGGTGAAATAAAATTTTCTGACGCAAAAAGGTTACGCATAATAAATTATCTTCACCCAATCTGATATTGAAAATCGATGATCCTGTTGTTTCCAAAACTCTGGAGCTTTGGGGTTTTCGAGAAGCGGTCACCGTCATAATACGACCGATACTTACCCTCATAATGATATTGGTCGATGAGGTTCAGATTGCCGATAAGTTCGTTGCCTTTTATTATTTAAATTAAATACCTGTTTATACTAGTTAAATAGAATAGACAGGAAAATCTGAGAAGTGGGTATCTTTATAAATAACTACGTCATACTACTTAGCGGTCACCGTTTTATAGAAAACCTAAAGCTTGAAGAACGGTACATTTTTATTGATGGATGTCATGGTAATTTAGCAGTCTTGTATAACCGGTATAAAAGAAATAGGATGTATACAGCAGTTCCACTGTGTAATCTCACTAAATAGACAAAAACTATACAACAGTTTGAGATTATACCTACTTTAGGAATAAGTACCTATGTAAATATGTTTTGTTTTGTATGGCTACTGGCTTTGTATATGTATATCTTTTTTCTTTTAGCCAGGTCGACAGAGAATAATTAAATTCCAGTTTTTGGCCACCAATAAATGAAATAATTAAAAAATGTGATCAAAGATTGGATCAAAGAGAAAAGATACAAATTCGTTTTGGTATAGAAACTACTTATTTTTATGTAGTCCAAGCTATTACATAATAAACCTAAAGCCAGCAAAATAAAGCTCTTTTTACATTGAACAACGAATGCTAGTGGCATAAGCTTCTTTCTTATAAGGTAAGGAATGGCTCTTCGTTGCATAATTGTCGATGTGACCGCGATATCTTAATAAGTGGTTCTTGATCAAGTTCCTTTAGCACTTTGCATAATTATTTTAATTTGCCATCATTATAGACCCGCTTTGTTGATTATAAAATCATTGTGATGCTTTTATCCCAGAATATTACTTTACTTACCAACGTATAGGTATTAATTTGTGATTTTATGTAGGAAGTGTTTCAGAAATGAGGGATAAAAATCCTATAATTCTGCCATATTTTTCTATCACGGACACTTTGTTGTTTCAGTTTATCGTGTCTTTTTCAGGGTGTCTTAGTCTACGAAAAGCAATAGAGGTTTCTTTGTCGTTTCGCGTTACATTGCGCTGCGACTAAACATCTCCGCAAAAAGACGTGAACACGCACAAGGCAGCCCCGCAATGTAACTTACAAGATACCAAGGAATATTTGTTTTTCGCCTGAAAAGAAATAATATTATAGGAATTATTGTTATTTTCTCGCTTCCCCTAGTAAAGAGGGTGAGGTTTTTATGAATGTCAAAGAAGTATCTAGTAGGTACTTACTTAACTTTACTTTCTATTTTTTTTGTAATGAAAAAAAATTTGTAGTAAGTATGTCTGAAAATTTTAGTATAAGTATGAGACCTGGTTTGGCACGAGGCTTAGGCACCTACTTACTTATATCTAATTTATCTAGAAAACTTGGCAGTAAAATTACCAAAGAGTTCAGGCTGATACCGAAACTTTTGTTCGTATTTCATCTAATTTATTTTGTTTTGTTATAACCTAAATAATAACTTCGCTGTTTCGTAAGAGCAAAAGTTGTATCACAAACATTTTTTATCTCTAAGCCAACTTTGTTCAAGTTGAAATAAATTAAAAAAGTATTTTATAGGGGAGTAACGTTTTTTGCTTAAAACTCAGACTATCTAAGCAAGTATGCCATCGACAATATAGGTGGGTCTAAAAAAGAAATTTTGTTACTTACCTAGAAATTTTTTATAACACGTCCATACTTGTACCCTAATTACGTTAATCAGGGATGGATTTTTTTACACGACACCACGATATCGTCGGAAAACTAATCTCAGAAATACTACACTAAATATTTTCAAACCGACGATAATATTTTTGTTCGAGTCACTGATTACCTATGTCGTGTAGGTGTAGATTTCGTGCACTGTGAAAACCTCTTATAGCAATTGCAAAGTTCTAAAAAGTGTTCAAAAATTCTAAATACAAAAGATTTTTTCTATGTTAAGTTTAGAAGACTATTTTGCAGCCAGTGCTATAGTCATTTGAATAATAGAATATCAAGTGGTCTATTGAAAGTAAATAATTTATAGGTATACAATTCTAACATCAGCAAACAATTTTATCTTATGGACAAGATAGTATCCATTTGTATTCAGTTTCATTCTGATTTACGTTTAAACACACTATCATAATCATAATATTATTATAAATTATAATGGCAATAATACTTTAGAAATACATAGAGAGTTGCAAAATTCTAGCTTGTATTTAATGATCCACGACAACAAGATTTTAGTGACAAGAGTTTCCCTACTAGAATGCCAGCTGAAAACCAACGTATGCAATAATTATTTTTATGGTCATAGATTTGGCTGTCAGCACGTCTGAAAACTGCCAACATTAACCTATTCAACATATTTTTACCTCTGGAAAAGAACCAGTAAGGTGTACAGGCTTTTTATACACATTATTGTGGGAGTGAAAAATATGTTTTGTTCAGCGTTTCGCTAAGCGCCAGGAAAATACCAAAACAAAATTAAAACAACCGAGATTTCTCATCTACAGCTTTGTTCTCATAAATTGTTTTGCACTCAAGCATGGACCAGTTTTTGCTCATTACCTCGGCATAATCAGCAACTATAAGACAACTATAGATATGAAACTCAACATACATTTAGCTAGTTTGAAGGAGCAGGTATTGAATATAGGTACAGGTATATACCTATAGAAGGCTATAGAAGGTATTGACCTTCTATAGCCACGAATCAAATTTTCAGTATAATAATAATAACATACTTACGCCAAACTGACCGGTAAAATTGAAATTATTTACTAATAAATTGATTAATTAATTATTTTGAAACATTTATCCATTTATAATTGATATATTTATAAGTATTTGTTGCGCTTACAAAATTAAATAAGCATTTTCAAACTGGTCTTGATGAAATTAGAATTTCTCGTAAACAAGCTTCGATAAAAACGCTTAAACAAAATATCAGCAATCATCTCGTACCCAAACAAGCTTCCGTGGACAGTAATAACAGCAATCCGACCTGGGGAGGTACCATCAATATCGCAAAATGAATTCAAACTATCAAAGAGCAAAGCTGCATTCCGTAATATTTCAAAAAATGTCTGCAATCTTTTAGAATAGGTACACTGTCATTTAAAACTGGACTAATGAGATTAGATATAATCTGGAATTTTCGTGCTGTCTTGTATCAGAAATTGTTTTTTTATATAACTTAATAATGGAACAAGCCGATGGCCCACCTAATGTTAAGCGGTTACTCTGCTTATAACAATGCATTGCCTCACTGATAAAAGAATCAATAAGTAGGTAGGTCACATTTTTTTAGGTTGTATGAAGAAATATTTTATCAAATTATCTTGACTACATATATTTTAAAGTAAAAAAAAAACACTATTGAGTTCTACATTTATTTATTGACATTTTTGACAGGCGTCACAGCTCAGTCGGTAATGGATCTGCCTTCCGTGCTGTGGGTCGTGGGTTCGATCCCCACCCAGAACAAACATTTGTGTGTGGCAAAACATAGATGTTTGTTCTATGTCTGGGTGTTACTATGCATTATAAGTATGTATTTACAAAAAAAAAGTATATTCAATTCAATTCAATAATTTTATTTCAGACTACACATGTACAACATACAGTCCATAATTTAAGAAGCCATAATAAGTTAATACAAATGAACACATAATATACAACTAACATATAAGGTGCTATATATAGGTACATATATAGGTACTGTACACAGCACGGCACGGCACACTATACGTTAACGCCCAGCTTGTGTGGCCCGCTGGGTTTTAACGTACAATGTGCTCCCTCGTCCAGTACTCCATGAAGTGGCAGTCAGTGTCCAGCCTCTCAGCAATAAGCTGCAGGTAGCTGTTGGGACTGCCGCGCACCCGGCGCATCAGAGACGCTGATCTTTTGCGCATTATTGCCGCGAAGCCATCGACGCGTGCGTCCGCAAACATTCCCGACGCGCTGCAGAAGCGCGGCAGCCCCATCAGCACCCTAAAGGCGTTGTTATACTGAATACGCAGGGCATTCCTAGCACGACCTCTGCGTATGCTTGACCCACAAACTACATGTATAAAATGACTGGCAGTATGCTCTAAACAGCGTCGCTTTTACCTGCCTAGTACACCGTGTAAACCTACGGGCCAACATGTTCGCTCGGACGGAGAGTGCCCTGCGCTCCCTCTCCATGTCTGCGTCATCTGTGAGTGCCTCGGTGACCCAGTGTAATATAAGTATTCTATCAGCATCTAGTTCCCATATTACAAGCTTTGCTTAGTTTGGGACTAAAGGGCGTTGTGTGAAATGTCCATGAATATTTATTTTATTTATTTATTGAGACCAACTTATGAAGTTACGAATAGGTTGGTGGTAGCACCCATTGCTGCAGTAGCCGCAGGACAGTGTTTGTTATTACGGAAAGGAACTATTATTTACCGAGCTCTTAGAACATCGATATTGCAAATAATCTTTGTGTAATTGGGAAAGAAAATCTAATAGCAGAATCCAAGAACGGTAATGATGGACAGTGAATTGTAGGAATAGTTAAAACGGTAAAAGATCCTATTGTTTACCATAAACATTTAGTAGAGTACCTAACTTCTGTAGCAAAAACCAATCTCTAAAAATTAAAAATATCCAAACAATAAAATGGCTTACTGACTTTCAGTATAGTTAAAACCATACAACGCGTTCATAGATGTAAATAGGTAGGTAATTATTTATCGTTCAAACAGTTCTATCGATACACTTTTATAGAGAAAGAGAGATAGCTCGTCCTGGGAAATAATACCACCATACTTATTTCTGCTACTAAACCATGTCTTATTGTCATCAGTGGAGATGCTCAGTGAGGCAATTTACTGTTATAGGCAGAGGTAACCGCTAAACATCAGGTGGGCCATCGCCTTGCTGCTTTATTTAATTAGATATAATAAAAAAAGAAAAAAAAAAACTGTTCTGTTTATAGCAAACTAGCTTCTGCCCGCGACTTCGTCCGCGTCCCTTTTGATCCTTTTGATTTTCCAGAATAAAAACTAGCAATGTGTTAATCCAGGCTACGAACTATATGTGTTCCAAGTTTCATCCAAATCGAACCAGCAGTTTTTGCGTGAAAGAGTAACAAACATCCATACTTACAAACTTCCATATTAGTGGGATTCTACAAAAATGCTGTAAATTTTAAAGTTGAGTCCACAAATCACGAATGGACGTTATCATAAGATTTATATGGAACAAACAGGTCCACATCAAGGGTGACACTGATATACCCCGCTGTTTCTTTATGTTTAATGTTATTAGTTCGAAATGGGTTTCCTCTGAATCGGACTGGGGCGTTATTGTAAAGCAAATGATAATGGTTATGGTTGGACACCATGTTGCGCTCTGCGTGGTTACAGATATAAATAGTTTGGAAGAGATCTCAGAAAAGGAAGTAAAAAACAAAAGGATCTTTGCGAATTCAAAAGTGTTAATTTTCTTACATTTTACCTATAAGATAAAGGTAGAGAAAAAAATATTAAAATGCTACTACTACTTTGGAACTACTAATGGAACAATCCGATGGCCCACCTGATGTTAAGTGGTAACCACGGCTTATAACGATGCATTGCCTCATTGAGCACGAAAAACAAACACAGTGATAAATAAACTAATTCCTATAACCTTTGGTAAAGTATAGAAATCTGTAGGTATACAGACATGTCATAAAAACACTGTCTATTTTCTAAGAAGGCAATTTAATAAAAATTACCCATCATTCATACTCTTCTCATGTAAGTATTGCTTATTGATAAAAACCAGTAGGACCTAATAGGTTGCATCAGGGTATAATTAACGGGTTAAACGTATGTTTTATCTAGTTGTATTCTCAGTATCTAATTTAATAAGAACCTAACTAATAATATTATATTTGTATGTATTATAATTAATTGTAATTTGTGATGTTTGTTAAATTAATCAAATCAGTATTTTTTGTTGAAAATATTTACAGACGTAAATAAATATTTATAGACGGCCATTTTGTAATACCAAACCAAACAATGTTTTGGTCAATCCATTTCTACAAAATACATTTACGTCGTTTGGTTATAATCTAAATAAATAAAAAAAATTGTTTAGTACGGGTTTATGTTGCGAAGTCACTTTTAGTCCAATGAGCTCTGTGAACCTGTCATATGGGAGTTCAAACAGAACTTTAAAGATAAAAGGCTACTCGTTATATTAGTAATATAGGGAAATGAATGACTTTATAAACACAAATGAATATTTTGAAATGCTACCTTATCTACAGCAGATATTAGGTATGAATAATAACAATAAAGTAAAAAAACGTGAGAAGAAAACGGCAGTTTTAATATTTCATTTTCATTATAATTTTTACTACTTCGGATTATACAAAGTTTTTTATTTATTATAACCACAAAAAATAATCTACACACATTATAAAAAGCTTGAAATTAGTAGATAAATGTAATGCGTATATAGGCACACCATAGATATCAAAATACGTAGGTAGTTAAGTGCCTATAACTGGCATACATTACGTTTTAATATAATCAAACACAATACCGTGAACAGTGTACCTATTGCATACTTAGGCTTACAATAACAATGTTATTGGTCAAATTATGGAGCCAAGAGGCATGTCGCCCGCAGGTCAGTGTGGTTAACCGATGCGGGCAAAGCATTCTCCATTCTGACATCTGACTTCTCGCAATTTTACTCGTACATAAACCTAAATAATGGTAGGTCAAACCATAAAACTAGTAATTGATTTTTATAAATAACTTTTTTGAATCTTTGAAGCTGCTCATGTGAAATGTTTTTCAATTTATCATAATTATATTATAGAAATCAGTAATAAGTCGGAGGCTCCTAAGTCCAATTATGACTTATGTATCATCATAAGCTATGACAAAAAGCCAATTTACGTTACTCATGTAAAAGTAAAACCCAACGCGCGCAGAAATACTCTCATTTTTTGTCCCATTGTAATTCAATAGCTAATGAAAAATTCATTTACTTTTTATAATAACTTTACAAATGCTCGATTGTCTCTCAAGATTATTACAAAATTGGCATTGTACCTCATATTGGATGAAGTTTAAAAATAAATTAAATTATTTCGTTACAAACTTGGATGATTTATAATCATGTCAGATTAAAAAGATGCATGATCTTTCTATCCATTCTTATTGAAAATTAAATTATATGACAAGTCATTTATTGTTTTATGCGATTAGATCATGTCTAAAATATAATTTGTCATTGTTTTAATCATGGTTTTTTCCTTTTGTGTGCGTTTACATAAAACTTTCCTTAAACTTTTATTTAACCCATAATCAATAAGTTTTAGTTCGAGATCAAGCGAAGAATGTTTGTAAGCGTCAGATGTCACGCTTACCCAACGTATTTTTAAAGCACCGAAAGGTCTTTGTAATAAAGTAATAACCTAGTAAATCAAACTACAAATAGAATACTGCACATAATTTGTAGAGAACCCTTAAAGTTGATTTCTAAAACAGATTAAAAGACCTGTTTAGAGAATGTGACCAAGATCGTTGACAGATCACCAGCTCCTTGACAGTTTCCAATAATGAATTCCGCAATTACAGCCACTTCACGATCCTCTTTGACCTACTCTAAACTCTAGTGTTTATAAAATAGAGTTTATTTTGGCTTGTAAGGATAGGAAAGGTAAGTAAACTCACAATTCAATGATGTGATAAATCCTTGAGATAAGAACTATTAGCAGTGCCGAAGACATTCTTCGAAACGTTATGAAATCGCAAGGACGTTTGAAAACCGTGGAACCGTTTAGGCAATCACTTTGAATTTATGCCCTCAATATTAATACCTACTCAATCCGGTAAAGCAGCCGCCTTATTTATGACCATTTTAGAAACTTCATAATAATATCAGTGGTTATGAATTTTCTACTATAATACAGGGTGAGTTTTTTCAACCGCCCTCTGAGGGGAAAATTAAAACGGCTATAGTTTATTGAAAAATGAATGTTGTTAGGAGTCACGGGCTCGATTTTGATAAAAATAAGAACTGCATATAAAAATATTAAAGAATCGTTTATTTTTGAGGATGTTAATGATTTTATATTTTTTGGAAGAAGTATCTCGATCCTTTACCTGATAACAAACAAATACTGTGAAACACCAATGGGTCCAATGTTAGTTTTTTTTTTTCAGTAAACAGGTTTATTATAACAACAATACTGTTGTATTCTAATGACAGGTTGCATTCTCATCGCCACTACAATTGGTTTCATAATCATTTTGAGTGATCGCTACCTTCAGCATCCTACAATTCAAGTAAACGACGTGCGACGGTTTATTCCAGTGCACGTCAGTTGCGGTGTGCCGACGGACGTGACGTCACGTGCACCGATGCTCGCAGATGGCAAAATTACACAATAATAATAATGTCCGTCTGTCTGGCTTTTGTTCGAATAAAATGGTAGTTTGGATTTCCAACATTTTTATAAATCAGGTTTTACACGTGAGTTCCGCCCGCCCGCATTAAATTCGTATGATAGGTACCTACTAAGATTTAAAAAACTAGTACTTTTACCAATATCTATTCTCAGAGTTCCGTATATATTATATTTATTTATTAACAGATACATACAAACACAATATTTGTACCTTAGAAATTCTTTTAACCAAATTTTACTGTATTCATTTTAATAACAAATTTGACTAAAAATGGTTCGGTAATTACCTGTGATTAGCCCTATGAATACCATGAAAAAAGAAATTGATCGATACTTAGAAAACTAAATAGTCTATAAATTCGTTTTCTAAGTATTTAAATTAATGGTACTCTTATGAAAAAGTTGGGCAAATTATCTTATGAAAAAAGTCATAGATACTAATTGAATTATGACCATAGTTTAGATAAAAGGTAGATTTAATAACTAAAGTTATAAAAAAAACTTGAAAATGTTCTTTAAAATGCAGATAGTAGAGTCATTGAATTATTATAAACATGGCTTAGATATAAAAGTCAAAATAAATGGCTTGAGAACTTTCAGATAAGGATCAAAGCGCTATATAAATGAATTGCTCAAAATAATTGTCTCAGGGTCACGGAGCATTTACTCAAGACTATAAATAAAGAAAAAACACGAATCTTTAATTAGAACTACAAAAATTGCGACGGAAGACTATGTTGGATTAAAAGCATATATTCATTATGTATGTAAGAGATAAGCTAATGGTTTTTTTTGGTGTAGATTGTTTGAACTGCGCGGAGTAATATGAAATGAGCTATGCTATGGATATTTTTATGATATATTTTGACTTGAATTGTGTAAAATATTATATATTATATTATATATATATATATCTAAGAATATTTATCTAAGTACCTATCTATTTTTGCACCAACTTACCTACTTATATTTTTGTTAAATTTGTAACTACTTACATATAATTACGTTGTTAGTATAGCTTTGGTTCATTGTTGTCTATTATTAATAAGTACCTATTTTACTACCCTATGTTAACTGTAGGCTACCGTGATGTTACCCACTAGGCTCTGACAGAATACCAGTGTGCACTGTTACCCTTGGTCACAGTGCACGTATACTGAGTCAGGGACCTAATTAACCTATAATTATTGTTTAAGTATTTTATTGTAGTCTAAGTCTGCTGGGTTAATAAATTCATTTTCTTTCTTTCTTCTTTCTTAAAAAAATAAATTAACTTTTTATTTTTTATTTTAATAAATCTGTGATAGTTTGCATTACTTACTAAAAATCAAAAATTATTAACCATACCATAACCATAAAAATAAAAATCATCCCTTGAAAACTATAAACATGCATTTTTGTTTTTCTAAACCTTCTAAAATAGACATATCAAAATTATCTCTAAAAGCCGACAGCTTCGCGAGTAGGTAAGTACCTACTTTATCTTCTCTCATAACTCTAAGCTTCTAACATAGAATGTTACTCTTTTAAAGCTTCGCATGTTACTATGACGTTATTGGCTCCCGAATGATTACGTTAATGGAAGTAGCGTTTTTAACGATCTCCTAGCCTTTAAATTGACTATTAAAGAGATACGGTGTAATTTACGGCCATTAAGATTTTGCCTCTAAAGCGTTCGACTCCCTCGCGAATTTTAGTTTCTTTTGAAGTTAGTTTTAGTATCGTATTTTCTGATAGTGCTAGAATATAAATAAATTAAGAAATAGAGATTTTATTTTAACGCCTGAAAATTTATATTTAAATTAAGTACAATTAGGTTAAAATAAAACAGATAGAAAAATAAAAAAAAAATTAATGTTTTTACATTTAATTTTTTCATACATAGGTATTACTTGGTTATCACTGAGTTGACTCAGCAGTTTAGTTATTTTGCCTTCTTTGCTGTAGGTATATCGAATGCTTCGGCTTTAATGAATGAATGAATGAATGAAAAAATTCTTTATTGTATAAGTACCTTACAAACTAATAGAAAGGAAAAAAAGAAGGTTACAGAAGAAATTAATCGAGCTGGAGACATCAGGATATTCACCGATACACCGACTGCGCTGTCAAATGTGACAAATTGACAGCATTTTCTTCAAATGACGGAGCAATGTGAACCAAAACTTTACTCCAGATAAATAAATAACCGCAGAATTCAATTCAGCAGACCGTTATAAAATAAGCTTCAGGCAACAAAGTCAAATCGTTTCGCGCGGTTAACCGCACCGCTTTCTGTCAGGCAAACCATGGATTGAAAGTTTATGTTGCAGCTGGTGTAGGACAGCTTGGTTATGACGCAAGTCCTCAAGAGGACCTATCTATAGAACAACTCAGTAGTCATGAAGAATAAGGATCCTTAAGAACAAACACTACAAAATCTGCACGTTCTTCAGAAACAACTATAGATGATTTTTACCATCAACGTTTTTAGTAGAATGTATGTTTCTATTTGTAAAACTGTTGTTCGTAATTGCAGAGTAAACGGGCGTGATGAAATTAAAATAAATTATCACCTGAAAGCTTGAAATGAACCAGCCAGTTATTTTTTATAAACCCAGCTATTTACAAACCGTTTTTGAGTGCGAAAGTCGATAAAAATAAACAGAGTTTAAAAAAATATTCATGAACCTTGTTGATATTTTTGTCTCTTTTAATTTGTTTGTTGACAAATAATATGATTTAAGTAACAATCTGTTGGTCTTATACTCACACGGGTATATAAAATAATCCGAAAACAATTCCATTCTACAAGTACAATTCGCCTGTTTGAAATACGCTGTCAAAACGTCATAAAACATGTTTTCGACAAACGCTTTTCAGGTTCAGAAATTGTTAACGATATTGATTGGTTCCTGCAGTTCTGATTAAATTTTAATTACACCTTGTCTATCAAAAGCCGCCGTGAATTTGTGAGTTATAGAAAAATAAATTTCTAGTTGCGTTTACAGATAAAACCATACTAACAAACATCATATCGACTTGTAGAAGCCTATTGCTGGATATAGGCCTAATAGATTTCTAGAAATAACGATTCTGAGTCTTTTCCATCCACCGGCTTCCAACGGCCTTAACAAAAATGTCGTCAGTTCAACGGGTGAGGCCGTCCTAATACACTTCGCCTACCAGTCTGTAGTCGCCATTTGCCTTTGTGCTTCATCGGTTGTTTTGTTTATTTTATGCCAACCCAATTAAGAATGAAGAGCCGTCAATGGTCTATTAGCACCAAGATGCGATATAATCGGCGTCAAGACAATAAGTAACTGTGGGGGGCCGTGTTATTGTTTGTCTTGTCCCAGCGGGTGCGGACTGACGAAAATATCGTTATTGTTAGCGTAGGATTGGTGAGGACAAACAAGGTTGAATTGAAGTTAATGATTTTGGCCCGTTTTGGAAAGATAATATCGATAATCTTAATAAACTTCTCGAACCACCTAAGACCAACTACAAGTTTGTTCTTCAAAGCTTGGTAAATCAAACATAAAATATTCTAGACTTAGTGGGACAAAAATAATTACAAAAATAAAAAGCAGGGGAAATAATAATGTATTTTGATTAGTAAGCAAACCTAAAATTGATTACCAAAGTTTTATGTCGACAACCGATTTCAATTGCGATATTAATCTGCATGTTTGTGACGGGTAAACTAACGGTTTTCGTTCAGTTATCAACCTAAACGATCCAAAATAAATTCCACTCGGCACTGGTGCTAACTAATCGACTGGTGAAATCGATATCTCGATTACATCGTATCGTATCCCTTTCCCCATCCGCCTCATTGTAGACCATAATTAGTTTTTGTCACTTCACTTTGACAAATCCCATTCGAGATCTATAAGGACCCCAGCACTTACAACAACCGGTTCTTATCAAAGAGAATATTATTTCAAACGCCCCTGTCAACCCCGATGGGCTTTTCGAACCCCAAATCCAGTTTGTTATGAATGAAATTACAGAAATCGAATAAGGTAAACACAACTGAGAGGCAACAAAGCTTGCTCGAAAAAAAGCTAAATTGAATTCAAATTGGTTTCGTTGAGTATTAGGGATGGCCGGGGGCCGCTGAAGACGCATGAGCTCAGCAATAATTTAAACTAACTTTTTTGTTGAAGGGCGACAGTGCAAGCCAGATAAACCTATGGCTTTGACCCTAAGCATACGCATGCAATCAGTTTTCTACCACAATCCCATCTATCTTTTTCTAAAGACCATATGATAATCAGTATTGTATCTTTTAACTTCTAAAATAACTGTGATTTACAGGTTAACATGCGAGCATAATACTTATGGAAGCCAGGCGTCCTTGTCGTAAGTTAAATCATATATACGTATATATGGCAAACTGAAAAAGCGAATGAGTGCTTTGTAGTGAGGGCTGACCCAAAGAATGATTGAAAGAAAACATGCGACACAAGCTTTGGAAATTCCAAGCTCTGTAGAGGGTTACATCAATTTGCCAAGTATTTTTAGCTTTGATTCATGTTCAGTATAGAATAATACTTTTAAATCGAAACCTACATAATTTGAGATTATTGAATGTCATAAAGCTTTCAACTCGCATAATAACCAGCCTACCAATAAATTTATAATCATTTATGTAGCAAAACAAGATCACTTTTATAAATAATCAAAATTCTAAAATGATAGAATTGCCAAACTTCTTGATTAACTAATAAACCACTTTGATTTACATATTCGATTAATAATATAATTTCAATAAAGGTTTTCAATAAATCCATGTTCTGGTTTCCAACAAAACGGTGACGAATATAGAGTGTGAATTGTGGCAATATTTTTTTTCGCTCTGATCTGAAAGTATAAGATGTTTTTTCATAATTCCTCAGTTTTCTCACTCATTTTATCTATAGAGACTTTACCTAAACATTCTGTTATTGACAACGTAAAGAGAGCAACATAGTCCTCAGTGACCAATATGAATCAAACCCTAGGTGTTGGCTATAATTCGAGCAGTAATTTAAAGTACCTGATTTTATTGACAGACAATAATTATGACGGCCGCTATTTTTCAAGAACTCGCAGTTTTATACTCTGGTAATCTAAATAAACGATTACCCTTTAGAGCTATTAAAAGCAAACATTATAAATCAAATGGAAATAATTGTGCTTTGTTTCGCCCGGGGTCAGTGTAATCAGGCGAGTGGGTTCTTTTTGTCGAAGCTTACATACTTAAGCTGACCTTCCACAGTAGCGCCGCCGGCGTATCAAAAAACTACTAAAGAAAACACGGAAGGCGACAGTTGGCATGCCACCATAGCGACACGCATCGTCACAGCAGCGTAGGTTTGATTGTTAAAAAGTTAAGAGAAAAATAATTGTCAAGTATAAATACGTTAGATTTATATTAAGCTGTTTAACACGTATATATTTTTAATCTAATTCATAATCATTTCAAACAAAACATTCACACAATTTGCAATAATAAACTGTTTAGGATGCAAACTTGGTAAATGACAGCTATCAAAATGACATGAATTATGTTGCGTTTGCGTGGCAATGCGCCGCTCCAACTAATTATGGAACTAGAACTTCTCAAGCGTCAAAATGTCGTCCACACTCTTGCCATAACGCTTCAGTGGATATCTCACTTTAGTCGAAGCTTAACTTATTAAGTATGCATTTATAATAATACCAGTCTGACAATAAATAACTTTTTTGTAAACGGAAATCTATGAAGGTGAAATTGATTTGTAATAGAATTGACTTATTTTGAATCTATTTCGTAGACAGCTACAAATTGAGGTTTTATTTGACTGGTGTTTTGAGTTTGGTTTTGAGTTCTAGATGATTTTTGCAATGTCAGGGGCCACTTTTACCCATGCCGCGACGAACGAGATACGCTGCAGTGCCTGGGACATGATTTAGATGGCATGTCCATTAGGGTGTCCCGTCCATGTATGAGAATTATTTTTTTTTAAGTTATGATATCGCAAGAGGTATCAAAATTTGCGTAATTTTACACAGATTGCGAAAACGATAAAAAAAATAGAATTATGTTACATCTTCAGGGCTCTACCACACTTTGAAGTTTAGTAAATTTTACGTTTTTACAGACCCAAACCGCATGCTAAAAATAATACAAAAATCAAGTGTAAAATGTATTTTATTAGTGAATTTAAAGAAACAAAGCAAAATAAAACAAAATAAATAAAGTAAAGCGTATAGTAAAAGACGGAAACTTAAAATTAAAATTTATTTTTATGTCCAAAATTCGGCATTTCTGCTCGAGATTGCATCCTGGTTCTTATAAAGCCATCTCTTGAATTAGCGTCCGTTACACTTTGTGAGGCCTCTGTTACTAGCCCACCGATTGTGTGTGACAAGGGAAGTCATCTTTTGTCATGATTTTAAGGGGCTCATTAGAAATATATCGAAGAAATATGTGCTAAATATAAAAAATATGTGTTATTACCTTAATCTCGTGCTACACGATGATTTCGGTGTATTCTTTTGCCGAGAAATTAATTTTTGGTGGCTTAAATACCCTGCGTTTAGTGCTACTTTCAGCTTCTCTAGCTTTTATTATTCTTCGCGATGCCAGCTCCCGAATGTGGTCTCTATCATCAAACAACATACCGACAAGTAGGATTTCTGGGTGCGCGAAAAAAGCATTTCTTTCTTGACAGAATCCACAACAGATCTCAAATTTTCGGGTAAAAATCTGGAGTAGGTACATAATTAGTCGAAAAATATGTTTGGCTCCGTCCTTAAATGAAGAAAATGACGTCTTTTGCTTGATAAGAAACCAAATCGGAGCGTTTACTTTGATGAGATAGAATCGGTTTCATGAGTGGAACATGACTGTTTTGTTGCCCTTACTGACTCATCAACTTGTCTTTGCTGTCGCTACATTAATCTAGCCGTTTCTTTCTTATCAACACCAATATAACCATTTTCCTGACATTTCTTTGATCCAACAAAAAACATCTTTCATTGATGAGAACTTTCTTAGGTTTAAAACACGAACAAGATTCAAATGAAGGGCATTTGCAAGCAGAAATGTCAAACAGTTTTTCAGACGACTCCAAAAAACACTTCAGTTTGTTTTCAAAACAATCATTTCGTTTGCTTTTAGGGTATCTTTTCAAATAGAGGTACTTTTCAAAATAAGATTTCAGTAATTGAATAACTCGTTCCTTAGTTACGATTAGAATCGAAGCTTTGGTCCAAATATTGTTGATTTCTCCATAAAAAACTGCATAAATATCTGAATTGGATGGATCCTTTCCATTATATTTTAATTTCAGTTCATTCTTGGCAAATAAAATATATCTATTATCGTTCCTCATAGTTGGTAGCTGCGGCGATCGTCAAGTTCTTTATATGGTCCCAATATAGCACAAGTATTCTCACTACGCCTTGAACTCATTATTCAAAAATCCCAAAATCCGTTTTTAACACTTTAACAATCGCAACTATACTTTTTTATAGCATAAAAATAACTTTGGCAACGAAGAAAACACTCGCAAGTCAAGTTAAAAAAAGATGAAACTTGGAAGGTATTTTCAGATTGATATCTAACAAATTCTAAGTCGCTGGTAACATGTTGTTGCATGAAAATCAAAACATCGTGTATGTATTACCCATATATAGAACAAAAAATATATTTTATTTTTATATTTAGCTTAGGAGCCGTAATCAAAGATAGTGAAATAATAACAAAAAATTGAAAATTTTAAAAACTTTGAAGATGGGTAGAGCCCTAAAGATATAGTTTTATTTTATTTTTAAAAGTATTTTGGTAATCTACGATCAATTACGCAAGTTTTGAGAGGTCTTGCGTTATGAAAATCCAAAAAAAAATTTTTCGGGACACCCTAATGTCCATCGCCTACTTATACCATCCTCTCAGCCAAGTCGGCCTTACAAGAAAGACAAGCTCAAAGCGCGCGGAGCCGACTAAGCCGCGGGTTTCCTCACGATGCTTTCCTTCACCGTTTGCATACATAATATCCACAAAATATTCAACTTGAGTGTTGAGAGATCTACTGTAATTACGAGTAAACATAAAAATTACGTTTTTTTTTATGCTAGCCTTGCTCGTCCCACTGCTGGGCAAAGGCCTCCCCCAAACCCTTCCACTTATCCCAGCCCTTAGCGGTTTCCCACCAATCCGTCTCAAACACGTCAAGGTCATCCCTCCAGCGCTTTCTCGGCCGACCCCGACGCCGCCGACCCTCAGGTATCCACTTTGTGGTGTAAAAATTACGTTATGCATACATAATTATAATTTCTTTTTATTTTCAAAGGCATCTAGCTAAGACCTGTCCCAAGATCTGTGGCCATCAAAGCAGATAATCGTCACAGCGACATACTAGTTACACGCCTGTTATACTAGTTACACAGCATTAGCTATCTGAGTATCGGATCTGGATGATGATAGATCTTGGATAACGTCCATCAATCCTCCAACCCCAAATGCTGGCAAGCTTCTTCCTTTTCAAACTTAACAATTATATTTGAAACATCTGTGGTGCAGCAAACACCAGCTGAGATGCAGAAGACGTGGACTAGACTCGTTCAGCAGAAGAAAATTTTGATTTTGAAAAACTTTGTTCAGGTGTTCTCATAGTCTATTATATCAACGAGATCAAAATCTCGGAATTAATCTGATTTTCAATAGTATTTCAGCAAGGGTTTTTTAAAATTGCATTTATGAATAATAACTAATGCTATGTATGCAATTGCGTGCAAATTTGCGATTTCTATCACACCCTGCCATGTAGAAATGAAAGTAATAGAACCATTTTAAAAAATGAAAGCATCTAGACATATGGGGTCACAGCCTAACACACTGGGTTACTTGGGAATTAATTAACTGGCCTATGAGGAATTGTGACACCTGGGTTAGAAAGTTGCCCTTAAAAACAGATAGGTTTAGAACATTAATTTGTTCACAAAATTACGTACACAGTTATTTAAATTATGTTTACACTACATTCTACATCTTTTGAAATTGTAAGCACTTGTTACTAAGTAATTTTGTTTGTTATTATGAAGAACGACTAAACATACTCTTTCTTCATAAAGAACGAAGAATACTATTGTGGAAGAGTAGCTAGAGAGATATTTCATGATTGCAGTGAAATGTAAAATATTGTGTACTTTGCTTTATCTAAAATATTTTTATAATTTCATGAATTTTCCCCTTGAATAAAATAAAGAGTACCTAACGTTTGAGATCATAGAGTTTCTATCTGGATACCTTGCTATTGTTAGTGGCCGCCTATCTCCGAAATGGAAGTTTTAGTTTCACATTTATAATTATTGTAAAAAATACTATTAAAATCAAAACTCTGTTCAGCTATTTTCAAGATTATCAAGACTTTTAAATTCCTGTACAATTAACCTTGTACCTTTTTTTCTCTTCGGTAAACCTGTTCAGTTTCAGTTTTTTTTTGACTCCATAGCAGTTAGCTTAGCCAGGGCTATCTAAATGTCGCCTTATTTAACTTAACACCAGGTTAATTGACCATAAATTAAGTGCTGACTTAAAGGCTCGCCAGCTCACCTTGTTCTTGAAAAGGGCTTTACTACGCACGAGCGGAGCGATAAGTTGAAGCTTTTTATGTAAAAGTTTAGATCCATCAGAGCTAAACCGATTAGAATAAAACTTGGAACAGACATTGTGCACAGTTTGGAGTTGTTTATGTAAGTTACGTAGAATGAAAAATTGTATAGATATGTCTAAAATTCTAAAGAGAAAAAATGTTGGTATGTTTAATATCTCTAGGGTGACGTAAGTAGAAAACCTACTGAGAGTAACTGATATTTTTTATATAAGGTAACGGCACCTGTTTCCGTGGTATTTTCACTAAAACTCGAAAGGATATCAAATATTAAGCATTTACTGTACCTTTCTGAAGGTTCGGTTTCTGTTATCAAAAGCTCTAGTGTTTTTACTTTCGAAAACTACTTAAGTTTTGACGGACCGACCTATATTTCTATTTGAAATTAAATAAAATGTAAATCAAGTCTAAATCGCTCTATTCCGAGGCAAAAATCCGTATTCCGTGGTATTTGGTACCTAATTCCGTGGTATGAAAAATGTATACGAAACGATAGTAACAAACTGATAAAATAATGTTAGAAAGATTAACTTGATTGTTCTCTAGGAATACAGGTCACTTTTGGTGGTAGTACTATTATTATTTAACAAATGATTTTATTATTATCAATGTAAAAGTTTTTAAATACCTCTTTGGATGTTTGTAACTCAATCTCTCACACGCCAGCGGCATCAACTTTGCTAATATTTTAATCCTGTGATTGCAAATCCGGATAAATACACAAAGTGCTGATAACGGGAAAATCTTCCCGTGTGATAAGTTAAGAAAATACTTTTACTGTTTCCTAAGCACACACACATACACACACACATTACACATTAACACATTATTATAATATTCCACATTATAAATACGACATTTCGCGAAGAAATAAGACCAAGCGTGCAAATGGTACAAAGAGTGCCGCCCAACCCACAGCTGTGGAGACTAAAAAATCATGTTTCTTAATTTCCACTACCTACTAAAAGCTAAAATTTTTTATATACCTATGATTCTTAATATAAGCTGATGCCAAATTGTTAAAATTTTTGTTAAAGATTAACTTCTTAATAAAACATGCAGCCAAATGTGTCGAAAATAAATATTTTCGTAACATAATTTTCTATACAACCAATAAACAAAATATATAAGTAGGGTACTTTTGATGTGTTATAACTCGTAAAAATTATTAAAAAGTATACCTCGAAATAAGGTTTTAGTCTCAATCGACTATTTGATTTGTCAAATCTATCGTTAAAATCACAAAAACCTAATCCCAGTTTATGAAATTCAAAAATAAGAATAGGTCTTTCAAATTGCTATTCCGAGGTATATTTTTCACATACCTTGGAATTAGGTACTAGGTGAAATATTTGACCCCTAATGCCGTGGTTTTTTCAATATGTAATTTTACCTCATTATAATTAAAAAACCACTTAAACATGTATTACATACGGTAAATAATATACTTCTTTCGATAATTTAACACTAAAAACCAACACCTAGAACAAAAAAAATCAAAATAAACCTTATTTAAAAGAGCTTGCTACTCTCGTGTACAGAGGCAAAAACGTATGAAGAGTGAACTTGGACCAGCCACCGCTGCGAATGTAGTCAATTATTTTGGAATGTAAGCCCGTTCTAAGTCTCGTTTTTAGATTTATATACTAAAAAATATATTTCCTAATGACAAATAACTTTTGCAACAAAAAAGAACCTAAGAATCAGAAGTAAATGCTGTTTTTCTAAATACCACGGAGAAAGGTGCCACTTTTGGAATACCACGGATTTGGGTGCCTTTACCTTAAGCATGTCCTTTGGCTACAATCTCAGCTGATGGTAAGTGGCGATGAAGCCGATGATGGAGCAGGACAGTCTAGAAAACACCTAGCCTATGTTTTAGGTTCCGCTATGTTTTTGTTAGAAGCTATTAAAAAATCTTTCTTAAAAATATAATTGCAGTGGATCTTACAACCACACTGTTACTGATGGAGGTGTTCACTTATCAAATGATATAGATAAAAACAATCGCTCCGCTTATAAATGAACATAGCCTTACATTAAGGTACGGTAGGTTAATTTAAACAACACTTTGTCCTCTAATTACCTCTATGTTGTCTCCTCTTTGTTTGTGAGATATCTTTAAATGTTTTTAATCAGTGTTTGATTGGGGTTTATGTTTTGTGAGGATTTTCGAGGAATGTTTGCATTGTTCTAAAGCAAAAAAATATTGAAATAAAATGCGGTCATTGCCCAACTTTTTTTTTAATATTTTAAAAACAATGTGTAATTCAGTATCTGTTTATATTATCTGTGGTATCTGTGATGGCCTTGCCATTAGTCACGAATTGAAAAAGTAACTATTTGTCATCTTCAGCTGTGGGAGAGTATACTAGGTACCTACCTACCGCATGATGATTGTGAATATAATGCTACTGATCTGATGTGCCTGTGACTTAGTTTCTCAGTCATCAAAACTGGTTTTAGGATATTAAAAGATCCACATGAGAATGTCATTCCAAAAGTTACCAAAACTAGTACAGTTTCTGTTTCGATTCCATTTAGTATTTACATCTACGAGTACATTCCAAAATCATTGAATGAAGTGACTATCGTCGCGTTTTGAAATGATTACTCGAATAACTCTTATTTTGTGGTTTAGCTATTTCTATTCTGTTTGTATATCCTAGCACAGCATATCTGAAGCAAAACAAATGAATTATTATTAGATACATACATGGCGCATAAATAATAATTGCTAATTTATTGTGATATCCGCGACACGTTGCAACATTAATCACGCGAGATACAAAGACTAACGTGCATTATGACAGTTTGATTTATAGTGTTCTTCGTAACACTGGTTCTTTTTTAATCACCTTGAACTATTCATTAATATTCTCTTGATTTCTTTCAATTAACCGTCTTATTTCTAAGCTTTTTTATCATGTATTTACAATTATCATCATATACTCACCTTTAACTTTCCCTGAATGTTCTTTTGATTTAACTAATAAAATGTTTTTATTCTTTCATTTCACTGTCCAATTTAAAAGCTTTTCTACAATGTATTTAGAATTTTCATCACACCATTTCAAACCGAAAACTTTGTAGAATTTGTAGTTTACTAAGTTTTCATGTTGCTTTATCATGCTTATGCATTCGTGTATGAACAAAACACTCCAGCAGAAACGGTTCAAACTGAAACGTTTCAACAGATTAAGAGCTGCAAAAACATTCTATGTTCCGCTGGCAGAACAGATTTAACTTTCCTAATAAAGCAAACTATCCGAACGAGCTAAAGTCCGCGCTAGACACGACACGGCTATGTATCTTCTTTCCTGTTATCTACAAACCACACCTGTCTTGAAAACGGGACTTTGTTTGCCGACCCGTTCTCTAATTAGCCCCGGTAATGACTAGCGACAGTCCATTAATTATAACAAAACGCGGTTTGATGTAGACAAACAAAGCTGAAAAACTTTGTTAACCTCAACTCGAAGTTTTGAACATCTGTTGCCAGTTCGGGAAATTTTTGTACGTGTCCAAAACCGCTTTGGCCTTACGAACTTTTTAATGTGATGCCCTACTTTTGGTGTGGCTAAAAATATTTTAATTAAAACCGATTTTGTCAAAGAACCATCGTGGTATACTTCGTTAATTTGAGTAAGTTGTAGAACTTTTGTATTATATTAATAAAACAACTCTCGTCTGGTTGAATTTTTAGATGGCAAATTATTTATTTCTCTCTAAAATTAACATTACTAATCATGGTAATATAAACAACACTTTAAAATCTAATTCTATGTAGATATGAGATAAATAAGATTAATTAATTAAAAATTTTAATGAATGTTTTCAAGTTGAAGAACAATTTGAATGTTTTCAAGAGGAGAGTGAATAGGTTTCTTCTAGGCAAATGTGCTACATCGTCGACCGCATCGTCACTTACCATCAGGTGAGATTGCGGTCAAACGTTTGTCTATAATGTATAAAAAAAAAAAAAAATTTAAATCAATTAACCAACCTAAATATAATGTCACACAAACTGATTGACTTGTTCTCAATCACGATGATCGTCCATACGTTATCATAATTAAAATTGACAAATGGATACAGAAATTCACTCCATCAACAAGCCTGACTCCTCGAAGTTACCATCACGATGAGTCAGCGGTTAAAGTTCGGTACGCTTTTGAAATCAAATTGACTCGAGTCGTGGGCCCATCAGTAGCTTGAGTATTTTTTATTTATTTTTAAGGTAATTGAGTGGTTCAGTGAGTAATGTTGGCTTCTGAAGAAGGTCGTCTATGTCCTAAACAGTCAAAAGTAAAAGAGGTAATTATAGTGTGTCCAGCTAACCTCTTTAGCTCTTTGGACCGCAGGAGGTTAAATATTTTCTACTATGTTCATGCAAGTCGTAAAATAAATAAAATTGTTATATTCCTTTACAGTTTAGTTTGGAATGAGTTAAGTATAATACTCATATGTCTTTTGAATCAAAATAGCTAGTCAGAAATCTGCTTAAGTAAGTAACGCTTATGAACATCCTTACATTGTAAGACTCCTGATGAAGTTCGACCACTTAGGTATTATTTACCTACGTCTCACTATTTATGATAATTTATAAGTTAAAAAACTGGAAAACCGACTTCAATCCGACTACCAGCTTCATCATCAGATGATGATGACGATGATGACAGTTCATTGGTAATGTTCTAGTCACTATAAACACCACATAAAAGTCACAGGAAAGCAAAATACGCAATTTGGTGCACGTGGTTGGTTTTGATTCTTTAGAGGAACAACTGGTGGGTTTTTGCTTTTCTCCAATTAAATGCGGTTTGAATGTACAAACTGGGTTTATTGACAAATTTAGAAAAATGTAAAAATTTAGGTGTGCACCACAAAGGGTCCATCGTTGCTAGCAGTAAAATGGTAGGCGCTACGCCGCAACTTGGCATATTGCATCGTTGCTAGCAGTAAAATAGTAGGCGCTGCGCCGCGCCGGGCATATTTTTTTCAGTTATTTCTATTTATAACCCAAACTACTCAACCGATTTTGATGAAAATAAAATGGGACCAATCTGGAAGTATATCCTTTCAGATGAAAAAAGAATTTTTGAAATCGGTTCATAAATGACGGAGTTCTGAGGTAACAAACATTAAAAAAAATAAAAAAAATAAAAAAAAAACATACAACCGAATAGAGAACCTCCTCCTTTTTTGAAGTCGGTTAAAAATTACTAATTAACACATATTTACCTATGTGTATACAAGCGTTGTATTCCATTCCAGAGCTATATGCAAAAATATCATAAGAACCAAAACCGATATCTTTAATATTGTCTTGACACCATCTGTAATTTACGACTGTTTGTTTTGTGCGCCGTGTTTTCTTGGCTCAGGAAAGTTTACACCTATATTTTAAAAGGGATTATGGAAAAAACGCGGAAAATATTTGTATAGGAGTTTGGTGACAGTGAGATTTACGTCCTGAATAAAATCTCCTATGAATTATGTTGTTTTAAGCTGCGACAGTTGCTAACAATGCAGCTTTCTCTGCTTCGTTCTGCTACAGTAATGAATTGTCCGTTTATTTTATTTATTTCTTTAATGAAAAATATTAATAAACATAAACAATGTACTAAAAATCTTGTTAGAAATAGCTACAAACAGACTGCTGCAAACAATTAAAAACGTTTTCGACCAATAAATCATTTAGTTCTTATTTTAAAAAGTATAATAGCTCTAAGAAATTAGCCGAAGTATGCGGCTCCCAAGATATACTGGGAACATTTGCGTTCATAAATTATTACATGCAGACGTTATCATGTCTATCATCAACACAATGACATTATGGCTCTTGACGTTCCAAATTCAAAACAATAATAAGCTGAAGTTTTTTTTCTGTGATAAATTATTCATATCATAATCCGAGTGATGGGAGCGATCGGACTACGTTCCGTCGACTCATCCGACAGGTCTAATTTAATGCGTGCATTTATTATTGGTAATGGAATTAACTGGGCCCGATTATCATACGATTTGATGGACGCACTATCTCTCGATCGCGGCATCGTGCCGCCCACTGCACTTAAAAAAAAAAAAAATCCGACGCAGGCCCACAGACGACGGAGTCATTACGACTAATTATTGTTATCTTTATGGTAGCAATCGGTCTGCTGGTCTCGTTTAGGGCCACATAACGCTACTTTTGGACGCGAAATTCTTTGTCATTTTTGTGTCCCCGAAAGTTTGAAAGGTTTTTTGTTAACCCGTAATTTGTGGTAGGATTTTGTAATGACAGAGCGCATGATGACTGATTCGATTCGGTCGGTGCTGCCTTCATTATTTGCAGTGATACGGATATTCTTACTTTTAATATTTTATCTACGAGAATCTTGAATCGTAATTGAATTAAAAAATTATTGTTTTAACCGGAAATGGTGAAATCGGACAGTTGGTAATTTGTCGGCTTTGTAGAGCTGGTAGAGTAATTTTAGGAGCGGTTCAAATAGAGAGTAGTACCTATAGTGAATATTCATTGTACAGATTAGTATTGCGTGTTTAGTCACGTGCTTGGTATACCTATTGAAACGTTCCCGTAGTTATGTTGAACGTGGAGTTTGTTTCAGACAATATTGTAAATTCGTTTTACGTTTTGTGAATTTTCGCTGTAGCATTCAAGTGCTCAAGTACCTATGAAACTTGAATTTCTTCGGCTGAGTTACAAAGACATGTGGATGTAGAATCCAGTTAAAACTATGAACCAAAAATTAAATCCTGGATAATGAACTTCAAACTCCAAAGACATGGTTGCATTGTAAGTAAAGTTTTTTGTAAAAATCTTTGACTTACAATTCCAGTTGTTACAGAACAGAGCTTAGTATAAATCAATGAACGCATAACAAGAGCAAGTACCAGGGAAGCAAAGACGGTGCAATATTCCAAACAATACTCAATTTGGCTGGCGTAGCTAAAGCGAACAGCTGCGTTAGACGTGACTGCTTGTGGCTACCAGGAGCTCAGGTTGGCGAGGGGTTAAAAAGAAAAGCTTAAAATATAATTTGAACTCAGGTTCGATCTCCCATTAACGTGAAAACGTTTCTGAGGTCACGTCTTACAAATAAACCTTGATTTAAACTCACCGCACTGATGAAATTCCGTAGATGACTTGCTCTAAATAGCAGATGGTACGTTGCATTTCTGTACAGTTATTGGAAATTCTACTAAATTGAAATAAACTTAGTAGTAGCACTGCTAGACGAAAATACTTATCTATGAAATAAAGAATTAACTCGCAACTGGTTGTGGTCAGATGGATAAATAATATCCAGTGTAAGTAAAAGATTTCTGTAGAGACGTGGTTCGCTTCACTTGTTTCACTCGTTTTATCGTTGGATTCATAAAAAAATTAAACGATAACAGCATTTTGCAATAGCAGGTACTTATGTGTTTTCCATATATAAAACTAATGTGTTTTTCGTCCTAATTGTGCCGCAAATAAACAAATTTTTATGACAAGTCAGTCAGTATCTTACGTTCAACTTTACTTCGGCACTACTTATACACAGAAAATAGTGCTCAATAATAGAGCTAAACAGCTTCAACTAGCCAGTTCTTACCGAAAAACCTAAAACCTATACAATTTCGAGCACCAAAAGACCCTGGAAATTGTTCAAAACCATGTGTGAGGTGATTAATCGGCGTCGGAGCACACGCGGGTGTTATTTCGGAAAGAATGTAAGGAACGTGCTTCCATGACCCCTGCAGAGTTACAAATACTGCTCGGACGGATGCCCGCCATTCGTTACTAGATCCCTCATTTGAATTTGGAATCGTGTCTCAATTCCGGTGGTTAATCAAGTTGAATTCAGAACTAGATGAGGATAATTATTTTCGTTCGTCGATTGAAATGTTATTTTTTCTTGTTTTGGCCAGTTACCTATTTGATTTGAGCTTTGCAAATCAATAGTTACTCACTCTGTTGTTTTGTTTTCTTATTTACATTTAATTGGTTATTGAATCTCTGTCAAACGAAAACTATGTTTATTCTAGACAATTAATTTTATCGTCGGTATACTACAAGGTCATTTGCAAGGTCACTGGGTCTATACAACTAAAAAAAACCAGTGACTCAGCATACGACAGAACTGTAGGAGATATTTTTTCTTTTACGTTCATGAACCTCATATTTATTTTCCCAAAAAAGTATTTCGCATACCTATCATTTGTAATTTTCGTCTGGAGCTACCATTGTGCTCACGTTGAGGAAACCGGAAGCCATTACACCGCCTATGCACCGAGTGTCAAGTTATTTGTGCCCTAGCATCATTACTCCAAGGAATCTATTTTGTAGACTTTTTTATATTTTCAGTGTGAAAGATGAGGAAGAAATGTGTTTGACTTCAGACATTTTTGCCTCTTGTTTTTATTTATATTCTTTATCTATGATTGTTATTATTAGCTATTTGAGTGATAATAACGTTTCAACATTTACCAACCAAATTATTTTAAAATCACAACCTCGTTTTTAGTCCAAAAGGACGCTTTTAAAAACATTGGTTTATTTTAAAAGTGTGAGTCCGATTTAGGTTTTCCAAAAAAATCCTGTCATCAAATGAATTTGTAACAGCAGACATTTGAAATAAACGCTGTCGTCGAGTCACATGTTTTAAATAAATCGTCGAAATAACGACGTCGACGCTCAATAAAATTTATTTTTTAATGGCTTTACGGGGCTAGATTTGTAACGTTTTAACACTTGCCTCTACATGTTTAGGACTCATTCCTTCACAGCTATATCCAACCGTGACATTAACTGTTGTTTACGATGTGAAGTTACGTATTTTAATGATTATAATCCGAACAAAATTATAATTTTCTAACTAATATCAAAATTTCATGATGGATCAATTATCACTATCAATCACGGCTTAAACAACTTTATTGGGTTTAGCACCTACGGAGTCAGCTCGGATAGTTTACGGTTGGCCGTTATGGAATCGGATTTTTAGTTGGATCGTTTTGATGTCTTGATTACATATTTCTCTATGACCTTTAAACTGTTCTCACTAGAAACGTCAATGCTTACAAATATCAAATTAAAATAACTAGAAACTCCTACATTCTCTATACTTATAGTAGTCACAACAGATCTTTGTCCCTCTGAAGTATCTGCGCAGAACCCATTTTTGGGGGATAAAGATTCGTGCGTACTGTACAAATTTTTATTTTGATGTCGATATTACGTTGGTTAACAATGTTATACAATGTTTTTTTTATTGTTCAAAACTAACACGTTTTCCCCCACCGTTACATTTAGTATCTTGGAGCGTACTTCCGTCACTATTGTGGAAACACGAGTATAATGAGTCGTTACATTAACCCTTCATATTTTTTGTAACGTATAAAAGCACCTTTACACTGTGTTTTATTTAGTTGTATAGGCTGTCAACGCCCGTTGATCATATCAACACTTGGTAATTATCGTCTCTTAAAGATCATGTTTCGTGTGAGCATGTTCAGATGGGGAGATAGCATGAGGTATTTTGGAATTTATTTTTGCTGTTTGAAATTTACAACAAAATTTTTGTGCAAAACTTAAAAACACCTTTTTGGTTTAGCCGCGTCTCGGCCGCGCACCTTTTAAACCTCTTGCACGTTCATTTTGTTTTTTTTATCAGCATTGTTTTAGATAAGTAATGTAAAATAATTCATTAAACTATTAGGTCATCAGCAATATTTTACAATTGAATTTTATAGGACAGTCTAAGTACTTACATAGAATAATTTTACATTATTTTCAACTTGACACAACGTTTTCAAAACTGAAACGCTGCTAAGATTCTACAAGTGTGAATTGCTCTCAACAAACGAGCCTTCCTAACTACCAGACTTCCGTGACCAATCGTGACGGATAGGACTAATTTATCAAATGCTTCAATTTCATAACTCGCAGGTATGACCGCATCTACACCGAAAACAGGTTATTTTGTATACGCTGGTAGCCGATAAGTGAATATTATAACAATTATTGGAGATCACTTTGTTTTAATAGATTTTGAATTTGGAATCGTATTGAAAGTTAGTTCTTAACTATTCGATCTTGATTAAGACAATCACATCACAATCACAATAGATTGTGATGTGATCAACCGCAACACCAGTCTGATAGGTATCAGCACATCGACATCAGTGAGAACTAGCAGCTGTAAATTCCTAATGACCTTTGCAAAGTAAGTAACCGTTTAGGCCAAAGATAAACTTTAATATCGATGGCTCATTTCTAGATTTACCTTCTCAAATGCCCTTATATTTAATGTAATTTCGAGTACAAGTTTCTCACGAAGCCTATTAAAATTAGCAAGGTTAGGCGCTGGTAACCCGCTTTCTACCTAATTCGGTCATAACTCGCAGGTTGCGTGTGTGACTGAATATTCTATTACTCGGTTCAAACGATTAATCTTCAGAGGTAGGTTATTACTGTCTAAGCTGGATTAATGAATGTTTGTTAAATAATCGAGTGGGTTTTTAAAGCCCTTGGAATTTATTTCAGATGTTTTTTACAGCTTTGGCTGCTTTTTTACGGCTATTGTTTGACATTTTAAGTGAATAATGAAGTTAAAATACTCTCACATAATCAGATGGATCTTTGAAGGTATTTTACTAAAACTTAATTACTTACTGATTTATTTATTTAACAGAAATCGCATTTGGGTTCGTGGTAATAACAACTTATGCTATATTATTGAGCAATCTCAGTGCTATCAAAACGGTGAAGGTAAACATGAGGAAACCCGTGGCGTAGGTTCAGCTTTTATTGGATATGTTTTTCCTGTGGACAAGGCGGACTAAGCTGAGGGACTGGTCTAGATGCTATGCTAGACAAGTCGAGTTCATCAAAAACTATGACCCAGGCACTTCAGCGCTCTGTTCATAATGGTATATTCTGACCTATTTAGTTTGTCGTATCGATAAAACACTACAGTTTTGTGGGTCAATAACCAGTCAGTAATATTCATAAACCACAATCTACAATCAGTTTCCCCGTTCAAGAGATACCGATGCAAAGAGGCCGCTCTTTTTATACCATTTTATATATTTTAATGTGACACAAAAACGTCTTCCATAATCCAGGTATATTCGAATCTTGATAATTAAAAAGAACCGATGATATTTGCTCATGCATAAAAAGAACATAAATTGCGCTCGTTATGTCCAACTAACTAGTAGAGGCTATACGATAGATTATAAAACCACACAACTGCAAGAAAAGCTTGAACCGATTCATTCGTCCCGAGTTCAAATCACGTTCTATTAGAGTGAAAAGTCAGTTTTTCTCTCGCTCTTTCTTTGACCTAATTGCCATTGAATGCAGTGTAAAAATCCCTTCTATTACCATGTTACGCTCCTTCCATTATCACGTCATGCACAGTCTTGAGCTTTCCGTATCTATCCACTTTCGTCTATCTTTGACATTCAGTTATGTTCTTCCCAATTACCACTTCATGCAAAGTCAATCTTCATGCAAAGCTTTTTGTATCTTATTTCTTCCCCTTTCCGTCTTTGTTTGGCTTCCACTTATGTTCCTTCGATTACCACTGCCTGCAAAGTCTTGAGCCGTGTCTATGTCTTTTCCCGTCCTTCTTAGTTCAACATTCAGTTCTATTCCTTGGATTATCACGTCATGCACAGTCTTAAACCTTCCATGTTCTTTTTTCCCCTTCTTTCTTTGTTTGGCAGTCAAAATTACTAAATAGTTTGATCATTCGTATCTCAAATCTAAGTTACTTTTGTTGTTATAGCATCGTTACATAGATAACTCTTCGCTCTTCATTGAGCTGTAGACAAAACTGTATCTTTCGAAAGCGCTATCAAGTTTAGCTTATATAAAAATTATCATAAATGCAGTCTTTTAATGCGTTTCACGCTAGCGCTGTTGAAACTTGTCTAGAGCTCTTGAGATCTTTACGGTGATGATTCAATGGGCATCATCAACTAGTTGGCTGTTTGGAGACGAATGCTGATTGTGATCAATCAATCCCACGGTAAAAGACGAAACTCGATACTCGTTCATTAGATATTTTATTTTATAAGTTACGAAATACTAAATTAGGGATAATAGGCCGAAAAGGACGTATATGCTATTCAAGTACAAAAGATCTAAAATTTTGAAATAAATTTTATTTTTTAATCATACATTTTGCATCCCACTGCAAAGGTCCCTTAGTGACTTTCAGTTTTATATCCTAAGCTTTCTCACCAAAAGATGTTAATGATCATATCGCCACCCATTTTCAGACTTTACTTCTTAGGCCGAACCTGAGACCCCATCCATCATAGACCCTGACGGAAGTTCTAGCTAAGCCATACTTAGTAAATATCAATGAATTTCGTTGAATTTCCTTTTTATCGGTAATGAAAAACATGGTGTAGAAACCAATATTATGGAAAAAAGTTTTAGTTTTTTATATAACTACATGATGGAACAAGCCAATGGCGCAACTGATGTTAAGCGGTATCCACGACCTATAACGATGCATGTTTTACTAAAACTTATAAAGCTCATTGTAACTTTAGAGATTATTCGACAAATTATTTGCGCAAGATGTAGTTTTGCTCTGTTTAATATGCCACTTAAATTAATAAATTTGCCATTTTTATATCCAGGCTTATCTGGGAGATATACAGTGTGATTTAGCTACGAGGGTCTCAAAGAAGATTCTAATAAATGGTCAAACTCACACAACATAGGTATGACCGAGTATTTATAGAATCACACTGAAAAAACGGTTTGGTTCCTAGTTACCAAATTTTCAGTAGATAATTACAAAAGAGTTTAGTTGCTGTGGTGACTGTCAAACATCTAGCTACCACAGCAAAACTATTTTAGTTACTTATTTTGGTTATAACACTAAACCGATTGGTAATTGGTAACCAAACCATTTAGATAAAAACAATCAAACTGTTTAGTACTATTCTGTAACTGTATACTAAACAGTTTGGTAAGAGGTAGCCAAACTGTTTTGTATATACAATACAGTTACTATATTGTAGCTAAACTGTTAGGTAAGAGATAACTAAACTGCTTAGCATGAAGTACCTAAACTGTTTGGTAAAAATAGCTTTATTGTATTGAGTAAGGCACTTTAACCAAAGTGTTTGGTAAAAGATAGCTAAATTTTTTAGTAAGAGACAGCTGAACTACTTGTAAAAGATAGCTATATTTTGTCTTTGATACCTAAACTGTTTGGTAAGAAATACCTAAACCGATTGTAAGAAATACCTAAACTGTTTTGTAAGAGGTACCTAAACTGTTTTGTAAGAGGTACCTAAACTGTTTTGTAAGAGGTACCTAAACTGTTTGGTAAGCGATAGCTAAACTATTTGGTATCAGATAGCTAAACTGTCTGGTAAGAGGTACCTAAACTGTTTTGTAAGAGGTACCTAAACTGTTTGGTAAGCGATAGCTAAACTATTTGGTATGAGATAGCTAAACTGTTTGGTAAGAGGTACCTAAACTATTTGGTATGAGATAGCTAAACTATTTGGTATGAGGTGCCAAAGTAGCTTGGTAAGTGATAGCTAAACACTGTTTAGCTGTAAACAACCAAACTTCTTGCCGGCATTCGAGTTCAATCGATTACCCAATAGGGTAGCCGATTGAACTCGACTGCCAGCGTGGTTATGTTTACAGCTAAACAGTGTTTAGCTATCACTTACCAAGCTGCTTTGGTACCTCATGCCAAATAGTTTAGCTATCTCTTATCTGTCAATAGTTGCATTTAAAAGAATCTGAAATCAAAGAAAGTAAATATAATTAACATGTTTATTTTTTATTACAACCTACCTACCTCTACATACATCATAAAATAACTTATATAATATAATCGTCGACGTACAACGTCCATTACAAATATAGGGTTATTCTAAATCAACGCCCTTACTTATACTTATTATTACAGTGTTTGCAAATACAGAGGTTATTTAAAGGGATAGTATGGGAAAATTCTTTTGGTTTTCGGAGTGTGCTTGTTGACATTAAATACGCCAGAGACATGAAAGCTGCGGTATTAATGGTGTCATTGTCCACATCTGAAATTAAAGAAATGAACAACATTAACAAAAAAAATATTCTGCTACCTAAAACCCCTATAAACCCTAAAAACCCACTACTAAATATGCGCGCCATCTTGGATTTCAAAATGGATGACATTTTCGTAATCAGCGTCCCAAAATTACTCTAAAACGATACCCATATTAAAGTTTTAGCACTTACATCGGTTGAGGTACATACAAACATTACAAAAATAAAAATAAAAACTTTCAACATCAAAGTCGCGGGTATCAGCTAGTATATAATATAATATAACACCCAGACACAGAACAAGCATCTATGTTCATCACACAAATGTTTGTTCTCGGTGGGAATCGAACCCACGGTCTACAGCGCAGAAGGCAGAGTTACTAACAACTGAGCTGTGACGGCTGGCATATGATTAAGGGGCCTTCTTTTGATTTTGGCCTATTTACATCATTTTTCGAACTCAATTTTTATTACAGTTAACGTTTTACGATTACAAATATAAATGGAAATTAAGTTTGGTTCAATAAAAATAGAATGCTGGGAGAACATTTTAAATTAGGCAATATACAACTGAGAAATAAATTAATTTGTAACGCATGTCTTCGTAAAATTATGAAAAATGTGAACTTTTCGTCTTGATTTTATCATATAAAAAACTAGTTTAAAGATAATTTAAAAATGCAGTTAAAATATTCATTTTGTTAAAAATAGAATGCTGGGAAAAAATTGCTGCCCGTTCATACAATATGTTAGAGAAATTAATTTTTGAAAACACCGCCTTTTACGCAATTTTACTCTTCAAACAAACTGTGATTTCTACGAAAGTAAGAAGTTTAAAGTTAAAATACGCATACTATATAAAAGAACAGGTTTTTTTCTTACAAATAAAAATAAAATTATATTCTTCTTCCATATACTTATTTTTATAGGATTTTTCTAAAATCACCTATAAATCATGCAGCGCAACGCTGCGAGTGGCATTCCGCGCTGAGCGGCCGTGGAGGGAGGACGTATCGCTTTTCGTCGTGCGCACTATACATATACATATATCGACAAATAGCAGTATCGGCACCAAATTCTAGTGTGACCGCGTGATTTGATCCTTCGTGCGGCCGTAGGTACTTGGTAGATGTTTTCTAACTACATTATTTAGGTTTCATAAAATTTCGGTATCTTCACGATATTTGAACTTTTGTAAATAATAAAAAACACTTTTACAATCAAGTACCTACCTACTTAGTATATAGGCCGATTTATAAATTACTCAAATGTACTTACTACTAACTGCTACTTGCCTACTGCCTACTTGCATCTACTTACTGCTGACTGACTTGACTCCTTGTGAAATCCCCCCCCCCCTCCTCCCTACCCCTCTCCAATCCTATCCTATTCTATCCTACTAATATTATAAATGCGAAAGTTTAGATGTTTGGATGTTTAGATGTTTGGATGTTTGGATATTTGGATGTTTGTGTTTCAATTACGTCTAAACTACTGAACCAACTTGGATGAAACTTGGCATATATATAGTTCGTAACCTGGATTGACACATAGGCTACTTTTTATTTCGAATAATTAACAGGATCTACAGGATAAAATGAACGAAAAGGACTAGCAGTGCCACTTGGCAAGAGGACTTCATTGTCATGTCATGTCACGTCAGTTTGACAGGGCGTAGTACTACCTCTTTGGTCTAAAGACTAGCGTTTGACATTCCAGTACGAGTTCGGTGTAATGAGGTGCAATGTCAAGTTTCTCAAAGAAGTATCCGTTTATATCCGGTACACGCACAGATAATATAATGTACACGGAAACGGTACTCGCGTACGAAGTCGCGGGTATCTGCTAGTTTCTCATAAAGGTACCACACACCCTATGACGTATATTTGGAAAAAGTAGAATTAGATCGATTTTATCGATCGAGCGATTAGTGACAAAGCGAGGAAGGCTCTCACAAAATTTACCTCCCTCCTCCATTTTCATGTCTAAGATGGCGGACATTGATTTTTTTGAGGAAAGTGATATGGGTGTCGTTTTCGGGATATTTTGGGATGCTGATTACGGAAATGGTATCCATTTTGAAATCCAAGATAGCGGACATTGGTTTTTTTTTTAGTAATGTGATATGGGTGTCGTTTTCGGGATATTTTAGGGTGCTGATTACGGAAATGGTATCCATTTTGAAATCCAAGATGGCGGACATTGGTTTTTTTGAGGAAAGTGATATGGGTGTCGTTTTTGGGATATTTTGGGGTGCTGATTACGGAAATGGTATCCATTTTGAAATCCAAGATGGCGGACATTGGTTTTTTTGAGAAAATAGATATGGGTGTCGTTTTCGGGATATTTTGGGATGCTGATTACGGAAATGGTATCCATTTTGAAATCCAAGATGGCGGACATCGGTTTTTTTGTGAAAATAGATATGGGTGTCGTTTTCGGGATATTTTGGGATGCTGATTACGGAAATGGTATCCATTTTGAAATCCAAGATGGCGGATATTGGTTTTTTTGAGAAATTAGATATGGGTGTCGTTTTCGGGATATTTTGGGGTGCTGATTACGGAAATGCTATCCATTTTGAAATCCAAGATGGCGGACATTGGTTTTTTTGAGAAAATAGATATGGGTGTCGTTTTCGGGATATTTTAGGGTGCTGATTACGGAAATGGTATCCATTTTGAAATCCAAGATGGCGGACATTGGTTTTTTTGAGGAAAGTGATATGGGTGTCGTTTTTGGGATTTTTTGGGGTGCTGATTACGGAAATGGTATCCATTTTGAAATCTAAGATGGCGGACATCGGTTTTTTTGAGAAAATAGATATGGGTGTCGTTTTTGGGATATTTTGGGGTGCTGATTACGGAAATGGTATCCATTTTGAAATCCAAGATGGCGGACATTGGTTTTTTTGAGAAAATAGATATGGGTGTCGTTTTCGGGATATTTTGGGATGCTGATTACGGAAATGGTATCCATTTTGAAATCCAAGATGGCGGACATCGGTTTTTTTGTGAAAATAGATATGGGTGTCGTTTTCGGGATATTTTGGGATGCTGATTACGGAAATGGTATCCATTTTGAAATCCAAGATGGCGGATATTGGTTTTTTTGAGAAATTAGATATGGGTGTCGTTTTCGGGATATTTTGGGGTGCTGATTACGGAAATGCTATCCATTTTGAAATCCAAGATGGCGGACATTGGTTTTTTTGAGAAAATAGATATGGGTGTCGTTTTCGGGATATTTTAGGGTGCTGATTACGGAAATGGTATCCATTTTGAAATCCAAGATGGCGGACATTGGTTTTTTTGAGGAAAGTGATATGGGTGTCGTTTTTGGGATTTTTTGGGGTGCTGATTACGGAAATGGTATCCATTTTGAAATCTAAGATGGCGGACATCGGTTTTTTTGAGAAAATAGATATGGGTGTCGTTTTCGGGATATTTTGGGATGCTGATTATGGAAATGGTATCCATTTTGAAATCCAAGATGGCGGACATCGGTTTTTTTGAGAAAATAGATATGGGTGTCGTTTTCGGGATATTTTGGGATGCTGATTACGGAAATGGTATCCATTTTGAAATCCAAGATGGCGGACATTGGTTATTTTGAGAAAATAGATATGGGTGTCGTTTTCGGGATATTTTGGGATGCTGATTACGGAAATGGTATCCATTTTGAAATCCAAGATGGCGGACATTGGTTATTTTGAGAAAATAGATATGGGTGTCGTTTTCGGGATATTTTGGGATGCTGATTACGGAAATGGTATCCATTTTGAAATCCAAGATGGCGAACATTGTTTTTTTTGAGAAATTAGATATGGGTGTCGTTTCCGGGATATTTTGGGGTGCTGATTACGGAAATGCTATCCATTTTGAAATCCAAGATGGCGGACATTGGTTATTTTGAGTAAAGTGATATGGGTAATCTTTACGATGGCTGAGGAGGACTCTCAGATATTGATTTCGAAAGCAATCGATTCATAAACAAAAACTTCAAATAAGATAAGATCCATTTCCATAATCAGTACTTACCCCAAAATATCCTGAAAACGACACCCATAACACTTTACTCAAAAAAAACCAATGTCCACCATCTTGGATTTCAAAATGGATACCTTTTCCGTACTCAGCACCCCAAAATATCCCGAAAACGACACCCATATCACTTTATTAAAAAAATCGATGTCCACCATCTTGGATTTCAAAATGGATACCATTTCCATAATCAGCATCCCAAAATATCCCGAAAACGACACCCATATCTATTTTCTCAAACAAACCAGTGTCCGCCATCTTGGATTTCAAAATGGATACCATTTCCGTAATCAGCATCCCAAAATATCCCGAAAACGACACCCATATCACTTTACTCAAAAAAATCAATGTCCGCCATTTTGGATTTCAAAATGTATAGCATTTCCATAATCAGCACCACAAAATATCCTGAATACGACACCCATATCTATTTTCTCAAAAAATCAATGTTCGCCATCTTGGATTTCAAAATGGACACCATTTCCGTAATCATAGCATCCCAAAATATTCCGAAAACGACACCCATATGACTTTATTAAAAAAAAATCGATGTCCACCATCTTGGATTTCAAAATGGATACCATTTCCGTAATCAGCATCCCAAAATATCTCGAAAACGCCACCCATATCTATTTTCTCCAAAAAAAAACAATGTTCGCCATCTTGGATTTCAAAATGGATACCATTTCCATAATCAGCATCCCAAAATATCCCGAAAACGACACCCATATCACTTTATTAAAAAAATCGATGTCCACCTTCTTGGATTTCAAAATGAATACCATTTCCGTAATCAGCATCCCAAAATATCCCGAAAACGACACCCATATCTATTTTCTCAAACAAACCAATGTCCGCCATCTTGGATTTCAAAATGGATACCATTTCCGTAATCAGCATCCCAAAATATCCCGAAAACGACACCCATATCACTTTACTCAAAAAAATCAATGTCCGCCATTTTGGATTTCAAAATGTATAGCATTTCCATAATCAGCACCTCAAAATATCCTGAAAACGACACTTCTATCACTGTACTCAAAAAAATCAACGTTCGCCATTTAGACTTCAAAGTAGATTCCATTTCCGCAATCAGCACCCCAAAATATTTCGAAATCGACACCTGTATCATTTTACTCTAACAAGTAAAGTACGCTGTCCTGGATTCGAAAACGTAGTAGGGGAGATAAATTCTGTCAGAGTCAAAATGTTCCTTTATTTTGGCAAAATTCATGTTTCGATTCGAATGGCTCCATATAATGGAGGTCGAATTCTGCTACAATATCTCTGAGAGGAGAAGAGGGGGCATTAAACTGGAATTATAAATACTGTTAGGTCAATAAAAAAATTATATAGAGGGGTTGCTATATTTATTTTATTTTCTGCATAATAGAGGGGTTGCAATATTTATTTAATTTTTTACAATCTTTTTATTACGATTCGTACAGCAGTTCTACACACGTCACGTGGAGTTAGGTACCTACCACATACCAACTTAGTAACTAGACTACAAATCAATCGTACTCATCCAGGGAACGAACATGTCGAAAGATCAAAATCGTTTGTCCTTTGCGCGTCGCAAACGCGTAGCGCAGCGCGTCGCGTATTCATAAATGCCTAAACTTGACGTCGTTAAATTTTAATACGGCCTCTTAAGAATCAAGTAATACCTTCGTCAACGAGGTAGGATAATATTTCCTTCAATGCCGGATCACTCTTCTTTCTTGCTGCGTCCAGTATGCTTTCCCGGTGCAAAAGCCAATTTTGGAATAGTTTGTCGGAGTTCTCTGAATATAGGCTGTGGAAGTCACTTATAAACTGTAAAGAAAAATAATTATCATAGGTAAGTAAGAAGTCAAGTATATTTGAGGACAAGTAATTTTTAAAAAAATTTAAAACCCTCGCACTATTTTTCCGTTGATAAAAGTTTCATATATTTTTTTATACAACTAGCTGATGGAACAAGCAGATAATTTATAAGTAGGTAGGTACATACCAAGTGCTGACCTCCAGACTGTCCCAACGCTCTGAACTCGTTGAAGTAATCAGCAGTTTTCATATGAGACTCGGCATATTTTTGAAAACGCGCCATCCTTGTCTGCTCCCAGTAGGTAAAGCTGAACCGTTATCCACGGGTCACATGAGTTTTTTAGCCATTTTAGATTATCTTCAGTAGCTTCTGCTGCTTCAGCTGTCGGTTCGGGTAGGCTTTTTGTAGCTTCATCAACTCTCAAAGCAGAATATGGCGATGGTGATGTTGTATTTACAATGGTGATATTTGTACTTGGACAGACGGCAGACCCCACGAATCTAGGTGATCTTCAACGGATTTATCGGCCATTTACACACACAGAACACTTTTACTCTTTACACAAAGCAGCGCACAATCTTGTACCTAGGTATCTAATTAATTAGGTAAAGTAGGTTGTAATAAAAATAATGTCAAATCAAAAGTCTAGGCACAACGCCGACGCGACGAAAATGGCGGCCGCGGCGTGGTGGGCGGCATTGGCTTTTTCATTTAAAATCACAATCACAGATCCAGGCCTCCCGCGCTCTAGGTATCCTGGGCAGTCAGTCCGGCGGTGATGGTGGGTGTCCGGCCACCACGCCGGCGCCGCGCCTGGCTGCGGCATCCAGGTTAGCTAGAGCGTGGGGGCCTTCTTTAATATTTTACGAAATTACGACTACTGACGCTGCCGGCTAGCGAATACAGAATGAGCTGCAAATAAAATGTTGCCACACATGTAATAACCTAATCGATAATTCAAAGTTTAGTAATTTTCTACACAAATTTAGTAAATACTTGCAAAACGTTGGTTCCTGTAGCTAATAACTTTGCTGATCGAGCCAAACTTTAGGTAAAACCACATTATTACTAAACATTAGTATCAAATAACAGAAGTTTAATTAATACAACTAAACTGTTTTAGCGGCTATTTTTCACAGGTTTTTGCTAAACTTTTGCTGTTGTAGCTAATCACTATTAGTAGGGGAGCCCACGATGCTAAATGGGGATTTACTCGAGCGTCGTAGAGACCTATTGGGATGCAAAGCTTAGAAGATAAGAAGAAAAAAATGTTATATGACATATACCTTTACATCGGTGGGGGAAGCGGCTATAGATTTTTAAATATGTAAAAAAAAACTGTTGCATGGACATCCTCGAGCGCGTCAGATATTGATAGCATCAATGTCCTACGTATTTTTAATAATGTACGTATGTTAATCTGATCGTTTGCATGATGGGGGTGGTTGTATTTAAGGGTTGAAAATGAAAAAAAAAAAAAATTAATCGAGCGCGTCAGATTTTCTAAGGGAGTGTTAAGTGCACCAAAAAAAAGCTCTCATTCACTAATCTGACGATTTCGATGGGACGCAAACTCGCGGCCATTTTCATAATGTGCAAAAAAAATTCGCCATTTTGAAATACTCAAGCGCGTCAGATTAAGATATATATGGTTCATCTTTATGTTCTAAACGTACTGTCTCATAATCTGACGATTATCTAGAGGGATTTGCCTGATCTGACAAAAAAAAATAGAAAAACGGTTCACCTTAAGAGGGCTATCACAGTTTGGCCGCGATTCAAGGGCTGGCGCGCGTCTGATGTCGTCTGAGAGTCTGAGAACGCATTTCATGCAGTTTTAAATTACGTTTATTCAATATAATAAAATGAATTATTTAAATAAAAAGTATACAATTTTATTGATTATGAACTAACGTTTATTTTGGTATAATTTTTACTTAATAATATTAATGTAGTATGGAGAAAATAACGGCTAATTCTAAACGTTTTTAGCAATATTATGGTTTTGAATTAATTTTTTTTTGTAGATATCCCATACTTATTTCTGAATTCCGGGGCCGCTACGGTCAATGGCAGTATATAAGAGATATTTGTAGATATTTTTCATTTCGTTTGCTTTTCACAGTAGTTCAATCCAGGAGCTTGAAAAAGTGTCTGCGCGAGTTTTATTAAAAACTTGTTTCGGAATTTTGGCTTTATTTAAATATATAAGGAAAAATTGCAAAAAGCGAGGCCGCTACGATCAATGCGAATAACTATTCTACATCATACAATAAATCAAAATTATCTAAGAGTTTCAGTTTCAGAGATCCAGAACGTCAAAAATGGGCATTTTCACGGTTTGACCGTGATATCCGCCTTAAAGGCCATCCCTGCAACTTCCCGCTAATTCCATTCCTGGGTGCTTAAAATTGAACTTATGACATTTCTGAGCTCAAAATATAATATTTCTATGCATTTGAGCTCTCCCAGCTCGAAAGTCTGATAGAAGTTTCATAGAACACTATTTTTGGAATTTTCAAACCGCAATAACTTTTGAATGGATCAAGCAATTTTCACGCGGTTGGCGCAATTCGACGCAGTTTTATCATCCTCATAAGTAATTTTGCAATTTTAATTGATCGAGCCACAAGTTTCGGAGTAATCCCGAAAAAACACTTTTTCGGGTTTCTTTCGTTCACGATATCTCTCGAACGAATCAACCGCTTTTGACCAGCTTGGTGGCGATCGACGTGGTTTTTCAAGCTCAAAGGCGGATTAGTTTTTGAAGTTGATCTATAAAGCCGGTTAAAAGTTATTCCAAAAAAACCACTTTCAAGCTCAGGAAATAGCATGCAAATAAATAAGTGTATGCTTTTTTAGTAGAATACATGTATTTATAAAAAATTACTTAAAAAAAAGCTTAAAACAATTTAATGTTTTATAATTAATTATAAATATAGGCATCACGCAGCTGCACGCATTTAACTTTATCGACGAATTTTTGTTATTTCGGCTTGCGGAAATCGTCAGATTTTATATTTTTCATTATTCTTGAATTTATTACCTTCAAAATAAAAAAAAATTTAGCTACGCTCGAGAATGTCGAGATGACGTTTTTTTTTTACAACTTTGTTGCCCTCCCCTTTTTTTACGTCACTCTTAAATTGTCAGATTAGTGGAATATACACTTTTTAGGATGTAATTAACTCACCCTACCTTAATCTGACGCGCTCGAGAATTTCTGATGGTCAATTTTTTTTTACTAATCTGATCCTGTATCCTTCACGGGCGGCCTTATATATAGGCCTCATGTTTTGTGGAGGTACTTAACCGGGTACAAGGTATCCCCCTGTATATTAATCTGCCGCGCTTTAGTAAATCCCGAAATCCCCGCTTGGGCTCCCCTACTATATGCTTTTAAAGCCAAACTTTATCTACCAATTGCAAAACTTTGGTATCAATTATCTAAAGATTGGTAAATATTATGTAGGTTAGGTACCTACACCTAAACTGTTTTATTTTACCTACTACTAGCCATAGGTAGGTACTTACATAATAATAATATGACATCCACGCGAATGATATCGCGTCGCGAATAGATACAGCTATATAGGTACTATCATATCATAGCTTACTAATCCCATTCTACTACATATTAGTACTAATCCTTACTATCCTTATCCTTACTAATATTATAAATGCGAAAGTAACTCTGTCTATCTGTCTGTCTCGCTTTAACGCCAAAACTACAGAACCGATTTGAATGAAATTTGGTACTCAGATAGTCTAGAGCCTGAGAAAGGACATAGGCTACTTAAAAGGGGTTGTAAGGGGTTGAAACCGGAGGGTGAAAGTTCCTTAACCTTTTCCATAAAAACTTTTTTAATTGTCAGGAGTAGGTAGCACCACCGACGGGGGATTGACGATTCTGATTTCAAAAATCGAGTTTTCTGTTTGTTTGTTCGCGGATCACGCCTTAACTACTGGACCAATTTCAATAAAACTTATACCATTGAGAAGCCTTTTTTCCGGATTGAAAAATAGGATAATTATATTTTATTGAAATCTAAGACGTAGATTCTAAGATACAGCTTGACCTCTCTAAACCAAAAGCAGCCTTTGGCACGAGGTTCATCGTATACTGGTTGACAGATATTTTAGTGGAAAGATTCTCACGCATACGAAGTATTTGTTTGCGCGTTTTGTTGGTAACGCTTTCACGCGAAAACTACCATCATGAAACTTTGTACACAATATATTCTTGGAGGTATTAGAAGTAACAAAGGATACTTTTTGTCCCGGAAAATCAACGGGATCTATTATGTAGGTACAATTTCCTACCCAGTCTTAAAAAAGCACGCATCATAGGTACTTTAATGTGACTATACTTGAATCTGTGTCACTAGAAACACCGTACCTACTTAGTTAGGTACTTACCGTCTAATACTTACTTTAGTTATTTTATACAAAACAATTAGGTAGTATACCTATTTGTATTGTTTGGTAAGTGCTAACATAACATTTCAGTAGTAAATATCTACTTACTTTAGTTATTATTTACAAAACATTCGTGGTTTTTTCGTTTTGTAAGTACTAACATAACTATGTTATACCAATTCTGTAAAAATCAGCTAACTTCTGTTGGTTATTGATTGCTCAACTTCAGTAAAAGCGTTCGGATTAGGAAACAGTTGCTAATCCTTTAGGTGTAAGTAACTAAACTGGCTTTTTACTAAAAACGAATGTTAGCCACAGCTAAATCGATTCGACGAATGCAGCAAAACTTTAGTAACTATTAACTATACTTCGGTTAAATGTTAAGTAGCTGAACTGTTTAGCTAATCTATTTTTTTCAGTGCATTATAAAACAACAGAGGATTGTAAATAAAAGCCTTATACAACTACATATTTTGGACCTTGGTAATGGAATCAGCCTGTATAAGTGCAGGGATAACACCAGTTTATATGGTGATTACTTTTAGTAAAGTCCACGAAATATTGTTAATTGAAGAGATAAGTTTGTGATAAATGTAAATCGAGCTCAATGCCATTTTAAGCATTCAGTTAATTGCAAACGGTGAACATTTTATTTGCAAAGAGGTTGTCTAGTCTAAAACAGTTTTACTTTTTAATCATTCAAAGTAAAATGTCTACGATGATGGTTAAGAAAAATTCAACCGAATTGAGAACCTCCTTTTTTCGTTGTTTGAAACAGATATGAAACAGAGCGGCTTACTAGCCATGCAAAATTTAATTTCGTACAAACATACTGAAGTATGTATAATCATAATATCCGAAAAGCCAAATATTCCTGAAACTTTTAACATACCTCATTAGCTTTAGATCAATAAATTGTATACTTTAATTTTGTACATTGACCTTTCTTCGTAGCTCGGAAATAAACCGTACAAAGCCCGGACAAAACAATGTAAAAATGCTAAAAATATACTACCTACAGTAAGACCCGGTTTATCCCCCGGGACCCTGATCTTCGACCGTATTTTCAGTCTCTACAGACTTGAAATATGTAGTTGTATCCAGACAATTGCTTGTAAATCTTTTGTCTAAGCTAATATTTACGGTTTTACTTCAACAGTCTTTACTAACTGAACTAACTGTACTAAAACGGAAAATTAAAATGCAATTCAGGTAATCTCCTATCTTTGGGTTCTCAAGAGTCTTGATGCTAAGTGGAGCAGACAGGGGCACATCCAAACACGGAAAATATACGTAGACTTTTTTATCTGGTACCAAAGCTTGTTAACAGATTGCTGATAAAAAACTTTTTATTTATAAGTAAACTTTTTTATGTAACACAGAAGTACCTATATAAATGCATAGTAACACCTAAACACAAACACAACCTCTATGTTTATCGCATTTTGGTTCTCAGTGGGGATCAAACCCACAACCTATAGCGCTCAGCAGATGAGTAGGCCCGGAAAGTACCTACATCTAAATATAAAATCTATTTTCATAAAATAAATCTAACAGTGGGTACAAAGAAGCCGTGTTTTCATAAAAGCACCTGCTTACGACATTAATAAATTGGATTCGAATTTTGCGTGTCGCCACTGTGGGTGATAGTACATTGTCGTGACAAAATGTCGCTTGGTGAGTGAATAGGGGCTAAATACGTTTTTATGTAAAGGGTAAATCACTGACGGAAAATAATTTGTAGATAATATTTTTGAATTAATTTTATCAATAAGCAGAGCTAAAAGTAAACCGATAAAATAATAAGAGAACTAACAAAGATTTTTATAACAACTCCAAAGTTATCAGTTGAAGTAAGGGGTCGCGGGTTCGAATCCCGCTTGTCTCGTAACTTTTTAGATGTTATTATTTTTTTTTTATTTTTCTCCGAAATGTGAGACAAAATAAATATCATGGCGGTAAAATAAGCGGACTTTGCTTTACTTTGTCTGAAGGTTTTACACTTTCATAAGTAGCGAGATATGAAGCGGTAGAGTTACACTGTGCGGCAACAACGCTTCACAGTGGAGTTGGTAGTTTACTTGTGTTAAAATCAAATCAATAATAGTTTAAACACACAATGTGTTTAGTAACACATTGGAAGTAACACATTGGATATCATCAGATCATGAGTTATTCTAATAGTGATTGAAACCAACATAGCCTATTTTGAAAATTGAGAGCTTCATACTGCAGAACACCTGCTAAGCGGCATTACTTTTGACACCCGCACTCGGATTAAAAGAGACGCTTTTTTGTCACGGATGTGACGAATTGTGACGCATGGCCCCACGTGCACAGTACCGTGACGGTATCGTGCGTGTTCTGGCGTAACACCGTCGCATGCAGATCGATTGACAATGCAAATTTTATGCAGGAAGTGTGATTGTGAAATTGCGAGTGTCCCCCACGCCGCCGCGCCGTACCACGATTTTGATACAATTGGACTTATGCGATTTGCATGTTTAAATATGTCCTTAAACTATCTAAACATAGCGGTATCAAGCAATAGCTGAAGCTTTAGGCACTAGGTAATAAAAGTATTAAACATAAACTATTAAAAAAAAATTAAAGAATGTGACGAACAAGGCAAATTGAATAGGTATAAAATGATGTTCAGTAGTCACTGACTGTATAACAATTTACAATTACAATTTGCAAATTTTTTTTTCATGGACTTTACACACAACGCCCTCTAGTCCCAAACTAAGCAAAGCTTGTAATATGGGAACTAGATAGCTGATAGAATACTTAAATACTTAACAGTTGCACTAACTCAAAGAGTTGTGTGATTTATTCCAGCATTTGGTTGAAAAGTTTCTATGTGACAAAGTGGTGAATTCATACAGCAAACAATGAGGACAAAGAAAATAACGACCCACACTCCGCATAGTTGGAGCATAGAGGATAAAACCTACAGAGCAACAGTTCCAAAGAACGCGCTGTGTCAAGCCACTCCTGCGCGTGTAGAACAGTGATGTGAGCGTGAGATCTCACTGACAGGTTCACTCACGAGAATCGAGTAGCAGTTTCGGGTGCCACTGGAAAGGCGAGCTTTCGAGTATCGGAGACGACTCATCACAGCCGCAGCCATCACATTCACGTGAAGATTATAATCGGGAGACATTTTTTTGAATATAAAGTTACCTATAAGATATTATACCTAGGCTCTCAGAAAGCTGTTGCTCTATAGGTTTTCTACCCTGTGGTCGGAACATGGAAAAACAAATAAGAGAAATCACTCGACCTCGTTCAGATATCGTTTTGTAATCGATACAGTAGGTCACATTTCAGAGATAGATATTGTATTTTTCAGACACTGTCGTTGACTGAGTCTGTATTGGTTTCTAAAGGCTGAACAAATGTTTTCGAACACGTCTAGACGTCCATTTTGTAATAACTGATGTAATTCTGAAATTCTTTTAAAATGTATTAGGTATAACAATTTGTTTTATTCAATGTAGAATTTCAGTAAGAATTTGGTACCTAGTTGGAGAGTATATTACTTACAGAATGATATTTTACCACCGAAACTCTGAAAATCATAAAAACTAATTTAAGTTTCTTGGTGATTTGTGCTATTGTTTAATGTTGGTGGAATTTTAACCAATAATACTTGAGTTTACCAAATAATTTTATTGTTTACCTAATAGTACTAGTATAGTATTATATTATCTGTGCTAATAGATAAGTGATTTTCGTATGATGGAATTCGTTCTGAAGGGAATATCCATTATTTTGTGACACCTGAATACTATTTCAAATGATGACACTGGAAATATTGTCTTTCAAAATTACGGATTATGAAAAGAAGTTGCAACGACACTCTGCTAAAAACTGTTGAGTTCAATAAATTGGATACCGCCCGTAAACGAGTGCCCACATAAGTAGCTAAGTACAAAAAAAGAAACAGAATGGATAAAACACCCTAGGCTTGTACATAGCTCAAGCAAGACTAAGCTAGTTCACTACACAATAGTCGCAACGAATCTTTGTTGCTCTGAGAATAGGCTCTACAATTTGCGTTCTAGATTGTAAGTAAAGCTTGAACGCGATAGGATTAAATACGTTTTATAAGGTTTAAAAAAATATTTGAGAGGTGTTTTCAATGCTACAAAAATAGCTTTACCTTAGCCTAGTCGATGAGCATATTCCTTAACATCAATTCGCTCTATAGAAAGTTCTTGACTTTCTAGTCTGAACAAGTGCACCGCAACATTATTTTAGCAATGCCTAGACAATAAAAAACATTGGTAATTACTTCATTTTGACAGACTAGCCTAGCTTTCATCAATACGCTGTGACGGTATTGGTAGTGAGTAGGTACGAAGCATTGCGAATGTACTTGCCAGTTTGTTATTTTATTTGCTCTCTACTCAGTAAACTCTATCTATTCGATGGTTTTGATTCCACGAAGCCAATATTTACATTGAATGTTAAACTTATGTCAGTTGTCACATTATTTCAAGCGTTTAGTCTACTGTGAGAAAGTTTATGGATGAATAACAATATTTGTTTATCATATTCAATGGGGCTTAATAGCTTTGTTGGAATCGGGCTTGTTTAGCTTGAGTAGATACAAATTTTAAGGCTAAAAAAATATGGGTGTTTGACGTAACTTCGGCTTTGATTGCAATTGCAATCAAAAATGTAGGTTAGCATGGTTGCAATACTTAAGTATTGCAACCATGCTAACCTACATTTTTGATATTTGATCAAGAACTCACTTTATGCTACAAACAGGCCCAGAGACCTTATAGAAATAGATATTGTGAATCCTAAATCATATTTTACGTAAATAAAAAACAATTTGGCCCTATTTCCCAAATGAAATCGTAGATAGCTAAATTGCCAACATTAACCCACACGGCTCCTTGGTTCAAAACAACTAATGGAGTACGTTATTACCGGCCACCTCAACGAAAAAGTGCATTAGCGTACCGTAAGTGGGATAAAAGTATTTGAATATAGAGCTTAAGCGAAGTGCACTGTGAGTGCTTATGGCACTTAACATACAGCGATTTGCCTCATTTACTGTAATCGCTACAGTTTTATTTTACCTACTTCGGGTTTCGGTCATTTCAGTAGCTGCTTTTCACGATAAAACGACTCATGTTATTCGACATTCGATATTCAATTTTTGAACATCGAACGTAATGGTTTTTAATTTGCCCTTGCTGCAACACTTTTGTATTTTAAATTCGAAAATGTTTCAAATATTTGGAACGTGGATTTCATTTGTTTCGACGGCCAGTATTCCTAGAACTGTGGTTTACCTTGATGTTTTGTCTTTGCTGGGTTCGGTTAGTTGCCACGGAGTGGGTAGCGCAGGTCTATCTACGCTGGGTGCTGATTTAGTTTGTCAAGTTTTTGAATCCCCTTCTCGGGCTCTTATCACGGTTAGTTAGATGCGCCCCAGGAGTACCTCTAGGGGTATGAATGGAGTTTCCTTTCGTGAATATTGCATTTGACATCTAAGAGTTTGGCTTATCAGGTTTTCTGCGCGGGAAGGTGGGGGCTACTGATCTTTTGTTTAATAAATTACCTTCCCGCGGGCCAGGTTAAGGAATTCTATTTTGGTAACATAACAAGCTTGTTGTTTTTCTAAAGTCATACAAAAGCTGGTATTTGCTAGCATTCGCTAGAGTATGCAATAAATAGAGTCATTAAACTGCAAAAAACGTAGACTTCAATATTCCGCTTGCCGCCCTTGGGTGTTAAGTTTAAAATCATGTTTAGTGTGAGTTGCATACCGATTTACAATATCTCACCAAGTTTTACGAGTAGATACATCACACCTCTACGTTCAACCATCGCAGACAAAGCGGATGGACATAATGAATTTTCGTTTTTGAATTGGAAAATAAATAATTCATTGTGAACAAGACGCGAGAGTTCCTAGTAATGTAAGAAAGCATATTTTAGCCCATATCGTAAAGTGCAACGAATGACAACACTCGTAAAACTTTATGTCTTGTACCGAGCACGGTCTCGTCTCAATTACAATTACAAATTATTACAAATTTTCAACTGAGGCCAAGTGTCGTGAGTAATAATGGAAACCAAAGCTACAATGTTTGACGTTAATTTTATATCCTTTATTCATAAATGCTATGAAGGACTATGAAATGTTTAACGGCAGTATTAAGTACATTGGTCAGAGTTAAGAAGGCATTGTACTACTAAGCACAAGGTAGTTTTCGTTTTACGATCTGGCATGACTCGGTAACTATTAGGTATGCTATGCTAGCTTATTATGTTCCTACTTATATTAAACTACTTATATGTGCAATTAAGAAACAAGTGCCACAGCAATGGCTCATAATAAAAGCCTCTAGAAAATCTACCAGAAAATCGTCATTTCAGTAATTTAAATCATTTCTGCGCATAATATCTCTAAAACACTTTACTTTTAGAGTTTATTTACAAAGAAAACAGATCAGGGCAGACTATAACAAGTAAAATAAGTAGGTGTAGGTTAACATCTACAGTTTTCAGCTTTCATAAATTATATTATTTTCCACTAATTTTTGGTATATTCATCATATGCGCACTTGCTTTTATACAATTTAAATGAAGATCAATCAACATTACTGGTGTAGTATTATAGTTTGACTTTGATCTTATTTGAATTCCTCTTTTGACCAAAATGTATAAAAAATCACTCCTTCACTCGCTCGTTGACATCGCAAGCGGCACGCATGGCATTGAACAAAGGGAGATTAGGCATTTCCTATGGTACGTGAGGTACTAAAAGCAACGCCATAACCAGCTTTCTATGTAAAAGAACCTAAGCGTTTGAGAGCAATCTAGAAAGCCGACCACAAGCGCCTCCAGCTAAATCTAGGATGCCCTGACCTACTATTATAGGATTGTCTCAGAACGTTTCTCCCATATTCACGCCTCTCTAATCTACGTCTATGGTCTCTAAACTATGTGAGGTCTGTAATTTATAGTTTATGCATGACATGTGGTGATTTATTTACTTTAAAAACTAGTGTATAACCGCAAATTCACCTGCACGGAAAAAAAAATCTTGTTACAGTAACGAGAATCTCGTACGCTCAACGAGAATGTCTTGTTATATATGTGACCACCATCTATTTTGTAACAACTACCAGTCTGTTCTAGTTAAAAAATATTGTAGTTGCAAATGATTATGTGGTTAGAATTACTAGAAGTGTATTGTAATGATGAATAAATGATGTGCTGTAGTAACTATACCTTTAATACAGATTACCGATTAGAATACTTGGGATTACAATATTATATTGTACACACTACAATGTAGCGTTGTATTAAATACTATATTGTAATGTAATATTAAATAAATATGTTGCTGTAGTAACTAGATCTATCGTGCTGGTAAATAATCAGAATAGTTCTGAATACTCTGTAGCATTGTAATAAATACTGATCATATTGTAATGGGGATTGTTTATATTGTACCTTTTGCCACCTAGTTAATAGCATATACTATACAGGATGCAACATTTAAATCGGTGAGTATGGGAAAGTTTGAAACTATAAGACATACGATGATCTATTCTTAGGAACCATGTCATCGATTTTAGTAACACGGAAACCTGCATTCATACATTTGAAAAAAAACTTATACTCAGCTCGGGAATCGAACCCGAACTTTTTGCAAAATAAAACTAACACTATTTCCGTAGTTGTTTATATTGTTAGTTTTATTTTTCAAAAAGTCCGGGTTCGATTCCCGAGCTGCGTCCAAGTTTTTTTAAATAAATGTATGAATACAGTTTTCCTTGTTACTAAAATCGATGACATGGTTCCTAAGAACAGATCTTCGTATGTCTTATAGTTTCAAACTTTCCCATACTAACCGATTTAAATGTTACACCCTGTAGGTATAGTATATGCTATTAACTAATAAATTAGTGCAGCAGTTAAACAAACTCTAAACAAAAAACAAGATAAAAATAGCAAAAGATACAACATCATTTTCAGTTGCATAAAAGAATAAGTTAATACACAGTAATCTAAGATTTATTTGGTATTCATACTTATAGTAATTATTAGTAAGTAACGATTAACTAATCCAGGAGATCTCACAATCAAAACTTAATCTAATAAGGCGGTAAGCTACGTCTAAGAATCTTAACAATATATCCAAAAATGTATAAAAACTTACTCTAAAAACGATAGCATTGCTACATTAACATTTATTTTTGTGGGTTCTTCTCAGAGTAAATGCATAAATAATTATGTTGCTTGCATATTTTCCTTCTGGAATTGCTGTCCAGTAAACCATCAGCTCGATGTAACTTCAGGATGGCTCTTCCTTCTACACTAATTTTTAGCAAGTCCAAAGGAGTCTGAAAACGAGAGTTAACTATGAAAACTGATGCAAAACACTAGCATGTAACTGTAAATAAATTACTAAGTTGTTCTTAGATATTAGGTGAAAAAACGGCTTGTCTTTCTATCTAAATTGTAGGGTGCAACAAGTTTACTTATTATAAATACAGGCTTCTGTTTGACACTCCGTTCACATAGTCCATGTCTACTACCTTATACATAATGATAGTAAGCCAATAATGTAGGACCTATTTTTAGAATTGCCAGCACTTATCAAAACTTATGCCTGGATTTAATGTATCATGGCAGTAGGTAAAGGTAGAGAATATAGGTAAAATAGGGAAGTACTATAGGTACCAAATAATTAAATAAAAATATTTAAGGACTTACGTGTGACACTAGATTTAAAAAATAAGTAGGAAATGCCCATGCAAACTCAGTCATATTAAGTGAAAGAAGCCCTTACCTTTTTCTCCCGTTCAACTTTATCTGTCGGTAAGTTGAAGCTTCCAGACATTACCACTTCGCTGGTAGATGATGCAGTTAGTGATGATGACGGGCTGCCAATTAGATTTGATGTAAGTATCTAATAAAGTGCCCCGGTACTCATAATGATGTTCGGACCAAATGTCCACACCATCCACGTACAATGGCATCTTTAACCTCCAGTGGCTGCAACAAGCAACACAACAATAATATGTAGCTAAATTTATCTCAAAATGTACAAGTTGGTATATTTATACTGATTATTTAGGTATATACTAACCTCATTCTGTTGATGTGTCAAAAGTTTCCAGTTTTCTAAATGTTTAATAAACCCAATTCGGTCTCCTTTTATGGGGATTATTGCTTTTATCATCTCGGTCATCAGCAAATTCAAATTGTTGATTTTTATGCGATTTTCTGAAACGAATTAACAATTTTATTAGGTAAGTAGTAGGTACCTATACCTAGGTAGGTACTAAGCCTAATTGGTAGTTTGGAGTACTTACTGGCAAATTTTAATACGGTATTGTATTGTGCGAGATTCCATGCTTCTAGAAGGTTTCTAAGATCAACGTCGTCGTCGTCGCAATCCATTTCACAAAAACAAATATATTTATTCTTTTTGAAGGCAGTTATTTGACAAAATGCACTCGCGCGTCAATACAATGTCGACTGGAACAAGATTGAACAGGTACTGCCCTACCGCTTCCCGCCGCCGCACACCCCGCTCACCCCTGATTACTACATCTTTCGTATTCTTTACGATGCACATTGCAATAATAAATAAAGTATTGTATTAATTAACAAATACTAGTAATAATTACCATTTGCCTGTTAAAGTTTACTATATATAATATAACTAGAATTAAATCGTTTGCAATACAATATGATTGGTTTCTTAAACAATAATTTTTGTTACTCTAAACAAATTCTCGTTACTGTAACATATTTAATTTTAACTAAGCGTTCTGGTTGTATTGTTAAAATTATTTTTTTCCGTGTGCCTAGATTCGCCTAAGACTCATTCATCCACAAAAAATATCACTATTAGCTTATAATTTCGTTATCTATGTTTATCCAAAGATTGTCTGGAAGAGATCGCTTTTAGCGATAAGGCCGTACATTGTACTCTATTGCTTACGTTTTTTTCATGAATCTAATTTCTATTTTTTGTGTGTGAACACAATGGAGAAAATAAACAGGTAAGTACTTAGGTGTATTATTAGAAGCTTGATTTTCATTACAGTGCAGGTTTTATGCACAAATTTACGACATGAAAGTACGTTTACTCGTAGATACATTGACCATAGACAGCCTCTAGAATAGACCATAGTCGGAATCATCAACGTAGTGAGTACCTATCAAAACTATTCAATAGGTAAGTACATAAAAGTAGGTAGAGGAAGGATCTGAAACTACTGAATTTTAAAACCAATTTGTTAGCTACCAACTCCACATTTGATTGAGTTGTTTTCCTATTGAAATAGCTACACGAAGATACTTTGTAAGTAGTTATGTATAGCGCTCAAAAACTGCCCATTACAGATTCACTCCGAATCAAAATGCAGGTTTCACTAATTACGGCAAAGTGAGTTATGTTCCACGGTACATGTAATCTGTACCTGCAATGTGCTATTATTTTCTAAGTAAAACAATACTTAGATTATACGTTTGTGCTTATACCACCAGACCTATTATAAGTAGTTTAAGAAATGTGTAGAAATTAGTTATTATTCTTGAGTTTACGGCAAAAGAATGAAGGTCTTCCACTCAAAAGCAACGGTATGAAAATTGGTGCAATTGGTGTTATCACAGTAATTTAAGGTAATGATATAATTATATCCAATATTTAAGCATTTACTCGGTAGCTCGTTACAAGAAGTGTCAAAAGCATTTTCGTGAAAGAACTATGTAGTAGCATAGTATAGGTAGGTGATTCACATGGGTATTTTGTATGTAAGTATTGTTTTTTTTCTAAGATCTGTGATCCTATTTCTAATGGGAAATAGGCGCTATTTTATTGTAATAGACATTGTAATTATTTCACTTATCAATATTGCAATGAGAAATCTACAAAAAAAAATCCTGCCAAAAATATCTCACGAAATCCAATAGAAACTAGTCTGGATAATAAAGTAACGAAAACAAAGGTACGTTCGGAACACACATAAAACTTATTTATTATTGTGCAAGCGTACTGCACGCACGTCTATTTCGTCGGCGAATTTATTGTTTGCCGATTTTACATTATGTGGTACCGTTCGCAAAGCTGTGAGTTAGGTCAGCTGCCATTTAGACTATTGGTATTTAAATGATTTCGCAGTAACTTGGGCTAGTTGATTTCGCTCTAGTCCATTGCTTTAACTTGATTATGCTAATCTAAACGCAGTAAATTACGTAATACTCGTACTTTAAATATTAGCAGGGTTCTGCATAAAATGAATGTATTTCAACATGTATTATCATAATTATGTATTGATAATTATATATTACTGAAATAAATGAAGCACGTAGTCATAGAATGTAAAACCGTAGGTTATTTTTTACGAAAGTACCAGGCGATCATAGCCCTTAAAAATTAGGTAGGTACTATGGAACGTTTTCAGCAGTCACTATGAAATGGAAAAATAAATGAAGGTGGCTTTGGGCAAAAGATGTTGATTCCGTGTAGAGAATGTTTTTGTGGTTTAGTTAGAGTTGCTGTATTTCTTTGTCTCATAGATATTAATATAACTCTAAAAACCATGAAAGATATAAATAAAACATTAATCAGACTCCGATAACTGCTGAAAATATTTTCATGTTGGTTTTGTCATAATGAAATAAATAATTGTAAGGCTTTTCAATATTGATACTACAATACAAACAGCAGAAAGTCATATCCATAGGAAATAAAGAGGGACGTCCATCGTAAACATCAATGATACACGGAGGCTCACACCAATAAAATAGTACTCTGTCTTTGAGAATACATTCTGTCTATTGTCCATTCCATTATTTTAATAAGATTGTTTGAGTATTCTTCATACCTTGTTGTAAATTATTTTGTATGACACTATAAGGTGTATGGATAGGTGGTATGGATATTGAATTTTAGATTATAGTCCAAACTAAAAATATTAGGTATATGGAAAATCAACTCAATTTTACTTTGGGGCTAAACATATTGAGGCCCCAATACGTCATTTTCATGTCGATATTACTAACAAAAAATTTTGCAAGAGAGTTTTTCGAGTGGCGTTATTCGAGCATTCAAAATCCAACCATATATTTGGTAGAATTGAGACTAGTGTAGGTACTGTTCATAGCTATGACTATAAATTCGAGGAAGTACTAAAATTGTGAATTTATGATAACTGACAACGCTTGTTGACGATTACCAAGGAAACATGAAGGAAACGAAGTCCCAAAGCAAATGTTATTCAATCACAGCGATTTACAAACTCATAATAATCACAGAGTCATAATCTAGTCAATTGATCGGAAACAGTAAACATCTTGCGACGACTCAGAAAATTAGAGATAATATTTTATTGGCTCGTAACGGCAACTAGGTAGATTATTTACATTGAAGGTCGTTTACGAGTATAATATATTTTTCATGGCTTTCTCTCCCAGAGAATAAATTAATAATTAACCTGCCTAAAATGAGCTGGCATTATCTTTACAAATTATTTTTTTATGAACCTGTTTATGAATTGATCATTACCTAAATTGTTGCACGATACACTAGCAAATATTTCTTGTTGTCATGGCTTTGAATCGATGTAGCATATACTACTATGCTTTTTATGAACACTTATAATCACATGTGTAGTATTAGTATCTAAGACATTGTCATAATCTTGATGTACAATAATTGCACATACTACATAGTTTTGACAACACATTTGGATTCTCTGAATAGTGAACAGTTATGTTGCGAAATTTTTCTCCCACACACGAGAATATAACTATTCTTGCACCTCAGTCAGTATTTATAGAATAGGCCATGAGCATCTAGCGTTTATGAATAAGATTTAGAAGATTCAGGTCAAACCGTGTACCTACGGCTTTCAACGCTTGTGTAGTTTAAGCTAAGCCAAGTGACCCTGTCACAGCACACCTGCAACTGGCCACACTTCAAAATGAAACACTGCAGTACGTAACTCAACTATTTGCAATTCAATTCATGCAAAATCATCGTGCAACTGAAACGTTCCATTCTACATTCTACGTTGACCGAGCTGCCTCACTAATTCTTCGAAAGACAAGCTTAGGAGCTCACTTAGACTACATTTAGCGGGCCTTAGGCCACCGAGCCTCTGAGGTTAGGTTCTTAATTAGCTATCGCTCGCAGCTGACCGCTTGGAAGTGAGATCTAGGTATCTACACACCCGTCTCATTCAGTTTTCTCAGCAAAAGCCAACCCTACTGCATTGTTATAAGGTTTGAGTGGACTGTGAAAAGAAGTTGGCTAAGCCCTTGCGGTTAGGCGATGGGTGACATTTACGTAGTGCATGTAGTCCGCACCAAAGACGCTCGATCAGAATTGCCTCGATCTTAGGCTGTCCGATTATAAATTGAGATTGTGTTGGAAAAGATTACCGTTACAATCAGGTGACCAATGTGCTATGCCTGTTTTAAGATATAGAAATAAAAATGCAACGAAAAATCTCATTATATTTGCTAATTTAATATTGTGTGACATTCAGGATCATTGATACTTTTTGCGGCGACAACCTGTTCCATAATGACTACGAGAGAGCATGTTGCAATTTTGAAGAAAAAACTTATCCGTCACAACACAGAACATCAATCATTTTTTTCATCTAAAAATGATGGCTGAAGGAAATGAGTCTGAGTGCACGCAGTAGCTTGTAAAAAACGTGTGAAAAATTACATCGATTACTACTAATGACGAAACGGTGAAATGTTATCGTTGGGGGAAAATAAGAGGCTGGGATAAAGGGCTGTCGCTATTTTGTTCATCTCGCATTTGACGCTTACAAATAGTACGGCACTTTTTGTAGAAGCTTAATTTTGGTATAGTACCTACCACCTTCCCAAATAGTTTTGCTTGCTGACGTCACGCTAGAAAGGCAATAAAGAAAGTTGTTACTTCGAAATTGCAATGCACGAATCGCTACTCATTACTGTAGGTACCTTAGTAGTAATTTTAATAGTATTCCCAAAAATTAATAAGTTTTGTTTTACCAAGAACTTGTCAAGATAAACTGAGCGTTTAGAAATTTTTAAAATGACATTTACATTATTCTAAACCCATTATACTAATCTTTATTAGAATATACTTAATGAAAAACTTTTCTAAAACAGTATTTTAAAAACTACGATTTTAATTTGGGTATTTCAAAAAGGCTGCTTTGATATTTTTTATAATACACGTAAAGTAAAATCTAAATGGTACATAATTAGCATCGACATTAGATCTAAAACAGAGGCAATACCAATAAACATCACGATAAAAGGCGGTCTATAAAGCTCGAATAAATATTGGACTAATTACCATAAAAGTAGGTACATCCTTTAGCCCATTACCAAATAGCTGTCATTAAATACGTTTTATTAGAAAACGCCACCCACGGTGGTGTAGTAGGTACTTACCTACCAGCCTGTACCTTACACTACAACACATAGGTACGTAAGGCTGTATAGACTATTAGTAGAGAAACATTTACAGCAATGTGTAGAGTAGGTACTTCGATCAACTTACGCGTTTAACTTTTAAATAGTATTTAGCGAGTTGTCAAGTCATACAAATACGTCAGATTTAAATCGATTTAGCTGTTAAATACGTTTAGTGATTCTGGTGCAAGCCGCCCTAACTGTCGGATTGAAAAACGGATCCTACAAACTGTAATAAGTAAGTACATGACTATAGCCCAGAAGCCACCTATCGCGTACATTCAACTACCAATACACATTGGCTCTAAGCGGTAGTAATCGTTAATATTTTATCCTAGGTATTAAAAACCCATTTTGAAAGTATCTGGCGGTAAATGTTGCAGTAATTACCAGCAGTACTAAAATTTGCAATTAAATTAGTACTAAAATAGGTTATTGGACCTCTGAATGTATAAAGTTATGCAAATCGGCACTATAGTACATTTACAAAACGAATAGAGTATAATTATTTAAACAAATATGTATTGAAAACTAGAAGATAAAATAGCAAGGTAAAGTCTGCCGCTCAAACAAAATGAAGGTAAAAGGAACATTATTGTATTAAAAATGTTATCAGCCGTTTTATTTAAATACTGCATGGAGCCTTTTGGTTTCTTGTGATATAAATAAAATAAGTATCGAATCTCCGTTATATTATAACCTTTTATGTACACGGACCTGCTTCTATAGTCAACTCTCCCTAGCCTCAATGGTTTGCTGGAAGAAAACTCTTGTTAGGTTTAAGCTCGCCTTTGTACATGTCATCTATTTCTGTCTTTTGTTTATGTCCTGTGTTGTGTGCAATAAAAAATTAAGAATTAAAATATTGCAATATTGTTAGACCAAGATTGCCAATAACATCTAAAAACTGCAAAATTGATAAAACCATAATTTGAGTAAAACATTGTTTACTTTATTTGCAAAATTACCCCACACATCGCACTATAAATTATTCCATTATCTTAACAGAAACGAACCGTATAAGAATAATTTTATTAAAGACGCAAGCCAATTCCATATTTAATAATTGAACAGCAGAAATAAAGAGTGTGGATTACTAAGCCGGCGAAGTCAAAGATAAGAAAAAGTGATGTGTAAAGTTAAGGCATAAATTCAAGAGAAACGTCTGGTTTCGCTCCGATCGAATCCACCAGATAATCCTCTTTCGACAGTTAGACAAGTTTTTTCTTTGAAGTTTGTACTTAATAGGTGTGTGGTTTTCCTACCTATACCTTAAAGAAATTGGCTTCGCTTGCACAAATAGGGGAAAACAATGGGCTGGTGAAGGGTATAATATTATTGAACGAGCTCGTAAAGTATACCCATTATAAAATGTATTTTTTGTACGTGTAAGTGCAAGAAGCTCCTGGAAGATCGACTACAAACTGGATGGCGAAGCGTAAGACAACCTTCTATCCGTTGAACTGATGACATTGACAACCCGATGGACGAAGAAGGCAAAGAATCGCTCTTTCTAGAAATCTAAGTACTTCCACAGGCTGATATGATGATGATCATGAAGCGTAAGAAGAGTTCTGATTTTATAGAAGAAGTATGGTTCCAATCATAGAGGTACCTATTTATAAATACAGACCACCTACATACACTTCAAATTAACCCAACCATAGCGAAACAATTTATCCGTAATACCGTAACTATTGGTTTTACACCGCCAGTAGAATAGATGTTTCCATTTATAAATCAGAAAATAATTACTGTGAACGGTAAATCTTGTGTTTTTCTTGTGAGCTTAGTAATAATGTCGTCACGATAAAAATCAATTGCATGAAAGGCACACCTCGGGAGCATCGTAATAATAGTGATTGGAGGCGGCCGCGGGCAGCGAGCACAGATTGGGATTTGTGAAGATCGAAGCCGAATAAAGAAATTGAACGAAACACTACAAGGATTTTATGGAAGTTTGCAAAGGAGTATCAACCGGTTGGGCTATGGGTAAACTTACTTCTCTATCAGTTGTACAAAGCGGTTGTACTACGGATTGGTACCTAGTGGTTTTGTTGGAGTATTCTTAATGATTTTGTTTTTTCGTTTTCATAAATAAATTGTCTTCGCTCATCAGCATCACAAACGGTTATCTTTACGATTGCCTAAATTCGGCGACCACCACTGTCAGTACTTACTTAGCTACAGATTCTAGATTATCATAATATTACATACGTTCAACATTTTTGAAAGCTATAAAAAATGAGATTACGTTTACAGCAGCTAAATGGCAGATGTAACGGTCAATTAAATAAGTACCATTACGCAAAAGGCTCCGTATAAAGTTTTATTGTACCCGACCCGCATGTTGCGGACTTTTGAGTTGCGAATAAAAACAAAACAGCGTTGTTTAACTTATTCTTTTTATTTGCTAAGGTAACTATTTTACAAATAGTTTGGTACACTTAGGGCGGCTTGCACCAGAATCGCTTATACAACCTGTAATGTTTATAAAAAATTATAAACAGAACAGATTGGGATGCCTTCAAGTAAGTAGCCTATCAAGCAGGTAGTTTTTTGTCAACAGCCTGTGAAGTAATAGTGCAATAATATTTTTTCTACAAAACAAAAAGAAAAACTCACAAAACGCCACTCATCTTGTCACTATTTTGTCAATAGAGATCATCAATTTATCGAAATGTCCTAGTGGGGCGTTTTGAGTGAATAACTCCTCAGGACCACAGAGTATAAAGCAGTTAGTATAGCACCTAGTCCTACCTCATTACAGGTTGACGTTGAATGATGAAGCTTGAAGAAAAACGTTGCTTGACCCCGATATTCATTATTTAATTTTTTTGGTGGTAGCTCATGAAATTAAAATAACATTTTTCTAGTCTTATTTGACTTTGACTCTTGGGATTTTAACCCGAATTGCGATTTCAATTTATACTTATCCCATCGCTTATAAGTATTGTGCCCTGAAATTCAGTAATTTGCAAATCAAATATAAGGTGTAAGTACCTAGCTATAAATAATTTTAGCCCAACAGAGGCGAATCTAAAAAAAACAATTTAGTATTTTGTAACTTTTCTGAAGAATTTCCAACGTTTCCATAAACAAGGTTTCAGAAATAAAGTAATAAAAATCATCATCATAAAACACGCAGTTGAATGACCTCCGTTTCGGCGTTGTAATTTTAGGGTTGGGTACACAGGTAGTGTTGTCTCTTAATTGAATGCCTTATTATTACAGCAATAACGTTCTGTTTTGAATGTGTCTAATAGGGTTGTGCAAAAATAACTTGACAAGGCTGTAATGAGGTAGGTTTCGCATTTTTTTGCAAAATATGGCCAGAATTTCAGAAGAAGCAAATAAAATAAATCTAATAAAGGTACCTATTATGTAATGGTATGCAATCCAGAGGTCGTGTAAAGCGAGCTCATAAAACAACTCGCAGAAACTGGCAGCAGATCACCTAGATTTCAGAATATGAGTTAAACCACATAAGTATATCGCAAAAAAAAAACAAATCTAAATTACCTATACTGACTCCGAGGTTTTTCCAGATAAGACGAAAACAATAAAAGTGAGACGTTAGCTCTGGCTGCCATTTTCCGGAAACGGACGTTCGTCGGCACTTCCGGTAAGGCACTACGCCAACAGAACTGAGGAATATAGTGACTATCTCAATAATATTGATCACAATTTATTTTATTGATGGATGATCAAATAAATAATTTTGGCAGATAGCTGGGGTGTTTTAAAGTTGGTCCAAACATTTACAGTAACTTATAAAGTATTTCAATAGTTATTATAATATTGTAGCACAACGCCAAAGCTCAATTTTTTTTTTTTAAATAGTGACGATGCTTATTATCATCTTTTTGAGATATAACCAATTTTTATCACGATTTTTTTTATCATCTCTGCATTAAAGTATAATAATTCATAAACTTTTCAATTTAGTTAACAAAATCAAATAAATAAATAGTCCTATACGGTGGGATCGAAACCACCAACAAGCCTACCGCACCTACCTACAGCAGGGCAGTCAGAGCTATTACCGACTGAGCTGTGACGCCTGTGTTTGTATGGTTTGGATTGTAAAACGTATGTGCGAGTCAAAAAAATATCGTGATAAAAAAAGGTCTGTATATTATGTATAATACCCAAATTATCTTGTTGGTAAATGGACTTGGTTTAATCGTGTCGTGTTTTTTCAGAACCTAACTGCCAGAGCATTAATACCCCTGGGTAAAACGTGTGATAGATAACGTGCGATATCAGCATCCATCGGTACTCATATTTGTGGGCATTCTCACAAAACAGGTCACGTATTAAATGAGAATATTCGGCCGAGCCTCCGACTTATTTATCATTCTCCTCGGAGCAACACCCCATGAATTTTATACAAGATTGAGCGATTTAGTGAACAAAATTGATGGTACATCTATTGTGTGTTGTCAGCGGCTGATTGAGCTGTGTTCGCGAATCTCTGAAGAGTTTACAGCACTTAACTATTCAGGATATACCTATTTATTGCTATAGTTATAGGTTTAACATTGGAGATTGCAATATTGAGAACTCTATCGAAGTTTAATCTACATACGATTTCTAAAACCCTTTTTGTTATGCCTATCGGCAACAGAAATCAGTTGTTTTAGGTAATACATTAGGGCTCCTTATTAGAAGTAACTAGACACGAATAAGATGGTTTTTCTTTGGAAAACTTTTACATAAACATATTTAAGTAGGCCATAGAGTCTTTGACCCGTCATACCAGTTATTAATGAAGAAGATAATAGTACTTTTTTAAACGATAATTTATTAGTTCCTCTTTTGATCAGAGTTTAAAAGGATAAATACCTTTTAAATGGAAGAAAGTGTTGCAATTTGTAAAAATCGACCGAGTAACTTTCAATCTTGTGTTGCGTTTAAACAATTATCCAATTTAAGTTACTTAGGTACTTATATCAATGGAAACTTTAAGAATCTTTAGGTAAGAATTGAGTAAAACACAGTAGGATGCAGTGTACTCTCCATCAATAAGGGAAGATCTTTCACCGAATGACCTTTGGCTTGGGGTCCCTGGGGTCTGAAAATATTAATTTTGATTCTTTTGATTCTTGACTGGATGTTAAATAGAACAAAATATAACCGTTTTTGATTAAACTCTACCTAAACTCTGTTCCAATTCCAACCCGGTAAATGACTTACCAAAGAATTTAAATGACTTTTTTATTATTCTCCTCGCATAGTCCATACCTTTCAATCCTGACTACAAGACTAGCATTCAATTTCTACTAAAAGCGCTTTTATCCAGCTTAATCCTATATTCACTCAGCACCCTAAGGTCCTGTGTACACAGCAATGGATACCTCTCAACGTGAGCTGATAAAATGCTCATCCAAAGGACCCGATCAATCCCAACCTATTGTGCGATACAAGATCCTTTCTACACATATTGGCTATTTATCCTCTATCCTGTACCATGGCTATTTTATTCTTTGTATAAGATTTAACCATCATTTTCTGGGATGGTGTTTCCTTCCCTCATTTAGTTTCTGCGTGAATGTTTTTATCAAAATGATTTCAGGCCTTTTGGTATCATTTTGGTATCCCTCTTTATTTAGAAACGTCCAAATAACTCATCTTTCGTTATATTTTTTATATTGAACTAAGAACTGAAATGACATCAAAAATATGAGATACGTGTATTATCTTAGAAGTAAAATTGCGGAGTAAAGTAGTTTCTATAAAATATTCAACGGAATAAATTAAAACTGTACTTACATCTGCATTAAATAGCGGCAAAATAAACATTGAGTAAAGACTGTTGAGTTGAATACCTGTTGGAGGTATAATATGACCACTTTACATTCAGTGCTCGTCTTGCAAAAATGTTTTCTTCAATTTCAAATATTCAGAACTTGTTTTTATTAATTATCATACATCATTTTGCAATGTTAGGCATTATACAAAAAGTCTAATTGGTATTCAAGTATCGTCCAACGATTGCTAATCTTTTTCAAGTTTCATTCAAACCGGCTCAGTTTTTACGTTGGTCATGTATGAGTAACGTAATATTAGGTTTACAGATGCAAATGTCCAACCAAGCAAAAGAAGTCCATTTACAAATGCCTCCATTTGGAAGCGCAGTAGCCTATGTAATTGTATAATACCAAGTTCCCAGTTCATTTGTTAAAAACTTCAGTTTTTTGAAAACCTGAAACCTACATTCCCGATGAATAATAAACTTAAACTGTGAACACTTAGGGCGGCTTGCACCAGAATCACTAAACGTGTTTAACAGCTAAATTGATTTATATCTGACGTATTCATATTATTTTGACAACTCGCTAAATACTGTTTAAGAGTTAAACGCGTTTAGCGATTCTGGTGCAAGCCGCCCTAAAAGTTCTTTTTTTATAAGTTACGTATGTCAAATAATGCTTGTAGTTAAAAAAAAAATTAAACTGACGAACCCCTGAAACTCAGCTTTGAACACGAACAAATACGAACCTTATTTCTAAATTACTAAACTCTTTATTTGATTACGATCGTCATGATGGTCGCAGTTTTTCAAAGGCTAAACAGTTGAGTGGCTATCATCACGATCTCTTGCTAGGTGGCCCGCGTAATCAAGGCATATCCTGAGCGATCGTTATGGAGAACACGCATTACGAGAAGATGCACATCGTTCCTCACTTGTCAGAGGATTCGCATAAATATAAAAGTGAATGATGCCCATGGTAAAACTGTCAGGTTGTATGCCTTTAGCAACAGTTTCTGATTTTATAGAGTAGACTGTTTTACCTCACACACACTCTTTTATTGGGTGTAGCATTGTAGCATATAAAAAATCTTTGGATGTACCGCACAAAACACGCACATGGAATAGAGACATTTTTTAACCAAAAAAGTCAAAAACAAAAAAATTACGCTATTTTTTTCAGTTCATTAGATTCGCGTGTTTAGAGTCTCTCAAGGAAAAGTGCTGAGTACGTAATGCTTTATAGATTTACGTTCTTTATAAGTAAGACAAAAAAAACGCTGTTTTAATATAGTAATACCTACTGGTTAATTTATTGCCTTTGTAACTTATTAGCGATTCTGTAAATAAGAGAAACTGGTGCCCTAAGCTCTGAATACAGCAATTAATTACAATTTTAATTGAAGACGTCGAGTTACTTGCTTATTCAAAATGGCGATTGCTATTTCCCAAGTGCTTATGTGTAATTTAAAAGAATTACAATGACATGGCCCTGTGGGGATAATTATGAATAATGACAACAATTTAGAAGAATGTATTAACCTGCATTAAAAAATGAAAAAAATATTGTCTGAAACGTGTGTAGCATACGTTATACGATTTGAAAGTTACAAAACATATCGGCTGTAGAAAACCCCAAAAACTGGTATACAGATCAGAACAGTTCGCTAAAGCTCAATGACCAACTCGTATAGGTTGGTTCCGAAAAACCTTCCAATTATATTCGAAAATCACTTCACAAAACTACCGGTTCTAAATTGTAGGTACTTACCTATGCTCTTATAATCCAAATCCACCTAAAACTTTCTGTATTTCATATTTTTCCGAACACTGTTTTTGGATATGTTGTTCAAAGTCAACCCACTCCAGTGCCATGTAAATATTAAATTGAATTGTACAGTTATCAAAAAAAGCTTAGCAACTGTGACGAACGAATACTTAAACTGGCACCTAAATTGTTTGTACATCACGCTAGCTGTACAAAAAACCCCGGTTCAGTGTATTTATAAGTACTTTCAATACCAAAAAGTTGAAAAAATAAATTGGATTTTTGTTTGTTAGGACTGTAAGTGTCACCAGACGACTCCAGCCTCTCAGACTCCATTACAAAACCTATAAATAGTATGTATCCCTCATGTATGTACAAAAAACATGTTTGTGATTGAAAACGAATATAGAAGTAAATACATATTATTATACAATACAGTGAGCCTCACGGATGAACGCTGAGTTGCTAAGCTACTTCTGAAAGCGATCAAAGTACTGTATTCATAAGTTTATTTTTAAATCTGTCACTTGTTCAAGTGGCATTCATTCGTAAAATGTTTTCCACAGATCATTATTCAATCTTATCTTTATTATCCTCATGGTAAAAGATTTTTAATTGGTGCCACATGTTCCATGAATGTTTCAGATCTGTTCACGGGCGAATTTGAGGACAAGGGGCGTTTTGACAATGTCATCGGCTCATTTTTTTGATAAGAGAAAAATAGAAATTCGTTGAATCTTGTAAGTATCAGAAATACGTTGGAAATGTATGCCCACGACTGTGGGATGACAAGAGCGTAGAGAGGGACCCAGCACAGCAGCAGGTTGTGGATGATGGTGATGAGGTAGCTAAATAAATTATTTTGAGTTAGACATAGATCTTTCTCAACATTGTTACGAAAATACTTGGTTTTCAGGATACACAGACAAAAAAGAGTAAATTTTTATCACCAAAATTTATCACCTAAGTAACGGAAGTAGAAACTGTAAAGGAAATTGAAATAAATCTACCACAGATGCTCAAGTCACTCACACTCTATAAAAAGTGAGCGAGAAAGGGTTTTAAAAAGTGTGAGCCAAAATAGATTTTTACGTTGTACTCTAAAAATTACAACGATTGTTCAATACGAAGACTTTGAACAAAACTCTCAATTACTTACCTTATTTTGTTTTGCTTATATCTTTTTCCCTTTAAATACTTTTTTTGAGTGGGTGTGGTGGTATGTGGTACCCATTATGTTTTTCAGATCAAAAACAAAACACCCACAATCTGAATAGTCTCATTCTAAATTCGTATTTGTCACAGTAGGTAGAGTTTATGAGATATTTGCATTATAAAACGAGTTGATACATCTTCCGTCAAGTAGTAATTTTGCTGTGTAATGGAGCGTCTAAAACATTATGAAGTACGACTCTATGAAATGAAATCATTGTGTTAGATTTACTGAAGAGATTTATTCAATGACATTTTAATTACAATGGACTTTGCATAGCCAAACCGTTATTGAATTATAAACCAACAAATGATTGCACATGACATGTACTGTTGAGAGAAAAAATTCGCTAACCTCCCATTCGACTAAAAATAGGTTCTGCGCAGATACTTCAGAGGGACAAAGATCCGTTGTGACTACTATACCTTAGGGTTTCACGCTGTAGAAAAATAATAAAAGCCTCAAATAATTTGGACACAATGCTGATTTACGTCCTTCCTTTATTAGAATTAAATCGTAACATATTATACCACAACCCCTGGTCCCATTTCCCGCTTAAGTCCCATTCTTGTATAATTTCCGGTATTTTGTGTTCCAATAACGTATCTGATTGCAATGATCAGTAATCCGAAATTGTGTGTGGATTTGCGGTTCATCAAATCATGATTTTCAGGTCAGTCATCAAATTATTGACCGCCCTAAACATTGCTTAAAGTTTGCCATTTATAAAACGGCCAAAATACAAGCGAATTAGTCTTTCGAAATCCGAAAGATGAGCTCCAATTTTAATCCTGTTTTTTCCGAATCGGTAGTATAACTGAATCGTTTTTGTATACTCAATGAAAGGTATCAAATCCAAGCAACTTTCTTCCATACATGGTTCCAAAACCATTTGCCACCGCAGTCAGAATAGGGATACAAACGAAAGCGACATATTTGTTATCGCGTGGTTTCATTAATCACCCCCGGGTTGCTTTGCGGTTTATGCGTAGAGCAACAAAATAACGTAGAGCACGTTTTTCAGTTTTGTTATCTCGTTTGAAGAGACTAGGTACCCTCTTTTGTCATTAATAAAATATCGAAGTAAGACCAACTGTTGTGACTAGCCTCAGGCAGTTACCTGGTTGTTGTGTTTGACCAATTATTTTTGACAAATGCCTTCTAATGGGCTGGTGGTCATTTTGGCCGTTATCCTGAAACACCAACGGTTAAAATGACCTGGGGCCTGTTAAGTTTATGTTATAGTCATGTTTTTCTGAATTCAGACACCAAAACTGCATCTCTTTCATTAAGAAAAAGTTCAAATTTAGAAGTTTTTTGGGTCCTCACTTCCTCAGTTATAGTTTTTGTTCGTACTTACTTATTTCACGCATGTTTAGGTGCTCTACCTAATATTTCTTTATGAGGTTTATTCGATGTTTTTCCCTTCCTTGTTTGTGCCAAAAACGTAAGTAATCCACTAAGTGATTCATGGTGTTATTATTTATTTCGCTCTCGTAAAATGTAATAAGTTGTACCCACCCCGTTGCCAAAATTCATCGACCTGTAATATATTTGACATATATTCAATATAATTAAGAAGTATAATTAGTTTCAATAAGGTTTTTATTATATCGATTATGTTAGTATAGATATGAACTACTACAAAAATTAGTACTTATTAGTAGGTAATCAGAATTATATTTGGCTAGAAATAAGGACTAAATCGGCGTACCTAACTAAACAGCGCATCTGCTACGTAAAAAGGTTTGTCATGCGTATGAAAACGACATATTATTATCACGTATTAGCATTTTTCTTTTGATAAACCACCAAAATGCTTGGGGTGAGAAGCATAATTTCATCACAATTCACAAACGTCAGCTTTCATCAATAAATCCGCTTTGATTTATTGACAGGCGCGTCCTATTCTTAATAGATTCGATATAATTTGTTAGCCAAATAATCCAGGATTTCGATGCGGACCCCACGGCGACATCAATAAAAGCTTCCGAATAAAAGAACGCAGACAATTATGGCGCGCTGTACGAAACGAGCTAAATTTCACCCACATTATAGCAAATAATGGCAAACAGTAGGCCGTGAGCGAGTCACCCTCGTTCGCTTTGCATCGATATGTTACGCTCTATCCCCTACATCTAAATGCACAACGGGAGATCGAAGAAAAAACGTATCGAACGCGAACTAAGGCATTCGACTACGCAATAAAGCGAATATTTATGTCAAAGGCACGTGCTGATTTGCCATAATGTTAACATGAAATCCACATATTTGTAATTACTCTTGCATTACAGGGGAGATATTAACCCCCTTACAATATTACCCCGCGCTCCAACCACGTTTTGTCGTAAAGTTTTATTCGGAAACTAGGTAAATTGAAGTCGAGCTGCAACACCCAGTTCGCTTCTGTTTATGGTTCAGGCTACGTCGTTAGCATATTGTTTATGAATCCTAAAATGTTAGCAACTCATCGTAGTTATTGCAACAATGTCAGGTTGGTATTACTCGACTGCGAACGTAAAACGGAACGTTTTAGTTAAAAAGCTGTTCTCGTAAGCTACGGATTTCAAAAGAACTTCGAGTAATGGAGAATGGTAGTTCCATAAAAGAAGCTAATCTCGTTTTTTTCGGAATAGCGTAGGGTAGAATGGGGACACGATAGCCTCCAGGGGATGCAGTCTCCGGTACGTCTCTAAGTCTATTAAGACGACTTGCTGCGTCCTCGATGGAGGCCGACCCGCTTGGGGGCAACTCGATATAAAAACATTTCGTACTGGGAAACACCACCTGTGCGGATAAATAGAGAAATCCCCGGTCAATGCAGGCAGCAGGCTCCCTTTGTAAACGTGAATACAGATATCTCCAGAGAGAAAACAATTACGTTCGATATTAAAACAGGAAGACCATTGAAATGAAGACAGATAAAACAATGGCTTAGAAGAAAATGAGGTTGCAGTTTTTCAATTGCAATCGGCCGCAATCCCTTCGCATCGGGCTTAACCACTATAGAACAAAGAGACCGAATTAAAGTCTTGCTCATCCTGATTTATTGTGCAATATCTATAAAATGAAATTGCGGATTGTAAACTACGCCACAGTTTTATATAGAATCGGACAGATGTGAGGATATTCGGCGCCTCGGGGGACAGTAGGGACCATGTAACATTGTTACCGAAATTCAAGCAAGGCCGAGACCCATTGCCGAGCAAATTGTGAGCGTAGGGTCACCGCCCGTGTATTTGCTCGGCCAAATTACCCCCACCGAGGTAAATACAACGTACGTTATTTAATAAGCCTAACGAAATCGTACCTTCGCAATTTGCTGGGTTTTATTTCTGAAACAAAAAATAACTGTGGAATAATATGAGATGTCATAACAGTGTACGCGCCATTTGAAAGTGAAGTTATTGCGTCGCGTCGCACAGTGTACGAACCAACTAATCTTTTTATTGTAAAAGTACCATAAATATAGCTCTGGGGATGAGCTGAATTGACTCTGACTAGCCACAATAATAATTAGTATTTCTTTGATTTATACTTCACGGTTGCTCGAGAGATATAACTTTTTCTTTGTTTGTTAAAGAGTAATTATTACATAGCACGTTCCCAATACTAATTAAGTTTTGCTCGTCAAATAAACTTTTACTATTATGGTTATGAAAAGATTTTATATGTGAGATTTATGACTTCCCAATTTGATTCAATCTTCCTACAATAAAAGGTTGATAAAGTTCAGGTATTGCTGTTCCATCCGATACATTCGACAAAGCAAGAACAATACTCCTTTTGTGCTAACGGAGCGGTCCAATGAGTCCACTGTATTGTGTTATACTGAATTGTATACTCTTTTCAACCCCGATCATGTCATTCTATTTTCCATTTATAGAGCTGAAAAGCTACTTTATATATAGTTCACATCATTTAGCTTGTTTGTCGAACCGATCGAACGGATATGAAGAACCATATTGACTTGTCTTTGGGTTGTTTTCTTGGCTGAAGAACCAAAACTGAGTAAACAGTATTTTTGGTGAAATTCTATTACCTATCCTACTTAGATTCCAGTATATTTTTTTTCTAGTTTTCGCTGGCGGTCCCGAGCGTACCAAGATAAAAAAATACATAAATAGCCTTTTTCCTATTTATAAGAGGAGCTAAATAAGCACTTTTTATTATACGGAAAAGTTTCAAACATAAATTAATTATAAGAAAAGCTTGTTGACCAAAAGTTTCAGGATTAATCCTAATTTCGACAAACTTGAAAACTTCTTCTGTTACGAGCTTAATTAGTTGAAAGCTAATTAATCTTAGAACTCGGTGTCCTTAACACTTTATAGTTCAGGATTAGAGTGCAATTCTTCTAAAAACGGGGTCTCGTCAGCACTTGCGAGATCTTATTCACATAGCGTTTGTTTATTAAAAGTTACCAACTAAGAACTGATCTATGTTGCGTATTTTTTATTTGACGGAAACAATGCTGGTATCTATATGCGCTATCTGCGCTATACCGGATTTTGGCGAGCAACGTTAAGGCTCTAATAACAATATCCACACTCGATCTATGTCTCTCCAAACTTAGCCGCAAGTAGCCCCGCAGACCCTATTCTTGGCTCGGAATGGAGGAAAGTGCATGAAAGGTTTTATCCTAGTACTTAACTTCAGAGAGACAAAGAACGGCTGTGGCTACAGTAGATTGTAACAAAATAAATTAAGTGTGAAACGCCCACAAAGGTCGGGTGGTTACCAGGGCTTTGGAATCTTAAATAACGCTTGTCATTACATTTGTATTTAAGTATCCAGAGGCGGTCTAACCGCCAAATCTAATAGTAATGAACATCAAAAACAATGGTCGTATTTTTTACAAGCTTAGCATATTTTAACCATTACCCAAATCACTAAATAGGGATAGAGGATAGTTTTTAGCGGCTAGAAACCAGCCACCAAAAACTATCCTTTAATACCATTATAGGCCCACCACTTGTCGGACAGATTTCTTTACGCTGTTTAGTCACTGGTAATAAGCAATCGGCGATGGCAACACCGGCTTGCTGCGTAACTGCGCCCTTCAGTTCAGGATTAGCGACAGCATTTTAATCCTGATAACAGCGCTACATAAATCAGTGAACACTAGCGTCAGCGTTCACCGCCGCGTCGAAACACCCTAATTTACTATCGCATTAGGTAACCAGCACCGATTATTTTATACAAAATATCAGGCTTAAAATTAACGAAGCGGTCATTTTAATTTACAACAAACGTCCAATTTATTCCATTTATTCCAATTTATTCTTGTCGATATCTATATTTATTGAGGTGGAAGGTTTAATTATAAAACGCATGTTCGATAGAATCATTTGCAAATTGCAAAGTAACTTTCTTTGTTCACGATAAACGCTAAGTGAATCTAGACTTAGCGTTTATCGTGAACAAAGAAAGCGGACTGCAACAGGCCAGGCCCACACAGTTAGGCTCAATTTTAAACAATTACTGTTGAGCGAAGGGTAAATGTTTGCGTTCGACTTAGAGCGAGCTCGCCGGATCGCCCACACGCGCGCTTGACAGGTATTCATTACATTCACGATGCAGTATGCACACGATGCAGCCTTCATGCTGAATATTTTTTTAATTCAAATTTGGAATTGATTATAAGAATGCTCCATTCCATTTTTAAATTTTAAATGCTCTTGTTAAGATGCACGATCAATAGAAAAATATGACATGCACACAATAAGCAAGTAACAAAGCTTTATGCAATGCAGCATTTCTGAACACAAGCTGCACTTACCATTCAGCAACATTTTACCAATTCTGTTTTTAAAAATTCAAGTCACATTACTTATATTATAAACGAGTTAGTTTAGAGATATAAAGATCTATCTAATCTCTTGCAAAAGTTACGAAACATATAATCAAAAACTACTAGGCTATCTTAAATTGTTCATCAACTTATATCGCTGACTGTACTTATCAAGTACGTAATTATTTTTAAGCTCAAAGTTATGTTATTAAGGCTAAACACTAATCAACTTAGACTTTGAAAAAAACCCGTTTGAGAACGTTTTCTTCGAACATACAAGGCAAAAAACAGAAACTTACGATAAAAATAAGATACCATACTTCATAAAGTCAAGTCTGGATGACAAACATCTCTGCTAGTGCCTGCGACATCTTACTCTACGTTATCTGAAGAGACAAATCACATTCAGACTAACGCAAATCATATCTGTCTGCAATATAACACTTGGGTAGAATAGCTCTCACTAGCTTCATCTGTTCAGTCAGTGTTGTTACACTACTTTTTTTTGAAACCAGCAGCCTTACTCTTGAATCAAATGCCAATTCCAATACAATGTAGATCACGATCCAATATTGATGAATTTTTGTTACTCTTGAAGAAATTTTTGATAGCAAAACCTAACACATTACGCGACTGTCACTTAGCTGACAAAACAGCGTCAAGACAAGAGTATAAATGTTGATTGGATGTGACAATCCAATGCTAATGGCAGTTAGTTCATTCAACACCCGCACAATATTGAAATAGTTTGGCGCTAGGTTTGCTTTCAAGAGTAAGAAACGCCACAAATCAATACCGATCGATCGGAATCGCCTTTAAGAGTTAGGCTGTAGTTACCAAAGTCCAAACTCTCACTTTTTTTAAACCCAAAGGATTAGGTAGGTACTGTCAACATCAGACATATATTACTTTTTCAGAATTTCAAATTAATAAATACTACTTTTAGAATAGAGTTTAACTTCTTAATCATAGTCATAAAACATTTCTGAAACTTCGTCTCATCATCATTTACTAATGATGCTGACTGTAAGTACCTACCTAATTTTTGTTTACAATATTTGTTCCAGTTCAAACGAAATTCCCCAAATATTCCTGTTTGGCCGATACACAATACTTTACACAATACGTTTTAAATAATGGTTCCAAAAAGGTTATTTCCGACTTAATCAGATAGCCTATGAAGGGTGCGTAAAATCCTGTTAAAAGAATTAAAATTGTTCGACTAACTTACACCTACTAAGATTAAAAATATAACTCCCGGATTCAGGTTAACATTTAACAAAGTACACAATATTGTATTATTTTTTAAACTAGGATAAACGGTCGATGGAACGCATCCGTCAAAGATTATTTCAAGAAAGGCATTCGATTCGCTTGAAACACGTGGCTCGGAATGAGTCAAGAAGATTAACATTCTTCCAACCCCAAGCGTCAAAAGGTGGCGTAAGGGGAACGATACTTTTGTAATTCAATACACATTTCTGATTTATTGAAATAACTCAAACATCTCGGTGTTATATAAATCGAGTTTAGGGGAGATAAAACCTTTTGAGAAGCTCGTCTTACAAACAATAAATCTCAACGTCATCCGTTAGAAAAACGATATTTACTACCGCACTAAGAGACATCACTTAAACATAAGTATTAAGTTTTTTAAAATCATCTTTGTCTCAGTTCGTCATTACTTATTGGTTTGAGATAAATATTCATAAATAAATATTCAGGGACATTTCACACAACACCCTCTAGTCCCAAACTAAGCAATGCTTGTAATATGGGAACCAGATGGCTGATAGAATACTTATATACTTTTTTTTTTGTAAATACATACTTATAATACATACTAACACCCAGACATAGAACAAACATCTATGTTTTCCACGCACAAATGTTAGTTCTCAGTGGGGATCGAACCCACGACCCACAGCAGATGACATTAGATTTAAAATTTGAACGCAAATTTTATTAACATTTAAAACATTGAATCTTTCTACGTATATCTTTGAATGCGACTGTTAGGTGTTAAATTGTATCGTGTAGATAAGGGGTAAGTATAATGCGAGGGTGTGATAACAAACTTGACTTATTTGAATAGTTAAGTCAACACAGATGCTAGTTTTGTACTTCCGATGTCTGTTACGTTACGAGGTGTGAAATAGACAGAACTTTTTATGTAGGGTCTACAAGACAAGTGCTTACACCAATACTTCTTAATTCTAGTTAAGAGTATTATATAATCAGTTCACAATGCTAAACTGATAATATTTTGATAAGTAGGTACCTAGTGTGATACTAAAAATAATACAGTCGAGAGCAAAAATTTCGGGACATCCATAAAACTACTACTACTACTGCTACTACTTACACTACTACTACTACTAACTACTACTAGTGCTACTACTAGTGCAACTAGTGCTACTTACACTAGTTTAATGAAATATACTGCGCTTGATAGACATTTTTATACTCCTTATCAAGTAAATAATGTTATTGTTTACTTGTGTAATTTCACGAAGCTAAACATTCAAGAAATTCAAATTTTTATAGATGACCCGGAATTTTTGCTCTATTGTGTATTATCCAGATTTTCTAAGAAAGCACTCCAAAAAATGTTTTAATATTAATATAGCTAGTGAATAGCTAGTAAGTATATATTTTTGGAAATATGATTGCTCGTGCCGCAAAAATCCTACAGAACAAAAGGCAAGCACAGATAACCCTCATTACCATTGTTACCTGAAAACAGTCCAAAATTGCTGAATTTTGCCATGCAGCTAATTTTAATTGATAATTTGCCACATTTTTTTGAATTTTTATTAGCCATCCTGAATGTAGGACGACACGGTCGGCGCCGCGTGCTCTCACATAATTAGTGGCAGACCGAGGGTACATCCAACAGGGATGCGATGAAGGTTTTCAAAAGTCCGGAAACTCCAAGCGGAACAGCTACTATTGGTATGAAATTCTTACGTACGGTCAGCGGATCAAGACAATCGTGAAGAGGTTATGGCCATATCGTACCTTCCTTTGTTGTGAAGTGAGCCATTTAAATGCGCAATGTAGCTCTTTCAAACTAAATTTTCTTTGCGCACCACAAATAAACGGCTTCACGATTGTTTAGATCCGCCGACCGCACTGTACCAATAAGTTCTGAGTTAAAAAAACACTACACTCACAAAAGTAATTTCAAGACACTTTCATTATAATATGTAAGGATGTCCTTACAGTATACTTCGTCCAGTTTATTTGTATAGCAAACAAAAATATACGAATTATTTTTTATCAGTCTCTACCTTAATTTGAATTTTGTATTTTATAAAATTCACGATGGTTTCTTATATAAGAAATATACCAACTTCAGATTTCAAATCTGAAAACGATAAAAATACAAACTTCTTCCACTTCAGATAAAACTTCCACATCTCTAGCGGCGAGGCCCGTATCGTTCCGGCCCGTACCTACTTTGCATATTTTGTTTGAGCAAACACGGCCACTGTTTGACTGTTAAAATCAAGGATCCCGGTTTCGAACTTTGAGGGACAACACGCAAAGCCATAGGTCATGCTATGCTGACAAAATACTGAGGTAACATTTTGTGTTTACACCAAACTTTGAGTTTGATCTGTTTGCATTACACAAAGGTTCTTCGAAATAGCTAAAAAGCTACTTTGTTTTTTTAGTGAAATAAGAATTTTTAGTAGTTATAATATAAAAAGTCTTATAAATTACAACAAAGCTTCCGTTTTATTTTAAGGCATAAGATCTAAGAAAACTCGATTGCCTTTCATAGAAAACGAGTTTTATAAACGTAAATAATCCAAGACGTTTGCTCCTTAATTTAATTTACGCTTACTAAAAAAATATTTTACAGTAACTTTAACCTTTTCAGTTTGCGTCAAGTCAAGATGGACGAAACGAGCAAAAAGCGTTATTTCAGGAAAACGTTGTTGGTAGAAAATACTTAGTATTTTTTTTTTGACAACAAAGAGCCCTTTGAAAGTATTTTCATTCGGAAATAAAGAAAATGTAAGTGGATTAAGTTGATTCTCGTTATTACAAGCGAGGTATTGGCCAATCTTGCCATTTCATTGCGCCTTTGATGGCCACTATGGGGAACTACGCGTGAAGGATGGTAATAAATAAATACTTAAATAAAAAGTTTGTTTGATCTTTGTGTTTATCGCAGTTTTCAGCTCTGGTCTCATATTTTAAGAAAAAGCCTAATAAAGGTACACTGGGTAAGAGAAGCAGAAGACCGAGTTCAACGGTGCATCTTGGAAGAAGTTCGACTTTTGGTTCATGCTGGTCCAGGTTGGTTTTTCCTTAGAAAAACGCCACTTTCTCCACTGAAACAAACTGACTGTCATTTGTTGAATGTCGTCGTTGAAGGAAGAGGCACATAAGTCGTAGGACTTTTGAAATGTGTTATACCATAATAAAAGGTGTCGTTTGGTTTCATGCGATAAATTTAGCATGAAATTCCTAACAAATGTTAGTAATTTTTCACTGCATTCATTATTAGTCGAAGTAACTAGGCACTACAGAAGCTTACCTAAAGCCCTTAACCCCTGGCGCGATATGTCTAATGCGCAGTGATTTATCGAGTCTTACTTTTTCAAAGAGGGTAGATAACACCCATGTTTATTGTTCAGGACGAGAAGCTAAGTTACATTTTATGTTGTGGCTCTACGACCGAAATATAAATGACAAGAAAATTAATTAAAGAACTGTAGGGACCAAATCCTTACTAATATTACAAACGTGAAAGTTTGTATGAATGGATATTTGTTACTCTTTCACGCAAAAACTACTTGTCTGATTTAGATAAAACTTGGAATACATATAGTTAGTACCCTGGATTAACACATAGGCTACTTTTTATCTCGGAAAATCAACAGGATGATATAAGACGCGGACGAAGTTGCAGGCAGAAGTTAGTGGAAGATATTTTTCCATTAGGTCCCGACACAGCTTATGGGAATATTTTTATACATTGCCTAGGCGATGTATGTAATAAAAAGAAATGAAACAATCATTTCATACATTGCCTAACGGACCCCGGCATTCTGTAAAATGCCGGCATTCTATACATTGCCGGTAACATATATACGAAAAGTCTGCTTCTGCAAATTGTTTTGTGCCAACAATCTTAGAATCCGAAGGTAGGTCTTAGACAAATATTAAGATGAAGTTTACGGTAAAAGTTAAGCATTATAATGGCGACTTGTACTTTTCCGTGAACATCCTTTTCTACACGTGGTGATTGACTTTTTTACGTAAATACATGAAAAAGTGAACTCTTTAAGTCAAGTTAAGCATTGATTTTCTATTCCATTTGACGTTGTAATCCAAAGTTCAACTCACCGAGTGAAGTTCTCCTCATTCCTCTCAACTCACTCCTGAGTTTCCACACGTAACGTAAACTAATCTTATCGGGAACTTTAAAGAAAATATTTATAGAACTTTTTGAAGTGGCTCCTCGGGGTACTAATGAGAATACTTTAAGAAGATAAGAGCTTGGTTTTAAGAAGTTATTATTAGTTTTTAGATAACTTTGAAGAACGTAATTATGATTGGTTGCAGTCGGGGTAGGTACTATATTTTTATCTTCTCTTGGTTTAAAAAATGAATTATAATATTAGGTGATACCAAAGCCATAAGTTACAAGTTTAGGTTCAAACAAAATAATTCAAATCGTCAACAAACTATGATGCCGTCGATAGGTTTATGAAAAATATTTTTCAAGCTTTCTAGCTAAAACATCACCTGCAATATACCTAATAGCTAGAATTAGATGTTTTTTTCGAATTGACAAAATGCTTTCCATCATTTAGTTGTTTAAAAAAAATGCTGGTATAGTCGTCTGCACGATTCTTACAGCTCCAAAGTCCACTACTGGGCATGCTTTTCTTCAAGATTTCCAGGTATTTCCATTCAATAAGTAGCGCTGCAACGCGTCACCCGTAGCGGCTTGGCTCCATCACCACCGTGCTTTTTCACGGCACCGCCGTAATGGTCCAGGCCCATATTGGCAAAAGCCGTTTCGCGGCATTGTCTCACAAGCCATATCGTTGACTACAACGACGGCTAAATGGTTAAAACTTCATCGCTTCAGGTGAGGCGTATAATATATTCATATAACGTTATCTTTTGCATCGATTGCTCGTATTGTTGCAACATAAAATTACTGTTCACATTATAAAGAGCGCATTTCCCTAGGGTAAGGTCGCCCATTAGCGCCAACTGTTCACATTCCCCGCACTATCGTAGGTAATATATCGCGCATGCGGTGCCTTGGAAATGTATGATTAATATGACTTGCGGTCTCCAATGTGTTAAGATTGGTCAGACTTGACAACTGCTTGTGTAGATTAATCGTGTTTGTGAATATGGGTGATGATTTACCCACCTGATTTCAACCAGAATGTGGTAGCTCCAAACTTATGGAATAAAGGAGGTGACTCTATATAGAAATCTCAATCGTTCATTAGGATAAAAACATCTCAGCCACATCGCAAGGATGACTAGATTTTATTAAGAGAATACCCTCAAGTAGGCAGTAGACTACCTACCTACTTATTCTTTACGATAGACAGTACCTATCGCTCATTAGTACTGTGTTTACTTTTAAAATAAACAAAGAAAAAAAGATTCAATAAACATACCTTCAAAGTCTTTATAAAACTAATTAGATTCAACGTTAAGTATTGAAAAAATTGCATAATTACTTTTCAACATCAAACGGTGGCTCGTAAAGTATTTTTTAATTAAATTGCCAGAAGACAAACTCGGTCACTTTTTATGGGCAATTCTATAACATAGGAGTTTATTAACGTCATGCAAATATTCACTTAGAAACGAACGGAAATAAGTGACCCAGATAGCTTCAATACCAACATACTGATGACAGAGTTTCTTAGGAATGGAATGGCGTAATATATAGCGGTAGACGATCATAAAACCTAAAGACTCATCCATTGTTTTATTTTATAAAAACATTGTGTTTGCTTAGGCTAAGCAAGAGCGTTTTTTTCTCTTTACGATAGCTAAAATAGTATGGAGAATTATATAAACATTTCTTTTTGTGGAGGTAAGTGTCTATCAGGCATTTGAAATGTTTGTCTTCACTAATATCATTGATCTTAGTTAATTACTTCATCAATATTGTGCTACGACGACATTCATACGTAAGTACTTTATAAAACGGTAGTCGTTTTTTAGAAATACTTGCTATACAATTTTGCAAACATATCAGAAGTTAAATACTAAATTGAATAGAGAATGGAACGAGTTGTATTTGTTTTGTTCTACTATTAATAAACTCCTTTTATTAGATCTACCGCAATATTTGATTATACTGTTTTTGTTTATATGCTTAGAGTCAATACTCTAAGCATATAAACAAAAACAGTAAATATGTTACGAAGAAGAAACAATTTTCTTCTTCGTAACATATTTACTATCTTATCTACTTAATAATGATTGGGTATGCTCTTAAATTTCTGTATTTTACCAGTGATATGAAGCGAAAGATCCAGCTTCTGAATTTTTTCAGCTCAATTTTTTACCATCCGTAATGTTTCAGTAGGTTACTAACACAACTAGCACAGTCAAGCACTCAAGGTAAAACAGTCAAGATTTAGGGCAAGATAGTGGCTTCATCACACGTGGGGTGAAATAGGTCTATTAAACTCTATTTTCACACCATCACACTTTGAGTGGGGCCTATTCAGTTTTTACGAGTTGGATTTTTAACCGTCACATCGTCGTTATAGTAAGTTCTAATATGAATTCAAGAATTCTAATAAGAACAAGAAACTTTTTGGTAAAATTGGCCAAGAACCTTTTTCAACTTAAATACTTTTCTTTATTTAGAGTTGTGAGATAAACTTTTTTTTATAAACTTCGTTAGGTTATGCTGAAAAATAAACCGATAAAAACTCACAAAAAGCTTACAAACACTGGAATTAATACGAACTGTGTAAAATACTCGAAAATAGAATAAAAAACTCAACAAAAAGCGGAAAAAGTAGCTCGATTTTATGAAAATATTCACAATTACCATTTTGAACAGTTAAAAGGGAAAAATACTTCAACCATAAACGCCCCAGAAATTATTACGACCGGATTCGCTCGATAAAATTGAGACTTATCCACAAAACACAAGTTGATGCTTGCCCGGGGCAGTGTTAAAGACCGCTGTCAATCTCTCTTGATCCTTTAACCTCAACTCAATTTATTATGATTCGGCCTTGCTTAATACCATTTCTTCAAGTTATTGGCCTTAAACATTTTTCTCTGTATGTTTTACAGCGTTTTACTTTGGTTAAGAACAAATTATTCGTTGATAGTATAATAACGCTTTATGATATAAATGGGGTGTACTTATGCGAGATATATCGGCGGCTTTGATAGTCAGCTTCAGTTCAAATTATATGCTTTTTGCCGATATTTACATTTCGCTTTGGTTTCAGTTGATGATGGAAAAGCTTTTACGTTTTAGAACGTGTGTTTTTACGCTACGTTGATGGCCAATAGCTGTGTATTTAGTGAATATTTATGACAAGGCAAATTTTGTAATGGTAAAACTTCAATCAAAAACTTTTTGTACGTTCATCAAAGCCAGTGTAGAGGTATTTGTGAATACCTGAATTAATTACCAGTACAAAAAAGTAGGTCATCTTTGAAGCAAGCAAAATAAGCTTAGTAATAAAAACTCTCACATGTGCTTGATAGATTCAGCGTATAATCGCATTTGATAATTAAATATATCTATTTAGTGTAACTAACGATGCCGCATTGCATGATAATACGCTAATTTATTATACTGCAAAGTACAAACCGGCAGAAGTTTGCAAACAACCAACTAAAAATGATAAAGTGGCAAATTTTATATTGTTGGCTAAAACATCGGCAAAAACCAAGTGGGCTACGGCAACATTATACATTTACTTTTACATGCAGTAGTTGAACTTGGACATAATAAAATATTTTATTTAACTTTTTACTTGACAAAACCAATCAAACTACTACAACTAATCATCTGAACAACTTGTACTAATATATACAGGCTGTCTGTATGTGTGCAATTAAAATATAAAACTATTGGTTGTTAAATACGGGAAAAACACATTAATAAATGGAACATGAGAAGAATATTTAGCTGAAAATTTCAAACTATAGGTAGGTATTTTTACGACCAGTGTGATTACTGGTGGTCAAAGAATACCTATACTGTGGGTTATGGCAACAGCTGGTCGTAACGACATCACGCGAGAAAGCAATATATCGGCTTTGAAGACGCCATTTTCTATGCTTAGTGGTTGTACATTGCGATGCTTTTGTTTTTGTACTATGTTCAAAAACTGATTGAGCCATTTTTAAAAATAAACTTTGATAAAATCATACGCAAAACAGAATAGTCGGTATAACTGTTATTTTAATATAACTACTAATATATTATAACAACTAACTGCCTACTAGAAATAACTGTAGTACTTGATTGTATTAGTCAATTTAAGTTCGCCAAAATTTTATTATTCCGTTTTCATCAGAATTGGGTTTTAGAATCAACTATTTAAGGCTTTAAATCTGGAGCGTCATATCACGAGCACTTGGTTAAAATGGATGGACTTTCGAAACGTTTTACATTATAACATCATCGGTTTGTTCATTCGTTCTTTCGTATGAGTTAGTGACCAATTCTAGTGAGTTTTTAGGCCGGCCTCGTGGCTAACGATTGCTAGAGTCGGGACCGACAGTTTAACATGCCCTCTGAAGCACGTGTAACAGTGGTGTAGTTATGAAAAAATAATTTATCTAAGTATGCAGTTAAGTTTGGTGCGTCAATTATGGCTAGAAATATTCTATTATGTTAGTTATATTGGCAGATTTTCATTTAATATGTACCTAGATTTATAGGTTTCTTCTAGGCAAATGTGCTACATCGTCGACCGCATCATAACTTACCATCAGGTAAGATTGCGGTTAAACGTTTTTCTATTCTATAATTTATAAAAAAATGATATTGTTAACGCCTATGTCGTGGAATGTAGCTGGCAACTCTGACGGCCATCTTTGAAAGAAGAACGTTCAAAACAAGCAGCGAAATTTTATTTTATTGTTACATAGCTGATATTCATTACATTCTAAAATTGAATAAAACAAAGGATACAAAAGGAAAAATCTTTAATTATTAACATCTGGCGACCGTACACAAGAACTGAAAAACATCTTCGGAAAAAACCGGTGGCCGAAGCCATTGCCACCAATCCATCCATACAACACAATATTTTGGGATTTTGGAGCACCACACCCATTGCCTATCCATTGCAGCCACCGCCGGTGATCGATCAGCAATCAGCATCGAGCCGCAGCCCAGGCCAATGCAGATAAGTAACCTACCAAACAAACTTCCAAGTTCCAACCTAAAATTCCCGATCATTTTTTTACATGTTCCCTAAGTTTTGTGGTCTACTAATTGTGCCAATTATCTTTATATGGTGTTAATTTACCTAAATCAATAATCCAGTCAATTACATTCATCGTCAAAACTCATTTTACAAATGTTTTCTTTGGAATTTTTTCCTAACCTCTTCATTATTTTTTGAACAAAAATAACATTCTATGTAGAAACTTTGTACTCTAAATTCAAAACATCTAGTACCCTATGCTAATATATAACATTCAAAGTATAAATTCATCCCTGTAGGTGTAAATGCATCATAAAAAATTAAAATTGTAATCAAGGTTAATAAAAAAGTTTTGTCGCATAGATGTGACATTCAATCCATTTCATGATTTTGTTCTCAAAACTTCCTAGTTTATTTTGCAATAAACTCACGCTATTTCGCCAAATATTCCAGGCTATAACGTTGCGCATTCGCACGTACAATCTTGCGGACTGCAATAGAACTCCAGACCTGCAGCTGCCGGGCTTCAGCAGCTGGGAGCAGCTCGGTTGGATTCCCGCAAAGGTTACACCTAAGTCGAGGAGCGTGAGCTAATTTTATTACCACCTACGTTACTTTTTACAATTTTGTCTTGATATTGTTGTACCCGAGTTTCACTTCTATTAGCGTGAACATTTTATTATTTTTTGTAAGTGAACACAACTTGACCTACATTTGTACAAACGATACTTTTATTTTCAAATAGTTTTTGTCAAAATTTCGCTTTACTTTGATCTGTTCGCAATGGGAGGTGAGGCTGGTACTTCAACCGATACTCAAAATTTACTTGAATTATGTGTCAAACGTAGCTCCATAAAGGGTCAAATTACTAAGTTTAAAAACTTTTTAGCTCAATCACAATCAAAGGCATCTTTAAGCTCAATTGAGCTAGCTGAATTAACACTTAAGCTTGGTAAGTTTGAGTCCCTCTCCAATCGTTTCGACGATTTGCAAAGTCAGATTGAGGTTTCAAATTCTAGTAATTTAGCGAATGAACTCGATGAGCGAGATGACATTGAGCAGCTTTTCATTACAAACATTGCTATGGCCCAAAATATGATTCAAAAATACAACTCGAGCAAGCACGATGAGAGTAATTACAAGGACCTCAACTCGAGTCAATCATCCTCTGCTCAATGCAATGTCGATCATCGTGAATTATTGGGATTCAAATTGCCCCAAATACAAATTGCAAAGTTTGACGGATCGTACTTCCGTTGGCTTGAGTTCCGTGACACGTTCTTATCTCTAATCCATAACAGTGAGCGCATCGCATCTATACACAAGTTTCACTACTTGACATCCTATCTAACGGGTGATGCGGCGCGCATTATTTCTAATTTAGAAGTTTCCAGCGCCAACTATAGCAGTGCATGGAAACTATTATGCGATCGTTATGATAACAAGCGTCAGTTGATAAGTCATCACTTGAATTCATTGTTGAGTATTCAACCTGCATCTCGCGAATCTGATAGATCTCTAAGATTCATGGTAGATCACATAACGAAGAATCTTCGCGCACTGTCCAGCCTCGGGCAGCCCACTCAACAATGGGACGTTCTGATAATCCATATTATGAGTTCTAAGCTGGATAACCATACTCTTCTCAAGTGGGAGGAGTGTCGTAGCGCGTTGGATGATGTGGTACCTAGTTTGCAGCAGTTCTATAAATTTTTAATTGATCGTGCTGACGTTCTCGAATCGATAAACCGGAACTCCAATAAATCCATTCAATCAACACAAAGGACCGCGTCCACTCAACCTAATCAAAGGGCTGCGTCCACTAATCCTAACAATAACCGAGCACCTACAAAATCGTTTGCCTGTTCCAGTGATGAAGGCACCGCTTCCTCAGCGCATATCACATGCGTTGTTTGTAATGAAGGGCATCGCATCTATGACTGTCCTACCTTCTTAGCAAAGAGCATCGAGGAGCGGATCGCTGAAGCACATAGGTTAAAATTATGTACCAATTGTTTAAGGCTCGGACATAGAATACAAACTTGCCGTTTAGGCCCATGTCTCAAGTGCAAAGGGAGACATAATACTCTGATACATAAACCATCCAATACTAATGATGTTTCTACTTCCAGTGTTGTCACGGAGGTCCCGGATAACACTGACGATAATACCATAGCAAATTTCTCGAAGCAAAATTCAAACCAGGTCTTGCTGTCTACCGCTTTCATTGAGGTGGCTAATCCTCGGACGAACCAAACGGAAAGGGTTCGTGCCCTATTAGATTGCGGCAGCCAGTCCTCGTTTATAACGCAGTCCCTCAAGGAGAAGCTGTCGTTACCATCCAACACCGACTGCCAGGTAAATGTTATAGGCATAGGTAACCAACAAACCGGCAAGGTCACAGAATCCTGTGTGGCACAATTGAGGTCATTAGTCAGCCGTTTCAATGTCACCGCAGGTTTCCTAGTATTACCCCAACTAACGGGTCACATTCCAAGATTTCCTATCGATACAAAACAATTACAAATATCCAACGAATTTCAGCTAGCAGACCCCATGTTCCACCAGCCAGCGCCGACTGAAGTACTCATCGGTGCCGATCTTTTCTGGGATATTCTTGGCCGCGAGCAACATGCTCTCGGTCCCAATGGTCCACAATTAAGAAGCTCCCAGTTTGGTTGGATTATATCAGGTCCTATCTATATGCATGCTAATAATACATCATACAATAATACGATTCAATGCAATCATTCCGTCATTTCAAATGAGGATGATAATATCCATCAAGAATTAACAAAGTTCTGGGAACTTGAAGAAGTTCCCCTAAAATCCAAACTAAGTGAGAGCGAGAAGGCATGTGAAGCTCATTTTTTGTCTCACACCTCTCGTCTCGATTCCGGTAGGTTCTCTGTAGGGCTACCTCTCAAGGAGTCACCTGACTGTCTCGGGGAATCATACCATTTAGCCAAGAAACGATTGCTCAATTTAGAGAGACGATTTAAAAAACAACCTGAAGTCAAATCACAATATGTCGAGTTCATGCAAGAGTATGCTGATCTTGGCCATCTCTCTGAATCTTCGATAGCCAAACCTGATAACTCCTATTTCCTATGTCATCATGCTGTTTTCAAGGACAGTAGTGAATCAACTAAAATTAGAGTCGTCTTTGATGGCTCGGCTCCAACCACATCTGGGTATTCTGTCAATGACATCCTTTTGGTAGGTCCCAATATGCAAGATTCACTTTTCTCCATTCTCATAAGAGCACGGCAATACAAGTACCTCCTTACTGGTGACGTTGAAAAGATGTACCGTCAGTGTCTCATAAACAGTGGGGGGGACAGAGATCTTCAACTCATTCTTTGGAGAGAAGATGAGAAAGAACCTATCAAAACCTTGCGCCTGAATACTATTACTTACGGTATGGCAAGTTCTAGTTATTTAAGTACGCGCTGCCTCTGGCAATTAGGTGAGGAATGCTCGGATCCTAACATAAAACAAATAATACAACACGATTTTTACATTGACGATCTAATAACCGGAGCTAACAGCGATAGCAAGTTACAATACATACATCAATCTGTGTCTGCAGCTCTGCAGAAAGGCTGTTTTAACCTAAGAAAGTTTAAAACCAATTTACCTTCTATATTAGAGTCAACCTCTTCAAACTCAAACGATAAGCTGGTAGTAAGCGAATCTTCTTCCACGTTGGGTATAGGTTGGAATCCATCTTCTGATCTATTGCATTTTCCATTTAAGATTCCACCTCCATCAGGTGATCATACCCTAACCAAAAGACGAATTTTATCATCTCTATTTAAAATTTTTGATCCTCTGGGATTGTTAAGTCCTTGTGTAATTAAAGCTAAAATCTTGTTGCAGCAGTTGTGGTTGCACAAGCTGTCCTGGGACGATCCAATCCCTAACGAAATTCAAAAGGATTGGAACAAGTTTGCAACAGCTATACCTAATCTTTCTGATCTCAGCGTACCCAGATATGTACTCTGCGACATACCTACAGCAATAGAACTTCACTCCTTTAGTGATGCGTCGCAGAATGCATATGGAGCGTGTATATATTTACGTTCTGTAGATTCTGATAATAAAGTCACTGTGACTTTACTCTGTTCCAAATCTAAGGTAGCTCCCATCAAAACAACAACAATTCCACGGCTCGAGCTGTGTGCCGCTTTATTGGCAGCCAAACTATGTAAGGCCGTCCGTGAATCTTTAAGATGCGATATACAATCCCAGGTGCATTGGTGCGACTCCACGATTGTGCTAGCCTGGCTTCGAAGCAGCTTCCAAAACCTGAAAACCTTTGTCGCGAATAGGGTTTCAGAAATCTGTGAACTTACAAACTATGCTTCTTGGCGATATGTGCCAACAGCTGCTAACCCGGCAGATCTTATTTCCAGAGGAATTTCTCCAGATCAAATAAGTAGCACAACACTGTGGTGGTGGGGACCGCCTTATCTATCTCAACCAGAGTGTACTTGGCCTATCTTGAACACTAAAATCAATATAACTAACTTACCAGAAACTAAAACTAATTCAACTATAACTAACTTAACAACTAATACTGACCCTATAATACAATTCCAGAAATATTCTAGCCTACCTAAATTAAAACGAGTATTTGCTTATATATTACGTTTTATAAATAATACAAGAAAACCTAAATCGCGTTTCACCGGTTCTTTGTCAGTTCAAGAATTGAATAAGTCATTTATTGGCTTGTGTCGCTTATCACAACAAGAATCATTTGCGATTGAGTATGCCTTGTTGGCCGGGAAAAAATCATTGAGTCCCAAATCTCCCATTTTATCATTGACTCCTTTTTTTAGCGATGACCTTGTTATTCGCGTTGGTGGTCGATTAGATGCCTCTGATTTTAACTTCGACAAAAAACATCCTGTGCTTTTGCACGCTAATCATCATTTTACTAAAACTATATTCGAATATGAGCATAAACGAAATTTACATGCTGGACCTAGATATGAGCGCCGACAGCAAGTCGGTCGGCGGCGGCGCGTCGGCCTCTGAGGGTCGGCGGCGGCGGCGTTTTCGGCGCGGCGTGACTCTATAGCGCCATCTAGCACCATACATAAGAACTACTAGAACTACGCCCTAATCGACACAGACAAATCCTAGACTACGCAATCGAAGTTATTACCGTGTTTGAACATAAGTAATACTATCGAATACCATCCATTGGTCCTCGGACCCCAAGCCAAAGGAAGTAAAAATCCCTGTTGACGTAAGTAAATGCGAAGTTATGCATAGCAACAGTTATCATCATCAATCTATATTGGTCGTAGGTGTCTCCCAAGGCGCGTCATTGAGCTCGGTCTTCGGCTCTTCTCATCCAGTGTCTGCCGAAACATTGACACATTAACCTTTCGCAGATCATCGCTCCATATCGCCGGAAGGCGTCCTATACCTACCTACCTACGCTTACCTAAATGTGGTCTCCACTCAAGTTTTAGTTTGCTCCTATGATTGTCAGTGCTATCGCAAAATTCGCAAACATGGCCGGCCCACTGCTATTTCCGCCTGGTTGCGACAACCTTGGTTCTCTGTCGGATGACTTCGTTACGGATTCTATCCTTGAGAGAAAATCTGAGCATAGCTCTCTCCATAGTTCCCTGAGCGACTTTCAGCTAATGGATCGGCCGTACTGTCAGTGTCTACGTTTCAACAGCATAGGTCATGACAGGTAGGACGCATTAATTGAAGACTTTTGTCTTAAGACATTGAGGAATGGGTGACTTGTCGGAGCTTTCCAAACGCAGCCCAGCCCAGCTGAATTCTCCGGTTTAGCTCTTTCTCAAAGTTGTGACTACCCAAACGCAGAGTCTGCCCGAGGTAGAAATATTCCTGCACAACTTCGAGAGACATTCCGACGACAGTGATTGGCTCTGGGGCTATACTATCATTGATTATAATTTCCGTCTTATCCAAGCTCATGCCAATCTGTCGTAAAGCATCAGCTAAGCTGTTCAGCATCTGTTGTACGAGTAAGTCCTGCAACGATTCCGCAAATATGACGATGCCATCAGCAAACCGTAAGTGTGAGATATATTTGCCGTTAATGTCCATTCCCTTCCAACTCAGCGTCTTAAACCAATTTTCCAGCGCGCTCGTATTTAAATAGTTTCTGGACTTGGACAAACCTAGTGGCATCGATATATAAAGCATCTCAACATTTCGATGCGATGCCAATACATCGCATCGTTGTAAGAACTGTAGAACAGCCCAGGTTTCAACAGAATCAAAGACCTTCTCATAGTCCATAAACGCTAAGCTCATGGGCTGATTATACACCTCTGATTTTTGTATGATCTACCGCATTGTGTGAATGTGGTCTATCGTGCCCAATCCGCTGTGAAAGCCAGCCTGGTCCGGTGTTAAAAACTAGTCAAGTCTCCACGCAAGACGGTTTGAAATAATCTGGAAAAAAGTTTATAGACATGGCTCAAGAGTGAGATTGGTCTATAGTTAATCAGTACAGCTTTGTTGTCTTTCTTTCTTGATAAACAACACAACGACACTCTTGCTCCATAGCAACAGTACGTACTAGGATTTAAATAAGAATTCCTGATTTTAAATGAAATGACATGAAAAACTTTATTTGACAAAACACAGTAGGTACCTAGTAGGTACATTACAATGTGTAAATCAAACATTCAGAAATCTCTATAGAGGGCTAGGCTCTGATATCTAGGAGGCCAGAACCGGTGTCTACTATGCCTCATTTAGGTTTGAACTGAACAATTTCTTTCGCTCGGCGCGCCGACTGCCATGGTCGGCGGCGGCGGCGCGAGTGAATACCCCGGCGGCGGCGGCGCGCCGGCGTGGCGCTCATACCTAGCTGGACCACAACTCCTGCTAGCTACTGTTCGGGAATATGTGTGGCCCATCAATGGTAGGCACCTAGCTCGACGCACGTTTCATAACTGCTTTAGATGTAGACGACTCCAAGGAAAGACGATGAAGCCTATGATGGGTAACTTGCCATCCCAACGCGTTACGACTAGTTTCCCATTCAAAACGGTAGGTCTGGATTTTGCCGGTCCATTTTTTATTCTCAACAGAAAAGGACGCGGTGCGGGTGTCATCAAATGCTACCTCTGCCTTTTCGTTTGTTTACGATATAAATGCGTACATCTTGAGGCCGTAAGTGATCTCTCAAAAGACGCTTTTATCATGACTTTTCGCAGATTCGTGTCACGTCGAGGCAGGCCGACTGAAGTGTTCTGTGATAACGGACGCAATTTTGTAGCAGGTGCAAAAGAAATTAATCAATTTTTTAAAGCTAATGCTCATTCTTTATCTGATTTTGCAAGTGAGGACGGAATTAAATTTGTATTTTCCCCAACTTACGCTCCTCACTTTGGTGGAATCTTTGAGGCTGGAGTAAAATCCGCAAAATTTCACATCAAGCGCGTTATGGGTAATTCCCATTTAACTTTCGAAGAAATATCTACTCTTTTTGCACAAGTAGAGGCCATATTGAACAGCCGTCCTCTATGTCCCCTATCTTCCTCTCCCGATGATTTCCTTTGCCTGACTCCCGGGAACTTTCTCATTGGTCGGGCTCTCACTGCTCTGCCTTCACCTGCTTTGGAGGATTGCAACCCTAACAACCTACAGCGTTACGCTCGACTGCAGCAAATATATGGACATTTTTGGAAGCGCTGGCAGCGAGAATATATTGCTGAGTTACAACAACGCCACAAGTGGAAGACCAACTCCTCAAGTCCTAATGTGGGTGATTTGGTTCTTTTACAAGAAGACGACGTACCGCCGCTCTGCTGGAGATTAGGACGAATCTCCAGACTTTTCTATGGACCAGACGACGGAATCCCTCGCGTCGCTGACGTAAGCACGACCAGAGGATGCGTACGCCGCCCTTTAGTCCGCCTGGTTGCCCTGCCAACTCCAGAAGACTTAGAGGGTTGAAAACCAAGGCTTTTCAACGGGGCCAAGATGTTAACGCCTATGTCGTGGAATGTAGCTGGCAACTCTGACGGCCATCTTTGAAAGAAGAACGTTCAAAACAAGCAGCGAAATTTTATTTTATTGTTACATAGCTGATATTCATTACATTCTAAAATTGAATAAAACAAAGGATACAAAAGGAAAAATCTTTAATTATTAACAGATATCACTATCTCCCATTTGCGTCTAAAGTAATTCGTAAAATCCATTACACGCGTCGTGGATATAATATAATTCCAACGTACAATTAACGAAACCGACGCCATTACGTTAAAGTACGACTTGAATTAATGTTGGGATACAGTCACTCGAAAGTTCCATTATCGTTAGGAAACACGATAATGCTTAGGTGATAAGTCTGCAGTTTGCGAATGGGTGAGGTACTTAACAACATACCTAAAAGGTACTACTCTACCACGTCGTACAACTTGTACGACGTATACATTCAACCACATAACTGAGATGATGATAAACAAAGTGAGTTGGAAATAAAAAAGGCTAGTTTTCAATTTGACTTTGACTGTACACTGAACGATTAGGATCATGTAGGTAATCAAAAGGTTTCCAAAAAGAGGTTTTCAAATCAGCTGTACCTAAGTATACTTTTTCACTTGATGACGGGTATGGTAGCTAATAGCTCTATAGGCTACCTACCAGGTACATAATAATAATACTGCTACAATAATACCGACTAAGCAAACACTAGTACATGCATAACGTTAGCGAGCATGTGTGAAATATGCTCAGTAGTTTCGTGCAGTAGTAATGACTGGTAACTAGGGCTGGCAATAAAATTGCAATTTATGAAAAACAATTTCTATGTAAAATTAAATATGCTTACAACGTCCTCAATTGAAAAGTCATAGGTATTTTCATTTGTATTATAATTGAACTCAAAAGATCAACACCTACCTATTTATCTAAAATCCTAATAAATGCAGCCAAAAAATTATAGGTAGAACTGTATAAATAGCATAAATAATAAAAACACACTGTAGTGATACAATGAATAAGTAATATAAAAACAAAATACTACATATGCCCGGTTTCTGAGGTACATTTATCGGTAGTTTATCTGTTCGTTAGTGCTATTGGTTCAATAACTTATGAAATTGCGTTTCCGAACAACGCAATTTAAGATAAACTCCGTTTAAACTCGGATTAACTTAACTGACCAAACAGTGCCGTTTATCAGTTCCATAACTTTATTTGACGCCCTAATGTTAATGTTTGAGGCTTAGTTTTGATGAATAGTAGGTAGGTACGGTAGGTAGTGAGTGAAAACTTCATAATACTACGTAATTATTACCTACATAGGAGATATCGCTGAAGAAAATAATAAAAAAAAAAATTATTGCCACGAATTTTGGCTATTTCAATAAGTAGCATCTTCTCATTTTCAGTTAAATTTTTACTCCGTTTTTCCATAGTTACGACAAAATAAATACCGAAAAACAAGCGAAAAATACCACGCCACAACCAAACAAACACAACGCGCGCGCAAGTGTTTCATTTGACACGGAGTTGACAATAGTTGACAGTGAAAGTCCCTAGAGGCGCTGATAGTGAGCCAATGACTAGATTTTATCCTTAATTTATAACCCAAACTACTTTTCGAGGCTTAATTTTAACTCTAAAAATAATATATGTTTGTATTAAATCCTATACTAATGATTATTTAGAACGATAAAAATATTAAAGAATTCGCCCTTAAAAAGAGCCATCTAGTGGCGTGATAAGGAACTAGCTATCGATTGCATACTTATTGAACGGCTCATCGTGTATTCGGAAACGCAATGATAGATAAGCGACGTTTATCCTATCCATAACTTTATTGAATCATTTGCTAGTGAGAGTTTATGTGAGATGTTCAGAAACCGGGCAATAGAAGTTGCAAAATCGTAGAATGCTAAAGATAGAAAAGAGAAGACCCTACTCTCTACTCTGAGCTCAATTAATTTGACTTTTATCTGTTGTTGGTGACAGCCCTAACGCACGAGGTCTGCGAACAATACAGTTCTGCGACATTAGGGTACAAATATTGCGGGAGGTGTCTGAATTTGTCTATTCCGAGCACAACCTCCGAGTTTCGTTTACGAGTAGCTTTGTCAAATGTGTGCAGCTTCGTGGATATCATTTAGAATTGTGACAGGATATGTGACAACCACCTTTGCTGTAAATTTTCCTCAACTGGATCATGAAACCCAGTTGTGATGGGCGCTACAACGAGAATTGTTATTAGTCCTTTCCTAATAAAAGCCTAGAGACACTCAAAATGTAATTTGGTTAGGATTACATATTACTAAATTGATGTTTTAAATTTTATACCTACTCTACATTATTCAAATTGGTGGTTGCGGCAAATCGGTGGACGTTGAAAGATTCCAAATTGTTTTCACTGAAATTCTATGGTGAAGGCAGTATTTACTTCTTACAGCTGTTGATGATGACACATTATTCAGGCAAATTGTACAACAAAGCTGAAGTCACTCAAACTGTACCTTTCAGCAAATTACCATCGATAGCGCTATGAGCAATTGTACTAATTGCCACCGTCCCACTGTCCGTGAAATCGTCTTATTCGATTATTCAGTTCATACCTCAGAATAATAAATTGAAATGAAAGACTAAAAACTAATATAAAAGTTCATGCATTAGGTACAACATTTGTTTTGGTCTTGGCTAGCGTGAAAATTAATCAAAATTCATCTACTTCTGTAGAAGTTCGACAACGATACAAAAACTCTATTTCGTAAAGTTAGCAAATTTTCGAAATGAGGTATCCTGAAAAGGGTTATGTAAGTTGAGCTTGCGTGCGTTTACATTTTGTGCACAGAGATCCATAAAGAGCTATAGATATTATATATACCTAGGTACCCAGTTTTTTTCTGACAGTACTTACAAGATAAGAAAGTTCAGTTCTCATTAGCATTTTATTACTCTCAAAAATTTCATTGTTTTTTCATCACGATCGAAAACAATTAATATTCATCGATACGTTCTTCGGTTCAGGGCTGCACCATTTGAATAATTGGCTGATTTTTATGCAGTTGTATTAATGCAATTGGTACAACGGATTTTATTTCATTTTTTCGACGCCGGTGGAGGCAAATTTTCAGTTGTATTTTAAATTTCATTACGTTTAATCGAGTCGAAAATCTGATATTATGAAATGCAGTGAGATTAAAACGTTGAATGTTTTTATTACTTACTAGTTATTTATTTTTAAGAGAAATAAATACATTTTGTTTTCATCGTGGGACACAAATGGAACTTTATATTTTTACCTCAGATATCCTCACTTGTGCTGACAATTTTTATTTTATTTTACAAAATATAAAGTTAGCGATTGAATCTATACATAGCATGACCACACTTTGACCACACATCTGTAATACCATGTAATACGTTTCAATATGTATTATAATAATATAATAATAGTAGTGGATTATAATAATAATCATTTTAAGCTATGTGTAAATATCTTAATTTATTTAAACCACGAACGATTTGGTCTCGCTCAATTATGGTTAAAAATGAATTTAGTAATGACTGTAATTTCAGCCACAATGAGAGAAATTATTATCCCTCCAATTATTTAAAATACAGAAAAACCTAACGTAAACTTTTCAGTTTATATACGTATGCAAGGAGTAAAAGGAAACTCGAGCCTAGTTATTGTAAAGTTTTTGTATGTTTTCCACGAAAAAAAAACTTTTTTGTTTCAATTTTATTTTAGTTCTGGAATCCGATTCAAAAACATGAATAGACAAATGTTCTGTTTCTCTCGCTATTGTCCACGACGGCTCCTGATTCTGAAACAATGAAAACGGCAAAGCACGGAAAATAGATTCTGCATTTGATTGACAGATACACATACTACCGTCATATCGAACAGGAAGGGTGCATATCAAATCGGTCAGGCCGTGTCACGCCAGATGCTGCCCCATCGCATCGCAAGCCAGTAACTACGAGGAGATAGCTTACAGAGATCATGCTTCGTTGGTGTCTACCACTGGCATACATAAGTACCTAAAAACAAAATTGACTGAGAAATCGGTGAATCGGTTGCGTTCCGAATGAGCTCATTCTCTGGAGTATCTATGACTAGCAGTGGACATCTGACAGTAACAAACTAACCTGTTTAGTGTATCAGAGAAAAATGTGAACTTTTCCTTTGATCAAAATATGAACACAAACTTTTTCGAATCGATTTTATCAAAGTTGATAAATAAATAGCTTTCAGCAGTTACCCTTCTGTAAAAAAAGGTCTCCTGTGCCATTGCATCCCTAGATTGCAGAATGCAAAATTAATTCACAGTTGTTTAGTGTGTACGTATAGGTAATGATTAAATTCCCTTGCATCATGTGAGGCTTCACATGAGGTTGGATCAAAGCTTAATGAGGTTGGTGAATGAGAAAAACATAATTAAATAGTTCAGTTTTATTTTTATATTAGACCTCTAAAAGATGAGCAATAAAATTGAAAGCAATCTCTTTTCACTGGTTCACTCATGTACAGCTATTTTTTTCATTGGTTATATTATAAGCAGAAAGAAGATTTAAAAGTAACATCAATAGAACCACCAGTGTTGTTATAAAAATAGCATCGACTAGATAGGTACTAATAAAAATAGTAAGCCCCAACCTAACATGTGGGTCTATGAGACCCACTAAACCACCAATCACTACTTTAAATCAGCAACTTATTTGCTATTTGTAATCATCTATTGAGGGTTGGCTCGAATAAGATTTACTTTTGATGGCAACGAATAGATTGCACTATGGTTCACCTACGTCCCTTACAAAAATAGTACAGTTAGTTAGGTAATTGAATTGCACGGGTAGCGCGCCGGCTCGGCATCGGCACGTGCGCGTCGCGCCGGGCCCATGGGACCAGTCCCGGCAATATTTTGTTTTATCTATTTTTAACGTCAGCTTGAGGGTTAATCATCAGTGCAGATTTAAAAGCTTGTCTATAGTATGTTTTTATACAGGGCGTTATGTTTGCAGTGGTTTTGTTAATCGGATTAAATGCTTAAGTTATGCCGTATTAATATTTTTTTTTTTTTTTTTTATACATTATAGACAAACGTTTGACCGCAATCTCACCTGATGGTAAGTGACGATGCGGTCGACGATGTAGCACATTTGCCTAGAAGAAACCTATTCACTCTCCTCTTGAAAACATTCAAATTGTAAGTGTTAATATAATTTATAACTATTAGTAACGGCACTTATTTGTCACGATAACAATGATTTAATGTTATTTCGGTTTCAGAGTTAATCTACCTTTGTGTCTGCAATAGCTACAACGTCATTTTATAAATAGGTGGAAATTGTGTAGGTACATGCCAATTGTCTACCTACAGTGCTCAATCATAGTTGAATTTAATTTTATCTATTACCTATATTTCAAATATTGTGCGAGTACAGTTATTTTTAGTAGGTACTTACAATAAAGCCAGAGGTACACAACCTTTCACCGCTTACTAACATGAGGCTCGCTTAGTGTTTTGATAACATGGGATCAGCGGAAGCAAGTTTTCTTACGCCCTCGTACGGAGGCAATATAGGCGTGTAGAGTAGTGTACTTAGCCCGCCTCACTTGGCAGTAGAAGTAGCTACTTAGTAGCTACTGTGAAATCGTTTTACACACGTTAAAGAGTTTCAATTCAATATATAGCTATATGATTTTTTTATTTGCAATATAGCATGGGCGCAGTTCAATGCATCACAGGGCACGTCCTTAAGGACGTGCTGAGTGAGGCAACGTATTGTGTTATAGGCAGTGGTTACCACATCGGGTGGGCCATCGACTTGTCCCATCATATAGTTGTATAAGCGGCCTACAATTGGATTGCATAAAAAATAAGCTTAATAATAAGTAATTTTAGTGAAAATAGGTTTTTATGTTCTGTAGTCCGACAAGAGTAGACAAAAACACAATAGAGAAAGACAAAAAGCAACATATAAAAATAAAAATAAATGGATGCAACGCTATTTGCATGTCCGCCATGTTTCTCCGTTAATCTTGTAGATTAATAAAATAAAAAGATATGGTACCTGGTTTTTTAATTGCATACCTCGTCATCGTCATCAGTAGAAGTCTATCGCCTGTAGAAGTCCACTTCTGGATGTCCCATTCACCTTTATGGTATATAACGCTATATACATCATAAGTATTGTTTTTTAATTAAAATATAAAAATACATTTTATTACGCAAACAAACCTGCGTCCCACATCTCAAGAAGTTTTACTCGTAGATATAAACTCACGACTTTCTATGAAATACACTGCTCTGGGGAAATCTAAGGCATTACAGTAGCAATGCTTTTGTTTCATTTGCATTGTGTGAAAGCACAATCACTCGTTTCCAACTCGTTACTGTAGACTTGTTACAATAAATTGCTTACAGTTTTATAGGTACCTATATAATTAATTCAGTAATACAACATTAGTTTATATTATCTGTGGTAATACTAACCAAGATACTCCATCACTTATTCTTATAAAAAAAAACAATATTAGGGGGGAAAATTTAAAATATACTTACGTAGCTCTTTTACACAATAGTTAACACACAGATAGACTAACAAAGAGCCTAGTTGCTTGGACAAATAAGTGTTTATTCGTCTATGCCTTTTTGTCACAACTTTTCTATAGCCATCTAGATAACGTTTTAAACTAGATAAGCCTTGTCATTACCAGTACCACTGGCACTCCGCCAGCGACAAGCCACTATAATTTAGATTGTTTCGTGTATCATTTCAGCATCGAATGCTATAAAATTTTACGGTTACAGCGCACCATATGCGCTTGTAACGCCATCTACCAAATATACGATCGACGAATGTTTAGGACATAAAAAAGCATTTGACAAGGGGGTTTTTATTTTGTTTCATAAGCCGTAGAATAAAGTCTTAAAACTATGTAAAGTACAAATTATTTTCCTTGATGGTTATATTTTCCACATGCAGTTGCAAGTTGCAACTAAAACGGTGCGCGGTGGCTCAATTAAATATTCACAAAGTTCGTTTTTTGTCTTTTGTGTTTTTTTACTAAAAATTTTTTGTTTGTAAATATACCTTCCTACTTGGCAAAAGTTACTGTTTAGAATGTTATTTTATAATAACAATGTAGGTACAAATACTTAAACGTAAAAAGGCTATCGTAAAGTCAAGATATATTTTTATTGGCGGAAAGTTTGAAATGGTTATAAAAGTAAGCATTTTGTATCGACATGTAATCTGATATTGAGGTTTCTGATATGTACTCGTAAATATCAGAAACATGTGAAAGAAGGCACATGTTTTTGATATTTACGAGTGCTTTATCTTAAATTGAATAAAACAAACTGAAATTAAGCCTTAAATTCCGAATATTTTGTTGAACTGAGTTCCATTTTGTTTTTCGGGGATGACGAGTTATTTACAAAAAGTCAGCACCTTTTTTTTGGACTATGTGATAAAACAGTTTTTTTATAAGAAAAGTACACCGTGTACAGCGGAACTATTAGGTATTTTTAAACCATAGTCGTCTGAAACTGTGGTCGTTCGGGATGAAGCCGATAAAACCAAAAGTTGGTTGATGATATAGGTACCCTTGTAGAAAAACTAATCTACCTACATATGAACGAAAAACAGACGACCTTCACTAGTTACACATATTATTTTCACGTTAAAGAATGTCAAACATCTCAGTTTAAAAATATTTGTCGAAACTCGAACAATGGCCCACCCGAAAGGGATAAGTTATGCATTAAGTGAAGCAACTTAAATCAATATTATTAGAACAAGCAGGGCCGCCGCGTACCATAAACTCTAAAATTTCGGCTTATTCCTAAAATTTCTACAAACAGTTGAATAAGTTTATAAAATATTTATTAATTAGTTAGATTTAGATCACGAGCCCCAACAAATTATTTTTGGGTTTCCGTTAATAAAGTTGTAACAGCATTCTATCACTTTTTTAAATAACTAGGAATAATTTAGTTTGACCTTCGTTGATACGCAGACCTTTTTTTAATACATCCAACTACACAATCATTTTGTGCCTTCCAAATTGAATATTTCAAGAAGAAGCAGAACATTGTAGTTTGTACAGTGTAGGTACCTAATCTAAGGACTTTTGCATCTAATCTAGATGATTTATACAGCGTCAGGGCGAGCGTTATCGTTCATAAGGTTTTTACCCATGCTCTATGAACTGGACGCTGCAGTGCCTAAACATGATTTAGATGGAGTAAGCTTGCCCAATACTTATGCCATCTTCTCAGCCTACAGCAGGTAAACCACGTAAAAACCGACAAATCAGTAAAAAAAAATTTCTGCTTGATGTTTTATGATACCAGCCCTAACATTCATAGGTAGGTAGAGCAGGTACAAACGTGTAACTTCAACGGTAGAGCAAGACAAATATTGAGTCAAACTTAAGTTCTTGGTAGACGCCCCGCGCCCGATGTTAATTATTAACATCAATTTCAAAATTATGTTTACTTATTGAATTTAATCAGTGAATTGTAGTGCAGTTGCAAGTTGCAGTTGCTCTTGAGTTTTGCATTTCCTCGTGGAATTTGTTGTTGTAATTTTAATAAATCTGTCATTAAAACTTATAGTAACGATAGTTTTTTTTATGTAGGTACAGCTCTTGAAAAACAGGATTTGGATGAAATAATTTAAGTAATTAAAAATAAATAATTCATAGTTAAGTATGAGCTAATATTGCCAGGTAACTATTGTAAGCTTACAATTAAAAAACCCGCTTTAAAAAAATTTGACATATGACCAAAGATTTTCGGTGCATGTGACTCTTAATTAGATTAAAAGTACCTTTACCTATTAGTTACTAAGTATACCCAAGGTTAGGAAATACTTAAGACCCAACTAGATAACTATGTGTTCTAACTATTTTAATAACTATAGCTTTATTTTTTATGATAGTCGGTTAAACTGAATTGTTTAAAATTTCATTTCGTCCATCAAAAAAGTTTTGTTGCACTTTCAAATTTCATTTCCGCTTAACTTATCGTATTCTGTCAAACTTGCTTTTATACGCATACTTAGGATTATAAAAGCAACCCACCATGTTTTATTATCCACTTAACTGACGAAGGAGTTTTACCTAAGCTCAGTCCGTAAAACTCGGCGGAATCAGGTCATGTAACATTGACAACGTAGTATAGTAAAAGGTGGGTCGATCTTAATTTAGTTACTCTAGTAAAGGCCATAAGTATCATGTGATTAGGTATAGTTTTTTTTTAAACAGTAGTTTTCAAACATTCATGAGGCAAAGTATGACTAATACATTATTCATTATGTTATTAATTTCTTACTGTGCACTTTTTTTATATTTTTAGAAATATAAAAAAAAATAGGTAAAAATAGGTAGACAACGTGTTTTTTGCAAAAAGGAAAACCATCTCATGTCCTAATTTTTGCGGATGGCAAATACGAATATGCGTGTCATTTATTTTATTTTACGCTCAAGTGCAGAAGCCGACGTTGAAATTGTAACGTGACGAACAAATAAGTTACAATAAATAAATAGTTTCTTATCCGTTCTTCTTAGCACTGGTCGCAAGGAAAGGAACTGGCACCTAGAAACCCCTAGCGAATGCAACTAAAAAAAACTTACTCATTTAAAATAAAATATCCGACAATAATCTATGACAATTCTAAATAATCCTTGTGATTTTACTGATTAAAACTTTTAATCTGTAAAATCACAATAATTGTATTTTAATGTAAAAGACAATTTTGGTAAAATTGATTTTGCCAATATTGCATGTGAATAATCACCAACTCTTGAACTATGTCGTAACTAACTTACTACTTACGGGACTATGGGGAAGTTGTGACATTTTATAGGCTTTAATTAAAGCCGTATATTGTATCGTCATGGAGTAAAGTTCTATAGAAGTTAAGAGTTTATGTGCTGGCTATGTTTATGAAATCTGCACGGGATGGGGTAAGGTATATTAATGAAAATAGACACTGAATGATTATTTAAAATAACTGAAATTCTCATTACTTTTTACCGCATTGACAGGTTTCACTTATATTCATATTGGTCCCCGTGGTGGTGTGTTTTACCACTTACTAAAATTGTCAAAAATCAAAAGTGCGAATACACCGTTAACTGCTCTCTGTGTTAGTAGTACTTTATTCGTCTTTTCATTTTTCATGCAAATATGTTGTTTTTTATAGAGGCGCCTAGAGGCGCTATAAGGTATATAAGTGACAAGGAATCCCGTTGTAACGCATAAAGGTCCTGATCAACCAATATCGATTTATTATTGAGCGTAAGTTTCTTCTAAGACGCGCCACTGAGCTTACGGATCATATTCTGTGTGTCAAAAGATTTAGGACGGCTTGCACCAGAATCGCTAAACGCGTTTATCTCTTAAATAGTATTTAGCGAGTTGTCAAGTCATATAAATACGTCAGATTTAAATCGATTTAGGTGTTAAACACGTTTAGTGATTCTGGTGCAAGCCGCACTAAATCTATTTAGCTGTTAAACACGTTTAGTGATTCTGGTGCAAGCCGCCCTTAGTCTATACATACAGGCCCTAGGGATTGTAAAATGTCAACTTATCTGCGGCCTTAATAATTTAATGGTGAACCTTGTAAGGTACAATTCACCGCGACTTGAAATATCTCCGTGATGAAATTATGCCACAATTCCAGGACATTGATGTGTAACTCTGGCGGTAGAGTTCCGTCGAACTATGCAAATTTCCACCTAACTCTTCATGCCAACGAGCATGCGCAAATATTTCAACTCTCTCGTATATCTACAGTTCAGAGTACGTAAGGTAGGTATGAACTTTGAATGATTTTTTCTTTTTTTTACCTATAAAAGTGACAATAAAGTTGATAGCGAAAGCAATACCTTTTGTATGTTGGTCAACGCTATAACTATAACTAACTATGTTGGTGTAGGTAAGCGTGCTACATCGTCGACCGCATCTTCACTTAACATCAGATGAGATTGCGGACAAACGCTTGCTTATAAATGTATGAAAAAAACTATACGAATGCTGATCAATAATATAGGTGGTAGAGTAAGCGTCAAAAACCCGAATTGGAATGTAACGACTTTTTTCGGTTCGCGCTGATTACTAATGTTGCATTAAGAGCTTATAGTACCCCAATCTCTCATTTTTGATCCCGCATATCATTAAAAGTATTGAATCAATCATTTTGAAAAAAATATATATTACAGTTGAGAATATTTGTGATACATCATATGATGTGAAAACACGATTACTAAAAATTTTCTCGATAGAAAAAAATCCCAAACTTCCCTCTGAAGCTTACTAAGAAACCACAGAAGTCAGTCAATACTTTACCTATACTATTGAAACTTTGTATATAAATTCAACTTAGCAATACACGTACATCATATGTTTTAGATTTATTAAAATGTTTTTTTTTGCATTTTAAGAAATTAAATTCTCAAATATTGCGCGTGAGACGTCGCAACCGCTCAGATTCAGTCTAACTCCGGCAGTCGAACAGGGAACCCGCGTCGCTTGCTCGCACGCCTACCTACGTAGATACGTAAAATTATTAAATTATAAGTAAGTAAAGTAAAATGGGAAATAACCAGTACAAAAAAAAGGGTAGGGATTGGAGAAAAGAAATTGCTAAAAACATGAATAATATATTGAAGTAAGTATCTAAAATGAGTCATAAAATGTTTTTTACCTACCTAGGTGCCCGCGGGTACGCATTTTGGTTAGGACTTTATGAGGCCGTATTGAAATTTGACGACGTCAAGTTTAGGCATTTATAAATACGCGACGCGCTGCGCTACGCGAATTTGATCTTTCTCGACATGTTCGTTCATTGGATGAGTACCATAGATTTGTAGTCTAATTACTAAGTTGGTATGTGGTAGATACATATCTCCACGTGAAGTGTGTAGAACTGTTGTACGAATTGTAATAAAAAGATTGTAGAAAATAAAATAAATATTGCAACCCCTCTATATCATTTTTTTATTGACCTACTTATACCTAACAGTAGTTATAATTCCAGAGGGGGCATTAACCCCCTCTTCTTCTCTCAGAGATATTGTAACCCCCTTGCCGTATCTCCGCTATTAGCAGAATTCGACCTCCAGTATTTGGAGCCATTCGAATCGAAACATGAATTTTGCCGAAATGAAGGAATATTTTGACTCTGTCAGAATTTATCTCCCCTACTGCGTTTACGAATCCAGGACAGCGTACTTTACTTTTTCGAGTAAAATGATATGGGTGTTGTTTTCGGGATATTTTGGGGTGCTGATTACGGAAATGGTATACATTTTGAAATCCAAGATGGCGGACATAGATTTTTTGAGTAAAGTGATATGGGTGTCGTTTTCAGGAAATTTTGGGGTGCTGATTATGGAAAAAGTATCCATTTTGAAATCCAAGATGGCGGACATCGAGTTTTTTGAATAAAGTGATATGGGTGTCATATTCGGGATATTTTGGGGTGCTGATTACGGAAATGGTATCCATTTTGAAATTCAAGATGGCGGACATCGAGTTTTTTGAGTAAAGTGATATGGGTGTCGTTTTCGGGAAATTTTGGGGTGCTGATTACGGAAAAGTATCCATTTTGAAATCCAAGATGGCGGACATCGAGTTTTTTGAATAAAGTGATATGGGTGTCATATTCGGGATATTTTGGGGTGCTGATTACGGAAATGGTATCCATTTTAAAATCCAAGATGGCGGACATAGATTTTTTTGAGTAAAGTGATATGGGTGTCGTTTTCGGGAAATTTTGGGGTGCTGATTACGGAAAAAGTATCCATTTTGAAATCTAAGATGACGGACATCGAGTTTTTTGAATAAAGTGATATGGGTGTCATATTCGGGATATTTTAGGGTGCTGATTACGGAAATGGTATCCATTTTGAAATCCAAGATGGCGGACATAGATTTTTTTGAGTAAAGTGATATGGGTGTCGTTTTCGGGATATTTTGGGGTGCTGATTACGGAAATAGTATCCATTTTGAAATCCAAGATGGCGGAAATTGATTTTTTGAGAAAAGTGATATGGGTGTCGTTTTCGGGATATTTTGGGGTGCTGAGTACGGAAATGGTATCCATTTTGAAATCCAAGATGGTGGACACCGATTTTTTTTAGTAAAGTGATATGAATAATCCTTATAATGGCTGAGGAGGACTCTCAGATATCGATTTTAAAAGCAATCGATTCATAAACAAAAACTTCAAAATGGATAGGTACCATTTCCGTAATCAGCATCCCAAAATATCCCGAAAACGACACCCATATCACTTTACTAAAAAAAAATCAATATCCGCCATCTTGGATTTTAAAATGGATACCATTTCCGTAATCAGCACCCCAAAATATCCCGAAAACGACACCCATATCACTTTTCTCAAAAAACCAATGTCCGCCATCTTGGATTTCAAAATGGATACCATTTCCGTAATCAGCATCCCAAAATATCCCGAAAAGGACATACATATCCCTTTACTCAAAAAAATCAATGTCCGCCATCTTGGATTTCAAAATTGATACCATATCCGTAATCGACATCCCAAAATATCTCGAAAACGACACCCTTTATATCATTTTATTCAAAAAATCGATGTTTGTCATCTTGGGTTTCAAAATGGATACCATTTCCGTAATCAGCACCCCAAAATATCCCGAAAACGACACCCATATCACTTTTCTCAAAATATTAATGTCCACCATCTTGGATTTCAAAATGGATACCATTTCCGTATTCAGCACCCCAAAATATCCCGAAAACGACACCCATATCACTTTTCTCAAAAAAATCAATGCCCGCCATCTTGGATTTCAAAATGGATACCATTTTCGTAATTAGCACCACCTGATGATTTGTAGGCAAACAGGCGTTCAGCCCACCTGATGATGTGTAGGTAAACAGGCTTTCAGCCCACCTGATGATGTGTAGGCAAACAGGCGTTCACCCCACCTGATGATGAGTAGGCAAACAAGCATTCTACCCACCCGATGATGTGCATGTAAATAAATAAATGCATGTAAATAGGCGTGATATTTCTCATATAAGATGTGGAATAAGCTTCCTTCTGAGGTTTTCCCGTTTTTCGAATAAGCATACAACCCATTTGATCTGAAGCGATGATGATGATCTGATCGAGTGAGAGAAGCGAACGGTGTTCTGAGGTAACAAACAAAATACAATCGAATTGAGATCTCCCTTTTGAAATACAATAAATTTTTCTGATTTCTCCTTGTTTTTTACTACTGTGTCCATTCCATAATACAATAAATAAATAAATATTCATGGACATTTCACACAACGCCCTCTAGTACCAAACTAAGCAAAGCTTGTAATATGGGAACTAGATGCTGATAGAATACTAATATACCTACTTTTTTTTGTAAATACATACTTATAATACATAGTAACACCCAGACATAGAACAAACATCTTATGTTTTCCACGCACAAATGTTTGTTCTCAGTGGGGATCGAACCCACGACCCACAGCACGGAAGGCATAGCTATTACCGACTGAGCTGTGACGCCTGTCAATACTTACAATATTTAGCATGACCATGAGCCGTGCCACAGGCCTTAGAAAAAGTGGCCAACTATGGACCACTTTTCTGCAATATTCCTTTCACTTTATTTCTATACCTACTGGGTGTACAATAACTGTGTATTATAACTACTTACGGCGCTTTAGTATATTTGTACAATAATCTATTATTTTATTTCCATACCTCGGTACTAGACGTACAATAACTGTGTATTTACTCTATCGTGCGGTCGACTCGTGACCTCTGCGCTGCGTGATGAACTGTGCGAGTGAGATAGCTGCGAGTGCGCGGCGCGGTATCTGCACGAATGGGCCGTGAAACTTGGATTTGAGCTGGAGTAGTGTAGGCTCTTAAGGTAATTGTGGATTTTGTTCAATTGGTTCCAGTAAATAAATACATACTCGAATTGACCTAAATAATTGCTTTTTCATAATAAATGATAGGCATATTGTAAACATCCTGCGTATCGTGACCAAAACACACCAATAACTCACAAAATGACATGGTGGCCAATAAACTAATATTTATATTTACGTTTAGCTATAAAACTTTGACAACCAAACCTGAATTATTGGCTTCACGAAAAAAGTTTTCTGTAAACACACTGTAAACTTGATTTACCAGTGTACAATCTCAATGAGTACCGTAGTAGGTACCAACCAAAATATAGTGACAGTTTGGTATAATAAAAAAAATTTGGTATAGTAGTCACAACGGATCTTTGTCTCTCTGAAGTGTCTGCACAGGATCCATTTATGGCCGAATTGGAGGTGAGCTATTTTTTCCGCACAACAATATATGCGCAATCATTTGTTGCACCTTACTTCAGTGGGATACTTAAAGATACTTTTAATTTTCTAGGTTTTTTCTCCTACACAGAATAAAAACTGTAAAGTTAAGTAAATAATCGTTGAAAGTAAACTACATAACACAAGCTCAACTAAACAATCTATGAAGCTTATCTCAGGGCATGATTCGGGATTGCTTTTAAAGCAAAAGAACCTAGGGTTGACGCGCTACTTAGTTATATTTTACTATGGTTTAAAAAGGGGCCGGAAGAACTTTTGTTACAGTTTGTAAGCGTATAAGGATGATTTACAGGACTTGCAAAGTTACGATAGGTGAACCGATGCAACGCTGGATTTGATGAAATCCTGTGATACAAAAAGTTTTTAGATCTACGGATTGTTGTGTTCAGTTATGCGGATGATAGTAAAAGTTTTTCGGCATGTGATGAACTTTGGATGTATAAATTGAATATGGGGGATGATTTCTTTGGGGATACTCTTCTAAACAAGCTCAGAAAAAAGAAGGGATAAATGAATTTCTTTAATATATTGCCTATAGTTATAGTCACCCGATCACCGATGTGGTTAGCAACCAATCAGTCAGTAGCGGTTCATTCTTAATTTAAGCTGTCAATGCACATTTTAAGTATTATAGGTACTATATCATTTTCATGTTACTGACTGATTGCTGACCACATCGATCCGTCTGTAGACATTTGCAATAATTAGCATATTACTGACTGAATTATACAGAGTAGTATTAGTTTAGGTATGCTTAAATTTATGTATTGTTGTGCTATTGTAGGTATATGTAGGTACTTATAGTGTTGTCCAAAATAAAAGTATTTTCTTTCTTTCTTACTTTCGAGTTGATTTGTAATTTACTACCTAGGTAGCTACTATTTCGGGCATTAAAAATATGTGTAAATTAAATGGCACAAACGTTTAGAATGGTTTATTTAGTAATCAGCGGATGAAGTTGTCCAAATCTAGATTTAACATCTAGTACAAGTCAACTTATAGCAGGTTCTAACCACTATACGATCTAGATTCTAGACCAGATAAATTTATTGCTTACTTATTTCCGGTCTAAAATGCAAAGTTAATTACATTAGCAATTTCAAGTAGAGTAGGTACCACATACATTTATGTATCACAAACCTAATTAGAAATCAAAACCCACTCTATATGATTTATAAGCAGAGATTTATCTGTTTTAGATATATGTAAAAATATTTTTTTTAGGTTACAGCCAATAACATAACTCGATTCACAAATTAAGTTTTTAAAAAACACGTAAATGCAATTGTAATATGTTATGAGCAGTTCTACCATTGAAATAACTATAATGATCAACTTAACTCTTGCAAAAGTTACAAAACAAATAAGTAATCAAAAGCTCTCAAAACAAAGTTGGACCTTCATAAATTATAGTTGCTGACTGTACCTAGCAACTAGGTTGCAATAGTAATAACTATTTATCAAAGTTTCGAGCTAAAAAAATATGTTTATCAATAAGATAAACGTTGCACAGACTGAGGCCTTAGCCAAGGTAACATTCGACAAGCGAAGTCGGCAGTAGAAAAGTCCAAAAATGTATGGGATTGGCATAAGGCATAGATATATCACGTGGTCTGTAGTCAACGAAACGAACATTGGTAGCCAAATGTAATACATGTCCATTCGATTGCACGAATCGACAGTAGCGAACGATTACCTCCATACAAATAATACTTTTGACAGGCGACTTCAAAAGTACAAAAATGTATGGGATTGACATAAGGCATAGATGTATCACGTGGTCTGTGATCAACGAAACGAATATTGGTATACCTGTCGATTCCCTCGCACGAACCGACAACAGCCGAACGACTATCTCCATACAAATGCGTAGCCAAGTGGCTCTTTTGACAAGCGACTTCACTTCGTTTTCTATCAGCACGATAGAAAAGCCAGCGAAAACCAAAACCCTGTAGATATCGAAACAAAATGGCGATTTCAGGTGAAATTTTGACGTTTCAATCGATTTGGTGACTGCCGAGGTGACTGCGAAATAATCCTAGGTTTTTTCAAACCTACTACTACACTAAACCTTGCAGTAAAGGGCGATGTTCGCTACTGATTTTATTAAGAGCAATACCTACATTACCTACACATGACCTAACCTGCATGCAGTTAAAAAATAAAAGTACATAAGTACTTGAAGAAAAAACATATTTTATTCAGAATTAAATTAACACAGAAAAAAAGAGCACAAAAATATTATTCCACGAAAATTCCAATATCATAGAATGTTAATTGTAACTTTCAAGTAGGTAGGAATACTTGGTAGAATAACTGTATGCTTTGTTTAGGCTCAGTGCAGCAGTACATAATATGTAGGTAGATGATATCTGAAAATATAAAGATGTTAATATTACCTACCTTCCACATACCGTATTTAGACAAGTTATAAAACCTAATATATCATCAGTGTATCGAGGCTAAGGACACCGCTGTAACAAGAAAATAAATAACCCTTTGCTTGTAGGCAGGTAATCCGCTTTACACTGACTATTTGGATTGAAACTAAAATCACTTCCTCATAGGTATCTACCTACAAACAATATTTTACCTCTGCAATGTGGCATGTTATGAAAGTGATCTGGAATGTGGAATCCAAAAAAATCGAATATTGTTCTCCATAGCCAGAGTTCTTCATTTATTTCATTTTTCTGGTGTTCGCACATTGCATCCAATCACACCTTATATTTTCAGGGTTTTGTGGGTACTTTATTTACTAGGTAGCCCACTTTTCCATTTTTTATCTAAATGTTTCACAATAAAACATAAATTTTCGTTTCTTACATAAAAATAAAATAAATAAACAAAATTAATATGCTAGGTTCGAATAACACTGACATGACATTGGATGTAGTAAAACCATAGACTAAACGTGATTTCTAGCGAAAGACTGACAGAATTAGCGAAGTTATTGATCGAGTAGGCATTTATTTCTTATATGTTACTTTGTCTACCAATTTAACTTCGACATCGTTGAAGCGATCAAGATTGTAGAAATAGAATCATAGAGGAATATTATAATGGGGAATAGAGTGCCCTCTCTCGCCGATTTTTTGTCACCCTCGAATAATCGGTGAAGATTGACTAGGCAAGTTACGCCACGAGCGCTTTGTCTTCTATAAAAAGTCAAGATTAGTATTCACAATGTAAACGATGTGCAAATAACCTACACTAATAAATCTTATATTTTGCAGTAAGGTAACGGCACCTGTTTCCGTGGTATTTTCACTAAAACTCGAAAGGATATCAAATATTAAGCATTTACTGTACCTTTCTGAAGGTTCGGTTTCTGTTATCAGAAGCTCTAATGTTTTTACTTTCGGAAACTACTTAAGTTGTGACGTTCCAATCTATATTTCTATTTGAAATTAAATAAAATGTAAATCAAGTCGCAATCGCCCAATTCCGAGGCAAAAATTCTTATTCCGTGGTATTTGGTACCTAATTGCGTGGTATGAAAAATGTATACGAAACGACAGTAACAAACTGATAAAATAATGTTAAAAAGATTAACTTGATTGTTCTCTAGGAATACAGGTCACTTTTAGTGGTAGTACTATTATCCTACTAATATTATAAATGCGAAAGTTTAGATGTTTGGATGTTTAGATGTTTGCATGTTTGTGTTTCAATCACGTCAAAACTACTGAACCAACTTGGATGAAACTTGGCATATGTATAGTTCGTAACCTAGATTGACATATAGGCTACTTTTTATTCCGAATAATTAACAGGATCTACAGGATAAAATGAACGAAAAAGATTAGTAGCGCCAATTGGCAAGAGGATTTCATTGTCATGCCATGTCAAGTCAGTTTGACAGGGCGTAGTACTACCTCTTTGGTCTAACGACTAGCGTTTGACATTCCAGTAGGTACGAGTTCAGTGTAATGAGGTCTAATGTCAACTTTCTCCAAGAAGTATCCGCTCGGTACATGCACAGATAATATAATGTACACGGAAACTGTAGACGCGTACGAAGTCGCGGGCAACTGCTAGATATTCAATATGTTAAATTAATGTTATAAAAATAAAAGTTTTTAAATACCTCTTTGGATGTTTGTAACTCAACCTCTCATACGTCAGCGGCGTCAACTTTGCTAATATCTTCATCCTGTGATTCCAAACCCGGATAAATACACAAAGTGCTGATAACGGGAAAATCTTCCCGTGTGATAAGTTAAAAAAATACTTTTACTGTTTCCTAAGCACACATTATAGTATTCCACATTATAAATACGACATTTCACGAAGAAATAAAAACAAACGTGCAAATGGTACAAATATCAGCGCAAGACTGAAGCGTAGTCGCCACGTGCAAGGCAAATGAGTGTCGGAGCCAACAAAGGAAACACCGCCAAAGAAGCCGGCAGCACGTCAAAGACACCGCCGCCACGCGTCGCTTCGAGGCGGTGCCTTTGATACTTTTGTCACTCGTGCCGCCGCCGCCACAGTGCAATTCGAAGGGCAAATTTGCTTTGACGGCATTTACAAAGAGTTCCGCCCAACCCACAGCTGTGGAGACTAAAAAACCATGTTTCCTAATTTCTAGTACCTACTAAAAGCCAAAATTTTTTATATACCTATCATTCTTAATGTTAACTGATGCCAAATTGTTAAAACTTTTGTTAAAGACTAACTTCTTAATAAAACATGCAGCCAAATGTGTGGAAAATAAATATTTTCGTAACATAATTTTCCATACAATCAGTAAACAAAATACATAAGTACGGTACTTTTGATGTGTTATAACTCGTAAAGATTATTAAAAAGTATACCTCGAAATAAGGTTTTAGTCTCAATCAACTATTTGATTTGTCAAATCTATCGTTAAAATCACAAAAACCTAATATCAGTTTGTGAAATTCAAAAATAAAAATAGGTCTTTCAAATTGCTATTCCGATGTATATTTTTCGCATACGTCGGAATTAGGTACTAGGTGAAATATTTGACCCCTAATGCCGTGGTTTTTTCAACATGTAACTTTACCTCATTATAATTAAAAAACCACTTAAACATGTATTACATACGGTAATGAATATACTTTTTTCGATAATTTAACACTAAAAATCATAACCTAGAACAGAAAAAATCAAAATAAACCTTAGTTAAAAAAGCTTGCTACTCTCGTGCAAAGAGGCAAAAACGTATGGAGAGTAGACTTGGACCAGCCACCGCTGCGAAATTAGCCAGTTATTTTGGAATGTAAGCCCGTTTTAAGTCTCGTTTTTAGATTTATCTACTAAAAAATATATTTCCTAATGACAAATAACTTTTGTAACAAAGAAGAACCTAAGAATCAGAAGTAAATGCTGTTTTTCTAAATGCCACGGAGAAAGGTGCCACTTTTGGAATACCACGGATTTGGGTGCCTTTACCTTAAGTATAATTATGTATTTTTTTTTAAACCTAGTTCTAAGTTTATCGATATCGATAAAAAATTCTAAATTCCTAACCTAGTACACACCTATTTCATTTTCTCTAGGCTAGCACCACGTAAAATCAAGATTTCCTGTCATTATCAGGTGCTATTGCTACTATTCTTTTGGCAAATTATTTCTGTTATTATGGTGGCCATTGGTGGCGAGCATGGTAAACTTCTTTTTCATACTTTCCTGTTTTCTTGGTAGAAGTCCCGCTTCTTATTATGTAGTACCTGCCTATTAGAAGTTTTTTCTATGTTCGAAAGACACTGACATTGGATGTAAGAAAACCATAGATTAAACGAGATTGATTAGGCAAACAAATACGCGCCAAGCCAGGCATGGCGTTTGTTGAGTGTGGCCGACCCCGCGCGCTCGCAACAATGCTACATTACTGGCTACACTGACTCTATTACGATGCCTACTTTTATAAAATTGAATATTACAAGAACTTTTTCTTAGAAAATTAGCATTTATTTATACTAAAGAATAATTATCAACAATTTGGCCAACGCAATGTGTCGGCCACACAATAATAAATAATAAATATATTATTTATTGTTCTGTGGTGTCGGCGGACATCAAGTAGCGAAAGACCTTCGAAAGACTGATAGAAGAGGATGGAGATATGGAGTTTTCTACTTGTATGCCAATTGGTCTCCCGATCTATCTTCGGTATCGTTGCAGCGATAAAGATTGTAGAAATAGAATCGATTCCTAGCTAATGTACATTGGCTAAGGCCTCTGATCCCGGATCGCCCTGATAGATCAATGACATTGCAAAGAATATCCCTACTTATGTTTAATGTTCGGTCAAGCTAAAACTTTTTACATCGTCATACATTTAGAGAGAGAGAGAGCAAGAGGCGAATAATTTTAAACCTTCCTGTATGATGGATTAATCCAAAACAGGCTGGCGTGGGGTTAGCATGCTACATCAGCGTTGCGGTTAACCGGCGCGCGACGGATGAGCGTCGCGCGCCGCCAGAAACTGAACCAAAGGGGACAGCAGCCAGCGTGTTGAAGGACTATTTCAAAATTCACAAAAAGAAACTCGTTACGAACCACTATAATATGTGGAAGATCAAATAAACCCCAGTATAATCAACAAATACTAGCCAGAGGGAATCCACATCATAGAACAGATACTGTTAGCGAATTTTGAAGAACTCATACAACCACTGTTGGTATCGCTATCTCTCGTACCTTGGAAAGGGCGTAGGGGATGTACGCATAGTACAATGTATCACTAGATTAATGTATATGCCTGTGATATACGGTTGCTGCGTACGCGTAGGTACAACTACAATTTGCTCGCGTCTAATCTGATGCTTTATTGAACATCCAAAATCCCTCTCAGCAAATAGGAGATTGAAATCAAACGAACCGTTAAAGGAAGGCCTAAAACCATTGAATACGGAATGCTATTCTGAAAAAGCAATTTTATTTTCGCTGACTCGATAATTGACTGTGATAATTGGTTTTCCGGTCATAAAAATGTTAAAATTATTTTGCATCTAAGCCCGCCCTTTGCGCTTTTTCCGAGGGTCGCTCCTTATTTATATGCTAATGCGGCTCTGCAGGAATTCCACGCACGACTTAGGTGCACCTGTCCAATTATAAGAACAACATTTTCCCTTATGTGCATTTTCATGGAATTTTCTGCATGGAAATTGAGCTAAATTTCGTCGCGTTTGAGCACGGCACCCGCGATGAAAATTCTGCTTTTCAGTAGCAGTCGTTATGTAAATATTAACTACGGAATGACGGAGCTAGGTGTTTCTCGTTTAGGGTTAATAGTTCTGCTGCCTTACAGCATTTATAAATAAAATAAAATATAAGATTACTTTCTAGTTTATGCTCTTGAGGTTCTCCAGTGGCATTAGTGATAAAACTTGCTTATTTATCACCTTTTGTTTACGCATAGTGGCGTTTGTTGGTGTCTACCCTTTGCATTAGTATTCATGGAAGTCAGTCGATCGAGAAAAGAATTTTCGCATTCAGGTCCGATCTTGACGAGGGACGGTCTGTACCTACTGAGTGGTTGCCATTTCCTTTTCTTTTATTTTTTTCAAACAACTTAATGGAGTCGTAAGGAATGGGCCGGCATTTCATTATAATGTATTAACTCCGGGATGAGTGGAGTAATTATGTGACAGCCGCTTCTGTTCTCTGTTTTTAGGTCAACGCTGTTGTTATTCTGAATCATAATGTTTTCTTACCAGACTTTATTTAACTTTGTTTTTAAAATCTTGAAATATAACTCGGTCAATCTTGCGAATTTCTAGAATTCGATGTTTCAATTAATAAATAGGGTAAGTACCTACACTGTAAAGTAGAGTAAGTATATACTCATAGGTCGTTCATAGGAAGTATCAAGAAAGTTAAAACCAGACAATCTGTTTAAAAAATTATCTGTTCTCATAGATAAACTAGAAAGTCATGAAACTAAAATAACCACACTAAGATCACATTCAGCAGCATAAGAGAGCATCCATTCTCGCTCGCAGGAATTTATCTAAAGCAAATCTCATTGTTCAGTGGATCTGTCGAGACGTGAGCGGAACTCGCAAGTAAGACAAATTTCCATCGAGTTGATTAAAGTTGTCAGCTATGGAACGCGAGGTGCAATCTACGGTGGCTTTAGTCGTGGATAGCTGGATCATTCTTTAGCTTCAACATTCTGAAACGGTATCTTACCCTTACGAGCACATACCGTACGTACGCAGTTTAACGCTTGGAGATTCGACGTGACATTTGGTTTATTGATCACTCTGCTATAGGCGAAGACTAGCCCTTGAATTCATAAACCATGTAGAATATTTTCCAGAGAGGAATTCAGGTGCTGATTTGATGAACTGTTTATGTTGAGCCTTTGTTTATGAATTTGAAGGTAAGTTGTGATATTGAGATCCTAGTAAAACCCGTAGTTTTTGTGTATGCACTAAAATTAGTAGGACTTATGATGTTTAGTTCAGCAAGGTTTCAAAATGATGCAATGCTACCTCTATAGGTTCTACAGATGTTTACAAAAACGCATGATCCTGAACTACTATCTCGCTCTACTAAATAAACAATGAGAGAGCTGGCAAATAGAGTGCAGCGTTCGATTGGGATGGAGTAGGCATCGTTTACATGGATTGAACTAGCTGTGATATTTTTTGTTTCATCTCGCAATCGGCAAATATAACGAGAACACGTGAGAGCATTATTAGCATCAGAATAAGATGCGTTACTCTAAATTGGCATGTGATGATTGAGGTTTACGTTGCCAGGAGATATAAACTTGATTGTATTATAGTCGTAACTTTTCAGTGTCGACATGAAACAAAATTATGTGATGATTGCATAATTTTCTTGAAGTATTCTAAGCTAGTAGATTGGTCTTGCGAAATTTCAGGAGAAAATTTAGGATGAACTTTAATAAATTCATTTTTCTTGAAATTCATAGTTTCTAAGACCTACCATGATGAACCAAACTAACAGAAATTGTAAACCAAAAAATTAAAATAAACTCAAAATGCTTTGATTCGTTGCCAGAGCTAAGATTTAATCTTTGAATTTTCTACTAATAAAAGCCATCTTTTAAATTCACACGCAGTCACCGTGATAATTATTGTTATTACAGCCGTCTTAAAAATATCTGTAAACGAGAAGTTTAAAAAGTAATCGAGCATGAGCGAAAGCAGCTTCAAAGAGAAAAGATCGTTCAAAGTTGATAATAAATGATGCAAGTGGAGACTAGTATCGCACAGCACTGAAATTATGCAGTAGTAATTTCATGGTCTAGAGAGCGCAAAGTAAGCGGACGAGTAAGTAAGTTACGCGTCTGTGAAGCGGTCTTAGAAGAGCTTATAGCACTTTATGAAGTAGCTCAGAGGTCAATGAAAACTGTGTAGAGATTTAAAAGCTCACTTCAAGGTTTACCTGCCGTGATTCGTTCGTTCGTAATATTATCTGTGGTATGAGTTAGTGGCCATTTTTGGTGACAAAATTTTTAGGCCACCATAAGGCCTCCGTCGTGACTCAACAACTGCTAGAGAAGGAACGTGCCCTCCGAAGCAACTCAGATATAAATACCACTAGCGGTCACCCATCCAAATAGTGACCGCGCAGATCGTCGCCTAACTTAGATAATCGGTGAAGATTGACTAAGCAAGCTACGCCATGAGCACTTCATTTTGATTCACCTACCGTTTTTTTATACAACTAAATGATAGAACAAGCCGATGGCCCACCTGATGTTAAGCGGTTACTTACCTCTACCTATAACAAGGCATTGCCGCACTGAGCATAGTGTGTTTCGCAGTTTTATGTAATCAACGATAACGTAGATAGATAGATAGATATATTCTTTATTGTACTCTCCACTTAAACTAATACAACAATAATACAGATAGATTAATAGCGATAACGATAGATTAACGTAGATAGATTAATAGCTGTAAAAAATTAACTAGAATTAAATGCATCTCATTATACTCATCAGTATGAACAACTTTTCGTACAGGACCAACTGTGACTATGTGAAAAAAAAAAAATACAACCGAATTGAGAACCTCCTCCTTTTTGGAAGTCGGTTAAAAAACCAGCTTCATACAAGTTTCTTCTTCAAACCAGTTCCATACATTTTAGAAAAATGTGCATTTATAATGGATCAGCTGATTTTTTGTCGCACTCACACTCAAAATGAAAAGCCATATTGTTGGGTACTTCGATCACCCGTAGAACTAGGTATATTTGATAGGTACTCGTAAACCTATCCCTATAAAATAAGCATTCAAATTTCACAGCTCCGTAAGCTAAATAAGACTGCTCGACTGAAAAAGCACGTACACAATAACGGCTATACTGAAATATTTCTGAATTATATTTCTAATCCACAAAATCCTTGGCACGCGCTATTCTGGATTACACATTCGAATAACGCACCGTATTCCACTAGCTAGTCATAAATGTTTGAGAATATGGAGCTTTAAGACCCTTGTACATAACCCATAAGCTAGGGGATGGGTTGCTACCTAGCAGCATTCCTCATTCTAACACCAACAGCATGTAAATCAAAGTTTTGTTTTAATCACAAGGATATTATGTGCTTCTAGGTGTCAGTTCTTTGCGACCAATACACAGAACAATGTAAATAATCAGTAGATAGGTGACTTAGGATAAAATTAATGACGATGGTCTATCTACGTATCCTTGGCAAATAGGCTAAGTCTGTTACCATCGCCGACTATAGAATAAAAAATTGCGTGTCCGTACACTACGTGTACCATCATCAGACTCACCCTTGTCAAAATTCCCGACATACACATCTTGACAGTTGCACAATTGATTATCACAGCATATATATATATAATTCAAAATTCATTCACGTTGATATCTTTCACTTAACTGCTGCTGAGTTCCTCAAGAGCATTGTAGGTAGTTTAGCCAATGACTAGTTTCAGATTAATTTAAATATTTTTTGTTCAAGTTTAGGTATATTTGGTTATTTCAGTTTTGGTTTATATTATTTTTTTTTTTTTGGTTTAGGTACTTACTTAACTTTTAGGTATTTACTTGTATAAGTTTTGGAGCCTGTTCACACGCCTTAATTGTAAAATGTTACGGTGGAAACTTCACTGGTTTTAGTGTTACCTTAAGCTAATTATTTTAAATTAATATAGTACTGTTTGTTTCCCTAATAAATAAAAATAAAAAAATAAAAATAAATAGGAAATTACAGCTACTTACTTCTTTAGAAAATATATTTAATTTTGAATAAATTAGGATTTCAAATTTAGAAGCAACAGTGTGCAAGCCTCTTAAGACGTAAGAGCACAATGCACAACGTATTGTGTGTATACAATTTCAAAATGTAACATACTGGAGTTTAGCCCCAATTTCAAGCTGGAAGGTTTGCTTGCATTGCCACTGCAATTGTTACAAGTATCTCGCGTGTGACGGCCAACACACGCTGTAGGTACATTCGGGTAATTAAGTGCTTCTTACACAAGCAAAGAGCTTGGAACAATTGGAACAAGCAGGTAACTAAGGTAGAACCAGTTTCACATTTTTCAATGAGGCAAAACTGTTCCCCACTAAATAGAAGACAAAAGATGCTGTAGCGACTAGCGAGATGAGTAGACATTGAAAATGGACAAAAATGACACAGAATCTTGATAAACGGTACAAGCTAGGGAGACCTAATTACTCAGATGATGATGAGAGCCGTCGATCAAAAAATCTGCAGGAACGGCCTATTTTCAGGTGTTCTAGGGCTAAACCGATGATGATAGTACTAAACGTTGGTAGATTTCTTCTCCAATATCGCAAAAAGCATTTCAAAATACACATGAAACAATTTAGGTATCTGCAGGCCGTTGCAAGCGATGCTCAGCTCAGCAATAAGCAGAACGGAGTACCTACTAGTTCAGTCCAATCCATTCTACTTTGTCCACAGTAAAACCAATTTGCAAACAGCTGCACAGCTTAACTTTCTACAGTCCAATAAAGACAGAAGTGATAAACGTTATAATACAAACTTAATATACGAATGGTTATTGAAAATTTCCCTTTTTTAGTTGAACAGAGGCGTAATAAACTTTTGTAGTGACCCCTTGATTTTAGCTCTACTACGAGATTAATACTTGATCGTAAAATATAATACCTTTACCATCAACATTATAATCGACATTTAATTAAAAAATTTACCTTAGAAGAAGAAGTTACATATTGAGAAAAATTTTTCAAGACCTCTAACAAAAATTTCTTAGTGATTGGGATTTTAATCTTTTTTTCCCGAGTACTCCAACGGCGCAGGAGTTGGGGGAGGGGCTATTATAAAACAAATAAATGCCCATAGTTAATTATAGTTATTACAACAAATATTTTCAGTATTCATTCAATGTGATCAATAAAATGTATTGTTTCAATAAATCTTTACTACCTCAATATTGAAGCCATTCTTAGCAGCCACTACGCCTTGATGAAAACTCCCAGTTCATAAATACGTTTCCTTCGCATGACAAAGACGTTTCTATGTTTATAGCAACAGCATTGATTGAAACATGCACTACAGTTACATCATTCTACGGTCTACTTGGGAGCGGTGAAGTTAAAGCAATACTTTATATCCATATACAAAGTCTAATTCCGCGCGGGCACGCCGATGAAAAAGGATAAAACTTTGTTATTGATTGTTGTAACGTTCCAGAATGCAACTGAACTGGATATTCAACGAAGATGTATGGGCGTGCTGCACACATGATTAAAACTATGAAGTTTGTATTAACTTTGTAGAAAATAAGAACAAAATCTTGGCAAACATGTTAAAAACTTTTCAGCAGAGTACTGAGAGAAAGTAGATTCAATTTTTCAGTTGCAAGTTCAAATTAATACTTGACTCTTTTTGTATTGTTTTAGTGGAATGTTACATAACTTTTTGTTTTCAGTATCATCCATTGATCAGGGGGGTGATTCTGGGTATGGCAGAGATTTTACTCTAATAGGGATGACGTCAAATCTCGGTCAAAAACTGGTTTCACCCCACAGATTATAGAAAGTACAGATGAAGTGTATAGCCATTTTCTTGTCATGGATAAAAGTGTACCATAGTGGAGGCCTTTGTGTCATTTAGTCTCTGGCCATTGACACCTCCAATGCCAAACATATTTTTATACAATTATGCCGACGTGTGTGGTTCCCACTTGCAAAAATTGGCCTGGGTCTAAAAACAAAGTAGATGGGATTACATATCATCGGTAAGTATCACATTTGGGTCTCTATTTGATAAGGAATCATCAATTTAAAGAAAAATGACCATCAATTCAATAATGTTGCAAACAACACCAACACTTTTTTTCCCAACAAAATTTATATTAATCTCTATGTGACTACACATCAGTGTAGTGTTACTATGTGACTAGACATAGGTATTTCAATAGATATTTTTAATCATAGAGCGCTACATTTGTTATTTTGAAAAAATATTTGTGAAATTTTAGCTTTCCTGCTGACATACTCAGACGAGAAAAATGGACAAAAATCGTTCAAAAAACACGTCCTGAGTATTGGATACCGTCAGATAAGAGTATTATTTGTTCGGCGCATTTTGAGGAAAAATATTTTTATTTTACGAAATTATCATTAAGACGATTAACGAAAGAAGCTTTTCCAAGTAAGGTAAGTCTTATTAATTTTGCAGTCTTTTGTATACTTATTAATTTTACAAATACGAACAGTTTCTTATCTTATCCTGTTTCCGCCGTTGAAAACCGATTTCGGCTGGGAAAAGTGATCAGTTCATAAATAATCAAATACCTTAAAGCCAATGCTGATTGGTGGACTGATTTACCTTTGATTCTTATGCCAATATAAAGCTTTTGGTTCGTTGTTTGCTTTCTAATGCACTAGCGCACTCATCAAAAAACAATTATACAATAAAAACTTTTAAACAAAAAAACTAGGCCGCTGAAAAAACTGAAAAGCAAAAATAATAAACCTTTTTTATTTAACCTTAATAACTAAGTTCTTAAACTAATGTAAGTATAAGTAAGTACCTAAGAGTCGGTGCCGCGCATAGCGCTTTTCGTACTTAATTATGTAATAAGTACCAAAGTTCTAAGTACCTATCAAATAAATATATAAATAGTATAGAAAGAATATAGAAGTAAATAAATATTGTAGAAATATAAACTAAAAAATTGTGTTTTATTTATAGGTACATCATCTAAAAAGTTTTTCTTTAATTCTTATAAAAATTTTAAATCTCTATTAAAGTTTGTACTTATTTCTAATAAAATTTATAAATCTCTATTTCGTTACCTCCTACTTAGGTAAGCAGCATTATACAAAAAAAAATTACCCCAAAAAATTGGGAAATAGTTTTGTAGGTGCAACATTGGGCTGCGCGAACATGATGCGCACGGGAACATTTTTATAGCATTTTGGTGACAAAAACCTTCATACAAATTATGTCAAATGCTCCTTCTTGTGTTTTCTTTTTTCTATGTTTCACCCATTAGTGATAGAAGTTTTAAACATCATTTTAACGTCATCCCTATTAGGGCGGCTTGCACCAGAACCGCTAAACGCGATTAACTATTAAATAGTATTTAGCGAGTTGTCAAGTCATATAAATACGTCAGATTTTAATCTATTTAGCTGTTAAACACGTTTAGTGATTCTGGTGCAAGCCGCCCTTAGAGTAAAATCTCTGTCAAAGTGAGAATAAGGCCCCTGATAGGTAAGCAAAATGACATAAGCACTCACGGATTTCTTACCCTACAATAACTTTCAAACAAAGTAAACGCATGGTCAATGAGTTGTAGGCCATTGTAGATTTTTTTGTTGAAGTTTGTTTTAGAGCTAAATATTTTTTTTATTAATTTTTCAAACTAATGAATGAGTCATACGTTTAATTGGATAGGTACTTTTTTTTATTCATTATAGAAAAGGTTCTACACAGCCCGATTACGACGTGTTTTGTTTTACAAAAGTCCTGTGTCCGTTCTTGCTAAATAGTCATGTCATGACAATATAATTACAATGGTGCCTACGTGTCATGTCATGTCACAACCCTGTTTCACAATTGCAGTCACGTAGCAATAACGGAACGATTGAGTGACACACCCTACCCGCACCGCACGAGCTAATAATGTGACTCCCTAGGCTTGTATTGACTTTTATTTTATTGAAGGGATGACATTTACCATGCGACAACCATGACTCTTGGGCGCAGTATTACGAACTCTGGTGAATATTACCTGCATGCATAGCCTACCGGTATTTATTTACAAAAAAAAAAGAATTTCTAACTGAGCAAGATTTTTCTTATACTATCATCTTTTTTGATGATAGGATAGATCTAGGATTTTGTAGAGCCATGACATTTTATCTCATTTTATCATATTTTGTATATACCTAGTTTTGATTTGGTCGTGCAACGCGAGATTCGTAAATGACACCTAGCGGGCAACTTATTTCTGTTAGTTTGCTTGTAAAGTTTCTCCGAGATTCCAATAACACCTAAAACAAATAGGCTCTGCATGCAACTTCCTTCCTTTCTTTTATCTGCATTTACTTGGTTGATAGAGTTTGTACCTACAATAGTTTCAAATATATTACCATACAACACTACACAAATATATAAACCAGCTCCAAGCTTTCCAGCAAGGGCACGTATCTCCAATCTCAACATTAAGTTGGAGCAAATTCACCGCCCACCTCCCATCAGCAAATCTAATCCCAGTACGCCCTCTATCACACAATTACGAGACAAAACACAGTCCTACAAGAACAACAACTGTCCACATGTCGGACTCTGTCCACTGTCATTAACCCTTCGCTTCCGTATCGCACATCTAAAATATACAAGGCAGCCAATTAAAGTTGACCCGGTCCGTTCCGCTACTGCACTCTTAATCAGTGGGCAGAGATACACGGTTAATTAATGTGATCCTCTTTTATTATTCAGCAAAATGGGATACAGTAGGGTTGGTGAATAATTTGCTGAATGACAATAAATCACTTCGAACCACACTTATTCTAAAGTTAAGGATTTATGTTTAGTAAAAAAACAATTTGTTAATTTATTCAGAGTTGGAGATTGCAGACATATGAAAATGCAATACCTTGTGAAAGAGGGTTTACGTAAAAAACCTATAAACAAAAGATTTTACAAATAACTGCACACGTTTTCACACTATATTTTTTACAGGGCAACACCAAGCATTCCGAGTTAATTTCCTCATTCACTTCCCGCTGCCTGTACCTTGCTGCCAAAAAGGGAGTGAAATACATAGCGCAGTTTTTCTTCAGCAATTTTTCTGGCCTTATTACAGTGCGAAGCACGAAAGCTAATATTGTACAAGCGTATTCAGAAGTGTGAATGCAATATTTCGAGGGGCTTGTCGCGCTGTCACTCAAGCGTACACGTTGCGTGATCACCATTGCAATATTGCTAGCACAGGGGTAGGTATGTGATTGAGTATATCCGTATGTAGATTAGCTAGGTGTTTGTTTAATGCTAGGGTACTTTTTAAATAAGGGAAACAGACTGCATTCGTACACTAAGAAAATTTATTCACTACCCACGCGAATTTTTCAAAAATATTTTATCTTAGAAAGAATGCCCTGTAACTAGCGATATTTTTGTATAGAGACATAAATGGTTTTTTCACAAAAAGTTATTATTACTTTTAGATAGATAAAGTTTATTTTCTGATAGTAATTGCATCCAGTTACCTATCTACGTAGCAATAATTAGTTTTAGCCTCAACACCTTAGCCAGGCGCATGCCAAGAGGATAGCAAACAACCTTCACCTACCAACTATGAGATTTCTGTACCCTTAGCACAATTTGAAATTGCGAAATCGAGTCTACTACAGTTTTTCCAAAGACTTTACTTAGAAATTGTGACTGAAAAGGATGTGGGTTACCTAATTTTTTTTATTTACTGATGAAAGATACTTTTGATTTCAATAACGTCTGAACTGGTGCTATGTTGGCTTCCAACTACGAACATTCTGATACCACTGTATAGGTGTGAAGGTGAGTATGTGGGCGTTTGTGTTGCTAGTATTATGAATACTTAGATCAAAGGCTTAGATCCATCAGATCATCCAATTAGATCCATCTAGGTATTATGGGAACTCCCAAATCAAAATGTAAATTGTAAATGTTTTCCAGTGGTATAGGAAACTTTACAGATTTAATAGAAGGCTTTATAGATAGATACCTCAGAGCTAGAAAGCTTGCTTAGCACCTATTCTGTTCAGCATATTCAGCCTAATATTGCAATAATATAGAATTTGAATAAGTGGCTTGTTTTGCTCACAATCTTTTCCTTCACCGTTTGAGAGCATTATCAATGTTAATAAACATTTTGAATAAAAAAATCCATAATGTAAAATGAATCGACCCACGACCTTAGAATTGAAAGGCAGAGTTGCTACCACTAGACCACTAGCGCCCTCAAATTCTCTTCAAATAAAAGCTAGGTACTTACCTCATTAAAACTCATAAATATCATATCAAAAATATATTTTCCCTTCTGCAAATAATTACATCTAATCTCGTAAACGTACGTTTCGTCCGTTACGGGAATATTCTTTTGATAAATATTTCATAACATTTCTCAATTAAACATGAATGATGAAACTGAGCTAAAAAGATACGACTATACGATAAGTTGCTAGTTCGAACTTTGAATAATATAAAAAAAATATATAGAAAAAAGTTGTGACTGTGTCTGTTTTGTTTTCCAAACACTAAGTAGGTATTGTACTTTTATGTTTTGATACCGATACTTAGGGCGGCTTGCACCAGAATCGCTAAACGCTTTTAACTCTTAAATAGTATTTAGCGAGTTGTCAAGTCATACAAATACGTCAGATTTAAATCGATTTAGCTGTTAAACACGTTTAGCGATTCTGGTGCAAGACGCCCTTATAGCACTATCTAAAATACAAGAAATCTGTGACACTACTTCAAGCAGGTGTCAGTGACACGTACCGCGTGCGACACGCGATTAGTAAAATATTCCGACACCGCGCCTCGCGCCGTGTAGAGGCACCCTTACCATCAGAAATTCAGAAAGTGAATAACAAAAAGACAGTAATTTGCCGGCCGAAATTAAATTTTAACTGAAAACACTCGAAACGAGAAAGTGCGCGTTTCGTCGGGTTGTGTATTTAACGCGGATGTGGAATCCCCCGCATCCGCCCAAAAATAAATGAGCTTTCTTCCGCTTACTTAATTTACTGCTACTGCCGAGGGTTTACAGTCTGAATAAATTAAAATTAATATTTCGCGCTCGCTTTATGCTACTTCGGTGTGATTTGTTAACACCAAGCTGTTTGTAATAGGGTTCACGCGGCGATCTGCCACGATTCCGATTTCAATGCACCGCAGAAAAAATAACAACAGAATGCCTCGAACACCGCAATTTTATCATAAAATATGGTACGTAAGTTTGCGACTACATCAGAGTTAACAAACCAAAAAAACTGTGGTAAAACGACACTGATCTACGAATGTTTGTCAAAGTAAAATGACTAGATACGGGGCCACGGATGCATTTTCAGATTCTGTTAGAAGGATAGGTTCTTTTGATCATGTAGTTATCGTCGCTTACCTACACTATGCAACTTTACTACGAGGATTGTAAACAGGAACCGCAGCTACGAGGTTCAGTAAATCCATGATTTACGACAGCACTTCGTGAAATGTCTATTCAAAATTCAGATGTGTTGTTGAACACAATATCCGAATTTACCGTCCACGCACAGAGATACACAGGCCAGTTCAAATGTCCACTTGCAGAGAATGCTGACCTATTTCGGGTAAGTCCGGTCAGCCCCGGGTAGTCCCGAAAATCGTCGGTAAAGGTATGATTCCATAGCCGACTGCAAGTAGCAGTACCAGGCGACGTGTCGCCGCGTTTTAATACCACTCAGCCCGTACCATATCCGACTCTGATGTCCATGATTTCGCTGGCTACGGAAGTTATTTCAAAGAACTACATAGAAAATAGTAGACAGGCGCCACAGCTCTGTCGGTAATAGCTCTGCCATCCGCGCTGTGGGTCGTGGGTTCCATTCCCACTGTGAACAACATTTGTACGTGGCAAGCAGTTTGTTCGTTGTCTGGGTGTTATCTATGTATCAGAAGTATTAGGCACATAGTTCCCATATTACAAGCTAGTTAAGCTTAGTTTGGGACCAGAGGGCGTTGTGTAAAATTTCCATGAATATTTATTTTATTATTTATTTATTTAGTTGTGTCGCAGCGACACATCGAGCGTCGTCTGCTGCAGTCGGCTACGGAATCATACCTTAATGCAACAGTCACAATCAGCATTCAGCATTAGGGAGGTCGAAAGGGCAACATTTTGACGCCGCAGAGTATAATACAGAGCCATTAATCCTACGGATGGCCACGTAGCGTCACGAATGCTTACACACCCGTCGAACGAGTGAAATATGGGCCGGAGCTTACTCGTATCGTGTATTGGAACTTTGGAAGCGTAAAATTAAACACATTAGCTAGAAAACTGTTCAAGTAGTGGCTTGACCTATATTTCGTGCTATGAAATAATAATGATACTTTTTTTAGTTCTAGTTTGATTCTAGTTGCAAGTTTACGCATTGGCTAAAGTTTTATTCAGTTCCTCTAAATGGCTTAAATAAAAATTTTCTTGGTTCTACAAACTTTAAAACAAACAAAACTTTCAAGGAAGCACAGACAGTGCATAATAAAAAAATCGACTGAGTACAAACCTTTTTCTTGTAATTATTCAACACAATGTGATAATAATAACCTATCATTATTACAGTCCTTTCACCCCCTGTACCGTTAGCATGCGATTTCCAGTTACGCGTGCATACGCACCCTGCCAACTACATAGTTATAGGCACCTTTCTTTGCTCTGCACGTAATAAATCATCGTATTCATTCTACGAACAGGTACGAAACTAGAAATTCACCGTGTCGCAGTAACAAGGGAAAGTAATTTATTATTCTAGTAACTCGTGAAACTATAAGGTAGAATACGGTACTTACTTTCATTAATTTTTTAAATTGTTTTTATTAATATTTTTACATCAAAATATGAAACAAAAAGTTAAATGCACCGATAACTTGCGAGCTTATCATAACTATCTATTACATCCTGAAAAATTCCACTGTGGTCAGACTATGGCCTCCAATTAATTTTCCAAAAAAATTTGCAATCTTGGTATTACATAATATATTATCACGATAGAATACAACGTGATCGCACTAGCCAGTAGTTACTTGAGATTCTTACCAGTAGCAGAATAAAGCATGGATTTTATATTATTGGTCTATGCCAGTAGGTAAATATCACGTTATCCAGCACTACCTAGTAAACCTTTTGGCTTTATGATAACAGAAAGGACAAAACCGAATAGCTACGAGAAGCAGGAAAGGTGAAAATCGAGTAAAATACTCAGTCTGACGAGAAAAAGATATATTTCTCTCCTCCGGAATACATGCGTCGTTCCGTCTTTCCGTTTCCGACATGTAACAGCAGTAGTTTACTGTGGTCGGGTGAGACAAATGTGTGAGTACTGATTATCATGAGCAAAAAATACAATTTTCTTTATCCCTGGTGGAGGGGAGCAAAGAATTACTTTGGGGAAATGAATTTAGGAAATGCCCTTAGCATCAGTCTACTTACGTACTATCGTTTAAAAATATTACTCAAATTATAGAATGTCGAATTGGCTAAAGGGGGGTAATTCCGTTCCTAGTTATACCAGTACCAAATATTATTATTACCTACTGGCTGTATTATTACTCATCTCTATCAGTTGTCTTTTTATTTATTATTTCCATTCATGTATTGATCAACTCGTCGGCATTGCAATATAGCTCGCTGTTACATGATCTACATTAAAACCAAATTAACGAGCTGCACCGATTCGATATTGCTCCTACTCGTAACTTAATGAGTTCCGATGTAAGACAAACTGTTCCGCTACTGGGCACAAACTGGGCACTGTAAGGTGGTTAACAAAAATCTAGATAGGGCATAATGTATTCTTGGTATAATTAAATGAGTCAGTGAAATTTGTTCTGGATAAAATACATTATATGTGTTTTTTTTTAAATTGGAACTTTTCGATAATATAAAATGTTTGACTCAAAACCCTGATAAGGGAAATTAGTTTTACGTCAAAAGTACTTCATTTTAGCGTGATTTTTATAATGACGTGATATCCCATTTGATATGACACCTGAGAGTGAGAGTGTAATAAAATTCGAACCCCTTTACAATGAGGAAGATGAGTTAGGCATTTTTTCCTGTTTTTATAGCTTAAATCAAAAGTCTAGAAGATTGTAAGGACAACTGTGAAAGAATTTTGGCGATAGCTCAAAAACTGAATTTTCTACGATTTTTTAAAGTTTGGATTTTCAAAATCTGTTTTTAGCCCGGCGATTTCGCGTGTGACGTCAGCCAGATCCGATCGCTCACCCGCGCGTTTTAAGCGTTTTCTGCCTTTACGTTTCTATTTATATTTCTGATAAATAGGGAGAAAAGTACCAATATTTTTATGTAATATTGTGCCTCTAAGTCCTAAGGACACGTTTAACGCTTCAGATAAACTTTTTAACCACCGACTGAAGAAGAAAGGTGTTCTAAGTTTGAGGCTTTTTTGTGTCTATGTGTCTGTACCTTTCAAGGCTCGTAGCTCCAAAAAATCACTCGTAATTTTTTTATAACTATTCTTGAAATGGAAAGCAGATAAATCTGGCATAGTTCTTAGCCAAGTTTGGTAGAAATCGGTGCAGCGGTTTCCAAGTTATGAGGATGTTTATCAGCCCTCGACACGCATTTTGAAGGGTTCTCAGGCATATATTGATTGTAGTTTGAAACATTTGGTTCTATGCCAGTATAACGTGAGCTACTATTTCTTAGTGTTTCATTGATTTTGTATATCAGGTAAGACTGGTAATGAGCAAGATTGTGTTATCGACGTGATTAGCAATGTTTTTAACCCCCGACGCAAAAACGATGGGGTGGTAAAGTTTGACGTGTGTGTGTGTCAGTGCGTGTGCGTGTGTCTGTGCGTGTATGTGTGTGTGTGTCTGTCGAATGCGCGCGTTGGTGCGCGTGCGGATGCGGATGGTAGTAGTCTAAGTCACATTGTCTACTAAGGACGTGCCTAGTGAGACATTGTACTGTCAAGTACAATGACTCACTAGGCACGTCCTTAGTAGACAATGTGACTCGCTAAGAAGAAGAAGAATGTGACTTACACTAGGACGTGCCTAGTGAGACATTGTACTGTCAAGTACAATGTCTCACTAGGCACGTCCTCAGAAACTAAGGACGTGCCTAGTGAAGCATTGTCTACTGAGGACGTGCCTAGTGAGGCATTGTCTACTAAGGACGTGCCTAGTGAGGCATTGTACTTGACAGTACAATGTCTCACTAGGCACGTCCTCAGAAACTAAGGACGTGTCTAGTGAAGCATTGCCTACTGAGGACGTGCCTAGTGAGGCATTGTCTACTAAGGACGTGCCTAGTGAGGCATTGTCTACTAAGGACGTGCCTAGTGAGGCATTGTCTACTAAGGACGTGCACGTGCGGATGCGGATGGTAGTAGTCTAAGTCACATGACGATGACAATGTGACTCGCTAAGAAGAAGAAGGATGTGACTTACACTAGGACGTGCCTAGTGAGACATTGTACTGTCAAGTACAATGCCTCACTAGGCACGTCCTTAGTAGACAATGCCTACACATACATATAGTGCAATGCCTCACTAGGCACGTCCTTAGTTACGAAGGACGTGCTTAGTGAGGCAATAGCAATGCATTGCTTAAGGACGTGCCTAGTGAGGCATTGTACCTACTGTACAATGTCCTTCGTAACTAAGGACGTGCCTAGTGAGGCATTGCACTATATGTATGTGTAGGCATTGTCTACTAAGAACGTGCCTAGTGAGACATTGTACTTGACAGTACAATGTCTCACTAGGCACGTCCTAGTGTAAGTCACATTCTTCTTCTTCTTAGCGAGTCACATTGTCTACTAAGAACGTGCCTAGTGAGACATTGTACTTGACAGTACAATGTCTCACTAGGCACGTCCTAGTGTAAGTCACATTCTTCTTCTTCTTCTTAGCGAGTCACATTGTCTACTAAGGACGTGCCTAGTGAGGCATTGTACTTGACAGTACAATGTCTCACTAGGCACGTCCTTAGTAGACAATGTGACTTAGACTACTACCATCCGCATCCGCACGCGCACCAACGCGCGCATTCGACAGACACACACACACATACACGCACAGACACACGCACACGCACTGACACACACACACGTCAAACTTTACCACCCCATCGTTTTTGCGTCGGGGGTTAAAAACATTGCTAATCACGTCGATAACACAATCTTGCTCATTACCAGTCTTACCTGATATACAAAATCAATGAAACACTAAGAAATAGTAGCTCACGTTATACTGGTATAAGAACCAAATGTTTCAAACTACAATCAATATATGCCTGAGAACCCTTCAAAATGCGTGTCGAGGGCTGATAAACATCCTCATAACTTGGAAACCGCTGCACCGATTTCTACCAAACTTGGCTTAGAACTATGCCAGATTTATCTGCTTTCCATTTCAAGAATAGTTATAAAAAAATTACGAGTGATTTTTTGGAGCTACGAGCCTTGAAAGGTACAGACACATAGACACAAAAAAGCCTCAAACTTAGAACACCTTTCTTCTTCAGTCGGTGGTTAAAAAGTTTATCTGAAGCGTTAAACGTGTCCTTAGGACTTAGAGGCACAATATTACATAAAAATATTGGTACTTTTCTCCCTATTTATCAGAAATATAAATAGAAACGTAAAGGCAGAAAGCGCTTAGAAAGCGCGGGTGAGCGGTCGGACCGGCTGACGTCACACGCGAAATCGCCGGGCTCAAAACACATTTTGAAAATCCAAACTTTAAAAAATCGTAGAAAATTCAGTTTTTGAGCTATCGCCAAAATTCTTTCACTGTTGTGTTTTGGACGTAAAAATCTATCGATCTACATTAAAAAAAAAATACGCTCATCTTCCTCATTAAAAAAATAACGAAACCATGATTTAGCTTCAACGTTTAGAAAATAATAAGGATCTTTCAAATTAAAACCGAATTTCTAATTACTAAATTCATTAAAATTAATAACAATATTTTATAATTTATGCAATTTACAAAACTTCTTAAAAAATGCTTTAAAACTTCTATGTCATGAAAACTAAAGTTGAATATGAAAAATTGAACAGGTACTGTGAAAAAATCACAACCATCTATTCCAGTCAGCTTTAATCAACGTTTGCAGAAGGGGACAAGTTTTAATTAAGGCAAATACCTCCCACGGGCCTGAGGACATTCCATTTAGTATTTAATTGCAGATAATAGGTTTTCATACGTCCTAGAACAGTGTCGGTGCACCTATATTTACCTTCCAAAAGTAACAAAAGGTCGGCATTAAAAAAATATAATTATGTAGGTATCTTGATAGAGATTGCGGGAAATCGATAGAGAAGGCTCATCGTCGAAATCGTTCTTTCTGGAAATCTAGGAAGGCCTTTATCCAATAGTGAATTTATACAGGCTGATGTAATATTGATCATTGTTAGTATAGGTACTTCAGAGTGCAACTAGAAAAAGATTACCTACAATAAAGTAGCTATGCTTTAAGTAGTGTTACTTATAAACATTCATTCAACATCCAGAATAATAATATTGATTGATTAGAAATTCTTACAAAATAAAATAACAATGCTAAATTCTTGGAAAATTTGTCACCTTTATTTGTTCAGTTTTATGAATTGGATTTAAATAACTCTCAACAATTTCTGTTTCTTCGAAATAACCGAAAAGTAAATTCGTCAAAAATTAATAATTCGTCAGATCGAAACCGGGAAAATGTCTCTTCAAAGACCCTTCCATCTCGCATTTCTTTGCTCTGATAAAGTAAAACGTAGTATCTAACTCACCTTTCTTGTTTCTAGTCTACACATAGCGCCTTGTCTGTATTTAACTTATGTAGAAATATAGTTAACTTTACTTGACTAGCTGTAATAAAAACTTCACTGCAGTACATAAGTACTTTTTTTTTAATCACAACACAAATCATGAGAAGTGCTTCAAACCAAGTATTATTAAGATTCAGATCACGGCGAAGAAGTAAATTATAAACTTTAAATAATACATTTTTAACAAACTCTAAAAGTCATCTCCATAAAAACAGATTTGTTAATCACAGTTAGTTTACAAATAAGCGATGTGAGCGAAAATCAACGTTTTATTTTGCAGTATTTCCTTGTATTTTTTTGGTATGATAAAAACCATAGGTATATACCCCTTCCTAGGATATGAGCACCTCAAACTACCCTACGCAGTCGTCATTAGGAGCGGGCACGCAAAAGGAAATTATCGTCACTTAGCCCGCAGAAGGCGTTAACTGGCACCTCAGAGGAGAGCTCTCAACGATTACTTTATTAAACGAAATGGTACAATTTTTTGATGTATACGCATGCGTTTAATTTGAAAACACATTTTTGCATTGCTGACTCAATTATTCTGTAAAAAATGTAAGCTGAGATTTTATCTTTTAGTTAAATTGAGATTCATAAAATTCGTAGGTAAATGCATAAAATTCATAAAATAAGGGAAACTTTATTTGTACAAAAATACATTTATTATTAGATACAATTTAGGTAAGTTGTTCTCGTAGTACCTATTGAGATCCCTGCTAAAACCATTAATTTTGATAGAAGTTTCTTGAAAACAAGTACTTAACTGCGAAATAATATTATCAATCTATTCGTCACGAAACGTATTACCTAGTTTGACATTTTTCACGATTTAACAGCTCGAAAACGATAAAAACGGGTACTAAAATGCAGGACTCTTCAATAATAATACAAAAACAGCACAAAAATTCTAACCATTCCTAACAAGAATTCAGAGCAGCGTGAACCTTAACAAATCTTTAATTTTGCCTCTTCAATTCCGACCGATTGTTTTTCCGAGTGAGTGCATCAAAATAACAATTCGTTAAGGCTCTGGTCGCCAACCCTCGAGCCCTTGTCCGTCAGTGCGGGGTTGGAGTCACCAACCGGAACAATAATGGCAGTCATTGCTTTTACTTTTTACAATGGGGAAGTAAAAAGGTATCGTTGTTTTTAAAATATACGTTGCTGTGTTGTGAATTTGGGAAACACAATTTTCCATTTTTGTCGAGATCCTAACAACGCAAAAGCTGTGTCAATATCCCTGCTAATAACGTTTTTGAAGATTTTAATACTATTTACGTAAAGCAAGCTTAATTTTTACTGCTGTTTCTATAGAAGACTTTAACTATAATATCAGAATTGACATAATAAATACGCTTTAAGTACTACAGTTAGAAAAGCTACGACTTGAAACACGACAATACCGTCTGTTCTTCGACCCCTAAAACAGAAATGTAAAAACATCGTTTACCATGTTGAATATGGATGTACACGAAAGCAAAGTATTGACAAAACATTACCGTACGCGCACGCAATACACTGGAATCGGCAAACCGCAGAACCGACAATCCCATTGACTCAGCGGCTTTGTCATTATGTCAATGCTAATATTTGCCTGTCGAGGCTCGCCAATCGATTGTTACCGAATCGTTGGCCACACACGCGATACTTTCATACCTTTGTAATAGCTGAATCGATTCCACTTTTGACATTTTATCGTGACAATTTCAAAGCGTGGAAAAAGTTTTATCGCAAGAATAACAGCTGTAATACCATCACAGTTCCCGTTTGCGATTCGGTATAAAAAAGTTTTACATAAAACTCTCAGCTGTTCCGTATCACGTCCCATCGAGTATCGGAGACGTATCAGGGTATACGACAATATGCTCAAGTGGCTTCATTTCCCAAAGTGATACAACATTTTGTCCTCAATCCACTTTCGTGTAAGGACGGCTTGTACCTTAGAATCCGTAATTCTTGTCCATTCGTCACACGTAACATCTCAGTAGCGCTGTCACGTACAGTCGCGTAGAAAGTTTTATTACTAGCCCGTAATTGTTACATAGAAATACAAACTACTTTTATTAAGGTAACAACTTTGGCCAACAGCTCGAAAATGCAGAAGGAATTTTCCCGACGATAGCTGAAAAATTGTTCCAATTACTTTCAGAATGTTTCTTGAAACGTTTTGGTGGCTCGGTGCTGTCATTTTCCGACTTCGATAATATTGAACCTTTTTCTGACAAAGAGCAATGCCAATCACAGTTTACTTACATAAATTATTATTGTTATGTTGGTTAAAAATATCAGGAAAATTATATTACGTCACATAAATAGATCGTTATGCCGTGATGATTTGGTCGATGTCTGTTCGCCAATTTGAACGAAATTATTTAATTGTTTTCATGAAAAAAAACCACACAATGATCAAAACATTACCTAACTAAAAAAGTATGATGTGTTTGATTGACACAGAAAAAGATGCTACATTCAATCCAAATTTCTCGAAAAAAGTTTATTTAATTTACCCCGTAATATTAGGCCCTATCGAATGCTGGCACACTCTTTCAAATGAGATGGCAAGTAATTTCGCGAAAACCCAGTTCTAAAATAAATTATTCATTGGCGACGAAACGCCTCCAGCTCGTATTCATTTCATTTCTGAATCTGAATTTTACTTTTCTTTCGCTTTTTTTTTCTCCGGCAAACCTTACCTTTAATAAATTTTAAATAAGCTTGTAGATTAAACAAAGTGCTTAGAGCGGGAACTTTTCTTTCGCAGTGGAACGAATTTCATCTACTTAATTGTGACAAAAGTTACTGCACTGCAATATATTTCAAAGAATTTAGAAGAATTCTCTGTGTTCTTCTCCAATTTCCAACTAGCTCCTTACAAACTGCCCACAAGTACGTAATAAAAGCTTGTTGGAAAATTGGAGTTTTGAAATTAAGATCCAAAGCTTACTCAATGATATAAAATCCTGCCCAATGTTTTTAAAAATGTTTATGGTAACAATATTTTACCAACTGGATTTTATGTACCATTTTAGAGTTTGGCATTACCAAAATAACAATAAATTCATTTTACTTTAACAACCTTTTATCAGTTACTAAGCCAAACTACATTTGTGGGACGATCACGGATGCTATCAGCAATCAGTCAGCAACATGCAAATGTTAGTAATACTACTTTTTAAATGTGCAATAGGTATCTACAGCAGCACGTAGTGCCATCATTTATTGGAAAGCCGCAATATAGATTTGACGGACATTTGCACGTTATTGACCGATTACTAACTGGGTACCTAAGTAATCGCTCCACTGCGCTGTATGTTATTTATTAAGTATTTTGTTCTGACAATTTTATGAGACAGTATTTATCTTAATATCACAAACTAGAAAACGAGCAGCTCTCAGAAATAACACCTTAATTTACACACTAAATAAATGTCCAAAGTTGGTATCAAATCGCTTCATAAAACAACTAAAACTAAAACAAAGTTCGGCAGAGGACGCTATCAGCGGTCTGTAATAACTGGTGATTGGTTTACAGTTTACACTTTTAAAGTCCATTCTTACTATCAAGTGACGGGAAAAGTTAAGAAAATTTATGAAAACCTTATTTACATCTTTGAATGACAGATGCTGCAGTTAAATGCCTTACTGAGCGCGTCATCTCTGGCAATGCATTGTTTATAAACTGAGGTTACCAGGATTTTCCACCGCTTTTTCTCATTGAAAAAAACTTTGTAACAAAAGTTGTGTCATGTTTGCTAAAATTCCCAAATTTGATCGGCACGTTTCACCAAGTTTTAAGTTATAAACGGACGGCTAAAGTCTCGTGTATTCAACTGGTTCTCATACCGTCTCCGTCCCGTTGCAACATAAAATGATCTTAAACTAGTCACTGGCAAGGATCTCAAAATATTACGAGGGACGATAACGTTGATATACGCAAATAGCTATTGAGAATAGGTTTTCATACGCCGCTGGGTATGAGCATACAATATGTTATTTTGTAATGTCATGTGATAGGTTGGGATTACTTCGGCAAGTGGTAATTTTGGTGTGTAAACTTGAGAAAGGATCTGAGGTTCAATGTTATCCAAAGTCAAAACATCGATAAAGTTTTATTTCACAAGGATCTCTTTTATATCTTCACTTACATTACTCACTTAAATATAGCAAAATGAAAATCCTTTGACATAATAAGTTTTATGGTTTGATTATGACAATAATTAAATCTATAAAGATTTTTTGATGCAATGGGCAAACGTTCATGATTTCAGGTAAGTAATCTTGGGCTTTAGTGTGTGTCATGCATGAGCCACGACTCATGCGCATGGGTGAAATAGGTTATACCTCAGAATATAATAGAGACAGTACGTAGTAGTGACTTTCTTATTTTTATAGAATCGAAAGGAGTGAAGGTAAAAAGGGAAAAATAGTTTTGAAACCTTTAAAAATGAACGCAATCTTTGAGCAAATACGAACGTATTTACAATACAAATTAATTTAATATCTGACATTACCAAAACTCCAAGATCACTATCTTTGATTTTAGAGGATTTTGATTAAAATAATGTTGAACATAGCGTGTTTCTTGAATATTGTAGTACCTTTTAAGAGCTTATTTCAATACATTTTGTGCTGATCACATTATCGTGTTAATGTAATGTTTAATTATGCAAACAGTTTCTTATTCAATTTAAAATGTAAACTAACCTTAGAGTAATGTTAAGTACACTGTAGAACGAGAACAGGCAAGCATTTTGTTCTCACTATGACTATGCCGATGTTTTCACAAAGCCTGTAAAACCTATTTATATGTAATTTCTTTCTTTTGTGTGTTTAAAGTTTTTATCTATGTATCTACTCAAAATATTTGTCTACTAAGCAAAGCGTGCAACGCGCTCAAAGTGATCGTATTCCAAATTACCTACACCATACCACAAACCTATAAATAGTTTTGCAAAGAGTTTTAAATTAGATTTTTTAAATTAGGTTAATAAAATATCACTTAATAAAAGCCAAGTTTTCATCAATGAATATTTGCATACTCTGTAAAAAAAATCATAAAAGTAGTTGTAACAAGTTCATAGCATCACGTTATAATGCGATCTTTGTTTTTCTAGTTCTGATACTTTTTCTATCTACATAAAATCCCGTGTTGTGCGAACGAACGCGGGTAGTAAACAGCTATTCCTTACCCCCATTTTATTTTAACCCAATTTAACTTCAGCCATTGAAGGCTCATTTTGCGTTAACGTAGTTATCTCGCGAATCTCGTTGCTGACGGAATTTCAGTTTTATGTGGAGCAAACATGTTTTTCGTAATAAAATTGAACATGTACGTACAAGCAGTGATGCTCGCATTACTGTGTTCCAGTTTGAAGGGTATGGTGCTGGTGCACTTACAGGCACATGAGACTGAACACCTATGACATCATCATCTCCGAGACGCAGTGTATTACCTCACAGAGTACGTCCGTAACATCAGGAGAGCCATCTGCTAGATAGATGACATTAGGTACTCAAAAAAATGTATACCTACCTACGAAATTACATCTTTGATTTTTTTTAATAACAGTGATTCCATCGTGTTAGGGTAAAGATACCTTAGTTATTTTCCTGCTAGTTCTTTTCACCCTCTCGTATTCTTGCCGTAGCCTTCAGTATTCTATATCTAATTCAAAAGACTAAATTGCAGACCATCACTTTGTGTCTTCGATTACCTAGTAGAAGCTAATGCAACGTTTTTTTAAATGCAAATTATTAGCAATTTTACCTCTAGCGAAACTGTTTGCCTAAAACGTGAGAGATGCAAGTTTGATTACCATACCCGAAAAAACAGTACCGCGCTTTAGGGCACAAAACACTCCTAAACTGGCTGTCAACCTTATTGTAACGTCCAGTGTAAAATGTGTCAAGCGCAATTTAATCTCTGCATATTCCAGGCTACAAAATGCAGCCTAGTAATTGTTTTGTACCACTAACGGATCCAGGAAGCCTTGGGAACTCGAGCCTCTTTTGCCCCCGACCCCCCCCCCCCACACCCTCCGCCCCCTCGCCGAAAGCTCTGGGTCTACCCAAAAGAGATCCAGAATTTGTTTTTTCTTGAATTCCTAAATCGAAATCATGAGTCAAGACCCTCGCAAACGAAAATTTTGGATCCGCCACTGTATTCTACTATGACACGAGGCACGTCACACAGGATCCCACGTCAGGCTGAGTTATAGCACAGTATATAAATGCTATAGCTTGCGTTTTGGACTGTTAATTAAACCGCCACCGAGCGATCAATGCCCCTTAACAAAATTACCGACCCAATTTCGATACAATTTAAATTTTATACACGGGTTTGCTGTTTTTGTGGGCAAACCAGGCAATTTTAGCCGCCATTATATCAAATGCTGCACAATTATTATTTTTTTGGGAATAAATTATTTACGCCTTGAAAACACATATATCAACGCCTGTTTAATTATGGCTAATTAAAATTGCATTAAAATGATATTTTATCGATTTTCAATCGGTTTTCCTAACTGTACATTCAAGCAACTAAATTGTAAGTCGTAACTTACAATACTTTCTATACTGGCTAGTGTTCTTGCATAAGTAAAGAATTAAAACTATAATATTTGCTTTCAGATATTAAATTAAATGTTCTTAGATCTAAAAATATTTTGAATAATTTGCAGGGATTATTTTTTTTCCACAGCTCCCAAAGTGTGTCACAAACCGCACCCCTATGGCACAGAAAATACATAAAAATTAAGCATTTTATCGCCTCTCCATTTTATAGCACCTAATGCATTAAAGTGCTAACAACAATCAATCATGGCATTATGAAGGGATCAACGTAACGCTTGCGTGTGTACTCTGCGTGACCTGTAAGTACTTGGCGACATCGCTTTGCTTTGGGTAGAGGTCACTGTGATAGCAAAGCGATAAGCGGAGAGGTTAGGGCGCCAGCGACAAAAGTACTGTTACAAAAAACACTATGGCTACTTTGCCTGTTTTTTCATTAGCGTTTAGAAGTTTTTTAGATAATTTATAGATAAGCGTTTGACCGCGATCTCACCTGATGTTAAGTGACAGTTTTTCGTAACGATGAAAGTTAATCAACTATTCTGTGATTACTGTATTGAGATTTTAAATCGAAAAACATTTAAAATTGAGTGAAAGCTACGGCTATGCGACAACCGCTACGAGTTTTAGCTATGCAAAACGCTACGCTACACGCATTGCCTAATACAACGCTCGTCCGTAAGCACTCGGCGAGTTCACTTGTTATTAGAAACCAGCTTACTACTGTAAAAAAAATAGACAGATAACATAGTTATTTGAATAAAGAGTTTATTTTCGTAAGGTTAAATTAGTTTACCATGTCATAACTATTGTGAATAGCTTGTTAGGACACGCAATGTTTTAGTGATAGCATTTTTATGAATGCAGGCCACTGAAATACCAACTTATTTTTACTTCCAGGAATTTCGTTTAAAGCTCGTATAAAACCACAAAGTAACATTATAAGTCTACTTCAAAGCAATTCTACCCATTAATAGCCATAATAGCTTTTGGCTTGACCGCTGAGATGTTAAAAACTGTAACTTTGTGGCGCGAGTGCCCAAACCGAGTTTGGTAACTAACTACATTCCCGACGGGCTTTATGACCTAAAATGTAGGTCCAATTTAAAGTTTTATCCTTAGCCGATGTGACGTTTTAAAACCTAAATCCTTGTGAGAAGCTACTTCAATTTGTAACTGACTGTGGCAGACCAAGTTGTGCAGCCGGGCCCGTCTCCGCCCTCTAGTTTCATACAAATTGATATTTACGGTAATAGCATGAGTTTTTCGACGAGAACGCAAAGTTTGAGGATAACAGGCTCAGTCGGGTACGGTCCGGGAATCCAAATGGGCAAAAACGTTGCGCTGAAGATGTAAAAACGGATCTACAATTTTCCACGGTAGAATTATTCAAGATCAATTTAATGTTTTACGAGCTTTTTACGGCTTGCCGTTGTTTATGAAACTAGTGCGATTATTTAGCCCTCTTTTTAACGTTTTTGCCATATTGTACCTTCTTTAAACCGAAGATACTTTCAGCATATTAGATAGATAGAAAATACTTTATTGCACACCTTAATATAGCGATTTCTACCAGACAACCTTGGCTGGAATGAACGTCGAGGTACGAGTATTAGACAAACGGTGCTGTTTATGTAAGAAAGATGAAAAAAAAAATTAGATGATAAAGTTACATGATCCGTGTGTTTTGATAATCAACAGACCAAAACAGAGCACGGTAAATTATACCATTATACCAAGAATACTTTATAGTTCGATGTAGAGTTGGTCAATTACACATTGAATTATTTATAAAGCGTAAGTGCAGTGTTAATGTCTAAAATCGTAAAAATGTGATGGCTAGACTAAAAAGAAATGCCATAAAACTCTCTCGTAATGAATTGAGTCATTAAGCATTGAAAAATTTATTACACATCAGTCTTGAATAGATTGTGTTTGTATTCTGAGGTTATACTTCCGCGTCGAATAATTACCTATTTTGTTTGAGCAACGGCCGCTCGAAAGGTGTTATTGCAGGTTATAAAACCTATGCAAGTACTTTGAATTTTAAATCATGTGCAAAGGGCAGTGGCCTCTTTCAATACTTGTTTTATTTGGCTTAGAAGTACCTGCGTCAAACACAATTACTAATATTTGATCATACGGTATTTTTCTCAGTACCTAATGTATTTGATACTGAATGCATGTATAAGTCATACATGTTAGGCTTCGGCCTTTTCACCACCACGGAGACACATTATATGTATATTTATAGTTATAATTTTAGTTATTTTTTAGTTTATCTATATTGTTATTCTATTTTTAGTTTAGATTTATGTGTTGAATCGTGGTGTGAAATAAAAACTTATCTTATCTTATCTTATGTTTGCAACAGTCTAATCTTTCCGTATTTTACAGGTTGTAGCAATATATGCCTAAGGAGAGAAAAGCTTAGTATAAGTATGTTCGTACGAGTTTGTGCCCAATTCTGGTGACTGAGTTTTAAGGCCACCTTAAGGTCTCCGTCGTGGCTAAATGATTGCTAGAGCCAGTATTAAGGTAAGTATTAAAAAACCTACTGAACATTTTAAAATAATTTCGGCGTTTTCTGTTTTCTAGTGAAGAACGTCAAGTTGACGAGTGGTTCTGGTAATACTAACTATTTATACTCTTTACGTAGATACTAATATAAACATCACTATTAATTGGTGGTATTGTTTTTGAAATAATTACCCACCGTACCACTAGGGGTATGGGCGGTGGTACGGTTAGTCAGCAGCGGTTCTGACATCCACCTATCAGAAGCAAAATGTTCTCAAAACACTGGCAGTATTTCAATGCCGTATTTCCAAGTTGGAGTAACGATGCCTCCAAATGTATCAATCGCTGTATAATTTTGAATAGACGAACACCCTGTCCGTCCGATAAATTATGCGGCGGACCGCACAGCCCCGAACGCCTGTCGAATCCAACAGGAACCAATTAGTCGTTGGAGGATATTTATTTGCGGTTTTCTCAAACAACTGAACACCGACACTTAGCTCTTCGTGACTCGACTTCTTATAGAGCCAATTGATTACGATTAATGACGTTGTTACTCTCTTCTGTGCTTTTAATTGTCAGATAAATGCGATAAATGTTATCGCTATCAGTAAGTTAGTTGGGATATTATGGGGTATGGTGGATTAACTGCTGGTTTTTAGTAGTAGTTAATAACTTGCCTTGTAATCCTCAAACGGGCATTGTATTTTTAGCCCAGGTTCTGTACAGTCACTAGCACTAGAAAAAAGAAAACAAATGATGTGATGTTTGCAATAAGAGTTTCGAATGGGAACTTTATCTACTTATTTGCCTTTCAAATACCTTCATAGAGATACTCTCTTTTTATCTCATCCTAATAAAAAGCGGAGCTTGTCTTCAAATATTAACTAATATTGACAACTTGAGCATCCCCTTTGTACTTAACGTGATCTTTTTGGTCAACTTTTCCACTTCATTTAAGTTGTATACTTAAATCGTACTTAATGGCGAAAAGTTGGGAACTTCAAAAGATGTAACAATGCTTATTTTGAAGGGTCCCTTTGCCCCCCAGTTCTCGCGCATTGCGAATTGTGCCTTTGTGATTTCTGAAGCGTTTTAGGGCGTTATTTTGTCAATTCCGTTGATCAAGTGGCGGAAAAGTGTCTTTTCTAAAGCAGTAAAACATCTCGAAATGCGCCGCCTCGAATGAAATCTCAATGGATGAATAAAACTCCGCAAGATTGCCAAGTTTAATTATGAAGTTAATTAGCTTGGTCTGATGAAAAATTTAAATCTTCACTCAAGTTTCCTCCTCTGGATCTCTCTCCTCTGGATCCTCTGGATCTCAAAATCCATTTTCTTTTTCACATTGCTCAGATGAATTTAATCTAGATAGAAGCTCCTTAGAAATTATAATTGGCACCTTTAGATTCGCTGCAGAAAAACGAACAAATTAAATTTTCCTTCAAAGTTAGGTAATTGTGTCACTATTGGTTGTGCTTCACCCAAAAACTGCGCTAGGACCAAGGTCTGTTTTATATTCCACAGCTTTACATAATTAAATAAAAAAGTAAGACATTCAAAACAAAACGACGCAGCAAATTACGATTAGAAATACCTCGTTAGAGAAACTAAATCATGTTTTTCATAACGGTTCCACTCATCCGAGAACAAAGTTATTAGTGGGATTAATTCGAAATGCGTCCATATTAATTCAACATAATGACATCTTTATGAGCTGTGACACAAAGTAGGACGTGTATATGGAGAATAAATCTGTCATGGAGTTAGAGAGGTCTTATAACAATATTACCCGAAATGAGATTATATCCGGCTTATTTTTCAAAATTTTTTTTACAAAATAAGACAAAACATATAGGAAAATATAAACAAAACAATACTTATATTAAGCACGTAAGCGGGGTAATTGATAGTATTTTTATTTTAAATCTAAGATGAAGTCAAAGCTTCAAACAAAAATGCCGGTAAATCACTGTAGCAACATATAATTTTAGCTTGCAGGACTTGTATTGTACACCTATGGTACTACCATAATGCATTGATAAAAGCGGCTTAACTGCCATGTTATTTTACAAAACTGTATAAGGTCGGCTTTTCCGGCTTTACCATTTTCTCGCCTCTATTTAAAGTTAACGCCCGATCACAAATTGTAATTTACCGCCACGTGTCTCGGAAAGCCGGACTTCTATTTGGTTTATAATCTATGTAATGCTCCCTTTTAATTGAAACAGCTCATCAGCTGGTATTTTTAGGTTTCGGCGTCATACTCTGTCGCCAAATCAATTTATGAACATTCCAGATGATTCCAGATTTCAGAGTTTCAGTTCAAGAAGCATTAATTCAGTAGAGGATTACTTTGAAATTTCTTATACACGACATGAATCCAGATTCCAGTTCCATGCAATCAAGCAACTGAAATCTACAAGGTGAATCCTAGATGTTATATTTGTGTAAATTTTACACTTTATTACATTGAGATAGATTGAGATGCAAAAATTCTAGAGATCCTAAATGAAACCAATTATTTTAAATATTTTAACATGCACATCCTAAATTAAGAATGGACGAGTACCTAAATAACTGTGTATGGATTTATTCAAATCTACTCACATGTTTAACCCATTCCTAACTTATTACAAGCCAAACTTGCGGGCTAGTTAAAACCGTTAATTATATTAAAACACACCGAGTTGTTCGTACGAGGAAAACCTCAAATTGGATCTAGCAAACAGACTTTAGTACTAGTTTGTCAACTTCAATATTTAAGTTGCTCCCTGTAGTTTCCGAGCTTCGTCTGTCAAGAACACAATGGTGGTAGTACTTGTCGGTGCTTGCAATCTATTTCTAGGTATTTCTCCGAGATTCTGTGCTTTTTTGCGAATGAGGCGCCCTGGTCGTTTGTGATTCAACGGTTATGTTTTCTGCAACACAAATCTACTTTTCTAAGAATCGAAAAGTCATGCAGCCTAATGAGGAACCTAGTGGTACCTACAATTTAAAATTTCATTAAATCATCATTTAATCAGAAACATAAAAGAAACTACGGGAAACACTCCAAAAGTACCTTTAAACTTTAAAATACCATGGGGATCATTCGCATCGCAATGAGCCCACTTCATACGTTAAAACCAGCAGTCATATCAATTCTCTCTCAGTCTGATATTCAACAGCATCCCTGGATTCCAATAATTTAATGGCACGACCGAGGTATTTCGTATTTTTGTGTGAATTCAGAAAATCGAAGCGTAGTATCGGTGATTCGGCGCGACGTCCCCTGCGATGCGGTACCCGTTCGAAAAAGGACTTGTCGATTCCACAGACTGCGTTTTTCTGTTTAAAAAGTTACTATTTACTTGAAAGCTAATGTAAAAAAAGGCAACGGTAAATATCTGATTAAGTAGAATATTTGTTTCCATAAGTAACAGAGCATAAATCCAAGAAAAGAAGATTTTACACGTCAAAAACATGATTTTTCAACAAAGTAAATTTTAATGTAGAGTTGAGGTTACCGTTTTACGAAAAGGGCTCATCAGGAAAATCTAATGAGATCCCATGGGTGTGTAGCCTTCCATTTTCACGGATATCGTTCGTTCAATATTTAAATCGCAAATATTTCAATCAGTCAAGTGATTCCTGAATATTGTTATGATCGCAATCAGTCACATCCATGTTGCGCGGCGCGTCTACGTGAATAAAATTTTATCTGTTATTTTTTTTATGAGTTTTTAGGTTCATACATTTAGTTAGATGGTATATAGAAAGCTCAATAATGTTTATAAAGTTTAAACATGCAAACAGAATTACAACTGCCATAATAAATTACATCCTTTCTTATCCACAAGACAGAGTTTCCATCACAAACGCATTACCCGCTCAATAAAGCCATGAAAGCGAAATAACTGCGACTGACAATAGCATGGGCCAAGACTGGCAACTTCTCAGATGAGATGTGGGACTTAACTTTATAGTTTCTAAACCACAAACTGCCAGTCTACGAGTTGCCAGCGCAGTCACGTGCACACTGCACACAGGCATAAATGTTTCAGTGTCTTCATTCAATATTTTATTCAATTCCAATCTCTTCGTGGCATATGAGAGTGCTAGAAGTAACGATACCTCGATACTCTTGGGTATAGATTAAATTAGAGTTATTTCGATTTTACTTCGGCACTACATAGCAATAGTGAGGTTAAGAAATCAAATTTATGTTTTTTTTTATACAACTAAATGGTGGAACAAGCGAATGGCCCACCTGATGTTATATGGTAACCATTGTCTTTAACGATGCTTCACTGAAAATCGCGTCCGAATAATAAAACGCTCAAGACGCCCGATGGGAACTAATTTGATTCGGGCTTGGACGAATTAACTAATTCGTCCAAGGATTCGGGCTGTCAGAGTCGAAATTGTGCATTGTAATCTTAGTTACGTAGATGCACTAAAATGACAAAGAACATGTCGCCAATAATGGAGAATTTGATAAGAAACAAATTTGCATACATTGTATTCATAACTGAAGCTATCTGAAGAAACTTCTCCCACAAATACATTAATACCAAGACTAAGAAAGTGCTTTGGAGCCATTTCCCTGGAGGCTTCGTTTCCGAAGGAAGCGCTCGACCTCCGTCGGGTTTTTAATCATAAATGAAAATTGCGAAGTAAAACGTTTAAACCTTGAATTTATTTTACTGCTCTTTACTGAATGGATTGAGATAACTGTAATAAGATCGTTTACTTAGAATTGTGGAGGAAGATAGACTTTTAAGATTATCATTTTGATTGACGATTTGCGGCGCTGATTACTACAGCGGGCGAGATACAAGTGTTACATATCTGCGACGCGCTACACTTTTCTCATGATTTGCGATTTGTTCCAGATTTTAGTGTTATATAATTTACTCTTGTATAGTTTTAGTGTTATATACAATGCCAGCAGTTTTGCTAGGTGAGTATTTATTGCCAAATAGGCCTGTATAATATAACAGTAGCATGCAAGTAACCAATAGAATAGAAAAGAAACTTTCAAGTAGGTTCCATGATACCGTAAACAAAGACACGTAAATACTCATAAAGCCTATCCAAGTTGACGTTCTATCCATTCTTTATCTTTAACTACGCAATTCCGTCAGCAAAAAAAGCATTTTCTTACCATTTAGCGGCGTTTTCGTCCTCTTTTACCTCGCAACCTAGGGTATAACACCTCTCGGGGGTGCGGTAATATTTGCATTTAAAGCGAACGACTGATATTCTGACCTTATCAGAGGGAGATTGTGTTTGAGGGACGAATTCAGATGACGCAAGTGCCGGGAATCACTCGGAATCGGCAGCTCGGGAGTAGATTCCTTTTTACGACGTATGTGCTGAGAAATCTGAATTAACTTGGAAACTAAGCTGAAAGTTTCACTATGCTTGTCGTGAGAAGGTAATGCTGCCTTATCTCTACCCAAATCAATCTCTATACATAACATATTGGTCGGCACGTTCTAATAATATCTAAGAATACGCTCTAAAAGAATCAGTGGAGTGCACTAGACTGAAACATTCTAGGAAAAAAAATTTTAGTTACTCACATATAAAATACAAAACCAAGTCCCAATAGAAACAGCTTACCCCGAAATGGGAGAAACTAATTTGCACAACAAAAAGTAACAAAACGGGAAACCTATTATCACAAAATTAATTAGTCAACTCGCTGTAGAATCTAATTCTAATTTAAGTATTTTGCTGGATAAAGTGTTTACACACAGCTCGTTGAAAGATAGCTGGTACAGTTCATAGTTTTCCGATTGCATACAAAAACTGCGACATAATAGTAAACAATAGGTACACTTGTTCGTCTATTATCAACCGACAAACCACGCTGTCCGCCTAGTTGGGCGGCTAGTACATTTTAGTCATTTTAGTCGGCTAGTCAGTTGATGGGTAGGTAAGATACCTATTACAAACTTGCATTTTAGTATGCAATCTCACCCTGCAGTACTGATATTTAAAAAAAACCAGATTTTTTATTTCTTACCTACCTAAAGTACATACTTTGTGAGAGGATTTCGGTTCGCATGTCGAGTTACAAACCTTCTGAAACAATCTTTTTTTCTGTACGCTGTGTGTTTTCACACACACCTACACGATATTGACGGAGAGGTAATTTCATAAAAGTTTAGACGCTTTCATATCGTATCGGCAGAAATACATGATTATAGTTTTTGTTCGAAGAACTGACTTGTCAATATCGTGTATGTCAGTGTGCAAACGCTCATACGGCTCAATTTTCTGGTGAATCTATATTAATTACCTAGCTATCGTTTCCCGCTGTGATCCAAAGCTACATCCTACCTTCGCTTCGTTTTGTTCAAAGCCTCGCTCCCAAAAGTTTGTTTTTCACTGTATTCTTATTTCAGTAATTTAATTTGAAAGGCTCTGCTGATGGCCTTTTTGTTGAAACTGAAAGGCTGGTGTTTATCTAATCGAGCTGTTTTCAGACTGCCAACAAGGCATCTACACGATATTGCCAGAGAGATAATCTCATACATTTAGGTAGATAGATAAATAGATATTTATTCGTCCCCAACAGGTAGGTATGTACATATACAGTAGATAGTAGTTACTAGACGTTTTCACACCTTATCGGCAACGACACCGATATTTTTTTCGAGTCACCAACATATCGGTCTCGTGTACGTGTCAGTAACACCTAATGCCAAGTTATAAGTACGTGGGGGTTTTATCTAAAGACTTTATCTGGGTCTACTTTGTATTTTGAAGGTTTTGTAAAGGTTTTGTTTGTTTCTTTTAACTTAATTGAAAGTAAAACAAAATATTCGTTGGTTCGTAACCAGAATCACTATTAACTTTAGTAAAAATTGATAACTAGTTTTAGGGTGGTGACTTTAGTTAAATGACTCTTTCTACTAAATAAGTAGTCTAGAATCTACAAAATCTAATCGATTAGACAAAATCTGTTATAGTTTTACAGACTAGCAAAGTTTCTTTTTAGCAAGCCAGCTTGAAATTCAATCGAGAGCACTTTCAAAAATGTGCTGAAGTTCAATTTCCTATTCTAACAAGAGAGCGGTAACCTAGTCAAAATGGGTCACAGGGTGCTTACCGGCTCCTCCATTATTCAGTGGGATTTACTGATCCTACTACACCCTGAAAATTTCGGACTTCAAAACTATTTTTAAACCAGTCTTTCCAAAATATGCTCATCTATCCATCACTTAAGAGAGCTTTATAAATATTTGTTTGTATTTGAATTACTAAACTGGCTCGATTAGCACCAATACCTAATGGCATTTTAATCATTTACGAAGATCATTATAAGAACGTATAGTAGTCACAACGGATCTTTGTCCCACTGAAGTATCTGGGCTAAACCGATTTTCGGGTCAAATTGGAGTTGAGCTAATTTTTCCGCACAACATGTACATGCCAAGGACGAATTAACACACATGCGCAATCGTTTGTTGCACATAACTTCAGACGGATAACAATCCGTTGTGCGTACTGTACCTAAGTATCCATTTTTATCAATCTCCTTTGCCGAGATTAAATTCGGCTTGCCTCATTCTCCGCTTTTGTTTACCTGCGATGAGTTTGGCACGGCATATTATTTAAAAATCGAGATGCAAAAACATGAGGCTACATCTAAAAAAATCACCTATCACCGGGAGAATTTTCGACGAACCAAAACACAAACAACAGGCAATCTAGAACAACGACTGAAGCACAGAGTACCAAATTCTGGAAATTCGTATAAGCGTTAAAAATATGAAAAATGCAACAAATTTTTCTAGTAAAAACAAACAAAACATTCAAATTAACCACCAGACAGGATACTCGTGGAGAACAAAAAACAAAAGCATAAAAACAGGTGAGAGAAATACGGGGTATGATAATCATATTTCAGTAACAGTCCACTTGTTGCGATTCAAATGTTTCCATCCTATTCGTTCTAGCTTTTTCTGGGCTATTCGACGTAAACTGAAGAGTGCTTACAATTTTTTTAATTTATTCCTAGTTTTATTCTTTTCCACGGTTATGTCTCGACTCTGGCTATGAAATGCTATTGGCTAAAGTTTATAAATTTCTATACATTGCTGTCGATTCTGTTGTTGCATTTTTCTAAACTAACCTAATTTGACCGCATTAAAAATGTTGCCGTCCCTTTCTCATAAACTGAAACTACAAAGGCAGCTATAATTCTAGCGCTGGCTAATTAGATTAGTTTAAAAAAATGCAACAACAGAATCGACAGCATTTATGATTAATAGTCACGAATTTGAAGAAGAAAATTTGCAATTTTCTTCTGTAACGATATAAAGAATAAAATATTTACCGCAGCTTAATTAGACTCCGAAAAGAAGAACTTTGCGTTGTTCTGTTGCTTTAAGTTATCTTAATTGATAGTTTTTTTTTTTCCAAATTATATCTTCAAATCTATTGCCCTTGTAGTGTTTACCGCTACATTACGGCCATCATTCCAGTCAACGTTTTTCAGAAGTTCTGAGCAGTTGACACACAATAAATTCACGTTGGATTACTCTCCTTTCGCGGCACATTTTGCGAACAACCTAATTCCGGTTATCCTCAGCGACACTCAAAACAAACGAAAGTCTGATAAATACTGCTATTAATCTTCACCCGCTCAGGGCCTGCTGTTGTGTGAAGAAGACGGATACATATTGTTATAATCTAGATTTAGGTCAAGTTCTCAGACCAGTCCAGTCATTTTATTATTACCGGTGGTGGAATATTCAGGCCTATTTTCTTGTTGTTTTGTTTTTAATTTTGTAATTATTAAAAAAAAAACTATTTAATTGTAAGATTACTAAGGGCGGCTTGCACCAGAATCGCTAAACGAGTTTAACTATTAAATAGTATTTAGCGAGTTGTCAAGTCATATAAATACGTCAGATTTAAATCTATTTAGCTGTTAAACACGTTTAGTGATTCTGGTGCAAGACGCCCATATATTGGAATTATAACAGAACAATTTATTAATTTAGAGAAGGTACATTATATTGGTATAATAGTTAGTATTTTAGCAAAAAGTTTACTGAATAAATACGAGGATTAATTTTTTTATTTATCTCATTTTTTGGATGGATTTTGGATGGATTTTTTGGTTGGATTTCTCACCATCGACCTTTTAATCAAATTTATTATGTAAAAAAATTTGTAAATACAAATGGCATAAAAACCAACATGCACACAGAATTATTTATGTGAATACATAACTCTTTGATGGATTTTCGTGTCGAATACGTAAAAAGTAAAAACATATCGTTTGAATTTTTTCATGTTTTTAATGTCGATTCAAATAATTGTTGTACCGCCTATCACGATATGGTGAATATCAAATATGGTAAATATGGTAAATATGGTATGGTAATATATGGTAAATATATCAGTTGCAAAAAAGGAACAGCTTTTCAAAAGAGGCAGTCATTTCGGTGACCATCTTTACATAAACTACTTTTTGGATAAACGTATATTTTTTTTATACAAGTAAATGATGGGTGTCACCACACCCTGGGTCCCTGACGGACGTCGGTCTCATGGTCGGCCTAAAGCGCGCTCCACATTCTCGGCAAAACTACACGAGACATAGCGAATACGAGAGTGTGGAGGACATATTCGGCAAGTCTCGCCTATGTTCGTGCAGTCTCCATCCCGTGTCGGTATTTCGTATCCGAATCAAAGGGTTCTCGTGTAGTTTTGCCGAAACACAAAGCACTCCCTTCACATTCCCGCCGCGTCAGTCTGCTTGCAGGGAGCTGGTGGGAGCTGGTGCTGTCATCCACCATCTTCGTTTTTCCAACGTCTCTTGATAACTTTTTTTTCTCGAATAAACGTATAATTGTAATAAGCCACAGCACATAATGCTGCAGCGACAGCTGTTTCCACGTCCATCTCGTTCGAGTACCGAGCGCACAAATGCGCGAGCGAGAATGTGGAGAACTGCTCTCGTCTCGTCAATAGTTTTGGCGAGACCCGAGACAAAACCTCTCGTGGAGAATGTTGGGCTCGCTTAAAAAGCGCTGGCGGGACGACCTGGAAGCCTTTGAAAGGAGATGGTGAGAGGAGGCCCAGGAGAGAGAATATTGGAAGTCTTTGGGAGACCTTTGCCCAGCAGTGGGACGAGATAGGTTAAGGAAAAAAAATGATGCGACAAGCCGTTGGCCCACCTGATGTTAAGTGGTTACCTCTACCTATAACAATGCATTTCCTCACCGAGCATGTCCACTGAAATCAATAAACAGTGAGATATTGAGACTGTTTCTATAAATAAGTAATTTAATGATTTGCATTGATAGCAATAACAATAAAATAAAAATAATACGGGTGAAACTGTCGACAATGGCATTATATTTGAGCCAATTTCACAACTCTTCATAAAAGCTCACAATATAAAACAATGAAACCCATTTCGAAATGTTTGAATACCAAGCACAATCGTCCTAATCCTAAAATAGGATTCCGTGTGCCCTCTGATGCATGAATGGAATGGATTTTGTTTTGTCGTTTTGCGTAGCGCCTACCAATGTTTTAGGCGAAAACATAGTCTCATGCATCCACAATCCACATACAACAAACCCGCTCTCCACTGTTAATATACGAGTTGGTTCGACTATACGACTGAGTAAAACTTTTATGTTTTTATCACAAAAAACAGATAGGTAAAAGTCTCAACTTTTTATTAAAACCGATGTAATAGTTTTTGGTGCTCTAAAAGCTCGAAAGCAATACGATTACGTGCAGCTAGGTTCATTAATTTACTATTTTTAACCCCTGACGCAAAACTGACGGGGTGTTATAAGTTTGACGTATGTGTGTGTGTGTGTGTCTGTCTGCTGAGGCAACGTAGCTCCCGAACGGATGAACCGATTTTGATTTTGTTTTTTTTTTGTTTGAAAGATCGAGGTGTTCTTAGCTATATTTGATGAAAAAAATCGGTCCAAGATACGGGGGATTTTTAAATTTTTAATTTAATTACTTGTTATTCTCTTCTTTCTTTCTTTCTTCTGCTTTTAGAATGTCAACTTGAGTAAAAAAACAAGGCAGAAAAATGTTAGCTTTTTTTAAGTTTGATTACTTACTTCTTTATTTCCCCAAGCAGTGGAAAGCGAACTTTATAATATTCACGCATTCACATATTCAAAAAGGAACCGGTAGCATAATATCGAGAAACCTGGATAATACAAAGCCAGCATCTATTTGAACGGATACGTACGAACTTACCACTTTGGATAAAATATAGAGTAGGTATGAATAGTGTATAAAATATTGATGAGAAGAATATCGTAAGTAGAGCTTTGATTTTCTGAATATCAGTAATGGCACAACGAAAAAATACAACGTCATAAAATACGTCACAATAAAACAACTGTTGAGTATTAAAACCACGATTGTAAGACTTTTAGGGCGGCTTGCACCAGAATCGCTAAACGCGTTTAACTCTTAAATAGTATTTAGCGAGTTGTCAAGTCATACAAATACGTCAGATTTAAATCGATTTAACTGTTAAATACGTTTAGTGATTCTGGTGCAAGACGCCCTTAGGCTGCAAATACACTTGACGGCCAAGTAGTCTCGGCAGTCCTGTGTCCGTCGCCAAAACTGGGTAGCCAAACGTAAGGCACACAAAGGCATTTTCAATCGCTGCAACCGGGAGACTCCATTGTTCCAACCGCTCTGGCCGTCATAAGTTGGCCGACATAGTGCATTCGCAGCCTTATATTTCGCATGATGCTTCACCCGTAAAAAAAAATATTAAATAAATATTTTAATAAATCGAATGACGCATTGTCAACTGCAGTATAATCTAACAATAAAGTTTTATGTAAGATTCGAACATAAAAAAATTACGACCTCTTATTACCATACAGAGGAGACGCTATTACATTAGAAAGTTATATTTTATACCTTTTTGTATTGTTTCTGCTTTGAATAAGAGTTATAGATATCGATTTTTATGAGGTATTTTATAGGATGCACTCAGTTTATTTTTATGAGCAAATATAGTGGATATCCTACTGTGTTATGTTTTATTATAGCTACAATTATTGAAGTAGGTAGCTACTATTTGAATGATATTATTACTACCTATTCAAAGTATTTTAGAGACAGCTCTAACATTTACAATTTCCTTTCTTTTTTGTTTAGGTCATGTCATGTCATAGTGGTGTGCAAAACTCATAAAATGGTGTGTACTAATAGTAGTCACAACGGAAAGTCAACACAAGTCTCTCTGAAGTATCTGAATGTACGCAGAACCCATTTTTGGGTAATTGGAGGTAAGTGAATTTTTCCGCACAACAGTACATGCGCAATCGTTTGTTGCACCTAACTAGAGGAATAAAGATCCGTTGTGCGCACTGTACCTAATTATTTACAAAAAAATATTATTTTCAGCAAAATTCTAATAAAATGCTAGAATGAGTTAGAATTGTAACTAATTGTTATAGTTTCACGAGCTGGACGAGTTTTAATCAAATGCGGTGGCGAATAAACAGAAACTGTTTCCGGCATCCGAGTGTAAAGCCACGTTTTATTTTATGTTACAAAATTTGTTTTTCTTTTAACAAAATAAATGTTTTGGTTTAATATTGTTTGTACCTACTGATGATTAAATAGCATCATCATTGACCCATAAGACAATATAAGCCCCCCATAGATTTCCATAGCGACAATCCTGGTTTGGTTGATGGTTTTTCCATAAACAACTATTTAGTTAACTATTGAATTGAAATTTGATTTCTTTAAAACCGACGTCAAAAAAGAAAAAAATCGGTTGTATATTTTTTTGTATTTTTAGGGCGGCTTGCACCAGAATCACTAAACGTGTTTAACAGCTAAATAGATTTAAATCTGACGTACCTATTTATATGACTTGACAACTCGCTAAATACTATTTAATAGTTAAACGCGTTTAGCGATTCTGGTGCAAGCCGCCCTTAGATTTGTTTCAAATTCGTATGTAGGTGTATATCTTTCTAAAAATCTCAAATCTAGGATGATAGAACTTTTAAGTGCAGTTCCACTGCAGTTCACATCAGTTACGAGAACTCATTAGTGTAGACAGAACCTTAGCCATCCCGCCCGTGACCAACACTCGTGGGTGGTTGCCAATGTAAACTAAGCTTAACTTTATTATGATTTGAGTTTAGTTGCGAAACAAATCTCGTATTCTGTCCAAACTGTGTGATTACGAACTAAAATGACATTGCTGCCAAATAGGGACATCTATTTCATCTAACATCACAGGGATGCTTATAATATTGGATTAGCATAACAAACAGTAGCTTCTGATATGAAAATATCAGCTACACAGCATAATCCAGACTTCAAACTAGGTCGCTGAAAACGTCTGTAAAGCGTAATCCAGTGTGTACAAGTATAAGTTCATAACACGTAAACGTAACTAACCTTGCTTTTCAAAATAGTTTAGTGAAACACTATTCAAAGGCTCCTAAAGCTAGGCCGTGTTTGAACTCTTTTTGCACGGCGGCCATCTTGACAACAATTACGATAGACCTTCACTGGACGCATGTAGATAAGAATCGTCAGTAAAACTATCTAGGCCACTAAGTCGTATGACTACGAATGATTGCTACGCCAACAAGAAAAACGAACTTTATTTTTATAGTTCGAACGTGCAATTTATTTTGTTCAACAATTTGGAACCTCTAAGCTGGGCAACACTACAAAGTGGGTATGTTGTTATTATGCGCAACAACTTAATCCTCGACACGTGCTTGTTTGCGACACGTATCTCGTTATGAGTCGCTGGTTTTCAAAGTATTGCAGTGCCAAAACATAGGTGAGAGCTAATAAATAAGAACCCAATGCTGAAAATGTAATGCATCCTGTCCACGTGTCCACGTGTTGCGTGATCCAAAAGTCCCATAGACTATAATACACACGAAAGTTTGAGCCAAGCAGTGGTGCTCGCATTGCATTTTTTGGTTTGAAGGGTCTAAGAGTGATGGGCGCAGTTCAATGCATCACAGGACACGTCCTCAGAGGCAATGTATTGTTCTAGGCAGTGGTTACCACTTAACATCAGATGGGCCTCTACCTATAATAATTTAGTTTAGACAGTCTCTTTTTTTTTTTTTTTTATAAATATTCAGGGACATTTCACACAACACCCTCTAGTCCCAAACTAAGCAATGCTTGTAATATGGGAACCAGATGGCTGATAGAATACTTATATACTTTTTTTTTTTTTGTAAATACATACTTATAATACATACTAACCCCCAAACATAGAACAAACATCTATGTTTTGCACGCACAAATGTTTGTTCTCAGTGGGGATCGAACCCACGACCCACAGCACGGAAGGCAGAGCTATAACCGACTGAGCTGTGACGCCTGTCAAATCTATAATTCTACTAAAATACAAGACTTTGTAAGTAGATCCATAGTAATAACTTTATAGATGTTCAGTCCACAAAAATAACTTCGAATAGCGTCTTTGAAGATCATCCGACCCAAATTAAGCTCCATGTCATTGTGCGGCTCTACAAACTTTATGTTAGAGGAATTTGATGCCCTTTGAAATGAGACTCAGCCAAGTTCTGTGGAGTTTGATGGGTGTAAATAAATATGGGTTTCTTGGTTTACTATAGTTCTTGTAAGATGTCTTATGCTAGCTTAAGCACATAAAATCATCCTCTTTTTTTTTATTTTGCGTGCGTGAAAAGAAAAGAAAGAAAATAAGTTGTACTTGCAAACACACTATTGGTACCTACCTCCTACACATGTGGCAAACGGGACCCTGAATCAGCATGAAGTTAGTAGCTAGTAAGCAACTAACGCTGGTCTTCCGTCAGAGCCTTCCAGTGATCCCACGTGACAAATACTTTTAGTTGAGTCGCATCGAAAGCTTCCCCCCTCCTTGCGTCGATAACCTCACTGTTGAGGGTCGTGACGTTTATGAAGGACCTTCTTCTGCACCATGCTCCTCCAACAAGATCTATTTTCTACGGAACGAATAGCATCACAATCTTAGATACATGCAAATAGAAAAGATTATCACAAACGAATTGGTAGGTATTCTACAATCAACCAGATCTTTTTGTCTCTGTAAGCTGTTTGTATGATATCTCATACATTGTACCAAACGCTTAAGGGAATAGTCTCTCAATGCAAAACAGAAGAATCGCGTTCTCATGACATGCGCGGAAAGCAATTCGTAAATTTTATCGAATACTAAACTAAACTGAAAAATGCTTTACTGCGATCTTTATATTTATTTATTTAGTTAGTTACACCAATGGCATATTCACAATTGTTATTTAGGAGAAAAATATTACTTATAACATTCTACAGTGTGATATACCATTACAGGCATAAACAGATTTGATGTAGGTAAAATATGTCTTAAAAAATTTAGTACTTATTTTTTAAGGGAAAAAAAGCAACAACTTATAACTAAGTGTGTGATTGGATTCCAATATACGAGTAATAAGTGCTCACTGATAACAAAATTAAAGGAACGCTATTGTTTGTGTCAAATAGTCAGTTAATAGGATAAAATCTGTCAAGATTTGTTTTAAATCATACAGGAATGAAAGTATTTATTGGTTTTTTGTTACTTTTGAATAATCAACTTTTTTGAAATTATGTGTGGCAAATTTTTACCCTTTTAACATTTATTGTATCATTACATTTATATCATACATTAATTATAATATCTAATGCAGGGTGATGTGGATCTAACTTACTGAGGGGTAGTTTATTTTTACACTCCGTTACACCACTGAAATTGCTTATCACTAAATCTACAGTTCTTTGAATAGTATTTTATAAACTACATATTTACTATTATTAGGGTTTGAATTTTTGTATCCTTCACTAGAGGTAGACCGGTCAAAATTAAAATCTGCAACAAATTATAGTCTCTACTTATATCACTTGACTGTGTCATTTTATCTACTGATATTATCCATGACGAGAAACAAAGTCTGTATAGTCACTGGGGGTTGTTTGTATACTGCACATATCTAAATATTCTTGGTACAGTATTATTGAGTTTTAGTGAGATACAAGATAAAAGATACATTTATTTGCCAAAATACTAGATCTAGATCTAAACTTCTTCATTTTTCCTTCGCAGAACCTGGTTTCATATCAGTATGGAGTTCATATTAGCCAGTGTCTCATAGTTTTTGACTTGCTTTGCAGGAGATTGGTCATCTCTGCGGATGAATATGCGACCATTCCTAGTCCACACATATTTATACCCATTTTCTCGTGCCACTTTTCGTGTTTGGGCATAAAGCCTTTTGTAGAAAGGTGAGAGGTGCTCAGAAACGAAGATTGGGAATGTGGTACCTCTAATGCTGCGAGCTAAGCTTGTCATTCGGGTGAGATTTATTGAATTTGACTACAGCGGCGAGTACCTCATCTCTGAATCTGATATTAGGCAGCTTGACAACAATTGAGCGCGGGCGGTTGTTAGACTCATCCATCTTTCTGACTCTGGAGCATGAATGTATGTCCGCATTATCAATAGGGAGTTATAATATGGCAGTGCCTAGTTGTTTAATTGTGTTAAGTAGATTTTCGGTCTCGTTTTCTGGCACTCCATTTAACTCCAAATTGTATCAAATTTAAATTCATTTATCAAATATTTATTTATTTATCAAATTTTATCTTTAAATTATATCCTGTCTTGTGAATCTAAAGTAGCTGGGCGTAGACATAAGTACATTAAGTGGGTATGTTTGTGAATATTTAGGTCATAATAAATTCTACGGAAACTCTCAAATCGATAAATAGTAGATAAGCTTAAAAACTAAAACCTCTCTAAATAATATGAAAAAGGATAGAGAGGGTACTGCTCCAAACTCATCTTTAACATTAACATATTGCGGAGAGTTTAACACAAATTGTGAGAGACAGATACAGTTCATTGATACAGAATTGGATGTAAGTAGGTAATTTCAGAAGAAATGGTAGATTTTGTCTTGCCAGAAGGCAATGTCTCTCTCTATGTAATCTACATTCATCAAATGTTCCTCTCCGGTCCATACAGCAAATAAGCACATATCCATTTCCGTAATGTTTAATTGCCCCTGAATTTGAAAAAAGTTGTGTTAGATCCTTCCTTAGAATAAATAAGGTTGTTCACAAAAAGGTTTTTACAAAAGCAATAAAATAGGTTGAATTAAATGCAATACAAGTATGAGCAGTAGCAAGATAATAATTAGGTACTTACTTATCCTAATTTAATTGGAATTAGGATAGAAAAATCTACCATTTTCCGTGTAAACAAATAACAGCTACTGACTGATTGGCGGAGTTGACTTAAAAGAAATAAAAACTAAGTTTACATTGGTATGGTTATTGTTGGATATTGTCATGTATACAAGAAAAAAAAGTAGAGCCACTTTCAATGCGTATTAATTAGCAAACCAGGAGTTCTACTCGATAACATTTTATTGTGACTGTTCGTAAATGTCAAATGAGCTTATTACGCGGTCTGCTTACGCGTTACGCGCAGCCGCGAGAAAAACTGCCATGTTGCTACGTAGTGTACTCAAATGATACAATAGAACCGTGATTTGTAGACTTTTGTCGAGTAGACGTTTGCGTGTTCTTCATTTAAAAATCCTGAGAAATTTGGCGTGGGCCTGACGTCCGAACGTTTCGGCCGCCTAGAGGCCACTGAAGAATTTTCTTGCGATATTTGGTTAAAAACTAGTCTCAGCGATTATTAAATATTAAAAAAAATAAGACTATCTAAGTAAAGATTTTACACTTTTTATATACTTAAATATTTGGCCTATACGTAAGTTTAGTTGTTTTGTAGATAAAACAAAGGAATATTGTGGAATAGACCATTTAAAATCCAAAATTTCGAAGATCTTCTGCCACCTGGATTAAGGAAATGAAAACAAAATCGCAAAATGTATTCAGGGCGTTTTGGAGACAAGGATATGTACATCAAGACGTGCTGAGTACTTTTTGCGATTTTGTTTTCATTTCCTTAATCCGAGTGCACAAACTTGACTCGAAACGGTTTGGGCGCGAGAGAGCTGTGTTTGATCCCAGATTTATCTATTATAAACCAGCTAAATGAAGCTAAATTAAATATGTAATTGTTACACATATCCTGAATATTGATTTGCAACCAAAATAAATGAAGTTACTATCTTACTTTTCTTTTAAACACACTTTGAACTTCGCTAGTTTTGGCAATTTGGCGAATCCCCAGCCTTAAGAATATCCAGCTTAGAATGAGCTTAACCACCGCATTGTAGAAACTCATCACTGTTAATAGAATACATAAACGAAAGGGGTTTATGTCTGAATATATGAATGTGTGCAATGTGCATACAGGATGCATATTTTACTTCATAAAAACCTTTCATCCGAGCTGAGATATCAAATAAAAGGAGAATGCATGCATAGAGATGAAAATAAATTCATGGATAAGAAGAAAATAAGAGAGCTAAGAAAACACAAAAAAACAACCAACGATATTATTATTAGCATTTGAAGTGGGACTAGAAAAAAAAAATCTATTCCAAATCCAAATTGATTCTGTGATTCAATTTCATAACACAGTCCATAAATCACATGACTCTCATCATTCCATCCGTGACAACTCGTGTGTGCTCAATGGATCCCGCTTCATCAGTCCAACTTGGTATAATTGGGCGCCAGAGTTCAGTCACAGTGCCTGAGCTGAAGCGGACGCGAACTTTCAAGCGTATTGAAAACGCTGATTGGGTTGGACGGTCTATCGTGAATGTGTTTATATAAGTAAGAACATTGATCTAGAGAGGATGACACTAGTTTCCAAGTTGTTGTAGGTGCTAAAATTTAAACTCAAAACCACTAGTTACAGATTTTGTTCACAAACACAGCCAGTAACCCAAACTTGAGTTCTAGCAATGTTCGTAAAATTATTATGTTAGTAAATTATATTACCTTCAACTTTTTAATATTTATCTACGATGCTGAATGATACTTTTTCAAAAGAAAAATAGCGTGCTATGAACGGGCGTAAATTATGTGGAATTAGGAGCACTGACAGAATGGTGGCGTAGGGGACACAAAAGAGGCCTTGGCAGACCAACAACCAGATGGATGGATGATATCGTTGCCGTACAAGGGAAGACCTGGTTGCAAAAGGCCCAGAATAGACACGAGTGGCGTTTGAGGGAGGAGGCTTATGCCCAGCAGTGGGTTAATACAAGCTGCCTATCATGATGATGATATGATGATGAGCGGGCGCGAAAACATTGCATTTTCAGTTCCCGAAATGACGTGCGCGCCCGCTATCGCTCCTTCAGCAGCCACAGCCTGAGTGTTCGCTAACGACGTCCGCGCACGCCAAAACTTATAGGAGGCGGAAACCGGAAACTTGCCAATTGTATGTGGTAGTTACCGGCTGACTGAATGAACGTAGCTACGTAGAAATACGTTTCGTATCATCATATCAACCACTGACTGTTAGGTTTTCTTTATTCTTTGCCAGCTTCCTTATTCCTGTGCGTCTTTATGGCAATTGTTTCGCTCGAGTAGGTACGTTGGGTGACCCGGATTTATCCGGTCTTGCTTAAGAAAAGCTCAGGTAGATTACGAGGTAGGTATATAAATAGATAGATACGGTAAAAAGTCAAAGTTGAAAACCTTTTATTCAATATAATCACAAGGATCTTTTAGGATCGTCTTATTTAATAAGGTGATTCTAGGTGCCAGTTCCACGCGATCAGAGCCTAGAAGAAACTCTGCCTAGAAGAAAATCCGTGGAGTAAGGGTTGGGGGGGGGGGAGCATAACAGAGATGTTAAGGGAAAATCATTTTATAATAGTAAGTAAGGGCGGCTTGCAGCAGAATCGCCAAACACGTTTAACTTTTAAATAGTATTTAGCGAGTTAGATTTAAATCTGTTTAGTGATTCTGGTGCAAGCCTCCCTAAGTATCAAAAATTCAAGCAAAAACGAACTGGATAAGTAGCCTTAGGTACCTATGTAGATTTAAGTAAAACATCGTGTTTTAGATAAACTGGTTGCACCTATGTTCTCGCATATTTATTTTAATAAACATAATAAGGCTTCTAAGGTCAGTGACCAGTTTGTTATTCGATCAAAAAATAGTGTGGTAAAAGTATGAGAGTGCTTTGAAAAACCACGATGCAATATTTTCTAAATCACTGAAACGAACCTAAGCAGAAAACTTTTCAATCTGTCTAATGGTATTGCAATATTCAACGCAACCCTTAGCACCAGTTTTTGAATACCCAAATGGTCAGCGGGATTTTGGCCTATGACAAGAGACGGCGAACATTTTAAAATATGAAAATACCCTCCGTTTAAAGTTTATTTTTTAAATTCAAAGCTAATCCTTCTAAATACACATGTTACTAGTTCTTTTCGATATCAACTCGTTTCATAACAACAAATTCAAGGCAAGCAAAGATTATGGTAATCGACAAATTGACACTCATTTGTAATACGATAACGTCACAAGTTAGTGCTAAAGCCTCCTACAAACCTGTAACAGCGTAGAGCTTGTTAACAAACTGCTAATAGGCTTAGTAATTCATCGAACTGGGGGACAGAAGAAACTAAAAAAAGTTTAGATAAGGTGGGCTGTACATTGTGAGACAAACAAGGAGAAATTAGAACAAGCCTGGCATTAGTAACAATTTATAACTATAACATTAGTCAAATCTCGAGCGAAAACATTCGACATGGTGAAATCATTGAATTTAGTGATGATACTTTTACGTTGATTGTAGCATAAAATACTCGTCTGTGATTGAAATGCTCGATATACCAAATTCTTGTTGTTTTCGATACACAAAACACACAGTAGAAGATCCAAACAGCGGCAGTTGTATTATGAGAATTAAATACTAAGATTAATGAAAGAACAGATAGGTACATTCGTCTTGAAGTTGGAAATTTCAAGCTCCTTAGATAAATAAGGGGAAATTCCAGATGAATAATATTTTTCCTTTTTCCCCAACATAAGTCTGAAGCCCACCTTAACCCAGTAGGCTTAGCCTGTTAACTCAACGGTAAAACTTTAATCTAGTTCAAGTCGAGATCAAACTGGATTAAATTTATTTTTCAATTCAATCGGCTTACCGGCCTTCATAGAAATAAACTGCCTGTTTTACAGAATAAGTGCGCGATCATTGAATATTTTCTGAAAAAGTTCTAGATCGCAGATATTTATATTGCACTTACGGAACTGAAAAGAAAACTATTTATATCAATTAGCTTCACAATGATATACTTCTAAAGATATCTACTAAAATTTAAATGAAAATGCAAGTCAATTGAAAATGATGATTGAAAAAATTTAAAAAGAATTTTTTTATAAAAACAAAATCAAAATCGGTTCATCCGTTCGGGAGCTACGATGCCACAGACACACACACACAGACACGTCAATACTTATATAACACCCCGTCGTTTTTGCGTCGGGGGTTAAAAATGAGCTCTTTGAACAAAAGACTAGAAGGTTCCAATACAGAGAACACAGAATAGCTACCTACCCTAGTATCCAATTAACAAGCTCACAAATTTTAATGTCGTGTACAAAGGAACCATTCTGACAACGTTTGTTAGTCTCTTTACCCGACGGATAGCCTCAAGCTATCCCGCTAATACGACGAGGATACAATTTAAAAACTAATTACTTTTCTTTGAGGATAAAAGGTAAATAAAGTTTTGCTAAAGTTAGTTTTCATTAAGACGTTAAGCGAAGTTGAAAGTTGGGACAGGAAATTGAGCAATTTTGGTATGACCGCAGTATGAAGAGGGAAGTTTTTTCGCTAGAATAAGCAGTTTTTCATCAAAGTTTTTAGCCTCAGAAATTGGAAAGACACACTTCACCGAAACACAATATTCATTTCACTCATCGATGATTTTCCTCTATTGTCGATGCTACCATTTTGATTACTTATTAAAAACAAAAATACCGAATTGTATCGTTATGACAAGTTACAAAATGTGAAATGTATTTCTGCCTTAAGGGGATAGTCTATCTGTGCAAAACAGAAGAATGGAGTTGTCATGACATGCGCGGAAAGCAATTCGTAAATTTTATCGAATACTAAACTAAACTGAAAAATGCTTTACTGCGATCTTTATATTTATTTATTTAGTTAGTTACACCAATGGCATATTCACAATTGTTATTTAGGAGAAAAATATTACTTATAACATTCTACAGTGTGATATACCATTACAGGCATAAACAGATTTGATGTAGGTAAAATATGTCTTAAAAAATTTAGTACTTATTTTTTAAGGGAAAAAAAGCAACAACTTATAACTAAGTGTGTGATTGGATTCCAATATACGAGTAATAAGTGCTCATGATAACAAAATTAAAGGAACGCTATTGTTTGTGTCAAATAGTCAGTTAATTGGATAAAATCTGCCAAGATTGGTTTTAAATCATACAGGAATGAAAGTATTTATTGGTTTTTTGTTACTTTTGAATAATCAACTTTTTTGAAATTATGTGTGGCAAATTTTTACCCTTTTAACATTTTTTGTATCATTACATTTATATCATACATTAATTATAATATCTAATGCAGGGTGATGAGGATCTAACTTACTGAGGGGTAGTTTATTTTCACACTCCGTTACACCACTAAAATTGCTTATCACTAAATCTACAGTTCTTTGAACAGTATTTTATAAACTACATAATATTTACTATTATTAGGGTTTGAATTTTTGTATCCTTCACTAGAGGTAGACCGGTCAAAATTAAAATCTGCAACAAATTATAGTCTCTACTTATATCACTTGACTGTGTCACTTTATCTACTGATATTATCCATGACGAGAAACAAAGTCTGTATAGTTACTGGGGTTTGTTTGTATACTGCACATATCTAAATATTCTTGGCAGAGTATTATTGAGTTTTAGTGAGATCTATACTTCTTCATTTTTACTTCGCAGAGCCTGGTTTCATATCAGTATGGAGTTCATATCAGCCAGTGCCTCATAGTTTTTGACTTGCTTTGCAGGAGATTGGTCATCTCTGCGGATGAATATGCGACCATTCCTAGTCCACACATATTTTTACCCATTTTCTCGTGCCACTTTTCGTGTTTGGGCATAAAGCCTTTTGTAGAAAGGTGAGAGGTGCTCAGAAACGAAGATTGGGAATGTGGTACCTCCAAGGCCCAAATACTGCAAGCTAAGCTTGTCATTCGGGTGAGATTTATTGAATTTGACTACAGTGGCGAGTACCTCATCTCTTAATCTGATATTAGGCAGCTTGATAACAATTGAACGCGGGCGGTTGTTAGACTTTGGTTCTCTGTCGGATAACTTCATTTTGGATTCTATCCTTGAGAGCAATTCCGAGCATAGCTCTCTCCATAGCTCGCTGAGTGACTTTTAGCTTATGGACCAGCCCTACTGTCAGTGTCCACGTTTCGGCAGCATAGGTCATGACAGGTAGGACGCATTGATTGAAGACTTTTGTCTTCAGACATTGAGGAATGGGCGACGAGAAGACTTGACGGAGTTTCCCAAACGCAGCCCAGCTCAGCTGGATTCTCCGGTTTAGCTCTTTCTCAAAGTTGTGTCTACCCAAACGCAGGGTCTGCCCGAGGTAGACATACTCCTGCACAACTTCGAGAGGCATTCCGGCGACAGTGATTGGCTCTGGGGTTATACGATCATTGATCATAATTTTCGACATAGCTCAGAGGATTAGCAGGCTGAAGTGGCAGTGGGCCGGCCATGTTTGCCGTAGAACCGATAATCGTTGGAGCAAACTAATACTCGAGTGGAGACCACGTTTAGGCAAGCGTAGTGTAGGACGCCCTCCGGCGAGATGGGGCGACGATCTGCGAAATGTAGCTGGCAGACACTGGATGAGAAGAGCCGAAGACCGAGCTCAATGGCGCATCTTGGGAGAGACCTACGTCCAGCAGTGGACGAGTATAGGTTGATGATGATGATGATGATGATGGTGGTTAGACTCATCCATCTTTCTGACTCTGGAGCATGAAAGTATGTCCGCATTATCAATAGGGAGTTATATGGCTGTGTCTAGTTGTTTAATTGTGTTCAGATTTTCGGTCTCGTTTTCTGACACTCCATTTATCTCCAAATTGTATCAAATTTAAATTTATTTATCAAATTGTATCTTCAAATTATATCCCATCTTGTGAATCCAAAGTAGCTGGGCGTAGACATAAGTACATTAAGTGGGTATGTTTGTTAATATTAGGTCATAGTAAATTCTACGGAAACTCTCAAATCGATAAATAGTAGATAAGCTTAAAAACTAAAACCTTAGGTACTACTGAAAAATAACTCTCTAAATAATATGAAAAAGGATAGGGAGGGTACTGCTCCAAACTCACCTTTAACATTAACATATTGCGGAGAGTTTAACACAAACTGTGAGAGACAGATACAGATCATTGATACAGAATTGGATGTAAGTAGGTAATATCAGAAGAAATAAATATTCCAAAATATACGTGCAATAAAAACCAGCAGTATTTATTTTAGTTTTTTTGCATAAATATTGTTAACTAGCAGCTACCCGCGACTCCGTACGCGAGTACAGTTTCCATGTACATTGTATTATCTGTGTTGTATTATTATATGTGCGTGTACCGCGCGGATACTTTGTGAAACTTGACATTACACCGAACCCGTACTTGAATGTCAAACGCTAGTCGTTAGACCAAAGAGGTAGTATTACGCCCGGTCAAACTGACGTGACATGACATGACAATGAAATCCTCTTGCCAATTGGCGCTGCTAATCTTGTTCGTTCATTTTATCCTGTAGATCCTGATAATTATTCGGGATAAAAAGTAGCCTATGTGCCTTCTGGATTGGATTGAGTTTTAGGAAACTTGGCATATATGCCAAATTTCATCCAAGTTGGTTCAGTAGTTTAGACGTGATTGAAACACCTGAACATCTAAACTTTCGCATTTATAATATTAGTAGGATAGGATAGGATGTGGTTCTTTGCGTTCTGGCAAGATAAAATGGTAGATTTTGTCTTGCCAGAAGGCAATGTCTCTCTCTATGTATTCTACTTTCATCAAATGTTCCTCTCCGGTCCATGCAGCAAATAAGCACATATCCATTTCCGTAATGTTTAATTGCCCCTGAATTTGAAAAAAGTTGTGTTAGATCCTTCTTTAGAATAAATAAGGTTGTTCACAAAAATGTTTTTACAAAAGCAATAATTTTATTGCTTTTGTAAAAAGCATGTAGGTTGAATTAAATGCAATACAAGTATGAGCAGTAGCAAGATAATAATTAGGTACTTACTTATCCTAATTTAATTAGAATTAGGATAGAAAAATCTACCATTTTCCGTGTAAACAAATAACAGCTACTGACTGATTGGCGGAGTTGACTTAAAAGAAATAAAAACTAAGTTTACATTGGTATGGTTATTGTTGGATATTGTCATGTATACAAGAGAAAAAAGTAAAGCCACTTTCAATGCGTATTAATTGGCAAACCAGGAGTTCTACTCGATAAAATTTTATTGTGACTGTTCGTAAATGTCAAATGAGCTTATTACGCGGTCTGCTTACGCGTTACGCGCAGCCGCGAGAAAAACTGCCATGTTGCTACGTAGTGTACTCAAATGATACAATAGAACCATGATTTGTAGACTTTTGTCGAGTAGACGTTTGCGTGTTCTTCATTTAAAAATCCTGAGAAATTTGGCGTGGGCCTGACGTCCGAACGTTTCGGCCGCCTAGAGGCCACTGAAGAATTTTCTTGCGATATTTGGTTAAAAACTAGTCTCAGCGATTATTAAATATTAAAAAAAATAAGACTATTTAAGTAAAGATTTTACACTTTTTATATACTTAAATATTTGGCCTATACGTAAGTTTAGTTGTTTTGTAGATAAAACAAAGGAATATTGTGGAATAGACCATTTAAAATCCAAAATTTCGAAGATCTTCTGCCACCTGGATTAAGGAAATGAAAACAAAATCGCAAAATGTATTCAGGGCGTTTTGGAGACAAGGATATGTACATCAAGACGCGCTGAGTACTTTTTGCGATTTTGTTTTCATTTCCTTAATCCGAGTGCACAAACTTGACTCGAAACGGTTTGGGCGCGAGAGAGCTGTGTTTGATCCCAGATTTATCTATTATAAACCAGCTAAATGAAGCTAAATTAAATATGTAATTGTTACACATATCCTGAATATTGATTTGCAACCAAAATAAATGAAGTTACTATCTTACTTTTCTTTTAAACACACTTTGAACTTCGCTAGTTTTGGCAATTTGGCAGATCCCCAGCCTTAATGCTATAATTTTATTTAACACATGGGCCTACGAAAGCAAATATTTTTTATTATTTCTAAAAGCTCCTTGTACTAATTAGTTAACACAATTTCTAATTAAATTCGTTGTGCGGTTACCTTTGTTTTCCAGAATATAATTCCATTAGTGATCCCCAATTCTGAGTAAAGTCATTAAACTTGTAATAAAATGGTTAATTAAAAATTAAAATGCCCTGAACAGCGATAAGACCTACTTTCAGCAGACAGTAAAAGTCGATTCACCGATACGGAATCAGTTAACTTTATAAAGAGGGTTTATTAGGGGGTTACATTCTAAAGTTCCCCTGACGATTGATCTCAACGAAACTCAAAAAATTGATAAAGGCGATTAACACTAATGTTGATTGAATCATTGTGGGTACTTGCTAGAATATTTCACTTTTGTAAGTAGAGCTATAAGCACATTATAATTATCATCAATTTATTAGCGGCCCACTGCTCTCACTGAACGCTTAGATTCTGAATGATTCTTAGACCTAAGATTTTTTATTTATTTATTGTTTTTTTTTGTAACTACCTAGTTCTCATTGTGTTTTCTTCTCTGGTTTGTACTTTTCTCAAAACTATTATTCTATTTAGTGAAGTCAAAATTATTAATTGAAATAACATAATAAATAATAATAAATGAAATAATTGAAAACAATTATTAATTGAAATAAATAGCTTTCATCTCTGGAGACACCATATTGAGTAGATCAAGAAACTAACATTAAAAATAAAAGTAGTAAATAATATCTCTATGCATTATGAAGAATATTATGAAGAAAGCTTTAGTACCCGCATCAAATCGTTTTTGCGTTCCCTTATAACCTGAACTCTATGAATTTTTGTGATCTTGAAAACGGAAGTAGGTATCTAATACTCATTTTCACTACCCCGTTACTAAGTACAAAATACTAAATACCCAGCTACGCGTTATGTTGTGGGTATTTTATTAGAAAGGTATATACAGTATATGTAAAAGTATATGTATATCTGAAAAGTATATACAGGGTGTATATTATCTGTGGTCTGGATCCGATTTCGCTCCTACAAGCTTTGCTTACCATTTTGTATTGCGCTATCGGAAAGTGTGAAATTTCCTACAATATTTATTTATCTAGATAGAAAAGCAGAGCCTGAAACATTGGACGCTGAAACTTTCTGTTTACATTTTGTTAACGGAATGAGAATTTAAAGGATTTCTAGCTACAATTGCGCGCTAAAAGTCAAATTGAGAGAAGAAATAGTTCTACCGTATAATCGTATTGTTGGTTTGGAAACTTAGCAGACATGACGTCGTCAATTCAGTCGAGTTCTGCGAATAAGGTAAGTTTGATTCCAAATTAATTCAATTTGGAAACATAATGTAGGTACATAATTCCGTAAATATTTTCCAAATCAATTATTTATTTTAAAAAGAAAATTTTCTACGTATACTCTTGAAACTACACGGTATAAAAATGCTGTTTTCTTTTATTTACTTTATTAATCTCTTCCCATTCAGATGCTTGCCAAAATCTCTACAAAGTGACTAACCGGAAAATCCAACGTATAGGAAATAGAACTGGTTTCCAATTTCCATGGCAAAGAAGTAAATCTTGTATCTCCATACATAATTCAACAGTTAAAAGGATTTATCTGAAATGAGAAAAGTTAAGATAGTGGCAATTACTTAAACTAATTAATAGCTTGTTGGCCTGAATCTCCGTATAAGCATACTTTTTGCTTAATGAAGCAGCAATAAAGTTCCTCTGAATCAGAGGTGAATTCTCTTAGTAAAATCTAGTAAAAACAAAAAAACATTGGCATATTGTTGGGAAAAATAATAAAAGTCATGAATTTTTCCACTGACAAATTAATCCATCGATAATATAAAACCAATATGAGAGTACGAAATGCATATTTGGCAAAAGCTTACAATTTTTAAATTGTTTTGAATGCTTGTGTCTCTTCGCTGTTTTTTAAGTTACACTCTTTTTATTGAAAAATTCAGCAACACTGGCAAAACTACGATGAATTGCAATATTATGTTTTGGAAAATAACATATTTTTCGTTCATTAAATTAATTAAAAGTAAAGCCAAATTTATTTTATGTTTCAGTATTATACCTACCCAAGTAGGTACTTCAAGTATTAATAAACCTGAATATAATAAAGACAAATTAGACTCAAGATTAATTTGAAGCCTCGTCCATTATTACAAAAGTTAGCCGACCAATATAAATCATTTTATTCTCCGGCAAAATATGAAACCGCTTTTCATGTAATTAGATACTAGACGTCTAACTTCCGAATTCATAGCCATAGCGGCTAAGCAGTCCTTTAAAAAACAAATTATGCGCCTATCTATCAAATTTTAGCCGTAGATTTTTTTGCAAGTAAATCAAAGCAAAGCAAATCAATATCAAAGCAAATGGCAAAGAAAAAGTTCAGAGCGAAAATGATCATTTACAGCAGAATTACGTATGTTGAAGAACTGTACACTCGGGCACAGGTCAGGTTACTCAATACAACCATAACTACGCTACATAAAATGCAGAGAATCGTTGGAAAGGGAGCGCAATAGGCGTAGGCGCGCGCCGCGCTCACAGCCAGTCCTCTACAAACACACTGTCGTCCCTCTCGCACGATTCGCAACGTTCAACTTCTAATAGTTCAAAGTCCAAACAGTATAGGTGGACGTGCCTTGAACTGTACAACTGCGATGAATTCAGGGGTAATACACGTGAAGGACAAATGCAAACCACCATGAAATGAACAAAGCACCATGCGACGCTTGAGAACGTTTAACGGTTGGTGACAAGCCGCGGGCGAGGCTACCAAACAAAGGAGCAATGTAAACTGGACCGCAAGGCTACACGTGTGGTAGAAGATAGAGGGTTGTTTGTCATAATTACTGTCGTGTAAGACACTGACAATTTTTGATAGCTAGCAAAGGCTTTGCAGGAACGTGGTTAAAAATTAACAGTTCTTCAGAATCGGATAGCCATAGAATCTCTTCAATTAACAGTTTTGCTCAAAACACAATCCCAATAAAAATAGCTAACGACACATTCACAACAAAATATATGAACATTTTGCGAGACATAACAACGCGAAATAGCTTCCTCTACGAATGGTACCTTTTTATTATGATCTTGCCGTAAATGCGTTTACAATGTACCCTTGGGGGATCGCGAAAATGTTACAACTTCAAAATATTAGACAACAGGCTGGCATAACGACATCTAAGTAAGCTTTAATGTGTAATCGATAGAGCTATTTTATAAATTTCACTCGCTTTTGAATGGAAACATGATCATTCGTATGATATAAACAATTTTATGATATGGGGTGATGTAATTTGAAAGGTTTGAAAGGTTTCTTGAATTTGAGAAGCACGTTTGAAACAGCAATTCTATGGAGAAATTTTATACAGTTTACCTAGCAAAGAGTTACCTCAATCCAAAAACACGTTTTAATCTAAAAAAATATTTTACAATTATTAGTTGAAATAGCACCGCACTGAAAAATTTCTTTGTAAGAAGGATCATACAAAAAAACCAGAACCGGCACCTAAAATCACCTAGTGTGACGTACAAGACGATTCTAAAATGATTCTAGTGATTTTACTGAATAAAATATAATTGGCTACCGACTGTTAAGAAAAAAATATTTAGTCAAGCTTTTTTCTAAAAAAAAAGGACTATCAACTGCGAAATTTAATTTAAAATCCATTGCCGGTCAATGAAAACAATCATTAATTACACGCGAGCGTCATAATGGCGATTAAATTACACGGACGGGCGACACGTCGAGTCGCTGTGTCGTAAATACATCAGCGGTGCACCGCATTAAGTACCTATGCTGTACCAGCACAGAATGTAGCCTTGCAACCAGTAAAAGCACTAGGGATACTTTTCCAAATACGATGACTGATGGCAATACTGTAAGTACATTTAGCCTTACCGCTAGTCTATAGTCGAAATAATATACTGTGGGTACATACAATACAATACACTTGCAATTTAGATGTTTCAAGAGAGTGAATAGCTTTCTTCTAAGCAAATGTGTCACATCGTCGACCGCATTCTCACTTAACATCAGGTGAGATTGCGATCAAACGTTTGCCTATAATGTATAAAAGAAAAACATAGATTCAAGTTTCGTGGGGATATCAGTAATAGAGTAGCTACTTACTTGTTTACCGGCGCGGTCCCATACCCAATCTGAAACCTGCACGGTTTTTTTTTCTAATATATAATATATATAATAGAGCTGGACATTCTAGAAGAAACCTATTCACTCTTGCCTTGAAAAGACCCAGATTATATTTCTCAAGAAAGACAGAAGACTTGTTACTGGTCTAGTCTGCTTATTGCCTTTTGCACCAAAAAATCCAGAAATAAATTTTTGTATTATAACTCTCACTGGTTTTCCTAACAAAATTCAGGTTGCTGTTTTTATTGTGTAGTATCTTTACTGATTCGTTTGTCTTATACTGTGGCAGAGGCTTTCAAAGTGTACCGATGTCCCGCTTGTTCCAATAAATTAGGAACAATCGTTTAGAAGTAAAATTCTATCTAAACTAAACTGTTGCCGACTGGCTGATTAAATTTTTATTGTGATTATCCTGTACGATAAATCGATGACGGAAGAGTTTGTTGAGGTGGAAAAGATACGTGGTTAAAAAACCAAGTTTAAATATTGTAATTTCTATACATTCTGATCAGATTTCTATCGAATTTAGAAAGTAGTTGGACAATTCTTTTTCGTGTTTTACTTTATATGTGCTAACGTTTTGTATTCAGTATTCATCTGGCCGTCCGACCAACTTCAAATAACGCTATTCGTCAAAAATAAAATACTATCCGACTCTACTTGAAACTTGTCAAAAACAAGGACGGTAATATTTTTATCCAAAGAATAGTGTTATTCGGAGTTAGTCGAATCTAGGCTCAATAAGCTACCTCCACAGTTTTCTCACCTTCAGTAATATCCGTAATAAATTCGAGGCGTCATCTCGATCTAAATGTTCCCGATTACCCATAATGGTACAATAGGGCCATATTGAATAGGAACCGAGTTGGCACCTGCTTTGCCAATAATACCGCCTAGTACAGTACATTCACACACACAAATTGTTTACCTAATACTTTTGTTACACTTCTATACACTGTACCAATAAACTTAGCGTATCTAAGCTCAGAATAATTTTGTCTTTTTGTTTTCTCTGTTCTTCTCTCTACTTTTCTCTCTTCAAACAATTGAATTAGATACATATCAATGCACAAGATAGAACTTATGCATTGATAAGTCTCTTTGATCGAAAGAGACATAATACGGTTTTAATATTTATTACCAACGTATTGGACCTACAACATAGGTATTAAGATAGATACTACTTCTTGTCTATCTTCTAAGCGATGCTCATGACATCTTGTACCTAATCGGTTTTTCTGACGCCCGCGACTAGAGGTTACCGGGAGCTGTCGGATGCAAGCAGCACAAGATTAGCTGCTCGCTGTAATGGTTTCAGCAGCTGACGTCATAAGGTCCCGTCTTATGACGTCAGCTGCCGATGTCATGACGACGATTTTTTTTAACACTAATTAATGCACACTAAGGGCGGCTTGCACCAGAATCACGAAACGTGTTTAACAGCTAAATAGATTTAAATCTGACGTATTTATATGACTTGACAACTTGCTAAATACTATTTCAGAGTTAAACGCGTTTAGCGATTCTGGTGCAAGCCGCCCTAAGCCTAAGGTAGTAAAAATACACTTCAAGGTTTTATTGTTAGTAAATGAAATACTTATGTAAATGAACAATTTTAAGCCAGTTTCACACACTTTGACATTTAACAGCGAATGAATTTGATTTCAGCCAAAATAGTTGATGTACTTAAAAGCCACTTTAGTTTTTAGGATACCAATAAACTCAATGTAATATCTACCGTATTTCATATGTTGACAAGCAGATTTAAATTCGATCGAAAGAACAAAACACATTGTAACTATTCCAGGTTTATATTGGTTTTTTGGCAAAACCCTAAACTGTAAAGTGAGATTAATCGTAAACCATTAGATTTATGATCGCATGACTGTACTTTCGTTTACATAATGGTCTATTCTACAGTCCCACTCTTGCGCTTTTATCCTGTCAGCGACTAAATATTTTGCTCTAGTAGAGTACCCGCATTTTATGTAGAGTAGGAAATATTAAAAAATTGGTTGTTTCATGATATCAAGATGATTTTCAACAGTCAGTGTCAAGAGGGACCATGACTTTATTTGCAGAACGCTACAAGGTACGGGGTAGTTTTTAGTTCAACCCTCCAACAATAGCAGCTGTGTTGGGCCTTGGTATTGCAGTATGATGTTCCAATGGTACTCGTAGCTACCAAAAAGAACTAGCGTAAAATCAAGCGAATGTTGACCGTTTATTTATTTTCTGAATTGATGCAAGCAATTTGCTTTAAAAATTGCTAGTTACGAGTAACTTTAATTATTTCTTCTCTATGAAAAATGTTAAGCTAGGCCTGAGGCTAATTGGTTTTCTGAAACTGAAATATTTGCAAGCGTTTATTTACAAATGTTATTTGAACCTCCTTCAGGGCACAGTATACTATAGCTATTTTTAAATTCTATTCCAAACAGAATATTGATCATTCGGCTCCCGTTCAACTGGTTTCTGTTTGTAAAGCCATGTCAAAACGTAATCTAGCCACGGACACTTGCAAATGAGTGTACATCAGTCCTTACGCTCCTTAGAAAACAAGACTTTGCGTCTCAAATCTCAAGAATTCGTCTTGTTTCTTTGATATTACGATCCAGTTTTCGCTGTCGCCGTATAGGAGAAATGGTGGAGTCAAGTTGGTAATAATGCAAAACTCGTTTTATAGCAACTGTAGGACAGTATAAAGGGATGTTAATTGGTGTTTCTTACTCCAGAGAGATAATTGAGTCGTAGCTAGGATGCTAGACAATGCATTAGGTACAGGTAGACGCGATCGTGCGAGGCGCTTTTTCCACGTTCTGCATTATCATAAGCCATTTTACTCGCCAGGCCAGATTCTGACTCGTAATTAGTAACATGGTTTTGCGACGATTTGACTAAGTGCTTGATATTTCAACTGGAATGTTAATAAATGTAAAACTTGAGCTGTGCCTTTGTTAGATGTATTTTGCTGGTGAGTGTTTATGAGAAACAGCAATTCCTTTGTAAATCTTGCAGTTTATCTTCATAAATACTTGGGTAGTAAGTTTTTTATTGTAAGATATGTAAGTGCATAACTCGCACCTACATGGCTTATGGATTATAAATGGAGATGCAGTATTTTTAAACGAAAGTTAAAAAGTGAAAATATTTATTTAAATTTAGACGGAACTATAACTGTTGTTACTGTCCTACATAATAGGCTTTGACCTTATTAATCTCAACTTCAACCATTACATTGTAGGAAGAAAAATGTATTATAAATTCAATTCAAGACATTTTACGAACAAACGCGTATTAAACTAAAATCCACAGAGCTTGGTTCTTCATAACAACAATTATATTCCACGAAATATAATTTCAGTGAAATACCTGCAATATCTGTAGCGCAAGAGAAACATTAGCAGACACTTTGTCAGCAAACATGCAAAGCGTGCTGACCACAGGTATGTCTGAGTTTGTATATACAAGAGAATACAACCCCCTACAACTTTGCGAGTTCAACGAACAAATGCAAAACAAAATATGAACCACAAAGCGTTCTTGCGGCCGCTTTGTATCGTTTTCAATCTTCGTTATGAGAGATAGCTGTAACCACTGGCCCTCCACAAAGCAATATCGTTGAAAGCCCGCGTATTAACTGCACGGACATAACCCGCTGGGAAGTGGGAACTTTAGGCACAGTATCCATCTAAGCGGAGAGAGATGTGTAACAATATAACCGTAGATGGCGTGATAAAGTTCGAGCTTACACTTTTTTCGTTGCTCTTTTTTCGTGCAGCTTGCGTTCAGTATAATATACGCACTTATATCAAAGAATACGTCATTTCAATTATATTATTTTCCTAGCTAATAAGATTTTAAATAGCCTCATGTTCTCAGACAAAATACACGAATGTTTGACCTCGATAATTAGAGGAGAGAATATATTAATTAGCTTCTAGACGACCTTTGTAAACTATATATCCCGCAGTATTTAAATTATTTCGAAAGAAATTTTGTTATTCAGTTACAAAGTTAATTCAGTTTTGAACTAACAAAACAAAAAACGCTACAGAAAATAACCATTTAAAAAAACTTGGAAAACAATTTCTCATTAAAAGTATTAAAAATTGTTGCAAACGTTTATTTTACCTCGCGCCGGGTTTAAAGTTTTAAGACGCGTTTTCTCGTTACAGAAAGGGTGCGGGGGTAAAATTGTGGGGTGTTAGGGGTGACATCAAAGTGAATTAGCAAATGTTGTCTAGGGGCGTCCGTTTGTAAGCCGCTTTGAAGTTACACTACCTGCAGGCAACTCTGGCGAAATGTGCTAAACCGTAAGGCATTTTATTTTGCCAACCCTCGGGCTGAACCTTGAGGACTTGAGAATACGATCCTAGAGCCTCATTCCTCGAACGGCTATTGATACTGGCAATTTTCAATTACGTCTTGAGTTCCAAAAATACGACTTGATATTTCTTATAATCCTAAGTAATGGAATCTTTTTAATAAAGCAGTCCGGTTATCGTGGATTACCTACTTGTTTATTTCTTTAGCAATAAACTTTTTGGCTCTACTAAAATGGGAAACTAGACTGACAACGTAGTAGGTATACTCGCAAAGTTCTACTTACATAAAATAAAAAAATTGTTTTGTTGCTACTTGAAGACTCGAGGTACAAAAAACTAGAAGCAATGTTTTGTGGCGTACGTATCTTACCTAGCCTTTTATTATTTACGTCACCGCATGATACGAGTTCTTCAACATGACCCAAATTCCTTCAGAAGGTAAACACTTATTCCATATCTAACGGCAACGACCTCACAAAGGCAGCGAGAATAGATCTTTCTTCTTTTAATAGAGCTCCTAAAAGGGTTCCTTGCTAGCTTACCAAAAAATGTTTTCGCCATTTTTCTACGAGACCTTTTTGTCGGAAGGCGGCACATTAAGCCAGCCGCCGCGATAAGGCGGAGATAGTGACGCTCGCTTTAAATGCAAATCTGTGTGACCAAAGTCGGAACGACTCGGAAGCGACCCGGAGAAGATTACTGGAATTCAACTGGCGAAGGTGCTGCCCTGAGCTCTGCAAAGTAATTTGGTTTAAAGACTACAATCTGATTTCCATTCCGAAAAACTATAGCATACAAGTAAATTAATAATTGAACTGATTTGAATGAATACTTAGGTTTGGCATTAGGATGAGTTAATTTTGAGCAACAATGTAAAAACCAAACGACGGAAAGCCAAACAACCAAAACGAAATAAAACAAAACCTTGTCTCAGAATTTTCCAGAACCAAGAAACTGTGTCCAAAAACCTCAACCGAAACAACACCATGAAGCCTTTATTTCAACAATTTATACACCAATTCGGCTTCTTGGAAAACCCTACTCTGCCAAATGCTATTCAGTAAATTTTTGCCGAAGGAAAACAGTTGTGTTAGTTTTGGCTACGATCGGTAAACAGACGATTTTTCATGGTACTATGTAAGTAGAGCATAGGTTGAACGAAAATAAATATAAGTACACAATGTTTTTATTTCGTTTTAAGCTGGAAAAGAAATGCAAAAGTTCAAAAGCCTTTGAAACTAGTCACTAGCATTTTTGGTCCAATGTAAAAAGGATTATTTCCAAGATTTCTTCAGGAATTTTCTGAGTGGCTAGGTGGCAAGTTCAATAACGAGCACCTTAGGCATGACAGAGATGTGTCGATTTCACACCTGCACAAACACGTTAAACAAACAGTAGAAATTTTGCAAAAAAAAATATCTGCCACTTATACCCACCGAGACCCATTCTTGCCATCCTTGCTCTGAATCAAAATGGTCCAGTCTTCTCTAAATTTAGTTCTGATTATTTCACAGTTATGTTTTCGGTCTGTGACGCACTATCACTTACGTCATACGTACTGTTTTGACGCAAGTAGAAGATCCTCATAGTAACAGGGGTTTAGCTAGAAGCTCAATTAAGATGTAATAAGATTGATTACACTTCATTGTGACCGTGGTCTCCATTCAATAACTATGGACAGATTGCTGACGTGTCGTACCATTAAAAGTTTCTGATCCAATGATGCGTGCGCGCGAATGCCTTCGATTCTATTTCTGAAGAGTTTCCCCAATTATATTAGTTCACTAAACAATAATAATTGTTTTGCTTGCAATACTGTTGTTCTATTATCTACACAGTCTTGAACTGAGCAGTCTTGGAGACTGCTGCTGCCAAGTTTTACGTCTTCATCTTTTTGAGAGCTCTTATTGACAAAACTATTTTTATTCATCGTAATAATTATTATTTCTGTTTTGTTGAAAGCTCGAGTTTCATAATTTTTGTATGGTTTGTTCACCCATATTTTTTTTCGGATATTTCCCTAACTCCCGGTCATTGCTGCTAAAATCATTAAGCAAACAATCAACCGTTTATCCGGAAACCGTCGAACCGGATAATCGCATGTAGATTCTGCGGTAAAAGTCAGATAGGTGCTTTATTTGCATTTAAGTTAACGAGTGAAGTCGAGTAAATAAATAAAGCAACGAATTAAAAGGGGATTTTAATTGAAGAGTTCGATAATTAAGCATGAATGTTTAAATTAATTAATGAAATTCGTGGTACGGGTTGAGCTGATCGGCCGCAGTGGTTGCAAAAGTGGCATTCTTGGGCCAAGTTCTTGTATCTATAGAGATACCTAGATACCTAGGTAGGTAGGTAGGTAGGTAGGTAGGTAGAGGTACCTAAGTAATGATAATATAATACTTCATCAGCCAAAAGGTTCGCAGTCTAAGTCTTTTAAATTATAGCGTATTCCACTATTGATTGCAGAAGAAACCGCAGGTTCGAATCTTTTTAGTTCTACAACTTTGACTAGTTTTCGTTCACGCTCGATTCAGTACCTACCTATTTACAGGCTTCTTCAGCACCACATTGACATTCCCATACCATAACAGTTTATACAAAAGACAATATCCTATAAAACAAGTCGTTCAGAAAATGTGTGCTACTACAGCTTAGCGATCCATAACGTGAATGGAAAGAGAGTAAATCTGTCGCATGCGTCAGCTGCCCTACATTAGTCAGGCGATGCGAGAAAATTTAATAAAAGCACTCCTTATTGCCTTGTTCGTAATACGGGAGTTTCATCACTTTTTATGTGCAAGAATTTAACAGAATTTACTTCTCTATGGACTTGTGAATGTTCAGTTCTCGATACGATAGAGCTTTCATAATTTTATTGTGCCGCTTTGGTTTCTAAAATGCAAGGAGGAACGAAATAGGTAAGTTTATGTTTCACCATCTGCACCTATAGATCGGAAAGGTGTGCATAAAATTCCTCTGAGATAACCAGTTATCTCGTCTCGGTTATCTGTCAGGAATAAGCCATAACTTTAATCCTGCTTCCATATTTTTTTACTCAATATTTCATAATAGACTATGTTAGTTCTCAGGAATGCGCATAGGAATTTTAGTTTTTCAATTTCGGTTCAGTACTTCCAAACCTAGTATTAAGAATCTGTAGAGAACCGGCAGTTTTTGCACCGATGAAACCATTGACTACACCTTTCCTCAGAACCACTCAATGACAATGGCCTTTCAAGAATTTATCACAGTACTCGATCTCCAAGCGATGCCGCTTCCGCTCGATAGAGTCGTGCAACCATTTGGACGTTGCGTGCGTGTGCTGTGCATCCTTTGGTAGATCTACATACCCATAGAATGATACACGTAGCTCGTACATGACGTCAATACCCTGCTGCAATACGACGAAGTACGCACGAGTGACTCTATGACTGTTGAGAAGATGCATTTTGAGTTAAAATAACCTATCAGTACCAACAGCTACATTCAATAATCTTGGTCTTACACCAGGGTTTTGCGTGTCGTCTTGTAGTTACTAAAAACTATGATGAATGAAACTACAAAATCAATACCCTAAAGAAATTTTAAACCTTGCAAGCCTTCTTCCTGTCGCAAGATTGAGGCTACTCTTTTTAGTCTCAGCCAGTAGACCAAAGAATAACAGTCTACAAGCTCTACAGTCTCGGGTACAAAGTCCACGTCAGCAGCATCACATGACAGAGATTTAATCAGTAATTACACTGCTCAGTTTTATCATTACAGTGCCCGCAGCGTTGTCGCCCTGACTGAAAGCTCCACCATTAGTATTCAAAATGCAAATTGCTAACAGCACTCAGGGCAATGCACCCGTCTCAGATCTTACTTTCCCAGAAATAATTTCATTAACATCTGCATACTTGTACTTGCGTATTCCTTGTTAATTCTTAGACTAGCCTAGAAAGTTTCTGTCTAGACGGTACTTTAAAAACGTAGGTAATTTATTAAACTTCAAAGTTCAAGTTAGCTAAAATTACTATAAACTACTGCAAAATATGGGAGTGTGATAAATGTAGATTATTAATTATTGAGAAGAAATTAAATTTGCAAAGAAAATTACGACTAATAATGTACTTTAAAACTAATTCATGTGTATTTACAAAATACACATGAAACATTTGAGCTAACTACAAACCGTTGCAAACAATATATAGCTCAACTGATCCAAATCAGTATGTGTAAACAAATGTAGGTTGTGTGCATGCGTAAATCCTCTATAGAATATTTACCTACTTGAGGGCCAACCAAAAAGATCTAATGGCAGCCACACACGTTGGAATAAACTAGATCAATCAGCACAAAGTCTAATATACCTATAGTTTTGTAGTACCTAGGTAAATATTATTAGTTAAGAGTTATCTGTAAGGATTCTTTAATAATGAGGTATAATGTTGTGCAATGGAAATTCTTTAGAAACCACGATTAAGGTTAGTTATTGTTAAATGAAATATTAACACAAAAGCTTTGGATGCAACCTGATATTTTCAATTTTAATTACCGGCTCTGTATCCTTAATTTCATATAAAATTTTTTTGTAACCAAAAATTTTATAACGGATGTCATGAATATTAAAGTAAATTTTTAATTGTGATTTATATCGTGATTAAAATAAAATTGCAATTTAACAGCATGTTTGTGTGAAAACCAACCCGTTTATATGTGTAAAAGTTACAAGTACCAGGTGAAAATAAGACCAGTCCCGAAAACTGAGGGGTTAAAGTAGCTATCGCTATATCGATTTGTATAACTTGTCTTATGGAAACAAATGTCAGCGCTTTCCAATTATTAAATAAAACTTAGCAGTTTTAAGCATCTCTAAAGCCTCAAATGTATAAAATGCTTATTCTTTGCTTTTTCGAGTGTATTTTTATAAGACCAAATATCAAAATTAGATGAAAACCGTCAAAATTGATAGTGTTCTTATGACAAGTTATCCAATTTTCCTTAACGCGGGTTACGACATAAACTACATACCTGAGCAATTTATATGATATCCTTTGGGAAACATCATACCTTTTGTGGTGTTGAACAATTACGAGTGTTTTTAGATTAAATATTTTTGTTTGGGAAACCCGTACTTTTAAGATATTTTGAGCACTCGGTTGTGATACAACTTCTTATGAGAGGGACATATTCCACGGAAAAAAAATGACTAAACTGAAAACTTTAAGCTAAGTACTTATTTATACTTGCATGCAAAGTGTAAAAAGTCCACTCCCTAAAATTTCGGGACGTATTATTTATTTATTCGGGAATTTTATTATGTTTATGTACTTGGTTGGGTACCTAACCTATCTTACGAGATAATTTACATCAAACTTTACCCGTGTTTACCTAAGTCATAATAAAATGGAGACAAAAAGGTGCTTCAACTCTTCAAAAATAAAGAGCACAAAGCTAAATAAGAATATGTAATCATTCCATTAAACGTAGTGCGCCAGGGATTTGCTGGAACCTGTTATCCTACGGGAATCCTAAGGAAAAAAGGTAGAGTAATTTGTCTTTGCTTGGTGGATTTATGCTGGGATCACTAGTAGAGCAGTCGTCCTTAGGCGCAATGCACACAGAAGCGACTGGAAGCAATGAACTGTGCTCATCCGTTGCATTTTAAATGTTCAATGCACACAGAGACGATGTCGCGGGCAGTTCGAAGACGCGGACTGTGGCGTCAGTTCATCATGTCTACGTCTCGCTCTTGGGAGAAAAAGTCAGTTTCTAAAAAAGTAATACTTATAGTTTGATGGATCGAATACACTGTGGCCAACGCTCTTACCGCTAAGCATAATGGATGGTAAAGTTTCAAATTAATTTTTACAATCTTAGCATTATCCAAATCTTTTAAATTAACTAGGGGGTAGTTATAAGTAATGGTTACTTATTATTATCAAGATGAAAACGTTATAGAATTCACTATAATATTGTAAAAATGATCACAAAAACTATTATTCTCCCTTATCATATCCTTAGGCTACGCGGTAAGGCAACGGAGTCTAATAGTGATGGTACAACTATGTGCATTACGCCTTACAGTAAATACTCATTGAATGAATTGTTGATTACAATCGCCTCAAGGACGTTCCACGTGAAATCAGGTCGACGTCTATTGGGAGACTCCTTTGTGTATTGTCTTTTGACTGATTTTATGTGTTCAAGCCTTGTTTGTTTAGTGCCTGTTTTGATAAAACTGCTTGTTTTGATTATATTATCCATGCACCGATTGGTTTCATCAAACCTTTGCCTAATATTGGCCAAGCGCGTGACAGACGCTTAGAAAAGCCCATCCGTACATTTTCGAGCAACAATATCATGATGCTATCTTGACTTACCTCTACAGGTAATAAAGCTTCGTATTTTCGTGTGAAGATATTTATTTCTGATATCAATTTCATAAAAGTAATCGATGATCAATCACCTCCCACCGCGCTCGCGGCGTCCTCCAATCACCTCATTACATTACACGTCAGAGATTTACACTGACTGTGCACGCACGCAATTCTCTCGCGTGTCTTGAAATACGGCTTTGTAGGTTGTTTCTTTAGGGTGTAAGCGATTAGACACTAAGCAAATAGATCACCAATCACCTTTTACATTACGGGACCTTGCGGCGTCTTCGAATCACCTCATTACATTCCACGTCAGGGATTTACACTGACTTTACACGCGAATCTCTTGCTTGCCTCAAACTATAACCTTACACTTTGTTTTTTAAATGAAGTTGGGAGACTTGGCTAGACATGACGACCACCTGGACTAAAACCTTGACCAAGTGCTGGTCAAAAGCAGGTTGAACAGGGTCAAATCAAATTCTGCATCCGGGCCAAAACTGGTTAAAGAAGTTGGTACATGGACGTAGGGCCTGGCAAAAACCATGAACAGATTCATCTCGTATGTTCCACAGCATTTTTTTAAACGCTCTTTTAATATACTTGGACCACACTTTTCTTCACATAATACCTACTCATATCCCTTTGGGCGGATTAACTATACAGAAATATGATATGTATCTTGATGATATTAGAATTAGAATAATATCAGTTCGCTACCCACCAAGATTACGTTGGGAATTGATCAATATTCGAGAGAGAATTTATTGTGCCTAGTTAACCCTGTTAGGCAAGAACGTGTCTGAGCCTAATTGAATTACGTTCAAAAAAACTTTTATAGGCCAAAATGTTCTTCATTTCTGCCGTAGGACGCGCTGAACACAAGTCTCATATAACTCCAGGATGAACGATCTTTTGAGGATTCTACCCCACCAGCTTCAGTAAAAAGCTATAAAGTACCTATGGACTAAAAAAATTTCCCATCTACATTTTTCAAGACGTGGTCTCTCTTAGAAAAATGTTTTGGCCCAACAGCCGTCTGTTCTTATTCACATTAAAAACATAAGGGCTGATTTATAAATAGATAGAGAGAAATAAATCAAAGTCACAAAAGCAATCATAGTTGATCAAAAAAGTCGTCACATCATTAATTTTCACTTTTTTATAATAAACCGCTTGATTTCAAGGTCGGTTTACAGACGTTTGAAAGTCAGACTAAGTTCAGTTGCCCAATGCAATCAGATAATTTTGAAAACGTGTAGTCAGAAAGTTGAAAGCTGACTAGAACCCCAGTATTCTTAATCAAAAAAGTCCCATATTTTGAAAAAGATGTTTAACGTAGAAATTGATTTAAATTTTTTTGAGTTAATTGAAGAGCAAATAACTAAAAATACGAGTGGTAGAAACTTAGGTCTTTAATATTAATGAATTGAGATGTACCAGACCAGACTAGACGATGAGACTCTTTGATGTGGGCAGTTATCGTGTTTTTGTGAATTTGTAGCTGAAATTTTTCAAGGTCTTTTAATGGTTTTGATATTTTTGAGAGTTGATAGCTAAAGTCTCAAATTGTTTTGCTTTACTACCTACTACAAAGCTACTTAGATTACGTAAGAATTTACTCATTTTTTATATTGACACGTTAGGTAAGGGGACATAGTAGAAAGTTGCGTATAAGGACAGCATTACGTTCTATCTAAGGGAGAACGCAAACCAAAGACAAAACGTCTTGTCGAACAGTTAGTGATGTGAAACTTCTCAGTAAAACTTTTTTAGTTACGATATGCTTCTTTTTATTTGCTGTTTTCGTTACTTGCTTATTTAATGAGAATCATCCTAAGTACTTAATAATATTATTAAGTACACTACATAATTACTTTATATTCTTATTTATTAAAAAAGCACAGTTCATTCTCTAGGTATGTGCGTATAAAGCAATGTTTAATAAGTAGGTACTAAACAATGCTATAATAGATAGGTAAACATAATTTTATGCATGCGTCGTGTCAATTGATGTGAATTTCGTTACAACGAAAACAGCATATGACGAGGAAGCATTCATCATATGCTGTTTTCGTTATAACAGAAAATTTATTTTCACGTCACTAAGTACGCGACAAAACAGTTTTGTCGTCAGATGTGCGTTGGCCCTAAAGGGCTAAACGAAATCTCGTAGATAAATAAATAAATATAAATATTCATGGACGTTTTACACAATGCCCTCTAAGTAGTCCCAAACTAAGCAAAGCTTGTAATATGGGAACTAGATGCTGATAGAATACTTATATACTTTTTTTTTTTGTAAATACATACTTATAATACATAGTAACACCCAGACATAGAACAAACATCTATGTTTTCCACGCACAAATGTTTGTTCTCAGTGGGGATCGAACCCACGACCCACAGCACGGGAGGCAGAGCTATTACCGACTGAGCTGTGACGCCGATCCTTTTCGATTGTTGTTCACACACGTTTGAGATAAATCTGAAGTATCCATTTCAAATGTAGTAAATATCCCTTCCTCATTCCATCACACAAGTAGGCTTACTCTGACCCTTACTCCACTAAATGGTTCCTAACTCCACAATTCACACTAATACAGGTACGTTCAAAGCCCAAAGGGCCAAAATACTCCTAAAACATCTTCACCCTCGGGCGATGGAAGATTTTGTGGAGATCAGAAGTGGGGGGGATAAATATGACCGCTTTGCTACACAATAGGTCAAAAGGACGATGGGTGGATTACGTCCGCGGGGGAAACAACAGGTGGGACAAAGGGTACTGGGGCCATTCCGGCAGCTCTCCGGGCTGGGAAAATATCAAAGAAATTCCTAGTAATTACCTATTCAGGGTACACGATCATGTTTCGGTTGAATGAACATTAAATTATTAATATTTTCAGTGCATATTGTTAGGGAAAATATTGTTTTTTTCGTATTTTTAGTCTAACCTCTCAAACAATTTGATACTTTCGGTACATAAACCCTAATTCGTATGAATATTGTTATGCCAAACTAGATTCTGCCTATAAAGGTATTCCAGACTTGGTACCAGCAGTTAGCAAAGGCAATTCCAATAATTTTCCAGTTAATCACAAATGGTCACTTAATTTCTTATTCAACCTAAACAAGAACCTGCGCCGTGATGTTAATTTTCATAATACAAATGAATATCTATTAAATAAACTATGTCTTCCAATGAATAAACAATTTTATACAAACGTTTCTAAGCACATGTCCCACCATAACTTGCAGCCGGGACCGCTCCCGTTTAGGTGATCACATTCATTACAATAGTACTAAATACGCATTATGAATGTCGTTGGGTATACCTATTTAGAAAGTGTTGACCAGAATCCATAAAATCTAAATCCATAAAGAGGTTAAAATGCAAAGCAAAAGCAACTTCTATTAGTGAAAAGTTTACGTTCTTATCAAGGTACTTACACTACATTTAAATTAAAAATTATAATTTTGTAGTAAATAATAATTGTTTAAAAATCAAAACTTAGATTGACAAATAGTCATAAATGAGTCCCACTCGTTTTTTTGGCGTTTATGTAAATAAGGCTCATGGGTTCTACTCGGTATTATTTGTTCTAAGCTGGCATAATAGATAGGTATCTCTGGGGATCTCTTAATTGGCAGATACTTAGAATTAATATATTCTAACCACAGAGTTGAATAGAATACCTACACAATATCAATTAGTAGCATTAATTATGAGGAGATACATAATGCGTGGCGTGCCTAAGACGTTTAGTGAACTTTGGGTATCGGAGATATCACTGATATTGTCAGAAATCATACAGCAAAATAAATCTACTGATGTTTTCATTTTAACGATTCATCTAACTTTATGTATTCTAACCTCAGAACTTTTTCTTTTATAGATTCTGTGCGTTATAGAACCCCTATTTTAGCACACTTTTGCACATAGATAAGATCACGCGATTTATGCAGCCATTGTCTGAATACAACCAACTGTTCTCATTAACGTCCTCCACTTCGCAGTTATTTGAATGTATTTTTGTTCAAGCTCACCATTTTAGTCTTGACTTGACGCTAAATGTAGTTGGTTTTATTGTTGCTCGAATTTTAAATTAAACTACCATAATCTTTTAAATTTTATACTGTTTTAGTTTTTGCTAACAATGTTCTCATTTTACAACACTTGGGATTCTATTTACCTTCTTGTATTTTGAAAATTTCATTCAAGGTAGAAAACTTTACAAAGCAAAACAATTACTTAAGAGGGCTATCACAGTTTGGCCGCGATTCAAGGGCTGGCGCGCGTCTGAGTTCGTCTGAGAGTCTGAGATCGCATTTCATGCAGTTTTAAATTACGTTTATTCAATATAATAACATAAATTATTTAAATAAAAAGTATACAATTTTATTGATTATGAACTAACGTTTATTTTGGTATAATTTTTACTTAATAATATTAATGTAGTATGGAGAAATTAACGGCTAATTCTGAACGTTTTTAGCAATTTTATGGTTTTGAATTGATTTTTTTTTGTAGATATCCTATACTTATTTCTGAATTTCGGGGCCGCTACGGTCAATGGCAGTATATAAGAAATATTTGTAAATATTTTTCATTTCGTTTGCTTTGCAGAGTAGTTCAATCCAGGAGCTTGAAAAAGTGTCTGCGCGAGTTTTATTAAAAACTTGTTTCGGAATTTTGGCTTTATTTAAATATATAAGGAAAAATTGCAAAAAGCGAGGCCGCTACGGTCAATGCAAATAACTATTCTACATCATACAATAAATAGAAATTATCTAAGAGTTTCAGTTTCAGAGATCTAGAACGTCAAAAATGGGCATTTTTACGGTTTGACCGTGATATCCGCCATTACCTATAATCAAAACCTGTAAGGATAACGAAAAATGTCCTATTTTTGACAAAGATGATGAATGTATTGCAACGTTTATAGGTTCTGCCAAGGAGTATCCTCAAGATATATCCCCCAAAGCCACTGCTGCTCTTTATCTCCAAGTAAGCTAAAGCCTACTGACAGGCTGAAATAATAACGCACATTTGGGCCACGTGTACCATCCATCGCAGTAATTGCCGACAGTCGGAAGATAGCTCGGAAATTATGACGTTACATAACGTGCTAATGACGTCATAACTGCATCGCCCCCGGCGCTTGACTCCGCTGCATGATACGATTTACTTTGCAGGTCTGATGCACTTAACAAAATAGTACTGGGCACTTATTCTCACCGTCCACGACTGTAGTGTTGAGTCTAAATAATAAAGATAAAATAAAACACCCAACCAAAACAAACAACCTACCTATTATGAATTTTAGTCACGATAACACGTAATTGATTGCAACTCTATAAATCGTAATTGAAAACATTATGTTCAACGACGAAACTTTCAGTTAGGCATGTTCGTAATGTTGTTATAGCGATTCCCAAAAAAGTGAACGTAAGTATCATGTAGGACGTAGGAGGGGATGTACGTCAACTGGTTTCGCACCTGTATGTATGACCGGCAAATGTGCTTGCAAATGACATTCCGTGATAAGCTCCCGATTGGCGCGGACGTCATGTCCATTATGCAAGGTGTAGACAGCGTTGAATAAAACATGGATAGCGGGAAGTCCCCCATTAATTCTTTAATAATTGAAATTCAAATAGTCCAATCGGGACTGAAAGTGGATTAAATTGAATATCGACATCATGACAGGTGATAAAAAGTTGTAAAAAATGTATTTCGCATGCGAATGTAAATTGCTGAATATTTAATATTTTTGCAGTAAAAATATTTTCGCTAGTATTATTAAAAGTTAGAAACGAAAGTAATCCCTGTATCCAGTTTATTTAAAAAAACTTATTTTCTTTACGAATTATAAAATATCGAAATCGCTTTACTCAAATAACTATAACTTTCGATGTAAGCAATGTATTTTCATATTACACCGAACACTGGTCACTGGGCATGGTACTTGCATCCACGAGCACATTGATAACAAATTACTCTCCACGTAAACAGCTGTCTCTCTAAGTAACTCCTATCAACAGGAGCCAAGAGACAAGGTTCATAACCCTTATTTATTCAGCAGACTGAAAGTCGGCGTTTCTTCGGGGTGATTCATGAAGGAGCCGTCGTCGAGGTAGATTTATATCCTAGCCACCTGACGTGTGACGTTTATTGCAGAATAGCCCCCGACCTCGGAACAACTATTTTGCTTCGGTTCACGAGCAACCGGGTAAGTGATTTGTCATACGGGTGCATAGCTTGCAGTGCGAAATACATTGTGATAAAATATACTTAGGTGAAGTTATACGGTCAAGATTTTCGATGCAAATATTAAACTGCTACACTTTAGCCATGTCAGAAGTTGAAATGGAAACATTTTTCCAGTCTATCGTCCAATAGAGATATTTGATTTCCTGGTAGATGCTGTCGTTGGAAATGTCTTTTTTTGATGCACGAAATAAAAAAAACACGAAGATGTCTGGGTATACCTGATACCTGGGTACTATACCTGGGTATGATAGAAGCGAGTGGAAGAAGAAGACATGTTGTGCCGACCCCGCCTAGCGCGGGATAAGGGCAGGGAAATGATGATGTCTGGGTATACCTAACATAGAATTAAACCTGTAAACATAAGAGCGAAAATATGTATTTTTATCATTTTTAAAACAAAGTAGGTACTTACCACCTTTAGTACTTTTATTTTTTGCCAGAATAACGAGTACTCAGAGCTTTTTACATGCTAAATGAGTACAAATGGATTCATGCAACAATTTCAAGCAACTTAAATACAGGTTGCTCCAACATGGATAACTTCAAAACAAACAACTGAAACTGGACTATGAGAATTACATTAATTTTGTTTCCAGTTGCTTTAGAGCTAAAGCATGTTCAACGTGTTGTTTGTTACGACTAGCTAGCTCATATTTCAGGTGTTTGACTGAAACATTAGTTTCGTAAAACTTGTTGAGTTTAGTTGAAAGTTGAGTAAAACTTTTATAAGGTAAATTTCTAACAGCATTTTAATGAAAGTGGTCACTATTCGGTCCCTATAATCGCCTCATACAGGCTTTCCTTTCTTCTTCTATTTTCGTCCTCTCTCCCTCTACATTATTGTTAATCTACCACGTCGAGTGTGTCAAACAAAATACATTCGTACAAAGATAATCTTAACATTCTAGTTACAGGCGTTTGGATGATAAAACGCTCAAAACATAAAAACGTGCATGCAGTTAATTTGAACCGTAGTACCGTCATACTTTCCTGTCATAGATATTTCATTCGCCGGTTCCATTTCCCAGACGTGGAAAAAACGATTAAGAACTGCGCCGGCATTCAGAATATGTGCTATTAACATACTGACGCCGATCAGATACCACGTTTGTGAAAATTTAGTGGATGGTAGGTAATTACAGGGTGCGATACGATCGCGATGACACGCCCACCGCGGTATCGCGTTTTTATACTTACTCTACACCCTGTATATCGGAATGGCGTGCGAGGAATTCAATGTATGAGTGAGTTGATAAGTTTTTGACGGTGCTTGTAATGGTGTTGCAATGGCTGTTTAAACGATTGAAAATACCTGGGTTGGTAATTGTTCTTTTTTTCAACTGCAGTTTCGATATAACTATTATGATTACTGTTCGACGTAGGTCACAGATACATTTGTTGCCATCATCAAAAATGTTATTAATTAAAAGAGTCTAAAAATCAGGTAAATTGTTATACTGCTGGACCTTCTAATTAAGTTTAAACGTTTCATATGCTTTTTTATCATTAACAGTTTTAAAATTCTATTGTTTTTCTGTGTTTTCCAGAACTCAATTATAATTTTACATATCTACATATCGTATTAATCACAGTTTAACTAATCAGCAGATTATACAAGTTATTTACGATAACACAAAAACAACTGCACGAGTAATTTAACCACTGATAAAGCACTGACTATACAAATTTTGTTAGATTTAGTAAGATACATTAAGATATCTTACAATGTCACAGTATAAGCATTATAAGCTATAGGTACATTACCCAAATACTTGCGACTCGCAGAGAGGTAATAAGCAAGCTATGGAATGCGAACAAGCTTTCAATTTTTATCTTTTCTTGGATAGCCCTTTTTCCCCTAAAACAAACTCAGAAAGACTGAAGTCTTAAATAAATAAATTAAATTAAATTTTGTGCAAATTTTAAAGGCACTGCTTAGGATGGCCCCCATTTAACTGACGACACTATTAAAGGGAAGGTGGATAGAGAAGACTCAGAATAGCTCTTTCTGGAAATATTTTTTTATGTTTATTGAAATATTTATTAGCTATCAAAACTAATAAGAAAATCTATCATTTCCTTTCGCAAAGAAGAAAGATTATGTTCCATGTAGAGCGAAGAATGTTCATTATTGTTCATACCTACTCTCTGTCACACTTGAAACTAATTTAACACTTTAAAACTCGCACTTCCTAGCAAGTCTATCGTCCCTCCTCGCCCGAATACTCGCGCCTCAGCTTAATGTTTTAATTAACTAGTGGTTAATCCTGCCAAAAGAAGCCAGGCGATTACTTTTTTGTAGAAACGTCTCGGCCACTTGTTGCCACTTCCCACGCAACCGATCTGCATACATTTCCAGGCTCTTTCATCCTCGTACTTTGCATAAAACAAGGCCGACACCAAGCGAGAGCTTTTTGAGGGTAGCTAGTTCAGTCTAGGCGCCGCGCCCGCACGTAGGCATCTAATGTCTGAATTTCACTTAGCGTACAGAGTAGTCACTTGCGGACTTGTACTATCTAAACAAAAAGTATTGGTTTGCTTTCATTTGACTCTTTAATATTACCTATTTTGGGGCAGAGATCTTGTTACCGTGCAAAGAAAAACGATTAGGACAAATGAAGAAGGTCGCCTTATTGAAATTTTATCTATTACTTACGTCTGGATCTGGACACATCACCACTGCGCGCGCCGACGTGCCGTGAAAATGCACGACGCCGTACCGGTTTATGTGGCGCGGTCTAACGGCAGCCATTGGTTGTCATTTATTTTAAAGGCAATAAGGTGGATTTTGCATCTGCAGAGCGAGTGCACTGTGAATTTAGACAACGACGACGCGCGACGGCGCGCCGTGCCGTAGTGATGGGGCCAGGCCGTTACTCTTATAGAGTATGCTCACATCTACAGCTTAGAGCCTGTACTATGAAAAATGCTTGGAGTGACCTAGCTTTGCTCCTCGCAAACAACGAAATCATTATGCATTCTCGGATTTCAGAGTACAGCCGCATAAATTTACGCTATTATCAAAATATCGTGAATGAACCAAGCCGAGCATGAAACAGATTTAACCAGTTTAAGGGTCATTAACGCACGCAATGCGTTTCGGTGCGAATAAGATCGCACGCTCGTTGGGCCGTGTGGGCTGAAAAGACCCTGGATTCGTGAATAATTAGTGTTGAAAATAAATGAGTTCAAGTTCATGAATTCAGATTACAAGCTACTTATACTGTCAAACTAAACTCTTGCAAAATTGAAGTGAAAAGGCCACAACATTACGCGGAGCTACATATACTAGTTTGCATATTTTACAAACGACTTTGTAGGCATAAAATAAAAAGCTTTATGAACTTTATCAACCTTCACAAACTCTCAAGCACACTTCAAAATTATACTAAGCACATAATGTTTCCGCCCTCAGATTTAAAACATTTTGAAAAACTTCGTAAAGATCAAAGGGCATTTAGCGATGACCGTCGACAACACTCAACATAACTTCTTTTGATGATGAGCTCTCGACCTTCCGTTACGGATCGCTCGAGGCGCCGCGCGTAATTCCCTCAAATGTGAGGATCTTGATCTTAAACATAAGGAAGTTCGGTGCTTTTTGAACTTTATGATCATAAATTCCGTGTTTTTGGCCAGGAAAATAGTCATACAATACTCATTATATTTTTAACAGACAAGCTTTTCCTTGCGTAGATTTCCATTTCTTTTGTGATTGCAATAATATTGCAATAAAAACAATAAAAACCTCTATATTTCCCTGTGAATACGAACACAATGGTTTTTTTAATATATTTTTCGCTTTTTTTAATCGCCTGCCCTACAGTGGGACCACAATGGCTGAAAAATTAAATAAATAATAATCGATCAAGAGGCCTGAAACCCTTTTTACATTTTTGGAAGATTTTTTTATACTCTATAATAGCAAAGTTTAACCCTAAATTGCAGGCTCAACTGATTCAAAGCTGGACGCCTTTGAACTAATGGGACTATTAAGTCCAGTATGAATATTCATTGTCCAGTGGATGCCCGAATTGCACGGCTTAGGAGGATATTAGAGAGTAATTACCGTGATTATTAGTTTGCTGACAGGAATAATAATAAGGATCATGGTTAAGTATACGCAAACTGAATATACATAGGTACAGGGTGTAAGAAAACCACTTCGGCGGGTTAAAGCATTCTTCGATATGAACCACTTTTTTCTATAGAACTAACTTTTTCCATATTTTTTCGATCCTAATGAGCAGAAAACAAATCTGCTGTTTCATATGTTATTGGTATTTCATATGGAACAGTTGGTTTTATTTCCACGCTCACTCAATTGGTTCCAGTTTTCCTAATAATGATTTAACCCCTTCGGCGTTTTCAGGGATTGTCTTGTTACACCCTGTATGTATAACCTACATTGATATACGCTGTGTACGCACAATGTAATGTAAATGCCTGGAGGGACCAAAGCTAACTTATGTGGTAATTATAATATATCTCAAATCCCTTGATCTCTGGTAATAATCCACGATCTTTGCCTACTAGTTATAACATGGCGTGTTTATGTATCGCTTGTATGTACTATGTGCCTACCTAACCTACTTTTCTTGTATGTGAAATAGTTGTAGATAGGTACGTAAACGTATCAACAGACAGGCAAACTGACGCACAGTTTAAACAATAAGTTTTAAGATAAATTCTGTTTTAGATTAGTGCGCTTAAAATTGTTTCCAATATTCAACTTCTACAGGGCGCATCGATTCTGAGGGTACTTATATAAACATTTAAAGAAAAGTATACCGCGCCACTAAAGGGTTAAATTGTTTATTATTGTACCTATAGTTTATGGACATAACCACTTTAATTACTTCTGGCTGCAACAGAATCGTTGCTGCACGCGCACCAAATAAAATCTAAAGCTGAGCCTACACCATCAAGTTCTTGCAACAACTAATTGTGACGGAACTAGATTTTTTGGTAATTGTCTACTAATAGCTTTACCTACGCAAAATTTCCCGTCCCAATGTCCAAAACCATTCAGAACAGGTTGTGCAGTTAAATCCATTCACAAGCTAGACATTTAGCGATTCCAATGGATTATCAATAAAATTAATGGGCATAGCTATCGTATTGGGCGAGTGATTGGATGCAGGCTATGCGACTATGCTTACATTTGCATCAAGGGACTGTAAGCTGAATTGACAGCTTGATTTGGTTGTGTTGCGGTTTAGGTATTTATGGTGCTTTTAAGGGTTTGATTATGCCTGTATTCAGGGGCATTAGTGTCCCATTGGGGAATACGAATACGTCGCTGTGACGTCACCTGACACGTGTGACGCATGGGATATCTACATGTTGCAGAACATTTCGGGCGACATCTCAAAAACATCTTGTGAGTGTGGACGAGCGTTTCCCGCGACTTTGTCCCCTTATGAACACAAGGCTTATTACATTCTGACAAGTGTCCCCAAACCCCAAAAGATTTGTAGATACATGGTATCACTTTGATGGTAGATAGTTTGGTACATAATTTTAGTTGTTCAGACGGTTCTTCCGATCGATAAGTTTTCAAATTCTACCATATTTTAAATTTTTCATAACTTAAGTCAGACTTTAGTAGGTTATTAACATAAAAACTCATCACTCTTAATTATTCGTTTCCACACAGTGCTAAAAAAATTCAACGCAGGTAAGTTTTGTAGGCGTTTTATACAGACTGTCACAAACACACCAACACCTACTAAGTAAGCTATGCAGAATACCCACCCTTTAGTACAGCCATGGTCAACTAATTAGACTGCAATCTTCAACACAAGTAAAGGCAAACGAATTTAGTAATAAATTGAATCAAGTAAAATATTCAGGGACAAAAGTTTTAACGTCACCAACGAATACTTGTGGTTATAAATTGGAGGTTGCACTAATAAGCTGACAAAATACATAAGTAAATGGAATTTAATATTAATGTCCCAACCTACGCATTTCGGTGTTCTGTAACGATATTAATATTCCATGAACTTATAATAAATAAAACATGGTATAATTCACAGACGAGATGATTTCGGCTCTTTTGTACGGTAACTTTGTTTCGTATCGCGACCGCCAGGTGGCGACGATTTCAAACTTTTCAATGGCGGTCGTTTAATTTAATTCTTGGTTGTTATTCAAGGACTCTATTCATTTTAATTCATTCAGACACTGAAAAGCCATAACTCATTAAAAATGTCTACTGATGAAGTGTTCCGCGAATGTTATAAATTCCGCAGCCGAAACCATGGTTCTACCTCGATAACCGCTTTTACGCATAAACCAGGATTTCCTTGAATATCGACTGACGCTTGCTCACCCAAGGCCTCTTCGATTTTGTGACAAAAAATCTCTAATAATAGGCAAACGTGTGGTGTGGCATGATAAGTCTGGATTTGAATTTGCTCGTAATTCAATAATGCTGTGCCCACTGTGCCCAGTACTAAAGCCTATGACAAACCATGTTCTATCTTATCACATTGGTCAATACCAATCATGTTCCGGTCATAATGAGCAGCAATCCGGTTTCAAATGTAATTGCGTTCTAACTCTATCAATGTTTACGTGCACCAAAATTCGTGTCATTTTGCAAAGTTTCTGATGATTAAAAGCTTCAGTTTCATGATAACGAGTGGAGCATATGCAAATTGTTATTTGCATAACTAGAAACACGAAACGCAATGGAAATCGCGTTTCTGTAACTTTCGTAATACGATTTGACCAGTTTTATTTGTTCAGTTTGGGACAAAATTTCATTATTTATGTTTTTGGGGAAATAGAAAACAAACTTATTTAGCCAGTATTCTTTTTCTGCTTCATTCGAAGATGTTGAGTAATGAGAATAAAGGTATGCAAACTGATATTTAATAGTTATCTTGCTGTTGCGTTGTACTTCTTTCATTGCCAAGCACTTGATAGCTTATATGCTCGGGAAACTATTTAATCCTGAATGAACATAAAGTCAAAATAGCAACCAAAGTACCACTGAGCGCTTTGCTAGCTTCGTTCATCTAGTTTGTAGCGTACAAGCTACTTATAATAAACTTTATTAGCTGAAACGCAGCCCGGTGCACAAATAAAGCTGTAGACATAGAATTACGATCAGAAGCAAAGCATGTTCATGGCTCTTTATAGCACTTTTAATGCCAATCTACACGGGTTTATGGCACATCCTGCACTTAGGTGTGAAGCCGGTACATGATACTCATATGCACTTATCGTTTTGCTTAGTTGATACCCATGAACACAATACCTATAATAAACCAAACCTTGTCTTATATATCTCACACAGGGTATACAAATTTTGTACAAAAAAAACAAAAAGTAAAAATTATGGGCTTCTAATTTTTTTTATTCTATTTTTTTTATACATACAGACTAACGTTTGACCGCAATCTCACCTAATGGTAAGTGTCGATGCGGTCGACGATGTAGCACATTTGCCTATAAAAAACCTATTCATTTTCCTCTTGAAAACATCCAAATTGTTAGTGTTCGGAAACACAGATGCCGGCAAAGAGTATAATATGCAATATGAAAAAAATTTCAAATAATCTGCATGTCTATAAGTCTGCAGGTTACGGCTTAACATGAGGAGGGCCATCTGCTTATACCATCACTTTTTCTCATTAAAAAGAAACCCTCTTTTCGATTTCATCATCAAAGATTCAAAAAGGATCAAATTGCTTTACGCAGACTGATTTATTCGTAGTAGGTAGATCGTTACCTACTACCGCATAAATATTAGACGGTTCACCGTTCACATGTTTCATTTTCATCAATTTAAATTAATTTATAGGGTACTTGTTCACTGAATGCCTTAAATTACAGAAAGCCTGCATTGTAAAAGCTTTGTTATAAATCAAAGGGGTTGTGTATGATATCAAAAGGCTAACAAACAAACATAGCATATAATATTGAGACAATTTTATTTCCAAGAAATGTAAATTGTAGACTGCAACAAAGAAAAATACGTATGTTATTTCTTTGACAGAAAGTTTGGCGACGGGTAACGACAAAACCATTTCTCGGTTGCACCTTTCAACATTTTCGAAGATATAAAATCACTGAATTTAATTATGCAAAATCGCAAAGTTTTACACTCTAGAGAAAAACAATGCAAGGTTCAGCAAAAATATAATTTTGATCCAAACAAGTTTTCTGACCAAAAAAATTGTGCTGTTAGTTTTGTTTGCCGCTACCCGTCGTCTTAACCGACACGCAGGAAGTTTAGTACCTGTGTTGCAGTTTAGGTTTAAGAAAGAATAAATAAATACGGACGGTACTTACTTAATAAAATTCAAAACTGGCACAAACTGCACACCATTATTTTGTCGAAAAGTTTATAGTCGGGTGCCTCAAACTTTCAGCTAATAAATAACACATTAACAACCCGATAATCATTAACCACAACGACATGCAATGTTCAAATTAAGGAATTCGCGATTGGTCTTCGCTAGGGAGGAGAAAACATACGAAGAAATTGCATTTTATCCGGATCGCGTAGAGGTAAAATATTTTTAATCTTCGACCAAAAAGGGTCGTTATAAGATTAACGCCATTTTGTGTCTGTCTATGTCCGATTTAAATGCGTTTTTTTGTAAAAAGGTTATTTATTTATGGTTCTTAGCCATGTTATGACGATATTTGTCAGCTCTAAAACCCAGTTTTCAGAAACCTCAGGTATACCTAGGTCACAGTTTGAAACATTTAGTTCATCTCAAAGTAATAAGATTTGATGAACTGAAGTCCATACTCCAAGGTCAGATAATGACCAGCAATGATGAAGAGGATCTATCTTCATTGTTGGCGTGTTTAAAATATTTTGTAAAACTAACTTGATAAGGCTTATGTTTTGAACCACTACGATGTTCGTTGTTGAGAAAGTTTGAGGACAAATTGTGATTGACGGAGCTTCTTACTTAATAGTTTATGTAAGTAGAGTACTTTTAATAGCCGGATGTTTGAAATAAACTGTTACATCACTAGCCAGATACTGCTGGTAACAATCACACGAGTAGCACGCGCGCCCTCTGGTGCAGGATAGTAATCGCAGCGATTACAGAGCCCACCCACTGATGAGACTCAATACAAAGTTGCTAAAAACTGGGAGAACGGTATTTTCCCAGGAACAAAAGCACTGTCAATTACCTACTTATAAGTAGGTACCCAGCTGCCATTGTTTTGGGACAAAGGCAATGAAAAAAGTTTACAAAATCTGACGAAGTTTTTGGGAGAACTGATGTTGGGCTTTAAATATTTTAACAAAATTTTATGCTGCCTTTTTGGTCACTGTAATCTCTTTTGTGTCTCTTATCTAGAACCAAAATACGTGGTTCCTTTTTTTGCAAAACTAAACTTAGCGCGACTTTAGGTAAGGGTATACCTATAGGTACCTACCTACAAGCTGCTTGAACTAGCTCGACTAGATGTTCAGTAATGTAATAGACCTGCAATCGAATGCCATTGAATGCCTGCCATCGATTCTCGAGAAAAGCATACATTCTTAGGATACAAATATCTGACCAAAAAATGACATTTTTATTTTTTGTTTTCAGTGAGATTCAAGCCACGATATCATTGTTTATTTGAAGGCAACAAAGGACAAATTATCAGCAAATAAAGGGTTTTCTAAATGTTGTCCCTCCGAGACCTTGTTATTATTTGTTTATTGTTTGCATATGCCCAATTTTGATGTTTGTCGACCTTTGCTAGGGACTATGTTTGTTTTGCGGACAATGTAACATAAAATTAGTTTAGTTGAACTTAGTGGATCCTAGAACATTCTGTCTGGTAATGACAGTCCCTCACAACGTTTCATCGTTTTAAATAAGTGGTATCTAGAAAGATCATGCTATAAGGGCGGCTTGCACTAGAGTCGCTAAACGCGTTTAACTATTAAATAGTATTTAGCGAGTTGTCAAGTCATATAAATACGTCAGATTTAAATCTATTTAGCTGTTAACACATCCGCGGTCCACTGCTGAAGATAGGCCTCGCTTATAAATTTCTAGGCGATTAGGAGCGATTTTAACAATAATGTCAATCAGATGAGGGCCGTCCTACGGTTGCCATTCAAGATTATTAAATTCCTTGTTTACAAAGTTAACTATCTTGAATCTATCCATTAAGAAAGACGACGGGTAATGTCAAACAACTTTTGATTCGCGTCTTTATCGAAAGTCGATTAGCTATCATCAATCTTTAGACTACAATGATCCCCTAAATAAGAGCCGGCGACACAGAATCAGTCAGCAAACCCGGCGCGTCCGTCAGTGGTCAGAAGGTCGGGTCCTGGAGGCTACTCCATAAACGAAGATTTACTGGTGTATGAAACACACCGCGTGGCTGCTTACGCGATGTGCGTGGCCGTGCGAAGAGGTCGCCGCATTACCGCGTAGTTTTACAAAATGTCGATGCCGAAACTTCATATCGATTCGTGGAGTAGAGTCCCGGGAGAGTCTATAGTGCAGCTTTCAATCCAAATTATAACAAAGGATTGGCCGGCCATGGCTTGAGGTAAATAAATGGAATCGTTTTTAAGCATTTGATGCGTTTTAGGCTAACTTTGCACTACAATAGTAACGGACATTTGGCGCCCTTTTGTTGTTATTTCTGTGATAATGCACAGTACCATGCCTCATATAGCACGTCCACACTTGACGTGCACTGTGAGTAATGCACTGTTATGAGCAGAAGTACCTGTATGCCACCCATGTATTATGTATAGACTTCTGCTTTGTCCATCACTCATAAAAAATCTATAGGTAGACAAAATTTCAACAAGTGGAGACAAAACAGACTCCAAAAATCTTAGATCATTCACATAGGCATCATAATAAACTGTTATTTGATACAATAAAGTATGTTTGAGCAAGTGGCAACTGATTATACAATAGATCATCATTAACAGTTCGTAAGCAACCTCAGAATTCTAAGAGTAGCAACCTCAGAGTACTCCGAGTGATAAGTATTCAACTATAGAGAGAGCACGAAAACGCTTTTTCGTCTCACATAAAGTAAGGTATTTCAAAAGAAAGGTGATTTTCGTTAGGCAACGAAACCAACAGATAATAGTTGGGACATAAGATAACCATAACCCCCTATCTTACTAATTGATCGAGTGAGCGAAGCGAATCAATATTTTGATCATTGAAATGGATAGTTCAGTAGCAGTAGACTAGGTATTTAATCCAAAAAGTAGGTAGGTAAAGTAAAATTAAGTTACGACTATTACGGTGTAATTTTACCCATTGATTTGATTCTAAATTTTCAAAATAAAGGGATTTTGAGACTAACCCAAAGTGTCAACTTGGACGAATCGCCTTTGTATGTTTCTTACGTTTGTTAGAGTATAACTTTCGAATCGATCAGCATAGAACTTGGTAGGGCCATAACAGTACTTTTAAGTTTTACTAGCAATATTATGAATTAAATCAACAAAAGGATTGTAAACTTACAAAAAAGTCATCTAAAAAATCAAATGGGATGGCATTATGAAAATAATTCCTAGTAAAAGTAATTTAAAGTTTGCTCTATTAGTTTATTACTCCAAGATATGAAACGGTAAAGCTCTTGAGGCCATTAATCATCACAATACTTACTCATTATTCTTTATTCAATATTAACTTTAGTCTATAAACAGTATCTTAGTTTAGGCTTATATAAAAACTTTATGAATTATCTAACTTAGGAAAGTTAATAGAAGGTTTTCAAAATAATGTTTTGAAACATACTTATGTGTGTATTTGGCATTGAAAACAGGTATAATTTTTTGCGATATTCCATAAAGAATACTAAAACTAGAAGAAAACTCTTTTTAGTGTTATTTTTTTATATTTACCTAATACGATATGATAAAGAACCGTATTATCCGTAGACTGTACAGGTACGAACTCTCCAAAAAATAATAGCAAATTAATCAAAACGTTACTTCCGTATATTTTTGATACGATTAATTATATCTAGCTAGATCATATCAATACACGCAAGTTTATAATCGTAGAAAGTGATTATCCCAACTCGATACTATATAAACTCGCGATTGAATCGATACTCAGCATCATTTGTATCATCGGACGTGTACATTTATAAAACTCGATCGTGCCATACACGGTGGCTGCATCCTGGTGCCTGTAATCGTTGCATGAATATTTATTGTTAATTTGTAAGCTCGATGCCCTGATACTCCCAAGGCTGTGGCTGAAAGCTTTGCTCTAGTGTTTCCCGCGACTTTGTTTACTAGTTTCATCGTCATCATCATGCCTGTACAGTGAACGAAGAACATGACAAGTTATGTATTTAGCTGAGGGCCTACATGCATTCTTTATAGAAGACGAATAATTTATAGCATTCTCTATCCACAAATCTCTAATTCTATAATGTCGTCGGAAAAAGCCAACTCATTTCGCCTTCCAGTTTTTAGTCACCATTCAAAAACCATTATTTCTCAACAGCTGTTAGTTCTGCGAGCTATAAGTATTTAAACTAAATAACAAAAAAAAAAAGAAATCCGTAGATCAACACATTTTTATTATTTTGACATTATATCTATGATTAATAATTCTCTAATAAACCATTAAAATTATCGTTTAGTTTACCCTCAAAATGAGCGGTCACGAATTGACTTTGCGAAACCGAAATTCACTATCTTTGGATTATTTATGGCAGTCGTGATTCATTTTAAATGATCAGTTTATTGATAGTGTTTATGTTTTATTTAATTTCCCATTAATCTCACTTTAGACGACCGATTTAAATCATTTTATTTTAGTTATTAATCATAATTTTTATTTTGACTACGTACCTACTAAAAGGTTATTATTATCATTTGGTAGATATATTTAAGAATAAGATTGAGAATCAGTTTTTATACTTGGATATTTAGATAAGGAAAAATAAAACTATATTTTTGAAGCTAAATATAGTAAATTGGAATTCCAAAGGCAAAACTTCTCAAACAAATAAATTGACGAAGAGAAACAAAGAGATGCGTGGGCTCATAAAGTTAATCACGATCACTTGTTAATAGAATAAGACGAGGCGTAGGTAGAATCGATTACAATTCGATTGTCTAGCGATGTATCGACTGATAGTAATGACACCGAGTACCTACTCTACCTACTGCTAGATGTGAAACTCCCGACTTGCAATAAGTTGTGACGCTGGTGGATGCTATTGTAATGTCTTAATTTATTGAAACTACACAAAATGCTACTAAAAATCCGTAGTTAATTACTACTTATTTTTATACCTACTTGAAATATGACAGTACTGATATCGCACGATTAAGATAAACTCTCAGACGGTCAAACTCCATGTCCCGATAAAGCAGTGCCATCGATATACAAAGTAGTTACAGTTCTATAAGCAAGTCATACATTACTCTAGGACTCTAGGATAGTGATTAGGGGCCAGCGATCAAAGATGTGCTTCCGCATGACGGAGGCCAATCGGACTCCCACAGATGGATTAACGGGTGACTGCTTGGCTCGGATGTGAAACGGGTACCGCAGTCCACAAGCTTTGATTGTGCGCAATAGACTGTCTATCCTGCGATCCTGTGTTGTTAATCTTTTAATCACACTGGTAATTAGCATCTAACTTTGTCTTGATCAAACTGAGTAGAAGTATCGATAATCGAGACTGAAAAATGCTCTCACGCATATATTTTTCATCTTTAACCGTACAGTCAAATCGATGTTTGAGTCTCAATTTAGAGTTGAGTCTTTTTGGAGCATATAGGAACCCTCAAATTGTTTGGTAGAGTACCAACTCTATACCAACTCTATAAGATCCGTATAACAATAAGTCTCTTTGAAAAAAGTGTGTGTGCCATCCAAAAGATAAAGCAACATTGTAATAATATAAACGTCTGTTATGTTTATCAATTCGTAGTTGAAAATTATATGTACGAATACTATTTAAAACAAAGTATATAAGTGGTCCACCCTTTCACAAAATATATTGTTTAGCCTAAGAATAAGAATCATTTATTGTAAAACTGTGTAGAAGAGATCTTATGGTAGAAAAAGTTTCAACAGCCTACCCTTTTAGGGCGTACAATATTTTATTATACCTATTATCAATAGGTACCTAGGTATTATAGTGAGGTAATAACAGTTAGGTACCATAACTAATAACAATTCAAATACCTAGCAATTAAGTATCATAATATTCCTCTAGATTATAATGTACTTTATTAATTAACCATCTTTTTAGTCCAAGTTTAAATAAATTTCCATTCAGTTCTTTTAAATCTGTGGGTAAGTTGTTATATATTTTGATGATAACTTTCAACCCTAAACAATTTAGTCCATTAGATTCAAACCATAATGAACTGTTATTCAAATTGAATAATACTTAGTTGAAATCTGGGTGTTTTACACCAAGGTCATTACTGGAACTTGGTGAATCTCGGTTCAGGATCATTCGATCTAGCATTATAAAGAGACCCTATGATATTCACTAGTCTTACTGCTTATGTAAAGAAAATTCGAGCCAATAACACAAGTTTACGTTAAAAGTCTTATCAGTCTGCGGTTTGCGTGTCACTATCTCTAGTACTTGTAACAGGGTAGGTAGTTAGGTACTACGGTTGGTACGAGCAAGGATGCTACAGCTTTCGCACGATATCAGGAGCGCGCGGAGAGCATCTTGACTAGAACCGGTCGAGACTATGTCACGTGTAAGTTTAGAAACTAGGTGTTTTTGAAAATTCTTGATATATTTTGGACAATCCATTATATTTTTTTATAAAATCTAATATTTGTCATCCGAAAGGTAATCGAGATATGGATTTTTGTAAAGTTGTAATGTTTGCTAAAGTTATATTAATATGTAATTTTTTCCCATAATTTTAACACCAGTCTTAAACCAAAACACTTCCAAAGATGCCTTTTATAACGACCAATTATTTTAGAAAAGAGTTCTTATTAGTTCTAGTTGCAGACCGCACAAAAAATGTAAATTTTTAAAACGTGTTGCAAAACCAGACAGTCATCTTAAAAACTGCTATATTTTCTATATTGCTTGCAACGAGGACAGAAGAGTTCCAATTAAATATCTTAGTTTATTTATGTCCGGTGTTAAGTAGCCGTGTTTGCTTTGTACGCTAGAGATAAATCGATTTATTCTGTTTGCACTTGGATAATATCATAGACGGCTACCACGCGAGCGGAAATCGGCTTTGCTCCTCCTTTTATCGGAGGTTCAGTTCAGCGATGAAGGATTATGTCTTCTTCGCTTATTTTATTTATGGCGCTTCTCCTTAGGGATTCTGGTGAGTGTCGATTGATTTTTAACAACTAGTTTAGTTTCCAGGCAGTTTGCGAGATACTGTTAAGAAATAATATTCGATTGTCAGTGGTTTGAATTAAGTGACTATGAAAATCGATTTCTAGCTCACCGCGCTACTGGGTTTTTCTTAATCATCCTTAGTATTTTAGAAGTAATGCTGTAGGAAGACCATAGAAAAACATGGTTAAAAGAAATTTTCGATACTGTTCTCAACTCCGTACCTCTATAAATCGAATTAGTCGTTACTTCCGGCGTTTACCGCCAGGAAAAACCCGAAACACGAGAATCGAATCACATTATATCAAATGCGACAAGATGGTCCATTACCAACGACCATCACCATTCAACGACATGAGGATCAGATCACATTACGTCACCTTAAATAGCCTATTAGGTACCTGGGCCTATTCCACCCATTGATTTTAACTGCCGTGTTTACTGTTCTGATCTCAAAATTTGGTACAGGTTAAGTGCCAAACACTTATCGTGGCCATCAAATCGTGACCTATAGTTTAATGAAAGGCAACCGGGGACTGAATCGATTAGTTCCATCAAACTGATAGTATCAGTGCGTTGCGTAGTAAGCTATCACTGAACCGGTAGTCTTTAGATTGATGATACAAAGTTTCATTGTTTGAAATGTTAAGCCGCGGTTCGGTTTGCTACGAACAGTTTCTAATAAAGATGAAAATGAAAAAAATATTTATTGCATAATCTTAAGTCACAAATAGCACAAGAAGTACTAAAAGTTCCGCTTCAACTTTTATGATGCGCACAGCCAAAGAAAGAGTGTAAATTAATGCTTGTTGGCGCCAGTCTTTCCGACGTCATATAAGTAATTTAGATATTTTCAAGAAACGCTCTTCTAGAATTTATAAAAAAAAATTTATAGGCATAGGTAACATCCTAGATATAACATTCTGAATTATGCAATGCTCTGTATTAATAAGCAATAATAACGGGTTCAAGCGAAAGCATTGTCCAAGTTGAAAATATGGAAGAAAATCAGCAACCTATTTCGAAAACTTTATACTATAGTCGTGCCTATAAACAAACCTATAAAGCTTTCACTGCGTTTATTTTTCCACTATAGTTGTTTTGCTTTACAATTAATCAATTCTTCGCTTTTCAGATATCGGTGGAAGAAACCAGCTCAGTTCGATGTTCACTCAACGGAACCGGGGCTTTAGAAAAATCATCTACTAAATCTTAACCGTCCATCAATGACATAGGTGAAGTGTAGCTATTGTTTGAGCACCGTGGTGTTTTTGTGGAGTCGTGCGAATAAAACGTGTTCGACATTTTGAATTTTCCATGTGCATTTCAAAAATTGTTATAGTCGCTACAGTATGTATTCTTACCGTTATTTTTTGTGACCTAGTTCGTTATTTGAAAAATGTGTAACAATTTTCAGGTGTGTTGTAATTTGTTTCCTTATCTACCTTTTTCATCAATAGTAATAACAAAATGCTTGTTTTCCTTTTTACTCCTAATATTTTTTAAACGGTTTTATTTAGCTGTTTTTTTTTCGTTTGGGTCGTTTATTAGGCGACTTATCATACGAGTAATATCATTCCATTTAAAATCCTACTTCTGCCATTCTATTGAAATGCTACTTTAAATTCGACAAAAATATTAGTGTTTGCAAGACCTTTTTCCATTTCAAAATAGAAGGTGGAGTTATAAAATATCCAGCTATGCAGCTATCAGCCAAGTCTACCTAAACTCCAATCCCCGTGGAGTTCGACGCAGCCCAACGACAGAGAAAAACATTTTTCGATCAAACTTCGAAATTAATTTTGAAGTTTCCGTCTGACCAACGTTCAGCCAATCCCGTCCCAACTGTCGTCTCGCTGGAAGTTATAATTTTAAGCTAACTTCTATGTCTAGCTGCTATGCTATTCTATATGGAAAAGTTTAAAATGTAGTAAAAAGCACAACATTTTGCAAAGAATAAAACATGACAGAGGCTGGGAGGTTTAGAGGTAGGCGAGAATGCAAAAGCAGCATCTGATGGCTTTTGTATTTTCGCTTTCGAGATAAATAGATAAATCAGTTTTTTAGTATCAGAATCTAATAAGTTCCTAAATTAAGCTTATGATCTGCAAAGATCTAGGCTAAAATTAAAATGTTTGTGCTAGATTCTCTTATTTCCCAAGATTACAAACCACTACAAATTTAAGAAGAATAAAACATGTTGCATATTTTGAGTAAGACATGGTTGTTCTACGTAACCAAATTCTTTGAGACAACTGCGAGTAGTACCGATGTATTGCCACAACAATACTTTGTAAGTCGTTTGTAGAGTCGCGCGGGACAGTCGACATGCATTATACGTAGCAAGTCTGCTAGATATATCAGATAAATAAGATTGCAAACGAAAAGTTATTTTGTTTTAGGTTCTTATACCTAATGCTTATTTTAGAGGACAACCCACCATCTGATTGTCCGACGACATTAGTGATTGATGGAAAAGGCCTAAAATTGAACTAAAACTACAGAGGAGATTTTAGCAGTGGAGTTCTAACAAGCATGATGATGGTTGAGTTTATTTTAAAATTCACAACCAAAGCTTTAGATTCCTTTAAAAATATCAATATTTTTTCCAGCAACATTACCCTGAATTGAATGTTTCAACGTACATTTGCAATTTAGATCCGCCGGCGCCGCCGCTTGGGAGACGCGTGTCTCCGATATTGACTCAGCAGCGGATGGAGTTGGAGTCGAGAAGTTATGAATCTACTGAAATAATATTTTAGCTCGTTTTCAGACTTAATTGATTATTGACAAGACTAAGTACATTTTTAAAATGTTCTACAAACAGTGGAGTATAAAACTGCAATGTGATGCAGTAAACGTTCAACGAATATAGGTAACTAAGTAAATTTTTAAGCGATAAGACTCGTGATTTGTTTTACACATTTTAGACGTTTTCTATTTGGATGAAGATGATCCAAATAGCACTCGGTTTAATCTGAGGTAATTTTGGTACAATGGCTACTGAAAATTGGAACTAAAAAGGGTTTTTATAACATTCAAAAGTTATAAGTTAATCAAGTGGGATTCTGTCTCCTTGATACAGGGAGCGATAAAACGAATAAAAATATGAAATCTGGAAATAGGCTCTCCAGCCAGTTTCACAGCTCTACGGTCTAAGCCTGCAACAGACGTCCCGGAAATACTTTTCGGATGTCCGCAGGCAATGTGCATCCCGCTTTATACAAATAGATTGGATCTGTAGATAAGACAACCGCATTATCTATCTCCCGTTTGTTTTGCGTTGGCTATTTTAGATTTGTTGCTGTAGCAAGACTTGAATACAAAATAGAAGGTTGCATTGTGTTGCATTCTGCAGTTGGATTTTGATGCAACTAATCAGGACAAAGTGGTCAATCAACGGTACAGTCAGCTAAATAAATTGATGAACGATTTAAGATTTTCTGCTTCTAGGTAAATCTTTGTGTTCCACCTAAACCATTATGAATGAGTCAGATAAAATTGTAAAAGAAAATGGGTACCTAAATAGAACCTATCCAAACTAATTAACGGTTTTCTAAGACTAGATCGATTTAAAATTAACACTTCGTTTTTAATTAGAGATTTTTACAACGGGACTCGAGTGAACGGAGTGTTCTAAGAAGAAGCGGATATTATAAAATTGATTACCAACGGAATATAAAATGGGGCTTTATCATGCCCACTGCCCACTGAAGCATTGCAAATAAAGTAATTTCATTTTAAAATACAATTTCAGATTTACTTATATATTTTTATATCAAGCTCAAAAATATTTTTTTAGACGAGACTTCGATCTCTGACAAAAATGTTGGTTCATATATAATTTCTTTTCGATACATACAATTGATAGGATAAGCTCAGTTCACTTAATTTAATTAACAGCTCGCAGTAAATACGTTACTTTTAATTTTTGATTAAATAAATAAATCAAAGAAGCAACTCTTTCGATCTCGCACTACGGGATGTAGAAGGTATCAGTGGACAGTGTGGCTTGACACTTTTAGTCACCGTCCAGAACGTTTTAATTTAACTAACTAAATGAAGGCTTTCAGGAAAGAGAAAGAGGAATGGTAAGTATTAGTGAGCACTGACTGTGTACTGATATAACGGGAACATGATAAGTTTCCCGTTTTAAAGATTAGGAGCGCTTACCAACTTAACGGACATTTATTTCACTTGCTCCATGAAAGCTATTTCATTATTCAACGAGTGCTTGTCGCTTTACTTCTGACTTTTAGCACAGTTGCTTATTAACCGTCTGAGTTCCTCGAAAATCTGAACATATTTTCCTAAAGAACAAAGTACGTGCTAAAGAAAGATTCAGAGTTTAGGCACTTAGAATGTAATATGCGTCAGACTGACTGTAATATATGCCCATTCAAAATATGAGAGGTTATTATATGTAGATTTTTCTAATTCTCCCTCTTTTGATAGCGAAGCGGGGTGAAATTGTATTTTATTTTAGCACCAACATAAATCCTCGCACACGCTATAAAATGAAAGTAGCTTCTCATATCAAAACGTGTAAACGAATGTAAGAGCAATTTAATGTCATGAAAATATTGGAGTTTTTTTATTGCAATATTTCATGAATTTTTTTGTATGTAATCTTCAAAGTGGATCAATGAGTTTGAAAAAGTGACGAACAATTAAGCCTATAACCCTCCTAAAGTAATATCAGACCTCATCAGCAAGGAAGACGAAAAATTTATCTTCTTTGTACAATATTTGGAAAAACAGGCTAAGTAATACTTTCTTTTTTATCAGTGGGTGTACTGTACGTACGTCGTACATTATACTATATGTAGGTACAAATTACTGGTATAATCCATTATCCACCCAAAGTAATAGCACAAAAATCTGTAAAAATTCTATCACAGGCAGGCAAAACACACAAAGGTGTGCCCAAAATTATCAGTCAAATAAGGGTTCCTTCAATTTGAAGACATCCAAAGCTCACACTCGGAGGTGGATTGAAAGTAATCCAAGTAGAAAATTAATCCTTGATTACGTTCCTCCTCGGATGTGGGGGACGAATCAAGGATCGCAATTGAAGGGAAGTGACGAGGAAAATACAGGGTGCCAAAAGTCTTCTCCATTTGAAGATGTTCTATGCTTTGATAAGCAGAGGTAACCACTTGACATCGGATCATCGGCATGAAGAAATATCTACCCTTATAAATTTGCAATTTGAAAAACATTTGCAATTTATGTAATTTAAGGTTTGAGAATGATAGTAATAAATACACTTCTGCTATCGATTCCCTGATATCAGTTTCCACGAAGAAAAGCTACCTACTGCAAATTATCCAAAGCTTCTGCTCCACCCTGTCTAAAGAATATTTATTATACTGACGCCATATTCTTGCAGCTTATAATATTCAAACAATGAATACAAAGTAGGTAGGTACGCATCGCTGAAGCTAGATAGTGGGCGAGCATGCTTTAATAATACATCTATTATTCCTACTCCACGGTATCCACTGAAGTTTATTTGAAAAAGTACAAGGCTGTTTCTATTCTCAGATGAGCCATAATTTCAATTTTCTTTCATGTTTGGGATACGTACTGAGACATTTTTATTCTTTCGCTAGTTTTTAGGGTCCGATAAGTTTAACAAGCAACCCTCATATAATTTTATTAGCTGTCGGTTCTTATTCAGAGTTGTTTCACTATAGGGCCATTGATACCAACTACAATGCAAGGTTATCCCCGCACAAAGTCGTGTAAAAACTTTCAGATTATGATATATCTGGGTGCTTCCCCTACATGTAAAAAGGGTTTTTTTTTTGTTTCAGAAAGAAAGGTAGCGTACGAGTTTTTCAGACACTTGGAAAATAAACAAACATCTTGGACGATTCGTTTCCCTTCAGACGTACCAGAATGTCCCGCAGTCTGCCAGTGTGGGTGCAAGTACAAGGAAAGTATTTTCTATCAAAATTTCAACGGCACCCAATACCGATAGCTCCGTGGCAAATTTATATTTTCGTTGAGAGATCCCCTACTAAAAGATCAATTTCGCGCTTGGACAAGTTTAATGTAAACTTAAGTGCCTAGGGGAGATACTGGCAAATGAAAACTGCCTCTTGTTGCTTTAACGCTTTAACAAATACCTCTATGCTATTGAATTTTTGGTCTGAAATTTCCAAAATTGCTTCAGCACGTTAAAAAATTAGCCGGTAATGAAAAGCGATTATGAAAAAACCATTGCAAGTCACATCCCTGATCGCAACTGCCATAAACGCCAATATGTGCTTAGTATAGCTGTAAATTTATTCAAATACTCTGTAATGCTCAAACTTACGTTCACAATAAAGCCGTCTTGACTTTATTTTTATGAAACAGTTTTTCAATAAAATCGAATGTTTCCAATGTTGAGCCTCTGCTTATAAAAATCGCATTACCTCACAAACAACCCTGCATCTCACATACTTATTTGAACCAAAGTAAACAAAAACAGCCCGTAGCGAACAGAGTCCAATTCAACTTACACAGGAATTTACATGACTGTAAAATGTTTTTTCAACTCTTAATGAGTTTCGAGAGCACGTTCCGTGTTACTCAAGAAATCCAACTTGCCAGGAAGCTACTTTTTCTCAAAACAAACACGACTCGATAAAATCAATCAGAATCCATCTCACGAGTATCTCAAATCAAACACGAGCACTCCAAGTGTTCAGAACTTGTTTGGTTTAGCGCTGGTTGCAGATTCGATAAAATTCAAAGTTTCCGCCGAGAACATTTTCACATGCTAGGTTTCTTGCAGCGCGCGGTTTTTGATCAAAGTTTTCCATACCACCGTCTTCAGATGAGTGTTTGAAATCGCTTCCGTCTGAGCTCGGTTCAAAAATGCATGTAAGTTTACATTTACTTGGATGTTTCGATTTTGCTCCTAAAATTTTTCATTGCTTTGTCAACTCTTTTGAGACGACAAAATAATAATATCAATAAGTATTTGTAAAATTCTATAAGATGACATTACCACTCAGACCAATCGTTCAAATATACTTAGCTCTCTCAAGTAGCACGGAAGCGCTGTATAATAACTGAATCACTGTCCACAATAGAATCCTTAGCTGTACAAGTCTGCTGAATAACAGCGTTAGCAGCGCTGTTTCAGCCGATATAACTCTGATTTGGGCACAAATTAAACAGCTATAAGTTAAATAACTGTAACTAATTGCATTATATCAGCATTATTTGAGCATTATTAAAGGTAACAGTCACCCAAAGAGCTGAACATTGACTGATTATCGGAGTGTATGTTACGTAATTATACAGCACAATGCTGATTAGCAGAATCTGTGTTACCTATTAAACAGAACAAAGTACAGACCAGGATCTTTTTATCGCTTCTATGGAGTTGAGAATTCACAAGTGTCTACAGACACTACAGACTACAGACTACAGATCTGTAGTCTGTAGTCTATCTGTAGACTATACAAGGTATAAAAGGCTTGTAATTAAGATAAAACTAATTAATAACTGAAACGTCATCCATTAAAGTGAACGAGATAGGAATTTATCTCCGAGCAGGCCGTCCAAACAGCAGGTGTAAACCGTAATAGAAAACAATTTGTTTACCGTTGGCACAGCTCATCATAACCCTCGGCTAGCTCCATCTAAGAGGTATAAGTGAAAGATCGAGTAAACGGTCCTGTGGGGTGAAACTTTTATGTATTTCGTAAATTCTTTTAAATTTTTTCGTAAATTTTAACTTTTCTGTGGAGTCAATACCCTTAACAATACGAACTAGCTAACCGCCGGTTACGCCGGTTGGTAAGAGCTTACCAGGATGTAGTAGTTTACCGGCTGTTTTTGATAACCTGTGCTGGACGAACTTCACCTCGTAACCCTAAAATCTAATTGGATTTAATTCCATTAGCAAAGGTCCAAATGGGACCCTTTAATTGTGCTGACCGATGCCAGTATATTATGTGGGTCCACGCGCGTCATTTCATAATAGAATACATTTGCAAGGTTTGTATGAGTATCATTGACCTCTCCCTTTTTCGTTAGTATTATTTTTATTACAATTGTTATCAGCGTGTCTAAAAGACCAACTGTGAGAAAAAAAAAGTAAAATTCAAAAATCATTACAACCAAAATCCAAATTGGTAGGTTATGTATCACTAGCAAGTTTTATATATTTTCTAGCTGCATTAATGATTAAGATCTATATGTAGATTCAATGTATAAACATATGTCTCTTGTAATTTTCATGAATGAAACTTTTTGACTGTGACTGTTAAAAGAAATAGCGCAGTATTGAGCCGTATTGTAAATGAATTTCGTTTTATTGAAGGTTCGATAGTACCGGCATGTGGGTCAAGTGCGATTTGCATATTTAACTCTACATTCGGCGCGAACTAATGGAGTTAAGCCTCTTATAGTGGGGATAGGGTTTATGTTACACTGTTACGCGGTTTGATAACATGACAATGCTTTTCGACAGAAAGAGAAGAGCACAAGCTAAGTTGAAATGTAACCACACTGGGAACTTCAGCATTTAAGTATATTTCTTTGTAAATAGGATCATACACGTGACCAGGCCGCAGTTTCTTGACCGTTCTTCTAGGCTTTGGTCGCATAGAACCGCCACCTAGAATCACCTAGTTATATAAGACAATTATAAAATGATAGCTAGGTTAGGTTAGATTTTCCCGCTGGCTCTCATGTTTTCAAGCAACCATGTGAAATTGAGATGGCCATTAGTTTAAACCAAGTTTAGGTACTATAGATGCATTGCTTAGGTATTATTTGCCCGTTAATTAATTCTGCTGGCAAATTGCGCGTCGGTTGCATTGTTCAGTCATTATAATGGATTCAATGAGGTACCAGTTGAATGACACCACCTAAGCGCATGTTTATGTGGTGTAAGTATATTAGTTTGAAAACTGCAGTAAATCTTGTAGGTATGGATAATGTTTATGCCAGAATATCAAAAACCAAAAGAGTAATCTACAGAAAATGTATAACCTGTGACTGGTAGAGTGCAAATTTTATTGGTGATATGTCAGGTCGATTACGCATTATCACCAAGATTAAAATTTTATCTACCCGCGTGTGTGATTGTGTGATTAGGTAAATCTGATTTGAATTGAATTATCTTGCAATTTCAATATAAGCTGCACACTTCCAATAATCACTTGCAAAATACCCACATATTTAAGTTGGCAGAGTCTTTAGATCAAATAACACTTTTTTTTATAAATTTATCAGATATGCCTCCGAATTTCACCGATGTTCAATTCCAAAGTGACCCTGAAATTCAACAAGTAGAAAACAAATCAACTGACAATTTAGTAAATAAATCCGAACAAGACTATAAATTGAAAATATTTAATTCTTCGTTAAACATCTTGACACATACTCTAATTGGTGCAGTGACGGGTGTATCGCTTTTCTTTGCGTTTAGAAATGGCATACCCTTGGGCGCGACTCCTCTTCATATCGTTCTATGTGTTGTTGGGGTGAGTTTTTCATTATTTTTAACATAAAGCAGTTTTCCAATCCTAACATTAATCGTCTCAGCTTGCCCAAATCTTTGAGGTTTGAAACTGCCCTGATTTGCATTGTTCTCCATACTCTTCTATTAGTCGTTATCTCAGTGTTCTTCTTTTCTTTCCTTAGTGTCCGTGTCTTTCACACAAACAAAAGTTATTAGGCATGTATTGAACTGCACTCATACCATAGGTCAAAAACAAGGAAAGTCAAAAATATTAATAAGTAAAATTTAATAGGCGGTCACAAATATATTGTGTTCGGTATTTCTTGTTTAATTTTTCTTCTCTACATTTCAGTATCAACTATTGATGGCCCAAGCCATTTTGTCTCTATCACCACACAACGGGTGGTCGTCGAATCTCAAGCTAGTCGATAAACGCCGCGCTCACTGGATCCTGCAGATCTTGGGTTCGGGACTAGCCATCGCAGGCAGCTTCATCAAGATCTTGGATAAATCTGTTCATTGGAACACGTTGCATGGACAATTTGGTGAGTTGAAAATGTTTATCGGTTTCAGTTTGATTTTTAAAACCAAAGTAGGTATTTCAAAGACTTAGGGCGGCTTGCACCAGAATCACTAAACGTGTTTAACAGCTAAATAGATTTAAATCTGACGTATTTATATGACTTGACCACTCGCTAAATACTATTTAACAGTTAAACGCGTTTAGCGATTCTGGTGCAAGCCGCCCTAAATGCTGTTTTTTTTCGTTACTTCCATAAAGAAACATACACAATGCAACTTTTTTAATGAGTATTTCAGTGTCTGAAATCATCATCATATTACCTCCCTAAAAATTTCCAGAAACAACGATTTTGTGCTTTCTCTATCCTGTGGGTTCGATCCCCACCAAGAACAAACATTTGTGCGTGGAAAACATAGATGTTTGTTCTATGTCTGGGTGTTACTATGTATTATAAGTATGTATTTACAAAAAAAAAGTATATAAGTATTCTATCAGCCATCTAGTTCCCATATCACAAGCTATGCTTAGTTTGGGACTAGAGGGTGTTGTGTGTAAATTCCAAGAATATTTATTTATTTATTTATATTTATTGACTTCCAAGTCTTGTGACTAACATTAATTTTTTTACAGCACTGGTTGCATTAATCTTCACCGTGGTTTGTTTCTTCAACGGCCTTACATCAAACTATGCGTATGAACTCCGGAAGTTCATACCCTCAAACCTCTCGAAGTTAACCCACATCTGCTTCGGAACTGTGGCCTTCGCCGCCGCGTCTATCTCCCTCTGCTATGGATTCGATAAGAATTTGTTTAGGAACTGGGTGACTCCAGGTTTAACTCCTACTATCATCGCTTTTACTGCTGCTTTTACTACCATTGTCATTCTAAACCCTTTGATCGTTTTCTTGACTAAATCTAAAAATATTGTAAAAAAATAGTCATTGTAAGTTAATTATCATACCCATTTAATTACTAAGGCTAGTTTTTAAGATCATTTCAGTTATGCAAGCAATAAACATAGACAGACGCTAAGAGTCATTTGGTCTGGCTTTTTCCATGATCTTTTTCTAAATATTTGAATTTATGACCGTTGACAAAAAGTATGAATAAATTAAATTTGAACTAACACAAGATCGGCGATTTACTAAACAGTTATTTGATATGACATGTTGTTAATAAAATATTGTTGACCACCACTTATTAAGTATATCTAAGTGCTTAATTTAGATATTTACCTATATTATAGATTAGTATCCACGAAAGTGAATGCAAACAGCAAGACATACCTAACTCTGTTTGTTGTGCGTGGCCTTGAAACTTCGATTGCAATGCAGTTGTTTCTTAGTTATTTTAGTAAAAAATGATTATGCCGAGTAATAATATGAAGATTCGCCAGGGATAATCGCAGTCGGAAACATTTGTTTTACTTACCTCAAAGCAGTCGAATTTGACAAACTTTTGTCCATATTACAGGTTTTGTGATATATGATAAAAGGATCTATAGGTTTTTCAAGCTCGATGGTTTTTTAAACTACCTATTTCCTTTTATTAACGCTAAATTATGTAACTAACTTATACGCTTATAAGCACCTTTACGTGTTAGATAGATAACAATGATATAAATGACTTTGCGAAATTATGATGATCATCGCAAAAATATGTTATCAATTTAATCCGAGGCCTTCAAATTGATGCTATCAATATGATTGTTCTAATCAAAGCTAGACGTCAATAGGATACAAAAGTAATCATCATTATCATAGGCCGTGAATTCATCGAATGATATGTATGAATAAATTAGATAGATGCCCAACTATCATAAAACTAGATGGAAAAAAGTAGAGCGTAAGAGTAAATCCCACAAGAAAGAAATACCCAAAATATTAACACGAAGAGAAGCAATGAAGGTTGCAAAAAATCAAAGAAAATCGCAGGTAATCGGCTAGTCCAAAATAATTGGCTAGAAATGGCTGAAGTGAATCCTGAGCAAACATCTATTAATCTCCAGTTTCTCGAAAGCCGCGTTCCGTTACTCACGCAATGATTGCATCTAAGCGCAGCTTATCCGTACATTGCTTACAGGCTAGTTCCACCGCTAATATAATTAGATCTACAGTAGACCAACTACACTAACCGCCCAGTGCCGGATTAAGGGCCAATACATACCTATAAACAAAACGACGTTGACGGCACAACGACACGACGTCACTAAAATCGGTGATCGCATATTCACACGACACGACACGGCGCGGGTGCAATTTTAGTGATGCGACGTTGCATCGCATTTAATCCATAATATTGTTTTAGCGAACTGAGCATGCTAATATTAAATTATTTGTAAGTCATTTATATTTTGGCTTTAAAATTCGCGAGTATTATACTTATAAATACAAAATCAATTATTATTTACTTAATTATTTGCACCAGTTTGGGTATTCAGTAACAGAATAAAAACATTTCTCTTTTAGCAACTTTTTTATTTTATTCGTAAAGAGGTTGCATTGGATAACAATAAACGGCAATACCACCTTTACCAGTGTAAGACGTTTCTTTATTCGACGTTCATCATTTTCATTGATTGCATACATTCTACTGCTTTAAAACATTATACTGTGTACAGTACAGGCTAGTGCTCTGATACTATATAAGTGTAGGTTCTAAGCCGTACATCACGGTACCGACAATTTAATTGATAATTGTGCATTGCGCGTGAGCAAAGCGCAATTTGTCGTGGCATGACGCGAACCGCGGGCGGTGCAACAAACTGCGTTATTATATCGGGCTCAAATTAAAATTTCATTCATTCAATAAAGCTAAGATGTGATTTTGATAAACTCAATTCCACGTGAGCAAGTCTAGAACGTCTACACGAATAGATAAGAACTCAGATTGATCGTATGATGCTAATATAAGCTAATTATGAATGACCAAAAATATTGTATGAAAAGTCAGAGCTTTTGGAAAGCCTGAAAGTGAGTATCTATCAAAAGATCTGAGACGTTTGTTAAGTTCAGGAGATAAATTAAACATGCGAGAAATGATCCTAAAACTGCAAGAAGACTCTAAGAGCAGAAAACATCCGTGAGCTGATAAGGTTGAAATGGCACAGGACATGCGTTACTAATATATAAATATTACTTTATCTAATCTTTCACTTTAGTATCACTATCGCTATCAGAGTGAAACGCTAGAAAACTTTATCCAATTTGGTATCGGTAACCCAATCATATATATTAAAATGTTAACACGTCTGTTAGTACAAAAGACAAGCAAAATACTGTAAACTTCAGTTCAAACAATGTCATATTTACATAAATCTTTAAATCATTGATTACTATTGAAATAACGAAGTAACAGCTCCCAATTTTTTAAATAAATAATTAATATGAAGACACACAAGAATAATAAAATTATAGATAGATGAAGCAAGGATGAAGCACTAGTTAAAATGCCAAAACTGCCAATATACAATGGCCCACGTTTATAACACATTCACTGTCGCAGTTTTGCTCAGACTCAAGCACGCTGTTGATCCTAGCTTAGATTAGAAATATAGTGAAAATAGTTTCAGAAACATGCCACCAAATATTGTTGATGTACCAGTTACTGCAGAAGAAAACACTGAAGATGTTACAAAGCCCTCATCATATGAACCAAATGCAGCCAATAATGATATTTCTCCAGAGAATGGCAATATACCAAGAAGTGGCCCACGGGTTGATGACAGAATATCTTCAAATGAATATAAACTAAAAACGTTTATGTCATCAATAAACCTACTGGCGCATATTCTTATTGGTGCTGTCACGGGGATAACACTTATTTTTGCATTTGGAAATGGATTACCTTTGGGAGCTACACCACTTCACATAGTGTTATGTGTTATCGGGGTAAGTTTATGAATTACTTACCTGAATGTTTGTAGATGAATAAAAAACTAAAAATCATCTAAATCATAATCTAATTTCGTTTTTTTTTAGTATCAGTTATTGATGGCGGAAGCAATCTTGAGTCTAGCGGCTCCGAACGGTTGGTCCTTACATCTACGACTTGTGGACAGGCGTAGAGCCCATTACATTCTGCAACTGCTAGGCTCGGGACTAGCCATTTGCGGAAGTTTTATCAAAATTATTGACAAAAGTGTGAACTGGAACACGTTGCATGGACAATTCGGTAAGTTTCGAATAAATATTGCAAAGTGCTAATTTTGAATTTCAAAAATTAAATTTTGAGGTCATATTTGAGACACCTAAAATTAAAGATGATTAGTGCGGCTTGCACCAGAATCACTTAACGTGTTTAACAGCTAAATCGATTTAAATCTGACGTATTTGTATGACTTGACAACTCGCTAAATATTATTTAAGAGTTAAACGCGTTTAACGATTCTGGTGCAAGCCGCCCTTAAACTTTTAATTTAACTTAACTTTTCAATGAAATTTGCAATGAAATGATTTCTTTTTATAGCTCTCGTTGCATTGGTCTTCACGTCGGTGAGTTTAGTCAACGGCCTCACGTCACTCTGGGCGTATAAACTCCGCAAAGTGTTGCCAGGAAACCTATCAAAGCTGACCCACATCTGCTTCGGAACCGTCGGGTTCGTCGCAGCGTGCATCAGCCTCTGCTATGGATTCGAAAAGTCCATGTTCCGAGGGTGGATCTCTGATGCGATAGCGTACACACTTATATCGTTTACCGCTACCTTTACTTTTATTGTTATTCTGTACCCAGCCTTGACTTTCTACCAGAAATCAAAAGCCCTTGTAGGGCGATAAAACTAAATTGGTAGCTACCGAATTCGTTAGTGTGCTTGAGTCTGTATTTACTTATACATTTATTTTGTGTAAGCTTTACCTAATAAACCTTGCTATGTATTTAATAAAACAGTAAATGTGCGATCTGAAATACATGCAACTGATGCGCTTCTTATGTAACGATTAGAACATTAAATAAATCAAATTGAACAACTAAAAATAATGTTATCTTATTAAATGTTTTTATACCCATGCTAGACTTAATTTTGTTTAGCAAGGGAATAAAAACATGTTGTTTTGTTATAATTTTGTTAATATAAACCAGTTTTGGATGCACCGGACCGAAATCTTTAGTGATACAAAAATGGTTGCGATTTGTCATACAATACAACATCTTGATATAGACAATTGATAGAAGGAAACATAGTCTAAATATTTAAAGAACATGATACTTAAAACCGTTCATAGGGATTTGTAGGTAATAGACAAAATAGTGATATATTTCCAGTAGGTAATATAATAAACATCAATTTTAAAGAACAAAAGACCAACATCGTATTTATAGAAGCAGTATCGTTAAATTCAGATTCGATTGAGAGAACAGGTAACAGATCATGGATAACAAGTCGAGCGCCACCTATCTTTATGGCATCTAAACATATAAAGGAAACTGCGGCGAAGAGTAATGGTTCCCGATACGAACATTCTGGAATATAGTATTGTTGCTATTGCTAATGTTAGAGATCCTCGCTCGTATAGTTTGATAAATGTGACACTCCAGTGTGCAGACCTTTGACCGAGGCCAGCCTACTGTGACATTGTATACTCGATTACAAACGTTTGTTAATATCACGGATATGATTGTAATATAATCGTTTGATTCATTGATAGTTCCAAATAAGTACTTATTATACTAATCGTTTGCGATTATTTAAAGATGAAGATGGACGAGTCACATGTCATTAGGTGTGATAGATAACGATACTCGGTGCTCGGTAGTATTCATTCTTACGTTTTGAATTGATATTGATTTTTTAAACGTTATCATTCTTTAGGCTGCATCTATGGCTGTTTACCTACTAGTATTAATAAGTGATCTAGGCAAACGAGTAGTTTATTATTTGGAAATCCTTTGGGATAGTGAAGGAATAAGACTTTTTGTAATATTGAGACATATTTAAGGAGTTGTTTGCTTACGCAAAAGTTATGTGGGTTTTGCTTGCTCAATCCAGCCTGCCTTATTCTAGCTGCGTCCTATTAACTACAATGTGTAAATACATTTTAGCTAGCAATGCAAATATGTTGTATGCTGGTAAGTAATTCGTCCTTGCAAAAACATAAATGACGTGTAAAACGTAGATAGAAATTATCTTATCAAAAGAACGTGAATACCAGACCAATATAAAACCCAGTATGACAAATTGGAATCCTTACGTCCGAAAAGTCAGATAACACCAAGAAACGAGCAACTTTTGTCTCCGCAACAAATTGTCTCTTACATCATGGTTTCGGGTTTGTGTGAAGGTGCACACATAACCACGGGATAGCCGTAACATACAAACAAGTTTCTGGACAACCAAGTCGCTCGTAGAATGAAATAAACCAATTAGGATATTAGGTAAATCGCAATAATTATGCTTCATCATGAGATGGAGAATAATTTATTAAATAATTCAGGTAAATAGGTACTACCTACCTATAGCTAATGTCAACATGGATATTCATTAATAGGATGTGATAATAACTTTATCATTAAATTACTGATTCATGACGTAGTTCGTTTCGTTAGTTGATAAAACATATTCAGTTAGATTACTATTAAGATAACCTTTTTAAAATCTGAGAGAGTTTCAATGATTAATAATTAAATATCTCTTACGAAATACTAATATAATAAAACTGTATATCAAATTCTAGACAAACATTTTAAAAATGATGATGCTACAATAAAAGTAGTGTAAAATGCAACAAAAGCTATTAAAATGTAAACTATAGTAAGACCAGCCCAATCTTTAAATGGTTTACTAAACAGGCCACTGCATAAACTGATTGAAGATACGAGGAACGCGGGTATTCCAAACGACATGTGGACAGTTACAAGCCATGGTCGTTTTGCGAGTAAAGCAAGGAGACCACTGATCACACTCACTCCTGCCAATCCAGCGGCTATTAAACCTAAAAAGGCAAAATCATCTTGCTAGAAACAGAAGTGTTACTAGGCGTTTTTACCTGAAGTATGACTAAGATTTATCAAGGTATGATGGGTAGTGGACTTTTAAAATCTAGTAAGAAGTAATAAGACCTAAATACATACCAGTTGTTGGTTATTTTACCTGTGAGCCCATGTAGCGACAGAGACACTCCTTTAGCAAGAATCGCTAGGACAGTTCCAGTGATTGCACAAGCCACTCCGCATAACTGCAGTAAGACATGAGCCAATCTCCTATGCTTCAACCGCATGGGCGTGGACCATCCATTGGCATAGTTCAGGCTCAGTATCGCTTCCGCTGAGAAAAAGTGGAACTGCAAGGATTAATAATTTATTGGAACATAATACATAAGTAGGTAATCAGTCGCTGAGATTTTGGAACACACACAGCACATTTTTATCTAGATCTGAGCGGTTTGTAATTAAAAACAATGTGATACCAAAACAAAACCTTTAGACAAGGCACACAACGAAGTTCTGTTGATTATAAACTATATCAAATATCGATTAATCTAAAAATACTTTCGCTCTACTTGAAGAAAACTACCCTGAAGATACTCACACCAAAACTACATAAAATGATGTGTAAATCACTAAAACTGTTCTTTAGAGAATAATAAAGGATGACCATGAGAGTTGCTCCTATAAACACATGGGAAAACCCAATGCCTATTGCACAGAGGACAAAATTACAGTATTCTCCAGAGGGGTTCATTACAAAAACATACATTTTTAAAACAAGTAGGCTATAAAATACAATATGACAGCTGAATTTGACACAGACAACGACATTTTTCAAAATGAGTGGCCAAAACTCAGATTACCAAAATATTCTGAGGACCAAAAGAGGCTAGATTAATTATTAGAGGCTAGATGTGTTAATGGCACAGTATAAAAATCTTATAGTCTATTTGCACGCAAAAAAAACTGTGAAGGATCTTTGTCCCTCTGAAGTATTTCTGCGCATAACCCATTTTTGGGTAAATAGAGGTAAGTGAATTTTTCCGCACAACAGTAGGCACATGCGAAGATTCGTGCGAATCACAAAATTTATTATTTGTGTTTTTATTTCTAATGCAAAACAGATTCGATTTGAATAGAAGTGAAAATAGCAAGAAGTACAGGAGATCTACTCACAGCCAAACAGCAAACAGTAGCATGACTGTCTGCATTCCTTATAGAATATTGTAAAACAGTCAAGTTTGTCGCTCCTATGCATATATGAGTCAGCCCAACACCAACAGCACACCAAACCGTCCTGCAGTATTCAGATTTCGGCTCTATAATCAGAATTTTAATCGGTCCTGCAAACTTTAGATGGGGCTTCATCGTTTTCTGTTTAGTGTAACTTTTTTTGAGAATCGATTTAGATTTGATTATTTTGTCTTTACTATAAGCGAGGTCGTTTTTTATGGCAGATTTTAGTCTTTTTGTAGTCATTGTGATTAGACCATGCAGTAACTTTTTATTGGATACGCGAAATAATAACCAAAAGTTTTTGTTTCTGACAGAACAGGCGTCATTTTAACGTCATTCATGAATCCGCAGAATTTTGTTCTGGTTTTCTTTTTGTGCCACATCATGGCCACATCTCTCAAAAGTCTATCGTCTATTATTTATTTATAGGCGTTACAAATACAAACAGATCTTCTTCTTCTTCTCTTATATATGGGCCCTGTCCGTCATTTCGACAGACAATTTTGCCAGTGTCAAGTGGATTATTTGAAATAAGTTTAGTCAAGTCGAGGAAACAGATCTTATGAAATGAAAAACTAAATAAAATTTCTACAGCCAATATAGAAATAACGTTACCCCCATATTATTATGAGATTGTACCAAAACGCTTCATAACTTTGAATTAAACCGTCTGGCTACAGTAGGTAGGTACCTACATTGATCTATGTGCTAATTACCTCAATTACCTCATTACTACCAATTACCTCAAAAACCAGCGCCGCTCTGCTTCTGCAGAGCTGCATTAAGCTGAGGCAGGACCTTTTTGACTCACATCAACGCACTGGTCAGCACACACACCTGCCCAGCCTACCTACCTAGTACTTACTTAGTAATTGTGTAGGTGATTATTGTTTTCTTTCTTCTTTTTATGCTTGTTCTGTGCTGTACCTGTGTTGTGATTGTGTGTCAAATAAATATATCTCTAAATATATCTCTCAATTGATTTCTCAAACATCGCCCATGCCTACTGTCTAGGTAGAAAAGGACCAATCCTTCTCATCTAAAACTGGACGAAGGTAAATAATATATATTCATTCATGGACGGTACAAGGATAAGAGCCATAAATACTTGTCTAGCCAAATACACTAAGATTTTTAAGTCACGCAGTAGTTTAAAGATATGAGTACAAAATCTTATTGATTCAATATTTACCTATGCCTCTGATTCGCAATTCTTTAAGGAAACGACAATAAAAAATTATACGGAAAACACAGAATACCTAAATAGAATTTTCCGTTAAATTACAAATAATTGTTTTCTTATAGAATACCAGCAAAATACTGAACAGATTTTACTTGAATGTTTCAGTTGAACAATTAATATTTCAAGAGAAATGCTAGAATCCTATGTTTTGCGTACTGCCGGCCGGACGGACCCATACGGGACGTTCGAGCTTTGCAACGCATCTCAAAATATAAACACCAGATTTCATGTAAAAGTGGCCTTATTTCCATAGCAATAAGAAATAAATGTATGCAGATACAATGTTGCTAACCTGGATTCTGTTACAGAAGCGTGAAAAAGCGGATCGCGTTCGTACACATGGCGCGATCCCCTTGTCGACCATGTCGCGCGGAACGGCAAACTTTGTTCGTATTTTTAGGATACCATACACCAGTGCTTTTCAACCTTTTTAGGACTGCGACCCGATTAAAACAAAATTCGTGCGCGAACTCTTCCCCTTAACTTTATCGTAAAGAATTTTATTAGACATGTTCAGCAGTAGGTACATTGTGTGTTGTGTTGTGTTGTGATGCTGAACACGCACAAACATAACAGAACAAAAAATCTTTCAGGGAGTCGCGACACACAGGTTTAAGAACATTACCTTAAACAAATAAGTCACCACAGTGAAAGCAATAGTAATTCGTTGAGGTAACGAACCCCGTGGTCACTTCTTTATTTATTACCAGCTTCAACCCGCGACTTTATCCGCGATCCGTTTTATCCAGTTGATTTTTCGGGTTAAAAAGTAGCCTATGTGTGAATCCAGGGTACGAACTATATACATTCCAAGTTTCATCCAAATCGGACCAGTAGTTACAGCGTGATTGAAACACAAACATCTAAACTTTGCAATTTATAATATTAGTGGGATTCCCAAAGTTTTATAGTTCTTGAATCATGTAGAGAAATCCTAATTAGCGAAATAAACGCTAAATAAATAAACGTTTGTGGTCCCCGGCTTCAAATTAGTACATAACATAATTTCTGACCCCTTGAGAATGTTTCACGAGGCAGCCTAGTACTTATTGTAGATGTAACCTGAAACACATCGTTTCAGCCGAGTGAAAAATTGTGAAATCGATAAAAGTCCCAATTCCCCCATCATTCGATAAAAGACATTACTGCGATCATAGTTGTTTTCCGGTGTGATGCCGACTATTATTATTGAGTGAGGGTTCGTGCGAATCTGGCAGTTACCATAAAAAATAACTGCGACCATAATATTATCAATAACAACAAATTGTTTTAGCCTATAATGAAAATTTTGTCAGTGGATAATGTGAAAACCCTTTTCCGAAGCACGTGGGGTCACCTTTTAACATAATGTTTGTATTGGGAAATTAAGTGGGTTCATGATACATTTCAAATTAAGTATTTTAGAACAAGACCAGTAGCAGTAATACATGTAGGGATTAAGTAGAGGTACTCGAGAATAGAGCCTTCGAGTAAGTAAGTGTTCCAGTGAACATTAATCCATCCATGCTCTCTCATCTCGACACCAATAAAGAAAAGTAAATGTAATACGTAAGCAAAATATAAATTTTCATAAAATAGTATTCTGAAATAGTTTCTCTATCCACAGAACAAAGACGTGTTTGTACCCAACTAAACAAATGCCATAGTTCGTACATTGACCGCGAAAACCTTGTTTTTAATGTCCATTCAGGGATAAGGCTATAACCCTGAACAAAATTACTTTCCCTCTGAGATTTAACCTTAGTATACCTACTCCGACAAAACGATACCCCGCTTTTCCTACCACCATTACATTTTATTACTGCAAAGGTACACGAGTTTGCTTTTTTGACGTATAAATATAAGAAATTGTCGTAATAAAAGTGGATATCTTGGGTCGCCTTAATAATGAGAATAATGCGGCTCCTATACCTAAACAAATCCCCACAAAAATCCTTTCAAGTTAACAAGGGCTATAAAAAATTTACGCCCTCGGGGATATTTTCTTTTATGCTAATCGTTTTTTCATCTAACCTTTACGATATTTTATTATCAGTCAAGGGCAACACGCCCAAGGCGAAGTTTCTCATATTCCTACCTCATCTGGATAACCACGATACAACAAAGGGATCTAGCGTTATCTATTAGATAACCTTAAAATTGAAGAACGCTCTGGAAAAGAGACAGCAAATACTAGAGCACTTATGTTTTTAATAGGAGTTGCTTTTTTATACTCCCTGTTGTTATTATTCTTGGTGGAACCAAAAAGGCGGCCGCCACCCATAAACACTTCTCTGTCGAATTTAAATAGGCAATACAAACAAACTTATTAGTATCCCGATGAAATCAATTACAAAAACTGTACCATAAAAAACGGACCGAAGGAATTAATTCGATTGGCGATGCAATTACGTACAGTCACGATGGCAAATGATTCACGATCTTCATTACAATATAAATCAGTGGTAGTAAGACAGGTGCGTAAATTTACATAACACATAAGAATGTATGTACGTAGACATGCGAAATTTGAATATGTGAACACGGTGCTTCTGAATAAATCTTCTGTCAACTCGTTTCGGTGATTCTAAAATGACCATGAATCAAAACCAGATTTCACTTTATTGAATATTTATTATTAATTAACACTGATATATTAACACTGATAAAAAAATTATTTTGTAGACGCTGCTGACTAAAAAATCCAAATTCCTTCGCCAAGTGCACTTTTTACACATGCATTTTCTATACAGAATTTCATTTTGAAATTTTTACAAGTTATGTCTTGAATAACTTAATCCTTTTCATGATAATAATAATAATGCTGGGTCATTATAAAATTCAAGCGATTTGAAAAGATTTTAGAATCATGATTTCAGCTTTTATCGCCAAAAGACTTCAGAATCAGCTTAACACTTTATTTTGTTGTGTCGGCACATAATAATGTGCCTAAGAACACAACCTCTTCTCTAGATTTAGCTGTATAACACCTATATGTACAGTAGATAGCTATTCTATACATGAGATTTCGAAACAGTGGAGTTTTCGCTTTGGATATGTAAGTATCTAAGCTACATTCTGTAAAAAGCTTCTTTCACAGTAACCGAGTTTGTGGTAACATAGATGGCAAGTAAGAAGAGAATACAAATCGCTGCTCATTGTATCCACCTACCCAGTTATTGATCTACATTATAGATAAGTACACACATGAAATGCATTGCACTCAGTAGGTATCTTATCTTGACATTTCGAGGTAAGTATGTAACATACAAGATTACTCTTTATACGACTGATCGGGTTTTGACTGTTTAATCAGAGGGAATTCTCTTAATAAAGTCTAGAAAAAATATCCCTGGGATTTTGTTATGGTATCATAAAAGTTACAAAATGGCAGCACTTTATAACATCCCAACAATATTGTAATTATGTTTAAGAGAATTACCGATAGATAAGGTTGTTGAACTAGGCATTATATCATAAGCACTTGTTTACCTTTACCTCCATTGACAGAGAAAAACACATGACAATATTGTATTGTCTGTATCAGAATTCAAACACTCGTTGATAGGTTATTCTATTACAACATAGAGAAGGATTTTTAACCATCAAACAATTGTTTGTCCCATCGTGTACCGTAGCAAAATAAACAAGTACTTCTTCCAAACAATAAAAAGCCAAATGCATTATCCAAAAGCCCTATAGGGGTGCATGCGAAATTTTCCTACACACTCATCTTTCCTACTTCTTCGGAAAGTAATATACGAGTTGCCAACCCCTGCATTAGAATCGCTTAAAAGCATTGTTCTGTTTCGCGTGGAATAAGATGTTGGGCCTTGGGTGTCGAGTGTTCTACGATTCCAAACTTTGCGAACTTTCTCACTCATGTGTATTTCGGGAAACATGTTTTTTAAACAACAGACCATACGAGTAATTTTACTAAAGTTTATTGTATCCTATATCGCAGGGTTGGGTTGGTTGATGGAAACGGCCCCAAATTGTTCATCCTTATAGTATAGGTCCGGAGAGGGCTATGTGCAGCAATAGACTTATATTATGATTTTGAAGGTTTAATGTTGAAATGGCAAAAATGTTGAACAAAACGATATTCGATTGGTTATTTGGTGATTTCCCAAACCATGGAAGCTCTACAATAAAGAATAATGGTTTACACTCAGTAGCTCAAGCGAACTGCTCTGCATTTGCAGCTTCAGTGTTTTCACAATAAAGTTAAATTCACGAGCTTTCCTGTTATGCTATGATTATTCATCGACGTTTCGGGACAATAAAACGGAACAATGCACAAATCAGCGCTGACAATGTAGCGTTCGAGATGGTGTACTTTATATGCGATTCCGTGCAACTATAACTGTGGACTAAAATTGTGCAACAGTATATTTTTATTGCTTTTTGCATGTGGACCGTGAAGTTTATGGACGCAATTATTGTTGAAACAACAGCGAGAGATTTATGGTGACAATCGCGCTGGTGACGCTCCGATAATACCGTTTCAGGATATTGTTCGATCATCGTTAAAACTGCGCTTTCATAAAGTTTAACTTTTACAGGGTTTATGAACGGTATTGTTCGCCAGCTCGTTTCATAAAAACCATTTTTCAGATTACCTGCCGGTCGTAACGGGATATACCCAAATGGAAAGGAAGCTATCTGCTTTTGCGTTCTTATGAGCTACTTTTTATCGGAAAATAAGAAACTAATGGTTTGCAAATCTAAAAATTTTATTAAATTTACTAAGTAGATTTGATTGACTAAAACGGGTAAGTAGTTACTTAGGTATAACTCAAAATGTCGTCATTGCTTTTTCTAATGTTTCAAAAAATGCATCCTACTCGCAACACAAAAGCCACAATTCACCTGACTCCACTATTTTCATTTTTCTAAAGACTTTTTGTTTCATTAAGTCCGCTAGTCTAGGCCTCAGAATATAGGTTCGCCATTGTCGCATTGTGAAGGCTCTCGCAGTCAACGAGCAATTTTCTCATTCCACATTATGCCGCATTATTCTCATTGTTTGAGACACATACATATTGTCTTATTAACACTCTAAAGCCTCGTGTAGCGAGGTTTAATGGAAAGCTCGTATAATGTTACTTACCTACTAGCTTTCCGCGAGTTTCATTGAAGTGCCTTCCTACCTGCCTTGCCTAGGTATAGGTAGGGTATAAGTGGCTCGAGAACCTCTACTGTCGTTATTTTTACAAAATTGTTTCTAAAACTATGCTGCATTGATTATTTAAGGCAACAAATTGTGTTTTATCATAGGTAAGTAGTTTATTTTGGCTTATTCCTGACAGATAACCAAGACCAGATAACTGGTTACCTCAGAGGATTTTTTTTCCTCTGAGATTTTCACTTTTGCTAGAGTACCGTTTCGTCATGAATTCTGCGCAAGATACAAGATACGTTTATTTGGCAAAATAAGTGTTACAATTTGGTCGTATGCTAAAGGAGACACTTTAAAACTTATTCACCCTTTTCGGGTATTGCAAAAATGTTGGATTTAGGGACTTAAAGTTATAAACACCGTCAAATTGTAAAATGTGTTTATAAGAAGTATCTTCCCGCTTCCTTGTATTATTTCAACTGTTATCCCCCCTGACCCAGCATTGTTAGACCCTCAGGTGGCACCTTCATTAATCTTATTCCCTGCGCGGAACTCAAAGAATCTTAATTTGAAGTTTCGACGCTCCTCTTTATCAGAACTATGCGAAAAGAATTCTTCTAAGAGATATTCATTTAACGAGATAAAGGAAACCGTTTCTTTGTTCCTATGTTGAATGTTCTGTTGAAAGATAAATATTTTAAAGAATGCTCATTATTTTTTACATTCATAAAAGTTTATGTTCTACTGTGGCGGTCTCTTTAGAGTGTATAGACCATGAGTATTTTACTTAGGTATTTAAGATGTGATGTGAATGATACAAAAGTAATCAGAAAGTAAAATTTGTAAGTAGCTAGGTATTTGAAAAGTAAAAAAAGACTAAGTAACTAGGTACTTAAAACAGTTTTTAATGGAAATAATGCAACATGAATTAAGCTAAGAATTTTCTGTTTGGAAATAGCCGCATAAATGAGAAGAAAAAGCTCTCTGAAGTCAAATTCAATAAGAAAACCGAGCCTCGTAGTATTAATCCGAAGATCCGACTTACTTCCCCAAGAACACTCAAGAGACTCTACACATTACAGTTTGCGAAAGTAACAGACTTCCTAATGCAAAAGTCTGACCGACGCGGGATAAAACTTGCTAAGCCGAAGAAATATCTCAAGCGAACCATCGGATACATCTTTAGTTAGCAACGTTAGAAGGGGCATCCAAAGGTGCTCGAGCATGTCTGAGAGCCTAACTTTGACCGGTACAGGCGAACCGTAGCGTCTTAATGAAGTTCTGAAGTTCCACTCCACATCTCCACAGGATTTACTGACTTAACCTTTAGATAATAAGCTTGGGATTCCCGTAAAGATTGAGGTTAATGCTAAATTTCGTGGTCAGTTCTGACTTGTAGTGGTTACACTGGGTTTAATAAACTTTGCTTGAACCGGCTGGGATTATCAGATGGTTCAAAACTCAATTGTTTTTCGGGTAGGTTTAACTAAATATCATGTTTTTTGTAATGTAGGGGTGCAGTGCACTAAGAAAGTTGTTCCCATTTTACAAGAGGGAGATTGCAAGAAAATAACACAAACTAAACGAAGTAGCGAGCGTTTCACTAGAGTTTTACTGGCACAGCAATAAAACAATCTACGTAACAGGAGTACTTACCTACATTATTATAATGATTGTTTTGCCCTGAAATTAAGCTCCTAGGCAAATCCACGGCATTATAAGGTAATATCGTTAAAATTTTATTGGCTCCACTTATAGTAATGTGATATTTATGACGTAGGAGAAAAGGCCTGAAGTTTATTGTTTCATGCTTGAAGAGAGACGATGAATAAACTCAACGATTTATGTTGGCTGTAAACTTTACAGTAACCGTAAACTCGAATAACAATCGCACAAATCTTAAATGTTATCCTATTATTTTAATTGTCAGAATGTTAGAGTATTATAAATACACTCGAGAGCAATGATTCCGGGTCACTTAAAGAATGTTAAAAATCTCGGAAACTAAAAATGATAGGTTAATGCAATAAATTGTATTTAATAGACAATGTAATACTCCTTAAATGAAAGTAAAAAAATATGAGTCACCATACATTTTATTAACACAAAATTACATAAAGAAAAAAACTGCTGATCTCTCCTTAAAACAAAAATAGGAAACATGAAATTTTTGAACTTTATTACGATTTGACTTGAATTTTAATACTTCGTATTGCCTCCTCGTGCTTCCATTACTGCGTTTACGCGGTTTGGCATGCTGTACACCAAGTTCCTTATACGATTTTGGGGAATATTCTCCCATTCCTCTGTGAGAGCAATTTTGAGCTCACGAAGCGTGATTGGGGGAGGGTTTCGTTGTTTTACGCATCTGCCTAGCTCGTCCCAAGCATGCTCGATCGGGTTGATATCCGGGCTGCGCGCTGGCCACTCCATACGAGTAATGTTCATCTCTTGAAGGTAGTCATTCACAATCCTACCTGTATGAGGTCGGGCATTGTCATGCATAAATATAGCATCCTCACCTATATTGACCATAAATGGACCAACATGATCATTGAGGATTTCTTCCACATATCTTACGCTAGTTAAAGAGCCGTTTTCTATGATCACCAGCTCTGTGCGACTTTCAGAAGAAATTCCGGCCCACACAAGTACAGACCCACCACCGTAGGCTACTTTTTCTTCGATGCATGCTTGCTTGAATCTTTCCCCTGGTCTTCGATACACTCTGTGTCTTCCATCGTGCTTGTAGAGCATAAATTTTGATTCGTCGGAGAACATAACTTTTGACCAATCTTCAATACTCCAATTTACGTGGCTCTGGGCATATCTTAGTCTTGAAATACGATGCCCACGCTCCAGTTTAGGGCCGTTTGCAGGTCTAAGGGGTTTTAAGTTAGATTCAGCAAGCCGACGTCTTACTGTCCATGCACTTGGGTTACTTCCTCCGAGGCGTCGAAACTGATTTGTGAGTTCAGTTCCTGTGAGAAAGCGATTTCGAAGCATGGTGTTCACCAAGTATCGGTCTTCTCGTGCTGTGGTACACCTGGTTCTGCCCGTTCCTGGTCTGCGTAGGTTAGAACCAGTTTCTTCGTAACGTCGGAGAACTCTTTGTACTGTTGACAGCGACACACCGACAGTCCTGGCTGTATCGCGCTGACTCCGGCCGGTTTCCAGCATTGTAAGTATTCTGGTGCATTCTTCAGGCGTAAGCGACATAATTTCAGCTTGAATAATGAATATAGAGCACTATCAACATGGTTTATATACCCACATAAATGACAGATTACAAACAAAAGCAAAACCAAATGCTGTAATTTCGTAGTTCCATCTTCGAAAGTGGCCCTTTTTCAAATTTGATTTTTTTAAGATATAACTTTACAATAACTAAGAAGTTTTAATACCTTCATTTAAGGAGTATTACATTGTCTATTAAATACAATTTATTGCATTAACCTATCATTTTTAGTTTCCGAGATTTTTAACATTCTTTAAGTGACCCGGAATCATTGCTCTCGCGTTTAGTTTGAATCTAAAATGGGCTCGTATTATAAGCCAACGAGTAGGCTGGTCACTGGCTATAGGCTTTAGGTAAGGTACCTATAGCAAACAGTAAGCTAAGCTAAGGCTAAGCTGACCAACACGTTGTACCTACCCTGAATATCCAGCCTTAAAATAAAAACACATGCAATTTTAGCCTTAGTAGTAGTAGTAGTTATTCATATACTCTTTGATTAGGCTACACTATGTTACTATTTAAAGTATATAAGTATTCTATCAGCCATCTAGTTCCCATATTACAAGCATTGCTTAGTTTGGGACTAGAGGGTGTTGTGTGAAATGTCCCTGAATATTTATATTTATACAGCGTGTAGCTACAATGGCGACATTAAATTAACCAGCGTATCCGGTTTCGCGTTTTCAGAACATAGACATATTTTTTATTTCATTAAACATAAGATTTATCGAAATAAATCAATTTTCTTAAATAACGCCTCGGAGCAACCTGTACGTAAGAGCAGAGGTCATCTGTCGGGTTCACGGGTCATAACCGCGTATGAAGAGCAAGAAAGACACCCGAAATTGCGACGTTGTGCTTGTGCATGAAAGGGATAGCTAACTCCGCTCGCCTCGCACTTTGATTGAGGAGCGCCACCGCCGCCGCGCCGCCCGCGCCCGCGCCGCCCGCTCGACCGACTCGTCCTGCCTAGCCAGTGATACGCGGGCCGGTGTCCTTGACACACTTTATTTTAATAATTTTGCTAATTATCTACCTATTCTGAATGTTTCGCGAAAAAGACGCTTGGTTTTGTTAGTTTAGCTTTTCTATTCTAAGTACCCAATCAGGTCTACGTAGGTACAGCGATAAAGACGCTTTGATTTATTATTTGTTTATCTGTCTACCTTTGCGACTAGGGAGCGGCTAAATGAAATGTTTGGTGCTCAGTGGATACTGAATAGGACGACACGACACGGACCTCTTAGGTGGCCCAATGTCACCTGACCTCAAGCCCCTCGATTTTTTTATGGGGCTTTGTGAAAGACGACGTTTATGCAAAAATGCAAAAGGCCAGGGCGTATATTCAGCGCCGGTTAGGTACGTCTTTGTGTCCGACGTGGTGGCGGCGGCGCGGCGCGGCTACATTGAGAACTTGAAGATTTAATAAGTGTAAGGCGCGAGGTGCATAGGTCACAACAATATAATTAGTAGTAAAGTGAACAAGGTAAAGTGAAATTATTTGATTTCCTTGGTGTCGCTTGATTTCCCCGCCCCGCGCTCCGCCGCACCCCGCCGCCGCCACCGAGCCGCCCGGGCAGGCAGGCGCGGGCGCGGGCGCGGCGCGGTTTGCACACTCACAGGATGATTAATTTTTGTTGCGTATTTTATTATTAAGTTTGTTTGAAAAATTCGAAATTTCTATTATGGACTTTAATTATTTTTTTATTTTTTTTATGAATACTTATAAGTAGCTCTACCCGTGTGTTCATTTAATGTCGCCATTGTAGCTACACGCTGTATATTTATTTGTCCCGTTAGTCCCAAACTCGTATTTCAGTCGATCACTCGATATCACTTACTATGAAGGTCATCATTAGGAGAAAATTATAACCCATAACGGCACTAGTACTTTAGGTCGTCGAGGTATTAAAATAATGAAGGGTCAGTGTCGACTATCCATTAGCATCCATCATCGTGAAGGATCATAGTAAACTATAAAAATGCACGTATGGATAAGTCGTTTATCATGCGGACTAGTATTATCATTTTTATCACAATTTACCTACTATTAGTGAAACTGTGAATTTTTATTCCACTTCAGGAATGTTATTTGCGTTTGAATAAAATAATCTAAGCATAGTAACTTAAATTAAACCGAGATTACAATTGCAAATGCTCACGCATTGTCGCAGTGAGGCTGAGCAGTAAACGGACAAATAAGATTACCATTCTAAATCCCTGATTGATGTTAAACCGCCCTCCCTGCGGTTTGCACCGAGCCATAACTTAAGGGAATAGAGCTTAAAATGGCTGGAAACGCTTCATTTGCTTTTCAGTTTTATAACGATAATGCCAGAGGCAAGGGGGACCAACGTGCTAGTTTTTATGTGCCTATTTTAGCTGATGCTGGAAAAGTAAACAATGACGGAACCTCTGTGCGGTATCAATTCCTAGAGTTTAACCGATTATAGCATGGTAGCTATAGGCTACCTATATTGTCAGAAGAATGATGAGTAGTTAATAGTTTTCTCCATTTATCGCTACTCGACATTTTACAGAAGAGTTTCAACTGAAAATGAGGCTAGTGGTCACGTAGACTTCACCCGTCAAGTTTTGATCTCACTTGCTCCGCTCTGTTCATTTCCAGTGGCGCCGTCGAAACATTGAACCGCAAATTCAAAAATTTCTCAAGTTCGCCTATTTCAACGCCTTATTGATTTTCATGACCATGGTTCTCCTAGCACTATTGCAGCTCATCAGCTCATGTTTTACCGCTTATTCATTACTCCTCAAGGCAATCGCATTAACAATCATTCCATTTATTATTTACGATAGACCTTCCAGGCCCTCTATTATTTATTTAGCGTAGTTCTCGGCGTCAAAACGGGCGTGTGGTTAATATTTCACTGTGCCGACGTTAAGTCGACTTAGATTTATGAACGGTGTGGCCTATGTTCTACAGTTAACTAGCCTGAAAGGGTCTTTAGGACCTAGCGTCTCAGGAAGGTAGGTTAAATGATTAAAACGGGTAGGTACTTGAATTGCTCGAAGCTTTTGACCTACGAACGGGTAAGATGGCTTGAAATGCTGAGATGTGGCGTACGAAACAGAAGGACTAGATTTTGGAATAATTTCAACACCTTCCAATAGCTCAATCTCAACAAATGATGACAGGTACAATTTATAAATTTCTCATAGCTAAATCTGTAATTTATCAAAGATTCGATAGAACATAAAGTAAGCCAATATTTTGTTTACTTTGTATTCAAGATGCCAAACTGCTCTGGGAAATCAAAAACTGCATAAAAGCATTCTTATGAATATTTTCTATTTCCACACATGTAGATTGGGGAGTATCCCCGCATTCTCTAGGGAGTGCCGGCGAAGCTCTGCATTCAAAACATTTATACCAGCTATGAGTAAATCTCCCTAAAAAAAAAACTATTTACGAAGGAGATGGACGTCACTCTTTTTCATGATTCCGTAAACCAATTTATTTTTTCTAAAGTCCAAGTATTTCCCGATTGCTATAGCTTGGATATAGGGAATTATTTATTTTTCCTATTGAGTCATGGCGATAACTTTTTAACCCTAGTTGACATGGGGTGAATAACTCGCGCTGACAGTTGTAAGGGGTGCTCGGGAACTTTCAACCCCTAACGCTTATTGACCTCGTGGGCTGTTATCCCTCGAGAATGCATTCTGGAGCACTAAACAGAGCCATATCTTGACAAGGTGATGGAGATTCCGATGGAAATCGGCAGAATAGCATTGATGGAATGTTTTCCAGTGGGGGACGTTTGTTTGCATCTCGTTACTACTTTACGATCGAACTTAGATGGAATTTGTTTTCTTTCTATTTTTATATTCTTTCAATGTTTATTCTACTTATGGTGATGAAGATTATTAGGTATATACTCTGTTAGACAACTGAGTATTTCTGAGTATAGATTCCTAAGAAACTATTTGTGTTCGATTGGATAGATGGTATGTTGTTGCAGGCTCACAATACATGATGACGATAACTTAAAGCCCTATTAGGTACGGTTCTATGGATGTACTGACTGATCGCTAATACATTTGGTAATAGCTACACTAAAACGTTATCCAACTGTTACAAAATGATATTATATCTAGAGTTTTTAAATAGATATTTTTAATTTACACCAAAGTTTTAGGTAGAGATTTTCTAAAGCGTAAAATAACAAAATGCACAGTTCAACGTTCCTAGTTTAATTAAAATATGTCAGACGAATAGTCAAGAGCTGTACAAATTACTGGTGCAACAGTGACTGTGGCCTCTTGACCTACTTCGGATGTCACATCTCGGGCCGAGATTCCGGCACGAATGGAGAGACTGAACCTGTAGGAATGGCCTTAGAGCTTTGTGTTCGATGCATTGTCCGGTAGGTATGGACTACGGAGTTCATTCTAATATACCCACACCACAGATAATATAAACTATAGTACCCACACCATTATTCGCTAGAGATCTACTCTCATACTCCTGGTTACTTGAAGGATCGCTTTCAGTTTCTCTCTGAGGCTCATTGTAGACAACTTAGATTAGCCGATAATCTCTGCCTATTTATCCCGCTACGCCATACCTCTTCCATGTTTAACTCCTTCTTTGTTGTGGCGGTAAGGCTGAGGAATGCCCTACCACTGGCAGTCAAACCGTCTCCTAATCTGAAACTACATTCATTCAATTTTCATTTTTTGTTCAATGATCACTATGAGATATCCGGTTGTGCGTCAGCGTAAAGAATAGAGGTACACAGTGGAAGGGCGTTCAGTATTCGATTTGTTTTTGTGTTTGATCTGTTTGAAAATGTTTTTGAAAAATAAATCTCTGTGATTAGTTACGGTTTCAAGAAGTATCTGAGATAAAATATCTGATTTTCCTTGATTTCCTCAACGGTAAACACTCAAGTGGAAACTCGTGATGTTTTCCAAACAAATAAGATACGCTACGCTTACTTAAAGACGATGTTATTGTCAACATTTTCCAGAAAATTGGTCCCGTTTTTATGTGGAGGAATACCGAATACTAGAGTGGGTGGGTTGGCTCGGAATAAAAATTAGATAACCTCGCGGTTTGTAGACTAGGGTATGCCAATTTATTTACAGATTTTTCCTGTGTTCACAACTTTTTCTCAGTTACTAGAATATTCATGGGCAGAAAATTAGTAAGCGTTAAAAAGATACGCCAAACATAAATTCTAGTAGAAGGGTCAAATCACGTTTGTTTGAGAAAAGAAGAAAAGTATTTTGTAAACTTTTGCTCGGCGAGTTGAACAACAACATTCAATTTAGTTTGTATGTTCTGTACCTAAATCTGCCGAGACTGCACCTCATTTCAAAAGATGTATTCCATAGCTGTGTTCAAAGCGTTCTGCCAGCTCGTTACCCTAGTAGTTGACATGCGTCAGGTCCTTCCGAGGCGCATGTTATAAGTGCACTCGCCATTTGGAAGCGCGACTTTATCTGTTATTTCTGGTGGTTATCAATTACAGTATTCTGAACAAATCTGAATTCTGCACATAGATTTTACGAGGAAATAAGTAAGTTTATTTCCAAAAACGTCCCTGGAAAACTGCCAATGCCAACTAATTAATTTGCGAATTAAGGCGTAAGTGGTTTCATTTGTGAAATGTAATTACAGTGTGTCTTTGATTAGTTCTCTTTTCATTTAAAATTTGTCAGATAAATTCAGGACAAAAATTGTATCGCTAACCTAACAGTCTCGTGTTCACTAATTATCTAAACGAGATCATATATGAAGAAAAAAAGTGTTTTTTTTTAGTTGATGATTAAGATTATAATTTTCTTGACTCGTATTTGAGAATACCAGCGCCAAATGGTAAATTAAAATGGTACCAAGATATCTTCGTCTGAGAAAGCTCTAACGAGTCGCGCTGTCTCATCCCTAATGTGGTGGACGTCTGAGATGTGTGAACCTGGCATAATGTCTTTCGTAATGTATTTATTGCGAGATTTTATAGTTCGTTAAATTGCTGTTTTGTATTTAATAGATACCAGTGACCCGCGACTTAGTCTCCACGTGATAAGCTTTGGGTATAAATTATCAACAACATTTAGGGGATAACTTTAGAAACTTTTTAACAATCTTTATGTAGGCTATTTACCAACATGCGTATTGAATGTACCATCAGCAAAAGTTCTACCTTACCACCTTAAGGGTGCATTTTGTGTGAACTGACTAGCCATTCATTTTTGAATGCCAATAGAAGCAAATTATTTCGGATGTAAAAGTTATGAAAACAATGGGCCGTCATAAAAATAAATAGATGTTTAGATCTCTTGTTGGTCAAAATAAGAAGACAAAAGAAAAAGGCGGGGTCAGGTAGCTAACTGCTTGCAAGCGAAACAGTTTCAAAACTGGTAAGGCGGAAATTTTGCTGATACTTAGTACGTATGTATTGTTCAAATTTTTTAAAGAAACCTAGTAAATGGGAAACTGAAGGAAATTATGAGGGTCCTCAAAATTTTAATAAAAATAATGTAGGTACATTTTTTAACGTCAAAAAGCTAGGAGTTTAAAATACTTAATTTGGGTTCTATCAGGATAGCAAGCCTTGAAACCTAGTTAAACATAGTGCAATGCACATAGAAGTCCCATCCATCGGGCTGTCATCGTGTGTTTAGCTAGTTGACCCGTTTGGTCGAAGACTGTTGACATCCCGGTGTCCAGTGTCCACTTGTCCATCAGGCTTACCCGATTCAAAGTGTGAACTCTAACACTTACCCAGATTCAATAATAGGCTCTGGACTCTACCTAACAGCGTTGCCCAAAGCCATAAATCCTTAGTATACTGAAGTATACTCCGAAATCCGAAGTATACTGATAAATGCTGAATTACCGATCCATAATATTGTTGCTGAGTTTTATTGTGAACCTATCTGAAGATTTATGTATAAACGTTTTAGTGTTTTTAGTCTTTGACTTTTAATTTACGTATTTGAATTCATTTTCAACCTCGTCTCAGGTTCTAATAATGCAATTTATGTTTGAATAGCAGTTACCCGCGACTACGTACGCGTCTACAGTTTCCGTGTAGGTACATTATATTATCTGTGCGTGTACCGAGCGGATACTTTGAGAAACTTGACATTACACCTCATTACACCGAACTCGTACCTACTGGAATGTCAAACGCTAGTTGTTAGACCAAAGAGGCAGTACTACGCCCTGTCAAACTGACGTGACATGACATGACAATGAAATCCTCTTGCCAATTGGCGCTGCTAATCCTTTTCGTTCATTTTATCCTGTGTCAATCCAGGTTACGAACTATATATATATGCCAAGTTTCATCCAAGTTGGTTCAGTAGTTTAGACGTGATTGAAACACAAACATTCAAACATCTAAACATCTAAACTATCGCATTTATAATATTAGTAGGATAGGATTAGTAGGATAGGATAGTAGGATAGGATGTAGGATCTGTGAGGTTTTTGTGTAATGCCTAGCCTTATCTAATCCAATAAAATCCAAAGTATTCGTATTACATCAGAGCAGCAGGGCCAGTGCGTATTTCTAAAGCAGCGAGCCAGCGCGCGCCACGCATCGTAACAGAGAGTTTATGCGACATCGGCGGCTGTTTATACTCCCATACAACGTAGATTTACACCCTTTTGGCAAATACTTAGCGTGGGAATAGTACAAGAGATTTAGGATGCTCGCTAATGTATTTTATGTATGCAGCTATCTTTGAATGCCTATTATAGCTTTTAAAAGTAATGTTCTTCTAAATAACCATGCTTTTAACGTTCCCGCAAATTCACCACTTTTACTAGCTCTTAAAATATTTTACAACAAGAAACCATTTTTATCAAAACTCACCGTTATGAACATTCTCTGAACCTATAAAAATAAACTTGACCTTAATTAAACCATAAACAATTCTGTTTACCAAATAACTCTGTGAAGTTGCCTCGCTGAATATTTGAACAAAACAAGCACAGGCTCAAAATTGGAAACTTGGTTAGAGTACTTCCAAGGAAATTACTTACCTAGGTACAGTAGGAGGCACTCACGTAAATAACAACTTGGTGCATTAGATTGGACGCGGGCGAGAAAAGGCTACGAATGCCACACTTTTTAATTTTAAAAAGCTCTTCTCCTGATTGGTCCGCAACAACTGGTAGCAGCAAAGTAAAGTCAGGTTTTATTTGTGTAGATAAATCTTAGGGCCATTTACTTTACAGCAGCTATTCTGGTACTTCACCCAATGACTGCGGTTCGGACCCTAGAGACTACGAAAAGTGATAATAAAAAAATCGTGAGCTTTCGTTATTGTATCATCGTCATCCATCTGCGAAATTAAAATCATGTATTGTGTTCTTTTTGTTTTATTGGCGTTAGTGTTGATTTCTGGGAAAATACTACACAGTCCTGCAAAAGTTTTAGTGTGTATTTTTTTTGGCACCTGCTAAACAGGGACTGATTTAATTTGGAGAAAAAGAAGGAAAGGGTTGGAATATTAATATACTTCTAACTTCACCGCGGGAGGTCAAAAGCAGCGTACGCGCAAATTATGATAATTTTAATAAATTAGGTTGGTAAGTACATGTTCTCGGTCGGGCTCTGTTGTCGACCCGAAAGGTGGGTATCCGTAAACATTATATTTCGGTCATAAAACATAACAAGCTTATAAAACCGCAACATAATCGCGAAGGGTCCCCGATGAAGAGTCCCACTGGAACCATTCAGCGTGGTTCGCCCCGAAAATTACTCGCCCCACGTAATTTTGAGCTTTTTCTTTTGTTATTCTTTAGGGCCACCCGAGATTTGCGACGTTATGATCTCATTTTGAGTTATGAGAAAAAACTCTTAGTAGGTCCCGCCACGCGAAATTATTGTCCATAGGATTAGGTGCTTACGAGAATTCGGACTTTTTCGGGGGGAATTATTCTGTCCCTGGTCGTAGCAATTTCGTTGTGTGAACGAATTTTTCATCTCTAATTGCGATGATTTGTAAGACTTTTGATTTCAACATTTAAAAAAAAACCTATGGTTGTATTTAGATATGTTCTTACGTGGTATTAGTAGTATTAAGTATAGAAGTTCAAATAGGTAGGTAACTTTTTCATCTATCTTTCAGTAGCACGACTCTCCCCACTGAATGATCAATAAATAAACAGATAGGTAGAATTTTTCCAAGTAATTCTAGTACCGCATCAACGGCACCTTCGGGCCCCATTCCATCTAGGCTTTATCTGACCTGTCTTCTTTACTTTATGTTACTGCAGTAATTTTCTGTCACCCTGGTTTGCTCATGGTTTCGCGAGGTAATAAGGTGATTTCTATTCGAGGTGCGGGCAATGACTTTGTTGATAAATATTTTATAAAATATTATTTTTACCTAACATGACTCTTTTAGTTAGGATGCTTCATGTGGGTACAATAAATCGTAAATAAAATGGTTATAAGAGTAACTCTACCTACAGGATTTCGATACCTTTATATTTTACGACTGTATTAGATTGTCATTTCAGTCTAGACTTTGGAAATACTTACATAAGGAGTTTATTTCATTTTTATACTTCATTACATTTCAGTAATTTTTTTTTTCTGGATAACTAGGAGATGATAAATATCAAAACGAATAGGACAACAAGAAACAAGACACTCTCGTGGTTCTACTGATAGAATAAAAAGTAGGTCCACGAAAATACCCCTAAAATCGTAGATTTAAAAAGGCAACTTCATTAAAGCTCAAACAGAATAAATTCGCTAGCACTAAAATATTTACGCTATCAAAATGCAGTCTAAATTGTCCAATATTTGTGCCGATTACTGAATTGAATTTATCTGAAAGAATTTAGGTCAGTGTTTTTAAGCTGTGTTCAGGCCGTTGTCGGCGCACATCCAGCGGTGGATGAAAGCGGCAAATCTGTTGTAACATCAGCTTAACATCCTGCTCTACGGATTTGGTATAAGCAACAAGCGTAGTGGTAAGTACTTAAAATGTTTTTTGTGGTTGGCACTTTCGAAAAAACACCATCGTAATCAGCCTGAAGAATTCCACTAGTGGACAAAGGCGACAGTTTACTTTTTTTCGAGTGAAAGAATTCTAAGCCTCTTCATACTTAGATTTCCAGAAAGCACAGAAATTTTTCATCTAGTGACTTCACTAACTAAATGTAATGCCGAATAAAAGTATAAGAAAAAACAATTATGGGATAAAAACCTCAATACACTAAAGATGCGTTTTTTAAAAGCTTTTGAAGCCTGTATTTTAAGACATAGCTCCCGAGTAAAAGCACTCTGCACTAGGAGCCAGCACGTCCACTAAAATTACAGGCCACTCACAACAAAACTTTTGCCAACATCTCCGTGGAAACCCTATACAAGCCAAACAATACAATAACCTCGCCAATACGGTGTTTTAGTTATAAGTTCTAACCAATAACTTTCTATTTTGTAGGTAAGCATTAAAATTCAATTAAATGATAACAAATTCAGTATACACATAACTCAGACTACCTGAAAAACAAATCCTATAAATCACTAATCACCTACTTATCTACTAAACGAAAATTCTAAGAATACGTTTAAATTTTTATTAGTATTCATAGAAACCTCGCTAAAGTACACACTGAGTTACCTTTTGTACCAAAATTATAAAAACAGACATACACAAAACATACAACACCGATTAGACTAAGTTAAGACTAAGACCCTCGTTCGCTTCGCTCACTCGAAAATTTTAAAATTTAACTAACTTTTTCTTTCATTGTTCAATTCCATTAAAACCACGTCAGTACCTTTACATCGTTACCCGATTCCATCAGATTTTTGCATAAAATTTTAACTAAGTTTAAAACTTTTCGATCAGCGTCATTCTTTGTGATTGAAATCCATACAATTTCACAGTGAGCGAGCCCGGATCTTTTAAGATTTCTTTGTATAACGTTCCACTATTCTAGGATAGCACTTTATACTCGGCTAGTGTCGGGAGGAAGAGCCTGCCAACACAGGAGCGTTATCTTCGGATTTGGAAGGAACGAGACATAAAGCCCGCTTGAACTGAGCTTGAAATAAGGATTTTTGGTGACACAGAGATTTCTTGTACAGATTGCGTATCAACGACAATGTATGTAGCGAGTTGAAGAGAAATTGCACTTTCAAGAAATTGAGGAAAATCTTTAAGAGTTTTCGCGCGGCTTGGGAGCGATTGCCTATCGATCAAGGGGAGCTCGATTTATTCAAATAATTTACTGATACGTATTTTAAAGCACAAGCACAGAATACTCAATAACATCTGCTGTGTCAGCAAATTCAAAAAGCATGGCCGTTATTTAGTCCTATGGGGACGTTTCCACCACCCTGTCCTCTCAATCCTTGGATACGGATTTTTCTAGAATCTATTTAAATTCCTGTAATTATCTATGATCACTATACCATTCAAAACGGTGGATTGATAATACACAATTTATTTAGGACAACACACGAATATGCGGCGCATGTGTCAATGCGAATCTGGCATCACGAACAGTGATTACATAAAAACCCTTGTTCGGAGGTATTTCTCGCAAGTCTCACAACGGGAGCCAGTTAATATGTATGAATGTAACTTGTTAACTCAAACGTAGTCCTGCCAGATGGCACAGAGTACGCCCAAATGTCCCACCTCGCTCCGCTTTATAATTCAAAGATTTGCTTGCGTCGAATAAAGAGACGTAGCGTTAAATTATTCACGCGACACGACGTATGCACTCGACGTCTTTGAGATTGAAACTAAACTTTGCGCAATTCAAAGTAAATAATCGTGTGTGCACAAAAGCCGCTGAAAACTTGAATTTTACTGCGCGCCCGGCGCCAGCGCTATTTTGTTCATTAAGTTTGTAAGTAGTGTTAGGTCTCTCGCTAATTTGTAACACTTTCGCTACACTACTGCAATCTACCAGCCATTTACCTAAGAATATGTTCTAATTACTTACATGCACACACTATTAACACTCCATACAAGCAGCTTTATTCAAAACAAACACTTCAGCAGCCTAACCTAAAACCAAATCAAAATACGATTTGTCCCCGCTCAACAATATCGTTTGGGTGTAGTGTAGGCGTCGTATTTTCCGAATAAGGAGCTATGTAGCACCAAGGCACAATAAATCAGGCTGTATTGTTGGGGAAACTCGCAAATCGTAAGCAAAACCATCATATATTCTGAGACCTCTCCTTTAGGTGACCCTTGTGCAAAAATCTTAATAATACGTACCATGCAAGGTTTTTTCCCGAAAACCGTCTGGATATTTTTTCCTTATTTCATAAAGAAACATACAGTTATTTACCTAATGCTTTCAAAATTTTAGGTGGTAAAGTAAAATCTGTAGTCCTATAAGGTATGTTTAAATTTAACTGACGTAGAGAAAAGTGTTGAAACCTAACTGACACTTTTTTAAACCTGCTGTGCCAAAAGTGTTCCTAAAGCTTAGCGAAAAGTACCCCAAAAGCTCAGCCAAAAGTCAAAAAGGTACCATAAGTTTTGTGCTGTCGTTTGTTTCGTTTTCAGTAAGGGGCTGAAGCGAATCCGGTGAAAGATGTTACACAATGTTGGAGCATTCTCGACGAGGTGCCAATATAAAAGTGGTGACTACCCCAATTGGAGAGATAGTGCTTGCTGTATTTCATTCAATGTAGTCTCTAGGGACGGTATTCTTAAAATCGACGACGAACATTTTCGATACAACGACTCGATTTACTCTCTCACATTTTATGCAGAACCATAGTCTTTTGCAAAGTTGTTCTTATCCACTTGCTACGTTGTGTTACGTCAATCACTCAAGTGGAGTCTCGAAGTCCGTAATTATCAGCTCCATTACGGATCAGAGGTTTTGGAAGCTAAATATAATTATGTAAAACACAGTGCATTACCAACCCAATTGTTATTCGTGATTCGAACTGTCACATAATAAGTATAGGTACACTATTTTCTCCATGCTCTCGCTCAAAATTATCTCACTGTCAACTACATGCTACATATTCCTCAACAGAGGTCAGACGAGGCAAGGCACTTTTCTTTTTGCGCTTAAAATAGGTTGAGTGAAGAAATTCAATTTAAACCGCCCCTATCTGTCCGTTAAGGTCACTACACACAATCTCACAGTGGGCTAAGACTTTGTAAATAAATTCGGGCAATCGGACGTACTTTTTACGACCTGAATGAAGTATGAACTCTGTACGTGCGGAGTTTCCTTTTACTACGCAGGATATAAAAAATCTAATGAACCCTGGCTTTATTGCTCTTAATAAAACGTAAAGTTGCCGTCCGACTACTAAAGGTTAACTTAATAAACATAGTGCGCTCGATTTGTACGGCCTCGGAAGATTTTGTTAGGGAAAATCGAACCTTATTTTGATTAGGTTCAACAAAATTTTTACGTCGATTTTTCTGGGATAGATTTGTGATTTGATTTTTTCGTAAGGACCTAGTAGGTAAAATCTCGACAAATTAGTTTTTAAACAGAATAAACCACAAGATGTAATACATTATTTAACCTGCGTGAAATATATATATCGTATGAGTTTCTACTGTGTGGTTTTGAAGTACCTATGTATTTATGTGTAGAAAGCTTCCTTATTACACCCTGCTTATGTACGCCGTTTACTGAGAATGTGGCTTAGGAAACCTACCCACCGAACTAGTAAACTCAAGGCGGTGTGAGATCCCGGAGGATTACGATTGTACGGGATCTTCATACCTATCCCTACCTGCGTATTAATTAAGAACAATAGCGGGCTTTACCACATTTCTGTGAAAGCTACCAATTTAGCGTAACAAAAACTCTTATTGCGCAATTTTTCTCGGCAAAAGCTCTCTAAATGAGGATCATCTCATTATCCTCAGTGGTGATTTAGGTAACAAGAAATCTCCCTTCAGTTTGGTATATGAATACACTTTTAAATGAAATAACATAATTAGCGAATTAATTATTAATTATCATTATGTTTTTCTAAAATCTTCTGAGAAAAACACAGCAATTTAGAAGAGAGAACTTTAATTTATCTCTGTCCAATAAAAACTCAGACGCTGCAGCCGAACCTGAACAAAGAACGTACACTTTTTCCAAATGAGCTAAGTGAATCAGTGCGAGTCCAGCACAGGAGAATCCCGGGACTTGCTAGCCGTCAATTAGACACATGGGAGATTTATATGGCTATCTATCTTGTCTTGTACCCGGTACCGGGATACGGGATAGAGGAAATTGTTTTTCAAAGGTTTCGGAACACCGCTCTCCGGCGGTGAATAAAAATGGAATTTGCAGGGAAAAGCGGGTTTGACCGAAACAATATGAAATGTACAACGTGCTGTAGATTTATGGGTGATTTTGCGGCGACGAATAAGTTTTGTTGAATTTATGGGCACGATGAAAAAGGCTGTGTAGTTTGAAACATGATAGCACGTGAAATGAGAGCTTTTGTTGTTTTAACTGGGAAATTTTCGGAACATCGTTTCTTTCGTAGAACAACAGAATTTTTAACCGTGTCAATCGTTGCATCAATAGCATTGGAACTGCTGTGTGCTGTCATGCTTTGGAGGACATATTATTTATAAAGCTGTCAGTGAATCTGATCACTCCTCTGCATCAATGTGTCTCACATATGCTCTAGATAAAATTCAAGAGTATAAGACAAATTAAAATGCTCATACGAAGGATTAACTTAATGAGAAAACATAATCCATGTAGGTAGCGTGGAGCATGATGAGAATTATTAATGAATCAGGTATACCGACCGGAGAAGGCATATCCTATTGTGTAATCCCCGGCCCTTTTACTTATTTACCATTTGATTGGATTGTTGGAAATAATCCTCCAGGTATGCGGATTATTTATTTATGAAGCCTCATAAGCTTTGCTATGTACCTCTGTGTAGGCAGAATCTAGCCTAGAGTGTCTGTTCATAGGTGTTCGTTTATAGATAAATATATTCTTTATTGTACTCTCCACTTAAACTAATACAACAATAATACAGACTCTTTAGGAGGTAAGTACGTAGATATGAAAGTAGGTAGGTTTATACGTAGCAGTGTATTTCTAATATCGGAACATCACAACACTACAATAGTAGAAACATGTTTAGTTTACTCCAAAAAGCTTGGCGCAATTCAGAGTCACGAAATTCGGGTGGAAGTCAATGTCAATATGCATTTATTCAATAAAATATCACTGATCGCATTGAATCGTCATTTAGTTTTGTATGATTAGGTATGTAGTTTATACCTAATCTTATTGGTTTTAGATTGTAATGAATGAGTTGAAACTGGTTCGTCTCAAACTTGTTTGTATTTTAAATAATAGATATTTTGCACTAGCAGTTACCCGCGACTTCGTACGCGTCTACAGTTTCCGTGTACATTATATTATCTGTGCGTGTACCGAGCGGATACTTCTTTGAGAAACTTGACATTGCACCTCATTACACCGAACTCGTACCTACTGGAATGTCAAACGCTAGTTGTTAGACCAAAGAGGTAGTACTACGCCCTGTCAAACTGACGTGACATGACATGACAATGAAATCCTCTTGCCAATTGGCGCTGCTAATCCTTTTCGTTCATTTTATCCTGTAGATCCTGTTAATTATTCGGGATAAAAAGTAGCCTATATGTCAATCCAGGTTACGAACTATATATATGCCAAGTTTCATCCAACTTGGTTCAGTGGTTTTGACGTGATTGAAACACAAACATCCAAACATCTAAACATCCAAACATCTAAACATCCAAACATCTAAACTTTCGCATTTATAATATTAGTAGGATACTTCGGAAATAGTCTTAAATTTAATTTCAGTTTTAAGACTCTGATGAAAACTAACCAAAAAGTAGAACAGTTGGCAGCAAACTCTGGCCTGTAAAAGGTATACCTATAAGTACCTAAAACAAATAAGCAAGGTCTCATTTGATCGATTTCACTGGAGAAAAGGCTTACGGACTTTGATGAAGTTGAATTTAAGTAAGTCGAATAAAATAATCATTTACAACATGTTTACGAATGCAATGCATAACTTTCCCAACGACGACCCTTTATTAATCACTGTGAAAGGGCAATAAATCCTAATTACACGGCTTATTATTTCGAAAAAGGGTCTTGACTTTCTGGAGGCAGGACAATACGGTTGCGGTAATACATTGGTCGTGTGTCCTTGTCACTTGTAGATCTAGTCAACCAGTTCTGATTCTAGACCGCTTAAATCGGCTCTATGAAAAAGCGATGCGCGACGAAGAACGCATAATGATTCAACATTTTAATAAAGTCTGGATAGTGGATAAATCAGCCGAATAGATCGGTCCTCGATCAGGCGAATCGTCTACTAACTAAGTATTGTTTGCTGGTTATTTGAAAGACGTTTGAAGGAACAGGATTTCTGAAGAAAGCAACTAAGTGGCAGCCTGTTAACTTGAGTCTAACTAAAATATTCATGGATCAAGGAATAAACAACATTCCCCATTCGAAAATTGATTAGTTTTTTAGATATAAGATACGTTTGTTTGCCGAAATAAGTTTTATAATTTGTAGAAATGTCGCGGTAGGTTCTGAGTATTGATTCTTTTGACACATATCACGACGTACCGACTGAACGAATTTGGATGAAACTGAAGTAGGAATACTAAGCTATTCGGTTTCTGTTTATCTGGATGACGGCGAACACGCTGGTGGTTTTGGTGAGATGCTGACACGAGTTGAGATGAGAATAATTCACACTCCTCATTTTTGAAGGCAATTTCGATGACAATATTGTCAGTTCAGCCGCAAAAACTGACAAAGAATAATCAGTATAACCTTTAACTTAGCTCTACCAAGCGTTCGTTGATGTCGCATGTCGCATGCAACAAAACCACATCGTATATGACAAAATGTGAACTTCGAAAACGTTCGCATAACTATCCAAAAATAAAAATGTCCGCTCAAATAAGGAAGAAACCGCACTGATTGCACAAAGGCCTCTCGCGGGACTGAATTATCGTCACGTACCACGGGCCTTGCTACCAGGGACGCAGTCAGGGGCAACGGAAAGGGGTAGATATCAGCCCCCCCTAGCCAAGGTCAATGTAGAGCAACATTTACTAAAGAACAGAATGTTTCAAAAAATTAAACGATTGTAGGTAGAATATCAGGGTGGAGGTCAGGGCAGCCCCTGCAGAGTAAACCTTTTCCAGAACACAACCTTCTAAAAATTCCACGTGATATAGTGACCTATATGTAATGGCTCATCTAAGTGACTGTCTATATTTAGACCTACACGCACAGACAAAATGAACATGAACTTAAGTTGCCCCTCTAACTGTAACCTTGCCAACCACACCCCCTCGGATAAAGTCACCACCCTCATGATTGAGATTCAAGTCGTGTGTCGACAGGGAATAGCGATATTAACAAAACAGTCTAGTCTTCTTTATTAAACATCTGTGTTTTTGTCTACGAACTTAGCAATCAATAAACTGTTTGGTCTGCTTGCAAATAATAGTATATCGCCAAATGGGAGAATAACGAAGTGGGTTAGAGGGATGTAGGAAAAAACATATCGCATTGGGTGGGAAAATTTTATATTATTCGTTGGAGTAACACAGAATATTGTAGGTTCTATAAGAACTGACAAAACCTTTGACAACCTCGTTTAAGTTGTGTTAGTAGCTTGTTTAGTAGTGGGTCGTTTGCATCGTCACAAGATCATGATTTTAAATGGGTGACCGCTAAAATAATTTTCATATAGCTCTATGGCGGAGACTTCTTGACGGCGTCAAAGCTCTACCATCAAAGCCAGCCATCTCATACGAGCTTATTTACAGCTGTAACGTTATTCCGTGAGTAATTTTTAATTAAGCTCGTTATGCATAAGCTGCTTGGAGCTAATTAAAGTACCGTGTTCATTAAAAGCCCTTTTTGAAAGCATAATTACTTATTACAGGCGTAAGCAAAGGTAGCAGTAAAAGCATCTGAAGAAATTCGTATGTTTGAAATGAAGCTATGGAACTTAAGTGTTCAAATACCTACCTACTTTTTTCTTAATCATCATCTTACAGTGGTTCATTTTTGAACGTAGCTCTCTTATCCATGACTGGAGGTATGATGCCTTCATCATCCGCCTACTTACTTACACTCAAAAACCACACACTTTTCCAACCATTATTCAAGATAGTGACCTAGAGGAAGTTTACAATCCTATCCTATCCTATCGTACTAATATTATAAATGCGAAAGTTTAGATGTTTGGATGTTTGTGTTTCAATCACGTCTAAACTACTGAACCAACTTGGATGAAAGTTGGCATATATATAGTTCGTAACCTGGATTGACACATAGTCTACTTTTTATCCCGAATAATTAACAGGATCTACAGGATAAAATGAACGAAAAGGATTAGCAGCGCCAATTGGCAAGAGGATTTCATTGTCATGTCATGTCACGTCAGTTTGACAGGGCGTAGTACTACCTCTTTGGTCTAACGACTAGCGTTTGACATTTCAGTACGAGTTCGGTGTAATGAGGTGTAATGTCAAGTTTCTCAAAGAAATATCCGCTCGGTACACGCACAGATAATATAATGTACACGGAAACTGTAGACGCGTATGAAGTCGCGGGTAACTGCAAGTATTAACTAACATCGTTATTCTGTTAGGGTGGTAATTATTGACTAGTAAGTAGTCTAAGACTAGTAAATTAGGTGTCTGCTGTTAGTAACTGTTTCTTCATAGAAATGGACAAAATATTGTACACGCCAATATGACGGGGATGAATAATAACACATAGGTACCTATGTTTGTTTATAAAAAAAACTCTCTAAGTCGGTATGTTCTAATAAATTAAAACTGAAAGCTACTATGTAATTTTAAGTAAATATTATGGCTACCCAATCGATGTAAATTCTGTAGGCTTATTTTAGATTGTAGTTTTAATTTATCTCGCTTTTCTAAATCATCCTTATGATTTTATTGATTAAAGAAATTTTGACTTTGACTTTGGCTTCGTCCATGGAATTAAAAAGCTCTCATCGTACATCGCACAAAGCGTTCTGAATTGCATTTTATTGCTCTGTTATTAAGGAGTGTGTATAAAGCAGACAATTGCAACGATAACGAATGAGAGGGAATCGGAGAAGCTTTGTGCAATCAGTGCGATTCGTACAAGACGAGACGCGACGTGCTGGAACTGTCCCCTAGACATTACAGCGAAATGAATTACTGTCAGCGCACAGCGTGTATAGATCTCGGAATGTATGGGGTGTAAAATATCACTTTCTCTAAGACTAGAGACAGGCGAAATTTTATACCTAGCACCTTGTACTATCAACAGTTTTACTATAAATATTATTCTGATTCTAATGACGAGCTACACCGTCCGCGTCCTAACAAGTAGTATTGTTCTGTATCATAGTTATCATGAAAAAACATTGCACAAGCTTTGTATAATTTGGTTTTTAATATTATAGTGCTGTGTAATACCAACGTGTAAAAATTTATTTACGCCTACATTACACCTCGCACGAAGGCAAAATGACTCATGAGGATAAGTTTTATAAAATAAATAAATAAATAAATATTCATGGACATTTCACACAACACCCTCTAGTCCCAAACTAAGCAATGCTTGTAATATGGGAACCAGATGGCTGATAGAATACTTATATACTTTTTTTTTTTTTTGTAAATACATACTTATAATACATAGTAACACCCAGACATAGAACAATCATCTATGTTTTCCACGCACAAATGTTTGTTCTCAGTGGGGATCGAACCCACGACCCACAGCACGGAAGGCAGAGCTATTACCGACTGAGCTGTGACGCCTGTCAAAGTCAAAGTTTGCATGATCGAAGCGATTCGTTTGCGGTGAAGTCGATGGTCACTTGTCTAGGCTGCAGGATTGGAGGGTAATTTTGAGATTGTAGATCGCCAAAAACGTGCTTGCCATCGTGATTGCCTTCGCTGTCCAAGGGGAGATAGATTTATAACCATTGGAGCTGGACTTTCTTACTGCATTTGAGGTGATTTGTGAATGTCGTCCTTGCATTTGACTAAGTACTTACCTAAGTATGCCAGTTTTGCGTTTTGAGTTTTCAGTGATTGTCATGTGATATGACTACCAAACAGGATCACGATGATCGTAGGTAAGTATATATATAGTGACATGCAGTCTTTTTATCTCATCCTATTTTGTAGTCAAAACTATATTATTCTATATGGAAACCTCAAGTCTGACTCACACCAACCAACTCTAGACTGACTGACTCATGTTTCTCTGTTCTGTGGTCACGCTGGTAGAATGTTTTCTGACGTGTACGAAGTGTGCAACCTCCCTTACCCGTTTTAACCCTTTGGTCTCGTTCTAACCCGCATTTAGAAACCACGATTGTCAGCGCAGAAAGGGGTGACTCTGGATCAATTTAATCAGCAATAGTAAAAGTAGTTAAAAACACCGTTAAGCGCATTGTCGGGCGTTTAAGTCGGCGGGAGTGAAAGTTTTCACGTTAGGAATACTTGAAAAGTCCATTACACGGTTGACGGCGCAAACGTCGACCTTACCACAGAATGGGATAAAAGTAGAAGGAATACTAACAAAGGTAAATTTTTTTTCAAGAACAGGTTTTAAAAAATGTCAAAGTTCTGCATTTTTTATACCTATATATGAATGACATCGGTTAAATTCCCAATTAGTAAATTGGAATTAGTTGGTTAGTAAGAGGTACGAGGAGGTTTGTCTTTGATAAATAACTGAATTTGGATACTGGTAAGGCTGAATGTTTTTTTTACATTTGATAGACTATCCTCTTTGACTTCAATCGCACCTGATGGAAAGTGACGACAAACCGAACAATGAGGCAAGACTGTCTAGAAAACATCTATTCACTCTTGCCTTGAAGAGATCTAGTAGGTAGGAACGCGGCCGAACCATTAGTGTTCCTACTGCTAACAGCTGCTATACCTCCTGTAACCTTACGGAGTTGTTTGTAATTACACAGACATAGCCCAAGATTTCATTTAAACTTTGTGACGCCAGCTGACAACTTGCAATTGTTAACTTCTTGGAAAAATATGACTCCACTGATTCCAGTCCAATGGAGTAACGATGCGACCGGCTCGAGGCATTGAAAGTTCATCCAAGTTGTCGTAAAAACTTTCTAGACATGCAGCAGATTGTCAGACCACTTTTTATTTGACAAAAACATACAACCGAATTGAGAACCTCCATTTTGGAAGTCGGTTAAAAAGGATGAAGATCTCTTTACCGATGCTTTAGCAGGCCCATTTTTACAGACGTTTTGTAGCTGTGACGCAGATAAAGATAATTTCACAATTAAAAGCTGGTCATAAAAACCAACTTCCTAGAACGTTACCATTTTACTAATCCACGGCGGATTATGTTTTTCTTTTTTCTATTATAAGCCCATACCAAAATCAAACACAAACTCAAAAACTTGTCTGATACATATTTATTTGACAGGCTCAGATTATAATACATATTAATTTAGTGGAGCCTAATTAACAAGCTCTCATAAGTTAACTCTGAGAAGCACTCAGCAATTTGAATATCTGAGTGCTTGTTGCCAACTATTAGGTAAGTACTCACCTATCTACGCGGTGTCTCTAGCCGTTCATTTGTAAATCATCAAGTAGAGCTTTTAGTGAAAGCTTTGTCACCAGTCCCCAGTATAGTATAAACTATGTTATTTTCTCTAATCTCCTTTTCATTTGTAGTTTCAACAGAAAAACTTTGTAGTACCTATATAATAAACGAGTAGATGTTGCTTCGGTCCTTGTCAGGAATTTAGATAGGTACACGCTAACGGAGCTCAAATTTTTCAGCTAATCGTACACGTCGTTCGTCACTTAACATTGCGGTCAAACGACTGTCTAAAATTTGTAAAAAAAATGCTCTAAATTCCTCTTCTATTATTGCTCTCTTCCTAAGAGAATACCTACCTACTTGGTAGTTATGTATAGGTACCTATATTGAATTAATATGTAAGCAGTTCATGCATATTGAACTTAGCGACCGCGGCTCCCTAACTACATATTCATACAGCCACAGGCTAGGGTTAGGAGATACCTTGAACTTAGATGAGATGAGTCTTAGCTAACGACCTCTATGGTGGTCACCCAACTGAAACACAAAGGGGGGTTTGACTGGGATGCAAGAGATATTTTTCGGGACCAGATATTTTTTCAAGATTGTCAAATTTTTTTAGGGAAACAAATACGTGCGCCATACCTGGCATGGTGCTTGCAACACTGCATTCAATTCTGGAGAAACCGTGCCCACACGTTCATCTCGTTTTATTATTTTTATAACCAACTACTTAGTAGGTAGACAACGTTTTTCATTTATTAATTTATTTCATTTTATTTTATTTTATTTATTATCACAAAATCCACAGATCTTAAAAATAAATTATGTGACACATTAACAATAAACCTTACATCCAATAACGGATTTACTTTATATAAAAAGTTTTATATAAGAGCAGTTATACCAACAACTTTTATGTATAGGTTAGGTTGAGCTTGAAAAATAAATAACAAACATTAACAACAGTTTAACTCTAAGAGGATATCTGTTATACACTTTCTAAAAACATATATCATTGTGTAGGATCCAACCATCAACATGAGTTGTGGCATGGTTTTGGCGTTCTAGTTTCTGATACTCATGATTCTAACTTGTTAAGTGCCTTTCTTGGTACCTACAGGGAAATATTTTATGTGATTCCAAGTGACGATTGGTTTGCAATATAAAAGTAGGTAGATATATGCTTAGACATCTAGATTTGAAATAACTATGACTACACATTTACAGCGACGTAAGTGTTATTATATCCTACACCCCTGTACCTAAGTAAAATCAACAATGTTACAAAAGTTAGATATGTGTTAGGTACCCTGTAATAGTTATAGTAATAGTTAGTAATAGTAATAGTTCTCATGTATTTTCCGAAGTTACCCACACATCTTAACTTTACTGTAGCAACTAGCAACACGCTAAGGTTCCTAACTTCTAAAGAAGTTAAGCACTAAATATATCCAAACCACAATGCCTTATTGGGTTGTTTCTCAGTTTATGAAGGATTTTTGGTATTTAAATTACGGTCCCCGTTTACGAATACAAGGTCAGATTACGATAATGAATTTTAACGAATATCTTTTCTAGAATTATCTGAGGAAAAACAATGGTTTCATAAGAAGTAGGTCTGTCCAAACTACGATTCTGTCGTAGACTCTATGGTTCTACGTCGTAGACTCTGCGGTTCTACGTCGTAGACTCTGCGGTCCCATGGTTCTACTCTACATCGTAGACTCTGCGGTTCTACATAGTAGACTGTGTTCTACGTCGGTCGTTAGACTTCACGCAAAATGTTCCTACCTTCACATATTATTTCTTACCCTTCCCTACATATAAAAAATACTATCACCAATCAGCAAGCACCTATAGGCGAAAGTCATCAATCACTCCAAAAATTGGTCCCAATTAAAATTTCAGCTGGCTAAGTGGTAGCGCAGCGCTGCGATATAATCCTAGGTATAATTGCTTAGGCTAGTGCCTGCAAATTGAGGCCCTTCACGTGAGCTCCAGGTTTCAGAACTGTTCCACGTTTTAATTAAACAAACTTCAGGAGAATGCTAGACTTAGGAACTGTGACTCATTATTTTCGAAGTGGTGACTAATTGATAGACTATGAAATCTGCTTGAATTGAAACTGGTTGCTTTATCTCACGATGTTTTCCTTCACCGGAGAGCACTAGTATTACAACGAAGTATTTTATCATAAATAGGAAATGGAACGTGGTTTATATCGAAGTAAAAAACTTTTACTAGAGTTGGATTTAGTATCTCGAGATGAGCAAGGACACTTTTGACACAAACACGCAAACTTATATGGCATTCCATCTAAACTTCCAAGGTGACGAATAGCGGAAGGAAACTTCCAAAGTTTTTAGAGCTTTTCTGGGCTCTTTCACTCCTAGTAAATGTGAAAGTAGTGGGTCGGTATGTTCTATTTACCTAAGTATACGAAACAGTCGTCCAATTCAAATTCCGCCTTTCAAAAAGAGTTTTTTCAGGCAACGCAGCTGAAACAGCCTCATCACCATGATTGATGGGACAGTGTCCTAATTAGGACAGACGACGTCAATCAACTAAAATCCGCTGGGAATTCAAAATGAGCTCGCTCTGGATCGGGTCATCTGTCTAATGCCCCAAACCTGCTTTATTTACAAGGAAAAATCTCTGATTAGATTCACCGAGCTTTTTATTATAGGGCCTGATTGATAATGTATCTAGATAAGGTATGTCCTTTTTTTTTATACCACTAAATTGTAGAACAAGCCCATGGCCCACCTGATGTCAATCGGTAACCACTGCTTATCTTTATAAACTTCGCATTATAATTGTCACATACTTGTATAAATCCGGCACGCAGCATACCAATAGTTTTTTTAATTTTTTACATTAAAAATTTTACATGGTTACATGGTAACTTTAAACACACTAAAAGAAGATAAATAAGATACCTACCTAATGAGAAAGTAGATCCCCGCAGTCGCCAACACCCACACAAATAAGTTCAGCCTGATTTAAACAACCAGGAAATGGTTTCCAGAAAGGTAATGCCAGGTTACGAAACTGAATATTTTCTTTCCATTTCAGCAATATGAACGGCGTAAGTGCGAATGAATTACGATCTAGGTAGATGCCAGTTACCGACCGTTGCGACCAGAATAATCGCTTTTCTACGAAATGCAAACGGATTTGTGGGTTGTTTTCTAGGGAACAAGGAAAAAGGATTTTGTATATATGGAACACAAAGGAATAGCAAACATTATAAGTCCTAGACTAGGCGAACTACTCGTAGCTACCTTTCCTTGTCTAAATTAAATTGGATACCAGGTAGGTAGATAGAAGCTAGAAATATATGTCCAGGAATTAAACTGAGTAGGTTCTGGTCCTTTTTGATAGAGTTACCTAAAAGCGAGATACCAATGAAAGAGTGGTTTCGGCAATCATAAAAAATATCACCTCAAATTCTGACTAGATAGCAAAATCTTTACCTATCTATATAATTATGTTCATATTTTAGTGCATCATTATTTTCAACTAACTTCTGCCCGCGACTTCGTCCGTGTCCCGTTTTATCCTGTTAATTTTCCGGGATAAAAGTAGACTATGTGTTAATCCAGGCTACGAACTAAATGTATTCCAAGTTTCATCTAAATCGGGCCAGTAAGTTACAGCGTGATTGAAACAAACATTTATATTATTAGTGGGATTCACAATCAAGCATTGCATTACCTAGTAAAGGGTTATTCAATTAAGGCATTGCATTCCATTCATGGCCGGTGCATTGTCGAGGTGCCTGCCTATACCTAGGTATTCAGGCACTAAACTAAACACCCATCGTGATTCTGACGATTAGGCAATTCCATTTGGCAATGTTGTGTAGAATAACGTTACCGCCGAGTAGATAGGTCATATTATTCAAGATCGTTAAGGTCTCTATCTTTACAAAGAGATGAGCAAACCACTTTTTTGTGCACACAACCCTAGTAAGCTGCTTTGCTAGATTGTGTATACTACTTATGGGACTATAGCGTGCTATTATAAGGTTTATCATTTTTACTAGCTAGATATCTACGAACTTATAGGATACCAGCAGTTACCCGCGACTTCGTACGCGAGTACCGTTTCCGTGTACATTATATTATCTGTGCGTGTACCGAGCGGATACTTCTTTGAGAAACTTGACATTACACCGAACCCGTACTCGAATGTCAAACGTTTGTCGTTAGACCAAAGAGGTAGTACTACGTCCTGTCAAAGTTAACGTGACATGACATGATATGACATCATCCTCTTGCTAATAATTGGCGCTGCTAATCCCGTTTTTTCATTTATCAATTCTGTAGATCCTGTTAATTATTCGGGATAAAAAGTAGCCTATATGTCAATCCAGGTTACGAACTACATATATGCCATGTTTCATCCAAATTGGTTCAGTAGTTTCGACGTGATTGAAACACAAACATCTAAACATCCAAACATCTAAACTTTCGCATTTATAATATTAGTAGGATAGGATTAGTAGGATAGGATAGGATAGGATAGTAGGATAGGATAGGATGTCATTCCACTGTGAGACCAAATAAGGCTGTAGACAAACACGCTTTGTGCTTTCCGATAGGCTGGCAAACACCCTGCCCCATTATTGCACCATTGTTTACCATGCGCTATCTCGAAATTTTGTTATTAATACATCACTTTACCCAGGTAGATTACCAACCTAGGTACTCAGTCTACAAAACCCGCTGAAGATTAATTTGGCTAATATTAATTGCTGGGACACATTGGTACTTTGATCTTCAGCGTCGTTATTAATACCATATCTTGGCAGGGCTTTATTAGAATTCCTGATTAGGAAATACCTAGACCTACCAACATAATTATTTTAGCTTAGGCCTTACCACTACGAAATAAAATACTTATCCTAATATCATTGAGCTTTACTAGTAACTTTTCAAAGTAGAAAAAGTTAACAGTGCGAAATGCCTAGTAAATCGAATTGGTTGGACAGAGCCAAACCGAGGAGAGTAGGGAGTTGGTCTCAACTTTCTTAATTAACTCATTATTGTATTGTGCAGTGCACGAAATACAACGATATAATTTCAGTTGAAACTCAGTAGGGGAGATAGGGGCAAAACACAGACGCTAAAAGAACCCAACAATAAAGTTACAAAAAAATCGGTTATTGGTTTGGACCTAGGTTTTTTATTAAATTACCTAAGTCCTATAGGTAAGTTGTCCATCCCATTACTATGCATACTTCAAACGCGCTGTCACATCAGCATTGACGTGACCAGTATGTGACCATCAGGAACATAGGAACCTAATGAATATAGGGTTTCAATCCAACTCGCAACGCTGTAATCCTCATTAGGGAATGGCCACATCGCAGCCGGCACAAAAACAGCTCATGCAAGTCAAGTGGGTAAGATCTTCATGTTCAAATTGATGATCAAATCAAGCCGTAAAACACACGAAAAGTCACGAGGGACGCGACGCAGGTAAAGCTAGCAGCCACGCAAAAACCTACTTCAACAAGACGATGAGATTTTAGCCAGGGCTAGTTTTTCACATACCTACCTACGAGAAGTCTGTCAGTCAGACGTCGCCATTGAAATCGGTCTCCTTTAATTTTGAAGCCAATAAATTTCGTAATCTGCCAGGGGAATTTATATCGTTCATCAGTTGTCAATCAGAGCCATGTCGATCTATAGGACTGCTGCCTGCGCTGAACTTTTTTATTTTTTATTCTACCCTGCAAAGTTTAAGACATTTAGGTAGATGCTCTATCTTATCCTAGCTGCGAGAGTAACTAAACCAGATGTACCTTCCTAATACGAAAAAGAGCTGTATTCAAACGTAGCTATTGGAATTTTATTTCTAAAATGGAATGCTTAGTTTAATGTTACGCTATTAATATTATTTTAGGCGTTTTGACTAGGTAGGTAAATCACTCTGACACGTGCATACAAAGCTGTTATGAAAACCGATTAAGCTCAGCTTTATGCTAAGCTAAAGCAATTATCTACATCGTAGACTACACCAACGCAACGTGTCAATATTTGGCTACACGCATTCATAAGTTGGTAGGTACCTATAGATAGGTGGGTATATGCCTAATAGGTAAGCGCAGTAGCAAGTAGTAGGTAAAGGTAGGTAAAGGTAAGAGTACCTATAGGTACCTACTAGAACTTCAAACAATACCTTATCTTATCTTATCTATTCTTACATTATCGATTTTAAACACTTTTTAATTAAATCCCAGTAAAATCCTGATAATAGGTTTTGTAGTCTTACAAAAAAAAATAGCTGGGGATCAATTTGTACACCTTTACCCTACGCAGAAGTTTAGTTAAGTAGTGTTAGCCAATGATATACGTCGGTAGTCACGTGTAATGACAATACAGTTACTTAATTTTATTTATATCAAGCAATATTTGATTATTATGATTAAAGTAGTTTTGCTAATTCATCATAATATTTTTAAGCATATTCAGGAAGAGTTGCTTTTAGGAATTTCTCAATAGATACAGTTTTCTTTAATTAGTCTTCAAATTGAACCCCGGAAGTATTTTAAAAATAAACATTTGATTGTCGTTTAATTTAATTAAATAGCAAATTTGCATTGTATTCATAATACTATTTAATCTAAAATCGGTTGAGTAATTGTTATGTGTTTAGATGTGTTCTTTTAGTAGCATTTAGTAATTTTCATAAAATTGTTATTGCGATTTGCGGAAGTGTGAAACATTTTGCTAAAGCTACCTACATTAAAATAAAAGAGGGGATTCTTGGAATTATATAAAATCAGGAAAGAACAGAGATCAGCATTCATTCTAAAAATAAAAGCTGTCGAAGGCGAAGCGCTGCCCAAACTGAGACGTGACCATCAAACCTGAGTTTTATTCCAAGTCCATCCTAACCAGCGGTCACATCTCAGAAGTGGGATCGTGAAGGATGTCTGGCCCATACGCGTCTGGCCTTGGCGTGAAGAGAAAATACTGCGAAGATCCTACGTCGAACGATGAAGAAGCTGTGGAAGACCAAAATTTTTTTTCTTCTGCCTCTGCGCCCACACCAAGAAAACGGCATCGAATAACCAACACTGACGCAGAAGTAATCCCAAAATTCTGGCCCGAGGACAACACCAGCAACGTCTGTAGCTGGCTTCACAAAATCGACCAGCTTGGTGCAGTGTACGGATGGAACGCGACCGAAAAACAATTTATTATGCAACTTCGTCTGCGCGGTACGGCACGACGCTGGTACGAAGAGCTGGAGGATTATGATCTCGATTGGGAAGGTTGGAAAGACGCCTTGAAAACTGCTTTTCCAAGATCCACTGACCACGTGGACAAGCTTGAGGGTATGCTGGCTAGAACAAAAAAAGATTCTGAAACTATGACCAAATACTATCACGACAAGGTATTCTTACTCAAGAAATGCAATATTTACGGAGAGGAAGCAATATCGTGCATTATAAGAGGACTTCCCCTGGAGCTGCGTGCGAATGCGAAAGCATATCAGTGCGAAACACCAGAACTTCTATACAGCGGCTACCTATCCTCGTTGGAAGACTACAAATCTACACAAGAACCTTCAGCATCATCACGCAAGTCAACTTGGAGAAGAGGGACTGTCAGTGGAAACCAACCCATGATGTCGCAGCTGCCGGGTGTGAAACGATGCTACTACTGTCGTCGGGTTGGACACGAAGCGCGGGACTGCAGAGCCCAGCAGCGCTGCGAGACCTGCCAGCGAGCCGGTCACACATCTGCCACGTGCTGGTTTGGAGCGACTTCTAAGACAACGACGGGGCAAGACGTCCAAACACCTCGGGTGAGTCGTGTAATGTACGCTTCTACCAATAACTCTGTGAGCATCTACAAACGCTTAGCTTATATTGGCACGGTAAAACTTGTAGTTTATATTGATACGGGTAGTAAGCTGAATATTCTAACGCACAGCAGAGCAAAAATGTTAGGCTTAGTGATTCTTCCTTCTGCTGTTGTAATGAAAGGGTTTGGCGGTGCTCACATGCAGTCATTAGGTAGGACAGAAATAGAGGTGTGTTTGGATGATGTGTTCTTGAAGGGTAATGTAGAAATCACAGATTATGATCTATCAGACATAGATTTAATCATAGGTCAGTCAATGATTAATCAGCCTGGAATTAGCCTAGTAACAACATCAAATTCTGCTAGAATTATTGAAACATCTATAGTGAATGATTGCCTAAAACCTATTCAACTAGGAAATTCAGACTTCAACTCAAAATATGGTGTGTGCCTAAAATGTGATGTAACTATTCCAGCACAGAGTGTCTGTCTTGTTGATGTATTTGTTGATATAGAATCTAACGGCGAATTTTACTTCTTAACAAAATCTGTACATGTACAAATAGGTAAACTGTGTTATGATATCCCTGGAGGAATTATTTGCATCGAAGGGCGTTTGAAGTTTCTGAATATGGGTGATTTAGCTATCACTTTACCAGCTCATAAGTTAATAGCACGCGCTGAACTTGTAACTCTTGCTTCTGACCACGTCCATAACGTCATGACTCTTGAAACATCCCGCGACTCCCCTAGTGGTACTAGAGCATTAAGTAAAGGTGATATAGACTCAGGAGAACTAGACAGAACGAATTGCAACAAACTTTTGTCTTTACTAAATAGCTATGAACATTTGTTTGCTAGGAGTACAAAAGACTTAGGTTGCACCGATCTCATAGAAATGCACATTCAGACCACGATTGACAAACCTGTTCATTTTAAGCCATACAGAGTGTCGCACAAGGAAAATGAAATTCTTGAGGAAAAAGTACATGATTTACTTGAAGCAGGAATAGTACGTGAATCGATGTCTGAATATGCAAGCCCGGTTATACTGATTAAAAAGAAAAGCGGAGATTATCGGTTATGCATAGATTATCGGGCTCTAAACTCTCAAACTGTCAAAGACCGATACCCTCTTCCGCATATTGATGATCAAGTCTCAAAGTTGGCAGGGAAAAGTTATTTCACAACACTCGACTTAGCCCAGGGGTACTATCAAGTTAGGCTTGCTGATGATTCAATTCATAAGACGGCATTTGTAATCCCTTCAGGTCAGTTTGAGTTCTTAAAAATGCCTTTTGGTTTAGCTAACGCACCGGCAGTATTCTCTCGATTGATACGCTTGGCTCTAAATGAAGTTAGAAATGATGTCGCAACTTACCTTGATGACGTCATGTTACCTACCGTGACCGTAGAAGAAGGCATAATGTTGTTAGAACGTGTACTAGAGCTATTGCAGAAGGCTAACTTAAAGTTAAACTTGTCTAAGTGTTCATTCCTTAAAACGAGCGTGAATTACTTAGGTCATGAAATAGCTGCAGGTACAATACGGCCTGGCCAAGCTAAAATCAATTGCGTTTCGGAATATCGACGGCCTAGGAACGTACACGAGATTCGGCAGTTTATTGGGTTAACTTCGTATTTTAGGAAGTTTATACGTGGATTTGCTGAACTCGCACTCCCATTAACAAAACTTACTAGACAGGGCGTAGAATGGGTATGGGGGCCTGAACAAGAAAGAGCATTTCAAACATTAAAGCTAAGATTAATCGAGAGACCCGTGTTAGGTATTTATGATAGCAAGGCAGTTACGGAATTGCATACGGACGCCAGCAAGTTAGGTCTAGGTGGTATTCTTATGCAGTATCAGTCAGATGGTACAATAAAACCAATAGCGTATTTCAGTAGAGTAACTTCTAGAGAGGAACAGTTCTACCACAGCTATGAATTAGAGACTCTCGCTGTAGTAGAGTCACTGAAGCGTTTTCGTATCTATTTGACTGGAATTCCTGTCAAAGTTGTCACTGATTGCGCAGCCCTGCGCACCACATTAGTTAAGAAAGATCTTATACCGCGAATAGCTCGGTGGTGGCTAGCTATACAGGATTATGATTTGCAAATAGAATATCGGGCGGGAGAGAGGATGAGACACGTAGACGCGTTAAGTAGAAATCCCATTTTAGAACCTATTTTCCAAATTGAAGAATCTGACTGGTTAATTACACTTCAATTGCAAGATGATAACATTCAACAAACACTTACACAGTTGAAAGAACAAACAACTAACCCAGATATCGTCAATAATTATGTCATAAGAGATGGTAGTCTATACAGGAAAACATTGCATGGCGAACGTTTTGTTATACCTAAATTAGCAAAATACGGTCTTTTACAGAAGTACCATGATCAGATAGGACACCCAGGGTTTGAAAGATGTGAGAAAACTATAAAATCTCAGTTCTGGTTTAACGGCATGACACGATTTATTAGGAAATATGTTAACTCGTGTCTACAGTGTGCGTACGGAAAATCAGGTTATGGTAGGATTCAAGGTGAGCTATACCCAATCGAAAAAGTACCAGTGCCTATGCATACTTTGCATGCTGATCACTTAGGTCCTTTCGTTAAAACAAGAAAGGGAAACACGTACGTTCTGGTAGCTATAGATTCTTTCACTAAGTTCGTATTTGCTCGAGCAGTAAAAAATTGTAGTTCAGTGGAAACAATCAAGCACCTTAAAGAAATTATAACTCTATTTGGAAATCCAACCAGAGTTATTACAGATAGAGGTAAAGCTTTTACTAGCCGCTATTTTAAACAATTTGCTGAAGAAACTCAATTTAAACACGTTTTGAACGCTATAGCAAGCCCTAGATCAAACGGACAGGTCGAGCGTGTAAATCGTACAATCATAGACGGTCTAAACACTATGTCCGAAAATGAGAGTACATGGGATGAGAAACTTTCAGATGTCGTATGGGGAATAAACAACACGCCTAATTCAACCACCAAGTTTCCCCCGTTTAAACTCATGTTTGGACATGAAAATTCCCGTTTGCCAGCTTACCCCACGGGGCAAGTTCAAGATTTTGCAGGACAGGAGCTAGCACTTCAGGATAGAAGGCAAAGTGCGAAATTACATATCGATAAAAATATGACCCGCATGAAAACCCAATTTGATAGATCCCGAAAAAAATGCATAAAGTATTCAGTAGGGCAATTAGTTTTGTGGAAAGATGGAGCTAGTAGGGACCCGTCTGCTAAGGTTTCACAAAAATTAAAGAGCCCTTATACAGGTCCTTATAAAGTTTGCAGGGCGGAATCGAATATAGATCGCTATACAATTTGTAGCGTTAAAGGAATGAAAGGTTATAAGAAATTTAGCGCGGTTGTTCGAGGTGAAGTGTTAAGACCATACAAATCTGCTCTTTCTGATGCAGATAGTTCAGCCAGTGATAAGGAAGTAGATAGGGACGATCTTATTGACCTTCTTGAAAGTTAAATAGCTATCCTGTATAGGTAGGTGTAAAGGTACTAACGATGTTTGAAGTGTTTGCGTAAGTACCTACCATTTAATATTAGGTTATATTATAATTAGAAATCTGCCTATTTGTAATTAAAAATGAAAGTTATCTTTTGTTTACATAATATGCTCCTTGTAGATAAGTAGGTACTGTAACGGTCCAGAAAGACTGTCCACGTTCCTTGGGTATCCCACAAATTATTTAGTTAATTTAATCTTAATTTAGCTAGATTCGGTCAATTTTCACCGGACGATGAAACTATCTTCAGTGAGACATACTGAATCTGTAGCAACCGTTAACTTCATAGTATAAAGAATGAATAATATTAACTGTACGAGTTTATCTAGAAAGGTTCAATATAATAGAAGGTATACATAGTTGTAGCAGTTAAATTATATCCACTAATTGTACTTAGTAATAATTCATTTACAATTTCGCAATGACATTTGCGAATTGCTCTGATAAAAATGTCAGGCGGTTTCCCTCCCAAAATAGGCTATCAGATTGATAGATCTAGGTACATTTGAGAGTTGGAAACTGAATAAATTGGTAGTAAATGCTTTAAACTATCTATGTTCAGAATCTCATAAAGGTCGGCTTCTTTATTGCGACACAGTAGGGAATTTTGATAAATACAGTATGAAAAACGTAACGTAGAATGTAGATATTTTCAAGGAGAGTAGATACAAGCTATTAGTGTCTTTAGACACCATCTTTCATTCAGAAAACGGTCTAGGACCAAAAGAAACATCCAAAAAGAACAATACTATTATAGACTATATGAACCAACTTAGGTATACATTGAGTTATATCTGGGGGTATATTTGGATGCCGGACGAATGGCACCCATCATAAAAAGTTGTTTTGATACGAAATGGTAGGCATCGTTTTGAGTCGGCGGTGATTCGGGAGGCAGCGAATTGGCAGGCAACTAAACAGACGGGGATCGCATACTAACTATGAAGTAGGCAGTGGCTTTGTGACGCACGGAAGCAAAGCTTATAAAAAGGCGTACAAATTGTAAATGGGGGTCATTAATTTTGAGAATTTCAGAGGAGTAAGAAGTAAGCTAGGTTCAAGCAGATGCTATTTTTAGTGGGCAAGGATCAGATAGTCGGACCAAAATGGACCTGGGTTCATTGCACATGTCTTGTAGCAAACGAGGATTGCTAAACCATTGTGCGGGACTGACTGACTGATATCTTGTATTTAGAAGTGAGTCAAGCAGATGCTATAGTAAGATTTCTTTACAGCTAGAAGTGATAGGGGTTAAATTCGGTGTTAACTTAAATATTTTCTTTAATTTTCCTTTGGTTAGGCAGTGACAAACCCTGGTAAGTACCTAACAAGGTGTAATATAGAGATTAATTGGTTTAATTTAAATTCATTAATTATTTTGTTATGTTTTGAAAGTTTCTTAATTCATTAATTTTCTTTACAATGCATGCAATAAATTCTACTATTTCGAGTAGACGCTCTTGGTTTAATAATTATTTCAATATAGAATAAAGTAGATTACACCTTAGCTTCATTAGAAATCCAGAGGTTTATCTGGTAAAGGCTGGAAAACCTAACGGTGACATTACTGAAGCCTTTTATTTGGTAGGTCCAGTACCTTTGGGTCGAGCTGGACGTTATTAGTACTTGATTGCTAATAGCGCAGACCCTCATTTCAAGTATTCTTGAGCTCAGTTGTGTGGATTGTCGTGAAGTGAATCTGCCAGTATGGCACACACGCTCTCTGAGTAATGGAAGACTTGTCTTGATCCTATTTATATATGTATATAATACACACACTAAAATATTGTCCCTGGTCCGTTTTGACGTCCCACCCAATCCACTGGACTGATAAACACGCACACAGTTATAGGGATAGGACAAAGCCGAGACTTACTATCTTGCATTCCCTTTTTAGAATATTTAGGTAATCCATCATTGCACTAAGATGGATGACAATCGCAATTAAATGTAAATGTGAAGCTTGCTTCTAGTTTTGCTCTATTTTACACATCTAGCTAGAATAGGGGGAAGATAGGTACACAATAGGATAGGGCGGGTTTTAGCTATAGGAAGGTAGCATGCGTTATCTTGTGCGTATATCAAGAAAGGTTTCCATCTTGATGGATATAGGAAATGTGGCTAGGTATTTAAGTAGGATAGGTTTGCATTAGCTGTAGGGAGAAAGGTAAAGCCACATAGTACGAGATTCATGATTGGTTTCCGTCATGAAGGAATTCAAGGTAAGTCTTTGAATTATAAGTGTGTGTTTGTTTCAGGATCTTTAGAATAGAAAATTAATGTACAAGCTTGCTCGATACATGTTCTGGGCAAACATCTAGTTCAAGCAGCAAGTACAAAAATGGCAGAGGAATTCTAGGATAATTGTAATCTTGTTCGATTCAAGTTATATTATCCGATAAATAACCTTTCACTTAAAGATGAAACCTGCGTTTACAGCACTATTTTAGTGAGTTAGATTTTAGATGTTATTTCTCCTTAGGTTCACAGCAAGCAGAATCTTGTAGGGAATAAAACTTCCTGAAGATCTGGAGCAAGAAGAAAGAGATCTGGAGGGAGAGGTTTACAGAGTTAAGATTCCCTAGGCTTTAGCATTTGTTCCAGATGAAGATTCAACGTGGATTAATTTGAGGAATTTTATATTTTCAAATACCTGCATTTTACAGAGTCTTGACTGTGTATATGTGTACCTAATTGGTTAAATGAAATATTGTGTTTTATGTTTTTCCTAATGTGAGTGTACCTCTTTATTTGATTTACCTGAGATATTGTGTGTTATTTTTAGTGTTTCTTATTACTTGTTTTATATTTCATAGTATGAGCGTTCAATTAATATTGCATTCAACAATGGAAGTAAGGAGAATTATTGTAGTTATATATTTACATACTACACTTGTCCTTACATACTTACTACCTTGATAGTACAGCTATCTTCCTAGAAGTTTATTTTAATGCCTTAATTACATATTCTTACTTATTTTACTTACTTTTTACATACACTAGTAGATAGGATCAATACTTAGTTACGACTACTTCTATGTACTTACCCTCATAATACATACCTACTTATAAGACGAGCTATAGTTAGGTAAGTACATACTACATTGTAGAACAGCGTCTTATCTCCTATGTGTTAAGCGATAGCGACTTTGATTATTTGACAAATTCGAATTTTAGAAACATCTGCGACTTTTTAAGCTTTAGACTTTAAACCTTTTAACCTTTAAGACCTTAGGATTTTAACCTCTAGTTTGAATTTCAGACTTTGAACCTTATGATTTTAGAAACTTAAGCTTTTACAATTTAACCTAACTTTACCTTATTTTACCTTCGGATATTAAGTCTGGATTAGAACAGATGCATACACTACAATAGATAGTCTTACCTACTATATCAGATTAATTTTATCAAATTATTTTTATTGTTCAACTTTGAATTGAATCATAGTGAAGTCACTTATTATTCTAGTGGTAATATTTATTGTGCCATTGAGACAGCTTGAGTAGCTCTCTCTTATATCTTTCAAATTCAGTAAAGTATTTATTAAAATTAAAAGGAACTTTTATTCCTACTTGTCTTGTAGTCTTGCATTGACTATTTGTTTTATAGTGACATTTAACTTCAACCTTTTGTCTTTTACTGACCTGTCTGATTGGTTTCCTCAAACTATGTGCTTGAAGGAGAAGCTATAAAGAAAAGTCATTCTCAAATGTTTTAAGGTCTGTACAGATACTATTTATCTTACTCTAGAGCGCGTGTCTCGTGGTTATTCTGAACTTATGGAAAAGGGATGATAACTACCTACAAAGAGTCTATGATCTATTCTATCTAGTCCGATACCTATTAATTTACATGAAGTATATGTGGTCAAGCTAGACATTTCCGTTGTCGAAGTACCCTAGGCCGATTCTAGCTAGGGTTACTTTATATTAGCTATGTGACTGATCTTATCTACTTCTATTGCTTTTATCTTGGCTTTGTCGTAGCTATCTAGAAAGACTGGTTTGAGTGAACCATGAACTAGGAAGGTTACTTAAATTTAGATTCAGATGTTAGAAGTGGTTCTCTAACAAGCTGCCTTTTAGCTGCAGCATAAAATTGCATGGATCTATCTTGGCTTTGAGTAACTAAAGTTATTTAAAGATAATTTAGTTTCATGATCTTTGGTAATCCATAGTAGCACTGATGTTGGATTCAGTTTAGTGAAATAGTAAAAATAGATTTTACTCATTCCCCTATTCTTAATCACACATCCGCTAAAGTTTAGTGTACTGTGAAGAGGGGATTTATTACGAATACATGTGAATAATATGTATTCGTAGTCTGGTGTCGAAAATCACTAGATGGCGCGGATGGAGGAGCGTCACTCTAATGTAAATACATACTATTGTAAATACATTAGCTTCATAGTACACAATTTAACATCATTCTAGTAACAAAGTTATAATAAACTTATATTCTGAGACTTTAGAATCATTCTATATATTTGATATTAATTTTTATAAGTAGGTTTCTACTAAAGGAAATATGGCTTTTCTATTTACGTGTATTTCAGCAAAGTCAAATATTTTATAATTCCGAACATATATTTCTTCCTAAAGCTAGTACTTGATAAAACAATTGAGGTTTAGGTCTTCCATTCTATATAAGATTCATGAAAGGATCTCATTGATAATGAGTCGTACCTACATAAGACAACTTCTGTTGCCTTTAATTATCTAGGATTTACATAATATGTATCTTTTAATTAACCTATTATATTTTATTTATCAGGCTACAATAGTAGGAATAACCCTCGCGATTAACTAAACTTCTACCTACGGTTTACTCTTATTAGCAACGATTAGATAGATAATAAAGATTAGTGTAGATAGGAAAACGTTACTTTCATATTAGGTAGATTCATAGGTTAACTAAAGAGATCTCATCATAATTCCTTTAAAGTATCTGAGTTCCTATCGGTTCATAATAGTAGGCGTCCTAATCACAACCACTATACGATCACAAGGCCATTAGAATAAGTTAGTTATTAAGATAGTTATAAGTCATAAGATTAAAGTAAAGCAACGTAGTTAAAATTAGTTAAATTGCTTAGGTTAAATTGATTTAGGCTCATCTCTCTCTTAGGTTAATATCTATATCTCAGTTAGTAGTTTAGTTAATCTCTCTCTTAGTTAGTTAGTATTCAGTCAGTCAGTTAGAAATAAGAAATGAAAAAAAAATTAGGTTAAAATAGGTTAGCTAGGGGGGGGAGCGTTACAATTTGGTGCCGTGACCAGGATATCGATTTTAGGTTATTTACAGTAGCTTAAATCATTTTTATATTCAAATCATACCTTATATCTATTAAATTCATATTTTATTTCCATTAAATTCATGTTTCATTTAATTTGTTGCTTACTTTAATCTTGTATAGTGCGATTTTTTCGCACAATTTGTTGCCGTAATAAAGGATGGGGTTTTGTGTTGAGATTTCTTAATTTTATTTAGATTATAACTGTTTATTAGGTAAATCGGTTAATTTTAGTTCATTCTGTTTAGAAGTTTTATTCTAGATTTTATTCGTTTAAATTAGACAAAACTAATACGTATAGGTAGTAAATAGGTAATGTAAAGGAATTAATTGAGTTTCATATTATTGCGTTGATGAGGTAAGATTAAGTGACATCCATATTTGTAAATGCGTGGGGTCGTAAATAGATAATGTAGAATTTACAAATAGTTATTTATAGTTTTATACTTTTATGAGCGGGGGGTCGTAAATAAATGACTTAGAATTTCAAAATAATTATTTATAGATTCGAGATTTCAAGAGTTAGAGAAAGGTCGTAAGTAAATAAATTATATTTACAGATTAGTTACTTTTAGATTCATTTATTATATTAGCGGGGGATAACCATTGACTGATTGAGCTTAACTCTATTTAATTTAAATAAGTAGTTTTACTAAAATATTAGTTGAGAAATTAATAATAGGTAAACTAATAGGTAAACTATTAGGTAAACTATTAGGTAAACTATTAGGTAAACTATTAGGTTAACTAATAGGTAAACTGTTAGGTAAACTAATAGGTAACAAAATAAAGTTTTAGTAATTTAATTAATAGTAGGTAATTTAGGTTATAAGTATTCAACTCTCATAGAGGAATAAGTCTAGCATAAAAATAGGGGTAGTTCTGAGATACCTATTGTTTGAGAACTCATACTTGACTGGTTTATTGAATGCCTATGTCTTTGGAGATTACTAGTAGGTAGAATCATTATTTAGTGACGGCTACTTCTATGTCTACTTATCCTCGTACTAGATAGATAGATAGGTTAAAAACTCTTTATTGTACACCATTTTTACAGTACTACTTAGTGAACTATAGTTAGATAATTACATATCACATTTGGGCTTGTTCTTACATATCTACTACTCTGATAGTGCAGCTACTTACCTTTTTAGAAGTTTGCTTTAGTATACCTTATATCAATACTTAGTAACAGTTATTTGTACTTTCATTTATTTTCTATTACGTTCTTACTTACAAAGTGAGCTATAGGTAGATAACAACTTACTACACCGGGGTTTACATACTTACAACATTAATCGTTCAGTTGCGTCAGTTACTTACCTTCTTGATGCTAAGCAATTACGATCTAGATATAAAGGTTATTTACATTAGACTTACTTAAACATAGAGAAGTTTATTTTACTACTACGTTTATTTATTCATACTTACTTTAGGATTTTAGAATCTTTGAATTTTAAACCTTAGATATTGAACTTTTATCTATATCTTTAACTATTAACTATTAATTTTTACTTTGAACTTTAAATTTTAAAATTTTAACTTTGAATTTTAACTTTAAATTTTAACTTTGAATTTTAACTTTGAATTTTAACTTTGAATTTTAACGTTGGATTTTAACTTTGAATTTTAACTTTGATTTTTAACTTTGAATTTTAACTTTGAATTTTAACTTTGAATTTTAACTTTGAACTTCAACTTTAAATTCTGACTTTGAATTTTAACTTTGAATTTTGACTTTAAATTTTAACTTTGAATTTTAACTTTAAATTTTAACTTTGAATTTTAACTTTGAATTTTAACTTTGTATTTTAACTTTGAGTTTTAACTTTGAATTTTAACTTTAAATTTTAACTTTAAATCTTGACTTTAAATTTTAACTTTGAATTTTAACTTTGAATTTTGACTTGAAATTCTAACTTTAAATTTTAACTTTGAATTTTAACTTTAAATTTTAACTTTGGATTTTAACTTTAAATTTTGACTTTAAATTTAACTTTGAATTTTAACTTTGAATTTTAACCTTGAATTTCAACTATAAATTTTGACTTTGAATTTTAACTTTGAATTTTAACTTTGAATTTTAACTTTCAATTTTGACTTTGAATTTTAACTTTGAATTTTAACTTTGAATTTTACCTTTGAATTTTAACTTTGCATTTTAACTTTGAATTTTAACTTTAAATTTTAACTTTAAATTTTGACTTTGAATTTTAACTTTAGATTTTAATAAATTGTAACTTTGAACATTAACTTTAAATTTTAACTTTGAATTTTACCTTTGAGTTTTAACTTTGAATTTTAACTTTGAATTTTAACTTTAAATTTTAACTTTGAATTTTAACTTTAAATTTTAACTTTGAATATTAACTTTAAATTTTAACTTTGAATTTTAACTTTGAATTTTACCTTTGAATTTTAACTTTGAATTTCAACTTTGAATTTTAACTTTGAATTTTGACTTTAAATTTAACTTTAAATTTTAACTTTAAATTTTAACTTTGAATTTTAACTTTCAATTTTAACTTTGAATTTTTACTTTGAATTTTAACTTTCAATTTTAACTTTAAATTTTAACTTTGAATTTTTTTTGACTTTGAATTTTAACTTTGAACTTCAACTTTGAATTCTGACTTTGAATTTTAACTTTGAATTTTAACTTTAAATGCTGACTTTGAATTTAAACTTTGAATTTTAACTTTGAACTTTAACTTTAAACTATAACTTTGAACTTTTGGTTTAGGAGTTCTTATCTTAGGCAGAGGCGTGTGTGACTTTTCATGTAATCAGCATTCTCTAAAGATAGTCTTTTATGTATACTTAAATTGATATGGTGTCTATGTAAATGGGGTTGTAAAAGGAAAGACAGTCATAATTATCCGAGACTAAGTTTAGTTTTTTACGTAGCTAGGGTCAGATAGACTGTATGTACATTGGAAGCATTTAGATAAAATTGTCCACAATTTTTCACCTTGGGTTATACCTAATATGCGTAAAAATAAGATTTAGTTTTCACCCACTCTAGCTAAGTTACAGCTATCTATCTAGGTTATGATACGTTGCCTATAATATATAAATAAGTAAATGTCACATTTTTGATGGTTTAGTTTCTTGATAATTAAAATTAATAAACATAAAGCATAATTAATAACATAATCATTGGATCGGTTTTAAATTTATTATCTTACTTTAGCTAATAGGTATTGAACTACTCGTATCTACCAATAATCAAAACTAAATAGTTATAAAACCATAAACATAATATTAGAGTCTAATTAAAACACATCATTAGAAAAGTATCTTATATCAATATTTATTGTCAATAAAAAAAAAAACCAAACTTCTAAATTTAAATAATCAATAAATCACACCGTGAGCATCTGAAAAAAAAAAAAAGAAATATGTTATAATTATATTACTACTAATTAATAAAACACAAAAGGACACGAATAAAATCGTTGAGTAATTGTGAGTACCAAACAAATAATTATAAGGAAAGGAATGATTGTAATTAGCAAATAATAAACAAATAAATTACAAGTGTTGAACTATTAAAATGAGTATCTTAATAATGTCTAGCATATTTAGTTGAATAATATACATTAAGGAAGCTAGTCAAAGACTTAAAACATAATACAAATGAGTTAGGAGGGAAATTTCCAAAGAATGCTTGACCAATATATAGTACTAGTTTTTCATATTATAAAAAGGGGGTATCCTAAGGGTTATGATGACGTAATGGATTGAACTTGCTTTCACGGTGGACCAGGTCACAGACCGGCAGTATTGTCGTCCGATCAATGGTGACCTATGGTGAAGGTTGAGTTTATTACTATAATACTTTTGCGTTCTTCGTTTCGTTGTTTATCGAAACACGGCAAAGTAAAGGAAGTAATTGAAGCAATCTGCATTTCTTGGAAACTAAAGAAGGAACTATTATTAAATACTAAACTGTTAATTTAATTAATACTTACTTATAATTATAGCGAAATGGAATCAACCTCAGAACTCAGAAGTGAGCAGCAACCTGAAACCAAAGAGATAATGTTCCTTGTTAAAAGGGGAATATATTGCGAAATCGTTAGATAGATTATTTTTTTTATGAAAAAGAAAAAAAAAGAGGGCAAATTCTGTTGAAAGTTAAAAATAAGAAAAAAAAAATAGAAACTCACTAGTTTCGGGAGAAATCCGGAAATAAGTCCACGTTGTCATTGAAGAACTCCAACGAGAAGAAATCAGCATCGGAAGAAGCGGTGATAGTAGTCTAAAAAAAAAAAAAAAAAAAAATATATATATATATATCTTAATTATTGTCTTTGTGTGAAAACTTAATATATATAGCATATTACAATATTAGGACATTAGAATGTTAGTATCTTGGTACATTAGAATATCCATACATTAGAACATTTTTACTTTAGAACGATAGGACTTAGACTTCAGTTCACATGTTTGAAGTTAAATCTATAACTAGATACATTACAATCTTTGTAATTTTAGGGATTCAGAATTTCATTTTCTTATTACTTTATCCAATATTGAAATTTACCAATACTACAAAAGATTACTTACAATAGTTGTAGAAGTCATCATTGGTTCTATAACCAGAGGTTGAGGTGGTGAGGATGCTACCGTTGAGGGCATTGGATTAGGCTCGGATGTAGCCACAATAACGGGTCCAGCGGCATTCTTTTGCTAAAAAAAAAAAAAGGGGAATGTATTTAATTCATGTTAAATGATACAGATGTAAGGTTCATTAGGTATATAGGTAAACAAACACTATGCGATGCGGTAAGTAGGTAGGTAGGTAAGTATAAAATGTAGTAAGTAACAATAAACACTCTAACATAATAAATTATGACTATGCTTGAATCTGTGTAATTAGAAGCACATCGGAAGACTACGTACTAGGTCCTGGTATAAGCTGTTACGCAAAATATTGAATTTTTTTTTCATTTATATCAATAGAAATAAGAACTTACCTTTGTTGGTTTCAAAGATTGTCGGTAACGCTTAAGCATTAATCTCAACTCTTCAATGGTTAATGCAGGAGGGCGCGAAGAATTGATATCATCCAGGAGACGGAGGATTTTTGCCGTTTTATGGGAATAGTATTGCGGGTGATTGACGTCCCATAATACTGGATATTTTCCCACCTTGTTTAAAAAAACACTATAATACGACATTTTTATTTTATTTTAAATCAAGAGTAGGGAATGTTACACAAGCTAGCACACGAGTGCACGAATGAATTTTTTTTTTTTATCTACCCTCATTAGGTATACTTACTCGAATTTCTTGTTCATCATGTCTTGGTGACTAATAGCAAGAAGGTTGTAATATGTAGGTTCTATGTAGGGAGATTTTGAATAAGAATCTCGGGGTTTCATACTATCAGGATTGCGTACTAAAGATTTCTATTTATATGAAATATGATTCAAATTTTGATCTCTGTTTCGTACATAGTTCCGTTTTCAAGGACACAAGTATAGTTCGAAAAATTACCAGGTTGATCAATCATGTATTCAAGGGAAATGGAACCTTCAATTTGCTTGAATTTTTTTTTTTAGTTTTATTCTTTAACCAATAATTTTGTATAATATGGGTAATGATCAAATCTATACAAATAAGGAGGATATCATTTAGTAATTGACGTCTAAGATATAAAAACCTTTTTTTTGTTCCTTTACAAATTCTTCCTCTTTTGTTCATGTTTTGCCTTTTGAATTGGGGTTTCAGGAATTTAACTTGTAACTAAATCATAAAAATATCTAAATGAATATAAACAAATATGGTACCGATTTCTTAACAGTCTTACTTCTATACGATCTGTTGATTTTGCGGGTATAATGAATGACTACGGATGTTGGAGTTCTGAAAGGTTGAATGAATCTTAGTAAAATTTGGGATCGAGACATTGTGTGATGAACGAGTGAGAATTATGTTAATTTTAACTGTTTGAGGGGCTCAAGATTTCAACAGAATCTTGGAATAGGACAATATTTTTTGATTTCTAAATCTGGACAAACTTTACATTTGACAAACAATTTGTATGAAGGAGTTATTGGTGTTAGGTTAGGTCAGTTGACAATTTCATCAGTTTCGGCTGATTTCATACAAGTTCACACTATACAAGATAGGTTCTGATTAAGCACACTGCACATGCTCCGAATTGCAATTTGTTGTTATTTTGAAATCGGTTTTACGTTGGATGATTCGATCATGTTAAGTTATGGTTGCACGCCTTTGAGGATCTAATTTGGACTGTGAAGGGTGATGTATGATAAACTCAGTTACGAATTGCGAGAGTCAATAGACGGGCTAAAGAGCTAAATACATTATATCACTAGGATTGAGTCTGGATCACAACAGACTTCCGTTACACAGTTTAACAATTGTTCTCGCTGCAATGATAATATTTCGTGGTTGTATTCATTTATAGCTATAAAGCGGCATCAAACTCACATCATTTTGGGGTGTCGGTTTAAATTTTACACATCAACAAAAAAAAAAAAAAAACATTACTTATGTGATGGCTAGCATAGATCTAATCTATGCAAGTCATTGCAAAATATTTGTCTGGAACTAGAACTCAACAAATAAAATTTGTACCAATAATGATTGTTCAAGAGAGAAAAAAATTGTGTTTTATTTTAATTAATGAAATTAATTTGGGAAAGTTTTACTCCGGTTCATAAGTTAATCACCTCGTATAACTTTGGGGTCGGCTGTAACGGTCCAGAAAGACTGTCCACGTTCCTTGGGTATCCCACAAATTATTTAGTTAATTTAATCTTAATTTAGCTAGATTCGGTCAATTTTCACCGGACGATGAAACTATCTTCAGTGAGACATACTGAATCTGTAGCAACCGTTAACTTCATAGTATAAAGAATGAATAATATTAACTGTACGAGTTTATCTAGAAAGGTTCAATATAATAGAAGGTATACATAGTTGTAGCAGTTAAATTATATCCACTAATTGTACTTAGTAATAATTCATTTACAATTTCGCAATGACATTTGCGAATTGCTCTGATAAAAATGTCAGGCGGTTTCCCTCCCAAAATAGGCTATCAGATTGATAGATCTAGGTACATTTGAGAGTTGGAAACTGAATAAATTGGTAGTAAATGCTTTAAACTATCTATGTTCAGAATCTCATAAAGGTCGGCTTCTTTATTGCGACACAGTAGGGAATTTTGATAAATACAGTATGAAAAACGTAACGTAGAATGTAGATATTTTCAAGGAGAGTAGATACAAGCTATTAGTGTCTTTAGACACCATCTTTCATTCAGAAAACGGTCTAGGACCAAAAGAAACATCCAAAAAGAACAATACTATTATAGACTATATGAACCAACTTAGGTATACATTGAGTTATATCTGGGGGTATATTTGGATGCCGGACGAATGGCACCCATCATAAAAAGTTGTTTTGATACGAAATGGTAGGCATCGTTTTGAGTCGGCGGTGATTCGGGAGGCAGCGAATTGGCAGGCAACTAAACAGACGGGGATCGCATACTAACTATGAAGTAGGCAGTGGCTTTGTGACGCACGGAAGCAAAGCTTATAAAAAGGCGTACAAATTGTAAATGGGGGTCATTAATTTTGAGAATTTCAGAGGAGTAAGAAGTAAGCTAGGTTCAAGCAGATGCTATTTTTAGTGGGCAAGGATCAGATAGTCGGACCAAAATGGACCTGGGTTCATTGCACATGTCTTGTAGCAAACGAGGATTGCTAAACCATTGTGCGGGACTGACTGACTGATATCTTGTATTTAGAAGTGAGTCAAGCAGATGCTATAGTAAGATTTCTTTACAGCTAGAAGTGATAGGGGTTAAATTCGGTGTTAACTTAAATATTTTCTTTAATTTTCCTTTGGTTAGGCAGTGACAAACCCTGGTAAGTACCTAACAAGGTGTAATATAGAGATTAATTGGTTTAATTTAAATTCATTAATTATTTTGTTATGTTTTGAAAGTTTCTTAATTCATTAATTTTCTTTACAATGCATGCAATAAATTCTACTATTTCGAGTAGACGCTCTTGGTTTAATAATTATTTCAATATAGAATAAAGTAGATTACACCTTAGCTTCATTAGAAATCCAGAGGTTTATCTGGTAAAGGCTGGAAAACCTAACGGTGACATTACTGAAGCCTTTTATTTGGTAGGTCCAGTACCTTTGGGTCGAGCTGGACGTTATTAGTACTTGATTGCTAATAGCGCAGACCCTCATTTCAAGTATTCTTGAGCTCAGTTGTGTGGATTGTCGTGAAGTGAATCTGCCAGTATGGCACACACGCTCTCTGAGTAATGGAAGACTTGTCTTGATCCTATTTATATATGTATATAATACACACACTAAAATATTGTCCCTGGTCCGTTTTGACGTCCCACCCAATCCACTGGACTGATAAACACGCACACAGTTATAGGGATAGGACAAAGCCGAGACTTACTATCTTGCATTCCCTTTTTAGAATATTTAGGTAATCCATCATTGCACTAAGATGGATGACAATCGCAATTAAATGTAAATGTGAAGCTTGCTTCTAGTTTTGCTCTATTTTACACATCTAGCTAGAATAGGGGGAAGATAGGTACACAATAGGATAGGGCGGGTTTTAGCTATAGGAAGGTAGCATGCGTTATCTTGTGCGTATATCAAGAAAGGTTTCCATCTTGATGGATATAGGAAATGTGGCTAGGTATTTAAGTAGGATAGGTTTGCATTAGCTGTAGGGAGAAAGGTAAAGCCACATAGTACGAGATTCATGATTGGTTTCCGTCATGAAGGAATTCAAGGTAAGTCTTTGAATTATAAGTGTGTGTTTGTTTCAGGATCTTTAGAATAGAAAATTAATGTACAAGCTTGCTCGATACATGTTCTGGGCAAACATCTAGTTCAAGCAGCAAGTACAAAAATGGCAGAGGAATTCTAGGATAATTGTAATCTTGTTCGATTCAAGTTATATTATCCGATAAATAACCTTTCACTTAAAGATGAAACCTGCGTTTACAGCACTATTTTAGTGAGTTAGATTTTAGATGTTATTTCTCCTTAGGTTCACAGCAAGCAGAATCTTGTAGGGAATAAAACTTCCTGAAGATCTGGAGCAAGAAGAAAGAGATCTGGAGGGAGAGGTTTACAGAGTTAAGATTCCCTAGGCTTTAGCATTTGTTCCAGATGAAGATTCAACGTGGATTAATTTGAGGAATTTTATATTTTCAAATACCTGCATTTTACAGAGTCTTGACTGTGTATATGTGTACCTAATTGGTTAAATGAAATATTGTGTTTTATGTTTTTCCTAATGTGAGTGTACCTCTTTATTTGATTTACCTGAGATATTGTGTGTTATTTTTAGTGTTTCTTATTACTTGTTTTATATTTCATAGTATGAGCGTTCAATTAATATTGCATTCAACAATGGAAGTAAGGAGAATTATTGTAGTTATATATTTACATACTACACTTGTCCTTACATACTTACTACCTTGATAGTACAGCTATCTTCCTAGAAGTTTATTTTAATGCCTTAATTACATATTCTTACTTATTTTACTTACTTTTTACATACACTAGTAGATAGGATCAATACTTAGTTACGACTACTTCTATGTACTTACCCTCATAATACATACCTACTTATAAGACGAGCTATAGTTAGGTAAGTACATACTACATTGTAGAACAGCGTCTTATCTCCTATGTGTTAAGCGATAGCGACTTTGATTATTTGACAAATTCGAATTTTAGAAACATCTGCGACTTTTTAAGCTTTAGACTTTAAACCTTTTAACCTTTAAGACCTTAGGATTTTAACCTCTAGTTTGAATTTCAGACTTTGAACCTTATGATTTTAGAAACTTAAGCTTTTACAATTTAACCTAACTTTACCTTATTTTACCTTCGGATATTAAGTCTGGATTAGAACAGATGCATACACTACAATAGATAGTCTTACCTACTATATCAGATTAATTTTATCAAATTATTTTTATTGTTCAACTTTGAATTGAATCATAGTGAAGTCACTTATTATTCTAGTGGTAATATTTATTGTGCCATTGAGACAGCTTGAGTAGCTCTCTCTTATATCTTTCAAATTCAGTAAAGTATTTATTAAAATTAAAAGGAACTTTTATTCCTACTTGTCTTGTAGTCTTGCATTGACTATTTGTTTTATAGTGACATTTAACTTCAACCTTTTGTCTTTTACTGACCTGTCTGATTGGTTTCCTCAAACTATGTGCTTGAAGGAGAAGCTATAAAGAAAAGTCATTCTCAAATGTTTTAAGGTCTGTACAGATACTATTTATCTTACTCTAGAGCGCGTGTCTCGTGGTTATTCTGAACTTATGGAAAAGGGATGATAACTACCTACAAAGAGTCTATGATCTATTCTATCTAGTCCGATACCTATTAATTTACATGAAGTATATGTGGTCAAGCTAGACATTTCCGTTGTCGAAGTACCCTAGGCCGATTCTAGCTAGGGTTACTTTATATTAGCTATGTGACTGATCTTATCTACTTCTATTGCTTTTATCTTGGCTTTGTCGTAGCTATCTAGAAAGACTGGTTTGAGTGAACCATGAACTAGGAAGGTTACTTAAATTTAGATTCAGATGTTAGAAGTGGTTCTCTAACAAGCTGCCTTTTAGCTGCAGCATAAAATTGCATGGATCTATCTTGGCTTTGAGTAACTAAAGTTATTTAAAGATAATTTAGTTTCATGATCTTTGGTAATCCATAGTAGCACTGATGTTGGATTCAGTTTAGTGAAATAGTAAAAATAGATTTTACTCATTCCCCTATTCTTAATCACACATCCGCTAAAGTTTAGTGTACTGTGAAGAGGGGATTTATTACGAATACATGTGAATAATATGTATTCGTAGTCTGGTGTCGAAAATCACTAGATGGCGCGGATGGAGGAGCGTCACTCTAATGTAAATACATACTATTGTAAATACATTAGCTTCATAGTACACAATTTAACATCATTCTAGTAACAAAGTTATAATAAACTTATATTCTGAGACTTTAGAATCATTCTATATATTTGATATTAATTTTTATAAGTAGGTTTCTACTAAAGGAAATATGGCTTTTCTATTTACGTGTATTTCAGCAAAGTCAAATATTTTATAATTCCGAACATATATTTCTTCCTAAAGCTAGTACTTGATAAAACAATTGAGGTTTAGGTCTTCCATTCTATATAAGATTCATGAAAGGATCTCATTGATAATGAGTCGTACCTACATAAGACAACTTCTGTTGCCTTTAATTATCTAGGATTTACATAATATGTATCTTTTAATTAACCTATTATATTTTATTTATCAGGCTACAATAGTAGGAATAACCCTCGCGATTAACTAAACTTCTACCTACGGTTTACTCTTATTAGCAACGATTAGATAGATAATAAAGATTAGTGTAGATAGGAAAACGTTACTTTCATATTAGGTAGATTCATAGGTTAACTAAAGAGATCTCATCATAATTCCTTTAAAGTATCTGAGTTCCTATCGGTTCATAATAGTAGGCGTCCTAATCACAACCACTATACGATCACAAGGCCATTAGAATAAGTTAGTTATTAAGATAGTTATAAGTCATAAGATTAAAGTAAAGCAACGTAGTTAAAATTAGTTAAATTGCTTAGGTTAAATTGATTTAGGCTCATCTCTCTCTTAGGTTAATATCTATATCTCAGTTAGTAGTTTAGTTAATCTCTCTCTTAGTTAGTTAGTATTCAGTCAGTCAGTTAGAAATAAGAAATGAAAAAAAAATTAGGTTAAAATAGGTTAGCTAGGGGGGGGGAGCGTTACAGTACCTAATCCATAAATAAAACTTGAGAAGTAAGAACATGAATTAATTTACTAGGTAGGTAGGTACATAAAACTTTGAGTAGGTAATTTTGAATAAGGAAGGTAGCAGCTGCGTGTCTTGCTTGAAGTAATAAAACCATATGTAGGTAAGTAGATGAAATTAGCCGTAGTATATTTTTGAGAAGTCTTCGTGGCGATTTGAAATGAAAAGGCGAGATTAAATACAAATAAGTACTGCTAAAGAAACAGTTTGTGACATGTATTTCCTTAATTGCTGTTCTAAAAATACTATACAAGTCTCTGTGACCTACGTTGAACTGACAAATCTGTCTGTGTGACCTACATTTAAAACTGTCTATGTCTTCAAGATGAAATACTGTCTGTGTGACTTATATTTAAATTGTCTGTGTGACCCATACCAAATACAGTCTGTGTGACCCATATCAAATACAGTCTGTGTGACTCACATTAAATACCGTCTGTGTGACCTACATTTATACTGTCTGTGTGACTTGCGTAGGAAAATATTTCTGTGATCTATCTATCTATCTATATTGAACTGTCTGAGTAATAGCTGTCTGTGTAGTCTACACTATGTAGGTGTAGTCCGTGCGACCTACATCAGATCAATGCTTAGCAGTAGAATATAACTACCTATTTAACAAGGAAGCTGGAGACAACTAATGTACGAGTACAAACTAAATTTGATGTATATTGCCTTGCACAATCATCATCGATAACTTTTACGACATTTTGAATATAAATTACTGCTTCTTTTTTTTTTCCCTTCAGGTGACGGACAGCGCGGGAGCTAGAACAGCGATCGAACGCCGTGGTGGAACACGGCCGATGCAGGATGGCCGAGTGTTAGCCAATGATATACGTCGGTAGTCACGTGTAATGACAATACAGTTACTTAATTTTATTTATATCAAGCAATATTTGATTATTATGATTAAAGTAGTTTTGCTAATTCATCATAATATTTTTAAGCATATTCAGGAAGAGTTGCTTTTAGGAATTTCTCAATAGATACAGTTTTCTTTAATTAGTCTTCAAATTGAACCCCGGAAGTATTTTAAAAATAAACATTTGATTGTCGTTTAATTTAATTAAATAGCAAATTTGCATTGTATTCATAATACTATTTAATCTAAAATCGGTTGAGTAATTGTTATGTGTTTAGATGTGTTCTTTTAGTAGCATTTAGTAATTTTCATAAAATTGTTATTGCGATTTGCGGAAGTGTGAAACATTTTGCTAAAGCTACCTACATTAAAATAAAAGAGGGGATTCTTGGAATTATATAAAATCAGGAGAGAACAGAGATCAGCATTCATTCTAAAAATAAAAGCTGTCGAAGGCGAAGCGCTGCCCAAACTGAGACGTGACCATCAAACCTGAGTTTTATTCCAAGTCCATCCTAACCAGCGGTCACAGTAGGTATATTTTTTTTACCTAGGCTAGTAGGTAGTTAGGTAGACACTGACCTATGTGTGTAATACCTACCTATAGCCAGTACCTACGTAGGTAGGTAAATACCTACACAGGTACCTTTAATCATGTCTGCTCGGCTGACGAGATCGTGTCGTGTCGACACGTTAGCAAATTGCACCCCTGTTTACCACCTACTACCTAACTCAATTTGTCTGTTCTATCTATTTTGTATTCTGTAGCTATTAATGAAGGTTGGGATTGTTAGGTGTACATACTTGAATTGAAACGCGTTTAAATAACCTAAAAGTTTTTACTATGACCAGTACCAGTAGGAACAAAATAGTTTTTTCGAATAGTCCCAAATGGTTTTTCCGTGGAGGGAATGGTGGATCCGTGCCGCTTTGTCCTCAGTGCTGCGGATTGAAAGGACTGAATTCGATATCACCATCCAACAGCTAACTGCCGCTGCCGATCCACCGAATGAATACTCGTCTACACCCGATACAAAGAACATCGGAATATTGAGTTTTACTGGAGTAGCGAGTCAATAGAATGTACCTACCTATCTAGGTAGATACGAGGCGCTAAATAGAACTCGGCTCGGTGCAGTGACGTAGGTAGTCGTATAAAACTGTGACTGTACGTAGATAGGTAATACAATACTCCTACCTAGATAGGTATACTTTTTTGTCAATGGAATAGGTACATTATCGGTCCAACCAGAGTAGGAACTCTCAATCAGGTGTTAGCGCTACTTACATACACCCACGTCAGCCGCGTAAGAGCGTAGCGGTATTCTTCCCATTATTATCTTTCCATCAAATTCTAGTCCACCTAATATAGTAAACTTTTTTAACATATCTACATGTCCTAAACTCTTTGGTTAGCGACATAGACAGAGGTAGGTTCCTACCTCTTTGCATAAAGGCTTAAATTACTTATGTCACGAAAACGTCATCAAGACATTTTTAAGATTCCATCAAAACAATTTCTGTAAATTATGAGCAAAATTTAAAGTATTCCAAAGGTACATACCTTTAAAATCTAAATTCACAATGTATCTACAGAGTTTCCAGTGTTGTGAGGGCTGCTTCAAGCCAGCAAAAAGACAGTTATCCAAATTACAGATGCAAGATTATGAGTGTTACTCTGAAAGCTATGTGAAATGCTTCTGGAGTCTCTGTGACCATCAGAGCAGTTCTACTAGCTGTTTGGTAAAGTCTGAGAGCAATGGTAAGACGGAGAGCTTTGTCCGATGCTCTTAGAGATTGTCCTTTGTTTGTGATTTAAAATTAAAAATGTATGAAAATACAGCCTGTATTTGATTATTAAATTAATAGGCTCATGAGTTCCCAAGGAAAACATCTATTACTTTTTGGTTTTACATTACACAATACTCATGACCACACAGACATAATTCTATTCATCACTTTTTAATTTTTCTTACCACAATGTTTTCTTTACTTTTAGTGGTAACAGCCCAGCCACGGCTACAGAAGAGTCCTTACAAAATGTCTACTTTTACCAGTAAATATTAATTCAAATTCAATCATGTCTATAAAAATAGAAATATTTATTCACAACACGAATCAACCAAACTATTCTGCTTTTCATTTAATACTTGTCTCACATTCATATTGATTCTTGATTGTGCAATATAATTTTGGAACTTCCTCCATTCAATGTTATCAATATTTTCATTCATAAGGTCTGTTATATTTTGTTTTGAAATGTATTTGAATACAGGTTTTTGACAATCTATGGAAGTCAGTTCACCATTCCATGGGGAAGTATTTGCCGGTAGGATCTTAGGTACAGCATGATAGCATAGTCTTGCATCTTTGGACATCACCACAACATCTCCACTGTTAAGGAGGATTGGTAATGGTTCAATGTTTTTACTTCTGCCTCCTAACAGAAATATTGCTGACTGGCCGAAGCTGAAATAAGAAAACACCAGGTATAAGAAAATAATGTATAAAGCACTCAGATGCATGATGGAAATATTATAGCATCCGATATTTGAATTTTATCTAAATTTTATAAACTAGGTATATTAATTAAGTCAGGCTATAAAAATAGGCCCATACCCAGCAGTGGGTGATTAGGCTGATTAGATAGATAGATAAAAATAAGTGTCAGTTGCTTACCTGAAGGAAAAGAGAGGTGCCTCTAAATTAACTTCAGAATGGTCAGTGTGAGCTGAGAGTGTTGAATTCATGTGATAGTAATTCACAATTGCTGCTTCTGCTTTGAAGCTCTTATATCCAAGGTATTGTGCCATTACATCTGATAACTCTGCTAAGTCAGCCGGGAAATCATTTTTGTTTTCTTCAGTGTATTTCTGGAATGTGAAAAAACTATTAGAATGAGAAGTAGCTTGCATAAACAGCATGATTGGCAGATCTTGGTAATTGTGAATATGGTTTCAATGCACAATGTAGTTTCTTTTAGACAAATTGTATTTCCACATTACTATTACGTTTGTAAAGACCTGCCAACCATACTGTAACTAGCAATGTCAGCTATGAAACTCTTGCTTTCTCAATTTACTATCTAAGATTAAAAGCATTACAAAACAGTCAACAAAACCAATATTAACATTTTACTTTTGTGTCCCAGTTATGATGATATCCCAGAGTAATCCACCGCATTTTCTTCTGTAACTGCCAGTTACATATGCCATTCTCATAACACGCTTTCCACCAGTCTTTATATTCCTCATCAATATCAATGTTTGACTTGCCAGGTTTCCTAGTGTACTCTTCTAAGCATTTGCGTATCCAAAACCTTTGGCCTAGAGAGGTAAATGGATTCTTGATTAGATAGAGACCAGGACGGTCGGGAAAGGAGAACAGTTCCCATTCTGTTACCTTACGCAGTCCTAGTGCTTCCGTTCTTGGATCACCTAGTAATGACGCAGAGGCTGATGATATCTACAAATGCAAAACCAAGTCAGAAGGATACAGACGTAGATACAACAAGTTAAAAGTTAAAACAGCTAGTAATAAGTACCGATATCAAAAGGCGCTAGTAACGAACCTTATCAGTAGTGGTTTCAGTGGTTATAACTTTGCTCAGGGCTGGTTTATGTTTATTACTTTTGTAATACTTGAATATTTTCATGAAAGTATCACCTTCATTGCTCTGTGATTCACTGTATTGGTCTTGGTCCATTTTGTTTGTTTTAATTTAAAATTTTCATTTTACATTTACAAAAATGAAAACCTCATATCCTAAGATGAAATTGTCAAATTTGTCAATAGATAAAAAATAATGTCAATGTCAGTCAATGACAGTTTTGTTTTTGTAGGAACTGGATTGGATACTGGTCTTTTCGCCAAGTCGAGACAAATCAAAGCACAGATACCTATAGGAAATAATATAGACCCGAGGGCTGGTGATTATCTGGGCCAACGAATGAGCATTACTATTCAGCGTGGCAATGCAGCCAGTGTCTTGGGCACGCTTCCGATTGGTACCCTACTGATATGGATCAGTTGAGCTATCTATAAATCGTTTGCAACGGTGGTGTGTAGATAGCTGAACTGCTTCATGTGTATTTTGTATATACTATAAATATTGTAAATACTGTATTAGTCGTAATTTTCTTTGTGAATAAAGTTAATAGCTAGACCGGTTGAATCTAACCGCGAATCCAACAGCATGAAAAATGACAAGATTTTTATTTCTTTACCTTCATTTCGTTTATAGTAGGGGAGCCCACGATGCTAAATGGGGATTTACTCGAGCGTCGTAGAGACCTATTGGGATGCAAAGCTTAGATGATAAGAAGAAAAAAAATGTTATATGATATATAGGTACCTTTACATCGGTGGGGGAAGCGGCTATAGATTTTTAAATATGTAAAAAAAAACTGTTGCATGGACGTCCTCGAGCGCGTCAGATATTGATAGCATCAATGTCCTACGTATTTTTAATAATGTACGTATGTTAATCTGATCGTTTGCATGATGGGGGTGGTTGTATTTAAGGGTTGAAAATGAAAAAAAAAAAAAATTAATCGAGCGCGTCAGATTTTCTAAGGGAGTGTTAAGTGCACCAAAAAAAAAGCTCTCATTCACTAATCTGACGATTTCGATGGGACGCAAACTGGCGGCCATTTTCATAATGTGCAAAAAAAATCGCCATTTTGAAATACTCAAGCGCGTCAGATTAAGATATATATGGTTCATCTTTATGTTCTAAACGTACTGTCTCATAATCTGACGATTATCTAGAGGGATTTGCCTGATCTGACAAAAAAAAATTAGAAAAACGGTTCACCTTAAAGGCCATCCCTGCAACTTCCCGCTAATTCCATTCCTGGGTGCTTAATATTGAACTTATGACATTTCTGAGCTCAAAATATAATTTATGTGATACTAGCAGTTACCCGCGACTTCGTATGCGTCTACAGTTTCCGTGTACATTATATTATCTGTGCGTGTACCAAGCGGATACTTCTTTGAGAAACTTGACATTACACCGAACCCGTACTCGAATGTCAAACGTTAGTCGTTAGACCAAAGAGGTAGTACTACGTCCTGTCAAACTGACGTGACATGACATGACATCATCCTCGCCAATAATTGGCGCTGCTAATCCCGTTTTTTCATTTTATCCTGTTGATCCTGTTAATTATTCGGGATAAAAAGTAGCCTATGTGTCAATCCAGGTTACGTACTATATATATGCAAAGTTTCATCCAAGTTGGTTCAGTAGTTTTGACGTGATTAAAACACAAACATCCAAACATCTAAACATCCAAACATCTAAACTTTCGCATTTATAATATTAGTAGGATTTTGAGCTCGCTGAGTTCAAAGAAATAATATTTCTATGCATTTGAGCTCTCCCAGCTCGAAAGTCTGATAGAAGTTTCATAGAACACTATTTTTGGAATTTTCAAACCGCAATAACTTTTGAATGGATCAAGCAATTTTCACGCGGTTGGCGCAATTCGACGCATTTTTATCATCCTCATAAGTAATTTTGCAATTTTAATTGATCGAGGCACAAAATTCGGAGTAATCCCGAAAAAACACTTTTTCGGGTTTCTTTAGTTCACGATATCTCTCGAACGAATCAACCGCTTTTGACCAGCTTGGTGGCGATCGACGTGGTTTTTCAAGCTCGAGAGTAATAGATAGAGAAAGAGTGAGAGAGGAATAGAAACGCGGAGAAGGAAATATAGGCATCACGCAGCTGCACGCATTTAACTTTATCGACGAATTTTTGTTATTTCGGCTTGCAGAAATCGTCAGATTTTATATTTTTCATTATTCTTGAATTATTTCCTTCAAAATAAAAAAAAATTTAGCTACGCTCGAGAATGTCGAGATGACGTTTTTTTTTACAACTTTGTTGCCCTCCCCTTTTTTTACGTCACGCTCACATTGTCAGATTAGTGGAATATACACTTTTTAGGATGTAATTAACTCACCCTACCTTAATCTGACGCGCTCGAGAATTTCTGATGGTCAATTTTTTTTTACTAATCTGATCCTGTATCCTTCACGGGCGGCCTTATATATGGGCCTCATGTTTTGTGGAGGTACTTAACCGGGTACAAGGTATCCCCCTGTATATTAATCTGCCGCGCTTTAGTAAATCCCGAAATCCCCGCTTGGGCTCCCCTACTATTATGACACTAGAGTAAATTTGACACTGGCAGTCTGGCAGAATTGTGACAACGAGTAGCAAAAGCCATAAACCAAGAAGTTGAAGCTGTTTTCTTTTCTTTTCTTGGAAATTGGCGAAATTGAAAGATTTTTTGAATTTCATCCTTCAGAGAGCTTCTTCGTTTTTTAATTTCTTTTATCATGAAAATGAGTAACAATGGTGTTTCAGAACTTTCGCAAGATTTGTGCAAGGTACTATCGTATTTTTATTTTATATTGGTAAACTTTTACCAGTTATTAAAATTATAATTTCAACTTCAATTTCTTGGTTTATGGCTTTTGCGAGAAATTTTTTTAATTTAGGTCTGCATAGGCCTACCAATCATCCTCTACTCTAACATAAGTAAATATTAGGTAGCCAGCTCACCTCTTATGTACATTTATATATATGAAATACGCGCGAAACGCAGGACCCTTAAGACAAAAAATTTTTTTTGTAGGTAGGTACCTACCTAAAAATATATTGGTTATCAAGAGACCATTAAATTTTTCAGAATTTGCTTGTGGAAACCGGCAAGTCAAAACTAAGGAAATGGCTAAACATGAATTTCCGAATCGAGATGACTGATGGAAGAATTCTAATTGGAGTGTTCCTTTGCACAGACAGAGATGCCAATGTTATATTAGGTAAGTATCAAATCATTCTTTCCACAAAAATAAAAAAACTAATAAATAAATTAATGAAACAGTTACTTATGTTTATTTTAATTAGTATTCACTATTTTAAATGCTTTAAGTTAAAGTGTTCTGTATTACAGGTGCTTGTTCAGAATATGCCAAGAATAGTGAAGGTGAGACTGAAGAAACCAGAGTTCTGGGTCTTGTCATGGTGCCGGGCCGTCACATAGTATCCCTCAAATTAGATGAGACCCAACCTAAGTACTACTACGAGGAATGATCTACATTGTGACATTTTGGTATAGTAATTTATTTTATTTACAATTCTAATTTTAAGTATGATTATAAAAATAAAAAGTGAATCAAAGTATTTTTTATTCAATTTAAGTTTTCAATCAAACTCTTTAAAACATTAACTTCTAAGTAAATGTTTTTGGAATCATTTGCAAAGGGGTTATCCTCATCAATATTGTGTAGGTTTGACGAAACACATTTTAGAATATTTTGACACAAAATCTTGATCATTTCAGATTTGCTAAATGTTTCTTGTAGGAATTGACTGTCTAATATTCTATTCAAGCAAATATTAGGATGCACTGCATTTTTCAAGTTTTTAATGTTTTTGTAATAATTAACACACACATTTCTAACATCTTCGTCTTCATCTTGCAGAAGCAAGACTGCTGTTGTTATTGAAACCATTTTGACTTCATCAGAGAGTTTATCAAAACTATGAGCCATTTCATTGTTGGCCAAAACTGCTATGTATCTTATATCAAAATCAGCATTTTCAAAATCACTTAATTTAAATATTATATTCTGTAGAAGTATCTGTTGCTGTTCCTCTACATTTCTATTCCTTAACACTCTAGAAGTGAATGGAATAATGTATCTTAGCTTGTATGTAACTTCCCCCTTTTCCATTTTTTTTATCAGCTCTGAAACATCCACATTGACTAGTTCTATCTTCAAAGAAATATGATACAGTATCTTCCAAATTACACTACTATTGTACTTATTTTCAAATGAGATCAAGATACTTGCTATTTCTCTTAGAACTTCTTTAGGAATTTCATTGTTGTTTTCAAGTTTTTCAAATAAAAATTCACAGTAACATTCAAAATCACTCTGTTCCAGAAGAGTTTTTAGATACTTGGGCATGTTTTCCCAGCTACCATAGTGAATATAATTTTTGAAGTTGGTTTTTAGCCAGATTGATATCCCCAAAGTATTTGATTTACATTCAGCTTCAGAGATAATATTTTCAAATCCCATCACAGTGAGGTTATTAGAACATGTGCTGTCAAAAACCTCTCTAGGCCAAAAAGAGACCCCTCTGGATTTCAATACAAGTCTAAATTTTTCTTCTAAATGTTTTATCTGCACAACAAGTAGACTGTGAGAGTGATAGTACTGATAGCATAGCTTGAACAGTAACAGTGCTCCATGCAACAGATTTTCTGATTGAAAATGCATGTTCAGGTAAACATCATAAATCAATTCGAATGGGAAAATGTTGAAAATGCATTTAGCTGTTAACCTTCTAACTGTGTGTATGGGACTATCCAGAATTGCAACCAAACTTTTCAGGAACTCTTCATCTAAAGCCTTCTGCTTTTGCAAATCTGATCTAAAGTTGTACCTTTTTGCACTGTTTGCCAGCATATTGAGTATAGGTATCAGATTTGAGTGTGTTTCAATTTTGTTGCACTGGTCTTCATTCTTCAACTGTTTAGTTATATAGTTCCATAGTTTTGGTGAATGTGTCCTTAGTTCATCACTGGCCACTGTTGCTATTGTCTCATCATCTGTTCCTGATGCTTTCTTTTGGCCTACCAGTTTCTGTACAAGGGCCCCATAAAGTTGTAAAGCTGCATTTCTGAAAATAGTAAAACTTTTATCTAAAGTTGCATTTTGACTCAGTTTCAACTTAATTTAAACCCTTACGACTCTAGTGCCATCTACAGATTCGTTTTAGTAGGTTTTAAAACTAAAAATCATTTAGATATACCTTATTTGCCAGTGAGGGCTTATTAAATTGCTGAATGCAAGCTCAGCTAGTTCTGCTGAATAAAACATCATATCAGAAGCTAGACTGCTGTCTGTGACTATTTTGGTCAAAAAATGAATCAGTATAGCCTTGGGCAAGTCCATTTGGTTCTCCATAGTAGTCACATCCTGAGCATTTGGAATGTCTTCTGTATTTTTACAAGTGTCCAGTATTGTTTTCATAAAGTAGTGAAACAGGGGCTGAAAATTTAAGTTCTTTAGACATAATGGCTAATTCATAAATGCCAAAAAATAACAATGTCTCAAAACTCTTGAGCTTCTCAATAGGGACGTCCAAACATTATATTGGTAGGTAGACAATTCATGCCCATTATTTTACAATATTCACAATGTTTTCGTATTTCTTTCACTCATATTAATTCCTCTTTCGGTTTTACATACCTTGCCTTTTCTCATATCACTTGACACAATTCTGTGGACCATTATAGAGAGACCAGCCCCTCTTCGCGTGATGGATGCCATCTTGCTAGCTTCTGATATCAGCATGTGGAGTTTTGACTTGAGTAGGGTCTGAGGTAAGCTGGATGTGATTGAATCTTCTGGCAGACTGGTCAAGTGTTGAATGGCTTTGCCTGGGAACAGCAAGAGTGAATGTCACGTTTTGGGGTGCCATCATCGCTCCATTAAAAATTTGACGCCTATATTACCTAGTGCCACTCCAGCAGCTTCAATAGCACCTTTGTGACGCGAAGTCTCCAGAACATGCGTGATTATAACCAGGCACATGCTGCATTTTTCAACATTCTCTGTATTGTATTGAACCAATACTGATGCAAGTTGACATGAACTCTGCAAATAAATAATTTGATTAGAGGCTTCATATTTTAGGTAACAAACGTACACGAAGCGCCAAAGTACCTTTACGTTATGCCACAGGCAATTCAAAACCATTTGATGTAGTCCTGAAATCTTAGTCCCATCCTTTTCTTCACCAGATTTATGTCCAGACTTTTCTATGATATTCTCTACCATATCACTCATTTCAGAGAAATCAGTAAGGGTGGAATGACTTTGAGCCCACGAAAACTGATTAGCGATATCTTTCAGTATATGCAATAATTCCATCATGACTTCATTAGAAATTTGTATTTTTTTCGAGTTAGATAAACACACCTCCAACACAACTTGTAAAATACTAATAAAGGAATGTAGTTGTTTACCTTCTTCAATGGTTTTTGGAATATCTCTTTTTAGTTCGTACTCTGTCTGTAGTTCATGAAACCCAAAAAGAAAAACATCTTCAACACATTTGAAAATTGAATCACAACGTTTTTCTTTTAGTAACAAGTTTACTATCAAGTGAATCATACTCTGCCCACAGCTAACATCATAGAAGAATTTACTCTTCATGCAGAGAAGTGCCTCATCTACTATGATAGAGAAGTACTCATTCTCAAGATTTGGCTTTCCCAATTCGGTGTGATAATGCAAAAGCAAAAGGCTGTTTATATTATCCCTTATATCATCAGAAGGATCCTTCAGTAAGCTTAAAAGCTTCATTACAAATGAATGTTCATGCAGCATCCAGATTTTCTTGTGTTTCAGTAAATCTATCAATATTATATTTGAATCTCTTGTTTGTTGCCGTCTTTTTTTAGGGATCTCGCTCAAACACGCTATGAAAATATTAGCCATTTTTATGCTAGTAATTTTCCTTTGATAGTTTCCATTAGAGTTCAAGGAATCAATGATTAGTTTTTGTATGTCTTTGCAGAAGTTTACTAGATCATCTACCCCTTCATTCTGGTTTTCTCTCATATTTCTAAAGACAATATGCAGTTCGCCCATAAAGTTATTAAAGCTTTTCAACATGCTTATTCTTAGTACAGTACAATCAGAGTTTATATTAGTGTGCAAATAATTTAAAATAAAAGCATACTTTGTCTGGCTTGGCATTGTTTTGTGTTGTGGAATACATAAAATATCAAATGCTAGCATTCTGATTTGCGTATTGTAGTGTTCTACTGCACACTGCAGCATCTTCCCAGTTTTTGAAGAACCATCTTCAAAAATATTTGAAGAAATACCAATCTTATTACCTTGCTTCACAAGAAATAGAATGCTATGTAACCTTTGCTCTGTGTCATCAAACTTTTCCATTTCACCAATAAGAATATCCAGGAGATTTGGAAACTTCTTCAAAGTAGTCAAGAGCCAGTAGTTATTGAAGTTTTCAATAGCTCTGCTAGATGATCCATTTAAGATTTTCACAGTACTATTAAGAAATATTTGGCACCACTGATCTGCACACTGAATCTTTCCTAAAACTGAAAAGTACATATCAGTGACTGCAGACACAAGTCCTGGTTTATGCAGGTTATCAATAAGTCCTTTATCCCATTTGTTTTCATGCAACAGTTCACCAATATTCTGGCAATTATTGTCAATGATTACAGTAAGCATCAGATATTTGGCCTTATTCCAGTAAAATGAATTAATTTCTTCTACAATTGATTGTAACATCTGATCATCAAAATTGACTACAAGTATTTCGAATATTATTCTATTCAAATCCCTTACACCTGTAATGGGATTTTCCCAGTTATGATTGACTAGATTCAGCAGAATAATCTGATTATCTTTATTGAATACAGTGTCTTGAAATTCCGTTCCAACAATTTTCTTGAAAGAAGTCATTATTTTAAAAACTGTATAAGTATATTGTGAGTATTCATTCCCCATCAGAAATAGTAGTTTAATTGAAGAACTGAGTAACTCTGATACCCCAGTCTTATCAGTATCTTTACTTATCAGAAATGATGATTGGAACATTCCGTAAATCATGGAAACCACTTGTAATGTATTCAAGCCTTCCTTGATGCCTTGGAATCTCAAAGACAATTCTTTGTTAATAACCTCATTCAATTTTGTAAGATAGAGTCCTTGTTGGTTTGTCAATGAAACTGTAGAGAAGAAACATGTGGCACATAGCAATTGATCATCCATTTTGTTTAAACCGGTCTCTAAATGCTCAAACAGTATCTCAGTTATGTTATTCCAGTAATCCACATTTTCTTCAGAACTTCTCTTTTGGCGCTTTGCATTGATTAACACCTCCTGAAAAATTTGTTACTTTATTGAATAGGTACTTACAAAATAAAAGTTTTACAATACATAATTTCAGTTTGTTGATAAATTCATGTTAGGTGTTTGTGTGTGGGGCATCAATACAATAATATAAAGGTTTAAGGTTTGATAACAAAAATGTACAGCATGAAGTAGGTGTATACAATATATACCTAGTACCTAATTAGTAGAAAGTATTTTGCCTACCTGTATTTGTTTTGAACTTAAATATTTGGTTTCAATCTTGATACTGGATAGTTTTCTTACTAATTCCTCCATTGTTTTACTCGCCTGTAATAAAAAAACCTAAAAATTAGTAATGATATAGTTTTTTATCAATATCATGTTTTAAATGATTTAAAAACCTACCTATCAAAACCGTTGAGGTTGCTTAAAATGAAAGGCCAATTCTTAATTGAAATAATTTACTACATGGAAACTATATATACAATGAAATTTAAAATTATTAACAATTTAGGTAAGTCACTGTGTCTTTGTTTCATCTTTTATAGGCTCAAAGCCTTCTTTCTGCATTCTCTCTTTGAATACTTCAAAGTCGCGCTTTCTATCAAAATGTGTCACCCATTGTGTGGGACACGATTTCTCAAATACCCTTCTAAGTTCAGCACAAGCCTTGGGCTTTAGCGAACTGTCTTTTATATTTTGATCATCAAGGCATGCCCAGTAACGGTCCCTGGAGTCCCAACAGACTTTCCTCTGTTCTTTATCAGGAAAAGACATCTTTATGTATCAACGCCTACACCTAAAACGGAAAATACTTGTTTATGTTAAGCCATTCATATAATATGGTAATAATGTACTAATTGTTCCTATCTCAACTTTTGTGCCCCGGGACTTCGTTGAACTACTTTTGCAAAATTGTAATGTTAAATACTTCTAAACGTAAAACTAAAATCTTACCTTGACGTAAGGTAAATACAGGCCTCGTGAAATCGGTATTTTCAGTAGGAGCTATTTCATGAAAATCAATTTTTTCGCAAAAACGGGATAACCTGAAAACTTCTATTTCACAGATTCACTTTACTTCATTTTTTCTTATCAGCCTGCCTAGCCTCTTCTGTCTGTCAGCCATTTCGACATCTGCGCTGGCTGACAGACACTGACAGAATTATGACAAGTGTGACAATCAGTCACTAAAGCCCTGAGCAAAAGCCATAAATAAAACCAAGAAGTTGATTCGTACTGATTTGACTGACTGACGTCGTGTTCTTTTGTCTTTGCTCAAATTCAAATTCTTTATTTACTAATAATAAAAATAACATGACAGTACTAGGTACCTACTTATATCTAATGCGTTATTTCTTTTTTCCCTTACTCTATGGTTATTCTATTTGCTCGACTGACTTGACTGATAATGCACTGACATTGACATGTGGATGAACGTGACAGTGACAGAAGGACAAAAAGAGTTGAATGACCTCCTATGACCTTTCCTCCATAATTTTGTACTTTGTACCTTCTTCTTCGCATTCATTCATTCGTCGACTTGCCAACAAACACCGTTCCGTATCTCACCAACATTAGAAAATTAAAATATTCTTTAATTTTTTTTTTATTTTTTATTTTAGGGATTCTTGATCTACCTACCAAGGACACATTCCGTCACAACTCCGTGTTTACTTTGCCCTCAAAGAGAATGTATGTTAGCCCGTTTCAAGCTAAATGTAGCAGTTTACTGGATTAGTGGGATTACATGGCAGTCAAAATCTTTAACAACCTACCAAATGATATTCAAAATGAAACAGAAATAACTAAATTTATAAGAGGATTAAAATCATATCTAGTCAAAAAATGTCTCTACTCAACTGAAGAATATTTTGAAAAAGAATAATATTATTATATGTACCTACTTAAGATAAGTTTAAGCGCCCAAATATAACATTTTTGCGATATCGGAAAAGGGTGAATAAGTTTTAAAGTGCCTCTGACTTTAGCATAAGACCAAATTGTAACACTTATTTTGGCAAATAAATGTATCTTGTATCTTGGATATTTAATAATAAATAATGGGATAATTACTGCGTTGCAATAAGATTAGCGGGATTCATCAACCCTATTTTTGAAGGAATTTCAGGTTTTTACAAATTGAATGTCTAATGATGACCAGCAATGAAGAGGAGCTTTACAGGGTCTGTGCTGTGGGCTTTTTTGAAAATTGGAGTCGTTAGCCTACTTACAATGCTTATCTAATTTCATTTATTATCCTACAAACATTATTAATCTTGTTCAAAGTAAAGAAATGGAAATGAGTAGCAGGGAATTCAGAGCTGATAGTTTGAATTAAGTTTTTAGTTACTATTTCAGCACCTTGAATTTCATGACCTTCATTGTTTTTCACATATTCCAAAATATCATTGGACACTTTTACTTTACACATATTCGTAAAATTGATCAGTTGTTTGTAGTTTTCGAACGGAAATACTCCCGGTAGGATAGGGACATTAATTCCCGCTTTGGAACATCTTGTTATGAAAGCTTTGTAGATTGCAGGCTCGAAAAATGCCTGTGTGACTATAAAATCGGCACCAGCATCTATCTTTTCCTTTATCTGTAGTATTTTTTGATCGTCGCATTCACTATAACCAGCGATTCCAATGCAGAAGTATTGACCAGAAATCTCACGAACGTACTTTATTAGATCCAAGACACTTTTGATTTCAGATGAGCTGGACACGAAATTTTCTATAACAAAGAAATTAAATGATAATCTCAAATGTGTTCCTAATGATGAATTGTAAGCAACGGTAATACATTTAGATAAGAAAAACCTAGGGTAGCGACAATAAGTTGCTAAATAGGTAGGTAGGTCTTTGCTCTGAAAGAATACTAGTTTTATTAAAATATTTTACTTACCGCCTAAAATAAGGAACAAATTGCAAATTCTCTTTTCTTGTAAAAAAGCCAAAACGCTTTCCAAATATTTCTTCGTCAGCATATCGCAGGAGATGTGCATCACAACTTGCATCTGCTGGCTCCTCAGAAACTCCGCCAGTTTCAAAGGTGCTATTTCTAAATCCTTGCATTTGTGAGATTTCGCGTGCCACGTCACAGAAAAGAAAGCTGGATCAGCGTCCAGGTCCACTAGGTCCTCCTTCTTTAAATCTGGAGTAGCTTCGAAAGAATACGTGAATTTGTTTTCTTTTATCAATTCCGTCACTTTAATTGCTTCCGCGGCCATTGTTTTGAATGTAAATTAAATATAGGTCAAAAAATGATGAGAACAAACAAAATAATCAAAACTCTGAAACACAAATAACTGTTCTAGAAATCTTGATAGTACGTTTGCTCTATACTTCTTGAATATGTGGAATGGCCGTATGTAACCCCTTATCCTTGAATTTATGTACCTCGTACCTACTTACAGACAGACTGATAAGGCGTTCGATGTTTTTACTTGGAATGTAAAGATACCTGATAAACTTAATGCAGTCTATCACATTGAATGTATGTAGTGTACCTACTATGTTAGGGGAGCTAATTAAAAAAAAACTAAAGTTTCAGTTAGTAATTGATTGTAATTTCGACTGGTCTACAATATTGAGTTAACAATCAGCCATACCTGTGTGTATATAGTCACAACCAAAACTATTAAAATAAAATAATGTTTACAAATTCCACTAGAAACACTGTAAAAATAAATTTTACAAAGCTGAAACTCGTGTAGATATTTAATTTAATTAGTTAGATAGTGATAATGGCTCTCTACTTCACCTACATCCCATTATTATAAAACATTCTACATACCTAAGTAAGTAATTGTGATTAACATAGAAATTGCTTAACTTTGGAATGTATGTAACACCATGGCATTAATCTAAGTGTGTAAAAGCATCCAAACACCTATTACTAACATTAATTCTGTACATTCCATTCCAAAATAATTCAAAAAATATGTGTTTAGTGAATATGTAAGTACTAGTAGGTACCTTTGTCTATAATTCCGATGGTATTAGTAGGTACGTATTACGTAGGTAGGTAAACCAATCACAAGATCTAGATGCGTGGGACTGTGGGAGTTTCTCAAAAGTTCCCTGTCTGATCAGATTGTTAAAATTGTTTACAACTGAGCTGATAGTTCTTTATTTGAGGTGGTTTTGTAATATAAATATTTTTTGTAATAATTTAAATTAAATTGAAATGAAATGTACGATCCTAAATATACCTACCTACGCCAGCGCCATGCCGTTTAATATCTCCTTACGTATGTCACTGTATTTCATAAATAAAGCTTCACAGTTTGGTATGCGAATTAAGAGCATTATGAAATTGTAATTTTGTAATTACCATTGCCAAAACGATGCTGAGTTCAGTACCACTCAATTAATTACAATTATTGTCTATTTAGTAGTTGGTGTGAGATCCTTCGGAATATCAACGCAATACTGATCAAAGAGACTGCATAGATGTATCCGAAAGGCCTGAAAAGCTCAAGCAACACCACCATTCTCTTGCAATAGGTACTGTGATATGTCTTTTCATTTCAATTTCTCTTACTTAGGTACTTTATCGGATTGTTATCAAAACCATTTTCCGATATTATAAAAATTACGCTGCTCTCGTCTTGTTTGATGGTCGAAATAATTTTGGTCTGAATTGACACCGAATTCAGTCTTATAATTAAAATTAATTAGAGGTAGTTTTATATACAAAGGGATACTGTTCGCTGTTGTCACACGCATAAAAACATCATAAGGTTGTTTGGTAAAAATCACTTGGATATCCTAAAACAACGTAAAAAATCAGAGGTTAATCGGATATAATTTTCAATTCAGCCGCTTGCACTGCATTGAAGTAGCTTCTGTATGTTTCATTATTTATCTATAATCACTAATGAACTTAGCCTACTTTGATATTGTCGCGTCGATTATCACCTAATTTTATATTACTAATAAGTTAATTTTTCAAATAGTTAATGACTTGCTGTGGTGCATAAATTTTACTAAATTATGTCTAACAGAGTCTACTACACTTCTACGTTAATTGCTTATTGTGTACACTAATACTTTGTTGTATAACAATGTGTTTCATCTGTCTTGTTCGTGTCGCCGATGCTTTGTAGTTTTCGTGCTAATTTTGTATACTTTTCTAACGAAATGTAGCACTTCTATTCCTACGGAATTTTCTAAATTGGACGTTATCGGTTTTGCAATGACGACACAATCCAATTACATTAGGTTCTAGTTTAGTTTATCATCTGGATTTCATCATATTGACTCCATTTGCTCCGTCAGCTCCAAGATAGGGCTCTCGCTGAGCGGAAGCATTCCAGCCGAGGGTGGCAGACTGTGGCCTTGCCAGTTTGACTGGAACATGAACATATATTATGCTTACGACTGGTGATATTACTTTCCAAGTCACTTGTTCGCGTGTAACCCCTATCTTATCAGATAAGTGGTTATTTATTTTCTTTTTATCGAACATTATGACTATGTTTTGTTATTATTTTTAGACTCATGCGAATCGATTACGTTCCCTCACGATTTTTTCCTTCACTTTTTAAAGATGTCGTCTTTACTTTTTTCGAATTTTTATATAGCAGTTAGACATGATGCATTATTACTTTTTGAATAACCAAGTAGTCTTAATAATTATTAACATTTTTTCAAAACTATAATGAAATTAAGCTTTTACTAAATGTGCATGCAAACGTGTTTTCTAAATAAGCGGTGTAAAAATAAAACAAAGAACTATTTTTACATTAACTTGTATTTTAAATAAAACTTGCTTCTAAGTAAAGCTATCACATTTTACATACATTATTTTTATAATTAGCAAATAATAACAAAACTATACAGACTTTCACGATGAATAAAAGTACTCGTAACTTGTAATATCTAGTAATAAATAGATACCTACTTATTTATTTATTTAAAGAAATGATTTATCATGGATATTCAATGAATATTTTTCTAGGAACTACGTTAGGTACCTACCTACCTAAGTGAAGTTTGTAGCTAAGTAGATCAATGAAAAAATGCAAGACATTTGGGTAAGCCCATTTATCATTATAAAATAAATAATACAATAAGTACTTACTTGGCAAGTTAAAACAATGGAATAATATTAAATTTTGCAACACTTTATTTAAATATGCAGTGTTAAACATCGTATCATTCGTTAAAGATTGAGATGTTATCAAATAAGTGATGAGTGCTCTTGTTTTTCTTTTCAAACACAGTTCTTTATATGAGTAAAATGTAAAGTTGACATTATGTGTATACTTTATAAATAGTCATAAGATTAAGTTAATAATAAGTCTTATTACTGACAACAGCATTCGGTCAACAAAATTATCTAAGTATAAAAATTTAAGCACTACTAGTTATTGTCATGCACTCTACTAAAACTCATTATGTGAATGATGGCATTTGCCATTACAAACAAACGATGCTCCATGAATACACTACATGAGACATGAGAACAATTTTGATCTCGCACTTTCTGCAGTCAAAGCCAATAAATAGTTTAAATTACGATTGAGCTTCGAACTGCGTGCGATATCCACTCAACGAATCTACAGGGCTACGCTTAGCGTGGATGTCTATTACTAATTGATTTGCTGAAATACCTGGAAGCAGGGTTGCGGTTGGAAAAGGTTGGTGTTCCATTGAACGGGCCAGATTGGTGCATCTACGCCGGAGTGTGTCGAAGCCTCTGGTTCCCCTTCCCGGACACTGGCTTCTCGCCCTCTCGCCAACTCAGATATTTGGCAAGCACTCTGCAAACTAGACGGTAAGTTTGACCAAGTTTCGTTCCCTAATCGCTCCTTGTTCATAATGCTGATCTCCATCGAGCCTTGATACGCGAACTTGGCCACATCCTCCTCCTCGGGTTTTGGTTTCCCCGCTCTATTCGGTCCTTCAACAATGGCTTGAAACGCGAGCAGGTCTCTGTTCTCTGTTTCAGTCAAGGGCAATGGTGGCAAGATTTGCTGCTGTTGAGCTATTTTGTAGCTTTGTTGTCGTAGCATTTGTCGCCGACTAAGGCCGACCTGAAGTGCGTGAAGGCCCATTTCGTGAACGGGGACATTTGGGGGTGTCATTTGTTTTTGCAGAAGTTGACGTTTCTGTTGATATAGACGGTGCTGCAAAAGCTGTTGTTGTAAAGGTGGCTTTGTGACTTGTGTCACCGTTGCTCCATGTAAATCTGTTGGTTCTTGTAGTTGTGCCACCATTTTAGGGCTGGCGGGCATCGGCGGCGATGTGCTTGAGTAATTGAAAGATTCAGGGAGACTGATGCGTTTCGTGATTGGATTTTTTGTATCAAGATAATGTGGACTGAAGCTCGCTGCAAACTGATTGTGCTGTATTTGTCTTTGAGTCATTTCTTCAGCTGGAATTGAAGACTGATACTGAGTTTTCAATATCTGAGCTTCTTTTTGGACCAAATGTAATTCTAAAACACCTTTTGCTTTACAATTTTCATTCAATCGTTGGCTGTTGAATGCTAAGTTGTTCTTTTGGGAATCGTCGGCCTGTGCCACTTGCTGTGCAACCAAACCATCGCTGGCACGTCGACCTTCTCTAAAATCTACAGGACTCCGAGTCATGGCCCGAGTACAATTTTTGTTGGCCGACTGATAATTGATTGGATTGTGTCTTGCCATCAGTCCTGTTCCGGGTGAGTTACTATTGTAGGAAGAGATATAAACACAAGGATGCATTGGGCTTGTATTCACGAGGGAGTTATTTTCGTACGCCAGTTTCTCTTCGTTCGATGTGCAGCTGGGTAAGCTGCTGGCAAGCTCACTAGAGCAATCAGATAACTGATAGTCCAGACTTTCAAACGTTGAGAAATTGCTCTGCGAGGAGTCACAGCTTAGATTTTGGCTCAGGCTTTTATTGTTAAAAAAAGTAACAACTCCACTGCTGGAGCTAGAACTAGCGTAGGAACTCAATCTATTTTGAACTCCAGTTGGTACGTTTGGGACATCCTCCATATCTGTTTCGCAACCCTCATCTGTGGACGACGAATACTGTTGTTGAAATTTTGTTGGCTCAGCGGAACTGGTTTGAAGGCTTGCAGAGTAAGTAGGCTGGCTAGTTGAATACCTATTCAGAGAAAATTTACTATCTGGTCTGTATAGTGTACTTGAAAATAAATCGTTTGCAGTTGTGGTAGTGACGGAGAAATTGGTTTCAGCTGCGCTTGACATCGGAGGTAAAGTTGCATTTTGTAGGTACGAATATGCTGGAAGATGGTGATTCATATAGTCTTTGAACGGTGGAGTGCTGGTCTGAAGTCTGCTCAAGTCTTGCTGTTGCGCTTGAGATACAAGCCTAGTAGATTCCAGAGGTTTTGGTTGCTCTAAAACACAACTCAATTTAGACTCTGTCAACTGTGGGATAGGACTAGCACTTAAATTGACAGTACCCTTCAAGGGTAGCGGTGATTGTTGTAAAGTGTTCATAAGTTTAGCAGCTTCTGAACACATCGTGAACGTGGTCGAGTTGGGAATTTTCACTGGTTCTACACTGAAGTTTGTCGCAGAAGCAGAATTTTGTAGGAAACTTGCGATCACATTATGATCGGCTGCGGCTGAACTTCTTCCACTGTCGATAGCACATTTTGAATCGAAGCTGGACGAGGTAAGAAGTCTTGTTCCATCGTTGGTACTTTTGCTCGTTTCTGGTCCGACAGTTGTTGATTGCTGTAGCAATCGTCGGCAATCTTCACTAGATTGTTTTAAAATGTTTTGTTGCTGTTCATAGGTTGAGGTCAGTAGCCTATGGGTAGGAACAGCGCCTTCATTATGCTTAGCTCCGAGTCTTTGACTCGACTGAGTGACGTCGATATTTCTCATGGAGAGTAGCCTGGTAGATTCGCTTTCATGACTTCTTGCATCCAAATTGCTGACTAAAAAGCTCCGATGCGTATCCGAAGGGTCGGAGTTTCGCTGGAGCAGCCTTTGTTCTGTCATGTTCACTCCGGCTAGAGAGAGAAGGCGCTGCGTTTCCGAGGTGGATGGGTCCCCCGGGGCAGCTGGAGTTGCTCTGTTAAACTCTCTTGTTGGATCACCGGCATGTAATAACCTGAAATTTAAAAACAATAGGCTAGACTCTAGTTTAGGACTAGAGGGTGTCGTGTGAAATGTCCATGAATATTTATTTATTTATAATATTTTAGACTACATAATATTGATATTAGTCTGTCTGGTACGTACGTATGGACTACCTACTTGGCAACTGTAAGGTAAAGTTTTCAAGGACATATTAAAATGGGAGATAGGTTTGTAGTGAAAGGTTTACCTAGCATGATGTTCTCGTCTAGCATCCTGAAGGGAGGTATCTCTAGCGAGTGCGTGGTCGGCTACAGAAGACGGTCGTCGCGATGGTCTTCTGGCTTCCACGCTAGCACCGCTCGCCGCTCTTGCCCTCAGTCGTTCCAGAAGTAGGAGATAGATTGCTGCGTGATGATCGTAACTGTTTGATCTTAGGCTCTGAAATGGAAATGAACAAGTTTCAAAAGCCTATCTAAGCAAATATTTTTACGCATCTTAGCTTTGAAATTCACAATCATATTTTTACACTGACATGAAGATAATATTGTTATCACCATTATTAATAAGAACTACAGATGAGTGCCTTTTAAGAGTGATAGCGAGCGATAGTGTGAAATATGACATTTGAAAGAAAAGAGTGACTACTGAGATAACGACTGACCCTATCAGAGTGAAGGAAAAATACATGTACTGACTGGCCCTACAAAAAGTAGGATAAAGACTAGAAGAAAAGGTAGTGCTAACACCACACATTATAAGGGCAGGAAGAAGAAGAAGCAAGCGATAGAACCAATGCTCCGATGATACCCCCAAGTAGTTTAAATTTGCCAGCATTATGTCATACCTACCTCTTTGGTCTTCACCGGGTCGATGCCCAAGCTCTGCATCAGTCTGAGCACCTGCTCATTAGGCTCAGTGTGGACCGGCGCGTGGGCTGGACTCCTAGCCGGGTCTGTCGCCACCAGAGGAACTGCATATGGTTCTGCAGCCATCCACCGATGCTTCTTGATCTGCTCTATGGTGTACCGCTTCATTGGTTCAAGGACTAGCATCTTGCGAATTAGGGATTCGCATTCTGGAACAATTAGGAACATTTATTTTCTACTGCTGGCTGCTGCATCTTATGAGCATGCGTAATAAGACAAGTTATTTCACAAAAATATTAACGACCTGATACCCCGACCATGGAAATCTCGATGGATCCTATTAATCATTGCTGGTCATCATTAGACCTTAAAATATGAACTCCAGTTCAGCAAATCTGAATAAGTACATTGAGATGAACTAAAACCGTAATTATGCCTGAGATTCCTCAAAACTGGCTTTCAGAGTTGATGAATATCCTTGTAACTTGGAAACGACTACAGGCACACAACACCTTCTAGCTTATAACACCCCTTCCGCTATGGATAAGCAAGAATACTGCGATACCAATAGAATGTTTAATATTTTAATCTCGCAAGTCATTAACCCGAATAGTTTCAACATCAAATGGGCACTTGACATTCCTAATGGAACCCTAATCTAATACGCAGTGCCTTTACCAGTAACACCAGTGATAACTTCATCACAAACTACACATAGTGAAGATCACACTCCAGGAATTTATTTTACTCCAGGGAAATGAAATACCTGCTTTAAAATCATTCCTCATAGATACCGTTGCTTTACTAACCTGATTTATATGTTAGAAGGTAAAAAATTTTAAATTCAAATTTCGTTAGCAACAAAACCAAACTGGCATGTTGTCTTGTCATTGAAAATAAAAAAAAGTATAGTGACCTGAAAACGCACGTAGCTTCTCAACACGTTGATGTACTAATAGGTACCCTATACATAAATAGGTAATCCTAACCGGACATATCTTCCGAAGTGTTTAATTAATTTACTCTACCGGACGGATATCAGATTTTATCGCCACGCCTACACCAGCTCTAGCTAGAGGCTATCGACAGCAAAGGTCGAAGGTTGCACACTCCACGTAAATGAGAAATGACGCCACAACTCAATATATCAACCCAAGGTACGCTGAAACTATAACACACAGAAGCGCAACCACTTTCCACCCTCGATAAAATAAGTAGGTGTAGGTACAGCTCGATGCCCGTAATTACCTCGCCGATAAGGTATCAGACAGGACGGATAGGCAGGTGCTTCAAAATCACATTCTTCTCTTCAAAGTCACGTTATCATATCAGTTAGTACGTAAGCCATGAGGATCACTTCTATAGAAAGAATTATGTGACATTTTACGTAATTTACGTAATATTTAGGTACCTAACCTCTTGGTAACCTAGATACACATTCAATTAATTTTGTTAATATACTTCCAGTGCATTGTTCGGATTTGTTGAAATAACAGGTCAATTAACGACTAGCGCCATGTATTGTAGGCTTGGACGAATACACTCGTATTCGTCCAAGATTGTAGGCTAACCTGATTCACTAAGCCTAGCCGGTTTTATAATAGACGCATTATTTTGATGTAGACCCAAAACACGGAAGTGATGCCGGTAAACTAGACCGTTTAGTTAAAAACTACAATAGAACAAAGGAAAATGACAATGACACAGGACTTATCCACTCGCAATCATTATGAATGACGTAAAACCTGGTTTACCAACTCGTAGGGCTTACGATGACACATAAACGCTTAGCACCGCCTTTCAGCAAACTCGCTAATTAGAGAAGCGATGATAGACGAAGAATTTCTCGTTACGAAACGGGTTAAGGAAAATCTCAGTAAACGAATGAATCTCGATAAAAGTAGTTGCAATACTTACATCGCATACTCAATACTTTTAGCGGGAAACTTTTTTGAATTTTATTGTAAAGAGGATTGTAATTTATACTTAGGTATGTAACTAATAAGTTTCTGTGTTGTTAGGTAATGTTGTAATCAAACTTGTTTCAATCCTTTGTATGAAATTCAGCTGTATACGCAACCACTGCTAATCAATTTGTATGATTGAATAAGCCGAAAGTTTTATATATTACTTTTCCATTCACAAATAGCTTTTGGGAAAAGTCCCTCTTTATCGTTCGACATTCGGGTCACGCGTCACTCAATCAAAAATACGACTAATTAATTGCTTTCATATGCCGAAAGAGAGTGACGCCCGTCGATAAATAAATAAATTTTCCGAAAATAATCTAAAGTATATATTCACCTTGCCGTTCTTTACTTAGCATTACCATAACATAGTTTTGATGCGAATGACGAGTGCATGATTATAAATATTCGTTTGCCCGATTCTCAGGGGCGCTGGAAATAGCGCACGACTCGCAAACCTAAAGCTGTGTGAGCCAGGAGTAAGTTCCTATCTACTATTTTATTACCCGTACTTCACGTTTCTATAATAAATTGTATGAGTCGACTTTTCGCCAGGCGTTGGTATTAATAGCAGCGCCCAGACGCAAATAATCGCGTGCTTGGTTTGACCATTGACGCAATCGGGTGAAAAATGTGCGGCTGTTATTTAATGAAACGGTGGAAAGTCGGGTGGGTGTTCAGCTCCATGAACTTGGCGGTTTTACGGCGGGCGCGTCGATCCCGTTGCACGGCGTCACTTCTCATCCGCCACTTGGCACGGTCGCATTAGCGACGGCAATAACGACCCATAAAAAACCATGTAAACATAACACGTTGACTCATATACGCCATCGCTGAACATTTTATGAATCTTATAAGCGCTATTTCAGCCTACGTTCCACCTTTTTGAATCCTACTGCTTCCTACACCAACCAACACGTCCAACACCTTAAGATGAGACATGGCCTCAAGCCTTTGTTGCAGTCTCAACCCGTTATAGCGTTAGATGATGATATTACCTTATATGTCAAAGATGAAACCATCGACTCATGTAAACATGAGTCAACAACCAAAGATGAAATCAGTTATAGACATCTGCATCATTTATGACGGTCATAAATTCATCGCATTAACGATACGCAGTGCTACGCGAAAAGCTCGCCAACATTAGCCGTATAAGGTTAGGTACCTTATACGGCTATTGTTAGAGAGTGATGTTATAGTTATCAACATGAAACATAGCCTTATTATCATTCTATAGTAATTGAATATCAAGGAATTATAATAAGCTAAATACCTAAGCACTGAACTACCCAAAAAAAGCGCTAGATATATTAATATAATTTTGAATAAAGGATAATACCATATTTAACTTCCTCGTTATAAACCAGACAAAGATCATTTAATTTTTATTCTACTCATGCTCATAAATGGTGAGTGTTAATTTAATTAGTGTGTACTCGCGAAATCTATTAACGTAAAAATATAGTTAAACAAAATTACGACTTTATTATATCTAACCTCAAAGGCAATTCGTGCGTCACGTTTTTATCTGGTAAGTATAGCTATACTTCTTTTTATTTTTAAGCATTTATATTAGATCTACCTTGCCATTTAATTAATGCGTTGCGTGTTATTAGTGCTATTAAAGTCTACTTACTAACCAAAAATGTTGGTTAAATATTTTTGAGCCACTCAGCCTACTTAGCAGGTAGGTGTAGGTACCTGGTACCTACCTAATTTGGGTTTACCTGGCATTCCATACATTTATGGGCATAGGCATGGTGTGCAATTGACCATTTTAAATATCCAGTGCTAATATAAAAACTGGTTTTATAAAACATGATTTTTCATCATCATCATCACATGCATCGCCTGTTGATGTACAAATTGAAGTTGCAAAATAATTTAGCCTTCTAAGCTGCGTTTAAGTACCTACATAAACCTACACACTGCCCGTTCTACTTACTATTGCTAGAGCACATACGTGGACCTAGGTTTTTTATAAAGTACAATCGGTGATTTGAACTCTATTTTCTACCTGTACTTCACTACTAACAGGGAGAAATAGTAGTTCATTTTAATAAAATTTAATTAAGAATTTTTCTTTTCTTAGGTAAGTAATTGTCTATAAATATTGTTTTTATATCTATTTATCTGAAAATAAATAATATCTGTTTGTAACACTGTTGTAGGTTTTTCTCCGAACAAAATACCCATTTAAAGAATACAATGTACCTTATTTATTTATTATTTAATACTTTATTACACAAAATTACAAAGCGTAATGCTAAAGCATTATCTGCCAGCCAACCCAAGACTTTTGTTTTACCTTGACTGGGAAAGACCGGCAAAAAATACTCTTGGTTGTATTATAATTCAGTGTCTGAGTATTTTTAACGGTCTACTGTATCTGAGGTTTCTTTCCTAATTCCGCATAATTATGTACTTAGTTTTACAATAATATTCAAGTAATATGAATGACTTTTATTCGTGTTGCAACACATGCGACGCACATTAACTACCGACACACTATCTCGTATACTGTAGATTATCTACCTACATCGTTTTGATGGAAGCAGTGCAATTAATTTTGCGGGTTAGTCTCAAAATCCCCTTTGAGTTTTTCCCTTTAAGGGGATTTTGAGACTTTTAGTCTCAAAATCCCCTTTATTTCAAAATTTTTGAATCAAGGGGATCTTGAGACTAAAAGTCTCAAAATCCCCTTTGGGTAAAATTACACCGAAATAGTCGTATCTTAATTTTACTTTACCTACCTACTTTTTGAATTAAATACCTAGTCCACTGCTACTGAACTATCCATTTCAATGATCAAAATATTTTTTGTAGCAGTACCTACATAAAAATGGAACCTTAACCTCACCCTCCAGCATAGGTACTACTTGTCTTATAAATTATCAACCTAGTTAGCATGGAGTTCCGGAACAAAATGTACCTACTTAACTAGCATTCATAAAAATTAAGTTTTGTATTGATTTGGAGGAAATTTTAATAAGAGTACTAGGGTAGTAGAATAAAGTAAGATGTGGTTCTAATTAAAACTCACCTTTTGCAATCTATCTTTTCATTATTATTAGTAGTCCTTCCTGTTGGATAGTATTTCGCTTTCTTTTACTTAAGTACCTACCTAACTTTTGGTTTACCTCTTGACTAGTTCTGCTCTCCTGGTACTTTTCACAAAATCAACTGAATTATTTATTTCTTGACTGGTGGGTTAGTTGTGGTCTTAGTGTGACAATACGTTTTAGTACCACTACGGGTCATATTCAAAATGAGGTTTTTTATGTGAGATTTTTATTCTGACTCCGGAAAGGAGATTAAATTCGAATTAAATATTTAACTGATGCAACTTCACAAGACTAATACAGGTATGCATTATTTATAGCTGAAACTGTAACTGAAAACAAGATAAATATCTATTTAGGGTCCAAATGTTACGGAACGTTTACGTTTTCTAACATAAGTCAGCTTATAATTACGACTAATACAGTATTTACAATATTTATAATATTTACAAAATACACATGAAACAGTTACAAACGATTTATAGATAGCTCAACTGATCCAAACTAATCCAATCGGAACCGTGCCCAAGACTTTGGCTGCATTGCCGCGCTGAATAGCTTATTATATAGAGTGAAAAACAAATTTGTCCCAGATGTTTAGAAATAGTAAAATCACACACACGTTTCGTGATATTTGGACCCTAAATATATTTTTATCTTTATAGCACACTAGCAGTTACCCGCGACTTCGTACGCGTCTACAGTTTCCATATTATCTGTGCGTGTACCGAGTGGATACTTCTTTGAGAAACTTGACATTACACCGAAGTCGTACTGAAATGTCAAACGCTAGTTGTTAAACCAAAGAGGTAGTACTACGCCCTGTCAAACTGACGTGACATGACATGACAATGAAATCCTCTTGCCAATTGGCGCTGCTAATCCTTTTCGTTCATTTTATCCTATAGATCCTGTTAATTTTTCGAGATCAAAAGTAGCCTATGTGTTAATCCAGGTTACGAACTATATATATGCCAACTTTCATCCAAGTTGGTTCAGTAGTTTAGACGTGATTGAAACACAAACATCCAAACATCTTAACTTTCGCATTTATAATATTAGTAGGATTTATTTGTACCAAAATTCACTTTCACATCAAGACCACAACCACTTAAGAAATAAAAACTAATATAGTCAAAACACAAATATAAGATAACTCTTCTCGGATCAATTGAGATGGTTTTGTGAAAAGTACCAGGAGAGCAGAACCAGTCAAGAGGTAGATTAATCCTACTAATATTATAAATGCGAAAGTTTAGATTTTTAGATGTTTGGATGTTTGTGTTTCAATCACGTCAAACCTACTGAACCAACTTGGATGAAACTTGGCATATATATGTAGTTCGTAACCTGGATTGACACATAGGCTACCTTTTATCCCGAATAATTAACAGGATTTATAAGATAAAATGAAAAAACGGGATTAGCATCGCCAATTAGCAAGAGGATTTCATTGTCATGTCATGTCACATCAGTTTGACAGGGCGTAGTACTACCTCTTTGGTCTAACGACTAGCGTTTGACATTCGAGTACGGGTTCGGTGTAATGTCAAGTTTCTTAATGTATCCGCTCGATACACGCACAGATAATATGATGTACACGGAAACGGTACTCGCGTACGAATTTGCGGGCAACTGCTAGTTGCTAATAAGTACAAAACCAAGAAAGCAAAATACTATCCAACAGAATGAGCCCATCCTGTTGGATAGTATTTTGTATTTTGTTGGTAGTTTTTTTTGGTTTATTATATTTTATTACATTTAATAAATAGCTTTATTAGTAGCCACTAATAATAATGAAAAGATAGATTGCACAATGTTAGTTTTAATAATTAGAACCACCTCTTACTTTATTCTACTACCCTAGTACTTTTATTAAAATTTTCTCCAAATCAAGCCAAATCTTCATTTTTATGAATGCTAGTTTAGGTAGGTACAATCTTATAGGTTCCGGAACTCCATGCTATTACGGTGTAAATTTGCCAAAGGGGATTTTGAGACTTTTAGTCTCAAGATCCCCTTGATTCAAAAATTTTGAAATAAAGGGGATTTTGAGACTAAAAGTCTCAAAATCCCCTTAAAGGGAAAAACTCAAAGGGGATTTTGAGACTAACCCAATTTTGCAACAGAAAGGAAATAATTCACTATGCGAAGGATGTCGGGGTAACGCTTCATGCACGCATTGCGAAAACACATAACCACGCCTACCGGTAAAAAATTCAAAGATGACTGCTCATAATCACGTACGATTATGAAGGATGATATAGTAGGTTCGTTATCGCAGTGCGCATACTGGCTGTACGCACCTGTAAAGTACACTCGTTAACACAACACGCAATGCTTTGGATTAAATTATAAAACATACTCGTTTTGATTAGTTGCGTGTGAAACGCTATCCTCTTTTGACGCTAATATCCGGTGCAAGAATGTAGATAGTGCTCTCTAATCAAAACTGCACAATTCGTTTCTGTCTGAAAATATTGTTATAATGCCAAGCTGAAAACAAGAAAGTATTCGGTCACCGTCCAATGCAGACGGTATCTTTTAATTTCTTTAGTAATAGATCTTGGTAGCCCGGTTAATAGGCTTTTAGCGAAGTATTTACGTGATAGAGAAACCGAGTACGCTTTTCAACTTCATTCCCCACTTCACTGTGATAAGGGTTTCTTGTCATCGAAATTCAAATTAGTGAAGACTACGCTAAATTTTCCACGACACAAAGTCAAATTTACAAAACTGAATAATTCATAATAGCAGAGTCGCTAAAATGTTAATAGGGTTTTTTCAGTCAAATATAAATGTTCGGATATTACATAAAGGTGACGACTGGTTTGTATAATCGCTATATTTACAGTACAAATGCTACGCAATTTAAGGCTCACTTCGCGTATATATTGTAAAAGTTGCGTTACGAATTTTTAGGTCAGTTTGCAATAATTACTTACATTATCTTATATTATAAGTGCATATTTCACCACTCATCTTATGATTACGCTAACCATCGGTTATAAATATCTCCGTCTACTTTAGACTTGAATCAAAAACATCAAAACAAACAAAAAAAAAACAAAAATCAAAAACAAAGATGGATATAATTTTATTTGACGGATAACGTTACTCAGAGATGGTGAAACACACAGAACAGAGGTGAAACAGGCCGTTAGTGTTACTTTTATCGTTTCATTGATATTTTCCACATACTGATATCAAACTAATCGAGATATCGTTATTCTTATTTTTACATGATTTTCGACAGCAATAGGTAACAGATAACCACTAAACCTATTGACAGCTAGCTAGTAGCAAGCTTCGCTTGTAGGTATACCAACTTAGATATATCCACACAAAATTGGTCTTATCCGCTATGGCACGAAGACGTCACACTTACATAAAAAATTTCTAATTTATAACTAGTAGCTTTTAGAATGTATACGAGTAGGTACCATTATTTCGATGAAGGTATAGAATAGGGCTTGCTCAGAATGCTCAGTTGGCGTAGTTTGAAGCAGTCCTCGACAAGCTTGTCGGGCGAAGTACTTCGGTACAAAACGCTCAACTGGTAATAAGAGTAACAGCCTCCGGCGGTCTGGAGGGCTCAAAACCGCACAGCCATCCCCTAAAAGCTCTCGGCTGTCGCTCCAACAATTCCTCACTTTAATTTGTAATTTCACCGAATTTTCAGCTCCGAAAGCACTGTGTTTAAGACTAACCTTTTTTTAAGTAAAATTCTTTTGCATTTCTTGTAAGTATTTGAGTCACGTTTGCCAACAACATTACCTAAACTAAATCGAGCTTGGTCGGTTCCAATAACCTAAATAAAATAAGAACTTGTTTCGGCATCGAAAAAAGATCCCGCGAACATTCCCGGGAGGCATATCATCGGAACTTTGGGCGTTATTGACGATAGTAATATTTCTTTATTTAAGATCTCCTACGAAATGCCATAAATAGGTTGTACAAATAATACACTACTGGTAGAGTAGAAAAATGTAGAGCTTTTGTATTTAATTGTACCTACCTATGATTTGATACTTTTCATCTGGGGCCTTATTCTCACTTCGGCAAAGATTTTACTCTAATAGGGATGACGTCAAAATGACGTGGAAAACTCCTGTCAGTAGTGGATGAAACCAGTTTTCGATCGAGATTTGACGTCATCCCTATTAGAGTAAAATCTCTACCATACCCAGAATCACCCCCTTGACCTATATTCGAATAAAAACTAATCCAAAATCCGTAGGTACATATTCAACCGTACCGTATTAACCGTATACATTATTTAACCGTACCATTAGGTATTTACAGTAAAAAGCAACGCAATAGCATCAAAAATTTCCTCGCATTCCCTATTCCACCAATTCATAACCGTGTTTATATAAAGTCATGAACATTTCTTACGTCAAACCTTAACTAAAGCGGCGACCACACTGCAAGCTAAGCCAACCTAGCTCATATCATCGCTGATGTGTCTTTTTCTCGATACTTTTGTTCAAATTACTTCAAATTAGCAACTACAGAGCTAACCGGTGCTACCGCATAATTGATAGCGTGGGCTAAGCTATTTTAGCTCACAGTATGGCTGGAGCTTAGGAATTGTATCGACGTAATACCCATTGCTCACGTCAGAGAGTTAATAACTATTCCTGGACTGAACCCGTCATCACTACCAAGGTGCTTCAAAAAGGACGTGTCTAAAGACATCGCCCTGGTGCCTTTGAACCGTCATCTAGACAGATTAGGTACTTTGGACGTGGGTATTCTGTTGTTGCACGTAGATAGAACACTTCGCTCTTAGACCTACCTACACAAAATTTGTTTAAATTGAATAAAGGTTACGTTTGTTTGGCATTCAATAAATTGCATGTTTATTTCATTATTTATTTATTTCAGTCAAGTTGCTTAAATCTTTATTTTAAGTTGTAAGTTCTTTTGTTGTTTTTATTGTGCGATAAAATCAAACAGAATAGTGATAAACCATTTTTTTTAACCTGTTTTTTTCCCACTCTGGGCAAAGGTCTCCCCCATATCCTTCCAATTCTCTTGATCACCCGCTGCTTCCCACCAGGCTCCGTTACATCATAAAACATGATTATTACACGTGTTGTGTGTGGAGCAACAATTCTAGATATCAATCTCTTTTAGTTTATTTCATTATTCTAGTACCTACTTATCTTAGTTCTTGATAGTAGCAAGACGATATCAGATATTACGATCGGTTTCAAATCTGTTTATCGAAATGACTTCCTAATGTAAAATTATTTTCACATAGGTATGGTATTAGGTAACTTTACCATCAATCAATTATTGTTATTTTTCTAAGGTTATGACGGTTTCCTTGTGAGTTATACCGATCGCCTGAGTTAAAAAAAAAGAAATAAGTAAATAAGAGTGGTCGCGACATTATTTTCTACAAGCTTCGCCTATCAAGATCATGGTTATATTTATAATGTATAGTGGGTATTTAAAAGTCATATGAGGGGTTCCAAGAATGAGCACACTTGTGCTACGTTTTCTATCTTGTACTTGTACTGGGCAGTGCCGAGCCGACCATACTATGCATGATTGAACAAGGCTATGACGCAGTCGACTCTTATCGATTTCATTATTTTTTTATCTCCAGTAACACACAATAGCATCCGAGCCTGTAAACGATTCATGAATACCAACCAATTACTGATAATGCGATCAGATTAACTCATTCTATCATTCTACGCACTTGTCGTGGAAATATTTGCACTAAAATGAGACGAAAATCTTTAGGCACCCTACTTGATTTAGCATTTCGTTCAGCCGAGGTCTGTTTGAGTTGGGGCGTGATTCGCGTCAAGTTAGGCGTTGAATTCACAATTCGTTGTAAAGCCTCCGTTCGTGTACTTTGATGGCTTTCAATGTTTGTGAAAAGAGCTGCGAATTTCCGTTTGGTTTATTTTGTGTTGAAACAATTTATTTACGCGGATACCGAGTTTGCAATGGAAATAAGTAGACTGGAAAGTGGTAGTCTCTGGTTTCCCATTTTTGAGTATTTTTAAGCTACAGATACTACGCAACGAATCCCAAAATTACTACGATGCCCAAAACCTAAATAAAGAGTGCTTATCCCTGTGTTTTGCATTTTCCATTAATTTCCTTAAAAGTCAGCAGTGTTTCGAAGCACGTATGAAAAACCTCTACGTGACTCAATAATAACTGTAATAGTATTTGAAAAAAGTGTTATCTAAGAGAGAACGAGCTGGTTGCAACACAATAGTGTCCTTGGGAGGTGATCATTTTTATTGAGCCAGCTTGTTTTCAATTTTACGAACGAGACTAGAATAAAAACCATTTCAAGTTACATTGTATGAGAGTATACTCATCGTTTTATTGTTCTATATCTGTGGTATGAAATAGGTTTTTTTTTTGTGAAAAAACCTGAATTATTTTGTTCAAGAGTTGTCGAACTTATTAGGTGAGTAGAAAGAAAGTATAATGATTTTTTAATAATTTGATAGAAAATTGGCAAAGTGGGTCTCGCTTGTCTATTTTTACAAATGCCCACACGTAATTTTTCAAGCAGTTCCAACTTCTTCATAGTTTCTTTACTTTTATTTTTATTGAAACGGGGCATAATTTTTCTTATTTTTTTTTGATAAATTAAAATGGTGATTCCTTGATCCATTGTTAGTTTTATTTCATTTTCAATCACGTTTATCATTCGAGATATCGTTCACGCATCGATAACTTACTAATATTATTAGTTCAAAGTGCGAAGCAATAAAAGTCCAGTAGGTATTCAGATCTTTGCTCATGCGTCATTCATTTACAGCCTGTCAAGGTTTTCAATTCAGGGTTTCAGTAACAGAGAGGCGATTCTCTTAATAAAAATTTGTTAAAATATAATTTGGATTTTGTTGTGATGTCATAAAAATCACAAAATGCTATTCACATTGCTGTGTTTTAAGTGATACTTATATGATTATTTCTAAAGTCATAGCAATAAAATTGGTGTAATTTAACAATATCAAAAGAGTTGTACATTGAGTTGTACAAGAGAAGGAACATTGTTTCGTCTGTTGGAAATCTGTTGGGAATAATATTCAAAGATGAGAGTTAAGCACGTGAATTACCCCTTAAATTGTGTTATACGTGAGCTACCTTGGAATTCTTTCCCGTGAAACGTATTGGACAGAAACACGTGTTTTTGTCACAGGAATAAATCTGAAAATTCTACCTGCCATTGAGTTTTTCTTATGAATGAAACATTATTTACATTTTAGTTCGTTTTTATAGCGTTTACCTCATTGCTTACCTTCCATTTTATTAGGAATATTTATATCAATAAAAAAATATATTAGATAATATGTTACAATACGTGCCGAAAATCTTTATAAAACTTTTAATATGTTCTGTTATGATGAGGTTTCACAAAAATGTGCTCACCTCGTCTATTGAGCAATGTGTAAAATACCATACACAAAAATACTTACCCAAATTACCCCTCAGGCCGCGTTATGATTACCTACCCACCGTAATCATAATGAACCAAACTTTAATATAATATTAGTTTAAACGCTTTACTTCAATAATGTGAAGCCAAACCCTAAACAAACCAAAACTAAGTTTGGCCTCTTTTTTATTACGAAACCCTAACCTTCAAGAAACTATTGATTTACGAAGCTAAAGTTGAACTCAACTTCATGTAGGCATTTTCTGCAATGGGTTTATATTAAAAGCTAGTCAAATAAATCTTATTTCTACTTACTAATGTACCCTAAATAATTCAGTTCAATAATGATTCCATATCTGTTACCCACAGACGATAAAGTGGAGCTATATTAATATGGTTTTATTAAAAACAATGATGGGCTCATTCCCCCAAATGTTCCGAGTCTAGACTGCCAAATGGATCCACAATTATTGTCCTAGAAGCTTAGATACATAAAACCAGCCTAACGTAACTCTCGAACTAGACTCGAAAAACTACACGATGAAACGAGAGGTCAATGGAAATGCTTTTTATTCAAGACCGAGACTTGTACAACGATTTCTAGAAACTTTGGGTTATATCGAGCGTAATTATGGAACCGTGAACGTTAAAAAAAATTGTTATTCCATATTTTTACCAATAAGTTTTTCATTAAAACAGTAAACTTTTCACGCGTTACTGTTAATTATGTAAAGTTCATATTGATGAGTACTTCAACCTCCTGAAGTTTTGAGGAGTGGTGTTCATACAGCCTATATTTTATTTGCGAAAGCTTACCTTCACTCATAAAGTAGGGTATCCTAAATCGGCCAGACAGCACTCTATCTCGTAACGACTGTAGTGTAGACCCGTCGAAAGGCAACGCTCCACATACGAGGACATAGAGTACCACTCCAAGACTCTGTGGACAAGGGGTTCTTTTAAACGAGCTGCACACGCACACCCAGTGTTACCAACCCTACTGTTTTAACAGTAGACTTGCAGTTTTCACATTGATGCCCCTGTTTTCTGTTTCATTCCTAATTTTTACTGTTTTTTCAATTAGCGTTCAGCGCCACCTATTACACTATGCAAATATAACCATAACCACTATATAATAAAACGCAATGACACTAAATCCGAAAAAACCAATTGCTACCATAAAAAAATACCATTGAAGCCATAAAAAGGTACATGAAGAAATTTAACAAAAATAATGTATGATTTTAAAAAGGAAAATGAATCTGAAAATACTGACGATGAGGCAATTGAGGATGAAAGTGGAAAATAATTTTACTTTGATTTTTGTTTTTTATTAAGTTGTGATCAATATTATAATATAACAATGAACGTGAGTTCTGGTAACTAATAAAAGTAGGTCATCATCATCATCATCATCCGCAGCCTGATCTCACCCACTGCTGGGTATAGGCCTCTCTTTCATTGTGCCATTCTCTGCGGTCCTGTGCCAGTCTCATCCAAGTCCGACCTGCGACGTTAGTGATGTCGTCAGCCCATCTCGCCGCTGGACGACCGACACTTCTCTTTAAAAGTAGGTAATTGTTTTAAATTCTATGAGGAAAGTATGAAATCTGCCATTTTTACTCTACCTACTGTTTTCTCCTGTTTTTTCATTGGTGAGCTGTTGTTTTTTAGTTTCTTGGGTTTGGCAGCACTGGCACACCTTTAGGTCTAACTGCTTTTTAACTGTACTTACAGATTTTTAGGTGAGTGTACCTTATATCTCAAACATCTCAAACGCATCATCAATGAAATAGAGTATTTTTATCACACATTGTAAAAACTTAAATTGAAACTTATAATGAACGGTTTATGACACAAATTGGAACTTTAAAATTAAGTTTAGCAATTTTTGTTATTTATTAAAATTCAAAACTACCTACTGCTTCACTGCAATGAGGTTTCTTTTGGGATGGCTTAGCTTTGTTTGATTGGAATCGGTGCAGCCGTTTTTAAGTCTAAGTAGAGTAAGTACTCACCTAAGGTAAGTCTGTAAAGGTATTTACAACGAGGAGTTTGATTATCTAACCCCGCTCCGCACAGACCTAATTGTCTCCCATAATCAGCTACTAAATGGTAAATAACTTTACGAAATGGAGGTGATTTATATTATTTAGTCACAAACTCAACCTTGTATTATAAAGTAGTTGTTTACTGTATAACGAATACCACAAATGGCTATTTCTTGTAATAACAAGAAATATTTGTAGTATTCACTGATGCAAGAGATCACGTTTTTTTTAGAACAAAGAAAAAGTCATGGACGATCATTTTTAGCTTAAAAATATACCTTTTAAATATAACTTAAAACAAAGAAGGTACTTGGACTTAAAATATAAATTTTTGTATGAGTAATTTTGGAAGCAAGTAGGTATTAATTATTTCTATTTCCAGTTTATGTTTATCTTTACCCCGAAGGCTTCCGCCTTCCGCTGCGTCAAAACAGCGTATTTTATTAATTTTGTACTTCAACAATCAAATTGAACCCTATTTTTAGGAGACTCTAGAACTCTTTTAGATTGAAAGAGATTTTCTTTGTTTATGAAGTTACAAATAATAACACTACGTATTGGTTTATTATGGCTCAGTTGACATTTTTATTGTTCTTAGGTCGTAAAGCCTACGTTACGTCTAGCCGTCTTCGTCGTGTCGCCGTGTTACTACTTTTAGTAGTCTGAAAATTGCTGTTGACGTGAAACATAAATAATAGAAATATTCGTGGTAATAGTCTTCTTCGCTCTATCACACTCTTTCGTATGGCAATTCAACGAACAAAAATGGAGCACTCAATCTCAATGCATCACTGAATTAATGCATCACCAAACCAGCTATCAAATATGTATACATGGTTTTTATAATTAAACTTTGTCGATGAGAATTCATATAGAACACATCCATTGGTCGGAAGAACAATAAAGGTACAACACGCTACAGATACCCGTGTAATTGATGTGTTCAGTACAGCATACCGTCTAATATCGTGTTATTTCTAGAATATCTTACCCAAATGTCTATTTCGGGGCCGGTGTACCTCTTCCCTTCGAAGACCTCTGGAGCCGCGTAGGGTGGTGAGCCACACCACGTGGCGAGTAACTCCCCTGTCGCGTAGTAATTACTAAAACCGAAATCTGCTATTTTGATGTTCATGTTTGCGTCTAAGAGCAGGTTCTCCGCCTAGAAAGAAAATACCAGCGCTGTAATATTAAAAACGATTTAAATAACGATAGATATTATAACAGATCAGGTCTAGATTATTTTTAGAGGAAAAAATTACGAGAGTACCTCTGCCGATAAAAATGTAGTGCCTCACAGTGCGCTAAAGACGGGCCGGCTGTGAGGCATTGCACTGCCCCCCCCCCCCCCCCCCCCCCCCCCCCACTCTTAAGACAATGGTGTACATTATATAACAGTAGGTATATTGCGTTCCTTACCTTATGCTGTGTTTAATAATTACAAACTAGAATCGTCAGAAATATATTATCACCTAAGTTATTCAGTACAAGACAAACTTATCCACTGTCCTAAATGAACACAGGAATGTTCTCCAACAAAGTTAAATCCTTTCGTAAACTACTTACTCGTACTAGCAAACATTAACCACATAGTTAATCGCAAAGTTCACAGTTTTCAAATGCATATTGTTCAACTGTATCTGGCTACTTTAACCACAGAATATCACTTTAGCTACATAATTAGAATAACATAAAATGTGTCACGTGTTGAAGAGATGATGATGACTTCCCGATAATTACGTGCAAAGTTATAAAAGAAAACGTTGCTAAAGTCACTAAAGAATTCATCAATAAAGTTTGATCCTAACCCCTTGTGTCTCTTGTGTTCTTCTTGTGTTGGTTAGGTAGGTACCGTTTCAGTTTCTCTACGACGCATGCGCATACAAAGTTTTGAAATTGACTATTTAAGAACTATAATTGCTCTTTTTCCCAACTTCAGATGAAAAAATTAAAGTTTTGGTGAGCGCGTGAAATTACCAATTTACACCAAACTTCTTTTGTTTTATATTTTTGGAAAGTGCGCAACGCTTTCATTTCTATATTTGCTCGACAAGTTTATTTTTCGCAATTCTTTCACTTTTATACTATTTATTATTATTATTTATTTATTTATTTTATTTTAGCACTTTTTTTTTTTAAAACAAAGTTTTTTTGTGTTTTAGAGCGGTACCTACGTGAATACATATAGGTATATGTACAGTTGAACAATTGAATACGTATAAAGTACCTACACGCTACTTGGTGAAATACAATAATAGCCTTTGTTGAGGGTTTATCCCACGCAGTGTACTTTAGGTATTCACTGTACTTGTAGTGTGTAAACATTACTTTTTTTAAAGTTATTATTTTCGAGGAACAAGCACGATTGTTCCTTTACGCATCTAGGTACCTACCTAATACCTTCCATTATTTACGTAGGTCCATGAAACTTTTAAACTTAGTGCAAAACGTAGGGATAATGGTCATAATTCGTACCAGTAAGGACAGGTAGGGATTATGGCGATAAATTAACGTTAGATTGACATTAGAAAATCTCAAGGATTTTGATTACATAGATAGATAGTAAACTCTTTATAGTACCTGCACCGGAAACTACATATTAGACATAGTTCTTATATTAAAGCATTACATAATATTATGATCTAAGGGAATATTTCAGCTCTCAGTCAATGTGATTGCGGGGCCCCTATCCAAACGATGTCCCATTTGCTCGTTTGCCCCTTATGCCCTAACACCTGCACAAGGGATGACCTCATAGATGCCACAGACGAGAGGGTAAATGTGGCGAAGTTCTACTCGAACATCGTCTAGTGTTCCATACCATTGACACGTGAAGAAGGGAATATTTCAATGGAAATTACACTCTTGTTGTTATACAACAGGACTGCTCATTCTGGTCAAGTTAAAAAGGGTAGGAGCAAGTTCTACAATCTGATGATATTGACTGGTTGGTCAAAGAAATGTTGCAAACAAAATGTCCACAACGACAACGAAGAGAACCTACCTAAATTGTACTCAAGCTGCTGTACGTAAGCGGTGCAAAGTTTTACTCAAACTCTAAGCTAATATCAAGCTTATATCAGCTAAGGAGTTTACCTTGAGATCCCTGTGGACTATCCGCCTCTCGTGGCAATACTCCACAGCTGAGAGAATCTGCCAGAACTTTCGCCGAGCCGCCTGCTCCGCCATTCTGCCGAATTTCGCTATGTAATCTGTAAAAACAGGATTATTTTAGGTCTTGAATAATATAAAAATACATATCACAGATCGAGAGATCGCTTTCTGCGATATGGCCGCCCATTGTATTCAATAGCTTTAATTGTTTCTCCTTGTATCTTGTTTCTTTTTTGTGTACAATAAAGAGTTTATCTATTTTTCGTCGACCGCATCGTCACTAACATCAGGTGAGATTGCGATAGAACGCTTGCCTATAAATTATAAAAACTATCTGTCTAAAAGAATGTTGAACTTTACGTAACTTACAACAACGACCTACTTTCCTATAATATGATTCAGGTATACCTACTTTCATATGAAGATTTGAAAGACGCGATCACGTTTTAGCGATTCGATAGATTTATTTTGTTCGTAAAAACGCTAAGGACTTTATGTGCTACGAGTGCTACGAAACTTCGTAGCACTTTTCTATTTAAGTGCCCTTCTTTGTCAAATCCAAGGCGAGTGTTCTAAAAGATTTATTTTTCGCACTGTATGTAGCAGTTTGATTTTAGGGGAGTACAGTCAGCTGTGCACGAAATTGCGTCTCCCTGCACCATCCCCCTCAGCCTTCCCCCTACGATACCCTGCTCAATGACGTCACTGCGAGCCTGCTTACGTCATTCAAAAGCGGTCACGAACTTACCAAACAAATGCCCTTAATATTCGAGGTTAAAACATAGCCCTGCGTCATTTTGGTCGAATATTTGACCGAAAAACCGTGGGCAATTAAAATAAGAATGAATACTTTGACGGTGTTACCCCATACATTGTTGCGCCAAAAACAGAAAATAATGAGCTATTAACGGAATAAAACACAATGAATTTGTTTTGAATAATTAGCAATGGTTACATTTGTTAATTAGTAGACAGGTGTTAGAGCTCAGACGATAATAGCTTTGCCTTCCGTGCTGCGGGTCGTGGGTTCGATCCTCACACTGAGAACAAACATTTGATGTGTGGCAAACATAGATGTTTGTTCTATGGCTGGCTGTTACTATGTGTAATAAATAAGTATGTGTTTTTTAAAAATGTAAAAGTATTTTATCATCAATTTAGTTCCCGTAGTACAAGCCTTGCTTAGTTTGGGACTAGAGAGTGTTGTGTGAAATATCCATGAATATTTATTTATTATTTATCTTGCAACGATTGAAAGAAGTAAGCATGAGCCGAGCAATTGCCTACAAAGTTTACACAGACAGACATCCTCTTGGTACCTACTGAAAAAGGGGATGTCTAGCCATACGAGGAGCTTACAGGCGACCTAAAGGTGACCCTATTATTTACACACAATGTGAAAATCATGAGTCCCAAAGAAGCCTTTTGCACTCAGTCAGGTTACGTAAAATTACAATCGAAACCAGCAAGTGGAAATCCCGTCCATGGAATGTATGTTTTAAACACAAACAAACAACAGTAAACACATAATTATGTACTCAGACAGTTGCAAACACATATATGTAGTATCCTGCATAAATAAATTAAGTAAATTGTTTACCAAGTTCGAGCATAATGTGGCCAAAAATTACTACCAGAGGGTACATAAGTAGTTAGTTAATTATAATTTGGTAAAACAATATCCAAAATATTTAGTATGTTTTGGTAGGTACTTACCAAAAATTTCTCCTTTGCTCGCATACTCTGACACTATGTAGATCATGTTCTTTGTCTCCATGACCTAAAACAACAATTGCATATTAAATAAACATACCCTTCTCCAGTCGAGTTTTTCCTTCATATCGGTAGAGTCGATACCTCTATTTTTAGGCGTTGCAATCGATTACGACATGTCTCGATTCAAAGTTTTAACATTGTTCACAAATATAGGCCTATTATCTCTAGAGATAGAACGAGCGAGCGAAGACCTTAGTGTAAACTTCAGTCAATTGTATTTTTGTTAGAGCATAACTTTCGAACCGCTTATCTGATCTGCATAATAGGTAGGTCGACAGATAGTATTACCTACCATAGTTTACTGGTATCGCTGAATCGGACAAGAGGTTGTAAAGTTTTAAGGGTTCAAAAGGGAGGAAAAAAATTAAGTCGTACATAAAAAGTTATTACGATACGTAATATTTATACGTTCGTTTATACCTTCCAAAACCGTTTTTATTTTTGTTCTAGGCAAAATAATTTTGAACTATAGTGAAAAATGTAGTTGGCACAACAAGTTTAGTATAATGAGAGCTTCCATTTCTTAGAGTTTCAATGACTTTGTAGTTCAGATAAGACTGGTAGCTAGATGTGATATGCAAAGTTTATTTTTTCTTTGGGAACATCACGAGATCTCATTTCGGGGCGAACTGCTAATAGTTTCTCGTAAAATAATTTCAATTTCTTCATAAATGGCAATTAATGGTATCTGAAATGTAAACAATTAGATGCGCAAACCGTACGATTAATACCTAATATCGTCACAGATAGTTTTATTTACTTTTCTGTTTACGTCATGACATTTCTTATCATTGAGTACGTACTTGGAATAGTGCCAGTTATAAACTAGTAGGTACGTCTTATTAAAAAGTTAAAAGCTCCATACAAGTTTATATTAAGTTTTAAATATTTTCAACATTTTTCTAGGCTCAGCAGAGCACAGCACATCCAAAAGTGGAGTGGCCTAATAGCTACGTTCTCTTGTTGATCGGCAAGTAATATATTATAATAACAATGAGAAACAAATTATTGAACAACGTTTCCTATTTAGCAGTTTCTTTATAAAACGAATTTATACTGTAATGATTTATTGAACGTTTGTGAAATTCTTTGAAATTCAAAAGTAAATCATTATTAGTCCGATTTTTTCAACGTGTTTTAGTCTTTTAGTGCGATGCCCGTGAACTAGGAGTCGATAGGTTGAACGAAAGCCATGATTATAAATATCTATTCATGACTCACTGTTTTCATCAGTCTGTCTGTATTTTTCATACGTAGTCTCGCGCGTGCTTTTATTGAATAATTTGTTTGAATAAATGCCTAGTTATGGGTATATTCCGCTTTGTCTGTATTAAATCACAAGGAACTGTACTATATTTACGTTTCTATGTGTTGAATTTTCCTTTCTAGTTTACTAGAATCTTAGTTGTTAGATAGATTTATCTCTACAAGCAACAATAGATTTTCTTGTACGTTGGAGTCTTGTATTTTTTTTGTTGTTTATGGTTGTCAATTTTGTATAATTTTAGCGGAATGGCGGTATAATAAAAAAAAATTACTGGCAGCCCTAAATACGGTAGTTCTTATTTATTCATAAACGGCAGTGAATATATTTTCTGTATCTTCAATACTGATTCTATTTTATAAGTACCTATTTATAAATACGTACCGGAAGTTACTCGTATGTCGATTGTTTGAAAACATGCAGTCGGACATGTTTGCCCATACAAAGACTAGCTATCAGTAGTGCTAGAACATAACCAGATAAGATAATTGTTATTTGCTCTAATCCATTTTTCGACTTTCCCTAGTGTACCTAAGTAGGTACGTAGGGACCCTCGATTTTCCTTTAAGATTTTAGTTTCAACACGGGAATCATCATGATTCTTTTTAAAAATCTACAAACTTGATTGCTAAAGGCCTTTATCATTTGGTGTGTTTGTTGCTATTTATGAGATGTGATAACTAAATCCATTTTCTCAAACATGCTTGGTTTGAGGCTTGAGCATTATTTTGACAACCTTCTTCGAGATAAATCGAAATTGCTGTACTGGCCAAATACATGCGAGCAGCGGCCGGCTAAAGTTGTATAAAAATCCATATCTGTCGTGTAATTTAAAAATAGGACGATTTTTTACTCCGACAAATGGCAACCAAGGAGTCTTATTAAAATAAATTAAATAAAAAGTTAATTAATTATTTAATTTTTATTTAAATTTCGAACTGGCTTGTAAATAGAAAGCTGTTTATTGAAAAATAAAACAAAAAATATTGTTGTTCGTCATTGTTTTTGAAAAGTACCTAGGTAATTGTATTTTCAAATAAAAAGATCTACCTAGGTAGGTAGGTAGGTACTACTTAGTTTTAATTTCCGCGCATTATTTGAGAAAAGTACTATAAAAGTCTTGGCCACAACCAGGCATTAATAGACTTACGAAGGTACGAGTATATGTGCCTCGGCTTCGCCTCGGCCCACATTTGCACGTTCGTCCATCAATGCCTTTGTTGTTGGCCGCTACAGTAATGTACTATTTCATTATCTGAAAAATAATTTATTATTTTTACCTTAGAATTTGTTGTGGAATTTGCTCCATTCTTCAAAATGATACGCTTCGTTGCAATAATCTTATTGACGTAAACACTTTCCTATCATTGTTTATCCGTTTTATTTGTTGCAAGACTTTATTGGAGTTGAAACGAGTCATGTCTTGACTCTTGATGGTCCAATGACCTTAATTGTAATACCAATCAACATTACAAAACAAATTAAGTAGCACATTGTTGTAGGTACGTGACGTCTGTGTGATATAATTATTTACCTACTACAAATTCACATAGTACCTATTTGTTTATGTGAAAAAATACCTAAGTAAAAGTTGTTGTGGTTCTGGGCAACTCACTGTGAAACAAAATAGTTGGAAGTACGTACATTTTTATTTAGAACGTTTTCGTAACCACATTTTGTACTTAGTCGGTTTTCAATATCGTGGAGAAAACTAGTAGCTAGATCCTTATTGTTTTGATAGAAATGTGATCGTTTATTTAGTAGGAGCACCTATATGTTTCAAACAGATTTACCAAATAACTATTGTAGATGCCATAAACTGTGATTACTGAAGCTATTGCAAACATTGACGCAAACTGACTCACGTGAAAACGATTTCACGAGGTGCCTCACCTACCTGTACCTAGTATACCTACCTACTGTATCTGACGTCAAAGACATCTGAAAGACACCGTTTCTACGTCGAACTCTAATTGCTAAGATTATTATGGGCTAACGATAAATGATGTTCTACACAAATCTTTGGTTTACAACTTACGACCGTCTTATTCCTAACAATATAGTAAGTACCTTTAAGTATGTGTAAGTAAGTATGTGCCTTTGACAACCAATCAATCAACTTCAATACAAGCACCACAGGTGTTGTACAAACCTTGACAAGTTTACAATACCTACTCTTAGTAATTCTATAAAGATAGTAAATTGCTACACCAAAAAAACAAAGCCAATGGCACGGCTACTATCATTCCATTATAATATAACATGTCGCTTGTCACGCGTCACAGAACAACGACTCGACGTAATGCGTCTCACTTTAGCAGCAGCAATGTCATTATTGTCCCATTCGGAGCAAGACACGTGCAAGCTCATCAACACAGTAAATCGCTTGGAAACCACGAATCTGTTCCGCAAAGCACTAACCTAGGTAACGGGGACTGGTACACTCTACTGACGACCGCCACTGACCCCTACAAAGGAGTTTGTTGCTCCAACTGGCGTCATACCCTCACGAGGTCGAAAGTATTTGCGTATTTACGAAAATAACAAAAAAGTGACAGAAAACCGTGCACTGACCTGATAAAGCTTAATTATATGAGGGTGATCCAGTCGTTTCATGATGTCCACTTCTCTGTAGACTTTCTGAAGATTACTGGCGTCTAATTGCGATTTATCTATTATCTTAATTGCTACCTGTAACAAAAAACATTATAAGTCATAACAATAAAAAAAATTCGGGCATATCTTTGTAGTGTTGTAGAGTCGGCGTGTTCTTCAAGAAACTAATAAACAGGCCGTCCATCTAAAAGCAGATGTTGAAACTTTGATTTCGTTTTCATTGAAATCGGGCAAAAATTCTTGACTATTTACTTGATCTAAGAGTCTGATGGCGCATAAAATGCCCAGTCCTGTTTGCCGTGTAAACATTCACCGACAGCGGTGTACTGTACGCACTATCTAAACAATAAATGAGTAGCTAAGATAACGAAATCAAGATTTTATTTAACGGGACAATACAGTTAGATGCGTGTCCAAACGAAGGGGCCATGGGCGGGCAGTGACGTCAACACGAGCGTCATTCACGATTGAGCCAATTGACGTGATTGAACTGACGACTGTCCGCCTTTACCTGTATCCCTATCGAAAAGCCACAGGAAGGAAAGAAATAATTTTCCACATCAGTACTACGTTGTACTGTACGGACTATTATTAACTTATCACTGGCTATTTACTGTAGGTATTTGGCAAAGATAATATAGGTAAAAAATCATAAAGATGCAAAAGTCACATAAAAGCAAAATACGCAATTTCGTGCACGTGGATGGCATATTTTTTCAGTTATTTTTATTTATAAGCGAAACTACTGAACCGATTTTGACGAAAATAGAATGGGACCTACCCGAAAAAACATCTTTTCAGGTAAAAAAAATATTCAAATCGGTTTATAAATGACAGAGTTCTAAGGTAACAAAAAAAAATCGATATCGACAAAAAATTTTTAATAAATCGAGGAACATGTGTGTCAAATTTCATCAAAATCGTTTGAAAAATGCGACGTGTAGGCGAGAACTGACAAACAAGGACAAAAGCATTTTTTAGAAAATCTCAAAACTGAGACGCTTCGTTCGCTTTGCTCGCTCGATCAATTATTAGCTTAGCTACTTCAAGTGGATTTGTAATTTTATTAAATTGTAGGACAATTTATGGGAGCACGCAAAGGTAGAAAACTAACCAAGACAAAATACACATTAGGGGTATACCATTTTTTATCAGAAACAGAGGATAGGTTACCCAGAGTTGTAGGTAAACTAGGCAAGAAGGACACTAGTGAGGCAGAGTTGATGTAATTATAGCCAATATAGGATGTGGCAGCGGACAGCCGTTCTGACATTGACCCCATTGTTGAGATAGCAGCATTACGCAAACTATGACGTCATCTAAGGTGCCCGCTACTATCAATCTATTGAAATCGTGCAACTTCCTCGTAAAGCATACTTACGAATCAGATCTATAATAAGTATAAACTACTTATCACCTTATCTTCAGTTAAGAAGGTATCTTCAGAAGATAAGTGTTCTTAGCCTTGGATAAAACAACTCGAAGACCTATTTATCCACTAAAGTAGGCAATAAATGTTTTTGTATTTGAATTCGAAGAGATGTTCGTAATTTTACATTTTAGAAAATTGTGTTGGTGACTCTACCAACTCTTAGATTTAACTCTAAGATTTGAAGACTTGAATAAAGTAACGTTTAGTTCTGGCTAAAATCCTCATACGATACCTAGTACGATAGTATGAAGGAAGAATGATTTTAAGGTAAAAAAGATAATGTCCACGATGAAAAGTAACTAGGAAGATTCAATGCGAGGTAATTGCCCTGCACAGAATGTTGCACAACACCAAGATCTTCTCCACAAAACACAGGTGAATAGTATAACTTATTTTGAATCATATTGCTATAGGAATAAAGGTAGGTATAGCTAAGTGGTTTTGGGTACAAAAACATCTGCAGCCGTTAAAATTATTACTAGAGATAACCTTTACGCTCGAGAAACTCAAAGGTCGTTGTACAATGTTTCTGTCTAGTGTAAATGGTATCGCCTTTGGCCTACAAAAGGGGTTTAGCGTGGACAATAATAAAACAAAGAAACATAACAAGAATAGCTAAGATCTATAGGAATTTAGATTGCTGATAGAATACTTATATACCTTATTTTTTGTAAATGCATTCTTATAATACATACCTAGTAACACCCAGACATAGAACAAACATCTATGTTTGCCACACACAAACGTTTGTTCTTGATGGGGATCAAACCCACGACCCACAGCGACCCACAGCACGGAAGGCAGAGCTATTACCGACTGAGCTGTGACGCCTGTGGTTATTGTAGGTAATAATAGGTAAAGTACTCGTGATATTCAATCAAGTCGCATAACAATCAAGATGCAGAAGTTGCCACAACTAATTAGAGAAGTGCTGCTAATACAATCTGCGTTGCCAAGTAAATAGGAACCGACTTCAGCCACATTTACACAGTAATCTTAATTCTTATTTCACGTTGCGCCTCTACCTGGTAGGATTTATAAACTGGGTCTATGCATGAAAATGTGTAAAAAATATAAACTTTCTTTTAAAGAAGAAAGAAAGAAAGAAAATGCTTTTATTTTCGACATAATATAACACAACATTACACTAAAATCTAACAATAAACAAAAACACATAAAAGCTACAATTTTATTTTAGCTTTTCACCCACGTTCGCCTATAGACCAAGTAGGGTTTATCCAAATACTTTCATACTATTTTCACAGCTTATTTTGTCGGTCCCACAGGAAAGCCATCAACTCGAATGAAAGTGGCTGGCTACGCTGTGGGTTTCGCGCGACCTTATGAAAGCACAATATCAGATGTTTTAATTTATCTGACAAACGTGTGTAATTTACATTATTTCCTTAAAAAACAAATCCTTAGCTCTTCGCGCGAAGTGCATGGAGATTGTGCGCGCGATGCCCAACAGTCTATGTACGAATAGTCTATGAATGACGTCCTAATACAACTTGAGTTACAAGGGAACTTTCGACTATCATACCTGCATGCTGTGTAAATGCGGCCGATATGACGGAACGTGACGTATGTTCGAAGTCACACTGGCTTCCATTACATCGTTAATTGTCTGTGTGCGAGCCAATGAACGCACACGTGTTCTTCGTGAAGGAATTTTCCCTCTTGGCTAGCTACCACCGACAACAAAATAATGGAAAGCTATTAGCTATCAACAAAATAAAATCCAAAAATAATTAGGGTCTACGCCGTAGACGCGTAGGTAACCTACTACGCCGCTACGGCGTAGATGCTTTCTACGATACGTGACTCGTACGCATTTTCCTCTTTGATAGTGTTACTCTTTAAAATCTTTCTCAGTCTGATAAAAAAAGAATGTTTTATGAAACAAAAGCCCTTTTTAAGAGCTCTAATCTTGACAGGTCCATTAGTAACGAGATAAATACCAGCGTGCCGCTATAACAGTTTGTTTTGATACTAATAAGTAGGTAAGTACAATAAAAACAACCTACTTTTTCAAGCCTTACTTACGACCATTCAGTTCTATCTTATTTGTCAAATCTCTTGAATTGACTGGTGAAAGAACATACTAGAGATGCCGCCCCGCAGCGCACTGGAAGGTTTTAGTGATTTTTTATGAGCCTTGTGCGATATGAGACTGTGAACTTTACATGAACTTATCGCACTCTTAGTGCGATTGCAAAATCATCAGTAAATGATCAGCAGGGGTATGCCAATCAGAGTTGAACTGCAAAGTTTTAAATCATGGTCAGTTCATACTAACTCAAAGTTATTCTGTGACTAAATAGTGACATTATGACGTCATTTGATGTGTTTTCGCGCATATTTTGCTGTCAAGTGTCTAAAAAGAATGATCACGTGGTGACCAGAAAAAATTACACTGGGCAGTGAAATATAACTTGACAGCAAAAGATTGGCATACGGGGGCAGATGGTTGAGACTTGCGATCACGTATTGTTTCATAATATGACAACCATTTATTTTGTACATGACTAGTCTTCACTCTACGCCCTACGGTAACCAAGGCACGTGCTTAATCGCGCGTAAAACAAGTAAAACGTAGTTAAACAAGCTTAGTCGCGAGAGAAATCATTTAAACCAGTAAAAACCTACTTCTACCTATTTAACAATCATTACTCTCGCTTCAAATTGTAGGGCTAATAAAATTTACTTACTATTTATCATAGATTTGAGTAAAGAGTCCCTGGATTTTAGTAGGTACTCTCTGCGGGTACTCCCGTCAGTAGTTCAACCAAAAACCACTCATCGTAGACTCGTAGTTCATTATACGTCATAAACTTCTCCTGTTTGGTGGAGGTGCTTCCCAAGGCGCGCCACTGAGCCCGATTTTATTTCTTCATCGTTCGCGATGGCACGCACTGTGGTGCTCAGTATTGTAGGTACTGACCACAAAAAAAAACTAACATGCACGCCACTGGAAACGCGGTAGAACTTGCCGGGTTAACATGGACTTCGATTCTCGCCATTATTTTATTCTATTTGTAAACCTGGTCGGCTATGTAAGTCTGACCCAGCTTGGCCCGTCGCTAAAACAATGTCCTTATAAATAGGGAAAATCACATTCAGAAAATAAATTTACCGACCCCTATCGAGGACAGGGTTCTTAAAAAGGGACGAGGGTTTCACAACCTCACATGACGCGAACACGAGCTATTTTTGACGAATATTAAAAAACGAGTTATATGGACAGACAGACATAGATAGACTAGGGGTTTTTAAAAGAAGCTTGTGGATAGGTGTGTATATTCAAAGTTCAAACATGTTATAAAAGAACTTCAAAGTTGTTTACTGTTTGCTCTAATTTTTATCTAATTTTTACTACTTAATCATAGTTGGAAAAATAAAATGGAATGATCCTGGTTCTCTATCATAAAACATTTGTGAAAATTTGTCTCATTTGTCATTCATAAAGACAAGTGTCAAGGAAAACCTTGTATTAATAATTCTATGAATATACCTACTTAGTAGGCAGGTACCTAATTAGTAAATATAAAACAAATTAATTCACCTACAGGTTTCTCCACTCGAAAATGATTTATTCACAAGATTGTGACGTCAGAAAGATTATCAACCCACCACCGGTTTACGATATCGAATAATGATTTTAACTGATTTCGAAATGCGATTGTCGTCATCAGCTGTGATTCTACAGATTGGAAGAAAAGTGTCACCATTTACTTATCACCTATCAGTAAAGAAAATAAAAAACTTATAAGACTCTAGGATTGATATAAAAAACGAAATTCTCTCTTTATAGTACTCCAAGTTGATTTCCCAGTATCAAGAGTTAAATTTCACTTATTTGCTCAAACACTAAAATAAATCAATAACCATTGAATAAACCTAAAGAGAGCATAATATAAAACTAACTTTGGTGCCACCAAATTCCCATAATCATAATCAAGTTTACTAGCAACTCTTTGTGGAAGAAATGAGGAAGCCTCCAAACCCTCCGCGATCAACAAGTCCAGACCACGATCAATACACGGTAGAAGCCAGTACGTGGAAGTAGGACGGCTAACAGTTCTCTATTCATCTTCAAACACTCGTTCAGTTAAAATTTACTTATTCTAGAAATACATTACAGTGCTAAGCTGATATAGTATTTTCATTGGGTCATGGCAGATTATTGAGCAGTTTCGTACCTTGACTTTTAGAGGAAAAGAACTTTCAAATGAGTAAGTAGGTACCAATTACAACCCCAATCTAATAAAAATAAACATTATTTTCCCTCATAAGTAAGTATGTAACTAGGTATCTCCTCGTATTTATAGTCTCAAACAGTTTGACATAAAACTGCCAGGCGTCTGTATACTACGGTACAATACACCCCAGTAGGGTACTCCCAAACAAAAGATCTCCATTCCCCACGTAAACGCGTGCAAAGAGTTTCAAAGGATGATAATAGTACGACTACGTCTACGTAACGTAGTGTCCTCCTTCTCCGGCTCCCTTTCCTTCAACCCATTTGTCGTTTCTGTTGTTAACTAGATAACATTTCCAAGGATATAAAGCTTCTTTTGAGGTACCTACTTGGTACGAATAAATATATTTCACGCTTTGTGCCTATTTTACGACCTCTAAATAATCAGAGCGTAACTTGTTCTTCCATAAATAAGACTATTAACAAAATGCAGACGTACTTAGTTTCTCCAAAACAAGTAAAATTACCGTGAAGGATTTCTATTAGCACATTTAGCACTCAACGGCAGTAACCAAATAGTACAATCTCAAGGTTAAATAATTGAAATTGAAAGTAATAATTGAAGAACTGAAGTAAAACGATACTATATTGGTAGGTAAGTACTTAAAACAGACGTCAAAAGGCGTACTTGACAGAGCAAGGTTAGTTAACACTCATAGAATTCTTTTCATCGCAAAGCATCTTCAATTCAACAGCAGGATTGACGTCACGAAAGGAGATAAGTAGTTCTAAACACTCATCGAGAGCAAACAAACACGCGTGTCTCTACGATATTGCGCTATCTGATAATAAACTCATCCTAGTTCACTTCTTATAGATATTCATGATACTTAGTAGTATAATTACGTTAGAAGTACATACTTAGCAGAGTTATCAGGGGTACTTTTGATAAAAATAAAAAATTACAGTAAATCATAATTTTGAACAACTGTACCTAAGAGTGAAAAGCGGAGCCTGAGCGAAGTGGAAAGTAATTTGTGTACCAGAAAGTAAAGAAAAATATTTCTAAAATGAAGAAGACGTCCAGAGTGACCGCCAGACTGCAGAACGTAGATAACCAGCAGTCTCTGACGCAAATCTCCAAAATAGATAACGCATTTGCGTCAAGCATACATTTTTCAAGCAGAGTAAACGAACCGCGTGCCATACCTACTGTTTATGTGCTGATCACGCTTCCTGGGACTGATCGAACTTTCTATAATTTACCAAGCGAATCGCAATGTTTCAAGCTGCCTGATACCTATGCAATGCGTTATTTATACCTACGCAGACAGGCGTGAACGGCGTTTGTATAAATATGCTAATCTCGCACATAATGTTACAAAGTTTCGATTCAGATGCACGAGTTGAACACTAAGAAATACTAATCATCACTTTACTTGTTCGATACTTGCACTATCACTTCCTTATTTAAGGCAGCTATAAAAGGAGGAGAAGCAATAAAAGATGCTGGATCAATCAAAGATTGGCTTTTGTGAGTTCATCTTCGTGCGTAAGCATAAGACCACAAAAGCAGAGAGGCGAGTACGAGTTTACAGTGTGCAATACGTCTGACGTGCACCACACTGGTGTGCGCTGATTGGTATGGAAACAATGAGCGGATTTTTTGAGAAGCTTGGTCTCGTCAAGCTTCCGCTCAGTGTTTCCATACCAAGCAGCGCACACCGGTGTACTGGACGTCAGACGTATTGCACACTGTAAACTCGTACTCGCCCCTCTGAGGATTTTTGACCATCACCTTCGTGCTAACAACAGTTTGAAAAAAGAGAAATAATGAAAACAAAAGATGCGTGCATCCGGAAGCAAGGTCGATGCCGCGGTATTTCTGGACGCGCTAGGCAGCCGGACTTCACCCGCAGACTGAATCACTCATTGATAAAATGTGCCATGGAATGAGCAAAGCCCACTTTATCGAGATTCCATTCCAATAACAAATCTTTCTAGGATTTCCTTATTCATTGAAAACCAACAAGAAATAATGAAAATAAACGTACAATTTTTTGAATGCTAACAAATGCACGTACCAGCCTAATTAGCTAGAAAGTTAGGGTAGAATGTGCACTTTTAGTGCAACGCAAGAAAATCATAGCACCATTCCATTCAAACAATGGTTCTCATTGACAAAACGATTTCTCTCGACAATAACGTTGAAAATTGAGCTGGTTTGTTTACTCAACGTCGTTCTATCACATCAAAGAGAACACGCACTCAATAAAACGGTACCTAGCGAAGGCCGAGGGCGCTCGTTCTGTTATTTCGGTGCATTCATTCAGAGGAGCGTCCTCGTCATGCATCAACATTTTGCCGACATTCGCAACGCAGACACAAGCCTCAACTACGGCCCTAAAAATAGAAACGTAAGCCCTGAAAATGTAATGGCCAGTTAGAAAGTCAAATTCGTGACTCACTGACGCGAGACGGTGTATAGTATTCGGCCAATGACCCACTTGTGTCGTAGACTAGTATTAAATAAGTTGGAACTCTAGCTTGACGACGACCTGTTCCAGTAAGAATATTGTAAACTACTTACACAAATAGCCTTTGCCAATATCGATTTTGTTGATACCAATTAGGGTACTTTGTTTTCCAATTATTTTATTTGGAAGAATTCTTCTGAATTCACCGTAAACCCCTACATACTACAAAATATTTGAGCTAATGATCTCTACATTGTAAAAATAGATTTCTTATTGATTAGGTACAAATACCAGCCTTGTGATATTTGAGTCTTTGCATTTCATTCAGTCAGGATTTCATTTAGATCTATTATAATTATCGTTATTGTTAGTATTTATTCTATTGTTTCTAGGGTTGAAGGATTTCCGAAATCTCTACAAATTCTTTCTCATTTGTTTTTTCACAAACGCTGGCTTTCACAAACATTGGCTTTTTCACAAATGACTCTAATCTAAATGGTCCTTCATGAAGGTAATTCTACTCGTATCATTACGGCCTATGTCCGTCCAGTCGTGGACTTTTTTTAATTTAACATGACGACGACGATGCATAGGTATGATTTCGTGCTAATTAACAAAAAACAATAAATCTGTTAAAAAAACGATTTTCTCATAGGTACTTACTTAAAAGAGATGAATAAGAGAATAAAGACTTATCTAGTATTTATTTACACAATGGGATAAGTAATAATAAATTATAAGTCTGTCCTACTGGAATAGGTAAATTGAGAAATAAATAAGGAAAATAATGTCCTACGTATTCAATTAAAAAATATATTTATGTAGGTACTTAAGTAAGTAATGTGGTACTGGATGACCATATCCATCAGACAGAATTAGGTACCTACTTAGTAAAGTACCTAGGTACCTTGATAGGTACATACCCACATACAGCGTTTTTGGTAAATAGACAAACTGGCTAGCTAAGTTCAATAAACATTAGGTAAGGAAATACAGTGTACCCCTAGGTTATATTTTCACTCACCTCAGTCTTCGTTATTCGATGTCGTGCTAACTTAACGACGGCAAAATTCCCTTTGCCAATGGTTCTCTCGATGTCATAAAAACCCACCCTAATGGGGGTTTTCGTAGGACGATCGCGGTCCGCCATTGTCGCTTAAAAATCCTTAGATTTTCAAAGGATCATGCAACACTCCACAATAAAATAAATTGTTTTTTAGCACGTTATTTATACATAACACAGTATTGTTTATATCCATCGGAGATAATACCTCCATTCACTGAACAGCAATCTGTAAAACAATTATGTTCTTCAGTGCACATCTATGTTAAGTTAAGAGTACGTTTACTACGCAATCACGCATAACGTTAGGTATTATTCATACCCTGAAGTAAATTAAATAGGCATTATCAAAATTAACTGCATTACGCGTCTGAACAATAGAGCAGCACCTCAACGGAACGGTCGGGTGATTCGAACGGTAGGACGCGCGTTACTAACATAACAATCAGTCAGTTCCTAAACGCAGTCAGGTTTTGTGTACAAAAAATATTATTTACAGTGATTAGAATATCGCTAGAGGCGGCGTGCGCGTATGAAAAGCTCGGGCACGTCACGCCGCCGCCGCCTCACCGGCTGTCAACCGGGTACTGAACTCGAGTCGATCGAGTTGAACTGGAATCCTCTCTCTACCTCTACCACCGACACTCGTACGTAGCTCTACCTACGACTGTGCTGTAGCCGCAACGCGCGCGCCGCGCCGCCATATTGGTTCTTTTTATGACGTCAGCGCGGCACTGGTAGGCTGGTAGGTACGTCTCTATATAAACGTAGGTAACCTAACCTATCTATCCGTGCCCACTGAACTAAAATCTAGTACCTACCTAGATACACTCATTGAGCTATTAGTAGTATGCAGAAGAAGTATGGTACGTTTTAACGACGATCTTAATTACGTCGGGGGGAGGTCGGTGTATCCAGAAAAGTCGAAATCGTTTATCTTGAAAGCGTGGTCTTGAAATCGTCCGTTATGTCAAATGAAGCCGTTCTGAAGCAATCCGGCAGTGGCAGACTGAAGAGTCTGAAGAACTCTACCATAAACCATACCAGTTTGAAGTTTTAGGCGGTAGGCCTTATAATGACATCTCATTTGATGTTTATATGTATAGGTAACTTAACTAACTTATATTTACTGCTTTATTTTGTATAATTAGGTACCTATGTACTCCCTTTAGGACACTTTATATCTTTACAACCTCTTGACCTATGACCACATATAAAATGACTATCCGACCTATCCGTAAACCTACCCTGAGCTCAGTGAGGCAATGCATCGTCATAGGCAGTGGTTACCACTTAACATCAGGTGGGCCATCGGCTTGTTCAATCGTTTAGTTGTATAAAGAAATGCTTGCTCAATAAATAGGTAGACCAAATAAACTTAACGTTTTATATTTTCTACTGAAAATATTTATTTCTTCTAGGTACACGTACCCTCTACCTACATACATACTGTTTGTTGTAGGTTCACCAAAGAACCAACAAATAACGTAGACATAGGTAACTATAGGTGCTGGCAATCCTAGCTGGTAAGCTGGCAATACATTCTTAAATGTTCCAAAAACTAAGTACATTTTAGTGCACTTTACGCATGATTTTGTTTATTTTTGCCTCCTGCAATGAGCTTGTTATCTAAGAAAAATCTTTGCCCTCCTGCAAAAAAATAAAACAACTTACATAATTGTATTATATTTTACCATGCGTAAAAATATAAACTGCCGACAGCGTGGAACCGGAACACATTATTATTTTTGCAATTTTTGTTTTTACTATAAGTGTGTTTTGTGAAACAGTGATCCCAACTTAGCCACTTTGTAGCTAGTTCTATCTATGTTTGTGGTGTCAGACAGCTACAATTTAATATATTATGCCTACGGGGCGGGGGTACGCTTTTTTTCGTTACTTTTACACCACTACCTACAAGTCACACTGAAATTGGAAGCGTGTCGAGAAGAGAACCGTGTGTTATCGTGTAGCCAGTACGCCGATGGGCAATAGTGTCACCGCTACCTTAGTTGGCGATCGTCTAGCACGCGTTTATAGCTAGCAGTTTGCAGTTGGCAGCACTGCACTGGTTTGGGAACAGTGTTGCCAGATCGCCTGGTTTTTCGGGGATCTACTGATTTTCCCAGAATTCTACTGATCTACTGATTTTAACTGAAAGTCTACTGATTTTTTTCAAATCCTAGCTTTACTTTCAAACATGATAGTAAACAAAAATCTGCGTGAAATGAAACACAAAATTATCGTGCTTAGATTGGCACTCTAAAATTGACATCGTAAACTTGACGTACAACGAAATAAACCGGTTTAACTTTACACACACCCGGTAAGATGATTATGTGACTAAAGTAAATATCACTTAATATGATTCATATGGAGAAAGCTACGACTTCAATATAAGCGCTGAAATGTTAGGCAAGTATAACAGTAAAATGTACTCAAGAACAATATATAACTAACTAACTACTAAAATGTAAAGGTATTTTAATGCCTGACATTGTTTTAGTTACCGAAATTGCATCTACTGATTTTTTGAAAAATTTCCCCATACATCTCCCTCTTCATTTTTTCTAGTTGCATCCTCAGATTTTATAGACATTGTTTTAGTTACCGAAATTGCATCTACTGACTTTTTGAAAAATTTCCCCATACATCTCCCTCTTCATTTTTTCTAGTTGCATCCTCAGATTTTATAAAAATGGATCTGGCAACACTGGTGGGGAAAGAAAAATAAATGTTGGAAAGGTGTTGGGTTTGATGGAGTGTAGAAAAATTGGCAATTTTATTGAATAGGTACCTAGTTGTTCACTATTCAGAACTGTTTTCATCCAATAATACTTCTTACAAAAGAATCAATAATTACATCACACACGTTTATAAAATTCTAAGATTTCGATGTCAAAAATACATTCAACTTGGCAAGATGTCGGTGATACTCTTCTACATTTGTGACAAGAAAAAGATTCAAGCATCCTCGTAGAGCTCTTGTGGAATATTATTTTATAAACTTTATGTGTAAATAGATAGAGATACATCAATGAACAAAGTAGCCGATGTGAACTTACGGAATACCCAGTGCAGTCAAATTGAAAAAATCATGAAAAATAAAAGTAAAAAGGCCAAAGATCGTTCCGATGGGAAGGACGAAATAAAGTTATCAAATCAGGATGATTTGAGTGAAACTTTAACTAATACTCTTCACATCAATAACATAGGTAATAACCTAACAAATGGTACGAGCGAGCACTCACACGGCGGAAGTCTTGACAAATCGCAAGACGAGGAGATATCACAAAGAGAAGCTGGCAGTGAGCACTCCACTCATGTAAATAGTGTACAGTGTAGTGTGGTGGCAACTAGTGACGAGAGCAAACAGACTGCTGCCCAGCAAGCCATCAACTCTATCATTGATGATGCCTTAGAAAACCTTGAAAATGCTCTCAACAAGGAACAGACTCCACAGGACGAAATAGCTATTATTTCCTACCAATCTGAACTACAGATGCCAGAAATAATGAGACTTATACAGAAAGATTTATCAGAACCCTACTCCATCTACACCTATAGATATTTTATACACAACTGGCCTAAGCTTTGCTTTCTCGCAACACATGAAGGAAAGTGTATTGGTGCCATTGTTTGTAAGTTAGATATGCATCGTAATGTGGTGAAGAGAGGTTACATAGCTATGTTAGCTGTTGATGAAAAATACAGGAGCAGAAAAATTGGATCTCGTCTTGCACAAAAAGCAATAAAGGTATCTAACTAAAATTGTATTAAAATGTTTCCAAATGATAGCTATGATAGGTAATATTATTGATGCATTTGTATTAACATTATTTGTATTTCTTTTTCAGGCTATGATAAATGATAATGCAGATGAAGTTGTATTAGAAACAGAAATCACAAATAGACCAGCATTGAAACTTTATGAAAACCTTGGTTTTGTGAGGGATAAACGCCTATTTCGGTACTACCTCAATGGTGTAGATGCATTGCGATTGAAGTTATGGCTAAGATGAAATAGGCAGGTAAAGGAGAAATTCTCAATGTTGTGTTTTATATATCTCATTGGCTATGTAACCTCAGGAATAACACAATTGCCATCCATGAGGATATAGCCAATGTATAGTTTGTTTCAAATATTTTTTTAGTCATGTGATATGTTTTATTATATCTAATTTATGTGTTGAAATTGTTAAAGATATGTTTTCATCAAGTCTTTACTCTAAGAATATAATAGTTTTATATCCTTACATACTAAAATACACAACTTTGAAGAATAACATTGTAGTCACTGTTTGTTTGCCCTCACATAATTTATTACCAAAGCATCCAATTGGTAAACTTGACAAAGTAGGTATAAACCTACACAGTATATTTTTTAATTAAGTGTTTAAAATAAATCCATCTGAAAATATTTTCATGGTTTAATGTATGAATCCTAGGAAAATATGTCTTATACCTTTAAATGTTGAGATTGATGTCTAACTTGTAGGAATCCAATTAGCATGGGAGTGGAATAGTTATTATTTTATAGTAGGTATTGATAATCATTGCAAAAAGTTTTTATTAGTAAAGTGAGAGTGAAAAAATTACCAACTCTTACAAGGCTTACCTAGCAAAAGAAATAAATAATATTTTTTTTGTTATTTCAAATATTTTACTTGCTCAATACCAACTTAAAATGTAAAAGTTACAGTGTAAGTAGAAGCTCCATCATAGATAAAGGTATTATTTACAGGCTTGTATTGTTTAGTGACAAGTTTTATAGCTTCATGAGCCACACATCCACCCAAGAAAGCTGAAACACTATGCAGTTCCGTTCCACCATATCTACACATCTCTTGAATATGGTCATCTTTTCTAGCCAAGTCATGAGAATATGATATTTCAGTGAGAAACTTAGCAATGCAAGCTTTCAACTTTGCAACATCACCTTCAGGCTCGCATTCACCTGGAGCTCTACTATGATCTGCCTCAAACATCTCATATGCTCTAAGCATGATGTAGTTTACCATCATGACATCTGGTTCCTCAAGATGCCTACCTATGTAGGCTGCCACTGAGCTTCCTAGTTGGTATTCACCAGCAATGCTAGATCCTTTTATCAGGATTAAATCATGGGTATGACGGCAGAACAGTTTGACATCAAATTCACTGATGCTATCAACATGTAGCTGAGCAACTATTTGCTGGACTTTTCTGTACACTATTTCAGCATCTATAGCAGCTTGTGCTCTGTAAATATTTTGTAGTTTTACATAGTGCTCTGTGGAAGCTGTCATATCAGGAAGGATTCCTTTCACTGGTAGTTTTCCTTTGCCCTCAGCCTCGACAAATCCCCTTAGAGCTGCACACATTATCCAAAATGATGAACTTTCCTTGGTTAGGTTAGTGGCAGCACTGCTATACAATAGCTCTTGAATTTTCACAGGTAAAAACGATGGAACCAATGACGTGTTTACAGCTCTGATAGCTTCTTCAAAATTTTCTTCAGGTATTGGTACATCATTCTCATCTTTCCTAATAAACCCCTGAATTACTTCTCTGATTTCATTTTTCTCCTTCCTACTCATGGGCCAGTTATCTGGATGTGTTACCCTCCATTTTTGAATAGCTTTGTAAAGAATAACAATCCAAGGTATGTGACCATGATCTTTTAGGTCAAGGGAATCTATATCGATAGAGTCAAGGTAACTGGATAAAGCTAAGAATGGAATATCCAAACGTAAATCGGTCTGTTCATTGTCTGGATGAGTTTCAATGATTGCATGTTCTTTGATTTGGATCCTGAAAGACCCTAGGAAGCCAACAGATCGACATTGGATGTAGGGCACATTTATATCCCAGAGATGTTGAGCCAGAGTCGGAACAGTTTTCTCACTAAGTGCTGTACTTATGACGAGACTGAAAGATTTAAAAAAGTCAGGATTATCACGCATAATCTGATCTGGAGGTTCTTCCACTGCATGACCTTGTACAGCTGAATTTAGTTCTAATAGCAGTCTGAGCGTTTCCTTTCCCCGATTCAGCCCTTTGCTAGAGCACTCAAGAAAAAAGTTACTGCCCATGTCCTCTTCAGTAACGGTTTTATCGTCGACGATAGTAATAGCTCCGACGCCGGGTAGCACGATTGATTTCAATATTTCCGTGCCTAGTCCCGTAGCGTTTATGAGGCATATGTGTCCATTTTCAAGCGCACTTTGGCCGTGGTCACCCCAAAGGCGTAATTGCCGATCATACTGTTTGTTCTTTTCACTTTGTTCTGGAGATTTGGGAGATGGAGATGCCATAGCTGTGATAGAGAATTTTCCAAGCAGTAGAATTAGTTTCTTTCTTTCTCGTCCCGACTGTTATTTTCTACCAACAGCACAACAGGTACACTGAAATATCATAGACTGTTTTCTGTATTTTATCCATCTATTATTACAATAAAAAACCAAATGAAGACCTTTTTTCCTCCCGTGGCTCCCGTTTTCAGTAGGTACCTACGTACTTCTACTTCTTCTTCTTCTCCATAGTCCTGGCCAAGCCGCCGTGGTTTCATCATAGTTGTCATTGTCATGTTTAGTTTATGTCTTTTCTGCTTTTTTTTTTTTTTTTTCTGTGCTTGTTGCTTTCTGTGGTTGTTTTGTTTTGTTGTTTTGTGGTGGTGTCGGTCGGATTTTTGGTTTGTTCGAAGTTATTTCTTTGTTTGTACTGAAATGGTAATAATTTTAATTTGGACGAATGTGTTTGGAAATGAATTTACAAACGCTATTTCAGGATTTCAATCCTAGGTATGTATAAAACCTACTATTCATTACTAGTAACCGATTGAAGTTGAGTAGCCAAGCTAATCAGAAATTATTTTTGTTCGCAGCAAGTTTGTAGTACACACTTGTTTATTAATTTTCACCGCATTACTTGCGCTGAAGTTAGATAATTCAATAACATGGTCGTACTGGGCGGTCTTCGCACCGATATGGGTGTGGAAACATCTTGTGGTCTTTGGGGCATCTGTTGGCACCTACATTTGGTGGCAGTATCCCCACTTCAGGTAAGCTGATAAGTAAATTACCGTAGAATCTGAACCTTTGGTTATGTAAGTATTGGTACCAACCTACTTTATGTAGGTGGGAAAATGTAAATATCATAGGTAGGTACGTATTTGGGTCAAGGACAAATTTGAAGATGGTCTATATTGTCTTCAAGTAATTGCATAATCATCATATCAGTTTGCGGAGGTCCACTGCTGGACATAGTTCACCCCTACATTGTTGTTGTTGGTTGTTGGACCCTACATTTTTTATTTCTTTGTAAGAAGGATCATACAAAAAAACGCCTGGAACCAAGCTATAGTTTCTTACCCAATCTTCTAGGCTCTGGTGCTGAGGAATTGGTACCTAGAATCACTTAATATATAAGATGATTCTTTATTATGACCATGCAGGACTAGACTACATCTTATATTATTAAATAAGTATTGTATTCATGAAGCATTATCATAAATCATTGCATTATTTCAGGTTAGAGGGAGAAGCGTACATACACTACAAAGCAATGCTCATAAGCCTTGCAATACATTTGATCCTTCTTATGTTTGAGTTACTTGTGTGCGATCAGTTAACCACAGGCCGTCATCTATGGATACTGGTGTTTATACCATTGATATTTATCAGCATAGTATCTATAGCCATATGTATATGGTCAGTAAAACATGATCGGAGCTATGAGGTATGTATGTTTATATTTAGGTAAGTACATCTATTATTACACGGATTTACATAGAGTAGGCTTGACCAGCATCAGTACCATCCACTTAGCTGACTATTTAATAGACAAGACTCTTGAGAGTTTCTTTATCTCATAATAAATCTTTTTTGTTTCATTTAGGAATTTTGAGGTCAACTAACGCCTATGTCGTTTCCATAAGGATAGCACAGGTAGGCATTGCTCTTCTAACTTACTGAATTATTTCAGCTGGAGCTTTTCTGTGCAGTGAATATCCTTCAGTTCATATTCTTGGCATTGAAACTCGATGACTTCATCAACTGGTCATGGGAGGTGGTTTTTGTGCCATTGTGGATACTCATGTGCCTGAGCTTAGTAGGTAAGTGTGCACTATAGTTTAAGTACTGTATTCCGGGGTTCATACCTTATGCCAACGAACGTAGGAATGACCACAGTTTGCAATAGCATGCGCTGAAGTGCTAGTTTTTAGTGGAGCACCCTCATAACCAATTTCATTTTAGTTTTAACCTATCATCGTTAATTTCAGGGGTACTGTACAGCATTATATTCGCTGGTATCTTACTGCGCACGCCAGAAGTTAATATACAGCAGCGACGGACGAGTTTTAATTCAGCAATGGCCTACACTTTCACTGTTTGCCCCATACTGGTATTTCAGGTGAGTCTTTTCTGTTATCAAGCTTGGATTAAATCTCTTTACAAATAATCTGAGGGGATGTTAATTTGAATTAGGTTTGCAGTCATGAGCTAATTCGTTTAAGTTTACATAAAGGATGAAAAAAAGAATGAAAAAAAAATAATTCTTTATTTCCAGCAAAACATACGTACAGTAGGTAGGCAAGGGTAGGAAAGGTACATAGGTACAAACCCAGCAGGTAGGTACAGTGAGCAACAACAGACAGATAAATTACCTAAACATCAGGGGTACCTACTAATGAGCGCTGAACAATTCGGACATACGATCAAAGAGCTGTCATTTGTTGTTATAAAAGGATGGGAATGATTTAGGCAACTGATCCGATTTATGCAGCGATCGCAAGCATAGCGATTAATCTTATTTTTAAGTTTGTAAGATAGATTTAGCCTACCTACACCTTGCAAATAGCATTACAATATTCAGATAGAATAGATTAAAGCTATAACATTGACTGGTTATTTCAGGTGCTATTGACAAATAAATTGGACGACGGCCTCGCCCTCAAGTACATAGTGGTAGTCAGTCCACTGTTCGTTAGTTATGCGACGCTAATCATCATGTCATTCAGTTCAAAAGGAGGAAATAAATGTAAGTACCTATCCTTCTTACAGATGGGACATGCCATTTTTGATGAAAGTTTATGAAGCATTTCATGAATGAAAATCTTCGCTTAAAGTCATGTAACAAACCTTGTCTACTATGACGTGTAGAATACCCCTCTTTCGGGCTTATAGGCATATTATGTTGCACCCTGTATAATGCAAATGGCCGACGCTTATGCTAAAGACCTACCAAGCTATCTGTGAATGAAAGGCGATTAAAAAAACGCGACAATATTGCAAAAAAAGCTTGTAAAAAGGAGTACAAAAGACGCGTCAAGTAAAATATGCTCATGGTTTGGTTCGTAACATCCGAAATATTTTTCAGGGTGGTTTGGTATCAGAAAAGATTTCTGCCAATTCCTTCTATCCGTTTTCCCGTTACTACAAGAATATGCAAACATAGCGTATAACAATAACGTGAACCGCGGCGCAAATGTGGTTCCCAGTGAACCGCCCATCAACCAGGAACCATATAGAGATGAGGAACAAAAGAAAATAAAAGAGAAAAAACACAAAAATCAAAAGAAAAATGAGACATTGAAACCCGTGGTGCCTATTACCAGTATAGATATGCCAGATTGAACGCTATCTCCACAAGCATAGCATAGCATTTTGCGTTTTAATTTAGATTGTAAATAGAAGCAATAAATGTTGTTAAGTTTAGTAGTTTGATAGTAGACATTGGTTTAGTGTCCATTATGCACGGCAGCAATTATTATTAATTATTTACCGAATTATTAATTTAGCTGTAGTTATATCGGTCTGTTTTTGTTTAGGTTTGAATAATGTGACAGATAAGTCATATCAGTGTTTTTACAAGTAAATTTTTTCGTTGAAAAAAAGTATCTATGACAATAAACATAATGAATGACCTTTAATAACTGAGGTAAATCAAATAATTATTATTTGGAGCTTTTATGCAATATATATTAATTGAATTGACCTTTTAAAAGTTATGTGGCAGCTGTCATATCATAACCACAATGTTCTTGTCAAATGGTCATGTGGTTAAAAACGCGTTTATTTTTAAAACCGTATAAATTGTGTGCCTACCCTTATGTGGTAAATTTCCTGTTTGTTGGTTGAAAGCTAAAATTTAGTTAAGTATGCATTGAAATTATATTTTACATTGATTTGGTGCTATTACAACTTAGTAATTTTGATCAAGTAATCTGTTAAAAATGTTTACACGTAAAGTTAATAATTTCTATGACCTAGGTATTGAGTATTGAGCATATCTATTGCTTTATATAATTAAGTACGCTTTTGAGCTTAACACTTTATACGTAGATTACCTAGTGATTATTAGTATACACACGTACACTATCATTTGGCTACACAATGGAGCCATCATTCTAACTACGAAAAACGCCATTTGGGATCTTCTTCTTATAAATATGGCCTCTGTCCGTCATTTCGACAGATAATTTTGCCAGTGTCAAGTGAATTATTCGAAATAAGTTTCTTCAAGTCGTTTGTTTTGATTTGGGACTTTGAAACAATGACGTTTTACGCTTGTCAGGAGTAAGATTGTCATGTACAGTTTTATACTTTAGCATAGCCCTTCACAGTGTTCGATAATCAAATAGTAATATACCTAGGGCGGCTTGCACCAGAATCGCTAAACGCGTTTAACTCTTAAATAGTATTTAGCGAGTTGTCAAGTCATACAAATACGTCAGATTTAAATCGATTTAGCTGTTAAATACGTTTAGTGATTTTGGTGCAAGACGCCCTTATTCTTTCTTACTAGATTAATCACACTATCCCGTAATCATTTTCTTCTCTAACTATTTTTTCTTCCTTGAAGTGACTAAGGTGGTCGTCCTTTCTTGCCCTGCGTGTTCAATCTTATTAGGATACTGCAAAATATTACATAATCACCGGCGTTCGTGACAAAAATGACTCACTGAAGCCACAATAAAAAAAAACAAAAACACTTATGAACATGATTTATATGTATATGGCAGCGCTTTTTATTTCTAAGTATTTCTATTAGGCTCTTAGGTCCATGTGGATATTAAGAGGTAGTCAATGGCAAGTTTATATTATATTTAGAAATTGTAGATAGTCAAATTCTGAAAAGTTTTTTTTTAAGTTTAGAACAAGCTGTATTTTTCCATTTAACTATGAATTTAAAATTGAATGAATTGTAACATGATTAGATATTGATTCTAAAATGTCATTTTCTTGCATAAAAGTTGATTTTTATTAATTTTCATAATGTTCTAGAACATAGTACTATTTTTGTTATCCTTTATTTAGGTACCTACACTTAATTGAATTAAACACTTTCGGCAGCATTTGAAATAGCTTGGAAGTCTTTATTCAAAGTAGCCACTCATCTGCAGGATTACTACTTTGTAAAGGATAAGGCCTAAGACGTTATTAAAATAAAACCAACCGATAAACGTGTACTTGGTAAATAACTTAAACTCTATAGTCGTCACAGAATAATTAAAAAACTGATAGAAGTAGGTAGCTAATTTTTAATAATCGTTGGATAGTTTACTTGTGTTGTGACTGGCTCACAGAGTTTAATTTATTATCTAGGTATAAGAAAATGGTACAAGTACGCACAACGGATCTTTATCCCTCTAAAGTAAAGTGCAACGATTACGCATGTACTGTTGGAAAAATCGCTTACCTCCAATTCGACCTAATAATGGGTTCTGCGCAAATACTTCAGAGGAACAAAAATCCGTTGTCACTACTATAATAATAATATACTTATTTATAATAATCTACAGAGCGTTATTAGTAAAGTTATTTACTGTGATATTATCTTCCTTTTTGTGTCGCAATCGCAATGTCTTTAATATTTTAGTTTATTTGTTGTTCGGAAATAAACTTACTAACTGAAAATTAAAAATATTTATTAATTGTATTTTTTTTAAAGTAAGATAGATAATACTTTATTGGACACACAAGGAATTTAAATGACACACAAAAGCTAAAAAATTAACTTATAATAGTGCATGGACCTTATTGTTGAAAGCGATAAGGCCGCCTAAAGCATTTAAAGACCTCTAAGTGCAATTATAGATGCTATGAATTTTTATACAGGGTTAAATTATATAACCATGCGCTATTTCGCGAGGTCAAAGTTTATTAGCAAAGTTTTCCTTGACCCGACGACACGAATGAGTTTTCAGGGTAATCGTGAATTAGTGTACCTGTACCTACCTACCATAAATTGGAAAATGTAAAACTCTAGGATTTTACCGTATAATAAACTGGTACGACACTAGACTTATGTCGTTTTGTCACGATATAATGGCAGGCTACGGTAAATCGGGGTTTTAAAAACGGACTATACTCCTATCATAAACCTTTACCTCGACTATTTTATAATAAAAGATGTCCTTCTTTGAAATAATAATTCTGTACAGACAAATTATTAAAGTTTTATAGATGTCTACTGGGAGGTGTAGAATATCTACTAAGGTGTGATAGTCGGATAAGATTAAGATCACCCTGTATAAATGTTGATTACAAAACACACCTAAAACCATCCCAATGGGATGAATTAATAGAAAGTGAGTTTATTTATTTAGGTTCCTACTTATTGTCTGAGACGAAATATTTCCAATCAAAATCACTTCCAAAGTCCACAAACTATAATCATCATAAAATCAAGGTTGGGGTTACACGGCAGTATAAAGTTTAACGGTAGGCAATTGAAAGTTGTCCTACACTCGCTTAGACGCTTACAACGACTGGTACCGACGTCCCTCCACATCGATTTTAGTCAAAGAATACAACCCCGAAATGCAACCCTCGCCAGTCACCGCCATGACTCGATCGAGATAGCACCTAGGGCATTAGAACTTTATACTTTTATAATGATTTCGAGTACGATCGGCAAGAAATGGATAAGCGAAGAGACGGAAGACGAAGAAGAATTATTTAGTCACTGCAGGGAGATGGAACTAGTGTGCTTTGCGGTGACCAAAGTGGTTTTGGACGCGGATAACAAGTGGAAAGGCGCTGGTGGGAAGAGCAATACTCATTCGCTTTCGAATAGGAAGTATATTATGGAGTTAGTGAATATACAGGTAAGTTCCAAACCGTTTTATGTTGAATACATTTTAGATTTCATGAAGACTAATAAATAATAAATATAACATTTTTGCGATACCTGAAAAGGGTGAATAAGTTTTAAAGTGCCTCTGACTTTAGCATAAGACCAAATTGTAACACTTATTTTGGCAAATAAATGTATCTTGTTATTGACTTCGTTGCCAAGGTAGAATTCAGATCAGCTGATTATTGTTTTTGCCACAACTCAAACTTAAACCGCTCTCTGCTAACAAAGGTCTGTCCAAAACAATTTATTGTTATAAAAGTTTTTTTGCAAACCAATAAATTATGGCAGATTTTCATAGATTGGCAAAGAGATTTGCATACCCAGACAATCTTTTATTTATGTACCTAGTTGCGAGCTGAAGTCAGGTCGGTAATTTTATTTTATTTGGTGGAAATACATGAAGTATTCTGATATTATTTGAGTAAGACTTGTTCAACTATACAAAATACTAATTGTACCTATATACCTAATTGTGACTCATGTGATACTAATCCTCTCCATTTTTTTCAGGTACTAGATCAAATAATAGAATACTTATCGAAACTAGTAAAGTCCTTCTACAAATTAAACCCGAAGCTAGCTAGGTTGAAAAGGGACAATGGTCTGCTCCAAAGCAAACATGACCATATATTTGATAAGCTGTGCAGTAGTAGATTTGTAATGCTGCAGGCGATAAACGGACTTATTGCGACAATACTCAACACGTGCCTTCATAGAGAAGATTCGAGGAAGATGATTGAATCTTGTTTAAGGTAATAAGTGTGAAATTTACATGTATTTTGTTATATTTCCCTCATATTTAGATACAGTCCCAAAATCGATTTACCGGAATCTATTATAGCGAGCAGTGAGCTACTGCAACCTGATATGATAGTGATGATGATGAGATTCTTCTCGAAATTAAATGTTTACGTAGGTATTATAGCGCACAGAACACAGAACTTGTTGCATAAAGTTTAAAAATACAGTATCTAGGTATTTAGCCTCACTTTTCCCAAAGGTTCGCACCGTTTCTGTCCTTTCTCTTATTTTGGATTTGCCGACTACTCAATGATCCTAAAATATGTTTAGGTATTCTAAAATATTTTTATTCGAAAATAATATAGATAAATGTTTCTTTTTTTCTTTCAGTTTGGTGAATATTTACAATCACCTTATGGGCCTGAGCTATAAAAAGTATGTAGCAAAGTTTAACATCGGAAGTAATACATATCCGAGCACTGTAAGCGAAACTAAGACAATAACGTTGACCAAAATAGTTCAGGTAACTCACACTTATTAAAATTATAATCACTTACCCTGTTATTAATAAACTCGATGTAAGCTTGGAATAGTTACACCGTGTTTTGTCTTTTGCATTGACAAGTAGATTCAAATTCGATCGAAAGAGACAAAACACGGTGTAACTATTCCAAGCTTACATTTAACACGGCTAAGGTCTAATCTATTGCTTTCAAACTTATTTCGCTCACAATCATCTTATCATACCTACTCATACCCATATTTGGAGACTTCTGAAATGTAGATTTACCTTCTGCTTGTTGCAAATTCAAGGGGGCGTTATATTACACAAAAGCCTGGTCAAATAATGATCTTATAAGTTCTTGAGTACGAAATTTACGAATCATGCACGAATGGATTTTTCTTTTCGAAAAAAAAAGTACGGTGCAGTGTGTAAGATGAGATCTTGATTAGTAAAGGTCTGAGATGTGTACCGGCAGTCCATTTGGTATTTTCATAAGACAGTAAGAAAATCCATTCAAACATGTCCATGTTGTTTGAAAATCCATTCAAACATGTCCACATGTCCATGAATCTTGCATGTGCAAACATGTACGTAACATTGGTAGCAAACGATTGTTTGATATCAATGTTACAGGTATCTTTTAACACTGCATCGCTTCTATCATAAATCCGTGATAATATCGCATTTTTTTATGTTTTCCATCAAAGTATCGTGACTTGTCGCCGTATTGGTGTATCACTTAAAGTTTGTGCTACAAGTCTACAACCATACTACAGTAGAGAATTTATGCGTTTCGCTCCTCATTTCGATGTCCCATTTAGGTAATCGGTACGGAGTATACAGGCATAAATCTGACCAAGGTCGTCTGTGAGAATCACTGTTTGTTTTTTATTTGGCGAGCTATATTAATTTTAACCCAATAATGTATATTCGCACGTGCGTGCGTGCACGATATGTTTTATCCTTTTATATAAATAAATAAATAAATATTCATGGACATTTCACACGACGCCCTCTAGTCCCAAACTAAGCAAAGCTTGTAATATGGGAACTAGATGGCTGATAGAATACTTAAATACTTTTTTTTTGTAAATACATACTTATAATACATAGTAACACCCAGACATAGAACAAACATTTATGTTTATATATGTTTTTATATTTCAGAATTTAGCTAAAAGCCGCGTCGAAATCAACTGCCAACGACTAATAAACTGCCTAGTGACTGTGTACAGCCCTGAGGACAATTCTGATGGAGATTCCGGCTCCAGTGGCGAAGACCTTGAAATTTATCAGTAAGTTGGTTTAATGAGCGGAACAAGCCATATGCTAGACTTAACCTCTGACTACCCTCTAGCACCTAGTAGTCGGCATAGGCCTTTGGCCATCCACTCCTTTCAATGTGTTCATAATTCAATAATTTAATTTCGTTGTTTCAGTACTCTAACGAAACACATAACCCCACCAGCGTCTTCCACCCTTCAAGAAATGTCAGTCGAGAAACGTCGTGAAGCTTTCATAGAAAATAAAAAAACTAAAATGAAACAAGCCAAGAGTCTCATAGAAGTGAAGAATCAGAACAATAGGAAACTGAATGAGATCATGAGCGGACAGAATTCTGACGCAGAGGTGCCTTATACGTCGCTGTTGACTAATGAATGTATTTTGGAGAATATTATGAATAGCGATGGTGAGTTTTTAATCTAAAGCGCAAATCGATTAACAATTTTTTGTATACAATTTTTGTTTTTTAGAAAATGTGTTATCTTGTGGGTGACAATTTAAAAGCATTGTAAAAAAGTCAAAAGAAAAATTTGCGGTCACAAGCAATATAAATTGCTAACAACGTCGATTTGGGATAGACAGTCAGATGGCGGAGTGGTCTGTTAAGTTGCTAGTAGGGGTTCGAATCCTTAATCCTATTCGGTCAATAATATGGTGTCTTGAGATATTCAATATTGTTTCAGAAAATGTCAATGGCATTCTCCAGAGTGAAGAAATCTACATAGAAATTCTATTAGATACAGTTTGCAACATGTCTCCGACTTTATTGGGGCCTAGTGGAGTAAAAAAACTGAAATCTGGTAATAAATAGAGCAGTAATATTGTATTTGTACACACGAAGACACGTCGACCTAGACTGTATGGACTTTGAACTATTAGAAGTTGAACGTTGCGAATTGTACGATTCGTACGAGAGGGACGATACGCTACGGCTATTGCGCTCCCTTTCCAACCTTTCTCTGCATTGTATACAGCGTAGTTATATTTATATTGGTGTATAACCTGACCTGTGGCCGTGTGTACGTAAGCTAATGGCAATCACGTTGATAATAGAGGCCACTAAAAATATATATGACGCGCGCGTTCAGAATTTTTTGAGTCTGACAAAGATATTCGCGCTAGTTTTATTGTAAATTCATACTACATTTTATTTCAGGTAGAATTCAGGCCAGTAAGAGAGCAGCTCACAAGGTAACGGAATACTATCAGAACATTCTATGGGGTGACGTCGGCAGCTGTCTCGAGCATATTGTGCTTTGGTGGTCGTCCTACCCTCTGGCTACTAGGTAATCAATTATCTTAGAAAATTACTCTTTCACATACCTAGACATATGTATGAACCTAAAATAAATATTTGTTATAAGTAGGTAGGTACTCGCCTAATGCATTAGGTTCCACAATTCGCTAGCAGTAGTTACAAGTATGTTTGACATTAAAGGGACTGAATTCGAGCATACTTCTACAATATTGTGATATTATTATTTGAATAGTATTTTTCGATGTCTGTATGTCTAAAATACTAAAGTAACTGTAACAAATTGAATTTTGCGCATTCTTCCATGCATAATTGGCATGTTTTCGTCGTGCTTTTTTCATAGTAAATACAACGATATCTTACGTATGCTTGGGACATAGATTAGAACATGGAACAATAGATTATATCAAGTTACATAATAATATTATCATCACAATGTGAAAAACACAACAAAGTTTTCATAGGTGTAATTTTGCCCAAGGGGATTTTTAGACTCTGTCTCAAGATGCCCTTGATATTACATTTTTCTAAATCAAGAGGATTTTGAGACTAACCCGATAATTTTTATAACGTTATTCCAGTCTGCAAAAATGTATACCATCATTGTATGTCACAGGTCACCGAATACAAGCCAGAAGCTGCGAGAATGGTTGTTTCAAACATTCAGCGTAAACAGTAAGAAACATTTTATACATATTGCTTACTTAAACAAGCTTGACGTAGCTAGCGGCAATTACATCTGAGCGCTTCCGCCCCGATTTAGCAGTCGAAAACTTAAAGGAGCTGAAATAATAGTGAATACATTATGTAATGTATTATGTCTTGGGCACGCTTCCGATTGGTACTGATTTGGATCAGTTGAGCTATCTATAAATCGTTTGCAACGGTGTGTAGATAGCTCAACTGCTTCATGTGTATTTTGTACATATTATAAATATTGTAAATACTGTATTAGTCATAATTTTCTTTGTGAATAAATTTCTTTAGATTTAATCGACATATTTATGTAATGTATCAATATTAAATTATATTCAGATACTCCAGAGCTGATACTTTCTTCACTAAGAGTATTAACTGACGCTTTGGGATGCCATGTGACGTCTACCTCTTGGGACAAGCATTTTGGGTAAGATTCTATAAAATAACTATTTAGTATAGGCGTAGAAGCAAACAGGTACAGTCAGTATCAGACAGAACTAAATAGTTTCTTTAAGATTTAAAAGTTATTATTGACTCTAATAATTATTTTTCGTCTTATTACTACCTACTTAATACAGAATGTTTACTTTGATTATTAAAAAAATGCAATTTTTAATCAGTTTATTTCATCGTCACTTTAATAATAATCTTGACTGTATAAGACTACAAATCAATTATATTTCCAGAGCAACTCTAACAACAGACTTAAAACCGACATCCTTGAAGTTGCATCCAGATTTATCGGTATATATCAGTGAGGTAAGCATTTTGCAACAATTTGCCATTATAAGTCGTCCTCGCTTAAAATTCGTGCGGTTAATTAAATCCCATCATGCGCTTATAGGTTTTTTTTTATTTTAATTCCTAACCCGTTCCTAAAAATTGAAAGAAATATATATAGAGAAAATATAAAAAAAACATAGTTTCTATTCCATCAGCGGGCTTGCAAGTTTTGCAAAAGACTAACGCGCGTTATAGTTTGTTTTTACCTTTTTTTTAATTTAGTTATTTTATCCTACTACTGGGCAAAGTCCCTGCAACTTGACGGTACGATTAAAAAAAACTTATTTTTTATATTTCCTTGAAAGATGTTTGGATTTTTTAAAGTGTACAGTATCTGGAGCCAATTTCGCCCTGATGCTGCAAGAACTAGTGACCCTGAACAACCAGTGCGAAGTCACATGGGACTACATACTTGGAGCGCCGATTGAAGACTTGCCTATTGTTGAACAAATACCTATCTTGCATAGACTTGGTGAGTATATACGTAAACTAGATTTAATTTGACATTATAGTGGAAATATTTTTTAATTTTTATGGAATCTTTGCAAATTATCGGTCATCTTACAAAAAGGAACACAAAATCAAAGTCAAAATTTCTTTATTCAATAAAATCACAAGGATCATTTAGAATCGTCTGATAGGTACATATAACTAGGTGATTCTAGGTGCCAGTTCCACGCGACCAGTGCCTAGAAGAACGGGCAAGAAACTATACGGCCTGGTTCCTAGCGTTTTTTTTATGATCCTTTTTACAAAGAAATATACATAGAACACGAGAATAGCACTGACATTACCTTTGATTATAAAACGACTAGAATAAGATATTTTTTTCGACTGCTGAATATGTTTGATTCAAAAACAACAGTTGTCTTCAAACTTTTGAATATGTCGGAGTGTGACGTGGTCAAATTATGAAATCTCGCATGCAGAGTGCAGACTCTCTGATCGGCCGATAGTTCGGTCGGGTTGGGGAGCTAGTGTAAACTGGACCGATATTGAATCGTTGCGCACTTATACATACTATATTCATACTGATTAAGGTTGCACTCAGAATACTTCCCTTAGTGGCATATTTGTGAATTTTTAGACGCTCAACGTTTTTATCAGTCCACTCTCGGAGAAATAGCATGAAAATTGGTCTCGCCCACCGCCCACAGTGTGCAGTTTGCGAAGGGTCTTAGAGTGCTGCAGATGCTATGCTGACTAGTGTATTTCTGTTTGTGTTTCACAGATCATTCAATCCACACGTACCGATTATGGTGCCTAGCCGAAACGCGTCGTCTGGCCAACCAATGGGAGATGGACGATTTCTTCCGCATTGCTCACAACGACATGCAAGCGTGCCTGGAACAACTTCTCAACTTGCGGTTTGCTGACCACAGCGTTACTATTGAAGCTGGTAAGTATAATTAGGGTAATTATAGAAAAAATGTAGGTTCTATCTGATAAAATTGTAATACTAATTAATAATTGTGCTGACTTTGTGGACAAAAAAAAATTATAATACTAATAAGTACAGAAATCAGTATGTTGGTGAAACTATGTTTCAAAAGTATTTTATGACTAAAACTGCCAATTTTTTACTTTTTTTTAAGTATGTTTTGTTGGTTTGGTTGGTTTTCAGGAAAAATTGGGGTCCACGAAAATGTATGCGCAAAAATGAGAGAGAAGTTAGTGTCTGAAGTAAAAGTTAACATACAAAAGTTGAAAGTAAGTATATGCTTAGCTAATCAAAGTGCTTTACAGTTAAAACGGGTCTCAAATCCCAGAATAATGTTACCGATGATGGAACGATGCTCGCTTTTTCAGGAGCTCTACGTTATAATAATATCGAAATTGAGTACCTACTACTCAATGTTCTGAAACGGTGAAGGGCTGTTAACCCTCGAATTTATAAACGATGCAGAAGCTCTTGGAGGCTGATTCAGGCGCCGATTGTTGGAACGAAACAATTGACCAAACTTTTCAAGCTATTTTTATGTATTCGTAAGGCTGAGTATGAATGATTTAAAGAGAATTTCTATTCATTTAATTCCAGGAAGCGAGTGAGGAGATAGTGGCAGTATTATCAAGCGTTTGCGCATCCATCAGCCTTGCGCACCTGACCATGATATTCCCGAAGAACGCGGAGTGGCGGCGCATCACGCAGCCCGACCCAGCACATTCTCTATACGTGCACGAATTTTTAGGTAAATACTAGCAGTTACCCGCGACTTCGTACGCGTCTACAGTTTCCGTGTACATTATATTATCTGTGCGTGTACCGAGCGGATACTTCTTTGAGAAACTTGACATTGCACCTCATTACACCGAACTCGTACTTACTGGAATGTCAAACGTTAGTCGTTAGACCAAAGAGGTAGTACTACGTCCTGTCAAACTGACGTGACGTGACATGACAATGAAATCCTCTTGCCAATTGGCGCTGCTAATCCTTTTCGTTCATTTTATCCTGTAGATCCTGTTAATTATTCGGGATAAAAAGTAGCCTATATGTCAATCCAGGTTACGAACTATATATATGCCAAGTTTCATCCAAGTTGGTTCAGTAGTTTATACGTGATTGAAACACAAACATCTAAACTTTCGCATTTATAATATTAGTAGTATAGTATTAGTAGGATAGGATTTAATTTTACTCAAGTTCGATCGTTCGAACTCTGGTGACAAAGTTTTAGGCTGCCTCCGTCGTGGCTTAACGACTGCTAGCACGGGAACCGACAGTTTAACGTGCCCTCAGAAAAACGCTCAGATGTAAATGCCACTAGCGGTCACCCATCCAAATAATGACCGCGCAGAACGTCGCTTAACTTAGATGATCGATGAAGATTGACTAAGCAAGTTACGCCATGAGCACTTCACTTTCACTGAAGTGAAAATTCAAGACAATTTATAGGACTGCGGTCGTTCTGTTTCGAGATATTACGAGTTTACGCTTGGTAGAAAATTTTAGTCACATGAACACGTCACGGATGAAAATAGCAAGTTGCAACCTCGGTAACGTTGATATTGAATAGCGAATTCTATTTCAGCGTTTGCAGCGGTGCAGACGTTTAGATAGATAGATAATTCTTTATTGCACACCATATTCAATTTTACAACAAGTAATTAAATTAAAAATTTTAAAAACCCCTGAATCCTGGACCGATTTTCATCAAACATACCTAGCTAAGAACACTAATTCACCTTTCAAACAAAAAAAAAACAAAATCAAAATCGGTTCATCCGTTCGGGAGCTACGTTGCCTCAGACACACAAACACACACACACACACACACAGACACGTCAAACTTATAACACCCCGTCGTTTTTGCGTCGGGGGTTAAAAATGAGAAAAACATATAAAAACGTTCACATGATTGTCACAAGGTATTTAGTTTGCATGTTTAGCATGAGCGCACAAGGTAAAATAACTGTCTTGTTTTTTTTTTAACAAAAAACAAGATAGAAATAGGCCTTCTCTTGTGATTTCATGCTTCAAATACTTAATGGTCTGACTATATTTTTGTTATTTTTTTTAGATAAAATGTTGCTGCCAGTTATAAAAGCGACCAACGATGTGACGACGCTGAATATGGTGCTGCGGATCATGTGCGAGTCCTGGCTGCATCATATCTACGTGTCTAAAGTTAAATTTAGGTGAACTCTTTCACAATTATTTGTATCTTGGTGCGAATATTCATAAAAATTATATTAGAAACATACTAGCTGGGTCCCAAGGTTTTTTTTATCGTCTTAAAAATTTGGTACTTTCAGCATCAAAAGCTAGTGATGTTTAGGCAGCGTTTCAAAAATGCAATTTTTCATACATTTACTGTGATTGAATAGAAATAAACTCTTATGTTATGAACTTTTGATGCTGAGCGTACAGCGTTAGATTACCAAAGGTTCAATCCTAGAATTAAAAATAAGAGATACTTACTGTTTTTATTATTTCAGTAAAGAAGCGGCAGAGCAACTGCTAGCGGATTTCAATGAAGTTAGAAAGTGGCTGAACGAATGCGAAACGCTGTCCACCGCGGGCAGGAAACAAATGCTGCAGAATGAAGTTTTGAGGTACCTACTTACCTATAAACTATTATTTATTTTTCATCACATCTATGAAAAAGGGACGGCAAAATGCAACAACAGAATCAACACGGGGCCTTATGTTCAATTCGGTAGAGATTTTACTCTAAATAAATAAATAAATATTCACGGACTTTACACACAACGCCCTCTAGTCCCACACTAAGCAAAGCTTGTAATATGGGAACTAGATGGCTGATAGAATACTTATATACTTTTTTTTTGTAAATACATACTTATTATACATAGTAACACACAGACATAGAACAAACATCTATGTTTTCCACGCACAAATGTTTGTTCTCAGTGGGGATCGAACCCACGACCCACAGCACGGAAGGCAGAGCTGTTACCGACTGAGCTGTGGCGCCTGTCAACTCTGATAGGGATGACATCAAAATGACGTTGAAAACTCCTGTCACTAGTGGGTGAAACGAGTTTTCGGCCGAGATATGACGTCATCCCTATTAGAGTAAAATCTCTGCCAAACTGAGCATAAGGCCTCTGTACCTAACTAGTGTTCCCTCTTCACTATTTTTAAAACTATGTTTTTGATGGTTTTCGATCTTTGTCCCTTCTTTCGCTCTAAATTTCATCGACATTGAAAACCCTATATTTTGATGTAATGCAGACGGTGTGAAGGCGTTGGCAGACTGTTACTCCACGCGCCCGGCGACTTGATATCAATGCAAGACTCGACCATGCAGTCGGCTCAGCAGATACGGAAAGATGGTAACATATTTTATGCTAAAACTCGATGTAAAAACACTTTTTCAATAGGTTACAATAAAATTATAAACTTTTTGGAAATAAATAAAATATGGCGGTTTTTCTAACGTTATACAGGGTACGTAATCCTTTGTTGTTGGGTTTTAATCAGCCAAAGTTTTTGTGAGATATTATTACACCGAGTATTTTGTACAGCAAGACTATTTTGAAAATTAGTAACACAACCACATTCGTAGAGCTTACACACACATTCACGACTCTTCTACGTGCTTACGGTGTACTGAAAACGCGATAGTTGTAACTCGATCTAATTTTGCATTTTTGCAAAGATTCAAACACGTAAATGATTTTGTTCAAATTTTAAAATACGCGCAGCTAACTCGTGCCTTGCATAGCCTCGATAGGGACAAAAACCCTGTTACCAGTAATAATATTTTTTTTTTGTTTTACAGAAAACGACGCTCCTGAACAGCTGATGCCGGCAGAAATGTACGTTCCGAATCAGAAGCAATGGCTGACATTGCGTGCTAAGAAACTGAAAGGCCCCCTCGCGTTTACCTTATGCTGTGTTGTTTTGAGCTAATATTGAAATAAAAGAAATTATTTATTGTACAACTCGTTTATTTTCTTTGATTATCAGAAGTTAGGTACTCTTATATGATGAAAACTAGGGCGATGATAGGAGCTTATAAATATTTGGGAACTGTACTAGAATGTTTTGAAAATGCACTAGATGTTTACAGAGGTAGGTACTATGCTAAACTACGTAGGTAATACAATTTTAATTTCATTGCACTGAAGTATATTAATAAATGTCCACATGTAGGTAGGTATCTACAACTTGTCACATAAATCTATACAAACATACATAATGAAATTTATTTGAGTATCGACAAACATCGGGAAATGACAATGAAAATCGAATTGTTCCGAATTGAATAATATCAAGTAAAATCCCAGTACTATTAGAAATGTCAAAGTTTAGATGTTTGGATGTTTGTGTTTCAATCACGCTGTGACTACTGGTCCGATTTGGATAAAACTTGGAATATATTATAGTTCGTAACCTGACAGGCTGCTTTTCCCGCTTTTTTTTCGTGGACTAAGTCGCGAGTAACTACTAGTACACAATAAATAAGTTACGGCATAATTCGTTTTCATCTTCATAGTTGCTGTTTCAAGCATTTGTTTGGTAACATGCTTGCCTTTACTACGAGTATGATTCTTCTAGTAGCATAAAATAACAGTCCAGAAAATAGACCACAAACCGAATGTAAACAAGACGCAAAAGGATTAGTCTTCTTTGTCAATATTGCTTTGGTAGAATCCATTCTACCACGCATAAGCAAAAAGGATCCAATTCACACTTTGATCAAAAATGAGGTTCCAAACGGTTCCTAAAATCTACCTTATGTTTCGTAAAAAAAGAACCAGGCAAAAATAACTGTAATATATTTATTTAAGATGTTTCATACCATCCACATGCAGGTCAGTACATTTTGAAACATCAAACTGCTGTATTTCAGAAGTCACTGGATGTGGGTTGGATCTTTGTTACTACGTCAATTTTATCAATCGCTTCGTCACCTCAGAATTTCAATCATCATCCGAATCGGACCTCCGACATTTCTCTTTCAACTTATCATACTCATTCTTCACAATCATATCAGCCTTGATCTTTTCCATATCATTGAGCAAACTGCTCACTTCAATATTATCTAGTTTATCTGGCGGTAACGACACCGCGTCACTATCTAAGCCGGAGTCATCATACGACTTGTTGCTTTCACCGTCTGAAGGCGCGTGGAGGCTTTCTTCTGAGCTTTGGTCAGCCGGCTCGCCGATGCGGTAAGCTTTTGGAACTTTGTCGTTGTTCGTGGGTAGGTTTATATCTCGTTTGCGCATTTCGCCTCGCTTCCGCTTGCTGGTGCTTTTCGCAATTACGCGTTTCTGGTGGTCGAGCTGCGGGAACAGTTCTGACGAACGAGAAAAATGTTTAAAGACCTATCTTTTTTATCGAGTTTCAAAATTAACACAATATTAAATTAACGGTGTGTAGATAGCTCAACTGCTTCATGTGTATTTTGTACATATTATAAATACTATTATAAATTTTCTTTGTGAATAAATGTTACACAATATGAGAAATGCGAGCGAGATAGACAAAAATGATTTATGACCCAACGACTCGATTCTAAACGGTCCAAGTAAAGTTAACTTACCGTGTGCATTATTGAGCGCAGTTTCAGCCGCGTGCATTTCTGCTTCTTGTATAGAGTGCCCTCTCGCGGACGCAAGTCTCGTGCCTCTGAAGTAGACGCCCACTGTGTAAACGCGGGTGTTAGTCGGCCCCAGGCATTCTATCACTCTGTAAAAAACAAGTCCATCTATATTTTCACAAAAATGATTTTGGAATGTCTTGTTTTTTTTTGTACGACTTAATTTTTTTTTCTCCATTTGAGACCCTTTTATCTTATCAACCCCTTATCCGATTCAGCTCATAATCTTATCAGTAAACTATGGTATCTGTCGACTTAAGAGTTCCACTCCTTGGCGGTCCTCAGGATAAATGTTGAGGCGGCGCGCTTGGTGCGGAGTGGTGGCATGTCGACCATGTATGGGTGCCGCGTCTCCGTACGTCTGGTGGTCCGATGATGGAATGGGGATGGGGGAACTAACTCATGGAATTCTAACGCACACTCTCCAAAATGTATCCAGTAAAAGACCGAAAGACTGGCAACTTTTCGCCAAACCTACCAAATTGTATGCAGGTCAGATAACCGGTTCGAAAGTTATACTCTAACAAACACGGCGATTCGTTGCAGTAGCATGGCACTTACTTGTACAAAGGTATATCAGGTTCCCCGCCCTCCATAGACCGCAGAGTCAGACAGCATTGTTGGAGTTTGGATTTGGGATCGTTCCAGTCTTGGTTCATGATGAATTCTTGTAAGCGTGGGAATAGGCACGCGTTGCAGAACGCCTGGCAGTAATCTAAGCCCTGTAATAAAGCTCATTATAGGTGTCGCATTTTACTAAACTAACCTTATTTGACAGCAATAATGTTGCCGTCCCTTTCTCATAAACGGAAAAGATTGTATCTCTCTTTGTATGTCGATTCCTAACTATTATAAATTGAATAGTTTATTTTTTCAGGATTCACTTACCCTATCAATAAAAAGTGCACCCAAAAACGCTTCCAAAAGATCCGCCTTATGTTTCTTAGTACTCGGCTTTGATTTCGGGTTGTTGTAAATCGCAAACTCCGACAGATTGAGATCATCGCACACCATTGATTGAGTGCGGTTGTTGACTAGAGACGAACGGAGTAACTAGAAAATAGCAAACAATATAAAATTGCAGTCGGTAAACACAATTATGAGCCTTATGAGTCTTGTGATAAGTTTAAATAAAGTTTATTTTTGGATAAAAAATATTTGTGGAAACTTTGACGCGAATATTACATCCTCCTCCAAAAGGTGCTATATCAATCTGCAATAAGTTGCCATACTGTGTTACTGAGAAACTCGAAACATTGATTCGAGATTCGCCAAGTGTCAGACTGAAATCGGCCAAATGGTCTGCGTATACAAGGAAAATATGACCTTTATTCATAGTGACATAAAGTGGTATACCGCTTACCGATAGATGTCCTTCATGATGGTCCGGAAAGTGTCGATACAATCGGTCCGATACGACAAGTTGCAACACGGTGTCGCCCAAGAACTCGAGGCGTTGATTGGAGCCGAGCGTTAGATTGGTGAAACCGACTGAACGGTCTGTGAACGCTCGCGCTAACAAACGTATGTGTTTGAATTCTACGTCTGGAATATAAAAATAGCATTAATAAAAAATAAACAACTTTTTTGAAATTTTTAAATGCATTTCTTATTTTTGTCAAAATCGAGCCCGTGACTTCTAACAAAATTTTTCTATTACTACAGCCGTTTAGATTTTCCCCTCAGAGGGCAGTCGAGAACCCACCCCGTTTAAAAATACCCTCCTAATTCTGTCCAAATTGTTTTTAATAACTCAGAGTATGCCAAATTACCAAGTCACCTAACTTAAAAGTTATAGAAAATGTAAACATTTAAAAATATCATTCTTACTAATACTGGTTTCAAACTCGGTTAGTTTCTGCAAAAATTCGAAGTCCTTGATATACTTCCGGTCGCCCAAGGGTTCCTGTTCTTGTAACGGATGCAATCGCTCCTTCACCCACGTGTCGTACAGCTCTGGGTATTCGTGCCAGAGGGATATGGCGAATACTCTATCAGCTACCTGGAAAATTAACACAAACTTAAGTCATATAAAAAAATTCTTTGAAAAGATTTGAAAAGAGGAACCGAACTGTGAGTTTGTTGCGAAAAAATGTATATCGCCCCTATTTTTTTTTTTACATTTCATTATGCACGTTTATTCTAAAATAACCTCCCAAGATTTGGGAAATGTCTATAATTTACTAAAAATTTTACTTTTTCTTTAAATTTATAAAATGGAATACGATTACTATTTTTTTGTAATACCTGAAGACCAGCATCTAAGAAAAGGGCTCCCATCAAAGCTTCGAAGCAATTGGCCATCGCATGTTTCATGACCACTTCCCGGCAGAGATCGGAGCCGTGCGCGTATAGCATAAACTTTTCTAATTCTATGTTCTGAAAAAATAAGATATATTGCTTTAAAATATTGTTGTCTTCTTTGTTTTTCTAATTTAGGGGTCACCAATATAAAATGGGGGGATTTTGGATGTTCAAATTCTGCTTTTGAGAAAAAAACCTGTTGGATAAGTAAAATAAATAAATTATAAATATTCATGGACATTTCATACGACGCCCTCTAGTCCCAAGCTAAGCAAAGCAAAGCTTGTAATATGGGAACTAGATGCTGATAGAATACATACATATTTATGAGATTACCTATTTCATACTCTGTGTTTTTTCCAATTTCAAAAAAGTTTTACACCACCTTACCCTGGCCAGATGAGCCAAATGTTGATTCTGAACAATAGACGCTCTGTACGTAGCCAGTCCCCCTTCAGCCAATGAGGGAAACATCCGGAACAGATGGATTGAGGATATGAACTCCACCACAGCGTCACCGAGGAACTCCAGCCGTTCGTTGTGTTTGATTTCAGATTCGGTCTCGCTGTTTTTTCCGAAACGAGACATTATATTGATTAGGGTGACGATGCCTGAAATAATAATAGCAATTTTAATTAAGAGTTCAGCATTTTTTTTATTAGTATAGTCGCTCAAACACAAACTAAGACATCGTGAAGATTTTAGTGAAATTTTTGTTTATTTTTTACGAATGTTAGCTAAGCGTTTAGCTTTATGGAGAGGCCTATAAATCATTTGCAAATAGCTCAACTGTTTCAACTGAATTTTGTAAACAAGTCAGTCAAAAATTTTATATCAATAAAATCACAAGGATCATTTAGAACCGTCTTATATAACTAGGTGATTTTAGGTGCTAGTTGCATGCGAACAGAGCCTAGAAAAACAAGCTCACGGCTTTATTCCTAGTGTTTTTTGTATGATCCTTTATATATTTTGTAAATAGGTACTGGATTAGTCGTAATTTTCTTTGTGAAACTTTAGGTATAATAATTCTACCGTTGCACATATTTTATTGTAAATTATATTAACCACTCACCCTTCTTTCTAGTATAATGTATCCTCCTATCTCCATACTCCGGCTGTCGTATGCCACAGTTAGTCAAGCTATTCCTCGCATGGTCGGGATTGGTTCCAAAGTTCTCTCTGTACGATGGATGGGTTAATGCGGTTTGCAGCAACGTTCGCTGCTTGAAAACATACCCGATCTTACTTTCGAGATTGTCGAGAGATTTGTGGAAGCGAAGGTGCCGAATTAGCACTGGTATTAGCATTGCATGCTGGAAAAAGATATAAATATTCAAAACTTTATTATTATGGAACACAAAAAAAATTTTTCAACAATTTTTAAAAGTTCTATCTGTCACCCTGCAGCAGAAAGGGTGTGCTTTTTTGACCCATCAGCCCCCCTAAGGTGACAGAGCAGGGTGACAGATGGGAATAATAAAAAAAATGCAATTTTTGTACAGAAGAAGTATAATATTGTGAATTATGTTGATGCAAGGACATAATTAGAAATCATATTAACAATTAGACGGCATACAGTATTTAATAGAAACGCAGGTTTTACGATACACATAAGTGTTTAATTTTTAGACAAATCGAACCATTTGCCCAAATCAACAACCCAGCTCTAGCAATACTCACTTGCACAACATCACACATAAGCCCTGTCGTGTGGAAACCCACAGACGATATAGCGACAGTGACGTCACGCTTCATTTTACTCTGAGTCCTCATTTCTTGCAGTTTCGCTTCTCTCGCGGCGAGCCTGCGGCGGTCCTTGTACGTCGGCTTAGCCATGTTAGCGATCAGGTGGCGGAACTTTACGTAGAACCGCCATCTTTTTTGGTATCTGGAATTTAACAATAAATAAAGAAAGAAAAGTATTTTTATTTGCAACCAGGTGGCTACCTACTCTCCACATACCAGTAGGTAGCCACAGGATGAGGCTCATACAACAGGGGCATTGCACTCATCAAAGCACGTGTGGCGTGGCGTGGCATTCACGTCTTGATGCTCAAACGGTGTAGGAAAACATCGTGAGGAAACCCGCTGCTTAGTCAGCTCCCTACACCTTGTCTTTCCTGTGGATAAGGCTGAGAAGATGGTATAGGTGCTGGGCAAGTCTACTCCATCTAAAAAAATGTTTCAGGCACTATCGCGTCTCGTTCATCGGGGCGTATAAATAATTTAGATTAGATGTTCCTGTTTATAAAAGTACTAGCAGTTACCCGCGACTTCGTACGCGAGTACGATTATATTATCTGCGTATATTATCTGTGCGTGTACCGAGCGGATACTCCTTTGAGAAACTTGACATTACACCGAACCCGTACTCGAATGTCAAACGCTAGTCGTTAGACCAAAGAGGTAGTACTACGTCCTGTCAAACTGACGTTACATGACATGACAATGAAATCATCGTGCCAATTGGCGCTGCTAATCCTTTTCGTTCATTTTATCCTGTAGATCCTGTTAATTATTCGAGATAAAAAGTAGCCTATGTGTCAATCCAGGTTACGAACTATATATATACCAAGTTTCATCCAAGTTGGTTCAGTAGTTTCGACGTGATTGAAACATAAACATCCAAACATCTCAACTTTCGCATTTATAATATTAGTAGGAAGGATGACTCACTCGGGGCTGCCAGCATAGCTTAGTTGCGGTGGTCGTATACCAAAATGTACAATTTCGGGGAAGTATTCCGAGGGGTTATCCATCGCGACCGGGGGACTTCGGTCTAGTTGGTCCACTCGCACTGAACACGGCTTCTTCCCAGGGTATGTTACTATCATACCTGGAGGAAATTAACAGGCACTGATGTACTATCGGCAAAATTACCGCTTTACCACTTTTGAAACTGTTTCGCTTGCAAGCAGTTTGCTACCTGACCTCGCCTTTTTCTTTTGTCTTCTTATTTTGACCAACCAGAGACCAACACATCTATTTATTTTTATGACGGCCCATTGTTATCATAATTTTTACACCCAAAATAACTTGCTTCTATTGGTATTCAAAAATTAACGGCTAGTCGGTTTACAGGAAATGCACCCTTAAGGTGGTAAGGTAGAACTTTTGCTGATGGTACAGTACGCACAACGGATCTTTATCCCTCTGAAGTTAAGTGCAACAAACGATTGCGCAATTATTGTGCGGTAAAGCTTACCTCCAATTCGAACCAAAATGGGTTCTGTGCAGATACTTCTGAGGGACAAAGATCCGTTATGTTATGACTACTATACACTTTGCTTGACATGACCCGTCTTATAGTTTATTCAGACACATCGAATTTTGATAAATACAAGCGACTCAAAAGTACCAAGACGAAATAAAGATTATTAAGATTATTGGCGTCACAGCTCAGTCGGTAATGGCTCTGCCTTCCGTGCTGTGGGTCGTGGGTTCGATCCCCACCGAGAACAAACATTTGTGCGTGGAAAACATAGATGTTTGTTCAATGTCTGGGTGTTACTATGTATTATAAGTATGTATTTACAAAAAAAAAGTATATAAGTATTCTATCAGCCATCTAGTTCCCATATCACAAGCTTTGCTTAGTTTGGGACTAGAGGGCGTTGTGTGTAAAGTCCATGAATATTTATTTATTTATTTATTATTACTATAGTTTATATTATCTGTGCTATTACTATTGGTTCTTTGAGGCTCAGAGTCAATAGATCTTTATTTCTAAAGTCGAGAAAGTCTGGAATCCAGTTTTCCGAGTCTTACCTTTGATTCTGTCAACAAACTTCTGCCAGTGATAATGGTCCATTTTGTGGTAATCCGCTAACTTCTCTGGCGTTATGAGAAGACCGCTTTCATCAACCAGGTATTTCATTACTTCGCACATTGACAGCACCTGAAATAAACAGAGTTAGTTTTATTCTTTTCAGTACAGTTTCGTTAAATAAAATTATGTTTAAGTTGAAAGTTACCTCACAACCTCCTTCAGACAACATTCTTACAAAGCGCGGCATGAAATGGAATTGCGAGCATGAAGTGTCTGTCGCTTTGCCCAGATCCAAGTCAACTAACTCTAGTAGTTCAATAAAGATGAATTCCTCTGTAAAATAAATGGCACGATAAAATAAACGAAGCAAGAAATTACACTCATGCAACACTTTTTTATGAGAAATATATAGAACAAGCAGATAACTCATCTGATGTTGAGATTTGAGTGGTTACTTTGCCTGTAACAATGCCTTACACAGCACGTCCACTGACTGCTTCACACCACAGCTTGGCGGCAGAAATAAGTACAGCGGTAATACTTCCTTGGATGGAACACTTTCACAAAGAGCCTTACTACTAACATAGAAGAATAATTCAAGAAAATTTTACTTTTAAGTAGTACTACTAAAATATGTTTGAATTGTGGGTAGTCAAAATAAGTTGAAACATAAAATACTCACGAAACAAGTCCAACTCCTGCACAGTGAAATTCTCAGGTGCTGGCTCTTCAACATACAAAATCGTGTACTCGATATTGAACCTTATCACCTTGCATGTAGGCAGCTTCGCCAGTTTGTAGTGAGAGAACATTGAGAAGCCAGAAAATAAAAACTCGTGCTCATCGTGTGCTATTATGGTTGGAGATTTGATTAGGAAGTTTGTTGGTGGTGAAACTGTTATCCTGAAAAAATACTTTCACTTAGATATAAAAATGCAAAATTATTTGGCTACATAATACAGGTTCGGCTAAGGCGTTAAACTTATTTCGATCAAAAGTGATAGCTTGCATCCTGGGATAAACAAAATTATTTTTTCATCGATGTTCGGTGTAGGACGATTTGCTACTGAACAGATTCGTAAATTGGGCAGATAGCAATGAAAGTTTCAAAGCTGCGATCCACCAATTGAACTATTTCTTACCTGTAATGATAGAGCTTGTCTATATTACTCTCCGTGGGTACACATTTGGGAAAGCTTTGTTCGCCGGCGTAAACACCGTGCCGCATTCCAAAACGCCGCGCCCTCGCGCTACAGCGACAAAGCGGGCCGCTGTTCATCTCTCCCGCGTTGTTGAACCTGGGGACAACAGCTCTATCAGTTTGCACTGGTCATGGCGAACAACTGTCGTTAAAGAACTTTCTATTCATAAAATAGCCTGGCATTCGCGTTAAAGTGTCTACGTGAGTACCTATGCGACGCGATAGGATACCTACGCAAAATCAACAAGCACTAGGATTGAACACTGATTTCACTTTTGTATGGGAATTGCAAAATGCGATATTATTTTCTTTTGCACATGTCAAAGGTCGTCATGCTCAGTCTGAATAAATTTGAGATATAATAGACTAACTAACTAATCAAATTGAAGATGTAATTAGTACCACATCTCAGGATGAAGTCGCCTCGGATGATTCTGTTTCCGTTGCAGTTCTTGAACAATTCTGTCACTCTCCATTCCAGCCTCGTCTTCATCCGTGAGCTCGTCGGATGAAGAGTCTTCAGAGCATGAGCTTTTGTCGTCATCTGGAATCAAAATATTAAGTTCATACATACATGCCTAAAATGTTCTTATGTTACTTCGTCGCGTACCGAGTAGCGTCGCGTCTACACGTCTCTACCAGCTGTGTATGCATGGCTTTATCTAGCAATATCCTCTTTTACGTATGCTGTATGGTGTACTCATCATGATAATAATGATGATGAGAAAAACAATATTCGAAAACAAAAACTTATGGCATTCTATTTGAAACTGTCAGTAATAAGGTTCCATTGGTACCATTTGGGTATCCTCAAAATAAACTTACGTTTATGACTGCACAGTTTAGTTTTGGTTGGCAAGGGAGGCATTTCATCTACTTCCGGCCTTGCTTTCCTTCCCCTTTCAATGAGCTCTCTGGTAAATGTTTCCACTAAGGTCTCGAGTTTTTTCAACTGCTGTACACCGGGCCGGCCTTCTAATCGCTTGTAGTACAGCTCTGCAGGGGAACTTCTATACCACATTTTGGTTCCCTGAAATATGTTGCACTAATGAACCTACGTTGGCTGAGCTCGGGTAAATTAAACCCTAAAATGTAGAGATAAAAAGAACCCTATTAAATCTCCAAAATATTTTACCAGGATTTTATTTCACCTCTTATAGCACCTCTTTCGTTTGTTCCGTAGTCATATATTACTGTTCTATGGATGTAACCCAGCTTCATTGCAAATTATGTCTAAAGACCTCAGAGCCATAATTAAGGACTATGGAGTGCCCCATGGGCCCCTAAGACAGGAGCACTCTAATTTCAATGATGGCCTTTTTTCTGTATACAGGATTGATCTTACCTCTTCTTCTTCAAGATTATTTTCTTTAGACCACTGCTCTAACCTTTCAATGAAGTCATCAGAGGTTCTGCAATAGTTTTTTCTGAAACATAAATAAGATAAATTTTCACTACAGAGTTTCTTGAAATTTACGTAAACTCATGACTATTTAATTAGTGGCTATTTAAGAGATACCTACATACTAGGAGCAATGAGAGGATGTTCTATGTCTACAGTGCCTAGAGATAAAGTTGTGACGTTCTTAATTTTTTCCAAGATCTAACTTAACCAAAGAATACCTGAACTCTGCTAGAATCTTCTCTCGATCAGTCATGGGTTTTCTGTCATGTCTTGAACTTTCTCGGGAGTGTAGACTTCGGATTGATTCTCTGCTACGCGATCTCCTGCTAGATGACCTCTCATATCTGCTGGGAGACCGTCTATCATATCTGCTATGGCTCCGAGAGCTGCTATGACTATGTCGGTGCTCACTGTAGCGCCTTCTTTCATACTCATACATTTTATCCTCATGTCTCTCCCTGTAATACCTTTCTCTTTCGCTCTCTCTAGATCTGTGTCTATCTCTTTCTCTGGACCTAGGTTGGCCTCTTTCACGTTCACTAGATCTGTATCTATGTCTTTCTCTCGATCTGTGTCTATCTCTTTCTCTACACCAATGTCTATCTCTTTCCCTGGATCTGTCCCTGTCTGTATCCCGGGATCTTCTTCTACTTGGCTCACCGGACCTATAAGTAGCATGCTCAAGTTCTCTATCATGCTGTATTGATGAGCTTCTAGAGCTACTGTTTTCAGTCTTCAAGTGCCTTGATGTTTCCCATTGTTCTGTCTTTGAACTTGAAGATTTTGAATCTTTACTAGAGTAGAATGAATCTTTGTGTTTCCCAAAATAATCAAAAGAGGAAGTGCTGGGTGGTGATAGTCTTTCTGTTTTCACTGTAGTCCCAGTCCCATTATCCCAGTACTGACCTCTAGGTGGTTCAAAGTATTGTGTGGGGTACCCATGATGGTCCCGTGATGGTTGATAGGAGTAATCAGCATGTGGTGGGTGCACGCTTGAGGATGGGTAGTTTTGGTATATTGGGGGCGGTGGATATGAAGAATTAGATGGCCGATATGGAACAGGTGGGTACATATGAGGAGAATATCCAGAAGGCGGTGCCATAGGCATACGAGGCGGCGGCGGTACGACCAGAGGATGAACTCCTGGAGGTGGAATATCCAGCGGCAGCACCCTAGGGGGCGGTACGTCTAGATGCACCCCGGGAAGCGGCATTCTCGTTGAATGTATTCCAAGAGGTGCGTTTGGCAAACTCGGAGGTGGCACGCCAGGAGGCGGCATATTTGGCGGAGGCAGGCCGAAGTTCACTGGCCGAACCGACATCGCACTTGTTTGTTTTGATCTTGCTGCCACAAAGTAATTTGTATCACACAACTCAAACCGATGATAGGTAGGTAACTGATAGATATACTGCTACATATCATGCAAAATACTGTGCCATGGTGCATTGCATGGTACCAATCAAATCAATAATCCAATCCTTGTGGAAGGAGAAATTGGAAAACAGACACAACACAAACAAGCTCCACAACAAAACACCAGTGAGACACCACATGGAAAGATGGAAAAAGAAAACAAAACAGATTTTTTTTAAAAGTAAGATAGAACGAATGAAATGAACTAAACTCTTCTACCGAGCGGACGCGGACTTAGGACATGACAAGAGAAAAGTCGACTCTCGAACTTAACTTTTGTGGGCTCCAGAAGTATAGAAGAGTAAAAATCAATTAAAGATCAAACCGTACCTACGAAATGTAACTATGGTCACAGAACAAATACTAACTATTTACCTGCCTCCTACCTACGCTACGGCGCGGCGCGGTATAGTTAAAAATAATTTAATAATAGTCTGATTTGCAACCTGTATATATATTTATTTAAATAACAATAATAACGTACTGAAAAAAAATTACATTTTTCACAGATTATGGCAAATATTATTAATTTTAGCACTTCCAAGACACTCTTCATTCTGATACAATACACCAAATTGACCTTCAGTGATTGCTCTTAGTTTATTCTCTAAAATTATGGTCAATCCTTCTGAGTTCTTGACCACTTTACAAGGAGTGAGTGGTTTTGTATGTTGAAACCTGAACTCACAGTTCAGAACACCATTTTCAGATAATTCTACTGGTTCTCTATTGATCCAATGTGGTGGAAGTGTGAAGCAAATGTGGTTCCATAATGCTGAATGGTTTGTTCCTGGCACCTGAAATAATGGAGACACAATTTATATTTAGATCAAAAGTAATCTACTTAAAGTACCTAAATGGATTCAGTCATCAGTCCATTTTCATAAGATTTGTAAGAAAAGCCTACAACACAAAATTAGTCAAGTTATTTACCACATATATATTATTAGTCTGAAGATCTTTTTTGAATATAAAGTAGGCATCTTTCCAGTTCGCTAGACAGCATCTTTGTCCTACAGTCCATTTGTGCAAGCCCGCATGTTCACCAACCACTTTGCTCGAATCTATGTCTATGAAGAGACCTGCCTTTGCTTGAATATACTGCAAAACAGAAAAACAAAGATTTAACTATTTTCCCCACGAGAATTGAATTTCAGTGAACTTACTGACAAATTTTGTAGTAGCTAACCAATTCTGTAATAAGCCACTTACTTCCTCTATAAAATCTGCAAACCTCTTCTTTCCAATAAAACAAATACCAGTGCTATCCTTTTTTTTGGCCACATTCAGTAAGCCCTCTTTCTTAGCAATTTCTCTCACTTTACTCTTCAGAAGATTTGCTATAGGGAACATGCATTTTCTAAGTGAAAACTGCTTGACTTGGGATAGAAAGAATGTCTGGTCCTTGTGCTTATCAGCAGGTTGGAGTAGCCTGACTCCTATAACGAAAATAACATAATTTAGGTAAGTATCTACATATAGAATAAGTGGTATAAAATATAATATCATAAAATACATAATTATGTAATTTACTAAGTTGTAGAAGTGATATAGTACCTTCACTTTCATTATATTGTTCTAAGAAAGGCCCAAAGGATGTGTTAGCATAGTGACCAGTAGCTATTGCATCAGTTCCTAAGTTGTTCCTGCAATATTCGAAAAAGCTATCAAACTTAATATATCTATTGCACAGTATATCGGGATTTGGTGTTAGTCCAGTCTCATATTCTTTTAGCAGTACAGTAAACACTTCGTTCCAGTATTCCTTTATGAAGTAAACTCTGCGAAGCGGGATGTTCAGCTTACAGCAAACAAATGTTGCATCCTCAAAGTCTTTCTCGTCTGAACAGAAACCGGCTTCATAGTTGTTATCCCAGTTTCTCATAAATACACCTTCTACTTGATAGCCTGCAAATATAAATAAAAAGTGTTGATTAACTGTGGAGCAAAAGTTACCCAAACTAAAGGTTAGCTAAGAAATTAGCTCACCAGCTCGTTTTAAGAGAAGCGCTGCAACAGCACTATCTACTCCTCCAGATATACCAACAGCAACCTTTCTGAACATTGTTGCATCAGAAGTTTTATTGAATTATATTTCAACAACCACTGACATAACCTCACTTCATCTTAATAGTCCATCAATCTATCTATTCAATTTTTAATTTTATAATCATCGAGGCTATTTTTTTATACCATGGAAAGCAAATTATGGAAAAACTGAAAACCCGAGTTGTAAAAATGTAAACTTTGTAAACTGAAAAAAAGAGAAAACCAACCAATAAATCTCTTCTTTTGTTAAAGTCTAGTCAGTGTCACAGACTAATAATGGTCAGTGTCATAAAGTACCTAATACTATATGGTCAGTGTTCAGTATTTTTTTTTAGCCAACTTTAATAATCTGGACCAGGCGCAAGTTTTATTTGCGCATGCTAGTGTTCCGAAAGATTCGCTTTATAACCAGCTCTCTACTTTACCAATGTAATTTAATACTAAAACAAACTAATGTAACAAGAGCTTCCATTTCTAGGGTTTTTGATTACGATACGGTTCAGGATAGGCTGGACAAGTAATAATTGTGTTTTTTATTTAATTTCTCGAATGCAGTTAACTTTTAGAAGTTGCCTATTGTCTTCCTTTCATGAGACCATTATGGTACAGGTTTTCTGAAAAAATTACCTATTTTTGCCGGGTTCTTTACGAGAAACCCGTCTGGAATGAAATGTTTTGCACTAAATAATTTCTTTTCTTCAACCAAGTTTTTTTAATAATAAATCTAAATATGAGGTTCTTTAGATACCATACTCAATGTAAAAAAATATTTTGGTTTTCATATCCCGTTTGATCCCCCTTAATAGTCCCTAATTTTCAGAATATTTTTTCCGCATGCAAACCCTCATATTGGGTTGTGATAAACTATTACTATTCCAAAATTTAACTCTCTAGCTTCTACGGTTCAGTTATGGTAGCGTGTGACAGACAGACAGACAGACGGACACTGGAGTGAGGCCATAAGTGTTCCGTTTTTCCAAAACTGGATCGGAACACTAAAAAAGGAGGAGTTATTTTTTTTCACAGATTATAGAAATTCTAAGTTTTTTTTTAATGTTTGTTACCTTAGAACTCCGTCATTTAGGAACCGATTTCAAAAATTCTTTTTTTATCAGGAAGGATACATTTCCCAGGTTGGTCCCATCCCATTAAATTTTCATCAAAATTGGTTCTGCGTATCTTGCGTATTTTGTAATGGCCCTGAATATTTATATTTATATGATGATGAAACTGGTAGTCGAATTGAAGTCGGTTTTTCTAATTTTTTAGACTTATTAATTATTTACTTTGAGAGCATTTTTTTATATGAAATGAATGAATGAAACCAAAGCAAAATGAGCAAAGCTAGCTGAAGCAAGCACTCGAACGAACCGAACCATTAAGGATGGTAGTCATTTGAGAGACCCATGTCCCATCCCTTAACCTTTGATTTTTTTTTCCTTATCCCTTGAGCATCCGTCGATTTGACATGTTTTGATTTTCATTTGACACTTGACAGCAATATTTTTAGTTTGTCACTCCCATGCGTAGCATCTATTAGTTTGTGGCACGGAACACTAATATCCTAACGTTTGTGGTCACTCCGTAACTCCGTATTCATGCACGTCAGAGTCAGTTCAGTCAGTCTGTGGTTGAGTTGATTGAATTTTCGCTGCTGCTGTAGGTTATTCTTGCGGTATTTTCTGATTTATTACATTATTTCTCAATAAAAATGTCGAACCTGAACCTGCAATGCCTGTTAGGCATACAATGCAATGATTTCGTTATGATAGCTGCCGATCAGAGCAACGCTCACAGTATAATGCTCATGAAAGATGGTGAGTTTGCAGTTTTCGTTACCTACCTACTGTCTGCTCGTATCATAACAAACGCCGGAGATCTAATATTTATTTTGTTTGTTTTCAGACGAAGAGAAGATCTACAAAATATCTGATAAATTGGTGATGGGCGTAAATGGAGATTCAGGTGATACTAACCAGTTTGCAGAATATATCGGCAAGAACATTCAGCTCTACAAGATGCGGAATGGTTACGAACTGGGGCCTGCAGCTGCGGCCAATTTCACCCGTAGAAATCTTGCTGATTACTTGAGAAGTAGTGTAAGTTCTCAAACATTACAAAAACAGTGTTATCATTGCTGACTGATCCAAAAACATGTTTGGGGAAACAGTTCTTTAATATTATTTATCACATTGTTTCAGTCGCCTTACTATGTGAACCTCTTAATGGGTGGCTATGATAAGGAGACAGGTCCCGAATTATACTTTATGGACTACTTAGCATCTAGTATGAAGGTGCCGTTTGCCGCTCATGGATTTGGTGGTTACCTTAGTCTGAGTATCATGGACCGCTATCATAAAAAAGGTGAGTATTATATTATATTTTAGAATATCTAAAAACCTTTATTCCCAGGCATGGTAGACATCCTCTCAGATCTTTGGGTGACTAGAACCTACTCAGACCTACGTTGACCTCCCAGTTAACACAACATAATTCCAGTTTAAATTGTATCTTGTCTTTTTTAGATGCAACTGAACAACAAGCATATGAAATCCTCAAAATGTGTGTAAAGGAGGTCCACAAGAGGTTATTCGTCAGCCTGCCCAACTTCCAAGTTACTGTTGTGAATAGGGATGGCATCAAAGCTATGCCTGTCATTAACTCTGCTACACTTAAGTAATTTTGTATGTATTTAATAAAGTAAATGTTTTTCATTGAGCTGTTTGCATTGTAAATGACCTAAGAATCCAGAAGACTGTATTTATTTCAACTTTTATTCATCAGTCATTGTACACAAAGTTAAAGTTGAGGCAGGATCTAAGTGAGGTGTAATTACAATATAAAAAATAATAATAGGTATAAATAAATAAGCTAACCTACGACCACAAACACCCACCATCCTTTTAGTGCAACATTATACCTACCTAACCTACTATTTTATTTTGTGGAACTCTAATAATTATTATTAGCGCCTTCCGTTTGAAATTGTATCACGCCATCTATCGACAAGTAGACTGAAAGAATCTTAATTGTGTTGATTATTTCCTACACATACTTTCAGCCTATTCATAATTGCAATACTAGCTATCAGGAAACCCTGATAAAATAAAATAATGATGTATAAAAATATTTTTAATAAAGTATTGACAATACAAACTACAATATTATTGGCCGATATTAATCTGAAGCTTACAAATAGGAACTTAAATCTATTTAGTATCCATGTATCACCCGCCAGCCTTTCTATCTGGACTTGAGGGTGCGTCTGGACCATGGTTCTCAGGCTGAGAGCTGTTTGCATTGTCATTGTCTCCACCATTATCTCCTTCATTGTCAGATTGATCTAAAAATAAAAAAAAACAACTTATCATCAACAACCTACTTTCATTCAGCTCAAAAAATATAAACCTAAATAGGTACATCTATTAAAGGATAAATTATTGAGCAGTTTTCAGCTTTTTTTATAGTGTTTTTGACTGCTACAATTTCTTGTTTACCGTCTACTTTTGTATAAAACTAACAAGTGAACTTGATGTAAATTATTACCTCCACCGCCTTTTTTGTCAGTAGGCAAATCTTCAGTTCTGTTTGCCACTTGGAAATGATACTCCAGTTCGTCGAAGTCAAACACTTGGTCTGTAGGTAGTAGGCAAGGCAAATATGCCGGGAATGTAGGCTTGCATGCTATCACTGAAAATAAATATTACTATCAGTGATGATACATTATTAGCCTGAAAAGTATACTGCGGGATGTAGACTGTAGGAGAGAGGAAAGGCAGTATGAATTATTTATTCTCCAACTTTACACAGCTATTGCGTTGCAATATGTAATTGTATGTCAAATTCGTTCGGTTGAATAGGGTTTCCTGTTATGCACTTGTATTAGCTGGATCTTAGAAGATTACAGAAACTTATTTTTTGATGATAATCTTGTATTTTTATTTCAAATTAGCAGAAGGTAAGACTTGAACCACTTACATGGAAAGACTTGATTATCATCAGTATTGAATAAGTTATGGGTCTCACTAGTCTTTGCCAAGAACTTAGTTAGAGCTCTTTCAATATCCCTCTTTTGTGATGCTGCCTTTTCTCTGATAGCTTCATATTCTGTTACCGGTTGTTTATGGGTCTGAAATATTTTATTTTTTAAAACCAAACACACTAGCCATTCATTTAGTGAAATAAAGATAATAAAAATATTTTTTGCTATGATCATCACTGACAATACAAAATGATACCATTTAATGACCTACATCAGATCTAAGTGCTATATATATTTTTATATAAAATTGATTATCTAATCAACAGTGCTTACTTTAATTACCTTTGTCCGCTTAATTTCACTGAATAAAGCATTGTGTTTGAGTTGTCACTTACAGGTGTTCTGATATAAGCATGAGGGTCAGGCAGTGGTGGCAGATGGAATGGTATGTGTGGTGCTGGTTTAGCCTTTGATCCTGCTGACAGCATAGCTGGTGTTCGAGGAGCTGCAGCCTGCTGTGGTGGCTGAATGACATGTCTGTTGGGACGAACTGCATACTGCTCTATACCTTTTAGACTTATACCTGAAAATACATATGGAATTTAGGACCTCTTGGCTTTGTCAAAGATCAAAGTCGAAAATCTTTTATTCAGTAAAATAACAAGGATCATTTTGAATTAGGAGACACCACTTACCCATGTTTATAACAGCCATTATTACATCACCCAATACTGGTTCAACTCTGCCGGATATCTCACAGTATCCTCTTGCAGAATTACCAACTTCCGATAGAACTGTAACGGAGCAAAATTTATAGTAGACTGGGTTCTGACTACAGTTCCAACTTATCTAAGAGCCATCGTATGCCTTATACTAGGCAAAAATCTATATGAAAGTGAATTTATTCAGCACCAAACCTCTTTTAGGCCCAGGCCCAACAACTATAATGTAGACCTATGGCAGATGACGGGTATTATTTTGTAATTAAACTTACACGATTGTAAAATCTCTGTTAGTGTCTCCAGAGACATCCTATCACAGGATTCAAACCCTGTCTCTAGTAGCACAGTAGATACTGCAATGTTTAGTATTCGCCGCCGAGCATCGATGCCACACTCTGACTTCTCAGTCAACTCTGCCATTCTATACTATATTTTGTCATGTGAGGATGTGATAACTAAGACTTATTTTATTTTGATCGAGTTTACGATCACAAATAATAACAAATGCATATTATACAAATCAAATTCAATCAACGTACACACCACGCACACACCGCACAAAAAAACTGTAGGTACCTAATTTTTTTGTTAATTTTGTTCTGGCGCTAGATACTAGTCCTTTTGCCAAGTTCTATGTAATGTAATGCTAAGACAATATAAATACATGTAATGTACCTATGCTCATACATATTGCTCATGTTCATAGTATGCTCATCAGCTGATTGTGTTTTTTTTTTTTTTTTTTTTTTTGCCATTACAGACAGGAGAAAAATTCAAATTCTTTATTACTCATAAAATAACATTACAGAATGCTCCAAGACGAAAGTCCTAAGTCCATACTACCTCGTCTTCCGTTTATTTTTTTGATATGGTACATGTTTGTTTTGGCGCTGTATTCTGTCTGGTCTTTTTGCAAAGTCCTATTTGATATGTATTACGAACGGGATTCTCAATAGGTCAATGACAAGCTTGCTATAATATGTTTGCTACTCTACAGTTTTCACTACATACTTTCCGGAGTTATTGTGATTGACCATTCTCATTTCGGATCCGGAATTCCGGATAGATATGGTTCTTTTTCTTCTTCTTCTCTTCTAAATGGCTTCTGTCCGTCATTTCGACAGACAATTTTGCCAGTGTCAAGTGGATTATTTTTTCTTAGTCGGAGTTGGTTGACATTGACAGTGACATTTAAACTTTTAACTTTTCACTCATTCATTCTCTTTTTTTACGTAAGTACCTACTACGTGTTGTGTAAGTTATCAAAAAAAAGAGGTCTTCGTCAGCTCAGCTTCGTCTTCCTTCTCTGATTCTAAAGGCCGCTCCATATTCTCACGAGACATTCACGCGAGAATCTCCGGAGATTCTCAGCGAGAACTGTAGCGAGAACTTCTATGGGTACACACTCTCACAAAGTTCTCAAATAGTTCTCACTACAGTTCTCGCGCTCGATGACGATGGACGCAGAAGTAAATAAATAAATAAAATATTCAGGGACATTTCACACAACACCCTCTAGTCCCAAACTAAGCAATGCTTGTAATATGGGAACTAGATGGCTGATAGAATACTTATATTACTTTTTTTTTGTAAATACATACTTATAATACATAGTAACACCCAGACATAGAACAAACATCTACGTTTTCCACGCACAAATGTTTGTTCTTGGTGGGGATCGAACCCACGACCCACAGCACGGAAGGCAGAGCTATTACCAACTGAGCTGTGACGCCTGTCGCTGTAACCGCTGCGACAAGTTTATTGACAAATTTCAACTCAAGTTCGTTTGTCCAAGTTACGCTCATATTGACGCCACGTGGTAGGTACCTACACAACATACAACCGTTCAAGTCGGCGGCTCGCGCGCTACTGAGAAACATGCGAGTGTGGAGTCAATACACGTTCTCGCCTTTTCTCACGTTCTCGCGCTCCTTTGTCTCGCGCCAAAATACCGACAAAAAGTGGAGAAAGGCCGGAGAAATACGCGAGAACTTGAGAAGAATACGAGAATCGGTTCCATATTCACGTTTCTCGCATGTTTCTCGCGTTCTCGCGAGATTCTCTTGAGAATGTGGAGCGGCCTTAAAGTAAATAGTATTCTATGTTGAAGTCTGAACTGAGAGAAAAAAGGAAAGATAGTATAGATTTTGATTTTATTTATTTTACTCATTTCGTCGCTTTTATTGTTACAAATTGATACCTACACATGAAAGTAGAAACAGAAACCGGAAAAACGATTATTTTACGTGAAAGAGAAAAGTACCTAACTCGTGGAAGTGCGTGAACTACTCGATACTTAAATCAATAAGTTTCTACTAATTTATTGTTCCAGTGTAAGTGAAACTTTCTAGGTAAGCTAATCATACTTTGTGTTGACAATAACGATTCTTCGTTCGAATCCATTAAAAAATACTATGGAGAATGTATGATTCAATCCACAAGTTAATCAAATACACTTCTCTCATTAGCTTTACTTTTATTTCCAGCGATTTCGAAACTTCCAAGAAGAATTATAATCAATCAAAATGGTAAAGGTATATGCAGTTCTAATTCTCTACAAAGGAATCAACAGTGCCACAATCCTGAAATCTGCTTATGATCTACAAAGTTTTAGCTTTTTCCAACGCTCCTCAGTGCAAGAGTTTATGATGTTTGTCAGTAAGACCATGGTGGAGAGAACGACGCCTGCTTCAAGGCAGTCTGTCAAAGAAGGGGAGTACATGCTACAAGTGTATGTTAGATCTGACAGTTTAGCCGGAGTGCTTATAACTGACCATGAATACCCCAACAGGGTTGCTCACACGTTGATCACTAAAACCTTAGACGAGTTCTCGGTCGCAGTGCCAGCAGGGTCATGGCCTACAGCTAATGAGAGCACAGTAGACTACCAAGCCTTGCCACAACATCTGTCTAAGTACCAAAACCCTAAAGAAGCTGATGCAATGACAAAGATTCAAACTGACCTTGATGAGACAAAGATCATACTTCATGACACAATAAAAGCTGTACTAGAACGAGGAGAGAAACTTGATGACTTAGTTGCCAAATCAGACAGCTTGTCCATGCATAGTAAAGCATTTTACAAGACTGCTCGTAACACCAATAGCTGTTGTAAGTGGTGAGGTCATTTTAAAAAGACCATTAGGGAGGTGTCGTTCATCCAGCGTTCATCACACAAACTATATAATTTAATTTTATTCAGAGACCTGTATTTTTTACGTTTGTATTGTGTGATTTTCACTGTCATGTTGTCCATTAATTTTATTTAACAAGGTCCCATTTTAAATGTTAGATCATTTGGTGATAAAATAGTCTGTTCCTCTCACAGATTAGTATAAGACAGTATAAACTAGATTCTAGTAGAACAAACTTGTTGTTGATGTTTACGTACTGTTAAAAATGTTTACACATTATAAATGATATGATTATGATATCTCAAAAACCCTATGATAGGGAGCCTATGTCTAGTAATAGATTTTCTTCAGGCTTATAAGACCACTTCCGAAAACTTCGGCTTCAACTGCAAAAAAAGTCCGATCTGTCTCCTTGTCACTAACATGATTGGAGGATTAGACTTTTTTAATTTTTAAAAGTCGCGTCTGTCACCCGGTTGCAAAAAGAGCGACATTTTTGTCCAATCTGTCTCCCTAGGGCGACAGATCTGGGTGCCAGAAGGGAATAATTCAATATGAACAGTTTTTTTTTATAAAAACAAACTTTGATTTAATAAAAAAAAGCTGTTCATTTAACCCTGATGTTTTAGGAGTGGTATACATAAAATACATACATCCTGTATGATGACGATGCAATATTCTGTTTATCTAATTACTACATAACCATAGATATGTACCTACCTAGGTACTGTATATTGTATAGGTACCTATAATAATGTGTTTAAAGTCTTATAACTGCTTTTGGTATGGCCTGTGTGTATTGGATGTTATAAATACGTATAATAGCTTATATTGCTGCTATAGAGATCTATCTGATAAGATTCTGACACAATTATTTTTTCAAATTTAGAAGATTGACATTTGATGTTTTAAACACATAAATGATAAAAGTAGCTGTTGCAATCTCTAGATCAGTATGATGACACTGGGAAATCACAGACTGTGTTAATTGGTGTATACTAGGTACTTGCATTAAAAAACTACATAACATCTATACTTAAATAAAGAAAGGAAATATATTGGGTGTTGTTAAATAATTGCTTGATATTAGTCTAAAATCGTAGTAAGGTATACCTACCACTGTATTTTATAATAATCTTAATTTGAGGGTTTGTAGATATAATAAAATATTTTATGTTAATGTCAGTTTAGGTCTAAACTTTATATTATATTTAACATTGTCCCCGATTCTGTTGTTGCATTTTTCTAAACTAACCTAATATGACAACGCTAAAATTATAGCCGTCATTGTCGTTACAGTTTATGTGAAAGGGATGGCGCCATTTTTAGTGCTGAGCTAGCATTAAAATGACAGAATCGGGGGGCATTATTTACGTCTTTGGAAGTTATTCCATTTATTTATGCTATTTTTCAATAATATTTTGATGGATCATGTTTTTGAAGTAGGTATATGTTGTAAAAGTGGCTAAACTACAACATTCCTGAATACCTATAGAGTAGGTATACCTACCTATAGAGTGCCTAGTACCAACTTTCTGCCTAAACTTATTATAAAATTATACTTATAATAGTTTGGTTTTATTAGGTTGCCTTTTGTGAGATTATAATTTTTTTTACCTTGGAATGTTACAGTATTAGCAGGGAAGGCATTACGGAATATATTATATTGTATAGAATTTACAAAAAAGGAAAGTTATTTCATAATAGGTACCTACCTATTATTCGTAATTTAAATGATCTGTTATATATTGATGGATGAATCTGAGATACAATTTGGAACTTATTGGAATAGCTAAATACTGTTATGTACTTACCTACTTACAAGGTATGTACGATTTGATATTACTAGCTGGCTATATACCTCTCTCATGTAAGCATGGAGTAGTAACACCGTGTTTTGTCTTTTGCATTGACAAGCAGATTCAAATTCGATCGAAAGAGTCAAAACACGGTGTAACTATTCTAAGCTTATATTACGTTTATTCATAACAGGGAATAGGTAGGTAGGTATACTTCGATATTTTAATCAGTGAATGTAATTTGTAATAAATACTTAATTATAATGTATCTATATGTATTACCCAATGTTTAAAATTGTGAAGAATTCTTTACCTAGGTACCTAAAAAGTTGGTAGTCTTACTAACGGCCGAGCCCAATATTCAACCTTCATTTTTCACGTGTATTCGTCCAAGTTTTTCACACACACAAAGCCATACATTTTTTGACCGAAATCAGCCGTGTTGCTATGATAAATATACTGTTAGTATGGCAAAACCAGAGGTTGAATAATGGGGGAATGACCCAAAAGAGCTCCTAGGCAAGTTGCTCATTGTATCTCGCTCAACCAAGTCCTACTGACAAATTGCAGTTCACTAGGTAGGACCTCATGGTTACTAAGAATAGTAGTAGGTTGTCAAACTCCTCGTGAACGGCATTCAGTCTGTGCTGTCGATCCTCTTTATGGAGTTCAGTAATCTAAGCCTTTGCACAGCTCGGCCATCGAGGCCTTAGAGCCTTGGTGGGGTTGACTAGGGGATTAAGTATAAAATACTTTAAACATCATAGGTACCTATCTAATTTTTGGTTAAGGCGACGCGACGGTTCCTGTCAAACACCATCACAAAGCACTTCTAACAAGTTTTCCAAACGAAGTGTGCAAAAAGTTTATTTAGGTACTCATTGCACACTACGTTTGGAAAACTTATTTAGATCTAAATGATATTTTTGCTGAACCTTTGCATTGTTATTCTCTAGACCTTGAAGTTTTGCGATTTTGCATAATACTTTCAGCGATCTTAGGTATAGTTGTTTGACACCGTAACCGTCGCCCTAACAAAAAAATAGATGTGATATTTTTAACCATTCAATGAACGGGACTTGTCTAGGGACTAGGAAGCAATAAAACGACAGCATGAAATAAAAATACATATATTAATTACATCGATTTTAAATTACAGCCAACATAACTATGTAGGTTACACATAATAAAAATATACCTATATAATTTCCATTGAAACAAAATAAATAATAATAAAAACAAGGTATTCTCCTTAGTAACCTAATTTCTAAAAATCATTGACTATAAAAGGGTTTTGCTTAGCGGATCAGGTAACAATCAAACATCCTAAAGGTAGGTAAGCATGGGAGGGCTTATTATTACTATTATTATGGAATTTACTCAATTATTCTCTAATCATTAAAATTATACTGAGTTTGTGCAATCAGTGCTTGAGATGTAAAAAATTACATTACAGCAACCCATCCAGTGAGAACATCTTTCTAGTTCGGTTGAAAAGGACGGTAGGTACAGTCAACAACACAAGTAGCTAGACAATTTATATATTAGTTTATTTGGTAGTTGTCGTGGTGTTGTTTTGTTTTGGAATGACTTAGTTGCTGTAATTTTTTGATAGTCATGCACTGATTCCACATTCATCGTAACCTAAAAGTAGAAAAGAGATTTGTTAAACACCCATTACAGAATTTGCAGCTAACATTTTTGGCATTAAGCAACGAAAAATAATAAAGAAGAGTAGAAACTATAACTTTGGAATAAATACCTACCAGTGGTAGGTATGGAAGATCAGTGAGGTAGGTCTAAGGTTAACATTTAAAGAAATTTATTAAGAAATCGGTAATGTGAAGTCATAGACCATATACCAAAAATTTCTTGTTTGTCATAAGCTGACGTAGAAGCCTAAATAAAATGCAATCTAAGTTAACGATTAAAAAAAATCCCGTTCAGGTAAATACTTAGTTAAGTTCCTACCACTGGAAATAGTTCTAGATGAATAAAAGAGAGCCCATTATCAAGAACTACCGTCATACTTTTAAAAGATTCAAGATAAAAAAAATAGAACAAAAAGATAGCTGAATAAATAAAGATATATTGTAGGAAATAGTGAAGAAAAGTCATACACAAACTGCAAAAGTATAAATGCCCTTTTTACGTTAAATATTTTTCCCACTACTAAAGTAGGGTTTCTAATGATAGTTTTTATCACCTACAATATATCTATTTGTTTTTATAACATTTACTTTTTTGTTTACTTCTATGCTCTAATGTTACATTTAAAATATGTTACAATGTTCCCAATATTTGTTTTTTTTTTTTCAAATTTTGATGACACTCCGTTGCATATAATGATGACGATAATGGATCAGAATTTGGTTTTTGAATTTTAACAGAAAATGGAAAATCAGATCAGTCTTCCGAAAAATTAAATAACATGTTCCTTGACTTATGTTCACTTTCTCATAACGTGAAATAAATACAATTAAATTCCTATTTTGAGATGTGTTGTTGATCCGATAGGTAGGTAAGGTACCTACAATACTAGTAAAATAAAAATAAACTAAGTACAACAAGTATTATTAAATAAGAATGCAAATTTTGCATTCTTAGTGCACGGATACACGTGTTTTCTAAAAAAAATCACTGCTAACGAAACAAAAGAGAAAAATCTTCTTTCGACTTTTACCCATTAGTCGATTTCATTATTTACCGCTGGTAATATAAAATGAAACTGTGTTATTATTAACCTTAATATTAGAATGTCTAGATTCTAAGAATCACTGTAGCAACTTAAAATAATAACTTAATGTAATGGTTAAAAATATTTTACACACTTTGTGCAAAATGGGCTTGTGATGATAACACGCGTTCACATTTCTGAGAACGCAAAGAGTCAACGTAGGTAATAAAATAATAATTTATAGAATTTACATTAACAATTAATTAACAATAAAAATGGTTGCTGTCATAAATGCATATTCAGTTAGCCAAAGAAACTTATCTAAAACCAACCACACAAATTGTTACTGACAAACATCTTAGCACACTCTCGTGATGAGCACAGCTTCTACTCAGGGCTTGCTTATCCTATCCACAAGCTAAAGGAAAATATATCCATTGCTAATATAATTAGGTATGCATCCATCTTCAACCTCTTACACCTACTTACACGATAAAAGGCATCCTTTCATAAAATATTCGTTTCAAATCAAAACGAATATAGCAAATCACTATAATAAAAAAAAAACTTCTACACATTGACAATAATAGCAAAAATGTCTCGAACCACTACGAAAACACTTAAATTGTTTCATTATTTACGCACCACGGGAACTTTTGTACTAAGGATGGGGGGAGAAGGGGTTGGGTGGGGTTCTACTTTAAATGTACCGACAACGCTCTATACGAATAATTAGTTTGAATGAGCCACTCCGTATAGAGTTCCCACCGATTTTAATGAAGTGTCGTAGATTATAAATCATAATAGCTTTGGTGTTTTATTGTTTATCCAACATGGACACTTCATGAGTCGGTTTGCGAAGATCGGTGAGATCTCCGAGCTAGTTTTCCAATGCCGTGCTGGTGCCGTTCATTTGTTCGGCACGTGGATCTTCTTAGATCGGAAGTCGTATATTTTGCGGCAGAAAAGTACGAGCTCCGGGGAGACTGAGGGTGGTAACTTGGAGTCGTTTGGCGCGAATGCAGGGTTCATTTCACTGGCTGGCAGCGGTGGCACGATCGTGGGTGTGATGGTTACGCCCTCTTCAGACGCTTTCAGCCGTTTTCTATATCTGTAACAAGTAAGTTTCCTTTGTAGTTTTGGCTACTGCTGCTGACTGTACCTACATTTTTCAGTAGGTTTGGGTAGTAACCTAATCATACCTACTTAGGAAGTTACCGAACCGCAGAAGCTAATTCGGTTAAACTTTAGCCACGAATGCCCAATAATTATCTAGTCACATATTAAAAATCTACTTTCATTATGTTTCTTCTACCAAAACCACACTTATACTACCCACACTGAAAGCTCCGTTTCAGTTCTTCACCTTCGGGTGAACTTACCGGCAGTACTCATTGAAGGTGAGTACGTAGCACTTATCCTCGATGCAGGCGACGGAGTTGGCGTCCCGATGGCGCGACGCAAACACCTCATCGGGCGCGTCCGCTGGCTGCCGACCGCGGTCCGTGTGCTCGGGCCGGTAGTACCACACTAGAGATACCATCATCTCTCCTGTAACAATAACTAAATTAGCTTCTGTGAACACATACGAAATAGTAGTTTTGACCATCCACATTCTAGCAGTTCGTCATTGAACAAAAATTTTGCGCAGCCGGTGGGATTTTACACCACCCGACATTTCCTGCGTCTAGTCTTGGGTAGCTAATGAGTAGGTAGTCTAATAAATAGTTGCAGATCATCCAAGCATTTGTGCATGTTATGTTTTAGTGTGTTCCAGAGATCTAGGTAAACTTACCTAGATAACATAAAAAAGAAATAATCTGAAATCAAAAGTCCAAGTCCGTAGTTTTGGGCACGACAGACGTTAATTATTTTTGGGAAAGGTGCACCTTCCAAGGCATCAATAGGTCGCACGCAAGTATATTTGAAACCAACCGTCCTCCGGGTTCTCCCACAGACTGGCGACTCGTGCGACAAAGGGCTGTGCGCGTGCGACTGACGCTCGCAGCAGCACGCAGTCACCGCGCGACACCTTGTCGCCGCTCGTGTGCGTCATTCGCGACCAGCACCGCGCCATGCGGTCCAGTCGGGGATCATTCTGGAAGAAAATAAGGATCTATGGAGTGGAAGGTACAATTTTATACAAATATCAATGCAACGATTCATCAGTTAGCAACAAACAATACGCTGAGCATGAGCACCCTAGACAGCGTGGAAAGATTCTAGCGAAGAGAACACAAATCTTCGTCCCTCTCTTTCGATCCACAAAAACTCTTTCATAGACGGGCGCTCATGCTAAGCCGGCAGGACGCCGATAAAGCTTACATTGAGGTAGACTTTAGAAAGGTGATGGTCGCCGTCCCAGTTCCATCCATTGCTCCACCGAGGCGGCGCTCTCGGCTCGAGATCTGGCAACGCCGCGGGGGCCAGCAGCCTCCTCCCCCGCCTGCCCCCTCTCCGCCTCGCCCGCCGCGGCCCCGTCGGCACCGGCGACGCACAAGCCTCTTCCACCACTAGAGTCGCTTCATCCGTCTTTATCGCAGGCCGCTTCGACACCAAAAGCTTCACCACCTTTTCAACGTTCTTAGCTTTCATTTCGGTCATCTTGCATCGCTTCACTTTAACCACCTCGCCGAGACTTGTTTCTTCCTTACTTATATCCATTTCCATCCGCTCTTCTGTCTTTTGAGATTCTACTTTATCAGCTGCAGGAACATCATCTTTGGGCATTGGTTTTGCAGTTTCTTCTGTGATTTTGTCAACTAAGATCTTTTGTTCGATCACTTTGTCTTTTACAACATCGTTTTCTTTGTTGACCATTATTGGTTTGGGTGTTTCATTTTCTAAGCTACCATTGGGCTTCTTAACTTCTGTCAAGTCACACTTGTTGAGCGTTATACTGTCCTCTTTGAGTCCGGGTTTAACGATGGGTGATTTTAATACTGATTTGTGCGTGATTTTAGAATCTAACTTTTCGAGCTTGCAAGCGTTTTTGTACGCCAGCTTCTTTTCTATTAACTGAGTTACTGCCGCAATAGTATTTGGCCGAACACCGTTACCGGTATTAGTGTTCTCCACAACATTGTTATTGATGTTTAACATCTTCTTGGCGCAGTTTTGAGCAGTGTTTTCAATCGGTGGTAGGAACAGTTCAGCAGGGTTCAATTCTTTGTCCGACGCATATCCTTTAGCATCAGCTCTATCAATGCTGTTTTTCCGGATAAGATTATCCAATAGCAGGGCACTCTTGGTTTTCGGTATCTGAGTCGAGAGATCGTCTTTCTCCTTTAATAACTGAACCCCTTTCTCCATCAGGACACCATTGTTTGCTTTAGGATTTTCATCACTTAAGGATTCTAGAAGTATTTTCTTGGCGCGTGATCGACTAGAACTCGTATCGAGTTTGCGTTTCGTAATTTTCTTTTCCGCTGGCGGTGTTTTCGGAGCTCTTCTAGTAGACGGCTTCTTCTTCTGCTCCTTCGTGACCGTTTCAACGCGCGCAGCGTCCGGCGGATCACCCGATACTTTCCTCCTCTTAATTAATTTGACATGTTCCCCGATTCCGTTAGTTTTGCAACCTTCCTCGAGTTGCGTATCTTTCATGTCGATTTCTAACTTTGGTCTGGAATATCTCCGTTTTACAGCTTTGGGACTATCCGTTATGAATGTGGGATCGGCCGTCGTCGAGTTGTGTTCCCGTAGAGCTTGAGCGTCCGGTTTCCTTGGCGAAGCAAACGTGGGCCCCTCGTTTTCTTTTTTGATGTCAACCAAGGGGGTCGATCGCTCGTCTGAGGATGAGAGGTCAATCGGGGCGCAGGGTGGAGAGGAAATTTCTACGACATCGTCGTCTGCGTCGCTGTGGGCGTGAGCGGGTTGTTGCACTGATTGTAGTAAGCCATGAGTGTCGTCGCCTGCCAGGGAGCGTCGAGCCATGGCTTTCCCGAGGCGCGCGCGGCGAGGAGCCGAGGGAGGCGGCTGCGGCGCGCACACGCCGGCCGAGCCGCGCGCTGGCGATGGAGGTCCGATAGCCTCGCCCGGGCCGTGCACTTCACTCGCGATGCGAATGTTGTCGCGAACGTCGAAGAGTTCTCGCTTCGGTGAAGCACCTCCTATGGCCGGGACAGGGCAAGGGTGCGGAGCGTCTGCTCCGGCTGGTAGTTCAGGTTCCAATGGTGGATCCTGAGAACAAAAACAAAGTTAGTTTTGATGTCAACATAACAGTTTCGTAGAAATTAAACTTATGTTGATTCTCGGTAAAGTCTGTAAAGTTTAATTACCTTTCCGCTGCCATGGTTGTCTGCGGCAGCGTCGAGAGCGCGCGCCCGCACCTTCGATCGGAAGGCGCCCCCGGGCGGCGCTAGGGCTGAAGGGATATCCGGGCCGGCACCAGCTGGGGCTTTACCAGTAGCGGGCCCAATAAGGACGTTTTTTGGACACGCGTTAAGTGGGCACGGGCATCCGCGATATTCTGAAATAAACAGCATTTGGTTCAACATAGCTGATTGCAGTGCACCAAATAAAAACTAAATTAAAGCCTTCATAATTAAACACTTGAATCGTATTCATGGATAACATGTAATTCTCAGTCTATAGCCACTGTTGTGATGTTGATGGGTACAGACAGACAGTCGTAAACAACAACACTGTTATTAGTTAAATGCTTCGTTACTTACCAACATACGGTATCCTTTGCGGTGAATGCTGGTAGCATGGCGGTCCACCGTAATACTGCGGTGGTGGATACTCGCCGCCGGAGATACCTCCCATCTGAAAGCGAATATCACTATGAAACAAAATCAAGTGTGTCGAAATGTTATCGGTGCTGGGCTACGAGTTAGTATATACCTACCTATGATTCATCCGTGATTCACATTGTAACTTATCAATGCGGGTTTTTCGCTACCTATTAGGAATTCTTATAAGAATAGGTAGCTTAAACCGCAGCGAAATGTGCTTTATTGATCCTTTCTTTGAAATGGCTTTGGACTGCCACAGTTTAATGTTTTCAGCAGAAGTGCCGTAAGGATAAGATTCTTACCGGCGCATCAGCTTGTGTGTGTGGTGGTTGCATGGGGTACGGCGGTCCCGGAGGCCTGTAGTATCGACCATAGCAGAGATCTGGGTAATATGGTGGGCCGTACTGTGGCAACATCTAATTGGACAAACAAAAGGAGCCATGAGTTTGGGTAACTGATACCTCCAGGCAGTAGGCGCTTAATTATTACTAGGCTGTGCTTCTCATTATTGAAAGGTCTTTACGTCATGACAAGTTACTGTCCGTGCCTGGTAGAAAGTACTTGGCAAAATTCAGAGAACTTTTATGAGGGGTTACGTACGACTAGACTTGTTACAAGACTACCGTGAAACAAAGAGGAGGGTTATTTATTTCTCCGCTTACTCTACCAAACTCTATGACAGTATTGTTCGCCACAAATGCAAGCAAATTGAAATCTCAGAGCAACCTCATTAGCGTAAGCTATTCGCAAACATTCAGTTTAATTAGTGCGGCAATCGGTTGTCAGCTGGCTTTGGCAGCCACAAGATATCAACTCGTGTTCATTGTTCAGTGTTCGTCTATTAGGTTGGTTTACAACGACTTATGGAGATTCGACAAACATTTTCCAGCTGCTCAACTCGTGTAAGACTTTTCTTTGGTACCTACTGTGCTGCTGAGCGGGAGTGGTATTTTACACCTCATTGTGTCTTTGAATTGAACAGCCAGCCTACGTTACCGGGCTATCGTTAGGTACCTTACCTACTATGTTTGGAAAACAGAGATAAAACTATTTTTACTAAGTTCAACTTTAATTACATAGATACAAATAAAAATTATCAGAAGCAAATGATTGTTATTATTACTCATCATAGACTAGCAAAAATACGTCAGCTCGGTACAATATCTTGAAAAAAAAGTCCGCAAGCACCACGTTATTTACGAGTCGATCAGTCCCTCGTATCGTTATCAGTGGTAAAGTTGTCTAATAATATATTTTTCTGCGGTCATCATATTGCACCAAACAAATAAGTATGCGGTTTTATAACAATCAAGTACCAACTCTATCCTCAGTTATTCATACCTACTGCATGGTTAAAATAAAACTACAGGAAAATCTATTCGATTGACGTCGTGTTGGTCAGACGAGTGGTACCTACCTACATTTTTATAGGTAAGAATGTAACACTCGCCAACATAAAGATACTTTTTTATATATGTAGGTAAAGGGGCATCTTTATTCAATAAACCAAGGACGATAAACCGATAGGTACCAACAATAGTACTTTCCTCGGTTATGCATATAGGTAGTGAGGAAAATCTATTCGATTGATGTCGGTAGTTATGCAAGTGTTACATCCTTACATCCTCAGATATCCTTATTCGATAAATCCGATACCTACAAAAGTATCTAAGCTATCATACCTACCTAACTTACGTGGTGTTGATATTGATTATTGAAAAAAAAGATGGTGAACTTACTTGTGGATGCGGCGCATGGTAGTGTGGGGGATGATATCTCGCCAGTGCTCGGTCCTCATTGTTAGTTTCTTTGATCAGCGGTCCCGCTGGCTGGTAATATCCTGGAACAAAATAAAAGGACCGTTAGTCCAAAGACTCGTACAAAGAATGACTCAAATAGGTTTCATCTCTCCTCGGATACGAACAGAAAACACGCAACCAAAATGTAATTTCGCGTGGGTACAGAATTTTCAGACAAGCAGAGACAGTTTAAATGTTACAGAATCTATCATCTACCTGGGTATACATCCTATGAATACAGGCGGAAAGTAGGTAGGTTAATACCTATCTGTCATCGTTATCTTGGCCTTTATCCAATACTAGCAGTTACCCGCGACTTCGAAAGCGTCTAGTTTCCGTGTACATTATATTATCTGTGCATGTACCGAGCGGATACTTCTTTGAAAAACTTGACATTACACCTCATTACACCGAACTCGTACCTACTGGAATGTCAAACGCTAGTCGTTAGACCAAAGAGGTAGTACTACGCCCTGTCAAACTGACGTGACATGACATGACAATGAAATCCTCTTGCCAATTGGCGCTGCTAATCCTTTTCGTTCATTTTATCCTGTAGATCCTGTTAATTATTCGGGATAAAAAGTAGCCTATATGTTAATCCAGGTTACGAACTATATATATGCCAAGTTTCATCCAAGTTGGTTCAGTAGTTTTGACGTGATTGAAACACAAACATCCAAACATCCAAACATCTAAACTATCGCATTTATAATATTAGTAGGATAGGATTAATCAGCGCGTTTATGCAGGTCACGAGGCCTATCATCGTCTTATCATAGTTTGAAGGACAGCACTTGATCTGATATATCCACCTTGCACATTATCTGCATAGCGCAATAGTATTAATTTAGATAAAAAATATTACGAGTGATATTAGTCTACCTAAGGACTTATATGGACCAAGGACGTAATTTGGTTACATAAGTATTTCAGCTCGTACCGTATGTAGGCCGCGCCGTGACATGATGACATAATTTAGCAATCTAGGCTACGGAACAGCTAGTTTATTGTCCCTGATTAGAATACCATTGAAAATGTTCAAGGTCTTTCAATGTCTACGGCGTAGCAGTGGCGTAGCACCAGTTCGTGCCTAGTAAGTGCATCACTGATAAAATGATTTGTAGGTATAACATATGGTACCTATATTTACAGTTTTCAACTGAGAAATCTTCTATCAAGCCCTTGGCAAAAAATTAGGTGTAGGATACCTAGTTACAAGTTTGCAAAACCTATGTATTTTAGGCTTATTCCTGACAGATAACCAAGACGAGATAACCGGTTATCTTAGACGAATTTTTTTCCTCTCAGTATTGATCAAAGTTTTCACAATAATAAATAATTTTAATTTTAATAAGTTTTCACAATAATGATAATTATTTCATTTCAGTTTTTAATCACTAAATCATTCATTCATTTCGTTTCGCAGTAAAAGCGCGCTCTACCCTCGGAAGAGCCCAACTCAGAACTTCCTCTAGTAGGCTGATAGCCAGCCAGGTGTGATGTGGAAGCAGCTTGAAAAATGTAGCTTAAATGTAGTTATTTTTATTTCGTGACCAAATTATTATAATTTGTAACAGTCCATTGTCCACCAAACAAATGACGTGCGCGGAAGCGGTCACCCACCGCGATACAGTTTCGATTTTTTTTTTAACTTATTATTATTCTCTACACTCACAATCCAGCTTTATTAAAACTAAATAAGGTTCAAGTTTAATTGGACGTTAACGTGAATTTTATGACGGTTTGCACACCACATTTTGTACATAAACTGCAGCGGAGCCCATTTCTTATTGCGCAGAATGATGTCAATTTCGTTCAGAACTAAAACAATATTTTTGTTTGAAAACTAATTCAATACAATTTCATTGCTCCAATAAATAATATCTTTATTCAATAGGTAATAATAATATTTCATAAAGGAGATACCTACGCTGAACAGGCGTTCATTTATTCATTTGATCACAATCACGTTATAATAAGGGACAAAAGCAAACACGTTACTATAAAATAAAAGGAGTTAAAATAAGGATGGGTTGATGCAAATGTTACACGAGTGCAAGAGATGGCTATTGTTCAGGCAGGTACAATCTAGAAATAATTATATGTGGTTGACGGTTACTTTTAAAGATTAAAATATATATTTTATGCGATGTCAAATTAGGTAAGTAATGATTTTGTAGGAGAGAAAATGAGGAGATAGTATTATACTAGATAATATTGGTATATTCGGCAATATATATTCAGGTCATGAGATTTATAGAATGTAAAGATTGTGTTCAAAATTAAGTTTCAGTACCAGACGAAAATAATGAGCAAAGTAGGTAAATTGCAAAAGCATAAGGTAAAAATAGAGTTTAATTTAATGAATTAAGGACGTTATTACAATTTCGTAGGTTTTTTTTTTTTTAATTTTGTTCTGGCGCTAGATACAAGTCCTTTTTAAAATAGAATTTTTTGAACACGTGTCGCCTCGCGCTGAAGATTGATGGTCGTATTCATAATCCCTTGAATTTTATAGTTTCTTTTCAATATGAAATTGGTTAAATACACTGTAATTTCATCAACGGAAAAAGTCAAGAAAAAGAGTGGCCAACAGTTATTTTAGCGGCCATTTTAGCTAGTGGATCTCTCAGTAACCAATGTAGGCCATGAAGGTCTAATTTCCTGTTTCCGTCATCCAGTAATACCTACACCCACGGCTGCGATAAGCGCTTTTATCAGAACTGATGATTCAGTCAACAAAGAATGTGAACTAATGTAGAAAATCGCCAATATAAATATAAGTAGCAAATGAAACTAATTTCTACAAGTAGGTACATAGGTTACCAAAGTACTTACATTACCTACCTATTACTTACCCCATTACTCTATCTACATGGCTGGATAATTTTTTTTAATTACCTACACCACAATCCGGTTAATAGGTTTGTAAAAATATAAGTACCTACAGGTCCGATAATACCTAATTAATAATAAAATTATTTTAAACTTATCTCTACTGATGTGATCAAAATGAGACCATTTGTCAATTAGGTACCTTGCCGACCTCCTTTCATTACGTACCATACACGACACGCATAAATACTTTATGCCCATTGTGTGCCAGTACTGCTACTATTCAAAATAAAAAAAATCTCAATTTAGGTCTGCTGCAGACGAGGCGGTTTGCCTTGAGAAAGCGGAGCAGCTGCCCTACAACCAGGGTCTATTTCTGACGTATATTTTTAGAGTTCCGTGGACAAGGAACCCTTATAATATCAAGAAAGTTAGGTAGGACGTAAGGTAAGATAAATTCATATAATTAATCATTCTCAAATCTTTCTATGTTCAGTTTAACGTGTTTTAACTTTAGAAGCTTACTTTCGCCATCTCAAATTGGACGGCAAAATATTGTATAAAAGCTTATCCGTCCTCCAAATTTCTTAACACTTTGACCTCCTAAAGTTCGTAACCGACCATGGTGGCAATGGGAAATGGTGGGAAACTTTCGTGCACCCTGTGATGAAAACTTTACTAAGAAGGGAAAGCTAGAAGTTTTGATTAATTAAAATTAATAGCTCGCTTTGTGACTTTTGAAGTCGGGTAGATACTCTTAGGTTTGTATGGAATCGTGCATTACGCATGTTCCTACACACACTTGGCCGGTCGGCTTTGCAGTTTGCATCTATCTGTCTATACCAGTTCCCATTGTGCTATGCACGGTTGCGCGAATCTTTGTCGTTAATTTTGTGCTTTTGTAGCGATTACGGAGGGAAAGGTGCAAATATTTTTTTAATGCTCCGTTTCTAACGTGTAAAAGTACGAATAGACAATGAAGTGGATCCCATTGAATGCATTTTATTTACCGTGTTAACCTCCTCTTCCTGCATATATAAGTAGACATTTTCCTAACAATACTGAATTTTATGAGTAGGTTTGTAACTAGAAAACGGGTTTTTCATAATCCTTTGTAATTTTACTGCGGATCTTTCAAATTGGATGTCTTATGACAAAATAATGCTACAAGGTTGATAAGCATGAAAAAAAAAATTCGAATTAAAATCAAACACAAGAGAATAACGAATGTCCACAAAAAGAAAACGTTGCCTGTATTTCATTCCAGAGATATCTTTACAATTAGAATCGCTATTTATCACAATTTTTCACACTTTCCACGCATCGCAAATATGCAGACCGAATGTACACAGATAGCAGATCCTTCATTTATATTATTATATTTACTAATACTGGAAAAACAGATACAAATTTAAAAATTCGTACCGATCAACGGAACGTAATTTCCAGAGATTATGATTACAAGCGTTTTACTCAAAAGGATATTGAAAGGCTGTTTAAACATGCTTTTTGCGTGAAATTCGTATGATGAGACTCAGTGCCAAGATGTTTTGACAATAATGGAACTTTTTATTATGCTCGTAAACATGAACTCGCAAGTTTACGAGTGCACTGTTTATTATTGACAATTAAAAATAACACTGTTATTTACTGACGTTGAGAAGAGCTTAGCTTTTTAGTGTTGAAGCTTACAAACTGTTTCAAACAGTTTGTTTCAAGCAGTCCGTGGACAAGGAGCAATTAAATACACTTTGGTTACTACATTACTAGGTTAGATTATATGCCAGGTGTACACCTATATTTAAAGAAACGAGTAAGTAGGTGGGTTCGAAAATCTCACTAGAATCGCAGATTACGTACAAAAGCAACTTTTATAAAAACTAAGAAAGATTATTTGGTTACCTATTCGAAGAGACGACGATACGATTAACTATTTATCAATCAGCAAAAGTCTCAAATGCTTTTCTATAAAAACTGCTGTTACAAAATCGACTCAGCTAATCGAAAGCGCGCTTTCCCTACCTCCAACGAAGGGATAGCTGCAGTGGCAACAAGCTATCAGGAAGCCCGGTCGATTGAACCCTGATTCAGGATTCAATCGACCGGTATCGAAGAGTTCAAAAATTAAAACTAAATCGCATTAAACACTTCAGTTAATCGTTTAGCAAACACGGCCACGGGACCGTGCCACCGGCGCCGACGACCGTTCAATTAGCGATACAGAGGGGCAATTAGGCTCGCCGCACACCGCACCGCAAAAAAAACGCATTTGTATCTATCGTATCGTTAAATCGTTTCGCAGGGGTCGACCTATGGCTTGCTAACGGGATAAACCTTTGTTTAGTTTGATTGGAGTGGGTGATATCCCGAAAATTGCCTAGCTCTACATTCTTCATCATTCCCCTGCCCTTATCCCACTCTAGGTGGGGTCGGCACATGTCTTCTTCTTCCACTCACTCCTATCATTTGTCAACTCTGAATTTAAGTACTCCTCTCAAATTCATGTCAATGCACCAATAGCTCTACATTCTTCAATATTACATTTTATTTTACTTCGTTGTCAAATCTTTTTAAAGGAACTTGTAATTATTTGTTGGTATAGTGAGTGGTAACATTGAACTACGTATAGACAAACTTCCTTTCTTTTGTATGCGTGTCCGGAGCTGGTGAGTAGGTATCACCGGGCGGTGGTCATTCAATTAGCAATATGGAGCGGCAATTAGGCTTACCACACACTGCACCGCCAAAAGAGCATTGGTTTGAATGGTATCTTTGGAGTAAGTTACAAGATTGAGAACTAACTTTAACATTAGTTTTATTGGACAGAACAAATACGCATGCCGGACAGCAAAAATCACGTCTGAAATCACCCACAGGCATTTATTTACGTAGATTCGCTTAGATAAATATTACGTAATAGGGCGTCTCTAGTCGATTGTCCCCTTTGTGAGGAGTCAGTATTTAGTAGCAAATCAAACGGGACATGTCGAATTTGGTACAATCGAGGGATAGAAGCTCGATTTATCGCATTGTTTGACATAAAAGCAATTTATTCTCGACCATGTTCCAAGTAAACATTTTGTGAAGATGTGTTTTACCAGACTTGTAAGCTTAATGGCTTATCAAGTGTCTAAAAATAACCATATAGCGTAGCTCATAAAAACTCTTAAGCTGCGAGCTCACATCGCGGCTTTAGCTAGCTCGTGAGCCTGATTGGATCTACACCGGGATCAACAGCTCATTGCAGTTTACAATTGTACTTCACCACCCCACTGTACCTTTACAAATATTGCCTACGGTGTGAATGCGGCCGGCATAGTTAACGAGTTTCCCTCCATGGGCTATTTGATACTTAGGGCGGCTTGCACCAGAATCGCTAAACGCGTTTAACTCTTAAATAGTATTTAGCGAGTTGTCAAGTCATACAAATACGTCAGATTTAAATCGATTTAGCTGTTAAATACGTTTAGTGATTCTGGTGCAAGACGCCCTTACAATGCGGTTGCTAAAACTGCGTACTATTTATTTGTCAATAAAAATAGATAGTGCGATAAAAACTAGCGAATAAATTCATACAAAATTGAGGTAAACGAAACAACACGCTGAAAATATGCTAAAAATACGAGATTTTATATAGGCTTTTATAAAACATTTTTGATTGTAAAATAACTCGAACTTTTTTAAAATTGGGAAACAATAACAATACTGTATTTGAAGTAAGATGTATAGATGTACCTAGAGTAGGTACCTAACCTAGTTTAGGTACCTATTCTAGGTTTGCACGAAGTTTTAAGTAAGTTTGTATCAACTTTCCCGAAAGCCAATGCTCAAATATTCTCTTATCAACGAAGATCTTTGAGATTGTTGCTCTATTGCGGACTAAAGTTTGTTGTCTACCTCCACCGATAGTACATAGGTTCTACCACTGAAGAGATAATTGGTACGAGTAGGTACTTAGTTTTACTTAGATCTTTTTTAGTTTCTATGTAAAAAGTATAGGTAAGAAAAGCCATGCACTATAATAATTGTGGTTTATGGCAATGTTATTTTTTTACCATCACTAAACTAAAATTATATAGGTACCTAAACTACCTACAGCGAAAGTTTTAAACAAAACAAAAAAATAATTTTGTATATCCAAAAAAAAAATTAATTATAGAACAGCAAAATCATTCCAGAGTCTCTACCAGACAAAACATTTCAATTATTGTTTATTTTGACGATGATTTCCACATAAAACTGTTTACCTTTTGAACATCATTTTGACAATGGACTCAAGATTGGTCTCAGTCTCGCTCGGCATCATTAATCCAGCATGGTGGTCCTATTACTGCAAGAGAGCAACCGTTACGAATTTGCGTTCGAAAAATTACGCCCTCAGAATCGCTCGAGGCTCATTTTGTAAACCACTGGTTCTACTCGTAACTGCACACTATGATTTTGAGTAGTCACTAGTGGCTTGCTACCGTTTCAAACTGGTTTTAGAATGTACCGTCATTTTGAAATTAGAAGGAACTGTTACATACCAATCTTTTTATTAGAAAGGAATTAATAGGTTGGTTGGTAAGTATAATTTCTTCCAAATAGTTCCAAATGGTAGAAATAGATGTAATGAGGAAGATGAGCGTATTTTTTTTTTAATGTAGATCGATAGATTTTTACGTCCAAAACACAACAGTGAAAGAATTTTGGCGATAGCTCAAAAACTGAATTTTCTACGATTTTTTAAAGTTTGGATTTTCAAAATGTGTTTTGAGCCCGGCGATTTCGCGTGTGACGTCAGCCGGTCCGACCGCTCACCCGCGCTTTCTAAGCGTTTTCTGCCTTTACGTTTCTATTTATATTTCTGAAAAATTGGGAGAAAAGTACCAATATTTTTATGTAATATTGTGCCTTTAAGTCCTAAGGACACGTTTAACGCTTCAGATAAACTTTTTAACCACCGACTGAAGAAAAAAGGTGTTCTAAGTTTGAGGCTTTTTTGTGTCTATGTGTCTGTACCTTTCAAGGCTCGTAGCTCCAAAAAATCACTCGTAATTTTTTTATAACTATTCTTGAAATGGAAAGCAGATAAATCTGGCATAGTTCTAAGCCAAGTTTGGTAGAAATCGGTGCAGCGGTTTCCAAGTTATGAGGTTGTTTATCAGCCCTCGACACGCATTTTGAAGGGTTCTCAGGCATATATTGATTGCAGTTTGAAACATTTGGTTCTTATACCAGTATAACGTGAGCTACTATTTCTTAGTGTTTCATTGATTTTGTATATCAGGTATGACTGGTAATGAGCAAGATTGTGTTATCGACGTGATTAGCAATGTTTTTAACCCCCGACGCAAAAACGATGGGGTGGTAAAGTTTGACGTGTGTGTGTGTCAGTGCGTTTGCGTGTGTCTGTGCGTGTATGTGTGTGTGTGTCTGTCGAATGCGCGCGTTGGTGCGCGTGCGGATGCGGATGGTAGTAGTCTAAGTCACATTGTCTACTAAGGACGTGCCTAGTGAGACATTGTACTGTCAAGTACAATGCCTCACTAGGCACGTCCTTAGTAGACAATGTGACTCGCTAAGAAGAAGAAGAATGTGACTTACACTAGGACGTGCCTAGTGAGACATTGTACTGTCAAGTACAATGTCTCACTAGGCACGTCCTAAGTAGACAATGCCTACACATACATATAGTGCAATGCCTCACTAGGCACGTCCTTAGTTACGAAGGACATTGTACAGTAGGTACAATGCCTCACTAGGCACGTCCTTAAGCAATGCATTGCTAATGCCTCACTAGGCACGTCCTTAGTTACGAAGGACATTGTACAGTAGGTACAATGCCTCACTAGGCACGTCCTTAAGCAATGCATTGCTAATGCCTCACTAGGCACGTCCTTAGTTACGAAGGACATTGTACAGTAGGTACAATGCCTCACTAGGCACGTCCTTAAGCAATGCATTGCTAATGCCTCACTAGGCACGTCCTTAGTTACGAAGGACATTGTACAGTAGGTACAATGCCTCACTAGGCACGTCCTTAGTTACGAAGGACATTGTACAGTAGGTACAATGCCTCACTAGGCACGTCCTTAAGCAATGCATTGCTAATGCCTCACTAAGCACGTCCTTCGTAACTAAGGACGTGCCTAGTGAGGCATTGCACTATATTTATGTGTAGGCATTGTCTACTAAGGACGTGCCTAGTGAGACATTGTACTTGACAGTACAATGTCTCACTAGGCACGTCCTAGTGTAAGTCACATTCTTCTTCTTCTTAGCGAGTCACATTGTCATTGTCATGTGACTTAGACTACTACCATCCGCATCCGCACGTGCACGTCCTTAGTAGACAATGCCTCACTAGGCACGTCCTTAGTAGACAATGCCTCACTAGGCACGTCCTCAGTAGACAATGCTTCACTAGGCGCGTCCTTAGTTTCTGAGGACGTGCCTAGTGAGACATTGTACTTGACAGTACAATGTCTCACTAGGCACGTCCTAGTGTAAGTCACATTCTTCTTCTTCTTAGCGAGTCACATTGTCTACTAAGGACGTGCCTAGTGAGGCATTGTACTTGACAGTACAATGTCTCACTAGGCACGTCCTTAGTAGACAATGTGACTTAGACTACTACCATCCGCATCCGCACGCGCACCAACGCGCGCATTCGACAGACACACACACACATACACGCACAGACACACGCACACGCACTGACACACACACACGTCAAACTTTACCACCCCATCGTTTTTGCGTCGGGGGTAAAAACATTGCTAATCACGTCGATAACACAATCTTGCTCATTACCAGTCTTACCTGATATACAAAATCAATGAAACACTAAGAAATAGTAGCTCACGTTATACTGGTATAAGAACCAAATGTTTCAAACTACAATCAATATATGCCTGAGAACCCTTCAAAATGCGTGTCGAGGGCTGATAAACATCCTCATAACTTGGAAACCGCTGCACCGATTTCTACCAAACTTGGCTTAGAACTATGCCAGATTTATCTGCTTTCCATTTCAAGAATAGTTATAAAAAAATTACGAGTGATTTTTTGGAGCTACGAGCCTTGAAAGGTACAGACACATAGACACAAAAAAGCCTCAAACTTAGAACACCTTTCTTCTTCAGTCGGTGGTTAAAAAGTTTATCTGAAGCGTTAAACGTGTCCTTAGGACTTAAAGGCACAATATTACATAAAAATATTGGTACTTTTCTCCCTATTTATCAGAAATATAAATAGAAACGTAAAGGCAGAAAACGCTTAGAAAGCGCGGGTGAGCGGTCGGACCGGCTGACGTCACACGCGAAATCGCCGGGCTAAAAACAGATTTTGAAAATCCAAACTTTAAAAAATCGTAGAAAATTCAGTTTTTGAGCTATCGCCAAAATTCTTTCACAGTTGTCCTTACAATCTTCTAGACTTTTGATTTAAGCTATAAAAACAGGAAAAAATGCCTAACTCATCTTCCTCATTTCTAATCAATGATTGTGTCCTACTCCTAGGCAAAAGTCTCCCCCAAAATTTTCCATTCGTCCCGGTCTTTAGCAACTTTCCACCAATCCTTCCTTGGACGTCGAGGGTGCTGGAGGATGGGAGGCGAAGACCGGGTCGAGGAGACCTAACACGTATTTAATTAATCATATTAATAAGTTTACCTAATTCTTACTATAATCTAATTGTGTAAACAATCGGAGGTTTTATTGCCAGTGGCGCTAAACAGATTCCGAAATCAAATTCAGTCATTTGAAATGGCGGCTGACATTCGATTTTCAGATTGGTTTGAAATTCAAAGATATTTAAAAATTTAGTTGTTCATCGTTCACATCATTTCGATCGACCGTGAAATGGAAACTTTTGAATGTACGTTCCTAGATCTACCTAAGTATCTGTGACCCAGATGGGCTGAAAGGTTTTAGTAGGTAGATAATCCAGTTTGACCCAATAGGTAGAGCTCAGGAAAGTAGGCTAGGATATTAAGTAGAATGTTATATGATGTTATATATACGAATGTTATAGTAGGTGAAATATTTTGTTGAATCACTGAGAACTTCTAAAAACTGTCAAAAGCACGCCACTGAACTGTACTGTACATTACCTAAGGGCGGCTTGCACCAGAATCGCTAAACGCGTTTAACTCTTAATAGTATTTAGCGAGTTGTCAAGTCATACAAATACGTCAGATTTAAATCGATTTAGCTGTTAAATACGTTTAGTGATTCTGGTGCAAGACGCCCTAAATATCAAATTATACCACTGTACTTATGTATGACTTTTAAGTTACACTGAAAAAATATTACCTACTTTATGTTCCTAGTGCCTACCTATTCGATAAAACATATTTTTAACTAAAGCCAAACACAATGTTTTGGAAGAAGTTTCAATAAACCACATCAATCTTGGCTTCTTGAAAATCGCTTTCAAAGTCTACTGAAATACCTCTCGCGTTTAAATGGCGTAAGAGTAACCGCCACAAAACAGATTTACTTAAGTGAATATTGAATTCCAACTTCCAAATCTGTTTACCGACGTTATAACAATAAATATTGTACGCAGTTTTACGGATCATGATCGGAAATCATTTTCATTTTTTACAGGTTTTCATAGAGTGGGGAACTACGCTGTCGCCGACCGCCGCCGCGGTGTCGACGACCGTCGATTGTGTGGCAATCGTTATAATGACCTCCGCTCTTGTATTTATTTGATTAGGTAGCAAAATAATATATGTACCTATACCTACTATAGTTACTCTATTTATATCTAACTACATAAGGTAAGTAAGGTAAGGTCGGTTCAATTTATTACTCGTAGATTTGTGGTAGGTATATCTTCTACTTCAGTTTGCTTTATTTTCAGGTCACTTCTAGATACATTTTAACACAGAGGAATAGGTAATTGACCGGCAGTTTTGTAAGAGAAGAAGAAGTCATCTGATCTGTTCTCTCTATAAAAAAATATACGAGTTGAGGCTCTACTAAAATTGTTTGGTTACAAGTTTTACAGTCTAATAAACAGTATTAGACCGTGTCTAATGCGCAGATGCGTTATTAAAACATTTGTGTTATTAAAAAGGTGTTAAAATATACACAGAAGCCGTTGTCTTTACAGTTATTTTGTTTAATTACTGTTTAGTTCTTTAATTTTCAGTTGAACACGCAAGTTACGTACTTTACGTTTTTATAATATTTTGCGTATCACTTAAATCTTGGCAACAGTTTTAGGATCATGGCTCTCCATCCCTCATCGCCTTATAATACGAGTAAGTGAAAAAATAAGTCATTGATAAAACCATGATAATATACACTCGAGAGCAATGATTCCGGGTCACTTAAAGAATGTTAAAAATCTCGGAAACTAAAAATGATAGGTTAATGCAATAAATTGTATTTAATAGACAATGTAATACTCCTTAAATGAAAGTAAAAAAATATGAGTCACCATACATTTTATTAACACAAAATTACATAAAGAAAAAAACTGCTGATCTCTCCTTAAAACAAAAATAGGAAACATGAAATTTTTGAACTTTATTACGATTTGACTTGAATTTTAATACTTCGTATTGCCTCCTCGTGCTTCCATTACTGCGTTTACGCGGTTTGGCATGCTGTACACCAAGTTCCTTATACGATTTTGGGGAATATTCTCCCATTCCTCTGTGAGAGCAATTTTGAGCTCACGAAGCGTGATTGGGGGAGGGTTTCGTTGTTTTACGCATCTGCCTAGCTCGTCCCAAGCATGCTCGATCGGGTTGATATCCGGGCTGCGCGCTGGCCACTCCATACGAGTAATGTTCATCTCTTGAAGGTAGTCATTCACAATCCTACCTGTATGAGGTCGGGCATTGTCATGCATAAATATAGCATCCTCACCTAAATTGACCATAAATGGACCAACATGATCATTGAGGATTTCTTCCACATATCTTACGCTAGTTAAAGAGCCGTTTTCTATGATCACCAGCTCTGTGCGACTTTCAGAAGAAATTCCGGCCCACACAAGTACAGACCCACCACCGTAGGCTACTTTTTCTTCGATGCATGCTTGCTTGAATCTTTCCCCTGGTCTTCGATACACTCTGTGTCTTCCATCGTGCTTGTAGAGCATAAATTTTGATTCGTCGGAGAACATAACTTTTGACCAATCTTCAATACTCCAATTTACGTGGCTCTGGGCATATCTTAGTCTTGAAATACGATGCCCACGCTCCAGTTTAGGGCCGTTTGCAGGTCTAAGGGGTTTTAAGTTAGATTCAGCAAGCCGACGTCTTACTGTCCATGCACTTGGGTTACTTCCTCCGAGGCGTCGAAACTGATTTGTGAGTTCAGTTCCTGTGAGAAAGCGATTTCGAAGCATGGTGTTCACCAAGTATCGGTCTTCTCGTGCTGTGGTACACCTGGTTCTGCCCGTTCCTGGTCTGCGTAGGTTAGAACCAGTTTCTTCGTAACGTCGGAGAACTCTTTGTACTGTTGACAGCGACACACCGACAGTCCTGGCTGTATCGCGCTGACTCCGGCCGGTTTCCAGCATTGTAAGTATTCTGGTGCATTCTTCAGGCGTAAGCGACATAATTTCAGCTTGAATAATGAATATAGAGCACTATCAACATGGTTTATATACCCACATAAATGACAGATTACAAACAAAAGCAAAACCAAATGCTGTAATTTCGTAGTTCCATCTTCGAAAGTGGCCCTTTTTCAAATTTGATTTTTTTAAGATATAACTTTACAATAACTAAGAAGTTTTAATACCTTCATTTAAGGAGTATTACATTGTCTATTAAATACAATTTATTGCATTAACCTATCATTTTTAGTTTCCGAGATTTTTAACATTCTTTAAGTGACCCGGAATCATTGCTCTCGCGTGTATTATTATACTCAACTAACGGATCGTCGTCCTGCCCGACATCAGTGTTTTCAAAGTTTGAAAACACTGATTTCAATTTCAATTGTGAACAAACCATCAAGACACCTATTGAAATATACACACAAAATTACATACAAATCAGTCCAGCCGTTTAGAATTAGGTATGTAAAGTTCCTGACTGCTCGAAATGACGTAGGCTCGGCCGATTTGGCGAATGCTATACATTCACTGAGATAGAAAAAACCAATGTTGGTACACGGATTCGCGAGGTCGCTGGCCTTAGATTGGTTACCTACCTAGACATGAGACGAGTTGGCGTGTTTTTGTTACGGCTTTTTGTCGCTCGAGCGTGCGTTACCCTCGTTTTTTATTCCGGAGGAATACCTATGTTCGTGTGTTTTATGGTTTAAATTAATTTTCACTGAATTTGTTCAAAGACGCCTACACTGTCTAAATAAATATTGCCAACTTCATTAAATCAGCGTAAAATATTAATGCTTATTGGCATAACCTTCCGCAGGTAATGTAACAGCCCACGCAAAACGTGAACGTAGGTTTCCGATGGAAAAGTTATTAAATCTCCTTTGGTAAAAGCATTTCTTTATAACTAATATTAAAAACACACCGTTTGTTTTTCAAAAACAGTAAGATCGAATTTAGATGCCAAATCGGTAAAGCTGTAAAACAATTGAAGCGATCGTCTCTTCACGGTGAGCGTTCATAAAAATAACTCGATAGAGCGAAACTCTCTTATTTTTATTTGCCTCATGAATTGCCTACCTATGGAATAGGTTTTCAATTTTACTGCTTTTTGTCTTAGGCCAAATACAAATAGGGCATTTTTTGGTTAGTATTTTGATACACGTGTATGCTTTTCATAATAGCTTGGCGCACTCGGGCGTTTAAAAACGAGCATAAACGCGCGGAAAATACGCTCAGTCTGTTTCGTCCCTGTCCCTTACGCAGTTCGTCACAGAGCGTTTGCGCGTCGCTTGTTTGAGCTTTGGCCATGACGTAGCTATGACGCAAATAGCTCGAGTAAGAGGAGGTTACCGGTAGGGATAAGTAGAGCTACACAAAAGGTAGTGAATGATAATACCACAGAGTACATCATAATAATACTGTAAAATTAGAAGATAGCGTCACAAACAAGACATCAACCAAAGTAGGTAGGTACCTATATAAACTAATACCTCGCTGCAGATTTGAAAAGCTCAGTCGTATGAACTTATGAAGGTAGGTTCAGTAGTGAAAGAGGTGAAGTAGATAAAATAAAAATACAAATTAGTTATTTTTAATGTATAGGTACTTACTGTTAAGTATTTTGGTAGTTGAGTAGGTACCTACCTATCTTATATTTTACTGGATAAATCCCGTCAGGTAGCTAACCTATCTGTTTATTAGCCAATCTGTCCCCAAAACTGAAATATTTATCACTAAATAAAGTTTTACAACCGTGCGGGCAGATAAATAACGTACAAATCGGGTAGCGTTCACCCCAATGACCTTGGCCGGCGAGGGTTGTCCCCCTATTACTTATACCATGCATGGTAATGACGTGCATTTCAACGATCACGTCACATAGTGTTCACAAAGTGAGTTTAAACTTTTTAAACTATTTTCAAAGCCACTCTTTGTTATTGGTCGTTATCCAGGACTATGTTTGGGTTCCAAAATAGTATGTCATAAGCACTTATTGGTAAATTCGTTTACACTAAATAGAGTTAAAATCGTTACGTAAGCCTGTTACAGTAAAAATACGTAAATAGCTGAAACTAATCAGAAATCAGAAAACTGGTTTAGAGGCGCACAAGACATGGAGGCTGGCATTGCATGTAGGAGGTTTATACCCATTGCAGCAGTGGGTGATACTGGGCTAAAATGATGAATCAGAAAGCATCTGTCACGTAACTGAACGAATGAGTTTTTTTTGTACGGTGTTGGCGTCGCACGTTTGTGTACGAAGGAGTTATAGAAAGAGTATTTTCAGAACGTTGAATGATATAAAGAAGCCCAACTAATGAGTGATTCAATTGAGTCGAGACCGCATTGTGGTATGTGTTCTATTCTTGATGCGCGTGAATCATTTCTTGCCAAAATGTCTAAGCGATGATTACAATCGTAACTAATTATCTATTTATACACAGTTTTAATAAAGGAAAATGTCCATATGTAAATACGCGAGGTATTGTACAAAAATAGCAATATCGCAAAAATTCAATGTCAAAAATGTACAGTAACAAGTAAGTACTTAATTAAATTAAAAATTAAAAAACCCCGAATCTTGGACCGATTTTCATCAAACTAAGCTAAGAACACTCCAACTAATTCACCTTTCAAACAAAAAAAAACTAAATCAAAATCGGTTCATCCGTTCAGGAGCTACGTTGCCTCACACACACACACACACACACACATACACACACTCACTCACACACACACACACACACACACACACACATACATACATATATAAACACACACACACAGACACGTCAACCTCAACCTTATAAAACCCTGTCGTTTTTGCGTCGGGGATTAAAAATAACAAAGAACTAAAACAAGCAAGAATTATTTTCACTACCTTTAGGGGGTAACATAAAAGAAATAAATAACATTATAGGACACATATAATTAGCGCGCAACAAAGTATGGACAAGACACACTGAAGTGTTTGCGGTGAGGAGTTCACTAATAGACGACTAATTACTTAATCATGTAGGCACACCTATTAATAGATGGACAACGGCTCTTACCATTGTATAAATACTTCAATCAGCTATTACTGAATGAGGGGTTTTCTGTGCGGACACTTTTATGTATTCAAGTATCAGTCGATCTCCGCAGTAAGATGGTTAGAAAATTGCCGGTTAGGTTATGTGCAATGATAAAATTGAAATGATATACTTGTAATTACACAATATAAAGAAAGGCATTACCTACTAACTTTATTTTTCATGGACCCACTGGGAAATTAGAGAACAATAGAATCATGGACTTCTGGGAATAAGCCATTTCAATCGCTAAAGATGAAGTAAATACTTACCTTTCATGGAGTTTGGAAGTAGTTTAAACATATTTTTTTGGTCCAAAATATAGGTCATAAGACATTCATATAATCTAAGTCCTGAATTCGAGAAAACATTTTCTCAACCTAATATTTGCAGGTGTAGCAGGTACTTAATAGAAAGCCACAAATTAGGCCAGAAAAATGAGCAGAAAACTCGAAAAAAGTAATAATGACCCGACAGATTTACGGTCGAGTAAAATGTCTTATTTTTATAGGCTTAGATAATGAGGTTGTTGCCCCTCGGCGTAGCGGCCTTTTGTTCGCTTTTTAACCGCAAAAACCAATATCTACCAATTGAAGACCAGATTTTAAATGTTATAGACAGTGTTTTCTTATTTGGTAACGAACTTTCTATTCTTCTTTTACAAAAAAAGTTGAACATTCATAACTAGGTAAATAGTTCTTTATTGGTTTTAATAACCGAAATCATACAAAATGATAGTAATCTTTATTTGCCTCGTGTTTGGTCTATGTCGGTCTATATGACCTAACTTCCTAAAAGGATAATATTGCAATCCATTTTGCTGTTGCATTTTCCTAAATTAATTTGACAACACTACAATTATAGCTGTCTTTGTCGTTTCAGTTTATGAGAAAGGGATGGTGACATTTTTAGTGCTGTCAAAAGTCAAGTTTTTAGCTAAGTTAGAATCGGTACTATTGACAAAGGCCGATCTACAGACTTAGAGACGAGACTGTGCGCGAAATGAGTTTCCTGAGGCAGCGGCGGCGGCGCCATGAACGTCCTATATTTTATGACTAGAATCGTCTAGGGTTACTAGAAATATTTTAGTTTACCGAAACATTCAGCTTGGTAATGGTGGAGATTGATCGACATATAAGAAAATAATCATAAAAAAATGCTGTTGTATTTTTTACGTTTGAGTAAGAAAATCACCAATATGAAATGGCAATAGGAATATTCAGGCATTTACTTCGAAAAATCACAAAAACACTAAATATTCTATTTATAGGCCATCTGAACGTTCACCTCGACTGTCTCGGGAAAGTAGACCGATGTCCGCAAAATTGGAAATTTATGGCAGCCCTAATTCACCAGTCTAGTCCAGGAGAAGGAGGTCGTGTCAGTGCCTGGGGTTTGAATTTGGGCTTAGTACCTACCTACGCAAATATTATATAGAGAAAGGTGTACCTTATATACTTAAACCGTTGGTAATGTTTTAGATTTAACCTCATTTTTATTTACTTAAAAAAGTAGACAGATACCTACTTAAGTATATTTTGTTTTCCAGTTCATATGAATGTGTTCTTATTTCCTGTTAGAATGTAACAAACAAATGACATCATCAAAATTAATACAAGCAACGTATTTGACTGTTTAGTAAATATGCATACATCTTTGGAATCAGTTTTGATTAGTAGGTAGTTCATATTCAAAAATATGTAAATATGAAACGATTTCGCCAATAAAACTAAACCGGCAGTCGAATTCACACGTCGCGCGTTGTACCAAGCCAAAGTGTGTGGTAAATAATTTAGATTTTAGATAATGTACCATAGCAGAATCCCCACTGGTGGGGACTTCTTGGTGGGGATTTCTGGAATATACCGCAACTAGGTTTGGCCGGAGTGGTTGCATTATTCTTTGACTCGATAATGTAAAATTTTGTACATAATATATATAAATATTGTTATAAAATTAAATTAAGATAAATTGTGTTAGATAGATAGATAGATAATACTTTATTGTACACACAAGGAAATCAGATGACATACTTACAAAAACTTAAAAATTAACTTATAATAGTACAATGGGCGGCTTTATCGCTGAAAGCTATTTCTTCCAGGCGATTTCTTTTGTTATGAAGTTTTTATATGTTGGCATGTTGGTTTTATGTGTCGTATTGATATAGGCATTAAATAATTCAGTAGGTACTTAATTAAGTCCCTACTTTCTTATAAAATATTAGCATTAATGTTTCAAAACATTTTAACTGCGAGCTAGGTACTTACGTATAAACACCTAAATAAACAAAATAGTGTCCACAAAATCTAAATAAATGCAAATTTTTCCTTTGTATGATAAACTGCAAACATTTTAAAAATAAAATTTACATGCGTTTTTGTTACACATTACTACATAATAAAGTTTTTCTTTGAAAACAATGAGCTTTGTATGTATGCTTTACGATTATTTTGTAATTAAAATTTAAATAACAAAGAAGTGCGTCATTAATAAAAATGTTTTAAAGGCCTCATAACAAGGTGCCTAAGTAAACCTAAGTGGATTACATTTTATATGAGTCTCATATTTATTACAACTGAAAACTGTACGATTAATTTTATAATTAGCATGGAAGTTCTTCATGTCCTATTTCGCACATGTTCAGGGACTCTACTCGTGACGTTTGTACATTACACAGTACACTTCACAGTGGCGCTGTCACTTCGCAAGTGGCGACGTCGAAGTACGAAGCGGCCGCGCAATGTAAAATGAACGTCACTGCTGAATATTCGCTAATCATTATTCGGAGTAGAGGTCCTGGTATAACCTGAAGAACGGCTCGCTTAGGGTTTTTTTAAACTTCGATAACATATCGTTGACTTAAGCTGAATAGAGCTACCATTTTGTGACAGTGGACATTCTACAAGCCCTCACTAATTCCATCGAATCAAGTCGAAAGCCATAAAAAGTATTATGAATTCTATCCCCGCGTTCAAGTGCCAAAACCAACACGGGCGACGAATTTTAAACAACGCAGAGATATTGATAGTTGATTCCGGCGCGTGTTTTATGCCATTCACTTAAATGCTCTGCATTGGTATGCCAATCTCAGTTGAACTGCAAAGTTTTAAATCATGGTCAGTTCATACTAACTCATAGTTATTCTGTGACTAAATAGTGACATTATGACGTCATTTGACGTGTTTTCGCGCATATTTTGCTGTCAAGTGTCTAAAAAGAATGATCACGTGGTACAAAATTGTACCACGTGACCTGAAGAAATTACACTGGGCAGTGAAATATAACTTGACAGAAAAAGATTGGCATACGGGGGCTGGGAGAAGTTCACGGCAGAACATGTTTTCAGAAATAACAATTTTAAGCCTGCTCCGACCACCTTATTCATACATTACTTTTATAATTGTATTATATTCGTAAGTAGTAAGTTACTGAGCTGAAAGCTTCGTAAATGCCAGTTCTGGAGTACACTTGCTTACTTCATAACCTCAATAAAACGTAGCGCCAAGCATTCTTGCATGATGCGCTCGATTATAGCAGGGTTGGCAGTAGTTGGCACGTTTCAAGCACAGTTGCTGTTTTAAATCGTTTTATATCAGATTCGGGGCTATTTAGCAGTAACGTTGTTCAATAATGACTTTAATATAAGGTTATTTACCGAGCTACTTTTTTTTTTGCCTTGTTGTACCTACTTAAGTATTTAAATTAACACTTATTACTTAGGGCGGCTTGCACCAGAATCGCTAAACGCGTTTAACTCTTAAATAGTATTTAGCGAGTTGTCAAGTCATACAAATACGTCAGATTTAAATCGATTTAGCTGTTAAATACGTTTAGTGATTCTGGTGCAAGACGCCCTTACTTATTATTACTTATACTATACTTACAACATAAAAGTTTTGTAATAGCTGTAAAAACTGAATTTGAACACTATTAAAGAAACAAAAATTAAACAGTAAAAAAAACATAAAAAAATAAGTAAAAATTAGCCTTTTGAGTTCCAAGCTTCGATCAACTTCCAAGAGCTATAAAATGGCTGTTTCTACCTACTGAAAGTACAATCGTGCGTGTTCTATTTTTTTTTTCAATTACTTACAAAGTGATCTATGAAATTATATAAGTAGATATAGAGTGGGTATAGTTATCGACCGATCTAAAGCTACCTACTTTCTGTGACCTTGTGATAAAAACTAGGCCTAGTTAAAATGTGCCTGTCATCAGACAATATATCAGATAATATAAGTACCTAGACGTAATTTTCTTTGTGATAAATATTTTTTGTTTTTTTATAATAAACAATAATACCTAATTATAGTACCTAATAGCAATGTTATAGGAGAATTAGGACTGTGATATTACATACATAAAGCAATTTTCTCCGCTAGTGTCATTAGAAGAAGCATAAGTTTATTAATAAATGCTGCTTAGCTATTACCTAATCTTAAGAACCTTGCTGGACCACAAGGTCAAGCTAAACTAAACAAGTAATAGTCTTCTGTCCAACGACTACAGTCAGAGCTTTTAAAAATACATAGAAGTATTCGTGGCACTTGAGACCATTTCTCTAAGATTCACACCCTATTTAGTTCGATATAAAAAATCCGTAAATTATCTTTCATCTTCGCGACACCCCTAACGCTTGCCCACAAGACGTTTATCATATTACAAACGCACCGTATAACCATTTGATTCATTATTTCGTTAACAATATTAATAGAATTTATACAAAACATACATAGACACTTACTATGTTAATTTTATAGTAGTTATGAGGATAATTAATGTATCCGCTTCATGCTAGATTGAGTCTGGATATTAAATTGTTAATTACAATCTTTACAAGAAACCTTTAAAGTAAGTGTCAAATGAATAGTGTAAACGACATCATACGATAAAGTTATATAAAAACGATTTGTACCTATCTTCATTTCGGGAAAAATACAGGATGTAATGTAATAAGACGACTTTTAAAAACGTTATGGCGTTAAAGTTTACCATCAATAGGGTAGGGATTACTTTTCCTACGCAACTAAAAAAAATGTGCTGTTTCATACACTTTTGCCAAGAAGGTAGGTTTTGTATGGACTAGCAAATTTTAGCCACCAAAACACTGATGGCTCTTTAGGAAAAGTTGTTTATAATGGTGGGTACTTTAACCTCTGAAGTTATAGGGAGAGGTTTTATTACACGCTGTTTAATAAAAGTATAATTTATTGCATAAGCAAAGTCCACTGAAACTTATATATAACAAACAAGAATTGTCTAACTGTTTGTGGAGCTTACCCTTCACAAGGGTTAATTGGATAAACCCCTGCTTCATATAAAATTAACAAAACACAGCTTTGCCCTCTCATGATATGATAGCCAACATTCGATTTTGAAGTTAAAACAGAGATTAGTGCTATTATTGTAAAATGTTTTGGCTTTTAGTTAACAAACAATGCTTCCAAAAAGAACTTGTTCAAAGCTATACAAACGAAGTAGAAAATACAAATAAAGTAAGCTGTAATTTTAATTTATTTAGAATGTACAGAAAAACTCGACACTTACTGGTAAATATGGTTTTCCGCATGGTTCCACAGCGAACGCTTTTTGGCTCATTAGCTCCAACTTGTCAAACAATATTTTGTGTAAGTACGTCCGCCCAGAGCAAAATAAACGCGCAAAATTAAAGAATATCACAAGGTAGTGCGCATATCAAGATATCACCGCATTGATAAATGCACGAGGTCGAATCTGTTTTTTTTTTGCGAGGTCAACGGCGACCTTCGCGAAATTAGCGCAATTAACATAACGCATTCGGTACTTAGCTTATTTGCATAATCTGTAGTGCGGATATTGATATTGTAGACGTCGAATCTATGACCACAACGAATGGCTCGACAAAGCGGACAAGCGTGAAATCTGAGGTTCGATCATATTTTGGTCAAACGTTTCAAACTTTATTAACTGTTTCCTCGAACTGATAACTCGCATGTTTATTCTCTGACCGAACCACGGTTTATAACCTTGGTTTCAAACTTTTTATTCTTCGTTCTGATTATAATTTTTTATCATAATACCTACTATTTTGAAGATAGTGTTTGTTTTTATTAAAATAAGTAATACGAAAAGTTATTAGTTTCTATCTCGGGATTGTTTACTGGGGTTGACTGTACCTATTGAAAATCTTCGTATCTATGCGTTTACAACCGTGTGTTTAAATAAAATTTTCAATGTGATGTTCACTAAGGTCAGTAAAACAACTGAGGAAGTGATTATGACAGCGCTTTTGTAGGCTTTGTTGTTACAAGGAAGTTGGTTTATGAATAACTAGATGTTTGCCTTATAATTAAATATATTAAAGATTGTAGGTGGTACTTTATTTATATACCTACCTGGTATATTATTGATTACTAAATCAATAACCAAAATTTATATAACTAAACAGATGAGCGTCAAATCACAGATTTCAACATAAAACCTACGATTTGACGCTAAGTGACGTGGAACTTTTAAGTCTTACATAAAAATTGGAAAAAAAGAGAACTGAACTCCAAAATAAATGAGACTGACTGAACGCCCATACATCTAACTTAAAGTGATGTAAATGTATATTCAATAATTTGAGAAAGTGTCGCGACACGAATAGCCCGCTATAAAGATGCCTGACTGATATACCACTTAACCAATAGAGGAACGCTGGTACTCATACTCAGCCCAGACAGACAGGACACGTGACGTTTATTGTTATGATGCGGGCTGGCTGTGTAAGTATATTAAAATTTGAAACTTTTGTTTGCAACGATACAACTTAAAGGGCTGAAGAGGCATATCCTATTAAAATCATATTTTAAAGTACCTACCTATAGTAAGTCGCAAAGGATCTTTGTCCCTCTGAATTATCTGCGCAGAACCGATTTTTGGGTCAAATTGGAGGTAAGCGAATTTTTCCGCACAATCGTTGAGGAACCTAACATCAGAAGGATAAAGATCCGTAGTGTGTACTGTATCTTATAAGCCATAAGGCTTATATTTGAACAAGTTGCAGACAATCGCGACTCTACCTAGATAACCGTTTAAAATGACTGTTTGCCGGTCTTATTATTATTATTAAGTCAGAAGCCGAACCCAAAACTCGGTTAAATGCAGTTTACCGAGGGAGGGAAGTCGTGCGTACCTAGGTACTTCCTTTTACCAAAATAGGGTTGCGCCGTGAAACAAGAAGCTATCAATCAATATAAAGGGGTTAAAATGCAGTAACACGAAGGGCAATCGATTAAATATCTCGATATTGGCTCGTTAAAACGACGCTGTAAATTGCTTGAAGATGTGTGGAAATAACGCGTGAAGGTCAATGGTGTGTTAAACGATCGAAATGTGAAAGGATTAATCGATTTAAAAGTTATATCGAATGCAAAGGTCTAAGCTCATGAATAAACGATTTAAAATCATTCGTTTATATTCCTTTTAGTAACACTAAACATCGATTCAGTCAAACTACATTAATATTCATAGGCAAGAGTCCTAATCGGTTTATCTTGCTCTGAATATAACTTTTGGTAAAGCCCACTAATTAACTTGATGTGAGTTACAGCCGCACCAAAGCCTATCTAGTAAATTACCAGTGTAACCAATAAAGAACAATTCAAACCAACGTACTTTAACAATAATTAACTGACATAAAAATCTTACATGTTTGTTAACATAATATTTCATATCCAAATATTGAAATAAAGTTTTCAAAAAGTCTGTAGAAACAGCGCGTGAGACTGTAAACAAAAGAGTTGGTAAATATAGGGGTAACTAACATATTTATTGGTCGTTTTCATTGTGTGGTGCGTACGTGAATATGTGAATAATATAACATGGGAACATCGGGACGTCGGAATATGCGGGCGCGGGCGGAATGACCCGCTGACCCACTCTTGTTCCCACTTGATTGCTGCAAGCCACTGTTTTATACATTTAGGGGGATCGCTCAAAACGGTGCAGCGCATATTACCACAGTGTAAACCATATAAATAATCTACCACCATGTAAATACTTAAATTATTATATAACAACTAGCAGTTACCCGCGACTTCGTACGCGTCTACAATTTCCGTGTACATTATATTATCTGTGCATGTACCGAGCGGATACTTTGAGAAACTTGACATTACACCTCATTACACCGAACTCGTACCTACTGGAATGTCAAACGCTAGTTGTTAGACCAAAGAGGTAGTACTACGCCCTGTCAAACTGACGTGACATGACAATGAAATCCTCATGCCAATTGGCGCTGCTAATCCTTTTCATTCATTTTATCCTGTAGATCCTGTTAATTATTCGAGATAAAAAGTAGCCTATGTGTCAATCCAGGTTGCGAACTATAATATGCCAACTTTCATCTAAATTGTTTCAGTAGTTTAGACGTGATTGAAACACAAACATCCAAACATCTAAACTTTCGCATTTATAATATTAGTAGGATAGGATATTAGTAGGATAGGATTATAAAGTTCATCATAAGACTGTATTTATTGACGTGTAACCTTGTTATTAATAAATGAACTATGAAGTAGGTACTTATTCATTAGGTACTTATTTATATTGCGACATGTAATTGTATTTGTCAATATAGTAAATAGCTGATTTTAGGACAATATTTTGGAGTTACCCGACTATTGCACGGGTGTCGCAACATTGTCACAAAATGTCACAATAAACTAACATCGTACTTTTTAAAAATTAACATTACTTTTTTAACGACTCTCTCACGGACAATAGCAAGTGCAAAGTGTTGTTTATTATTAGAACGTATTTGGATGTTGCTTTATAGTCTGACGTTTTTGAGAACACTACCAGGTTTTGGCAAGCGCAGACGGCTCTCATGAAGTCATTGCTGCTTTTGTAGTAGATGCAATGCAAATGCCCATCAAATGACGCAAAGAAAAGACCCACACAAACTGCTACAAGTAGTTTCTATGCACTAATGCCTGAACAGTTAATCTACTCATTTAAGATATCTGAGCTGCACACAGAACCAATTGGACAAAGGCTGAAAACTCGGCTAATACGATTATATCTATAACACTGTTACACGCATGATGGGTTGGACGGTTTTAGAGAAACGAATGAACTGTCATGGCTGATAATCCCACGTCCACGTTGTGTTGTAACTTGTAATTATTGAGAACAACACAGATCACCGTGCAAAATATTATGTAAGTAGTTATTATTATGTTAGTAGCTTATTGTATTTCATTTGTTGCATAATGCTTTCGACATTAGAAATGATTTTCACTTAATAACTGTGGTAAGGAAACTTACAAGCTTTAGACAGCTTTGAAAGGCTTCTTCAATTGGATTATAAGAATACAACTTGGTGTACTTGAAAAAAGGCATATTAGGCAACTTAAAAGTCAAGGTTCAGCGCTTAAGGTAGACTCACCGTAGGAAATACGAGACACATCGTCACATAAACTGCATACGGAGGTCGGCTTACCTGCAACAATTAAATTCTTTGTTAAAAATATTATTGAAATAGGCTCACGTAGCTATGATACCTTATCTAAATAACTTATATACTTTTGAATGTCAAAGCTATACAAGTTTGATTATTGTATTAATAAGATAATAATAAATCTTATCCATTTACGTAAATGCCTCACAATAATCTACTTTGTCGGCTAGCACTTCTATAAAATAATATAATCCAAAATAATCGCAATGAGTAAGACCCATTGATATGCAACTGGAATGTCATCGATAAATGCGATTCATAAAAATAAATAATTAATTAAATATTGCAGTGCTGAAAAAAGCTGATAAAAGCGAGCGAGAACATGGTAACTCGATAAAAGTAACGGTGGTGTTAAATGGAAAAGCGAGTTATTTTAGGCAATGTTTAACTTTGGTAGGAGAGGAATATAAAAGATCGGTATTTTGTAAAATACTCCGCTGTTGAGTCGATTCTAAAAACAAGAGAATAGCTACATAATTTGTGTAACTACATTTTAATATTTTCTAAACGAAATTCGGTCGAACCACATGGCCAAAAGCTAAAATCCTATCCTACTAATATTATAAATGCGAAAGTTTAGATGTTTGGATGTTCGTGTTTCAATCACGTCGAAACTACTGAACCAACTTGAATGAAACTTGGCATATATATAGTACGTAGCCTGGATTGACACATAGGCTACTTTTTATCCCGAATAATTAACAGGATCTACAGGATAAAATAAAAAAAAACGGGATTAGCAGCGCCAATTATTGGCAAGAGGATGATGTCATGTCACGTCAGTTTGACAGGACGTAGTACTACCTCTTTGGTCTAACGACTAACGTTTGACATTCGAGTACGGGTTCGGTGTAAATGTCAAGTTTCTCAAAGTATCCGCGTGGTACACGCACAGATAATATAATACACAGATAATATAATGTACACGGAAACGGTACTCGCGTACGAAGTCGCGGGCAACTGCTAGTTCAAAATAAAATATTCACGCAGCAGCGGGAAAAGTATTTATGATTTGATAACACTGATTCTAAAATTCATAGTTATGTAGGTACTTACTTACTCTACAAAATAAATTACTTACACATAAACGGTCATGCGTTATACATTGAGTGGAATATTCTGTTTACGCTTCGACGTGAGGGGAAGGGCTGAAGCATAAATGGTTATTTCGACTTTATTACCCACAAGTTAAGGTTCAAAAGTTTTTTATTCATTCTGGCTACACGAGTTGATTATTGTTTTACTTAACTTTTTTATAGCCCATTGCCGCGAACGGGAAACCGACTTCCCACACAAGGGTTGAACATTTGTTACTACGGTTTTTTCATATTCATGCTAAAATGCAAATAAAAAATTGATATAATAATGATAAACGCCACCTCATCGCTATTAGTACTTTCCCGATAAGCTTATATTATGTGGAATGAATATATTTAATTATGCTTCTTCTTGCCAGCAGGGGTATGCCAATCAAAGTTGAACTGCAAAGTTTTAAATCATGGTCAGTTCATACTAACTCATAGTTATTCTGTGACTAAATAGGTGCCATTATGACGTCATTTGATGTGTTTTCGCGCATATTTTGCTGTCAAGTGTCTAAAAAGAATGATCACGTGGTACAAAATTGTACCACGTGACCTGAAGAAATTACACTGGGCAGTGAAATATAACTTGACAGCAAAAGATTGGCATACGCGTCCTGATGTCTTATAGATGAATATCAAAATACATTCTTCGAATGGTTGCTTGGTAACTCATGTATGCTTTATTAATATTGCATTTTTACGAGTAATTCGGTAAATAATATTAGTCTAATCAAGAAATAATAATATAGCCGTACCATATATTAAATAACTTTTAAAAATACCTACGAATGCCCACGCATTGGCATTCTTAAGCTAATTGACAAAATATTTAAAAGAATTTATAATAACAGATTCACCACCGACCTAAGTTGGTTTTCCTACACCTAAATGAATTTCAAATTAAAAAGCTCTACCTACTTTGCAAAAACGGTAGGTAGTTGTAAAGTTAGTTTGATTGAAATAGTGGCCAAATCTGCTGACAGAGAGCTTCTTCATAATACCTGAGCTGGAATCGACAGCAAAGCCTAGAAGTGCTCCGATGAAAATGCTACTGGAGCTAGACCCTCTATTTTAACTCTCTCTGATGTAGGTGCCTAAACTTTACGTCGCGTCGTCGTATCACGTTGTACTGTAAAAAGGAGAAGAAGGAATTCACCGTGTAAAGCAAACGGTGACTGGCAAATATCACGCACGTACCCAGAGATTTTATAGCATGGCAATTTTCACACGATGTTTTTATTACCGTTTTGGAGTTGAGGCTCGAATCTGCCTTGTTTGACTGCCGCATTGGGCGTTTGCGCAATGCACGATACCGGCACACCACTATACTGCCCCCGTATGCCAATCTTTTGCTGTCAAGTTATATTTCACTGCCCAGTGTAATTTCTTCAGGTCACGTGGTACAAAATTGTACCACGTGATCATTCTTTTTAGACACTTGACAGCAAAATATGCGCGAAAACACATCAAATGACGTCATAATGTCACTATTTAGTCACAGAATAACTATGAGTTAGTATGAACTGACCATGATTTAAAACTTTGCAGTTCAACTTTGCAGTTCAACTTTGATTGGTATACCCCTGCTGGTAATATTATGTCAGTCATTACCAGTATTATAGTGGTCTAATTATATACGATGTCGAACAAAAATATCCTTATCGACGCACAGTCTGAAAGGTTGTACGAAGTATGAGATTAGCTGTCTGACAATGAGCGGTTGCAAGCTGGCACGATAACTGCACGACACGGACATAATCATGCAGTTGCTCCTTCGTAGCCTCATACATACGTAACGATTTATCGTAGCGATAAATCTGTGCAGAACTGTTTGCGCAGTTTTATCGATCGTCTGTATGAAAAATCGTTGTCGATAATCGTTCGTCGGTGGCAGTTGCAATTTCTATCAGATAAATCGTTGTCGATTACATTTGCACAGTTTTGTCGTTGCGTGTGGATGGCGATCGCTCAGTTCGGCAGTACTTCACGGAGCTTGCTAGTGTGCGCACGTGCACATCGCTTTCACAGAAACATGTCGGAAGACGAAAGAATTGGACACCGCGAACTACTTCAACATTTTATAGAAAGCTACAGAAACGAAACTTGCCTTTGGAAGACTACATGTAAGGATTACCACGACCGCAACAAAAAAAATGCCGCCTACGACAGGCTAATCGAAAAATACAAACTCATAGATCCAAATGCCACCAGGGATACAGTGGTTAAGAAGATTAATAATCTTCGAACTACATATAAAAAAGAGCTCAATAAAATAAAAAAATCGTGTAAATCTGGAGCAGGGACTGACGAGATTTATAAACCTCGTTTATGGTACTTTGAGTTATTGAGTTTTTTATACGATCAAGAAGTACCGAGACCATCTACATAGCAAGTGCGTCATAATCTTCCATTGTTAACATGTATCTTGCGCGAGCCTCTGCGGAGAACTGACCGATCGACGTCGATATCGGAGGCGTGTGGAGGCACTAGGAACGTTCGATTTATCTGCACAGTGTGAAATCGCTACGATAAATCGTTACGTATGTATGAGGCTTTAGTTGCTCGATCAAAAATAAGTAGATAAACTTGTATGTATAAAAAATTTAGCCACATCTAAAGTTATGTTTTGATTACATTATTACTAAAAGCTAAAGATAGACTGAAAAAAAATGAAAAAAACAATTAAGTATAAGGGGTAGTTTTAAGCGTTGTAATTTGTCTTGGAAGCACCTTTTCTTTTTAAGTGGTTTAAAAAAAAATGCAGGGTTGGCTCACTTTTATATGATTTATTTCACAACGATTTTTTGTTCGAGCAACGACATAATTATTTCGGTATCGTGTAGGGCGATGTGTCGTTGGAATGAACACAGCCATTCAAGCAAACGACCTTTAGATCAGAATGCGGTGACCACTTTAAATATCGCAAGGTTCTAATGTAGATATTGGATAACACTTGAGTAATGCTTTGCAATTCCGCTAGATATCTCACAACTAATTACTCTATGAATTATGGATCGCCTTTGATTTGCGCGTCTAGTTTAAATACCTTATTGGTTAAATAGAACCTATTCATCGAATGATTTAAACGACGAAGTGGCAGATGGTTCGCCATAGCTGTTAAAATATTTTAATAAGCCACAGACTTTTAAAGGGAAAAATTTATCAGTAATAAACGATACTCAATAACTAATTGAATTCAATTGACCCGACATTACAGAGATAAAACCCGATCCCAATTTGCCGTGGTACCCTCGCCACGGATCACTCAACACCGCTTAATGAGAGAGGGCTGCGCAGGCTATTCAGATGCCCATGACTCATCGTTTGGGGAGGGTGACGTCATCAATGTAAACACTCTCATTTTACTATCGATTACTGCGCCACACAGATTTCTTTGCTTGTTGGAACGATACAATGATGTAAAAGAAACTATAAGCAACTGAGACTGCCTTTAATGTTTCAGAACAGTAAAAAAGTGTTTATCTTATATTTATTAGTCTGACTGGTCTACAGTTCAGTAAAAGCGTTGTTAAAATATAACAGCTCAATCAAGCGACTGAAAGCGAACCACATAGAAAACCTATCAGTTCGTTACCAGCAAAATCACTCGAAATAATTTATCAAACTAGCTACATACTAAAAGCGTTGTCAAAATGCTGAAAAAGAAATGAAGTTACCAACTTCATTAGCCCCATAGCGCATAGCAAAGATAAACCCGTCGCTCTGTCGAGAGATTTTTGCAACCTTTTGTTGGGTTTGCATGCAGGGACAAGTAAATGGGCACAATCAGTTTATTGAATTTAGCCTGCAAGAGGACTTTTTATTCTACTTCAAGGGTATTTGTTCGTATGATACCATTCAGTGCTGTGGCATGCGCTGTCACACCAGAAAACAATGTAAAAATAACAAATTATTGAAATACCGAATTAATTTCCAGTGAACATGTTAACAAAATTAAAACAGCCACAAGAGATAAGCTACAAGTAAATCCTTGTCAAAACACCCAAATACATGAATGCTAAGGTAAAAACTATTAAAAGTTGTTTGCATAGCAAATGGGTGATAAAAAATGAAAAATGCAGTGAATTCATTTTGCATTTTTTTGTTGGACATCTCGCACGGGACACGCGGATGGGTATAATCAACTCATTGAATTAATTCACATTGCACGGATCTCTCGTCTGCAAGGTAAATTGTCTTTGTCAAAATTTGATTATGCCGGAAGCTTGTGGCTTAGGAATTTACTAGAGTTTACAGAGTTTCGGCTTGATTTATGAAGCGTTACATTTTTTTTTTTGCTGGAACGTAGAAAAATCAGAAGGAAAACTTATCATTTCTTCTGCACACAAAGCATATTTCTGGTGGCGTTCTACATTCATCTTACCTTTTCCGACATTTGGCCTCCGTATTTTTAAAGCGTCTAGAGATCGAAATTCTCTGAAGTGAGGAGTCTTTGAAGATTACAACCATTTAGAGACAGAATGTACTTGCTTAGATCACAGGGGACAGATCCGGCTGTAAGTACGTACACGGATCCTAGCAAGGTCGGCACTCCATCGGGCTGAGTTATAATTTATACAGATTTATAAACTTTGAGAGGCGAGTCAAGTTTGATCGTACCTACATCAGCCATTTTTTAACCGAGATGGGTGACGGCATTTTCAACTGAACGATTTTATGCTTCAGAGGCTGTCGTAAGGTCTTGGGGCTGCCTACTCTTTTAGCAAAGTGGGCCAGTTCATGCAAAGGCTTTGGGGCGTTTTAGGTCCCGACAATGCATTGCATACCGACATCGATTGACATCATTAACATCCATGACGATCCTGAACTATTCTTGTCCTCCATTTTTTAAGTCCTTTATTTATTTTATATTTTATTATTAATGAAATAAAAAAAATATTATTAAAAGTAAAAAAAAAGTAAAAAAATGTTTATTTCAGAGAAAAAAGAAAAAAGATAATATCACTGCCAAAGTTTATTTAACAGTATTGGTTGGACACAAAACAATTATTATTATTTTATTATTTATTAGTATTTTTATTTATTAGTATATATTTATTCAAAACAATAACTATATACAAATACTTTAGAAAACTGCAGTTCCACGCAACCAGAGCCTAGAAGCCAAGAAACTACGGCCTGCCCCCGTATGCCAATCTTTTGCTGTCAAGTTATATTTCACTGCCCAGTGCCCAGTGCCCAGTGTGTGTTTCTTCAGGTCACGTGGTACAATTTTGTACCACGTGATCATTCTTTTTAGACACTTGACAGCAAAATATGCGCGAAAACACATCAAATGACGTCATAATGTCACTGTTTAGTCACAGAATAACTATGAGTTAGTATGAACTGACCATGATTTAAAACTTTGCAGTTCAACTTTGATTGGCATACCCCTGCTGGTTCCTAGATTTTGATGCTGCAGGAAGTAGGATTCAAGTTGAGCTGTTTATTAGGACTCACACGGCCCAAGTCGTGAGAAAAGCCTTTTTGCTAACATTTAAATAAAGCTAGATAATACACGCTAGTGCTTTAGCTTGTCGTTCCGAGAAGTACCGTTGCTTAGGCAGTTGTTTACCAGCTAATATCCTGAGTGTACATACTCCTACTTATCTGCTTTACGGTGCTATGAAGTCGTCGGAGCGAATATGTTTATTTTAAGCTCTTTTCCAGTGCCAGTGTCTTGGGCACGCTTCCGATTGGTACCGATTTGGATTAGTTGAGCTATCTATAAATCGTTTGCAACGGTTTGTAGATAGCTCAACTGTTTTACGTGTATTTTGTATATAAATATTGTAAATACTGTATTAGTTGTTATTTTCTTTGTAAATAAATAGCTCTTTTCTTTGTATTTTAAATTCGCATCTCTTTTTACAACTTTAGTATTATTTTTGTCATTAAGGCTTAGAAACTATGTATTCTCTCGCTTCTTTTCCTTAGCTTATTCAATCAAAATGTTTTGACTTTTATTTTACATGCAAAATACAGTACTATTTTGTTAATTACAAAAAAACCCTTAGCCGTATATTTTACCTATAAAAATAAGTAAAACATAGTTTTGTTCGTAACCAGCAGTTTGCGTTTTGTGTAGTTTGCTGCTTGCTACGTTCAAAAGCTTTCATTTTGCTGTGGTTACATCATGCATTCATGAAAAGCAAGCATTCTAGAAATGTTTTCATTTCCAAGTCCAAAAGAATAATATAATCCTAAAGATAGAATTTTTTATTAAAGGATTTGTTTAATTTATTTTGAAACCTTTGGGATCGTACGCCTTTTATTAACCAAGTTTACATCTACGGATACAATCGCTAGTGAATAGAAAACATTTAAAAGGTATGGGAATAATAACTTAGTATCGTTATAAATATAGTGGTATCGTTCAGTTAGTATGTAAGTATGTCAAGCCCATAGCTAGCCTTTTTTTTACTCTCAGCTGGCGGGTGTAAAATATCAACTTTAACTAGGAAGGCTGGTATACATGCGAGCGTATTGTGAAGTGGGTTTTGAGTATGTGATTTCATTAATTTCATCAGCAACATTCTTGGAGTAAACATTACCTTCACATGTAGTTAGATTAATCTGCTGCGCTAATGTCGACTTGTTAAGTAGCAGGACGACGTTATCGGCTCACTTGTTAGTTCGATGTCGGTGTTAATAGAAGTGCGAAATATAAAGCTGTGTGCACACGATACTCACCGCCACTTGCGCCTGCGACGCCGACGTTGGCGTAGTGATCGTGAAGCATATAGAAGGGATAGTCACCTAGTTTGAACAGGTACGCGGACATAAGCACCGCGTCCTGCCTCGGGTCCACGTGCTGGTGCGTGGGCCTCATCAGCGAAGATATAGAAAAGTCCGTCGGCGCGGGCCCCTGATGACCACCCCACCGGTTCACACTGCACAACTTGCACTCCTCAACCTTCATCGTTTAACACTAAATAAATAACTCTATCCGTTTTTTTTGTACTCGGTTTGTACTGGGCACTAGTAAATCACATATAAAAATATCCGTGGGGTGGCTCGCACATCACAGGAGATATCACAGCAGCGTTCGGCGGCGTCTGTAATCCAAGTCGTAATGCCATAAGGACAAGCTCGAGTCGCTCAGCGGGCGCAATCGCATCTGTCGCGACCGATTGTGCCCTTTGGAGAAGCGAATCGACTCCATAAATCATGGATCTTTCCGACCGACTTCGCTTCTTGAGAAGCGAAATTAGTCGACACTCGATGTCTACCGCACGACATACAAATCGCCTATCTTATTGGTCAAATGGTTGTGTAGGTAAGCAAATCTTTATCACATGGCGCTAATTTGTGACCTTTTATCGAAATGTCAGCTCATCAAACATCTTAATCCATATATATTGAGAAATATTGCGCTAACGCTAAAGCTATTATCATTAACTTTACTCTAATTACGTTAGTTCCACAAAAAGTTTCAGAACATAAATGCACCGTGCACAATTGACTTCACAGTTCCGACACAAGCATTTACAGTTTGTATTTTGTTAAGCTCATAAACAAGTTATTACGCTCTCGGATGCTTGTGAAGTTTCATTGAGAGATGCCGGCGATTACTATGTGATGGTAAACACAGCGTGGTAGTGTCGATGTGGTGTACGGTACGAAGTACGATGGTACGAGTGCCGCTGCATTGCGGCTTGGCGGCCGGGTCAGCGGAGCGGTGCAATGCTGAATTCGAACCATTTCACGATTTCCTTTCTATTCTATGCGATTGTTTTAATTTTTAACTCTGTGGTTATCATTATCATTATTTATAATGAAGATCGTACATTTACTGGTGTCATCAGAATCATCCATAATATATTTTCATAATTATTGTGACATTAGGTAATTTTAGCTTATGTAGAGACTCTTCTAGAATTTCTTAGCCATCATCAACCATCAAAGATTTTTTATAATATTATGTACTTATGTACTTGTTGTGTAGAAGATCATCGTCAACCATATATTAGTATGTATTCACATTTAGTCTAATCTGCGACGTAGGTGTTTACTAGTTACGTGTCTTGTTTACAACGCGTCGTTGTTCCCCCAGACAGCCTTGAAAATCCCAAGATTCTCAATAAAAAATTGAAAATAGTTTTATATCCTCGCGATCGCTAATCTATTTGAAAATGTCACTAGGTATTTGCGGTTTATCACGCGATCAATCTAACGATGTGATGACTTATCTGAGCATGAACACGCTGTATCAAATAAAGTCAGCAAGCAACTGACTAGAGATAATTTTAGTTTTATTCGCAGAATAATCTCGTAGTGCTTTCGAAAATCTTAATTTTCGTGGAAATATCTTTTTTTGTTAAGTACGGATACTTACAGTCTGTTTTGTTTTTGTAAAATTGTCTATGCCATATTTGCCAACCGGTTTTAAGATTTGGTTTTTGAATTGTTATAGGTTTAGGTATTTCAATGTATTAGCTATGGTTTACGTGCACAGAATAGCGTCGCGGTGCTGCAGAGTGGCCTTGAATTCACCGGTAAACAAACGTCACGTGTCTCGCTTCTGTGAAGTCATTAAAAATCGGCGCTCGCGCTCTCTTTCCATCAATGTTGATTCCTTGCATCACGTGACTGCAATGTAGATTGCTTATCGTTGCCTGAATGATGTAATAAATATTGGAGAGCTGATAAAGTTCTTTAAAAGTAATGAATATGCCGATTGAATCCGTAATCTGATTCATTACATATCGGCTTTTGATTAAGCATCTGCGCAGTTTTAAATTTCGAAACTTTCCAAACTCTGGCAAAAACCGTTAAATTTTCTAGAAGAAATCCTAATCCTTTTCGGGAATATTCCGATGGCTTGTGAATTAAAAAAGGTCTTTAATAATAGGTGTAGTCGCACGTGCGGTAAACAGCTGCTGTGACAGATGTTGTCGACAGAACTCCCCCGAGGGACGCCCGGCTACGGCTACCTGCATCACCTGACTAACTACACATCTTCTGTCGAATTAAACACACCACACGATTCAAAGATATAAAACTAATTCCACTGATGATAAGTATTTTTATACTCCTTTTGAATTCAACTACTGTACTTATGAGTGCCTATCTAAAGAAAATCACTTGAACTCAGGAGAAATTCTATGAACGCAGCTAAACGGATATTACAATTTACACGCGTATATTTCTGATTCCCGGAACTCATCGTTGTTCGGAATGGATCAGATTGGAATTCCTCGGGTTCAATCTAAACTGAAGCTTCATTTCGAAGTATCAGCGAATGGCGACAACGCCGTACCTAAATATTTGGCAATGCTTTCTGGCGATCACCCAATAGAACAACCGTTCGATATGGTTTAAATAAACATTATGTGCGAAGAAAGCTTAAACAATAGTTCAGGAGAACAATACAGATTGGTTTAAGCGGTGCGAAATACAGTTTGCGAATGCCGTGTCAGTTCTGTAACTACGGCCTTTTAATATTTCTTTTGGCGTGTGTTGTTGGCGCCCACACAGGGGCATCATCACTAATATCTAAGGCAATTTTATCGTTCTCCGGTATCAGGACACTATTGAATCACATTCATATAATAAAGACTGTTTGCTTTGTAAAAGTTAAGTGAATCTACTGCTCGAAAGGGCGGGATCAGATCCTTCAGATCAATTGGCAGCGGATGCTGGCGCTAGCCCAATCCCTAGTACGGTTCTGCACTGATCGGCTTGGTGATACTTTTATTATAGCTAACCATTAATTTTGGGAAAATGTCGTCAGTTTAATTGATTATAGTATCTAGTTCTTCAATAATACTTAATGCTTAATGCAATTAATTTGTTCGTTAATGCTTAGTAATTTGGTTGCCATAACAAATATTGTATTCAAATTAAAACACGTGAGAATAACTATTATAGACAGTTTTTCGATAAGTGATAACACATAGCAATATAATCTGTGAACGTTAACTTATCGACAAATTAATACAACTATCATCGACTCGATTATGATATCACTATCGATGTGATAATAATAGAAAATAATGTTTTTATTCAAATACTTTCATTTTTTACGCTGACTCCCTTCACGATTTGAAAAAATTGACCAAACACATTGAGTTCATTTCGTAACGAAGAGAATGTCTAACTAAAGTAATAGGGACAACTGAAACCTTAAACTCAATTTGAGATCTTTCTCAACAAAGTCACAGTTTCATTAATCATCATTACCAATTTGTCGATGGCAGTACTTTGGTAAGTAACGCGATCGGTCGTAGTGTTGTCGACGAAAGCACACCGCGTGGTTTCGCAAGAATCACAAACTGCTTACATAAAGGGGGCTTGCGTAAACCCCACTTAGATACAGAGCTCGATCATAAGTTAGCTTTAAGTTCACGTACGGCGAGACGGCCCGTGCGAAACGACGATTCGATTATATCGCCTGTGAACTCCATTGACCAAACAATAAAAATAATTTTATTAACTTTTAAACAACTCATTCAAAATAAAATGCGCATGACGAATCTTTAATATTGTTTGAGCAAAGTACAAAAAGGTGCCCAATGCTTTTAAAAGTTTGAAACGAAACAATAAATGGGTAGGCAACTGACATTCAAAACGACTTGTCGTGACGACCCACATACAAGTAGTAGAAAGGTACTACAAAAAACTCTCTCACTATTTGTACGAACTGCGTACCGTAACAATTGGGCTAATTTTACCAATAAATAATGAGTTTACTCTGCTTAACAACAGACTATTTGTGAATAAGAATGTTTTGGATTTGAATTAGGATTTACATTTTTTTTATTTAAATGGAATCAATATTGCCGGCTTCCACTTTAAATTCATCTAGCTACCCTAGGAAAGTGTAAAGAGATACAGTTTCCAAAGCCATTTATCTGTGTAATTGATAGTTATCGTTGTTAGGAGAGTGTGAAATTTTGCAATAGTGCTACGTTATATCGTATAGTATAGAGGGACGCTGGAGGGCTAGAGAAAGCAGACCTTTCACTCGACCTGCCTACCGCGGGTTGCGCAGCACTAATTTAAACAATAATACGCAATGATATCTATTGTTTGTTCTCGGATCTTTTTCAGACCAAAACATTCGGTAGAGGAAATACCATGAAATCGTGACCGAATTTCGATATTAACCGCAATTTCGGTTGATCTGATAAACATTTTGATACTTGTTATTTTGTCATGCATGGCTAATGGATAGGTACGAGTAAATAAAACACATAAAACATAATATTATATGGAATTCGTACCAGATTTCAATGATCTTGCTATCAAGCTGTCAAATATAAGTCTTTTTATATCTTTATTAACAACATACATACATAGCATACATAGCAGGTTTTTTTTTCTCCAATAATTCTTTGGACCTATTAAACAGTCATAAGATTGACTTACCTTATAAAAATTTACTGATCATATCGATGCTTTATTTATAAAAACGACAATTTCATTCGTATTTGTAAGATCGGTCTGTGCAAATGCACAAAAAACTATGAACGCTTTTCGACAAACGATGAAAATAGCCGTTGTTAAAGCGGTTTATTTTAAACTAAAAAATCCTGGCTAGCTACGACATTTATATAACTCAACAGGCTGCTGGCTTCACTATTAAAACAAGCTAAGTAGAAGATTAACTTGAGAGTTGAGAATGGCTATGTGAGGTGAAGTTTAAGGACCGCAAAGGTGGAAGTTTGAGTGCAACCTGCAGCACAGTAGTAGACCGCAAACGACGGGCTACATACAAAGGATCTGCTAATGAATTACTTCATGGATGTTGAGGTTCGCTAACCGTTTAATATTTAAACACTGTCTTCAAATGAATTAACCACAGAGTTTTATGATATTTTAGCAAAATTGAAATAGTGTACTAAGGAAAGTTTTTGTTAGCATAGGACTTTTGCGAAACAATTATCTTGAACTTGAAAGTTTTCGGGGAATTTGTCCAAAAAAATTTCGTACGCAATAAGTTTTAAAGTTTTTGTTAAGTAAATTCAATACTAAATCTAAATTTAATAATGCACCACCATATTATTTTCAAAGACATTAGGGTAAGGAACAAATTGCACACCGGATTTCAGAACTGAAAGTGTAAATGACTGACGGAACAAAAGTAGTACAACATTTGTTCCGTTGTGACCTTGTGACCCTTTCAGTTCTGAAATCCGTTGTGCGACGATGCAAAAATTTGGTCCTTACCCATTAAGTACATGAAATATCATTCAACTTGTTTTAACCATCGAAACTATGCAAAGGTAAACATTTGAAAAGCTATCAAGGATTGAAACTGGTTGTGTTCGTTTCGCGGCAATAAGTAATTTCTACCTTTACAAGTCGGTAATTTGCGAACAAAGTGCTTTTCTACATGTATCGTAGATTTGCAGTTTTATGAAGCCATTTCTAGTAAATGGCAAATAAGTACGCAACTTATTATTTTGCCGTAAGTATAGAAAAAAATTGTTGTTTCTTTTTGATTGGATTTTACCGTACTTTACTTTTTTTAAGCTTTGCTTAGTTTGGGACTAGAGGGCGTCGTGTGAAATGTCCATGAATATTTATTTACTGTTTTGGTGTTTTAATAATGTTTATGACCTACCTTGCAATAAATTTTTTGCACGCTTTTATCATTTAGCTCACTCAAATTAACATATATGTCATTGTTCTGGTATTTATTGGAAGGGTAATATTGTGCTCCCAATCGCTCCTTTATGCGACCGTAATAGCTTGTTTGCTGTCTTCTGTCTAACTAGGGCATAACCTCGATGGCATTAATTGATAGCATTGACAAGCCTGGGCTGAGCACTGAGCAGCGCAGATTCCACAAGCGCTCCCGGTAGCGCGGTGCCCCATTTCAGGTGAACCAAGCGACCCTGTTTGTTCATGTTCATTTATTTTGGTATGGCGTGGTTTCATAATACCTAGGTTTATGATTTCCTATACTTAAGTAGGTTTTCTGTTTCGTAGAAACTCTAAATAAAATAAATAAGTGGAGCTTAGGTGTTATGCTTACAATTTCATTTTATTTCAGTATCAGTTACTGCGAAATTAGCATTTTGGGGAACTTTATGCTGTGTTTGTATTCCGCAGTGTTTTACTATGTTCAGTTTTATGACGTTGTGAAGGTTTGGCCGCGTCTGGCAGTAGGTATTATATAGATAGCGTTATAGTTCAATCCTGCAGTGACGCTAGTAAACACCTACTGCGTAGATTAGTTATTATTCTGTAGATTGGTAAGATGACACCACGAGTCGTCTTCCTTAATCGTAAATGGTTCTTCAAAATTTTGTAGGCGATAGCGATCATAGTCGCGACGAAAGCCGGCCGGCGGCGCGACACTCGACAACCGTATGTAGATTCGGTAGCTTGGGCGACCTCGTCAACCGAACGGAACTCGTTTTTTACAATACCACAAAGTCTACAATTTCTTTACGCGACTCGAACCACAACGGAATTCACCGGACACCACACCGGCACTTACGTGCGACACTTGTGCCATTTACATGAATTGGAAGTTCAGTTGCGTTTCACGATCCACACTTGTATAGTTTCATTTCATCCATAGGTTTGACACAACACGACACTAGCAGATGATAGAGCGATCATCGAATCCAGGTTAAATCACAAACGGAAGCAATGCGCGGATGATGCGTCGTGTTTACAGTTTTGGCGCGGTGTTTTTGTACAGGTGGCGCAGAATGCGACGCGCTCGCTCGCTTCCTCGGTTGACAGTCGACTAGCGGCGCGGCGGCGCGGCGGGCGGCGGCCGACGGAAGAAAGCTGTGTCGTGGTGTGGTGGGGAGCGGGGCTGCGGGGCGTGGGGCGTGCGGCACACCTGCGAGCGGCGCGGGCGGCAGCGCGCCTCTCGCCTCCAGCTTGCAACTGCGAAGCTTCCAAGTTCCAACTACGCAATAAACGCTCGATAAACTTTCTCATTAGGCGCGCCTAAGCGTGTGACCGTAAGCTCGTTTTCTTACACATCAAACGCGATGCAATATCAAAATCCATGTAACATGTTACCGAGGCAATTCACACTCACGCAGATGATTTCAGTGAGCTCGTGCGCATAAAGCTTCCCCTGCGCACACGCAGATAAGCTGTTCCAATTCTGACTTATGTTAACCTAATGGCGCCTATCTTGTTGAATTATGCACGAATCAGGATGTTATAGGCTTTGAATATTTGGTATTGAATAGGATTTTAGCATAATAGAGAGATAAGGATACATACACAACGAAGACCTTGTTTATTGTTCTGTCACACGCAAATGCGAAGCTTGATTTTTAAGGACTTGTGCGGTGTGCCTTAGTTTTTTATTCGTAGGCGATATCAACTTTTTTATTTAACACTCCATCGTTTATCAATGAACAATATGAACACGCAAACACACCCTTAAAGCTTCACTTCACTATAAAGTGAACTTACGTTCTCGGTCTACTTATCGTTGTTAACAAAATGAGGGGTTAATTATTTGCACTCGTATGCAACTGATCGTTAGCACATATCTACGATTATAATATCACATTGTACTAAAATACTGTATCGTTAAAAACATTTTCAGTACTTGTACTTGTAGGGCGGACTATTTTCCGCAATTAGGCCGCAAGCGGGCCCTTTTTGCGTGATAACATTTTTCAGTATCAAAACATTGTTTGGATACTGACAAAATAGATTAGATTAAATTAGAAAATTCTTTATTGCACATTTAAAAACAGTACAGAGGCGGGCTTAATGCTAATTAGCATTTTCTTCCAACCAACCTTACTTAAAATACTCATGTAGGTACAGTAAAAATCCCTATAAAAAATCTATGAAAATCTCAGGATATGTAGTACGACCGTTCGATATTCAATTATTTTTTTTTAGCTCCAAATAACAGCTAAGTAAAGCTAAGAGCCTCATTTTCTTATAATATCAAAATACCTATAAGGTGTCCTTAAAAATACCCATAGAGCGCATGCGCGTTTATGTCTTTTAGTTAGTAAAAAGTTGGATTTATTTTTAAGCCGATTTTTTTTTATTATTTTCGTAAAAACAATATTTCTTATCAATATCAATATATATCAATATCTTTTGTTCTTTTTCTTTTTTTATGTATAGTTATGTATTAATTTAAATTTTTAAGTTTTAGTACCTTTAAAAACACGCCACACCATCTTTTTGCACGCCCAGGAAGACTGGCAGACAATGCTCTTAGCATTAAGTCCTCCTAGCACTACCTATTTGTGTGAAATTTTAAAATAAATAAATAAATAAATAAAAACAATATTTTATTAAATACAATTTTTTATTTACTATGATTATGAAATCATATTGCATCAAACAACCTTTCTACTATAAGCGATTCAACGACTCTACAATTATAAAAAAATGCGTCAATTAGCAGTTGTTTCATGATATCTTGTAAACCAAAGATTAATTTTGAAAAAACAGATAAGGACATCGCTCAAGAGACTGTTGGTATTTATCTATCTATGTATTTATCTAATTTTCAACTCAATAATTAGTGAGGTCTTTGAAATCCAGACTAAATTTTAGAAAAATAGAGGTAACTTTCCTGTTCAACTTTTGGAAAATTCAAATATTTTCTAAATTAGAAACTATTTCAATTAAATCCAGAAAACAGGCGAACAGGAAGAATGTGACAGGCGTCACAGCTCAGTCGGTAATAGCTCTGCCTGCCGTGCTGTGGGTCGTGGGTTCGATCCCCACTAAGAACAAACATTTGTGTGTGCCATACATAGATGTTTGTTCTATTTCTGGGTGTTACTATGTACTATAAGTTGTATTTACAAAAAAAAGTATATAAGTATTCTATCAGCATCTAGTTCCCATATTACAAGCTTTGCTTAGTTTGGGACTAGAGGCGTCGTGTGAAATGTCCATGAATATTTATATTTATTTAAAAAGAATATTTACAAAAACTTGCAGTAGTAAAAACTGTAGCGCAGTTACGACCTAAGTACTATTTCAGAATGTTCTAGGTAGTTAGCATTCAACGTGATGCAATATTCAGTTACCTACCGGTCACAATACCTATGGTGCATCATAGCCACGTGGCCGACACGTGGACCCGGCACGTGTTTCTAAACTTTGCGAGCTATTTGCAATGTTTGACGTTGTTTTACCTTTGTAGTCGGGATAAAATAATCTAGCTACTTACAAGTTTTCATATCATTGCTGTGAAAATTTGATATCAACGAAAAGAGATTTTGGACTGATTTTGAAAGTTATCTGCCCCCGTATTCAAATCTTTTGCTGTCAAGTTATATTTCACTGCCCAGTGTAATTTCTTCAGGTCACGTGGTACAATTTTGTACCACGTGATCATTCTTTTTAGACACTTGACAGCAAAATATGCGCGAAAACAAATTAAATGACATCATAATGTCACTATTTAGTCACAGAATAACTATGAGTCAGTATGAACTGACCATGATTTAAAACTTTGCAGTTCAACTTTGAGATTCGAATCGCCCCCCTGCAATGTTTGACGCAGTTTTACTTACATATAGAGGGCAAATGTATTACTAATATAACTTTCAATGGTATCAAATAGTATTATTGTAGTTTTAAATAAAATAAATAAATAATGGCATCGAACTTCAATTTTCTATTAATTAGAGTCGCAACATTGTCACGGCAGGACTCCAAAGACGATAACTTTGTAAGAAGCTTACAGGTGGAAAATTTCACGGAGAAGGTACTTTCAGTCTCTTGCAACTTTATTGATTTAATACGAAAAATACATTATTTCACAGGATACTTTCTTTCGCTAGGTAATAATCACAAAGTTTGCATTGAAGAGACTGAATTTGACATAACAAAATAACAAGTAGGTAGGGTCGTACTACTCAGACTAGCTACATAATATTCCAACAATACTTTGTAGAATAAAATCGTAAGCAAAACAAGTGAACAGTCGAACGAAAATAAATATACCAAATTCCATAAAGGCGATATTAGACGGTTCATTTTTGCTTTCATTTTCGATGCTTCATCGATGAAGCATCGGAAATGAAAGAAGAAAATGAACCGTCTAATACCGCCTTCAGTTTGGTAAGGCTTTCGGTTATTCGGGTTAGATCTAAAAAACCTCCAATATCAGATGATAAACCGCGACAAGCTTGTATGGTTTTACAAGTGCAATGTTGGTTGATTGCAAACTTAAGTACCTACTTCATATTTTTACTTCACCAAGCTCAAAAGTAGAGGATCTAGGTCAATATGCTTTGAATGCAGACCTACAGACTATGTTTGCATTCGGACTTCCTCTGCAGTGCACGGTGTATTGAGTTTGTATGATTATTGTATTCTGAACGACGTGTTTTTGACTATGATGGTAGAGTGATAGAGCTATGATTTCTTACGAGATTTTAAATGCGCAGTTCATCGAAGATAAGGCTTTATTACTGTTCAGGATGGCACTCAAAAAGGTTCTTTTGAAAAACTATTTTTTATTTTATTACCTAGCTACCTAGTGTACCTACGCCTCACATAGATACTTGCAGAGCTTTTTCGTCAGATTATTTATACTTATTGTACTTTGAAAAGGTCGGAACAGGGATGTTGGGCATTTTTAACAGTTTCACAAATTATAACAAAATACCATTGGCAAATAGTTTACGATTATTGTGTACATACACATACGTTTGCTTAAATTGTATTGGATAAAGATGTTAGGTGCAGATACCAGCATACCTGCTTGGCATTTAATTAGTAATAAACATACGTGTTACGAAACTGTGGAATTTATAATAGAGATACAAGAAAATCCACATATAAGAACATTTATGACACAGAACTTTTAAAATAAATAGACTCCGTGTTTTTGAAGATTACGATGTTTTTCGTTAAATGCGTCTGAAGAACAAAAATGTGTACACAAAAAAAGTGGGTAGGTAAGGTTCCTTACAAGCATCCAATCAATTCTACCGATTTAAGGGCTTACAGAACTCATTACATTAATTGCTTACGTTTTTACACGATGCTGCCTTATTAAGGTAGGCGCCTAATTTGTTTTCCTTTTCCATTAGGTATCTCTACTTACCTACCAAATAACTATGTAGGAAACGAATTGTATGTTTATTGAGACGGCCCAAAAACCTATGTTCTGTACTCACGACTGTGTATATCTCGTATGCATTTCAAGATACGGTATTGAACTCAAGTTGGACTGAAACTTGTCACGGTGATGGAACAAGCAGATTTAAACTTATTGTAAGTTACAAAAGCGCCCTGTGTCTATAGTACCATTAATTTGTACCATCAATGGTACAAGTGGTACTACTATGTGTCCTTAGTACCGTTGAAAAATATACTAGTTTATACCGTGTATTTACTTGTGACAAAAAAAAAAACAAATCAAAAATAATAATTTCGTCTTAATTAAGATACTACAAAGCACAACACTTATTGTAATGCTTGAAATTTTTGATTGATATTTGAAAACAGTTAGATAACTATTCCGTCGCTTATAGGTGTTATGATGCTTTCATTAGCCTCTATCTGTTGACGCGGGAAAACCCGCTTGATTGCTTTTAATTGGTTTACGAGTAAGCTTGTAAAGCGATTTAGCGAGGGTGCCAGCGGCAAGGGCAACTCTCGTAATGAGATCAATGTCTGAATTCGGCTTTTCAGATTGAAATACGGTCAACCAAGTAGACGATGATTGGAATCTTTTACGTAGGGAAACTTCATATTTGCGGCTATCCAGGCAGTAGGGTGTTTACCCTACTGCCTTTTGCTTCGAAAAATCAAACTCGCACCTCTTTTACGACATTTTTCGGGACCTAATACCGTCGCAAAACCAATTATTATCATTTTCTTTGGACTTTAATTTAAATTTCCTTTTCCCGTTACGGAAACGCGGGTCCAAAAGCAAGTCGCGCGAAACGAACCTCTTTTTACGTTCAAAATAAAAAAAACTGCTGCCAGCTGCGCCAGAGCATCCTGTCGACGTCACTGCACTTTTTGCACCCATTGATCCACGTATCATTATGTCTATCCTTTTTGATCAAGTCGAGTTATAGTGTGAGCGAATGAGATGACGGTAGGTTCCAAAGTGGTTTGGCCCACTTGATAGTAACGGCAGTCTTCCGCAAGCATGGTATTAAATTAAATAAAGTCGTGTATTTATTTTGCTTGTTAATTTTTATTTGTCCAGAAACTTTATCTAGACAAATCGCCATGGCATATTATTTTTTAAAACGAAATAAGTAAATCGAATGCCTCAAAACAATAATTCTATTGAGCAGGATCGCACTGAAAAAATATCATTGTTGATTTTACTAAATTCGTGGTAATGTTTACAAAAGAAAAGGGTTGAAAACGGTCCTACACACTTGCGTTGTTGATTTTACTAAACACATAATGGTAGGCCAATTACAAAACTAATATAGTAAATAAATACGAAATATAAAACTGTATTATCAACATTATTAAATTGTAAAAATGTGCCTCTGGTAGGGACAATTTATTATCCTTATTATACAAAACCTAATTGGTAAATATTACCTAACTAGTTTTGCAAGAGTACAATAAATAAATTGTATAATTATCCTTTTTATACAAAACCTAATTGGTAAATATCACCTAACTAGTTTTGCAAAAGTACAATAAGTAAACGAAACAAATGAGTAGTTTTTACGAAGCAATTTTGTATCATCTATGAAATTAATATAGTAGATTTGACCTAATTCGTTTCGTATTTTTTGCTAAAGGTTTATGTATAGTAATAACCTATCAATACTGTATAATATACGAAACATGTTTTGTTATTTACTGATTACGTTTCATATAGTTTACGAACAGAGTGTAGTGTTTTTTATGATACTAGTTTAGTAATATTTAATAAAGTATTTAGTGAAATTGGCTATATGCGTTCAGTATTTTTTATCAAATTCGTTTTGTATATCATTTCAAAAATGAAGTAAAATATACGATTATAGTCTTGTAATATTTACTGATTCTGTTTCGTTCATCTTAAGGTTTATGTTTAGTATTATTTACTGTTATCTGCTTCGTATATTCTACATACAAAATTTTGTATTATGTACTGAACCTAATATTGTAGTATTTAACTAATATGTTTCGTATAATTTAGGGTTAGTCTTTAGTATTTTTACCTATAGTCTGTTTGGTATATTTGACTAATGTATTTTGTAGAATATACGATACCTACTTCTGTAACATTCAATCAATTTGATTCGTATAATTTACGAGTCATATTTAGTATATTTTGCTATAGTCGGCTTTGTATATTTTATCATACTATTTATTCACTAGTTTTGTAATATTTAATAAATCTGTTTTGTATAATATACCTATGGCATATTGTATTTTTTGCTAAATTACTTTCATGTAAATTACCATTATTAATATTGTACATTCTACGAAATCGGTTTGTTTACTTACTCATTTGCTTTCGTATGTTTTACAGGTATTACTTTGGTATAATCTACTTTACAAATTCTGTAAATTTAACCCTATTAAGTTTGTACATACTGTTGTTTTACTTGGTCACTTTAGTATATTTCACCCATTTTGTATTTATGACACGCGCCTGTTTTAGCTGCTTTATAAACCTCTTGGGTAATAGCAATCTTGTTCCGTCAGGTCAATGTTGCCAATTACCTAACAGATTTAAAGTAACTAAAACATGAAAACAGGTGTAGGTATCATAAAAACAAATATTTGTAAATTATACACAAGTCAGCAAGTAAAAGTTGTAGGTACAAAACATTTTAGAATACTGTAAATCATAACAAGAGAGCACACACAACGTCCAAGTAGAACATACCAAAGTAAACGTTATATAAACAAACGAAAGAAAATGCATAAATCAATAACCAGTTCGTAATATGTACAAGAAAAAAAATCGGAGCAAAATACACACAGCATATAAACAAAAAGTACAATAATATACCTACTTAATTAAAAATTACATTATATTTACAAATGATTAAATGTTACAATTTAAAGAAATACCTATTTGATCAGGGTAGCGGGAAAGTAATAAATGATACAAATTATGCTTATTAAGATTAGTTTATTTATTAAATCAAATAAAAAAAAATAACAATTTACCAATGATATTAATATGTATTTTTGAAAATTAATCTGTTAAATTATATTTACTTAACTAGTAGGTATGGTATGACACGATTAGGAATAAAAAACTGTTAGGCCGTTTGTCCACCAACGCCGGTTCCGGCACGGCACCGGTAATGCACTACCAACGCGGCGGTGCCGCCGTGCCGAAAGGAAGTGCAATACCGGTGTCGTGCCGGAACCGGCGTTGGTGGACAAACGGCGTTACTTTAATTAAATCAAAATCAAATCAAAAAAATTATCAATTTACCAATGATATTAAGATTAGTTTGTACAGTTTTGAAAACTGTCTTTGATGTTACTGCAATTTTCAATAGCAGTAATATCAACGTTGTTAATGTTATCACTTATATTTAGACTACTACACGAAACCTGAATACTATTCATATCATCGCAGTTATGTGGAGAAACTTCAGAAGGTATATTCGGTGTTGTAACATGAGAGGTAATTATATGACGACGAAATGAGCGAATATGTGAAAATTGTCTGGTACAGTTATGCTGTTTACAGTGATATATCGATTTAGGGCCTAACTGATGGCAACATTTCAAGTGTGAAAAAAGAGCTTTGTAATCGTCTAAACCAGCAGAACACACAAAACAGAAATACATTTTTGTGTTACCTACGAAAGGTCCGAGATGAAACTAGCTACGCTTGAAATCTTCCTATCTGATTTGCAATCGATTTCGTAAAAGTATTTTTGGACAAACGTCCATACGTTAATAGCCTCTATCGGGTATTCTGCGTTGAAAACATGTATTATTTTAAAACATACACCTACAGCTTTGAGTAAAGTATCAATTTTGTACATGATACCTTCAAACTTTACGTAAAATTGAGTCACTTCTTTCATTGATGGCCCACCGCAATTATCACTGGTTGGCACGTCAGTCCTTTGGCCAGATGTTCGTCTTGACGAAGCGCAGTCTGGGTCAATATTTCGCTTTGATTCTGTAACAAAAGCATAGTTTCCATTAAATAAAACTCACATAATAATGCATAAAGCCACTTGGCAAACCCCGACATAATATCTTAAAAAATTTATTCATCTGGGAACTACGCTCTATGTCAACATTAAGTAGGTACCTACTTAGCCAATAATTTTATTATTAAATCCACTTAAAAAACTCAAATAATGTCTTTAATACGTACCATCACATGTAAAATAAAAGCTTTCTCCGATTCAGCTATGCTGGGTTTATATAAGTTTTTCTTTTTACTATCACTTTTCAGCGCCACTTTAACAGTGGGAGGCATTCTTGTACTTAAAACTTTCAGGAAGACATAGTCCCTGACATCTGTAAAAAAAAATTAATGTTTATTTTTGCTACTTATACAACATCTTCTATATACCTATGTACTAGTAGGTATTATAAAACTGTAAAAAAGCCAAAAACTAAAATGAAATTATAGATAACGAAATATGCAGATCTACTAAATAAACGATACGCGGGTATCAGCTACAGCTGTAGTTTATAAATATTATTTTGAACACGACAGGCCAAGAGCGAGCTGCGGGGCTTTTGATAGAAAATGAGTCTGTCATAATCTGACAAATTGCAATGGTCATTTGGGATTTTAATTTGTCAAAAACTCATGGCATCCACTGTCCACAGCCACAGAAAACTGGAATGTTAGCTTACCTGCAGTTGGATCGTCTTCTAGAATCTTCAGAGTTTCTTCACACGATTTAATTTTTTTGAAGACTGGTAATGATTTCTCCAAAAACGTTGGCCATTTTTTAAACAACTTTAAGTCGCAGTTTTGATGTACAACGTCAAAATCGGATTCAATCTGAAAATAAATATATAGAAATCAAAAACTAAAAACTTCAGGGAGTATCCATCAATATGAAACAACTTTTGTCATGGAACTTATTGTTAAAAAATAAAAACAGTAACAATACTTACGAGCTTGTAGCCTAGGCTGGCCTTCAGTGGAGGCCACTCGTTGCAGATGTCTTGAATAGTTTTTCCCTTAGCTGACAAATCCTGGCGTCGTAGGTTATATGACAGCCGCCATTTCTCAGTTATTTCAACCCATGGTTCTTTGTTAAATTTGAGCCACAGTTTTCTTTCTTCTTCATCCTCGACCGATGAATTAGGTAATGTAGGTGAATTAAGTGTTTCTAAAAATGAATCCAATCGTAATTACTGTTCTTGAATTTGAAGGTACTTAAAATTATTGCACAAACTTGAAGAATATCGGGTTACCTTCAACAATTACTGAAGCTCTGGGTGTACATTTTTTCAATACACGCCTTTGATTATGGTATCTGTCGACCAGTTTGCCTCTGGCCGGTATATAGGACTTTTTGCCATATTTTCGACTGGGAATATAATATGTCTCCTGAAATAGAAGCAAATCAATACAGAATTGGTACTAAAATCTATATCTATCTATATACTATTAAAAAACTGTAAAAAAGCTAATAAGTAAAATTAATGATATGGATAAACTAAATACGCAGATCTACTAAATAAAAGATTCTGATTCCGAAAATCTAATTTGCCTGTTTATCTGTTTGTTTGTTCGCGGATCACGCCTTAAGCCCGTCACAGACGTAACTATAATATATATTAATATAAATTATAGCAAGGCATATTACGACATATATTCTATACAAATATTCAAGTGACCGCACACCTAACAATAATATATTTATATATTATAATATATCAGAGTACGGCATATCAATATATATAAAACTCTTTTGAAGCTGACATAGAATCAACGCACAGCTTAAACTATAAGTCCTAGAGGTATGAAATTTCGAGGGTAGTATCCTTAATAGTGTAGGGGTGCACTAAGAAAGGAATTTTGAAAAGTCACACTAGAACGCGAGCAACGCCGCGGGAGACGGCTAGTTAATATATATTATAGTTACGTCTGTGACGGGCTTTAACTACTGCACCAATTTCAACAAAACTTATGCACGCGTACAAAGCCGCGGGCATCAGCTAGTCTGACAATCCTACTATCCTACTAATATTATAAATGCGAATGTTTAGATGTTTGGATGTTTAGATGTTTGGATGTTTAGATGTTTGGATGTTTGTGTTTCAATCACGTCAAAACCACTGAACCAACTTGGATGAAACTTGGCATATATATAGTTCGTAACCTGGATTGACATATAGGCTACTTTTTATCCCGAATAATTAACAGGATCTACAGGATAAAATGAACGAAAAGGATTAGCAGCGCCAATTGACAAGAGGATTTCATTGTCATGTCATGTCACGTCAGTTTGACAGGGCGTAGTACTACGAGTTCGGTGTAATGAGGTGTAATGTCAAGTTTCTCAAAGAAGTATCCGCTCGGTACACGCACAGATAATATAATGTACACGGAAACTGTAGACGCGTACGAAGTCGCGGGTAACTGCTAGTTTTTAATAAATGAAGGGTAAGGGCACCGGTGTAATTAGGTACACGCACATGACACTTCAAGATCTTTACGTCACAGAGTGATGGACGCAGTCATTGCCTTACAGGGCACGTCCTCATTGGACTTTCTCTGTGAGGTAATGCATTGTTATAGGCAGAAGTTACCACTTAACATCAGGTGAGCTATCAGCTTTTTCCACTACTTTTACCATAAAAAAAAAATCGAAGCTCATGTTAGGTACCTACCTACCTACACTGGTTTTACCAACTTTACCTACGAATTTTACTACCTATTAGCTCAAAATCTATATGTATAGTTTAGAACTAGGAATAACCTAGAACGAAAACAAGAAAGCATTGGGAACGTCTAAAGGATTTGCCAAACTATAAAAAAATACATTCGAATTGAAAACCTCCTCCTTTTTTGAAGTCGGTTAAAAATACTGTTATTAATTATAAGTCGGATCAGATTATATTTTGTGTAGGTATTAATAGTATAGTATAGTATTATATGATCTGTGGTATATAGGCTGACACTAACCTTTTGATTAGAACAGGTCTGGGCTGAGTTGGCACTTCCACTGGAGACACCTGATTGAGTTTCAAGTCTTTCTATCTCACGTGATGAAATAGATTCTGTATCCAATGAACACGCGCTCTGTAAAATCAATTTTATTAATGTCGTGTTAGGTAGAGGTAGGTAGGTACTAGGGCATGCAGTACCGGTACTATTCTCAGTACCGGTAATTTTCGGCCGGTACTGGAGCCAGTACCGGTAATTACCGGTACTTTCGATACTTTCGATACTGACCCGATTTTCACTAAAAAAGGACTAGAACGAAGTAAAAACCTGTAAAAATAGAAAACTATGGTTCCTACTTACCAATAATTTGTTTTCTTTTCTGAACCGAGATAAGCCGGTCTTAAACTTAATTCATCTTTTAATTTGTTTGTTGGTATGAGTTCATTAATATCAGAGTCCGATATATTTTCTAAACAGAATACCTATGTCCAGATCTTGCTCTAAAACAGAAAATATACAAAAATTATAAATCATCTAGTTAGGTAGGTGTAGATCTACTAAAAGTACCTATCTAGGGGTATACCTACCTAGGTAGGTAACTTGAGAGGTAGGTACGTATACCTACCTCGTAAATTGAGCCATGTTTATGTAGGTTCTTACTGCGTGTTTCGACTAAAAACATTCACAATAAAACCTTCACAACACAATCCTTACAAACTATTTTTTACAATCAAGAAAATCCTTATACCTAACCATCAGCACAAGATTCAAAATGCCAAACATGCACAAGGTTTGGCGGTGGAAACGCAAATCGATATCTTCACAGAGTTGTGCCTGGTTTATTGTGAATGTTTTTAAGTTGGAAACTTACCTTGAAAAACTCTCTGAGTATCTTGAGTGATACCCCACGAATTCAGTAACTCCATAACAAAATTGCTATCCAGCAAATTGTCGTCTCGTTCATCCATGACGGGACGCCTACGAAACGGATGGAAAATACGTTATGAATCAAGGAAATAGTTACCAACTTAAAATGGAGTCCGCGCGTCCTTGGATTTTACACTCACCTATGAACATTTCAAATCAATGTTCACATCACACTGGTATAGGAAGGTACCTGCCTAGGTGGTCTGGATTACTACTACTGTGTAGGTACCTACTGTGTTCTGAAAACTAGTATTCGCGCGGGTTCAAAACTTGCGTGCGTCCAACTCGAGCATCGAACGGTCTGTGTGAAGCCGGCCGGTCGCGCGCGGGCTGATGCGCTAGCGCCGCGCCCGCCCCCCACGCTAGGGCTGGCAGGTCAGACGGAGACGGATTTTGTCATAAAATCCTGATTTTTATCCGACAGGTATGCAATGCACGTAGGTAGGTACTTGAATGATTTTGGCCGGTATGTACCTATCTATTTAGGGCCATTGAATATAGCACCCACTGGAGGACACGAAATCACAAATTACAAAAACATTGATTAAGTACCTACTACTTATAGTCCGGTCAATTTAGACATTCGAAGGTCCATAAAATCACAAGCTGGAAATTATTAAAATTGTTCAAAACATCGATTTGAAATAAGACCTCTTTGGTTTCAGTATCAATGCTAATTGCTAACAGATTTTCATAGAAATTTAAACTTAATAAAAAAAAACGCGAGCAAAGCTGGGGGCTACTGTAATCGAATCTACTATTAAAACTATATAGCAAAAGTATACCTACCTAACTAGGTACTACCTACCTATTAAAAAAGCATAATACATTTATTAAGTCATGGTAGCCCTACCTCACTTCAGAGCGAAACGCGGAAAAATACTGCCACAGGTTCGATGACCGCACGCAGGCAACGCATGCACAGACACGTTTCGCGTCGCGTTTCCAACCTTATCTACTAGACAAAATGGTATATTATACTAACACAAAAGTTTGATTTTACAAAATTAGTTTTGTAAAAAGTTTGCTATGACTATATATGAGCTCGGAATGTAATCTATGATAAACCTATGAAGAATATAATATGGGGACCATATCAGTAGTGGTGTGTGGTGTGGCAGCACTGCTGAAGTTTGGAATCATACCCTAGCTACAGACCTAGGGGACAGAACGCGGTCGCGCCTTCGAGCGTTTTCCATTGAACTATTGGACATAATTTTATTTACCTATGTTGTTTTACATCTATACTAGCGACTAAATCTATCTAGGCTCGGAGATACTACGCTGAGTGTCCAAATTCAAAATGAGAAATTCCGTAACTGAAGTTAAATAAGTAGGTAGGTAGATTAGGTACCTAACCTAGAGTACCTACCTACCTACCTAGGTTCCTTAAGAAGCCGCACTTGATTTTTTTTACTCTCTTTAGCACCAATTATACCATCCCTTTGTCCGATTTAGGTAGGTAGGTTAGGTACCTACGTAACCTACCTAGGTAGCATCATAACATAACCTAAAAAGTAGGTACCTACCTAAAACATTTAAAAGTAGGTAGGGTCATTCATCAGTCATTACGCCAGATAGCGACCGATTAGCAGGGTACCCCCAACTTTAGGCCATTTTATTAGTAGGTATGAAATATTTACTTGACATAAATTTATTGAAATGGGTTCTCCACGTTCCACATGTAAGTACCTAGATCAAGTATGATCAAGATGTATTAAAAATATAAAAAAATAAAGATCAAAGACTTAATTTTAAATCAATTTTTATTGAGAAACAAGGCGATATGCTAGTTTGCGGCCGTTTTTTTCAGTATACGTCCAGACCCTACCTAGTTTACGACCACAAGGTCTGTAATGGACAATTCACTCTTATTTGATTAAAAATAATGCTTCAATCATGATTTATGGTTAATTGACCGAGCGAGCGAAGCGAGCGAAGCGTCTCAGTTTCCACATTGGCCAAAAATGCGTTTGTCCGGATGTCTGTCTGTCTGTCTGTTCTCCTCTACAGGTCGCATTTTTCAACCGATCTGGACGAAACTTGGTACACAGGTTATATGACTTATTAGAATTTTTTTGTCGTCGGGCATTTTTGATTGGAGGGGTACTTCCCCCAAAAAAAGGGCAAAAAGGGGGCTATTTGATATACTGGATATCTCCACCAAATGAGATCCGATTTCGATTATTCTTTTTTTATTTGAAAGGTAGTGACTATAAGTTGGTCTCATAAAAGTTTGGCGAAGATCTGATAAGGATCTTCAGCATGATGAACAGGATAACTCATCAAACAATCGATAGTTTTCAATCAAGTTTGAGAGAAACACAAAGGACCTCATTCTACACAAGATGATGCAAAAAAAATCAAAAAGATCAAAAAATCACAAAACGGAAAATGCAGAGAAGTAGTGGGGATGGGTATTTTCTACTTCTCTTCACTATTGATAGGTTTCTTTCAAAACTCTGAAATAGCTTTTGCTAAGGCAGTAAATAGCTCACTTTTATTATGCTCGCGAGGTCTACAGCTCCCAGAGCCACTAGTAGGTAATTTCTTTATAACTTTAATAATTTTAAAATCGGTCAACAATTGACTCAGACATCGGTAAACATACATAAAAAAAAACTGACATCAAGTGGTCGTAAAACAATACATCAAATTACTACATTCAATAAGCGACCGTTAAATTCCCATTTTAAAACGGTCGCGAACTGACGTCGACCGCGTTCGTAAACTGAAGTTGGGGTAATGTTAGGCAACCAAATTTAAATTTTGTAGGTAGGTAGGTATTGTATTTACTTCTGACCTAGTAGGTACACCGACATTTACATACACTGCCATTTAATGTTGTTTATTACCTACCTACAGTCCCGGCTTCGCACGGGTAGGTAGGTGCCTACGTCTATGTCATTTTTGTACACTTTGATTCTTAGTTATGGCGTGCTATGTAGGTATAGGTAAGTACCTATTACGTATACAGCATGAACTCTTTGTTAATTTCACCAATGTTTTTCTGTAAATTCTACGTTTTAATTTGGTTGGATTTACTAAACCGTCGACGTTAAAATTAACTTAGTAAAATCAACATTTGATATTGTAAATTTTACAAGAAATTGCGGTAACGAAACATGCGCCATCTAACGGTGTTCGCGAGAACCTTGTTACAAAACTTAAAGGTAAGTTTTACTGATGTTCTTAGTTAATTTCACCAATGTTTTTCTGTAAATTCTACGTTTTAATTTGATTGGATTTACTAAAACGTCCACGTTAAAATTAACTTAGTAAAATCAACATTTGATATTGTAAATTTTACAAGAAATTGTGGTAACGAAACATGCGCCATCTAACGGTGTTCGCGAGAACCTTGTTACAAAACTTAAAGGTAAGTTTTACTGATGTTCTTAGTTAATTTCACCAATGTTTTTCTGTAAATTCTACGTTTTAATTTGATTGGATTTAGTAAACCGTCGACGTTAAAATTAACTTAGTAAAATCAACATTTGATATGGTAAATTTTACAAGAAATTGTGGTAACGAAACATGCGCCATCTAACGGTGTTCGCGAGAACCTTGTTACAAAACTTAAAGGTAAGTTTTACTGATGTTCTTAGTTAATTTCACCAATGTTTTTCTGTAAATTCTACGTTTTAATTTGATTGGATTTAGTAAACCGTCGACGTTAAAATTAACTTAGTAAAATCAACATTTGATATTGTAAATTTTACAAGAAATTGTGGTAACGAAACATGCGCCATCTAACGGTGTTCGCGAGAACCTTGTTACAAAACTTAAAGGTAAGTTTTACTGATGTTCTTAGTTAATTTCACCAATGTTTTTCTGTAAATTCTACGTTTTAATTTGATTGGATTTAGTAAACCGTCGACGTTAAAATTAACTTAGTAAAATCAACATTTGATATGGTAAATTTTACAAGAAATTGTGGTAACGAAACATGCGCCATCTAACGGTGTTCGCGAGAACCTTGTTACAAAACTTAAAGGTAAGTTTTACTGATGTTCTTAGTTAATTTCACCAATGTTTTTCTGTAAATTCTACGTTTTAATTTGATTGGATTTAGTAAACCGTCGACGTTAAAATTAACTTAGTAAAATCAACATTTGATATTGTAAATTTTACAAGAAATTGTGGTAACGAAACATGCGCCATCTAACGGTGTTCGCGAGAACCTTGTTACAAAACTTAAAGGTAAGTTTTACTGATGTTCTTAGTTAATTTCACCAATGTTTTTCTGTAAATTCTACGTTTTAATTTGATTGGATTTAGTAAACCGTCGACGTTAAAATTAACTTAGTAAAATCAACATTTGATATTGTAAATTTTACAAGAAATTGTGGTAACGAAACATGCGCCATCTAACGGTGTTCGCGAGAACCTTGTTACAAAACTTAAAGGTAAGTTTTACTGATGTTCTTAGTTAATTTCACCAATGTTTTTCTGTAAATTCTACGTTTTAATTTGATTGGATTTACTAAAACGTCGACGTTAAAATTAACTTAGTAAAATCAACATTTGATATTGTAAATTTTACAAGAAATTGTGGTAACGAAACATGCGCCATCTAACGGTGTTCGCGAGAACCTTGTTACAAAACTTAAAGGTAAGTTTTACTGATGTTCTTAGTTAATTTCACCAATGTTTTTCTGTAAATTCTACGTTTTAATTTGATTGGATTTAGTAAACCGTCGACGTTAAAATTAACTTAGTAAAATCAACATTTGATATTGTAAATTTTACAAGAAATTGTGGTAACGAAACATGCGCCATCTAACGGTGTTCGCGAGAACCTTGTTACAAAACTTAAAGGTAAGTTTTACTGATGTTCTTAGTTAATTTCACCAATGTTTTTCTGTAAATTCTACGTTTTAATTTGATTGGATTTAGTAAACCGTCGACGTTAAAATTAACTTAGTAAAATCAACATTTGATATTGTAAATTTTACAAGAAATTGTGGTAACGAAACATGCGCCATCTAACGGTGTTCGCGAGAACCTTGTTACAAAACTTAAAGGTAAGTTTTACTGATGTTCTTAGTTAATTTCACCAATGTTTTTCTGTAAATTCTACGTTTTAATTTGATTGGATTTAGTAAACCGTCGACGTTAAAATTAACTTAGTAAAATCAACATTTGATATTGTAAATTTTACAAGAAATTGTGGTAACGAAACATGCGCCATCTGACGGTGTTTGCGAGAACCTTGTTACAAAACTTAAAGGTAAGTTTCACTGATGTTCTTAGTTAATTTAATCAATGTTTTTCTGTAAATTCTACGTTTAAATACGATTGGATTTACTAAACCATGGGCGTTGAATTGTGTTTAGTGAAATCAACGTATAATATTGTCAATTTTACAAAAATCCTCTGATAGCTAAGCATGTTCTGTCTCGGGATTCTTATTACAGAACTGACTTCAGTATATTCAACATTAAGGTTTCGTAATTTTTGCTAAACATTGACAGGGTAATTTTCAACCTTTACAGGTATTGTATAATTAACAATGGGCGGTTGTAAAACCAACTAAGAATTTGATTGAATTTACTAGCTGAAGCGTCAACCAACTCTTGTTTAGTAAATTCAACAATTACGTTTTTTCAGTGCGTGCTCTGAGAAATTCTGGATATTCCATATTTAAATAAAGTGGTACAGAAAAGGAGCAAACTTGAAGTCTTTTTTATAAGATGTCGAGAAAGGTATAAATGAATAAATTCCGCAGATGACCCTTAACCGCACCTCAATCGGATCTTATAAAACTTATACTCTGTAGCTAAGGTAAAAAAGACAAAGTTGTAACTACTCAACTCCACCTATAAATAAATATTCAGGGACATTTCACACAACACCCCTAGTCCCAAACTAAGCAATATGCTTGTAATATGGGAACCAGCTGGCTGATAGAACACTTATTTACTTTTTTTTTGTAAATACATACTTATAATACATAGTAACACCCAGACATAGAACAAACATCTATGTTTTCCACGCACAAATGTTTGTTCTTGGTGGGGATCGAACCCACGACCCACAGCACGGAAGGCAGAGCTATTACCGACTGAGCTGTGACGCTATGAAAACGATAGGATTAGGTCACAAAATCGGCTGTCTTCATTTATTTGGCCAGCTCAACAAAAATCTATATTTAGGCTAAATTATACGATTTATAAAACTGGTGACCAAAATAGGAATTCGTCGTAAAGATTTGCAGAACAGATTATTGATAAAATGGACGTTTATTAGACATAAGGCGACGGTCACTTGTCTATTCCAGTTGTCTCGGAGCTGGGCGCCGGGAACACCAGGTTTTTTTCTCGGACGGGCTAGATGTTGTGAGACAAAGGCCACTCGGTCTACAATAAATCTTCATTGTTGTGACGTGATTGTGACAATTACTTGACGCTCTCCGAATTGTTCACTGCCACTGCAGGGGGCAATCAAAGTTGAACTGCAAAGTTTTAAATCATGGTCAGTTCATACTAACTCATAGTTATTCTGTGACTAAATAGTGACATTATGACGTCATTTGATGTGTTTTCGCGCATATTTTGCTGTCAAGTGTCTAAAAAGAATGATCACGTGGTACAAAATTGTACCGCGTGACCTGAAGAAATTACACTGGGCAGTGAAATATAACTTGACAGCAAAAGATTGGCATACGGGGGCTGACACGACATCTATACGATATCGGGCGAGAGAACCTCATACACGCTTTTCAGACCGCAAAGTGTCGGTGCCGCCATCAATATGTTTGTACGAACCACTGATATGTCGATATGCGTGTGCAAACGCCAGATGCCGACAGCAAATCTTTAAACATTGATTTAATAAGTACTAAAAAAGTTTTTACAACCCTAAAATCAAGCTATGTTCGGATTTTGATGTGTTGTTTTGGTAAAATCAGGGTTGTCCCAAACTTTTGAAGGAAATAAAACCTAAAATGTATTTGTCTAAATCAAAATTTAAATATTAACAAACCCTTTGATTTTTTAATTTTCGTGGCACAATCATCCCTTATTTCTAGATGTTTTCTAAAATGTCTATTTACAGATAAATTCACCAAATAAAAATCTTTACTACAGTGGTTACTAAACCATTTTTTATTTAAACCGGAAGTGATGTGATCGTGCGATCGTGGTTAACGGAAATGACGTAGTTTTAACAATGAATGTGAATTTATTTATTATTATTTTATTATTATTTTAATATTATTTTGACCTTATTGATAAATTCATAATCAGCATAATGACGAAGTGTTGTTTTATTTTTGTAGTAGTATCTCGGCTAACCACATCAAACAAATAACCCAGTTTAATTTGGTGTGTTTTATATTTATGACAAAAGGGTATCAAAGTCCAATTTAGACTAATGTTATTGCTTTATGAGGATTCTAGGGTTGTCATGCTTTTTGGAAGTTTTTTTGACTTGGAAAATTACAAGAGCTTTAGATACTTACCAAATTATTATGTCCTAATTCATTAATAGGTCGTGGTAGATAAAGATTTGTATTACTAAACTTTAGCTTTTTTATTTTTCTTATAGATTTCAGTAGGTACTATCATTGACCGAGCGAGCGAAGCGAGCGAAGCGTCTCAGTTTCCACATTGGCCAAAAATGCGTTTGTCCGGGTGTCTGTTCTCCTCTACAGGTCGCATTTTTCAACCGATCTGGACGAAACTTGGTACACAGGTTATATGAATTATTAGATTTTTTTTGTCGTCGGGGATTTTTGATCGGGGGGAAAATAGGGGAGAAAAAGAGGAAAGTTTGCTGTAGCGTTATTTATCGACGGATTTCAATCAAATTTGAGAAGCACACGTAAAATTTTATTCTACACAAGATGGTGTAAAAACATTTCTAAAAAGGGGGAGTAGAAAGGGAAAAAAGAGGAAATTATTTTTTTATTTATTTCCCGCAAATTGACTTCTATCAATATCAATAAGACTACACAGTCCTCTTCGCCTTTACGAGACAAATCCGTAGACACGAGATTCGACCTCCTAGGACCAAGGGAACGCGAGTAATCGCTAAAACTTGTTAATTTGTTCAAAAGTGTACATAGATTTAAAAGTCTACATAGGCCTATTGGAAAATTCAAGCACCTGAAATTCGATTTAGCCAGGGTAAAAGGGAAAGTGTCGGTTATTGTATGGTTATAAAGGCTTGCGAGGTCTATGTTCTCACAGGACAACTAGTTTAGAAATTATGAAAAAGTTATGGAAAATAAAAATTATAATGGGACTGTAAAAACTGATTGTATTTGCTAGGTTTACTTATAATAGATATTTAGGTACCTATATAATGAAAAAGAACTAAGATGTACCTATGTTTAAAGGTACCTACTTTACATTTCATATTAATGTTAGTAATTACTTCTTGGTTGGTTCTATTTTAATTCAAGAGGTTTAATTATGTGGGTCTGAAACGTGAAAATAAAACAAAAAAAGAATTTTAATACTTGTGTTTCAAAACGCGATAACCCTAATAACACAATCTCCGTTGTTGTTGACTGATTGTGATAACTATGTGTAGGTTAAGGTCACTTTATCTTCATACTTCAACGTATTGTTGAATTAATTTGAACGTAGGTAGTGTTATTTATGGTAGAATTGCACTGCGCGGTAACGCGGTAACGCTCCGCAGTCGTTGTTCACGCGCTGTGTAACTCTATCGGTACTTTAAGGGGGCGTTATTTTTTGGGATTTTTACTACTAATAGAGAAATTTTTTTCTATCGAGAAAATATTTTACTATTGTGTTTCTGGATTAGAGCAAATCTCGGAAGTATAATGAATTTTCTGTAAGTACTTACATATTTTTATGTTAAGTATTATTTTTATTTACGGATAACCGTTACAAACAGCTTGCGATTTTTATAGTATAGACCCCTTAACCCAGACGCGGAAGTGACGAAAAAAGTGATCTTCTATAGATTGTGACGCTCAAAGCAGTGACCAGTGCAGATCAGAGCAGTGACGAAGCAGTGACAGCAAAGAAGTACATACTAGATTTTGACTTCATAATCCCGCTTATTTTACTCCTAAACAGATATCTACGCAAATAAAGTCGCAGACAACAGCTATACCAAAGTGGGTTGCTGAATAAGCGATAATTTACTTCACTAATATAAACTCCGAGACGTGGAAGTGAGGAAGGAAGTGTGACGCTCAAGGCCCGCAGTGACCGCACACTATTAAATTATACGAGATCTTGACGCTTCCGCCCTCTGAGAGTTTATCTATTGAATTGTATCTGTGACTTCCTTTCCTGTAATGGGTTGTACAGTCAGCATCAGACGTTGGTCATAACTTTTATTTCAGCACTTCTTTACTCTACTTTTTTTCTCTTACTTTACTTTTCGAATTTATCTTTATGAGTTGGTCAATTCTTAGGGATTTAATCAAAATAAGGAAATTAAAGAATGTGGGTAACTTCCCGCATTCAATTTTTTTTTTAAAGTAGGTTCTTAAATCATTAATTGAATTTATTTAATTTAATTAAATAATTAGGTACTTAATTTTTTATCTTAACTTTTGATGGAGCTTAATTTTTAATTCCTAATTGAAATGCGAGATGCAAAAGTTATGCTAAAAACGATGATTTGAATTTTCATTACAAAACATTTCCGAAGCTTTGTCTCATCATCATTTAGTTCAAACACACAGGCATTTCAAACATTGTTCTGTGTACTTTTGTATTTTCTCTACTAAGTACGTGTCAGGTTTTGTTTAATCAGTAATCAGTAATGACACAGGCATTCTCTATAGAACCACAGTGCTTTCAGCAGTGGCGGATCTAGGATTTTTGTTTGGGGGTGGGAATTGACCCAAGGTCTCCAAAAAGAAAACATTGTAGAATTAGATTGGTGATGATAATCATCGATTTTGAATATAATATTCGATACCATTATAGACACGATAAAAATGAATAAGGCTTTTAAAATGAAAGCTGATCTTTTGTGCTTATCAGTATTATAAGTAAGACAAACAGAATGGGGTTTGATAGAATGAACGGAACCGGTTTAACGGTGCGACTGAGACCGTTAACTGCGAAATAATTCCTCGAGCGAAAGACTGAGATATTTGAAAATTGTGCACTTCTGCCCCCGTATTCCAATCTTTTGCTGTCAAGTTATATTTCACTGCCCAGTGTAATTTCTTCAGGTCACGTGGTACAATTCTGTACCACGTGATCATTCTTTTTAGACACTTGACAGCAAAATATGCGCGAAAACAAATTAAATGACATCATAATGTCACTATTTAGTCACAGAATAACTATGAGTTAGTATGAACTGACCATGATTTAATACTTTGCAGTTCAAATTTGCAGTTCAACTGAGATTGGAATACCCCTGCTGATTATAGACCGATGACATTTTTTTATGTGATTGCAATAAAAAAATAAAACTAGACAACTAAGTTATAGAGTAAGTAGTCTACCTTCGAACTTAGCCACATAAAACATCTACTAACCACGCAAGATGCCCGAGTTTGATGACGTAGGTATGTTTGCAAAGTTCGGCAGAGTTTGGATGTTGTGGGAGGTAAAACCTAATATGAGACGTTATTATAGGGTCTACACAATCTACCGAATAATGTTAGGTGTTTATTAATAACATTACATTATAATGCTAGTTTGACCCTTAAATTAACCCTAACCGCTGGGAATGCTGCCCATAAAAACTCACTTTCCTAATAATACCCATAAAATCACATCACCACACGGTATAATGACTTAAGTCTATTTATCAACCGCACAAGTACGTATCCCTTTTGCGACCTCTGACTAGAACTTGGCATACATTGTTGGTATAGGTAACTTATTATCCCATTCAAAAACATATTTATGTTAAAAAGCCAAGTTTGCCACTCAAGCGACGTCGGGGTCACCGATAAAAGAAGTGGGATTAGAACGGGTGCGAAGTTCCAAAGCAAGTCCTTAAATCTTAGTTAAACGAATGTACAACCTTCATCAACTTATTTAAAAAGAAAATGTTAAGTAGTTATAAGTATTCTAGACGTCCATATTAGACACGCAAAATAAAAAGTGTGCAGGCCTTATAGAGATATGGGGGCGTAGAAGAACCGCGAAATGGTTCGAGACATACGGGGTCGCGAACTTGGCTGACGCACTCCCGTGCGTCTTGATAACAGCTTCCAAAAACTCTTTTGTGGTTTATAATTGCTTTTGTTTATTTCCAGAAATGATTGATGGAGATTTCTCAGTGGGGATTTCAGTCTACTCATAAGGGAAAAACCAATTGCTGCTAACATAAGTATTTGTTTGATTAAATAACCATGCACTCACTTTCGAACTGAAATTTGACGTATTTATTTACGTCAAAACCAGAAAATGACGTCTGCTCAGCTTAAAATAGCTTTAGATCAGTATTTTAGGTTAGAGACAGTGCAAAGAGGCATGGCACATAGAACAACAAAGTCTAATGCATAGTGCTACCTACATGTGTTATATCTGTTTTCCTTTTGCTATTTCTTTGTTTGTGTGTTCTTTTATCCTATCTTCTTCGTTATTAAATCTATTTTATTCTTATTCATTTTATTCACTATACTATGCCTGGAAGAAATCTCTTTCAGGGATAAGGCCGCCCATTGTACTATTATAAGTTAAGTTTTAAGTTTTTGTATGTCACCTGAATTCTTTGTGTGTACAATAAAGTATTATCTATCTATACCTACATTTGACGTACCTAACTAATACAATAAAAGTTACAAATGAATTTGCAATACCGACTATGCGTGACTTTTACAAAAATGCTCAAACGGCCTTTATTTTATGGAATGTGTAGTAGCACTGTTTATCAAATCAATAAGTGGCAGGTTACTTATAGAAAATAATAATGACGGCCATCGTTTTCTAGAAAATTGTAAAGCTTTTATACTAAATATGCTAACTAAGCGCATGGTATGCTGGTATGTTTGGATAAAGCGGTTATTACATTACACAATCTCAAGCACGCTAACTAGCATCAAGCGTAGTGTAATAAGGGAAAGACAGGTAGACTGACTTGCTAGTCTGCTCCAAGCACGGACTAGTTAGCCTGACTTGATATTGCATGGTGTAATAAGAGTAAGACAGTAAGACCGTTCAGTCAGCGTCCGGCAGCCGCAGAGGAGGGTCGTGTCTCGCGGTGCCGTACCTACACAATGCCATGCGAACGAACGAACGAACAAAACGAGAGGTGATCTTCGATATTATCGATATCTATCATGACATGCCATATTTATGGGAGAAAAATCATACAGATATATGACTAAAATATGGGTGAAAGAGTATGATTCGCTCATATTTTTATCTCTTATTTCTTAAATTTTGTTGAAATAGTCGCGGTAAGAGCTACCGCCATTTTCCGTCATTTCGAAAGATTTTTCAAGACGCCCGTCAACGACGACGTCCGCCTTTCGAATGAGTAAGCATGCGATATCTAGCGCAGTGTAATAGCAAGCCAGTCTAGGTAGATTCTAAGCACGGACTAGTAAGCGTGCTTGAGATTGTTTAATGTAATAACCGCTAAACACTTACTCGTCGTTCGTCCATCTTACTGAGTAGACGTGTGTCAATTTTTGCTAAGAAATTTAAAATCAGTGCCATTCAAAAGTAAACTTTACGGTGCAATACCTAGAACCCAATCAGGGCAGTTGGACTCCTGCGTATGTGCGGCGCTCTTCAATCCTACGAGGAAACGAGTTCTTATTTTGTGGCTCGCTCGCACAGCGCTTCTCACCAACCATGAGTGTGCATCGCTCACCCACAAATACGCCAACGGGCGGTGGATCGCAACCGGATTTGTCCAAGCTAAGAAATGTGGAAGCGGACTCTCTGATTACCTTTCGTAAAAGAAAACGCGAATGTGACTGTGCTGAAGAACTAAAAGAAATGCGAGCAGAGATGAAGAGTATGACTTCCCTCCTAGAAAAATTGGTTGAATCCAATTCGCAAAATACGATTACGATGAGTGAAAGTATATCGGAAGTAAAAAAACAAATAGTGGAAATTAAAGTCTCCAATGAAGAAACTCTAAGCCTATTTCGAGACAACTTGGCAGAGGTTAAAACTCAAATCGATGGCATTAAATCTTCATCATCCAATATGGCAGCGGAACAAAGCAACATCAAAGTTCATGTATCCCAACTGGAATGCCAAATATCTGCGGGTGAAAACAAAATTAAAGCTCTTGAGTCTGATATAAATAGCTTGAAACTAACCTCTTCAGCTGCACCGGTTTCCCAAAATATAAACCAACAATTTGTGAACGAACAATTAATTCGAGAAGTAAATGATCGAAAAGAAAGAGAGAAAAACATATTAATCGTGGGTATACCGGAGCCACCTTCTCCAAATACAGATGAAAGAATGTTAAAAGATGAAGAAGAAGTTTTATACATCACTAGAGCTGTGAACAGTGACATTCCTAAACCAACAAAAGTTTTCCGGATAGGAAAACACAACGTGGGAAAAAATCGTAGGATCAAGGTTTGCTACGACACACCCATACCAGCCAAACTACTACTACGTAACAAGGACAAGTTACCTGAAAATATAAAAATGTTCTCGGATCAAACTCCCACCCAGCAAAAATACTTACAAGAATTAAAAGATGAACTGGTTCGCCGCCAAACTACGGGTGAGACCGATCTTACCATCAAATATGTCAATGGGACCCCCCGCATCATAAAAACCGATTCAAAAAACTCCAAACAATAAATGATACCGTTATCACTCCAGCACAGACCACCACTCATCAAGTAACCAACTGCTATCAAAACCTGCACATAGGGAAATCTCGTCTCTCCTTCCTTTACCTAAACGCACGTAGTATTCTAAAGCAAGGAAAGCTAGATGAATTAAAATGCATAATACATGCGATACCGACAACTACCCATGCTATTTTAGTGACAGAAACTTGGATAAAAGATGAAAACCAAGCTCAAAAACTGAACATCCCAAACTACACTCACTACTATAACTATCGGAATGACAAGAGAGGAGGCGGAGTCTCAGCCTTCATCCACAACAACCTGAAACACAGCCTAACAGACTCGAAATACATAGACGGTAACAATTACCTTTGGGTTCGCCTTGAAAGCTTTGCTTTAGAAGTGGGCGTGGTGTATAATCCTGGCGACACAAATTATAGCAAATTTTTAGAGGTTTATGATTCACAATTACAACAAAAAAATCGTGCAATAGTATTCGGAGATTTTAATATTGACTTACTGACACATGGAAAAGAAGTAAAGCAATATAAAGCACTCGTCCAAGAAGCCGGATTTGAATTACTCAACAAAGTTGGCAAGAAATATTGTACTAGACACTCAACAACAAGAAAATCTATACTCGACCATGTTAGCTCCAACCTAAAAAACAATAATTTTCTTATGGCAATCATCAACTCTTCGATGTCAGATCATAAACAAATATACCTAGAATTAAAAAAATTTAAACCAACGCCAAGGATAACAACTGAATATCAAGCAATAAACTATACAAAACTCTACACATCTGTACAAGGAACAAAACTAGATGAAATAAAAAATGACTTGACGCTACTACAACATAATATCAAGGAACATATTAATAATAACAAAACTACGAAAACCAAAATACTAAACGAACCACAAAAAGACTGGATAAACAAAGACATAATAACTGAGATAAACCAGCGAAACTATCTGTGGACAGAACACAAGAGCAATCCTGACGAAAAAGCCATAGAAACCGAATTTACAACGAAAAGAAACTACACAAAAAAGCTCATTCAGGACACAAAAAACGCTTATTACTACAAAGAATTTACAAAGTGTGATAAAAAACCAAAAACCATGTGGAAACTGATTAACAATTTAGCTAACAACAAAATAATAGTAAGTTGTGCACCTCCAAAGCTAGTCATAGACTCAAGAAGTATAACTAGTACCGATGATATTTGTGAAGTGTTCAACCAATACTTTTCAACTATTGGTTCCGTCTTGGCAAACCAAGTACCGAAATACTATCACGATACTTTCCTGCAAGCACTTCCACCTCCACAAACAGATACTTCCCCTGAGTTGTTAACTCTAGATCCATGCAGCATCGATGAAGTTGACAAAATCATAAATAATCTCGATTCTAATTCTAGCACAGGCTTAGACGGAATTAACACCAAATCATTAAAATGTTTAAAACCCCTCATAACTGACAAGCTAACAAACTGCCTCAATAAACAACTCCAAATTGGCGAATTCCCTGACATCTTGAAAATAGCTAAAGTCACTCCTATCTACAAATCAGGTGCCAAAAGTGAACCAGGAAATTACAGGCCTATCTCAGTGCTCCCAGTGTTATCAAAAGTCTTCGAAAAAATTATTTATAAACGATTAGAATCCCATCTCAAATCAATTAACTTCATCTACGAAAAACAATATGGGTTTAGACCCCAAAGCAACACGCTATCAGCTACAATAGACTTAATAACAAAAATAAAATCAAACATAGATAATAAAAAAATTGCCTTAGGCGTATTCATTGATTTAAAGAAAGCTTTCGACACTGTTAGTCACACGTTATTACTAAAAAAGTTAGAAGCAATAGGTGTTAAAGGAAACGCATTAAAAATGTTTACGTCTTATCTTACCAATAGATCTCAAGTAGTTAAAATTGAAAAAACAGAAAGCAGAATCACTCAAGTAACCTGCGGAGTCCCACAAGGTTCTATATTGGGACCACTACTCTTCTTAATTTATATAAATAATATCCACGAAATAGGCTTGCAGGGTGACCTAACGCTATATGCTGACGATACTTGTTTGTTCTACTTTGGATCCTCGTTACCTGACTTAATTTTGAAAGCACAATCAGACTTAAATATATTACATTCTTGGTTCCAACACAACCTTCTAACTATTAATACTGCGAAAACATGTTACATTATATTCAAAGCAAGAAACAAAGTAATTAAGCCCCACGATCCTCTGTTGATTAGCAGTGTGCCCATACAACTAAAAACTACCGAAAAATATCTTGGTCTCAGAATGGATAGCTGCTTGTCGTGGAACGCGCATATCGACCACGTTAAAACCAAATTATCTTCACTTGTTGGGTCACTTCGTAACATGGTTCGGTGTATTCCGCGACAAGTGCGTTATACTATCTATAACTCCTTAGTAAAATCACATTTGCTATATTTAATAGAGATCTGGGGCAGTGCTACAAAAACTAAACTAGCGGAACTTCAAACTATTCAAAATAAAATTATTAAATTACTTTTTCAATATCCCTACCTAACATCTACAGTTAAAATCTATAAAGAAACAAAGCTCATGACTATTAAACAATTATACATCTACAACATATGCATCCTTGTCCGAAAAATATTAAAAAGCTCCCTCCATACAAACCTAACGTTTATTACAAAGCGACAGATAGTGAAGCGCTGCACTCGTCGTGCTAGTTTTCTGGTCCTGCCGAGGGTACGCACTAACTATGGTAAAAAAATGATCACTTTTGAAGGTGCACAGCTATATAACAAATTACCTACAATTATAAAAGATGTAAGCTCGTTCAATGCATTCAAATCAAAACTACAACAACATGTAATTGAAAACTACTTCTAGCGAATTGTGGAACCTGATGCATTAGGCGAGTACCTACCTACTTATAACAAATATTTTCGACCAATCAATCTATTTACTAACCTACTTTAAAAGAACGACTCACTAACCTACCTACTGTTATTTTACTTTCTCATATAAGTGACACCCCCTGTCTTTATGAGAAATAAATGTCTTTAAACCGAACACTTAGGTATCGTGTTTGTTAAATTATTTGGCAGACTCAGAACAGATTTTAGCTGACATTTATTCTGCTGATATTATCATTATCTTTGCATAAACTGATAAAAATAAGGACGTTTAATGATTGAATAATGATAAAGACATCCAAAACAATATTCAAATTATTGCGTAGAATATAAAAAATGTATGACAATTTATAGACCACTGGTCACCAATATTTGTTATTCATTTATTGTTCGGCCAATCTGTAGAATTATTATGTAAAATAATAGGTAGTAATCATAAGGTATCATGGTTATCGGGCACGCGGTCGCTGCCTCTGGTAGTTCGTCGCACACTGATTTGAATTACGCAATAATGTATATTACTGCGAAAATTGCAAATTCGCATAAATGCTAAATCCGTACATAAGCCACATTCGTGTAACTCCTCCGTTCCCGAGTTTTAGGTCTCTTTTCCAAAGCACCAAGAATTATACTGTGTTTTCCGATTAGAATCAAATAAACCATCTTTCATTCAACAACTCTGCATCTAAAATATCCGGCCCTGCAGGGTCGAGATATTTCTCATCACTATCGCATGGTCCCGTCCGGGACAAAGGGAGTGTGTTTTTATTCCTCATTGTTGCCACAAAGAGGTCCTGCAATCGAGCATTCACCAGTCGTAGGGTTGTCTGGCACTCATTCAAGCTAGTAGACTACATAAATTGCTACTTCAACGAAAATTATTCAACCTTTATTTGAGGGTAATTTACAAACTCAAATAACTTATTTATTCAGGGTTTTGTTTGATTTGTAAATATTTACTTTATCTTAAAAATAAAATATTTATTCACAAAGAAAATTATGACTAATACAGTATTTATAATATGTACAAAATACACATGAAGCAGTTGAGGTATCTACACACCGTTGCAAACGATTTATAGATAGCTCAACTGATCCAAATCAGTACCAATCGGAAGCGTGCCCAAGACACTGGCTGCATTGCCGCGCTGAATAGCAATTTGTTTGATTTGTTAGATGTACAAAATACATAATCAAATGCATATTTACACCCCTAAATGCGATGAGCATTATAAACAATCAAAAATTCTTGGCAGCCCTACGATTTGTGTACAATGGGGAGGATTACCACGCTGCTGCCATATCCACGTCACACACCGATGTAAAGGATTTATGGCCTCTTAGCACCAGTTCGAACGATCACTAAAATGCTGACAACGTTGACTGACATTACAAAACATCAAGTTTGACTTGGCCCAGTTGAAGATTCGTCAGTCATTTGTTTGTTAGTCATTGTTATTTGGATGAACTCAGCGATAATGCTGACACAGAACATACCTACCCCAATTGAAATTAAAGAGTGAGTGTTGCTTAATTTTTACTAAAGATGAATGATCAGAAAAGTTAAAGTTAAGTTCGAGTTAAGCATTAAAAGCCTAAATATTGCAGCCGAAATTAGGAGCAATAAACGAAATCTATACCTACTTTTATATGTAACTATGCCATAAATCTTACAAAATATATTTACCATTTGACGAAGGTATTTCACAATCATGTATGTACTTACTTAGTTCTCATTTTCAGCATTGGCGGCCAAAAATAAACAGTAATTGAATCTTACCTGAAACAACAGATTTAATATTATGAATTTAGGCATAAAATTAAAATTTAGACACAGAATCATTTAAAATCTACTGACAATCATTTTGCAGTAATTCTAACGCATGTAGGTAAGTATACTAACATTATTTAATTAATTGAACTTCATAGATCACGCATTACAGTAGATAGGTGACTAATAGAAAAACTAAATAAATAAAAGACAAGGTCACCTATAAACATTATCTATGTTTAACATTTCTATTTATATTCTATACGTATTGTTTCTTTCCATTCTAGTTATTATGCCGTACAAAGACACTAATAAACCACCCACATAGGGCCTATGCACACTGGCCGGTAACGACATTTACACAGCGCCGACACGGCGTGAATGCGTCTAGTGTTAAATATACAGGCTGGCGCTACAATAGAACATTAAATTATAACACATGTTTGTTTTTATTATATTACACTCAAAAACATTAACGCTGATTTTCATAGCTATAGCCTAAATATTTACCCATTAATCGATACCTGATTGACAGTAATAACCGTGGTTATCTACGAGGAAAAAAAATCCTCTGAGATAACCAGTTATCTAGTCTTGGTTATCTGTCAGGAATAAACCTATTTTTTCATGAAAAATGCTTTTTTTATGAACCTGGGCATAAAGTTAGGGCTAGTGTTTCCGTAGTCTACCTGCATCAGTGTAGTTTCCATACCAGTGAAATTAAAACAGAAAAGACAAATAATTTACAACCACTAGAAAAAGTTCATCTCTATCTCTGCGTTTATTTAATGTCACCATTTTAGCGCCACTGTAGATACTATAGTTTATATTATATGTGATAAGATATAGCTCTCGACCGATATCGTGTAGGTGTCGTGTCGCTGGAAGTGTGAAAACAGCCAAGAGTTCTTTGCAGTAAGTATAGCATAGCAAATAGGCAATATGTACGGATTACTTTTATATGCGAGTGTAACTCATATAGTATTTTGTTCAGCAGAGCACATTGAATGACTCATAATATTCTATTTGTGTTTAGTTTATAGGGCAGAGCGGGAAAGTTCGCTGCAGCTTTATGCCGTGAGTTTTTAACTCTATTTGAATAGTTAATGTTTCTGTGTCGCATCTCAAAGAGGAAACTGCTTTGAATTTCTGAAAAATAAAAACGAAAGAGATAATTTTAAAAACGATTGTTTCTCTACGTAAAAACTCTTTGTCATAATAAATTATTAAGTATTTCATTATCATCAACCTATATTGGTCCATGCTGGACGTAGATCTCTCCCAAGACGCGCCATTCAGCTCGGGTGACAGTATCTTGACTTCTTGTAACTTGTAAACAACAATAAATTGTTTCAAATGATACACTTGCACTGGCAAAATTGTCAAAATTGTCTGTTGAAATGACGGACAGAGGCCATATATAAGAGAAGAAGAAGAAGGTAAATTGTTGAGTACTAAGCTATATTCGACACCTAATATTTTGTAAACTTACTTTTTGGTAGGTACCAAAAGTAAGATAAGGATGAGTATATCAGGGGAAGTTTGAAAGTGGCGCCTGTTGTTGAAAAGGTGAAGAGTGCTAGATTCGCATGGTATGGACACGTAATGAGGAGGGATGAAAGTCATATCACGAAAAAAGTTATGCATATGAGTGTGACTGAGTACGCAGGTAGAGGAAGGCCGAAGAAGAAGTGATTGGATTGTGTGTAAGAAGATGTGAATGTGAGAGGAGTAGATTCTGAGTTTACGAATGATAGGAGCGAGTGGAAGAAGAAGACATGTTGTGCCGACCCCGCCTAGCGCGGTATAAGGGCAGGGAAATGATGATGACTTTTTGGTAGGTACCAATAAACCTGATGTAAGTTCGGGATACTTACTCAATACACCGTGTTTGGTCTTTTGTATTAATTGGAAAAATCACAAAATACTGTGAACTATTTTGAGCTTATCTATATCGGGTTTGTTGGTAATGGCATAAGGTATTATCTAGTAGCAGTCGAAGGGTAAGGGTCAAAGCACACTGGTCAGAGGGTCAAGGTAAATTCTATTTTGAATTTTCTTCACCTTAGGGTCAAAGCAGACGTCGATGCGAAGCGTCAATCAGTCAATCTAAACATAATTTCTACCATTTTATGAGCGTGATTCTTTTCTCTCAATAGAAAGAGATGAGTGCGTTGTGGAGATAAGGGTCAATAATAGACTATTTAAATTTTACATTACATTGACGATTTGCTTTGTCAGTTGCGTCACTCTAAAGTGAGGAAAGTACGAATAACTCTAGGTGTGTGCATCAAACAAACAAACCAATTTATCCTCATTTGGGCATTTGGGTGAAGCAGTGAGTAATCTGGATCAGTATCGAACCCCACTGCATGACTCAGTCTGTGATTCAGTATTGAAACCATTACTTGGTTTCCTTAACTCAATGTAACCAGATAAGGAAACAAAGGTAGGACATTTTTTTTCTTAAAAACATTGTTTTTATTATTTGACAAAACTAAATAATTAAGTTGCATGAAAAACATCGAGATAAGTCGAAGTATAATAATAATTAACGAGGTACGATCATAACTACGTATAGGCTACGTAGTCCTAATTCTTTGAGCGAGAATAATCAATAGCAAAAATAAACAAAAAAATTCCAAGAAACAGTCAAAACACAAATGAAAAAGGACCCAAACCATTCACAGAGTGTCGCTTCCACTAAATAATCAAATCCAACAATTCATTCAAAAGCTATGTATTTTATGTACTGCAAAAAGGGTCGACAAAAAACGTTCGACAATAACAGCGGCGCCAGTAGTTGTCGGCTGCCGCTAAATATCTGTTTGGAAGTTCCCAGAGCGTTGGGAATCCCGGGAACGATACTTTTGTACGCAGATGATTCCAGATATAGGTTACCTTACTACCTTGTTTTAGTATGTAGGTAGGTATTATGTAAATCGAGTTGATTGGAATGGATTTCAGTTTCTAAGGGCGTCTTGCACCAGAATCACTAAACGTGTTTAACAGATAAATAGATTTAAATCTGACGTATTTATATGACTTGACAACTCGCTGAATACTATTTAAGAGTTAAACGCGTTTAGCGATTCTGGTGCAAAACGCCCTAAGTCGATCAAAGTTTTTACGGCAAAACATGCAACAATGAATAATAACTATTCTAGTGATGCCTACGTTTTGAACTGAAGGTGAAAATAACTATAAAAATATTCAGAAACTGAACCTATAGCTAAAGAAGAGTTAAAAAAATTACAAATTAGCGGGGGCTCAATTCTACTACCTACTTGTTTGCTGAAATGCAGCTCAACCGTAGCTTTTCATATGTATGCAATTGCACAGTGACGTTTCAGCTAAGATCTGAAGCTGAAGATCAATCGAACCATATACCGTTGAGAACTAGTAGAATTGAGTCCCTAACAAAGCTCAAAATAGAGATTAAACAAATATTGAATTTACATTTACTACACTCCATAGAAATGTGAACGACAATTTGTTTATATTATTGATGGTCGTAAAAATAGCATGAAGTAATAAATAACAAGTGCCTATTACTCACAGTAATGTATTTTCATTACAAATACAATGAATGCTGACAATTGGTTTACGTGAGTTAGCATTTATAGCCGTAGGTACGTAAATAGGTAGAATAACTAAGGCTTAAGGAAATAGGTAAAAGCATATTATGTGAAGAATTGAATTATCACAAGTTTTTTTGAACGCACGCAAGTAAACGTAGGTACACGCATTAAGATTAAAAACCTTTACTAATATTTGAAATTAATATTGTAATAACCCTTCACATGGTATTTTATTAACTACCTACCTATATTAAAATAAATACCTAAACAGTTTTAACACCGTCGATAAGATCTTCATGAGATGATAATAATTAAATGTGCATGCATCAAGTAATTAAATATGGTAATGTCCATGTTAAGTATTTGTAATTGTAATGTCTTATTTTATTAAGGTTCATATTAAAAATAAATGAAGGAATACACTCGATCGTTCGATGTTATATGTATACAAAAATATTGCTCTTTTGTTATTTTTTTAGGTGGGAATCCTAAGATTTGCACTATCTAAAAAACTCGAGTTTTTGGAATGAAATATGTACTTACTTACTTAAATATTCAAAATGAAAGTTTTCTACGCTGGTGACTTCTTCTGCTCCTAAGCCACTGACCGGAGATGACGTAAAACTTTTTATGATCGACAGTTTTATTGATTCTAAATCTAAAATAGATTTTTATAAATAAATAAATAAGCATGGACATTTCACAGAACGCCCTTTAGTCACTAACTAAGCAAAGCTTGTAATATGGGAACTAGATTGCTGATAGAATGTAATCTATTTTTACCACACACAAAATGTTTGTTCTCAGTGGTGATCGAACCCACGGCCCACGGAAGGCAGAGTACCGATTGAGCTGTGACGCCTGTCCCAAACTTCTTTGACTTATATATACTTATATCGAATCATCTCTTAAGAATAGCTCGAGTTGATACTTAAATTCAGAATAAGTTTAAATTAATACAAATTATTGTAATATGAATGAATGAATCATATTGAACTAAGTAATGAAATAAAAATAGAGCAGTGCCAAGAAACACAACCTTTCGTAACAAAGTTGCCAACTTCAGGAATACAAACTGAAAATAGTAAAGTAAGAGTAAGTAGGTACAAAGGTGTTATGAGTAAAAGAAATTAAAAATAAAAGGGACTATATGTTAAACTTACAGAATTGAAAACATTAAATGATTGATTGCTTTAATTATGTATTTATTGTATACCTAGGTTTTCCCACGATTATATAGGGAAACAAACAGCAATATTTATACTCTACTCACAATAATAAATATACCTAATACTTTTATATTTTATAATCCGTGTTTATTACTCCAGATGTCGAAACCCACCTATCGCAAAAAAAATCTCAAGCACGGTACACACACATCTCGTAAGATTTTTCGGTTACTACCTAGATTTTTGAGTACCTAGGTAGGTGTCTAAAAAGGATAATCAGAGGCATACGATAGGTAGGTGTACCTCTCTCATTGTATGTTTAGGTACTTATTTGGTTATAGTAATTTTACTGTGTAAGTACTGTTTGTTTTTCTGTTATGTTTCAAAAAAAGTTTCTTATAAATAAATAATAAATATTCATGGACATTTTCACACGACGCTCTCTAGTCCCAAACTAAGCAAAGCCTCTAATATGTGAACTAGATGCTGATAGAACACTATAAATATAAATACTATATAATATATAAATACTTATAAATATGGTTGTTACCGTGATATTGATAATTAAAACTTAAAACATAGCTATTAAAGTGTAAAACTCAAAAAGGCGAAGAGCTAAGGGTTTTGCGAGCGTGCCTTATCTTCGTAGACACTGGCTGGCTGCTATATTTATTACTCATTCTGAATGTGTGTACCTAGGTGTCTCTCCATGTATAGGTGGTATTCATTAGGTGCGGGTTTACATCGAGGGCTTATACCCTACTTTCAAGAGGTAGTCGATTGAAAATCATCTAACGCACTTTTCAGAAGTCTTCACGTATACTTAATGTAGTTTTGCGTGAAACCATACCCAGCTGTAAGTAGGTTTTGTTCTGTAAAGTGCAGCGATCACGTCGCAATGAAAAATGCAGTAGAAATCAGTGCAATATCCTATGCAGTAAGATGCTTTTATGAATATCCATTTCCGAAGCGAAAAAGCTTTGGCTTTAACAAAGAGGCTTCGATTGAAAAGTGAATGGTTATTTTTAAAGTGAATGTAAAGCTGTCAGAAAAACGGGCATTCTGCAGTTTTTTCAATTCAGTTGTGTGTCTGTAGAAGTTTTTATAATCTGAGGGCCTCTTTCACCATCTCTAAGTAACACTATCCATCAGAAAAAAATATGCCCATTTTTGTTTTTTTTTTGATAATTATAATTGACGCATAGCGTTATACTGAGAATCAAATGGGTACTGAGTAGGTATGAAACTGCCTTCTAACATTAAACATTCTGCCTTGAAAACGAAAAAAAGTCTGCCGAAAAATAAATCAAGGAGGTTATCCATAATATCACCCGAAATGCAGTAAGCAGGGCTGACAAACCAAAAATGCTGACACTTCGAGGTCTTGAAAACCGAGTTCAACAAAAAGCTGCAGCGTAGAGGCGTTATATTTTACGGTCACATTCGCTTTTCGGTTTAGCTCTGTTGCTGTTTGTTTTTAATCCTTGCTCGAGTGTTAATATGAATTACGAAGTTGGCAGAGTAAATCAGCTTTAAAACTGGACGCTGCTCAAATATTTAACACTGCGATGCTGTACTGAAAAATTTTACAGAAATTCTGAAAATGAAATTTTACTTTCGTTTCAGATTAAGTTTTATGAATCTTTTAACACGCTTTACAACGTATTATTAATAGCTAAATAAATACATTCTATACAATGTGGGCAAGCCTATATCAAATGCCTCTAATTACCAAATAAGTATAGGTAATCTAAGGAGATGTTTATCGTAACGCACGAAAACTCGCAATGGTTTTATGTTAGAAAACAAAAACAGGTGATTTCTAATAGAATAGCTAAAACTTTGTACAATATTACACTATCACGGCACTTCACGTGATTGGAAACTGGGAACGATCACCTATCAAGTTTTCAATAAGTGATTTTTCATAAGCTCTCGTAAGCCATACTATACTTTTATTATTACCATATAAAAAGTTAGACAAGACATTATTTTCATAAGACAAGGGGTGAATTTATAAATATAAAAGAGTGAGATTGATCTTTTACAAGTATTTAACTCATTGTATTTAGATCTTCATGTGCCACGAGTTCTTTATTTAGTAGTTCTTGTATTTAGTAAAATGCTTTTGGTAGCTTTACAATGATACTTATATCTTATCACAATAACTTACCAGCTTTTCAAACAAATAAGTGTATTTTGTCTGGTGTTAATCCCCGCTTGCCCCGAGCAGATATCTGCTTAGCGGTTTTAGGTCGGATGAAAAGCCTTCAGCCGTGTGAACAAAGAAGGTAGTGTAGTGTGCACGCTATAGCACGAACAAAAGTCTAAAGCCGTGTTAAACGAGCTATAATTTTATACTATTTTCACTTCTTGTCCACACTTTTTGTAAGTACCTATCTAATCATTTTTATAAAAACGTCTTAGATTGGTATGTGATACCTAGTAACGTGATTTCTGTGAGGTTACAATACAATAGACTTATGGCCTCCGTGCTTGACGATTACAGTTTTGTGCCCATTTTTTTATATTTAGCTATGTATTTTAAAATGCCCACATAAAATAATTTTAATAAAATCAGCTGTAACTTTATGGTTAGGTACCTTACATATATTTAATTATGGAAATAATATGCTTAAAAATATCAATATAAGTACAAAAACATGAATAGATAGGTGAGATCAAATACTGCCCAGGTTTACACCGAAGACGCGATAAATAATAATTAAAAACTTATAATGGGAACACTACCAAAACGAGAGCCATTTTAAACCAGTTATATATAAGAAGACAGCTTCAATGTTCGAGAACTTTTTTATGGTTTATTAAGAGGTTTAAAACTTTTTTTTGAGGTTTAGCACGGATTAATTTTTAAAAGAATAAATAAATTGAGCAGATTAATAAATACGTCAAAAGATGATCTGAAGATTTCTATGAAAAAATTGATCCTGACTCTTCCAAATGGTAAAATGTGAATACTTAGATAAAAGTAGATATTCCTATCTAATAATTGGATGTTCTTTACTTACTAGCCCTTGACGCAGAGTGAATTCTGTCATAAACTAATGAATTACCTATCTAATTGTCCTTGCAGTGAAAGTGGCGAACAAGACGTTGCTACTGTTGTGTTGAACAATAGTCCGGCTGTCGGCGATACACGCCCTAGTGAAAGCGATCACGTCATAGGACCATACATGTCATGTAAGAACCGTATGAAGGATAGTTTTATTGTACCTACCTATTCTGTTCTTCTGTACTTTTCAATAGAATTAACTCTTAAAATACTAACTGGGATTCTACTTAGAATATAGAAAACACTATAATCTGTGGGATTCTAATAGATTTTTAAAGCGTCTGATGAGATCCGGTATAGTTTAAATTTAAACAAAACCAAACAAGCAGCCAGTTATTGACCTTTTGTAAAAGACTCAAGCTTTTAGACAGAATTTTGTGATAAAAGAGAGTAAAAGATGAACCTTTCGTAAAAGAAAATTCTGAGTGATCTTGCATCCTACTCCAACTAATTAGCTACCTACTTTAGATACTCAGCACATTGTCTTGTAAAAAGTCTATTGTTTGCTCTAAAACTGACTGAAAAAAATAACCACAGGTTTTAATTACAAAGAGGAAGGTAAATTAAAAAGCATCCGGCCGTACCGATTGCTACAGCAAAGGAAACCTTTAAACGTCGCTTTTACCTCATCCGGCGTCTTTGCAGGGCACTTATAGACGAGCCGATTAGGTTGGATCGTTTGAAGCAATTCAATGGAATCAGAGTTTTGGCTTATAAAGCTTCTAGTCTTACGAATCCGAAAATGATATACATATATCTTTCCATCATTTTTAGCCCTCGGTTGTCCATTTCTGAACGTAGGACTCTCTCAAAATTTTCTATGCCTAGCGGTGTGCTATAAATAAATATTTAAGTATAGGTAAGTAGATATAAATACTAAGAGGTTTGACAGAATGTCTACCGTGCTTAGAGGTTACAGTCGTGAGCTTATTGTTTTTACAAATCAAAAGCAACATTGCAAAGAGCAAAATTAAATTACAACACTTTTCCTCTCCTTGGTCACTAAATTTAGAGACATTGTTGTGGCTTAACTTTTATGTACTTAGGTAGTAACTTTACTTTATCTTTACCGTTATACGTTTTTGAATATCTGCACACCAGGTAAAAGTAGACTGTGCCTGATTGCTCCCGACCCAATTGGCCCGGTAGGTTGTGTCCGCAATCGTGCCGTCAGTATAAACTTTTGCTCTTTTTCTATCAGCCTCCGCCAACAATTGAACACAAACGACGAGTAAATACAAACGATTTGATGTGGTCTCACTGTTCTACTGTCTGTATTGAATCGGATGTGTTTATTTGAAGCTATTCTATCGATTTAGCGTTTGTAAAACAGGCTTTGAAGATTTTTTGTTGCGTAAACAATGAACGTAGCGCACATAAGCCTGAGTATAAACAATTTTGTATCTGTATCGTACCTAAATCTCTCAAATAGAGCTATTATAGCTGAGTGGAGTGATTGGACTGAAGAGTAATTGTTTTAACAATAAACTATCGAATAAACTTATTATCTATCTTTCTAATTTGCTAGTACTCGCAAGTTCGTAAGTTCATATGAATAAAACGGCGATGGAGTGTAACACTATACTGAAGGCTAGCCACAAAAAACTCATCTTAGAAGTCACCCGTTCACGTGAATCATTAATTAACAAATTGGCAGTTAAAAGAACAGCACTTAATTGAAATTAAAATTAAACCCTATTTCCACGCGTACAAATAACTTAACCGATAACATTCATCATGCTAAGTTATTTTAGTACATTAAAATAATAATGTCGCAGCAAATAACACTCGGTCATTAACAAATAACTCTGTTTTTGTGAGCCAGAATCGATAATGCCTGATTGATGACTGCAATGAAAGGATGTGACAGCCGCCGTCGAATGTTGTCGATAACGCTATCTTATCTTACAATAATAAGCTTTTAAGATTAATTTTGGTCGAGCTTTCGACAAAAACTTGGCATTTTATAACGACTACTTTTTTTTTACATTTTAGGCAATACTATCTAAAGTAAACATTTCCTTGAAGCAACTAAGTTGATAATGGGTTTTCAGAATTCGTAAGCAGCCTCATAGCTCAAAGCTTTGAATATTGATCAAAGGCTCTAAGTTCGAACCAATTTTATTCTACGGAACGGTGATGTCACATTTTCAGGTACTTTCTTAAAGTTTTTCACCGCCAGCCCCCGTATGCCAATCTTTTGCTGTCAAGTTATATTTCACTGAACAGTGTAATTTCTTCAGGTCACGTGGTACAATTTTGTACCACGTGATCATTCTTTTTAGACACTTGACAGCAAAATATGCGCGAAAACACATCAAATGACTTCATAATGTCAGTATTTAGTCACAGAATAACTATGAGTTAGTATGAACTGACCATGATTTAAAACTTTGCAGTTCCACTTTGCAGTTCAACTTTGATTGGCATACCTCTGCAGAATATTTTATTATTCGTTAGGACTTCAAGTTGTAGGTTAGTTATTTCAGCATTGTTCCAATGAAATATATCCCTGTATCCTTTCTTTAGCAAGTATTTTTTCTCTCGAAAAAGGTGCCTACTAATTGGACTATAATTTATTTTCAATTCGCTTCCTATCGCAAGCTGTCTGCTTGGCACCGACAGATGTTTATACAGTTACGAACAAGGGTAGGTAGTTAATTTTTTAAAATTATAAGCGTATTTTTGGAACCTCAGACCTCTGACGACATGATTGATTACTTATTGGTTTATGTAAAGTAATTTTTGCGGCTGATTTTAATTTGTGATTGGTTATTCTTACAGAAAATAAATGAAGTGGCAATACATTACTGATGATTTTTGTAAATGCAACTGCAAACGTTAAACGGGTTCACTGAACAACTGCTAAAATTTTAATCACCATGTATAGTATGTATATATGTATATAATCATAACGGATCTTTGTCCCCCTGAAGTATCTGCGCAGAATCCATTTTTGGTCGAATTTTCTCGCACAACAGATGCGCAATCGATTGTTGCATCAAACTTCAGAGGAATTAAGATCCGTTGTGCGTACTGTACCTAATAGATATTCAATACTTATAATAGTTATCATCACACTGAAACTTTTGCTAGGTATTATTTTTTTTGCCAAACTTTAACCAATGTTGAAATGAAAATATCAGGAAAACTGGACGATTAAAACATCAATCTATACAGAATCTGCACGCAGAGCGATGTTGAAGGTTGAAACTGATAAATCCAGGATTATCTCATTCATTTTTCCGGGTTTGTTGTGAAAATACAATATTTCACTGTAAAGCTTTGGTTTTCTACAAATCAGCTACCTTGTTATATGACGGCTGTAATATAGCGGTGGAAGTTATCATTGCCAAAACTTTTGCCGAATTATCATCTTTATCAACGGCTGGATCGTCTCTTTATGTGATCGTTTTGTAGAAATTACTCAATGATTTTTATCGGGTGAATTTTATTTCCCATTTCATTTAGTTAAAGAGCTGATTGTTGATCAGAAAATACATGCAATTTTATAAGTAAGCAATTTGGCAATTTATCCGAAACATAAAAAGCTAAGTACTTATTACGAGTAGGACAAACGAACCAAGTTATGCTAGCATCCGAATTTCGGCAGAAGTCCAAGAAAGTTGCATGCGATTCGCCGAGTTGACCAACTTGGGCTCTAAACTTATCAAAGTGATTTGGAGAACTTGGGCGTCACTCTTTGAACGCCCTCTGGAGTATGTAGATACTTGGAATGAGTTCTGATATGCGTGTGACTTAGCACTAGTTTACGCCACACTTCATGCTCTAGAGGTTTCCTAAATTAGGATTGGGATTTGAGACGATCTGCGTCTGCAAATGTTTGTTTTGGGTCGAAGCGTTGTAGCAGTTTCTGACACCTACGATACACAAACAAGACGTGTGAATGTGGAATCACCATAATCTGTCGTTTGTTTGTATGAGTTTGAGATGCGGTCTTTGGGTCATAATAACGGCCTTTATCTATAAAACAAGGGTGTCATACTTCTAAATGATGAGTAAAATAATAACAATTATGAAAACAAATGTTTTTTCTATTAATTTACTGGTGCTAAAATAGAGTCGTTTATCAAGGGACTATAATATTGGATCTCTATAATGCGTAAGAATTTATTATCGTCATCTCGACCATAAAGTATTTTCCCTGAAAGTTGAATAGCCTTTCTCGTCCTCAATAGGTTAAGTACTTACCCAATTGAAACGGATTTTATCTATTACTTCCTGCCCGCAACTTCGTCCGTGAGTTTTTTTGATCATAAACTTTATCACCTCTTTAAAAATTAATAATATATATTTCTAGAACCTTTAGGTGGGTTAAATTAAGAACTACTTAGAATACTTCGTATAAAATAATGTTATCTGAATTTGCCGAATTTTTTAGCTATCCAAGTTTTTTGACACTATATACTAAAAAGTTCTGTTATTCTTTGACTTTGGCTAAAGGAAAAAGCGATAAAGTAAACTCAAAATTCTATTCCTGTTGAAGGAGTAAGATAATTTAGAATATGTCCTGTAAGCTCCAGAACAAGAGACAGCGGGAAACATCGCAATAAGCCCGTAGGTATTCATTCGCTATTAATTGAATCGTGACGAGACGCCCGTCACCACAAACTCTACCCCAAACAATAAACGACTCTTGTTCACACAACATAAGCAAGGTTTTCCTATGACATGACTATACACATAGGGTTGTACTGTACGTGGTATCGGTCAGAACAACTGTTAGTTTGTTCTCACGCTCTGTTTGTGGTTTTAGACGCTTTGTTGTTGACAAATATAGAACCAATAAATGTTGAATGGACTGACGGTGGTTGGGATTCGACATATTAGAAATCCCCACTGGTGGGGATTTCTTGGTGGGGATTTCTTGAATATACCTTAGCAAGGTTAGCACTAGTTTTACTAGCGTTTGAGATAAAATGAGTCTATCGCAAATGCTAAAACACTGTGATGTTAAAATAGTTTTATCATTAGACGGTATTTAAACCTGTACTATTAATGCTTTTTGCTAAAAATGCTAATGCTGAAAAGGTATTGCCTTGTGAATTAAAACCATATTACTGTAGAAATAAATCATAATTATTGCGATACTGTTTAGTAGAAGCAGCCCTAGCACCCAGACTGACATAATTGAGGCAAAGAAGAGTGCAGTTATCCGTAGGCTGTCTCCTGACGCCTCTATTCACAAACGCACTTCTTGTTTAAGAAAAGGATATCAAATACATACAAATTACGCGTACGATTCAGTAAAATAAGGCCGATTAGATAACAAATAACGACCACGATGACAAAAATGAAAAACTTACTAGCTATAGCAAAAAAGCTGGATTCAACTTCTATTAGCTTTGAGTTTTACAATTTTTGCCGATATCTAATCAAACGAATTAGGTTAAATCTTAGACTTATTTTATGTTTGTTTGTGGTTCATAAAATCTGTTTTAACCCAAATACAAAACCGAATCGTATCTAAAAATAGGCTACCTAAATACCGAAGGACTCTCAATCAGTCACCATTAAAAGCAGAGCACGTAGTCTGAGTTTTATTTGAATATCGCAAAACGACTTGCGAGATATTTTGTATGAAAACCCAATAATCGCTTCTAGCGAGAGATTTGCAAACGATTTTTCTAAATAGGTACATAAACTGCGAGTTTCTCGATTCTCACTTTTCGAAAATCATCAAAATAAAACTCAGACTACGGGCTCAGAGGCATCCGTGAATTCGTTGTCCTCGTAGTCTGTCCAACGTAATGGGCCGGGAGATGGTTGTCACGTGAAAACAAGGGACGTATTTGGAAAGGATAAAGGCGGAATCGATGCGCTGTTTATTCTAAATGTCGCATCATTGTTATTATCCTTTTGGGTATAGCATGAAATGAAAGACACTAGTTTAAGACCATCGTGCTGGGAACCAATGGTTAGGACTCGCAAGGGTCTGGAACGAATGGTGTAATAAAGAGGAGGCCTATACTCAGAAGTGGGTGCAAACGGACTCGAATTATCACGATGATGAAATGAACATCGGTGACAATAATGTTGTCGTCGATTGTTTCGCCATGATGAGGGAATAGATGACTCTAGACCATCTGCACAAAGAGCCTTTTGAAATGCAGACTGCAATCTTGCATCGTACGAGCTGAAATGACGTCTGACTTTTTCATTGATACTGTTGATACATCGACTTTTATAAAATTATCGATATTGAATCGATTCTAGAAAAGGAACAGCACTAGTTCCTTGTATTAGGTTCACGCGAGACTCACGCTCTCTTCAAATAAATTACCGCACAGATTGACCTAGAAAGCTCCTGCGCTACGGAACAATGCTCTCGGATAGGATCAGCAGGGGTATGCCAATCAAAGTTAAACTGCAAAGTTGAACGGCAAAGTTTTAAATCATGGTCAGTTCATACTAACTCGTAGTTATTCTGTGAGTAAATAGTGACATTATGACGTCATTTGATGAGTTTTCGCGCATATTTTGCTGTCAAGTGTCTAAAAAGAATGATCACGTGGTACAAAATTGTACAACGTGACCTGAAGAAATTACACTGGGCAGTGAAATATAAACTTGACAGCAAAAGATTGGCATACGGGGGCAGGTAGTTACTTTGCGTTGAGGATTATGTAAAATTAATGAAGTGGACTTACACACGGTCATTTCATTTTGAGACATGAGATTTTAACCGTTGCAGGTTTAATTAAACTTCATATTTAACTGAATTTAAACGCATTTATTTTTAATCAAAGCAAATAAGTGATACATTGCAATAGTCTACAACTTCTTTTATACCTCAATGGCTGGCTCGTTTTCATGTTTTTTTTTTAATTTTTACTTAATAGGCAACGCCAACAGCACATAGAATACAAGTTCGAAAATAACACTTAAAAACAATAATTATGCTATGAAAAACCATCCACAGTACAAAATGCTTCAAAGTTCAAACTGTAAAATGGTTCACATAGCTTATTTATAACGTAAATAGAGAATTTAATTTTAACCCCGTCGCTTCACCACTCGTGACCTAATAATAAACCGTCGTATATTTAAAACAGTTCAACTAAAATAAAGTAACAGTTTATTTTTTGAAAAGATACAGTCTGTTTGGCACCGGTTCAAGAGGGGTAGTAAATCATTGCGCCGTAAGTTTTCTGGTAATAACAAATATAAAGACAAAACTACCGGATGGGGTAACTTTTAGGTGTGTTTTGCGGAGCGATAGGTATTTACTGTAAAACAAAATAATAAATAGACTCTTTTAAACCTTTCAGCTTCAAAAGAGGAGATGGTTCTCAAGTGGATTGTATTTTTTGAACAAACTTGTTTTAAATAGAAAAACAAAAGTTTTCAACAAAGTTTTATCGCGTACTGGGATTTCTTCAACTTCTAAACGTAGCCAGATGTCTAAATATATATTTTTGTTTTTATGTTGTAATATTCCTGCTGATAAGTCTCACATAATGCATGTTGTGGTATCCTCTAATTGAAGGAGCACAATAGTTTTATGCCCATTGCCATGATATTTATGTTATTATCGTGTCACCTTTGTTGGATGTCCTATGAATAAAATAAAAAACCGAAATGAAATTGCGTACTGCGTTATTCTATGAGAAAGAAGCGCTCCTAGTATAAGCCTGCTTAGAAGTTTCTATCAGAACTAATTTTGCTATGATTACCTAGGGCGTTCTAGGTATTCCTTTACAAGGCATGAGCAGGCATACGCCACTAAGTTAAATAAATATTTATGGACTTTTACACACAACGCCCTCTAGTCCCAAACTAAGCAAAGCTTGTGATATGGGTACTAGATGGCTGATAGAATACTTAAATACTTTTTTTTTGTAAATACATACTTATAATACATAGTAACACCCAGACATAGAACAAACATCTATGTTTTCCACGCACAAATGTTAACTAAGTTGGGGGTTTCATATAAAAATAAAATAGTAGCATTTTAAAATATTTTAGTTAACAAATAATAATTACTTGGCAAATAGGTATTCGTAACTAAAAATAATCCCAACAAAGAAATGATAATATCTAATATTGAATTCAAATCCATTGTACAGTAGGTAGATAAACTTTAAGGCAACTTAGATAATCTAATAACGTAGAATAATAACTAATTCAAAACAATATTTTCTTTGTGAATAAATTATATTTTCCTGCAGGGGTATTCCAATCTCAGTTGAACTGCAAAGTTTTAAATCATGGTCAGTTCATACTAACTCATAGTTATTCTGTGACTAAATAGTGACATTATGATGTCATTTATTTTGTTTTCGCGCATATTTTGCTGTCAAGGGTCTAAAAAGAATGATCATGATCATGACCTGAAGAAATTACACTGGGCAGTGAAATATAACTTGACAGCAAAAGACTGGAATACGGGGGCTGCTCTTCAATAAATATTACATCATCATAAAACAAAGTGGGTACTCGTACTATTACGAGAGTTTCGAGAAGGAAAATGAAGTTCAAAATCTGTGGAAAGCTGCTTATATTATTGTAATAGCGCACTAAAACTTTGCATAGAAGAGAAAAGCAATACAGTTTCTGTAATACCGAACAACCATATTTTATGGATAGATTTTGTATCAATATTTCACTTTATTGCTACGTTTTTATTGAAGTTGGAACTTGCAACTATTCAAGGAAATCTTTGTAAGTAAAATTTATATTCAATGAAATAAATAACTACCATCGGTAGGTAACAAGTAAAATCTTTTAAATTTTAAAAACTAATGAATGTGAAAAGATATGTCAATTACTTTACTTACCTACTATACCTACTAAGGTACTTATTTTCAGCTAAAACTTTAAGTATTGGAAACCCAGCAAAATTGTTATCTAAACCAAAATAAATTTATTTATATCAAAATCAGCCTAGTCATTCGTGTATGGGCAATGGACCACATTGAAACCTCCGCCTATAGAAGTTGGTAGAACATGTTTTAAAAGCTCAAGTTGTTCAAAAAATACTGAATGAAAAACTCGTATCTTTAAAAGTCGTTTCGACGATATTGCGTACGGATATTAAAATTTAATCTCGACGATCAGTTTCAAAACGAAAAGTCGGTCCGGCTGAGAACCGGATGGCATGGCGGTCCGATGAAGAGCGTGCTTTTATTACAACTAAAGGTCTTTTTTCAGGTATTCCCTGACGACCAAGACGTATCTATCTTTATTGAGATAGGTATGATCTCAAAAATCTCATAACAATCGAGTAACAAACAGGTAAAAAGGTCACAAAACGGATTACAAAGAATTCTGCGCTCACAACCACAACAGCAATCAAAAATGTTGTGGTTTGATTAAAAAAATAGCAGAGTTAAAGCTTGGCAGTAAGCCTCATTTACATGAAAAGAGTACCCAACGCGTTTATTAGCGAGAATAATTTTTATTCATTTTCAGACTCACTATTAAATATTACATTCAAGCTTAGCACAAAATCTCGGTACCGGATGTCAAGTTCCAATTCCAATATTCACACTAGAGGTTGATTGATCTGTAACATGCGAGATAGTTCACATAAGTGATTTTATATTAAAAATATATTAGTTATTAGACAAGCAAAACGCTATTAACTTAGTAGGTATTTATGAAAAAATATATCAAAAAAAGAACTTATTTCAGTTTATGAAATAGGTGAAAAAGTATCCGTGTAAACGGAGCTTTGAAGGAGTGTGGGCGGGCGGGCTTCGTGGGCGCTGTGACGTCCGCCGCCCACCGCCAATGCAGCTAGATTAGTTTCTCTGCTATTTCTACCTATTTGTAAATTCTGAAAATGTTTTATTAAAAGCTATTTTAATGGAATAAGCTCTGGAAGGAATATGAAAATGTGTTTATTTCTATTTTCAAGCGTTTTGCATTTTTATTTTTAGCTAATACGTGGCTGACTGATAACCGCGGTTATCTACGAAGAAAAAAAATTCCTTTGAGATAACCAGTTATCTGAGAGGAAAAAATTTCTTCTGAGATAACCAGTTATCTAGTCTTGGTTATCTGTCAGGAATAAGCCGACTTTTAGTGCTACTTTGGTTTTCAGGTTCAGATGAAAAGCGTTCTTGCGCATATTTGAATTTATAAACTTAACGTTAACAGGATATTTAAATGTACGAACACTTTTATATAAGTAAATAAAACACCTTATAAATTGTGGCTTTGGAGATAGTTTACAATATTACCTTACCTACTTTTTCTTAATTTTTTTAAAACGCTTTGTGCCTTGATGTTTATAGAAAGTTTACTCGTAAAATGAATTCTAAATTTTTCAAGTTTTTAAAATAATTATGCACTTTCAGTTATCGAGTTATTGCAAGAGACATGTAGATAACGGTAGGTTCAGTATCAACGCACAATATTTAATTTTAAAGTAAACAAACATCTGTATGTACTACAAATTTTCCCACGGAATGAAAACGCTAGTCGAGTCGAGTATCTCGAGGAATGACAGACAAATAGGACAATGAAGATGCAAAGCCACTTAAAACACAATAACGACCCATTGTGTGCCGACTTTTACAAGCTTTTAATATGGAAATTATATTCTATTTGACTTAATTGAAAAGGCATAAATACACGTATCTGTTTAAATAGTAAATTGGCAAATTTTTTACTTACCGTAAATCTTATACCTGTGGCACAAAATTATACAATCTCAAGTAACTATGAACACATAACTACAAATTATTAAAGCAACATTATATATAACGTTCTTCACATATTCAATTTTGATGGAAAATCAGACTATAATTTAATAAACACGTAAAGTAGTCACAACGGATTAATATATAAATTATCTGCGCAGAGCCGATTTTTGGGTCGTATTGGTGGTAAGCGAATTTTTCCGCACAACAGTACTTGCGCAATCGTTGTTGTACTTAACTTCAGAGAGAGAAAGATCCGTTGAGCGTTCTGTATCTGCCATTTGATTTGTAAAAGTTCCACTTTCGACTTTCCATTGGCCCCGAGGCATGTAGTAAGTAGTATTTTAAAATAAATCTGTTAATTTAATTTCTAATTGTACTAATACTAGTCACTTATATCGTTCTAAAGCTTCACAGAAACGTGGGAGTATCATCTGATGTAATTATTATGTCAATGAACGGTGGGAAAAAATTCTAAAAAGCTTTTATTTCATATTTTGCATTACAAATTGGTGATCATCAATAAAATAATGTGCTTACTCGTTCATTTATAAATTCTAAAGTACCAATTCATAGCTTTAACTAAAGTTATATTGCAATTATGTAAATCTTTGATAGTAAAATAATTGCCATAAGGAAATATTACCCGTATTTGTGATTCAAACAAGATATATTATAAAACCAAATTGATTAACTGTAAACTCATAATATGATATTTTCAAGAACTTGTATCTACTATTTCAAGAATAGTGGTGGGCGTATCCACGCATCGACAGTCGACTATCGATAAATTGTTGACATTCACAGAGAGCGTAGGACGAGTGCAACACCCACGTCTCATACACGCAATGAGTTTACAGTAGATTCGATTTGGTCTTCCCGTATTATGGTTTGTGTTTCAACGGGCAAAAGAGAATGTAAGGCTTCTGATACAAGAAATGCTCTCAAAGTCAACCAGTAGTTAATTTAAAATGGTATTCAAAGAGCTGGATCTACTTGCCATTCTGATAAGAGTTTACTAGCGTAATTATAATACTGAAGCCAAAATTTACTTTTAGGGTTATATTTTATTATTTGAAGTGCGGAGGAGTTGCTCTTAAATTTGTCTCAATTATTCAATTTGACAGATACTGTTTATGGTGTATGTACCTATACTGTGCCAGAAGCGGTGCGGTTAGCTTACATTACACTGAGAATTCAATTTGTAAGTCTCTAATAAGTACTTAGGTGTAAATCAATATTGATTTTGACATTAATCTCTTGTTTGTCGTACAGTTTATCGAAGTTCTGTCAATAATGCTATTTATTATATGGTTTTATGTTACATTTTACTTTTATTGAAGAGACTTTCGGCTGTGTTTGTAATCAACACTTCTATCTAATCATTATAAAACCGGTTTTTATAAAACTACCTTCCAGAATAAAATTAAGAAATCAGCTTTAAAAGTAAATGTAGTAAATATAAGTAACACCTGAGTTTTTTCTCATTAACATTGCAAAGCTTTCGTAAATAGATATTTGCAGCTTTGTCTTAATTACGGTTCAACATCCAGATGACAATATCTTTTAATTTAACCATTCATTAGCCTTTTGTTGAGTTAAGAGCTTAAATTATTTAGGGGGTCGAGTGTTTTATTATTCTAGAGCTAAAGCAAAAATTATGAAGTCTGAAAATTCATTCATTAGCTTTGTACGTAGGTAATGAAAATAAAAAAAGGCAATGGAATAACGGTTACATTTTCTCTTAAAAATGAGATTAATTTAGCCTGTTTTAGCCTTTTGGGCAAATGAACTACAAATGCGAAAGGTTTTTATATTTTAAATGTTATTGATTGTACTAACTCAACTCTATTTTTTTATCGATATCGATCATTTTAATGACCAGTATAACATACACAGCGCAACACTAATTTATGCAAGCATATTTACGCAACAAATTGGCAACAAAAGAGAATGTGTGACCTTTTCAAAGTTGTCAATCTCAATAAAGTTATACAATAGCGCGAACCTACCTTTGCTTGGTCCAAATAATAACATGAGTATTTCCGGACTATACCTAAGCCAATGGTTAAAACCAGTGCTCGAAGGAAATAATTGAGGTTGTAGCGTTGTTTTCGTATTGTCTTTGTGGTTTTAGATTTATTTTAAATCTAAGTAGCTATATAGGTAAGTAAGTGTAACTACGTGGGGAAATTTTATTTGGCGTTTAAATAAAAAAACAAGTTATGTTATAGTGAGACAGTCGTACCTATCGTTTTTATATATCGTTTTTTTTTTGCCTTAATTTTTTTAACCTTTATACAATTTTAAGGCTTATTCCTGACTGTCGATGATATTGAAACTCGGTTAGTTTTGTAGATAGCTCAACTGTTTCATGTGTATTTTGTAAATATTGTATCAGTCATAATTTCTTTGTTATAAATAAATTATTACTTATACAGTTTGCACTCAAAAGCACTTAGGTACCTCCGTTATTGCAGAAAACTATAATTCCGATAGAGAAAACTATATTTGAACAAGTAATTAAATTAAAAGTTTTAAAAATCCCTGAATCCTGGATCGATTTTCATCAAACATAGCTAAGAACACTCCCGACTAACTCGCCTTTGAACAAAAAAAAAACACAAAATCAAAATCGGTTCATCCCTTCAGGAGCTACGTTGCCTCAAACAGACACACACACACACACGTCAAACTTATTACACCCCGTCGTTTTTGCGTCGGGGGTTAAAAATAACCACAAAACCAAAGCAAGTACCGCGTAGAGCCGTGACGTCGATAACCTTAAAGGGCATAAAATAAATAAGCCCGCTAGCTAGTACATCCGCTCTGCCCTCTCTCATAAAGCAATATTCACTTCGTTCGAAAATGTAGGTCACCGATGAAAATGTTTAAAAGGCTGAAGATAAAGTTACACGGACAAATAAGGTATCGGCTTTCGTAATAAGAATTCCGTGTTAACCTAAATTTTAAAGTTTGTTAACGAAGATATGGTTGTGTTTTTATAAGTTTTTTCCTTATTTTTTGTTATTGTTTGCAACATGTTATGCAGTTGTTTATATAGCTAAACTAGATATAATATTTGTGTGATGCTTTTTGGCAACATAAATAGGTGCAGTTTAGCTATTACTCAATATGCGTCGAAAGGTCGATTGTATCTCAAATTCAAATTAAATTTATTGAGAAATTTATATTATAGCACATGTGATACGAATATAGCTTAAAGAGAAAAAAACAAGTACTAACTTAGTTAAAGTTAGGAACTTAACTTAATTTAGGAACTTAAGTTAAAGCAACGCTGAGCATAATAGTGTTTGATATTATTCAGTGTATATAGGTAAGTACACTGTAGGTGGGTACTTATTTAATCACATGTCACCTGCAGGGGTATGCCAATCAAAGTTGAACTGCAAAGTTTTAAATCATGGTCAGTTCATACTAACTCATAGTTATTCTGTGACTAAATAGTGACATTATGACGTCATTTGATGTGTTTTCGCGCATATTTTGCTGTCAAGTGTCTAAAAAGAATGATCACGTGGTACAAAATTGTACCACGTGACCTGAAGAAATTACACTGGGCAGTGAAATATAACTTGACAGCAAAAGATTGGCATACGAGGGCTGATCGGAAGGTCACTAATCTCCAGCCTAGGAAAAAACCTGTGTAGCAGAGATTGCGGAGATTTGCGGTTTTTTGACATTGAATAAAAAAACATTAGAGTATAATATATTTGAATTCTTTTTTTTATACATTATAGGCAAATGTTTGTTTGACCGCTATCTCACCTGATGTTAAGTGACGATGCGGTTTGATCGTGATTAATTGCTTTATAATTTTTTAAACTCATAAGTACTACTCAAATTTTTCTTATAAGTAAAAAAATGTTTTAATATTAAAATATTTCTATAGAAATGCTATTTATTCAAACATGTTAGAGCCAACAACGCGTGAGCAATCGTAAAATTCCGTTCCCAGCTATTTGATGGACGCCTCTAGGTCAAATTCATCTCTATTTCACTTTTGCGTCTGCAAAGAGTGTATTTGGTAAAAACGAGTCTGGCAAATGAAATATAAAACCAATGTAAGGCTTTACGCATACAAACGCTTATTACAACTAAGAAGGTACCTACCTATATTAGGTAATAGGTAGATAGATAGATAGAAAATACTTTATTACACACCTATAACATACAAAACAAAACTTAACTAATTGTACAATGGGCGGTCTTATTGCTAATGAGCGATCTCTACCAGACAACCTTGAACCTTATTACATGAATAATTTGAGACACCTTAGGATCATTTAGGTAGTTTATTAGTCGTTTAGGAGGTCATGATGGTTACGTAAGTATCATAAAATAGTGAATAAACTAAAGTATGTACAGTACGCACAACGGATCTTTATCCTTTTTAAGTTGCAACAAACGATTGCACATGTACTTGTTCTGCGGAAAAATTCGCTTACCTTCCATTTGACCAAAAATGGGTCCTGCGCAGATAGATAACTTCAGAAGGACAAAGATCGGTTGTGACTACTATACCTATGCTTGTTTTTATTATTATAAACCTATCTATTATGTAACTAAATTGTGGGTTTACTACTCGCTTATTTTGTGATGGTTACCTACTCAATTGCATGCTAAATAAAAATCCTGCATGTTTTGTCCTAAGCACTTCAACGCGCTATGAATTTATGTCTAATAATGTGGCGGTTATCAAAGTGCTAGAGAGAATACTAGGTTGGTTCCTATTACCTAATATTACTACCTTACTTTTCTCGGTTCTGTGATTACTAATACTGACTCAGATAGACTCGATCTTATTTGTATTTTCTAATATTCTATTTCTGAAGATGTCTATCTAGTCATAAAATTCCCATTCGCTAGTTTGAAAAATTCTGCACAACAACGGAACAGTTTTACGACGCTTGTGAATTGGGTCACCGGCCATGACCAGCGTCCTGCAATGATTAATTTTGAATTTAAACCTATTTCGAAAGTAATAGAGTTTATTTTGATACATGGCCAGTGCCCACTATTACACGTATCGCGTTAATTGCTTTTCGGAGTGCCTTTAAATCGGGTAATAACTTTTTAAGTGAGACACTAGTCTACTTTTAAATTACTTCGTAAGAAAGGTTGCAAAGGACGTAACTGCAAGACAAGTCCCTTTAGTTAATAGACTGGACTTTAGACCCTGTATAACCAAGATGACATTTGAAAATCGCAAAAAAAGTAACAGTCACGTGACATTTCGATTTGTTTTCTTTTATTCAGTGAAGTTGCAACTTGTCTAGAGAGGAGGCACCTACGCATGAAGAAACCAAATAAATAAAAGATATTCAATAAACTTATTGTATTGCCTCTCTGAGCACGTCCACCAAGGATGTGTCCTCTTAGGTATCTGCGTCCATGCCTCTGAGACGTAAAGTTGTTAAGAACTTATACTGTGAATTTCAGAGTTTCAAGTACAATCACGTTTGCATAAATCGTCTTCATTTGTAATTAAAACGGACATTCACAAGACGTACAACAGTACAGTCACTGCATAAAACTTAAATTAAGTTAAGTAATGGCAGCAACAGTGTTAGTCGTAATTATCATCATAATAAGTAACATATTTTTAAGTAAATGTTAAGAGCATTAAAAAATCGCTGACATAAAGGCCTTATTGGAAAACGTTGCCGCGGGAAACCCTAGACTTTTCAAAACGCTAAAACTTTCCCAGTCTCAATGTAAACAAACCGTGGCAACATTTACTTTGTTGGGTACATCGACAAGAGGTCAGACAGGGCAGACCGACCTTTGCGCGCCCGCTGTAACTGCGCAGTATACCTGAACATTATTGGATCTTTTTAAAGTGATTTATATAGAGTTTCAGTCTATCCTTCAGGACTCATGTAAGATTTACAAGTTATACAACCGCTCTGTTATTATTGTGTTGAATATAGAGTATTAAGTGCTAGTTAGTTAATACATATTATTTATTCAAGATCATTTTATTAATCATTAAATTTTTGTCACTTTCATCAGATTTGTCAAGGACATGTTAAAAAAATAGAAAACCTAAACATGTAAAGACGAGACTGAACACAGAGAGACTAAGGTTAGTATTATATTCTCTGTAATAAGGTTATTATCAGCCTATATAATGTATCGTACAGGTAAATAAAGAAAATCACAAAATCGCTGGTGACAATAATAATATATTCATCGACACCACTACAGGAAAAGAGTGCCAAGCCACGGCTTCCGAAACAACGAAATATTGCACGATAGGATTGTGTCGGCCGATGATAATAAATGTAGCACGCAGGGCTCCAAATGGTTCCGCTCGGAAACAACATCAACACTACTTTATTTATGGAAAATATTCATATTTGGAACTTTCAATTTGCACAGCTAGAACACTTTTAGAAGCCATAACTCAATACAACTTTTGTAGCTATAGGTCGATGCTATAGGGTTTATTGGACCTTAATAGTTTATGTTGGGCAAAGATTTGAAATTATTGTTCGTTAAACGTAAAAATAAGAAACGATGCTACACATGAATAACAACACAAATAAACTTTAGCGAGAGGCTACGAAATCACAGATGTACAAAAAAGTTTTCTACAGTGTCAGAACAAAAAAAAATATCAATCCACCGATAACCGATCCATAGGTAAGTACGTTAAGAAATGAACGAATGCGAAAACGTTGACGAAGCAGCAAAGTTTAGAGAGAAAAATATATCACAAAAAGCTTCCAGTTTGATCGAAGTGGTGCTTTGCGGAAATCCTTTGCGTACGATAAAAGTTATACGACATTTATGAGCGCTCGTTTCAAAGTCCTCGGCAGTCGATAAGTAGGTACCTGAAAATGCCTTGTCTAAGAACACGTGTAAAGCAACCATGAGTAACATGCTGTGACACTTTGTATCTACAATGAAGAATGTTGTTGAAGGCAATAGGAAATTGCCCTCATATCTACCACAAAATAAAAGCTTACAAGTAAAATTGCGAATATATTAAACCGATGCTCTTAGATTTTACTAAATTCACACACCTTATTGATAAGCGCCCCATAAGCACATCGAAATACAATCAGGATTGTCCGACTATGTTTTATTAGCTTTTGACTATTTTTATTTGTAACTTTAATTATTTATCTTTGCAAGAATTTACATAGATTTTTATATCTTTATTCGAATTTCAATGATATACAGTTTAGTAACATTTTACGACGGCATTTAGTGGCATTTTAAAAATTCTTTATTTAATTGACCTTGACTGTACGTAGTCCAGCCAGACCATAGTTCTTGCTATGCAGTATAATAACTACAACTACAGAAACGTCTTTCTACAACCATTAACAAAATCCATGCCCAACACAAGCACGAGATATTTGAAAAGCGAGCATAGATATTTCTCTGTGTTTCAAAAATAGATGAAACTCTTTTGTACTGCGAACAATGCTAAAAATCGCCACGTCCAACGTAGTGTGAGAATGTCAAATGTGTTTGGCACTGTGACCTTTGTGTTCGATCATATGACCTTTGCGTCCAATCATGCGCCAAAGATGCATGACTGACTAGGCATCCAACACCTCTATCGGTTTTGTAACTCAAAAACCTAAGTTTTGCGATTTCACCTGCACTTTTGGCTCTTGCTTCTGTTAAAGTAGCTAGCTAATGTAACTAATGTAACAAAATCAGTAACGAGGAAAACTCAGAGGCATTTTTGGAAGTCTACCTTCTACCTACTTGTTTTTGATAGATTTAGGGCGGCTTGCACCAGAATCGCTGAACGCGTTTAACTCTTAAATAGTATTTAGCGAGTTGTCAAGTCATACAAATACGTCAGATTTAAATTGATTTAGCTGTTAAACACGTTTAGTGATTCTGGTGCAAGCCGCACTCAATGACTTTTATAGAATACAAATTTTTTTCGACACATTTAGGGTTCGAGTATCGAAGCATTTTCTATAACAAAATATACTGAATACTTGTTTTGCTGCTGCTGAACAAGATCGCAAGATACAACTGGCTCGCTGCGGAACATAGTTCTCGAACCAGTGGATGGAGAAGGCTCAAAATAGTTGTTTTTTTGGAATTGTTTTGGGGAGTATAATATGTTTTATCTGTGATTGGGGAGGTTTATGCGCTTAACAGTACCCACGGCTGATAGGCTGATACGATGATGATGAAAAAATGAAGCATGCAAAATAGCAGTTACCCGCAACTTCGTACACCGAGTGGATACTTTGAGAAACTTGACATTACACTGAACCCGTCCTCGAACGTCAAACTGACATGACAAGACATGACATCATTCTCTTGCCAATTGGCGCTGCTAATCCTGTTTGTTCATTTTATCCTGTAGATCCTGTTAATTATTCGGGATAAAAAGTAGCCTATGTGTCAATCCAGATTACGAACTATAGGTATATATGCCAAGTTTCATCCAAGTGGGTTCAGTAGTTTCGACGTGAATCGTGATTGAAACACAAACATTTAAACATCCAAACATCTAATTTTTCGCATTTATAATATTAGTGGGATTTTATGCGATACTTCAATAGCAAGGATCTGTGATGTGACACGTGTGGAGTGCGGTCGACGCTGACCTTCGCCTACTCAATCATGCGTCAAGGTTGGACCTGTGCACCAACACCCGGACTATTGATTATGGCCGGAAGTTAGCTCCTATGTTTTTGTGTTCTTTATTTACAAACTTATTTGGTGAAAGCAAATTAGCTAGTTATGTTCTTATTCTCTGAATTGTCAACGCCGGAGCAAAAGCGGAAAGTTGAGCTGTCAAAAAATACACGCATGGCTTGGCAGCGTTTTACCTACCACAAATAATATTGTTTGTCATTTTGCAAATGCAACATGACTACTTAGTGACTTCAAAATGTGAGTAACATCGCGATAGTTTCATAGTTTTATAGTTTCTTTTACTCAAACAACTCCTGTAAAACACGTAGAAGGCACCTAATTCAACAGTGAACCGCTTGAAATAAGCTCCGTGACTCAGCATTAAACACGTACAAATTCAGCCGGCAAATAAGCTCAGGACGACATAAAACTTCGCAAACTCCCGCAAAAGAAACTGCATCCTCACATGAAACGAATAAAGCATGGATAAGTCTTATTTTGATTAAGCGATTTGCACATAAGCTAACAAACACAGTGAATCCTAACGCGAATCCGTGAAACGTCTGTGTGTATTTATTATATTCAAAGCGGTACAAAGACGCAGTTTACACAATCCGACGCCGACGCCACGCTGATATCCCCTACGTGTTACTATATAATTCCATATGAAAATAGAGATATCTTATTATCCGTAAACAGAAGTCACAGAAGTCGCGAAAGCAACAAGTCGAGCCGAGGGCGGATCGCATACACACCCGCGCACGACCTTTCCGGGTCTTTACGACCTTTACAACCCGGTCTATCCTTATCCACCGCCCACGCATCGGATGGATTGACTTCAACCAAGCGTTATAAATCCATACTTCCTTTCCAATCGTAACGTTTAATCTAAGACATTCAAGCCGCAGCAGAGTTTTTGTAAACACAGATGTTTTGACTACGTTTACATTTTCATTTTGTCTTCGATAAGTTGTAATCATTCAGTTGAGGATGAAACAAAAACAGTATCGGTTTCAATGGAAGTGCGTCGAAGTGAGTAGCGGCCACAGACGCTGTTACCTCACGACGTCACAAGGTTGCATACGAATAAATAAACAGTACCATTGCGCGGTGGGTCGGTGGGCCGGCACCGTGCCATGGAGGTGATGCTGGCCACTGGGTGGTGCCGCTCCATTGTTGGAACTGGCGGCAAGTCGGCGATCATCGTGGCCGTGGCCGACAGCGCCGAAGCGTGACGACTCGCGCTTGACACGCCGCGGTGCGGAATCAAGACTGGAGTGGTCTTTGGAATAGCGCGCAATTCGCCAGAGAGGGATGGGACCTGGTACGCATGCGCTAAGACAAACGCGGGAAGCATTTTCTAGAAGCAACTTCCGCAAACAAGCGCTGCGTGAAAAACCGACAAACGTGACAGTAAGTCGAATTTAAGGTTTGGTACTACCTTTTATCCTTATTAAATATTTTGTAAATATAATGATAACGTGGAATCGATATTACTTTTGATCGAAGTATGAACATAGGTATCTAGGTACAATCCCAACACTTTGATCTCGAAACACTTAAGTTTCCTAAACGTATCAATTATTCTACAAGTTTTTCCTTTCTGTACGGAGCAATTACGGAAATTCAGGAATTATTTATGAAAATTAACTGGCGAACTGGAGAGCTAAGATTTCCGAAAGTAGGGCATCAGGTCAAGGATGAGTCCCTCGGGCCGATTCCTTCGCGCTAACTAGTTCGAAACTTTGTAATGTTTACGATAGCGTTATGCTGTTTGTTTGGATTATAAAATAATAGTTATATCAAAAGTTTTTAGATGACTGACTCAAAAAAAAAAACAAGGTCACTGATTCCTTAGATTCAAATAGTCAATGGGCTAGCAAAAACGCTAGAAAAATACTAGAAAAACCAACCACCCTACTGGGTTTTTGAACGATGACTGCGAACCGGAAATTAAAACTTAGAATGGTGATGTATCAATGACCTTCCTTACCAACCATCATATTAATAGCTAAAGAAAAAAAAAACAAATAGTCCTATAAACTCTAGATTATATCTGGACCTACTGATAACTTTAGAAATTGAAAATTAATAATATAAACTTTAGGCAAGCGTAGTGTAGGACGCCTTCCAGCGGGATGGGGCGACGATCTGCGAAATGTAGCTGACAGACACTGGATGAGAAGAGCCGAAGACCGAGCTCAATGGCGCGTCTTGGGAGAGACCTACGTCCAGCAGTGGACGAGTATAGGTTCATGATGATGATGAATATAAACTAGCAAAAAAAAAAAAGGCGATATAAAAGTTTTGACTCTACAATATATACCTTCGCATAATTTTTTTCGCACTCTATACCTTATGAGTTTTCTTTCTTGCTTTACATGAAACAAAAAAAGAAAGAGGAAAACAGCTCTATTCCAAATTGTACCAAGCTTTGTAAAGTGGAATTAAGTGGCTTTATACTTACAATCCTTCACATCTTCAAACGGATGTTTGTAATTTGCGAGATAACATCTATGAAGACTTTAGATTCGAAAGATGTAGGTAGGTAGACCTAAAGGATACCTAGTACTTAGTCAAATCAATGGAGATCTACGCATATAACGAGTACTTACTTAGTAAGTACCTAAATAATATCGGTATTATACGGAGACCAGAAAACACCGCCGATAGTAAAATGAATTTCTTTATTAAGTGTATTTTAATCATTCACACAAACAACCCGCAGAACCAAAAGCCTTATGAATAACAAATGACCAATGATAATGACGTCATAAATGGTTTTGATACGTCATAATGAGCCTCCTCTTTCAAACGTGTAGGTTTTTGTGAGCTTCCCGCAGTGCGCGGCAAACGCTTATTCGCACAAAAGGTGCTATCAAACTTGTCTGCACCACAGGCATCCTTCGAAATATATATACGTACATAAAAACTATTAAATCAATAATTGGAAAGAATTCTTCGCTCTGGAGTGCTCTGAAGTATTCAAAGAATGCGGATGGTATGAATTGCCTTTGATCAAGGCTTAATCGATGACTTCTGGTTTGTGTAAAAAACAGAAACTGTCGATAAGAGGTTCGTAAAGGATGATTTTTGGGCATCGAATGATTTTTTACTTATTGTGAAGAAAGTGGAACTAAATTGTCTACATGTCTTATAATATGTGTAAGACTCTACACATATTTTGCGTTGCGTCTCATTCAGTCAGCAAAAAGTGCTGAAAATCTCCTTATCTTTCCCCTTCGTCATATCTCCGTGGTTATACCCCAAAGGTCGTTGTGCATGACCGAGACAGAGATCATAGATATTACCCTAATAAGTGTAGTGGGTCTTTTACGAGGTACTCGAGAAATAATTTGCGGCGTCGCGATTGGGTAATTTCTCTTTGAGATATTGTGCGCGAATAGCTTTGTTTTTACGTGAGCTTCATTATATTGGTTAGTAATTAATCGCGAGTAATCCATTACCGGAGTTAATGATTTCTACTTATGTTTTAATTATGTCTTATTTTATAGTAAAGCACGATGATGATGATCGTGATGGATTGCATATAGGCCTTTCCGTATTTGGAACCTAAGCACTTTAAATAGAAACCCAAGCATAAATTTTTTGCATCACACGTTTCAGTAGAAAACTATGAAATAAAATTGTGCTTCTCTAGATTCATACTTAATTATTTCTAGATACGCTTAGCAGAAGTATAGCCAACGGTAAATGACTCAGACTGTGTAAGAAAATGATTCGAGTTGACATGAACTTAAGTACATTTCTTTTTTACGAAGACGTTTTCGCAGATTGACCATCGTCAAGACTTGATTTTGTCCCCAGTGTGTAACATTGAGAAGATAGCTCAGCACGACTGGAGCAGAGACCACAGTCATTATCCTAATACAAATGTAGTGGGTTTTACGAGACAAGAGTCTAAAGATAATTTGCCGGGACATGTGATAAAATCGCCCAGTCCTTATTTAAGGCTCGCTGCGGACGACTGCCCCATTGTGTGTGCTTAAGCGATGCTTAAGTGGTGATTAGGGCGATACCCAGGTGATGGTTATCTCTGTTTATTCAAGTAGGGATTTAAGGATGGTTAATAAAGATGGTGGACATCGTAAGGATGATGCTGGAAATATGTCTGCAGCCATATTTCCAGCATCATCAAACTCTAGAAGACGATTCCGATCGATCGGTATTGAATTTGTGGCGTTTGCTCTTGAACGCAAACCTAGCACCAAATTAGTTTTAATATTGTGTGGGTTATGAATGTGGGCATTGGATTGTCAGATCCAATAAATATTTGCACTCTTGACGCTGTTTTGGCAGCTAAATGACAGTAGCGTATCAAAATTTCAAGAGTGCGACGATTCATCAACTTTGATATTGGATTGTGATATACATTCTATTAGAATTTTTATTCGGTTCAAGAGTTAGGCTGCTAATTTCATTTAATCAAAGAAGTAGAGTAATCATATAGCTACCTATTTTTAAGTTAATTTTTGATCCATCCAACTGATAAAAATCTAAATGTATCTGAGTTTGAAGCATGACATAAAAACCAGTAAAATTTACATATTCCTCAATGATAACATCTAAATTCTACGAAATATAATTATAGACAGTTGGAATAAGCAATGACTGTCCTAAAAATAAATGAATTCCCTATAACGTGATACGATAGCTGACTAGAGTGGTACTGAAATATACTCATATATTCCAGCATTTTCTTTGGATGCCTAGTTTTTCTTGGTATAAGCTACCAGTTTGAAATACGATAAATAAAAATAAAAAAGTAAATATATGCAGTAAGTAGGTACTGAGAATGATACCATAGCCACTCTTTACTTCTACAAGCAGATTACCTAATAAGTATGATTATATTTATTGGTACGTTGGACGTTTCGTTTTGATTGTGTTTCTGAAGTGGCCAGAAAGATCCAATTACAAAGGTATTATAAATACAGTGAAATGTAAATATACAGTAACTTATGTTGATTAACAAGATGGTCCAACTATGTTTTGGTAGCTTTTGACTATTTGTTTTACTTTTGCATGAATTTAGTTCAATCCTTACATAATGATAGGACTGCTTGTAATATTTTACGACTGCATCTACTTGGATTTTAAAAACTGGACTTATATTGTCGACTGGTTACCAGCCAAAGTGGAATCCATTTTTATTCGCAAAATATAGTAAAACCCCTGAATATTGAACTCCACTCAAAAAACACTGCTTATAAAATTAGCCCAATCATCTGTCACTTGCTGTTTTTCCCCATTGGTAAGAGACGGCAATAGTGTCAACATTGTTTCAGTATTCAGGCAAGAACCAACTGACGCCAAAGTTGATTACAACATACAACATTGCATGAATACTCCCTCAAGATTTACGATGAGTCCCCAGTAATTTACGATCCTGTTTCTACCCTAATGCATATTTAATGCAGCGACACTCAATTATGCCAGAAACAACACATTGAATCAGTTTTTTTTTGTAATAACTTTATTCAGTTGATCAATTATATTGTCAGTAGTGTACAATGTTGCCAGCTTCGCGAGGGGTGAATAATGAGTGATGTTACCATCGACTTCTGCTTATCTAACCTTTTTAGTTATTAATTGAAAAGGCACATAGGCACTTATGAATATTCAATGCATTATTACTGACTAGTTTTTCGGAGCCCTCAAGAAATGGCTTATTCTCAGTCACTCAATGTGACAGATTATTGAGTATAACCACTCAAGTTGCTCTTGGCCAACACCTTATGTACTGTCCATACGTTGGCGCTTGTAAGCACTCGGCCAACTAGGCCGAGCGACACCGAGCCATGGCAAGTCAAGGCAAGCCAAGGCAAACATGCCGTCCACATGTTGGAGCTGGCCTTCACTCGTCGACGTTGGCCCAACATGTATAGGCGCTTTTAGATTGTTTGACAATTTTACTTCTTGGTCACTGTTATTAATAAAATGAAATCTACATTAAGCACAACGGAGCTTTATCCCTCTCAAGTTAGGTGCAACAAACGATTGCGCAGTACTGTTGTGCGGAAAAATTAACTTATCTCCAATTACCCAAAAATGGGTTCTGCGCAGATAGGTACTTCAGAGGGACAAAGATCCTTTGTGACTACTAGTGACTATCAAACTATAATAAATAGGTATACCTACAGTAAAATGTAAAGCTAATACGGAAGGTTCTTACAGAATTCCAAAATTGTAAGCTTACCTGAAAAGAGAAAGAAATCAATTAAATTTAAATTAATAACATAATGATGAAATAGTTATTTTAGTAATAATAATAAGTAATTACAGTAGTAAACCGTTAAGCAAGTAATCAAATACAAACATTTGAAAAGATTATTGATTGTTTTTGGAAACCGGTGTGTAAGTAGATAGATAAATCATTTATTTAAACCACTACTTAACAATGTAAAAATTAAAACATCTCAAAATGAACTTAAAACTAAAATAATAAAGTTAGAACAAGCAAACTAGTATCTAAATAACAAAAGTTCTCTGTGTGGTTGTGAAATGGCTTCAGCTCAGCGTATGTTGCCATACTGCAGCGCTGCGCTGCTGGTAAAGCATGCTTTCATCTTTGTTTGATTACGCTTTTTAGTCGCAAGGTTCAACGGACAGATTTCAATCCACATTATGAGCCTCCAATGGAAAATGACATCATCTTATTCCCCTGCCCTTATCCCACGCTAGGTGGGATAAGGATAACGCAAAACATGTCTTGTTCTTCCACTCGCTCCTATCATTCGTCAACTCAGAATCTACTCTCACGTTCATGGGAAATGACAATACTATCATTAATCCATGATTAGTTTCAGCTTGTAGATTTTGAGAAATAGGCCCCAACCTTATAAGTAGGTACTTAAGTCAGGGTTGCAGTGCAGCCGCTGCTGTGGCATTTTGTTTGACCTAAAACTAAACTTACTGAGGCAAAAACCAGCAATTTGGCATTGCGCGCAGTTTTGCCTCGGAGATCTCATTTTTGCAAGTAATGACGCGCGTAAATACTCGTACAACTGCCAGCGTCAGGCCCACCAATTACAAAATCATTAATAAACACCGGAATATATGAAGTGGCGAAATAATAAAGCCGAAATGTTTGGTTTTGCCGCGAAAATTGTCGGCTGCGGCCTGCGATTTATTCATAAAAGTAAATTGCCCTCGCGTAACCACTGTTGGTTTATTTGATAGTACGGATATGGGGCGGTACTGTAATGAAAGCTAAGGTTAAAAGCGGTTATTGGTTCCAAAGATGCGATAAATAATATAGTTTAATTAAAGTTTGATATTTTTCTTTTGTATATTTCAAACCATAGGAACTTATAGAGAAGACTTAATGTAACAAATATCTATGTTTGGCACACGCAAGTGTTTGTTGTCGGTGGGGATCGAACCCACGACCCACAGCACGGAAGGCAGAGCTGTTAGGTACCGACTGAGCTGTGATGCCTGTCCATAAATATATAAGTATTTATTTTTCTTTCTTACGTAAATTTTTATACAAAGGTACAATATAATAATAAGAAAAAAGTTAATGATTATTATATTTTAATTAGTTTAATAATAAGTTATTTTCTATTTCATTTAGAATTAAGAGTTCATTTTAATATTTTTTTTTGTTATAATGCAGTTTTCTAAAGTATTTGTTTATAGTTATTGTTATTGAATATTAGCTCTAATAACGAATGAAATAATAAATAATAATATAATGAATGAATTAGAATGTAATAACGGTTACGTCCTCTGGTTTAATGTATAAATCTAATAATATGTCTATGTCTAAAAAAAGAAAAAAGTTCTACAAGTTAATATTATTAAGGTACAGCACAGATTAAACAATAGAAAGCTAGAGTTAGTAGTTCCCTAAGAAAATCCTTCAGTTCTTAGCAGCTGCAGGATTTAGTGGTGAACTATGAACGCCCCAAATAGGGGTGGTACTTACACAAGTGGCGATAACAATAGGCCAGAAGGCCGCAGTGATATCATAGCCGCAAAAAGCTAATAAAAAAAAAATAGAGTTAGTAGTTACTGTATTATTTCTATCATCTAGCTACAGACCTTATATCTAAACTTTTCCAACTACGAGTAGTTATTTAACTAACTAACCCACCCCCTCCCTCAGGTGCTATTCCAGTCTTATTATTTCACATCCACTGAAAGTCCCAGAGGAAGAATCCCAATAAATAAATACTGTGAAAAGATCCAAAGCACTGTATTTAGAAGTATAGTAAAAGTTTAACTGCATTGCCACAAACATTTTAGCGGAGCACTAAAAACGATTAGGGATTCAAACAGAACGACTGGTTTGTTAGCAGAACTAATAAAGTTTAATTAGATAACTGTTTATGGAGTTATCCAACTTACGACGAGACTCATTTATTTATTAGTTTGAGTCATTCTGATCCAGGTTTAATATAAAAAAGGCTTTGTTATCTAGCGATTAGATTCAAAATGCCACGAATAAAAGTGGTTTCCGAAAGCTAAGCCTGTTTCCTGTCAACACATGAAATTGGACTGTAATTACGTTGGATTAAGTATCACTGTCGTATGTGAGTTGCGTGGGTCTTCTGTCTGTTATATGCCTAGTTTACACGAGCATTGTAGCTAAAGCCAAGCACTAATATGTTTTTCAGTTTTTAGTCCATACTAATGCTTAGTACATGTCACTTACACTAACAGCTTTTGTGTAAACATATCGAATAAGTCCACTAATAACAATTGTGGGGATAGTCGCTTATTAAACATTGTTTACTAAGCGACTATCCACCGTTCCATTATTCATAGTAAACTAAGTAAGCACTTGTCGCTTCCAGACCGTGTAAATCGTTACAGTAAGTGAAATTTTTAGCATATGATGTCATGTCACTAATACTTTTCTGCTAATACCAATGTAAACAATTACCTACTTCTCACTTGTCACTAAGCAGATAAGTACTAAGCGCTTAGCACTAACGACAAGTACTAAGCTCGTGTAAACGAGATATTATTGACGTCACGTCCCTAGTGAAACTTTAGTCCTTTGCTTTTCGCAAAGTTCATACCACACATAAATAAATACGTTGAGAGATTCCCAAGAAATAAACTTATATCACCCATCGAAACCTTTTCACCATCACCACACGTGTAAGTTGTGGAATGTAAGTTACTTCTTCTCCTAAACCGTGTCGTCAAGGAAAAGTTTGCCTACAAATATGTGTAGTATATTCAACAACCGATCAAAAGACATGAAAAATTACAACACTCTGTGGGGAATGTTTACAATTTACCCCGCGGGGAATACGTGCGTAACAACACGCGAAAAATAATCCCTCCTACCACGTACGGATGCGCCAATGTTAGAAAAGGTTACAATAGGAATTAGGTACTTAGAGAACATTTTTAGGAGTAAGTGTGGAATGACTTACCAGTGGAATTAATTCATAGTAGCTAGTAGGTAAATTGATTTTAACTGTAGAGACCACAATCAACGAGGAAATCCCACAAAGTTTATTAGTTAAACCAATTGAATAAGTTGTTAAAAGCTCAAGTTTCTTTTAGAATTAGCTCTCTCAGTGCCAGAGAGAAACACTTTTATTAGTGATGGCAATCGACCGTTTTGTTACAAACTTTAATTCCTTGTCGCACTGGTTGGTGTTCTAGATTTTACTCTAGAAACTTGACGGTTTCTGTGAGCACGAAGGAAAAGCGAATAAGTACCCTTTTTTATGGTTTAAGCAATTATCACTTAGGTCATTATGATATCAGAATTCTGAAGAAATCCAGCACTGTCGATTACAGGTGGTTTTTAGGAGGAACGAATTTGAGTCTTCCATCCAACTCCATAAATACACTCGAGAGCATAGAAATCGCACATAGGGTAATTTTCCTGCATTTTGATTTCGACACTTGTTTTTTTTTTAAATTAAAGATTGGTTGCAAATATAACTTAAATTAAATTAAAGTACACACTGTTAGCTTCCTAAAAACCCATAATGTCTGGCCTTGAACTTCCAAATCATAGCAGTGGCGGCATAACAATGGAATGGCCTAAATTCGCTCGTTTCAGGTAGCGCGGGTTGTGGGACTTTGAGCAGGTATAAAACAATAAAGGACGATTGAAATGACATCATTTGCATACCAACACCCAGTCAGAAAGGTCCTTTAACGAATACGTCATCTCTCTAAACAAAAAAATGGATACCACACCAGAAGCAGCGTCTCAAGTGGTTGCACTAATCGAAGCTGGACAGAACCAAAGTCAAGTGGCTCGTCAATTAAATTTGAGCAGATATGCTGTTCGACGTGTATACCAGCAATATCAGCAAACTGGTGGCTATACCAGGCGACCAGGAACAGGCCCAAAACGTGCGACAACACAGCGTGATGACCGTTTTCTTGTGAATACATCACTACGAAATCGCCGGTTGAATGCAGTTCAACTCGGACAGCAGCTCCAGGAAGTTAGAGAAGTGGAAGTCAGTCGGTGGACGGTTAGAAGAAGACTAGCCGAATGAGGTCTGACAGTGCACAGACCAGCAACTGGCCTAAAATTGACCCCAGCGCACAGACAAGCACGCCTTCAGTTTGCTCGAAATCACGTTAATTGGACTATGGATCAATGGCAGGCAGTCCTCTTCTCCGACGAATGCAAGATGTGTCTCCATGGTAACGACGGACGGGGTAGAGTCTACCGAAGACCCGGTGAGCGTTTTGCTAAATGCTGCATCTCCGAACGGGTCGCATACGGCGGTGGTTCGTGTATGTTCTGGGGAGGCATTTCACTGGAAGCGAAAACCGAACTTGTCTTCATCACAGGGCCCGATATCGTCCGTCGATCGCGTGGATTGACTTCCCAACGTTACGTCGAGGAGATCCTGCAAGAGCATGTTGTGCCTTTTTCGGGATTTATCGGCGAAAACTTCGTTTTTATGCAGGACAACGCTAGACCACACACCGCTGCTATAGTACGCCAGTACTTGGAGGAGGTTGAAGTACTCGCTATGGAGTGGCCTGCTCGAAGCCCAGATCTCAATCCCATTGAGCACTTATGGGACGAACTAAAGAAACGAGTAAGAGCCAGAAACGCAGTGCCTACGAGTCTCAGAGAGCTCCAAACCGCGATCAAGGAAGAATGGGACAGCATACCGCATGATTTCGTAAAAAAATTGATTTCTTCAATGAAAAATCGAATGGAAGCTGTTATTCAGGCTAGGGGAGGCAATACCTCGTATTAATAAATCGTTACATTCTCAAATTTATTGTTTTTTTATCCTTCTATACCTGCTCAAAGTCCCACAACCCGCGCTACCTGAAACGAGCGAATTTAGGCCATTCCATTGTTATGCCGCCACTGCTATGATTTGGAAGGTCAAGACCAGACATTATGGGTTTTTAGGAAGCTAACAGTGTGTACTTTAATTTAATTTAAGTTATATTTGCAACCAATCTTTAATTTAAAAAAAAAACAAGTGTCGAAATCAAAATGCAGGAAAATTACCCTATGTGCGATTTCTATGCTCTCGAGTGTATATACTGTGTATTGAATGTGATGAGTAAGAAAGCAGTTTTAAATAGATTAGGTTACCTTTGAAATTCCCAAGAGAAGTTAGACTAGAATATCTGCTACTGCATTCATTCAATTTGCCTTCGAGACTACCGGAAATTTATAGTACCAAGATTCTGGGTTTACGACTAAATTCCTCAAAATAACACTCGATCTTCTGAGAGAATGCTCATTCGACATCAATGTGGCGAATAAAATATTGGGAACATATTCTCTACACTAGATAAACTACGTCAAATAAAACGGATGTTTTCTAGATTATGCTGTGTTTTTTGGTATATAAATATTCTTTTGTCACCCTTGGATTCAACGTTGATTTAGGCGAGGTGCTATACTATAAGTGAAGCCGTATAGTATCGTTTTGCATATCGTAGGCTTGTGGAAATAAAACACGCAGAGCATTTGAACTTTTCCCTTTCACAAGAGCTTTTCAGTTTAGGTAACAAGTTATGAGTAATCATCAAGATTATCATTTCGCCGGAAATTTAGAAAATCAGACTGCTGCGGAAGAAATTCTTGAATTTCTTGAATCTCACAGATTTGAACTATTTCTTATTTTCAGAGACTGCTTATGCTTAGATTAGTTTGGAGTGCCAATTTCATCTAGGCCTAGAGGCCTACTTGTTCTGTTTAGGCCAAATACCAATGAGAGATGCTTATAATGTGCAATTACATGAGACATAATTATTTTATGTTTCAGAATGATTGGCGCAGTGTTATGCATCACAGGGCACGTCTTCAATGGACGTGTTCAGTGAGGCAATGCATCATTATAGGCAGTGGTTAATCATCGTTGTTCATTTTATTTCCCCGATTCAGCCTTGTAATCGATCACAGACGTACGAAGAGATGTAAAAACAAGCAATATTGTCATGTAAGCATGGCAACACGACATCTAAGCGCGCTTACATTGTTTGATCTCCGTTTCGCTCAGTTTAGATGCAGGATGGGCCTTATCCGCACTCACATAAGTAGGCAATTACGTTCCAGAGTGTAGCTGTTCTCCACGTTTGCTGAAATAATTAATGAGTTCCACCTTGCCATTTCGCTTCAAGTTATTTGCTTGGATGAGGAGTTAATTACTGTTTTGTTTACGTTTCACTTTTGTAGGTTATGCTATGCATTTTTTTTTTAAGTTTCCGAGCATAGTATGAGATTATTTTATTATATCGATGTTTTATGAAATGATACTAAGGCTCATGAAAATTCACATCTTACATATCTTGGTGTCAATTCATCGTGTCCTCTTAGACATTTTCAAATACATTATTGAAAATGTCTAAGAGATCGAGGCACAAATATCCCACCAGCAATATATCTAGCTATATAAAAATTGTGTGTTGGAATCATCGTTTTTAAGCTACTGAGCCTGCTGAACAGTGGTAAATACGATTAAAACTATTTCCACGATGAAATTTTAGAGGCACAAGGTCAGACAGAATATTATTCAGCGATGTTATTCAAAGATAATGCGGATTATCTACAAAGTGACAGCTTATGCTAACAATGAAATAAGAGACCCGAAAAAGCGTTTTATTTTCTCGTTTCTCGACGAAAAGACGAAGAAAACTGGGACAAATAAATAATGGAGCCCAATTAAGTTAGAGAGGAGTTTCACGGAAACGGTGAGCTGGATGTAACAAAGGTCATAAACACTATAGGCCCAAGATATTCGTATTGATTATACTTGTATATTTATGGTGGGCTCTTACCATGCTTTGTAGTATAACCATATTCCAAAAAAAATTATAAAAATTAGCTTACTTCCAATTCGACCTAAAAATGGCTTCTGCGCAGATACTTCAGAGGGACAGATATCTGTTGTGCCTACTATACATATGCGTGTGCCTTTTTAAGCACCAGTTATAAAGGCTTAGGATACAATACAATCTAATTTAGCCTTCTAAAGCAACAAAATCTTTTGAATTATTTTAAAATATATTTCAGCTGTAAAATCAGTCCAAGGACCGAAACTTCCATAAAACTCAGCAATAGATAGGTAGCATGATAACCCTTCGGGCGTTCCATAATCGGGTAATGTAATGACTTGTCCCCATCATGCCTAAAAACATTTTCCTCGTGTTAAAGACAAAACAACCTTTTCTATTACCAAAAGGGTAATCACGGCGGGTCGAATGAGTCCCGAGCTATTCTCCCTGTAATCCTTTACGATGAAGGGTAGAATAACCGAGCTGTGATATACCGTATTAAAATAAAAATAATGCCTTGGATTTCTGATATGCCGCGACCGTCATATGACGGTCATATATATATATATATATTATGACGGCCGTATTTTTATTTTTTTACAAATTTATAGGCAAGCGTTTGACCGCAATCTCATCTGATGTTAAGTGACGATGCGACATAGCTAAATAATTATTTTTAAAATGTTGTGTTGGTGAGTGGAAGTAGAGGTTTAGACAGAAAGTTTAATTATATCTATTATTAACTTCATCTGCATAAGGTAGGTATGATTCAGAACTTCTAGAACTCTAGGTAAGTACTTGTAAAATTCAACCTTACAAAACATTATGCTTTGTTAGCGGGTTAAGTTATGAAATGTGATAATTAAAATCACGAGCTTGTACACATTAGCGTCTGTACAACTGGGCCACTGTCAGAATCTCAGTCGAGTTTGTTTTCGTAAAACATATTTTGAGGCCCATTTTCAACAAAAATAGATGTTGAACTGTATTATTTTACTCCCGGAGGTTGTAAGTGGATCTACTAGTAAAACTCCGTACTTACTTAGTTTTGTAAACTAAAACGACGTGTTTTTGTTTTTAGTTACAACTAGCTACTTCGGTTTACAAAATTTACGTCGAGCCACTTATAAGCTTGGTTTAGTGTTAAGTGCACCTAATAGCTAAGTATAATAAAAAGTAATTACTCTAGATTTACGAACTAGTTTACGAAACGAAGAACTAACTTGATTCCAAACAAGTATGATTATAACGAATTAATCAATTTAAATCCTAGTTTTTAACCGACTTCAAAAAAGGAGGAGGTTCTCAATTCGGTTGTATGTTTTTTTTTTTATTTTTTTTATTTTTTTTAATGTTTGTTACCTCAGAACTCCGTCATTTATGAACCGATTTCAAAAATTCCTATTTCATCTGAAAGGATATACTTCCAGATTGGTCCCATTTTATTTTCATCAAAATCGGTTGAGTAGTTTGGGTTATAAATAGAAATAACTGAAAAAAATATGCCCGGCGCGGCGCAGCGCCTACTATTTTACTGCTAGCAACAATGTAATATGCCAAGTTGTGGCGTAGCGCCTACCATTTTACTGCTAGCAACGATGGACCCTTGTGGTGCACACCTAACTTTTTACATTTTTCTAAATTTGTCAATAAACCCAGTTTGTACATTCAAACCGCATTTAATTGGAGAAAAGCAAAAACCCACCAGTTGTTCCTCTAAAGAATCAACACCAACCACGTGCACGAAATTGCGTATTTTGCTTTCCTGTGAATTTTATGTGGTGTTTATAGTGACTAGAACATTCTCAATGAACTGTCATCATCATCATCATCATCTGATGATGAAGCTGGTAGTCGAATTGAAGTCGGTTTTCCAGTTTTTTAACTTATAAATTATCATACCAAACTATCAATCAGATTAAATTAGTCAACACCCGCTAATTTATTTTATCCTATTTATCACTTTCCCAGTTATTATGAATGTCTATTTTTAAAAGCTTCATTGAATACGTTTGTGGCCCGAGAGATTCTTTGTCGAGATTTGTTAGTAAAAGCTCTGGGGTAAAAACGTGAAGAGGGAAGCTACCCTTCCAGACTGGGTCAAGGGTCACTGGATCCTCTGACGTGGGGCGTTTCACTCAGCTCGATGTAAGCATTTCTATAAGATAACGATAGCGGCCCATTATGGCCTCATTACCTTCATATTGAGCCACTTATCATTCCGGTTAACGTTTCATCACTTACGGCGAATTTCCTTGATCGCCTCTAATATCTAAAGGGCACAGTGTATAAACAAGCAATTATAGGCGAGGAATAAAGCAACAACACACGACTCAGTGATAAAGCAAAATTGTGGCTTGCGCCTACTTGGTATCAAATATTTATACGCAGTGAGGCCCGTAGGCAAGCCTCGGCACCGGGGTGGAAACGGTAAAGCGTGTTATCCAACAACAAATAAAAACATTTTAGCTGAATAACAACGCTGGAAAAACCGACAGTGTTTTAAACGGATTTAAAAATTAACTTCAATATTCTACGGCGTTGGCTCGCATTTAAAAATTCTTCATTCGCAAGTTCCATTGCATTCATCCAGCTCACATTTTGCCAGAGATGTTTATTGACTTCGAAAAAGTGAGCTTCGTGATCATGAGGCAGAATGTAACTCTATCGTAAATTCGGGCCGATGTCCTGGGCTGAGTAAATAATAAAAAGCTTTGAGCAGCTCAATACGGACCTCGACCGCCATTTATGATGAAATGCGATCGGTATTTTGCCTCTATCCGAAGAAATGGTTACTGCGGAACCTTATCCAAACCTATTCATCTGGAACAATTGGTTCAAATTAACTGTCTCCGTAAGCTTTTAATAAGCTTAAAAGAATAAAAAGCTCAAATAATAATTATCCCTATGGAGAATATTATTTCGTGCTAATTAATGGCTATAAATGAAAGTAATTTATGTCTGGATGAATTTATGTGGTGTAAAATTAAGGGGATGTGTCGTTTAGCGAACTAATATAATATTCTGGTGGCGTACAACAGTATTGCCTTCATAATAAGCCTCTCCTGCTCTCCCGACATTTTTATTCTGGACTCGTTTGCACTCAATTTTATTTTTAGACATAAGATCGCTATGCATAGCAAAGTTTTAAAAGTTAACCATCAAAATCTTTGATTACTGGGAATTTGCAAGTCATGGTTGTAATTTTACCCGACTACCTAGAAAGAGAGTTAATGTTTTTTTCCGGAATATTTTTAGGTGATAACTATTTTACTTGGCAGTTACTAAATACTTAGATATTTAAGAAAAATCAAAGTTAACAATAAAACCGAAAGTTTTCTCAGCTCCCAATTTTAGAACTTTGTATAAAGTTACCTTATGTGTTACCATTTTCAAGTGAAAACATGTCGGTGAAATACTCCCACATATTCGGCGCTGTGGGATCACACGGCACTGGCGTGTTTATTGCAAATAGAAGCTCACGACTGAACGGAAACTAAGCTAGGTGTCGAGAGAATATAACGGATTAAAGTTAAATGATGAGAAAATAAGACTGACAGCTTTTTTTCCTTTAAAAGTTGTGAAAGTATATGAGCTGATTGAGCACTGTATTTTCAAACGTGTTGAGTGAAAACATTAAAAAAAAACAGTCAGTAGGTTTTAGCCAGCGGCAATAAACGTTTAAGTTGTCATAGAATATTAAACTTTATGGTCTAATAGACAAGTCCCGAAATATAACAAATGAATTCTAAACCGCTGCAAAATGTACGCACATGGCAATATAGTGAATGTCGTATCACTCTGTCGTACCTAGGATTTACAGTCAATAGGCCATTTCATTTACTTTTTCATCAATATCAGCCTATTACATACTCTCTTTATATGTATCTCTTTTTATTAGTCTCATAATACTTAGGACTTTAGATGCAGCCAATTTCCCCGGCCATTCATTCCGCAGTAAGCTTTCAGTCGTGGTAATACCTCTAGCCGACACAATAGCGTGTCGTGACTGCTTTATAAACCAACGTTAAGTGAATTAACTGCCTATAATTTGATACCGACATCTTCTAATTTACTCTAAGAATGTTTATTTGTTGTTTCGGCGTTTTATTAGAAGTTTCATTTGGTTTTTATTGATTTTGTATTATAATTTTACAAACTAGAACTTTTTAACTTTTTAACTTGATCTTAATCAATAATTATGTATGATATCTTAGATTAGGATATATTGTATTATCAACTTCTACTATTGCATCTATGTACCAGATTAAGTACGATTGTGTGTGTAATATATAGTAATTGAAAATGCTTAACTTAGAATCCCACTAAAATATCCTATTCAAACAGTCCCTTTAGAATATTCCATCGCGGTGAAAACTATTAGCAAATATTCATGGAACTACGTTAATAATATTTTAAGAGACCGCTGCTGGCTTCTGCCCAACACCGAACTAAATGGGTATTATTTCTATAAAATGGCGTGTTTATAGTAAAAACTAACCGCATAATGGTAAAATGAACGAAAAATACTCTGCTTACCCTGCAACAACTTCTCAAATCAAAGAAGCACAGTAAATATTAAAAGTGAAAATGATGTAACCAGTTTAATCGTGCCTTTATCTTCGTAAATTCCTTTTTTTTTAGTTCAGTTATTTTAATATTGTGGTACAGTTCTGCGTAATATACTTTGATTATCAGAGATAAACATATTATCTTAGATTTTGACAGCATACGGCGAAACAAATAATCCTAACCGTATGATTGAGTCTGTGAAACAAAACTGAGAGGTTAAACAGCTTGCTAAATGGTCAAATTCTCAGAGACAGTACTTGAATAAAGTGGGTACCTACCCAAGACCACACCTAGAGACTTCGAAACCGAGTAATTATTACGTTGGCGCAGTATAAAACGCAACAATGGCTCTTACCCGCACCTCTAAAACCAAAACGGTAGTCGTGATAAAGTTGAGGCGTAATGTAATGAAGGACTCCGATTGATTGCGTCAGCAGCTGTCAAATCAAAACTTTTTACGCGAATAGTAAAATGTAAATGGTAGTATAGTCTGACCACGTCTACATCACTAAAAACATGAAAACCTGTAGTTGAAAACACCGTATATGACGCGAAAACTACCAACCTTTGCTTACGAAAGTTACCTAGTACCTACGTAAAGATGATATCATGTAAGTACAAATATTTTTATGGTTGCTCATTTTTTATTGCAGACTTAGCTTGGTTAGACTCTAGTAACTGACCTGGATCATGATGAGCAGAAGGCGATGGCGCAGAGAAGGCACTGGAGCATCCAGCGCGGCGATTGAGTCCTCCGAGCTCAGGAACTGAAACCAATTATAAGTATTTAGATCACTATTTACTGTTAAACCTAAAACCAACTAACTGAGATAACTGAGATGCTGATAATGGCAGTTGATTTATTTTGTAAGAAGAATCACACGTGAACCTACTAGTACTTTTTGTTCATTCTTTATGATAAAATAAAATAAGTAGGTACTCATAACTTTGTATGGCAATTCCATCCACATGAGGCCCAAAGGTTACATAATCGCGTGCAAACTCAAGACCCTTTCCAAAACAGTATTAAGTTACTCGAACAAGTTTACGTAACGCGCCACAAGTTTGTCAATTTCAAAAGAGCCGCTGCTGACCCGGGACGCAAAATAACGATACAAATGCCAAGAGTTTTATAAACAGTGCCTCGATCACGAATAAATGTGACAATCGTACACGAATTGTAACGCTAGTGTATCCGAGATACACTGCGCGGTGACGCTACAACGTTCGTTTCGGCGCAACGACGTTGACGCGCATTATGACACAAATACGCTACCGTCACGATACGTTTACGATTATCACATTTATTAGTGCTGAGCCTCAATTGACCTAAGAACTAGGTAAACTCTAAACTCTAAATGGTTGTGCCAAAGATCCAAAATATTATTACTGCAAACTATGCCAGTATAATATTTTTTTTATTATTAGACTAGATTTTTTTCGAATGCATGTTTGATGATGAGTGATGTGATAACTCTCAGCGCTTTACCGAACAATAGACATTTTTGTGCATTACTAGTTGTCTCATAAACGGACGGTTACGTAGAACGTTGGTTTGTGCATTGGTGGATACTGGACAGTATTCGTTGTCAAACATTTATTCCGAGGCGAACAAGACCAAAAGAAACGACTAGCACAAGGAGCGATTAATGTTCGACTCCCATGATTAACTCGCAAACTCTTTTCCGTATATTTGTCCTGTTTCCTAGTACTGGCACGAGTTTTCAGGAGTGATGGGGTAAAGCTGAATAGCACTAGCATAGCAAAGAAAATGGTTTGAGTCCAACTCACAAGATAACTTTTTTGGTTCTATAATTTATACCTATATCTATGTTACGCTCTAAGCGAGGAATCTTATTTTATCTGAGATACCTAAATTTCATGATTATATCTAAGATAGATAGATAATTCTTTAAATACGAACTTATTAGAGTACAATGAGCGGCCTTATTTAAGGCGCGTTCTCTACTTTAATTATTTACGTAGTATCTATGTACTTTTATCAATATACATAATACTTGTGGCACGGATAGACTTTTTTGGAATCTGGTTAATTTGTTTGATCTGCTAAAATGTAAGTAGTTAACGTACCTACCTAACAATTTGCAATTTATTTGCATTGGATTCGAAGGACCGATACATTATGCTACAGATGCTGAACCCTTAGCACTTAGTTTAAGCCCTATCAATTTAAAGGGCAGGTCAATATTGGACATTTGTATCAGCGGCGTGGCTTGACCTCAACTTGGGATGGTATTCGTGAAATGAAAATTGATAATGCATCTAACTATTGACAATGAATTGTATATAATCATCATATCTCTTTAAGCCTGTAATAGTGTCTTAGAATGTTATAACTTTTATCGTTTATAATATTTAAATGCCGTTGGTGAAACGTAATTTAATAAATAAATATCAGCCTCTAGATTCCACTGATGCCTCGCCTCCAGATTATAGATTTCAGAGATTATAGACTGAAAAGATGATTTAGTTTTTTTTTTCATCCTAATTTTACAATTTAATATAAATAACACCTAGCTAGCTTTTACCGTTTCGTACATTAAACCAGCTTGCGTATTTTGCATACAAATAAAACGAGCTGTAACGCTTCAAAAGTTATTTGACATTTGAAAAACTGGTGCTGAAAGCGCTGTTTTTCCCGTCCACCAGGGACGGTTTTTCTCAAGATAACAAATAGGCCACGGCCGCTTAGACACTAATCGGGTTCCACCGAAATGGGATTCTGTTAAGCTATGAAAATTAAATGCTGTGCCTGCAAATTGAAATTATTCCGAGATGAAAATTAAAATAAATTCGAGGCGGCTGTGATCTCAACCTCAATCTGGCAAAACTTTCTACCGTCTGAGTGAAGTTGGTAGATGGGTGCTAATAACGGTGTTTAGAAAAAATTCCGAAATTTAACAAGCCCGGGGTTATTTTGTTAAGATAAAGTTTCAGAGTCATTTTTTTTAGAAAGTTAAATATACATTTGTTGTAGGTATGTGAGATCTATGTATCGAGCACATTAAAAGTTGCAGAAGCTTAGAAGCTTTCCTAGGTGGATAGGTACAGTAAGATCGCCGGAAAGCCATTGGACGGACAAAAAAACTGATTACGAGTTGAATCACTCAAACCGATTTGAAAATCGATTTCACTTATTCAATCAGATCATATTACTGAAGAATTAAATTGAATATCAGATAGCTCAGATTTTGCTGATTGATAACCATGTCTGACCGGGTTTATTTAAGCTTTGTACACGCTAGCGAACGTGCTAGCAAGCGAATGCGATTGATTTAGCCTAGTGATCAAAAAGAAACTTTTTATTCAAATTGCACGTTATTGTAGGTTTTATCATCATTCCCCTGCCCTTATCCCACGCTAGGTGGGTTCGTGTCTTCTTCTTCCACTCACTCCTAGCATTCGTCAACTCTGAATCTACTCCTCTCATATTCATGTCATCTTTCACACAATCCAACCAGTTATTGTAGGTTTTATCTAAGTATTTAAGTACATCGGCTGGATGATTTCATAGTTCGTAGGTGAACATCACTGAAATTAGGAGATTGCTAATATATATAATATATTTATTAGGGCAGTTCGTGTAGCAAAACATAACATAACCCTGTTACCAATTACCAATAATATAGGAAGGTATAACTTGTGGTACTTCCCAGCAGTTCTAGTGACTTTCGCATTGATAAGCAATTTTAAATTCGATCGTGAAAAAACAAAACACGGTCTGAGCTTACGCTGTAACTAGGTGCTAAGCTCATTGAATTGAACGTAGGTACTAGAGGTAAACCATTTCCTTTCGCTACGACTAGCTCACTTTCGCTCATCTATGAGGACTGGGCATTAGATAGTGCCCACTATTTAATATCACAAATAGGAAGGGGAGACTTGGGCCCGTGCCATAGACTTTTTCTGAAGAATAACAAACAGGACTGAAGTCTGAAACTTTCATGTGCTTTCATCTATGTATGGAGATGTAATTTGGAGTGAACGAGATGAATTAGGTCCTTTTCTGGAGTTTACTCTCTAAAACTCACCAACGAATAAAGTTTTGTACCAAGTTTAAATATAATTCAACTGAAAAATCAAAAGGTCGTGGGATTTTTGATGAATAATTTGACTTTTTCCCTCGCTTTATTGGCGATAATCAAAGATATCGATAAGTCTAAGAAGATGATTGGCGATAATCGATACCTATCTAATCGAATTGCAAGCTTTAGTCTGTGGTTTGAATATCCAGGGTTTAAAGTTTTTAAGAGTACTTTATTTACACCTATTCTCTTTATTCAAGTATTCAAGCTTTTATCTTGATAACATTTAAATGTAGGTACAATAAAAATAAAGCTCCAATTCTTTTAATAAACTTTTACTAGATCGGTGCGGCTTGGAAAAACTCATTTTGCATAAGTAATCAGAGGGAGAATTGCCTCGTTCTTCATAATTTCTTTAAAGACTATCCAACTAGGTACAAGAAAAGTTTTAACACCTCACTATAATGGTGTAAAATACTGTTCACCTCTTACCGTTTACTGGAGGCAAAACTTTCAACTTGGAACTTCAGTAATCAGGAATATCTGGAATCTGGAATCTGGAATATCTTGAATGTTCGTTGTTTATTTAAAGTAATTTTTTTATCTGTGATCTGACCGTAGTACCTAATAAAACAATGATTACTTATTGATTACACACTGACTTTATTTGGCTGATCGTGACCAGATATGGACACTCGGCAATCTTCGGTATATACTACCCCCAGTTATTGTTTTGAATCCTCCAGTATTATACGCCGTAATTGCCGAATGTCCAATTTTACAAATCTACAATGGTTCACGTTTTATTCAGTTCCAACTATGTTCATCTTAGCTGAAACGTAACTGTGCAAGTGGATCAAAATAGCCTAAAAATTAATAGCCACGGTTCAGCAGTTTTAAGTTCGTGGACGGGCAACATAAACTTACCGATATGTTTATGATACCGGCTACAATATTATTATCTTGGCAAATCTTGGCATATTTTAAATTTTATGGTCTCTTAAATTACCATTTATACAACTGAAGTAATTATTGATATTAGAGTCGTAGGTACATTACCACGAAGGGCCAAATAAATATCAGACTAATTAGTAAAGTAATTCTAAACATAATACTAACTCAACAAACTCAAGTATTTGTTGTTTACTAGACTAACATTCAATTTACCTTGCAATTTGATATAACAGCGAAAATCCAACGCTCATTAAATAAAAACGTGTTCAGTATTCCCAGGAAAGACCGACTGACAATAGAATTAAGATCCATAATTGTAGAGACCGCGTCTAGAAACATGGCACATTTACTGGAAAACACGGGTAAAACACCAGAGATTATGTTAATAAATGTTATAATATTCCACGGAAGAGACTCGAGGGGCCAAGATCAGCATTGACATCTGCACACTTGGCTCAAAGCCAAACTAGTTGTGTAACGTTAGTCGGCGCTTAACTTTGATATCGCTTATAAACTTGGTCAACTTTAGAACCACAAACTGCAGGAACATCAATGTTCATTTTGTGGAAAATATCTGGCCATCAATGTCATTCACAAAAACAACAGTGTTAACAGACTTTGTTATAAAAACAGACGGATGGAAACAAATAAAAATGTGTTTCGTCAATGCTATAATGTCGAAACGAATAAAAGTAACGGGTTGTTTTTGTGAACAAGTCAATAAAACTGAAAACAGAACGTTGAAATTAATTATGATTGAAGAGTATCCATTAAGGTTTTTGTTTTCATTCACAATTTTACAAAATCAATAAAAATAATAATTCTTCTTTATAAGTTATGAAATATGAAATAGGTAGGTTCACCTATTTATCCACTATTTCAGTAAGGCCAATTTGTTTGATTGACAAGTGCCGGTTCTGAAATAGCACTTTCTTTTATTTTACAACACAAACAAGGCATAAATAATAATTTCTACTAAAAATCATTCAGCATAAACCATTCGGTAGAACTGGTAAGTTACAATTTAATTAATTACTACTAATATTAATATTTTTTTTAGTTTATATAGTTTGCTATTTTACGTTTGAAATAGTTTTTTGGAATTTAAAATAGATTAAAAAAATCATAGTTAAAGTTATATCAGGGCGGCAAAAATTACATTACTTTTATTTTTAGCTTCATCTGTGTCATGATATGAATTCATTCACGATTATTCAATAATGTCCGCGATAATGAGTAGGTAGGTATTTACGAGGCCGGTGGAACATTGACCTATAAGAGATATGAAGCAACCAATAGTCTCATTGAAATTCGAAACGAAACTTTGAGCAGTCAGATTTCATTTTTGCAAAATTAGAATTGGATACTACTTTTATTTAAAAACTGTTGATACCTTGTTGATGTGACAAATAAATAAAGTTGGTGATTTTGTAAGAGACGTCAAATTTAACTGTTTGGTTGGAAGTAACTTTGATAGTTTCTCATTAAAAAACTATTTCATTAACTATATTCCTATTTTTTTTTAGTTAACCTCTGTAGGAGCTAAGGTACTTGGCGGTTTTGATTGTGCGTTACATTCACCATAGTATTTTTTTAGCATTGTTTAAAATGTAATACACTATGTACTCTTTATGAGGTATGAATACTGACCACTTCCTGCGCATAAGTTAAATTTTATGTCTCCAGATGCGCAATGCACTTCCCCGCTTCAAAATTTTATTTGAAAAAAAATCATTTCAATCGGAGCCCTACTTTCGGAGCTACAAGAGCACAGACAGACAACATCGTCAATCTTATAAATACCTCTTCCGTTCTTCGGTCGGAAGTTAAAAATATAAGACAACATTCAATTTACCATCTCACTTTAGGGTATTAAAAAAAACTTCCCATTAAAAAATACTTTACTAAAATGAATGGACCACTAACAGAATATTTAGGAACGAATCGAAAAAAATACCATAAATCAAAAGCAAGCTACCCTGTATTAGACGCAAATAAATCAAACTAATAATGACGGAGGAATGAGCACCGGAAAACGTTTAACGAACCCCGAACGCTGAGAACACATTACATCTTTTGTAGATCGATTACCTTGTTTGGGGAAAGTATTCGAGTACCTACAGACTATTTGCACTGTAACGACACGACACCTACACGATATTATCGCAGAGCTAATCATACATTTAGTACTAGACCTATAAGGAGCTATAAGAAACACGAACAGAGTATTTCGGCCGACAAAATAAGTGTATTTTATTGTTCGACACTTTTAGACTTTTCACTAAGGTATTGAACACAAAATGTGCTTCAAAAGATTAGCTAAAAACAGCTTTTCGATTAAATGAATGCCTCAGCAGGTAAAAAATTACCCCTAAAATTAGGAAATAGTTTTCGAGATGCAATGTTGCGCTGCGTGAAGTCTATGCGCGCGGGAAGATTTTCATAGCATTTTGCTGACACAGCGCTTCATACGAATTATGTCAAACACTATTTCTAGAGGTTCAATATTTAACCAATACACGATATCATGTATCGGTGTTGGGCCGTGTGCAAACGCCTTAACGAAAGGTCTTTATGAGGATACGATTCTGATTTATGTGATACAGTTCTGTTAGTTGGTATTCGCATTTGAAATCTTACCTGGATGTGGTGGATGGGTATGCACGTGCTCTGGTGGCGGTGGTTGCATGGATGACAAAGCTGAGAGCGGCGTGTAGCGAGCCCCATCATCACGGGAGCACCCCTCCTGGTAAATAGTAGATTGTTTGAATATAACGACAAAAAAATATAGGTATATCTATATAATAAAATAGTACGAAAAAATACGAGTGGAATACGCCTAGTCGTAACCAACACATTTGAAATTATTTTGAGAGTATAAGTATTGTAAAGTGTAAGCTTTTTGGTACAAAAGTAGGGGTAGGAGGTGTGTGTAAAAGGTGACATGCGTAAGATAGAAAGATCTATCGTGATAACGACTGATAGAGGAAGAAAAAATAAATGTTTTACCTACCGATCTATATTATTATGAAGTTAATGTCGGCTGGAGCGAAAATTGATGATGAGCCACTGTTGTGACCGAGCTTATAAAAATAAGACTTCCGTATCACAAAGTGGCTGTTATAAACCGGTAAACGGAATAAATAACAAACAGCTGTTTTAATAGAGTTCTACTATTAAAACTTATCCGCGTTAAAAAGACAAGGCGAGAAAAGTACAGAAAAAGAATGCGAAGAATCTGAAAGGTAGAATGCGGAAAAGTGACACATCCGACCCGTAATACCGCTGGGAATGTACGAGTATGTCGGTAATACAAAAATAATAACATTACCACTCGCTATATATCATTGTTTGTCGTCGTCTTTTGTAGATTTGCTAACAAACACGGGATGTAATAAAATCACAGTAAAATATTATTTATTTGGGAGACTTTGCATTTACTCTAAGTTAAGTTTTGTGTTTTACAATATCCGCAGGAACTAAAAATGTCAGTGCATTAGACACTGCATCCAGCTACTTATGCATCGTTTTGCGATAGAGTCACTCACGATATTTAAAAATAAGTAAGCTATAATAAAGAAAATATTACTTATATTTAAATTAGAATTAGAAGGACGGACCTGTAAAAGGTTTGGGACTGAATTCTACTAATTTATAACGATTGACGTTCTATTCAGTTCTAACAATGGTTCGAACAAAATAGGTTAAAAACAAATGAAATTTTACGGTTCAGCTGCGTTTCAGCTGGCAAGTTCTTTAGTGGAATTAGCCCCTTGTATTTGTAGGTCGTTTTGCATAGTTTTACAGTTACTTAGTTTTGTTTACTAAGTCAGACTGGATTGGGATACAAACCACTAAATGCCACTTTAAACGGGTTTCAAGCTCGTTTGATTAATGAACAATAAAATTGAGTGCTGTTTTCTCTTCCGAACAAACCAGTGAAAGTGCGTTGCGTAAAGTAGTGATTATTAGCTGTGGAAACCGCTTTGTGGTTACACGATAGACATCCAGTAAACAATAAAGATACACTTCTGTGAGCTCAGTACCCATAACACTATTTTGTTTGCTCAGCAGGGATATGCCAATCAAAGTTGAACTGCAAAGTTTTAAATCATGGTCAGTTCATACTAACTCAGAGTTATTCTGTGACTAAATAGTGACATTATGACGTCATTTGATGTGTTTTCGCGCATATTTTGCTGTCAAGTGTCTAAAAAGAATGAAGAAATTACACTGGGCAGTGAAATATAACTTGACAGCAAAAGATTGGCATACGGGGGCAGTACATTTATTCGAAATGTTTTCAATTGAAAAATGAAACAGGTTCACCGCTGTGATTTCCAGGCACGGAAAACAATCTCTTAGAATGCAGTAAGTACTTTAGTAAACATGTAGTCAACATACTTAAAACAAAATAACTCTGCTAGGATTGAAACACATGAAACAAAAGTGCAGTTACTGTAAAAGTTTGAAAGGTTAATCTAATATTTCATTCCATTCAGTGAATTCAGAAATGTTTGTGTTGAATTGAAAGAGAATCCTTGTGCTGTGTTGCGTAACAAAATATTTGTTTATACAATGTTCCCAGATATTTTTTGGGTTTATATTATATAATTTGTAATTAGTTGTTTGATTAAAAAAGCAGATTCTATGTTTAATCTATTTGGAGCTTCAGAGCAGATAAATTAAGATTGCCTACTTAATAGGGTTTAAGCCATCAAACGGTATAATCTAAGTCAAGGGTAACACGACATTACTCCTTTCACGCGTAAACTGTTCACGCCTCGATTGATAACAAATCCTGTATTCAAAAATTTCCCGTTTGCTCTCAACAAAAAGGTTCACTTTTCTTTGCTACGTTACGAGAGGTGAAGCGATGAAGGATAAAGCGCGGATGAGGTCCCCAGGCGTGTTTACATGGAACTTACTTCATTACCGGGTATTAATGAGTCGAAGTGCCAGCGGGTAGGTACTACGGCTTTATTACCTACGGAGCTACGGCACGGTGCGGGAAATGCGCGAATCAATTCGCCCACTTTAATCCTGATAGCATATCTAACATGTAATTAAAACGAGTATGCTCACAGGAGTCAGCTCTAGCAAGATAGTGTTCAAAATAAAATGATTTATTTTGAAAATTACCTTTTCGCAGTTTGTTGTCGCCGTAGTCTGCGTGTGGCTTGTGGACGAGATGCGATACTGCATCCCGGACACGGTGCAGTACCCCCCTTCCTTGTGATGATGATGAGTCGAATAAACCCCAGTTATTGTTACGTCGGTGTCTTGGTTCACAATCACTTCAACTTTCTGCTTCGAATCCGTTTCAACAGGATCATCACTCTCGGGCTCCTTCTTAGGCTCTTCGTTTTTTGATTCCGACTTTACGCCGGAACCAACCCCGTTTTTTGGATTCTGAGAAAAAGATTCATCGCTCCCCGAATCTGTAGTAGTTTCTTCCTTGTTTGATTTGGGAGAACGTTTTTCGTAACTGAGTTCTATCATTGCAGAAGCGTTGAGACTAGCCATCCTCTTTTGAACTACCATATCTTTGAAGTCCATGTTCACTTCATTTCTGTTTCGCTTTTTCTTTGCTGGAGCTGTTTTTTTTATTTTTGCTGGTGGTTTATCAGAATCAGATTTTCCTATAGACGACTTTTGAATTTTCTTTTTTTCCGGAGTAACTTTCTTCTGAGTTTCCATTTCACTGTCTTCACTAGAAGAGGAACAAGATTTGGGATCCCAATACTTACCCGCACTGCGAATTCCTGGTACTTCTCGTAAAGTTCTTTGCGGACGACTATCATCAGAGCTTTCTGAGCTATCTCCTTTCTTTTCCAACGTATTTTCATATTCTGATTCGGAAGTTGTCTCGTGCTTTTCAAAATCTTTTGGTTTGGTTTCTTTCTTTTTATTAGGAGTTGGCCGTTTTGAAGTACTTGGAATAGGTTGCATAGCAACAGTCTTCATCAAGCCTAAGTCCATGTTAGTTTGAAATTCATTTGCAAGTAAGTTCTGAACCACTAACTTTGCATTGAGCAGAGCCATTCTTTGCTTTTTTGGGCCTTTCCAATATTTATGAAGAGGCCGATGGTGTGATCGTTTTTCCTTTTTCCTATTTCCTAGTAAATCATCCTTAAGATCGACTAGCGAATCTTTTGAAAGTTCCTTAAGCTCCGATGACTTTGTTTTCTTTGCACTATCTGTAATTTTCTTGTATCGCTTATTTTTAGGTTTTTTGACTACGGAAGTATCTGATGAGGAAGACTCTTTGGATTCATCGTTCGATTCATTATTATCATATTCTTCGGACGATGAATATTGGAAAGATTTCGTATTGAGAGAAAATTTGGAAGATTCGAACTCATCATCTGACGAGTTACTTTTGTTTTTCTTTTTCGTTTTAATTGAAGTCTTTTTAGTAGGTGAATTGGATTTAGTAGTAAGCTTTTCACTACTGCTGGGTGAATCTTCTTGGTCTAGAAATTTTATTGGACTAAACGGTATTCCCGTTACGCTTGACTTTCGTGCCACCATTTTATAAGACTTACTAACTATTGGCTTTGGCGCTTCATCGTCTTTTGCGTTATTTACATTTAAATCAAGGTTGCTAACAGTTTTATCTTGATTGCCACTAACTTCTTCGCTTTTTTTTGCTTTTAGTTGTTTTACTACTTCTTCTATTGGGCGATGAGGAGAAAACTTTTTCCTCTCCGATTCTGTCTTTTTGTCCATAACTGTTCCTTTGACTCTAGCTATAGGTCTGACGCGACCAATATTATGATTTATAGGATTTCGGATATCCGCCAGAATGCTCTTTGGAGAATCAACTTTTTCAGTAAATGTATAAACGTCAATTTCGGGGCCTTGAGATATCAGAGTATTTTGTACTTTTTTATCTTCATTTGATTTAATTTCACATTTTAAAGACACAAACCTTTCCGAAACACTAAGATTCCCTTTTGAATTTTTGCAGCATTTGACATCAATATCCACCATTCTAGGAGATCTACTGGATGTAAAGAATTTGGGAGGTCTTTCAATTTCTTGTTTTGGTGTTTCTGAAGGATTTTTTGCTGAAACTTTACCAGACACACTGCTTCGACTTGGAGTCAGAGCAGTTTCTTTCATTTCGATCTTTTCTTCAAATTTCTTAATATTTTTACTGTCTTCTATCTGATTAGGCTCTTCTGTTTTTTCGACAGGCTTGTCTTCTTTAATGGAGCTGTCTTTGGGTATTTTATCATCAACTTTAATTCCTTTTGACTGTACAATATTTTCCATCTTGTCATTATTACAAAGTTTACCTTTTTTGACAATGAATGTTTTGGAGAGTAATGCCGATTTCTTTTTAGAGTCATCTTTATTTAATTTGTACTTTGATTCATCACTTGTTTTTGCACAAGATTGTGGTTTTTTAGTAGGTTTCTTTTTGATCGGTAATTTTGGATTGATCTTTTTTACTGTGATGTCTGGTGTAACTTTAATCGGGTCTTTTTTTTCTTTAGGATCTTTTCTAGCTTTTTTTGTTGAAGATGAACTTTGTGGGAGATTAGACTTAGATGTTGAAGCCCTGGTTTCCAAGTGAGATTCATTTTTATCTTCAACTGCGGCATCATTTTCGCTCTTTGATGTATTTTTCTTATTCCCTTTTATCAATGGTTTACGAATTACTTTCTTTATTTTCTTGGCCACAGCTTTCTTTTTGACTGGTTTTGTTTTTAATTGGGTTTTATTTACTGCCCCCTTATTTGGCGAAGATTTTGAAGCCTGTGACCTCATTGTCTAATTCAGTCGGATGTATATTACCGTCATTGATGGATTGATGCCAGCGTCACATTCTGAAACAATGAAAGGATGTTTTAAAAGTGATTCAATTAACTTAAGAAGTATCAATTCTTTCAAAAAATACAACAAAAGAGCTCAACTCTTTTGTTATTTATTTTGTTATTATTTGCCTTCAGCTTGCCTCACGGCAGATGTTAGGTTACGCTTGGCTTTTTACGAGCCCTTTCAATTGATGAACGACTTTAGTTACAAAATCTTTGAAACCGACAACGAATTACATTAAAAGAAACATACTTTCGCATAATAAACGCAACCTATTGACCATAATATGATACAATTTTATTATGCGAGCCAACAAAGTTTTATTTGCATTGAATAAAACATGGGAAATAAACAAAAATAATCATTTATCGATAAAAGCGGTTCAGGCGAGATGTATAAATTGTTGGCAAACAAACAGTGCTTTGATAACATGCGCTTGCTGAAGTTTATGTTGGTATACATAGTTCCATATTATATTTACTTTACTATTTCACCCTCTCTGATTATTAAAAATCAGTCATTTTTTAGGAGTAAACTTAATATTCTACTACACATTATTATGTTTAATACATAATAATAACACAATACGCGTAACAAAACACGATGGTCATGATAATATTCAATCATATTCAGAACCCATCCAACGGACTTGTGCTTGACCGTTGAGGGGGACAAAAAAAGGACCACAGTCAGACATTTCTTCCTACCTGGCCACGTGCCGCCATTATACGGATACAAAAAGATAAGATAACTGGCATGTGTGAACACAAAAACGACCCTAATGTTCTACATGTTTATTTTCAAAAGATTGACTCGATTCGTTTCATAATTTTTTTTTAAATGTTTCTTTGTTTCCGGTATAAGTACTTACTAGCACTATAATAGCTCTGATTTTGAATTATTGGACGTCTAATTTTATTTATCTTCGGCAAAGCATGCTCCCATTTTCCTCTATTCAAAGTCAGAGACCTATACCTTATTTTTTTTAAATTTATAAGCAAGCGACCTACCTTTATTAAAGTTAAGATTTCCTTACATTAATTTGTTTAAAATTTTTTCCATGAGCAATTATAACATATTTGACGATCTCGACGCCTTTGAAAGAAAGAAGAAGAAAGAAAAGTATTTATTTGCGTCACATTTCATAACAACAGCCTAAAACAAAACTAATAAAGCTTAGTAAGGGCGGCTTGCACCAGAATCGCTAAACGCGTTTAATTATTAAATACTATTTAGCGAGTTGTCAAGTCATATTACGTCAGATTTAAATCTATTTAGCTGTTAGTATTTAGCCGCCCTTAGTATCGCAAAACGGACCCTGCTGAAAGATGATAGAATGACGTCCAAATAAAGTCAAAGTCAATAAAGTCGTAGCAAATTGGACTCAGTTACAGGTATGATAAATGAGCACAGTTTTCTAGAACGTTCAATGGCAGTAAATTCCTTGAAATGCGTGCTTAGATATAAAACTGGTAGGTAAATTGAATAGTTGAACTGAACTATTCCAATAAAACTTTATACCTAAACGACTTCGCAAACATTTTGGTGAGTAGGTAGGTAACCAATGTTGTTATTAAAGTGGGTGAGTAGGTAAATTCTACAGTGTAGATTAATTGTATATTATTATGTGAAAACCTTCGTGAAAATATTTAAACACATAAACTTAGAAAGTCTCAGTTTTTAACATAAAAAAAATTGTGAGCAAGCCCAAATTTCTTTTCTCTAAAAATTATCTATTCTTGGCATCAAGAGGTCTTTGCTTCTTTGGTGTCTTCTTAACAAAAACTTATTATTAGGTACACTTAAATATTTTTATGTTGACAAAATTAAGTGACCGTTTCTTGATACGGGAATTGCATAATATATAACCCTTTGATTGTCGTTCTTTCATTACTTTTTAGATGAATAGGCGCAAGCAAGCCACGTTTATTTTAAAAAAATATTGAAATTATTTCAGCCTTTATAACCAAAATGAGCTCTGAATCTCAACGAGCCATCGTTATCACTCAGTGGGTTGTGCATTAACGTCGCGTCAGCACTCGAGTCCTATCAGAGTTAGTGTAATTGACGTCCAAGTGGCGTAAAAGTGAACCTGAGAAGGACCCCTATCCCCAGGCTCTTCCATCTGTTTCCAACATAAAATGAACTTTCAGTAACAGCTTTTAGATTCAATTTGGTTCAAATTTGGATCATGTTCTGCCATAATTTTGTCATTTGGAATATGACGTGTAACTCGCAGAGTTTTGGTTTCAAAATCGTTTGTGTGCGGGCCGGAGATTGGGCCACTATGCCGATTTCAGGGATGTCTAAGTCTTCTTTAGTCTGTGGCCGGATGTTAGGACGATAGGCCGCGGGCCGATCGATACGGCCCGCGTAACTACGCATACTCGAACTGGGGACTTGAAAGAATGTTGATTTGGCTGCTGAAAACTGAAACTAATCTGGTAGAGAGGGTTGCTTAAACGGGAGAAATGATGTGAATAGGCCTTTTCAATCTCTTCCTGTTTATTAGTCTGCTGTGGTAGATCCTTGATTTACGAACTATGATGCAGACCGGAATATGCGGATAGACATGCCACCTCTCACCCCACAATTATTAAAAATGTGAAAGCTTAGATGTTTGTGTTTCAATCACGTCGAAACTACTGAACTAACTTGAATGTAACTTGGAATATAGGTACATAGTTGGTAACCTGGATTGACACATAAGCTACTTTTTATCCAGAATAATTTACAGAATTTACAGGATAAAATAAACGAACAGGATTTAGTGGCGCCAAAAAACATACTTTGACACGAGGATTATGTCACGTCAGTTGCTTCAGAGGGTCTAGTATGAGTTTTAGTGTATAAAACCGGTGTAAAACGTCTTAAAAAAAGGTAAACGTGTACAAAGTCGCGGGTAATTGCTAGCATTTAAAAAGAAATAATAAAAATACACAAATAAAAATATTTAATCCGTTTAAAGGTATCAAAGTATCAAACGAAAAGTATACAAATAATAATATTAAATCTGCATAAAAGCAACCGCAATCAAAGCTGAAAGACTTCAGTACAAACTGCAAACGATGAATAGGGTTAAGTACTATCTGATATAAGCTAGTAGAATCTCTTTCAGTAACTTCGTTCCAGAAACTAACCTTTTCAACTTAAAACAATGTCAACTCTCCGCGGTGCTCAGTTCCTTGGGCGATAAAAATAAAATTCCCCTCAAACAATAACAAAGAACTCTGTGGTTATAGTGCAAGCGCCAATCGCACAAAACTTACACCATTAGGTTCATAGCTTTAGTAATAATATTTTACTGCAAGGGAACAGGAATATCAAAAAAACTCACGCCGCCAGGAGTCTTTTCATTTAACATTTTACTAAAAAACAAATCAACGAATGACGTCAAACGAAAAGTCACGTGACCTTTCAAAAAAAAACTTTATAAGTACTTTGCGATTGTACTTGGCTAGGGGACAGTTCTTTTTTTAAGGGCGTCTTGCACCAGAATCACTAAACGTATTTAACAGCTAAATCAATTTAAATCTGACGTATTTGTATGACTTGACAACTCGCTAAATACTATTTAAGAGTTAAACGCGTTTAGCGATTCTGGTGCAAGACGCCCTAAGAATATAATTATGATGTTGTCAAAAATACTGAACTATTTTGTTGAAATAAAATGTGCGTTTCAATGGTAAGCTCTCTGACACTTTTCTCATCTATTAGATTAACAAGACAAAGACGACTCATCTCGCCTCTTAGTACCTAATTGTATTTTAAGTGGTTCTCACAATTAGTAGAAAACATCAACGTTGAAGTTTAAACGAAATTGCTTAAAGCTTTTTGCTATTTGTAGCATGGACATAAATACGAACAACGGCTGCGATACGCCTTACCAATATGCGTACCTTCCACATTTATGCACATCTATTTCAAGGAAAATCACTGAATTCACCAAATATCGTGTAACATTTTGTTGTTTATTTTGTGTCAAGAATGCAATCGATACGAACACCATACAATCTATGCGGACACATTCAAAACACATAATTCTCTTATAATCTCTAATTTTTCACCATTTAACCTCAATAACCTACGTGTTTTCCTCCTTTAATTTTCCTTATCCGTCACAAACAGATGGCAGTCATTCATTCAACGACTGTTGAGCTTTCGATAATATTACCCTCTTCACTCAGCCACACTAAATCAAATAACTGTGATATTACTAACATTCCATAGCTTATTTCATTGGATCTTTCGTTATATCTAAGGTCCCTTAGCAACATCATTTAATAAATTTTTCAGAATTTTCAAAATGTTTACTTAACTTATTCAATAGGCAATAAGGCCGCCCATTGTACCTACCTTCTAAAGAGTCTTTATTATTGTTATATTAGTTTTAAGTGGAGTACCATAAAGAATATATCTATCTTATTGGTTTTTATACTTTTCCATCGTGAGTATAATCGTTTATAATTATTAATCTTACTTAGTTTCAAATGGAAAATGAAAGTATCATAATCTAAATCATCTTAACTAATGATATTGACTAAAAAACTAATTAGTTTAAAAAGCATCTTTACATTGTCCATGATGCCTTCCTGGCATGCTTTCGACTAAGTTTTCAGTGCAGTCACAGAATAATCTCTGAAATTGCCTTTATGTTGCAAGTAAGCACTAGCATCTAGATTTGTTCCCATAAGTATTAATTTGTGAGTAAATAACGCTGTTAACGTTGGTATCAATATGGTATCGAGCGATACAATATCAATGCATGATTGATTTAACTTCGCTGGAAGACTTCTCGCTTGAATCGTTTGATTCATTCCAAATTCCATAAATTCTATGTTCCACAGTTTACCATTTCAAAACCTTCAGTTCTCTATAACTCTAAGAAGTTAATTAATGACTCACTTGTAAAGTATAGCTTATTGAAGCGAAACAGCGCGCAGTGTTGCGTGCTACTAAATAATAAAACCTTAAATGTACATTTGTACTTGTTACAAGCCTTTTTAGAATGAAATTAACCAGTCGAAAAGCTTATCGCGCTGGTTTTACATAATTTTATTGAATCTTAACCATAATAAATTTAGCACGAAAGTGGTTATGCTAAATTAATTGTACTCATTTACTTAAGTCTACCATTCAACTGCACTACCCCCTGCATAAATAAAAAGTCACGTCATTTAGTCAAATAGATCATAATAGATCATTTAAAATATCAAAATTAAAACTCAAAAAAATTAAAAATTAAAATATCAAAATTAATTTAAAAAAGTTTAAAACATAACGTAGAGACCACCAGGGTGATTGTCCATGACAATGATATAAGGATTTACCGTACGGTAAATTGTCATTTTGATTGTAATTTGTCAGATTCTAATGGTATCAAAGTATCAAAAGATAAAGGAGGCGTTTCACAAGCCGAAGGTTTCAAAATGTCAGCGTCAGATTTATAACTTTTTGAGAGTTGTATATTATGCTGGTCTGATTCTCTCAAGATAATACTGGCCATATTCTCATTTTCCTTACCTTCATCTCGTTTACGACACTAGAGCAAACAATAAGACAGTGGCAGATTGTTACAGAAAAATATAGTTTTTACTTTATAACTATTAACTTAACTATAGCTAGTAGCTTTGACTTGAAATACTGAAAGGAGTGGGACGTGCCACGTGCAGTTTTAAATTGAACGACATCGACTTATTCCTATTTCACATAAGCAAATTAAACTTTTACTGGTCGTAAAATCCACAGAGTAAATAAATTGTTACAAACCATTTCAACAATTTATCAATTAGTATTGCCGGCATTTGTCAATAGAAATACCAATATTTAACGAACCGTTTTGTTTGTAAACCAAACCGTGTTATGATCAAACTCAGACCTGTTGAGCCCCTATTAAATTCCTCTAATTATGATACTTAAATAAGTGTCTACCTGATTACAATTATTACGAAAACTGCCGCAATTACTTCGGCAATATACTTACGGTTTCCAGATGACTTAGACAAGCTTTACAAAAACAGCTGCAAAATATGTTTTAAGTTATTTTACGTGATAATTTCATTAAGTTTTTGTGATCATCGTAACTTGTCAGTTACCTACCGTATGCAAAGGTGGTTTTCACACTGTGACCGTCGAATGTACTACGAAGGTACGACACAACGTGAGCTAATGTCATATATTTTGTGCTATAAGCTTTCAAGCAGCTTTTACACCGTGTCGGCGCTGACAGATTTTTGTTTGAACCACTGACAGACAAGTCGGCATCCAGTTAGCTCATTCTGTGTCGCAAACTTATTTACATCAAAACAGTCATCGTTAACTTGTTAAAGCTTACTTTTTGTTTAGAGTTATGACGTGAAAAACTCTGATTCTAAAACGGCTAAAAATACATCGCCAAATTAGGAGGCGTCCTGTAATTATGATAATAAAAGACTCGAAGATGATTGACGAGCACTGAATAAAGAAATCACGTGTCAAGTATAAGACGCAGACACACATGGAGTCTTTTATCAAGACTATTATGGAAGTGGCAGACAGCCCATTCATTTTCAGTTTTGTACATTCGAGCGCAGATATTTTTTATTCAGTTTTTTCTATTTATAAAGTGTATTTATCTAATATTTTTATTAGGCTACTTTATGAAGGAAAGGTGAAAAATAGCTTGTAAAAGTAAATGATTTATAGACACTAGAGAAAAAAACTTTCGCCCGCAGCGTCATAAAAAGTAATAGTGTCAATTTTCTTGGGTGAAATGGTGTTAATTTTATAGAATGAGTTATAAAACGTGTGATTTATAAATGTTATGAAATGTGAATAAGAAGATATAAATCATTTACCCACTACTTAGTTAAAGAGATACTGAGTACATATTTTTAATACTTATTACACAAAGCTGCCGATGGAAGTAGGTATTACACCTATGTAACCAAACTAAGTTCTAAAAACATACCTAAATAAACATTTATACAAGATGTTTGTACACCACCTTTTCAGCAGATCTTATGAATAAAATGACCTTTATTTTGTTTAGCACTTGACTGTACCTGGCTCGTCTCATGACAATTTCTCTTCTTTTGTTGGGGCGAGAGGGGCGTATGAATACAAGCCCACTGGGAAGGGCTCTCAATTCACATTCATGTTATAAGGTTGAATTGGACGGGTTCAGAATATAAGAAGCCCTATTTAATCCAGCTTTTTGTATATTTTGATACTTTTGGTATAAATAGAAGTCTAAGGTCTGTAAGGTGCTTTCGAGAGTACGGTCAATCTTTCAGTTTTGACGTAAGAGCCGCCAAATCACATTCGAGTAGCCTAAACCTACGGTAAAGTCGCACTTACTAAAATTTTCTTACTAAAAACAGGATATTTACATAATTTCTGAAAGTTATGTTCATAGCCATGATAATTTCTAAAAATAATCTAACTCATACAATAAATATTAAAAAAAATATATTATTTTCTTCCATGACTAGGGCAGTCTCATACTTTATACAGAATAGGTCCAATCTCACTGTAATTGTGATAAATAGCGTCAGTTTGATTAATTTTTATTTAATTATCGTCAAAGTTGATTGAGTGACTTTGCTATCAAAGTTAGTACCTTTATTTTATTTATGAAATAGACGACTTATAATTCTAACTAGCTTTTGAAAGAAAAACTCGCCAAGTAGCTCTATAAATCTCACTTTACCTTTCATATAATTGTCTTCTAAAAACCTTTAACCGAGTGGTTTAGTCTCAGAATGTGGTTGAGTAAAAAGTTAATTGCAAAGAATTTCTGAGTGATAATGTTCAAAGAGTTTCATCCATCCATATTTTGAACTATACTTAGAACATAGACGCACTAATATCGAGTCGACTGGCCTAGACGATCTCTACCAAGTAGAGTGTATTCAGTTTATAACAATGGTTCCATCACGACGGTATAGAAGTCATTGAATCTGTCAAGTAAGTCAGGAACCGCCGAATTCATAGAGATTCATAAGGTTGTGTGAAGGATGATATGAGCGAGAAATTTTAGGAGTAAACCATATTGTGATGACCCTACATCAAGTAGAGTGAGCCAAGGTAAAAACAATGGCATTTTATTTCTCAATTTAATCATTTGTACTTGCGTTATTCACAAAGAAAATTTATAACTAATACAGTATACAATATTTACAAAATACATAGTCATAATTTCTGTACTCAATAAAATCGCAAGGATCATTTAGAATCGTCTTATATAACTAGGTGATTCTAGGTGCCAGTTCCACGCGACCAGAGCCTAGAAGAACGGGCAGGAAACTACAGCCTGGATCCTATCGTTTTTTTGTTTTGTACACATGAAACAGATAAGCTATCTACAAACGGTTACAAACGATTTATAGGTTGCTCAACTGATCCGAATCAGTACCAATCGAAGACAATGGCGGCATTGATAACTTGAAACCAAGAATCATAAAGTTGTTTAAAAAATAAAGAGCAACATAATTATTTAAACAGCGCTGTTATCGAATCCCCATTAATATAATAATTCAAAGCTAAAATCAAAAGCGGGTTACATAAACTGATTTACGTATCTACTTGGAATATTATCTCGCCCCAATAAACCGTTGGAAGGGATGCGAAATTACGTAGAGCCCAATACCGTGGCCTTCAGTGTAGCGCGGGGAGGAAAACTGGTACAGTCACCTTATCAACAGTACACCAATTGGTACCTTTAATAAAATTTGAAAAAAAAAAAAAACTCGCAGATTCAGTTCAGATTATATTATTTCTATGAAAAAAAACCCTAAAAAATTCCATTCGCTATAAAGTATCGCTTTTATTATCCGATTAACAGTTCTCAAATTGGAAACAAAACACTAGTTTTTTAATAATTCTCCATGAAAACCTGTAAAAAAAATTGTAGACATGCAGTCGCTAAAGGTAGGTAACGTAAAATGGGAATGGTCACTTTTGGTTCAGTTATGTAATTTTTTGATGTTTTTCCCATTCTCTAGCAATTGTAGAATGACAACTTGTCCTGTGATTCATACTTGAGCATCGTTTCCGAATACTGGGGGGCGATTCCAATCTCAAAGTTGAACTGCAAAGTTTTAAATCATGGTCAGTTCATACTAACTCATAGTTATTCTGTGATTAAATAGTGACATTATGATGTTATTTAATTTGTTTTCGCGCATATTTTGCTGTCAAGTGTCTAAAAAGAATGATCACGTGGTACAATTTTGTACCACGATCTGAAGAAATTACACTGGGCAGTGAAATATAACTTGACACTAAAAGATTGGAATACGGGGGCTGTCCACAAGAAATTGACTGAATTGAAAAATTGACGTGAATAAAACCTCGGTCTGCCTACTTTCCTGTTGCAATACCCCTGAAGAGGGTTCATGTGTGATACCTACCTACAATGTAACAACTATAATACCATGTGAAAGCAATAAATGTATTGAGTATTGACCTTAGTTTGGAATGGACTTGCTGTTCAGAATTAAACTGTGACTTAACCCCATGCAAGGCAATTATCCGCTGAAACGCCTGTTACCCAACATTACACGATTAACTTAATACACAATTAGTTTAGAGGAAGTTTTAATTAACGAGTTCACGTGAATACCACATTAACGTTTTGGCGATTGCAGCTTTTATGCAAAAGCTGGACAAAGAGTTCGCCTTAGAGCACGCTTAAATAAAGCTAAATAAATGAAATTAAAAATGTAATCCCCGTCGTTTATATTCCATACCCGCGACTTCGCACGTGATAAATTTAGTCTGAGATCCTAATTGTTTCGGAATAAAAGGCAATCTTATGGAAGTACCTCTGTTCAAGTCCTAAACTAGGAGAACTTTTATATTGAGTTACTGTTTTAACTACCTAAGCTCTCACAGCTAAAATGCAAAAACTAATAGAAAGATTAAATATAAATGAAACACCAAATGCTTTAACCTTTTTGTATTACATTCGCACAAGGAAAACATTAATAAAAGAATGGTACCAAATTTAGTACCACTTGGTGCCAAAGTGTAACTCACAGAATAAACACAGGGTTATAGATTAATTATTACTTAGCTTGATACATATGGCTAAGGCTCTGTAACGAGTACACAATTAACAATGAAATATAGCAGGATTACAGTAAAACAAACAACAATTAAATTGGTACTTAGCTCGTGTCTCGATCTGTCGCTTCACCTTTTCTAACTGACTTTCTAACTGACATTTACCCGTCTCCCCAATCTGTCGATTCTATCATATCGGCCAATCACAGATAAGCAAATATTTATTTTAAAATATCTCTTTATCCCAACAACGAAATTAACATAAAATACTGTAAAACGCTTTTAAAACCAAATAGATAATCCATGAATCTATCCTGACTCACCAACTCTTCTTATTTTAACCATATTTTACCCATCTGTGTTTGGACCAATCCCCACTAAGCATAAAATTATCATTGTACCACAGTAATTATAACAAAATGTCTTCATCTAGAACCTTTTTAAAACCTACGTAATGAATTATACAATTTTTATAGTTAACAAATCACATTTCTAAAGTAAAATATAAAATAAACAATTCTTCAACAATACTAAACATAAACAAAGGTACTAGTCATTTTGAAACTTAATATTAAAACCACACGATTAAATGTAATTATAACACCTTCTTGTTACATAAGAAAACATTATTAACCAAGTCACTATTTTCTATTTGAATTGTAACGATAAATATTGCCTATTTATAAATATTATCACAAGTATCTCATCCGGAAATATGCTTATTGTTCTTTTCTTTCATGTCATTCTCTATGATTGACATCATGGCTTTTAGCCACTAACATTACATTCTCTTTTGTAATGACATATACAACAAGAATCCACATAGATACAAAAACTGAACGTTACTAAAGAGTATTTTGTCAATAAATTCTACAATACCCTGTCACGGCCATTCTGATAAGTACTTCGTTCTCGAAGTACAAATCCACATCATTATCCGTATTCCTATCCGCATCCCTATCCGCATCCCTATCCACATCCCTATCCATGCCCCTATCCACGTCCCGATCCACATCCCGATCGATCCACATCCCTATCCACGTCCCGATCCACATCCCGATCGATCCAAATCTCTATCCACGTCCCGATCCACATCCCGATCGATCCACATCCCTATCCACATCGGTATCCATATTCCTACCCGCATTCCTATCCACTTCTTTATCCATATTTCTACCCGCATCCCTATCCACACTGTCCGTAGCCCCATTCTCATCCCTATCCACATCGTATCCACAAATTCACCAGGCCACATTTTAATTTATCTTTAACCACTGTTATTTATACTCAATTTATATTTATTATTAAATTACCCAACCCCTTAAAAGTAAATCCATCATAGGGAAGGATAGTAGATACCTCGTAAGGTCCTTTAAATCTAGGACTTAATTTGTCGCATTTCTTTATGATCTTGATTTTCCATTTCAAACCTTTTATTTTTTTCACCAAAATGAATCAAAACGCGATTTAAACTTGCTTGCTTGTATAAATAAACGCCGGGTAAGTAAGTATTTCAGGATTAACCCGCACGTTAACATTTTTTTCAAAAATATCAACATCATCTAAACGTGATTGAATACATATGAATTGTTTGAATTACAGCCTATAAGTAAATAATCGTATAGATGTAAACCCAGTCGATTTCAGAATTGTAATATTAATTGACTTAATTGACTGTCAAATTTCTACAACCCGCTTGGCCAGCCTGATTAACCATTAAAAGAGATACAGTAGTAAGATACCCGTTCTACCTGTCCTCTTGGTGTACCTGTAGATATCATATGAGGATCAATTTCTAACTCTCTAAACAAGCGTTGAATTTGATTTAAATTAAAGTTAGTTCCTCTATTGGTTATAATTAATATGGAAGGTACCAAATATTTGTAGGGTTATCGTATTACGTATAATTGGTACTAGCTCCTGAGCATTTAAAGAATAAAAGATTTCAAACAAGAAAATTTGGTAAATCTATTTAACATACGCAATCCATATATATATATATCCTTCATTTGTTTATGTAAAAGGAGCTGTGCAATCCAAAGGGACTGCATGAATCAGTATAATAGTTTTGTCTATAGGATACAACAAACCTTGCTTCAGACCGGAATGATTTTATATTCAATACAAATTAAACAATGTCTTATATATTTTCGTACAAATGCACCCATTCAAAGGAAACAGATATGTTCACGAAGTTTTCATTAACGTTCTATCAAACAAACCCGACATGCCCATTTTTGTCGTGAAAAGCTTTAATTTTTTTTAATTTTTTTTTTTTTCAGTCATTGTTGTACCACTGCGCAGGCCAAAGGCCTATCGTATACCTATAGAAACTAGTAAAAACTTTAAATGTTGTAACGCCCTTGAAATAGATAAATAACTCTTTGAAACACAATTTTTTTATACTAATATAACTGGGCTAGCAAAGGACTCATTTTCACTTTTTTTTTATACTTCAAAAGTTTTTGTATTATTTAATCCACTTTCTCTTTCTCAATCGAAACCAATCTGTATGGCCGATAATAAACCACATCCACATTTTATAAATGTAAAGTCAGTTCACCAACTGTAATCGTACCAATATCATCCAAGACAAACAGGTATCGTAGAAATATACCTTTAATTCTGAGTCGCAATGATGTATTCAAATGTTCAATTCTTGTATACAATTTTACTAAATCAGAAAATGAATCAATATCATTTACCTTCGTTTCAACTTTTACTGCTTTTCAAATTAAACCACCACAGCAATAACAGCAAATACGTGTATGTTATCTTGTCTTATTCCCCTCAAATATATGGTTATAGGTATAAATATGACAGTTTAAATGACGTGCGACCGATACTTTTATGAAACTACAACTGGCTCCTGTGTCTATTAAAGTCGTAATTGACATAGAGTTTTTAAAATTTTTTTTTGTTAATTTTATTTCCGCAAACCTATTGAATGAAAATATATTGGTTCAATATGACCGAACAAATTGTATTATGTACAATTTTGTTATCAATATTCATAATTATGATTTAACCAACCGATCAAGTATTTGTGATGAAGATTTAACTGGTAGTTTATGAAATACTATGACAGAATATGTCCTAACTAATAATAGTATATCCTCTATATGTTTTGTTTAAGTCACTTAACCGTTACAGGACCCTTATATCTAACGTTATTATTATTTTTTACTTCACATCCGTCGTTGAAACCAAAGGAAGAAGATTTGTGGTGGTGGTGGTAACACTGTTATTTAAAGCAACATCGACATCATCTATACCGTCACCACAAATCAACTCAATCAATTGGGTTTCAGTTGAAACTATCTTAATACGAAATTTAAAAATAAACGAATATTCTCCCAAGCATATTCACTTATACAATGTTGCAGAGTCCGAAGTGCATTGTCTTCTGTAATTTTTCAGAGAAATTCTTCTGGTCTAGGTTCACATCTATTAAATCAGCATGAAAGTTTACGCAGAATCTACCATCCGAAAGGCTCCCAGGTCTCGAACCAAAATAAAGCTGAACCTTTTAGTGCTTTTCTAGCTTTTACCGTCTTAATGCCGTTCCATTTGAACATCTTAACAGGAACCTCGATGCTACTGCACCAACTCGCTGCATCACAGTCGTTCTCGTCAAGATCAAATAGCGGTAGCGCCACATTGTCGTCCTTCTGGTTAGCAAACGTGATAGCATCACGAACCACCACGAATAGTTCAGTAATCGCCGACACGTCCATTCTAAAACAAATAAATATATTATTAAAATGAACCAAAAGGTAAGTATCCCACTTCTGATGATAAATTTAGTCTGAGATCCTAATTGTTTCGGAATAAAAGGCAATCTTATGGAAGTACCTCTGTTCAAGTCCTAAACTAGGAGAACTTTTATATTGAGTTACTGTTTTAACTACCTAAGCTCTCACAGCTAAAATGCAAAAACTAATAGAAAGATTAAATATAAATGAAACACCAAATGCTTTAACCTTTTTGTATTACATTCGCACAAGGAAAACATTAATAAAAGAATGGTACCAAATTTAGTACCACTTGGTGCCAAAGTGTAACTCACAGAATAAACACAGGGTTATAGATTAATTATTACTTAGCTTGATACATATGGCTAAGGCTCTGTAACGAGTACACAATTAACAATGAAATATAGCAGGATTACAGTAAAACAAACAACAATTAAATTGGTACTTAGCTCGTGTCTCGATCTGTCGCTTCACCTTTTCTAACTGACTTTCTAACTGACATTTACCCGTCTCCCCAATCTGTCGATTCTATCATATCGGCCAATCACAGATAAGCAAATATTTATTTTAAAATATCTCTTTATCCCAACAACGAAATTAACATAAAATACTGTAAAACGCTTTTAAAACCAAATAGATAATCCATGAATCTATCCTGACTCACCAACTCTTCTTATTTTAACCATATTTTACCCATCTGTGTTTGGACCAATCCCCACTAAGCATAAAATTATCATTGTACCACAGTAATTATAACAAAATGTCTTCATCTAGAACCTTTTTAAAACCTACGTAATGAATTATACAATTTTTATAGTTAACAAATCACATTTCTAAAGTAAAATATAAAATAAACAATTCTTCAACAATACTAAACATAAACAAAGGTACTAGTCATTTTGAAACTTAATATTAAAACCACACGATTAAATGTAATTATAACACCTTCTTGTTACATAAGAAAACATTATTAACCAAGTCACTATTTTCTATTTGAATTGTAACGATAAATATTGCCTATTTATAAATATTATCACAAGTATCTCATCCGGAAATATGCTTATTGTTCTTTTCTTTCATGTCATTCTCTATGATTGACATCATGGCTTTTAGCCACTAACATTACATTCTCTTTTGTAATGACATATACAACAAGAATCCACATAGATACAAAAACTGAACGTTACTAAAGAGTATTTTGTCAATAAATTCTACAATACCCTGTCACACGCGTGTACCGTTTCCGTGTACATTCTAATATATGTGCGTGTACCGAGCGGATACTTTAAGAAACTTGACATTACACCGAACCCGTACTCGAATGTCAAACGTTAGCCGTTAGACCAAAGAGGTAGTACTACGCCCTGTCAAACTGACGTGTCATGACATGACATCATCTTCTTGCCAATAATTGGCGCTGCTAATCCCGTTTTTTCATTTTATCCTGTAGATCATGTTATTTATTTGGGATAAAAAGTAGCCTATGTGTCAATCCAGGTTACCTACTATATATATGCCAAGTTTCATCCAAGTTGGTTCAGTAATTTCGACGTGACTGAAACACAAACATCCAAACATCTAAACTTTCGCATTTATAATATTATTAGTAGGATAGGATAGGATGCCAAATTTCATCCAAGTTGCGATGTTTCACGCGATGCGACATTAATGGTGTTTTTATTCCATAGGTGATAGGTTGCAAGCCTATCGCCGCTACTGAAAAACTAGAAAAAAGTATAAAGAATGGAATCCTTTTCAAAGCCCTTTCAGAACCACATATGTGTCAACTCTGAGGGAAAATATTTTTAAGTCTCTATAGAAAATTGCTCATTCTCCTTTATCTCTTAAAATGCGCTATGCATTTCTGCCCATGCGCCAGGTAAAATGACGGGATTATAACGGGCCTACAGGTATAGTACAGCTAAACAAAAGAAGGGTTATGATTTCAATAATCCATCCAGCCGCAAACCCGCAATTGGTTGTGTTAATGGAAAGCTAATCTCCAGCACTATCCTGTTATTGTGCAGATTGGTGCGGTCTCGTGTTTGCAGTTCAATTTGTTGTGATAACATTAAAATAATGAACCCAGGGTTACTGCTATTCTGTTTTATTACGCCTATTTTGTGGTAAAGCACTTGGTGTAGTGGTAGCAACTCCGCCTTTCAATCTTAACGTCGTGGGTTCAAATCTGGTCTTGAATTTCTTTGTGATAAAGAAAACTAGGATTTTTTAAGCGTTACCGGCAACCTAACATTGTAAAATTGTATTTAATTGTAAATTGTAATTGTACAGCTGACTACTTAAGGGTTGAATTTAATTTAGAGAAAAAAAAAAGGAAATTATAGTATACTTACTTGGACATTGGGATTTTGATGCTGAACACGAATTCAAATAATTGAGTCATAAGCATGACCGGAACTTCTGCCATTCTTCTTAAAAAGCTGTGACCGTCATAATGAGTAGCGGTGATACCTAATGAATAAGCTCTGACGGACTGAACTTTTGAATTGCCTGAATATTTTCTTATAGAAACGACTAGGTACAAAGTGAACGATCCAAAATGTAACTCAATAATAACGTTTTTCGAAGCACGGAAGCACCCAAAAGGTATAAAGCTTGCAACGCCAGAGTTATTTTGTACCTTCTGTTCTTTATTCTTGCCACAGTTTCTCCGCAATAAAGCGGTCGTCATAAATGTCGGGTCTTGGGTCATAGGAAGCACACTACAGATGAGCTAATAGTTAATTCGGAACCTTCACTGACACTAATTAAGGTTTCTGTTTGAAATTATACAGCTCTGTTTAGTCGGCTAATAAACCGCTTTTAACGCGGAGAGATAGTAGGTGGAAGTGGTAAGTTCAACACAATTTTATGTAAGAATCTCATAAGAATGAACACTAGCATTGTCTGTAGGTTTTCTTGCACCTATGCGTATTACCTAACTTTAGCGGTTTTATACCACGGAGTATGTAAAATGTATGGTGGTATTAAAAATGGCGGTATTAATTCGGTTTCTACCTGAAAATTTTCAGCGTTTCAAACCAAACTACAAATAAATATTTTTTCGTTTAAACCCAACATATATTTTGTTGTAATAAAAATAGATATAAAGAAGATATACTCGTACTTCCTAATGACTACGTGCTCTGTGACAACCATGTGTTCATTCACATGTTTACACATTCATGCCATATTTTAAAATACCGCTTCGATTGGTCTTGTATTCGCGATTCTCAGGCCAGCAGCGCTATGCATTTAGCAATACAGTTTAGCCGATATCTACTGACCGTATCTACGTCAATTATCCAACTAATTCATAACACGAGCCACGCGCCTGCGGTTGCCGCTTACTGTTTGTGTAGACTGGTTGATAAACTTGTCAAAGCAACTGTTTAATATAAAGTTATAAGTACCTCCTATAAGTACTAGTTTTTTTTCTAATTTTTGTCGCATGGAACTGGATTGGAATATACACCTAGTTGAAAATAATGCTAAGGGTGTTGTAAATAATTGCCTTTAAATTATTTTTATATAATACAGCCACATGAGACTGTCTCAGAGTGATGGGCGCAGATGCATCACGCACGGGGCACGTCCTCCGTGGACGTGGTTCAGTGAGGTAATGCATCGTTATAGGCAGTGGTTACCGCTTAAAATCAACGGGCCATCGGCTGGTTCCATTGTTTAGGTAGTTGTATTAAAAAAACAGTTTTTAAACTTACGACTCAAGACTTTAATTTCAACTTTGATAACTGTATTTTTAGGTGTAGGTTGAAAAAGGAACTAAAAATCAAAAGTTTGGGTCGAATGAAGAATGAACTGGGTTGAAATAGGAAGCAATCTTTTTTAGGTCAGTAGCAGGTACCTATAATTCTTGCTCATTCAGACCTAAGTTATCTCAGCGCATGGCCTTGATCAAAACCATATAAGGAATTTTTCCTATAAAACAAAGAAAAAAACATACAACCGAATTGAGAACCTCCTCCTTTTTTGAAGTCGGTTAAAAACAAAGATATCCAGTCATTTTGTTGTTTCATGATTCATAACCATACGTCACTTCAAAAACAAAGCACACACCAAACGCAAGAGATTGACATTAATCCGTAAAGCGTCATCATTGTTTCACACCATTTTACTCTCCGGACCGTTTTAACAGAGATTTTATTCCGAGCCCCATTGTTTCCGCGTAACTTCCATGATTCCATAAAACAATGTATAAAACTGCGAAAGGCTGAACCGAAGCGGGGAAAAGGAAGAGTTTCGGTACTTGATGCTCCACGGCTGAATGCTATGCTAAGCGATGTTTCGATGAAGTTCAAAGCGATCGCGCCCACCTTTTGTTATGCGAGCGTGGAGTCAAATCGAATGAAATTCGCAGTTTTTATTGATTGAAATGCTGTCATAGTCTCCTGCTTTCTTTTTCTCTCTATAGCTGTGCATCAGTTCGTGACATTATTGGTTCCAAAGTGAATCGCGACAATTATCAGAATAGTAAAGTTATTTCCAATCACGGATCTAATAACATCGAGCTCAAACAATTGTTGTCACTTTTTGCGACAAAAGTAGGTAAAACAAATACTGCTCAAAAATTCATTCAATTAAAGTGCACAGACGTTTTGGCGCCAAGAATCAAGAACCAAGTTTACAAACATTCCTGCACTCCCGAGAGCTTTTGAGCTTTGCCTCAACATTCATTATTCACATCCTAACTATAAATTACTGAGAGGTAAGATTATGGAGGTAGTTTCTCGTACATATTCTATTTGCACAAGGTATTTTAAATTGATTTGAGTGGTATTGACTGGTATGGGTAACTGTTGAACCTATGCAAACACATAAATGCCTCGTAAGTCACGTACACAAGACGTGCCGCGGCTTTTCATTGCGTCTCTCTGGTGAAGTCAAGTCAAGTCTCTCAAATCAAGTCTCAAGAATTTCACCGGCACTTCAAACAGAAACTTTGTGTTCTCCGGTGAGCGTGTGTATCATGTATTCCCGTCAAGCGGTATTCCCGTCAATGCCAAATTCACTAATAGAAACAGTATCAATCAATATTTACACGAAGATAGGTATCATTGCAGCGATGCATCTAAATGCCTTTGATAAAATCGCTGGGATAATGTCGTGTATTAAAATCATAATATAGTATTAGATCTATACTTACACTCTCTTTTGTTTTTTTTATATAACTAAATAATGGAACCAAGCCGATGGCCCACCTGATGTTAAGTGGTTACCTCTGCCTATAACAATTCATTGCCTCACCAAAGACGTGCCCTGTGATACATTGCACTGCGGCCATCACTCAGAGACCATTCTGTTTCATAAAGATACAGGGTTTTACTAAATAAAAAGGTTCCTCTACAATCTCTGCGTAAATACGAGTAGATCATTCTCATCGCGTTTGATCAGCCTGTATGCCGACAAAGGTTCATAAAACCGGTGTCTACTCACGCGATAAAAAGACGAGGCCTACTCTCGACAAAGCGAGAGTAGCTCATGCCAACGTTTAATCCCTATTGACAGTGTAATTGTTCAGACATTTTGACAATGTGCCAACACAAAGTCGGAGCTACTATGGTGAATGTTACATGACTGACACATCCCACTTTATGTTAGGAGGAAAGTTTTGTGAAATGTTCTTAACTTTTGCACATCACTTTTCAGTTCGAAGATTATGACGAATCCTCTCTATTTGAATCTGCTTATTTGGTTTGCCTCTTGAATTTCTTTGGCTCATCGGTTAAAATTACCTCAAACTACTTAGCGGTAAAAAATTGTCATTTTCAGAAAGACGGTAAGTACTAGGTAGGGGTCCTGTGTTCTAAAAATCTACTGATATTTAATTTGATTCAGATATTAAATTTTGATTCATAGGTGCAAAATATATTATATGGTTTGGATGCAGATGCTACAAGCTAAATAGATTCTGTTGAATATCAATAAAGTGATGCTTCATATGATGACAATTAATTTAGCTAAATCTATTTAAACAGTCAGAGTATCGGTCCCTTTATAACTTTTATTCCAGTTTTATTAGATATCCAATTTGGGAATCCGCAAACAAATAAGACAAACTTCTGTTATAAACATCCTGCCTTGCGGCTTTTCCTTGTTTGCGAACAAGTTTCGTTTTAAAGATGTAATTCCGGTACAATGTTATTTAGTACTTTTGTAGCTGAGTTGGAGTTTTCTAGAGATTTATGGTTATAAAGTCGGATGTCTTGGCTCACTTAAATATAGTTTTTAATGCTGTAAAGTTACGAAAAAAGAATTGCTAGGTGAGGTCAGTTGTAAACATTCGAAACTTTGTTGACATCAAATCTCGATTCGACCTTTATTGAAAAAAACAAATAAAGGCTTGTCTTATCGCATTTCGCAGTTTACACGGAAGTTATTCAGGAAAACTGTAATTTTCCACCTATTTAAATAATTCGTTACAATTCATTTATTCGTCGAAGAATCCCTTTGTTTCCCGTCGCCAAACCTCTGGCTCGCCAGATATTAGCGACCCGGAACTGAAAGCGACATAAAAGTGATTCTGTTTCGACAGACCGACTGACTGATTCTATTGGACCTTTCAGAATTGACGGAAATCGGAATTTCCCCAAACAGGCCTCCGTCACAGAACAGGGGCCTTATTCTCACTTCGGCAGAGATTTTACTCTAATAGGGATGACGTCAAATCTCGATCGAAAACTTGTTTCACCCACTAGTGATAGGAGTTTTCAACGTCATTTTGACGTCATCCCTATTAGCGTAAAATCTCTGCCGAAGTGAGAATAAGGCCCCTGAAGGGAACATTACCAAACGTATTGCAGTAAAACTAAACTCGAACCTGTGCCACTCATACAAACTATTTTGAATTCAAAATAACTTTTAGAGGCACTATTTTGACAGATAAGGGCTACGATAGACAATAATGAAAGTACAACTTAATCTATTCAGAAAATCACTTTAAAACATTTTGTTCTATTCAAATATGCATAGAATTTATTTAGCATCTTCATTTAAAATTATAATAATCTCGCGACCTGTGCTGTGAGTGATACTTCCGTCGTGTAGTACTGATATTTATTCTGTGCCCTAATCTGGGATCGTACAAATCAAACGACCCTACGGTATGGTGCGGAATTTTTGTAGAACTTTTTTATTGTTCGCAGTGTATAAAAAGCTGTTGTCATGTTTCAATAAAATCGGATCGTTTAATGTATTAGCACGCCAGCATGTCAGTTTTGTTAAAGGCCAAAAAAGTTTGAATGCGTATAAGTACATTACATGGTGTTGTGCACGTAAAACATAGTACGAAGCTGATAGCGAATTTACCCCACAATGTTTGATATCAAAATAATCTAGCGAAAGTTATACTCTAATTCATAATTTTTTATTATACATAGATATTTCTAATTCATAAGTATTTTTGTTTCAACCCGAAAAACGAAAGCTTTTCAACCCACATCGATAAATATTTTTTCCCGTTTCAACCCAAAATGTTTTCAACTCGTATTTCGAGCACCGTGAAATAATTCGCCTGGCTGATATTTGTTTGGTAAAAGGTGGGGAATGTGATAGTTGATCGAGTTCGTGATTTAAAAATAAACGAGAAAGCATTCTCATTTTTTATGTCAAAAACTGAAATGAAGAACACAGAGTATTCCTACATGTAGGTAACCTTTTTTTAATTTCAAATATAGTCTTTAGGAAGTCATTACTGTCGATTCTGTTGTTGCATTTTTCAAAACTAACATAATTTGACTACACTAAAAATATTGCTGTCCCTTTCTCACAAACTTAAACGACAAAGACAGCTATAATTTTAGCGCTGTCAAATTAGGTTAGTTTAGAAAAATCCAACAACAGAATCGACACTGTTGCGGCGTCGAATGACGTTGACAAGCCACATGACGCAAACGTCACTTTGAAATTCAAAATTGTTTTGACATCTACTGTCACAGGACACAACATCTTCTTACGCTAACCGAATCACATCTTTTCTGTAACTCTGTACTTTATTCAAAATATTATACGCAATTTTCAATTCGAGAAATCCAGTCTTCATCATTTATAACACCACGAGAGGAACCCAGTAGTCTGCGGATACATAAATTGGACCTTCGGAGCCGAATCAACAACGGACCCACATACGCACGACCTTCGCACGACCTCTCGGACGCACGGTGTAACGGTCGATTTCTGAAGACTTCCAAGGATTCTCTAAGAGATTCGTCAGGATCGCTGTCCAGAAGCACGCATACCATCTCATTCGGAAGAAACGGTACGGCCAGCAATCCATCCTATCCAAACGCCTGTCCTTTCTTGTGTTAATTTCGCGGTAAACTGTTTCAGTAATTGAGACGCAGTGAGCTACCATCAGTTTGCATAGTGTCTAGCAGCGTGTGCCGCAGCCAGCATAACTGCCACTTGACAAACGTGAGTACTCCACCTTTTACTGGACTTCCAAGATGAGCACAGAACCTACGGCCAGGTCTAAATCTCCTATCATGTTATCGGTTACAGACGATGACGCTACGAATAAATTAATACGAGACCTAATCAAAAAGCGAGCTATTGTCAAAGGTCGTCTTACTCGCTTCTCTAACCACCTGAATACAATGAAATCAGATATTATTTTACCTACACAAACGCGCGTAGATCTAAAGCTACGTATTCAGGGAGCTTCTAGCTTATTTACTGAGTTTAACCATCTTCAAACGCAGTTGGAAGAATCGGTTCTTGAAACAGATTTAGATGAACAGCTAAATCAACGCGAATTGTTTGAAAATAGTTACTACACCACTTTGGCTAGGGCTGAGTGTATGCTTGGTAATGGAGAAGCTGATTCTAGTTGTAAAAAAGCGCATACCAACGATATAAAGTCAGTAAAGCTACCTACGATATCAATACCTACATTTGACGGTTCCTATGAGCATTGGTTAGAATTCAGAGATACCTTTCAGTCGCTTATTCACAATGCTGATCACATCACTAGCATCCAAAAGTTCCACTACCTCAAGTCATCACTAAAAGGCAGTGCAGCGTTGGTGATCGATTCGTTGGAGTTTTCTGCGGCAAACTATGCCGTAGCATGGGAACTGCTTTTATCTAGGTATGACAATAGCAGGTTACTCGTACATAATCACGTAAAATCACTATTTAACATTCAAGCTTTGACAAAAGAAGCACCAGATCTTTTACGTCGTTTAATTGACACAATTTTAAAGAATTTGCGAGCTTTAAAGTTGTTAGGCGAACCAGTAGACAGCTGGGATACATTGATCGTTTATATTGTTGTCACGAAATTAGATAAAATTACAGAACGCGAGTGGGAACAATATAAAAACACAGCACTAAAACAATCTGGTGACTCTAAGTCAATCTTGAAGGTGGATGTTCTACTGTCATTCCTAAAAGACAGGGCGGATATGTTGGAGACATTGCAAGTATCACACGCGAGCACAAAACAAACCACAAACAATATACAAAATAATCACAAAGTTCACTGCAATGTTTCCACCGATAATCCGCACTGTCAAGCGAAAAAGTCATGTTTATTTTGCAAACAACACAACCATCCACTGTACGCATGCCAACGTTTTCTAAGTTTAGGTTTAGATGCTAGGATAAAGTTTGTCAAAGATAATAGGCTATGCGACAACTGTTTACGCGCAGGGCATACCGTAAACGACTGCAGGTTCGGTCCTTGTAGGAAGTGCGAGCAGCGGCATAACTCGCTGATTCACAAAGATAGTGCAGTTAGCTGCGACGTAGCTTCTCACTCCTCAGGCGAGAATAGCCAACCGGTTTCAGCGATGGAACCGCCCCTCGCCGTACCGTCCGCAAGCCCTAGTAGTGATGAGCCTACAGTAGGCACCCACACAAACATTCTATGCGCTAGTTATTCATGTGTGCAACCTGTCCTCCTATCTACAGCGTTAATCGAGGTCAAGGACAGGTACAATAATTACAAATCGGCGCGCGCGCTTCTAGATTCGGGAAGCGAGCGCTGTATCATAACGCGATCATTATGCGATAAACTAGGCACGCCACTGATACAGTCCACTCACGAAGTACGCGGGGTTGGGAATTCTATATCACAGTCTACGCAAATGTGTGATATAGAAGTGAAATCGCGAATCAACCCATTTATAATGCGACTACAATGTATTGTTCTACCAAACATTACGTCTACGTTGCCAGCGATATCTGAACAATATGCGAAGTTCGGTATCCCAGGTAATTTACAATTAGCCGATCCCAATTTCCATGAATCTCAAAACATCGATATCCTAATACCGGATTTACACTCGCGCTTCGTCCCTCGCCTCGTGGCTCGCCTCGTCCCTCGTGCGAGGCTCGTGTTGATCGATGGTAAATGAGTTGCCTGTTTACACTCGCGTGCCGAGTTCAGTGTGCAGAGTGCATCCACTCGCGTGCGACGCGAGGTCCTTTGACTCGTGCCCCAAAAACCGCTCCGGACGCGAGCGCCGCGAGTGACGAGGCGAGGGACGAGGCGAGCTACGAGCGTCTGTTCACACTCGCACCTCGCCCCTCGCCTCGTCCCTCGCCTCGCGACTCGTACGCGAATGTAAATGTGGTATAATAGGCGCGGATAAGTTTTGGGATTTAATAAGCGAGGGAAAAATGCGTTTACCCAAGGGTCCATTCTTACAAAATACGAAGCTAGGATGGATCGTATCGGGTCCCATAAACAATATTATGCGAAACAATAGTTATGTACGATGTAACTTTCTACAATTTCAATCGGTAGAAACTCCACTGCGCAAGGTCTGGGAGCTCGAGGAAATTCCTAAATTATGTGATGCACGTTCTCAGGAGAAAGAGTGCGAAGATATCCGCAAAACTCCACTCGAATCCTCATCACAAAGCTTAGGAGAAGCGCGTCCTCAAGCTGTCAGCCAGTTTCTATCGTTAGAAACACGATTGCAACGCGATCAGCCATACATAAATCTTTTTCAAAGGTCTTTAGGTATAGTGACGCGAGCAGGATTATGCGAATCGCACATTCTTACCGATGCACCACCCACGGCTTACGTATCCTGCTCGCATCGTACAACCAGCGCATCAGTCAGGCAGCTCTGCTACAAGGGCAAGGTCGCGCCGCCGTCGAGACCTGTCACTATACCTAGACTCAAACTTTATGTTGCACTTTTAGGCGCGCAGTTATGTTTACAAATAAGTGGATCATACCTAGCCTTGGACTCGAGTCCATCCATTATGCGGGACGAGATATCTAGGGTTAGAACAAACGCAGTAAATGATTTACTTTCTCAGCAACCTTTCAACAAAAATAATGATTTTATTTGCACAAAACAACCGATCATAATGCGCTCAAATATCGGTTTCCAGCTCTTGCTCATACGTCACGAGCACCAACGTCTGCTTCATGATGCTCCTCAAGCGCTGCCGTACATTCACCAGCGATGGTGGTCTGTTGGGGGGAGGAATGTTGCACGGATGATGATGAACGACTGCGTTGCGTTCAAGCGATTTAAAGGTAAAACGTTTAACCTTATTACGGGCCATCTGCCAAAGGATCTGTGGTGTCCTGCGTACCCGTTTCTACATTGCGAAGTAGATAACGTAGGACCGATGCTCACTTTAAATCGCAAAGGCAGGTGGTGCTTTGAAATCGTTTATCTTTTTTTTTATGTTTGTTTACGCAATACTTACAGCTAGAACTTAGCAGCGATCTAACTATACAAGCATACATTCTAGCTTTAAACCGATTTGTTTTCATTGCGGCAATAATTTTATAGGCGCAAAATTATAACTAAATTAGGTACTATGTCATTATACTTAACTAAATTACTATTCCGTTCATATTTCAATACATTTTCTTAGCCAAGCCAAGCTAAAATTTCATTCATTCACTGCTCATTTTGGAGGTCTAAGGGAAGTTGGAGGAAAACCCTGCAAGTTATTCCTATTTCGCACATTTAGGTACGCTCATAGCTTGCCGCGGTTTTAACACAAGCCTACCTAAATTCCTAACCTTTCCACCCATCTGTTTTGATCCTCATGACTTTCATTCTCTCAGTCCCGTTCCTTTCCTGGTTGGTCGTTCCGCTCCCATACAGCACCGGTGCATCAGGACATGCGAGGCGAACCTGAGCAACTTCTCAGCCGGTACCAGCGAGAAGGCCAGAACCAACACTACTCCTGGACGCAGTGGACGGAGAAATTACGCCTTGGAGCTGCAGACCAGATGCGAATGACCAAAAAACGTCAACATCTCGAGCCATGCTCACGTATGACGTACCTACCTTTTATCAGTCGTCAAGGACTACCTACCTACAATCTTCTTCCATTGAAGCGGTCCCTAGGAAGAAGCCAAGCAGCAAGAAGAGAATAAGACGCAAAAATCTTTGAAGCTGGTGCTTCCAAGGCCGGGGGCATGTTGCGGCGTCGAATGACGTTGACAAGCCACATGACGCAAACGTCACTTTGAAATTCAAAATTGTTTTGACATCTACTGTCACAGGACACAACATCTTCTTACGCTAACCGAATCACATCTTTTCTGTAACTCTGTACTTTATTCAAAATATTATACGCAATTTTCAATTCGAGAAATCCAGTCTTCATCATTTATAACACCACGAGAGGAACCCAGTAGTCTGCGGATACAGACACTATTATGTGCTAAAAATAGGAGGGGAAAGGCCAAATGGGTCCAAAAAGTCCAAGTGTACGCTTTTCCTTTTTATTTCTACCTCAACTACTTAGCTGGTTATTTATGTGTATGTATGCCGAGCTATCTATTTCAACCTGTCATTGGACTCAGTAGGGCCCGAAGCGGAAGTGACGTCATTATGTTACCGTTCGATAGCCAGAGGGACACACGTCACTCACTACCCCACTTCATGCCGTATACGTGAATACACAATTGGCAAATAACATTTTGCTTCAGAAAATTGGTTCTCTTTGATTTTTGTTAGGATTTTTTTACATATTATCGTCTTATGAAGGAAGATATATCATAAAACTATTTTTCAAAAAAACTCCTTGCTCTCTCATTTTTTAACTTTTCACCATTTTGATATTTTTATCGGCAAAAACTTCTCTCAGGTCAAAAAAACTGTTTAAATGTTGTTTTAACTATTATGTACCAAAATAGCACATTGCGATACTATCTATGGGTACTCGTATTAGATACAGTTACGTGGGAAAGCTTTCAACTTCAGTTGGAAAAAAAAATTATGGGCCCTCTAACAGGCGTAGTAGCTAATCGGTGTTGTGTCTTTACCATTTTATAGTCCACGCTTTCTTGTTTTAATTTGTAATGTGATTCCTCTTTGATCCCAATCTTTTTATTTTTACTTTTCTTTTGAAACGCTGTTTTATATTTCGAACTGTTTGTTTTAATTATTACATTTCAGATTTTCCAAAAACGACATCGTAAGCTCTACTTTCGTAAACGTAAAAGGAATCTTTTTAGACTTCCAAATAAGGTAAAACAATTTAAAGGATTTAAAAATCAAGGCTATTTTTTTATAATCAAATACTCGGTTTTTGTTTCGAGTTTAATTTTTCAGCTGAATTTCAGTTATTTTAGGGTCGTCGTTATATCGATAAACATACGTTACTTCGTTACCCATATTACTTTTATTAAATAATAGTCATGAACACTATGTAGAAAAAAAATGTATTGGTGTAGGTACGGCTTACAGTTTAGTAAAGGATTTCGACCGCTCTCTCTCAAATGAAATAACGATTGGAACAATGATTGGAAACATTCAAAAGATGTTAGAAATTCTTAGCTCATTCGTCCTTCCCGCCCATTAAGCAGGTGTGCAATAAAAACCAACCGACCTCCTGTCCATTGAATAAATTACACGGTAATCATAGCCACACACAACAAAGGACTTATACATACACACGTGGATCAGCATTTTGTGATCGTCAGTACGAGAGCGCCACAATATTGGATGGGATGGATATTTAGGTTAAGTATTTATTTTTAGATGTGGATTTGATCCACGTGCGAATAACCCACAGTTTTGTCATAATGAGAGTCAGACTAAAAATGTTAGATTATTGTCTTTAGCTTTTTTTAGCAAAAAATACGATTTATCATATTTATTTCACTTATTATTTACTATTTTAGACAGTAACTTTTTGATAAGTAAAGTAGGTACGGGAATCGAAAGATTTGTTAATTCAAAATTCTTATCTAGCTATTCATTTTGAAGGCTGTTCCAAAGCTTTTGAAGGCTTAAAGTACACAAAGTCAAGAGTTAATCACCTAACAAGCTTATCTATTCATGTTGTAGGATATTTGCTACCACAATAGCGTCAACACGTCTAGGGTTTACATAACTGAAACAAAGAGCCGAGATTCACCCACTAACCTATTTCGCGTATCGCTGCATCGCCGCAAATTGACTAGCTGGCAACGCTTGTTATGTATTCAGATGATAACAGCATTGTTTATTAGGTCCTTATTCACTCATTCATTACGGACATCTTTTTATCTCTGATATACTGCACTTGCGTGGTCTGATAAAAACTCATGCCGCCGCTTTTCCGCGCGATGTAACTCAAAATGTATTTCTTTACATTTTGATTAAGTTGTTTTTAGTTTTATGGAGTAAGGCAGCTGATTATCACTGATTTTTAATAACATATAAAAATGAGGTAGCCAATGGGTGACCTTATTGCTCAAAGCAATCTCTTCCAGGCAACTACGATATTCTATAAGACTAATTTATTGAGACAATGGTTTTTTTAGTTTGACCATTAGGTACCTACCTATCCATTTTGTAAAATAAAAAGATGCTACCCGCGAGAAAAATGTTTTCGGCGTTCCAATTCCCACAGAGGGTATAATGCATAAAGAACTCTGAACTACTTTTTATTCGTTTTCTAAAATAGTAAAACCTATACCATTATTCAAAACTGTCGCATTGGCAAGTTACCGTAATAAATCAGCTTTTCAAACGAAATAAACGATTCAATTAACCAAACCATTGGCATAATTATGAATTAGTCACCGGCTAGCACGACAAGGCGGGCCCACAAGTATACGCCATACATGTACAGTTAATTACAGTTGTGTAACCGACATCTAACTATATTGGCTCGTACTCTCCCCGCAATATACATTTAAGCAGTTGTTTGTACCGTTCAAAGATATAAATAGTTCTCAAAAGATGTCGCACAAAACGAAAATCTATAGATGATTAATAAAGGAGATAGCCCAAGGAGACGTGTTATACAAACATAACAAAACGAACGTTATCGGTTAGCATGTATGTTTAATCTAGTAATGATAACTACTATTCCTTTTTCTAAACGCGTCTGCTAAGGTGTCGCAAAAGAGTATTTTTTAAATCTTGGCATTTTCTTCACTCTGCACATTTTTGTGTTTGTATTGGTTTAATCTGGCTAGTAGTGCTCATCCTCCCACCTTGCCCGAGCAGTATTTATTCTTTTTAAAGCGACTTAAACAAGCTCAACTAAGTTTCGAATCGATAAAGTAAATTGATTGTTGTTTTCAGCTCTAAAATTGTTTTGCCATTTCATTCCGTCTGTACGTCGCGCGCCGGAAATTACTATTGCTATACACAATAATAAATGTTAGTGCTTAGACCGATGTTCAATACCTTATGCACAACACAGGCTATTCAAGCATTGCACGCCTTGTACGAGTGCATCGGCGCATATATAAATAAATGATTCTAGTATATTTACACATATCAGGGACAGCTGGTGACAGATATAATGATGCCGACGTTCGATTAAAATGATGTAAACTAACTATCAAATATGTTGTAACTGACATTGACGTGAGCAGAAATACTAATGCTACTGTTCGAATTATCTTGTGTTGCTGTAATCCAATGTATGTATTTATTTATAAATACAAGTACCGCCTTCTGACAAGCGTGCCTGATCTGCCTTCCGTGCGGTGCGTCGTGGGTTCGATCCCCACTGAGAACAAACATTTCTGTGCGGCAAACATAGATGTTTGCTCTGTGTCAGGGGGTTACTATGTACCTCCTATAAGTTTATAAGTCTAAAATTATATAAATATGTTCTCATAGTGCAAGCTTAATTAAGAACTGGAGGGCGTTGTGCGTAATGTCCATTTTTTTTATAACACTTGCATATTTGTCATTAACAAATCTCAAATTCGTTTTAGCACAGGTAGCGAACGTGTTCATTGGTATTACAACTAACCCACGTAGAATATTCCTAACATGAAAACCTCAAAAAAAATTTCAAAAGTTTTACTGACTCTCCTTTAAAAAAAGATACAGAAGAACAAAACAGACCCACACAGACAGATCCGTTCCTGACACGGTACGGACATCTATGAACTACCATAAATAGTGTTAAAGTCAACACGCAATCTAAAGAGGCGCAGGTGTCGCCGACTCACTTTGCCACCGACCACCTACACAGTTCTTGAGTTGATTAATAATAAACATCCTGAAAAAACGAAACCTTAGTTCCGTGATGTGAAAAAATTCATGGTGTACAGATTAAACCATAGTTACTATATGCCCGAGTGAGAAATAATGGTAGCTTATTATGTGGCGACCGGTCCCGCCTACTAACTTAAAGGTCGAGGGCTCAAGACAGTTGACCATACAACAGCTAATTCAAACACAGGCCCAAAGCTGTGGGTTTTAACAAATCTGTTGTTTATTAGAAGCAAACTCAGTTATTTATTGAAGATATATTTGTTGATTCATTAAATGCTAACCTTTAATAACTTCTCAAATTCATGCCAAACTTGACACACATTTTTATATTTGACCCTCATATATAAAACTGTCGTAAATAATAAGGTCATTTAAAAGCAAATCTTTGTAAAATATTGTAAAAAATCTAATGTAAAATAATTATACAAAGATATGCTTAGATTAAGTAGCTATAAGTATTAAGTAAAATAAAAAATAATAAAATCACCCAGACTGTACGTTTGAGAGATTCGATCTGAAAGAAAATTCTAGATAGGTAGGTATCTATATAGGTAAGTATTTCGACGAGTTTTCGTAACGCAATGAGAACCCGGAAGTTGAAACATTGTTGCAGATTGTAGACGGCCACATATTTTCGACTTTGTGCAGCGGCCGTAAGCTCTGCGATAGTTAGGGCTAAGACAAAATAGTAAAAGTTTAGTGCTAATAGTTTGTACTGATGATAATGATGTAGTAACAAATACTCTATTCTTTCCAAGTTCTTAATTTATGATAAGTATTTATTCTACCTATGCTTGTTTGTTATCCAACCTTTAGCTTTTAAAACAATTATTATTTAGTAAGTAAATATAAATTTCAAACTTATTACAAAGGGGTAAAAAGCAAAAATAATCTGTGGTAAAAAGATATATGCTTGCAGGATAAGCAAAAAAAAACCCGAAGTTTCACTTGAGTATAACCTATTTTTAGAAAACAATAACAATTTTCCTGTAGCTATCATACATATTTATATGGTCCTTCTTTTATTTGCAGAAAAACGGTTTATCAAAGCAAAACTATATGTTTACTTTTTAATACAAAATGTTTGACAACCCTATGAACAACGTAATATTTATGGGCAGTAACTACACTGAAACTTATGCTCTCATGGCATATTTCTTAAATTGTTGCCATAATAATGGCAGTTCTCATGGCATATTTCTTAAATTGTTGCCATAATAATGGCAGTCTTTCTTTGATTTTATTTGTGTAGTAAAACAATTTGTTATGTAAGCCTTATAAAATAAAATAGGCCATTAACACCTTTATTATGTAGTATAAACTCCATAGTTCGTGTGTTCGTTTATAGTGGCCAACACTAGTGACGGAGTTATTAGGCCGGCTTAAGGCCTCTGTCGTGGCCTAACAATTTGCTAGAGCCGAGACCGACAGTTTAACGCAGAGGATCCCAAACTATTTTTCTCATAGACCACTTTCAACATTTAGTTGGTTCCGGTTGACCCCGTGCATTTCTACCATATTCCCAAAAGAATTGTGAACCCCCATTTTTTTGTCACGCCAGCGTAGACCCCCGTCGAGTCTCCCGTGAACCCCTGGGGGTCCAACTAGACCACTATGGGAACCACTGGTTTAACGTGTCCTCCGAAACACGAAAGTGCTCAAATATAAATGCCACTAGCGGTCACCCATCCAAATAGTGACCGCACAGGACGTGGCTTAACATAATAGAGAAATCATTTTGACTAAAGTAGCTCCACGAACGCATTGTACTAACAAGATTTAGTTTATTAAAAAAAATGATCAAATGTTTGGTTTTCTAGTTGACAAGAATCTTTGTACCATCAAAAGATCATATTTCACGAACATTATTCCTTTTAGATAATCGTAGCAAACTTTCGTTTGAAAGGGAAGTTCCCCTTTGTTATTTTGCGTACCTAATCCCAAACGATCAAAGTCAACTTTGTTCAAAACAAAAGTTTCACCGCAGAATAGTTAAATTATTTGAAACCACTCAATAATCATGGGTGAATTTGTTTTTCATTTCCTCTACCCTTATTACGGAAAGATATAACGTTCAAGCGCTGCCATAAAAACAACTTGTACCTACCTTTTATAATAAATATGGACGTTACAATTTCAATGCGCCGAATTTAGGAATCTGAACTGCCACACTACGACAAAGTGCCCACGCACATATTGAAGCCGCTTTACGCTCGATATTATACATCAAACCACTAATCTTTGTACTTGAAGGTTATATTTATATTGAATATTTTTGAAAAATTTAATTTAAGTGGCTGATTAGACTGGACGAACGGTCTAAAATCATTCACATTTCATTAATCCATCGGATAAAATGAGTACCTAACTTATTGAAAAGCTGTCGTCGTTCTTTTATAAAATGGTCCAAAAAAGAAAACCCGAAGCTTTCGTGAAAATTAATGCGCTGTTTTGTAAAATGTCAACGGAATTTCAATTCCTTTATTTCACTGTCAGTTTTAAAGTTTTATTTCTGTGAGCAAAAGAATTAAGTTGAGCATTCTTCTACTTTTGTGTAGGGTTGCTCATTTATTTCATTGCAGTCTTAGCATGGTTAGACTCTATTCTTAAACATGGCCAAGATTATTTAAACTTGTTTCTTTTTTGATTTTTATTCTTAACTTCTGTCAATAATTAATGACATATCTATTTCGTGTCACGTAATCACGTTGCCTGTTTTGTTTAGACAGTGGCAAAAAGTGACGGAGAACCTTAAAATCAGTGTTTAACATTCTAAATAAGATCATAAGTAATCGGCGTTATATCTTTAGATACTTTATTCTTAGATATCTCCCACTACCTACATCTAGATCTTAAGACAATAGACCGATTATGTAACCGACACCGTGCAAATGTCATGTGTTGTTCAATGATGCATTACAAACAGCCTTTGCATTGAGGTAAGTACCTACTAGCACGCGACCTTCTCAAAATGCAATAGTAGAAGGTTGGCCTGACCTTACTCACGTCATAGTGAAACTTTAATAGAGATTAAGATTTGCGAAATGTATTTTGAATTCATTGAATACTTATTTTACGTACGTACTTGTAATAAACTTTAGTGAAGGAGGTAATTCCTGTTGAAAAACAACTTTTATGAAAAAAAGACATGTATGTAGGTATGGTAAGTATAATTATTTTATGTTAAATTGCCTACCCACCTATGCTTTATAACGACTGCTTGTATTCACCATTATTCGATGATTGAAAAAATATGTTAAATTAAAAATTGTGAAATATAGCTACTTGCTTGTACAAACCACCATTTGTATATTATGCATACTTAGTATATTTGTTAGGCCTTGTCTCAGAATGTCTTTGTATAACAAAATAGGCTATGCCTACCATTTGGTCACGTTGTCACGTGTTTTTATATTCCTCACAATTTATGAACAAATGGAAGTCAGAAAACTAACGTTATTGTGCAGTTAAACAAAACTTTTTCTCCTTTTAATTTGGAAATGTTTTATGTATTCATTTCGTTCTTTTCCTTTGAAACTTCAGTAAAGTAATTACCCCGAGGTTCTGAGGATTGACGAAGAAAAACACAAGACAGGTTGGTCAGTATTTGCAGTTACAATATGTACTGTTTGAAACAAAAGGGGAAAGTTTGCAGGACTTCTTTCTCGGCCAGCTAAACAAGTCAAAAAATTAATCATCTCTGATAAATTATATCATTTCCACTATCAAATTAAAACTTCTCAGTTTTCTTTCAAATATATACCTATTATTTGAAACTCATCTCATGATTTCTTAAGTAAGCTGTACCTACTAACAAGTAATTAAATTAAAAATTTAAAAAACGTCCGAATCTTGGACCGTTTTTCATCAAACATAGCTAAGAACACTCCCGACTAATTCAGCTTTCAAACAAAAATAACTAAATCAAAATCGGTTCATCCGTTCGGGAGCTACGTTGCCTCAGACACACACTAACACACACACACACACACACACACAGACACTTCAAACTTATAACACCCCGTCGTTTTTGCGTCGGGGGTTAAAAATAATAAGTCTTAGGCTTGTTACAAATAAAATCTGTGGGTTTTTGAATCGGTATAGCCTAGAATGGGTCGTAAATGTTGAATGGCGTAAAGAAATCTTTGTGAGTCAAAAGTTTTTACCGATTCAATTTAATTTTGCTGACTCCATCGTTGTCAAATTCAACCAAAAAATATTGAAGTCTGCTAAGTGACCAATGAGTTTTACGTGCGCTATGACAACTTATCAAAACGTTTTTCTGCGATAAAAAAATACCGTTAAAACGTCAACTGGAGAAAAAATAGCAACTTTATTCAACGTCAGTTTCCTCCGTTTTCATTAAAGGTAGTGTCTTCAAAGTTTGAAAGGAACTACCAGCTTCTTTCTAGTTTAGATAGTAGAGTAAATGTTGACTCGAGTTCCTACTTAGAAACGGGGAAGCTGAAGCCCCAAGATCTTATGCCGGAATCATAACAAATCATACCAATATCTTTCCTTATTCGAGTTATGTTGTGTTCATGACTCTTTGGCAAACATTTCCATCTATCTTCTCACATTCGTAAGTTGGATAAATGATGACGTAGGTACTTTTATTCATTTTACCTAAATCGCGTTACTTAATAAACCTTTTAAAAGTTAAAATCGTAAGAAAAATTATTTGTTATTGTTTCCTATATAATTTGTGCAAACTTAATGTTTGCTAAGTATGATCTGTAAGAAAAATAAATTATTTTGTTTTCGCTTTGTCATTTAAGCAGCTTTTTCATAAAAAAAAATTATGTTACGTAGTAACTAACGTAGCTCAAAGTACCTTAGTAGTATACATTTTCTTCATAAAACGAAAAATCTGAAATACCATTAAAACAGCCATAAATATTACCATAAAGATAAATAAACCCGAATGAATATTAATTTACAGTAGACGAAAGTTTATACGTTAATAACACATGGTCAGAACAACGCGTGGGCTAGTCTATAAATATCTACTAATGATGTCGCCTTTGCTATTTATTCTAAACTATCAAGTACAAAAAAGTGATTGGAATTATTAGAATACCAATGGTTTGAAAAACCAATCACGTGCTCAGGGATCAACATTAAAACATAGCACCTTATTGCCAACACTCCATATCGTAACATTCGTAACCGTTTCTACGTTGGGGGTGATTCTAGACCGATAGACTTTTCTGTCACTAACTAAATTATAAAAACTATAGAGTTTTTGACAGTTTTTGGGAGATAGGTATATCTATTGTGACAAAAAAGTCTATCGGTCTTGAATTTAGTTTTGACAGTTTTTGGGAGATATATCTAGGTAATGTGAAAAAAAAAGTATATCGGTCTTGAATCACACCGCAGGTGGTGTCCCATTTTCAGATTTCAGTTTATTACACAAGAAAAATAGTAATCTTTGCTGCGTTTTATCAATCGAGTTCAAGATATAACCTAATTTTAACAAAAAGTTCCATCTCAGCAAATACGAAGATTTTGACTAAAAAGCTTTATTGTAATGATAAGCTGGTGTTTAAATACGTAGTACCTACTAATCTTTAGAGTATGTTTGGCCATGCGAAGCTCAATGGCAGTCGTTATTCTCCTAAATTGCTCCCATGTGGAGCTGGGGCGGAGAGATAGTTAATAACGATAATACGATGTGATTGTAGCCAATATTTATATCATTCCCATTCACCAATTATTACTATTCATTATTTTTTTAATGAGAATAAGTGTTGGAAAATAAAGCAGCCCACCTGATGTTTAGTGATAGGCATTATATATTATAACAATTCAATTCCTCAATAAAGTATGTCCACTGTGGACGTGCCCTGTGAGGCATCGCACTGCGTCCATTGCTCTTGAGATAATAAAACGTTGTCATGTGCCTGTAATTGCACCGGACACAGGTGAGCTGCGTGGCAGCAGAAATAGGTTCAGTATAGTACTTCCTCGAAGCTCTTTCACAAGAAGCTATTACTTACTATTATTACTACTACTTATTACTTTTATAAAACTTATACTTACAATTATTTAAAAAAATCTTACTCAGCGATATTAATATTGCGAGATTTGCGACCCGTTTTATCACATTTAAAAGGTTTTGAATAATTGAGAATCCCTCACTTTTTTCTCGATTACCTACTTATTATTATATCGCAATTTTCGCCAACCCCGCCCGCTCATTGCAAAAACATCGTTTTGTCATCTGCCTCCATTCCCACACTGGTTATATAGCTCCAAAAGTCCAGGCAGTTAATTAATAACAAGATGAAATCTTTGCTCCGAATTCGAGACTTGGTTACCTGCTGAAACTATTGATTGGTACGAGGCTGAGGGCCGTTGCAAGGCACATAAAAACGGCTTACTATAAGAAGGTACCTAGTACTTACTAAAATAAAGCTGATTATTGACGCCTAAATCATATCAAAAGGACTCAATTAACTAAACTATGATAACTGTCATTATTTTGTTGTTAGTACCTTCCTACCTATGTTATAGATAGTGTATAGAGATTGTAGGAAATCGGAGGATAGAGACGGCTCAAAATCATACTCCTTAGAAATCTACCCTAAAATTCCCTAAAAGGGTAGTCTAATAGGTATAATAAAATATTTTACGCCCTAAACGGGTAGGCTGTTGAAACTTTTTCTACCATAAGATCTCTTCTACACAGTTTTACAATAAATGATTCTTATTCTTATTCTTATTCTACGAAGACACCTGTGTCCAGCAGGTAGATTTTACAACTTCACGTTATAAATCTGCTCAGTTGATAAAAGGTGTCAAACGGGATAAGTTAATATTATAAAAGCTATGTGTCAGTGCGGCGTTTGAATGCAACATTGACGACGCGACTCGGATCCATTCCACTCTCTGTTTAACGAACGAGTTAATCTGCTTACGCTTCGGAGCGATCTGTCAACGGCCATTGTGATTTATTGAGACAGTTATAACGTGCCGTTGACGTTTCAACGCGGAACCGTGAATGATTAAACGTTACATGCATTTGGACGTTTACCGAAAAATTTCTAAACAATAACAGTCCCATTAGACAAATAGTTTGCGGCTGACTCTCGGCTATGGCCTGCAAATTGAATTCAGTTCGCTTGCGTAACGTCGGCATAGGGAATGAAAGCTAGCGCGTATCGTATCGTCTCGTAACCACGTCCACTAGACCGAAATTGCGCGTGTATATATGTATACCTACTTACGCTGCAAAGCGGTCGTTGAGCAAATAAGATTGCAAGCAAAACGCTGTAAAATGCGCACAGGTATGCGTTGAAAAATCGCTCCATCTAAAATATGCGGGAGGTAAACAGTCAGCCGCGAACTATTTACCTAATGGGACCGGCAGCCTTAAACGTGGTCATCGAGCAATCGATCTCTTGAGGAAATAAAGAGGCGATAAATTCCGTGTGGAATAACGAGTGTAACGGACTTGGAGTCGACGGTTCGAAGTGACAAACGAGAGATTTGCTGGTTTACTACACGAGTTGGGAAGTTAAGCAGTGATTGCAGTTTGTGAAGCTTACTGACTTTGCCGCTTTTAACATCTATCTTGCGATAGTGATGCAGTTTTATTATACAAGTTCACTTACAACTACTTTACTAGCTATCAAATCAAAGTTCACTATAAACAAACCTAAAAAACTTTATTCATGAAAACAGCGCGAGTAGGTCCCTCGCAATGACTGGTTGAAAGTGATTACTAAAAGCATGCACGAAAAATAAATCACGAATGTTTTTCTAGCTTGAAAATGTATTTTTATAAAACACCAATGAACAAAAACACCTTTTAAAAAAAAGCGATACAAAAAACCCGCGAATAGTTAAACAGACTCCATTTGAATTGAAAAATGGAACGTGTAAAACACGCAATATCCGGTGGAAACTGCTCTGTTAGCTTCGGAACTAGCTGAAATTGGATCGAAACGCTGGGAATTGTAACAGCGTATTTTGTAGTTCCAAGCTTTGAGTTTTGCTTCTGGCAATCATAAATCGTAATCAGAATTTCGGCTTTGTGGAGAAGCGTATGATTGAAATAAGTGAAGTAAACAGGCTTTTACATCTACCGTGTAAGTAAATACGTGGTTTTTACGTCATGGGTATATTTTCCACCCTATAGAAAATTTTTAACCCCCGACGCAAAAACGACGGGGTGTTATAAGTTTGACGTGTCTGTGCGTCTGTGTGTATATGCGTGTGTGTGTGTGTGTCTGTCTGAAGCAACGTAGCTCCAAAACGGATGAACCAATTTTGATTTTGTTTTTTTTTGTTTGAAGGGTGAATTAGTCGGGAGTGTTTTTAGCTATGTTTGATAAAAATCGGTCCAAGATTCGGGGGTTTTTTAAATTTTTTATTTAATTACTTGTTTATGTAAGAAATAGGCTTGCACAGCACCTATTTATCATCCTTCCAGCCTAATCGGATACAGGAAAGTCAGTGGTCCACTTATGCAAAGCTGACTAAGCCACAGTTTTTCTCACGACTTTTTCCTACACCATTTGAGACCATGTTGGATGTTTATTAAGTAGATTCATTAAATAAATACTTAGGTATTTTTAAAAGTTTATCACAATGTTAGTTTTAAGTGAATAAAAAACTCAAGGGCAAAAACTTTTAAGGGCATGAATAAACGTGTCCAAGTAAGTTCAGTTTAAGTTAACTGCTCTTAATTATGCAAATCATGAATTTAGTTTACTCTAGTGCATATAAATTTAATTGCAATTCCACTTTATGTTATGAAATGAGCGAAACATTTTCCAGATAATTTTCATAGCGCGATTTACGTTGAAATTTTTCAAGTAGATTCCGATATAACTTAAAATAACTTTTAACGACTCTGCCAGCTATTTCAAAACGTCGCATTATAATTATCAACATTTTTTTTATCGCAATATCTAGTCTGGGAAAGCAAAACTTTGGTTTTTTTTATTTTATCCAACTCAAATAGAAACTGAAACAGTTCAAAATTCAATAGCAATTAAAAATTCCAATTTTAAAAATACCACCTAATAGCTCAATGGGCTCCACGACTCTACGAACCGTTCAGTCCCAATCGTCAAAAAAAACAAATGTAAAGGAGATTGCCAACAGAAACATCGCATACATCACTAGCTCCCCACAAATTTCGCTCAAAGGGTTTCAGATTACACCACAAACAAATAAAAAGTGTGGAGGTAACGTTGCGCGACATCCCTACAATCCGACCCGACAAATTGTAGAGCAGATTGCACGGAGAGCTGACTCACTCTTGCCCCATACAAAGTTGTTAGCAGCACTTTTCACGTAGACTAAAAAAGTTCTGTTTTTAGATAAATCATTTTAGAGTGGTACGTGCGTAAAGTGTATATATTCGACGTCGACCGCATCGTCACTTACCATCAGGTGAGATTGCGGTCAAACGTTTGTCCATAATGTATAAAAAAAAAAAAAAAAATTTGGACCTGCCGCTGACGAATTTGTTACATAATTACGAAGTATAGTAATCATACAACGGATCTTTGTCCGTCAGAAATATCTGCGCAGCCCCCGTATTCCAATCTTTTGCTGTCAAGTTACATTTCACTGCCCAGTGTAATTTCTTCAGGTCACGTGGTACAATTTTGTACCACGTGATCATTAGACACTTGACAGCAAAATATGCGCGAAAACAAATTAAATGACATCATAATGTCACTATTTAGTCACAGAATAACTATGAGTTAGTATGAACTGACCATGATTTAAAACTTTGCAGTTGAACTTTGCAGCTCAACTGAGATTGGAATCGCCCCCCAGAACCCATTTTAGTGTCGAATTGGAGATAAGCGAATTATTCCGCACCTGTACATGTGCAACCGTTTGTTGCACCTAACTTCAGAGGGATAAAGATTTATTGTGCGTGCTGTACCAGTAGATGTAATACGTCTAGGTAATCTAAGAATAACGCGAGTAACAGGTGAGCATATTTCCAATTACAGGGTGTCCGCAAAAATTACACTACAATGGTAAGAATTCAGTACACAATCACCAACTACCACCCCCAAGAATAAAGCAATAAATAAGACACCTAGAATGAACTAGCTGTCTACATCGCCGTTCCAACCGGTCGGGCGACTAATTGATCGACTGTAAAAGTATTTAAGCGGCAATTGGTGAGATTCCAACTGCGGTTAGAACATTTGTCAGTCACTGGCCGATCTGGGTTCACAAGTATTGCGATCACATAGTCGGCGAAATAAATTGATAACATGGGGTGCTGCTTGGAATTACTTTTAGAGTGGTTTATCACCTGTGTTTTATTTTGGTGCCAGGCAAACCTTTTACATTGTTTTAGGTGGTTTTTTAAGACCATTTAAATAACCTCAGTATACTTTTGCTAGTCTGCCAAACGTTTTCTTGAACCTTATAGCATATTTTGATATTAGTTATGTTAGTTAGTTGTGTTTGTATAGTTGCTTATGTGGCCTAACAGTTATCTAACTTATTTTACGAGACAAGTTACCGTATATTAAAATTATTGAAAATTACATACCTAAACTTTACAATACATAGGTAAGTTTACCTACATGTTATTTTATTTTTATGTATATATTTCAACTTATTGAAATGCAGCCAGCGTCTTGGGCACGCTTCCGATTGGTACTGATTTGGATCAGTTGAGCTATCTACAAATCGTTTGCAAATAGCTCAACAGTTTCATGTGTATTTTGTAAATATTATTAAAACTGTTTAGTCGTAATTTTTTTGGTAAATACAGTTAGTTCTACTTTGAATTTATTCATATTTATAATTTATCACAAACTTATTGCGCTGTCTGTACCGTCTGTGACTCTACCAGTGAATAGTGCTATTGTAGTGCATTTACTCTCACGTTTGATAGCTACTGTTGTGTCCAGTGGTTTGTTGGTGTTGACGGTTAGTGGCTACTGACTACCGAACTGGATTTCGGTATTCGAATTGAAGAATTTTAAGGCTGCGGCGCGCCAAGGGTTTAAAATGTTCTTTAGAGCCAATTTACACTGCTATAGTACAGTAGCAAGTAGGGATGTACAACCGTTGGTTATGCTGGCCAGTGTTGGACTTTGGAACCCTATAAAGGATCATAGCTTTAAGTATTCGTAGTTCTTGTGCACGATGCACCCCTCAGATCTTTTGTTACATACGCGCCGATTCAAATTCATTAGAATACCTATGTCTAAGAGAATATTCAGAGATAAGTCTAAATAGGTTAGTACCTATGATTATCACAAGACATTAAGTTGTGTAACTTATGCAGTCTCGGCACAAGCAACTCTGCTTGCAGTACCTTATACGTTAATTTACATAACTACTTGCCAAGTAGACGAGCCTATAACTGATTCGAGTTGACTTTTCTTACATAAAACCAACATCCATTTAATTTTATTGTTTATTTATTTGAGTCGCCAACATTATATACACTAAAACACAGAATAGAAAAAAATACAATGAAGGAATCATGCCAAGAGCGAGAGCGAGCAGATATAATAGAAAAGGGTACAGATTAAAAAGCTAAAACATAATATAATAATACTCAATTTTAAAAAAAATTTAGTTCAATTAAATGGATGGATTATCAATTTCTTTTGTTTTTATTTTCGTTATAGTTACATCAATAGTTTTTTTAAATTTTAATTATAAATATATGAGTTGTATAAGTACAAGTAATATAAATAGAATAAGTTGGTATTGATTTCGTTTAGTTTTCCATGTTTAATTCCATGAAAACCAGCTACTTGTGTAACTGTGACTATTAGTATTTCTTTAAAATATTTAATTTTAATGGTTGTGAAAATTTCACAACCATTAAAATTAAATAATAATGAATATGTACTCATTTAATGAGTACATATTCATTTAATTTATCACACAGTTAAAAATATATAAAGAGAAGCCTTTGTAAAATAAATACAATTAAGTAATAAGTATACGTAGCCAATTATTTGAAGCTGAAAAGTTCAACATCAAAGATAATTCTCGATATAAAGAAATAAAATATTTTTCTCTCTGGTTTCAATAAGACGCGAACGATGTGCTACAAAGCTTAATGATTTCAATCACCCATAGACAGCGTACTTGAAAATGCTAGTAGGTACAATTAATTTGTTTTCAGACAGATGACAGATCGCCACCTTAGCATCTGGTGGGCCGTCTGCTCATGACTTTCATTTTCTTTTAATAAAATAAACTATCACTATTTACATTACTTAAATTAAAAAGGATTTACTAGAAAATTCAAAAAATCTGATTATATTTTCATAAGTAAATTAGTTTTGTCGTTGTCACGACTTGAAATTTTAATTCTGTTAATGTCTGAAACTTTATTATTGTATTCCCAAAGCTCAACTGTTAAAAATCATTAATTATTCATTAGTGGGAGGTCTCATGAATAAACCTTAGTTTGTCTCATTTAAATAAAAAGATGTCGGTGATAAAATTTTTGCTGATTAGGCAGATAGACCTCACTCAGACTCTTTTTGTGAAAAGTGTCAGACTAAGCAGGTGGCGACTTTACTTGTAAGTTATTCCGTATTTTCTTCTTCACCTACAACAATTTTTAAAAGCTTTAAGAATGATATAAAGTGCAATTTCAATTGCAAGCATGTGACTTCACAGCTTGACATGAGTAAGGCTACCGCTCTATTTTTTCAAAACCACGACTTCATACGCATCTTCATGGATGACGTTTTAAAGATTTTGATCAAAACCAGCAAAAACCCTAATTTATCATACCACCATTTATTCACTGTCACATAGATCGTCTTTTCTACAGATTGGGTATTATTTTATCACCCTATCTTCATTAAGTTCCTGCAAACGGCAGCAGTCTTGGAGTAAAGTGCCTTGCTGGCGTTACTCCAGCGGTGTTCTATAAACCATGAACAGAATTTGGAGTTAGACTGACAGGTTTTGGTAGCATTGCGAATAAGCTTCGGCTCAACAACGCTTTAGCTGTATTTCTTGTACCTCCAGATTTGCAATTTTGCTTGGCCTGTTTTTAAACTATCCGTTTTTGTAGCATTCTGACTATGTTTCGGTTCTTTATCGTTTCAAACTGGTGCATATCTTTTTAGGAAGTATGTTCTCTTACGAGCAAAGTAAAGTGATAAATCTAGGCTTCACCCCGTCCAACTAGAAAAAAGAAAGTAGAAGTGTTCCAAAAGTGCCATATTTGGGCGAACAAAATGTCGTCATTTTTCACAGACAAAAAAAATATGCATGAGGATTTCCCAACGCAAAATTCCGCTAGATTTGTCCCATCTAGAATTAATCTTACTTTCGTGATTTTATTTGAACAAAGGCTTTTGACAGCGCGTGACGTTTCACCCTGAGAACGTGATCCGTAGAGTTTATACTTTATAGCTTCCCGCAGTCATTTCACTTGGAATTTAAAACGAGTGCAGTTTGAAACATTTCTTTTTATGTGCTCGTAACCGATGAAAGTTCTTGATGGATGTGAAATGTGCGTTTATGACTCGTCCATTTCCAGTTTAGCGGTAGAAATGTGAGGAAACCTAATTTATCTTATGTGATGTCTCTCTCCAATCTGTCCTGTCATAATTAGTCATTTGCAGTCAAATCGGTTAATAAACTGTGATTGGCACCGTCTTCATTTAGGTAGTCGACTAACATGAATTTGCTTCCAAGCTAAATTAGACTAAATAGGGATTGCGTTTTGGTTGCAACTACGCAAGACCTGTTTGAGGAATTAAATGTTTAGAAAAATCGGCTTTCAATTACCTATTTTTTCCTTGCAACAGCTAAATCATGATTCTCGTAACATACACTTAGAAAAAGGCTGATTTAGACTAACTCGAGATTCCTTTTAGTTGCGACAACGGAAGATAATTTTTTTTTCTATTTTCATCTGCGATCAGTCTTCAGACTTTAAGTAAGGTTTGGTGTGAGCAGTCGGGCTTGTAGGATAGGGGCTCCAGCGAGCACTTCTTCTTTTCTTGGCGATCAGCGATCATGTTCTGTCTAGTTCTATGATGTGTTGTCTGCGTAGCCTCTTAGGGTAGCTAAGTAGCCAAGTGGTTGGGATGTCCCGTGTAAGCGTTCTTTGTATTTGGTTGAGGTCAGTAACGGAAGATAATCAAAACAATGTAGCTACTCACTTGTTTCTTATTCCTAAGTATTTTGTCTTGCACCAGCAGCGGCTAAATCTTGATTTAGTCGACTCGCAATAACAGTCGCAACATGAAATTGCTTGGAAAATCAAGGCTTATTTTGACTAAATCATGATTGCGCTTTGGTGGCAAGATCTATTTGAGGACGTGGAAAAACAACTCAGCTTTACCTTAATTCACAGAACAGACTTAGGTACTTTTCTCTGTTCTGTGCCTTAATTAGTCTTCTTTTAAAATATAAGAGAAGTTTAAGTTTATAGGTGCTCTTATAGGCTCTTTATGTTGAAACAACGCTCAAGTTTCAGTCAAAACTAAAAAAAATAAAATGCCTTTTATTATTTCTCTTTCTTCCATCATATCAAGGAAAGAAATGCGACATAAAACTAAATATGGAGCAGTCATTATTGTTATCATCTGCATAATTCGACGTTTTGCTTTGCATAACGAGTCCAGGCACATGAATAACAATACAGACATTCGCACTTAAACGTCCCTTACCTCACGGTACAGTGCACATAATGATTTACATGCTCGTATCGACCCCTTTTTCAACTTCTTATTGAACGAAGCTTACGACCTACAACTTTCATGTGATAAAAAGCGCAAATAATATTCGCATTCGTTCGTACACTTATTGTAAGTCGAGCATGAATTAAATTACCTATTTAGATACTCGGATGGGGCGCTCGGAGCTCATATCATTCGCGATAAATGTCCGCAAACAAGTCCACACATAATCCGACCCCGTTTATGTCTGGAACCACTTGGGGGGAGACAAAAGATTCGCGGGAAGTGTCGGCAGGAGCCACGTGCACTCCAGCCGAGCTCTGGACGTCTAACTGCGCGGAGGGATGCGCGCGTCTACCCTCAAACGAAGGTACCTACCTATTATTAATATCCTGCCCGTCCTCCCCAAACAAAGGATTCCCAATCAATTAGGGTCAAACCGGTGAACTGACACTATAGGATCCAAACGATACTGTATCTAAAAAGCAATCGTTTGATGGCAGCGAGACTCCTCAAACACTCCAAACTACGTTCATGCCTCGACACTGGCATATGACGCGGCAAAAGAAGAAAAACGCGCAATATGCGCTGAAGGGAGATGGAGCTATGCATATTAGCTTTTAGTTAGAGCAGGACAGGTACAAACATTTTGTAAGTTGATAACCAGAGGCAGCGAACAGAGCGAGGGGAACCATATTCTCGCGCGAGTCGAGTCTGCATGAATGTAATGAATTAAAATTCAATTGTACCTACAGAACTTTGAGCGTGAGTGTGAATTACTTTTCACATAGCTATACTCATAAAAGCTTTGCAACGAAAAGCTGGTTTCATTTCAATTTGTAAATTAAGACGCCTCGTAAAGTTAAGTAATTACATAAGTCAATTAGAAACTTATTAGATTCATTTCCTAATTAGGCTGTTTTGTTGCAAAATTCAGGCATAAATAAACGCAAGCAATCATCTACCTAATTGTTAGTATAAAACTTCATTGTTTGCCTTCATTCAACCATAAAGGAAAATATTTCGTAAGATCCTGACCAGTCAAGGACTTAACAACCTCATTTTTACTCGTTAAGATGAGGAAAATAAAAACTATAGCTGAGTACATGGTCGAATTGGTCAACCTAAGATATGCTTAGCTATTATCTCCATTCATCAAGGTAATCCATTAGAAGAAACCTATTTTTAGTACAAAAAACTCATGCTCTACAAATCTATAAAACAAAGCAATCGCTGCAAGCAATACGGACAAGAAACGTGGACCGCACAGTGTGTCCACACGCGCTAAAATGGCAACAAAAAAGTTTATGGTCAATTTTTACCTATAAACATCCATGGAAATGCAATCCATCATTGGATCCTCGTGTATCCATAGGCGCACTCTCACAAGCACAATGAACACACACACAAATCCACCGCACCTCCTCACACGAAGGGAAAATCTTCACACACGACACAGATAAACATGTCAACTGCTAGACATTGTTACCCTAAAGTCCTTTCACGTTTTTCACCACACAATCATCATTCCACACAAAATATAACACAAACGGAATAACTGAACACAGAAACACTGGATTAATTCGCAATATCACCCGCGTTCTATTCACGAAGACGAAGATTTCGACAAAAATACGCGTAAGTATTGTAATGTCGATTTGGCGACTGCACTCCCCGCCCTGTTCCAGAGGCGAATGGCGCCGCCATATTGGATCTCACTTGACGGGTGCAACCGTGAGGCATCTACCGGCAATCGCCAGAACGAAAATGTAGAGATACGCTCTACGTAGAGCAGTATTCGCAGTATTTATCTATAAATAAGCGCAGAAAACTCTATTTTATACTTTCCTTAAAATCATATTACCCAAACACTATTGGAGCAAGTGTTAATTGAAATTTTTGCCCTTGAAATCGCATTTTCTGAGACTTTTAAATGTAGAGCTATGCAAGTACGCTGGTAGCCTGCCAATATAGTATTGTTTGAAGCCGCCAGGTAGCGCTTTCAGAGGCTCCAGCCGCAAAACGTAAATGGACGTAAACGTGAATTTATGTTTTTACGTGATTGTAGATACGATCCACGGTAGCTTGAAGGCTTTATCAAATTAACGCGGACTAATTTATAGTGTTCGTTTTAAAAGTTACTTAATTAATTGCGCTCATTCAATTAAATTGTTAATTAAATTGCGTTTAAGTAGACGCTGTATAGGTTTTAAGTTATTTGTACTAAGAAGTATTAGTACTAGAATTAAATTATCTATGCTGTATATATTACTACTTATTATGTAACAAAGAAAAATAAAATATCGTGAGGACTGTACAAAAAGTTTTTATTTATGTAGTTATTTAGGCAGTATATTTTTCAGCACAATATTTTTTCATACAGCGTGTAGCTACAATGGCGACATTAAATGAACACACGGGTAGAGCTACTTATAAGTATTCATAAAAAAAATAAAAAAATAATTATAGTCCAAAATAGAAATTTCGAATTTTTCAAACAAACTTAATAATAAAATACGCAACAAAAATTAATCATCCTATGAGTGTCTTTACCTACGTGTTACCGCGCCCGCGCCCGCGCCTGCCTGCCCGGGCGGCTCGGTGGCGGCGGCGGGGCGCGGGGCGGAGCGCGGGGCGGGGAAATCAAGCGACACCAAGGAATTCAAAGAAATCAAATAATTTCACTTCACCTTGTTCACTTTACTATTAATTTTATTGTGACCTATGCACCTAGCGCCTTACACTTATTAAATCTTCAAGTTCTCAATGTAGCCGCCGCGCCGCCGCCACCACGTCGGACACAAAGATGTAACCGGCGGCGCTGAATATTTGCCCTCGCTTTTGATAATACATTTTATTTTATTTTAGCATGAACGTCGTCTTTCACAAAGCCCCATAAAAAAATCGAGGGGCTTGAGGTCAGGTGACATTGGGCCACCTAAGAGCTCCGTGTCGTGTCGTCCTATCCAGTATCCACTGAGCACCAAACATTTAATTTACCCGCTCCCTAGTCGCAAAGGTAGACAGATAAACAAATAATAAATCAAAGCGTCTTTATCGCTGTACCTACGTAGACCTGATTGGATACTTAGAATAGAAAAGCTAAACTAACAAAACCAAGCGTCTTTTTCGCGCAACATTGAGAATAGGTAGATAATTATTAAAATAAAGTGTGTCAAGGACACCGGCCCGCGTATCACTGGCTAGGCGGCAGGACGAGTCGGTCGAGCGAGCGGCGCGGGCGGCGCTCTTCAATAGTTAGCTATCCCTTTCATGCACAAGGTCGCAATTTCGGGTGTCCTATTCTAACAATACTTTCTTGCTCTTCATACGCGGTTACACGCGGTTATGACCCGTGAACCCGACAGATGACCTCTGCTCTTACGTACAGGTTGCTCCGAGGCGCTATTTAAGAAAATTGATTTATTTCGATAAATCTTATGTTTAATGAAATAAAAAATATGTCTATATTCTGAAAACGCGAAACCGGATACGCTGGTTAATTTAATGTCGCCATTGTAGCTACACGCTGTATATGAAAGATATAAAATAAAATTTTCTAATATTAATTAATTTTTTAATTTTCAAAAATATATTAACTATATCTATATTTTAACACGCCAACTCTACTTATTGCAGAAGTGTATTTAGCACTAATGTAAGTAGTTCGGTAGAGTTTTTGTAAATATTTATTATGGGTCTGAATGTTGGCTCCAAATAAAACCACACATGGTATATACAGTTCCGTTCTCAATCATTAGAGATCAATGATTAGATAAAATCCACTAAAATCTATGGAGAAATTTGTAGTCGTTGCAGCAGCTCTATTTTGGACCATTTTTGAGTTCTTACTTTACCTTTCCTGTGGATAAGGCCGACTAGGCTGAGAGGATCGTACAGCCCCCGTATGCCAATCTTTTGCTGTCAAGTTATATTTCACTGCCCAGTGTAATTTTTTCAGGTCACGTGGTACAATTTTGTACCACGTGATCATTCCTTTTAGACACTTGACAGCAAAATATGCGCGAAAACACATCAAATGACGTCATAATGTCACTATTTAGTCACAGAATAACTATGAGTTAGTATGAACTGACCATGATTTAAAACTTTGCAGTTCAACTTTGATTGGCATACCAATGCTGGTGCTGGGCAAGCCATCTCCATCTAAATTCATGTCCCAAGTTTAGCGTTCCGTTCATAAAGATAATGGGTAAAAAGTGTGAAGCCATTTTATAACTTAAGATTAAGACTCTGTATAAATGATCTAGATTAGATGCAAATACCTGATTGCACTTATGTTGTCATAAAAGGTCTGTAACGGTATGAGTAAAGTTCTTTTACAAAGTTAATAGATCGTCTACTTTCGCATTACGAAGATCTCAAAGTATATCGTGAATGATGCGATGTAATTCTATTGAATAACATCAACGCTCGACCTCGATGTTCAGTCGCGTTACGACGAGTTTTACGGTTTTGTTGTGATAAAACCATTTTTGGTTCCTTTGATCACGAATTGGATGATAAAAAGAGAAGTATATTAGTAATAGGTGAGTAAACTTAATAACTTTTAATAATGCCTGTCTATGTTTTAGTAAAATAGGCTACAAGTTTAGATCTAGAATCGTCCTAAAAATATATTTGTTTTCTGTCTGGCCAGTCATCAAATAGATTATACATACTTATTTTTATGAACGACTGTGAGCTATAGAAATGGTATTTCAACGGTTACATTATCAACGTAAAGAAAGGTGTTCCTGCCAGTGGGATAAATAACAAAAGACTCTCTAGGCAGTTTTGGCACTTTGATAACAGGCATCAACGTGCCCAAGCTTACTAAGATTCTGGCCATTTCTTTTTTCATTATTTTCCACGGTTCATTTACTTATCTCAGTGTTCGATTTTAACATTTCTTGTGGATATGAGGGACTAGACTAAAAAAACGATGAACGTGGTAAGATCACTTCATCTAAAAATCGATTCGACAGAATAACAAGGCCTAATTTACTCTCGGGTGGTTAAGCATACGCTGAGTCGAAACCCTTTTGCTGCTGTAGCACACAAACACCTACCAGCATAGCTAACTACTTCATTTATTACTTTTATTAATTTCTGTCTTTATAAATACCTACTTTCTGTGTTATTTATGCCTGTCTATATCTATGTCTAAAGGTCTCAAGCACTATATCAGCGTCCCATTTATAGGGCATGGGTAAATAGTGGCTCCTGATGCTGCATAGGCCGATTCTTGAATAAATGCAATAGTTAAATGTCAACTGAACTTTTATTTTCAGGCATTTTCAAACTAGCGGTAGCATACCCTAGCAGTTTAGAAAATATTGTGCATATAAGTCACGCTGCAGCGAGCGCGCGCGAATCCACTTACCAGCAATTTTAACGTATTATGAACCATTTGTCTCACTCTACATACGCCGGCTAAATTACAGTACGACAAACTGCATTTAAAAAGCTATGTGCATCCGTGAATGCATTTTCTAATTCTTTGATGGAAAATTGAAAACTATACTAGAAAAAAATGGTTTGACGAAAAATAGACGAATAACTAAAACTCTTCATCGTCTAATGTAAAAATAAACTGCCTACTTGAGAAATTGAAATCAATACATTAGAGCTGAATAAATTAATTAAAAAAAAACTTAAAATATCCTGAAAATAATAAATATGAAGTGACAACAAAAAATTTAGATTGAACATGATCTTAACTTTGTATCTAAGTATCTATAATATAGGCATCTCCCAAGCAATAATAGCTAGCTCAGATAATAATAGGTAATCAAATTGAAATGTACCGTTACTTGAACACTTAATATAAGTTATAATGGTAGTTCGTCATGGGCGCCTGTAAAATTCGTCACAGAAACGCATTTCAAGAGCACACAAAACCTAACAGTGGGAGGTCTACGAACCTGTAAAAGATTAGACGGGTACTACCTGTCTAATCTAAAAAAAACACTAAGGGCGTATTGCACCAGAATCACTAAACGTATTTAACAGCTAAATCGATTTAAATCTGACGTATTTGTATGACTTGACAACTCGCTAAATACTATTTAAGAGTTAAACGCGTTTAGCGATCATGGTGCAAGCCGCCCTAAATAATAATATTTTAATTCACTAAAATTTTAAGCTGGATTGGTAAAAAATTCATTTCTAGCAAGTACTTGTTACCTCATTGACAGAACCAAATCAGATAAAAGCAAAGTAAATAAATATATACGCCTTATTTGTCGGTTTGTCTGTAGGTACGGACTATTCTTATAAAGTACTGAAGGTTGTATAGCGTAAATAGTAGTAGTATGAGTTGCAGCTTTGTTTCTGAAAAAGGTTTTAGTCTGGGTCAAATACTTTCATCATCATCATCATCATCATCTGCAGCCTGATCTTACCCACTGCTGGGTATAGGCCTCTCTTTCATTGTGCCATTCTCTGCGGTCCTGTGCCAGTCTCATCCAAGTCCGACCTGCGACGTTAGTGATGTCGACAGCCCATCTCGCCGCTGGACGACCGACACTTATATAAATACTTTCACAATTCATATTTATCCTGCTTTCCCTGGTTTTTTGTGGTTATGACCACAGAATACCTAGTACATACTAAATAACATATTATAGGACTAGGACCACCCAGTTGAAATTATTGTCGTAAAATAAAGCCGTTGAACCCAATAAAGTTCAGTTTATTATAAAGCTTTTATTGAAACAGCTAATTTACTTCAAATATAAAAGTACAAAAGGTAATTTCTATTTAGCTGTGGATAATCTTGATGTTACAAAACCACACAGAAACGGTTGTTAAAATCCATTGCTTTGTCGTAAAACGGAAGGCAGTAAACCCTAAGCACACAGTTTATGTTATGCAACGTGCTAGTCTAGGAGCCCGCAGCAGTGATATCCAGCTTTATTGCTAACTAGCAGTTACCCGCGACTTCGTCCACGAAAAAAAATATAACTTAAAAAGAAGCGGGAATTGTAGTCCATGTGTTCCAGGTTACGAACAATATATTCCAAGTTTCATCTAAACCGGACCAGTGGTTACAGCGTGATTGAAACACAAACATCCAAACATCTAAACTGTGACATTTATAATAGTAGTGGGCTTTTTTTTAGAGAAAACTTTACAATGCATGAGTTTTGGAAAAAAACTGCACGAATTGTTACTGCAATTTATTTCTCCATAATTTGTAGTCGATTGCTGTGTTCTATAAGATTCTCTACCCACTTTATAAATTTAATCATAATCTTCTCACAGGTATCATATTCATGCACCTGTCATTCAGTCATATCGAAATATCGGTAAATAAAAACATACAACATGGTGAATACTAAACTTGTTTACTTAGTAATCATGTTTTATTGAATTAAAATACCCAAGCATAATTCGGTAAGTTTTATCAAATTTTTGATAAGTTAGATTTTTTGAGCGTCGCTAAAGTGATGGAAACAAAGTTCTCGCAAGCTCCTGAACTATGCCCTCGCATTCAGTATTGAATGCCAGATTCACATTTTCCGTCGATGTTATGAAATTTAAATGATGACAGAACTCGCTGGTAGTGAAATCTTTTTGGAAAAGTAATAAAACTTGTTAGATTCGTTACTTATGGAAAGAGGTTGCTTATTTCAATCAATAAGCTATTAGTTATTCAACGTTATTGATTTTTTTAAGAAATCTATCAAGCTTCTTTGATAAATCAATGTGCTTTATTGTTATTGACTATTAACTCGGCATTCCTAAAATAAAGAATAGAAATATTGAAATATTATAAAAGTTGTGCAGAGCAGAGTAGTAGGCCTGAGGCCTTAGCCAATGTACCATCAGCAAAAAATCTGCCTTACCACCTTAAGGGTGCATTTTCTGTGAACCGACTAGCCGTTAATTTTTGAATACCAATAGAAGCAAGTTATTTCGGGTGTAAAAGTTATGAAAACAATGGGCCGTCATAAATATAAATAGATGTTCAGGTTTCTGGTTGGTCAAAATAAGAAGACAAAAGAAAAAGGCGAGGTCAGGTAGCTAACTGCTTGCAAGCGAAACAGTTTCAAAACTGGTAAGGCGGAAATTTTGCCGATAGTACATTAGCTAGGAATCGATTCTATTTCTACAATCTTTATCGCTGCAACGATATCGAAGATAGATCGGGAGACCAATTGACATACAAGTAGAAAACTCCATATCTCCATCCTCTTCTATCTGACTGATGTCTGACTGAGACTGATGTCTTTCGAAGGTCTTTCGCTACTTGATGTCCGCCGACACCACAGAACAATAAATAATATATTTATTATTTATTATTGCGTTGGCCAAATTGTTGGTTATTCTTTAGTATAAATAAATGCTAATTTTGTAAGAAAAAGTTCTTGTAATATTCAATTTTATAAAAGTAGCCATCGTAATAGAGTCAGTGTAGCCAGTAATGTTGCATTTTTGCGAGCGCGCGGGGTCGGCCACACTCAACAAACGCCATGCCTGGCATGGCGCGTATTTGTTTGCCTAATCAATCTCGTTTAATCTATGGTTTTCTTATATCCAATGTCAGTGTCTTTCGAACATAGAAAAAATTTCTAATAGGCAGGTATTACGTAATAAGAAGCGGGACTTCTACCAAGAAAACAAGAAAGCATGAAAAAGAAGTTTACCATGCTCGCCACCAATGGCCACCATAATAACAGAAATAATTTGCCAAAAGAATAGTAGCAATAGCACCTGATAATGACAGGCAATCTTGATTTTAAGTGGTGCTAGCCTAGAGAAAATGAAATAGGTGTGTACCTTAGAATTGTGTAATTTAGAATTTATTATCGATATCGATAAACTTAGAACTAGGTTTTAAAATTTTATTCACAAAGAAAATTATGACTAATAAAGTATTTACAATATATATAATATGTACAAAATACACATGAAGCAGTTGAGCTATCTACACACCGTTGCAAACGATTTATAAATAGGTTTTAAAAAAAATACATAATTATACCTACTGCAAAATATAAGATTTATTAGTGTAGGTGATTTGCACATCGTTTACATTGTGAATACTAATCTTGACTTTTTATAGAAGACGAAGCGCTCGTGGCGTATCTTGCTTAGTCAATCTTCACCGATTATTCGAGGGTGACAAAAAATCGGCGAGAGAGGGCACTCTATTCCCAATTATAATATTGCTCTATGATTCTATTTCTACAATCTTGATCGCTTCAACGATGTCGAAGTTAAATTGGTAGACAAAGTAACATACGAGAAATAAATGCCTACTCGATCAATAACTTCGCTAATTCTGTCAGTCTTTCGCTAGAAATCACGTTTAGTCTATGGTTTTACTACATCCAATGTCATGTCAGTGTTATTCGAACCTAGCATATTAATTTTGTTTATTTATTTTATTTTTATGTAAGAAACGAAAATTTATGTTTTATTGTGAAACATTTAGATAAAAAATAGAAAAGTGGACTGCCTAGTAAATAAAGTACCCACAAAACCCTGAAAATATAAGGTGTGATTGGATGCAATGTGCAAAAACCAGAAAAATGAAATAAATGAAGAACTCTGGCTATGGAGAATAATATTAGATTTTTTTGGATTCCACATTCCAGATCACATTCATAACATGCCACATTGCAGAGGTAAAATATTGTTTGTAGGTAGATACCTATGAAGAAGTGATTTTAGTTTCAATCCAAACAGTCAGTGTAAAGCGGCTTACCTGCCTACAAGCATAATATTAAGGGTTATTTATTTTCTTGTTACAGCGGTGTCCTTAGCCTCGATACACTGATGATATATTAGGTTTTATAACTTATCTAAATACGGTATGTGGAAGGTAGGTAATATTAACATCCTTATATTTTCAGATATCATCTGCCTACATAATAATATGTACTGCTGCACTAAGCCTAAACAAAACATACAGTTATTCTACCAAGTATTCCTACTTGAAAGTTACAACCACCATTCTATGATATTGGAATTTTCGTGGAATAATATTTTTGTGCTCTTGTTTCCTGTGTTAATTTAATTCTGAATAAAATATGTTTTTTCTTCAAGTACTTATGTACTTTTATTTTTTTAAATGCATGCAGGTTAGGTCATGTATAGGTATTGCTCGCCCTTGTTTAGTGCGTGTGTAGTAGGTTTGAAAAAACCTAGGATTATTTCGCGGTCATCTCGGCAGTCACCAAATCGATTGAAACGTCAAAATTTCACCTAAAATCGCCATTTTGTTTCGATATCTACAGGGTTTTGGTTTTCGCTGGCTTTTCTATCGTGCTGATAGAAAACGAAGTGAAGTCGCTTGTCAAAAGAGCCACTTGGCTACGCATTTGTATGGAGATAGTCGTTCGGCTATTGTCGGTTCGTGCGAGGGAATCGACATGTATACCAATTTTCGTTTCGTTGATCATAGACCACGTGATACATCTATGCCTTATGTCAATCCCATACATTTTTGTACTTTTGAAGTTGCTTGTCAAAAGTATTATTTGTATGGAGGTAATCTCGATTCGTGCGATCGAATGGACATGTATTACATTTGGCTACCAATGTTCGTTTCGTTGACTACAGACCACGTGATATATCTATGCCTTATGCCAATCCCATACATTGTTGGACTTTTCTACTGCCGACTTCGCTTGTCGAATGTTACCTTGGCTAAGGCCTCTGTTTATTTATTCAGCGTTATTTTGAATCGACATTTTTATTGCCGTTTTATGCGTGTAGATTGAATTCAATTAAATTTATCATCTTTTACTTTACTGTATGGTAGGAGTTCAAGCTTTCATCTAGAACCGTGTCTAATATGAAATTTCCTTATGGTGCAGGTACAATAAAGAGTTTTCTATCTATCTCTCTAGTGATCTGTACACGAATACTGCAGAGTAATTTTGGCATAGAAAGCCACAGTCACGTGCACTGCACTGCCACCGCAATACTCGCAAAACCAAACATTTGAATTCAAGCGACGAGCGAGTGTTCGTATCATTTTAAACCACAGATTTATAGCTACTTAATATGGACCCTCAGAGCGAATTACTTGTGAAGTGAATTTTATTTGAAGGTACGGTAATTCAAATTCTTCTCAATACGACGACGTCATAAGATGAAATTTTTACGCGCTTGTCTCAATTTTTCAACGCAGATTTTAATCATTTAAATTGAGTTATTGGGTATAATACTATTTTTATCATCATCATCATCCACAGCCTGACTTCATCCTCTGCTGAGTATAGGCTTCTCTCTGTTTGTATCATTAACCATATTTATATTATAAAAAGTATGCACAGTAAAAGTTTATCCTTTACTTTCCATCAATTCTGTGGCTGATAAGCATTTTAGAACAAAACTTAAACGATTTTCGGTATTTTGCAAATTAAATAGGACCCTACAGAGGATGCGGGCGGACACCTCATCTTTTTCCTAAAGTGGGGTGTGAAAAATAAAGACCAGAGATTTTCCAGCTCTCCTAACTCACGCTATGAGTGAAGTCATGCTTCATTTGTCACATCATCGGCAGCAATTTGCATGTTTGCTGATACGTTGACGGTTGTTATATTTAATCGTGATCAAGGCACAGTGCATAATGGTAACCGTAATATTGATTGATCGTTCGTTGTCATGTCAGTAATAGCTTCAAGTTGACTGATGGCTGCATTACATAAAATAACATGAAATTAACATCGCTTTATGTCTATTTAGAGCGTAAAATAAGGAACTGCGACACGTAGTATGTGGATACTACACACATAATTATATAATATGTTAGTATCTTAGTGGGTATGTTCAAGCAATCTGTTACAATAACGAATGTACACGATAATTCAATGTCAGCCTGTAATAGCCACTCAACACGCAACAATTTAAATGCAGTTTTATTCGATTACCTATTTCAATCAAGAAAATTCTTTTCAATCACCTTATTACCTACCTACTAAATAGTTATATCTATATGAAATAATTAATAATATAAAGTAGGTACCTAACTATTATTTTACAGTTCGGCGTGATTAGGACCACATTTTTGTTATTATTATTAATGTACTATTGAAATGAACTTTTACTACTTAGACTACAAAAGTTTTCTCTAAGTGAGGCATTTCAGTCAACCACTTCGTTTCACCTACTTTACACTACACGTGTGTCGTAAATAAATAATTCACAAATTCTACTCGCATAGGCATCGTGGTCCGAATGCGAGATAGGCACTGATATATTCCAATTTAGCTCCCGTTATATCAGCAAGCATGCAAACTGCTGCCGATAATGTGACAAATGAAGCATGACTTCACTCAACTTCACTCATAGCGTTAGTTAGGAGAGCTGGAAAATCTCTGGTCTTTATTTTTCTTTAGGGAAAAGATAAGGTGTCCGCCCGCATCCTCTGTAGGGTTCTATCAACTATAAAAAAGTGCGATGAGAATAGAACTTTTTTTTGTATAACTTTTGATAAACCCCAACTTATTAATCCAGTTTAAACCCTGATTAAAATACAAAGATAAATAAAACAAGACCGTCCATATAACTCAAAAGTAGTCCTCTCGTCACGTCATGTTATTAGCATGTTTGCAAAACTTTCTTTAAGCAAGAAAATCCTGCTATCTTCATGCAAAGAGCTTGTTTATGTACTTAGGTAAATACTTAGCACCTTAACCACTAGGGGCACATATATGTGTCCTGCCCCGTTAGAGAAAAACCGTTGCTTCCTTATTTAGAAAAGTTGCAGCTACATTTTTCTAGAACTAACTTGATTTTGTATCCGCGTTGTTAAAAATTTGCTTTATGAATACAGTTTTAGTTTAGTAGGTAGCGAAAAAAGTTTTTTGAGTTTAAAATAAAATTGCTGCAGTGAATGAAACTAATCCATCTGAAAAATAATAAATACATTTAAAAACAAGAGAAACATAAAAGAGGTTTTGAGCACAGTATTCTCTATATAACTTAACATTTAAGTAAAGGTCGCTAACAAATAACAAGACTACAATGTTCTAAGTAATGATTTCAAGTAACTATTAGGTACATTTTTCAGAAATGTAGAGATACATTGTAGAGCTAGGCAGATGAAGCTCTACCTCAAAATATTCAGGACCACAGACCACACATAAACCGGCATCCAGTTTTGCGTGTCGTATAAAGAAAAATAATCAAACTCGAACTGGCACCGTGGCATTCCTAGCAAGGCGAGGCGCAACTCGCAAGGCAACTCAACTGAACTCAACGAATCAGTTCGAAAGTAGGCTCACATTCGTCCGGACGTTGCGTTCAAACGCATACGCGCGCTTCCTAATCTGGTATTCTTAATTCAAACATTTTCCATTTTTAAAATACTAGTGGTCAGTGAAGTGTTTGATTGGATTTTGCATTCGAACTTTTTGGATTCCTTTCTGGATTTTTTGATTGTGTAAGTACCCACAAATAACTTGATTGCCTGCAGTTAAAAATTAATTAACTGCTGATAGTTAACTGGTTATTGTAAGTAATATATATCTAAGTTTAGTGATTTATTTTTTGTCTTACTTTACTAGTAAGTATGAACGACCCAGCTAACCCAACTAGCGCCTCTGAAAAAGTCAGGAAATTGATGTGTACGAAAGTTTATCCTATCGGTTAAATTCACAAGTTGGTTAGGACTAGTTTTGTTTATATTTTGACTTTACTTTTGCTAGAGAAAACAGTGACATGCCTGGTGTCTAATAATATTACTAGTACCTATAACTAATGATTACTAAATAGTAAACTAAATTAAACTTCTTCTTTCATAACATTAGCGTTAGAAACTAGTTCAATAAAAAAATAATAATAAGAAACATGAACCATTAGTATTTAATACTCAGCAATTCTCCATTTGATTGCTCCAAACCTGTTTAGAATATAAATTTTCTATTTCAACCAAGATTTTACATTTATGTAAAGTCGTAAGTAGTAATCATAACACGTCACAATGTGATAGGTAACAATAAAGTTCCTAGATAGACTTTCCATACAAGAGTTATAGATGGATCAGGAGAGATGAAGATACTTATAAAAGTTTTTAAAATCAATAATATGTATGAAAATTATAATATTTTGTAGAAGGCAACTGACGCTCGTTGAAGTCTTTTGTTCGGAGAAATAATTTTTTCCTCGAAACTTTTATTGTTTTACCAAATTCGAGTAAAATGACTCTGCATGGTCTGCATGATTTATAGTTACTGTATACTGGGAAACAAGAAAGCTGAAATAAAAAATAAGTATTTTTTTACCATGGAATGTATTAAAATCTGGGACATCTACTATGTGGTCTAAAGTCTTAGAAATGATGGCCATAAGCCCTGTTTTAACGGAAACACTAATGTAAAAATGTTTATTTACAGATACAAATGGCTCGAAATGAGACAACAAGCTAAAAACAGTAAAATGTTTATACTTCTATGAAATATTTACCAAACAAATGGGGTTTTACTAAAGAACTACCTCTTGATACATTATTGGTAAATTAATTTTAGGTGAAAATCTATTTCTCCGTATGTTTTATGAAATTTAGTTACAGCAGCTAGCTAGTCCACACCAAATTTAATATCACGTGTAGCTTCAACTCCGAAACTCAAGCTGCAAGCAATACGGTAAACTATTTCCGAACCGAATCTGTCCGGCCGCAGATTTATGTAAACAGTGTGGTATTTTCACTCGCGTGCGGCGCGATTTGCATCGCAATCCGATATTTGAACTGCGATTTCACGCGGCCTACATGAGGTGTTGGTTCGATCCACATGTCTATTTGTATATTCTTTTATGGAGAGCTAAGCGTTTCGCTGTAACCATACCTGATGGAAAGCGTAGCTGCAGCCTACAAAGTGGAGCACGTTATGCTATAATGCATTTTGTTCAAAATCGTTTTTCGTGGATCATTTTAAGCGTCAAATTTTGTAAAATAAATTAATTGTCTTCTTAAGGTGGGTTTTACAGGTAAAGATGATTCAGTGAGTGCAAATAGGTAGCCATAAGACGCTGAAAGCAGATTCAGACATTGAAATGTTGATTTGATTTGTTCTGAGAAAACATTCAATCAAACTCAACACTCTTTTGTTTATTGATATGCTGAATCTTTTACAATCGACTATTGTCATTTGTTTCTAGTTAATTGCATCATTTTAAATTATTAGGATTGTGATATTGATAAAGTATAACAACTTAATATAAAATATGAAAAAACTATTTTACAAATATATTTTCTGCTTAATTGTTGATTACGCTCATTTCGGCTTTACTGTTGTTATATTAGGACATCGAAATTACAAAATAAAAATACAAATTACAGTTCAGGTATACCAACACACAAGGCTATGGGTTACTAAACATATATCTGCTTAGACAATAACAGTAATAACAGTTACTTACCACACTGTATCAACGAGCAAAGAGTAATTATTTGAGAGGAAAGTAATTTTTATAACGTATTTGCAAACAATACGTGTGTGATATCTACTGAAGATACGTCACTGAAATGGTAATATGTCAGTATTTTTTTTAACTCTTCTGTATAGAAGTAGAGATAAAAGTATGTTTTAAAACAAATGAGCCTCTGTATGCAAATGTTCTTACTTGCTTTTTTTAAGTTATCTCGTTCAATATTACTCTAAACTATTACGTTAAACTCTTCAAGCATCATCCAATGATTTCATGCTACGATGATTTGATTTATCCACGAATTGTTATGAAAGTGACAAGAGTTTTTTATGCGTTTGAAAGTTGCGGCTTTGACTATATTTTTTTGACCCATCTGCGGTTGCTGATAAAATCTGCTAAAACAAAAGGCAAGCTATACATAGGTACTTATAGCTTATTGAGTACCCTGGCCAATAATTACAAAAAATACTTAATCAATAAAAATATATTGATTTAGATGGAGAGTTTATAAACAGTTTGCACTACGTGGATTTTTCTGTGGTCGGGAGGTTTTGTACAAATTGATATAAGCAACATTTTAAGATATTTTTATACCAATAGCATTTTTAGTTTATTTTGCAGGCAAAATATAATACATCTGCTATAAAAAAAAAATATGTGCAAAAAGTACTAGTTGTAGATAAAAAGCTGATGATAATAATATTTACATAAAACCAAGCACCTACTAAGGTGATTATTACATAGATCAAAAAGTATACTTACGTGACTGTTTTTATTAAACCTTTGTAAACAACTTGACCTTCGCCTAGATAAATAAAATTGTGCAGTAATATTAAAATAATACAAGTAGAATTATGGGAAGCATTTGCATGAGCAGTTTATTAATATTAATGCCCCTCGCATTAGTAATAGAAGACTACGTAAGTACTGGACCTATTCAAAGAAAATCAGACTTTATTATAGTACTTACTTGAAAGCGTTCTCTCGTATTTTGCTAGCTAAAGAAGATGTCGCATGTAATATAAGTTTGTATAGTATTTTGTATAGTCTAAATATTATTTTAGAAAAGTGAGAATCGAAATCTCATGGTTTTTGTATGGTGAAAAATTGGGCTCGCAAACAATTTTTCTCCATACAAAAACTGTGAGTTTAACGAGAGATTTATTTTGTTGATTTTCGAAAAGTGAGAATTGATAAAGTCGCAGTTTTTGTATGGATAAAAATGGTTTGCAAATCTCCTACTAGAGGCGCTTGTCGGGTTTTCATACAAAATATCTCGCAAGTCGCTTTTCGATATTCCTTTCGATCAACAACACAAAACTCGGACTAGGGGCTCAGGTGCCAAATTATAGCAAGCAATGTCAAGTAGTTTCGATCGTGTTGTGTCTTGTGTCTCATATTTCATTGCCTGCGTATTCGTATTCGTCTACGGAGATGAAGGTTCTCATGCTAACTTGTGGCACCTTGTGGTTAGAAACTGCTAGTCTGGGTTTCTAGGACTGCTAACCATAGATTAGTTATGTTGAATGTGCTTATATTAATTTAAAATTCTGAGCGAGAAAGTAGCCACCATAAAGATCCAATACTTGTGTCCGATTCAAATTCAAATTCTTTATTTACTTATAATAAAATAACATTACAGATACTTAAATCGTAATCAACACAATTGCTTACATGTATTTTTATTATCTTTCAGGAGTGAATATAATAGAATATTTATGATATTCGAATTAATTAATATTTTTCTCAACTAGCAAGTGCTCATAATTTTACGTAGGTAAGCCAGACAAAGCCTAATTCAGGTGTTGGTAACCAGTATGTAATTAAAATATTTTCCTAATAACAATCGCCGAGCAATGTTATTAAAAATATGCGAGGTCTTTCCTAAATTGTTTTACTCTCTACTGCAAGGCTGTACAATTATTATTGAAACTAACATTTAGTTCGTATAATTTTGTTTACGTTAAAATTTTCAAGTTTACTCCGTATTATTATTATATGAGGTAACTTATTCGATAAACAATTGAGCTAGATCATATTTTCATAGCTTTAAAGTTAACTATAATGGGGTGGGGACGTATATACTTACGACATTATGCAATTTTTTTAGGATGTAACGAACATGTTTTCATTGCGCTTGTCATAAAATACTAGATAGAAATATGGACTTGTACCACGACGACATAAAAGTTATTGATTCTGTTAAACTGAAAACTGTGGACTTCATAAAACAGCTACTAAACTATTGGCTACGGACCTCTAATCGAGTCGCGTGCGTTTGAGCTCTTAGGCTCTTCGTATCTTGCAGGTTTAAATTCCGGATACTCTACAAACTCAAAACTTAAAACTACGTGCACGTGCTCGCAATGGTTAAAGAAAACTTAGGAAACGGACATGACATTCGTAAACAAGATCTAAAAACAGATAGAAGAGAGTCTCCGTTCTATTCGTAAACAGAATAAAATAGAACTTTAACTTGTTCATGTTGGACTTCCTGACCATCTTCAAAGATTTTAGTAGAGTACGCACAAGGAATCTTTATCCCTCTGAAGTAAGGTGCAACAAACTGGTGCGGAAAAATTCGCTTACCTCCAATTCGACCCAAAACTGCAGGGGTATTCCAATCTCAGTTGAACTGCAAAGTTTTAAATCATGGTCAGTTCATACTAACTCATAGTTATTCTATAACTAAATAGTGACATTATGATGTCATTTAAATTGTTTTCGCGCATATTTTTCTGTCAAGTGTCTAAAAAGAATGATCACGTGGTACAAAATTGTACCACGTGACCTGAAGAAATTACACTGGCCAGTGAAATATAACTTGACAGCAAAAGATTGGAATACGGGGACTGGTCTTTGGGCAGATAGATAGATAGATAGATGATAAAAACTTTATTGCACACACAGAAAAAAAGAAATTACTGAAAGATATAAACATAAAAATAGAGAGTACAATGGGCGGCCTTATCGCTAAAAGCGATCTCTCCCAGACAACCTTTGGATGGCCAGGAATGACGAAAAATACCTCAAAGGGACAAAGATCCGTTATGACTACGATGTTTTATAGTTTCATTGAATAGTTGATTTTCTGAGGGCAACACTCGTGTAACCAAGAATATCATTGCTTGATAAGCAGCGCTATGAAAGTCATCAGATGAACACAACCACTTATTTCAAACACGTGGGAGACGTCCAATCATGAATGAATTCGGGAATTCTAATCAAACCAAACCTAAGCAAGTTAAACCAGTTATCTGCCAGTAAGATTATTATGCCAGTAGCTAAAGAGTTTTCCAATGAAGTTATGCGGAACGACAGCGTGAATGCAAGCTATTTATCATGAAACTAAGATTATATCAGTGGATGTAGTCGGTCTTGACGTGAAATTATGAGCATGCTTAAGTGGACCAGGCTATAACGAGACTGTAACATAATTAACTTGGAAACTGTGGTACAGGTGAATACAGGGTATATTTTATCGCGCCCAACAGTAAAATATCCAAAGGTTCATTTGAGAGATTTTCCCAGCCTGATTTTTTGGGTAAGAATCATATTTTTTGTTATTCACTTTTAATTCTGAAAGTAATCAATCACACTTATTTTCAGCAATTATGCCAAAAACCACAGTCAAAACGCTAGCAAATTTTTACATAATAACATCTATTTTCCTATAATAATTCCCCTTGTTAGTTTTAATTTCAATACAAAAACTAACCCGGTTAGATATAGTATTTTCTACCTCAAACAAAATGTGCATCTTATGCTCAATTCGGCAGAGATTTTACTATAATAGGGATGAGATCAAAATGTCGTCGGAAGTTCCGTTTTCAGCTGAGATAGACCGAGATACATCCCTACTAAAGTAAAGCCTCTACACAACTGAGCATAAGGTAGCAGCATTCAACGTACTAAAAAATCCTAGACCTACATGCCTTATTCGAACCGACTTACTATGTAATGGATACTAAAGTATGTAACACGCATAAGAAACTATCCAAGATCGTTACATTTAGCGTTCATTAACTCCCTGGTGATGGGTGTGGATGATGTCATGGCTTTGTAACGTGCCGCTAAGATAAACGACTTTGCGTAAAGATTGAAGAACTTGGGTTTTAGAGTCCAGCCATTTGGGGCTCAAAAAGGGGTTTTCCGGGAGTTTATAAAATTAGTTTAATTAAATTAGATTCATGTACCTACATATTTTTTACATAAACAGAGCTATGTAAATTTTTGATCGTTATTTTTCCAAGATGGCGGCGCTTCCGTCAAAGTTACGAGGTGACATAATGAAAAAAAGAGCACATTAAAGTCGTACAAACTCCCAAAAAACTTTGGAGATAAAACTACTATACAAAATTATTAGTTGAAAATTATATTTAACATGCTTTTAAAGAGTCCTATCAATACTTCTGCTTATCGACTGACCTTTTTCTCTCGACTTTATCACCCAAATTAACATGATAAGCTAATCATTAATTAAGCTTCATTAATTGATATCAATCAATTATTTAGGTATCAAATCAACCTACATTACATTGGTGCTTGCGAAATCTATTCATGATATAACATAGGAAAAACTGTTCAAATTTTTAATTAATTTATGTACCAATATGCATTGTATTCGGTTGCATGCGTGTATATTTCATAACAAAATAATTATTCTAAAAGCTATATTACTCTTGCCGCTGCCAACCTTCATAGTTTCCTGTTGAAGCCTATAATTTGACCGACAAAAACTAATGTTTGAATTGCCACCTCCTCGAAGGGGCTCCATTACAAGCCATTGAAACTAAACCGAACTTTTTCATTCACCAGTTTCAATAACAGTTGCCCTAAGTGTTTAGAAGCAATAAACATAAATACTTAGTGGCATTTTATACAACCCTAAATACTACTTTTATGTAAAAAATGTCGTGTCTTGCTCGTAAAATAAATGGGTACAAATGTTTTTAAAAGCTGTATAAATATTTCGAGTTTCTCAATACGCGTAATAGTTAAGTCTTTGTGGTATTTTTTTTTATTTTAAAACTCTTTTCGTATAGCTAGGTACTTTTTAAATTCTTTAAGCCTTTAACTTGTTTGATGCATGAATCGTAAAATTATGGATGGTTATTATAAAAGTTCATGCTTGTTAAGATGACGAATCAATAAAAATATAACACGACCTATCTAAAGAGAGAGAGTTTATAAAAAAGTTTATACTTAGCACATTATAAACACATCGAAAAGAAGCAAAAATAAATAAATCAATAGAAATAATATTTAAAATAGTATGATGTAGCAGTAGGTAAATCAATGAATGATATTTTTTGTTCTCATATTTTTCTCTTACAATTTTTTTGTCTTTAAAATATTTATTTTGGTCTCATATTCGTAATTTTTTTTTAGTTTTTATCGAAACTTGGTATAACGGTTAACGTGCGTGGCACGTTTTAGTCTGCTCTATATTTCGTTCAACGCGTTTGTTTTACTTCAAAGCGATCGTTAAGCACGTGCTTAGGTCGAGAAACAATTACCTGCTCCAATCGTGTTTTTTACAACTACAATGATGAATGATGGGACAAGCCGATGTACTTTCTACACTTGTTGAAAACCTTAGACCTGTAAGGAGGTTAGCATTAGTTACAGTACTTTATATCGGTAGTGGATCACGAATAGTACTTATTTTGTCAGGCCAAGAATCGAAACTGCTGCTCTTCTGGGTCAACGTGACAATACTTTATTACAATTATGTAAGTACTTATTAGTCTTTACTCCGGACTTAAAGGTTGTCGGGTGTGATCTGACTTTTGTAGTCAGTCCACCCAAAAACCCACCATCACAACCATTTAACGAACCACTAGTAGGTAGTTAGTGACTGACAATCCAAACAAGAGAGATTCTTAACTGAACTATTCTGGACAGGAAGAAAACCGGAAGCTTTTCAATGTGTTTAATAAGATTACCTATGAAAACAACTAACATAGTCGTAAAGGCAATTCAGAATGTCTACATAAAAATGTAAATGAAATTCCTGTACCTCGCGACTCCGTTAAACCGTAGCGAATGTCCGTCCGGCCATTCAATGTGCTTAGCTTGACAATAAGTAGGTAAGTACACAAGCAGTGTAAGCAGTAGTAAGTATCCAGGATTAGTACGGAGTGGAAACCTACTTATAGCGCAGAAGAAATAAAAGCACAAGTGTTATAGAACTAGCAAGCATTTACAACCTAAACGATAACAAAAAACTAAGAGGATACTCACGCAAATCGGGTAAAAGCAACCCAAAATAACACACCTTGCCAAACAGTGAGGTCGACTCTTGGAATAGGCTACCAGAGACAATTATCAGCACTCCAACAGTGAATACTTTTAAAAATAGACTGGATACGAATACCCCAAGTGCACAGAGACAATATCACTCGATATACACGCATCAGCTTTAAGCTACCAGTGTATTTATTCAATAATAATAATTATAGTTAGCAGTAGCATGACTATATAAGTAGGTACTTGTACTATTGATGGCATGAAAGATGATGTCATTGAAAGATTAGAGTTCCAATGATATCCCATGTATTATGGCGAGCGTGTGGATCCTCTTTTCTCCAAATATTATACACACTTTCTTTAAACTTGATGATTATGTGTTCGTGGTGGATTTTCGTAAAGAACAAAACATAAGATTTGTAAAACTTTAAATCAAAATGATGACCAAAATACACCGAGACTTGGTAACTGAATATTTTAGTGGGTTAACTACAGTGATACTTAGTTCCAAAACAAAACCAATGTGCTTAGGTCGAAGCACATTCTTGAGTCATTAAAATTTACGATGGGAGCGATTCAAACCGTGACAAGTGGAAACAATGAGCGGTCTAGATTATGAAACGCAGAAGCTTAAGGTCAGAAGTTCAAAATCAAGACTAAACTGATGTGAATGAACTAGAGAAAACGTCATTATCTTGCGGAAACTTATCAAGGCCATCTCGAGACAAAATGAAGATACGTGGTTAGATGGAATGAAGAAAGCGGAAATGTATGCGAGTATTGTGACATTTTGTATGTGATATCACATCTACGCAATTAGAACGGGCCATATAAAATAAACTGGTAATTCCTAAGTACTTTCTGATATTATGTATTTAGCAAGATTTTTGATGCCGTACTTTTATGACAGAAAATGTGCTTTCGCGTTTCTTGGTCACAACAAGATTACAAAAGATTGCAAAGACATTTTTCTGATTTACATCCGAAAATTTTAAGCTAAAAAGATATGTTGAAAATAAGAAAACTTTTGCAAGTTCATTTTTCACGATAATGCTATTAAAAAGTTAGTCTGCGGAAGTCAACGTTTACGTAATAAAGAGATGGTGTAATCAATTTGACAACGTAATAGAGAGGTTACTGTTGTTAAACATTAACAACTATTGTAATTGGCCACAAAATCTTTATTATGACTATTATCCACATAATAAGTAAAAAGTGTGAACATTTTTATACTTATCTAAAAGCTTTCTTTCTATTCTAATTGAATACTAACCACTGACTGCAGGGGTATTCCAATCTCAGTTGAACTGCAAAGTTTTAAATCATGGTCAGTTCATACTAACTCATAGGTATTATGTGACTAAATAGTGACATTATGATGTCATTTAATTTGTTTTCGCGCATATTTTGCTGTCAAGTGTCTAAAAAGAATGATCACGTGGTACAACCACGTGACCTGAAGAAATTACACTGGGCAGTGAAATATAATAACTTGACAGCAATAGATTGGAATACGGAGGCTGGTCTCCCGTATACGTTGATCAAACCTCGGATCAACTAAACAGCCTGTCAAGTTAACAGCATTGTCTTTACTTGAGATCTGTTTTACCCCATCCAAATCTTATTTGATAAAAGTGGATAAGTACCTAGCTACCTACAGTATTATTGCCTCTTTCTTCATACCTTTAGTATTACATCCTTGCAGCTATGAATATATAGGTATATCGAAACACCGTGCGTATATGTGTATGTAAAAGCACTTAGTTCTATCCTATTCGATGCGTAACGTATTGTGTAACTACTTATTTGCTAGCTATTGCGATTGCTAATACGAATAGTAGAGATTGGTATCGGCTTCCGCTGACGCGTTTATTTTATAATAATACCTATTATCGCATACATTACCAAACGCTGCGTTTTTCAGGTTTCTTTAGACTTCCTGATGAAAGTTGTATTATTTTTAATCATCATTAATTGTCTAAATACTTCCTTCATCATCATGTTCAAATTAGCATTTAGCGTGTAGCTGTCAAAACTGTAAGCAAAAGTTATTTATTGTGGAAAAAGGCAAGAGTTGTGAAAAACTGTCCCAGCGAATAAGATTGTAATTAAATACGCCATATCTACTTACCATTCCCATTGTTTAATCTTGGTTTCATAGATCATTTTGTTTTCTTCAGCGAAAACGTACCGTGAAACGTCTTCAATTAATTTTTTTTCAGTGTAATTTTCACAAAAACAATTCGCAAGACTGCGGAAGCTATCAAAATACTCAGCGAAGTAAACACTTTGTCATATACGTGCTTGATCGGCTGTGACATTATTTCAATCGAATAAAAACTGTAATAGCATTTTACGGTCAAGGTTACTACTGAATGTAAGTACTACTGCCTACCGTCAGTGAATACCGTAATCAAAATAATTACTGCCTGTGCTGGTGCAAGCCCGAAAGCGTAAAGCAAACTAAAGCTTTCATACATCTTGGAATTCATGTACGGTCTACGTAGTAAAATGAAGCTGGGTTACCCAAATGTCTGGCCATTGGATGACGACGCGATAGCCTGAAAAACCTTACGAACACTGCCTTCAAATGTACAAATAATTTCAAGGGCATATTTCGAGCAAGTGCGTTGACCTGACCGGTGTTAATTTTGGTACAACAGCATTGTTTGTTTCATAAAACTGGAGCTTTACTTATGAACTAAGAAGTGTGAAAATAGTTTAATTGCATTTCAAATAATTGCTTCACATTGCATAACTGAAAAATGCATAATGTTGAGAACGTCTAATCCAAAACTAAGTAAAATGCTCCTCCACTGTTCTTCATATGACATAAGTCGGCTGTTTTAAAATGATCCTTGCACAGTAGGAATAAAGTAACATTTCACTTTCAATAACTTGATGGGGCGTTCATTTAAGGCGATCTCTACAATATTTCTAGTTATTCTTCTAAGGTACTATGTATAGCCTTGAATGATAAAAGGCTGGTCTCTACGTGACTGCAATGACTAAATCGAGTAGTCATTTTATAATACATTTACTTATAACTGACTCATGCTTCCTCCGTCCCTTTCTGGATCTACGAGTATAAGCCATCGCATGCATAATTAATTCTATAAAAGTCCCATGCATATTAAAAGGAAGCATTAGAAGGTAAATGCGTTGAAAATTAATGCATTCTAACGTTTGTGAACTGCTTATAACTTCAGCGGCTTTGGACACAAGACTTTCGTATAAGCTCTGCATCTCATATTTTGGATACTATGTACCTTAATGTCTATTAGACAACCAACAAAAGCATTAAACAGTTACTCCCAAACTTCACAAAAGTTGCTAAACCAGTTTCTGCCAACATTTGGATGTCGCAACGCCTGAATCCGCAGAGGAGCCTCTTCATTTATGAATTCGAAGGTTAGACTTTCGGCACTATCATCTTTTCAGCTAAGACATCCACTGAATATAGACCTCCTCCAATGATATCCATAGAAACCAAACTTGCGCGGGCCGCGGCCTGCCCCGAACGACATCCAGTAACGTAAAGAAGGTCATCCTTACCAGAAAGAATATTCTGGTTTATGAAGAAATTGTAGAAAATTTCAGATAACGGATTTGATTTGAAAAGGTTTACCGAATGTTCGGCGTTTCATCTTATCGGCGTCAACAAATGTCAGATTAAAGATACCTATGAAGTCAGATGTTGACTACTTGTCCAAGTGTTTGAGGGGTGGCGTCATCTTCTACCTGTCCACGTTACTTGAAAAGTCCTTGATAGACCGCAGTTGGAAGGTCAACGTTGTTTTTTAACCAGTTTATGTAACAGAATACTGACTCTTTGAAGCAGTGACACAGTTCGAATATCTACATAACCGACCTAGCAAGTAGCTACAAACTTTTTTACATACTTACGTAAATAAAGTTACAACCGCCCTAAGCTTCATTTTACGTATATACTTAAAATTAAATAAAAATCTGCAGTGGCAATCGCACAATCTTCGTAGGCGTGAAAACCATTGGCACGTAGACCTAAAATAATTAAATTCCAAGCCAAACCCAATAAATGCCTATAATAATGTAATAAGCATTTGTAAATCAATGATGCTAAGCTACCCTAATTAATTTCTGTATTTGGAATCGATTTCCACAGACGCTATCATCCGTTTATTTAACAACCACAAATCATTTTTTACGGCTCAAAGTAACAATTATATAAAACGGTTAACGGATACAATTTGAATCTAATTGCTTGATAATCTGCTATTTAGGGCGTTTACTCACTGGCCTTCCGAAGGTTACCGACACCGACACGATACCGACATCTCAGTGGTTCGGCCAAAAACATCGGTGTCGATCATTGAACTGTGTCGATAACCACACGGTGTTACATCCTTACAGCATCAAGTAAGTAATGTACTATTACACTAACTCACCACATATCGTATAGGTGTCGTGTCGGTGGTAGTATGTAAACTCCCTTACGCCGGTGTAACAACAGTACACACCGTATGTTTGTATAATTCACACTTTGGAAATAAACTTTGTTTTGTATTTCCAATAGGAATTTCAAAATTCGCGATAAAGATTAATTTTCTTTTCAATGGATTTATTTTTAGCGAAGTAGCTATTAGATGTCATTAATATTTTAATCGTGCCTCGATATTCTTTGTGCACTCAAAAGGAACTTGTTTTTGTTTTCTAAAAGCATGTCAGTAATAGATTCAGTTATAATTATAACAGAAGAATCCTTTTATTTTATTACAGTTTATAAAATAAGGTTCCACTAAACCATATTTTAAGCGGGTTGAAAACTAATGAGTACCTATGTTTATAAAAGAACAAGTGCTATAAACCTGTAATTATGAATTTACTAGCACGAAACTTAGTTCATATGATCCATAAATAACAGTGTTGTTTGTATAAACGTCAATTATGAGCCAGAATTTTTATTAAGAACACGCAAAATGTTGCTAAATACTTAGAAAAAACTATAAAACGTATACAATTTACAAACATCGTTGCAGCAATCTAATTAGAAAAATAGTTGTTTGCAATAATGTTAGACTAGAGTTAGAGGTTCAAAAATAAATGACTTACTTACCTACTCGAGTTTATAAAATAATTAATTAAACTCGTACGTCCCACTTACTTAAAAGGTACAAAAAATATAACAATTTCGAATGATATCATTTAAAGCTGCAGTGCTTAGCTTATAGGTTCAGTCAACATGTTCCTGAAGCTCTTCAGAAATAATTTTGTTAGAAGAGGATACGATTTACAATCTCTCTGTGACTAAACCTAATTACGGCCGGTATTGGACGGTCACCGCTTCAAGAAAACAGGGTTTCATTACCGACAATATTGTGAGTATTATGTACTGTTTACAAGCGGTTTCCCTTCGGCAATGAATTGATAGCCGACCTTCTGATCCGGAGGCTTGCTCTGGTGTTGTGAATAGCAATTTGAACCGTATCCATTGTTATACGTTATACATTCAACAGGATTCATCGGCTGCTATCCGATTCATGTCAATAGTGTCATGCTGATATTTTTTACACAAGAATTGGATGCTGGCTGATTAGTAAGTGCAGTTTCAATCCGCGGGCAGTTTAAATAGTTGTAGTGCCTCAAATGCAAATTCTTCGTCTAACCAACTAAATAATAATATTATTTTGTGTAGTATGTACCCACATTACCCAGGCCACAATAACCTGAGTACAGAATACAGAATCTTAGTACACTCGAATAGTGCCTAAAACCAATATAGTTTTATTAAACTATTTGTTGACTTGCACAGATAGTCAATGGACAAAGACAAATATTTTGTTTGTAAACATTAAGCGTACATCAATATGACTGACCTACATAAAACCAGTATGTTAGCTTCTTCAATTACGTTAATAAATTTATGAGTCAATCATCAGTATAGCCTACCTAGTTACATACAAATCATATGCTGCGAAGGCTACTGAAAATACTTCTCGTTTCGAATTTTTAAGTTTTTTATTACGAAATTGATTAGCCAGCGAAGATAAATAATAAGCTCAATTCAATGTGTAAATAACTCAATGCCACAGCACATTAGTACAAGATGTGGTAGATACAAGTACATGATCGATACTAAAAATGTTGCGCTTAGCCAATACTAAATTGGACATCATTTATACTTCGTATGAAAATTGTTACGATACGAGTAACATATCAGAAAATTGCTGCGTCCATAGCAAGTGGCCAATTACATACTACAAGGCTTGGTGGCGTAATCCAAGAATGCGCTCATGATTTACAAGCAGGTTGGTAAGTTACTGGCACTTCGACGGTTGCCGAAACCGGTTGTTTGGGACGTATGAGAAAATGCCACAAGACAACCATGTTGTCATTGTATCGGAAATTACAGCAATAGATCTGCAAACATTCAGCTCACGCACACATACTCGTAACTGTCTAAGAACTGGTATGATAGGTATTCATAGTAAAGATTTGCTTGCATTGCAATATTTATTACGGGACTCTACTATCACGAAATCGTTAAACATTTCAGCTGAATAATACTGACCAAACTGATATTTCAGCTATTAACAACTGTTATAATAATATAGTACTTACGTTGGGTATATTTTTGAAACGCATTGGCTACTGCGCTACTGTTAATTTTTTTACTGTATTTTGTTAGCTGCAGGCGTTATTTCTGGTAAAAATTTTCATGCGGTTGAAACTCGTCGATATAGACCAAAAGTACGGTTAATTGAGCAGGTATTACTAAATCACAATATCAAAATAATGTAGTTGATAACGGTATAGAAAAAACACATAAATGTCTTTCCGCAAACAACATTCAATAACCCAATGAATTATTTCCGTAAAAGTTTATAGAAAAGCAAAATAATATACCACATCAGGAAATGCAAGTGTAGCTACACGCAATTTATTTCCTCGCGAAGGCGACTCGACAGTAACTATGCGTAACAGTAACACGGAAAAGTGGTAACATTTCTACAAGCACTATGGTTGTTTTCAACACCAACCGACACCTATACGATATGGGTGAAAACCTAATACACTAGCTAATCTGATACCCGCGACTTCGTACGTTACAACTCTACTTAGACTTTACAAACTACTACCTACTTACTACTTTACAAATGCTTTTATTCAATAAAATCTCACTGATCAGTGATCACTTTGAATCGTCCTAACGTATTGTATAATTAGAGGTATGACTATTTTTTATTTTTTATTGAAGGAGTTGGACTAGTTCGTCCTAAGTTGGTTTGTCTTCTAAATACTCAGATATTTTATAGTATGCTTTTAAAAGAAGTCTTCGTTTTATTATGTTTTCAAAATTGTTGATCTTGCGCTGATCATGCAGCTGTTCAGACTTCCACTTTCAAATGTCACCTAGATTCGTTTTAACAACTAAGCAATATTTTTCCTTTATAGGTAAACTCAATTTTTTTGTAATTCATTTCAGTCAGTTCTTAGAAGGTTACTCTGTTTCTCCCCAGCTACGGACCTGGGTGTTACCCGCCGCCGCGCCGGCTGCATAGCTTCAGAGTGTAGTCCACTAAGAAATCCGAGCGCCATTTTAAAACTCGTGATTGGTCCACCATAGATCAAACTAGTGATATATAAAGTTTATACAAAATTGTGATGTGAAAATACACCGTGTTCCCTAAATAAGAAAGAAAGTAAGAAGGTGAAATGAAGGTGAGGAGACTGGTTTTAAGCGGAGAGTGAATAGGTTTCTTCTAGGCAAATGCGCTACATCGTCGACCCTTGGACGGTGTGCTTATTCGTCCAAGCGTCGACCGCATCGTCACTTTAACATCAGGTGAGATTGCGGTCAAACGTTATTTTCAGCAAACAGTCATAGTTTTGTGTTTTTAGAACATTGGGTACATTGTTTTTGAGCCCTTTATCATACATTTAAGTATCGTCACTTTCACACGGTGTCGGCAGCTAGTTTTCAGGATCCGTGGAGTCGGTGCTAGTGTTGATGTTGACGCTGACATTTATGTTCGAGCAATTGACACGTCGGTATCGTGTAGATGTGGCATCGGTCAGTGTGCAGCCGCCTTCTCACTACTTATAGGTACCTGCACAAATTGATTGACCACATGATCATTACAAGCCGGTTACATAATTCACTAGCTACTTGAAAAACTCAATTATCAGTTATATGAAAATGCCAATAGAAACCGGGAAGCGCTAGCGGAAATATTAATTAACAACTAATTGGAAAAGTCCATAGCGACAACGAAGCTGGAAGGGAAACCTGCAAAGGTTAAATGTAAAAAATGTTTGGCAATAATATGGCACTAGTATTTTCAATTTTCCTTTCATTTTATCAAATAGCAAAATATATTCGCCTTGAGTTTACAGCTAGCGTATTTGTTTCACCACACCATATAAAATCTTTACAGCTTGAGGCCATAAAATGCATCTACTCGTAGGTATACTTTGTATCCTAACATTAAACCATACGCAATGTTGGATAGAGTAGCTATATTGTGCAATACTAAACAACAGCAGTCGTAAAGCCGAACCTATAATTAGAGATCGAAAAACAGAAGCTATTGTTCCAATCGATGTAAGTTTATTTTTAGGGACTGTCGGATAAACCTTGCACAAATTGTAACTAAACCGTTTTTCCGCTGGGAACTCAACTTGGCTTGAATGACATTTTGCTTGTATCTGAAAGAAAAAACTTCACTCAAAAGAGTCATTTATAAACAAAGGTGGAACGTGAATGTGAGAAAAAAAATGAGCAACTTGAAAGTCCTCGTCGTCGTCGTCAACGTCGTCAGTATTTCCGGATAGCTACAATTTAGGATTCTTTTAAATAAACATAATCAGGGTGGATTATATACAATCGTGCTCCATCTTAGACTGCAGCTACACATTCCATCAGGTGAGTTAGCAGCCAAACGCTTAGCTATCCTCAATAGAAAACAAAATTACAAATATAATCTCAAAAAAGACAAATACAAATTATTCTCTAAGTATGTAATATAGAAAATAGCACAGTGACTGTAGGCAGCACTTAGCGTCTCACAGATTACGGTATTGCTAGCAGATAATCACATAATGTCACATATCGGATAAAAATCTACTTGTTTCATGGTAGAAGCATCTCTATGGTAGAAGTCAGTGACACTAGCGACCTTGGCTCTATATCAGTAATTGTATCCCACGAGTTAATTCATAGCGGTTATGAGCTGATTGAATCGGTGATGAATTACGTTTTGCATTATAACTGTAAGTACTCGTAGCATTAGGCCTTGCAAGATGCAAGATAAAATGTGTTTCTTTTTAATGTTCTTATTCTGGACATTGTTTCACTGTTGCAATTATAAAACAATTTTCTAACGAGATGTTACGACAGTTTTGTAAGGAATTTAAAAAATAGATGTAAATCTTTACCTCGGGACAATTAGGAATCAGGTAGGTACTAACAGTATATTTATAATACCAACTGGTAATTTGTATTGACTACATACATACATAATCGTTACCCTTGGTAAAAGTAAATTTAAAAATGGGGCATATTTGAAACCAAATGGCATTAAAAAAACTGAAAGTTACCAACAAGCGCCAAAATACGTGTTTCAAAATAAAAAGTTAAATTGAGTCTATGAGTACATAGTCACGTACGTAAACTTCAAAAATGTGTTACATATTTCACGATTAAAAATAGTCAGTGTAAATATTGATAATCTAAACATTTCGCTAGCAAACATTACTCCATAGGTTGTTTAGAAACAGCTATCATCAGTTTCACGTCGTTGGTTCACTTGTATTTCAACCACTTTGGGCTTAATCATAAAACAATTGCAGGTTTGTGTACATTTGCAATTAAAAAGACGGTTTTGTATAAATAAATGATATGACACTTGATAACCATAAATTCATCTATTGTCTGAGATAGAACAAAATTATTTATATTTATCGAAGACGAAGACAATCCTATATTCAAATGCATGTTGGCAATTGCTATTATGGTGAATTAAATATGGTAGTACATTTAGTAAGTTTTGAAATCTAAAAGGTATACGAGAGAGTCTGGGTCTTCACATTTACTTCGACTCTAATGCAGAGAAGACGTGTAGTAATATGAAATATTTAACTTTAGACATACCAAAATCAATGTCTGTTCCGAATTTGGTAGGTAACCTAAAAGACATAATAAACTATCTATCCACATCCACTTTCCCTTGATTGGTTGGCGCTTGCAACAACAAAATAGTCGTCTATTGTGGTATTGTGCAGTATCTGGCACGAAAGACAATCCGATTACAAAAGCGAATAACAACAGAGGTTTACACTAATCAAATCACCATCCGCTCGATGATTTTTATAACGAACAAGCAATTTTGGAACCCAGACTATTACAAAAACGAAATTAAAGCTTATTGGAGCTCTGACGTTTATACCTACATTCTCAAAAGTTTTTTTGTAACTAAATTTAATTTATAATTTTAATTTAAATCCTACCAAAAAGTACATATATTTGTAACAGTCTTATAACCTTTTCTATCATACCATCTACTAAGCCTCTTAATTCAATGCATTCTCTTTATTACGACATTTAATAGATATGGCTGGGTAAGGCACAACGGTGCTTACAGCATGTTTAAAAACGAACATTGGGTCTCCTTGAATGTTGAATCGCGTTAGTATGTATGTCGGTAATGGAATGTGTGGGAGTGGCGCATTGGGGCCATAGGACTACGACAATTAAAAGCTTAAAACAGTCATTATATGGATGCTTATAATAAGTAAGTCAAACAATAATATGGTTAGGATAGTAGAGATCCAAAAATCAAAATAATAGTGCTTTTTCGTTTCGGCGGTACGAGTAAGAGTCACTACAATTTACAATGAATCACCAAAAAACAATAATTAAATTATTAATCCGGAGTAAATGGATCCAACCGGTCAGCAGTTAATCGGCTGTGGGATTGTCGAGTGAAATCAATGAGTTGATTGATGACCCTCACTTGTTGATTACGGGAATGAGGAAATTACACACCGTATAAATTACTCCATGAATTATAAATTGCCTGTGTGCGGTCAGTTGGCACGCCTAACCAACTATTACATGGTGCTGAAGCAAGAAAATTATAGAAAAGCGGGTGCAACTCGGTCACTTGAATTTCACATGATTTGCTGCAAGACTACCTCTACCTAGTCCATCAGTTTTAAATATTAAACTAAATACAAAAATGTCTAATACGAATTACCCATTCGCAAGAGCTCTAGACAACTTTCTTTAATCGAAGTTGGGTAGAGCACCTTGCTTTCTTTACGGGCAAAAAACTAATAAGGTCAGTTTTTGTACACACAATCCATTTTTTTAGCGGTCCAACGATTCAGCCTATGAACTAATGACGATACTTTCTAGGTTAAACTTTTTTTTATGATGATTGCCTTAATTTTTATGCGCGTGTGACTACTACATACATTCTTGGAACTTGTACTAACCTAATACGAAGAAGCTTTTGAATAATTATAAAAGCTTTGTTCTATTACATACACCATTAATAATGGTGCTCAACAGTAACATAATCGTGAAAAGTCTAAAATTAAAGGTTATTAAAATTCCTATCAGAACACTTACGGCTATCTACCATTTCGTTTATTCTACCAATAATTTTGCTTAGTAGCTCGTAGCTGATGTCATGCGTTAGATGAATACATCAAAGACGTGGAACTCACCCATTCATTGTATTCAATGCAGATGATCCAAGGTACCTACAGTTTCCGCTCCGCTGGTAATGACTACGCCCGTGGCCTGTCATCGAACAAAACGTTTTTGTATGTAATAAGGACTTCGATTTGGGAGCTTACATACTGAAGCCGTGAGTCTGAGACTTGTGTACTCATACAGAACGCGACAGATTAGATTTGAGTAGAATTTAGTAGATTTTCAAATATGAGTAAATTTTCAAACAAAATTGACAAAAAAACTACGCTTGAGTCTGGATCTACTATGCTTGAGCAATAAATGCGATCATAGATCTGAGGTTTGATTGATTTGATTCTCGAATCAAATCGAATCGCTAGTTGAAGACGGTTTTGTAGATAAGCGCCTCCGTAGCGAGCGAATAGAACCATTTTTCTTTACAAAAACTTTGAGTTCGACTCCAGATTATCGACTCGATTTTCGAGAAAGAAACTTGGCAGTCAGAATGTAATGAGTTTCACATTCACAGCAGGTAAATAAGCATTTACATTACCGGATCGTTTTATTCCCTTTGGCAACTCTCAAAACTGCCGTTATTATTTATGTCTACGAAGAAAAGAAATAAACATTCCATTCGTGCAAAAACAATTAAGTTTATAGTTGGAAGGGATACTTAAAACATTTAACGCGTTTGTTGTTGGTTAAGCGAAACAACTTGAAAATTTGAAATCAAAAGATCATAAAAACCATGTAGTTTCACGACTAGAATACATAAAATGTGGGTCATTTGCTTTATTACCTAATCCTCGAAAGGCTATATTGAATAACAGAAAAAGTTTATAAGACTCGACTACGGATGTAGGCCATTTCCTTTTATCTACAGAGGTACGCCCACGAGGACGACCACCTTTTGCTACTACTGATGGTACTGTGACATGATATTGCAACTATTACATATTCTGTGAAGGTCGTTGCTCTGGACTCCAGAGACTTGGTTACGGTTACTTGGTTATTTGACAATATCTATTCTGTGTGCGAATTTTCTATGGAGGTGAAGCTTGTTTGTGATCCTTGTACATAAAGTTATTAAAAACCTTAGGGCCTAGTTATAATTGCCTGTTCTCCGCTTCGATCAACTATATTATAGTTTTTCTTATACATTATATTTACACACATCTAACAAATAGGTACTGTTGAACTTCTAGAACTAAAAAAATGCAATACAATAGTTTTAAAAATAATAAGGCAGTCTGCAAAGAAGGCGTTGGTGTACGACCTAGGTCCATATCATCAACACAAGGTTTTTGAATAACTTTCTAATAAACCGTGTGTCATCAATACCATTCGAAGCCTTCAGTGAAAGCTGTTGCATCATTGGTTATGTGACTTGTGCTTTTTCAATTTATTTTCAAGAGATACAGTTAGGTAGGTATCGAATTAACATTCGCGTAGTGTATAAAATAAAGATATCTGCCGTAGAAAGTTTTTCTGACTTCTATAATGAAGACATTAGTCTGCCTATCGAAGCTGAGAAGTTTTATTACCATTGAGTATTGATAACTAATAAAAAGGCGGTTATGTAAGGAATGAAACCCCTACAATCTTAATCAACCATTTTTCTGCGTTTAATAATTATTATTTAGGATCTGATAGCACGGAGCCAAATCTGAGAAACGTAGTAAAAATATCATTTAGGGTTTGTCATTGAGTCACAAATACGAATGACATATGAGTTTTATAACGTCCTTACTAACGATTTATTTTTAGTAGATTTTATTACAAGAATTAACCCTCTTCTCTGCTAAACTAAGAAACATACTAAGAGATCGCAGTCATTAAGGTTTATAGATTTCAAACAAGAAGAAATAAATATGTGCATTATGTGCACATGTTTTTATGCAATAGTCTAGTAACTTATATAAATGGTACGGTTGACGAGTGCCATGATCCGCCGACCGTTTTCCACATATTCTGTAACACCATAGCACAAGCTATAGCACTTTTATGATTCTACGGGTCAGTGAGCGTAGTCGGCGCCCGCGCACGTCGGAGAAAGCCGCGAAAGTGAAGGACCCGCGGTTTTCTACTGGACAACCGATTGTATTTGAGGCATTTGAAGGTATATCGTTTCTTTCGCTCATAGAATACGTGGCTTGAATGGGTGGCGAGCGTGGGAAACTAGGTCTAACTTAATACCTTATTAGGTGTGAAATAAGTTTATTGGTTACCCGTGCAATGCGTGCCCACATAGGGCACGTGTTATTTTCCTGAAAAAAAAGTTGTAAGAAAAAGAAAATCATACAGGGTGTAACATAACATCATGAAAGGTAAGAGGTACCTATCCACTTTTTAGCTGATTAAATTTGATTGCAAATATGTATTACGATAACTAATTTACATACAAAACACATTTACATAAAACACTTACTACTTATTAGGTAAGTAATTACATGTGCTTTCGCTGTAATTTTACTACGCAATGTATGTGGTGAATCTATCTAAATAAATATAATCCAATTTAACAGTCATGGTTGGTGAACACTTTGTTTACACGTTAAGTAATTGTTTTAATGGTGGTTGTAAAATGCTGCTCGTGAAATATTTTAGGGGTTTTATTTAGTATTAGTCAATTTAAATAAATAAACAAAATTAATACATAATGACATCTCAATGTGCACACTGTAACCGGTAAATACATGTTGTACCACCTCCGTAATTATATCTCCTTACTAACACATGTTTATGCAAATAAATTATCTTTATCTTATCTTTAATGCAACGATTCATCCGTAGTTCATGAGTTTAACCTGTTTAAGCGTAAATAAGATTTACACGTTCTTCAGGAATTTCAGGTTCTTCATTATAATTTAAATTCAAACAACATACATATACAAATAACATATTCAATATTTTTGACCTAAAATAGTACCTACTCTCGGAAAATGTCACGTAAAACCCAGTTTAAAAAACCATTTATCCTACTACTTTTATAACGAAATTGTAAAGCGGCATTTTAACCGACCCGATAGAATTAAATGCACAGTCTTCGTTGTTTTGTTCGACTGCTAAAGTGAAACTAAAGTAAACACTAAGTTACGTACTCTTACCGACTTTAAAATGCATTTTGGTGTTATGCAACAGCTGTCACAGTGACAAGACTAAAGCATACAATTAGGTAACTACAGAGTCTAACTTTTACTAATAAATAGTTCATGGTTCATGATTTTATTCAGAGAACTGTCTTCTATACTGTCTTCTAACTTCTTCTATTTTTATCATCAGTCTAGTAAACAGTTTCAGCTCTGCTAGAAAATTGAAAGGATTACAAAATATTCGTCATTATCTTTTTTTTTCTTGAAAAAAGAGACAAACAGCTTTGTTTTCTAGCCTTTCAGTATTTTACAACTCATCTACCCACTTTGCTGGAGGGCAAACCTTGTTTGAACACAATGAACGCTGACTGCACATCAATCAGCAGCATGCATGGGTGTGTGGGTATTGAAACATGTCACTTGAATATCAATGACAGTCAAGGGCATGGTAGCTGTAATTATGCAGACCTTGCACTTATTCTGTCACAAAATGACACGAGAAAGGCCATTACAATAACTAATTTTACAAATATAAGTATAGTTTTTCCTTGCAATGCCTGTCATGTTTTTTGTATCACCACGTCACGTACTCCTCAACACCATAAACTGATGATTGAGCAACGCAATCGAAACGGTCCGTAACGCTTTGAACGCGCGGATTGCCTATTGCATCGCTGGCCTATACTTACACCTCATTAGAATGCTCTACGGTACCGATGCCAATCAAGTAATGAGGCTAATTATATTGAAGCTTTTGAAAACACCGCTACGGTCCGTAGAGACAGTCGTTGCAATTTGTCATAGGTATCATGGCTCTCCACTGGACAAAAGTCAGAAGCAGAAGAACTCGTTGGGTGCCACTGCACCAGATAACAGATAGAGCGTTTTTCTCTTTACTGAAATGGAAGAAATGGCGAAATAAATGTTTATGAGAAGCAGACAGTACTTTATAGTCACTTCGTTCAAATACAATAAAAAAATTTAATACTGATTCACACCATAATACGAATCAACTGATCACGACCCACCACCCATACCAAAAAAATTAAGTTATCTACATGGGCAAGATGAATGCGGTTTTTTGGACGCAACCAGGTCGTACCCTACTTCGGTGAGTGTGAGAGCCATGGTTTAGAGGGTGACTAGGTAAAGGTCAGCAGAATTCAAAAGTCAAAACACACATTGGTTTCAATGCTGGATCTCAGTGCATCGAACCCTACCAAAATAATTATTAACGACCGAGTGGCTTCTAAAATAAACTCATCTAAACTCTACGCACATGCAACTGTTTTATTGCAAAAAGAACAAGTGGGGTATTTTGTGACGGAGACAAGAACAGATGTCCTAAATATAGAATAGTGATACAGAACAGAGTCTGTTTAACATGTTAGTCAGGGGACGACTTGGACGTTGAAAGCTGAGATCATTTTTAAATGCAATCTAACGGCAACTTTAGGTATAGAAAGGTGTATATTTTTTGGATGGATAGCGCGTTTGACTGCCAGCTAGCACACCTGATGGAAAAGTAGCTGCAGATCTTTTTGTGAACTGGTTTTGTGATCTTTTTTATGAACTGAAATAAGAGACAAGATAAAGGAGATAGTGGAAGGAAGACCAAGAAAGCAAAATGTATAAAAGTAGCAGTTAGGGTTTGGGAGAAACCAGTGCTAATGTAGCAGTGGGACGCTATAAATTAGGAAAAACAGTATCAAAACCAAAAAGACTGAGAATCTTAACCGATTTCGACGTTTAGTCCAATAACGGATACTAAAATAGCAATAAACTCTCTGTGCTGGACATCTAAACACTGGGCATAAGGCAACTCGTGACACGGTTAACCTCTAGTTGGCTTGGATTACATCGCCCACCCACGCAGATCCTGATCAAAGTTTCAGACCGATAAAATGCTAGGTACAGTTAAGAACAAAAGTTCTACAATTTTATCTACCTATTGGAAACTTAAACTCTGGAACCGCGTCACTTTAGTTCGCTATTTTTACTCTACTTTGAAAACAATAAGTAGCTTGGTTTTGGTCGATATTGACTTTGACTGTACCACAACCTCGTAATCTGGTTTCAAATAGGATTTCTGATATAGACATAGGAGCCATAAACATACTAATGACGGCTCCCGGTATAACGGGACTCTGGACGACAAAACAAAACGGAGACCTAATGGGAAGCCGTTTTAGTAGAAATAGAATATTAGGTTAAACTAATTAAATATTTGGTCAGGTTCAGCTAGCTTGGTTGGTTGTAGCTCTGTTTTCCACACCTTAGGTGGTGACGTTGTGAGTTCGATTCCTAAACGATTTCTAATTCCTATTATTAAGATAAGCGTTACCTAAGGTAATTCTACATCTGGATGCTAAAAAAACTGAATAGGTAAGTACCTACATTTATCCAGTTTCCACTAAGTAATAGAGAAAACTCTAATAGACAGCACTGTGTAAAAGCTTTACCAATATTATTATTATGTGGACATAAATGAAAACTCATAAATATGTCTCAGTTCCTATCAGCTCATAAAATAACAATCTCAAATAATATATTCAAAGGCGGTATCATTTTACCGAGCACGTAAAACAAACGACCATGATCTTCGTATTATCTCCACAGAAACGATTCACAAGACATCTCCCACGTTTTTATCTAAACGTGTTGGCTGTATCATACAGATAACGAAGTGATAACATCTAATGAATAATCTACTTTTTTAACCTCTTTATTATGTGAAGTAATTGTGCGCTCGATTGTACATTACTTAATGTTTTCCACATGGTTCTAAATAAAGAGTCATTGCCAATGTCAATCTGTATGACTCAAAGCAAGAATACATACTTCGAATGGGTAAAGATCATGAAGTTACTAACCTATTGAAATGGGAGTAAATGATTGATTCGTCAATCATTTGATAAAATGCAAAGGCCTAAGTTCTATCATAATATTTATAAGTAAATAGGTAAATAAGTAATTTATTAAACAGTAAAAACACAATAAAAAGTAAAGCTAAGTAGGTACCTAATTTTGCCTCTTAGATAAATTGAAACGACAATACGCTCATAATATTTTATCGTCTCTTGGATAGGAAGTACTTAGCCGAACGAGTAGAAAAGGACTTTCATATCGAATTTCACAATGGATTTTATTGAGAGAGAAACCCGCAAGGCAATCAATGGAATGGTTTGTTGAATTGCTATCGATTATTTCAACTAGGTACCTATGTGAGTATGAGGCATATGAACAGAGAAATGAAAAGATTAAAGATTTCGGCATACCACACAGGCCTACAATGCCAGACTGAGTAAATACAAAATACCAAGATAGGTAAAAATGTTTCTTAAATCTCTCTTATCGCATCAAAACTACGAAAACCAAGTCTACTTTCAAACAAATATTTGCAGGCAATCGAACTCTACGTCACATTAAAGCTTTCGTAGGTATACTTTGCCAATTTTAATGTACTTACTAATCTGGGATGGTACATCACAGATGAGTAACTAATGAGTAACCCATTAAATGTAATTATTACTCTTCCTCCAAATCCTTGTTTTTCTTCTTATACCACTCTGCTATTCTGGTAGGTGTCGTTGAAGGCCAGGTACTTAACCCATTACGAGTGGAAAACAATAAGAAGTTTCTTGGTAGCCGTAGGTTTGGGTTTGGTTACCTACCAAAACAGTTGTTTTGTTTGCGTGCCTTTGTTCGTCGGCATAATGAAGAATACCTACGTAGGTTTGGGGCTCCGAAGGGCGTTTTTTGTTTGTAAACAATTTATAATAAAATTGTGCCTTCAGGATGTAGAAAATAAAAGAGTAACTGCAAGGATCTATATCGTTTAGAATTTTGAAATATATCTTGTCTTTATGAACCGATTTACCCAGGCATACTTTAATTATGTAGATATACCTACCTGACATAGAAGCGAGAGAGTACACAGCGCGGTAAAGCAAGCACACCACAGTATTCATCGTTGCCGCATAATGTAACTTTACTGTACGCAGTGTAAATCAGTTTGTTAACCAAGTGAGCCTTGACATATTCCATGAGCCACTACAGCCTGTACCCAGAATCCAATCAATGGGTGGGAAAGACGGCGACTCACAATCAAACAATAGACTACCGCGGTTATATCGCCATTGTGATCATTGTTTACTAAACTGTTGGTGCTATTTTCAAAACAAACAAACAGTGGGACAATTCTAATTGAAAAGCCTTTTCAAAATAAACCTTTATAAAACAAAACTCCAATAATTAGTATCTCAGAGCGATGCACCCAGTGCAGCGCTTCACAGGGCTCGTGGTTAGTCAACACGCTGCATTGTTATTTGGAGAGAAAACCGTTTAAAATCAGGTGGGCCATCTGCTTATTCTATGACTTTCGACTTCGACTTTTTTATACAACTAAATGGTGGAACAAGCCGATGACTCACCTGATGTTAAGCGGTTACCTCTACCTATAACAATGCATTGCCTGGTGCAAGGTACGATCCTGACTCCCCCGCAGGGATATATCCTGCCTGTGTTGTTTGTAACAAGTACTCCACTAAATCCAAAACCCAGAGCTAAAATTTATCCCATTTGTAGAATCTCTTTCTTAAAAATATTATTCTTCTTGTTACAGACATAAAGATGCAGTCACTGTGAGACAATGGACGCGCTAGTGTGGCTATCCCTAGGGCTCCAGCTCGCGGCCCTCTGCTCCATCGTTGGGGCTCTGCTGCTGTACCTCCTCCGGAAGGTCAGGGTGGCTGAGGTGCTGCCGGTGGAAAGCGCAAAGACTGTGCTCATCACATCTGTCGATACCGCGCTAGGATTGCAGGTATACCTCTGGGAGAGACCAGGTCAGCATAAAACTGTCGATACCTCGCCGATAGCAAAATAACTAAGATGCTTGATCAATATTTTCGCACAATTTTGAAAGTATAAAGTTTCCTACTACACAAACTTAGGTACATGATAAACTGCGTTGAGATAGTAGCACAGATCAATTAAAAAAATTACTTATTAGAGCTATAAAAAGATACTTATGTTAACATTCCACATTCGATTAATTAGGAGATAGCAAAAAAAGGCGTGACTGTAAGTACATGTCATGTAAAAACGTCCACACGCAACTCCTTCTGGAATGCCTGCTGATAGATAGATAGATAAATCATTTATTAAAACCACCACAAAAAAATAAGAAAACTGAACTTTAAACTAAAATAATAAAGTTGTTATTAGAACAAGCGCAAACTAATATCCAAATTATGTTCTACTTTGTGTAGTGGTGAAACGAAGCCGCAACCTAATGTGTGATTCTTAATAAAATATTGCTCCACTTTACCAAAAGCGCGTCCATGTCAAGTAACGCCCATTTCTCAATGCACGAAGGTTACGCAAAGAACCGCTCAGTTATATCTATGCATAAATTATTAACGGTAATAATTACTTTGCATATGCAAGTGTTGGTAAAAAACTTTAATTGATCTGAAAACCAATTCTCCTAATTAGAATTTTTGAAAATAAAACTCCAGTCTTGTCTCGATGTCATAGATGACGTCATGGATTTTGCTCGGCATTCAGACGAGCCATTGCTTCGGTAAAAATTAGGTACCTATTATACCTACCTATTATAATCATCATAATTTTGTCTACACAAAACAATGCGGCCACCTCTAGGCACCTCTAAAATAAATCCGTGGGAAAAATTAGTTTGACATGTTATTATTTTCTTACAAAACACGTTTATTGAGCTACGGTGCTACAAAAGTGCTACGAGGCTTACACCACTTCGTCCACTTCTACTTCTTGTACTAATATTGTTTATTGAAAATCTACTTACATAAAATGTGGCCTTAAAAAAGATACATCATGGAAGTTTGGAAGTACAAAACTTCCAAACGTTACGTGATAGTTCACGTAGTAGGTACTTATGTAAATAACTTGCTAGAGATGAGAACAAAGGGTTCTGATTCTGCCATTTTACCATCACATTTAGTTGAAAGATACAATGAGTCATTAAAACCTTACGGTATTATGATACGCAGATAGCAACATACCTAAGCAGCCGCGGCTGGCGCGTGATAGCCGGTTGCCGCTCCGGTGGTCTCGGAGCCAGACTGGCGGAATCCTGGCTGCAATCCCACATCGCAGCCACCCCTGAAGATGAGCCCCCGCCGAGGCTGGCCACGCTAGAACTGGACGTGGCGAGAGAGGATCTGCTGGAAGAGGCGGCCAGGGCTACCGCGCAGCACTTACCGGCTGGGGAACATGGTAAGGATTATTTGGAATCTGTATAAAAATGCAGTCATAAGAATTTGATGATAACCTACAAACCTGAAAATGCCTAGGATCATTCAGTCAAATCATCATCATATCAACTTGTAGAAGTACTGGACCACCTCATAGTATTAGATTTTGGGCCTTCTCCGTCGACTTTCCACGATCTTAACAGTGTTATCAGTCCATCGGGTATATCCGCTTTCCGGTTCGTGGTCGCCATTCGAGAACTTTTATACCCCAGCGATTGTCAGTTCTAGTTCTACGAGCTATGTGCCCAGCGCACTGCCACTTCAACTTGCTAATTCTTAGAGCTATGTCGGTGACCTTGGTTCTTCTACGGATTTCCTTGTTTCGGATGAATAAAAAATATTGGAGAAGGATCCTATTCCTATTAAAAAAATAAATCACAAAAAGGCAGTGCACTGCCCGGGAATCGAACCCGGGTCGCAAGAATGGGAATCTTGCATGATACCACTACACCAGCAGTGCTTGCTTAAGAATGTTGAAATACTTGAACTATTACAAAAGTAACGAGATCATATATATAAAGTTATTGATTAAATTATTGTAATAATAAAGACCTCTGTATTGATTTAGTGTTATTAAGTCATTTTGATTGTCGAGTAACTGTAACTGCTTGTAACTGGTGACGATAAAAATTGCTGCAAACAGCCTACCTTGCGCCATCTAGTGGCAAAGTATACAACTAATAAGTAACCTCCAAGGTTGGCAAGATAGAGCCATACTGGTTGGTCAAACTGGTTAAGTTAGTATTTGTAACACGATAGGGGGCGCTTATTGAACTAAGAAAAGTAACGTGATAATAGGTCGACTACCAAAGTTCGGAATTTCTTATTCCTGTGTAGCACGTAGCACGTAGCAACGGCGTAGCACCTGCTACAAGTGCTACGCTGCCGCCTGTCCCATAAGCTTCATAAAGTTTTTGTATGAACTACAGCAGATTAAAATGTTGGACGTCTATTTGACTAACCTCATCTGATATTGATTATGATCCTACGATGAGATCTGACGAGATTACTTTACCACGCCCACAATTTATGACTAGGTTGGAGTACTGTTTGGTGTAAAGTACTGGAGTGCAACTAATTGATGGACCACTTGATGTTTGATGAGTTTTTCATCCATAAATATTCTAGATCACTGGACTGTGGATAGTGTGGATAGGTACAGTCGTGAGCCTGTATGGAAATTTAGAAAATAAGGTATTTTTATACGTACTTATTGTTAAAATTTTAGATACTTAATTATATGTTTTGTTAGTTTTAAAACGATTTCTGAATTGATGACTTGTGTTTACAGGCATCTGGGCGGTTATAAACACAGCGGGCAGCAGCGGGCGTGGCGGCGCGTCATGTTGGGAGAGCGCGTTGAAAGGCAACGTGCTGGGCGCGCTACGGGTGGCCAGAACATTCTCGCCTCTGCTTGCTGCTGCGGCCGCTGACCACCCGCACGCGGGCAGGCTCTTTTATATCGGTATGTTTCGGACATATTTTCTAGTCCACTCGTATGATCGTTTACAGAGTAATCAAGTATTAGCGTTTTGCTGGAAGAGCGTGTTGAAAAGCAACGTGCAACGTGCACCTAGTCTGCGAACTGCTGGTTACATTGGCGTTCTAATGGGAGCGCGTGTCGTTCTACTTACAAGTGAAAAACTGTTATCTAGGCTGATCTAAAGATATGTATGCTTTCTTCACCAGGATTATCATCTGATACCGCTTGCGAGAGCCTAGCGCGACCGGAGGCAGTCGAGATGGGTGAGGCCAGCGCAGGCGCCGCGGCTGCCAGATGGGGCACCTGGGGCGCTGCTAGGGCCCTGCGGTCGGCCCTGAAGGCGAGACGACTGCATGTGATGATGCTCCATGCTCCAGATTTATCAGCCGCAGAGATATACGCACCACCGTCGCAGCTCCAGCCGCCTAGTCAGCCAGCCAGGTAACATTCTACACTTAGGTATCACAAAGTTTCAACATACCTACACTAAATTATTATATATCATCACAACATCAAAGAGCTCGGATCCAACTTCGTTCAGTATTTCCCTGTCTTCAATATCATTACCACGTGTTCCTTTTCATAAAATCCCGTAAACCGAAATCTAAGCAATCTAGTTAGGTACACCCGGTAGGTATCTACTCAATTCGAGATGTAGTCATAGAGCTTTTAAAAGCTTCACTCAAACCAAATCCACACTTATTATATTAACTGTTACAGCAAACTGTGACAGAGCTAGATTTCAATCAACTGTTTAAAATGCAGCAGGGGTATGCCAATCAAAGTTGAACTGCAAAGTTGAACTGCAAAGTTTTAAATCATGGTCAGTTCATACTAACTCATAGTTATTCTGTGAGTAAATAGTGACATTATGACGTCATTTGATGTGTTTTCGGACATATTTTGCTGTCAAGTGTCTAAAAAGAATGATCACGTGGTACAAAATTGTACCACGTGACCTGAAGAAATTACACTGGGCAGTGAAATATAACTTGACAGCAAAAGATTGGCATACGGGGGCTGATCAGTCACTCTGTCAAGTCAAGTGTGAGGAGAGTTGGTAGAGGAGCTTGTTTGAGATATGACGCTACGGGAAACGATATTGTGTCGATTTGAATAAAAGTTCCGTATGAATTTATGTAGGTACGTAAGTTTTATAAGTTTACCCCTAGTCTTCATTCTAAGCCCTAAAATCTCTTTCCAGCCGTCCGGACACCCCAAGTTCAGACGTGAGCGCCTCCACGGCAAGCTGCACCGTCACAATGCCGGGTGAAGCCGCTGAATACAGCGCCAAGGTCCTCCCTACAAGCGCACTGAAGGTTTTAGAAGAGGCTTTGATAGCACCATCGCCCAAGGACGCCTATTATCTGAAAGTGAAACAGGACTCCTGGTTCACGAGGATGCCTTCACTGCGAGTTACGCAGATGTAAAGCTTTTGTTTTGTGTTTCATCTTTCCTTTTTTGAATAAATTAACTACTTACGGAAAAGATTACGACGACCATTGCTAAAATAGCAATACTAAACTTGTTTTTTTAGCAAGCGCATATAATAACTCCTGATAAAACGCATAGACATTCGTTCTATTTTGTCTGTCATCTGTATGCTTACTTAGGTACCTAAAATGGGGAGAAAAATAAAAGATGAGCATACTGAAATATTGCGGTTTTCGAAATACTCATATCCACATTGACAATATTACCTTGAATGTAAAATTGGTAGTAAAAAAATTTGGTCAATTTAGGTGAAGGGAATCTAGTTTTCTTATATTGAGGTGCTTTGCTATATTCTACACTAAACTAAACCACAATACTTTTAGTTTTTGATATTATTGCAATCATTTTTATCTGTAAACATATCATGTATTGCATAATTTTAAGGTACCTATATGGAACGACCTGCGCCCTATCATGTCGAAGGCACGGGGCAGCAGATGTAATGTGCCAAATTGTACTGAAGATTCTAAGGGGAAGTGCCTCAAATGTTTTTGGTGATGGAAAATCGACTCTATCACGCTATATTTAACGAACAATATAAAAGCAATGCTTATATTGTGAGAATTGTAAATACTTCAAGCTCACATGGTGCCAATGTTAGGGAGATAATTGCAAAAATGAAACTATGTCTTTGGAACTACTTTTTATTCTGTAAGAGTAGATCCAGTGAAGCCAGTATCTTGTAGGTTTCAGGACTTAGCTTATATTTTTGTTGTATATCGTTGATAATGCAACGATCTAAGTATACCTATCTATTAACCCTGTAAATAATGTTTATGTTTGTATAATAATAAACAATAAAAACTTTTTTATTAAATTACATTATTTTAATTTCATGGATCATGTGACCGAATCTTTTCGAAAGAGAAATTTAACACTTCGGTTCCTTTTGCTTCAAATTATCGAAACTCCACCAAACAGAATAGTGTTCTACGCACACAACCAGCCCTCCTTTTTCGGAAGCATCTTCTCTTTCCACGGAGCCAGTGCAAGCCCAGTACTGACGCGGACCATCACCTTTCTTCTGCCAGTGAGCTGCGGTGCTCACTGCAAAGTTGATCCTGTCGGTTTTGTTGTCAATGTAGTACACACTCTCTGGGTATTTTAGGGAGATTGAGTCTATTATGCGAATACTGAAAAAAAAGAAATAAGACCATACGTTACGTATGGACCTTTGCTTAGCAGGGAAATTAACAAGACTTGGCTGGAGTATGGAGCTGACTATGTTTCTTTCACAAGCACCAGAAAAACCCACAGATCACTGAATAGGGTACCACGATCATAGGATTGGAAGACAGGAACTAAGTCGTTCATACCCAAAGCCGTTCTCGCAGCCCTGTTTCGTCCGCAAATCGTGCCCGTACACATCCAATATGACCCGTTTAGCCCTTGCAAAGGATTTGTAGAGGCATCGCTTATCTCCCGGTCGACGAATCAGCATTGTGGCTCGGAGGGATTCATCTGTTGTTTTGAATTCTATTGGTCTTGGTAGTGAGCTGAAATAAGGTGTGAAGATAAATTACCTACATCAGGATCACGGCGATAATCTGCAAGGTATAGAATGGTTAGATTCGTATCGTCTGGATTGTAAAACGTCTGGATGTCCTGAGTGATCAAAATGTCCGGGTAGATAAGTCTATATTAGGTAGGTTATAATATTCCATCTTCTTTGTTCTTTCTAGGAATCTAGGTCTTCGTCTTTCATCTAGGAATCTAGACAAGGGGTAACCTATTATGTCGCTGGGCGAAAGGGAGAAAGATAGGACACTTTCGAGCTCCCGAGAGTAAACCGTTAAACGTCAAAGTAGGCAAGTATTAAAGGAAACTGACTTTTTCTCCTTATGTCGGTTGAAATACTGCCAGTTTGGCAATCGTTCTCTCAAGTTTTTTGGAACCTTCACATGCCAAACCTTGGGAGCTGTTTCTTTTATGGATGCTGCGATCAGGTTTAGTGTAGGCAGGTCGAGGGACAAACACATGACCAGATGTCCATTGCTGAGTTCCGCTTCAGGGAATAAGGATCGATCCGCTGAAGAACAATTTTCAGTTTAATACACGTCATTAGGTACATTCTCTGAAAATGTGGAAAACTGATTGAAGTCATAGGTTGCAGGAAGGCCTCTGTCATTAATTTCCTCAACCTGCGTTAAGCCAAATATCGATTTCATGTATTAAAATATCTTAAAATATTAAAAAATATTAAAATATTAAAATCTCTAAAATTGAAAAAAAAAGTCTCCTATATACGCTCATTTCGTAGCTAGACTAGACAAGTGCGGGTAGGTAAATGTGTAAAGTATTAACCTTTCATATCAATAAGACCAGGGACGGTATGCACCATCCAAATACCTCCCAACTCATCAGCCATCATGAGGCCGCGACCAGTGGATCCCTTTGTTGTATTGTCAGTTCTATCGGCGTATGATATGATAGCCAAGTTATTTGCGTAAGTTGGCTGAAACTTTCAGTATTTTAAATGACTCAGTAGAGCGTCAGCAAGCTCAAAACCCAGAGCTCCTGTCTAAGTTTTGTGTTGTTGATAGTAACGAAAAGCGACATGCGAGATTTGCAAACGATTTTTCTCCAAACAAAAACTGCAAGTTTCTCGATTCTCGCTTTTCCGAGATCAACAAAATAAAACTCACGACTACGGGCGCCGAGTCTCAGTAAGAAATCCATGCTTCGAAATATCCTTCGACTTTCCTTACAAAAGTATGAACTCCTTGATACTCACACAAGTAAAGCCTTGGTAGAGCTACAGAGTATTAGTACAAGTAGAGCTGGTATATATAATCACTATAATCAGATACCTACGGCTCATTTTCCAACTTTTTCTAACTTACCCGGTACAGAGGCGACAAGGTATGTTGCAGCATAGAGTTGGAGTTGATATATCGGTTAGAAGGCTCCCATCCGTGTGTTATGTCGGGAGCGATGTATGAGAAGTTACGGCCCGTCCCCAAGTTCGTACCTGCGCCCATTGGGGGCTTGTAAAGATACCACCTTCGTAGAAAAGTGTGGAATTAGTTAGCTGCCAATGGCCAATGCTTTTTAATGGTTGTACTACTGTATTCAAGAAGCAGATGATGTCCCCGTTCAAATTAAAGTGCCCGACTCGCCCATACGAATTAAATTGATGGGACTATGTGCCAGGATTTAGGCAGGGCTTGACTTTAACAAGTCTGCGCTTGAGTTTCGATATAGATTTAAGTTTTGTTTCAAAAAACAGACTCGACCTTGGAACCGCCATATTATATTGAGCACGCGATGTCTCAGAGGATCACGACTGTGATCCTCTCATGTATAAGCTTGTTTCTAATCGACGATTAAAAAAAATCAGGTTTTATGCTAAAAAATATGAAAATATGAGGTACCAGTCTGTGGGTTTGTTATCATTGTCCCTGCAATGTAGATTAATATAGCCCCAGCCTTGCAAAGGTTCTTCCGAACCGCACACTTGAATTAAAATACAAACGATACCAAAACAATAAAACATTTTCACTGTAAAATGAATATAAAACTCGTTTTATATTCATTTTACATATATTACATTTATACATTTTACATTTTACATTTACATTTCTCTTTCAATAGTTCCAGCTGAGAAATGATTATTTTTATCTGGGAGTACGAGACTGTAGATTTATGAATAAAACCGATTAATTTAATAGTACCTAATGGGAGGACGACGGTGAGTTATAACTAGAGATGGGCGCTGGGTATTTACCCAAAAGGTATTTACCGGGTAAATACCCGATTCGGGTTTTTACCGGGTAAATACCTAAAATCGGGTATTTTCGCGGGTAAAAACGATTTTCAAAGAAAGTATTACTGTTCTAGAGTGCTTACCTAATTTAATTGGGTTATATAAATAAAAGCAACCAGAAAAAAATAAATTTACTAACGTTTTATGTATTAAACATAAGAAAAACAATGAAACTCCGTATCCGTGCAGCGTCTAACAAAATTTACGCAAAATAAAAACATTTTTTTACCACCAAGTGATACCCTACCTACTAGTGTCTGTCTACCGTATTCAGTAAGGTATCTCTTGGTGGTATTAGGCGTATATTTTGTTAGATCTGCACATTAAACACTTCCAATACATCCTCACTACATCGACCCGCTCCGAAATCCATACATACCTAATAGTTCACAGTACGCTGTGAACCGGTGATTCCTACGAAGGTTTTATTGTCACCGTATTGGATCCAACCATATTTTGGTAGATTTTGGTAGAAAATACTCAAGAACATGCAGGAAGAATATAATGGTCATCGTAGATTGTCTCTTTCATTTTGTTATGGAACGAGAAGTCCAAGATGAGTAGTTTCCAAGATAAGGTCGTTTGACTTTCAGTTTGAGAACTTAGTCATTCTAATAATTCTCTGGAAAAATGCGATACTATACCCGTGCTTCTTAGATCTTAGTACAAATCTGACAAGTAGATGTCGCTACGAGTAGTAAACAGAGCCTGGGACGCGCTTTTGAGTGGTACATTTCAGAACCTGCTAAGTAAAATCCTGATTGAAAGCCTGTCGTATGCACGGTTCACCACGCGCCTAGCTGAATTTATTCATTAGAAGCGTTATAAAGCTAACTAGGTTGCGTGGTGCGCGAGCTGCATGCAGCTCGCGAGCGGTTTTTTTTACCTACCATGAGTGAGTGAGATAGGAGATCAAACCACTAGTTGAATTTTGTTAATAGTACTGATGCACCTTGTACATGTTAACCCTACCTATAGAAAGATCTATTCAATTTAAGCAATATTTACTAAAGCACCTTGTACCTACCTACATTGGGAGATAAGATAGGAGCATTTATAGGATTTCGGCAACAATACTGATGCACCTTGTACCGGTCCACCCTACCTTTAGAAAGGTCTATTCGATTTGAGTGATATTTACTGAAGCACCTTGTACTCGTACCTACCTACAGTGGGAGATGAGATACGAGCATTTTAGGATTTCGGCATTAGTACTGATGCACCTTGTACCTAATCTAATAGATCTTTCTATAGGTAGGGTTGACCTACCTATAGAAAGATCTATTAGATTTTAGCAATATTTACTGAAGCGCCTTGTACTTACCTGTTTTTGTTTCAAGAGCCAACCCTCTAAGTCTTACCGTTTAAAAGTTACGAGCTAACACTCATTGAAGGGGGTGATTAGGAGGGGGGGAGGGGGGTTCGTATTTTTCCCATGGTCACCGTCCCTCTCGAAGTTGATCCACAGAAAAAAAATCGTGTCAAGAACTAACCCGCTAAGTCTTACCGTTTAGAAGTTACAAGCTAAAACTCAAAGAAAGGGGGGGATAGGGGGGGTTCGTATTTTTCCCATGGTCACCCTCACCCCTGAGATAGATCCACCGAAAAAAATTGTTTCAAAAACCAACCCTCTTAAGTCTTACCGTTTAAAAGTTACGAGCTAAAAGTCAAAGAAGAGAGGGGTTAGGGGGGGTTTCGTATTTTTCCCATGTTTACCCCACCCCCGAAATAGATCCACCGAAATTTTTTTTGCAATATACCAGCGCAAGTGGGAGAACAAATCGATCAGTCAGTGTTAGAGTGAGACAGAAGATACGAGTACCCTACCATCAGAAAGGTATGGTCGCCTGCTTCAACATTTGTCTTTGCACCATACTCCTAACCTGAGTGAGACAGGAGATATGAGCACCTACATTCTGAACTTTAAGCCAGCATTTAAAATAATTTATAAGTTAAACAACTGGAAAAACCGACTTCAACTTGACTACCAGCTTCATCATCAGATGATGATGATGATGACAGTTCATTGGGAATGTTCTAGTCACTATAAACACCACATAAAAGTCACAGGAAATCAAAATAAGCAATTTCGTGCACGTGGTTGGTGTTGATTCTTTATTAGAGGAACAACTGGTGGGTTTTTGCTTTTCTCAAATTAAATGCGGTTTGAATGTACAAACTGGGTTTTTTGATAAATTTAGAAAAATGTTATAATTTAGGTGTCAAAGGGTCATCGTTGCTAGCAGTAAAATGGTAGGCGCTACGCCGCAACTTGGCATATTGCATCGTTGCTAGCAGTAAAATGGTAGGCGCTACGCCGCATCTTGGCATATTTTTAAGTTATTTCTATTTATAACCCAAACTACTGAACCGATTTTGATGAAAATTAAATGGGACCACTCTGGAAGTATATCCTTTTAGATAAAAAAATAATTTATGAAATCGGTTCCTAAATGACGGAGTTCTGAGGTAACAAACATTTAAAAAAAAATTCAACGGAATTGAGAACCTCCTCCGTTTTTGAAGTCGGTTAAAAAAACATTCATGTGAACCTGCCTGACTCCTCAAACTCCAAAAGTCAGACTCCTATAGAAAAAACGTATTAGATTTTTATTTTTCACTTTTTTACTAGAAAATAACTGTATTTTCAAATTAATATAATTGAAATATGTGTAAATAGCCAATACTATTTACATTTTAAACAATTGAAGGTCAACAATGACAAATATCTCTTGAAAATTGAAAAAACCCTTGAAAATACCCGTTTCAAGGTTTTTACCGGGTATTAACCCAAAACACCGGGTATTTTGAAAAAACCCGGTATTTTGCCCATCTCTGGTTATAACAAATACAAAAACTAATCAAAATCGTGTTTATTACAAAATTAATTACTTACCTACAAACTTACTTTACCTATTCTTAAAAATAACATGGTAAGGTCTGGTAAGGTTCGGTGGGATTTGCTGAGATAAGAATCGGTGTCTACCAAGGCACAAGCTGCGTTAAATTAAAACTACTAATATCGCATAACACCCAAATATCACGTCATACGCCGGTGTTCTATGCTAGTAAGTAGTCTATGCTAAGCGAACAGGACGTACGTCTTAGTACGTCGAACTTAGTATGAACACTTATCCAAGACGAAAAAATAAGCCAAAAACTATGTCATTTTTTCCGGCAAATAAAAGAAAAGGACGAAATATTTTTATTTTCTATTCTGTTCCTAAATATAATTCTTTTATTTATGGTTTTTGAATATTAGCAGACGTTTGTGATTATCGATGGGGAGAAATTTATTGCATTGATTAGTTATGTGAATATGAGACGCTCTGCTTTGGTAGATAACGAACTTAGTCTTTCCCTGGTATATTTACAATGGAATGCTAAATTCCTATTCTACTAATCTTGAATTGATCACTAATAGCTAAATCGGATTTACCAGATCTGGATAATATACAGGGTCATTTGTAAAAACTGGTTTAGGTGTAAAAACCGCACACTTGTGACAAGCATCTTTCTTATAACGGCGTGTGCGCAGTATAAGTATCATAAACTCGAAAATGAAACTGTTTCTTTCAATTCAATTTGAAACTGCTTCTCAACGCAAAAGACAAAACAGTGTGTAACTATTCCGAACTAGTAACAGAGATGAGAAAAGTAGAATGTTTAAGTAAAATATTGCTTATTTTAATAAAGCCAATCCGTACCTAACCCCTAAAACGCATTTTATAAATGACTGTGCACAACTGCAAGGTAGGTGAACACTGGCCTTTTGGTATTTCACAATATTCTATTTATTTCTAGATTTGCTTTCTTGGAGGTCAACATAATTTATTTTGTCAAAAGAATTATTGCTTTAGCTCTGACAAAGGTTTTATTAATTTGAATACCATAGCAACATAAAGTAGTCAGAACGAATCTTTGTCCCTCTAAAGTATATGCGCAGAACCGATTTTTGGCTCGAATTTGGGAGCCTTGGAGGTAAGCGAATCTTTCCGCACAACAGCCCATGTGTAATCGTTTGTTGCACCTATCTTCAGAGGGATGAAGATCAGTTGTGCGTACTGTAACTTATTTTGTCAAGAAATGTATGGCTCTGACGCAGATCGCTATCTAACCTTTATCGAGGGTTGAATATTTGGTTCGGCCGTTAGATAGAACTAATTAATTGTAACTTCAGTTCTGATTGCAAGTTTGTACCGACTCGATGAGATGCGCAAAGTTTCCCCAAAGAATGGGTCCGGATGTACAAACGGTACCGCCACCGCGCGATTCTTGTGGTAACTGCAAAAATAAAACAGATATTAAAATGTAGGTACGTACCCTTTTACTGCTCTAAGAATATTGGTAGAAAAAGCGGGTTATAACTATTTGAATAATAATTTAAGGAGCTCAATAGAACAAAGATCGAGTCAAAGAACCCATCAATTTTGACAGCAAAACCTACCAAGCACGACTGCGAGGTCGAGTCGAGGCGAGGATTATTCGAGGTAACGACTAGGTATACCTGTAGGCCGACTGCCATTTTTCATCAAAAATCAGTCAAAAGTTCACTACTGAACATAGGTCTACCCTAAAGATTTCGAGGACTAACTGTCTAAAAAGAAAATGCATGGTATTTACCGCTCGATTGATATCTCCGACGCAGACCCAGTAGTCAGCCACCTTCGCATCTTGACTGTTGTGCATTTTGTGGGCCACAGCCACCGCCCACTTCGAATGATCGTTGTGTGACGTAAACGACATTTTAGCTATGGGGAACTTCAACCGCTCTATGTTTCTGACCCTGGAAGTTAAATAATAAAACTACACCAATTTGAAAGATAAAATAATTAGAAGAAATGTGCCAGACTCTTCAAACAGAAGACAGAATAATTAAAAAAAAAATGTGTGCCAGATTCTCTACAAAAGTGACGGAAAACATCACGAGAGGTAGGTATTCTGGTTTCAATCTCGATTAATTTATCTTTTGTCCTCTGACTTTTGACTACCCCTTTTAGACGTCCTCAATAATTACACCTCTCAAGATAATTTCCAGGATACGTTTGGAAACCTACCATAATACTTTTGGAACTAAATTCGAGGCTGTTTAAAGTTCATCGCACAATTTTTTGTTTTCGACGGGGATCGAACCCGCAACCTACAGCGCAGTCACCCAAGCAGTCACACCAACTGAGATGTTACTTACTGGAAGTTTCTACTGCATTCGGAGTCTAAAGTCCCAGGGCCGTTGGTCCAAGACTCCACTAGGAGATCAGACTGTAGTACTTCGGCGACCAGGCCGCTGTACAGATCATCGTTGAACATTGCGCTTTTGGCGAAGGACAGGAACTTGCGACCCACCAGCGTTTCGAAGCTTTCTATGTGATACCTGAAATATTGACGACAAATGAGTCATTATTGCAAGGCTTGGTCTGTTAAAAATCAATAAACACGATGATTGAAGACGAAGATGCATTATCCAGTCACTAAAATCACAGATAATATACTATAGTACTAATATGTTGTGTCCAATCAAAGAATAGGCATACTGTTTGCTTTTCGTAAAAGGAATGATTAATTGATGAGATATTTCATCAAGAAATTGAATCTCGTATTTCAATACTCATTGTTTTGGTGTGCTTCAACTTATTTATCACTAGCTTCCGCCCGCAACTTCGTCCGCGTCTCGTTCGTCTTTTCAGTTTTTCGGGATCAAAAGTAGCCTTTGTCCAAATCGGGCCAGCAGTTGCAGCGTGATTGAAACACAAACATCTAAACTTTGACATTTATAATATTAGTAGAATGTTACATAGTTAACAGTGTAAAGCTGAGCTCCACGACTATATAAATAATCCTCACATAAATTCTCAAAAATACTAGGTAACAATCTCTTGTTTGTGTTTATAGGTAGATGGAATTATTTCTTACGTTTAAACTAGTCTAGTTACAGTACACTTACCAGGGAGAAACATCGATAGTCTTATTCCTAACAACATCGACTAAATTCGGCAATTCGCTTTCAAACTCCTGAGGTATATGCGAGTAGACAATGAGAGGTTCGTTGTATTTCAACTGCGTCGCTATTTGGTTGAGGGTAGATGTTTGTACAGACACGCACAGAAATGTTTGTCCGTATTTCATGCCGGTTGTCGGGTAGTCGTATGAAGTTGCGTTTAGCCCGTGGATTGCTGAAATGGAAAAATGAATCAGCTCATGTACTTGTAATAATCACTCTAAAACTATAGCCCAGGGGCCTAATTCTCACTTTGGCAGAGATTTTACTTAGGGATGACGTCATATCTCGGCCAAAAACTCGTTTCACCCACTAGTTAAACGAGTTTTCGATGTCATTTTCACGTCATCCCTATTTGAGTAAAATCTCTGCCGAAGTGAGAATTAGGCCCTTGTTACTAACAAAATCAATATAAGCTTAGAATAGATACACTGTGTTTTGTCTTTTGCATTAACAAGCTGATTCAAATTAGATCGAAAGAGACAAAACACGGTGTAACTATTCCAAGCTTACATCAAGTTTATTAATAACAGGGTAAATGCTTGAGATGTGTTTGTAAGTCTGTTTGTTAGGTAGGTACAGGCTGCGTATTCATCAATAATGTGCGAGGCAGATGCGTGAAAGTAGAAAAAACTCACCGTTTATCTGCCTCGCACATCTCTGGTGTATACGCAGCCTTAAACGTCTATTGAAGGCATAGAGGTGTGTTGCATTCGTTAAAAAGAAAACTTACAGTCGGGTATAGGCGGAAACCTCGGCACGGAATGTACGAGCCACAGCGAAGTAAACTTGTCTCCCAATAGCACTCCTTTTGTGTGACCGTTTTCAACGCGAGTCTTCATAAACTTTGAATGCATTTTACACATCTCTGCTAGATCGTAATCGTCGTAATACTTGTCACCTAACTTGAACTTTTTGTATTTCTTGATCCCGCTTTGTTTCATTTGACCTGGAAATTTATTAAAATATTATAAGAATGAAATAGAGTCCTTGGCTCCTTGTATCGTTCGGCAAAAAATTTATTTAAACTTTTAGTCCAGAAAAACTCTAAGAGCAAAATGCCAAATTTCGAAAACTTGAAAGACTTTTTTAGATGATTTTTTTTATCTTTTTGCGTAGTTTTATGAATAGTTTACCTCGTTTACTCTTGAAGTACATATCGGCAACCGATTGGAGGATATCTGGCTGATGCTCGCCAGCTGGAGGCTGGTCGTTGTACACCAAGGACAGTATGTTTTTCTCCTAAAACAATTATTGGCTATTACTAGTACAAATACAAATAAAATGAAATGAAAAAAATATTGAATGCAAGTATTTTGTGTCCCACTGCCGCCAGGCAAAGGTATCCACCAAAATTTTGTAAGAATAGATATTTTTAAATTATATTTAATAATAGAAATTCGAGGCAATCGCTCACGGTCAGCACATTACTAAATCTTTTTTCTGTGGGTAACTCAATCAAATAATAAATCTTTGATAACGACAATTTTAACTAAAAAAGATTACCATAATATTACCATTTAATTTTAAACCCACGACTTTAGGATCGGAATAATACAGGGTAATTTTAGTTCAGACCATAAGATGCTTACCTGATACAGAGGGGATAAAGTCCGTCCCACCATAGACCGTGGATCGCTGATAGCTATATCTGACATAATCCATCCTCCTCTGAGCTTCGAAGGAGTGAGGTGCATATAGGCAACCCCTCGGCGAACGAGCGGATTCAAATGATTCTTTTCTCGGGGTAGTTTGTACATGTAGAACCTGAAAATGGGCTATTGTTACTGAAGATTTTCGCTGTAGGCTTGAAACTGGAACACTATGGAAAGCGATGCGTGCGTTTAAAAAAAAAAGATTTGATGGGTTGTGACACTTGTAAATTTTTAAAAACTGATTATCCCAGTGGAATCGAGGATTATGTACGCGATTGCTAGGTATTTTATTTATTTAATGTAATAGTAATATCTGCTGCAAGAAAACATGAACATCTAGTTGTAAAAAAAACATTATTTTTGTATATAAAAGGACAAAGACAATTTGCGCGTGGTATTTAAAATTAACTATGAAATGAAATAGTTACAAAGCTACTATTAACGTGCAAGTGAAAAAGTTTAAGTAATCAACGCATGTCAATTGCTAGGTATTATTAAGTGCAAAAAAAAAACTTACCAATCAACAGGTTCGCCCTTTTCATTCCTACATTGCGGCGTCAAGCTAGCACTCTCACTCACGAACAAAACCAACAAAAACCAAAACATAATGCGTGCGCCTCCCTCGGCAGCCTTCACACGACTAATTAGACACGCAGGAAGTCTATATTGCGATTTTATTTATGATGTCACAGAACACTCAAAACAACCGCTTTTAATTCAAACAATATGCTTATTTACACAACACTGCCAATTTTGTTTCCTTTCAGTGACCGCAACTCGAATTAGATAACTGCTTGTATCGAATTATTTTATTGTGACCAAACGCCACACAAAGGATGTTGTTGCAAATTTATGGCATAGCTAATTCAATCGTTTGTAGCTCTTATGGCGTGAAGATAAGAGCTATACAGCCAGCACAATGATTGTACAATGTGATCTCACAACATAAAGATGTTTAGGTACTATTGTAGATCAATGAATCACCGCGCGCGAAATTCAAATGGTTTGTATTTTGATAGATAACCAGCAACATTACGTTCATAAGGTGCTGTGCTTTATGAAGATCAAAAAATTCATTCATAAACTGTAGGTACCATAAAATTATTTACGTACCTTACTGTAGTGCAATTATTAGTACTTACTCACTTCATTCTACAAATTGCTTGCAACGGTCGCAGATAGCTTGACTGTTTCAAAAGTTATTAAATACTTGTATCTTTTGTAACATTATTCAATTACTGCCTAATTTAGGTTGTACTGGTAGGTAAGATTAGTATATTAAATGACTTTATCAGAAATAATTTATTTGAAACAGAAAAACAGATATATAAAAATAAAAGAACCTGCATTTATATCACGCTCATGCGAATGGAAGACTTGGCACAGTATTCATAGAAAAATAATGATAAACATTCATTTTATCCTTACAAACTAACAAAGGAATGAATGCTCTATGACCTTGAAATATGATTCATTATTCCTATAGCATCACTTATTGTTGAGTAGGCATAGAAACAGCTGCTTTTGTGTGCGACACATCGCTTTGTCTCCAGAAAGAGACAACCGTCTTTAGCTCAGTATAGAAATCAATTCCTTGCTTACCACAGAAATGGTTAGTACCCAAGAAAGAGCCTCTAGAACCGGAGAAAGAGAACATAGACAGTGGGACAGGGATAGGTACATTTACTCCCACTTGTCCGACATCGATTTCGTTCGAGAATTTTCGTGCGGTTGCACCATTTGTGGTGAAAACCGCCGTTCCGTTGCCGTAAGGGTTAGAATTGATCATTTGAATAGCTTGGTCTAAGGTGTCGACGAATAAGCAGATAAGAACAGGGCCGAATATTTCTTCCTTGTAGCATTCCATGGCAGGTGTGACGTCAGTCATGATGGTAGGTCCGACGAAGTTGCCCTTTTCGAAGCCAGGGACCTTAACGGAGCGTCCGTCGAGAACGAGCTTAGCGCCCTCTTTGACCCCTAAAATATAAATAGCTTTTTAGAGCACTGAAAAGCTCTGCATTTTATGCGATGAACCTCCATTCATGGTCATTTCACACAACGTCCTCTAGCCCCAAACCAAGCAAAGCTTGTAATATGGGAACTAGATTGCTAATAGAATACTTATACATTAGTGTTTTTGTAAATACATAGTAACACCCAGACATAGAACAAACATTGGCTCAAACATTTATACACACTGTAAGCATAGATGTTTGTTCTATGGATGTTTGTTTTATGTGTATAAAATATAAATGTTTGTTCTCAGTGGGGATCGAACCCACGATCCACAGCACGGAAGGCAGAGTTATAACCGACTATGTTATAACGCCTGTCTAAAATTAATACACATAAGCAATAAAGCCTTATTGTACTCGACAGACGTCACAGCTCAGTCGGTAATGGCTCTGCCTTCCGTGCTGTGGGTCGTGGGTTCGATCCCCACTGAGAACAAACATTTGTGCGTGGAAAACATAGATGTTTGTTCTATAACTGGGTGTTACTATGTATTATAAGTATGTATTTACAAAAAAAAAGTTTATAAGTATTCTATCAGCCATCTAGTTCCCATATCACAAGCTTTGCTTAGTTTGGGACTAGAGGGCGTTGTGTGTAAAGTTCATGAATATTGTACTGTTTGGTTATTCAATCTTTTTTGTGTGAAATAAAAATTTTTTACATTTTTAATGATAGCTTCTAAATAGCAACTTACCGGATTCAACGAGTCTGTGGATCCTTTGCTTGGCGTTGACGGAGATGACGGGTCCCACGTCGGTCCCGGGAACATGTCCGGCATTCACCTTGAGGTCTCGAGCGCGCGCTACCAGCTCCGGGATCCATTCTTTTGCTTCACCTGGGATAGTAAGATAGATAGATAATACTTCATTGTACACACAAAGAATTTAGGTGACATTTTTTTTTAATTAACCTGTTTCGTCCCACTGCTGGGCAAAGGTCTCCCCCAGAGACTTCCAATACTCCCTATCCTGAGCCTCCTCCCACCATCTCCCTTCGAAGGCGTCCAGATCGTCCCGCCAACGCTTTCTTGGCCGACCCCGAAGTCGCCGACCGTCAGGGAGCCAAGGTGTGCAGATGGTCGCCCACCTATCGGGAGACATCCGGC